>CM071851.1:0-2554166 GCA_036507275.1 Sicyos edulis | reverse complement strand
TAAATGTCAACATTGTTTCAAAACGTCAAGTAAATGGACATGGATTGACATTCTTTAAACGTCAAACGAAAGTATTGGTTGACATTTTGAATGTATCTAGATTTCATGTTCATCCTCAAAATGATATATTCTGGACACAATTCCAATTATGAATTCCAAATTTTTTTACAAAAGTAACATAAACTTAATATATATTTTTAGTACTAATATTTTACATATTACAAAGAAAGTATGGAACCACATTCTCATCTTTGAAACATTTTTCAAAGTTGTCTTTCTAAATATACACAAAAAATACTCATTCCAAAAAGTAGCTCAACTATTTCCATCACTAGCTATATACACAAAAAAGAACATGAAATATTTTACAAAGTTTGTAGTCTTCCTAAATATATTCAAGAACACGAACAAAATACCACATTCCACACGCACTTCATGCAAATTCACATATAGGGTACTTGACATATTCAAATTTATTCCACACACACTTGATCCAAATCATATGAGTCTTTTGTATCAATCTGCTAACATTAATTAATAAGAATGGGTTATAAAGATTAGACCAAAGTCAACAAATCATCTTTACATATACCACATGGTGTTCTCTTTTCACAAAAGAGAAAACAAAAGATATCTCATTATTTTGAAGTTTATTTTTAAAAAAATCAAAATCAAAAAGAAAAAAAAAAGTGTACATACCTTAAGGACGAACGTTGAAGGAGAAATAAAGGGGTCATTGAAGGAGAAATCGTGAATGAGAAAGAAACACTAATATGGAGAAGTCATGAAATTTCTAGAAACACAAACAAGTTTGTTTTGAAGTATGTTGAAGGAGACAAAAGACTTAGTAAAAAAAAGGAACGAAAATAAAATAATGAAATTAATTACTTTAAAATCACAGAACTTGCAATGTGATTATGGACTTGATAATATCATTGAACTTTTTACATAAAAATTAGAGTAAAATATAAGTTTAGTTCATATAGTTGGTAAAAGTTAGAGTTTAATTTTCATGGTTTAAAAAACTGAAGTTTTATTCCACCGATATTAAGAACCAAAACAAAAACGCGCCACTGAAAAACTTAAAACTTAATATAAAAACACATACTGGAGATTAGAAGGTTTGTATATGTTTTAGCAAAGTCCTAGACACAGTAGTTGCAGTTATGGGCCTGCAAAGAATAGAGTTGGGATTTTTAAGAAAGAAACAAAAAAAAAAAAAAAAAAAAAAAAAAAAAAAGATAAACAAGTTTATCAATAAGCCCAAACAAAGGCTACAAGATTTGAATGAATTAATTATGAGGATTAATCCATGATTCAACCAATATCAATAGAGTCCCAAATCCTAAATGGAGAGAAAACTCAAAATGAGATCAATCCATGATTCAACCAATATCAATAGACACAAACATATAAGTTTGAATTACTAGATTGGTAATTTACGCACCTAACAAAGTACAAGATTCTTTCCTCAAAATTTTAAGGGTGGTCATGTCGAAGTTTATGGTTGGTTTTACAAATTACAAAGAAGGAAAGAAGATAAAGTCATAACCCTAAATTTAATTTGAACAATTTATCGCATCTAACACCGAAACAAAATTCCAAATAGTGTTAACTAAATTGGTCATAACCATTCAAAATCATATTTCGAAACAGAGCATTTTATTTTACTTCTAGGGCTAATGAACTTCAATTAAAGTCTAAAATAAGAAACCATTGCTATCCATTATATTCTCACATTTTTCTGTTAGCATTCATATCTAACCATCTTTTATAACATATAAAGTAACCAAACTAAAAAAAAAAACCATCATAAATTAGTCCATAACAATTTCATTGGAGCTTCCTAACATATAAGACAAACAAAACAAGCTAAACTAACAACAATGTTAGACAAAATATTCAGCTAAGCAGTGATAAAAATAAAATAAAAATCTTAGAGTACAATAACGTGTTGACACTGACAAGTCAAAAATGCATATGCCACATTCAATTTCAAGGATTCAAAACAGAAATTTGTTCAAAAGCAAAAGGAAAAACCATATAACAAAGAAATAGAAGAGAAAGCAACACAATCTCTTCCAAGTTAATAGAGAATGAATAAGTTCAAAAAGATGAAAAAACGCAGTAATAGATTGATGAAGTTTATAAGTTCAACAAATTTATAAATCCTACCTCCCATAATATAAACTTACCCAACAAGAAAATTAAGGAATTAAGAAGAAGAAGAAAAGAAATAACAACTGTGATCATTTAATAAAACTCTAACGACACAAACTTTTTTAACCCCTTTTCAAATGAGACGAGTATTTCACTTAATCAGGGGAAACAAGCCTCTGATCAATATTTTGAAAATAAACCAGATGAATAGAGAAATGATAAAGAGAACTACACCCTATTTTGGGAGTAAAAAAAACCAAAATTCTCTTTATATTTGTCTTTATTTATCCTTCAATATAGTTATAATTTAGGCATGTTCTTCCATCATTTTAAAAAATTGTATTACATTTAGTTAATCTGAGAAAAAACAAACATAAACCACAAAGAACGAAAGAATTAGGGTTTGAAAAGATAACAAATATGAAACTAGAGAATTGTTTTTAGCATTTGAGGGAATAGGAATTGGGAATGGTGACGAAAGAAAAAAGAAATATGAGAGAATTTGGGGTTTCACCTCATTACCAAAGGGAAGTATTCCATCCTCACCTTTTTAATGTAGGACAATTCCAACAAAAAAGATTTAGGGCCAACAAACATCAATTTAGAATAATATCCATAAACCAAACCTCACTTTGAATCTAGAACTTGAGACCTTAAAGGGAGCATACCGCCAAAGCCCAAGCTTTCAACCACCACCCCCCTTTGGGGACCATAACTTATTATAATCATCATACTTGTAACACTCAAGTCAAGTTTAGGTCCTCAAGAGCTGGAATTAAACTCTTTTGCTAAGCTACACATACAAGATAATAAAAACTTAGATTTAAGGTCATCAAGATTCTTATCCATGAATCCATACATTGACTAGAACCCTAAAACATACCCAATTGTTATAAGAAACTAACGATAACTTCTTGACAAATGCACAAGTACAAAGGCAGATTAAAATGGTTCATACAATTTCCATAAATCTTGAAACAAGCAACTCATTCTAAAATACACTTAAAAAGAGTAGGATTACAGTACCTCACTCCATTGAAACTTTGACCTCCTTCATCATATCAGCTTCTTATTTCATCACTTCCTTCTCGTCGAGGCGTAGGTGCCTTCTCTACCAAATCCTTAGCCTCCTTCAAACCAAAACTCATAAAAATTCACACTTTCTTTGGTCGATTTCCCTTCTTCAAGCGGGTGACTCTGTATTTGCTTGTTTTCTGCGCAAAACCTATTCATCAACACTCTAATCTTTCTTTCACCAACTTCAGATAGAAAAGGATTTGAAGATTTACCGTATTGCAGCCTCCAAACTCCGAATTGTGCTAGCAAGAGAGGAAAATCCCCATGGGAACAAGCTATTGCAAAAGGAAATCGAACAAGTTGCTGTCCATTTCAGAGTGTAGGGGATTCCAAGTGAATCGGGGAAGAAAGTCGCGGCTAGGGCTACACTTTTGTTTTCTCTTTCTTTTTAAAAACTTAAATAAAATTATTTTTCTTTAATTTATTTTAAATTACTGTTAGTTGACGCTTTGTGTATGTCAACAAAAATATCGTTAAAGTTAACGCGCATAGAGCGTCAACTAAAACCTAGCGAAAAACTGAAGAAAAAAAATCGCGTATTTTTACATTTATTGACGCTCTTGATATTTGAAGTATGCTTACTTGACGTTTTTTCTAAAAAACGTCAAGTATTTAAAATAATCAAGCGTCAACTATACCTTTTTTTGTAGTAGTGGTTGTGGCATATTGTTTCAAGAAAAAAAAAAGTACGTTGTGGCATAGAACTACCACCTTTATTAGTAAAAAAAAAAAGAAAAACTACAATTATGAACAACCTAAAGAAATAAATTGTATTACACTCTATCCCCATTTTAATAAGGTTTTGCAAACTCTTATTTTATAAATTATAGTGTGTTTGTAAAAATTAAAAAAATATATTTTTGTTGTTCTAAGAGTTGAGACACAAACAACAAATGAAGTCAGAGCAGGAACATATAACACATATTTCAAAACTAAACCATCGCCTTGACGTACACAATTTTTCGTTGTTTTGTAGTTGTAGTTATATACGGCACTAGACTAGTGGTTTGTTGCGACAATATTTATAATCCACTTACTACATATATTTAAAGCTCATAGTATTTTAGTTGAGACAGTAAAAAATTGTACACCATTAACTGAAGTCATAAATTGTTTCCAATGATCATTTTCGTTAGAGTTAGAGCTTTTGTAATTATGTTTGCCTCCTCAATATCATGTAAACTATTGAAACATAAATTGCATATATTGTCACCACGCTAGGGGATTTTAAAAGCACAAATGTCTTCAAAAAAGTGGGTGTGGACTCCACCCAAGCGAGCACAAGCTTAAGCGGGTATTTGATCCCAGAGTTTGGATCCGACCTATGCGAGTAAGCCAAAGCAGGTATTTCGGTCCACAAATTAGGATCTATTTCAAGATGGCATTTCCCGAGATGGCCGTCATCTTGAGAGGGCATGTTAGAGATACTCACTATGCTCACCATGTGGCAATTGTCCCACATTGGAAAGGTGAGGAGTCTTCAACACATTTATAAGGGATAAGAGTTACTCCCCTCATTACCAATTGGTTTTGAGGTGGAATCCCATATTCTCTAATAAACTTAAAGAAGTAATGATCAAAATCTTTATGTCTAATTTCATCCCATCTACACCAATATATAAAGTTACATAGTATAAATAATAAACCGAGAAAATTTCTTTAAGTAATCGTAGAAAAATAATATCTACTTATAATCTTAATATTGCATAAAATAATTTTTCTAGGAATGAAAACTTAATTAATGCAGCATTAGAAGCTCGTATTGGAAATCAATTATGTTAGCCATCAAAATAAACTTTTTTTTTTCTTTTTTTTTCCCTTTCTTTCTTTAGATTATTGCGATTACGAACTCGTGAACCAGCTATCTTCATATAGTTTGGAGACAAAAACAAAAAAAAAACAAAAAACGATTGGTGTGATTGAGATGACAATCGAACAAAAAAATGAGTTGTATGATTTTTTTTTAAATCAAGAAAAGTACTTTTCAACATTTTCTTGGGTGCTTTCATACAAAATTAGAAGATTTTGGAAGGTGGGTTTGGCCATATTTTGAGAAAATTTGATTTATTAGGTCTCGTTTGATAATCATTTGATTTTTGATTTTTTATTTTTTATTTTTTATTTTTAAAATTTAAGTTTATTTTTACTCAAAATTCTTCTAACGTGTTTCTTCTTTCCTATAATATGTTCCGTATTTTTTTGAGAAAATATGTGAATGCTAACCAAATTTTAAAAAACCAAACACTTTTTTAAAGCTATGTTTTTGTTTTAAAAGTAAGAAAAATATATGGTAAAATAGTTGTTGTAGGCTTAAATTTTAAAAACAAAAAAATTAAAAATAAAATGATTATCAAACAAGTTCTTGATAATTCGGAAATAATGAAATTAATAGCTGTAATGTTGATAATAAAAACTTTTTATATATTATTATTATTTTTTTATAATCAAACACTAGAAAATCTTAGATGCGTTTTTAAGGTGATAGAGGTTAAGGAGTAAAATGAGTTTAATTCATACGTTATGTAGTTTATTTTCATTTTCTTATAAATATTGGTTTCATCTCATGTATTTTGATAATTTTTATTAATAATAATAATAATAATAATAATAATAAAAGTTTATGAGGTGATTCTTGGAGATTTCTTTCTTTTTTTGTGAGTGTAAGATTTATCTAATTAGCTCATGTCAAGAATGAATTTGTTATGAAAACGGCAATCAACAACCAATCGAAAAATAAAGAAACGTGAGAGAAGAAGAAACAACACACAAAATTAGTTTACTAACGTTGTGTTAGCTAGTTCACGTGTAGAGAGGGAGAATAATTGTATTAAGGAGAGACGAATTATAGAGTACAAAATGAATATCATAATACGGTTATGGTTTAATTCTAATTTATATATGTTCTCTTATTAAACTCTATTAAAGAATGTATAAACATTAAATAGAATGTGGAAGTGCTAGCACACGCGGAAAACACAACATAATGAGGAAGTGCTAGTGTTGCAGAGACCCCCAACTACTATTCGTACGACATTTAATACGTTCAAGACATATCTCAATAGAAAAAATTAGGATTGATCTTTTTTTCTTAAATGTCACTAGAGTTATGCTTTTGACATCCTATTTTTTACAAGATTAAATACTCTTTTTGAGAGATGGGTTCTTCATCAAGGTTGTTTTTTTTTTTTGACATCCTTCAATGAAGTATCGAAATCAACCTTATTTCATCAAATACTTTGTAGAACGATGTAATTGATTCACGATTTCATAAAAGTGTGGGAAAGTTCATGATTTCCTTGCCATAGACATGTCAACTACTTATTTGTTTCCATGATAATTCGAAATTCACTAAAAAAATACTATTATTTATATAATTATCTTTTCAAATTTTAAATATCTTGTATAAAATATATAAATTAACTCTTTTTTTTTACAAGAAAAACATAAAGCTATAATATAAATTGTATGGGTAATAATGAAAGAATAAATGATTATATATATATAAGAAAATCACTTAAATTTTCTTTTTGAGTACAAAAGTGGGAGAAGGGGAACCAACAAACCCTATACAAAGGACACAACTAACTTGTAATCGTGGAGTTGAAATAGATTAATAGTAAATAAGATAACAAACTGTGTCACTGACCTACTCAAATTTTCTTAAAATAATGTATAAATAAGTTTGAGTATACAGGAGAGGCGACAAAATAATAATAATAATGCATCATTCAAATACATTAATTTTAAGTTTGATTATTGAAATATATTCCTACATTATTTTTAACTTATTTTTGTAAAACAAACCTAATTATTTAAGAATATTAGATATCTAAAATTTCAATTTCGAATAGAGTGCAATTTGGGTAAGTCAGGTGTTGTCACCTATGTGTCACTTCTGATGCCACACATCTTATTTCACTTTTGCTTTTTTTTTTTAATAAAAAAAAAAAAAAAAAAAAATGTGTGGTTTAGATGTAGGTAACATGACTTCAGGCTGCACCCAAATTGCTCTCTTTCGAATATCTGGTATTGCCAAAACATCTCAAATATAAAAAACCAACCGTCTTAATCGATCATCTTTAAACTCCCTCTTAATTTTGGCATGGTACTCAAAATTATAACAAACAAATAAATAATCATAAAATATTAATATCCCTTCTCTGAAAAAAAAAAAACTTTCCAGGCAAATTCAGTAATATGATTTTATGATGAACGTTTGTTTTTAAAATTTATAGATGAAAGATTAATAAAGATTACTGCTTTTTTTGTAAAGTAAACAATAAATAAATTGGAGGACTAAATTTATGAACTAAAATTAAAAATTTACAAGTATAGACTAAAAATAAAATAAGTCTACAACGAACAAAATTCTATTTCGATCTAAGTAGTTATATATATATATAATATATATATATACTCATCAATCATACAACTAACCCATGAAAGAAAACAAAAAAAACTTTAGACTGTATTCAAATTTTATAATACACCATGCTTGAAAATCTCAAGGCAACTCAAACTACTCCATTAAATTAACAATTAACCCAACAAAAGAAAAAAAAAATCATTAATAAGAAGTAAAAATAAGAAAGCCTAAAAGGAAAGATAAATAATGTAAAGAACTCATTAACACTCCAATTTTTCTACAATCAAAGTTCTTTCATTTTTTTTTTAATAAAACCACATATTGAACAACCTAACCAATAAAAAATAGTTTTAGGCTAACTCAGAAGCAATAAGATATAATTGAAATTGAACTAATGTTGGGATTTTTTAATATTCCAAAGTACCAAAAAGGAGAAATGAAATAACAGTAATTAAGAAATGGATTGACTTTGCAAATGTCTATGAAGCTATAAGGAGAGGAGATTTTAGCCTAGCCTAGCAAGATAGACTAAAAATTAATTATAAAAAAAAATCCCATTGGTCTCCAAGAAAAGATATGGAATTAATACAACTTAGTTGAAAAAAAAAACTAGCTATCTGATTGTTCTTCCTCTCATGGTAAAAATTACAGGGAAACAAAAGAAAAGAAAAAAAAAAAACTACCTGATATTTTTGGAACACTGATTGAGGGTGGTTGCCTTCAATATTTGTTGCATTTGAAAAATCTGAACAAAATAAATATAAAAAGGTAAACATATGATAAAATAACATATAATCAGAGAGGCATTGACAAAAATTAATAATGTGTAATCTAAATAATATTCAGTCAAACATGAGGAAGAACTTCGAAAATTAGTCAAATCTAAAAATAATTACAATTTTAACAACGTATTATTTAGTCAATATAAAAAATTAATAAGCAAATGAAATTTTTGAAAACTAAAAGTATCTAAAGTCATGGCTCAATCACAATCGTATAAATCTATATCTATGAACCAAGCAATCATAAATTCAATCCCTCACTCAGTTTGTTAAACTAAAAAAAAACTAAAATTATCTAAAGAAAATATAAGGTAAAAAGATATACATATCTTTGAGTTCAATTATTAACATAATAACATATACAAATCAACAAAATAACACTAATTTACACCCAAAAAGAAGAAGAAAAAACCTATTTGATAAAAGTAAAAAATGGTTATAATATTCTATATCCCACCAACATCGGATTGACAATAATTCCATATAGAATTAAAACTTGATAACATTTTCTTGGAGATAGATACCAAAAACGGTAAACATAAAAATTAAAAAAAATAATAATAAAAAAAAGAATTGAAATAATTAGTTTTTTAAAAATAAAATGGAACTCGTGACTCTGCCAGCCAAGTCCTCTGTAGTATAAAGACGTAACGACATAAAAAGAACAAAAACGACAACGAAAAAAACAAAAAACCCTAAATGTACTGCATGCTCTTCACTGTCTTCATGCAACACAACGTGCCACACCGAATAAAAACCCCCTTTTTTTAATTTTTATATTTCCATAATATATATACATTTATATAAAATCCAAATCCAAATCCCCACGACTGCAAGGAAGTAACAGTAAAAAGCTTTTTTTTTTTTTTTATAATGACACAATTACCCATACCATCCATGTTACTTTTGCAGTTCTAAAAAAAAACTTAATTCTTAAGTCCCGTTTAATAATCATTTTGTTTTTCGTTTTTTGTTTATGGAATTTAAGCATACGACTACCTTACTGTACATTTTTCCTTATCTAGATATCTACATTTTACCTATATTTTAATAAACAAAACCAAAAATTGTAAACACAAAAAAGTAGCTTCCAAAAGCTTGTTTTTGTTTTTGAAATTTGGTTAATATTCACCTACTTTCTTAAGGAAAGATGGATACATTGTAGGAAATATGAGAGCACATGATAGAAAATTTGAGTAGAAATAGACTTAAATTTCATAAACCAAAAACAAAAAACCAAATGGTTATCAAACTGAGTCTTAATAATTTAAAACTATCCTACAATTTAGTGGTGACATGTTTAATTTATGATAATCACTTACGTTGTAACTATTTAAATATTATAGAATTAGATGGTATGTTTTGTGATAATTGTCGAGATATACGTAAGTTGATCTAGACAATTGTGTGTACGATTTATACATACCAAGTTAATGAAAGATAGAATCTTTTTTCCAAAACAATAAAAGAAATAATAAAATAGTTGAGAATTGGGGATTTTAATTTTTCATGTACGTACCTGTTTTTGTCTGTACTTTTCTTCTTCTTCTTTTCTTCACTGGTAGTTTCCATTTCCACCACCAAAAGCTTGGCTTGACGGCGCTGAATTGCTTTCATTTCCTTCCATAACTATCCCTTGTGACGGTTGTTTATGTTCTCTCGTCGAATAACCGCCACCGCCACTCCCGCTCATACTTCTTACGATCTGTCCAACGCCTAGAAAGTCTCTTGTTAACCTATCTGTCCCTCCCATGCTGACTGCGCTTAGATTTTGTTGTAGCTTTGGATCCTCCAATGATTCCATGTTTGTTCGATCGAATACGCCAAACGAGCTCATCCCGCCGCTGAACAGCCCGCCTGCGGAGCTCCCGTTGGTGAATGAGTTCATTAGGTCTTGGAGATTGCTCTCGTTATCGAATCCACCATAGCTTGGCGGGAAAAGCGTCCTATCGGATGCCTTCCCGCCTGAGGTTGAGGAGCTTCCGAACGTTCTCAATAATGTGGCTGTGGTGTTACTACTTGATGTTGTTGAGCCTAATTGAGCTGCCTTTTGGAGAAGTGCCGTTGCAGACATGTGTTGCATTGCTCCGCCCGTATTGCTACCGCCAACTCCCGTGGCGTTGCTGTAGAGAGATGGGACGGTTGCAGAATTGATTTGATCCCCCATTATGTTCACGCCGAAACCGTCATTGTTTGTGCCACCGACACCGAATTGATTTAGCAACGACGATTGAAGATTGTTGTTACTATTGGTGTTGTTGTTGTTATTATTAGGGTTGTTGTTGTTCACATTGGTTGTCGCATCACCAGTTGGATTTGAAATGAATCCCAAATTGAAGAGATTATTGTTGTTGCTATTGTTACTATTCGAATGGCTTTGCATATCCGAAAATTGCATCAACCCATGAAATGCCTTATTTCCAAACAACCCTTGAGATTGGCTTTGATGATCTTCATGGAAGCTATTCGGGTTCGTCCCATCGTTCATAAAGAACACGGCCGCTCCAGACGACGGCATTGCCTGCGGCATCGGGGGACGAAAGGACGAGCCCATGGAAGGAGGGAGGAGATGAGAGAACTGCCCAGGACGTGCTCCGCCGAGGCGGAGGACGTCGTGAGCCGATTGGGAGATATTAGGATGGTCATGAAGAGAAGAAATTTGAGGAACTTGTGATAATGTCAACCCCACATTGCTATTACCTCCATATAAATGCCCTCCAATTGCTGACCCTAAATTTGGAGGGTGCCTTGCACTTTCTTGAGCCAATGCATCACAAAATGCTCTATGAGTAATGAAACTGTCCCTTCTGAAAAAAAAAACCCCAAACAATAGAGACCAATAATTAGTATCTAAATTCTTGATTGTTTATAAATTGGAAAAGAATAAAAGACATGATGAGCAATTGAAACGACAAAAATTTGAAACAGCCTACTACGTCAATATTCCAAATGGTAATAGATTTTCACATAGAAATAAAAAAAAGAAAAACCCATACAAAATTTTAACAAATCATGTCCTTTTATTACATTCCACGAAAAATTCAAACTTTATCGTGGGTCCATTTACAAAGGGTTCACGGATTATAAATCATCATAATAGTTTTTAAACATATTATCACATTCCCATAACTCTAAACAAAATTAGATCAATATTAGTTTCATTTACAAGAACAACTTCATTTACTTTACTCACACATTCATAATTTCCAATCAATCTAATGAAATTAGGGGCATAATTGTAATTAATTAGCATAACATAATACACCATAATAGAAAGCAAAGAAAGAAAGTACCAAATTAGTAACAAGAGTGAAGAATGAGAAGAAGATGTTTAATTTAATTTTGGGGTAAGAATTTGAATAAAAAATTAGAAAAAAGGAATACAACAAAAGGAAATTGACAAAAAGAAGAGTAAAAAAGAAAAGAAAAAGGGGACACCATTTTGAAGAACTGAGTGTTCAATAAATGTGTAAAGAGAGAATAATATATCCAACATGAAAAGTAATGAATCGAGGAAACCCATGTTATAAGCTGAAGACTGGACTCATCTTTCTGAATTTATTTATTTTTTAATTAAAAAAAACAGATGAGAGAGAAATCGAATAATTTATTTATAAAAAAACACATCGAAACGACGAACAAAAAACATCACATTCCTGAAATTAATGTCGTCCCAATTCCTGAGAAAGTCTGTGTGTGTATGATATTGAAAACAAAGAACTGGAAAAAGCAGAGTGTAAATTTCAGAAAGATAAGCCAAGCCCGCATCGGAATATCCCAACACGTGAATACGCGTTATCGGGAAAAACAGTTTCAATTGACATGATGTATAACTTAATAATTAAGAGATTACAGATTTAATAATTCCTGACCTAGAGAAGAGGGTACCGCAATCGCAGCGGTACTCTCGGGTGCCACAGGTTTTGGAATGAGCTTTCCAGTCGGATTGAACGGCGTAGCGCTTCGAGCACTTATCGCACTTCCACTTCTTCTCGCCGTGCTTTCTGGAGTAGTGTTTTTTTATGCCGGTTAGATCCCCGAGAGCCCTGGAAGGGCTGTGATGAACACATGTGGGTTCTGGGCATAAATAAACCTTTCTCTTTGGCTCTTTGGTGCTTTTTTGCTTTAGCTTCCATGGCAAATTGTGACCTCTTCTATGAAGTTGTAGGTTTTGCTCTCTTTGAAACCCTTTGTTGCAGACTTCGCATATGAATCTATTCGTCGCCATTAGCGTCTTTGGACTCAACGCTATCACCTCCGCATCCGGATCTATAACAAAAACAAAAATTTAATTCGAAAAATTAGGGTTTTCGATTCGAAATCTCGAAAATTGATGGGGTTAATTTAGGATACTTGCATGGAGTTCCGGGTTGGTTCCTCTTTTTCTTCGGGGGTTGAGCGGTCGTAGAATTAGATTGTTGTTGTTGTTGTTGCTGTTGTTGTTGTTGTTGTGGTTGAGTTCTCATCTGAGACTCTTCTCGAACTCCGAAAAGTGGAACGGATGAAGAAGAAGCCGCCATTTTTTCTCTCGCACAAATACGAATCTGAGAATTTGGAATTCTCTCAAAATTTCTTCCTCTTGTTCTTCGGTTTGTTGTTGTTTGGTGGAACCCAAGTTCTATCTATGAACATGCAAATTGAAGCAGGGAGGGTTTCATTTGGTTCATCTAAAGAAGAAAATTGAGGAAGATGAAGAAGAAGAAGAGGAAGAAAGAGAATAGCTATTGAGGGAATAAATTAGAATCAAAACTTGGGATTGAGATGGAGAGAAAGATAGAGGAATCAACTCCAACTTTCAAGTTATTAGATGCCTTTTAGTTTTACTCTTCTTCTCTCTCTATCTTTCATTTTCTTTCATTTTTCTTTTTTCTTTTTTTTGTGAGAATTAAAATTGAAATTAAAAAAGAATAAATAGAAAAAAAAAATATCTATACAAATTAGTAATGAGGTGTTTGGGGCGAGAAGAAATGTAAATAGTTACGGGGAGAATCATTTTTATACTTATATTTGGGTCATCAATAATGATTTTTCACCTATTCAATGTTCATTCTTCGGTGTCCTCATTATCACTATTCATTATTCGATAATCTCATTTCTTTCGTAACCATATTCATTACACCTAAAAAACAGTTAAGAGTACTTATATTTATTTATTTTAAATTTAACATTGGAAATTTAAACTCATAATCAACCGATTATTATGTAATACATGATGTCATTAGAATATTACTTTTTTTAATTCATAATTATTTTTTCACTTCAAATATAAATATTCATTATTTCATAATTACTTTCTTCATTTTAAACATGGATAATCATTTTATCACACTACTCTATTAGATTTATTATGTCTATTCTTAAAAATAAAAACAAGAAAAACATATCTCTCATATTTTTTTTCTTTTCTGTATAATCATTCATATATTTTCCAAACATTTTCGAAGAAATTTTATCACTATAATAACATGATAGATTACGTAATAAATAAAAATCAAAAGATTAGAGATTGGAATCTTACATCTAAAAATGTTATGAAAAAACGAAAAGAAAAAGTGATGTTTCTCTATGCGGTTGTTCATTGATTTGGTGTCATCTAGAAACACAAGCACATACACAAAACAAAAATATATTTTTATTTTTATTTTTTGGATGACTTGTGAACTTGAAACACGAGCACTTATCAAAATATATCAGAGGAATGAGACACAATGGAAAGTACTTACAAATTAATGTTACAAACGCATTTCAAATGGGAGCCTTGAAGAGGTGTTTGTGTGAGATTTTGAGTGGAGAGTTAGTTTGAAAAGTTATTTTGAACAGTTAAAAAGTTAAAAAATTAGTAACTCATTTAGACATAGATTTTTACGAAGGAGTTATAACCAAAAACTCGTTCAAATAATGTTTATATATAGGAATTAGAGACAATAATTTGTTTGAATGTGCATTTAAAAATTAAGAGTTATTTTGAATAGTTAAAATAAAAAATTATAAATAAATAATTTATAGTGAATTATTTTGAGTACTTAAAAATTAATAATTAAAAATAATAATTTATTTTGAATGATTAAAAAATAAAAAGTTATTTTTAATAATAAAAATGGGTAGTTACAATAATTCGTTTGAATGTTGTTTCTTAGAAAGTAATTAGTAAATACTCATTTCTAAAAATAAGTTGTTTGGATGTAGAAGTAAAATGAAAACTTATTTTAAATAGTTAAAAATAAATGAATACAAATAAACAGTTTAAAATAAATTATTTTTGAATAGTTAAAAATTAATAATTAGAAATAATGAGTTATTTTGAGTAGTTAGAATGAATGATTAAAAATGAAAAATTATTTTTAGAAATAAAAATGAGTAGTTACAATAACTCGTTTTTTGAAAAGTAATTAATAAATACTGATTTCTAAATATTCCATAAATTCATGAAACAAACACCCCTAAAGAAAGTACATCTTCAAAGTCCAAGACTTCGACGAGTTACATCGATAGACATATATATATATACATGATGTATTTAATTAGATTATGGTATGTAATAATTTAAAATTGGGTGTGTGTATAATATGTATTTGGGATTTAAGGAGAGAAAAATGGAGCCTGCCATGAATAAAAAGTACAAACTGGAAATTAATGGAAGAGAGAGAAAGAGAGGAGAGAGAGAAAGGGGTACAGAAGGGGGTGGACCCAATCCAGAGGCAGAAAACGACACCGTATGGTGCGTAAGGGCAACCATGAACATTTTTCTTTTTTCTCTCTCTCTTTCTTATATTTCGTATCTTGTTACACACTTCCAGACAACCTCTCTTCGTCACCCTTTTCTCTCTCTCTCTCTTTTTTCGATACATATCGGGAGAAGGATAATAAATATTGGTTCTCGGGATCGAACCTGTGATGTTGGTGTTGAACTGATTTACAACAAACAATGAAACCATTGCACTACTAATTCATTCGGTAATTCCAACCATTTTAATTCCAACTCAATACTACGTAGTTGATATAAATGATTATGATTATATACTCCATTATAATAATGATATTAATGAATATTTGTAGTACAGTACATTAAGAGTTATGGATATTAGTGGGTGATAATAGTAACCAAAAGCCGACAAAATTGAACTGAACTATGTTGATTCATTGATTTGGTTTGGTTTTTATTTGTAAAAAATCAATACAATTCGAGTTGTATCGTTGATATTGATTTATTTACTTTCTTTCTTTTAATATATTAGTTTGACTTTTTACTGGTAAATAATTAATTTTTTTTTTAATTTATTTATAAATATTGATATTTTTTTAAGAAAACAATATTCAAATAGATGTTGGATGGAAGATAGCTAAGTAAAATAGTAAAAATAAAATAAAATCGTAGGGGATATGGATCGATAAAAATAGAGTCAATGATTTTGTTATTTATTGGACATTGATTTGATTCCTCTTTTTTCAAATCAATTGGATTAAATTGATTTTTGGTTTGGCCTAAAAAACGAGAAAAACTAAACCAATTGTTTTGTATTTATTGGACATTCGTTATGTTCTACTTATGGTCAAAATGATTGGATTACTTTGATTCTCGATTTGGTCTAAAATAAAAAAAAAAAAAAAAATTAAATTGATATCACCCTTAATAATGGACATAAATACTTTAAAATTTACCAATATTTATAATTATTGTGTGAGAATGGTTGATTTTAATTCATTCCAACAAAAATCATTGTCCACCCCAACTTTTTGAGATATTCACATTATAGCCTATGTTCCATATTAAAAAGTTAAAAAAACTTTCAATATTTTAAAATGATATACAATTACCCCTCACTGCTTAATGATTTTGAAGTAATTAAGAGTTCTAATTATATATTGTATAGTTAAAGAATTTACATTTTGAATCCGTGGCTCTCTGTTTGAATAAAAATATCGTGATTTGTTTGACATTTATCAAAATTACAAATGTATTATAGGCAATGATTATACTAGAGAATTTAGCAATTTTTAGAAAAAAATTATGTACCAAATTTCAAAGCACAATTCAAGTTTTTGAAAAATCTTTTTTCTTTTTTTTTTCAATCCAGCTAGATTTGTTAAAAAAAATTTAAAAGAAGAGAATAAAAGAAAATATTAAAATTTCTTTTTATAGAAATTATTAAAAAGTATTGTTGAGAAATGTTAAGAGAAAATGTTTGTTCTCCCTTAAACTACTTATTTAACTCATGTGAAATTACATTTTTTTTTTTGTTTAGACGGCATACATGTCTCTTTATTGGATAATCCTTTTTTGAATTATATTTAAGCACAAGTAATTTAAATCATGAATCTTTTTTAATTAAACACACTTGAGCTAGCCAAAAAACTCAATCACAGATCCACCCAATTTATATTTAAGCATAATAACTATCCCCACACGAAGGCAACGATTTCGGAAGTACTTCACATTGAAGTATATATATTATTCAATCGCGAACATATTCAAAAGTACTTTCACTGGAGTACACATTAGGTGACTCAACTACGAATTCTCATTATGATTATTTCATATCATTCATATTATAGTGAGGCTCACAAATTCTTTATTTCATACTCGAGGAATCTTCATACATGATTAATATGACGATATTGTCCACTTTAACCGTAAATCATGAGTTTGCGCACGTCTCTAAAAGTTGGAACCCGATAAACAATAAATTCAACGGTTACACTTGATAAGTTAAAGTTAATTTAGAAAAATCTAAACTATCTAATTAAATATCATTTTAGTTATACTTCAAATTTATTCTATTTATTGAAAGGGTCAGTTGTGCGTTGATTTCATCGTTTGGTGGTAAGATAGTTCATTACCATGGTCACATATTCGATCATGAAAATTAGTATTTGACTCTCATTTATTTGAGAGTAATGATACTCTTTATGTAGGATTTGTAGTCCTCCTCCCCTGAATTTATACTAAAGAAATTATTCTATTTAGTCTAGTTATTATTATTTTTTCACTTCAATAACAATTAAGGTGGAGGATTCAAAGTCATGATCTCCTGATATTAGTATACACTAGGGTAAATTGAGGTATGGTTCTGGTCAATTTATGTAAATTGAGCCATGGTTCTTGTCAATTTATCTTTAATTTTTAGATTGGAGGATTCAAACTCATGATTTCCTAATAATACTTTTTTTCAATTTTTTCCATTTAAAGAAATTTTCAATTTTAGTCTTCGTTTATTTTTATTATTATTTTTTTTAGAATGTTTTCGTTTATTTTTTAAGCTGACATTTATAAATTTTTCTACGTTAATTTAAAAATAATCACTTCATCAATATATTGAAATTTAAAATTAGTTTAATCATTACACCATCCAACATTCATCATGTAGTTAGTTGTTGTTTTTTTTATCTCTAAAACCAAAATTGAGTATGATTGAGATATCCTACACTAAAAAAGAACATTTTTTAAATGTAAGAAATAAAAATGTTTAATTTAGAAATATAGAAATCAAATAGAAACTACACTTTAAATCTAGCGGTGTTTGTTTGTCAATTTTAAAAGGATATATATTAAACATTTATTAACCACTCTTCAAAAATCCACATCCAAACAAGTTAATATAACTACTCAAAACAACTCCTCATTTATAACTACTCAAAATAACTTCTTGTTTTAACTATTTATTTTTAATCATTCATTTTTAACACATGTTTCTAATAATTTATTTCTAACTATTTAAAAAACTTCATTTTTAACCATTCATTTTTATCGTAATTAAAATAACTCTTCACTTCAAATCCACATTCAAACGATTCATCTACAAAAAAAATCACACCAAAACGAGTTTTTTATTGCAATTACTCAATAAAAATTTACATCCAATACCCTATTACAAAAATCTCAATTTTCTAACTTCTTCAAACTAACTTCTTCTCCAAAACCTCATTTAAATATCTCCCAGAGGTTAAAAATGTATTTTTTTCCTAATAACAATAGTAATCCAAACAAAATAAAACACCAAAAGAAATAGTGTATATATATATATCCTTTGAGAGCTCAAAAGGGGAAATGAAGAGTGGAAAAGAGGGGAATGGAAAAGCACCTGAAGATGGGTTATTGGATAAGGCCATGTCTTGCTGAATTTCAGCTTAAACACAAACAAACACAACTTTTGTTATTTTCACTGTTTCATCCTCAACACAACCTCTTTTTCTAGGCCTTCCTTTTGTATAAACCAAAAATTTCATTTTATTTTTATTTTTTTCTTTTTTAAGTTAAATTATATATTTAGTCTTATAATTTCGTCGCTATAACTTATGTAACTTATACAATATAAGACCAAAATGAAGAATAGCATCATATTCACCATTTTGATCTCGACCCATACTAGACTTTTACGAGTCACAGATAAAAACCACTCTGATTAAAAATGAGATATTTTGTAAAACAACTCTTAATAAAAAAGTCAAACTGCGATTATCGACACTTCAAGCGTTGAATTTGGAAACTCTTTGCAGACTAGAGGACAATTTTGATTGAGTGGTTGCTTGAATGTCCCAAGGCAAAAAATAGTCCATCGTACATTAGAAAATATAATTCCATTTATAGATAATTAATTATCACATATTTAATTTATCATTTATGAAGGTTCCGTCTCATAACTATTTTGTATTTACTTTTTATTTTTTGTTTTTTAAATTTAAGCCTATAACAATTATCTCACCCAAGTTTTTTTTTCTTATTTGTATAACTACATCTTATCTATATTTTAAGAAACATAACTAAAATTTAGAAACAAAAAAAATAGCTTCTAAAAACTGGTTTTTGTTTTTGAAATTTGATTAGTATTCACCTATTTTCTTAAGGAAAGATGAATATATGGTAAGAAAGATGGAACACATGCATGTAGGATTTCATAAACCAAAAAAAAAAAATCAAATGGTTATGAAACGAAACATAAATTTTATATACTTATAGACTCAATTTTTAACTTTTGAACCGAATGGGTCGACAGCCGCAATTGGTTATTTAGTTTGATTTTAATCCATTTTCCCTCAGTTATGGGTTCGATCATTGAAATTGATATTTATAATTAAAAAATAAAATTTTAATTTAAATATTTAAACAAATAAAATGTCATCAACCCTTTGGATAATTTGACTTTGTTTGGCCATTAGCATTTAAAACCCTGTTTTGGCTGGCTCGGTTTAGTAGAGCCACCGCTGCTTCCAGTCACATCATAGCTCTGGGGATGTTTACGTCATTTTCACCTTGTGGTCGAATCAAATTTGTAAACCTAAACTGGCCAGAGACATTTCAAAATTAAAAAAAGAAAAAAAAAATCTCTATTATCATGTCACGGGAGTTTTTTTTATTATTATTTTTATGAGATTTTTTTTGTTTTTTGAGTACATAGTGGAAAAAGGGGAACCAACAAACCCTATATAGAAGACACAACTATTCTCAAACAATATGAGATTCAAATATTGATTTTCAAGCTTGAACTCGTGACCGTGGAGTTGAAATGGATTAACACCAGACAAGATAACCAATTGCGTCACTGACCCTCGGTAGATTTTCTTTGTTCTTGTTGGCTACATTTATTTTTTAAACTTTAAGGACTATGAAAATAATGAATCAAAATAATATTTAATCAATAATAACAGAGTTTTGCATGTATAACAAAAAAATATATATATTTCTATCTTAGCACAAAATCAAAATTAATTCATTTGTAATAGGAAATTTAAATTGGTCACTAGTTGAGCTCTATTAGTGATAAAATTCAATCAATAATAGACTCATTCTATCACTACTTGAATTTTCTATCAGTGATAGAAATTCAAATTGACTTCTATCATTAGTTGAGTGATAGAAATCAATGTGCTATAAATAAATTATTTTTAAAATTCTGCTCCAAAATATAATATAAGAAATAGAATGCGTTGTTGATGGTAAATTCTCCAATAATAATCTAAACAATTTGATAAGTAGATAATAATTTTTCTTTAAAAAATAGATAATAATTATTTAATTGATGGATATTATATAATTAAATGCATTTGTAAATTAGAAAGTTGAAACCTTATTTAAATAAATTAGGTATCTAAATAAATTCTTTAAAATTAAATATTTAGATTCATCATTTCGAAAAATCAAATAAAAAAAGTTGGAAGAAACTTTTTAAAATTTTAAAATCTTGAACTAATTTTTTTAGGGTTCTTCACTATCTATTATGCATCGTCTTCCATAACTCATTTATAACTTATGAGTTAATGTGATTTGTGTGTACTTAAAAATAAAATTAAAATATAGAACGGAGTAGTCACCTAAAGTTGATCTTGTATCATTGTTCAAGCTTGAGATTGTGAGAAAGGGGTTTAAGTACCAAATCTTGAGGATGGAAAGGGGAAGGTATGTTTAATTTTTTTGAACAAAACATATACTCATTCTCTTATTTACACACTAGAAATTGACTACAAGCACTATCACTTCTGTTGAAATCCAGCATCAGATAAACACCATCAATTACGTCTGCGAATCCATTGTACATCACAATGGAAAGGTGAAGAGATATTTAATTTACTTAAACAAAACATGCATCTATCCCTCGTTTATAAACAAGAGATTAACTATGAGCACCATCACTTCCGTTGAAACTTAGTGTCAGATAAACATCACCAATTTATGTTCGCACCTATTGTGTACATCCACTAAACATCTCGAACCTGCTTTGAGATTTTTGAAGATGGGAAGGTGAAGAGATCTTTAATTTGCTTGAAATATACACTCATCTTCAATTTACACAGCAAAGATTGACTATGAGCATATCACTATCTTTGAAATTCGACGTCCGATAAACACCATCATTGTACATCACGATCCTTTTTTTGGGTTGTAACCTTACTGTTTTCTTTGTAAAAAAAACTAACCTTTTTTCAGCCTCATCTTTGTAAATTGGCATGTTAGCAACTTAAGAACGCCCATTTTAGTCTATAATTGTTCCATTTGCAATATCAATTTGCACTATCTTTTAAGCAACTGTGATTGAAGCGACTTCCATTGGAGATTGCCACACACGATTCTTGTGAGCAAATAGTAGAAAAAATGAATCACACTAATTTAGTGCTTCGTACGATAGTGATGAATATTTTCTTTGCAAAACAAAAGAGATATTTTGTGAAGACAAAATTGAAAATGGCCTTTGACGATTTTATTAAAAAAATAAATAAATAAATACTTCCAAAAATTGGTACAAGAATTGAAAGAAAATGAAAGGATCAAAGATATTATGAGTGTTTGAAATCTTATAGAAAAGATCATTTGAAATTAAAAAAAATAATAAACTTGGTTAGAATGAGCCTTAAATTTAGGATGAATAAGATGGTTTCATTTTATTTTATTTTTTTTGAAAGCAATGGGATGGTATAGTTAAGCATCTTTTTTTATTTAATAAGAAAATTAAAAAAACAATATGGGTATTATGGAGAAGATTATTTCTCTCTTTTCACAAATTTTTATTTTAACCATGCATTTAAATGCTCCCACAAAATAGCTATGTTGTTAATTATTTTCTTAAAACTAGCTCTTTTCTAGCATTTCTCATTTTCAAATGTTTACCTCTTGATTACTCAATCATAGGGATAGATCTAGACTAATATTGATGGGCCAACAATTATTTAGGAGCCACAATAATTAAAACGTTATTAATATATAAAAATACATATTTAAATGTAATATAGACTAATTTAAATGGATAAAACACGAGTATTGCTTCTTTTGGCCAGTACTATCAAATAGAGAAAGCATGGAATTTATTTTTGTAGCAAATAATTACAAAAAGAAAAAAGGGCAAATACAAAAGAACATAATTGGCTCCATAAACACACAAGAAAATAAATTAAAGTAAAATATAAACCCAACTAAATTCTAAAATATATAAATAACCCAACTTAATTATAAACCCAAGTAAGACAGGAAAATATTAACGAATATTAACGAATTATGGTGTTTTTAGTCCGATAAACATATACTATGATTAAGATCAGCTATTTGAACATTTTTCTGTTAATTATCACTATACAAAAGTTGCCCCACATCATTTATGATGGTTAAAATATTTGCATATCATGACAATAGCCAAAATCTATTTGATATCAATTTCACTTTTTTCTACCTTTTTTCCAAATATACTTGTATGTCAAATCATTAAATACTAAGCCATCATTTGGTAACTATTTTATTTTTAATTTTTAATTTTTGAAATTTAAGCCTACTACTATTTTTTTATATGTTTTTTCTCACTTAATATATATCTTCTACCTATATTTTTAGAAACCAAACCAAAATTTAAAAGAAAAAAAAAATTTTAAGCTTATTTTTTTTAAAAAATTTAGTTAATATTCACATACTTTTTCAGACTCGATAGATATATTATTAAAAATATGGAATATATATTCTCAATATATATATATATAGGAAATTTGAGCAAGAATAAACTTAAATTTCAAAACTAAAAACAAAAAATTAAGGTCTCGTTTGATAACCATTTCGTTTTTGGTTTTCTGTTTTTGTTTTTAATATTTCAAAAATAGGGTAGTTTTATAACCAATTTTGGTTTTTGTTTGTAAAATTTTAAAACATTAAAAAAATTCTAAAAACTAAAAAAAATAGCTTTTAAAAATGAGCTTTTTTCATAAATAGACCATATTTGAAAAGTATTTGCAAATATAGGTATCTACAAAAATATTTGCAAAACTAGAATTTGTTTTAATACCTTATAAATTCCGAAAATAACGAATTACAACAATACCCTTAAATTGTTGGTTTTTCATTTAGGAAGGAAAATTTAAAAAAAGGAAATTTGTCTCATATTCCAAAACAGAAACCGCGAAATTAATTAAGGTGCATTAATTATGGAAAACTAGAAACCGCCAATTTAAGGTGCATTGATTGTGGAAAACCAGAAACCGCCAATTTATGGTGCATTAATTGTTGGACGAAAGTGGCGACAATACATTGTTAGAGGTACAGTTGTGATTTATATACAGTATAGTTAGTAATGTACATGTTATTTTATTTTGGTAGTTTTGTTCATAAATAGACCATTATGATCAATTGTTGAACGTTCAATTTTGTTGATTAAAATCAGAACACGTTTGATAATCACATAGTACTAAACTAACTTGGTATAGTACACCCATAATATATCATGTACAATTCTGTATTTTAAAACTTTATGTTTTTTTAAAAGTGTTTAATTTGCTAATATGGATACTTGTAGTGTGATTTAATATGTTTGTGACAACGAACAAGTAATTTTGAATATACAATACCATATAGTAAAATATTGGGAAATAACATAAGTAATATTTGTAAAATGATAGAGACTCGTAGTGTTTGAACAACTTTATACAAAATTACTATTCAGAGTGAGATCAATAGTAAATAAAAAGAAGTTTCATGTGTTACAAAATTGAGACTGAAAGTGTTTAGCATATAAAAAGGCTGTAATGTAAAACCATCATTGGATGAATGCGTTCATCAATATTTATGCGACGTTCTTCAACTACTTCATAATTATGGTACATCTTCATTTTCATCCCACTGACCACTATATGCAATACGGATTGGGATGCTTGTTTAATCTATAAGGAAAAGTTGTATAGTATTACAAAAATGTCCAAACAGTATTGTCCTATATTATAAATCGTATAATATATATGTATAAACATTACCGTATTGTGGTATGAAAATATAATGAATAGTATACATGAATAGAATGAATAATAAACTATAAATGTACCGTGTAAGTTATACAATATGTAATGAAATAATGAAACATATAAAGTTTTGTATAGTTTATACAGTAATATAATAGTACATGGCAAACCACAGTATTAATGATATTATACAAATGGAATTATTGATGAACTTATAAGGAGAAGATGTACCGTATAACTAACCTAAAAACACAGTATGAACATACGGTATATATTCAATTATACAGTTTTGTAGATGTGTATACACTCAATTATACCAGAATATGGAAATCAAAGTACGAAGAAACTAATGTTCTACATATGATTTTATTGCATTTCTAAACATGATTTTTTACATTCTAAATATTGGAATATAAATGAATTATGGAGGAAGAAAACTTAAATGAACAAGGAAGAGAGATAAATGAAAAGAGAAATTAAAATCTCTTTATATTAAAAGGGTTGACAATTAAATATGGTATGTTTTTAAACAAGGGAAAGTATGCAAAATGGGAGTTTTAATTCAAAAATTCAGTATTAAATGTGAGGAATGACAAAATGGTATTAAGAGAAAATTAACAACTATGATATTTTGAAAAAAAAAATAACTTTGCAAAAAAAAAAAAAACTTAGGCGCATATAATTGCAAATACTTTTCGAATGCGGTCTAGTTACTTGTTGAACCTACCGTATAAACCATATTGTATATCGTCAAGAAAAGTGTAATAAAAGTCGTATGGGCATGTAAGGTACATTGTATAATTAATACAGTATGTAAACTGGAATATATAATATAGTATGTAAACTGGAATATGTGTACACTTGGAATAATATGTAAGACTAAACAGTCGTATAACAAAAATATTGAATACTAATGTGTTTATGGTCTATTTCTATGAAATATGAGAAAATGAGATGAATTTGTTATAACTAGTGCACAGTCATGATTCTACGTTTTTGTGGTAGCGGAAAGCATATGAGAATTAAAGACATACCATATTGTATCGTCTGTGACATATCAGATTGGGATTAGGGGAGAATGAACAGTAAAATGTTGATGCAATGCAGGGATTTCCAGAACAATACACGGGCAAAAAGCTTCAAATGATTGCGATGAATGACTCTACTGTTCGAATGAGTAAGCATTGCAACAAGGCGAGTACCGTTTGGTCAGGAAACAAAATTGCCGAACAGATTTCAGGCCGTCGAAAATGGAGAATATTGATATTGAAATGAAAGAAGGAAAAAGCTCGGAAGACGGGAGAGAAAACGTAAGTCAAACGTTCGGAATAAAGAGGTTAGAGAAATGAATTTGTGGGATAAATGAAAGAATCAAATTAAAATCCAACCAATTAATTCCTCATTAAGATGGAATGTATAAAAAAGGAAGTTTCGTGATAGACATTAATTACAAATGGGAAACTATAAATAATGAGATTTTGAATTTTAAATATAATCAATTAATGAAAGGAAGGGGAAAATGGGATTTAAAAAAAAATATTAATTCGAAATTTTAAAAGAAAAATTAAAATTGCAAAACGAAAGTTAGTAGCTTAAATTTGCAAATATTTTTTTAAAATGGTCTATTTAGTACAATTTTACTTTAAAAATAGGTTTTTGTTTTCGTTTTTAAAAAACTAAAAAAAAATCAAAACAAAATGTGATATTTGAAAACAAAAAACAGTTATCGAACATATTTTTTGGTTTTTAATTTTTAAAAACATAAAACTAAAATCAGTTATCAAATATATACAATTTTTATTTTTTAAAACCAAAAACTAAAAATAAAAAATAGAAACAAAAAACAAAAAATGAAGCCCCCGTTTGATAACTATTTTGTTTTTAGTTTTTAGTTTTTGTTTTTACTTTTTTAAAAACAGGTTTGTTTGATAACCAATTTTAGTTTTTGTTTTTTAAATATTAAAGAAATTTTAAAAACTAAAAAAAGTAACTTTTAAAAATAAATTTTATTTTTGTTTTTAAAAAAGTATGAAAAGAACAAGAATAAATAGTAAAAAACTAAAAAAATCTAAACAAAATGTGATAATTGAAAACAAAAAACATTTATCAAACATATTTTTTTATTTTTCATTTTTAAAAACATAAAACTAAAATAAGTTATCAAACATACACAATTTTTTATTTTTTAAAACAAAAAAACCATAAATAAAAAATAAAAAATTATAAACAAAAAACAAAATGGTTATCAAACGGGATTATTAAACGGACTTAAATGATTATCAAAGGGAGTCTAAGATAAAAATTTCTCATGTATTAATAAAATATGTATAGTTGATGCATCTAATGTAAAAAGAGTCCCATAGATAACAACCTTTGTACGTATGTGGAGTAAAAGGTCAAATGTGTATAAATTATATAATCAAAGTATTATAGTCTTAAAGCGGAGATCTTTTTTAAATTCATTTAGCTTCTAATCATATGTTATTGACATTCATTCCCTCTTTTTAATGTAGTATATATATATATATATTATTTTTTAAAAAAAACAAAAACTAAACTTCAATATTTTTTATTAACCATACATAATTTATTTCATTTTTGTAATTTAAAATATTATTTCATACTTTTAACTTTATACTTAATTTACTAGAGTGTATTGTTATAATCAAACAATGAAATCAACACGTCACCAAGGTGAATTTTTTTTTTTAATAATATAAACGTAACTTTTATTTATACTTATATATGTGAAAATATATAAGAGGGGCATGTGACCCTAACCCACCTTAAATTCTCCTCTGAAATATACATTTCAAAAAAGTTCATACAGTAGAAGAACTATTTAGAGGCTAAAATAAAAATGATGAACATGAACCAAATCAAAACCGTCACAAAACTTAGGATTAAATTGATTTATTATTCTGAAATATTCACTAAAAACAAAGTTAAACAAACTCTTAATTAAGTTCCATTTTTACAACCTCTTTTTTTGGTAACTATTAACTCATCAAAATGGTTCTTTTTTTATAGGATCAACATGGGACTTTTGAACCCAAATTTTATTGATATATATATATATATATCCCCATCACTAAAATAGGAAAAATACAAAAAAATAATTCTCACTCGCTGAAGGAAAGAGAAAAACAAGGGATAGAATTGACAAATATAATTTGTACAAAAAAAGAAAAAAAGAAAAAGAATAGACTTAATAAATATATAATTCGAATATTGTAGATGCATAATTTAAGAGTCAAAAGTAGTATGAAACAAACGTTTTCATTCGGTTATTGATTATAATTAGTATTACAATCAAGTTGCACGTTTGCTAACATCACAGCACAGTCATAAATATTAAACAATTTGTTGAATGACCTATGAATTTCCACCGATAAATATCCTTATTTATTTATTCTTTTTTTTTTCACCAACTTATTTTATTGTTTACTTCCAATCAAGAAGTTTTTTTTTCTTCTTCTAAATTTGGTTAATAATTCAAATACTGAATGAGTCGGTGACACGATTGCTTATCTAGTTTATTGTTAATTCATTTTCACTCTACTGGTTCCATCCCTGAAATCGATATTTGTAATCCCCTTCTCTCAATTTGTACTCAAAAAAATAAAAAAACCAAATTTGATTTTTGCCGACTAAAAAAATAAATTGTGGCTTTATTGTAATTTACATAAATATGTGTATATGATGACAATGAACGTATTCTTATTATCGATTTCTCAATAGTTTTAAAATTATTATTTTCCTATTTTTTAGACATTTAACTTTTCTTTATATTAGTAAGATCATAAACCCTACGTAGAAATTATGACTGTTCTCATATAAAATGAGAGTCAAATATCGATTTTTAAAATCAAATTTATGACCATAGAACTAAAATGAATTACCATCAAAATATTTGAAGTGCCATTAATCCATTCGGTAAAAGAAAAAAATAAAATCTTTCCTTTATTTCTGGCTAAGCTTAGATAAATTTTATTGTACTATTTGCTGAATAAAATTTTAAAATGTGTACATTATGTTGTAATCTCAAAAAATAATTATTTGAACAAATATGTTATTCCGTCGTACACGTCAGGAGTCTAAGAAGGAGCTAGGGAAAAGCTTGAACCCACATAGAGACAAAGTATAGAGGAAAGGAAAATGACATCTTTCCCATTGAATTTATCTTGGATTAAAAAGATTTACATTTTACATTGATAATATATATATATATATATATATATATATATATATATATATATATATATATATATATATATATATATATATATATTTTTTAAATTTTGTTTAATGTGAGAACTCAAAATCCTAAAATTTTAAATTTTTGGTTAGCCTATTCGATAACTATTTCGTTTTTTGTTTTTATTTTTATTTTTAATATTTTAAAAACTGATTTGTTTGATAATTAATTTTGGTTTTTTGTTTTTAAAATTTTAAAAACATTTTTTAAATATCAAAGGAATTATAAAAACTAAAAAAAGTAGCCTTTAAAAACATATTTTTACTTTCTTTTTTAAAAAAAAACATAAAAGAATCAAATAAATAGTAAAAAACTAAAAAAATATAAACAAAAAGTAATTTTTGAAAACAAAGAGCAGTCATCAAAATATATACATTTTTTATTTTTTAAAACAAAAAACCAAAATCTTAAAATGAAAAACTAGAAACAAAAAACGAAAAAGCGAAATAGTTATCAAACGGGACCTTAAGTTTTGTCTTCACTACTATTTGCACTTGTCTAATAGCAACTTCTGCTAAGAAACTTCATATTAAAAGGTAAATTAACACAAATTTCAAACAATTAGCCACAAATTTAAGATACAACTAAAACAGTTCTTTTGACCCCTAAATACAAAAACCTTGTTACCGATATCGAAAAAATTAGTGATATATTGGCTTAGTTGATTGGTTGAAATCAATTCAATTCTACGATTACGACTTCGATCCTAAAAGATGTTATTGGGCTCTCATCAAAATAATCTCTATATAAGGTTTATGCACTATCCAAAATGGATGATTTCGTGATTGTCGGGCATGCTTATAGGGGAAAGTTTTAACCCTCTTATGAATTTTGAATTTTCTTTTAATACGTTACTTTCGTGGATTCATGTTCTTTGATAATAAGTATAAATGTTAGATTTTGTTTTGTTCCCAAAATTCTTTAAAACTCAATACTTTTTGTATTGCAATTAGGTTGTTGGATAATTACCTTTGGTTATTGTTACTCTTTTTTTTCTTTTTGAGTACAAGTTGGCAGAAAGGGAATTACAAATACCGATTCTAGGGATCGAATTTGTGACTGTGGAGTGGAAATGGATTAATACCTTTGTTACTCATTGTATAAGAATAAGTTGCCTTCAAAATATCCTGGTGTCACAGTCTAAGGACGGACTAATGGTACCCCGGATATAAGGGAACGAAACTCCGATTTCCCGATTTAAAAAAAAAAAAAAAACAAGTTGCCTTCATAACTACTAGTATTTCTGAATTAGACCGTTCTTCAATTTTGGTCAATTTCCGTCCGATAGTGAATTAAGTCCAAAACTCATGTTGGGTTTGATTTTACCTTTAGTTTGGAATTCCAATTTTAAGAGTATTAATGTAAGATTGATATTGACTAATTAATGCCATAAGGATGACAACCCTTCCACAATATTTATATTCGTATGATATTGTTTATTTTGAGTATACATTTCCATCTCAACAATTCTTCCCTCGATCTAAGTCTCTTTTCAAAATAGTTAATATATCTCGATAACATTCAGATCAACTCTTAATTTTTAAAGATACAATACAGTGATTACCACCATAGGTTAAATTTTGGCATGATTTTGTTTTTAGTTTTATTTAAAATATCTCATGCCAATGAAGATTTATTGTTATCGCTTATATATTTATAATCTTCCCCCAATCCAAAATCTGTGATATTGGATGTTGTGTTTGATTTAAAATTTTAATAGTAATAAATTAATAATAATAATAAACTAGAGGACTAGAGAAGGTTGTTATTTTTGAAATTTAATAAATTTTAGATAGTTTGCGACAGTAAATAAATTTAGTAATTTCCTTATTTAGTTAAATATTTATTACTTTCCTTCGAATGGTAAATCTTTATTCGAATGCCAGCTACAATATAATAATTATTTATTTATTATTATTATTATACATTTGAAAAGTATTAATTTTAGAAAGAAATTAAAGCCAGCTTTGTTTGAAGACTTGTCATTCTTCTAAATAGTGACAGCTGAACAATAACCATGCATCATTGTCATGCATTAAAATTTAAATAATATTAATTTAATTTCTAAAGAATTAATTTGAGTGGATGAGCTTTCTTTCTCCACTTAGCCTAAACAAATCCACTAAATGTCATTAGGTGGCTTTTATAAATGTATGAATTTCTCAATTTTGTGATAAGATATACCAAATGGAGGGCTTAATTATTTGACTCAACCACATATTTTCACTTAATACATTTAGCAATTTAGCTTTAACAGCACCAAATGCTTGATTTGTATCAAAATTTTGATTTTCAAGGAGCAATTCATTTTCCCTTTTAGGGTTTGTGATCTTTTTATGTTGAATTTTATACCTTTCCCTTAAAAAGAAATTTGATGCTGGTATCTTTTCTCTTTTGAATCTTTGGTGGATGAAAATTTAATGACTATTCAAACCTTTGTTATGTAATTTTGTGTATATGTTTTTTTTTTCTCTCTCTCTCTCTCTCTTCTTTTTGTATCAATTGAAACCTGAAGTTCATAATGGTATGAGTTTAAATTTTAAGTTCTATAAATTTCTGATAGAGTTGGCCATTTAGAAGAATTGGGATAAATATAGGGATATATAGGTAATTAGTTAGAGAGTTTGGTTATAAATAGAAGATGTGGGTAGTGGGGAAGATATCAAATTATTTTGATCATTTTGGTATTAGGTTAATTCATATTTGATTATTTCGTAATTCAATAAAACTCGGTTTCTCATCAATTCATTGATTTTTTTTTAATATATGTTTGTGTTCGAGTAAGTTTTCACACTTCGACATTATCACATGCTATATTGTTGAATTCTACGACATTTGGATATAAAAGAAAGTTGAAAAATTAATTCATAAATAGGTGGACACTATAAATCAATCTTTTGGTTTATTAAGGTCATTTTTCTAAGATGCAGTAGAATTTCATCTCAAAATAATCAATTAGTGATGGTAGAGTCACTCATCATCATGTCCCTTCAAGTTTTTCATGTGGAATGCTAACACATGACCCTAAAAATTGTACATCTCTTGGTATTTGCCAATTTTGAATTGGATTCCACTTCATTTTTATTGAATCAAATATTTGTTTAGATTTAATAAGCTATGTTATCATCGTCGTCTTAGATAGTGTGCAAGGTTAATCTCAAAACCAATTAGTAATAAGAAAAGTAGTCAACATATCTTATAAATGTTAAGAGATCTCTTCCTATCTTTCTCATCATCGACAATTTTGACTCCCGAAGAAAATTTAGATGGGTTCGTAATGGCTATATTTTCAATTAATTATATTTAAAAACAAGACAAAATTACCTAAAACTAATCTTCCTTTGGATGTATTAAGAAAAACAATTATGTACTTTTCCTTACATAAGTAGGAAAAAAATACAAAACATACAAAACGGAAAAATACTCATATTGGTGAAAATTCATTACAGTCCATTTGGATTTAGTGCATTTTTCCCTAATATTCATTAATCAATGTATTTAAATAAACTTTATACATGAGTGAAAATTATGCCTCAAATATGTAGGAACATTGATTTTTACAGTGATTACTTAAGACATGATGAAGTAGAAGAACCTAGGACGCTAAAATAAAAATTTTCGTCGACGAAATTTACGCAGACGAAAATCGAGCCTAAATGAAGCTTGTTTAAGCCATATAGAGCTATTTAAGTTCATGAATCTTTGTCGACAACAACTTAGGCTATCAGAAAAGGGATCAACTTCGTCGACGGTATAATTATACGATCTCAGCATTAGATATACTTCATCGATGGTTACAATTTACCGTATATGTATACCAACGGAGTTGATATATGCTTGTATTTAATACGAGACCGAAGTACAAGTAATCCTAACTCTACTCTATTAAGTTCTAAATTCCCATCGACATAAATTTAAAGGGAGAATGATCGAGTTAAAATTAGATGAGTAAATTGTGTCTAAATCGTACTTTTTTAAGCCCATTTTATTTTTTTGATTACATATCGGGGGAGGGAGACAAATACCGATTCTCGAGATCGAACTTGTGACGCTGGTGTTGAAATCGTTTATAACCAAACAATGAAACTATTGCGTCAGTGATCCATTCCATTTTTCAAGCCTATTTTATAGTTGTTGGTTCATGAACATTTGCTCAATTGATCTTACGGAAACTACTCCAAAACTAACTATTTTTAGAGTTGTAATTGAATAGTTAAGTCATGATAACCATTTCATTTTTCGTTTTTTATTTTTGTTTTTACTTTTTTGAATTTGATAACTAATTTTGATTTTTGTTTTTAAAATATTAAAGAAATTCTGAAAACTAAAAAAGGTAGTTTTTAAAACAGGTTTTTGTTTTCGTTTTTAAAAAAGTACGAAAAAATCAAGAATAAATAATTTAAAAAAACTAATGAAATCAAAACAAAATATAATGTTTGAAAACAAAAAAACACTTATCAAATATGTTTTTTGGTTTTTAATTTTCACAAACATAAAAATAAAATCAGTCATCAAATACATGCGACTTTTATTTTTTAAAATAAAAAATCAAAATTTAAAAATGAAAAACTAACAAAAACAAAAAACGAAATAGTTATGAAACGTGAAAAATTGATATTTATTGTGAAAAGAATATTTTGAGGCAACCTTTCTAGTACGTCTTTTATTAGTAGGATAGGGGACAAATATCGATTCTCAAGATCAAATCTGTGACGCTGGTGTTGAACTAGTTTATAACCAACCAATAAAACCATTGTGTCACTCATCCATTCGGTACCTTTCTAGTACGTCTTGATGTTGGTTCCACCTCCAAAACTTTATCTTCAATTATTTATTTTTCCTCAACCAAAAATATTTTAAAAGTGTTCGAAATGCCTCGAAAATCTCCACAAGACTAAAAATTGTTCTTCCGACTAAATCACTTGCGAACAAGAAAAAAGATGCATAAAATCCTAATAATTTAATCAATAATAGGTTATATTTTATCAATTATATTTAATCTCATCACTAATCAACATTTGAAATATTGATATTGTTCTACTTTTACATACTTGATAGACGTTGAACTAAAAAAGTGTCTTTTTTAAATATAAAAAATTATAATTTTATAACCATAGTACATTAAAAAGAAAAATGTTCCAAAAAAAGTTTGATTTTATTTTATTGAAAAATAATAATTAAAAACAATAATCAAATGTTATTTTCCTTTTCAAAAAAAGAAAAAAAGTTTTCAAAATTTATAAGAAACGAAATCTACCGTAGCCAGGCCCATAACCTTAGCCATTCTGGCCCATTAGATCTTTTTTTTTTTATCAAACTAACACATTTGTTCATTATTTAACCATTTTTTTTCCAAGGTATAATTAAAAATCATTGAATTACATGTTAAAATATCATTCTGGTATTTGTATTTTGAATTTTTTTTTTTTCCTGTTTTTAATCTTTATCCTTGCAAGTTTCTGAATTTAGTCATCTACTTTCTATAACGTATAAAATGATTAGTATCTCTTGTGTTAGTTTATGGTTAAGTTTTTTGAGATAGTAGATATCTTCATGGTGTGTTTTTGTCAATGAAAACTATCATTATTTAACTACTTTTAATATATCAAATGGGTTAATGATGCACTGGTTATCTTGCATAGAGTTATTCCATTTCAAGTGAGAGTCATTTCTGAATTACACTTGATAATAGATTTATTGGAAGAAGAAAAAAAAGTACCGAGGAAAGAGGACTAACAAACCCTACAAAGATGGCACAACTGCTCTAAAATAGTATGAGAGCCAAATACCGATTTCCATATTCAAACTCGTGACCGTGGAGTTGAAATGGATTAACATCAAACAAAATAACAAATTGCGCCACCAACCCATTCGGTATCTCATGATTACTTATGTAATTGAGTTTATGTTAGCATTAATATTTTTATCTCTTCGATAAAATAGTTAACTCCTCTGCTCGTTGTGATAAAGAACCGACAAACCTACGACAATGGACAATCTCTCATGATTTTAATTTTGCTTTCACCCAAAAGGCCTCATACCAATGTAGATGTTTGTCTTCTCTTATAAACCCAAAATCTACCCTTTATTTAACCAATGCAAAATTTCTACGTACATCACTTTGTTTATATTCCCAACACATGGACAAAGCGAACACATAGTGAATCACGTAAATCGTTGTATTTTTAAAAATATTTCTTGATTGTTCGGTTTTTTATAACAAAGGGCTAAGGCTTATGCCAGATCTAATCAAGAGAGAGCCCCTTGCCTACACTAGCCGAGAACTTCCTCTTGGAAACTTCAATTCGAGATCGAAGTCGAAGTAGTCGGGACTCGAAAACTAGACCAACCTACACCAAAAGATGCCCACGCCTAATACTAAAGCCAAGCATATCCATCGTCGTGCCTCTTCGAGAAGAAACCAGCCCGAATCCGAAAAACTTTCCCTCACTACAATTTTAGAGGAAGATCAACTAGTTGAGTCAATGTTGAAATTAGTCTCAAATAAAATTCAGTTGATAGTAGAAATTAAAAAAAAAAATTTAAAAAAAAAACAGCATTCAATCCATGGAAAATAGAATGAAGATCACCTTCTAGAGAATGAAAAGATAATAAATAAAATAATAAATAAAAATAACTACGAATTGAACCTAACCACACGCACGAGAATGAATAGAAGTGTGCAGTCACTTTACTTGGGATAGTCCAAAAAGAGACTAGTCAATATTTTTATCATGTAAAATAATTATATAATTTTATCATAATTATGAAATGTAGGCTTTTGCTCTAAGCCACAAAAATACAAGTCTTCTTAGTTATCATTGAGAACAACATTAATGAAAATAAATATTACAAAAAAAAAAAAAAACTAGTATAATATGAAGAAAGTGCACACCAGTCCACTCTTACTTCCCTTTGCACTTTTTGTTCATCTTCCATTTGACCTAAGCTCTAAATAATTTTTCCCCCTTTTTTTTCATCTCAATTTGGTGAAAGAAATTTAATTTTGGTATGTAAGCATTGAGACAAAGGGAAAAAGGAAAGAAAGTGGCCACAATCAAAAGGCATCCCAAAATACTCCACCATTTTTTTAATTCAACCATTTGGTGCTGGGTCATTTATGAAATAACAAGAAAATGAAATATATTTAGGTTTTTATATTTTACTTTTTTTTTTCTTTTGAAACAAAGTTTTTATATTGGGTAAAATATTATTTTTGTCCCTAAACTTTGAAATTTGTTTTAATTTAGTTTTTAAACTTTTAAAAAAAGTTCAACTTTATTTCTTAAACTTTGAGGTTTGTTCCATTTTGGTCCCTAAAATTTCAAAATTCTAATTTTATTTTTTATGTACTTAAAAAAAACTTAACCAAGAGTAAATGTAAAGTAAATATTAATTGAAATTGGTTCGATGTTAATAATTTTAATATAATTTAAAGATAAATGTTAACATCTTTTTGAATTTATGGAGGAAGATATAACTTTAAAAAATTAATAAACAAAAAAAAATCTCTAAGGACTGATTTTAAGATTTTAAAAAAAAAAAGTTTAGATATCAAAATAAACCTCAAATTTTAAAGATTAAAATTGGACTTTTGAAAGTTTAAGTACTATAATGAAATCAATTTTAAAATTTAGTGACCGAAATAAAATAGATGTCAAAAGTTAAAGAATCAAAAATGATATTTTACCCTTTTTCATATTTTACTCAAAAAGAAAAAAAAAATTTCAATATCAATTATTTTTATACCCTTCATTTTGGTGAAATAAATGCTTTAAATACAAATTTTGTTCCATAGGCATTACATTTGAATAAAAAATTAAAGAAGTGCTAAGTTAATTCAACTAATTATTATTGATTTGATTTATTGCTCATCTAGATGGCTTTGTGAAAAAGGAGATTTGACCATTAATTTGATTGTGAAACGAGGTTGGGGTTTTGCTCTTTTTGACCTAATTCTTTATTTGACTTAATGCGACTAGACCAAACTCTTGCATGTTTATTCATTTCTATACATTATGATTAATCAGAAATATTTTTGGATTAATTACATGGCTTAGTGGAACTCTGATAGAACTTTCCTCATCAATTTTATTTATAATCACAAGATCAATGAGAAATAAAATGCAAGAACAATAGGGAAATAGATAGATTATAAGTTTGAATCCTTCAATCCCAAATGGGTCAATGACGCAATGATTTTAGTGTTTGGTTGTAAATCAGTTCAATATTAGTATGAGAGGTTTGATCCCGAGAATCAATATTTGTCCTCCCTCTCTCGATATGTACTCAAAAAATAAAAATAAAAGAGAGAGAGCTTCTTTGTTCTCCTTATTCTAGTACACATATTTCTATTTTACCCTAGTATCTCCAACATGTAATTTCTATGAGATTTATGTAAGAAAATATTCTTAAATTTGAAAAGTTCATTAGAATTTGAATTTGATCAAACCTTCTCCAAGGTTGCCACCAATAGTAACCACATTTATCTATATTTTTGGAATTTATTATCATCTTTTTTTTCTTTTTTTTGGAAAATTCACCCCACTACATGTTTGAAGGCATACATTTACCCTAAGACCTGAAGTCGAGAAATAGTAAAAGATTTTACAATCAAGTTCACTCGTGAATTTAGAACTTGAAATCTCCTAAAAATGAGTTTCAAGGTGAATATGTAAATACAAATAATTAAATTGCATATATTTTACAAAGTTACTTGAAGTGTTGTTGTGCTTAACAAAGTTGAGGACTATTCAGAAAAATATTTTTAATTAAGAGGCATATTTTTTCAATGGTACATTATTCATAAAAGAATCTTAGTAAATACATTTAAATTTTATGCATTGGAGTTAGAGTAATCTACGTACGCACCTACCTACCTTTCTACAAAAAAAAATTTATATGTAAATGTTGTAAGATCATGCAATATATATCGTGAAAAACTAACGGATACCATCACAAAAATTTACAATGACACTTCAACATTAATACCAAGCTAGTTGTAGATTTCAACTTATTAAACATATAAATCAAAACAAAGTCAAAGAAATACAAGTTTCTATTGTTACATTTGTAAAATGAGAGTAGAAATATTTAATATAATTCTTTTGATGAAAGTCCATAATTTGTATATGTATATATATATTATATATATCTATCTATAGTAACAGCCTCTATAAGGTGTCCAATAGTCAGATCCAGTGTTCTCTCTGTAGACTTGAGGTGTACATGAAATTGGAACTAAACAAAGCCCTCTGCTCTTTAGGTCAATCTTTCCATCCCCTTTTACTTCTTTTCTCTCCATGCTTTGCCATGGATCCTAAACAAGTTCAACCCGAACACAAATTATTATGAAATCAAAAACAACAATCAAGAAAAATAATAAAGAACGTGAGACAAGACATAGAGATTTTGCGTGGTTCACTAGCAATGTGTTAGCTACGTCCACATGTATAGAAAATAACTGTTTTATTAGCAGATAAATAACATTGAGTATGTTTGGCCTCCATTTATGTAAATGGTCAGGTTGGTTATAATAACTCAACCCATGTTTGCCCCACCGTTTTTATAAACGGTGGTTATCTAAACCTGCATGACCGTTTATCTAAACTTTACGTATATTACTTTTTGTTACACAACCAGCCCCATAAATACCGTTTATCATAATCTCTATTATAATAACTTGTCCCTTAAACATCATTTATAATAACCTATCGTTCAACATAACTCACTGTTTACCATAACCTTCCGTCTATCATAACCAAACCAATGCTCCAAACACACTCAAAATGTCAATCAAACTGAGGTTAGAGTTTTAAGAGAGTTTATATAGTGTGCACTCTCATAAAACTCTATTTCAACATATGATTCAATACATTTGACCGGAAATTGTGACCCTGACTAAGTTATCGTAGGGTATCATAGTCAAAGACATCTCAACACGAATCATAACAAGTTTTACTTAGCTTCTATTCGAATTGTAATACCATTGAATGATTTCGGGAAGGAATTTAAACCTCACACCACCTTTTGATCAAAATATAATATTTTTAACTTAGTAGAACTATGAGGTTGGGATATATATTTTACTTCTTTTTTTTCTAATTCAACAATAGACATTAACATATTAATGCATTTTTTTTCCTTTTTTTCATAGAAGGTTCAAAATGTCCTTTTTTTTTTAATTCAAGAACGAAGGATTCAAACATGCAACGTCATGGTTACTAAGATCGTACACAATACCACTAGAGCTATGTTTAACTCATCTTTTTAAGTAGCAATAAAGAATTGAATGATGAATGGGAAAATAAATAAACTAGGTACTTTATAGGAATTGAATTTTTAAAAAAAAGTACCTTATAGGAATTAGTCTTCATGTAAGGATTGCTAAGTAGCTGAAATGTTGAAGAAGTATAAATTATAAACATGGACAAACGTTATATATATATATATATATATATATATATATATATATATATATATATATATTATTTTTATTATAGAAAATATAAATATAATAGAAAAAATAAATGCAAACCTGAACTTGCTCTTGAAGGAACTTTATGTACCCAATGGTTTCGGTTAGAACCGACGCCGTATCAGTCTGAATTGAAATGGCAGAGAAAATAAGTTTTTTTTTTTTAAAGAAAAAAAAAAGTGAAGATATATATAAAAGAGAAAATTGAAATAAATAAAAAGTCAAAGAATGTGTTTTTCTTGTTGTCTTTTTAAATTCACCTTTCCAAATGGCGACACAATTTGTTGAAGGGCCGTTATCCTGTCACCAATTTTGACCTTTGGCTGCTGCATCTATTAATTATACCAAAATAATTAACATTCTAGATACATTTTTATTTTTATTTCAAATATTTTATTAATGCATAAAATAGTTAAATTACTACAAAGTTGGTCCATAATCTAAGTCCTCCATTTAAAATACTTTTCTAGCTTAAACACTTGAAAAGATTTTTCTAAAATAATGTTATTATGATTTATATATTGTAAATAACCAATTCATGTTTTTTTGTTTTTTAGAACAATAACCAATTTATGTTTAATTGCACTATAAATGAAAAGTAATTCTAGATTTAAACTATGGAGTTTCTTAATTGTATTCGATTAATCACTTTGAACTCATATTTGAATATTATTTCATTGATAAAGTGCTTGTTCTTTGAATATTTTAAAATTAATTCAATTTTGTAAGCAAGCAATATTTATCAACAAAAAAACCCCACTTTCATCACATAAAATCACTCGACACTACACATTTTAAGGTAATATTTCCAACCTTTAAAAAAAATTGTTCATAGAGCAATATTTACAAACTTAACAATAGCTTAAGGATTAAGGTATTTACTCACTCATTTTTCAAAAGAAAAAAAAAATATTGCCAACAAGGTCGTAACTATAATAATATCTTATATAATTTAGTAACCACAAACTTATGATTATGGAAATATCGGATAATATTATTGTTAATACTGTCAAATGGTGTGATAAATTTCCTCTTTTTAAAAGCTATGCCGCCTCTTTCATAATTATTAATTGGAGGTTTTCTTGTAATTTTGTTGTATGCTCCTTAATAACCACAACTTAAAAATTTTCAAAGTCATCTAACTTAGTACTATTCTCGTCTATACTTTAGATTTCCAATAGAATCGGTGCATTAATGTTGGTATGATTGCGAAAAAAAAAAGAAGTTGGACTATAAATGTAAAGCAAACTATTCTTTTACTAAAATAATATATTTAATTACTCACTCACTTTTAGTTAGAAATTTAAGCACTTCCTCACATTTTTTTACTAAAAAAGAGTTGGACTGTACTAAAGTAACAGACAATTCGAAGACTAATAATAACACTTAACTAAAATTGTATAGATAAATTTAAAGTTAAGGTCAAACCTAGATTTTTTTATTATTATTAATTTAACCACAAATATATGAATATTTAGTGAGAAATATTAATATCTTGATTAGGTTAATGAGGGGTCAAATTTGAGTTGAAAATTGAAAAAATAAAAATATAATATAGCTATATATACCTTATTAGAAGCATTTGTACTAGAGTTGTCTTGCTTTGACTTTTTAATGGAAGTTTCAGAAGAATCTTCTGACCTTTTTTTCTTGCCTTCACTTGAAACTCCACTTCCTCTTCCACTAATTCTTGTCTGAAATAACATTGAGTAAATTCAAAGAATTCAAACACTTCCACTCCACAATTTCTTTCACATTCACACCATACAAAAGTCAAATATTAATTTATTGCTATTATATTATAATAAGTTAAAATATAAAGGCAACTGTATCAATAGTTTCAGTGTTCCATGAGATAGAAGGTTATAAGTTCGAATTTCATCTTAAATTGTTGTTGTGCTAAACAAAGTTAAACTTAAAAATAAAAAATAAAATTATTGATAATTAATTTTAAAATGGAACTTCATATACTATATCAAATTCTATTAAATTCAAAAGGATATTGAATCATGTGTAAAATGAAATTAGGATTGGTTAATTCAAAGTGGAACCATCTTGAAAGATCATATTAAAGATCTTACATGAAAAAAATCCTTTAATATTTATAAGATATGTAAAATATTTATCTTATCATAAATTGATTTTGAAATGAAATTTTATATTTTTTAATAGATAATTTTTTGTAAGAGATTTTTGTTTTAATGAATCTAACTATGCACGTGAAATTTACTTATTTCAACTCGTTAATTAAATATAAATAAGCCTAATATAAAATTCAATGCGATTCATACTCATTCAATTGTGAAGCTGATATGCTTTTTTTCTAAGAAAAATAAATAAATAATTTAAGTGGAACACTTGTTAAATAAACATGCTTAGATAGAAAAAAAAAAGTTAGCTTTCTTTCTCTAAAAGAAATACTTTAAATACACCAAGAAAAAACTATTTTTAATCAAAGGTGGCAACACACATTACTATAGATGAAACTAAGATTGTGGAAATATTCAAGGGTTCATTTGATTCTTAATAAAATAAAAGATGTTTGTAGATCTTAGATTAATATAAAATATAAAAAGAAGATGATAGTGAAACCACTTGCTTGAATTTCTAAAAATGAATGATATAAAATAAAATAAAATAATGTATGAAATTCATAAATAAATTAAGCTTATGATCCAAGAGAAATTCATTTACGTACCGGCGAGGAATTTTGATGAATCTGCATTTTACTATCAGCAGACAAATTCATGGATTTGAAACAAGGATTACTCGAACCATTGATACCGACCACCGGCTTGGCCAGTCGCCCGTTAAACGAAATATAATCACCAACATTCCTCGTACTCGTGTTATCATAACACTGCCTCCTAAACAAGGCCGAACCACCCGGCTCGAGCCCAGCCTGAGCCATCGTGGCATTGGGCTCGAGTCCTCCATGGTTCGGCTCTGTCGTGGCTTGGAGTTGGTCATGTTCCTCGTCCATGAGGTGTCGTAGATGAGCCTCTGGGCTCGGTAGAGCAATAGACCACGTGTTTACGAGGTTCGAAAACTTCAATAACCTATCGTTCTCGAGCATGTGGGCATTGGTTGTAATTAGGGCGTTGTTGTTGTTGAAGATTTGAAAATTGTCCCAATTGTTGTTGTTGTTATTGTTGTTGTTGTCCATTTTTTTAAGGTAATCGCTACATGCGGTTTGTTCGAAGATTCCCGGGTTCGACATGTTTTTTGATGATATTGAGTCGAGGAAATTTGCACCAATGTCTTGGTCATTGCTTGGTAATTCCACACCATTTCCTATGTTTCTGTACATAAAATACAAACATAGATATAATGAGCAATAAAACTTTATTCATCTCTACTAAATTAATCTCCTAAAATAGATTTTTTTTTTTTTATAATACTTTTTTTTGCTAATTGGATTGTGAAGGTATATGCATGGTGACTCTACAAGCACCAAACCCTATCTTAAATTAAAAAGTTTCCCTTTTCTTTTGATTAGGCAACACTGAATTTTACGTTAAAACTAATTACCAATTAGGAGTAGTTAGGAGGAAGTGTACGGGATGAGATCGCGACAGACATTGAGTACTCAAAGTCATAAGCGCAATGGTGTGCACAGGCGGAGACTAGCTTGCCTCCGCCTGGGGGTAGGGGCAACGACGCATGGCGCCCAGATAAACGTGTGGTCAAAGATTTGGGGTTTGTGAAATTATGCAATTCACACCAAATATCGCATTTTTCTACATTCTTCATCGATACGATAGTTTAAATATTCATTTCGATATTCCTTATGAATAATACAACAAGAATTCTCCTCCATCACACACCACAATCGGGACGAAGACAAACAAATACGTTTTGATTTCCTTGGCATGACATGCACCCTCAAAAACACATTTTATAAGTGTGCTCAAATCTCTTCATCTTTTTGGTATAAAATCACCATTACTCTTAAAATTGGTTCCTTCTTAAAACATATCTCAATTTTATTTTACTGAATACACAAGCTCTAATACCATATTAAACCATATGGATTTCTATCTCAAAATCAATTAAAATAAGGAGAAAAATAATGTATGTTTCTTCAAGATGATATCTTTTTAAATATTTTTCTTAGATTGGAAGATCGAAGCATTCCATTTTCTTAACTAGGTCACAAAATTAATTAGTAAATGAGCCGAGCAACTCACACATCATATAATTATCGTAAATCTTCACCATCTTTCTAACCTAAGATCCTCAACATATTACTAAGAAAATAAGACAAAAACAATAATAGATATGATAAGAAAAGAAAAGAAAGAAAACTTACAACAAGAGTTGAGTCCAAATATGATTATCAGAAGGTAGATTGGAGGATTGAAGGGTAGAAACATGTTGTTCATCACAATTAGGGGAGCTAGAATTAGGGTTATGGCTAAGCCAATGGGAACTATAAGATTGATTATGGTTAATATCCCACCAATTAGAGGGAGTGGAAGAGGTAGCAACTGAGCTCTCATTGCAATCATCCCCCATTTCTTCTAAGATTTTACTCTCCAAATTTGGTTTAGATTTTTTTTTTTTTTTTGGGAGAGAAATAGAAGAACACAATATAAGGAATTACAAGAGAATGAAGAGGGGGATTATATCAATTATAGAGGGGACAATTAAAAATGCTCATTCAGTTATTCCACTCACTTTCAATTGGGATATTATTATAATTCTAATGCTATTTGGGTCCCTTTTGTATATTTCATATTCTTTTCTTGCTTCTTTTTTTTTAATTTCTTGCGCGTGTGAATTTAAAGTTTTTATTTTTAATTTATTTTTATTTTTATTCTTTTGTTTGTTTGGATAAGGACATTGCCACTACTGCTTAATTCTAAAGTCTTCTTGAGTAAAGCTTGGGATATTCAAATACTTTATTTTCATTTTTTTTTTTTTTTCCATTTTGAGAGTGAGAGGAGAGATGGTAGAAAGGTGGAGAATATTATTCTTGCATGATGAGGACTATGAAATAGCCATGGTATATAAAGCTATGCCTTTACAATAGAGAGAATTGATGAAGAGAGGAACCCTAAATAAGGTATAATCATAAAAATGGCTAAGTATTGAGGCCTAATTAAACCTTGCACTTCTGTATAACATCCTAAGCAAGTGAATCGGGTATGTAAAGATGGCGAATATTTAGATTGAATGAAATTCAACCTTAAAATTAATTGGTCATGAGGGAAGAAGGTCATCTTTACTAGACCCGAATTTGTACAGACATTTATGGACCGAAATACCAACTTAAGTTTTATTAGTTTAGGTTGGGTCCAAACTACTCGCTTACGTCAGATCTAAATTTATGGACTAATACCCACATAGAACTCTGATACCATATTAGATTGTATGAGATTCTACTTCAAAACCAATTGGTAGTGAAGTGAGTAGCTCACATATCTATTAAGATGTTGAAAACTCCTCATCTTTTTTATTAGGACAAGGTGAGTACCTCCAACATTGAGCTTGGTTCGATGAAATTGGTAATTACGAATGGTTACCTCATATGGAACTTTTTTTTTTTTTTTTTTGGGATTACAACAATTGAGGTGGGTGATTCGAACCAAAGACCGTTCGGTCATTGAATTTACACTGATATCATTGAGTTACTGTTCTTGTTGGCTTGAAATGGAAAATTCGATATTCATCAAATATAACATGATAATAAATGTATACATGACCGGATTTATAATCAAAATATAGATAACCTTTGTGAGTAGACCTACATCAACGTATAAACATTCAATTGAACAAAAACAAATGAAACGGGATACACGATATTAATATTGATCAAGGAATAAGTATGCAAAAAACATATGCTAAGGTGGAGACAAAAACTCTCCAATTTAAAGAAACACAACAAACATCATAATTTGTTTTATTATTATTATTGAAGCATTGGGATCCAACTTGTAATGATTTGAGATTTTGTAAATAAATTAAAGTTTTGTGTGTGAATATCAATTTTCTTTTTTATTTTCATTCATAAGCATGTTTAGAGAAAGATTGACACCCTAATAGGTAAGAGATAGTGATGCCCAATGCCTTTAAACTCGTTTAGCTTAGGCTCCATTTCATAATTATTTGGTTTTATTTTTTATTTTTTAAATTTAAACTTATTTTTACTCATATTTTCTTAAATTCTAAAGAAGTAAATTGCTATAAGAATTAATTTAGGCTGAACAACTTAAATTAGGTTTGAACCTTTCTACAAATCTAATTGATTTTAAAACTTAATTTGGCTTAATTGATTTTAGGATTAGTTAGAACATTCATGAGTAATTCAATCCTTAGTACCTAATGATAAGCATGTACTAAATTAATCCCAAAGTGATTCCAAATTAGCTCCAAGTTCAACCTCTATATAAGTTTCCATTCTAAAAATTATTGAATATTTAGAAGTATGATATATGTAAGGTAAAGATTCTTTTTCATTTTTCCAAAGTTGAGCATTAGTACTTAAAGAATTTTGGGTTCATTTCAAAAGTAAATTTACATTATATATATATATATATATATATATATATATTTTTTTTTTTTAAATAAAGAAAAATTGAATTGCTGGAGGGACGTAGTTTAAAAAATAAAAATATATATAAAAATAAAAAGTTGTCAAGCTCAGATGGCCGTTGATTTCATCCAGACACATATGACGGTTGTGATCGACCCAGATCACTGTAGGCACAATTATCTTCATTGCTTAACAGAATTTGCACCAGCCGGGAATCGAACCCGGGTCTGTACCGTGGCAGGGTACTATTCTACCACTAGACCACTGGTGCTTGATGTTATAGACTAAAATATATTATATTATATAGTTTATTTTTTCACTTTCTTCTAACTGTTTACAATTAGTCTCGTTTTAATTGTATTTTTGTAGGAGCAGTTTTTATTTTAACATATTTGTTTTTTTGGTGGAGATTAATAAAGAGTTTTTATTTTTTAAACAAGGGTAACCATACCTGCCAATTGTAGCCTTTAAAATGTAATTTCACATCCCATTAACCTTCTTCTTTGTATTAGAGACTTGAATACACCTTCAAGCTCTAAAATTATTATAATATATTAGCTTATTTCTTTAATAATAATTTAGAGATTTTGAACTTATGATCTCGTGATCATAAACCGTACGGACCTATGTTAGTTGAACTATTGATCTTGTCGACGAAGTGAGAACTTTTTAATTCATGAACTTTTGTTGCAATTTTACTTTATTATCTCTTTTTTAATAAATGTATATTCTATATACGTGATATATAATCTTCACATAATGTTAAAAATTACTCATTTTTATTCATAATCTTTTGTTGACCCGATCACTTATGTTGCAAAGTTAATCTTGTTGGAATTATAAATGTATCTAACAGACCCCTCAAAAAATTTCAGTCAATAATCAATATAATTATGTTGTTTAAGATTTTTTTTTTTTTTTTTGAATACATAGTGGAGGAAGGGGGTCCAACAAATCTTACATAGAGGGCACAACTACTCTAAAATAATATGAGAGTAAAATCCTGACAAGATAACCCACTGTGCCACTGACCCTCGGTATGTTGTTTAAGATATTATTAACAACTCCTAAGAAACGCTTTGAACATCCTATTTAGGTTTTAGTTATGCTCGATGATGAATAAAAGTGACAAATGTATTGTACCATTACTTTTTCCTACAAACTATAGACTTCACAATAGAGTTAAAGTATAAAGCATTCGTCAAGTGTTATATTTATACAATGTATAATCATATTCTCAAAAGACTTACCATATTTCATTCTCAAAACCTACGAATACACTTTTTTTTTATCTTGGTTCTAATTTACCTTTATTTACATGATAATAAATATTACAACAAAAAAATTCAGTAAAAAATAATTTTCAGGCTTACGAAACCATATTTCATAGGGTATGAATACATGTGTAAGACCTATAGTTGATTAGATAACACGTTGTATTAAATGTTTCTGCTCATAGTCTTCTAGCTAGCGCTAATCCAGCTTTAGAGAATATGCATCTTACTATCTCTAGTAATGTTCGATATTCATACACTCTCTCACCTCATTCAGTTGAGATGTGCATTTGATAATATGGTGGCAAACAATTCATTCATCTTTGCAGAATTCATTAAATTCACAATTACAAAATTATTCGTGGTCTTTTAATCTTCTTTCAAATTTGAGTTTCCACTTAAGTCTTCCGCTGCGTAATATTTTTGAAGACTAATTTACTTTTATGCTTCATCATAAATATTGAAGTCATTCTTGAACATTCATCAATTATCAACATAAAATACTGAATGTTGGGTTAGCTAACAAAACAACAATCAAGAAAATGTGAGACAAAGAATATAGTGATTTACGTGGTTCACTAACGTTGTGTCAGCTACGTTCACGGACAGAAGATAAAATTATTTTATTAAAAAGATAAGAATACAAATGGTTGGTCAAACTATACTAAGATTTTAAGATGGTAGATATAATATACACTCTAATAAAACCCTAATACAACATATAACCCAAAATACATAAAAGTTTCAATACAAAATTATAAAGTCAATTGAAAATTTTCGACTAGGTTTTGGGGGTCTTGCCTACAAACCCCCACTAAGAGCTTTAACCTTGAACCCCGACTTTCATTGACCATGTAATGAGATTTTTGACTAAGTAAACATAGGACAACATAGTTTAAGGCATCTCATCATTTGTTATTCACCTGCATTGTATTGATGTTTGTTGCAAGCAACGATTTTCCTTTACTCTTTTTCAACAAATTGTCTACTGTTTTCAATTACAAGGACTCAATCCAACGCAACTCAACCCAACCCTATATGATAAAGGTTGCCTTCTCTATAAGGTTACTCAAATTTATGGAACTTGTTAGTCCAAAACTACATCAAAACCTGTCTACCCAAATAATAAGGCATAATTTTAAAATTTATTGAAACTACAAAAGCTATTGGATGATTAGAAGCATGAAATTGAATATATTTTTTATTTTCCAAAGTTGAACAATTGGAAAACCCTTTAATCCCTGCACATAAATTTGACTTCTGAGAAATTCAAGAATATAGTTTATGATTATTTCATTTTAAATAACACATTTTACATTAGTACTTGAAGAATGTTTGGGGTTCACTTCAAAAGTAAATTACATTATATTATTCTATCTTCTTGGATAGATTTTCTGGTCACTCTCTTTCTTTAACCTTTCTCTTTCTTTTCTTTTTTTTTTTTTAATTAAAGCTAGAATATGATAAAAGTTTAATTAGATCATATATGTGTTTCAATTTACATTCTATTAAAATCAAAAAAAAAAATTGCATTCTATTTTTTTAAAAAAAAATAGAATATATCCAGAAGACCTAGCTCTTAACTTTAAGTAGGAAGGTGTTTGGATGGAATTTGATGAAGAGTTAATTCGAAGAGTTATTTTAAATAGTTAAAAATTAAGAATTGTAATAAAAAATTCTGTTTGGATATGATTTTTTTTTAGAGGAATTAGAGTGAAAATTTTGTTTAAATGTAAATTTAAAATGAGTAGTTATTTTGAGTAGTTAAAAAAAGAATGAATAAAAATAAATTATTTTGATTTTTTTTTTTGAACAAAATTATTTTGATTTAATAGAAATGAGTAATTTGGTAATAAAAAATTATATTGAATAGTTATAAATGAATGATTAGAAATACGAAATTATTTTTAATAGTTACAAAAACTCCTTTTAATATATAATTTTTTAATAGTAACTTAGTATGGCTGAGAAATAAATGGAAATATGTTCGTAAAATATGGAGAAAAAGTTCAGAACATGGAGGGTAATTATAAATTGGAAAAAAAGAAAATCAAGCTCAGATGCGCCATTGATTTCGTCAGTGATCCGACGGTTGTGATCGACCCTGATCACAGTAGGCACAATATTCTTCATCGCCCAAGAAATTTTGCACCAGCCGGGAATCGAACCCGGGTCTGTACCGTGGCAGGGTACTATTCTACCACTAGACCACTGGTGCTTGTTGTTTAGAGATTATTACACATTTATATATATTGCATAACTACATTATTTTCAATTTTTTCCAACTATTTCTAATTAGTGTCTCGTTTTAATTGAATATACATAGGAGCAGCTTCTTTTATATTTTTTTTGGAAAACTTACAAAATTAGTCAAAATTCAGAAAATAATTATAAATATATTCACTTTTTAAACAATTTAGCAATTATATTCATAGATATTAATAATAATATATAATATTGTATTAATAATAAAAAAATGTATTAATAATAAATAATATTGTATTGATGAGTATTAATAATATTGTATTGTACCATCTTTTATGATTATGGATGTAAATATTTTTAAATTTAACTGTGTTTATAATTATTTTGTTAGAATGGACGATCTATTACAAATTTTCCATTTTTTTAGTTCAACCTTTGGTAGGAGAATCCAACTTCAAACTTGTCATATTCAAGTTTGCAAATCATTTTAATCCGAATGAGGGGACAATTTTAACCTTTAAAATGTAACTTCACCTATAAATATAGTATCCCTTTAACCTACAAAGAATATTTGTGTATCAGAAAATATATATTTCTTTATTTTGTATTAGAGACTTAAATTCACCCTTCGAGTTCGAGAACTGTTATAACTTTAGCTTATTTTCATTCTTAGTATAAATTTAACTTAATTTAATTCAACGGCAACAAAAAAATAAATTAAAACCATGTTTCAAAGATGGTATTTGATTTGTTATCATGTTTACCAATTCAAAAAAGATGCATAGAGTGCTTGTAGTATGTGTATTCAAAGTAGAAATTTGGCTCAAAAGAGCTAGTTCAAGTCCTAGTTCACTATAATTCTTTCAAATGTACACTTTCTACTTAGTAGATTCGATTTAAATTCGAGAGTACCTACATCTATTTGCATCCTAATATGACATGAACTTTAGTTTCTAAGGCCTCGTTTGTTAACTATTTGATTTTTTGTTTTTTATTTTTGAAATTTAAACTTATTCTTACTCAAATTTTCTACAACAACGTGTTCCAACTTTCCTACAATCTATCTATCTTTCCTTAAGAAAGTAAATGAATGCTAACCAATTTTTAAAAATAAAAACAAACTTTTGAAAACTTTTTTTTTATTTTTAAATTTTGGTTTGATTACTACAAATATAGGTGAGAGGTGGATATCCAAGTAAGAAAAAGTATATGGTAAAATAGTTAATGTAGACTTAAATTTTAATGACTAAAAATAAAAAATTAAATGGTTATCAAACGGGTCATAAACTATTAAATAAAAAAACTAAATGATTGTAAGTGGATTTTGTTAAAATGGAAACATTTTCTAGCGTAAACAAAGTACGTCAATTTATGGATAAAAGTGGTTAATTCATGGCAAACTTGCTAAGAATATCATCATGGTTCTTTTTTCTAATTACTAAACCTATTGCTTTTTCCCAAATTTAGATGATCAAAAGTCAATTTTAGGGTTTTACGTTTATTTTGAAATATTATCATTTCTTAGGGATCTAAATAACAGTCCATTTTATCGACTATCAAATTGTATTGTTTATTTAAGTGTTCATTCTATATATTTTACAAATATTCTGAAGAAAAAAAAATGAACTTGACAATTATTTGGTCAGAGATTTAGTTCTAAATGGTAAGTTGCTAATTCATCATATTCCAATTACTACTCAAGTTGCTGATATTCTAACAAAGTCGTTGTCTACATCAATTTTCTCAAAGTTGTGGTTCAAGCTCAATGTTCTAGAGGTATCTTCTTTTGTCGTGTTTTTTATTGATATTCGAGTAATTATTGGGTCCTTGACGTACCTCGACGATTGTCACAAAACATTATAAAACTCTATAACATTTAGATGTTAAAAAATTTTGTAAGAAATTAATTTCTAAATAAATGGTCATCATAGATTGACAATTAAACTAGGGGCTTTTGCATGTATATTACAAAATAGATAAAATATTACATGAATAGCACAATAATGAAAATATTTGCACATATAGCAAAATTTGTAAATTGATAGACTTCATATTGATAGATTCTTTCGATAAAGGGTGATAGAATCAATTACTAATAAATAAAGTAAATTGATAGACTTCCATCAGATTCTATCAAGAGTCTATCAATAAAAAACCGATAGAATCAATCACTGATAAAATTGATAGACTTCCATCACTAGAGAATGGTAGATTCTATCAAAGTCTTCTATCAAAAAGGCAAATAATATTTTTTTTTTTAAATAACAGAATTTGCTATAAAAGAATTATTTTAAAAAATGTGCTATAATTGTAAACTGAGGTAAAAAAGTTGCTATACACCGCAAATTCCCATTAAACTACTCTATCATGGTCTAGAGGGGGAAAGTGGATAAAAGGGGTGGTGTTTAGAAATATTTACAAAATTGGGGTTGATTTGAATATATTTACAAAATTGAGGAGAACACATGGGGATGTTAATAAGAAGGAACTCATTAGATGCATAGCTCATGCACTCATAGCCCGAGTGACTGTTTGACATTTATTTTATTCATCTTCGAACTCATGATTTCTTAAATCATAAGTATACCAATAAAAGTAATAGCTAATCGATATCAGTTTATTCAATAATTAAAAAAATTATGAATTCAAATCACCTACCTCTCAATATTATTGAACTCATAAAACAAAATAAAAATCATAAATATGTAGGCTCCGTTTGATAACCATTTGATTTTTTGTTTTTGGTTTACGAAATTTAAGCTTATTTCTACTCAAATTTCTTATCATGTGTTTCATCTTTCCTACAATGTATGTATCTTTTGTTTAAGAAAGTAGGTGAATATTAACCAAATTTCAAAAACAAAAACAAGTTTTTTGAAGTTTTTTTTTTCCAAGTTTTGATTTTGTTTCTAAAATATAAGTAAGATGTAGATATCTAATTAAGAAAAAAAAAACTATGATGAAATAATTGTTGTCGGCTTAAATTTCAAAAACGAAAAACAATATAGTTATCAAACGGTATCATAGATATATCAATTGAATTATTGTTATGGATGTGACTTCTGCCAGCTATGTACTTTCAACCCTACAAATACGTTTATAATCATTCCTGAATTTATTTTTTTTTTTCTTTTTTCATTTATCAAAGAAAATATACATTAGGATTTTAATGATCTCTTGAAATATACTTGTCGTGAACAAAAAAATAATTAATCTAAACTAAGAAACGTGAACTAGTGGATGTCAACTTTTTTTCAATTATTGTTTATATATGCCGTGAAGCTTTATGGATGGTTTATTTATTTAGTTAATTTCTTCACTTTTATGTATTATTGGTTGCATGTCAATTGCACTTTTGGATATAATTTAAATTAGTATCAATGGATCATACTCCAACTAAACATGTTCTAAACCACATATTAAGAAGCTTTTATCCTTTGCAAAAGTTTAGATTAAAAGATAAATTAAATTCTTGGCTCACTTTCTTCCATCACAATCTTTTTTGCTTTTGAATATGGCTAGATAGCTGACTTGCTCGGTGAACCAAACGCCCCCATTTCTATTGGCTCCTTAAAATATTAACAATTTTAAATCAAGCTTAATTTTATGTTGAGTAGTTAACAAGAGCAGTCACTCAGTGGTATCAGTATACAGCTAATAACCCCGATATCTATATCTTATCTATATTATGTTGAGTAATTCAAATCGGGAATTTTACATATATAACAAAAAAGAGCAAAATATTTTCATCTACATCACAAAATGAAAACTAATTCATTTGTAGTAGAAAATCCAAGTTGAATTCTATCGCTTGTTGAATTCTATTCGTGGTAGACTCATTCTATCATTGGTTGAGTTCTAACACTGATAGAAAATTATGTTATACCACTAGTTGAGTTCTATCACCGATAGAATTCAATCTGTGGTAAACTTATTTTATCACTGATTGAGTTTTATGATGGATAGAAAATTATGTGTTATAGATTAATTATTTTAAAATTGTGTTGCAAATATAATATAAGAGGTAGAATGTGCTGGTGAGGGTAAATTCCATTCAAAGTGTGTATTTGATATTTTTATAGAGAATCTAAATATAACTCATCTAGTAAAAAGAGTAAGCTTTTACCGAATAGGTTAGTAGTGCAATGATTTTATTGTTTGATTGCCGAGTTCAACACCAGCGTCGCAGGTTTGATCCCCCTCCCCCAATATGTATTAAAAAAAATAGAGTTTCAGTGATATTTTGTAGGACCTACTAACCGAAAATTATAAGTTTGAAACCCTCCACCTTCAAATATAGTTTAAGTAAAAAAAAAAAAGAATTAATTAATACATCCATAAATAACTCTATATTAGGAGGACCTAATACTTAACGAAAAGTCATTATTTCAAAAGTACTTTAAAATATAAATAAATAAATAAAGTACAACGACATTATGGTTTACTTGTATGGTTTGTATACCTAAATATAGTTTTACTTTAAAAACCAATTAATTAAGAATTCTCAAACCCAGCCTACTTATAAGCATACATATTGACCTGTAATAGAGTCATCTTCCTATAAATTAATTTCTTTCAAATTTTCTTAGTATTCAAATATTATATGGTCGGTATATGTTGTGGAAATAGTTAACGTGCACTAACCAAGCTCGAACACTCACGAATATAAATAATAATAATAATAAAAATGCATACAGCTAGGAAATTGGCCCCTAAATGTGATCCCTTAGAAGTTGTGTTACAAAAGTGATTTGAATTGGTATTGAAGAAAAGTATTTGTAGTGGGCAAGTGGATTAGTCGGCCTACTTTTCTTCACTTATGAACGTACAAAAATATGCAAAAGGAATAATATGTGTATTTACATATATATATATATATATTTATTTATAAATAACGACAATAATTTTTTTTTTTTTTTTTTTTTGAGATTAATAACGACAATAATCTACTCCCATCTTTATTTTTCTATATATATTAATGCCGACCAGGCACTCCATGTTGACAACTATGTCTGTATTTTTAATTTGTTATGTATACTTTTTTCTTAGAAAGAGATTTGAACGATAGGTTTTGTAGTTCTTAATACATTCAAATATCTGTGGCAATTTGTTATTTATGTTTGATTATGTTTGTGTGATTTCTAATATGGGTGTACAAAAATCTAATAATTTGCGTAACCTACACTACTAAAAAAACCACCTTCAATGACACTTCTAAAAATGCAATTTTAGGAGAATAAAAAAAATTAGAGTCATTAAAAGCATAAAAGCGGAAGAAAATTTTCATTTAGAATTTTAACAAAATTATGATTATTATTTAGAGTCATGAATGCAATTTTGTTTTCCCTCTTTGCACTTAAGTTTTTTCTAGGGTTATTCATTTCCCTTCACGCCCGATCAGCCTCATTTTCCTTCTCCTTCTTTTGCAAAATTGAAGCCTCCATGAAAGTCTTCAATCAGCCGCTAAAAGTGTAACCACCATGGAGCATTGAACCATGACCGTCTGCCAATCAACCACCATCGCTAGGGTTCAATGGTATTTTGATTTTCTTTTGATTTCTTTCCATTTTTAACCGCCTTTTCGATTCCTCCCTATTATAAAATGAGTTGAGTTAGCGTAATCCTAATTTATTTTACACAAAGAGCAACAAAGAATCAACATAAACTTCTTTATATTCTCAAATATTGTTGTTTGTTTGTTTTTCCATTGTATCCATCACACAATCAACATATTGCACAGTAGCAACAGCAGGGAAACCTTCAGAATCCTCCTACACATAAATTTCAATCAAGAATCTTACAGACAACCCATAATTTTTAGCCAACACAAACCACCAGAAAGATAACACCAAATGGGAAAAATGAATGTTTTCTTATAAATTAAAGCATTGCTATTTAAAAAACAGAGAAAATAAATAAATTGAAATAGAGATGCATACTCCAAACACACCAAAGAATAGCATCTCATTAGATCATAAAACTCAAAGGTGACTTTGGTGTTAACCAAGGAAGACCACTATTCTGCACAAGACACAGATCAAAATGAAAATTTACATAAACACACTGAAAAAAAAAATCCTTGAATATAAATTTGGAGAAAAAGAAGAATATGGGTGTAACCGTCCATCCACAAGGTCCTTCTGCACCATCTTTAATTGCAAAAGTAGCTTTGAATCCATTTACAACGATCAACTCATGACGAGTTCAGAGTTCCCATCATATCTCTGCCTTCCAAAGAAAACTTAAGCGGATCATTATCAAACATTAGCAGTCATAATAACCATGATTGTAGACTACCAGATGGTTTCAAATTTCCATAGAAAACTTTAATATACATTCTTGCTTTCACTTTCCAAACTTAAATATTTTGATATCTGTTTGACTTCACAAACAAAATTGGAGGGTAAATGCATCTTAATTGATTTGTGAACAAAAAGAACAAAATTGAAATATCTTCAACTTAGTGATTTAGTATAGCTAGATGGTACCTATTAGTCCTGTCATTTTTTTAACAATTAACACTGGTAGTTTATATAGTTAACTTTTACAAACCATCAAACAGGGCAATAGGCTAAATTGGTCATTTGCTAACTCTAGTTCAAAGTCTTACTTGTCCAAGATGAACAATGTGGTATTTTGTGGCTCCTTGAACTTCAAAGCAAGCTTCTTCAAGAAACCAGGCTTATCGTCACCTTTGTAAGTAATAACCACAGGCTTTTTGCCCAACTTTTTAATATCAGGGCTACCTACTTTCCTAAGTTCAACCAGCTCTCTAATATCAAGTAGTTGAGCACTATTATGATCCCAAAAATTACACAATCACCTTTGTAAATTTGTTCCTTTTGTTTTCTCACATTTTATGTTGCTTCTATTTCGTTCAGACGCCGAAACTCCGTGAAAACGCGCTTTAGGCTGCGATTTGTGGTTCTAGGGCGTTCTCCATCTTTCTTCAAATTTCTAGGGCACAGAATTTCTTCGACTACATAAGAGGTACGATTTCTCTCAATAGTGCTCAGTCTTGATTGTCTTCTTTTTTGCAATTTAGATTTGTGTTTCTCTCATTATCTTCTTACGATTTTTGTTTCTCTCATAAGAAGTTTACAATTTGTAGCTAGTTTTAGGGTACTCAACTTAACATTTGTATGATGCCTATTTTCATGCTATACTAATCTATATTTTTACTCTCAATTTCTATTTACTGCTTCATCTACTAGGAATAAAAAAAAATCCCCTGTTAGAATTTTTGTTTCTCTCATTAGAATTTCTATTTCCATGCTATACTAATCTATATTTTATTTTATTGTTGTAAACTTCTTTGTTGTTTTTCTCCATTTTCCTTGCATTTTTCTTTTCTATTTTGACTTTGTTAGATTGGATTCAAGATGAGGTTAGAATGCAGGTGTATGAGGAGACTTTGCAAGTGGTGTGTGTTAAGTGCTTATTAAATTAAAAAAAAAAAAAAGTTGGAATTTAGTAAGATAATGCAACTTCACTTAAATTTCAACAGTAATAATGTTTTTTTTCTTCAAAGGAGCTAAACTTTTCCCCCCTTAAATTACCAATTACACAAATTTCATATTAGATGGAGATCTCAACCCCACTTAAAATTATTCTTTATCTCATCCAGGTTAATCTATTTTTATGAGAAGTACTAAAAAAATCAATATAAATTAATAAACAAAACAAAAGACTAGAAATACAAGATACATTGATTCATCTATTTTCCTCAATTGGATACTTCATTGTGTCCTGCTTAGATGTTTTTTTTCCATTAAATCTATTTAGGTTTCACTCCACTAATTTATGATATGTCAGAATCACAATAGGCCAATTTTTCATACCAAGCTCAATAAAATTGGTAATTTTTACAAGAGGGTGTACAAAAACTCTTTTTATTTTATTTTATTTTTATACTTGTATTCATCCAAAATCTCTTGTGTTTATTCTTTGCAAGTTTTACTTATCATGATTGGTTTAGTTTACAGGAATGCTACTTTTATTCTATATAATTATAGTTCTATTAGTAGGTTCTGGCATTTTCACGATCACTTGCCTTGAAGCTCGCAATGATGCTGGTCCTTCAATTGCAGTTTCGTATATGCGGTTTCTGAAATCTCTACATTGTGTTTTATTCTAGTGAATTCTCTATAGCTGGTGGCATGTGGGTGCGGTAAAATCTTCTTAGAGGCACTGGTGGTGTGGTTGTCCTCGATCAATCTTTGTCTTCATATTTTGCGAGTATGATCAACACTAATAACTCATATTTTCTTTGGATTAAGGTGAATTTCTTATCTTTTAATATTTTGAATCCAATTTTTCTTTTTGTGCTTCTTCTTATCTTTTCTTCACTTCTTGTTAAGAGTTATGTAGCCAAGAAGGGTAAACATTTCTTTTTCTTCTATTTTTCCAAGTTTTGATTTCTTTCGAACCCTTTCTCTCCTTATCCTCGTTCGGTGAGTTGTTCGCACCAACCTCTTACAACTTTGCTCTTGAGTACAACTCTTTTGAGTACTTCTCTACTGGTAGTTGCACGGTATTCTTTTTCTTTGGTTTATAGGGCTTTGTTTAGAGTCATTAAAAGGTGTACAATTTATACTTGAGTTCTCTTCCTCTGTTTTTCTTTTCGATTTGTATTCTGTGTTATTTTTTCTCTCTTGCTTAGGGTTTGGAGCTTGTTGTGTAGAGAGCTAGTGCCATTAGTTCAGTTTGAACTCATTTCTTTTGTGATGAGCAGCTAAAGAAAATGGCTAATAAGCTCTTTTTTGGGTTGATTTAGATGGAGAGCACTATTGATGCACATCCGACATTTTTCAAAAATTTTTATGAGGTATGATATAACATATTAATTTTTTTATTGCATTGTTTTTTAATATGTTTTATGTGTAATGCTAATATCAATCCTCTTTTTTCTACAAATTAGTTGAGTTTCAAATTTTAATTATGAGATAGCTTCAACTTAAGATTGCATTGTATATTGCATGAAGTTTTAGTCCATGTAACTAAAGTTTTAGTCCCAACTACAACAGCTTTTGGCAATCAAAACACGAAAAACTCTTAACGAGGTTAGATTACTCATCTATCTTTAAGTTTGCATCAGTAAATTCCAACAAATTTCAAATCACTACTATGAGACTTAGTTAAATGTTGAAAATCAATTCTAACTCTTGGAAGTTTTTTCTGTAGTTTTAACATTTATGAATTAAGGTTTAAGGTTTAAGGTTTGGTTTTGGTATAAAGGACCCTTTTGATAAGTTCATAGCTCTGCTATCAAAGTTCTAATTTACATACTGCTTTTTAGAAACCAATAGTTTGTGGTTGTTGGACCAAGAAGCATTGATTATGCTTGAGATTTCCATTATTTATATAAAAATGAAAATATATTAACTTATTATATTGTGAATGTCTAAATGGTAATCATGACCCATATAACTAACTCTTTCATTCATTTAATTTGATATTCGAACAAACATCACCCATAGATGGCTATTACTTTACAAATTATCACATGCATCGTTACAATTTTAACCTATATTTATCTTAAAATAGAAAACATAATTTGACATTTTTGTTAGTTTGTATTCTATCGCTCAATTTTGGTCTTTATCCATTTATCTAATGACCAAATTTTTAGAAATGGACTTTAGAAAACCGCCGCTTGTTCAGAATAGGGTGATACTACTCTAGGCTAATCTCTGTTAGTGATTTTTCTTCTGTAAGAATCATTTACTTGTGAGATATTATTTATACAAGGTTCACAAGGATCTCCAACTTAAGTTTAGTGTTTGGAATAAATGGACAGTTGCTATTTGATATAAATGATAAATATATTATTAATATTTATATTCTCTAGTGCAACTTTTATTTCAAACCTTTATTACTACAATGTGCAGTACTTTGTTCAAGGTGAAGAATCATTTGCATCTACAGCTATCGTGCAAATTGTCAAATCACGTATACTTTGCACAAGGATAGCAGACTATGCTTCTTTGTTATATTGTAAACTTTTTAGTTTTCAAACTTCGTAGACATTTTAAGAATTATAAAATTTATTGATATTGATTTTTTCAAATTATTTAGTCATATATCAAATAATATTTGTTGAATAAGATTTGTGGGATGCATATTATAAATATTTCTTGACAGTAAATACACAAACAAAACAAAGTGTAAATAGACATCAAACAAAGACATGAAAACTAATAAATTGATATAAATAAATAGTCATATCACATAAATTGATGACTATAAAAAATGTCAATATATAAGCTAGCTATAATGACAATATTAACATGTCATTAATATTCCTTCAATGACTATATATGTTTGTCATTAATGGTTCAACCATGACTAAAAAAAAATGTCATAAATGACTCAATCATGACTATATATGTGTCATTAATAGATCAAACGTGACTATGATAAAATGTCATAACTAGTTCTACGATGAAACTTGAAAATTGTCGTTATTAATTCATCAATGACTCTATATATGTGTCATTAGTGGTTCATCTATGACTCTAATATAGTGTCATAATTGATTCTATCATGACACTTTTACTATAGTGTCATGGTTGAACCTTACGTGACAGCGGATATAATGACTCTTGATTTTAGTCATGAAAGGTGTTCATGACTATAAATTATAGTCATGGAATGTGCTTTTTCTAGTAGTGCTAGCTCGTCCTATTCAACTCAAATTGTAAGTGTTGGGTTATAGTTTTCTTTAGATTGGATTCGTTGTCTGGTTAGTCAATTTTTTGGCTCGTTTAATCTAACTCAACTTGAATTAAGAATAATATTTTTCTAAGTGTTTGCCGAACTAAGAATAATATTGTGTGTGTGTGCACGTCGAACTAAGAATAATAGTGTGTGCCTGTGTGTGAGGGTGAGAAATTAATTAACAGTATAGGTTTTTAGCATGTTGGTAAAGAGCATGTACTAATTATATGAGCATTAAATTTGAATATAGTATATCATCCAATTTTCTTCTTTTTCTAGGGGATTTTACATGTATGGTAAATCTCAAAAAATACTATCAATAGCACTTTTTAAAAAATAATTACTTAGATAGCAGAAAAATGAGGCTATCTCTGTAAAATAACAAAAATATCTATGATTCAATCAATTTTGAGTTGATGGATATGCTTCAATTAATTCGTTGATATCAATCAGTTGAGGAGGCAAAAGGGCATAATGGGTGGTTTTGAAAAAATATGCAAGCAAATTCTATATAAACAAATTATTTGGAAAAAAAAATGTTATAATAATAATACGTGACCTAAAGGTTTGTTGTATATAGTCATTTCTTTTCTTTTCTTTTTTTTTGTATAAATGTATGAGTCATGGGTCTAGCTTTAAAGAATATAATATGATATAAATACAATCAAATAATATTCCAACTTGAAAATATATGGTTTGAGTTGGATTCACTCTAATACATAGGTTTGAACGGTTTGGCTAATTGACCAACTCAAAAATTTTAGTTGGTCCAAAAAAATCCTCCTAACTGAATCCAACCCAAATTATGTACGTCTCAAATCTCCAATGATCTAAAATCTTTGCAAAGTGAAATAAGCCTTTTTAGAGAAGATTCACTCTAGTTTTTAGGAAATGATAAGTTTTAAATGTTTATAATAATTGGTATCAGAGTTTAACTTTATTTTTTCTCATATATGAATAGTGTCATTATTGACAGGAAAAGTATAAAGAAAACTTTTAGGGAAATTGTTTTAGATAAAAATTTTGATGAAGGATTACAACCCTACCCGAATCTCCACATTGATATGATATATTGTTCACTTTGGGCCTAGAACCTCGTAGCTTTATTTTTTGGCATCTCCCAAAATACCTCATATCAATGGAGATGGTTGTCATCTTCCCCACATCTAACTAATGTTAGATACTTTGTTTGCATTCCAACAATCCTTCCCTCGAACAAAGTTCCACCGAGCCTCCCCATGGACTCAACTTTTGGTTCGGCACCCGAGGATTCAACCCTCCCCTTGAACAAAGACCGAGCCTCCCCTCAAATAATCAATCCTTCTAGATGTAGATAGACATGATTTCCGCAATGACTATTATATCTGATTAACTCCTCTTATCTTGAGAGTACACCGTCAGTCTGATAGAGCTACCACAAATTTTTATCACGGAGCTCCAAACGTCTTTGTCCTACACCGGAGCGTTCTACCAATATAGTTATGTTTGGAGGCAAGGCTCTTATACCAATTGATAAGGATGACAACCCTACCCAAATCTCCATATTAATATGACATTGCCCACTTTAGGCCTAGACCTTCATGGCTTTGTTTTTTGGCATCTCACAAAAGGCCTCATATCAATGGAGATGTTGTCATCTTCGCCTCATCTAACCAATGTGGAATACTTTGTTTGTAGGAGATTTTGCATGTATAACAAAAAAGGGCAAAATATTTTCATCTATAGTACAAAATCAAAATTAATTCATTTGTAGCAGAAAATTCAAATCGAGTTCTATCACTGGTTGAGTTCTATTAGATCGTCATAAACTGATTGAAATTACAACAATTGGCTACATAGAGGGTACACCTACTCTCAAATAATATGACAGTCAAATATTGATTTTCGGGCTCGAATTCGTGACCGTGGAGTTGAAATGAATTAACACCAGACCAGATAATTAACTAAGCCACTGACCTTCGGTAAATTCTTTGTTGAATATTCTTGAATTAAGAAATTTTTTTACATTCTTTTATTAGTTAAACTTTTATTTTGAATAGATCATTGTCATGGCTGTCTTTGGAAGATCAAAATGCCGACCATACTTCGACCAAAAATTGATACTACCTTCTCAAGCAAAAGATATTTTGAAAAGCACATAATTTTATTATTTTCTTTTTTTTCTTTTTTTTTTATGCGATCATAGGTCAAATTAAGGAGAGAAACGAGCCGTAAAACTTTGGGGTAAGTTAGAGTCTACCTATTAAAAAACATCAATAAGATATAACTAAAGTTTAGTTATAAAATTGAATCTATTAAAATAATCATGAAGTGGTCAATGGTCAAGAGAGTTTTGAGAAATCCACTTTTTAATGGGCCTATTTAAAATGAATTCTCTGAGGCCCTCAGAGTAGCATCCCCTCGATTTCGTGCTTCATCCCAATTTTTTGTCCCCTTCAAATGGGCCAATTTTGCTCCATATCAACAATCTTTTAGTACTCCTCCCCTTCTTTCGAGTATGGCTCAAACATTGTCCGTTAAACTCGTTGTTTTCAATTACCAATCCTATCCATGCATAAGGTTTTGAAGCGTTTGTCAAGAGATAACATGAATTCTACCTCAAAACTAATTAGTCGTGAAAGATAAATAGCTCATATATCATATAAAGATCTTTTAGATTTATCGATCAATATCAATTACTCTATTTTAGTGTAATTGAATATTATCTAATAAAACTTGCAATTTAATATTAAATAATTATTATAACTTCCACGAGGTTTAATTATGAAAAGCTAATTTTAGTGACATGGAAAATGGCCAACACCATAGAGGTGTCAAAGGATTATACGAATGTCTCTACCCAACTTTTCTTCCAAAATTAAAATTGAAAAGATAGGCTTGAAACATCACTATCGTGCAATTGCACGCAAAACACTTTTTATTTAATTTATTTTTTTAAACACTTTAAGTAATTAATTTGAAAGAAAAATGAAGAAACAATTAGGATTTTACAATTTCATATAATCGATTTGGTAGAGAAAAAGGGAAGTGATTAAAATAATGGAAGATTTGGGTTAGTGGGTTATTATTACTGTTATTTTCTCTACTTGAATTAAAATTTAGCACCAACTTTTTGCAACAAAAATGAGCTAATAAATTTATTCATGTTGACTTGCCTTGTAACAATGGCTCTTTTGAAGAATTGTTTTTAAAATAGTTCTTTTGAATTTTGTCCTATCACCATATTTATTTGTGGGTTCAATTTATTAATGTCAACCATTTTATTATTGGTTTTTTCCATGCTTTGTTTTGGTTCATTGGTAGAAGTGTATATTCTAAATCTTTAATGGAATGAATAAGTTGGGGCTATTTGTATTTGTCGTTTTTACCCTCTCTCACAATATTATACCTAACCCTTAAAGCAAAGGATATGATTTGTTCACAAAATATTAGAAAAATATACAACCTAGCTTAATTTCACTATGATATTGTTCACCTTGATGATATGTCTCTTGTGCTTCGTTCTATCGTGACGCACGAAATTCTTTATAGGATGATTGTTATTGACCATCACAAAATACTTTGAATGATCTTTGAGTTTTTTCAAAAGCTCGCTATTACAAGAATTAATTTGTCTACATATTAGTCTACTTTAACCATAATTTAGCCACTTTTTCAAATAGCTTATTAATTTCTTTGATTCAATAGTTCTTACTTCATCAAAAGCTTTGAAATTTGGATTGAAAATTAATTGGAGTTGTCTTACCATTTGGTATATCATGGACTAGGTTGCATTTTTGTGGCTTACTCTAGAATTGATTTATGTTTTTATAGGAAATGAAATATATTTATTGATAAAATGAAAGTGTTTCATAGGATGGGGCCATTTTTTGTGCATTTAAACAATGAGATAATCTTAAGAAAGAAGAATTTGTGCATCCAAGAGATTATCTCATGAATCAGAAATAGATCCGATAGATGTACTGGCTAGTATGCCGAAGAAATTTCTGTTCGATATGGCTAAAGGGAAGAGAGGAAGGAGAAAGATCAATCGCCTTGTCCGCACCTTAGGGAAGAAATAACTTAAGACATGTTAGATGTTATCTATTCACTCGATAAGAAATGGAAGAAAAGGCAAGAAAAAATACTTCAAGACAATTTGTTTACACGAATCTCCCGCACAAAGCAATTCATAATATTCAACATCTGATCAATACTGACAATATCAAAGGGAAAAGTTCACATGGATCTCTCGCACAAGAAGAATACATTATTCGACGTTGGGTCAACATTGGTGCATCGAGGAACAAATTGCACAAATGAAACTAAACCTCGATTGATGTGTCATGCGCGATACCTAGAAAGCATATATGCTCTATCGCTTCCCATCGATACGACTCACGCAAGTTCTCGCTACAAACCTCAAAATATGAGGAAGCACTTGCAGAAAATGCACACAAACCAGAGTGTTGGTCTATGTAGTGAAAAGTAATGCCAAGAAGGAGAGTCATAGATCTCGATCCAAGTGTCTTGCAAAAATTTGTGAAAAAAGTATCATCACATAACTGCGAAACCCTTTGAAACAACTGAAAAATTGCTCAAGCAAAGGAACTAGATAGAGAGGGAATGAGACAAGAGAGAAGGACAAGTTGCCAACCAGGGTGATTCGATTTTGGTACCGAGGAATGGAGAAGAAGGGGAAGGAGTTGGGATTTCCCAACTTCATGTTTGTTTTGGTACATCAACTTCTCTTCAACTCCTCTTCATCCTCTCCTCTATCTCCTCCAATATCGCATCAAATCTTTTATATAATTTTTTTTTTTTTTTGAAACAAGGGTAACCACACATGTCCTAAGTCAGGCATCGGACCTTGAGAGGAGCATACCCACCCCTTGAGAACTTTTATATATTCTTATTAAATGACACATCAAATATATTTCTAATTTTTAACCATATAATATAAAATGAATTATCTTTTATCCAATCTTATCAAATGTTATATCAAACATTTTCTAATTTTCAACCATATAATATTAAATAAAATATATTAAATTTATCAATTAATACAAATATGTAATGATGACATTAATATATATATATATATATATATATATATAATAAATATTCTTGCAACATCTCCTCTTCAAAACATCTATCTCCAAACAAGTATTTCATATCTCCAAATCACTTCATTTCCTCTCCCTCGACCTCTCCTCTTTTCAATTCCAAAATCCAATCATCCCCTACTGAATCATCAGAAGTACCTTCCAACACTAATGAAGGCAATTGCTAGAATTGATTCTATCTTTAATTTTAAAATTAAAAAACCGAGCAAAAAAATGGAAAGTCAAAATTTAGTCAGTTAAAATTTTGTAAAACCTCACAAATAGTCTCTATTAGAATAAATGCACAATTAACCAAACATGTTAATAGTCTTTTGTATTTTGTTAATTGTATGAGTAGATAGATACTTGGATAAAAAAAAATGAGTTGTGAATTTTCAAGGAAAAAATAAACTATCATTAAATTGTTTTTTATTTTTTTAAATACTTGTCTACTAATCCACTACTTAAACAATCAGCTAGTTAAAAATTAAACAGAAAAAAAAATAATCACTTAATTATATCTTATGGTAGAGCTATTTATTCGGGTTCGTATAAAATTCTACAAAATTCTAACCCAAAAAAAAAATCCGAATTTGTAATTTAAACAACCAGAACATTTAATTCTAGAAATAAACTAAAAAAACAAAATTATGAAACAAAATCTTAGAATCATAAATAACCTGTTGAGTTCAACCAAGTGGTAAATACCTTGTGGATGGAAACTTTTGAATTCATAAAAATTTCGAGTTTCAACTTCCCAAAAGATTGTGGAGAAATTACTGATGGGAAAAAGGTTGAAACTAAACAGTACAAAATATAACAGTCACGCAGCTTCAAATCTTTGACATGACAAACATACTGCTTACAGTAGCCATTTTCCAGAGCTTTCATCCTAAAGTTTTTTCGATGCAAAAACTTTTCGATCTACTTTGGCCTCAAACTTTTCGATCTACTTTGCAGTAGTTTCCCCTATATGGTTGTACAAAGAAATATGTATGGTCAGAGGGAGCCATATAACCTGAAAAGAAAATAATATGTATATGCATGAAAACAAATCACCTCGACCTACTACTTCAAGATTTTTCATTTTTTAAGTTCAACAAGATTCGAACTTCTAACCTTTTGGTCAAAGTTATAGTACCATAGTCAATCGAGTTATGCCGAGTTTGGTTATCGCAACAAAAAAAGAAAAAATTGCATCACAGGAAATCAGGAATTGTTCAAGATCTTGTAGGAACTTAGGAAGTGCAGCTAGTGGTTGAAAGTGCATCTTTTTCTTCGCAATGAACGATCAACGACCATGTCCTTCCAGTGGAGTTTCCTTGATTTAGTGACCACTCCCCGCAATGACGATCTTTTCTGATTATTTCAACGCTCTTTTTCAACATTTTTGTTTTCCCGTTCGTAATCGCTTGTGTTGACATCGCTTCAAGTTCTTCGTCTCCAACCATCACCAGTTGCAACAACCCATTTTTGGCAACCTCGGTCCTCATCTTGACAATAAGTTTGTTTACGACTCCATCCCTCTTGAGGACTTCTTGTGCACTACTTTTTGTAATATATATATATTTAATGTTTTTGTTTTTGTCTTTTTTCTTCTCTTCGCCAAATTCTTCAAAAGAACTCTCTGTTTCTTCTTTTTTTCCACCTTTTGCATTTCCAAAATTTCTCCTACCTTATTATAATTCACCACATCGATCTCTTCTTTTTGTTTTTCTAGTAACCGGTCCTTTTTTTCATTTCAAGGCATCTTCATTAATTTTTTTTCTACTCTTTTTGACAGTTTGCCTCTATTTGCTCAAAAAGAGTTGATCAGTGCAGCAACTGAACGACTCTAATACCAATCGATAGAATTCAAATTCTATTGATAGGAAAATACAAGAGACCTATTTCGACAAAAAGGTCAAAAGATTCCATATCCCTCTATTTATGATCAATTCTCTGAACAAACTCTCAACTAATTGAGCACATACCCCTATTTCAACTAGAAGAAATAGGGGTATGTGGGCAATTAGTCGAGAATCCTATCATGGTAGCCTCAAAAAGCCTATTTCAACTAGAAGAAAGCAACTTAATTTTCCATCGACTTTAATTTTCTCCACAAGATTCAGCATTTTTACTGTTTTGTTTGCCAAAAAGAAAACCACTCAACAAACCCTCATTAATTAGAATTATTGAACTTTAATCCAACCCTGCCATGATAGCTATGAACAACATAGGACTTTTTGCAAGATAAAGTATATCATCTCTCACACTTCAAATCAAAATTTTGAACCACTAACGAGCTATACTAACAATTATGTTCCGTTCTTTTTTTAACAAGATATGAAATCGTTTTCTAGCAAATTTTTCTTTTTCTTTTCTTTTCAAGCAAATTTTTCTTAACTTTTGTTTTAGAAACACAAGATGGGCCTCATAGTTCACTACAAGCAAAGCATGAAGTCATTAAAATGCAACAAAAATAAAATAGATTAACCATCAAATTCGAAACAGAGGGATCTAAATACCATAGGAAGGGCATCTTGAGTTCCCACAAAACAATTGAGAGTAAGACATTATATGTCATTATAGCACATAAAACCATTTTCAGAAGTACATTAGTTTCAATAATATCAAAATACTTCAACTTGGTTTTATTACTCGATCTTCTTAGCACGATGCACACAGTCATATCATTCCATTTTTAAGAACAATTCAAGAACCCATCATGCCATAAAAAAAATGACAAAATGCTTTGTACAAAATATTGTCTACAAACCAATGAAGAGAAGCAAAACAGTGTTTAAACCATAAGATCACGCAAATAGTCATCGGGGATTCAGATGATTATGATTGATCCAAATAAACAACCCAAAAAACAATAAGATACCAGTTCGGCTTCCTATAAAGAAAATAACAAATGTATCAATCGAACCTTAGGAGGTTGAAGGAGATGGAACTTTGCTTTTGTCTGAAACAGTTTGGTTTTGATGCTGTGATTGTGGTACGTAAATCCGTGCTTTCCTCAAAATTTCAGCAACCACCCAATGTTTATGCTTGCTCAACGGCCTAGAAGGATCCAGTTTAACCTGATTTAAAAAATTTAATTTGTTTCATCAGTTCATTAGAAACTATAAATGTTAAAGTATTAAGGACCACTCTCTGTTTATGCTTTTTTTTATAACCGGTACTGTGGCGAATGCTTGTTAAAGGCATTTGTAACTAATCGCGTGGGAGATTTTGGTTTATCCGAGGGTACCCTGACTCGGGAGACAACAAGAGATTTTACTAAATTCGCCCGTGGGTTTCAAATTTGGGACCAACCTTGGAGTCCAAACCTTTGAAGACTCCAAGTCTCTGCCAGCCAGACCGCCCCTAGCATGCAAAACTAATTCTACCATCAATGCTCTGAAACATACTCAGTCAGATGCTCATGTCTAGAAAAATAAAAACGAGAAAATAATCATATAAACGAACCCTATGCATTAGTAAATTCAATGACGAAACCATTCAAAGCTCAAGCAAAAAGAAAGCTTGATTCTTCAAAAATACAGAGAACATTTGTAATTTCATCCAATAAGGCAATGTTGTGAAACAAATTTTCAATTTTTTTTTTTTAAACCGAGAAATCAAAGCTTCACTCACGATAACCACAGTAACCATGTCCGTCTCGTGCACCAGCATTGAAGGAATTGAGACACGGCAAGAGACATCAAAGGAACGGAGACAATGTAGGTGTCTACAACTTAATGTCTCAGGTGAGTATCCAACTATGACCTTAAGAGGGGCACGCCTGCCTTCGACTACCACGCCACCGCTTGGTGACAAATTTTCATGATGTTTTTTTTTAAAACAAGGGTAATCACACCCGTCTAGGCTCCACACCAGAGACAGAGACAGGTGAGTCTCGAACCTGGGACCGTGAGGGGAGTATACCCACAAAGCCCAAGTCTTCAACCACTGCGCCACCTTTTGGGAACCAAATTTTCATTATATTATGACCGAAACAAAGAATCAAGTCCATAACATGATCGAATACATAGAAATGAAAAAAATAACAATAAAAGATGGGATTGAATTCGAACCTTGTCACCAATATTGCACTGATTATTCTCATCGTGAGCCATGAACTTGGAAGTACGCTTAACGTAACGATTATAGAGCTTATGATAGAACAATCTATCCACAGCAACCACCACTGATTTCTGCATCTTGTTTGAGACCACCATGCCCACTACCTGCTTCATCCTGTTCCTCGGATTGAATGAAAACTGATCCCCCAAAAATGAAGAACAAAAACCCTAGAAGCTGCTACAAATCCGAGGGTTTTGAGCAAAACTGGAAATGGATTGGATTGGATGAACAAATTCACGAATCCGAATTAGTGGGTTCCTAAAATCATCGAAGGAAAGAAATTGGGTGAAAGATTTACGGCTGAAGTAGAGATAGCAAAGAAGATGGTTGCGGAAAGAAAGAGGAAAACTAGGGTTCTAAGGAATAATTTTTTTGAAAAAATAAAAATATATTTTAAAAAATTAAGATTAAAATTAATCTTATAAAGTTTTTTTTTTAAACAGAAAAATTGATTTAGTAAATATTTTTATAGAGATATAATTAAAAAAATAAACAATTCCCTACAAACTAATTTTTTAACTTTTTTTTTTACTTTATAATCAAAACGGGGTAAAATTTAAAGTTCATCCACTAAAATTTAGTTTTTGAAAATTTAAGAATTGAATGAAACAAATATCATAGTTTAATTATTAAAATAGAATAAATCTCAAAATACATATTTAAACGATATTTTATATTTATTAGATGTTGTTTTAGGTTCTTTTTTTTAGGAATAGATGTTTGCTTAGGTTAAAAAGTAGGAAGAAGAATTGAATAGAGCATAATTGGTTATCTTGATTGATAACAATTTATTTTAATTCTATAATTACGAGTTAAGTTTGAAAATTAGCATTTAGTTCTTATATTATTAATTTAGCCTACAATAATTATTTTAATTTATGATTTTCTCTACTTTGATATCTACATTTTATTTATATTGTGAAAGTTCAAACCAAAACTTGTAAACTAAAAAAAAAAAAATAACTTCCAAAAATTTAGGGTTCAAATTACTCCTTTAAGGAAAAGCTAAACTTTTATAAAGAATTTGAGTGAATATAAACTTACATTTTGAAAACTAAAATCCAAAAATTAAAAATAATTTTTTTTATGAATAATGAAATTAAAGTCGACAAGACCTATAGTTTAGCGGCACCGGTGTAACTCATGAACTAAATGGTCGTGAATTTGAATCACCCATTATCAACTGTTGTTGAACTAAAAATAATAATAATTAAATTTTAAACATGAAAGAAATTTTATGAATGACAAAATTAAAAATAAATAAATAATACCAAAAACTTATATCAACATTTTACCCACTTGTGATATTCCCGTCCATAAATAGAGGGTTTCAATCAAGTGTTGATGGAAGAAAATGAAAGTTGAAATATTTTGGTGAATGCTAGAATTTACTACCTATTATGAGTTGAGTTTTTGTATATATGAAAGAGAGTTGCTCTAATACATATGATTGGAGGAGTTTAGGGATTGTCCAATTCAAAATTTTGAATTGATCCAAAAAATTATCCAGACATCTATGAAACGATTGGTTAAATTTAAAAAATGTGGGCCACTGTTATGAAAGAAAGTTGGGCACAATCATCTTTGCCCTAAATGGCAATTGAACTCAAATGGGCAGTTTGTTTGGCATATTTAGGTAGGATTTAGTTTTATGGTTTATTAACCTATCCTCGAAAACTTACATCCAAACACGTTTTTACTAACATCTCATTTTTACTTTTAAAAACAACTCTCATTTCTAACCATTTGTTTTTAATCATTCATTTATAACTAGTCAATCATTTCTAACCACTCATTTTTAATCATTCATTTCAAATCAATCAAAATAACTCATTTTAAACGATTTATTTTTAATCATTTTTTTTAACTACTAAAAATAATTACTCATTTTAAATCTACATCCAAATAAGGTTTTGACTTTAATTCTTCTACATAAAAACTACATCCAAACGGGTTTTTTGCTACAACTTTTAATTTTTAACTATTAAACATAACTTCTCGATAATAACTCCTTAACCTAAACAGCTCCAAAAGAACCCAACTCAAGTAAGAAAGCTTGGTAAAGCAAAGCTAGGGCAAGCTTAATATGAGAGTTTGCCCTTATAGGTTGGGTTGTCTAAAACCTCCCCCACACTTTTGGGAGGACTTCTAACATGTCTTAACAAGTGGGGTAAACCTCGATCCATATTGGTTAGATCCAATTCAACCCACGCTCATTAGGTGAGGAGCTCAATCAAACTAGAGAGACATTGATTAAGAAGACCTTGTGCCCAACAGAAAGTCAACCCAATCGTAACCGAATGTTATGTATTCAATTAATATAATGATATCAATTATGTTATGTAAATACAATTATCATGGATGGAGTGATCTAGTGGTCACGACCCTTAAAGTGCTTAGAGATGATGAGTTCAATCAATTGCCGAATTTTTTACATCTAAATATTATACGGTTAGACGGTATATCACGTGATAGTAATTAAGGTGTGTGCAAGTTAAACTAGATGGAGTTCAATGATCAGTATTGGGTTCGAGTCCCCCCACTCCTAATTATTGTAATCTCAAAAAAAAAAAAAACGAGATCGTTACAAAAAAAAAAATGGAAATACTATTTGTATTCTACCCAACATAATAGAAAGGAAAGAAATTTCTTGAGTGACTAAGACCTCTGACTTGTTTGTTTTGTTTTTTTAGGTTGTTTCATCCATGGTAAACACGAAATTACAATCAACCAAATTTCTCCATAGGTGGGGCGGGGTCGGGAAATGGCTTTTCCGTTCCCGCTATAAAATTCAATCTCCATTTTTTTTTTCTCGGAGATCAGGATGGGGATTCCCGCGGGGCACCAGCGGAGATCGAGTTCCCCGCAGGAATTTTTTTCCAATTTAATTTTTTTTTTCATTTTTTGAATAAAAAATTCAAAAATTATATTTTTAAACAAATATATAAATTTCAACTATAATATTAATTATCAAAGAAAATATTCATAAGTATAGAAAATATCATCAACAAAGATATATTTATTTGAAAATTAAAGGAGTCGATAAAAAAATATATAATTTAAAAAAAAAGATAAACGAAGCTAGAAACAAAGAATCAGGGACAGAGATTTGTCCCGTTTATCCAATGGAAATTTTTTTCTCCTCGATCCAAACGGGTAAAATGGACATCCCTATCAACACCTCAAAATAGGTGGACAAAATAAATTTACATAGATAAATCTTTTGGTTACTTTATCTCAATAAAATAAAATATTTGTGTTACTAATCTTTGTATTATCGTCATTTATTTTTAAAAACCAGATCCGTTGTGGTTTTAGGAATCTATCAATTTTTGCAACAAATTCTGGTATTTCAGACCCGGTTTCGTCAAAACCCAGCAAACACAGCGAGAATATTTGCCCCAAAACGAAGAACCAAGAATATTCATCCACCCAAAACGAGAATCAAACCCACCAAGCTCGTTTCATCGCACAATCATTTTGCTTTTTCATCGTTGCATTTGGCGGAGGATCGGCAATTTTCTAGGGTTCGATTCCAGAAGACAGGGGCGGAGGATTCATGGAGTCTACCGGCGCCGGCTTCGATAATTCGGCGGTGACGGCGGTTTTGTTGACAGATGCGACCCATTGGTGGCAAGAAATCAACGATTCTCCCCTTTGGCAGGATCGTATCTTCCATACCCTTGCCGCTCTCTATGCCATCATCGCCATCTTCGCTTTTGTAGGCTCTTTCTTTCGCTCTGTTTCTGTTCCTTGTGTTTTGGGTTGTTTAATCTCTTGGGAATTTGATTTGGGGAATTGGGGTTTTGTTTACTTGGTCGAATTTTGGATTATCGTGGTGTTTCTTGCTGATTGTTTCGTTAATTTCGTTGCTGTATTGGCTTATTTGCTCATTCCGTGTCTATTTCACTTGTGTTTTGTGCTGTTAATCTCTTGGGAATTTAATTTGGGGAATTGGGTTTTTGTTTACTAGGTTGAATTTTGGATTATCATGGCATCTCTTGCTGATTGTTACTTTGTTAGGTTGTTGTATTGGCTTATTTTCTCATTCCATATCTAATTCACTTGTGTTTTGTGTTTTTAATCTCTTGGGAATTTAATTTGGGGAACTGGGTTTTTGTTTACTAGATTGAATATTGGATTATCATGCTATCTTTTGCTGATGGTTCGTTAATTTCGTTGTTGTATTGTATTGTGTTGGCTTATTTGCTCATTCCGTATCTAATTCACTTGGATTTGAATTTGATTATGGTTTATTATGGGGTTTTCTTTAATCGTGAGTGTCCGAGCGGGGTTACCCGTATCTCGACTATTGTCACAGCCTTCAACATTTGGATGTCAAGAAAACCCGCGGAAAATTAATTTTAGATAGGTGGCTATCGTGAATATCACTTCCTACTTCCCCAAAAGTCTCTTGACCACTAAGCCACTCCATGATGGCAATGGATGGAATAATGAATTCGATTCTATTCTATGAATTGTTGTTGAATTTCTTAAAAGTTTGATGTTAGGATGCTTATGCCTGCCTGTAGGTTCAATTCGTTCGCATACAATGCAGGGTGCCGGAGTACGGTTGGACCACACAGAAGGTCTTCCACTTTTTCAATTTCGTGGTGAACGGAGGTTTATTTCATCTGCTTTTTCTTTTCTCTCATATTATTTGAATGTTTTGAGTTATGTCAGTGGGCTAAGTGAACATATGTTTCTTACTGCAGGGCGGGCAGTCCTTTTTGTATTCCGTCGTGACGTGCAGAGTTTGGAACAACCGGTGCGTTCGATTCTTAATTTGTTATTCTATGTTTTTTATTCCTATCACTCAATTTAATATTTCTCTTGATTGTGTATCTTGAATAGATTTTCCAACATATCTTGCTTGACATGCCAAGCCTTGCCTTCTTCACAACTTATGCTCTATTGGTTTTGTTTTGGGCAGAGATTTACTACCAGGTGGACATTTTATTCTGAGTTCATTTTGTTATTTTTTCAAATATGAATATATGATCAATCTGTTTGTATACACCTTACCAAAAAAATTTCCTCAGGCACGTTCTGTTTCGACTGACGGGCTAAGATCAACCTTCGTTTCAATAAATGCAGTGGTCTATGTTATTCAGGTGAAGCTCATTAGTCATTGCTATATCTCATATGGATTGTCAAAATTGCAAGCACACATATATACGCATGCATAAATATTTTTTTATATGTAACAAAAAAATTAAATTGATGTGCAAAAAAAGTTACAAAATCATTAACCATACTCCAGCGCCCTCACTGTTTGAGAAGTTGTTCACTATTTCATAATGGTTAAAATTATTAGCCACTCACGTAAACGATGCAAATTGGGTTTTTCGTTTGTTTCGTGAGTTAGAAAAGAAAGTGCATGAGCATATGAGAAGAGATAGAAAACTAAGAAAAGATAATACTAATGAGATTTAGGCTTGACTTGCATAATAAAGATCCCTCTTCGCTGTCCCCAGGAGGTGGCACTAGGGGTGTTCGTCGGTCAGTCGGGGTCGTTTTTTGGAGAAAACCGACATTGATAAACGACATATCGGTTTTCTAATAATAAAAACTGAAAAAAAATTTGAATCGAGAATTCCGACCGACGGTCGGTCGGTTAAGGTTTTTTTAAAAAAAATCTAAATATTTTTCATTTGGAAACCATGGATTTACTCTTATAACTTAATTTTTTTAGAAAATTCTCCGACCGACCAACCGTCGGTTAATTATTTAATTTAACCGACTCCGACCGACCTTATCAAAAAACCGACCGACCGACCTTGATTCGGTCGGTTTTGGTCGGTCGGTTCGGTTTTCGGATAAAATGTGAACACCCCTAGGTGGCACAGTGGTTGAAGACTTGGGCTTTGAAGGTATGCTCCCTTCAAGGTCTCAGGTTCGAGACTCACGTGAGACATTACTCCTTCGTTATCTCCCAGTACCTGGCCTAGGGACGGGCGCGATTACGCTTGTTTCAAAAAAAAAAAAAAGATCCCTCTTTTCTATTTACTTTAATGAGATTTTGTTTGTTGTATTGGGGTATTTGGATTAAGAGAGGAGGAATATACATTTTAGGGGAGGAGAGTTCAGGGTAGGAGGTTTGTTCTTTAGCAAGATTTGACGCCTTATTTTGGGCATCCATGTTGAAAGACTTCTGTAGTTGTTAAGTTTGGTCTTATACTTTTAGATGGTAGTCCTTTCTTAAGCCATCGGTTTAGTCCTGTTAGGCTCTTTTAAGGTAGTTGTTTGTAGGCTCTTTTTTGTTGGCTAGTGATTTCTTACCCTCGTTTGTCCTCTTGTACTATTTCATCTTTTCTTGGTTTTTTTATTAAGAAAATGTGGGCATTGTGGTGTTGGCTCGTTGAGGGCTTTTCAAATAACAATATCAACAATCATTTGATTCATAATATCAATTACAGCAACATAATCTAATGAATATAAGCGAAAATATGAGCCCATTGTCCATAGGCTTGTTGGATGGTAAGACAGATCATTTACTCAAACTCAGTGTTTAACTACATGCAGATTGTTTTGTGGCTGATATTGTGGTGGAACCCTGTTCATGTACTGGTCGTCATTTCTAAGATGTTCTTTGCTATTGTTGCTTTGTTCGCTGCCCTCGGTTTTCTTATTTATGGGGGAAGGTAATATTGGCATTTGCTTTGTCTTGTTTTGTCTGTTTCATTATGATTTACATATATTCAAATGACCCTTTTTTCATTTGTGTTGAAGTAAGAAAAACATGTGTGTTTATTGCTTTATAAAACCATATACTACAAGGGAAGTTTGTTGTCTCTTCTTCTGTCAGGCTTTCTTTTTGCTTCGCTTTTCTCTCTCTTTTAAATTTGTTTTTTCTTTCTGTGCTTGGTTCCTGTTGGTTCGTTTGTTCTTTTTTTTCACCCCTTTTATGAGTTTGTATCCTTAAAGTATTCTTTCCTTTTCATTATATCAATTAAATGTTTCTTGTTTCAGAAAAAAAAAACAAGGGAAGGAAACCTATAAGAAAATTCATTTATAGGTAGGTGACCATCATGGATTGAATTCATAACCTTTTTACCACAAGGTCCTTTAGGCCAACATGATGGTTAACTTTTCTTTTTTCAGACTGAATGTTCAGGGTGCGACTGAATCAACTTTTTTTTTTTTAGTTTAGGAGTTGTTTTTCTTTGCTGAAAATAAATGAAAAGGCGAGGAAGGGTAGCTTTTCTCATAATATAATAACCATTTTTGTGTAGAATTATTAACCATTTGATCTTTAGTAGTTTTCACTTTTGTTGGATTTTCGTTTTCGGTAATGCTTTATAACATAAGAGGCAGTCTAGCAGATATGGAAATTCCCTGTCTGTCGTTATTTGTAATTTGCTAATGGTTTCTTTAATCATTTATGGGTAGATTGTTCATGATGTTACAACGCTTCCCTGTGGATTCTGTAGCAAGACGTAAGAAGTTGCAAGAGGTACACAATAGACATATTTTTAGAAGTCGTGTATTTTTTTAATATTGTTTTGTCCTTATTTTCATTTTTACTTGTTTTTTTGGTACGACAGGTTGGCTATGTGACAACTATATGTTTTTCATGTTTCATCATCAGATGCATCATGGTGAGTCTACTTCTCTTCAAGGTTAATGCAGTATCGTTGGAGTGACTGCATATTTATTTATTTTTAGTTTAACATCATTATGCTATAACCATATTCTTCTAAATACATTTACATAATTTTCCTTTGATATTTTTCCTAGTAGATTTAGTATGTTCTCATCCTTTCAATCAGTTTCGGATGGAAAATCTCATCTTGAAGAAGTATGATTGATCAGATTTTGAAGATATTTGTGTTGTGTTAGTTAATATAATTAAATTTACTCAAATCCATCAGTTTAAGATTTTGGGTTGATTGGTGATTTAACATGATTAACATGGTATCAAAGTAGGAAGTCCTGAGTTTGAGCCTATGTCGAGTCGTTTTCTTTCCCAATTAAAATTGAATTCCATTTTTATGGAATTCTAAAACATTTCAAGCCCTCAATTGAGAGGGAATGTTAGTTAATATAATTAATTTTACCCAACCCACCGACTTACCTTTTGGGTTGATTGGTGATTTAACATGATTAATAATCTGTGACAAATTTATGATATTGGGAAATTGTAATTTGATATGGAGGTGCTAATTACTATAATTAGCTTTTGTTACTTGATGTGCACGAGAGTTACATAGAAAGGTGCTAGGTAAAATTTGGTTAGGATACTCCTAACAAGAATCAAGAATTGGAATATATTGAAATGTACAGTAACAAGGGAAAAAAAAAACAATAACAAAAAAACAAGAACTATTGGATAAATCATGTATAAGGCACTTAGAAATCATGTATAAGGCACTTAGAATAAATCAAGTATACTTGAAAGTTCGGAACTTCCCCTCTTGAGCTAACTCTAAATTACTCAACAAATTGCCTCCTTCCTTTAAATCCCTTCCCTCTATTTATACTAAACCTCTAACTAATTACCCTTATTTACTAATAAGCTACTAATACTAATGTATCTCTAACTAGAACCTCTGCATTTCCCCGTCCCTTAAAAACATCTCGTCCTTAAGGTGTGCTTAACCAAACACAAAATTGGGTAACATCTTAGAAAACACATCACAAAATGGACACCTTTCTTAAAAAATGCATTATGTAAAACAAAATTTAGCCGGTTGGCACTTCGACGGCCAAAAGCGTTTGTCGGTGTTGAGCAGCAGTTTTCAGCAATTGAGTGACACTGGTAGGAGTCGGTGGATGGCGAGGTGCAGTGGCAGAGCCCGATGGTTGTTAAAGAATGACATAAGTTTTGTTATAGGGCTGACCTTTCTTTTTATACTATAGAGGAAATAGGTGCTCAAGTTTTGTTATAGGGTTGGCCTTTCTTTCTCCACCTAAGCTGATTGATGTAATAATGGGCCAATTATTTGAATGCAACCAGAGGAAATAACCCAACCTGAAACTGATACCCATTTTTGGTTGATGATTATAAAAGTCACTTGTGATGTGGGTATCTCTGCCAAATTATTCAAGTTCACCTGCAAATGAAGCCCAAACCCTTCTGAAACCATCTAATTTTGCTTGATTATGGCTAAGATCTATTAACCACACGCACTTCTTTTCCTCTTTTCTTTAGTGACCGAGTGACTTGATACCTAACTCGCAATTTGTAATGATGTCTTCCTTGAAGTTTCATGCCAACCATGCTTGCCTCGTCGTTGTTGACGAGATTGATATAATTGAATTTACCCTCAACCTATTAACTTAAGCTTTTAGGTTGATTGATAATTTAACATGTTGTTAGAGCTGGACAAGAAGTCTCGTGTACAAACTTCTATCAAGTTGTCTCTTCCCCAATTAATATTGACTTGTACTTGTTGTCCATTTCAAATTTAAGTCCACAAGTAATGGAAGTGTTGGTTGATATACTTAAACTTACTTCAACCTATCAGCTTAATGGGATAAGTTGGAGTAACTTTAAGTATACAAACTAACACTGTCGCTCACTTATGGAATTCAATAAATTCTAAACAAGTGGAAATCAATATTAATTGGGGGAGGAAAAGACTTCCCAAAGGTTGAACACGTCACTTCCTACTCTAATACGACATTGAATTATGTTAAATAACCAATCAATTTTAAACCTTAAGTTGATAGGTTAGGGTGAATTTAATTGTATCAACCGACGGATGCCTTCCTCAAGGATTAAGAATAACCTCATAAAGTTACATATATGCTAATCATTGTAGCTATTACTGCTGCAGCAGCGTTTTCTTAAAATCTATCATCTGCTTTTTTTGCATATACTAAAAAATAAATAGCATATTGTCTTGCCTTCAATTTCTCTATATTCATGTTAATCCTGGTTTAATTTACTTTTCTTGTGCTGCAGATGTGCTTTAATGCTTTTAATAAAGCTGCTGACCTCGACGTTGTGGATCATCCGGTTCTAAATTTTATATACTACCTGGTAAATTTGGGATAGTGGATTTCGAATGCATTTTATCTTTGATATTTCATTCATGGTTGTTTTCTGATAAGATCCAAGATCTATAATGATATCAAATAACCAAGAAACTACAAAGATAAGCCAAGTTTTAATAGGAACTTGGAACCTCCCATTCTCAAGAGAATACTCTCTTTTGAACCCACAAGATTTCATCAAATATTTTGAAATTAATTCACTACATATTCCCTCCAATTTATAACCTAAATAACCTAATTAATTCTCTAACGAATCGCCCATATATCCCTCATAATATTTCTAATTCTTCCAAGGCCCCAAACCTCATTTTCTTACTGGATTTTTTAGTGTCTTGGAGTATTCTGATCAATATATTATGAGTATCTTGCATTCAATTAGTGTTTTTATGATGAAGGATTTAGTGTATCTGCTATTATTATGGTTATGCTGCTAAGAACTTGAATTCTTATTTCTGTTAAATGAAATTTGTGTTGGTGTACCTTTTCTCACTAATAAAGGGCAAGCCTTACCCTTAAAAGTTTAATTTGCTCACTGATGTGGGGTTATTCATTGTATGTGTTTTCTACTTTATTTTTTGTTCTGGAACATGTGCAAAACATCGTTTTCGAGGCGCAACGTTTATCTTGCTTTCCATCCCTGCAGTTGGTTGAGATTCTACCTTCATCTTTGGTCCTCTTCATTCTGAGGAAGTTGCCCCCGAAACGAAGAATCACCCAATACCAACCGATCCGCTGAAAGGGCAAAGAAAGATCACGAAAATCTGGACAAGGTTTCAACAAGTTTGATGCAGAACAAAGCGATAAGTTGGAAAATGAGGTGCAGAGGTAAAGGTACCCGATTTCGAAAGACATACCGGAGGCATTTTGAGGTCTGTTGGTATTGTTATAGAGAGTGAGTAAATTTGTTTAATAGATATGAACTGCTACAGAATTGAAATCATAGTGTGAATGCTGGCTGTTGGTTTGCCATGTGATTTATGTAATCTTACAAAGCTGGATTTCTTGTTGGTTCAATAGGAATAGAAACAATGGCATTTCTAAATGCTTTTCCTTGTATTTATACCCACCAATTGCTTCTGAATTATGTATTTATAACCCATGCTCCCTCCATGCTCTATCTATTCATTTATTTGTGACATAAGTTCCATTTGGGTGGAAGAATTCGAACCTTTTTAGTATCAATCTCGTGGTTTCTAATACAATTAGGATGTCGGTTACGCTATGCGAATGCGAACTTAATATTTGATAGATTCGAAATTTTGCGTTATTTCATTCAATTCGAACAAGTTTGGGAGTCTTTGTTGGTTATGAACTTTAGAGTCCAAGGGAAGAAAAATACAAATATATTTTGTAGGTTTAATTTTTGAAAACCCTATGCTGAACTTGTTCTAATTCTAGCCCTAATTTCAAATTAACTCCTATTTTTATCTTTTAAATGATTAATACTATGTATTCTCTATCTTCATCTTGAACTTTGGCTTCAAAATCTATTTGTTCTTATTTTGTTTGGACTCCAACTCTAAGAGCTTTCGATATCATCTTGCATGGTCACATAGTCGATTCCAACTTTTAATGCAAAGTTTTATTAACTGTATTATATTATTATTATTATTATTATTATTATTATTATTATTATTATTATTATTATTATTATTATTATGGGTAAACTATAAATTTGGTTGGATTTAAAAAAAAAACTATAAATTTGGTCTATGTAGTTTGAAAAATGCTTGAATTCAGTTGTTATGATTTCAAAAGTAATAATATAGTCACTATAATTTGAAGATGATTAGAATTGAGTCCTTATGATTTTAAAAATTAAAATTTAGTTCTTATGATTTAATAAAATCTAATAATTAGTTCTTGTCATTTGTAATCACCGTGTATTATGCATGTAAAAATTAGCTATTCATACTATTTTCTTTTGTCCAAGCATTCACTTAAATCACACTGCTATCACTGACACGTGAATAATTAATTTTTATATACTCAATTCGCTAACGACCAGAAATGATAAAAAGACTATTTTTTAGATTTTATCAAATCTTAGGGAGTAAATTTTAGTTTTAAAAACTATATGGACTATTTTTTGCTCTATTTTGCTCTATCATCCTCTGCCTATTCCTTTCCCTCATAAAAATATTTATATGATTCACTTTATAATAGTTGCAAATGATATGATCGTGGCATGTGAATGTGATATCTTATACCATGAATTAAGATAAAGATTGGAAACAAAATATTTCAAATAACTTTATGGAATATATTAACCGAGAAAATTAATATATCAATCCAATGATCATATGTAACACAATCTAGTGAGCTATAAAATTCAATTTGGAGAGAGCTCATCTCATGATTTGTATATGTAAAAATGATCATTGCAGTAAACTCAATAAATATACCATTTTGAAAACTTAATTTATAATTAGATAATGAACTTAATTTATAATTAGATAATGACCAAAATTTTGTATTGGATGTTCAGATTTAATTGCAATGATGAAACGAACTTAAAAATTTACTTCTTATTATTTCGTGAAAGTAGCTTTCATAAGTGCTAATTTAAGACCTTCAACAATAAATTCCCTCCTTTAATTTAATTGAAATGAACTTAATTTATAATTAGATAATGAATAAAAAAAAAATTATTGGAGGTTCAAGATTTAATTGCAAGGATGAAAGGAGCTTAAAATTTAAGAAACAAAGTTTTTTTTTCTTACATTAGATGAATTATATCTTCCAAAATTAAACATTTCCACAACTTCAGGACTTACTAATATAATGACAAAAGAGTAAATGTTTTTGAGCAACTACAAAAGAGTAAATGTTAGTTAAATACAAAGTTGAGAAACAAATAAAATTCAGCCTTCATTTATTAGGTAATTTAAATAAATTAGTCATATAAGTAAAAAAGATAGCTCAATAAGGGCCTGTTTGATAACGTTCCTGTTTCTTGTTTCTTGTTTCCCATTTCCGTTTCTTGTTTCTTGTTTCTTCTTTATAAAGAATTAAAAAACAAGAAACAGGAACAAAATTTGTTTGATAACCGTTTCTTGTTTCTTTGTTTCTTTTTTTTTTCCTTCAATTTTTTGTATAAAAAAATTAAATATATAACTTATTAAACTAATACAAAAGATAATGTTTAATATCACAATATAAAATTGCACTAGAAAGTATAGAATATAAATTGTACTAAAATAAATACCACATACAAAAATGTCCCAATTTCAAGAAAATAAACATACAAAAAAGTCTCAATGGTAAAATTAAAAACAAAAATAAAACTACATTTATCGTTCTAAAGTCGCCCAAATTTGATTTGCAATGTTGTCTCTTACTCTTGCCATTCGCCGTAATTGATGTTGACTCACATCTAATTCAATTACATCACTCGGTAAATTATCCGGCAAACTCTGCACATCTTCAACAATCATTGATTCATTGCTAAAAACATTAAAGATATCATCATGACGATCATGCAATCTAATGTAATTGTGAATAGTACAACATGCTATCGGTAAATATTTTTGTGTTTTGAGTGGATAAGGGGGCATTTGTTTAAGGATAGGAAATCGAGCTTTCAACACGCCAAAACAACGTTCAATAACATTTCGAAGTGAAGAGTGTCGATAGTTAAACACCTCTTCCTTACCTCGAGGTTGATGTCTCCTTTCTCTAAAATCTCGCAAATGGTATCTTTGACCACGATATGGTGCTAAAAATCATGGCATGTTTGAATATCCTGAATCAACTAGATAATATTGGTCTGCATAATATATAACACATAAATTTTTTGATGAAGGAAAATGTTGAAATAAAGTATATCACGTCACTCAAGTTAAATAACACATAATTATATACCTCTTTTAGGCATAGGAAATTTGTTCTCGGGATGCCTGATACATTCAAGAAGTATGCGAGAATCATTGGCCGATCCTTCCCAACCAGACATGACATATGTGATTAACATATCAAATGAACATACACACATTATATTCCATGTTGTGTTAGATTTTCTACCCCGAAAAGGTATTTGTAAATTTTGGGGAACACGTGCATCAATATGAGTTCCGTCAATTGCACCAATACAATCCTGAAAAACAAGCACTACATAAGTATATTTTTTTAATATCATGTTTGTGGGGAAAAATAATTAAGCTCTTACCTTGAAAAATGGGAAGTATTTAGACTTCGATCTAATCTCTTGTGGTATATTATCTCCGTCGGGTGGACAAATAATTTCAACACCAAGCTTGCAAACTTTTTTCAAAACAATGTTAAAAACTCGAGAAATAGTTTGACCTGAATGTTGAAACCTTTCAGCTGCTATACGATTTCTTTCATTATGTGATATGACTAATAAAAAAATGGCAACTTTCTCTTGAACAGAAAGATATCTAGATGCTTTCAAATTTGTCTTCGCTTTTAAATCTTCACAAAAAGCTACAAATGTATCTTTTTTCATCCTAAAGCAATCAAAACATCTTGTGTCGTTTCCATTCAATAACTCAATCACATAATCATGACCTTTGAGTAAAGACGTTCTACATGGTTGTCTAGAAGAGTGCATCTTGTCAAAACCATTTATTAAACCAAAAAAGATTACGACATCATCGTCGCCGTCAGAATCATAATCCAAGTCATTCTCTTCAATTAAATCCATAAAGATATCCCTGAATAAAACATGGAAAACATGAAATTATATAATCAAACCACATAACGAAATGTATAAGTTTAGTACGCGAGAAAGTAAGTTATATAAAAAATACAAAAGATATCATTCTCAAACAATTTTCTTCTATGAATGAGATGGCTACAAAAGCTCACAGCAAGATCTAAAGACTATAAATCAAATCTCTCTTCCTTGCATTGGGTATGCGCAAAAATATCTTTCTCCAAGTAACATCTCCATGCAAAAGTTTGAGTACTTTGGCATAAGTCTCTCCATCTAGCTCATCCATTGCATTCAAGACATCGATGCATTCCATTAACTCTTTATCGGCAATATCTTTTTCTTTTGATGTTTGACTTTCCACAACTGGACTAGTGGTGGTTTTAATAGATCTTTTCTCGAGAATGTCATTTCTTCTCTTGGAATTTTCAGCATACACATTTATAAATGTTGACATGAAACTACCAAATTCGTCTCTTTTGTTTCGAACTCGTTTTCTACTCTTTTCAGGACCACTATCTTCACCAATACAATTTGTATTGCTCCCAACATCATTTTCATCTTCAGAATCTGAAGGAACTCTTGCCGATGGACCAGTATATACACCTGTAGCTGTGGTATCTCCAAAAATTCTCATAAGCTTTATATAGTGCGGACAACCACTTTTTCTAAACTTCTTAGCTCTCTTATTCACCTATAATAAATTCACAATAATAATACATAACTAGTTATAATGCAGTAGATGATTAGACGATAAAAGTGAAATGGTGGTTATAATTTATACCTTAAAAAGATCAATCCATTGCTCCTCTTCTAGGGTGATAGTGCCCAACAATGGGTCCCATCCATTTCCTGACATATCACTCAATATTTTTTTGAAATCCTTGTAAACTTGTCTTAATTTGTTGAACTTATTTTTCAGTTGATCGTGAGTGTAAGCATAACCAGTGCTATCGTTTAACTTGGTTCTCATATAATTCCAACTAGTTTTTGTAAATGTTGTGGTTGGCCGGTTACCCTTTGCAACTTCCTCATCCATCAAGTCAACAAAAAGAGTTTCATTCTTGTCAGGTCATGGTCCCTCACTCTTTAACTCATCAATTTCGACATCATCAACACAATGCTTTTCTGATATTTTTTTAGACATCTAAAAATACGAACAAAAAACATAATTCAACAACCGAATCGAAGTAACAACAAATATGTTCTAAGCCTCACTAGAACATCGTCCATGGTAAAATAACTTAAGTTTTATGAATCCATAGTAAAAATAAACTACTCTAAAATCAGTCTCAAAGATTCGAGATTGAAACTGCCCTGTAAAGTTGATTTCTTATTCTTCTCAAGATCAAAGCAACACAAAAAATATACAAAAATATGCAGGAAATGAACATATATACCTAAAAATCTATAATTTTTTAGACAAGTTGTAATTTTGGACCAGAAAGAAGACCAACATTTTAGTCTTAAAAAGAGTTAGAACACAAAGAAATAGATCAATGTTTTTAGTATGAACATCTCTAACCTTAGAATCTACATGTAGTTAGCCGGTATTTCTTTGGAGGGACTTGGTATTACCATATTCGTTAGTAAAGAAAATTGAAATCACACTTGGCATTTCCCCAACTCTCATGGTGGTTATGGAGTGGGAAGAGCTTGAACCTCCAATGGGTCTGCTTTAAATTAATGTTTCCTTATATACAACTATTAGGGAACCAGATATTCATGATTAGAAATTAAGGCTATTGTGGTTAGCACAACTATAACCTATTTTCTTTCGTTATTTATGTATACAGAACAACCAGAATATATAAACAGAGGATGGTTTTAAGAAGTCATCAACAGCGGAAGCCATTCCAATCCTTTTGACAGAATATATAAATAGAACAACCAGAGAGAAATATAAAAATTTTCACAACACCCTTTTGACAGAAACAACAAAATCAAACAAAAAAACTCAAATCCAGAAAAAAGCAAGTCAGATCCATAACTAAAGAAATTCGTGATTAAAATCCAAATAATTGAAAAGGATTTTCATGCTTAGATCGCTTGCTTTTGCATTCAAAATCAAAAAGAAAAAAAAAAATAAAAAGAGAAGAACAACGAATTACCTTGAAGATGAGAGATAATCGGAAGTCTTCAACAAGATTCAGCTAAAAAATTGGTAGAAGCGTTCTCAAAAATCGGCATTTGGAGATGCAGCCAGAGAATAGCTAACAAAACCCTAGAAATTAGGAGAAGAAACGCATCTGAGAAAAAAAAAAGAACGGAACGGCCGAAACGTTATTTTGAAGTTTCTTTTTTTTTTTTGGCCAATTTAGAAACGTTTCTTTAAATTTTGGAAACAGGAAACGGGAACGGTTATCAAACATGCCCGTTTCTAAAAAAAAGAGAAACAGAAACAAGAAACAGGAAACAGGAACGTTATCAAACGAGCCCTAAGTGTTTTCATGACATCTTCATGACTTCAAATCTTCTCTCTCAAAACTTCATTGATAAAATAGATTTAACCTAATAATAATAATAATTCACTAATAGATAACAAAACCATATATATATATATATAAACTTAATTTTTAAACAAATGGGGATTTAAAACCATTCAAAAGCTTGTTCTTAAAAAATAAAATTTAAAAATTTAAAAAAACCCCATGCTAACAAGATTTGCACCAAGAGCAAGTAAAACAAGCAGCCTACACAGCAAAAAATTTTCCATAATTGCATTTAGCACTTGTAAAGCAATCCAAACAACCACCTTATAAGGAAATGAGCTTAAAAAATAAAATTAAAAAGGATGATGGGAAGTTGAAATGTGCATAAGAATATCAATTTAGTTAAATAAAAAGGATGATGGGAAGTTGAAATGTGCACAAGAATATCAATTTTCTTATTTAACTTTCTACTGTTACAACATCCACTCTCTGCAACTGCTCAAACATACTTTTACATTGTTTCAACTTAGAGAGCACAACTAAATTACCTCAATCATTAACCAACATCTACCATTCAAATCAGGATTTAATTATAATTAAAACAGCAAAAAAATGAAATAAAAAAGAGAGTTCACTTCTAATCAATACAAGAGGAATTTCCAATAAGCTGATGGTTCATAAGATTATCCATGGCAGGCACACCAACATGCTCAATCTTAGAACTACTGACCATGCAAGTCCTCAGAAACAAAATGTTCATAGCAAAGAGCATGTGTGACCTGCACCTCTCACAATTGTTTTCATGATCGTGATCATGACATAACGCCGATTTTCTTGGCGAAGTCGTCATCTCCATCTTCGTCATCCATGTACTCTTCTTCAGGATCTATGTTCTCACCTTCTTCATAATTGTATTCCCCATCATCGACTTGCTCGTACTCGTATTCGCCATCAATCTGATCATCTCTTTCATATTCATGGTCCTCCAATGTTTCATCATAAGCTTCAATCTCCTTATTGTCGGTCGAAAGCATAGGCTGAGACGAATGGCGATGAGTCTCATCGATATTTTCCTCTTCTTGTACAAAAGTTTCTGCTGGAGGCGACTTGGTTCCTTCAGGGCTATTTGCTTCTTGCTTGGCTGTTGATGATAGACCAACTGGCTTCAAGAGGGGAAAAGTAGAGCGTTCAATTGATCTTTCACTGCTTTCTCTTTCAGCATTATTCACGGGAAGATCGACAGCGGATTTAACTTGCCTCTTCTTTTTAAGAATCTCACTGAGAGACATCGGTCCCTCGAACGAAATTTCACCTCCAGCTTGTTCATTACCAAAGCCTTTTCTTTTGCCAAGGGTTTGCTGCTGCTCTTTACCAACCACATTTTTTTCGCCTTTCAGCTCGGCCAGACTTTTTGGGGCAGAAAATTCAAAAGTTCCATCCATTCTATCCCTTCTAGAACTAAGACCATTGAAATTTCTACGCTCATTGTTATAATCATCTCCCAGTCTGCCTTTCATATCATCTCTATTGCTTCCCTGATGAGACAAGGACTGTGGCCTTCCAGGTGACAATCTTCCCCAAGGTCTACCACGGTTTAAATCTCTTTCAGGCCGTACATTACTGGTCCTATCGGGAGATGGTATCTTTGGGAGATTTATCCTACCCCGGAGACGGTTACTCATGGAGCTTTCTTGAGAGGGGCGAGAATCTCTTCTAGGAGCACGATAGAGTCGCTCTTCAGAGCGACTAGCAGTATTTTCATCATTGATCACAGATCTCAAACCATTGCCCCTTTTCTGCTTGTTTAAACGGTGACGTAAATCCTTATCCTGAACATGTTCTGGACTATTTGATTTCGGAAACAATCTCCTTTCCATCTGCGCGGACCCGATATGCAACTTCTCAGATGAGGACCTGTGCTGCTCCCAACCGTACTGTCCTTGCCTGTTGTCATAGTCATAGTCTTTTACATCGTTATAAACATCATGATCAACATCAGAAATCATCTTATAATCAGCAGAATGACTGATGTCATACTCATTCATAGATATCATATTTGTTCCTTCATGACCTCTGGTTCGCCCATACTGTTCTTCACTGCCATAATAACCAGAGCCTCTCAGCTCATCATCAACAAGCACATCAAAACCTGGTGAAGACTCCTTTAAGAACTCATCAGCATCCTTACCATTCGGTAACCCATGGTCGTCTGTTACATGACTCTGTTGCAATCGATTGGTCCAACTTAATGAATTCTCATTTGAAATTGGATGATAATTTGTAGTCTTATACCTAGAACCACCATCAGCTACTTCTGCAGGTACCCCACTCTTCTCGTTGATGTTACTGAACTTCGGTGGTACAGTTTCATTTTTTGTTGCAAGCTTAAAAGGTGCACCACCGATTGGCTTCGAAAAATTTGCTTGAGGAATCTTCTGTTCTTCACTACCCCTCTGGGTACTACTGCCAGCAACTTTCTTGATACTTGGTGGCTCACCAGCTTGAGTATTAACTGCTGCGGTCTGAGGGACTTTGTTCGTTGAAACAGGAGAAGGCCCATGCAAGAACGCACACCGATCGCCTTTAAGACACATACCCTTCTGGAAGAAAATGCAAGGGACTCCTTGTTTACTCGCATTAACAGGTGCAGATGGAATTGCTGAAGTTTGGGAAGGAATTTGAGAACTCGGATTTGTTGAATGAGGAGTTCCTACCAAGCCATCAAGAGGCTAAAAGAGAACAGTAGTGAGAGAGATACAAAAATCAGTCAACTTGGGGTTTAAAGAAAAATACTCAACTACTTTTCACTAAAACTATATACACATTTACTTAAAAACATAAACAGTTGCTATAAAGCAAGTGTATAGAACTTACGGGATGTCGGAATGAACATTTTGGATTCAAGCAGTTACCGTTCAACCAGAACCAGCAATCCCGAGGGTTGACACGTGCATATTCACTATGGCGATACTCACATTCACTTCCCTGTTGGAAATTACATAGAAAGATATTACAGACCCAATTCAACATCAATGATAAATATAATTGTATCCACAAGGTATTTTCAACAAAAAAAACAGAAAAAAACAAACAGATTCCTCACTGATGTACCAATAATACAACGTGAATGCCAAATAACTGTCTTGATTATCAGGATATATAACCAAATAAAGTTTAGGAAGTGGAACCCATTAGTTAACAATTTATATCGACTTTATAAATGTAAGGAAAAGTGAATTACTGTACTACTGCACTCATATTAAAAGGCCAGCAAACATGATAAATTAACTGGTAAACTTTAACTAGGGGAAGGGAACAAAACACACTAGTTAGATTCTTTTCGATACTAATGCCTGTATATAATCCTATTACACAAATAACAAGTTTCCCATTTCAGATTTAAGAAAATGAAACCCAAGGGAAAAATATATCTGAATCTACATCGATTTTACTCCTATATAAATGAAAAGGTGAACGTAGCTCAACAATAATTGACATGCACTCGACAAAGAGGTTGGAGGTTTCAAACCCATGCCCTAAATGTCTCTTTTGTTTTTTTGAATTAAGGTAACTACGCCCGTCCCTAGGCCAAGCACCGGAGACATCGAAGGAGTACTATCACAGCTAAGTCTCAAACCTAGGACCTTGAGGGGAGCATACCCTCAAAACCCAAGTTTTCAACCATGCGACACCCCTTGGGGACCCCATGCCTTGAAAGTCATCGTACTAAAAAAAACTATACAAAACAAATCAAGAATTAGAACTTGGAGATTTGAATCCCATGCCCTAAATGTTGTTGTACAAAAAAAAACTATACAAAACAAATCAAGAATCAGAGCAGGTCAACTAACATCTTGTTCCTGTATTAAATCCCAAGAATTTGTCAACTTATAAGTTCAGATACATGAAAACCCTTGAAGAAATATTCAACAACAATCACACACCTTACATTTAAATTTCATGCACTCAATTACAAGAACAGATTTTCATACATCTACCACACACATGTGACTATCATCAAAGTACAAACCCTAGTGATTTCAGGTGAATTAAACATCAAATGCATTAAAAAAGAACTAGATAATATTCCAAAGCCTAATTCTCACAAGTAGCAAAACCCCAGGATCTAAACCTACACAGATCTATTAAAAAAAATGAAGCAAAAAAGAAAACGCAACCAAACAATTCCAAATGAAAAGGGCAAAACGGAATCGAATCAAGCAAAAACAAGACCTTTTTGCAAGTCAAAGGCGAAGCAAGAAAGTAAACACAGTCGGTATTTCTCTTCACAGCCTCATCTTCCGCCGCCGATAGGGTTTCCGGCAGAGATTGGTGTTGCTGCTCAAGAACTTGCGGCTGGGCTCCTACCATGGCGATCGAACAAAGAAAAAAGCTCGATAGATCGGTCCGCTCACAGATCCAAGAACACCGCAAGAATCCCAATAAACCCAATGGAGATTCTGATCCAAAAACACCAAGAACACGAAATTTCGAACAGAAGAGGCAACCGAGAAAGGGATTAAGAGAAGAAGAGATAGTGAAAAGGAGTGATGTGAAGAAGGAATTTAGGAGCAGTGGTGGAGAAAGATGAAGGATTTTGGAGAAGAGAAGTGAGGATTTGGGGGAAAAAAGGGCTAAATCCCTAATTCAGAAAATAAAAACAAAAAAGGGCAAAGAGAATGGTTCATAAGGATCTCTAAGATTTGTAAAATAAACAAACAAATAAATAAAGGTAAAGGTAAAAAATTGCATTTTTATTCATAGATTTTCAGTTTAATTTCTATTTAGTTTTCCATAATTATTATGTCAAACATTTTAATAATTACAATGACGGAATGTTGACTAAAATGATAATTAAGGCTCTGTTTGATAATTATTTAGTTTTTTTGTTTGTTTGCTTATGAAATTTAAACTTATTTCTACTCAAATTTGCTACCATATGTTCAACCTTTTCTACAATATATCCATATATCCATATTTCTAAGTGAATACTAACCAAATTTTAAAAATAAATTGGAAGCTACTTTTTGTGTTTTGATTATTAAAGTACAGGTAAGATATAGATATCCAAATCAGGAAAAATGTAAAGTAAGGTAGTTGTTATAAGCTTGAATTTCATAAACAAAAAATGAAAAATAAAATGGTTATGAAACGGGCCTAAATTAGTTTTAGGTTGATGGTGTGATTATTATCTAGTTTGGTGTTAATCTATTTCACTTTACGGTCATGGATTTGATCCTTGTAATCGGTATTTATAATCTTTCTTCCTTCAACTTGTACCCAAATTTAGAACCTTGAGGGAACACACTTTTAAACCTAAGTTTTTAATCACCACACCGTAATATTTAAAGTGTAATGGTGTATTGATTTGATTAATTGGTTGTAGTTTAACTTTATGGTCATTTAATTTGTTTTGAAAAATCAATATTTCATTTTATCATATAGAATCTATGGTCTCCCTTCATGTAAAAATTCATGTAAAAAATAAAAGTATTTGATTTTTAAATATAATAATCAAACAAAAATTATACCTCAAACCCTTGAAAAAGAATACATTTCCCGAAAATAAATTTAAGGATCTCTAAATCCTATTTTCTGTTGGGTCCCTAAAGATTTGCAATAAATATTTTCAAAACAAATTTTGTTTGAGAGGTATATTCAAGGTTATGGAAATGATTGTTGGGAAATATTGATAATATTTCGCGTTGTGGAAAAATTCAATACATAAGTTATTAAAATATTAAATTGAAACATAATTTCTTATTATGGTAAAAAAATCATAATTTCTTATTGTATATTAGCCCTATTTTATTGATTTTTCTCTAATACGATGGAAATATTGACTCACATTTTATGTCAAGTTTGAACATAATGTCAATATTTTATGACTATTTAATTTGAATCTTAATGGAATGTTCTACATTTTTGGAATTTATAACAAGATAATACTTTTTTTTTATGTATTTTGGTTAATCAAGTAAATTCAAGTTAAATAGATATTTGGTCAAATCTAATTATATTTTTCGGAAATGACCAAAGAATGACCAAAAAAGTTTTATGCTTTGAATAAATAGACTTTACCTTAAATTAGTTGTTAGATCTTTTTTTTTTTTTTTTTGAAAATAAAATAGTTAGTTCCTTAAATAACATAAATGGTTTTATAGCAAAAAAAAAAAAACTTGTATAACCTTACAAGATAGTCACAAGTTCGAATCCTCCTACTCTATTTATTAATGTATTAAAAAAACATAAATGGTTTTATACTTTATTTGGTTAATTATACTTAAATATAATTAGTGTTTTTTTTTAAAAAAAAATTCATATTCTAATCATACTACCTTAAAGTAAGTGTGGCTTAAGGGAAAATTCATTTTTGAACGAATTTATCCCTTAAGTCATACTCTATATTACAAATATTTCATCTATTGGAAATATAAAAAAAATTAGATGCAAATAATTTAGAAATATTTACAATATCATTTAGATTTTCATCCGTATAAGATAAGATATCTTTATCAAATTTCATAAATTTTATGACTAAGTTAAAAGATAAGAGATTTCAACAATCAAATGAAAATATTTACAATATCATCATTATCTTTATAAAATAGAAAATAAAATATTTTTATCGAATTTCATAGATTTTATTTGACATTTTATATTTTAATTAAAATAATAAATTGAATTTTCCAATCCAAATAGTTCTCTCCATTTTGTTTACAAAACACTCTTTATTTGCTTGGATTTACTTTTCTTTGTTTTTTTTTTTTGTTTTTTTTATAATAAGTTATCTTATTTTTGTTGGATTATTTAACTTAACTTTCATCTAATTTTTGTTTTGTTGCAATAATTTTTGTAGGGATCTTTTTTGCATAATTGTTGCCTTTCAAAAAAAGACACCGAGATCTGTAAAAAAGTTTGAAGCATGATAAGATTACCCTACGAAGTTAAAGTGCATAAATTCTTCCGTTTCAAAAGTTTGGTAACAATGATTTACTCTTTATTACTATATATATATATATATATATATATATATATATATATATATATATATATATATATAGTTTTATATATTTTGTTTACAAACATATTTGAAACTTTTTTTTTGCTTGCGGTTACCTTTTTTTGTCTCTTTTTGTTTTTTTTATAATAAAAAATTTAATTATCTAATTTTTTTTGTTGAATTATTTACCTTGACTTTCATATAACTTTTCTTTTGTTGCAATAATTTTTGTAGGAATCTTTTTTGTATAATTGTTGACTTGGAGATGTAAATAGAAATTAAAACATGATAAAATTATCATTTGAGGCTAGAGGTAAGTTCATATATATATATATATATATATATAATTTATTATTTAAAAAGTTATCACGTGGAACGCCGTGTTAAAATTCTAGTTTATTTAAAAGTGAGGTTTACAAATACAAACTCTCAAAGTCAAATTTCAATCATTGATATCATCTTTCTTTATTTTTTTTCGTGTAAACACCTTGATAGCCTTTATTCTTGCATTCGTTCGAGCATCCGAGACCTCTTCGTAAACCACCATTCGAAAATTATGGTAGATAATTTTTTTTTAGTACAAATGGGTGACAACAGACTTTATATAGAAAGTATTGCGACTCTCAGATAAATGGAGTCAAATATCAATTCTTGGAATCGAACATATAACTTGAAGTTATAAATTGTTAGAGAAGGGAGACTACAAACTCTTCAAAGAGGGCCCATCAAATAAATGAGAATCAATTAGCGATTCTTGGGATCGAACCATGTTGAACTGGACTACCAACAAATAATGAAAACATTGACCTTTTTTCTTAGGACCGAATTTGTAAAATTGATATTGAACTGGTTTACAACCAAAGAATCATTGCGTCATTGACCTATTCGATAGTCGAAATAGATTAATAGATAAAATAAAAAGGTGAGGGAACTATGGATTTGTATTTTTTTTTTCTTCTTTCTGCATTAGGTAATTTTTATATTTAAATATAGAATAATGATAGAAGTTTCATGGCCATTTGACAATTGGTGAAGGGATCATAAGAACTTTTTATTGATTAAAGTAGTAATATTTAAAGCAATATTTGCAATTACAATCAGAAAAACAAAATTTTCAAATTATTGGCAAGAGTAATAAAACCTCTGCATGGTTAAATTATAACCCCCCAAAAAAAAAAAAAAAGAAATATCATGCTGTTTGATCAATTATTGGACTATTAATATATTTTTGAATGAATGAATGAAGACTTGAGTCTATTAATTGAACTCAAATGGATAACCCTGATTCAAGTATGTTGAGAACAAATTAGTGTTGATAAATGTCTATATATAATTTTCCATCGATGTCACTTTATGACTTTGGCGACTTTTAATAAATAAATTTCAAATTAGTGACAATGATTAAAGTCTATAATATATAAAACAATTAATATTTCAATTTTTGTTAAAATCTATAACGTAGTTAATAAACTGATAGAAGTCTAATAACTGTAACATAATTTAAAAGTTTATAAACATGTTAGAAAAGGATGTGTGTAGTCCTAATTGATTTAGGATAAGGAAATTTTCTAGACCAACCTAAATTTTTAAGTTGCTATCCGCCAATCTGTCTAACACTATGTATTAAAGTAATTCAACGCAACTCATATTTTAGGGTTGGATTGGATTGAGTTCTCGTATTGTGTTAATATCTTTTTTCCTTTCTAAAAGTCAACTCATAACCTTTAAATATGTTAAAAAAAAACATGATATTATACTTAAACCTAGATTACTTATTTTATTAGTGTATATTATTTACAAAATATGTTAAGAATATATTCTTACCGTGGCTCTTACGGTTTGGATTGAGCAATCAAGGTTGTCTATTTTTTAAGTCTCCTACTACTAGACACAAAATTGAAAATTCAAAAACTTATTACACTTCGTAAAGTATAAGGATCAAATAGACATAAAATTGAAAGTTAATATTTTTGGATAAGAAATAATCCTTCCTCTCAATTTTTTTTTTTGAAACAAGAATAACTACACCCGCCCCAAGAAGTATTGTCATAGGTGAGTCTCGAACCTCAAACTTTGAAGAGAGCATACTTTCAAAACTCAAATCTTCCACCACTGTGTCACCTCTTGGAGACTAATCGTTGCTCGTAATTAATTATTATTGTTAATGCCAAGGCTCTAAAAATAGCATATATTTTAGTAATCTCTAATACCTATAGGGTACAAATTCCACATACTTTTACATCCACCAAGGTTGAACTATCGATCAAATTGTGACAGACTCATCGAATAATTTCTCATAATTTAGCATGCCCTCTTAAACATAAAAATGACAGTGAACAAGATACAAACAGCCCATATTTTCTTCTATAAGCTCATATAGAAACGAAACATGCAACTATGCAAGAACTAGAATTTGTATATAGTATAGACAAAATACATAGACAAACAGTGAAAAATAGCAACAATTTTCAAGAGCAACAATAGAAGCAGGAAAAGAAAGAAGGGATGCGACCCGTTTGGCGAATATAATCGGATTGCTGCTCGGCTATCGCAGCTTGGCGGTTTCTCTTGGCCTCTGCTGCTGCTAGCTTTTCTTCAGCTTTGTGTCTCACTGCAGCTAGTTTGTTCATCAACTTATCATGTGCCTGTCCTCTCATTCTCTCTATTTTGACCTGCATAACCCCAAGTACTATAGATTGATGCAAAATTATTTTTAAAAGATTGAGTTTCTTGGCTGGAAGAGTAATTGTGATGTGTTATGAGAGTTCAATCATTAATGGTAATGATTTAAAAATCGAAAGAGGCATACTCCTCGAGGTGAGGCGGGACTTAAAAGCCTCAAGGCAAAGGTGAAAGATGAGGCGGCTTACCCATCTTTGAACAGAAACTTTTTCTTTTGGATAAGAATCTTTGAACAGAAATTAATGGTATTAAAAATGCCTCGAGGCGATCTGGACTAAAAAGACTCAAGGCTTACACCTTTGAAGGTGAAAGATGAGGCTTATGCCTCTTTGAACAGAGCTTAATGGCATTAAAAATGTGTATATACAATGAGAAACTAGAGCCAAAACCAAAAGTTGCCTCTCCTCACCATAAATTATACTTGCATACTACTCATTCGTGCTTTTTGAGTACAAAATTTAGGGGTGGGGATCAAATTCATGAATATACATTGATACCGATAAGCTATTGCTCTTGTTGGCTACTACTTATTCATGTTTACCTCGTTACTAACTTGTTGTGAGAGAGGTATAACTTTTAAAAAAATTGCTCAAACATCTGATTCACCTCTCTACGCCTCTTTCTATGATAAATTTTTTTAAAAAAGTAATTTGAACCTATTCAACATTGAGGTGATCAAAACTAAAGCTCATGCTGACCTTTCTATGGTACACATTAGAAAAAGAAAACAAACATGTGACCTACTAAATCTAATAAAAAGTTACCCTAAACGGGCTTATATGTCTAAAAATAAAACTTTCCAAAGCTTAGTAAAATCTATATTTTCTATCAATGTGTTTGAACCAATTTATGTGCAAGAACCATCAAACCTTACAAAATTTTAATGTTAGAACCCCATTTGAAAACCATTTGGGTTTTGAAAATTAAATTTGTTTCTCTCAATGGTGTTCATATTTCTCAAGAAAAGGAAACATTTGAATTCTTAACAAAATTCTAAAAACAAAAACAAATTTCTGAAAACTATTTTTTTTTTTCTTTGCAAAACAGGACGAACAACAAAATCTGTAGATATAGTATTTAATATCTCAAGTAGGTGACTATCCTGGGGTAACTCATTCCCCAAGTTTACTGTTACTATTTTCTCATATTTCCCAATGCCAATGGGTCCACCAGGTTAACTCACTGAAAACTCAACAGAGCTTAAAATAGATAATGTTGTTCAAGAATGGCATTAAGTAGTAAGCACAAACCTCAACTCTCCTCATTTCAGCTTCTGTTTTTGCTTTCTGATGATTTTCCCATGCTTGAATTTTCATCTCTTCACGTTTGAACCTAAGGATCATGCACAATTGATCAAATATTGGAAGGCAATCATCTTGAACAATTAAGACAAACAAAAAAGCACAGCAACCAATGGAATCATCATTGTTTTGTATAGCCTATATAGACCAAATACATTTTCCATTCCTAAGTATATTACTCAAGATCTGGGAATAGAGATATGGATGGGAATAGAAAAAAAAAACAAGGGAATGAAAGAACCAAATGCTAGGAGTTTAGGTTTAGGGTTTATTTTTGTAATAAGGCTTGATAGAGTTTGTAAAACTTGGCAAAATGATAGAAAAGATTACCTAGCCATATACTTGGCTTTCTCAGCGTCCTCCCATGCCGCTGCTCGTGTTTCTATCACACTTTTAACTGGCCGTTCGGTTGCAACAGTTTTAAGTGACGTTGAAGCATCTTTATCCTCCTCCTCTTTGCTAGCCCATGCAGCAATGTTCAGTTTCCCCAGTTGCGTACCGAGAACCATTATCTCTCTTCTGGTTTTTAATTGTATCTCCTTCTCAGACAACTCTTTGTTCGTATCTACACGTTCATTAGGTGCAGTTGGTGCACCTCTCCCAGGAGTTGATGGCACAGAAGAAGTTGGACTACGGATCGGTGTAGTTGCTCTCACAGGAGTTCCAGTCCTGGAAGGTTCTTGACTTGCAATAGGTGTCATCTCTGTACCCATATCTCTCATCGAGACAGATCGAGCAGTCGTGGGAGGAGGAATAAATGTAGTTGCAGACTGAATGGCCATAGATGAATCATGTTGGCTAAGACTAACTGCAAAAGATATACAGAACAAATAAAAAAAAAAGTGAAATTCAACGGATGAAACAGTTCATGGGTTCACATTAAAGATTATATGAAACAGCTGTAATTTTTTTTTTTTCTTAGGAAATGAAAACATTGCAAGGTTTTGGTCAGTTTCTAAGCCATTTTTTACAACGAACAGGTGTAAACTAGCATAGTTTTTTTTTTTTTAAATAAGGGTAACCACGCCCATCCCTAGGCCAGATACCGGAGACATTGAGGGAGTAAATCACATGTGAGTCTCGAACCTGAAACTTGAAGGGAGTATAGCTTCAAAGCCCAAGTTTTCAACTACTGTGCCACCCTTTAGGGACTTAAAAATCAGAGTTCAAATAATTCTTCTCCAATGGATGTCATGTAAGAAAAAATTTCCACGGGCTGGGGGATGAAGAAACCAAGTTACATATTACATGTTTTCTTCAAGTACAAATTATTTTACACGAGTTTCATAATTTGTTTACAATCCAACATTTCATAGAAGTAAAAAGAATGTGTTGATGAAGACACGCCTGAGCCTATAAAACAGCTACTTTTCAATACTATCTTATCAATCAAATCAATAAGGGAATAAATAATTCCATGAGAAATAGAGCTCAGCCTCTGTGGCCAACTGGTGTTTGTGTTATTAATCATAAACAAAAACAAGGACAATCAGCAAATTTAATAAGAGCTTAAAGGTGGTATTTGGTATGTAGGAATAGATAGGGTTTAAGAATATTATTTCTTTGCGGTGAAAATACGACGTATCTTACCAATCACATTTCTCTCATTTTAAGAAATGAAACAAATACAAAATTCTATACTTAGACATCTCATCCCTTTTTCAAACCCAGAACCTTAAGAAGAGCATACCCTCAAAGCCCAAATCTTCAATTACTGTGCCACCCCTTGGGGACTTAACAAAATAAACTTCTTATTCTGATCACAGCACACCAAAAGCCTGCTAGTTGAAAATGATTCATAGGTGGGAAGTTTTGGGCAATTTGAGGCGAAAGTACCAGCACATTTGTAGCCCCATCGTACCTCTTTAGTAAATTAAGAATATTATAGAAACTACTAAGAAATCATGAATATACAAAATAGCTCTACACTATAGAAGATGAAGCAGAGTATGATTCAAAAAGAAGTGTTCGTGAAAAGAAACCATTTTGTTTTTTTTTTGTTTTTTGTTTTTTGTTTTTCATTTTTGGAAAAAACTAAAAACCAGATATGTTTGATAATTGATTTTAGTTTTGTGTTTTTAAAAACTAAAAACCAAAAAACATGTTTGATAACTATTTATTGTTTTCGAACATTACATTTTGTTTTGATTTTTTAAGTTTTTTACTATTTATTCTTGATTTGTCCATACTTTTTTTAAAACAAAAAAAAACCTATTTTTAAAAGCTACTTTTTTTAGCTTTTAGAATTTTTTTAATATTTTAAAAATGTTTTTAAAATTTTAAAAACAAATATCAAAATTGGTTATAAAAAAAACTTGTTTTTAAAATATTAAAAACAAAAAACCAAAAACGAAATGGTTATCAAACGGGTCTAAGTATTTATAATTCAGAAGTTATTGAAACAAATTACAAAACAAAATCATGTTTTGCATTATGAGCTTCCTTCTTAACCTCTCAAGTTCAAACACAAACTACTATTCTTCAGATTCATTAAGTACAGAAACTTTACTAGCAGACCAAGAGAAGGCACATGAGAGAAGTTCAAAATATTCAATCTGTAACTGGAAACTCAGTAGAGCAGACAAATGAACAGAAAAAAAAAAATGGGTATGAAACTACCAAATGTAAAGAAACAACTTTCTTCAGAAAAAAAAAGTAAAGAAACAACTAAAAGTTCAATTTTGGGTACTCATTTCAACTTGAAAAATCAAAGAATTAGAACATGAACACCTTTAAGTATTCCTAGCATTTCCCTTTACAAATTACTGATTTCTGAGTTGTTTTGCAAAAAATGTTTTGAAAACATGTTAAATGACATAAACTCCAGAAAGATGATTTAAAAATAAAGGCCAAATACTGTAAAAGATCCAGAAACCTTTAATCTATTAATATGATAACTGACAAACAAATATTTAACGGTCATTTCCTGGCTAGACTAGTAAGATAACAATTAATAATACTTTTTTGAAACAAGGGTAACCACGCCTGTCCCTAGGACAAGACACCAAAGACATCGAAGGAGTAATGTCACAGGTGAATCTCGAACCTGAAACCTTGAGAAGAGTATACCCTCAAATCCAAGTCTTCAACCACTGCACCACCCCTTGGGGACAACAATTAAGGATACTGTGAGATCAAATTTATTAATGACTAAATGTTCTTACTTACTTGCTGACTCTCCAATGGAGTTCTCAATCATCAACACAGGCTTGCCATGTGAATCTGCTACCGTATATGGATTAGCATCCCAAGTAACAAACTTCTGGGCAATACTTTCAATGTTAGCTTCATTACTATCAATCTGCTTTGTATCCGGTTCATCAAAAGTGGCTACTTTTCGATCGGGAACTTCAACTACAACCTTCAAAGATGGTTGACGACTCCCAAGACCAATACCTAATTTTCGTGATCCAAAAAGCTGTCCAGCCTGCGTCTGAGGTTGCCCCGTTTTGGGTCTATTTGCGGTAGGGCTTGCAATCCACTTCTGAGCATCATCCCATTTGGATGGTGCTGGCTTAGAGAAGGGCCCCATGGGAACTCGTGCAGACCTCTCCGACTTCTGGAACTCAAAGGTTGAACTGGGCAGAGTTGAACCATCCTGTCCACTATCATAATCTAGAGAAGGCTCAACACCTTGCATCCTAAGTCGAGAATTATAAGTGTTATCCTTCAACCTATGCTCATTCATCATCTCCGAGACCAGCGAATCGGCCTTCTTTGAAGTTGAGCATTCTGGAAGGACACTGACCACATCCACATCTTTGCAAATTTCAGATCCGCTACTGCCTATTAGAAACATGTGAACTTCAATAAAAACAGGATACTCACTCACATTAAAACTCAGAAATTCAGTTTAATTCATGAACATGTCACTCAATAACTATATATCTTTGTAAATAACACCTCAAGAAACAACTTAAAGAAGTATAAAATTTCAAAGACTAACGATCAAGGCCCATTTTATGTGTGGAATATATCTCTAGGAATGACACCTGAACATTGCAAATGAAAACATAAATGCATCATTTTATCTAGAATACACATGAACGAACATGTATTTGTTAGCTAAATGCCATCTGTTTTCCCTATTTTATTTTTGCTGTTTCATTCTTTTTTCTTCTGAGTTGCATCTTTGGGTTCAATTTCTACGTATCTACATACTCAAGCACCTTCGCCGGTCCTAAGACTCAGACTCGAGAGACAACAAGGAACTTTTACAATTAAGTTTAATTGTAATTTTTTTTTTTTTTTGAAACAAGGGTAACCACGCCCGTTCCTAGGCTAGGCACTAAGAGACATCGAAGGAGTAATGTCACAGCTGAGTCTCGAACCTAAGACCTTGAGGGGAGCATACCCTCAAAACACAAGTCTTCAACGACTATGCCACCCCTTGAGGACAAGTTTAATTGTAATTTTAAAACCTGGGACCTCCAAGGTAGCATACATTGGTCCCTCGGAGACCACAACCTTCTACCAACGAGGCCGTCCTGGTGAACCGAACACCGACATTTAAGAGACAGATGGTCTTTAGTACTTCTACCTCCAAAGAAAGCTACAATTTCCATTTGTTTGCTTAGACCATCCATGACATCCAGTCCATTCAGTGATCAAAACGAAAGTTGATAGAAAACAAAACAAAAGAAAACAACAAGCATTATAAGGATACCAGCTTCATCGATCTGCAAAGCTTGAGATCTCAAATCATAAGTAGATCCAAGCTCTTCCTCTTCCTCCTCTTCCTTCCTCTTCTTCTCCAACCCAAGCAACATATTCCTAAGCTTCCCAGGCGAAAACCCCCCTCCTCCGCCGCAAACCTAACACAACAAAACACACAAAATCACAAAACAAGACACACAAATGAATGGATGATGAAAGCGAGCAAGGAAGAACCTGAGGCTTCTGGATTCGCTCGTAGTCCATGAAACAAATCCGCGAGATGTGTTGGGATTTGGAGCGATGTTGGAACGGAAGCCTACATTGGCGCAAAGGCGAGGTCGGAGAAGTGGGTTTTGAAGGGGATTAATGGGTATTGAGATTGAGACTCCGTGGTCAAAGCTTAAGGGAAAGTTCCATCACTTTCAGTGAAGGTTAGGAGCATGGACCTCTGTACTCTGTTTCTTCTTCAGCTAAGCTCGTCTTCTTCTGGTAAAAAAACAACCATGGAAATTGAAAATGACCATTTTTCTCTCTTGGGGTGTGTTGTTTTTGGTTTTTTTTAGTACGTATTTGGAGAGGGGACAAATACCAATTTTCGAACTCGAACCTGTGATACTCGTGTTGAATTGATTTACAACCAAACACTGAAATTATTGCGTCATTGACCCATTCGGTGGTGCATTTGTTTTTGGTAGAAAAGAGTAAGAGTTGAAGAAAATAAAATGGTTAATAGTAGTTTGGAGTGTTTGACTACTCGTCTTGGAGATTGTAGGTAAGAGTGGTTGTGTGATAAATTTAGTGTAAAGTTTAATAAAATTTAGTGTAAGATTTGACGAAGTGTTAAAAAGTCAAGTAGTGGCTATTTACTACCAAAAAAAAAAACCGTGGGATTTTTGAGAAGTGGTTACTAACCACTCTTCATGTCCAAAAAACAAATATACCTTCTCTTTTTTCACTTCGATATACTTTAGAATCAATTTTAGCTTTAAAATCAATTTTAACTTTTCGTTTTATTTATATATGTGATTGTTCACCTCAGGCCGTGACCTTATAATTTCATTATTCGCTGGTAATCGAGTTCAACATCATAGTCATAAATTTAATTTTGAAAATTCGTATTTAGGTCTCATTTATTTGAAAGTAGTATTATCTTTGTAAGGTTTGTGACATCTTCCCCCAACTTGTAAATAAATAAATATATATATATATAAATTAATTTTTAAATAAATTATTACCATAAATTTAATATATTGAGCCTTAGGATGTACGTGATCCCTGTTGAGTTTGATTAGAAGAATTTTTTGGATTAACTTAAAATTTTGGATTGGTGTATACGGTGTAATCTATCCAACGTTGTGTTTTCTTTTTCAAATCTTGACTCGTAGTCTATAAATTTGTAAAAAATAAAGAAAAGCTATTTGATATTATACTCAAAATTATGTCACTTATTTTATTAGTACCTGTTCTTTATTAATATGTTAAAAAAGGATGAGAGATTTGAACTTATATAGTGTATACTTTTAGTTATTAAATGTATATTGATATCGTTGAATTACGATTCTTATTAGCTATTCAATTGAGTCTTTTAATATAAAGTTATAAATTCATTTTAAAAAAAATATTGAATATATTATGTTGAAATTATGGTTTCATAGATAGAACATATTTCAAATAATTAAGATATTTATTCTTAACCAAAAAAAGAGATAAATTTTACTATTGGAATAATAACTAATAACATAAATGTATACTCCTAAATTAAGAAATTTGAATACCTACCCAATTATTGCTAAACAAAAAATATATGCTATGGAATTTTTTCTATTTTGGAAAAGGGAAAACTTCAACGGTCACTTTTCAAAGTGAAGGGACTATGAATGAGTAGATAGAAAAGAAAAGGAGCATGATAGAGGTTTTCAAATTAAAAATTTTTTTTAAAAAAGTTTTTTTTTTTTTTGGAAAAAAGATCAATGGTTAATTATTATTTTTATTTTTACTTTTTGGGGAAAAAAAGTTTTGAAAGTTAATCGACTAAAATAGATAAAAAAAAAAAAAAAAAAAAAAAAAAAAAAAACTAAAATGGACAAATAGATTACGTAAAAGAAATGGACACATAGACAAAAATAGTAATTAAACAGTTTTTACTTTCTTTTTAATCATTTCATTTCTCCAAGTAACTTTAAATTTGAATCTTTTACCCATATTATATTATAATACAATATAAAATGGCGGCTTAAGCATAGGAGAATCCAAATTGCAAATTTTAGTGGTTAAACTAAAAGTAAAACGCTTTAAAAAAAAAGTAAAAGTAAAACAAATGAAATATGATAGACTTTAACATGACCCCAAAATGATTTGCATATCCCTATTATTATTATTATTATTATTTATGTTTGAGAATTTGGGTACCCAATGTCTTCTAAATTGTTGAATTTAAGGTGGGATAATGACTAAGTTGGCCTTCTCATATGGCCTTCAACGCATTTTGAGTTTGTTTTGGGGAAGAACGATACTGATTAAGGGGGTGTTTGGGACAAGGGGAATGACAATGAAGAAGAGAATAGAGAGGAGAATGATTACGAGAGTAATAGTTATTTGTGTTTGGGGTGAAAGTAATAATTATGAGGAGAATGATTATTTGTATTTAAGATAATGGTAACGATTATGAGAGAAAATAAAATAATGAATATGATGTGAGTAAAATATAGTGATGTGATGAATGAAAAGTTGTTGGAGAGAGAATAAAAAGTAGTTAAAAGGGAAAATGAAAAAGTGATTTTTGGAAAACGTGATTATGAGGGGAATGATTCTCAATGATTCCCAATGACCCAAACACGGGGAACAATTCTCATTCTCATTCTCCTCCATATTCTTGGTGGCTCAAACACCATCTAAGGGGGAATGAGAATAAAGAATGAGGAGATTGATTATTTGTGTTTAAAGTGAAGATAATGATTGTGAGAAAATTAAAATAATGAATATGATGAAAGTGAAAAATAGTGATGTGATGTATAAAAAATTGATGGAGAGAGAATAAAAAATAGTTAAGAAGAGAATGAAAAAAAATGATTTTTGAAAAACATGATTGTAGGAGAATGATTCTCGGTGACCCAAACACGAGAAATTATCCTTATTCTCATTCTCTCCATTTATTCTTAGTGGTCCAAACGCACTGTTAGTGGGTGTTTGGGACACCAAGAATAAGAAGGAGAACGGGAAGGGGAATGATTTCCCGTGTTTGGGCCACCGGGAATCATTCCCCCAATAATCACGTTTTCCAAAAACCACTTTTTTCATTATCTACATAACTACTTTTTATTCTCTCTCTAATAACTTTTCATACATCACATCACTATTTTTTACTCACATCATATTTATTATTTTATTTTTTTTCATAATCATTACCTTTATCTCAAATACAAATAATCATTCTCCACATAATCATTACCTTCACCCCAAACACAAATAACTATTACCCCATAATCATTCACCTCCCTATTCTCCTCCTCATTTCCATTCCCTCCTTAATCATTACCATTCCCCTTGCCCCAAACACCCCCTTAATGTATTAATAATTTGTCAAAATACTTCAGTCTATTCTATGAACACATTTAAATTGTGAGCAAGAGCGTCATATTTGTAATTAAGAAATGAAACAATCATTATTTTATCAAATTTAAAGGTTAATTTGTCATCGTTGTCATTACTAGACACCTAGTACTAAGATTTTAGGTTGCTTATATTCTATCTAAATAGAGAGGATATATATGAGTGAGCTAACATGCATTTAAGAAATCCTCTAACCTCAGTTATTAATGCAATAATTTTATTATTTGGTTGTAAATTAGTTCAACTCTAGTGTCTCCAAGGGGTGGTGCAGTGGTTGAAGATTTGGGCTTTGAGGATATGCTTCCCTCAAGATCCTGAGTTCGAGTCTTCCCCATGACAGTACTCCTTCGATATCTCCGGTGCCTGGCTTTGGGAAGGGCTCCCCTCCCTCGATTTGTACTAAAAAAACAAAGGAAATCCTTCGATTATGGTATGTCCAAGTTGCCAACTTTGTTGATGTGTTTGATTTTTTTTTTTTAGGATACAACATTTGGAGATGGAGGATTCAAACATATGACTTCAAGGTCACTGGATGTACACCGATGTCACTTAAGCTATTGCTCGTGTTGATTTTAGCATACATCGAGCAGCACAATCCTATTTAGCACCCATGCAAGTTTTCGAAACTAAATAACTTTGTCACCATATATTTATGATAAGAATACTTTGACACCTAGCTAGATCATATTGGAAAAGGTTCTTTTATGTGTTCAAATATGGTTACATTGATGTTGAGATAGAATACACTTTAGAGATCTTGCAAAATTTCAACTTCCTTTAGCATTAAGGTTTTTTTGTGGGTAAAATTTCAGCACATAAGAAATAAAATGATGGTTTATTCTTATAAGTTATGGAGTAAAATCCATCAAAAAAACATTCCAATAATTTTAGGGTAGAATAGAAGCAAATCATTAACCAAGCTAGTTATTATCTAGTCGAATCATACTTAAATCATACATAACTCTACTCAATTCATTAATACTTCCTAATATTTATTTAAAACACCAAGGGGCTTTGGTTGGCATTGGCATATTTAGGTAGGATTAATTAACTTCTCGAAAATTTACATTCAAACGAGTTTTTACTAACTTCTCCTCACTCATTTCTAATAATTCATTTATAATTATTCAATCATTTCTAATCACTCATTTTAAATCAAGCAAAATAACTCATTTTTAATCATTTTATTTTTAACTACTAAAAATAACTCATTTTAAATCTACCTCCAAACAATAACTCTTTTACACAAAAACTATATCCAAAAGAATTTTTTAGTACAACTCTCAATTTTTAACTATTCAATTTAACTTCTTTAAGTTAAATCATACGTCAAACAAACACCCCCAACATCCTTCAATTGGTTTAGGTACTTATATTTCACACTTCCCCAAACAAATAAGATGATTAAAAAAAATGTGGGTCACCTTGGTCTAAATGTAAAAGACATCTCTTTGAGCAAAGTCCCCACAAAATAATAAAAATGATATTATAAAAGTACAGTGAGATTCTATGTATTAGACCCCTCAAATTAGAATAATAATGTTTTTTTTCAATTTCCATTATTATTCTTCATTCAACCCCATATCTGGTATGCTACCATTGTGTAGAACACCCATAAAGATATAAATCTTTATGAACTAGAGACAACTAGACAAACCTTTCAAAGATGCTTGTAAAAAGAGGGAGATTGACAAGATAAATTAAAGTACAAAACTGATAAAAGGACAAGTTTTTTGAGGTATTTTCTCCCCTTGTTTTATGGATCTACCCACAATATGCAACCACTTTAAGTTTCAAAAAAAAAAAAAAAAATTGTAGACAAATCTTCTCCATGGTAGAAAAAAAACCTTTTTTTTTTCTTATGCTAAATCTATGAAAAAAGAATTGTTATACCAAATTTTGGTAAGAAGATCGACGATAAATTTGTATTGTAGGAAAACTGAATATGCCTCCAAAACAAGAAAATTGGGCTAGGGCGATGGTATGAAAAGCTACACATACACTCTTGACTCTTATGTTGATTATCAAATTTATAAGAAATTTAAAGAAAGTAGGCAAATATTTTTTAGATACTTTCTCGGACTACTAAATCGTATATTTATAGAATGGATTAGAAACATGCATCATAATGAAGAGTGACACAATCTAAGCATGAAAAATGATTATGTATTGCTTTATTATTTAATTTAACTCTCTCATCTAGATTATTTGTGGTTCAAGACTCATGTTTTAACCCTCTCAACCAATGAATAGCTTCTACGACATTCGTCGATCCACCCCTTCGTCGACTCTTAGCACGAGGTGACTTATAATTTGTTTCATTTTAAGTACGTTTCAACGTATTTTTTTCGAACGTCTTACTTAAGCAAAAGAGATATAAAATAATACATAAAACGTCCAAACTAGAATGAATTAAGTATAAAAATGATGACAAATTTTGACTCCATGAGTGTCAATATCTTCAACAAGGTCATGATTTTGATTTGGGGAGTAAGATATGTCAAGACATGCTACTTTTTGTTGTCATGTTCACAAACATTATCTTATTTTATATTTTCAAGTTGTTGGATGAATCGTCCATTGCGTATTTATATTTATTGCTTTGAGATAGGCTTAACAAGGATCTCAAAAGGTTAAACATTAATTATTGAAGCATATTCAATATTGTACAGATTTTGATATAATTTCAAATAAAACCGTTAAAATTTGTGAATTTTGTAATATTATTCCATGTTGGATTTGCATATAATCAAACTTACAAATTTAAGAAAAACTCAACATTATTAAAATGAATGAATTTACTGAAATTTTCACATTGCTTTTTGTGAATAGTGATTCGATCCAGATTTACAAATAAAATATAAAATACAAACAAATTAGATTATGATTTGCTTAGATATTATATCAGTTATAATTGTTTAGATTTTATATTCCTTAAGATTTTGGAAATCTAAGTTCTCATTTTATATATATATATATACACCCTTATGAAGGACATAAAATTTATAGTTAATTGGTATTAGAGTTGCATGTAAGTATTTGATTCTCAAATTCTGATCCAACCCAAATAAATATTTACTTCATAAATTCTAAGTATTTTAGTTCAAAAATGTTAATTTAATTTTAGATGATGTTTTTAACGTGGTACTATCTTAAAATTTTAAAATTATTGAATCTCATGTTAAAAAATCGCAAAATTTCAACATTTTTTTATAAAATATTACTATTATAAGATAAAATCACATATTAACTTAAAAGATATAAATATGGAATTCCTAATATCTATATAGAAATTGAAGATTAACATGTACAATGCAAATTCTTATCATAATTCAAATGGGAGTTTTCATTGGTTGGTGTGCAATTGGAAAATAGGGTAAGGGATTTTTTTTTTTTTTTTTTAAATTAATTAGAAGCTTTGTTTATTCAATGCATATCTTAATTAATATTATTCCAATGGGTGGTGGTCACCTGGCTAGGGTGGAAAAGAAATCCAAAAAATAGATTGATTCAACATTTAATTTGAGTCATGTGGGTCAGAATGTCACATGATGGTTTACTTTTTTAGGTTTTTTTTTTTTAATTAATGATTTCAATTATTATTATTTTTTCGCATTTATTTCGGATAGGTTATAACACGACCAAATTATTTGTTTTGACTCATTATTTTGTCGTCAATATTTGAAATAGGAATTTGGTCTTAGTTATAAGCTTGAATGATAAATTTAGGGTGTCATTGGTTTATGTTGGGTTGGAGATCTGTTGGAGTAACTATGAATTTTATATCATTAAATTTATTGATCAGTCAAATCTTATGTATTTGAGCAATTCAATCCAATCTAATCATATATTTTTAAGTTAGGTTAAGTCATTTTTATTTTTAGTTTGAATATATTTATTATTTATTTTCAACTTTTATAAAAATTAACATGATAATTTCAATTAACAAATTCACTTTAATTTATATCATGATATATACATTTTAAAAATTTAGACATTGTTTAATAACCATTTTAGTTTTAGTTTTTACCTTTTGAAATGTAAGTCATACCATATGTTTTCTCCTAAATGGATGTGAGTAATACTTATCTACACATGAATGTGTAGAGTGAGTATGCTTGTTGTTTAGGTGGTACAAGTTTTTACCACATGTTTATTTTGTTTTCTAATGTTTTATTAATTTTATGTTTTAATGTGTGGTAAAAACTTGTGCCACATAGACAACAAGCATACTCATCTTATACATTCATGTGTAGGTAAGTATTAATTTTAAGTATTACATTTGACCTATATTTGAAAAAATAGGTTCAAAAAATTTATTTTTGTTTTTGAAATTTTGTTAGAATTTTCCTACTTTGGGAAAGATTAAACGGTAGGAAGATAGTACATCTTAGGAAACTTAAGTAAAAATAAATTTAAATTTCAAAAATCAAAAACAAAAAACCAAGACCCCATTTGATAATCATTTTGTTTTTTGTTGCTAGTTTTTAATTTTTAATTTTAAAAAATAAAAACGGTACATTTTTAAAATTGATTTTAATTTTATGTTTTTAAAAATTAAAAACCAAAAGACGTATTTAATAACCGGTTTTGTTTTAAAATATCACATTGTGTTTTGATTTTTACTATTTATTTTTCATTTTTTCATGCTTTTTTTAAACAAAAACAAAAATCTATTTTTAGAAACTACTATTTTTTTTAGTTTTTAGAATTTCTTTAATATTTTAGAAATGTTTTAAAAATTTAAAAACTAAAACTAAAATTGCTTATCAAACAAACTTGTTTTAAGAAAAGTAAAAATAAAAACAAAAAAATAAAAAATGAAATGGTGGGTCTAAATAATTATCAAATGGGGTTAAAAATATATTTTAAAAAAATATTGAAGAATAAAAAATTTAAAAATATAAATAAAATAAAATAAATATAGACATTTATAATTATGATAACAAAAAATGTTTTGGGAATCAAATAGTTATGGTCTCGTTTGGTAATCCCATTTTTTATTTCTTAGTTCTTGTTTTTTGTTTATATTTTTTTGGAATAAGAGACAAGAGTATGTTTAATAACCATTTCTGTTTCTGGTTTCTTAAAAAAAGTAGAATCAAACTTATTTATTAACCATTTCTTGTTTTTTTTTTTTTTTAGTTTCTTAAAAAAATACATCAAAAATATTTTTTTTAAAATGATAAAAGTTTACAAGTTCTAGTATAATAATTTTTTTATAAGAAAAAAAACAAATAAATCTTAATACCAAATTAACACAGATTTAATAAGTTATTTCTCATTCAAATCATTCATAAAAAATGACTAGTTTCCAAAGTGCTGTGGTTGTAAAATATTAAAGTAGTATCAAATTTATATTTTAATGAACAAATATTTAACCTGCCAAAAAAAATTTACCCGTTCTAAATATATAAAAACTGAAATAATAAATAAATACACATTTATAATTTTTTTAAATCAAACGAGAGATAGTAATAAAAATTAATAAACTCAAACAAGAAATAAATATATATTCTAAAATTAAGTAATAAAATAAAAATAATTTTTTTTTTTTTTTGAAGTAAGTATATATAAATATCTATATATATTACAAAATAAATTTAAACAGTTTTTTAAGATACAAAAAAAAAAACAGTTAAATATATAAAAATTATAAAAATTATTTTTATAGTAATTTAAATAGTTTATACCTATAAAATTAATATATATTTAAATTAATAATATCTAAAATATAAATAAGTTAAATTAATATATACATATAAAAATTAGTGTGTATTGAAATTAAAATAATGCATGGTTCATTAAAAAAATATATGGGGATTTTGCATGTATAATAAAAAAGATAAAATATTTTCATCTATAGCACAAAATCAAAATTAATTGACTAGTTGAGTTTTATCAACAATAGAATTCAATCAATAAGATAAACTCATTCTATCACTACTTGAGTTTTCTATTCGTGATAGAAATCCAAAATGAGTTATATTATTCTATCGTTGTTTTAGTTTTCTATCGGTGATAGAAATCCAAAATGAGTTCTATTATTTTATCACTGCTTTAGTTTTCTATCGGTGATAGAAAATAATTTGATATAAATGAATTATTTTTAAAATTTTACTATAAATGTAATACAAGAGATAGAATGTGTTGCGCGTGATAAATTATCAAAAAAATAAAAATAATATAGAAGTACAAATATTATATATTTAAGAATTAAAAAAAAAAGTCTTTTTCTCAAAAATCAGAAATATGAACAAAAACTAACTTTCTGAATAAAACCTTAAAACATTGTTTTTTTTTTTAATTTTAAACAGGTTTTTATAAAAAAAACTAACTTTTTGTTTCTAATTTTTCATTTTTCAATTTTAGTTTTTTGTTTTAAAAAATAAAAATAATATATATGTGATAATTCATTTTAATTTTCTATTTTTGAAAATTAAAAACCAAAAAACATATTTGATAAATATTTTGTATTTTTAAATATCACATTTTATTTATATTTTTTTTAGTTTTTTACTATTTATTCTTAATTTTTTCATGGTTTTTTAGAAACAAAAACAAATATATATTTTTGAAAGCTATTTTTTTTTTTAAGTTTTTAGAATTCCTTTCATATTTTTAAAATTTTAAAAACAGAAACAAAAATTGGTTATCAAATAAATCTATTTTTAAAAAATTAAAAAAAAAAAAACAAAAAATATCAAACAGGGCGGAAGTTTCTTGTTTTCTAACCCATTTATAGAAATGTTTCTATAAATTTTAGAAACAAAAAATGGTAACAATTAAAAAACAAGTCTTTTTGTCAAAAATAAAAAATATGAACAAAAAATAGAAAACGAGAACGTTACCAACCAAGTTCTTAGATTTAAACTTCCCTGTTGCGTTTCCTTTCTCTGATCTGTCTTAAAGTCACCCATTTGCTTTCCCTATGAACAATTGTTTTGGATCTTTCTTTGTTTTTCAACTAAGAGTATAATATAAGTTTAGTCCTATAAAGTTTAGTTTCTATATTTAAAAAAAATTTATAATTTAGTCACTAAGAAAAAGATAGAATTTAGTATCTATGAATTTTTTTTTCTTATGAAAAATAGTACCTATAACTTTAAAAATTAGAATTTAGTCATTAGAGTTTTATAAAATCTTATTTAGTCACATAAATTTTAAATTCTCATGAATTATAAATTTGTCTCTTTCAATTTCATGTCTAAAGTATTTGAAACAAAAATTTTATATATTCATAAAAAAGAGTGATAGTTTTTTTTTTTTGAAATTTTTAAGGCCAGATGTATTATTTAAAGTTTTTATTTTTTAAGTTGCCGATATATTTGAAACAAAACTTTAATAGTTTCCCTCTAAAATTAACTCAATGATATTTTTGAAACATTTATTTAAAGTTAACACTGTTATAAATTTTTCAAAGTTAATGAGAATACTAACCCAAATTTCATTGTTGTTAAGAATTATACATTCAAAATAATATAGAAAACTCATAATAATAATATATAAGAAATTTGAATTATTCCTACCAATCAATTTTATGGTGGAATTTCATATAATGTTTGATAATTTAGCTTTCAATTAGTTTGACTTTATATTTTGGCATAAAATAAAAGTAACAAAAACCACTTTATTACTACTTTTTTTCTAGTACTATTACTACAAGTATTGTTTGAAGTTTTTTTTTTTTTTTAGAATATTATTATTTGAACTTTGAAGTTATAATCATTATTTTCATTTTTATCCATGCCATCTTAGATATCTTATCGATTAGATTATCTAAAAAAAGAAAAGATATCTTATTGATTATCAACGCCCACTATTTTATTTTATTATTATTTATAATTAGTATTAAATATTAAAAAGAAAATATAAATTGTAGCATAGGCGAACAAGCATTAAAATAATTTATATGATTAAATTAATATATTCAGCTATTCATTCTGCTCCTCACCAATGATTATTCTTAGATCTAAGTTTAAATTCTATTTTTCCTAAAAATAAAAGAGTTTAAATTTTACTAATTGCAAAAAGAAGTCTATTTGTTTGTTAAATATTATATCAGGAATGTCCTAAATTGGCGTTTTCAGAAAAGGAAAAGTCTAAATTGGGCAACGTGCAATCACAATTGATACCAAGAAATAGGGGTGCAACAAAAACCGAAAAACCAAAAAACCGAACCGAACCAATCCAATCCAATGGATCGGATCGGTTTTTAGCTCAAAGTTGGACATATCGGTTCGTAATTTGAAAAAAACGAAAATATTGGATCGGTTCTGGTTTTCGTTTTAAAAAACCGATCCAAACCGAAATATATATATTGTCAATAATTCATATAAAGTCATCTTCCTTTCATTAATATTTCTTTAATTCACTCCTATTTTAAGTAAAAAAACATCCTTAGATAATTTTGAATAAGTTAAAAATACTTCTAACCTTTAAAAAAATAGTAATTTACGAGAATATTATTTTTATATGAGAAATATTATTTTTTATATATTAAAAATAATTGGACATTGGATCGGATCGGATCCATTTTTTGACATTGAAAAACCAAACCAATGGTTCTATACTTTATCGGACATTGGATCGGATCCATTTTTTTAAAATCGAAGATATCGGTTCGGTTCAAAATCGATAAAAACCGAACCGAAATCACCCCTACCAAGAAAAAACGGAAAATAGTTTTTTTTTTTTTTAAAAAAAAAAAAAATTATTTGTAGGGGCAAAAGAGTAAACTTAGGTGTGAAGCCGTAAAAATTTTCCTATAAATATATGAGTGGGATTTTGAAATCCAAAACCCTTCTGCTGTTCTTCCGAAACCTTCACGGAGCTTCCATTCTCTGTAAGTGTTTTCAAATTTTCTGTGGCTTTTGTAATTTAGATTTGAAATTCTTGATTTGTGGCTTTCTTGATTTAGATTTAAACTAGTTGTTGTTGATTTGCGGCTATGTTAACCTAGATTTAAACTTTTTGTTGTTGATTTGTGGCTATGTTAACCTAGATTTAAACTTCTTGTTGTTGTTTTCTTTTCTCTGATATGTGGATTTCTTAATTTACATTTAAACTTTTTGTTTTCTGATTTGTGGCTTTGTTAATTTAGATTTAAACTTCTTGCTGTTGTTGTTGTTGTCGTCAATTTTTTGATCTGTGGTTTTCTTAACGTAGATTTGAACTTCTTCTTGTTGATCTGTGGCCTTCTTAACCTAGATTTAAACTTGTTGTTCTTGTTGATCTGTGTCCTTCTTAACCTAGATTTAAACTTGTTGTTGTTGTTGATCTGTGGCATTCTTAACGTCGATTTAAACTTCTTGTTGTTGTTGATCTGTGGCTTTCTTAACCTAGATTTTAAAATGCTCTTGTTGTTGTTGTTGTTATGTTTTCTTCTCTCTGATCTGTGGCGTTGTTGTTGTTTTCTGATTTGTGGCTTTCTTAATTTAGATTTAGACGATTTATGGCTTTCGTAATTTAGATTTAAACCTGTTGTTTTCTTACTTTTTATTTTTATTTAGATTTAAACTTGTTGTTTTCTGATTTTTGGCTTTTTTTTTTTATAATTTAGATTTAAACTTGTTGTTTTCTGATATGTAGCTTTTTTTCAAAATTTTTTTTTAATTTAAACTTGTTGTTTTCCTTTCAGTACCAACCATGAGTTGCAGTTGGGCTGCTCCAGACTATGAGGCTCCGCCTAAACGGATGACTCAAGAGCAGTGGAAACAGTATTATGACGCCGTGGAAATTAGCGAGGTGCTAATTAATTATTTAATTCATTTTTTTTTCTCTGTGTTTGGTTCTGTTCATATTTTAATTTGAAGAACTATGGTCCTGTTTGTTTATATTTTTGGCTAACTTATGTGGTAGGGGTTTGATGTTCCATCCTTTCCCGGCGTTGATGTACGTACCCGGTTTAATTTCTCCTGCAACCGATTTACAATGGTGCCAGAGGAAACTTGATGAACATGGAAGCAGCTATGAAACACTACAATGATGAAAACGTATGTATGTACGTAGTATGTATATGGTTTTAATTTTCTTTACTAGCTGTTGCTTTAATTAATTAATTTGTGCTTAGGGAACGGACTTTCAGATTGTAGAATTTGTCAAGCTCATGGTTGAAGGTTCGAATGGTATCAATTTTTATTTCACATTCAAGGCAATGTCCTCTGCTCACATCTGCCCCACAACCTTTCAAGCTAAAGTGTTTTATGGTGTCGGAGGAAAGAAGTCGGTCCGTTTTTGCAGGCCAGCTAGAGTTGGAGCTAAAGCTTCTTCATCGTCCAGTTATCAAGTTTAGTTTGATAGGACTCAAAGACAGCTCCGGTTGCTAACCCTATAGCTGGAGCTAAAGCTTCTTCATCGTCCAGTTATCAAGTTTAGTTTGATAGGACTCGAACACAGCTCCGGCTGCTAACCCTATAGCTGGAGCTAAAGCTTCTTCATCGTCCAGTTATCAAGTTTAGTTTGATAGGACTCGAACACAGCTCCGGCTGCTTACCCTAGAGCTGGAGCTAAAGTTCCTTCATTGTCCTGTTATCTAGTTTAGTCTGATAGGATTCGATTGTCCAGATTTTCAATGTTCATCCCCTTGTGAACTTTATAACATCTAGTACTCTAGTTTTTTTTAATAGCATTGTCCAGACTTTCAATGTTCATCCCTGAATTTTATAATATAGTATCTTCATGTTGTTTTCTGCTTGATAATCTATTCCAATTTATATATCAACTCTACTATAGTTAGCTTTGTTTTTTAAATGCTACCTAGTGTTTTTTGCTCTTTTTTTTTTTAGTACAAGTTGGGGGAGGGGGATTACAATACCGATACCAGGTATCGAACTCGTGACCGTGGAATAGAAATGAATTAATATCAAATCAGATAACCAATTGCGTCACCGATCCATTCGGTGTTTTTTTGTTCTTTTTAGAACAAGTATAATTCTCTAATCTCAAATTTAGGAAGCCTCAAAACAACCCAGCTACTAAATTTCCTGTGTCTATGCATTTGGTTAAATGCATCAATAAGACGTTGATAGTTTTGATTATTTAATCTTTTCAAGTTGTCATTTGGAAAATTAATTCCCAAGTGTGGGTGGTTTTTGTTGATTGAAAATTGCTCAATAAAACCTTTTTTTACCATTCTTCATGAAACATGTAGTTTCTAAATTGTGTATAGTGGGAAAATATATAAATTAGAAATCTTAAAATATAGTTAGAAAATTAAATAAAAAATAAACTTAAATGATAAGTACTGTCCTTACATTGCAAATTTGTTTGTTAACTTAAAATCAGAAACCCACAAGCGTTTTACTTATTTATTTCTTTTTATTATTTTTTTTGTAACACATCACTTCATTATTACATTACTCCATATGTCATCGAAACTCAAAAAGTAAGAAAATTGTTCTTAAAGTATATAAAATTTAAAAGATCAATAGACTTTTTTTTTTTTTTGTATATTTATTTGATTGATAATTTTAAAAAGGGTAAAATCCAAGTTTGTTGGTTTGAAGAAAATTAAACTTGGATTTTTTTTCAAAAACTAGATTTAGTCTCTAATTATTTAGAGTAAACTAGAATTTAGTCCTTAATTATTTAGAGAAAACTAAAATTTAGTTCATATGATTTGATAAAACCTAAAAAATGGTCTTTTTTATTTTTAATTATTGACAAATTAAGTATTTGAAAGTTGGTTATTCATGTGTCCATGATGAAATTATGAGTTAAGTAACTAATATAACAAAAAAATTATATCATTTATGTGTGAATAGTGAGTTCCATGTATTCAATATCTCACGGATTACATAGTATAAGTAGATTATATAAAATCATATGGACTAAATTCTAATTTTTAAAACTATAAAGATTAAATTCTAGTTTTTTAAATGATGAAAACTAAACTCACTTTTTCAAATTATCGAATTCCGGGTTAAAATGTACATCTCTACTCCTCACCCATGATTATTCTTAGATCTAAGTTTAAATTTTATTAAAAGAATTTGTACTGTATGACAACTTTTTTAGTACGGTTCAAAATTGTAGTTTGAGAAGAAGGAATTGAGGCGGGAATCAAACTGAGTTTCTTCACAAAACAAACTTATATAAATGAGTAAGTAGAAGTTGAGAAGGAATTGACGCATCGTGGAACTGAGATTCCAACCGGAGCGATTCATCACTTTCCAGGTTTTGATCGGTTCTTTCTACGATGATCTCATCCAATGCACTAAAATCGCAAGTTTCAGCAGCCTTCAGGTTCATCTAATTCTTGTTTCTAGTTTTGATCTTTTTTGCCGCCATTGATTCGTCGATTGAAGCTCTCATTCCTGATTTCTGAATAATTTTTTGTTTGCATATTGAATCTCAGATCTGTTAATTTACCGCCATTGATTCTTCAATTCAAACTGCAACTTCTTGTTTCTTCTGTTTGATCTTTATCTCTGATTTTATATTCATCGTTTTTCTTCAATTTTTGAATGTTAGATATTAATTTGCCGCCATTCATTCGTCAATTGAAGCTCGTTTCATCGTCATTTCAAGTTTCAGGAGCCTTGAGGTTCGTCTTCTTTTTTTTTTTTTTTGCATTCTGAATCAATTGAAGCTCTAATTTATGATTTCTGAATCTCTGTTTTTAATTTGCCGCCATTGATTTGTCAATTGAAACTGATCTTGATCGTCTTTCTTTGCTTTTTGAACCTTGAATGTTAATTTGCTGCCGTCAGTTGAAGCTCTAATTTATGATTTCTGAATCTTTGTTTATAATTTGCCGCCATTGATTCGTCAAATTTTTTTAATCGTAAATTGAAATTCTAATTTCTTTAATTTTGATGATTTTTCTTTGCCGATTTCTGAACCCGGTTATTAATTTGCATATTTGATCGTTTTTTACCTTGGCTATTTGTGAATGTTAGGCTCGTTTGATAATAATTTTATTTTTCGTTTTTTGTTTATGAAATTTAAGTCTACAACAACTACTTTTTTATACTTTTTTCCTATTTGGATACCTACATCTTATTTATATTTTGATAAACAAAACTAAAATTTGTAAACAAAAAAAAAAGTTTCTAAAAACTTGTTTATGTTTTTTAAATTTGGTTAAGGAATGATTGATATCGTAGAAAAGATGGATAATTTGAATAGAAATAAGCTTAAATTTCAAAAATAAAAAACAAAATGGTTATCAAACGAGACTTTAGATGTTATTTTTTTTTTTTTCTAGTAAACTTCATATCTTAGGTGTGAATTATAAAAATAAAACTCAATTGGCTTTATTTCCCATTCAATTCAGATTTTCAAACTATGTCTGATTACGTATGGAGGTTTCGTTGGGAGGTTCTTACCGAAGTTAGAAACCAACTACCATTGCAGTAAGTAAATTTATTTGTTGAAAGTTTTCTAATCTTGAAATAAAGAAATTTATATTTTCGTTATGATTCAAAGATTAAAAAACGTATGTATGAAAGTGTTAGGTTTATGTGTAATGATTCAAGTTCGTCCACATGGAATTTAAATAAGAAACAAAAATATTTTCGTTCTTAGGGAGTTGAGGATTTGCACATTCAAAAAATTATCTCATGAATAGGAGGAATTTGCATGTATATACTATATTATATTCTGATTGGCGTTTCCTCAACATACACAAATTCCTCCAATATATTTGAAACAAATTGGGCTCAATTTGTTTTCCTTGTCATGAATATATTTGAAATTATCTATTACTTTCGTGTTACAATTTGGTTTAGTTACTCTAATAATTTTTTTTTGTCAAAATACCATTTTCATCCCTCGACTTTGAGATTTGTTCCATTTTGGTCCATAAACGTTCAAATGTCCAATTTTAGTCTTTCGACTTTGTTGTTTATCCAATTTTAGTCCTTTAACTTTCAAATGTCTAATTTTAGTCCCTCAACTTTGTTGTTTGTCTAATTTTGGTCCCTCATATTTTCTATTTGTCCAATTTTGGTCCCTCAACTTTCAAATATTTTCAAATTTAGTCTTTACATTATCAAAAAAGTTTTAAAATGGTCTTTTAGTCAAATGACTTTTTTCTCACTCCTAAATTAATTTCTCTCTCTATAAGTTTTCTCTCTCTTCAATCCACCTCTCTTCCTCTCTTTGCTTTTTTCTTTCTTCTATCATTTTCTTTTTTTTTCTTCTTGGTTCCATGGTATACTATGAATTTTGAAAACAAAAATTGACATATCAAAGTAGAAAAATGATTATTTAAAAAAATGATCTCATATTAAACAATTTGATAAGATGGATTGAAGAGAGAAAAAGAGAAGGAAAGAAGGAAAGAAGATTAGAGGGGTGGATTTAAGATAGATAAAACTTTTAGAAACAGAAATGATGGAAGATGGAAGAGAGAAAATAATTTAAGATAGAAAATTCATTCAACTAAATGACCATCTTTTAACTTCATTAATAGTTTAGGAACTAAATTTAAACATTTGAAAGTCAAAGGATCAAAATTGGACAAATAGCAAAGTCGAGAGACCAAAATTGGACAAACAACAAAGTCAAAGGACCAAAATTAGACAAACAAGAAAGTCGAGGGACCAAAGTGATATTTTAACATGTTTTTTTCTATTATTATTTATAAAATAGAATTTGTAATTTATAGTATAATTTTGAATTTTGTTTATAAACACAATGTCTATTTATATACGCTTTTGTTAGATTGCTGCTGGGCAATTGCTATTGCCGGAGCAATCGAAACTCTTTTCAACATAGGGGAGTATCCATTCTATATCCAACTTTCTCCACAGTAAAATCTGGTGGACAATATAAGTAAGTTTTTATAATTAATAATCCAACTTCTATACTCATTTGTTTTATTAGAGTTCGAATACACCATATAGAACTATTATTAAGTAAAAATATAAATATTTTCTTAAAATTCTAATTATTATTTTATTTTTACAGCCGGAGTTTTTCATCGAGGGCTATCGTAACATTCCGAGCAATCAGCATTCTAGTGGCTGGAATTCTAATAACCGAGTCGTTGTTGAACCTTAAACATGTAAGTGTATTTCTTTATACTACAAAAACACACCATTATCTTAGAAATTTTTAAAATATCAAAACAAATATAAAATTCATATTTTTAAATTAGTCAAGTTCAATTGATTCTCATTCTTCATTTTCCTAACAAATAATTGTATTTCTCTTTTTTTTTTTATGATGTATGAAATTTATATGGGACCTCAAGCATCAGAAATTGGACCTCCCCCTCTTTGGCATCAATTCTAATGGTAGGATACGGGCAAGAGAATGGAAAAAAAATTGGTTGATAAAAAATTCTTGGGGTCAAAGCTGGGGAGAAAGGTGGTTTTGGTAGAATCAGTACGGATTTAGTTGCAACTGGTACGAGCCATATTCGTATTTGTTGATACATTTTGTTGGAGATACTCACTTGTGGTGCAATTATCCCACATTGATAACGTGAGGATTCTTCAACACATTTATAAGGCATATGAGTTACTCTCCTCATTTGTCAATTGGTTTTGAGGTGAAACTCCATATTCTCTAATACATTATGTATCTCATTATCAATATGGAAAGAGTATCTCACGGACCAACACAAGATACTTACCAACATTGTTTTGAGGGACAGAATTGTGAATTGATTAGGATACATTTTTGTAAGAACTCGAAAAAATAAATGCGAATACGAACTTTCTATGAGCATTTGTCTTTATTTGTTGAATAAACTTTAATATGCTATATTTTAATGTGTTTTAATTGTTGTTAGTGGGAGTTCATTTCAAAGGACACTACTAACCTTACTTTACATATAATAATTGATAATATTATTTTACAAATAAAATAATTATTAAATAATAAATAATTAATTACTAGATTTTAGAATATAGTTAATATATTAGCTTAACTCTCTCTCATAGGACGTCTCTTAAGATAGCTTAGTGGTTGAGCGCTTAGACTTTGAAGGTGTATTTTCCTTGAGATCTCATGTACGAGGAACTGTAGGGATTAATTTCTTAGGTTGACTTCCAATTTCTCTTGTATCTTAGGCCACAATTTATGGACAAACCAGTAGTGTCCTAAATTTAGATAGGAAAAAAGCTTATCGGATAATAATAATTATAAATAAATAAAAATATCTCAAAGGACATCTAGCATGCCTTTTAGATCCATCTTATTTGCATTGGCTTTTCGTTTACCTAGAAAGGATGTGTAATACTGGGCTCAGCCAAATTATTCATTCTTTTTGTTTTTTCAATCCCATATAACCCAAATTAAGAACATTATTAATATTTATGTGCAAAACAAGACATTTTTAGCATGTTTGTAAAAAACATGTATTCATAATTTTAGGTATTGTGCACATTTTTTCCCCAAATCTTAAAACAAAAAAAGGAAGATAACACAATCCGATAGTCCAATCAAACTCAATCCATGTGGTTGACTCTAATACATAATATTGGGCGAGTTAACGAATTGATCTACCCAAAATTTTAAGTTCGTCCAAAGCATCATCTAACTTAACCAAACTCAAACCAGGTACACCCAGTGTAAAACAGAATCTGAATCTCAAACAACACCATATTAATTCAAGGGGTCAGCTGCCAAATGCTACAATATTCCAGAGAAGAAACTGCTGCATTAACCTCAAAAGTCTCATCCAAACTCTTTCTTTTTCTTTTCTTTTTTTTGAGAAAAACCATAATCTCAACCAAACTCATTTAATGTGAAAGTAATGTCTTTCATCATATTATCGCATTTTCAAATGTGGCTCACATCACAGTCATGGTTCAAAACTTCAAATATTAAAAGTCAGAAATACTTCAAGGATATAGTAAAACAAGGTAAAACGGGCAATTGTTTATCAAACCTGATGGTGTTTTCTCCTCCACCTAACAAAAATGGTTCCAAGAAACTTTCTAACTTCGCACATTTTTTCCTTAGTTCTGCAATTTCACACTCCCTTCTTGATTCTCTTACTCAAATGGGGCACGGCGGTACGTCGAGGGTCGTTCCCGCTTGAATTTGACCCCAGCCGATAAGACGCCAGTGCTTCTCGACTCGGCGACTTAGCGCAATCTTCTCCCCCTTGCTGGTGCAGACAGGAGAAGTGAGCTGCAGCTTCGCTAAATCGTTCTTTACTGCAACGACTCTAGCTCCCGTAGACATGGATCCAATGTTCAACATTAGAATCTCTCCCTTGGCCAGCTTTGACACTTTTCCTTGTCTTTCTGATCCTTTCGTCCTCACACCAAGGAGCCGCCGCAGAAGGAAAAAGTTTACCTGCAAAGATGGGCACAGATCTCAAGATGGGCAATCAATCACCTTATGGATACCAAATCTTTTTTTTTTTTATAGGAAATGGTAACTTTCATTGATAAATGAATATTACATAGGCGACTGAGAAACATTACAAAAGATGCTGTCAATAAGTCATAGTTACAAAAAGGTGAATGGCTATTGACTCCAAGAGAACAGAGAGGAAAATTTTGGATACCAAATCACTCCCAAAAATTCATGCAATGTCCAAACTAGCAAATCAGAGCAGAAGAGAGGAACCTCGAGAAGGCATTTATTTTTATTGAGAACTAAGCTTTCATCGAGTAAAATGAAAGAAAACAGAAAGATATCTCAAATAACGGATCCTAAAAAAGAGCTCTAATCCATGATGATAAAAAACCTAAGAAATAAGTACAAAAATGATGGGAGGCCATTGCCCGCCTAGAGAGAAGAGTATTTAAGCTTGAATCAAACCTCTTCTCAAAGGTCTTCTAAAACCTCGAAATATCCTAAACAGAACTGTACAAAAACCAGCAAGCCATAAGATTTCGCTCTTATCACGAAAGGGTGGGTGAAAAAAGGGCTATGGGAGACATTATACTCCAAACAAGCTTTTAGGTTGATTGATGATTTAGCATAACTCGACATGGTATCAGAGTAGGAAGTCCTGAGTTCGAGCCCCTACAGAGTCATTTTATCCCCAATTAAAAACTAAATTCAACTTGGCTCACAAGTGAGGGAGAGTGTTGGTTGATATGATTAAATTTAACACAACCCACCAAATTAAGTTTTTGGATTGAGTGGTAGTTTAACATTAATTCAATACAACTTATAGAAAATACCCCAAATTGAGCGACCAAAACAACTCAAAAAGATAATGATATAACCACTCCTGTTTCCAAAAGAGCACAAAATTCCCAAACATTCTTCAAATAATCCTCCCCCGGGCCCCCCCTAAATAATAATAATAATAATAATAATAATAATAACAAAAGGCAAAATCAAAAATCCAGAAGAACCAGGGGGCTCTAAAAAACAATCAAATATTAAGAGCTTTACCTCTAGCTCAACAAAAACATCTGGAAGCGATCCAACTTCTCCAAGAACCTGTCCGACCAATCTGTCAGCACGAGTCAAAGTGGGATCCATTGTTGTGCCAACCCCAATAAGACCTCCAGGGACTGCAAATTGGAGCTCATTTTGCTCCGCATACAAAGAAACAATCCTTGAGTATATAGGGGTGCACTTGATGTTACCACTTTCATCCTTAACAACAATCCCAGGACGAACTTCAATGAATTGATTCACCTTCAAAACACCCTGGAAAGAACATAGTTCCAAAATTGTTAGCCACTCATAATGCAGCACCGAAACCGCAGACAATTTTTTCAAAGATAAAATGGGTTTTAAAAATATTAAGTGGTGAAATAAATTCCTTAAAAAGACGCTACACAAAACAAGTTCAACTGCAAAATTCAGGGTGTCCGAAAACATCCAGAGAAAATTTGTGTTACTACATTTACTTGTTTGCTAGAACTAGTACCCTAACAACTTCACTTCACTTAACCTATCACCCATATGCAAAGTCAATACCCTCTGGAAACTTTATCGAATCGAAAAAACATAAGGATGGACGATAATCAAAAAGAGAAAATCACATCCCGCCAAATTTCAATGACTCCCTTTATTAACAAGCATAAAGGGACAATTACAGCTAATCAACCATATGAAAGCTGCTTGAAGCACTTCATAGCATCACAATTTAAACAAGACCTGATGATTATTTTGTCAGGATAAAAGTAAGAAATATACCCTTAATATGCTTCCACCAGCCACACCACCTTTGATCTCATCAACTTCAAATCCAGGTTTGTTAACATCAAAAGAACGAATCACTATCATATTAGGAGGTGAGACAAAATTCCTTTCAGGGATTGGAATCTTTTTCACTATATACTCGCAAACAACATCAATATTATACTTCAGCTGAGCAGAGATTGGAACTACTGGTGCACCATCAGCAACAGTTCCCTACCAAATATATTAAAAGGAAAAATTGAATACAGTGAAAGTCGTTCATATGAAAATATGAACACCATGATGCAATGAAGTAGAGAAAACTAACCTGAATAAATTTTTGAATTGCTTCATGTTGATTAATTGCAACATTTTCTTGAATAAGATCTACTTTATTCTGGAGGATTATAATATGTTGAAGGCGCATAATTTCAACAGCAGCAAGGTGCTCAGATGTTTGAGGTTGAGGGCAGCTTTCGTTGGCAGCTATCAAAAGTAATGCTCCATCCATAATGGCTGCTCCATTAAGCATGGTAGCCATAAGAATATCGTGACCCTAAAGGAAACCAAAAAACTACGTTATAGTAGTAGTGCAGAAATACGCTCCACGTACATGCATGGTACTAACCCACCATATCACAAAACCAAATTAGAATCCATGGAACTCCTAAGACGATATAACTTACCTCATTGCTATTCATAAAATGTGTGAGGATTAGTTTTGTTTTTTATCATGTTTTGTACAATTTCTTAGTTACGAAGATCCGAAAATTCAAAAATTCAAAGCCATACCGGACAGTCAACAAAGGATACATGACGCAACAGTTTCATCCTGCAATTTTCAAACCCAGGCACGTCACATAAAGGAGTGTCTTCCTTTCCACTTCCATAAGCCCTATAAAAGCATGTTGAGTATGTTAATCAAATACTGCAAGTCATATAATCTTTGAAGTACAAGTTGTTTATGCAGGAAATATATAAATATAGAAGAAACACCCACTTGTAGGACATAGGTCGAGGGCACTTGTCATCTTCACATTTGTATATCTTTGCATTGGCATACCCCAATTTTATAGTAATGTTACGCTCCAACTCGTTCTTAAAGCGTACAGTCTGCAGATTTGACATTAGACAAACAGATCCAGAATGAAAACGTTACTATGATTTCCTAGGAGAACGGTACTTACATTAATTAAAAATTCTGCTGAAAATTTTGTAGTTTAAACAAAACAAAAGCTACTGGACAATCACTTCAAATCTGATTTTTTTTATAGGAAATGGGAACTTTCATTATAAATGAATAGTTACAAAAGGCCCAATCAAGATACAAAAGTGTTCCACTGAGCAATCAGAGTAGTAAAGCTACATTCATTTAAATCTGAGTTACTCGCTGTAAGCTGAATCCAGTGTAGAATAAAGCCTCCATGCAAATACTACATGTTGTTGAAGCTGTTGTGAATATATAAAAGCCCTGTGTATTAGACATAAATTACTAAGAACAATTTTTTTTTCTTTACCGATCAATGAATACCTTGTTTTATTTTCTGTTGGGCCCTTACAAATTCATACCATACTACTATAATCATTAAGAAAGAGATAAAACAGAAGGAAAAAATAAGCTTCTACATCAAAAGATAATCCAAGGTACTTGAGTACTTCTATGAAACTTAAAATCCAACAAACAATTAAGCCAAAGGTGGGCATCAGTAATGAAATAGTCCCCAAAGGGTGGCACAATGGTTGAAGACTTGCACTTTGAGGTATGCTCCTCTCAAGTCTTGGGTTCGAAACTCAACTATGCATTTCTTCGATGTCTCGGTGCCTGGCCTAGAGACGGGCATGGTTACCTTGTTTAAAAAAAAAAAGACATCAATAATGAAATAAATAATCACCTGGACTCCTGAAATTGCTTTTACAACGGTAGATTTTCCATGTGCGACATGACCAATAGTACCTGTAAAAATTAATTTGGTAATGGATCGATGGCTTTGATAGTAAGATAAGATCACTAAGACCATAATTTTCTAGTATACAGTAAGGAGGGGAAATAATAATGTGCAATAAATGAATCATAAACAAAAGAAAAGTTACCAATATTAATAGTAGCTTGACGAGATATAACTTCAGGAGAAAGTGGATGGAGCTTTGTCACATCCAATTTCTTTAAGTCTTGCTCCATCAAACCCTTACGCGACATCTTGGCTGAATGTTCTTGTGCAAACAAGTTATGGATGTCTTATTCGGTTCTTTGTGAAGTTAGGACAAGAGAGAAACCAGTCTGCCTCTAATCCACACAAAAAATGCAATTATCAGCACTGCCATCAACGAAGCTAACAAAATGAATCAACATAATGGTCTAAACAGAGAGCACCTACTAAAAAAGGCACTACTCACGCATCAAAATGCATACCACAACCACTGGAACAAAATTGCATACTTGAATACTCAAACTAATAAAACACCTAAGAAATTATACTGCATCAAAATAATAAGCTAAAAACCTTCACATAAATTTTTTTTAAAAAAGGTGAAAATAATTCCAATTTCAAAATTGTTAATTATAAATTTATACCAACCCAAACAAGTATGGGCATTTTATTTTTTGGATAGGAAACAATACTTTCATTGATGAATGAAAAGTGCAAAATTCTGGATAGGAAACGATACTTCCATTGATGAATGAAAATTGCAATCAAACAAATTATACACCAAAAAAAACAAGAAAGTGAATCATAATCCACAAACTTCCAGTATGGGCATTAAAAAAATAATACTGAATCATAATCCACAAACTTCAAACAATTTATACACCAAAAAATACAAGAAAACAAAAGGCTAGGGAAGTTCAGATAAAGGATCTCGGGCTGCAGCCAAATGATACCGAAAGCGAGAGATTATAGAGATTGAGCAACAGTCCAAAACAGCGCTAGGTAGGAAAGGGAGCACACAAGAGAAACAAGCAACTAGGCTTCTTCTTCCATCGAAATTGGCTATCAGGTTAGGGAAATTGTTCGAATGATTCAATTCAATAGTTCATTTCACGGGTAGTATTGGGTCGAATTTGCCAATGTTAATCCCAACCCTTCGAAATATAGATCTTCACGAACCAAAAACCCTAACTAAGCTATAAACCCAAACCCAAACCCAAACCAACCCTAAAAAAGTAGATTACAAAAATTGAGCTACTTAACTTCATAATTCAGAAACAAAAAAATTACATCAGCCAAAAGTCGAAGATATATCAAAAACCTAGTTGCAATTTATTACAAAAATGGAAAAAAAAGAAAAAAGATTCATCAATTGAAACAAAACAGAAGTATGAACACACACACACAGACACACAACACAATCTATCAAACAAAATCAAGCCAAAACTAGAGGAAATGAGAGATTCAGCAGCGAACAGTTGGTGATACTCAATCCGAAATATCTCTGCGTTGAGAGAGAGAGAGAAGAGAGAAGAGTTTACCGGCGGCAGGTGAGAGAAGTTACCGGCGGCGGCGCGGCGGCGAGGAAGAGATCAGGGCGGGCGAGAGAGATAGAGGAGGAGATTTACAGAAAGGCTTTGCGTTACACCGAGGCTAGGGCTGGGCTTTGAGAAATGGACACCATAAATAATACATACTCTTTGTAAAATTTAATTTTTTAAATAATAAAAAACAATAAACTGAAATAAAAATGTGTATATTTTACTAATTATTAGGGTATTATTTATTTTACCAACCATAAAAATTTTATTATGGTACAATTATGGTGTGTCACCCATTTGGTTAAGATAGACGGAGGATTATGATAAATGGTGGGTTATGATAAGCGGTGATGAGGGTTTCGTTATTGTAACAAAATTAATATAAGAAAGGTTTAAATAAACGCACATACAGATTTAGGTAGTTGGCGACTATAATACATACCTTTATAGGATTTTCTTTATCTTGGGTTTTCTTAGTTTTTGGTGAGGGAGACTCGAACCTAAGACCTCAAGGTCTTTAGGTGTACATTGATGTCGATTGAGCTACTGCTCTATTGGCTTTAAGGTAAGGTAATTTTTTGTAGGAATGAGTTTGTACGATTTCTTCTTATTATTAATTAATGGTCGTTGATTTTAAAATATGTGTGCGTGGTTATCATATTAAATGTTTATTTAAATGAATAAATCATTAATTTTGGAGGGGGAATTCTAATTGTATATTGTATGACTAAGTCACTAGGATAGTACATGTTTGATCCTCAATCCCAAGTATGTTTTAATTGAACAAACAAAAAAATCAATATTCTTGTTTCTTAATTCAATATGTTACATGGTTGGTGACATGTTTGTTTATCCTCAATCCCAAGTATGTTTTAATTGAACAAACAAAAAAATCAATATTCTTGTTTCTTAATTCAATATGTTACATGGTTGGTGACATGTTTGTTTATTGTTTTGTGGTAATTCAGTTTTACACCATGGTCATAGGATCGATCATGTAAATCGATATTTGACTCTCATTTCTTTGAAAGTAATCATATTTCTATGTAGGTTATGTGGTCCTCATCATCAAGTCGACGATTTGGCTTAAAAGGCGTCAACACATCCCCATTTTGCAAAACATGTAACAAAGCAAACTTGATTGAACATATAAAAGCAAATCACGTTAAGCACATGTTTCTATATCGAGTTAGTAGCAATGTTCATTGTGAAAATGTGTCAATTTGGACTAATTTTAGAATGAGAATAAAGGAGAGTAAAGTGACCAAACCTCCCTTAACAAAGCATTGCGAAGCTACAACTCTTTGCATTGCAATGCTAGGGATAGAATGTGAACATTTTGAAGAGTGTCGCGATGTTGCCATAGAGCCTCGCGACACTGAACCACGAGCGGTGCAACACTGCCTTAGAACATCACAAGGTTGAAGCACAAGTAGCACAATGTTATCCTTTAACATTTCATATCAATGGTATTCAACCAACAAACACTATTTTTTTTCTTTTTTTTGAGTACGTATCGGGGGAGGGGAAACAAATATTGATTCTCAGTATCGAACTTGTGGTGTTGGTGTTGAACTGATTTACAACCAAACAATAAAATCATTGTGCTATTGACTCATTCGGTATTCGGTAACAAACACTAATTTGTGGTGGTCGGCGCTACCTCAATTTGTATAAATATAACTTTATTATAAGTCTTGCGTAGAGTTTTCTTAGATTGTGAATATCAAATTGCATACGGAGTGTGCCAAACTTATTCTCTTCCCCTTGTAACCCTTTTTTTAGTACATATTAGGGGAGGGGATATAATACCGATTTTCGGGATCAAACTTGTGCGTTGGTATTAAACTGGTTGACAATCAAACAATGAAACCATTGCGCCATTAACTTATTCAGTCCCAAGTTAAACATAATTCTCTCAAGGTACTCTTCAAAACTCAGATTTGCCCCTTTTATTCTCATTTTCCCCTTAAAAAATAAATATTAGATCAATTATCTTCTTGTTCAATGCATTTTCATTTCTTGCAGGTCAATAATTCGACATGTTTTTTCGTTTAATACTAATTTAGTATTGTATTAAGAGTATAATGTTTTGAATTTAAATCTTCAACCATGCTATTTTATATTTCCTTTGATCTTATCAATATATTCATGTCTTGCGGTTGGTTTGTTATTTGAAAGTATTAGTCAATGAAATTAAGAGCAATAGTTCGACTAACATAAATGTGTGCTCGTGCTAAAGAGGTTATAAATTTGAGTCTTACTTTTAATCGTCATTGACTATAAAAATAACATTACAAAATAATCTTTCAAATGCTTGATTTTGGAGTAGAAAATTTGTTGTGCCTTTTGAGATTCTTTTTTGAATGCATCTATTATTTGAGTTTGAAAAAATAGTTATTTTAATCAAATTTATTACCAAACTCAACAGAACTTAACTTTTTTGAATCAGCTAAAAAAGTCAAGTTTTGTTGAGTTTTTTATTTTCTTAAAATTGGATGTTTGCTTTATTTACATTACTTCGTGGAGTTTCTAGCCAAATATAACGAATCAAACAAATAATTAGAAATTATAATATTTTAAAGTAAGTTCTTAAAATTATTTGAGTTTGAAAAAGTAGTTTTTTTTTATTTTTTTATTTTATAAATCTTTTATTTTTGAAGGGGAGTAGTGTAGTTGGTTATTTGTCTCGTGTTAATTCATTTTAACTCCGGTCATGAGTTCGAGCCAAAAATCGGTATTTGATTATCATATTATTTAAATACCGTAGGAAAACTAAATTGAGTTTAATACGTAATAGATTCATTTGAATTTTGTCACTGATGAAATACATATGTTATTGATAAATTATTTTAAAAATTGTACTGAATATAAGAGATATAATATACTTTTAATGATAAACGATAAATTCACTAAAACAAATATTTATAAATTATATTATTTTAGTTTTCAAAATTTTCTTTGTTTTTGCAAACATATCTAACAATAACAAGAAAACATGAAACTCAAATAGTATTTATATTAATTTTTAAAAAAAGTAATTATAATATTATTAGGGAATTTACTACCCATAGCAATTTTTTAACCTTATATTTTAATTATAACATTTTTGTTAAAATATTTCATTTATAGTACTCCAATTCTACCTTTTTTCATCTCCGTGGAATTTCACAAAATATTTCATTCTTCCTTTATGTGGTTACCACTCCTATTCTATTAAAAACAAACATATCGAAATGGTTTAGATTTGAATTTTATAATCTCAAAAATGATGTCATATTAAGAAAATAATGAAAGAATAATTTTTTTAATACGACAATATGTTAAAGTTTCATAACTATGATCTCTAAAGCCAACAATTATGATCTTTAAAGCCAACAACAACATAGTTCAACGACATTGTTAATAATTATACTGGTTTGAATCTCCCAATCTTTTATTGTACTAAAAAAAACTATGGCCTTGTGTAAAAAAAAAAAAACTATGCCTCTAGATCCAGATTGTATGTTATTAATATTGAAAAAAAGGGTACTTAAGGATGATTAGGTAGTGTACATTTAAGGCATATGTGACATGATGTGAACCACACAATCTTTAACAATTTTTTGTTAATAAAAAATCAAATTACATGGATTAGATTATGTTTGGTAATCTTTTTTTTTTTAAAATGATTATGCTAAGATAATCCCTATCATTATGGAGTGATATGAAGGTTTTGAAAAACTAAGGGGGGTGATACTTCAATTCATAAACCTACGTGAGAATTAATTTTCTACGGACTTCCTTAACATCAAAATATTATAGTGTCACACAATATGTTATTTGACATTAGTTGAGGTGCGCGAGCTAATCTGTATAAAAAAATGATGCTTCAAAATCCTTAGGGGATATTTGTTTGCCATATTTAGGGGTCATTCACTTTGGGATAATTTTAAATTCCTATGAAATGAGCATCTGGATTACATGTTCATTTCGTGGTAATAGAAGATTACGGGTATCATAACATTCCCGGGCATCCTAAGATTCTTGAATGAAGGGCATCTGATAAAATTTGAATGCCCTTTTAATCGGTGGACTTCTAGGATTCCCACGGTGAAGGAATCTTTTACTGACGATTTGGTCCTTTTGTCTGTTTTGTTAAATATTTATCAATTTTAAAATATACATATACAAAAAAAAATACTTTATTTATATTATTATACATCTCAGATTATTTTCCAATTAAAATTTGAAGTGTATTTTTATTTTAATTTTTCAAAGATGGTTTACATGAAAAAAATAAAAGTAAAAATATGGATACAGTTTCTTTTAGAATTTTAAAAATATATGCATGAAATTAAAATTTAATATAAACAATAATGTTATCTAAATTAAAATGATATTAAATTAATACAAAACTACGTGAATGTATGGACATTTTTAGAATATTAGATAAATTTATGTTATGTCAACTATGTTTCCTGCAAAAAAAAAACATGGTTATCTAAGTATTACGAAATATCCATAAAAAAAAACATTTTACAAAACAAACGTGATCATTTAAAAATGTTAGACATCTTTTAGATTTCAGACATCTGAAATTCTAGTTATTTGATTGTCTAAAAATAAACAGCTCATTAAGGAGAATTTACTAACTCTTTCTCGAAAATTTATATCCAAATGAATTTTTACAATTCTCCATCATTTTTACCTTTAGAAATAACTTCTAATTTTTAATTATTCATTTATAACTGTGGAATAATTTCTAATAATTTATTTCAAATCAATTAAAATAAGTCATTTTTAACAACTCATTTTAAATTTACGTCTAAACAAGATTTTGATTCTAACTCTTATATACAAAAATTACATCCAAACTATTTTTCAATTACAACTCTCGATTTTTAATCATTTAAAATAACTTCCCAATATAAATCAATATAGTAAACAAACAGGCCCAAACCATACAAATTGAAATACTTTTCAATAGTTTTTCTAAAATACACCAAACAAATTTTGATAACAACTTTTTGAGTACAATCTTTCCATTACAGAAAATTAAACCATATAGCCCAAAAAAGTGAAAGATCATGCAACACAATTACAGAGTGTGAGAAAAATTTCTTCCAAAGGAAGAAACCCACTGTCCGTACAGGTCTGGACATGGCTGCTTCTTTTGTTCTCTGGTTTCTTTACAATGAATGCTGTAAAACCCAACAATTTGTACCCAAACATTACAATTCTTTTTCTGTTCCATATCTTCTAGCATTTTCTCTCTTGGGTTTAGGTTCTTCAAACTTTTTACACAAATGAAATGGTATGCACAAGTGTTTTTGAAGAACATTTTTGGGTTTTGTTAGAGAACAGAGGAAGGATCTTGAAAACCCATTTGATGGATTTTGTGTTTTCTTGGTTCTTTTGAAGAAACAGACCAAGACATTGGGTGTTTTTTCCCTCTCATTTTGTTTGTTTGTTTCCCCTCTTTTGGGTTGTGTTCTAGGAAGTTGTAGATGAAATGAACTGATATGCTGAATCTTTTTTTTGAAGAATATTTGGTTTTTGTGGAGTATAGAGGAAGGATCATGGATGAAATCAAGAAAAACCCATTTGAAGGATATTGTGTTTTCTAGTGTTCTTGGTACTAGTGAATAAACAGACCAATACATTGACCATTTCCCCCCCTCTCATCTTGTTTTGTTGTTTGTTTTATTTTTCTCACTTGGGTTGTGTTCTTTGAAGTTGTTGATGAACTGAAGTGAAATGGTATGCTGTTTTTTTCTTCTGAAGAATATTTGGTTTTTGTAGAGAACAGAGGAAGGATCATGGATGAAATTAAGAAAAACCCATTTGAAGGATATTGTGTTTTCTTGGTCCTATTGAATAAATAGACCAATACATTGCCCTTCTTTTCCCTATCATCTTGTTTTTTTTTTCCTCTTTTGTGTTGTGTTCTCTTTTTTTTTTTTTTTTTGAAGAACATTTGGTTTTTGTAGAGAATATAGGAAGAATCATGGATATTGTGTTTTCTTGGTCCTATCTTTTATATCCGTTAGTGTCGGGGCCAGCTTAAGCGCGCTCAACTATTTTCTTGGACCTATTGAACAAATAGACCAGGACATTGACCTTATTTTACCCCTCATCTTGTTTTTTCTCTTTTGGGTTGCGTTTTATGAAGTCATTGAAGAAATTAAATGATATGCTGAACCTTTTTTTGAAGAACATGCTGTTTTTGTAGTGAACAGAGGAAGGAAAGCATGGGCCATTTGACGGATTTTGTGTTTTCTTGGTCACTTGAAGATATTTTCAATGAAAATTTGTACAAAGATAAGGTTCTTTTCTCTGTCTAATTCATTTTCACTTAGTTTTCTTTCCATTCGTTGTGTTCTTTTTGTAAAGTTTGATGCAATGAGGGCTCTCTTTTTAGTGTTGATCATTCTTTAGTTTTTTGTTTCATTCATTAGTTTTTTTTTTTTGGTGAAAAGATTTGTTGCTGACCCTACTTGATCATCTTGGTTTGTTGTGATCTTTGACTCAATAACTTCTTTGTGTTATTTGTAATAGTTGTTCTGTTTCCAGTTATGTTTGCCATTTTTGTTGGTTTTATGGATTCTTTTCATAACCGTAAATGTAGTTTTTGTTTTGTCTCTGCTTCACTTGAAGATATTTTCAATGAAAATTTGTGCCACTTAGTAAGATAAAGTTCTTTTCTCTTACTAATTTCCACTTAGTTTTCTTTCCATTTATTGTGTTCTTTTTGTAAAGTTTGATGCAATGAGGGCTCTCCTTTTTGTGTTGATCATTCTTTAGTTTCTGTTTCATTCTCAGTTATTTGGTTGATGTAAAGATTTGTTGCTGACCCAACTTGACCATCTTGGTTTGTTGTATTCTTTGGCTAAATAACTTCCTTGCTTTATTTGAAAGTAGTTTTTCTTCATTCATGTAAGTTATGGAGAGTTTTGATTCCAGTTACGTTTGCCATTTTTGTTCGTTTGAAGGATTCTTTTCAAAATCATAAATGTAGTTTTCACGTGGTTTCCAAGTAGATCATTGATGCTATGTTTCATTTATGAATATATTTTTTGGTAGATCGAAAAGATTCCGAAGACTTTTGACTCTGTCCAGCACTATTTTGGATCATTTATTGATCCATTACTAGAGGAGACTAGAGCTCAGCTCTTTTCTTGCATGGACATTGATGCTATATCGACTGCGCCGTTTGCTGAAGTGATTTATTTTGAAGAATGCAAGCCATATGGTACTGGATTATATGAGTGCAAAGTTAATGGATGGAAGAACAAATCCAAGCAAATTGGGAAGGAGCCTTATAAGCTGTTACCTGGAGATGTATTTGTTTTGGCTGATATTAAACCTGAAGTTGCTTCAGATTTGCAAAGAGTGGGAAAATCTTGGAGTTTAGCCATTGTTCATAAAATCTCGGAAGACGATGAGAGCGAGGAGGATCTTACCTCCACTTCTTTTAAAGTGAAAGTACCAGTGGATAACTTGGAAATGATTGAGAAATTGACGTTTGCCGTCTTTTTGTTCAACATACTCCCGAGCAAAAGAATATGGAATGCATTACATATGGATATCAATTCGAAGATTATCAGGAAACTTCTATGCCCTCGTTCAATGGTGAATAACTTTTGTTCTTAGACAAAAAAGTAATATTGCTGAATGGGTGTTTTATTTTCTAGTATGAAATGAAACATTTTGTTTAAAAAGGGACAAGTGCGGGTGCCCGACCCTTTGAGTATATAGTGAAACGAAGCTCCAATTCTTGGTTATAAAAAAAAAGAGAGAAGGAATGAGCCAATAAGAGTATAGTTCTAGTGGCATCTTATACAACCTAGTAACAAAGTGTTATTGAATAAACAAAATGGATGGAAAGAGTAGTATGACCTAAAGTTTTGTTTAACTGCAATTAACTAATCAACGGTGGAATTTGCACAAGCAATGGAGGGAGCAATAGTATCATCTCAAAATTTACATATTTTAAAAGCATTATTCTAACAACCATGAACACCAAAATAAGATTAATCTATGTTGTTAACGTGATCGATTTTTCCCCATGTTATGATTCTATATGTTGCAAATATTGAACTCATGTATTTTTTGAGAATTTAAAAGCTCTTTTTTTTGTTTCTTTTTTGTTTTGCACAACAGGATATTGAAGATCATGACATGTCTAGCCTTCTGAATCAAAATTTGAATTCCAAATTTCTCTCATCATTGAATGAATCTCAAGTGAGAGCAGTTTTGTCATGCTTTTATAAAGTGAGTTATGAGCATGAATCTGCTGTTGACCTTATATGGGGGCCGCCGGGGACTGGAAAAACGAAGACAGTAAGTGTGTTGCTCGTATACCTTATGCTGAACAAAGTCAAAACTATCACAGTAGCTCCAACAAATGTTGCCATTGTGGAAGTCGCCTCACGGGTCCTTAATTTGGTTAAGGAGTTGGATGAAATTGAATATGGACCAGATTGTTTATTCTATTCTTTGGGTGATGTTCTATTATTTGGTAGTGAGGAGAGGCTCAAAGTTGGCTCAAATGTTGAAGAAATACATTTGGATTGTCGAGTTCAAAAACTTGTGGAGTGCTTTAGCTCCCTCACTGGTTGGAGACATTGCTTTGCATCCATGACTGATTTTCTTGAAGATTGTGTTTCTCAGTACAATATTTTCTTGGAAATTGAATTAAAGCAAGATCATGAAACTGAAGCGAAGTGCAGCTTAAGGAAACCTAAGGATGATAAGGTGGTTAGCAAGTCTTTTCTTGAATTTGCAAGAGAGAGGTTTATGTTTGCTGCATCTCAACTCCGGGAATGTCTTGCAATCTTCGGTACTCATTTACCTCGGAAATGCACTTTGGAGCTTAATTTTCAGGACATGGCTTCACTTGTTAAATCAATAGATTGTTTTGAAGATTTACTATTTCAAGAATCTGTTGTTTCTGAAGTACTTGAGGATCTTTTTACACATCCCATTGTGGGTGAAGATCTTCCTACAACATTTATAGATTTTGCCTACTTGTTCAATACGACAAGAAGTTGCTGCCTTTCTCTTTTGAAATCTCTTCATTGTTCGTTAACTGCACTTAAGCTTCCAAACAAGGCAAACAAAGCATCGATCGAGCATTTTTGCTTTCAGAATGCTTCTTTGGTCTTTTCCACGGCCTCAAGCTCGTATAGGTTACATTCTATGGACATAGAGCCTTTCAAAGTTTTATTAATTGATGAAGCTGCACAATTGAAAGAGTGTGAGTCGGTGATTGCATTACAACTTCCACATATCAAGCATGCTATACTCATAGGTGACGAGTGCCAATTACCAGCAATGGTTGAAAGCAAGGTAGAATATTTTATTTCTCAACAATTACTGTTTTTTAAATGACATTTAATATATTTGACTTCTTTCTTTTTAAAGCTTGCTGATTATGCTGGCTTTGGAAGAAGCTTATTTGAGAGGATCAGCTCTTTGGGTCACCCAAGGCACCTTCTCAATGTGCAGTACAGAATGCATCCTTCTATAAGTTGCTTTCCAAATTCAAAATTCTATTCTGGCCAGATCTTAAACGGTCGTAGTGTCCTAAGCTCAAACTATCAGAAGAACTATCTTTTAGGATCTATGTTTGGGCCCTATTCTTTCATAAACATAAAGTATGAAGGGGAAGAGAAAGAAGATATTGGACATAGTCGAAAAAATATGCTCGAGGTGGCCGTTGCATTAGAAATAGTACAAAATTTGTACAAAGGTATGTCTATTTTGACTCTGCTGCTAGTTGAGTTACTTTTTTCCTTTTTTTATTTTCAACTGATTTTTGTCCGGTACTTTCATTTGTCCTTTTTAGGATAAACTGCAACAAACATTCATTGACTTCCCAGTGCAACATTTATGTTTCTATCTTATTAGTTATGAAGAATATAGGACCTAGAAATTATATATAGAGATAAAAGAGATTATTATGGTTAAGTGAAAAAGTGTTAATTCGTATATTAAATTCGATCAGTGTATTTCCAACAGTAGTTTGTATTTTAGCTTTTCTTTTTGTTTTTACAGAATGGAAAAACTCAAAAGGGAAGCTTAGTATTGGTGTCATCTCCCCATATTCTGCTCAAGTAACTACAATTCAAGATCAAATTGGACACAAGTATGATAATCTTGATGGCTTTAAGGTGAAGGTGAAATCTGTGGATAGCTTTCAAGGTGGTGAGGAAGATATAATCATTATATCTACAGTTAGATCAAATAGTGGTTCTTCTATTGGATTTTTATCTTGTGTTCAAAGGACAAATGTTGCTCTTACAAGAGCTAGGTACTGTTCATTAAAATTCTTCTTTGTATGTTTTGATTTTACTTCATCCTATATTTGATGAATACTTACTGCCCATATACATGCTTCAGATATTGTCTATGGATATTGGGGAATGATAAAACGCTGTCGAATAGCGAGTCATCTTGGGCTCATTTGGTCCATGATGCTAAAAGTCGAGGCTGTTTCTTCAATGCCGGCGACGATGAAAACCTGGCCAAAGCTATATTGGAAGTTAAAAAGGAGTTCAATCAACTTGATGATTTATTGAAAGCAGATAGTATTCTTTTCAATAATTCAAAATGGAAGGTGCAAGACTGTCATAGACTCTCATTATTTATTTATTTATTCTTTCTTTGTTTTTACTGACCTTTTCTATATTTCTTCTCTTACATGTATAGGCTCTATTCAGTGATAGATTTTTGAAATCATTCAAGAAAATATCATCAACTGAAACAAAGAAAAAAGTTTTGAATCTTCTGCTAAAACTTTCTAGTGGATGGAGGCCTAAAACAAGAGATTTGAATTTGGTATGTGGAAGTTCAACCAGGATTTTGAAGAAAATCAAGGTCGAGCATCTCTATGTAATTTGTGCAATTGATATAGTAAAAGAGTCTGCGTACATGCAAGTTTTGAGGATTTGGGATGTCGTGCCATTGGAGGATATTACAAAATTGATCAATCATCTTGACAACATATTCAGCTCATACACTGATGAATACATCAATCTTTGTCAAGAGATATGCTATGATGGGTATGTAGCATTGTTTTGGGGGTATCTCATGTCTCCTATTAATAATTAATTACCATAAAATAATAGTTCAAATCTTGTGGTATGTTTTAAAATAATCGGATTTATCTTTCATGCTCAGGGGTTTGGAGGTTCCAAAGACTTGGGCATTCTTGTTGGAGCTTGAACGGTACAAAAGTTGTGTTGATAATTCAAATTGTGTCAACTTACAAGGTGTTGCACATGATGGCCGAAGCTATGTTGAGAACTCAAAAGTTAAAGATAGTTTGTTGTTGATGAAATTTTACTCCTTATCATTTGATGTGATAAGTCATTTGCTTTCGGCCGGAGTTGGAATTGAGTTCGACCTCCCGTTCGAAGTAACGGATGAAGAACTAGAGATAATTCTTTATCCAAAAAGCTCTTTCATACTTGGAAGGTCTGGAACCGGGAAAACTACTGTAATGACAATGAAGCTATATCAAAAGGAAAAGTTGCATTATTTGGCTGCAAGATCCTATGGAGACGAGAATGATCCAATTTCAGATGTTAGTACACTAAAAGAGATTTCGAAGACTCCAGTAGAGAAAAATGTAGCTGTTTTGCGTCAGCTTTTTCTAACAGTTAGTCCTAAACTTTGCTATGCTGTTAGGCAGCATGTTTCTCATTTGAAAAGGTGGGGTATGCACCGTAAACGTATCGCTATCATCTACTTTTTCATGTCTTTCCTGCCTTTTGTTAATACTCTTATTTCTCTAACCGTCACGGAGTGGCCTAGAGGTCGAGTCAAGAGTACAAGTAACTAAGAGGTAATGAGTTCAATCCATGATGGTCACCTACCTAGGAAATAGTTTCTTACGGGTTTCCTTGACATACAAATATTGTAGGGTCAAACAGTATCTCTTGCGAAATTGGTAGAGATGCGAGTAAGCTGACCCAAACACTCATGGATATAAAAAAAACTTTCATTTATCTGCATTAAGCTAACCTGGTAGGATTATATGGAAACAAACTAGAGAGAGTTTCAATCCTTTTGGTCACTATAATTTTGATGCTAGAATATTGTTTGCTCAATACATTAATATGATGAATGATCATGTCAAGTTCTTTTTTGCGTAGAGATTGAAAGTTGATATGATTTCAATGTGGCACTACTAAGCATTTGATTTGATATTCTGTTTGAGTTGATTAACTTTAATTTATTTAAGATCTTGGCTATGTTTTATTGAATTGATGCAATTTACTTGATTCATGTACAGCCTTGCTTGTGGTGAGGATAGTGAGAGAACAACTGCATTTGATATGGAAAATATGGACGACTTAGAAGCACAATTCATGGATGTCCCAGATTCCTTAACCAATATTCCACCCAAGTCATATCCTCTTGTGATAACTTTCTACAAGTTCTTGATGATGCTGGATGGAACTTTGCGCAATTCATACTTCGAGAGATTTTGCGATGCAAGAAAACTGTTATATGATCAAACTCGTGGTTCAAGGTCTGTTGCCTTACAATCTTTTATTCGGAAGAATGAAGTTAACTACAATCGTTTCAGGTCTTCTTATTGGCCCCGTTTCAATACACAACTAACAAGAAAGTTAAATTGTTCAAGAGTTTTCACTGAGATTATTTCACATATAAAAGGCGATCCTCGAGCCATTGATGGTGGTGATGGTAAACTAAGTAAAGAAGATTATATTCTATTGGCTGAGGGTCGAACATCCACCTTAAGTAGGCAGGAGAGAGAGATCATTTATGACATCTTCCGAAGTTATGAAAAATTGAAGATGCAAAATAGAGAGTTTGATTTGGGTGATTTTGTTATTGATTTGCATCTCCGCCTTAGAAACCAAGGATATGAGGGTGATGAAATCGATTTCATTTACATTGATGAAGTGCAAGATTTAAGCATGAGCCAAATTGCCCTTTTCAGTTATGTTTGCAGAAATGTTGAAGAGGGGTTTGTGTTTTCTGGTGATACAGCTCAGACCATTGCAAGTGGGATTGATTTCAGATTTCAGGATATAAGATCATTATTTTACAAAAAGTTTGTACTGCCAAAGATAAGGAGTGGAGGCTGTGAAAGAGAAGATAAAGGACGCATCTCTGAGATTTTTCATTTAAGTCAAAATTTTCGAACACATGCTGGTGTTCTTAATCTATCACAAAGTGTAATTGATCTTATCTATCATTTTTTTCCACAATCAATCGACATTTTGAAGCCCGAATTGAGTCTTATTTCTGGTGAATCCCCCGTGCTACTTGAATGTGGAAACAATGAAAATGCAATCAAAATGATCTTTGGAAACCAAAGTAATGTTGGTAGTAGCAGTATGGAAGGATTTGGGGCCGAACAAGTAATATTGGTACGTGACGAATCTACCCAAAAAGAGATCTTGAACATTGTTGGAAATAAAGCTCTTGTTCTTACAATAGTAGAGTGCAAAGGGCTTGAGTTTCAGGTAAAATCATCTTTTATTTTTTACTATAGATGATAAGATGGGATTTCTTACAGTAAATTCTCACCCCACTTTATAACATACTAAAAAAATATACCAACATTGTAGCAGCCTGATTATTCTAATATCCTTTGATCTGAACTTATAACGTTTTTCATGTTTCTATCTGTAGGATGTGTTGTTATACAATTTTTTTGGTTCCTCACTTTTGAAAAAGAAATGGAGGGTTATTTACAAATATATGGAGGAACTAGACATGCTTGATTCAAGCCAACTTCAGTCTATCCCACAATTTAGTGAGTCAAAACACAATATTTTGTGCTCTGAGCTGAAGCTATTGTACGTTGCGGTGACTCGCACGAGGCAAAGACTGTGGTTATGTGAGGATACAAAAGAGCATTGTGAACCTCTGTTTGACTATTGGAAGAACAAATGTGTGGTGCAAATTCAACAGTTGAACGATTCCCTTGCACAATCCATGCTAGCTTCAAGCAGCAAGGAAGACTGGAGGTCACAAGGGTTTAAGGTTAACAGATCCTTTTATTCAAATTCTATTGATACTATGTTGATATATGAAATTTATTTGTCCAAGATTACATTTAACTATTTGATTCTGCTTTGTTGGTTGTTAGTACTAACCCTTGTTCTTATTCCTTTTTCTATATAAAACATGCTAATTGTTAGAACAGAGAATAAAGTCATAATAAAGCACTTCTTGAGGATGCAGTTCTAAACCCTAATATTTTTCCAAAATGTCATTATAAGGGGAAAAGTGTTTCATCCAACACTCACTGTAAAAGAACTAAAGAAGTATCTCCAGATTGTGGTTCTTATAAGTTACCGCTGTTGCTACATTATTATCCTTTTCTTTGCACAGAATCTAATATCTTCTTTTCTTTCACAGTTATATCATGAGGGCAACTATAAAATGGCAACAATGTGTTTTGAGAGGGCTGAAGATGACTATTGGGAAAGAAGATCCAAGGCCTCTGGCCTTAGAGCTTTTGCAGAACATATCCACAATGCAAATCCTCTAGAAGCGAAGGCAATCCTTAGAGAAGCCGCTGGAATATTTGAAGCAATTGGGAAGGCTGATTCTGCCGCCCAATGCTTTTTCGATATTGGAGAGTTTGAAATGGCAGGTATATACAATCCTTTCTTACTCATTAAATTCTCTAGAAACTAGTTCTGTTTGTTTGATCTCCTTCTAAGTTTCATCTATTCCCTAAGAGCAAAGCAGAGTGTTTTCTACTTGGTTGTGATTGTGAAAGGAATTTTGTTTTAGACACTATTATATAAAACTTTATAATGTTGCTTGCCAGTCATTGTTTTCTTTGTTCATTGATCGTAATATGATGTCATTCATGTAGGGGTGATTTTCGAGGAAAAATGTGGCCAATTGGAGAAGGCAGGGGAGTGTTTTCATCTAGTAAAGTTGTACGACCGTGCCGCTAACTTATATGCTAGAGTAAATTGCTTTTCTGCGTGTTTGAATGCCTGCTCTGAAGGGAAATTGTTTGACATTGGTTTGCAATACATTTTATCCTGGAAACAAGATGCTGGACTTGATCTGCACACATCCAGAAGTAAGGAAATAGAGAACCTTGAACAAGAATTCCTAGTCAAATGTGCTCTTCATTTTCACAACTGCAGGGACAGTAGATCCATGATGAAGTCTGTTAAAAGTTTTCCAACTGTCGATTTGATGCGTAACTTCTTGAAGTCTTTGAATTGCCTCGATGAGCTCCTTATGTTGGAAGAAGAATTGGGAAACTTCTTTGAAGCTGTAAAGATTGCAAAGTCAAAAGCTGATTTGCTTCATGTGGTTGACCTTCTAGTCAAGGCAGGAAATTTTAGCCAAGCGTCCACGCTTCTCGTACAATATGTCCTTGCCAACTCACTTTGGTTGCCAGGAAGCAAAGGTTGGCCCTTGAAGCAGTTTAAACAAAAGGAAGATCTTTTAAATAAGGCCAAGCTCTTAGCAGAAAACGACTCGAGAAAGTTACATGATTGCGTTTGCACCGAAGCAGACATTATATCAGATGAAAATGGAAGCTTGGAAGCTCTGACTGGATATCTGAAATCTTCTAAAAACCACAGCAGTGTTAAAGGTGAAATGATATGCCTTAGAAAGATTTTGGATGTCCATTTTCAATTGAACTCATCAAAATACACTTGGGAAGATGAACTGATTTCTGATATAACCAAGCATTCAGAAAAAATGGTTTCAAAGAACCAGGTGTCCATTGAAACTATGGTTTACTTTTGGCAATGTTGGAAGGATAGAATATCAAATGTACTTGAAAGTCTCAAGAGTATTGGTGTGAATGATGTGGACCTTTATGGCGAGTTTTGCTTAAATTTCTTTGGTGTTTGGAAGCTGAACAACAGTCACATATTGCTCAACTCTGATGCTAATTGGGCCAAAAAAGTGGATGAAAAGTTCCTTCATAGACATGGGGAATTTGTTTCCATTGATGCTGCCCAGTTTTCTTTATCAGCCAAGAACTATTGGAAATCAGAATTGCTTTCTTCTGGACTTCAGGTTTTAGAAAAGCTAGAGCACCTTTATAAACATCCCAACAGAAGCGTCTTCTCGACGTTTCATCGATCCATGCTTCTAACTCGTATGTTTGAAGTTGCAAAATTCCTTCTGGAGAGCACATATTTGAAACATGGATACCATGATAAGAACATGTTAGAGAAATTCTATAGATTGGCGAAGGGGGAAATCCAAACTCATTTTTTTCCATCGGATTGTCAAGATCCATTGAAGGAGAATGTGATATCTCTACGACGTACCAGCAGTTGTCAGAATATGATTAACGAAATTATCTCAGAGAACATTAGCTTAAATAGCCCAACTTATGGTGAAGTTGGAAGGCTTGCAATGATGATTCTTGGATCGGGGAAACTCAATGAGAAATTGTGTGAAAAAATAGTCAAATGGTTAGAGGAGATTCCTCCCTGGAGTGCATTCATTCAAGAGCTTTGCAACAGTATGAGTGCAGAGAATGAACCAAAGAGGAACTCGGCAAAAGATATATCTCTTGTGAGGAGATTTCATGAAGCTTTAAGAGACACATACAGCACAAATTGGGTCGACATGCGTGATTATATTTTGCCTTTCTGTTTCATGAACCTCGTCGAAAGGCTTCTGCTTATGGTAGTATCCATGAAGTGGGAATGCTTCATCACAACCAAATCCTCTTTTGTTGAATGGCTCATCTTTCATCAAGGAAATTCTGACATAACTTCCATTTTAGGAACTCAAGCAAAACATTCTTTTAACCCAACTCTTGATTTTTTGGCTCAAATTCTTCAGCAGCTTCTTTTCGATGAGAGAGCAACAAAGGACTGGCTAAGAAAGACTCATCCAAAGGATTACTATCCAATACTGGTGCGGAGATTGGTTGCTCTCCTATGTTTGCTTCATCTCAACTTTGGCATTTGCTTCGATCTACTCCAGCATCTCCTTGGTCGTAACTACATCTCTGAAAATTTACCATGGGAGTTTTGCAATACACTTGGCAGGCGGCAAAGTTTTCTCTCACCAATTGAAAATGTAAATGCAATAGCTGGATTCTTCGAGGGAATCGGAAACCCAATGGTTATGGTAAGTTTGAATGGACATTTCACACAAACCTTTAGTAGAAATGCGACTATAATCAAGTTGAAGATCAGCCCTTGCATCGATGACGTGCTGAAGATTTTATTCCCAAAGAAAGCTGAAACTTCTCGACCTCGAGTTGAAGCTCCAAAGAGGCAAGATGTTGCTACTCCAAGCAAAAGTCTGTCATCAAAAGGCTGTGATCCAGGGGAATCAATTCAGCTTCCATCATCTTCTTCTAGCTTGCCTTTGGATGAAAATAAGAAGATGAAATCTGGTTGTGAAAATGATGGAAATTCATCCAAGCTTGTTGGTTTTTGGGAAATGTTTGAAGCTGTGACAATGGTAGAGAAAGAAATAACTGAAAAGAGCAAACTGACAAACGCCTCGCAGATCAAGGTATCGTTAATATTCACGTCGTTTAACATCGTACGAACCGAGTGATAGCATTGGATTGAAATCGACATATCCCTTTTGTGTTGTTTATTCGTGCAGATTGATGTGGAGAAATGGCTTAAGCATTTTACTGCTGCAAGATGCAAAGCAGAAAAGGAGGTTCCTTTGGAAGTAATGGATGACTTTCTTAATGAATTAAATCTACTTTCAACTGCCTTAACCATGAGGTAACTAACTTCATACATTCTTTTCATATCTTGTGCTTTAATTGAATATCCATCCGCTTCCGTCATCGCCTATTGATGCTAACATCCTGCTGTCAAATGAATTGTATCTTAGTGAGCGTGAGGTCAACTTATCGCAAGCGGTATCGATTTCAACGAGATTACATTCAAGGAGGCAGGAGTTGGAGCCGATCTTGACTAAACTATTGCAAGATGACCCTACAATGGAAGTAGATCAGATGTTGGGCTTTGAGAATGCCGAAGGTGATGAGAATGGTGATCAAGATCTGAATGGCAGCAATGCCGAAAAAGGTAAAGGAGTCGAGTCTGCTAAAGTTGAGTGCGATTCGTCCCAAGCAATGGATAAGAAAGGAGGTGGTAAAGGGAAAAAGAAAAGTAAGTCAAAGAAAAACAAGAAGGCAAAGAGTCATAAGAAATAAGTGAGAATTGTAAGTGCTATATGCTTAATTGGACTGTTTTTTGAGTTATGTTTTGTCATATGCTATGCTACTGTGAAAGAAATTTCACTTACAAGTTAATGTATAGTTGAATGAGATTAGATCATTTCTTGAGAGACAAGTTAATGTATATGAAGTTCACTTACAAGTAGACGTGTTTTTCTAACTTTTTTATGAGTAGAAAAATATGAAAACTAATGTTTAGTTTGATTATCTTTCGACCGTTTGATGACTATTTGATTTTTGGTTTTTATTAATCTTTTTTGAATTTTCAAAGTGAATTATGTATTGGGGCTATTATTGGGATAGTATGTGTAATGTGTTGAAAAGTAGGGTTCTTCTAGGCCAAAACATTGATGTGGGAATTCTTACTATCCAATGAAGTTTTCTCTTTCGCATTTGAGTTGGTGATGAAATTGAACTTTATTTTTTATAAAAAAATATTTTTAGTATTAATAAATAGGAAGTGTTTAGTGAAAGCTGCTGAGAAAGAATTATTATTCAACAACATGAAAATAAGTATTGTGATAATATTTCATTAAATGAGATTTTTTGCTTTTTGAGTACATATTGAGGGTGGGGACAAATATCGATTATTGGGTTCGAACCTGTGACGCTGATGTTGAACTGGTTTACAACCAAACAATAGAAGAAAAATTAATTCACTTGAGTGTTTATCTATGTCCATTCCTTAACCAACTTTAAATAAGCAAATGCCTCCAAGATGCTTTAGCCTTATGATTGTTCTTAGCAAAAGGATAAAACTCATGTCACTCACCTTTTTAGTTCTGACTAGGAAAAGCAAGAAAGGTGATACTAAATTTTCAGAATAAATGAAAAATGATACTCAAATATTGATGATTTTTTTTTAGTACATATTAGGAGAAGGGAAACAAATACCAATTATCGGGATCGAATCTGTGATGAATTAAATGATGTGTAAAACCATATATACAAAAGATCCAAGTATCCTTTAATAATATAGGATAGAATTACATTAATATTTACGTTATTAACAAATTCCTTAGCAAGAAAAGATTAGAACTCGGCTTTAATTTTAACACGTGATTGAGATCTATTTTTATAGAAATAAGAAATAATAAATTTCAAAATTTGGGGGCAATAAATACTATAAAAAATTATCAAAATCAAAGTAGTTATAAGGTATTGTTTTCATTTGTGGTTCCTCTCTATTTTGTGGAAATGAGTTTGTATTTCTTCTTATTATTAACTAATGGTTCTTGATTTCGAAATACATGTGTGTGGTTCATAATAAATGTTTATTTGAATCAATAAATCATTAATTTTGGAGTTAATGGTGAGAATTTTAGTGGTATCTTGTATGTCTCGGGCACTAGTATATTACATGTTTGATCATCTATCCCCGATTATGATTTAATTAACAAAAAAAAAAAAAATCAATATTCTTGTTTGTTAATTCAATATGTTACAAGGTTAGTGACATGTTAGTTTCATTGTTTGGTGATAATCTAGTTCAACGTGATGATCATGGGGCTGATCATGTAAATAAGTATTTGACTCTCATTTATTCAAGAGCAACCATATTTATAGGTAGGGTTTGTGGTACCCTTCCCCTAATTGGTTGACGATTTGGCTTAAAAGACGCCAACAAATTCTCGTTTTTTTTTTCAGGTTTGGATTGAGTTTCAACTAAGCAAACTCGAAAATTTTGGTTCGATTCTCAGATTGATGTTGTTTTGACTTAGTTCAACCCAAACCGAACTGAAACATAAACAATATAGCTTCATACAGGTTGATGTTGTTTTGAAATTTGACTTTTAAAAGTTTAAGCAATTCTAAAGTGTATTCTCGTCGAATTTGTGATATTTTAACCTTATGATAATGCGAATCAATGAACCCAACCTACTCATGTACACCCCTAGTTCATCGCAACTTCATGTGTCAATATTTCCAACAAAAATTTCGGCATTCCAAAGAGGATTGACATTCAAAAATTGTTTAATTTGGTAATATGTGGATGTACCCGATGACCTGATCCGACTCAACCCTAAAATATAAAGATTGAATTGGGTTAAGCGGTCTTTTTAATTGGGTTGGAAAATGACCAACCCAAATTTTTGGCTTGGGTCGAAAATCTCCCCCAACCCATGTACACCCCTTCGATTATGTGCTTAATGATAGGATGTGCAACTCGGTTGTTTTTATTGTTCTAGAAGTGTAGTAGATTTGACATGGGTTCAAGAGCTTGTTAGTATGTAGGAAATCAATGATAAATAATCAAACATGTATATAATCACACATGTATAGTAGTCATAGATTGCTCAATAAATCTTTGAGTTCGACCCAACCCCTTGTTGAGATAACAAATATAATGTAGATAAAGATATCAACTTTTAACCTTAAAAAAAATTTCAAACCATTTAAGAGTGATCGGATTTTGGAGTTATGGGAGGAGATGAGATGAAGTGGAAGACAAATATGAAGTTGAGCGATTTAGAATGATAAAATATTTATTTGAAAATTGATGTTTTGGAGAGAGAAAACTTTTAGAGAATTTATGTTTTGGAAAGTAGAAGTTGGAAAAACATTCTAGGGATTAGTACTGCTTTAGAGATAAGATTTTGATTTTATATTATTATTATTTATTGTACCGAGGTTTGATTTGAAATTTGATAAGATTAAATAAATTTGATGAGATGTGAGAAAGAGTTAAAAGAGGTATTGATATATTAAAAAAAAGCAAAAGATTGTGATATCATCGGTCTTCGAACAACTCCTAAATCCAATCATCCCTTAATATTCATATCATCCACCTACTCAAAAGCTAATAAATGTATGTTATATAAAATAATTTGAAAAGTATTTAAAGAATAATAATAGTAATTTGAAAAGCTTCTTACGTCCAGTTTTTCTATTTTATTGTTAAAATTATGTTTTTTTCATTATCATTTTATTTATTTTTTGAGTTAGGGTGTATTTAAATAGAAGATTTGTAAGGACTTGCTCCACTTAATCCTACCTTTAGATGAAGCAATTCCAAATATGTATATGTAAAACATTCCATAAGACTTCAAAACTCCATTAAACATCCCAAATATAATATCATTTATACTTTAATTAATCATTTATACTACTTCAATTTAAATAAATATTTTATCTCATAACTATTGGTGACCTTTCAATTCAAATGAAAATTTGTTTTACATCTCACTCATAATTATGTTTTTTTTTTTGTGTTAATCCATTTTAACTCCACGGTCACTAGTTCGAGTCCGAAAATCAGTATTTAGCTCTTATATCATTTGAGAGCAGTTGTGCCTAGGGTTTGTTGGTCTCCCTTTTCCCACTATATACTAAAAAAAAACTATGTTTATCGAAATGAGAGAGTTTGTACCATAATTATTATTACCCTTTTATTCCCAACAAAGTTTAATTTTGTCTTCACTAAACTTGGTTGTTGTTGTTTTTTTTTTTTTTTTTATTGACACTCACTAAACTTGTTTGTAACCACTTAAAATTCTTCATTATTTTCATAAAACAAGCTAAGCTAGTTCAGTGCATTGCAAATAGTGAACTGACTAATGACAATTAATGATTTTTATTTATGTTTTATTTTTATGAATTAACTCTTTTTTATTTTTGAGAATGAATTAAATAACTTGATTGATTAATAGCAGGATTGGAATAATGAAAAGTTTCTCAAAAGTTCGTCTCCTCCACTTCCCCATATAATCCAATTTCCCAAACAAACAAACTCAATATTAAAAAAAAAAAAATTGAAAAAAAAAATCATTTCTATTTATAAACAAATAAAAAATTGCCAAACTTATTCTCTTCCCTTTGTCTATTTTTGTTTCATTTCAAGTTTAACATAATTCTCTCAGCAATCAGGTACTCTTCAAACCTTAATTTCTCCCCTTTTATTCTATTTTCCCATTAAAAAAATAGATAAATTATCTTATTGTTCAATAAGTTTGATTTCTTGCATGTCAATAATTCAACATGTTTTTCTTTAATACTAATTTTGTATTGTATTAGTGTAAAATGTTTTGAATTTAAATCTTCGACCATTTTTATTTTCTTTTTCCCTTTCGTATTAATATATTCATGTCTTGCGTTTGATTTGTTATTTGAGATTATTGATAAAAAAAATGATAGTTCAAGAAAAAAAAAATGAAGCTAAAGTTAATAGTTCAAACATAAATGTGTGATCGTGCTAAAGAGATTATAAATTGAGTATTTGATTTTTAATTGTCGTTATTAGAAAAATAGCATTACAAAATAATCTTTAAAAAATTGGTTGTGCCTTTTGAGATTCGACTTAGCACATTATTTGAGTTAATTTTAAAGTAAGTTTTAAAATTATTTGAGTTTGGAAAAGTATTTTTTTTAATCAAATAATAAGTTCATTACTTAATAATGGAGTTTCTTGCAAAATATAAAAAATTAAAACAAATATTTCGAAATTATATTCTTTAGTCTTTCAAAATTTGCTTTGTAAACGTACCTAGCAATAATAAGAAAACCGGATCGAATCAGTTAATTGTTTGGTTGTAAACAATTTAACATCATCGTCGCAAGTTCGATCATGAGAATTAGTAGTTGTCCTCATTCCCGAATGTATATTAAAAAAAAAAACAAGAAAATACCAAATATAGTAATTATAAGATTAATTTTTTTTTTAAATCAAATAATATTTTTACTTGCTATTTATATCTAAAAAATTGAAAAGCAAAAAATGCATTAAACCAAGAGCGTGGAAGTTGAACAGGCAACGTCATTTATTAAAAGAAAAAAACCGCTCTAAACCAAAAAAAGAGTTTATAGAATCTATAAATAACACAATAAGCCAAAACGTTATTTATTGTAATAAATTTGTTGATTAAAAAAAAGATAGATAAATTTGAAATGTTAGTGATTTTTAATGTGTCATGATTGAATTAATACTTAAATTAAGAAATGTGTACTAAAAAAAATTAACTATTTTTAATATTTCTATTGAACTATTGTGATTTGTTTTTCTCAAATTTTTTTTTTGCAATATATATATTGTGAATAAATATGATTACAACTTTGGATTCTTTTTTTAAAACAATAAAATATTAAAGAATTCGAGTTGAATGAAAGTAGGCTTAAAAATACTTCAAAGAATAAAAAGAAAAAAACAAGATTCTGTATGCAAATGATTTTGTTTGGGAAATTATTTTATTATAGGATTTCTTAAAGAAAAGTTATCCAATTAATGTGTGTTTCAAAAAAAAAAAAAGTTATCCAATTAATGATGGAACTTTCTTACACAATTGTCGTACATCTGAAAGTAAAAATCGATTAAACAATTTGTAAATTAGGTCAAATTATAAATTTAGATTTTGTATTTTAATTCACTTTTTTATTTTTTATTTCATCTCTGAATAGTAGTAATTAAGTGTTCGTAGTCTCATTCCTCCGACTCAAAAACATTTTAATCATATTATTACATAATTTTTTTTTATATTTATCGTTCTTGTCAAGTTGAACTATATTACTTTTGACAATAAATAAATTAAAAAATGGGAAGAGAGAAAAAAACATATAAAAAATTAACAACTATGATATCGTATTATCTCAAATACGATATTGTATTAAAAAATTAATGATAGATGCATAACCCAAGTATTTAGAGAGATCGTATTAGTAATTGATGCATTTAGTTTTCTAATTTAGTGTTAATTTATTTTAACTTTATGATTATGAATTCGAGCTTGAAAATATTAGTTTGAATCTATTATGGAAAATAATTATGGTACTCATGAAAGTAAATTTTTAACAAAAAATTAATGAATTAAAAAATGTAAAGTTGTGTGTCTTATACGATGCTACACAATCTTAACAATCATAAAATAACTTAATAGTCAAGAAAACTTTAGAATGTGATGAATTCAATCTATGATGACAATCTATATAAAACTTTATTTTCTTCAACCTTTCATGACATTTAAATATTATAGGTCATATGATATGTCACATGATATTATTCAAAGTGCCTGCAAATGTCTCGTATATTTATCAATTTGAAATATTCTAATAATTTTTCTAAAGTACACCAAGGATGTGTTTGGGCCTCCGTTTATGTAAACGGTCGGATTGGTTATAATAATCGAATTAATATTTGCCCCACCGTTTGTTATAAAACAGTAGTTACTTAAATCTGCATGTCTAGTTTATCTAAACCTTATATATATTACTTTTTGTTATATAATCAACTCCTCAAATACAGTTTATCATAATCCTTGTTATAATAATTTGTCCCTCAAACACCATTTATAATATAATTCACCTTTTATCGTAATCTTTTGTCAATTTTGATTCACAACTCTTTGGTTACCGTCCTTCCATTAGAGAAAAGTAAAAGCATATGCCAAAAAAGTGAAAGAAAACCATACAAACCATACAACAAAATCACAGTGTGAGAAAAAGTTTCTTCCAAACGAAGAAACCATTGACCGTACAAGTCCGGACATAGTCGCTTTAGGTCTTTGAATTTTCTTTGCAATGAAGAATGTAAAATCCAACAATTTCTTCCAAAACATTACAGTTTTGTTCCATCTCTTCTGCACTTTTCTCTCTTGGCTTTGGGTTCTACAAATTTTTTGCACAAATTAAATGGTATGCACAATTTTTTTTTTTAGGAACATTTGGTTTTTGGTAGAGAACAGAGGAAGGATTTTGGATGAAATCATGAGAACCCATTTGATGGATTGTGTGTTTTGTTGGTCCTATTGAAGAAATAGACCAAGCCATTGGCCTTGTTTTTTCCTTTCCTTTTGTTTGTTTGTTTTGTTTTTTTTTTCCTCTTTTGGGTTGTGTTCTAGGAAGTTGTAGATGAAATGAAATTATATGCTGAATCTTTTTTTTTTTTTTTTGAAGAACATTTTGTTTTTATGGAGAACAGAGTAATAAGATCAATGATGAAATTAAGAAAAACCCCATTTGAAGGATATTGTGTTTTCTACTTTTTTTGGTACTATTGAATAAACAGACTAATATATTGATCATAATTCCCCATCTCATCATGTTTTGTTGATTGTTTTATTTTTCTCACTTGGCTTGTGTTCATTGAAGTTGTTGATGAACTGAACTGAAATAGTATGCTGATTTTTTTTTTTTTTTTTTCTGAAGAATATTTGGTTTTTGTTGAGAACAGAGGAAGGATCATTGATGAAATCAAGAAAAACCCATTTGAAGTATATAAACCAAGACATTGACCTTCTTTTCCCTATCATCTTGTTTTTTTTCCCTCTTTTGAGTTGTGTTCCTTTTTTTTTTAAGAACATTTGGTTTTTGCATAGGAAGGATTATAGTTATTGTGTTTTCTTGGTCTGGGACAGCTTATGCACACCTCAACTAGTTTTCTTGACCTATCGAACAAATAGACCAGGACATTGACCTTACTTTACACCTCACCTTGTTTTTTCTCTTTCGGGTTGTGTTCTATGAAGTCGTTGAAGAAATTAAATGATATGCTGAATCTTTTTTGAAGAACATATTGTTTTTGTGGAGAACAGAGGAAGGAGAGCATGGGCCATTTGACAGATTTTGTGTTTTCTTGGTCACATGAAGATATTTTCAATGAAGATTTGTACCAAGATGAGGTTCTTTTCTCTCACTTACTCATTTCCACTTACTTTTCTTTCCATTAGTTTTGTTCTTTTTGTAAAGTTTGATGCAATGAGGGTTCTCCTTTTTGTGTTGATCATTCTTTAGTTTCTGTTTCATTCTTAGTTATTTGGTTGATGTAAAGATTTGTTGCTGACCCAACTTGATCATCTTGGTTTGTTGTATTCTTTGACCAAATAACTTCCTTGCTTTATTCGAAAGTAGTTGTTCTTCATTCATGTAAGTTATGGTGAGTTTTGATTACAGTTATGCTTGCCATTTTTGTTTGTTTGAAGGATTCTTTTCAAAATCATAAATGTAGTTTTCACTTGGTTTCCAAGTAGCTTATTGATGCCATGTTTCATTTATGAATATCTTTTTTGGTAGATCGAAAAGATTCCGTGGACTTTTGACTCTGTCCAGCGCTATTTTGGATCATTTGTCAACCCTTTACTAGAGGAGACAAGAGCTCAGCTCTATTCGTGCATGGACATTGATGTTATCTCGACTGCGCCATTTGCTGAAGTGATTTATTTTGAAGAATGTAAGCCATTTGGTACTGGATTATATGAGTGCAAAGTTAATGGATGGAAGAACAAATCCAACCGAATCGGGAAGGAGCCTTACAAACTGTTACCTGGGGATGTATTTATTTTGGCTGATATCAAACCTGAAGTTGCTTCAGATTTGCAAAGAGTGGGAAAATCTTGGAGTTTAGCCATTGTCCATAAAATCTCGGAAAACGATGAGAACGAGGAGGATCTTACCTCCACTTCTTTTAAAGTGAAAATATCAGTGGATAACTCTGAAATGATTGAGAAATTGACGTTTGTGGTCTTTTTGTTCAACATACTCCCGAGCAAAAGAATATGGAATGCGCTACACATGGATAGAAAATCAAAGATTATCAGTAAAATTCTATGCCCTCATTCAATGGTGAGCGACTTTTGCTCTTAGACTAATAAGCATATTGCTGAATGGGTGTTTTATTTTCTAGTAAGAAATGATAGAGCTTATAAAAAAAAAATAAGGAAACATTTTGTTTAAAAAGCAATGAGCTTTGGTTCCCGTGCCTTTAAATATTTAGTATGGCAAGCTTTGATTCTCGATTATAAAAAAAAGAGAAGGAAAGAGCCAACAAGAGTATAGTTTGTATCACCTTGTACAACCTAGTAACAAAAAGGTGGTAGGTTCGAATCTCCACCCAAGTGTCATTGAATAAGAAAATGGATTGAAAGAGTAGTATGACCTGAAGTTTTGTTTGACTGTAATTAACAAATTAATGGTGTGCACAAGAAATGGAGGTAGAAATAGTATCATCTCATAATATACTGTTGCATTATGCCTTGAATGCACTAATGCCCCACGATTAGTAGTCGGCGAGAACGTAAGTTAGCATTATGTAATTAGGTTTTAATTAGAGCGCATATATAAGCTCGAATTAAAATCCTAGCCGTTTTATGACATTTCTCTGTAATTCGCCTCTCTGAATAAAACTCGTTCTCCCTTTCTGCCCGTGGATTAGCCAACACAACGTTGGTGAACCACGTAAATCCTTGTGTGTGATTTCTGTTTTTTTCCTCTTTTACGATTTCTTTATCTTCGTTATTGATTGTTGATTGCCGTTTCATAACATATACATATTTTAAAAGCATTGTTCTTCCATCCATGAACACCCAAATAAGATCAATCTATTGTTTTTAACCTAATCAATTTTTCCCCATGTTATGATTCTATATGTTTCAAATATTTTAACACGTATTTTTTTAGAAGTAAAAAGCTCTTTTTTTTTGCACAACAGGATATTGAATATCATGGCATGTCTAGCCTTCTGAATCAGAATTTGAATGTCAATTTTCTCTCATCATTGAATGACTCTCAAGGAAGAGCTGTTTTGTCATGCCTTTATAAAGTGAGTTATGAGCATGAGTCTGCTATTGACCTTATCTGGGGGCCGCCGGGGACTGGAAAAACGAAGACAGTAAGTGTGTTGCTCTTAAACCTTATGCTGAACAAAGTCAGAACTATCACTGTAGCTCCAACAAATGTTGCCATTGTGGAAGTTGCCTCGCGTGTCCTTAATTTGGTCAAGGAGCTGGATGAACTCGAACATGGACCAGATTGTTTGTTCTATTCTTTGGGTGATGTTCTATTATTTGGTTATAAGGAGAGGCTCAAAGTTGTGTCAAATGTTGAAGAAATACATTTGGATTATCGAGTTCAAAAACTTGTGGAGTGCTTTAGCTCTCTCACTGGTTGGAGGCATTGCTTTTCTTCCATGACTGATTTTCTGGAAGATTGTGTTTCTCAGTACAATATTTTCTTGGAAAATGAATTAAAACAAGATCATATTGATGATCACGAAACTGACGAGAAGTGCAGCTTAAGGAAACCTGAGGATGATAAGGTGGTCAGCAAGTCTTTTCTTGAATTTGCAAGAGAGAGGTTTGTGTATGCGGCATCTCAACTCCGGGAATGTCTTGCAATCTTCGGTACTCATTTACCTCGGAAATGCACTTTGGAGCTTAATTTTCAGGACATGGCTTCACTTGTTAAATCAATAAATTGTATTGAAGATTTACTGTTTCAAGAAACTGTTGTTTCTGAAGTACTTGAGGATCTTTTTACACATCCCATTGTAGGTGATGATCTCCCTACAACGTGTATAGATTTTGCTTACTTGTTCAATATGAATAGAAGTAACTGCCTTTCTCTTTTGAAATCTCTTCATTGTTCCTTAAATGCACTTAAGCTTCCAAGCAAGGCTAACAAAGTGTCGATCGAGCATTTTTGCTTTCAGAATGCTTCTTTGGTCTTTTCCACTGCTTCAAGCTCGTATAGGTTACATTCTATGGACATAGAGCCTTTTAAAGTTTTAGTAATTGATGAAGCAGCACAATTAAAAGAGTGTGAGTCGGTGATTGCATTACGACTTCCACATATCAAGCATGCTATCCTCATAGGTGATGAGTGCCAATTACCAGCAATGGTTGAAAGCAAGGTAGAATATTTTATTTCTCAACAATTACTGTTTTTTGATAGAAATTTAATATATGTTACTTCTTTCTTTTTAAAGCTTGCTGGTGATGCTGGCTTTGGAAGAAGCTTATTTGAGAGGTTCAGCTCTTTGGGTCACCCTAGACACCTTCTCAATGTGCAGTACAGAATGCATCCTTCTATAAGTTACTTTCCGAATTCGAAATTCTATTCTGGCCAGATCTTAGACGGTCGTAATGTCCTAAGCTCAAACCATCAGAAGAACTATCTTTTAGGATCTATGTTTGGGCCCTATTCTTTTATAAACATAAAGTATGGAAGAGAAGAGAAAGATGATATCGGCCATAGTCGGAAAAATATGCTCGAGGTGGCCGTTGCTTTAAAAATAGTTCGAAGTTTGTACAAAGGTATGTCTATTTTGACTCTGGTGCTAGTTGAGTTACTTGTTTCCTTTTTTATTTTCAACTGAATTTTATCTGGTACTTTTCATTTGTCTTTTTTTGAATAAACTGTAACAAACATTCCTTGTTTCAAACTTCAAAGTGCAGCTTTTATGAAGATTCTAGGATCTAAGGATTATATATAGAGATAAAAGAGATTATTGCACTTTATATGGTTAAGTGAAAAGGTGTTAATTCGTAGATTAAATTTGATTAGTGAATTTCCAAGTAGTTTGTATTTTAGCTTTTCTTACTGTTTCTACAGAATGGAAAAACTCAAAAGGGAAGCTTAGTATTGGTGTCATCTCCCCATATTCTGCTCAAGTAACTACAATTCAAGATCAAATTGGACACAAGTATGATAATCTTGATGGCTTTAAGGTGAAGGTGAAATCTGTGGATGGCTTTCAAGGTGGTGAGGAAGATATAATCATTATATCTACTGTTAGATCAAATAGTGGTTCTTCTATTGGATTTTTATCTTGTGTTCAAAGGACAAATGTTGCTCTTACAAGAGCTAGGTACTGTTCATTAAAATTCTTCTTTGTATGTTTTGATTTTACTTCATCCTATATTTGATGAATACTTACTGCCCATATACATGCTTCAGATATTGTCTATGGATATTGGGGAATGATAAAACGCTGTCGAATAGCGAGTCATCTTGGGCTCATTTGGTCCATGATGCTAAAAGTCGAGGCTGTTTCTTCAATGCCGACGACGATGAAAACCTGGCCAAAGCTATATTGGAAGTTAAAAAGGAGTTCAATCAACTTGATGATTTATTGAAAGCAGATAGTATTCTTTTCAATCATTCAAAATGGAAGGTGCAAGACTGTCATAGTCTCTCATTATTTATTTATTTATTCTTTCTTTGTTTTTACTGACCTTTTCTATATTTCTTCTCTTACATGTATAGGTTCTATTCAGTGATAGATTTTTGAAATCATTCAAGAAAATACCATCAACTGAAACAAAGAAAAAAGTTTTGAATCTTCTGCTAAAACTTTCTAGTGGATGGAGGCCTAAAACAAGAGATTTGAATTTGGTATGTGGAAGTTCAACCAGGATTTTGAAGAAAATCAAGGTCGAGTGTCTCTATGTAATTTGTGCAATTGATATAGTAAAAGAGTCTGCGTACATGCAAGTTTTGAGGATTTGGGATGTCGTGCCATTGGAGGATATTACAAAATTGATCAATCATCTTGACAACATATTCAGCTCATACACTGATGAATACATCAATCTTTGTCAAGAGATATGCTATGATGGGTATGTGGTATTGTTTTTGGGGTATCCCATGCATCTTTTTTTTAAGCTATCGAGAATTGCTATAAAGTAATAGTTTAAATCTTGTTGTATGTTTTAAAATAATTTGAACTTTGGATTTTCTTTCATGCTTAGGAGTTTGGAGGTTCCAAAGACTTGGGCATTCTTGTTGGAGCTTGAACGGTACAAAGGTTGTGTTGATAATTCGAATTGTGACAACTTACAAGGTGTTGTATATGATGGTCGAAGCTATGTCGAGAACTCAAAAGTTAAAGATAGTTTGTTGTTGATGAAATTTTACTCTTTATCATTTGGTGTGATTAGTCATTTGATTTCGGCCGGAGTTGGAATTGAGTTGGACCTCCCATTCGAAGTCACGGATGAAGAACTAGAGATAATTCTTTATCCAAGAAGCACTTTCATACTTGGACGGTCTGGAACTGGGAAAACTACTGTATTGACAATGAAGTTATATCAGAAGGAAAAGTTGCATTATTTGGCTGCAAAATCCTATAAAAATGAGAATGATGCAAGTTCAGATAGTACACAAAAAGAGATTTTGGAGACTCCTGCAGAGAAAAATGTAGTTATTTTGCGTCAGCTTTTTTTAACAGTTAGTCCGAAACTTTGCTATGCTGTTAGGCACCATGTTTCTCACTTGAAAAGGTGGGATATGCACTATAAACGTATCGCTATTATCTACATATCGATATTTTCTACTTTTTCATGGTCTAGCGGTCAAGAGTGTCATAACTAAGAGGTGATGAGTTCAATCTATTATGGTCACCTACCTTGGAAATAATGTTTTACGGGTTTCCTTGATATCCAAATGCCGTAGGGTTAGATGGTATGTCTCGTGAAAATGGAGGTGCGAGTAAGCTGACTTGGACACTCAAGGATACAAAAAAGCTCGCATTTCTCTGCATTAAATTAACTTGGTAGGATTATATGGAAACAAACTAGAGAGATTTTTAATCCTTTTAGTCACTATAATTTTGAAACTAGAATATTGTTTGCTTAATATGTTAATAAGATGAGTTTATTCTTTTGAAATTTGATATGATTTAAATGTGGCACAATTAAGCATTTGATTTGATATTCTGTTTGATTTGATTAACTTTAATTTGTTTAAGATCTTTGCTATATTTTATTGACTTATTGCTATATATTTGATTCGTTTACAGCCATGCTTGTGGTGAGGATACTAAGAGAACAACTGCATTAGATCTGGAAAATATGGATGACTTAGAAGAACAATTCTTGGATGTCCCAGATTCCTTAACCAATATTCCACCCAAGTCATATCCTCTTGTGATAACTTTTTACAAGTTCTTGATGATGCTGGATGGAACTTTGCGTGATTCGTATTTCGAGAGATTTTGTGATGCAAGAAATCTGTTATATGGTCAAACTCATGGTTCTAGGTCTGTTGCCTTTCAATCTTTTATTCGGAAGAATGAAGTTAACTACAATCGTTTCAGGTCTTCTTATTGGCCCCGTTTCAATACACAACTAACAAAAAAGCTAAATTGTTCAAGAGTTTTCACTGAGATTATTTCACATATAAAAGGCGATCCTCGAGCCATTGATGCAGGTGATGGTAAACTAAGTAAAGAGGATTATGTTCTTCTGTCCGAAGGTCGAACATCTAGCTTAAGTGGGCAGGTGAGAGAGATCATTTATGATATCTTCCAAAGTTATGAAAAATTGAAGATGGAAAATAGAGAGTTTGATTTGGGTGATTTTGTTACCGATCTGCATCTTCGCCTTAGAAATCAAGGATATGAGGGTGATAAAATAGATTTCATTTACATTGATGAAGTGCAAGATTTAAGCATGAGTCAAATTGCCCTTTTCAGTTATGTTTGCAGAAATGTTGAAGAGGGGTTTGTGTTTTCCGGTGATACAGCTCAGACCATTGCAAGTGGGATTGATTTCAGGTTTCAGGATATAAGATCTTTATTTTACAAAAAGTTTGTATTACCAAAGATAAAGAGTGGAGGCTGTGAAAGGGAAGATAAAGGACACATCTCTGAGATTTTTCATTTAAGTCAAAATTTTCGAACACATGCCGGTGTTCTTAATCTATCACAAAGTGTAATTGATCTTATCTATCATTTTTTCCCACAATCAATCGACATTTTGAAGCCCGAAATGAGTCGTATTTCTGGTGAATCCCCTGTGCTACTTGAATGTGGAAACAATGAAAATGCAATTAAAATGATCTTTGGAAATAAAAGTAATGTTGGTACTAGCAGTATGGAAGGATTTGGGGCCGAACAAGTAATATTGGTACGTGACGAATCTACCCAAAAAGAGATCTTGAAAATTGTTGGAAATAAAGCTCTTGTTCTTACAATAGTAGAGTGCAAAGGGCTTGAGTTTCAGGTAAAATAATCGTTTATTTTTTACTATAGATGATTAGATCGGAATTCTTACAGTAAATTCTCACCCCACTGTATAATCATCGGTTGATTCTAATATCCTTTGATCTGAACGGTTGGTTGCTATAATTAAATTTACCTCAATCCATAAACTTAGGCTTTTGGATTGATTGGTGGTTTAACATAATTCAACATGGTATCAGAGCAGGAGGTCATGAGTTCGAATTCCTGCCAAGTCGTTTCCTCCCTAATTAAATTAAATTCCACTTGTAGGGCATTTCTCAAATATCAAAGCCCACAAGTGAGGGAGAGTGTTGGTTGCTATAATTAAATTTACCTCAATCCATAAGCTTATACTTTTAGATTGATTGGTGGTTTAACATAATTCAACATGAACTTATTTCATTTGTTTTTCCTTGTTTCTATCTGTAGGATGTGTTGTTATACAATTTTTTTGGTTCCTCACTTTTGAAAAAGAAGTGGAGGGTCATTTACAAATATATGGAGGAACTAGACATGCTCGATTCAAGCCAACTTCATTCTATCCCACAATTTAGCGAGTCAAAACACAATATTTTGTGCTCTGAGCTGAAGCAATTGTACGTTGCTGTGACTCGCACGAGGCAAAGACTGTGGTTATGTGAGGACACAAAAGAGCATTGTGAACCTCTGTTTGACTATTGGAAGAAAAAATGTGTGGTGCAAATTCAACAGTTGAATGATTCCCTTGCACAATCCATGCTAGCTTCAAGCAGTAAGGAGGACTGGAGGTCACAAGGGTTTAAGGTTAGCAGATCCTCTTATTCAAATTCTATTGATATTATGTTGACATATGAAATTTATTTGTCCCAGATCACATTTAACTATTTTATTCTGCTTTGTTTGTTGGTAGGATTGATTCCCTTGTTCTTATTCCTTTTTCTATATGAAACATGCTAATTGTTAGAACAAAGAAAATGTTGGACATCCAAAGTCATAATAAAGCACTTCTTCAGGATGCAGTTCTAAACCCTAATATTTTCCCAATTTCTTCCAAAACACTCAAGAGCTTTTGCTACATGATTATTATTTTCTTTGCACAAAATCTAATATCTTCTTTTCTTACACAGCTATATCATGAGGGCAACTATAAAATGGCAACAATGTGTTTTGAGAGGGCTGAAGATGACTATTGGGAAAGAAGATCCAAGGCCTCTGGCCTTAAAGCTTTTGCAGAACATATCCACAATGCAAATCCTCTAGAAGCTAAGGCAATCCTTAGAGAAGCAGCTGGGATATTTGAAGCAATTGGGAAAGCTGATTCTGCCGCCCAATGCTTTTACGATATTGGGGAGTTTGAAAGGGCAGGTATGTACAATCCTTTCCTACTCATTAAATTAGTGTCCCAATTTCTTGTCTTAGAAACTAGTCCTGTTTGTTTGATCTCCTTCCAAGTTTCATCTGTTCCCCTAAGAGCAAAGCAGAGTGTTTTTCTGCTTGCTTGTGATGTTTGTGAAAGGAATTTTGTTTTAAACATTATTAAATCAAACTTGTACGCCCGTGCCGCTAATTTATCTGCCCGAGTTCATTCTAAAATGATGTCATTCCTCCAGGGGTTATTTTCGAGGAAAAATGTGGCCAATTGGAGAAGGCAGGGGAGTGTTTTCATCTAGTAAAGGTGTACGACCGTGCCGCTAACTTATATGCTAGAGTAAATTGCTTTTCTGCATGTTTGAATGCTTGCTCTGAAGGGAAATTGTTTGACATTGGTTTGCAATACATTTTATCCTGGAAACAAGATGTTGGACTCGATCAGCACATGTCCAGAAGTAAGGAAATCGAGAATCTTGAACAAGAATTCTTAGAAAAATGTGCTCTTCATTTTCACAACTGCAGGGACAGTAGATCGATGTTGAAGTCTGTTAAAAGTTTTCGAACTGTGGATTTGATGCGCATATTCTTGAAGTCTTGGAATTGCCTCGACGAGCTCCTTATGTTGGAAGAAGAATTGGGAAACTTCTTGGAAGCTATAAAGATTGCAAAGTCAAAAGCTGATCTGCTTCATGTGGCTGATCTTCTAGTCAAGGCAGGAAATTTTAGCGAGGCTTCTACTCTTCTCGTACAATATGTCCTCGCCAACTCACTTTGGTTGCCAGGAAGCAAAGGTTGGCCCTTGAAGAAGTTTGAACAAAAGAAAGATCTTTTAAATAAGGCGAAGCTCTTAGCAGAAAAAGACTCTAGAAAGCTATACGATTGCATTTGCACTGAGGCAGACATTATATCAGATGAAAATGGAAATTTGGAAGCTCTGACTGGATATTTAAAATCTTCTAAAATCCACAACAGTGTTAAAGGTGAAATGATATGTCTTAGAAAGATTTTGGATGTCCATTTTCATTTGAACTCATCAAAATACACTTGGGAAGATGAACTGGTTTCTGATATAGCCAAGCATTCAGAAGAAATGGTTTCAAAGAACCAGGTGTCCTCTGAAACTATGGTTTACTTTTGGCAATGTTGGAAGGATAGAATATCGAATGCCCTCGAAAGTCTCAAGAGTGTTGGTGTGAATGATGCTGATCTTTATGGCGAGTTTTGCTTAAATTTCTTTGGTGTTTGGAAGCTGAACAACAGTCACATATTGCTCAACTCTGATGCTGATTGGGCCAAAAAGGATGAGAGGTTCCTTCGTAGAAATGGGAAATTTGTTTCCATTGATGCTGCCCAGTTTTCTTTATCAGCCAAGAACTATTGGAAATCAGAATTGCTTTCTTCTGGACTTGAAGTTTTAGAAAATCTAGAACACCTTTATAAATTTTCTAACAGAAGCATGTTCTCGGCGTTTCATCGGTCCAGGCTTCTCATTTGCATGTTTGAAGTTTCAAAATTCCTTCTGGAAAGCACATATTTGAAACATGGATACCATGATAAGAATAAGAACATGTTTGAGAGATTCTATATATTGGCTAAGGGGAAATCCAAGCTCACTTGTTTCCATCATATTGTCAAGTTCCATTGAACGAGAATGTGATATCTCTACGACTTACCAGTGCTTGTCGTAATATGATTAACGAAATTATCGCAGAGAACGTTAGCTTAAAGAATAAACCAACTTATGGTCTAGTTGGAAGGCTTGCAATGATGATTCTTGGATCAGGGAAACTTAATGAGAAATTGTGTGAAAAAATAGTCAAATGGTTAGAGGAGATTCCTCCTTGGAGTGCATTCATTCAAGAACTTTGCAACAATATGAGTGCAGAGAATGAACCGAAGAGGAACTCTGCAAAATATATATCTCTTGTGTGGAGATTTCATGAAGCTATAAGGGACATGTACAGCGTGAATTGGGTCCGTATGAAGGATTATATTTCGCCTTTCTGTTTCATGTACCTCGTCGAAAGGGTTCTGATTATGGAATCATCCATGAAAGGGGGATACTTCATCACTACAAAATCCTCTTTTGTTGAATGGCTCATCTTCCATGAAGGAAATTCTGATATAACTTCCATTTTAGGAACTCAAGCACAACATTCTTTTCGCCCGACCCTTGATTTTTTGGCTCACATTCTTCACCAACTTCTTTTCGACTTGAGAACAACAATGGAATGGTTAAGAAAGACTCATGATATTAAGGACTATCCAATACTGGTGCGGAGATTGGTTGTTTTCACATGCCTGCTTCATCTCAACTTTGGCATTTGCTTTGATCTACTCCGCCATCTCCTTGGTCGCAACTACATCACTGAAAATTTACCCTGGGATTTTTGCAGTGCACTTGCGAGAAAGAAAAGTTTTAAAGCACCAACCGAAAATATAAATATGATGGCCGAATTCTTCGAGGGAATTGGAAATCCAATGGTTATTGTGAGTTTGGATGGAAATTTCAAACAATTCAACAGTAGAAATGCGACTATAATCAACTTGAAGATCATCCGTTGTATCGGTGACGTGCTGACGATTTTATTCCCAGAGAAAGCTGAAACTTCTCAACCTCAAGTTGAAGCTCCAAAGGTCCAAAATGTTATTGCTACTCCTAGCAAAAGTCTGTCATCAAAAGGCTGTGATCCAGGGGAATCAATTCAGCTTCCATCATCTTCTTCTAGCTTGCCTTTGGATGAAAATAAGAAGATGAAATCTGATTGTGAAAGTGATGCAAATTCATCCAAGCTTGTTGGTTTTTGGGAAATGTTTGAAGCTGTGGCAATGGTAGAGAAGGAAATAAATGAAAAGAGCAAACTGTCAAACGCCTCGCAGATCAAGGTATCGTTAATATTCACGCCGTTTTAACATCGTACGAACCGAGTGATAGCATTGGATTGAAATCGACATATCCCTTTTGTGATGTTTATTCGTGCAGATTGATGTGGAGAAATGGCTTGAGCATTTTACTGCTGCAAGAAGAAAAGCCGAACAGGAGGTTCCTTTGGAAGTAATGGGTGACTTAGTTAATGAATTAAATCTACTCTCAACTGCCTTAACCATGAGGTAACTAACTTTATACATTCTTTTTCATATTTTGCGCTTTAATTGAATATCCATCCGCTTCTATCATCGCCTATCGATGCTAACATCCTGCTGTCAAATGAATTGTATCTTAGTGAGCGTGAGGTCAACGTATCGCAAGCGGTATCGATTTCAACGAGATTACATTCAAGGAGGCAGGAGTTGGAGCCGATCTTGATTAAACTATTGCAAGATGACCCTAAAATGGAAGTAGATCAGATGTTGGGCTTTGAGAATGCCGGCGATGAGAATGGTGATCAAGATCTGAATGGCAGCAATGCCGAAAAAGGTAAAGGAGTTGAGTCTGCTAAAGTTGAGTGCGATTCGTCCCAAGCAATGGATAAGAAAGGAGGTGGCAAAGGGAAAAAGAAAAGTAAGTCAAAGAAAAACAAGAAGGCAAAGAGTCATAAGAAATAAGTGAGAATAGCAAGTGCTGAATGCTTAATTGGACTGTTTTTTGAGTTATGTTTTGTAATATGCTATGCAACTGTGTAAGAAATTGAAGTCCAAAGAGTATATTTGAATGTGATTAGATCATTTTTTTTGCTTTCTTGACAGACAAGTTAATGTATATGAGGTTCACTTACAAGTAGACATGTTTTTCGAACTCTTTTATAAGTAGAAAAATATGAAATCCAAGTTTAGTTTGATTATCTTTCGACCATTTGATGACTATTCGATTTTTGGTTTTTATCAATCTTTTTTGAATTTTCAAAGTGAATTTTCAAGCTCTATACATTCTTTTTCATTTTTTGCTCTTTAATTAACTATCCATCCGCTTCTATCATCGCCTATCGAATTGTATTTTAGTGAGGGCGAGGTAAATATTGCAATCGGCATCGATTTCAACGAGATTACATTCAAGGAGGCTGGAGTTGGAACCAATCTTGACTAAACTATTGCAAGATGATCCTAAAATGGAAGAAGATCAGATGTTTGGCTTCGAGAATGCCAAAGGCGATGAGAATGGTGATCAAGATCAGAATGGCAGCAATGGTGAAGAAAGTAAAGGAGTTGAGTCTGTGAAAGCCGAGTGCTATTCGTCCCGAGCAATGGATAAGAAAGGAGGAGGTAAAGGGAAAAAGAATGGTAAGTCAAAGAGAAACAAAAAGGGTCGTAAAAATAAGTGAGAATTAAATTATGATTTAATTAACAAAAAAAAATAAATCAATATGCTTGTTTCTTAATTTAATATGTTACTGGGTTGGTGGTATGTTGATTTTATTGTTTGGTGGTAATCTAGTTCAACATCACGATCATGGGGTTGATCATGTAAATAAGTATTCGACTCTCATTTATTCGAGAGCAACCATATTTCTATGTAGAGTTTGTGACTCCCCTCCCCTAATTCGTTGACAGTTTGGCTGAAAAGATGTCAGCACATTCTCATTTTTTTTTCGGTTTGGATTGAGTTTCAACTAAGCAAACCCAAAAGTCTTTGCTCGGTTCTCGGGTTGATGTTGTTTTGGCTCGGTTCAACCCAAACCGAACTGAAACAACATATAATGTATAATAAAAAAATAAAATTGATACAGGTTGATGCTGTTTTGGCTCAGTTCAACCCAAACCGAACATAAACATATAATATATAATACACAATACAATTTATACAAATTGATGTTGTTTTGAAATTTGACTTTTAAAAGTTAAAGCAATTCCAAAGTGTAATCTCGTCGACTTTGGTAATGTGTTGATGAATCTGATGACTTGATCCAACCCAACCGTAAAATATAAGGATTGGATTGGATTGGATTGATCGGTCTCTTTAATTGAGTTGGAAAATGACCAACCCAAATTTTTGGGTTGGGTCGAAAATCTCCCCCGACCCATGTACACCCCTATCGATTATGTGCTTAATGATAGGATGTGCAACTCGGTTGTTTTTATTGTTCTAGAAGTGTAGTAGATTTGACATGGGTTCAAGAGCTTGTTAGTATGTAGGAAATCAATGATAAATAATCAAACATGTATATAATCACACATGTATAGTAGTCATAGATTGCTCAATAAATCTTTGAGTTCGACCCAACCCCTTGTTGAGATAACAAATATAATGTAGATAAAGATATCAACTTTTAACCTTAAAAAAAATTTCAAACCATTTAAGAGTGATCGGATTTTGGAGTTATGGGAGGAGATGAGATGAAGTGGAAGACAAATATGAAGTTGAGCGATTTAGAATGATAAAATATTTATTTGAAAATTGATGTTTTGGAGAGAGAAAACTTTTAGAGAATTTATGTTTTGGAAAGTAGAAGTTGGAAAAATATTCTAGGGATTAGTACTGCTTTAGAGATAAGATTTTGATTTTATATTATTATTATTTATTGTGACTAGGTTTGATTTGAAATTTGATAAGATTAAATAAATTTGATGAGATGTGAAGAAGAGTTAAAAGAGGTATTGATATATAAAAAAAACAAACAAAAGATTGTGATATCATCGTCTCCGAACAACTCCTAAATCCAATCACCCCCTTAGTATTCATATCATCCACCTACTCAAAAGGTAAATGTATGTTATATAAAATAATTTGAAAAGTATTAAAAGAATAATAATAAAAATTTGAAAGCCTCTTACGTCCGGTCTTTCTATTTTATTGTTATTATGTTTTTTTCATTATCATTTTATTTTTTTTTTGAATTGACAGACACTAAACTTGTTTGTAACCACTCAAAATTCTTCATTATTTTCATAAAACAAGCTAAGCTAGTTCAGTGCATTGTAATTAGTGAACTGACTAATGACAATTAATGATTTTTATTTATTTATTATTTTTATGAATTAACTCTTTTATTTTTTAGAATGAATTAAATAACTTGATTGATTAATAGTAGGATTGGAATAGTGAAAAGTTTCACAAAAGTTCGTCTCCTCCACTTTCTCATATAATCCAATTTCCCAAACAAACAAACTCAATAATTAAAAAAAAAATTGAAAAAAAAAATCATTTCTATTTATAACAAATAAAAAATTGCCAAACTTATTCTCTTCCCTTTGTCTATTTTTGTTTCATTTCAAGTTTAAACAGCAATCAGGTACTCTTCAAACCTTAATTTCTCCCCTTTTATTCTATTTTCCCATTAAAAAAATAGATAAATTGTCTTATTGTTCAATAAATTTGATTTCTTGCATGTCAATAATTCAACATGTTTTTCTTTAATACTAATTTAGTATTGTATTAGTGTAAAATGTTTTGAATTTAAATCTTCGACCATTGTTATTTTCTTTTTCCCTTTCGTATCAATATATTCATGTCTTGCGTTGGATTTGTTATTTGAGATTATTGATAAAAAAAAATGATAGTTCAAGAAAAAAAATGAAGCTAAGGTTAATAGTTCAAGCATAAATATGTGATCGTGCTAAAGAGATTATAAATTGAGTCTTTGATCTTTAATTGTCGTTACGAGAAAAATAGCATTACAAAATAATCTTTAGAAAATTGGATGTGCCTTTTGAGATTCAACTTGGCACATTATTTGAGTTAATTTTAAAGTAAGTTTTAAAATTATTTGAGTTTGGAAAAGTATTTTTTTTTAATCAAATAATAAGTTCATATATCCTTGATTATGAATTGGAATCGGGTAAAAAGTTCTTTGGTTTTTAGTTTCTGATTATTTTAAAAATTGGATATATGTTTTTATTTTCATTACTTAATAATGGAGTTTCTAGCCAAATATAAAAAATGAAAACAAATATTTCGAAATTATATTCTTTAGGTTTTCAAAATTTTCTTTGTAAACGTACCTAAAAATAATAAGAAAACATGACCGGATAGTTAATTGTTTGGTTGTAAACAGTTCAACATCATTGTCGCAAGTTTGATCCCTGATCCCGAGAATTAGTAGTTGTCTTCATTCCCAAATGTGTACTCAAAAAAAAAAAAAACAAGAAAACACCAAACATAGTAATTATACGATTAATTTTTTTAAAAATCAAATAATATTTTTACTTACTATTTATATCTAAAAAATTGAAAAGCAAAAAATGCATTAAACCAAGAGCGTGGAAGTTGAACAGGCAACGTCATTTATTGTAAGAAAAAAAAACCACTCTAAACCAAAAAAAGAGTTTTATAGAATCTATAAATAACACAATAAACCAAAACGTTATTTATTGTAATAAATTTGTTGATTAAAAAAAAGATAGATAAATTTGAAATGTTAGTGATTTTTAATGTGTCTTGATTGAATTAATACTTAAATTAAGAAATGTGTACTAAAAAAACTAACTATTTTTAATATTTCTATTGAACTATTGTGATTTTTTTTTTCTCAAAAAAAAAAAAAATTGTTTTGCAATATATATAATGTGAATAAATATGAGTACAACTTTGGATTCTTTTTTTAAAACAATAAAATATTAAAGAATTCGAGTTGAATGAAAGTAGGCTTTAAAATACTTCAAAGAATAAAAAGAAAAAAACAAGATTCTGTAAAATTCTAGGGCTTCGTTCTTTTTCTCTCTAGAGAAAGTCTGTAGGCAGGTTTGGGTTTCTTTGTTTTGAAACAAGTGTGGGATCTTTGGTTCCTTATAGATCAAGGGAAGGGTTGGGTTTTCTCTAGCAAGCAGGTTTTTTAAGGGTTTGGTGCTTTTCTCTACTTAGGGAGAAGGGGAGAGTTGAGTTTTCTTCAAAAATGGAAAGTGACATATATTTTCAACTCCAGGGTATGCATATTACAGAAGAAGAGCAAAAATGCAACCTGGAAGTTGCTGATGATGAGCTAGACCAAGCAAATGGAGGGCTTGAAAATGACGCTTACTGCAAACTTCTTATCTCCAGATCTACAAATGCAGACTCGTTTCGTTCCTTAATACCAAAAATTTGGGGGCTTGAGGGCAGAATGGAGATTGAGTCCTAGAGAGGAATATTTTCATGTGCTATTTCTCAAATCTGGAGGATAAGAAAAGCGTGACAGAAGGAGGTACATGGATTTTTGATAGAAGCCTTGTTCTATTTGAAGATTCCAAAGCCACAACAAGGATGGAGGACCTTGAGTTCAGATTTGCTGTCTTCTAGATCCAGGTTAGAAAACTCCCTCGTCTCTGTTTTACAAGGAAATGGACTGAAAATATAGGCAACAATATCTGTACTTTTTTTTATGTTGATTTTGCAGAAAATGAGAGATGTAGGGGGTAAGGTTTTGAGGTTAAAAGCAAAGATTGACATTATTAAGCCTTTAAAAAGGGGAATGAGTTTAACTTTGGGAGCTATGGGAGAACCAATTTGGTTGGAGTTCTCATATGAGAGATTACCTGACTACTGTTTTGGTTGTGGCTGTGTTGGGCATGGTTTGAAAGATTGCTCAAAGGAAGTTGTCAAGGAGGTGGGGAAAACCGAGTATAGAGCTTCTCTTAGGGCAGATCCTGTTAGCAGCGGTTCCTTTTCAAATCTTGGAAGAAACCCAGATAGAAACATGGGTAGTTTCGGATTCGGAAAAGGAAGAGGTGGATACAGGGATGAGTCTGCTAGATGGCGGGTTGATGAAGAAGATCAACGATGGTGTTCAGAGGAGGATAGGGCAAGGAGTCATGAAGGGAAAAATGAAGCGTTGTTTGGAGGTTCTGTGGAGATCTCACATTGTGTTCCAAGGAAAGGAGATGACCGGAGGGGCGATCTGCCTGCCTAGAATGCAGCTCAAAAGAGCTCGTCGAAAGGGAAAAAGGTTCAGTTAGAAGGGTCTTTTCGAAAACAGTCAGGAACAGGAAATGAGCCGTTAGATCAAAATGGTCAGAAATTATGGCAGGGGAAGAGTACAATTTCAGCGAAGAAGTTGGGAAAAGAAGAGTCGGGTTCTCACATACGATCCCCCTTGGCTAGTGAAAAGCACACTGAAAAGATTGAGTACAGGTCAATTGGGCCGTGCAAAAAAGACTTTCTTCAAAGCCCAATTGTATGTGATGGAAAGGAAATGGGGCCAAAAAGGGTAGGGGCTGGTCTATCAGGCAGTGGAGACGGGCTTCAGCTAGATCTTTTGAAAGAAAATGATGGGTCGGATGTTGGTTTAATTGCAAAAAGGCTGGAAAATGTGGGTTGTGGAGAGTCTGAGATTGGGGCAAAGAATTTACCAATTTCTAATTCAAGCTGCTTAATTTTAAAGGATGGTTTGGAAGCATCTGTTTTGAGACGGGGGAGGATTAATAAAGAGGAAATTGAATTTGGAATGGGTTTTAAACCGGAGGATGAAGTAGTCAAGAAGGAAGACAAGATGGTTGAGGATTCTACTTTAAAAAATAAAAGCCTGAAATGCTGGAAGAGGAAAGCAAGGATTTTGGGCAAAGATAGTAATGTTGAGGATCCTTTGAAATCAAAGGATTTGAAAATCAAGTTACTTGGAAAACATTACTTAGAGGCTGAAGGAAATTTTGAGGGGGCGAAGAAGTTAAAAGAGGATTACGTTGCCAGTGGCAATGGGATATCGGTGGAGGCTGAAAGTCAGCCCCGCCGGATGCAATGAATGTTGGCTTTTTGGCCATCTCAAATTAATTAATTTTAACTAATTAATTGATTAATGTTTTGATGATAACAAACTTGAAATTTATTTACCAACAAATATAGTGCTTTGAAGTATACATTTTGTAGAGCTTGAAATAATAATTCAAACGCATTTTGAATTACTCAAATCAAAGTTAAGATGAAAAAGTTATGACCTAAAAGATTTTGAATGGTAAATCCCGACATGATAACGTAGCAAAAATTGGCCAATCCAAGAGCGACATGTGGAGCCTTGGATGTTTGACATTTGAGATTTCTTTTTGTGTTATAAAAAGTCTAGGTAAAAGCAAAATAGAAAAGAAAAACAAAGGTATCCATTATTATATTATTATTTGAGGATGTGTCTAACGGTAACTTTCTTAAAAGGGAAAGAAAGTTATATATTGTTATACTACTTTTATGTGTTTGTCCAAATGCAACTTTTTGAATATTATAATATTATTATGTCTTGTGTCTAACGGTAGCTTTTTGAATATTATAATATTATTATGTCTTGTGTCTAACGGTAACTTTTTGAATATTATAATATTATTATGTCTTGTGTCTAACGGTAACTTTTTTAATATTATAATATTATTATGTCTTGTGTCTAACGGTAACTTTTTTAATATTATAATATTATTATGTCTTGTGTCTAACGGTAACTTTTTGAATATATTATAATATTATTATGTCTTGTGTCTAATGGTAACTTTTTTGAATATTACAATATTATTATGTCTTGTGTCTAACGGTAACTTTTTGAATATTATAATATTATTATGTTTTGTGTCTAACGGTAACTTTGCCTCTTCATGTTTATTTAAGCTTCATCTTCTCCTTCAAATGCAGACACCAAGTTTCATATTTCTCAATCCTCCAAAATAAAGAAGTCTTCATTGTTGCTCTCTCCAAGCTTTCAATTTTCATCTTATTCTTGAGAGAGAAATTATTGTATTGTGAGGATTTGATTTGTGAGAGTTAAATTTGTAAATCCACTCTCGGAGAGAGTTTGTTCATCTTGATCTTACATTTCCAAATCATTGTACGGTTTTCTCTTGATCCATAAAAAGAGAGGTTGTAACGGTTTGATCTTGAGCCGTGGAAAAGATCGGGTTTGTTCTTGCTCCCGCAAAGGTTTGAACGTTATAATAACGGTTTGACTCTAAGCCGTGGAAAGAGTCTTCATTGTTTTAGTGGAATACCCAAGAGGAGCTTGGGGAGTGGAGTCGGTGCGCCGAACCACTATAAATTCACGGTGTCAATTTCTCTATCCTTAACTTCTTTTATTTTTGCAATTAATTTATTGTTATATTATATTAATTGCTCTTATATGTTTTGTTTGGTTGTTATAATTTTATCTTGACATATTCTTTACCAATCTTTATATTATAATTAAATAGGGTGCTTGAAATCGGTCTTTGATAATTTCTTATTTAATTTACATGGCATTCTTGGTTAAATTGATTGTTTAGTAAAAAGTAAATTCATTTGTTTAATTGGACCCACATTAGGAAAAAGTTTCATAAAGTTTAAAGAAACCCTATTCACCCCCCTCTAGGGTTGTCATACCGATCCTACAATGAAAACCCTTTGTTGGAATGCTCGGGGGTTGGGAAACTCTCGAGCCATGAGAACACTTTGTCATGAAGTGTGAAAGTCCGATCCTTTAATTGTCTTTGTCTCGGAAACCAAATGTTGTGATGATACTGCTGCTAAAGTTCGCATTGCTTGTCGTTTTTATAATTGTTTTTGTGTTCCCTGCGATGGTTTGAGTAGGGGATTGATGCTTTTATGGAATAATTTGGCGAATATTTCAGTGAATTCTTATTCCAAAGGGCATATTGATGTTACTGTTCGCAATGGTTTTTTTTGTGGAGGTTCACGGGGTTCTATGGGAATCCTGATCCTAGCTTGAGAAAAGATTCCTGGAATCTTCTATTGAGGTTGAATGCTTGTTCAACCCTCCCTTGGCTTATTGGGGGCGATTTTAACGAAATCCTTCATGATAGTGAGACCCTCTTTGGTGGACCAAGGAATGTCGCTTCTATGAATGGTTTTAGGGAGACGATCGATGAGTGTGGCCTCTCTGATATTGGCCACTCGGGAGATAGGTTCACGTGGAGAAAGAACAATAGAGTGGCAGATGCTACCAGAGTCCGTCTGGATAGGTATTTTGCAAATTTTTCTTTTATTTCTAAATCGAGTAAAATTGTTGTTGAGCACCTTAATTATCATTCTTCTGATCATAGGCCTATCCTAGCTTCTTTTCTTTGGGATTCCGAGATTAGATGTTGGGGTAAGCCTGGGCGAAAAATTATTAGATTTGAGGAGGGATGGGTGAAGTTTTCTGAATGTAAGGAGATTTTGTCTTCTGCCTGGGGCTTTCTGAATCAGGCAAGTTTTTCTGTTCTTAGGCTAAATGAAACTATTAAGGATAGTCTTGAAAAATTATCAAACTGGAACTTAAAGAGATTAAAGGGCTCTTTAAAAAATGCTATTTTTTTTTTAAAGAAATGGACCTTAAGGATGCTTTGGCCTGGGATGATGTTGTCTCGTCGGATAGGATTAGGGATCTTGAGATAGATATTGATAAGTTATTGGCTGAAGAAGAGTCGTATTGGAAGCAGAGATCTCGTGAGGAGTGGCTTGCCTTGGGCGTTCGTAATACCAAATGGTTTCATGCTAAGGCGTCCCATCGAAGGAAAAAAAATAAAATCGTGAGAATTTATAATGGGTTGGGACAATGGGTAGATGGGGAGGAGGAGGTTGCTAAAGTTGCTCTAAATTATTTTAATAATCTCTTTTTGTCTCAAGGGACTCATGAGCTTGGTTTGAATCGTATCCTTGATTGTGTGAATGCGAGAGTTTCTGATAGGGATAATTTATACCTTGAAAAAAGCTTGACTTCTGTCGTTTGCTTTAAAAAGTATGGATCCCACCAAAGCCCCGGGGCCAGATGGCACCAATGCTCATTTCTTTAAAAAAAAATTGGGATATTGTCGGTCTTGATGTTACTGCGGTCTATCTTAAAGTCCTCAATGAGGGAGTTGATGTGGGTCCTCTGAACCACACATTTATTGCCCTCATCCCAAAGTCTTTGGCTCCGGAAAAAATGGAGGAGTTTCGTCCCATTAGTTTGTGTAACACTGTCTACAAAATTATTGCTAAAATGATAACTAACCGAATGAAACGCATTATGGATAAGATTATTTCCCCAAATCAGTTTGCCTTTGTCCCAGGTAGGCTTATATCTGATAATGTGATTATTGGTTTTGAATGTATTCACTCTATTCTCACAAATAAAAACAAAAATGATGGTATGATTGCCTTGAAACTTGATATGGTAAGGCTTATGATAGAGTGGAATGGCACTTTGTGTTTAGCATGATGCATAAGCTAGGTTTCAGCCAAAGGTGGATAAAGATCATCAGAGCTTGTGTTACAACTGTGAGATACTCAGTCCTCATCAACGGTGTGCCTCAAGAGGAGTTTGCCCCTCAAAGAGGGTTAAGGCAAGGAGATCCTCTTTCTCCTTACCTTTTCCTTCTTTGTGTTGAAGGCCTTTCTGCCATCCTTAACAGGGAAGAATCCTCTAGCTCCTTTGGAAGTTTAAAAATTAATCGCTATTGTCCTTCGATTTCTCATCTTTTTTTTTTTTGCTGATGATAGTCTTTTATTTTTTAGGGCAAGAATTTCGGATTGCAACAAGATTAAGGACATTCTTTTGGCGTACAGCCAAGCCTCGGGACAACAAATTAATTATATAAAATCTTCAATGATGATCAGCAAGTCAGTGGATGTGAATCAGAAAGAAATCCTCAGTAGGTTGATGGGGGTGAAGATTGATATTGACCTGGGTACTTATCTGGGGATGCCTTCTCAAGCCAAGAGGAAAAAAAAAGAGATGTTCGGGGCTTTAAAGGAGAAAGTGGGGAATTGTCTGCAAAAATGGAAAGGCTTGTTGCTCTCCAGAGGGGGAAAGGAAATTCTTATTAAAGCTGTGGCTCAGGCAATTCCGACCTATACTATGAGTTGCTTTAGAATCCCTAAAGGCCTGATCCAAGAGCTTGAAAGTATGTGTGCAAATTTTTGGTGGGGTCGGGGGGAGAAAAGGATAAGATGCATTGGTTGAGTTGGAAGAAGCTTTGTTTTGCTAAAGATAAAGGGGGTCTTGGTTTTCGAGATCTGGAAGATTTCAATCAAGCTTTGCTTGCTAAGCAAAGTTTGAGGTTATCTAGGTCTCGAAATAGCCTGTTGTTTAAGATTCTTAGTAGAAAATATTTCAGGCACGGTGAGTTTTTGGCAGCCACTCTGGGAAACAATCCCTCGATGACTTGGCGAGGAATTATATGGGGGAGAGATTTGTTTTCCAAAGGCTATCGATGGAAGGTGGGTGATGGGCGAAGGATTATCATTGGCAAGGACCCGTGGTTACCTGGTGTTATTAATAACAAATCGACCTCTGTGTGTATTGAGTGGAAGGATAGATATGTGGCTTCAATAAAAAATGGTCCTCTATGGAATAGCAGACTCATCAAGTCCATTTTTAATAAAGAGGAGGCTGACTGCATTCTTAGCATTCCAGTGGGTAGAAACAGTAGAGAAGATGAGGTTATTTGGAATTCCTCTAATGGGGTTTTCTCTGTAAAAAGTGTCTACCGCCTCGCCTCTATCTTAGCTGTCAAGAATAATCTGACATCGTCGGATCTTTCCTCGGCTATGACCACTTGGAAACATTTTTGGAAAGTTTCTGCCCCTCCAAAAATCAAGATTGGGGCCTGGCTTTTCTTAAATAACGCGATTCCAACCAAATCTAATATTTACTGTAAGGGTATTGATATCACGTTGATGTGCCCTCTTTGTAAGAGAGGGAAAGAAACGACCCTTCACCTTTTAAAAGATTGCAAGGTTTTTGTTAAGGCATGGGAAGAGATTTTTCTTGTTCTAACTAAATTTAAATATTTTTTCAGGCAGGTTTCGGCAGGGGAGATTTTTTGGGATGGGCTTGTTTCGATTCTTTCTTTTGAAGAGAGACCTATGGCCATTCTCTTTATTTGGGCTATCTGGAATTTTAGGAACTCCCGTGGAGCTTCTCAGGAAATTGCTAACCATTCTGATTTGGTTAGCTTTTTTAATCAGGTTGTCTCACGTTATTTTCTTGTGTCTATTCTAGGTTCAACGATGGCTTTGGTACCTATGTCACAACAACTTCATCAAAGATGGGTGGCCCCAGCTTACGGGTTTTGGAAGTTGAACGTGGATGCTTCCTGGTCTCCGTTGACAGGATTGGGAGGGATTGGCTGGATCGTCCGTGATTGGCTTGGGTCTCCGATTCTTGTTGGTGCGCGACCCACAGATCGGAGCTTGTCTGCAAAACACCTGGAAGGCTATGCTGTGTTGGAAGGGCTTCTTCAAATTCTGAAGATGCAGAGGCATGTGACTCCTTTTGTCTTGGTGGAATCTGATGCTTCAGTGGTCATTGACTCAATTAATGGGATTTCTCAAGACTTTTTCTGAATTACAGTGTATTGCTGATGATATTTTAGAGTTGACCATGTTGTTTAGGGGGATTTCTTTTTAGAACGTCTCTAGATCATGTAATGTTGCGGCTGATGCCTTAGCCTCCCTATGGCGGGGTGATCTTAGTCTCTGTGTTGAGGCTCCGACTGGCTTTAGTAATGTGGACTCTTTTTGGAAGGGGACCCTCCCCCCTTGTGTTTCCTCGACAATTGACGAGGATTGTGTTGGTTTGGACTATGGTTGATGAATGTGAATGGTTCCTCTTTCAAAAAAAAAAAAAAAAACAAGATTCTGTATGCAAATGATTTTGTTTGGGAAATTATTTTATTATAGGATTTCTTAAAGAAAAGTTATCCAATTAATGTGTGTTTCAAAAAAAAAAAAAGGTTATCCAATTAATGATGGAACTTTCTCACACAATTGTCGTACATCTTAAAGTAAAAGTCGATTAAACAATTTGTAAATTAGGTCAAATTATAAATTTAGATTTTGTATTTTAATTATATCCACTTTTTTATTTTTTATTTTTTATTTCATCTCCGAATAGTAGTAATTAGGTCAAATTATAAGTGTTCGTAGTCTCATTCCTCCGACTCAAAACATTTTAATCATATTATTTCATAATTGTTTTTTATATTTATCATTCTTGTCAAGCTGAACTATATTATTTCTGACAATAAATAAATTAAAAAATGGGAAGAGAGAAAAAAACATATAAAAAATTAACAACTATGATATCGTATTATCTCAAATACGATATTGTAATAAAAAAATTAATGATAGATGCTTAAACCAACTATTTAGAGTGATCGAATGAGTAAGTGATGCAGTTGGTTATCTAGTTTAGTGTTAATTTATTTCAACTTTATGATTACGAGTTCAAGCTTGAAAATATTAGTTTGAATCTATTATGGAAAACAATTATGGTACTCATGAAAGTAAATTTTTAACAAAAAATGTAAAGTTGTGTGTCTTATACGATGCTACACAATCTTAACAATCATAAAATAACTTAATAGTCAAGAAAACTTTAGAATGTGATGAATTCAATCTATGGTGACCATCTATATAAAAAATTATTTTCTTCAACCTTTCATGACATTTAAATATTATAGGTAAGAAGATATGTCACATGATATTATTCAAAGTGCCTGCAAATATCTCGTACATTCATCAATTTGAAATATTCTAATAATTTTTCTAAAGTACACCAAGGATGTGTTTGGGCCTCCGTTTATGTAAACGGTCGGATTGGTTATAATAATTCAATTGATATGTGCCCCACCGTTTATTATAAAACGGTGGTTACTTAAATCTGCATGCCGAGTTTATCTAAACCTTATATATATATATATATTACTTTCTTTTTGTTACATAATCAACCTCTCAAAACACCGTTTATCATAATTCTTGTTATAATAACTTGTCCCTCAAACACTATTTTTAATAATTTACCGTTTATCCTAATCTTCCGTCTATCATAACGAAATTGGTGTTCCAAACACACTTTAATCAATTTCGATTCACAACTTTTTGAGTACAGTCTTTCCATTATAGAAAAGTAAAAGCATATACCAAAAAGTGAAAGAAAACCATACAAACCATACAACAAAATCACAGTGTGAGAAAAAGTTTCTTCCAAACGAAGAAACCATTGACAGTACAAGTCCGGACATAGTCGCTTTAGGTCTTTGAATTTTCTTTGCAATGAAGAAGGGAAAATCCAACAATTTCTTCCCAAGCATTACAGTTTTGTTCCATCTCTTCTGCACTTTTCTCTCTTGGCTTTGGGTTCTACAAATTTTTTGCACAAATTAAATGGTATGCACAATTTTTTTTTTAGGAACATTTGGTTTTTGGTAGAGAACAGAGGAAGGATTTTGGATGAAATCATGAGAACCCATTTGATGGATTGTGTGTTTTGTTGGTCCTATTGAAGAAATAGACCAAGCCATTGGCCTTGTTTTTTCCTTTCCTTTTGTTTGTTTGTTTTGTTTTTTTTTTCCTCTTTTGGGTTGTGTTCTAGGAAGTTGTAGATGAAATGAAATTATATGCTGAATCTTTTTTTTTTTTTTTTGAAGAACATTTTGTTTTTATGGAGAACAGAGTAATAAGATCAATGATGAAATTAAGAAAAACCCCATTTGAAGGATATTGTGTTTTCTACTTTTTTTGGTACTATTGAATAAACAGACTAATATATTGATCATAATTCCCCATCTCATCATGTTTTGTTGATTGTTTTATTTTTCTCACTTGGCTTGTGTTCATTGAAGTTGTTGATGAACTGAACTGAAATAGTATGCTGATTTTTTTTTTTTTTTTTTCTGAAGAATATTTGGTTTTTGTTGAGAACAGAGGAAGGATCATTGATGAAATCAAGAAAAACCCATTTGAAGTATATAAACCAAGACATTGACCTTCTTTTCCCTATCATCTTGTTTTTTTTCCCTCTTTTGAGTTGTGTTCCTTTTTTTTTTAAGAACATTTGGTTTTTGCATAGGAAGGATTATAGTTATTGTGTTTTCTTGGTCTGGGACAGCTTATGCACACCTCAACTAGTTTTCTTGACCTATCGAACAAATAGACCAGGACATTGACCTTACTTTACACCTCACCTTGTTTTTCTCTTTCGGGTTGTGTTCTATGAAGTCGTTGAAGAAATTAAATGATATATGAATCTTTTTGAAGAACATATTGTTTTTGTGGAGAACAGAGGAAGGAGAGCATGGGCCATTTGACAGATTTTGTGTTTTCTTGGTCACATGAAGATATTTTCAATGAAGATTTGTACCAAGATGAGGTTCTTTTCTCTCACTTACTCATTTCCACTTACTTTTCTTTCCATTAGTTTTGTTCTTTTTGTAAAGTTTGATGCAATGAGGGTTCTCCTTTTTGTGTTGATCATTCTTTAGTTTCTGTTTCATTCTTAGTTATTTGGTTGATGTAAAGATTTGTTGCTGACCCAACTTGATCATCTTGGTTTGTTGTATTCTTTGACCAAATAACTTCCTTGCTTTATTCGAAAGTAGTTGTTCTTCATTCATGTAAGTTATGGTGAGTTTTGATTACAGTTATGCTTGCCATTTTTGTTTGTTTGAAGGATTCTTTTCAAAATCATAAATGTAGTTTTCACTTGGTTTCCAAGTAGCTTATTGATGCCATGTTTCATTTATGAATATCTTTTTTGGTAGATCGAAAAGATTCCGTGGACTTTTGACTCTGTCCAGCGCTATTTTGGATCATTTGTCAACCCTTTACTAGAGGAGACAAGAGCTCAGCTCTATTCGTGCATGGACATTGATGTTATCTCGACTGCGCCATTTGCTGAAGTGATTTATTTTGAAGAATGTAAGCCATTTGGTACTGGATTATATGAGTGCAAAGTTAATGGATGGAAGAACAAATCCAACCGAATCGGGAAGGAGCCTTACAAACTGTTACCTGGGGATGTATTTATTTTGGCTGATATCAAACCTGAAGTTGCTTCAGATTTGCAAAGAGTGGGAAAATCTTGGAGTTTAGCCATTGTCCATAAAATCTCGGAAAACGATGAGAACGAGGAGGATCTTACCTCCACTTCTTTTAAAGTGAAAATATCAGTGGATAACTCTGAAATGATTGAGAAATTGACGTTTGTGGTCTTTTTGTTCAACATACTCCCGAGCAAAAGAATATGGAATGCGCTACACATGGATAGAAAATCAAAGATTATCAGTAAAATTCTATGCCCTCATTCAATGGTGAGCGACTTTTGCTCTTAGACTAATAAGCATATTGCTGAATGGGTGTTTTATTTTCTAGTAAGAAATGATAGAGCTTATAAAAAAAAAATAAGGAAACATTTTGTTTAAAAAGCAATGAGCTTTGGTTCCCGTGCCTTTAAATATTTAGTATGGCAAGCTTTGATTCTCGATTATAAAAAAAAGAGAAGGAAAGAGCCAACAAGAGTATAGTTTGTATCACCTTGTACAACCTAGTAACAAAAAGGTGGTAGGTTCGAATCTCCACCCAAGTGTCATTGAATAAGAAAATGGATTGAAAGAGTAGTATGACCTGAAGTTTTGTTTGACTGTAATTAACAAATTAATGGTGTGCACAAGAAATGGAGGTAGAAATAGTATCATCTCATAATATACTGTTGCATTATGCCTTGAATGCACTAATGCCCCACGATTAGTAGTCGGCGAGAACGTAAGTTAGCATTATGTAATTAGGTTTTAATTAGAGCGCATATATAAGCTCGAATTAAAATCCTAGCCGTTTTATGACATTTCTCTGTAATTCGCCTCTCTGAATAAAACTCGTTCTCCCTCTCTGCCCGTGGACTAGCCAACACAACGTTGGTGAACCACGTAAATCCTTGTGTGTGATTTCTGTTTTTTTCCTCTTTTACGATTTCTTTATCTTCGTTATTGATTGTTGATTGCCGTTTCATAACATATACATATTTTAAAAGCATTGTTCTTCCATCCTTGAACACCCAAATAAGATCAATCTATTGTTTTTAACCTAATCAATTTTTCCCCATGTTATGATTCTATATGTTTCAAATATTTTAACACGTATTTTTTTAGAAGTAAAAAGCTCTTTTTTTTTGCACAACAGGATATTGAATATCATGGCATGTCTAGCCTTCTGAATCAGAATTTGAATGTCAATTTTCTCTCATCATTGAATGACTCTCAAGGAAGAGCTGTTTTGTCATGCCATTATAAAGTGAGTTATGAGCATGAGTCTGCTATTGACCTTATCTGGGGGCCGCCGGGGACTGGAAAAACGAAGACAGTAAGTGTGTTGCTCTTAAACCTTATGCTGAACAAAGTCAGAACTATCACTGTAGCTCCAACAAATGTTGCCATTGTGGAAGTTGCCTCGCGTGTCCTTAATTTGGTCAAGGAGCTGGATGAACTCGAACATGGACCAGATTGTTTGTTCTATTCTTTGGGTGATGTTCTATTATTTGGTTATAAGGAGAGGCTCAAAGTTGTGTCAAATGTTGAAGAAATACATTTGGATTATCGAGTTCAAAAACTTGTGGAGTGCTTTAGCTCTCTCACTGGTTGGAGGCATTGCTTTTCTTCCATGACTGATTTTCTGGAAGATTGTGTTTCTCAGTACAATATTTTCTTGGAAAATGAATTAAAACAAGATCATATTGATGATCACGAAACTGACGAGAAGTGCAGCTTAAGGAAACCTGAGGATGATAAGGTGGTCAGCAAGTCTTTTCTTGAATTTGCAAGAGAGAGGTTTGTGTATGCGGCATCTCAACTCCGGGAATGTCTTGCAATCTTCGGTACTCATTTACCTCGGAAATGCACTTTGGAGCTTAATTTTCAGGACATGGCTTCACTTGTTAAATCAATAAATTGTATTGAAGATTTACTGTTTCAAGAAACTGTTGTTTCTGAAGTACTTGAGGATCTTTTTACACATCCCATTGTAGGTGATGATCTCCCTACAACGTGTATAGATTTTGCTTACTTGTTCAATATGACAAGAAGTAACTGCCTTTCTCTTTTGAAATCTCTTCATTCTTCCTTAAATGCACTTAAGCTTCCAAGCAAGGCTAACAAAGTATCGATCGAGCATTTTTGCTTTCAGAATGCTTCTTTGGTCTTTTCCACTGCTTCAAGCTCGTATAGGTTACATTCTAGGGACATAGAGCCTTTTAAAGTTTTAGTAATTGATGAAGCAGCACAATTAAAAGAGTGTGAGTCGGTGATTGCATTACGACTTCCACATATCAAGCATGCTATCCTCATAGGTGATGAGTGCCAATTACCAGCAATGGTTGAAAGCAAGGTAGAATATTTTATTTCTCAACAATTACTGTTTTTTGAATGAAATTTAATATATTTTACTTCTTTCTTTTTAAAGCTTGCTACTGATGCTGGCTTTGGAAGAAGCTTATTTGAGAGGTTCAGCTCTTTGGGTCACCCTAGACACCTTCTCAATGTGCAGTACAGAATGCATCCTTCTATAAGTTACTTTCCGAATTCGAAATTCTATTCTGGCCAGATCTTAGACGGTCGTAATGTCCTAAGCTCAAACCTTCAGAAGAACTATCTTTTAGGATCTATGTTTGGGCCCTATTCTTTTATAAACATAAAGTATGGAAGAGAAGAGAAAGATTATATCGGCCATAGTCGGAAAAATATGCTCGAGGTGGCCGTTGCTTTAAAAATAATTCGAAGTTTGTACAAAGGTATGTCTATTTTGACTCTGCTGCTAGTTGAGTTACTTGTTTCCTTTTTTATTTTCAACTGAATTTTATCTGGTACTTTTCATTTGTCTTTTTTTGAATAAACTGTAACAAACATTCCTTGTTTCAAACTTCAAAGTGCAGCTTTTATGAAGATTCTAGGATCTAAGGATTATATATAGAGATAAAAGAGATTATTGCCCTTTATATGGTTAAGTGAAAAGGTGTTAATTCGTAGATTAAATTTGATTAGTGAATTTCCAAGTAGTTTGTATTTTAGCTTTTCTTACTGTTTCTACAGAATGGAAAAACTCAAAAGGGAAGCTTAGTATTGGTGTCATCTCCCCATATTCTGCTCAAGTAACTACAATTCAAGATCAAATTGGACACAAGTATGATAATCTTGATGGCTTTAAGGTGAAGGTGAAATCTGTGGATAGCTTTCAAGGTGGTGAGGAAGATATAATCATTATATCTACAGTTAGATCAAATAGTGGTTCTTCTATTGGATTTTTATCTTGTGTTCAAAGGACAAATGTTGCTCTTACAAGAGCTAGGTACTGTTCATTAAAATTCTTCTTTGTATGTTTTGATTTTACTTCATCCTATATTTGATGAATACTTACTGCCCATATACATGCTTCAGATATTGTCTATGGATATTGGGGAATGATAAAACGCTGTCGAATAGCGAGTCATCTTGGGCTCATTTGGTCCATGATGCTAAAAGTCGAGGCTGTTTCTTCAATGCCGACGACGATGAAAACCTGGCCAAAGCTATATTGGAAGTTAAAAAGGAGTTCAATCAACTTGATGATTTATTGAAAGCAGATAGTATTCTTTTCAATCATGCAAAATGGAAGGTGCAAGACTGTCATAGTCTCTCATTATTTATTTATTTATTCTTTCTTTGTTTTTACTGACCTTTTCTATAATTCTTCTCTTACATGTATAGGTTCTATTCAGTGATAGATTTTTGAAATCATTCAAGAAAATATCATCAACTGAAACAAAGAAAAAAGTTTTGAATCTTCTGCTAAAACTTTCTAGTGGATGGAGGCCTAAAACAAGAGATTTGAATTTGGTATGTGGAAGTTCAACCAGGATTTTGAAGAAAATCAAGGTCGAGCGTCTCTATGTAATTTGTGCAATTGATATAGTAAAAGAGTCTGCGTACATGCAAGTTTTGAAGATTTGGGATGTCGTGCCATTGGAGGATATTACAAAATTGATCAATCATCTTGACAACATATTCAGCTCATACACTGATGAATGCATCAATCTTTGTCAAGAGATATGCTATGATGGGTATGTGGTATTGTTTTTGGGGTATCCCATGCATCTTTTTTTAAGCTATTGAGAATTACTATTAAGTAATAGTTAAAATCTTGTTGTATATTTTAAAATAATTTGAACTTTGGATTTTCTTTCATGCTTAGGAGTTTGGAGGTTCCAAAAACTTGGGCATTCTTGTTGGAGCTTGAACGGTACAAAAGTTGTGTTGATAATTCGAATTGTGACAACTTACAAGGTGTTGTATATGATGGTCGAAGCTATGTCGAGAACTCAAAAGTTAAAGATAGTTTATTGTTGATGAAATTTTACTCTTTATCATTTGGTGTGATTAGTCATTTGCTTTCGGCTGGAGTTGGAATTGAGTTGGACCTCCCATTCGAAGTCACGGATGAAGAACTAGAGATAATTCTTTCTCGAAGAAGCACTTTCATACTTGGACGGTCTGGAACTGGGAAAACTACTGTATTGACAATGAAGTTATATCAGAAGGAAAAGTTGCATTATTTGGCTGCAAAATCCTATAAAAATGAGAATGATGCAAGTTCAGATAGTACACAAAAAGAGATTTTGGAGACTCCCGTAGAGAAAAATGTAGTTATTTTGCGTCAACTTTTTTTAACAGTTAGTCCGAAACTTTGCTATGCTGTTAGGCACCATGTTTCTCACTTGAAAAGGTGGGATATGCACTATAAACGTATCGCTATTATCTACATATCGATATTATCTACTTTTTCATGGTCTAGTGGTCAAGAGTGTCATAACTAAGAGGTGATGAGTTCAATCTATTCTGGTCACCTACCTTGGAAATAATTTTTTACGGGTTTCCTTGATATCCAAATGCCGTAGGTTTAGATGGTATGTCTCGTGGAAATGGAGGTGCGAGTAAGCTGACTTGGACACTCAAGGATACAAAAAAGCTCTCATTTCTCTGCATTAAATTAACTTGGTAGGATTATATGGAAACAACCTAGAGAGATTTTCAATCCTTTTAGTCACTATAATTTTGAAACTAGAATATTGTTTGCTTAATATGTTAATCAGATGAGTTTATTCTTTTGAAATTTGATATGATTTAAATGTGGCACTATTAAGCATTTGATTTGATATTCTGTTTGATTTGATTAACTTTAATTTGTTTAAGATCTTGGCTATATTTTATTGACTTATTGCTATATATTTGATTCGTTTACAGCCATGCTTGTGGTGAGGATACTAAGAGAACAACTGCATTAGATTTGGAAAATATGGATGACTTAGAAGAACAATTCTTGGATGTCCCAGATTCCTTAACCAATCTTCTACCCAAGTCATATCCTCTTGTGATAACTTTTTACAAGTTCTTGATGATGCTGGATGGAACTTTGGGCAATTCGTATTTCGAGAGATTTTGTGATGCAAGAAATCTGTTATATGGTCAAACTCATGGTTCAAGGTCTGTTGCCTTACAATCTTTTATTCGGAAGAATGAAGTTAACTACAATCGTTTCAGGTCTTCTTATTGGCCCCGTTTCAATACACAACTAACAAAAAAGCTAAATTGTTCAAGAGTTTTCACTGAGATTATTTCACATATAAAAGGCGATCCTCGAGCCATTGATGCAGGTGATGGTAAACTAAGTAAAGAGGATTATGTTCTACTGTCCGAAGGTCGAACATCTAGCTTAAGCAGGCAGGAGAGAGAGATCATTTATGATATCTTCCAAAGTTATGAAAAATTGAAGATGGAAAATAGAGAGTTTGATTTGGGTGATTTTGTTACCGATCTGCATCTTCGCCTTAGAAATCAAGGATATGAGGGTGATGAAATAGATTTCATTTACATTGATGAAGTGCAAGATTTAAGCATGAGTCAAATTGCCCTTTTCAGTTATGTTTGCAGAAATGTTGAAGAGGGGTTTGTGTTTTCTGGTGATACAGCTCAGACCATTGCAAGTGGGATTGATTTCAGGTTTCAGGATATAAGATCTTTATTTTACAAAAAGTTTGTATTACCAAAGATAAAGAGTGGAGGCTGTGAAAGGGAAGATAAAGGACACATCTCTGAGATTTTTCATTTAAGTCAAAATTTTCGAACACATGGCGGTGTTCTTAATCTATCACAAAGTGTAATTGATCTTATCTATCATTTTTTCCCACAATCAATCGACATTTTGAAGCCTGAAATGAGTCGTATTTCTGGTGAATCCCCCGTGCTACTTGAATGTGGAAACAATGAAAATGCAATTAAAATGATCTTTGGAAATAAAAGTAATGTTGGTAGTAGCAGTATGGAAGGATTTGGGGCCGAACAAGTAATATTGGTACGTGACGAATCTACCCAAAAAGAGATCTTGAACATTGTTGGAAATAAAGCTCTTGTTCTTACAATAGTAGAGTGCAAAGGGCTTGAGTTTCAGGTAAAATAATCTTTTATTTTTTACTATAGATGATTAGATCGGATTTCTTACAGTAAATTCTCACCCCACTGTAAAATCATCGGTTGATACTAATATCCTTTGATCTGAACTGTTGGTTGCTATAATTAAATTTACCTCAATCCATAAGCTTAGGCTTTTGGATTGATTGGTGGTTTAACATAAGTTAACATGGTATCAGAGCAGGAGGTCATGAGTTCAAATCCCTGCCAAGTCGTTTCCTCCCTAATTAAATTAAATTCCACTTGTAGGGCATTTCTCAAATATCAAAGCCCACAAGTGAGGGGGAGTGTTGGTTGCTATAATTAAATTTACCTCAATCCATAAGCTTAGGCTTTTGGATTGATTGGTGGCTTAACATAATTCAACATGAACTTATTGCATTTTTTTTTCCTTGTTTCTTTCTGTAGGATGTGTTATTATACAATTTTTTTGGTTCCTCACTTTTGAAAAAGAAGTGGAGGGTCATTTACAAATATATGGAGGAACTAGACATGCTCGATTCAAGCCAACTTCATTCTATCCCACAATTTAGCGAGTCAAAACACAATATTTTGTGCTCTGAGCTGAAGCAATTGTACGTTGCTGTGACTCGCACGAGGCAAAGACTGTGGTTATGTGAGGACACAAAAGAGCATTGTGAACCTCTGTTTGACTATTGGAAGAAAAAATGTGTGGTGCAAATTCAACAGTTGAATGATTCCCTTGCACAATCCATGCTAGCTTCAAGCAGTAAGGAGGACTGGAGGTCACAAGGGTTTAAGGTTAGCAGATCCTCTTATTCAAATTCTATTGATATTATGTTGACATATGAAATTTATTTGTCCCAGATCACATTTAACTATTTTATTCTGCTTTGTTTGTTGGTAGGATTGATTCCCTTGTTCTTATTCCTTTTTCTATATGAAACATGCTAATTGTTAGAACAAAGAAAATGTTGGACATCCAAAGTCATAATAAAGCACTTCTTCAGGATGCAGTTCTAAACCCTAATATTTTCCCAATTTCTTCCAAAACACTCAAGAGCTTTTGCTACATGATTATTATTTTCTTTGCACAAAATCTAATATCTTCTTTTCTTACACAGCTATATCATGAGGGCAACTATAAAATGGCAACAATGTGTTTTGAGAGGGCTGAAGATGACTATTGGGAAAGAAGATCCAAGGCCTCTGGCCTTAAAGCTTTTGCAGAACATATCCACAATGCAAATCCTCTAGAAGCTAAGGCAATCCTTAGAGAAGCAGCTGGGATATTTGAAGCAATTGGGAAAGCTGATTCTGCCGCCCAATGCTTTTACGATATTGGGGAGTTTGAAAGGGCAGGTATGTACAATCCTTTCCTACTCATTAAATTAGTGTCCCAATTTCTTGTCTTAGAAACTAGTCCTGTTTGTTTGATCTCCTTCCAAGTTTCATCTGTTCCCCTATGAGCAAAGCAGAGTGTTTTTCTGCTTGCTTGTGATGTTTGTGAAAGGAATTTTGTTTTAAACATTATTAAATCAAACTTGTACGCCCGTGCCGCTAATTTATTTGCCCGAGTTCATTCTAAAATGATGTCATTCCTGCAGGGGTTATTTTCGAGGAAAAATGTGGCCAATTGGAGAAGGCAGGGGAGTGTTTTCATCTAGTAAAGTTGTACGACCGTGCCGCTAACTTATATGCGAGAGTAAATTGCTTTTCTGCATGTTTGAATGCTTGCTCTGAAGGGAAATTGTTTGACATTGGTTTGCAATACATTTTATCCTGGAAACAAGATGCTGGACTTGATCAGCACGTGTCCAGAAGTAAGGAAATCGAGAATCTTGAACAAGAATTCTTAGAAAAATGTGCTCTTCATTTTCACAACTGCAGGGACAGTAGATCGATGTTGAAGTCTGTTAAAAGTTTTCGAACTGTGGATTTGATGCGCAAATTCTTGAAGTCTTGGAATTGTCTCGACGAGCTCCTTTTGTTGGAAGAAGAATTGGGAAACTTCTTGGAAGCTATAAAGATTGCAAAGTCAAAAGCTGATCTGCTTCATGTGGCTGATCTTCTAGTCAAGGCAGGAAATTTTAGCGAGGCTTCTACGCTTCTCGTACAATATGTCCTCGCCAACTCACTTTGGTTGCCAGGAAGCAAAGGTTGGCCCTTGAAGAAGTTTGAACAAAAGAAAGATCTTTTAAATAAGGCGAAGCTCTTAGCAGAAAAAGACTCTAGAAAGCTATACGATTGCATTTGCACTGAGGCAGACATTATATCAGATGAAAATGGAAATTTGGAAGCTCTGACTGGATATTTAAAATCTTCTAAAATCCACAACAGTGTTAAAGGTGAAATGATATGTCTTAGAAAGATTTTGGATGTCCATTTTCATTTGAACTCATCAAAATACACTTGGGAAGATGAACTGGTTTCTGATATAGCCAAGCATTCAGAAGAAATGGTTTCAAAGAACCAGGTGTCCTCTGAAACTATGGTTTACTTTTGGCAATGTTGGAAGGATAGAATATCGAATGCCCTCGAAAGTCTCAAGAGTGTTGGTGTGAATGATGCTGATCTTTATGGCGAGTTTTGCTTAAATTTCTTTGGTGTTTGGAAGCTGAACAACAGTCACATATTGCTCAACTCTGATGCTGATTGGGCCAAAAAGGATGAGAGGTTCCTTCGTAGAAATGGGAAATTTGTTTCCATTGATGCTGCCCAGTTTTCTTTATCAGCCAAGAACTATTGGAAATCAGAATTGCTTTCTTCTGGACTTGAAGTTTTAGAAAATCTAGAACACCTTTATAAATTTTCTAACAGAAGCATGTTCTCGGCGTTTCATCGGTCCAGGCTTCTCATTTGCATGTTTGAAGTTTCAAAATTCCTTCTGGAAAGCACATATTTGAAACATGGATACCATGATAAGAATAAGAACATGTTTGAGAGATTCTATATATTGGCTAAGGGGGAAATCCAAGCTCACTTGTTTCCATCATATTGTCAAGTTCCATTGAACGAGAATGTGATATCTCTACGACTTACCAGTGCTTGTCGTAATATGATTAACGAAATTATCGCAGAGAACGTTAGCTTAAAGAATAAACCAACTTATGGTCTAGTTGGAAGGCTTGCAATGATGATTCTTGGATCAGGGAAACTTAATGAGAAATTGTGTGAAAAAATAGTCAAATGGTTAGAGGAGATTCCTCCTTGGAGTGCATTCATTCAAGAACTTTGCAACAATATGAGTGCAGAGAATGAACCGAAGAGGAACTCTGCAAAATATATATCTCTTGTGTGGAGATTTCATGAAGCTATAAGGGACATGTACAGCGTGAATTGGGTCCGTATGAAGGATTATATTTCGCCTTTCTGTTTCATGTACCTCGTCGAAAGGGTTCTGATTATGGAATCATCCATGAAAGGGGGATACTTCATCACTACAAAATCCTCTTTTGTTGAATGGCTCATCTTCCATGAAGGAAATTCTGATATAACTTCCATTTTAGGAACTCAAGCACAACATTCTTTTCGCCCGACCCTTGATTTTTTGGCTCACATTCTTCACCAACTTCTTTTCGACTTGAGAACAACAATGGAATGGTTAAGAAAGACTCATGATATTAAGGACTATCCAATACTGGTGCGGAGATTGGTTGTTTTCACATGCCTGCTTCATCTCAACTTTGGCATTTGCTTTGATCTACTCCGCCATCTCCTTGGTCGCAACTACATCACTGAAAATTTACCCTGGGATTTTTGCAGTGCACTTGGGAGAAAGAAAAGTTTTAATGCACCAACCGAAAATATAAATATGATTGCCGGATTCTTTGAGGGAATTGGAAATCCAATGGTTATTGTGAGTTTGGATGGAAAGTTCAAACAATTCAACAGTAGAAATGCGACTATAATCAACTTGAAGATCATCCGTTGTATCGGTGACGTGCTGACGATTTTATTCCCAGAGAAAGCTGAAACTTCTCAACCTCAAGTTGAAGCTCCAAAGATCCAAAATGTTATTGCTACTCCTAGCAAAATTCTGTCATCAAAAAGCTGTGATCCAGGGGAATCAATTCAGCTTCCATCATCTTCTTCTAGCTTGCCTTTGGATGAAAATAAGAAGATGAAATCTGATTGTGAAAATGATGGAAATTCATCCAAGCTTGTTGGTTTTTGGGAGATGTTTGAAGCTGTGACAATGGTAGAGAAAGAAATAAATGAAAAGAGCAAACTGTCAAATGCCGCACAAATCAAGGTATCGTTAAAATTCACTTCGTTTTATCATCGTACGAACTGAGCGATTGCATCGGATTGAAGTCCACATATCCCTTTTGTGTTTATTCTTGCAGATAGATGTGGATAAATGGCTCAAGCATTTTACTGTTGCAAGAAGCAAAGCCGAACAGGAGGTTCCTTTGGAAGTAATGGGTGACTTAGTTAATGAATTAAATCTACTCTCAACTGCCTTAACCATGAGGTAACTAACTTTATACATTCTTTTTCATATTTTGCGCTTTAATTGAATATCCATCCGCTTCTATCATCGCCTCGCTTCTATCATCGCCTATCGAAGCTAACATTCTGCTGTCAAATGAATTTTATTTTAGTGAGTGTGAGGTAAACGTATTGCAAGCGGCATCGATTTCAACGAGATTACATTCAAGGAGGCTGGAGTTGGAACCAATCTTGACTAAACTATTGCAAGATGATCCTAAAATGGAAGAAGATCAGATGTTTGGCTTCGAGAATGCCAAAGGCATTGAGAATGGTGATCAAGATCAGAATGGCAGCAATGGTGAAGAAAGTAAAGGAGTTGAGTCTGTGAAAGCCGAGTGCGATTCGTCCCGAGCAATGGATACGAAAGGAGGAGGTAAAGGGAAAAATAATGGTAAGTCAAAAAGAAACAAAAAGGGTCGTAAAAATAAGTGAAAATTGAAAGTGCTATATGCTTAATTTGACTGTTTTTTAGTTATGTTTTGTTATATGCTATGTAACTGTGAAGGAAATTGAAGCCTATATGAATTTGAAAACTAATGTTGCCATTTGAATTTTGGTGATGAAATTGAAATTTATTTATGATAGTGGCATCTTCTGAGTGGGCTGATCTTTCTCATTTTTTGCCTAGTGCATTATCGTCGACCAACGAGGACTCTTGGCATTGGAAGTTGGAAAGTAGTGGTATCTTTTCGACTCGATCTCTCAGAAAGAAATTTGTCTCATCTAATCTGGTTTTGCATAAAGACTTCTATGTGGATCTTTGGAAGACGAAATGCCCCAAGAAAGTAAGGTTTTTTTTATGGGAAACTAGTCATGGTCGGCTCAATACTCACGACATTATTCAACGTAAATGTCCTGGCTTAGCCATCTCTCCAGGTCGGTGCTCGAATTGCAAGCGTGATCATGAGGATCAAACTCATTTGTTCCATTTATGCACGGTTATCTCTCCCCTTTGGGATTGGCTGCTCTCGGCTTTTGGTTGGAAATTATGGTTGGCTAGAAATGAATTACTCTTCAATGACAGGGAAGCATCGAGATACCCACTTATTGACTCTATTTTGCATATAGCTTTATTTTGGAGCAAAAGATTACATCTTTACTGTGATTATAGCCTTTGTTACTTGTTTGCTAATTGGCATTGTTTTCTGTAATGCCCTTTTTTTTGTAACTATTTCACACATTAATGAAATATTTTGTTTCCTATCAAAAAAAGAAATTTATTTATGATAAATATTTTTAGTATTAATAAATAGCAAGTGTTCAGTGAAAGCTTTTGAGAAAGAATTATTGTTCAACAACATGAAAATAGTATGGTGATAATATTCATTAAATGAGATTTAAACATTGGACAATAGAAGAAACAACTTGGAGAGTTGGTGAAAAAAATCAATTCACTTGAGTGTTGATCTATGTCCATTCATTAAATAAGCAAATGCCTCTAAGATGCTGCCTTGTGATTGTTTTTTAGTAAAAGGAAAAAAATTATGTCACTCACCTTTTGAGTTTTATTTATTTATTTGTTGAGAAAGACAAAACTTTCATTAATTATAAATAAAGACCATACAAACAAACTCCACCCTAATGAAGAACAAAAGCAAAGGAGTAGAAAGACCTTTCTAGAACGCTAATAAAGATAATTCTAAAAGGATTAATATGACTCAAAAAGCTGATCTTGATATATAAGGAAGTGAAAGAACCCAATATAAAAAGCCAACTAATATTTTTCAACACTACGATAGTTGAGGTTTGATGAACTTTAGGGTTTAAATCTACTTATAAAATGCTTACTGATTAATAAGTAACTGTTAAAGGAAAAGAAGCAAGTTTTAAGACCGTAGAGGAGTGGAGACACCTTCAAGGATAGCCCCTGTTGATCTCTAAGATAGTGTTTTCTTTATCAATTATGTTTTCAATGAAATAGATAGAATAAAAAATAAATCTAGCAAAAGCAAACAAAAGTCCACTAACACCATGTTAGAAGTTAAAAGTAAAGATAACTTGGAAATTAAAAGTAAAGATAAAAGTCTACTAACACCATGTTGCTAATATTTAGTATATATTTCAACAAATCACATAGGGTAAATCCTAGTTTCTAACTGAGAGTCAGTGGTACAGTTGGTCTCACAAGTTCGAGCCCGAGAATCGATATTTGGTTCTCATATTATTTGAGAGAAATTTTTCTTTTAGGATTTGATGGTTCCCCCTTCTCTCAATTTTGTACTAAAAAAAATCCTAGTTTCTAAATTATAATTTTTTTTAGTACAAGTTGGAGGAAGGAAGATTAAATACATTCCAGGGATCGAATCTGTGATTGTGGAGCGAAAATAGATTAACACCAAACTAGATAAACAATCGCACCACCAATCCATTTCACCTGAATTCTAAATTTGTTGACAGCATGAAAAGTCTAAATTTTAATTTTTAAACTTTTTTTTATACGATATTAAAAAAAGGAATGATAAAATATTGAAAATAAAATAAAAGAAAGTGCAAAATAGTTGTGCCCTAATCTCTGTTTTCTCTCTCGAACTCTCAAACTGTCTCAGCCTTTCCATTTCTCATCCGCCGTCGCAGTCAACCGTTGACAGAAATATCGACACCAGATTTTCAGTTTTCTCGGTATCATATCATTTCTTGATCTTTCTTTTAGTTTTGGTTCGAGAAATTTTCTGAACTGTTATACAATTTGTTTCAACTTTTCGTATTTGGATAGAAAAATGACGGCGTTTTCTTCCAATCCTGACAATTATTTCAATTTTCGAATTTTAGTTTATGTTCGCGTTTGATTTTGGCTGGGAACTTGTTTATATGATCGACCCTTTTCTTGTTTTGTTGATTTTTATCGGTATCTTTGTTCTATGTTCGAAAGTTGAATTCATATTTGACGTTTGGAAGGGAATTTCATTGATTTAGGTGAATTTAAGATTTTTTTCGTTCAATTTCTTACATCTGACTTTTCAAGATTTCTGGAGGAATTAGGGTTTGTTTTTTTGGACTTGTGTTTATTAAATTTTCATGTTTGAGCTTCTATGTTGTTGGTATGAGAAACTGAAGAAGATCTTAAGGCTATTTGGTATCTGGTTTTGGGTTTTTGAAGTTCATAAATGTTTCTTTTATCTTATTTTGCATGTGTTTTCAAAAAACCAAGAGAAGTTTTGATGTAATAAAAAAAAAATTGATACTTTGCTTTTGTTTTTGGAATTTGGCTAAGAAAAGCCTATTGTAGAGAATGTTGTTATAAACCAAGCTTAATTTTCAATAATCGAATGCTTATCAAATGGGTCTTAAATGATAGAAATTTAAAGGTAATCGAAAACTTGCTCGAGGTTCAATAGTATATCGTTGTGACATTTCTGCTTTCTGAACTTGGTTATTTTTTATTTGGACAAGTATCTAATCCCTTTTAGTATACCAATTACCAATTAATGAGTGGAGTCACAAGTACCAATTAATGAGTATAAACCAATCTCTCAAAACAGATTTAATTCTCATTAACTTAATCCAAATCAAATAAGTTTTTTTTAGATAAGAAACAATTTCATTATAACCAAACCAAATCAAATAAGTTTTAATTGAATAAATTTCAAGTTGGTTTGCGTTTAGAAGATTAACTTGAAATCATTAAGATGAATCAGGAGATATATGGATGTTTATTTTCTTTTGGTTTGGTGTAGTTTGGTTGGACAGAAACATGGTAATGAAATTGAAAAAAATAGAATTGAAGTAGTTAAAAGACCCTCTTTGATAACCATTTAATTTTTTATTTTTGATTTTTGAACTCGTATTTCTTTAACTATGGGGGCGTGGCATAGTTAATTTAAAAGACATATTTTGTGGCTGTTTATGACAATTGCTCATTAGTTGATCTATGTTGTTTGATGGTGTTGAACAAATTTGAATATTTATATCTGATCAGGTATAAGAAGTTGTTTGTGCAGATAGAAGAAAACCAGAGATGAGTATTGGTGGTGAAAAAGGTTCTGCATCAACCAAGACTCCAGCAGACTTTCTCAAATCAATTCGCGGCCGTCCGGTAGTTGTGAAACTCAATTCCGGTGTTGATTATAGAGGTACATTTGCGTCTACTTTGCTTTAGTCTCTACTTGTTTATTTTGGTTTCAATTATTTTTCTCCGAATCATCCCCAAAATGGTCGAAGGCTTGGGTTTTAAAGGTGTGCTCCCCTCAAGGTCCGAAGTTCGAAACTCACTTGTGACATTAATTTATACTGTAGACACCTTTCAAGTCTCCATTCCTTCAATGTCTCTCGGTGCCTAGCCTAGGGGCGAGCATGGTTACCCTAGGTATAGACTTATAATGCAGTTGAAGCTTTGATTTTCTAATTTCCAAAAAAAAAATTTCTCTGAATCTTATCATTACTTTTAAGAATCTGATAGATGTTGAGGGAAATTTTACCAGCAAGTTGAGGGGCTATTCTTTTTTTTCACGAATCTTTTGTCAATTTTATTTTCTTCATATAATCTCTCATCATGGCTTTATTAAACAGAATATCTTCTGTTGGTTGTAGAATTGTGTCATTGATTTCATATAATCTCTTCATCAGTTTCTTGTTCTTCAAGTTCGTCTCATTTGGCAAAAAAAATACCCATTTTTCTTTTCAAAATTTTAAGAAAAGCGAGCTGAGCTACCATTAGGGGTGTTCGTCAGTCGGTCGGGGTTGTTTTCTGGAGAAAACCGACATCGATAAACGACATATCGGTTTTCTAATAATAAAAACCGAAAAAAATTTTGAATCGAGAATTCCAACCGATGGTCGGTCGGTTAGTCTGGTCGGTCCGTTAAGAGTTTTTTTTTTAAAAAAAAAAATCTAAATATTTTTCATTGGAAAACCATGGATGTTACTCTTATAATTTAATTTTTTTAGAAAATTCTCCGACCGTCGGTTAATTATTTAATTTAACCGACTCCGACCGACCGACCTTGATTCGGTCGGTTTTGGTAAGTCGGTTCAGTTTTCGGATAAAATGTGAACACCCCTAGCTACCATGGAGAAGAAATTAAAGAATGTAAAAAGGGCCGTACAAAAAAATTGCTCAAAAAGTGGAGCTCAAGACAAAAAATAGCGCCATTAAAAAAAACAGAACATCACCTTCATTTTACATGTTTTTCATTGTTAAGGTATTCTAGCCTGTCTCGACGGGTACATGAACATAGCAATGGAGCAAACTGAAGAATACGTAAATGGCCAGTTGAAGAACAAATATGGCGATGCTTTCATCCGTGGAAATAACGGTAAATATTCAAGTAACGGATTTGACGATATATCACTGTCTCGAGATTAATCTTAACGTCCATTTCTTAACGCAGTTCTCTACATCAGTACAACGAAGAGGACCTTAACAGAAGGGTCGTCTTAGCTTTTAGCTAGGAATCCTCCCAGGAAATGCACATCCTTTGCAGTCTTGCTGTAAAATGAGAAATCAATTGGATTTGGGAATTGATCATTCAAATTTGTGTTGTACAATGAAGTAGAATCCACCAAATGGCACCATGATGTGATTTCTTAGTGTTGCCCTTCTGCTTGTGAACACTTGTTTTTTGGAAATGGTGTACGCCTCATGAATCTCTCCTTTGGTTTTTTTTTTTTTTTTTTTTTTGAGATTACTGATATGATCGACTTTCACCATTTTTAACAGAGCAAAAATGTTACTTTCTTGACTGGAAAAGTTCTCTCTATCGTGTTAAACTTGATAATGCCTTGATATGATTATAACTGGTTTAGTAATCAATTTTAAGTTTATATATTATCATATGTTCCAAAAAATAAAATTTGGACAAAAGAAAAGGAATGTTAGGTTTTTGTGTATGATCTTGATCTTTTGAAGTTCTCAGATCATTATATCAACTTATATTGTTGTCATATGTTTGACCTTGTGGAAGCTTTGGATTAGTGCAAAGATGAATTATGAAGTTTAGAGTGGTTCAGTTTGTGTAGTTGATGAGTTAATTAGTTTTTGTTGATCTGAAGATTGTTATTTTACCGTCTCTAAGGGTTGGTGTAGTGGGTTGAAAACTTAGGTTTTGAAGGTGTGTTTTCTTTAAAGTCTCAAGTTCGAGATTCACTTGTGACATTAATCTGTAAATATCTCTCGTATCTTCATTCCTTTCATGTCTCTCGGTACCTGACTTAAGGATGGGTATGGTTATCTAGTTTTTTTTTAAAAAAACTTTTATTTTGTAGTTTTAATGGGGGTTTGGATGAGGAGTCTGTTTTAGTAGTTATTTTTTAAAAGTTTAAATTGGGAGTTGCAACAAAAAAATTATTTGCATGTGTTTTTTTTTTTTTTGGTTGAGTTTAGTGGCAACAACTTGTTCGGATATGAATTTGAAATAAGTAGTTACTTTGATTAGTTAATAAAGAATAATTAAAAATAAGTAGTTAAAAATGAGTTATTTTGAGTGATTAGAAATGAGTTGTTAGAATTAATGAGTTATTTTGAGTAAGTTGAAATAAATGATTAGAAATAAAGAGTTACTTTTAGTAGTAAAAATGAGATTTTTTTTAACCTTCTTAAATCCAACAAACATCTTTATTGTGCTAACCATTAGAACAAATTTGCTCCCATCAATACTCGAATTGAGATTTTATGTTATATCATTTTATGAATAATTTATAATTTTGTGTAGATAAACAAAATATGTTTGTTGCCTAAAAGAACTATGGCTCAACGGCATCAATGTACATCTAGCTATATTTGTTTATCATATTTTAGGAAGAGTTAGAATACTCACTTAAAATTTATATTGAAATAAAATTTTGACTTTAACTCATCTACATAAAAATCACATCCAGACGAGTTTTTTTTTATCATAACTCTCAATTTTCAACTACTCAAAATAGCTCATCGATATAACTTCGCCCATTGTTGGATTTAGAAAAAACAAAATAATTTTTTTTTTCTTTGTACCAATGTAGTACAATGAGTAGAATATAACACTTTTTCTTTAAATTTTATAAATAAATAATTGTTTTGTCAATTAATTTATTTGTATCCCGAACTTCATAAAAAGAAACATTATTTCTATCATTTTAATTTTTTTAAAAAAGATTCCCAATTAAATAACAAAATAAAATTTATAAAAAAAGATTCCCAATTAAATAACAAAATAAAATTTATACATTCTTAGACATTTAAAAAAATGAAGTTAAAAATAAAATATTAAATATTCATGCTATTAACATAAATATATTTATATTTATAACGCTCGATTGAGAAGTTATAAGTTCAAATTTCTTAAAATCTCTCCATCCCAAAATACTTCTTGGTACATGCACAGGCAATTTCCCTTGCAGAGGAGAGCTGCCAAGTGTAGTTTGCTTCATTGGCTTTAAATAAATCAAAAAGAAAACCATTGTTACAACTCTAATTTCAAGTTCATTTCACAGCCAATGTGCTAGCCTCCACTAAAGTTTCATGCAACTTTAAGGTCTCCTCCACAATACATTTCCTATCAAAAAGAGCTGACACAACTGCAACACCCTTAAGATTTGGAACACCAATTTCCATCACAGCTGCTGCATTTGTATGGTTTATACCACCAATTGCAACCACAGGCAACTTGGAAGCCAAGCAAACTCTTTTCAGTCCATCAAGCCCAATAGTCAGATTGTTTGCTTTTGTATTTGTGGGGTACACTCCACCACACCCTATGTAATCAGCACCATCAAGCCATGCCTGTTCCGCTTGCTCCGGTGTCTTGCACGAGACGCCGATGATCTTATCAGGGCCGAGAAGGCTGCGAACCGTATGAACAGGAATGTCGGATTGACCAACATGTACACCATCAGCATCGCATGCAAGTGCGACGTCTATGCGATCATTAATCAACAATGGAACTCCGTGTTCGTGACATATCTTTAGGCATGACTTGGCTGCTTCCAAGAAATCGCAAGTTTTGGCATCTTTTTCCCTGTTAGTAGAAATAAGTAAACACTAACCATTGTAATAAAGAATACAAGATTTTGCTACACGTGTTCAGAGCGTATCGGGATGCATCCATGTCCGACACATGTCTGGCACGAACACTTCCTAGCATTTGAGGTAATGACTTGAATATATATCAAACTAACAGCATTTGAGAATAACATTTTTAACTAACAAAATAACGGATCCATTGGTGGAAGACATTTGACAAACCTTATTTGAACAATAGTAGCACCCCCTTCCACTGCAGCTTTAACAGCATCTGCAATAGAACGATCCCAACGCTTATTCATACCCGAGTCCGTAACAGCATACAAGAATAAGTCAGCTGAGTTCAAACCCCCCTGTCTATAAGAACTTTGGTCGCGATTCTTAAGCCAACATAGGTGATCAAATGGGCCTTGAGGTCCATTTCCAATGCTGATGTCCTTGCTGTGACCCAAGGCTCTTGCGATAAACTGTTTGCTTTTCTGTAAAGATCCATATAAATAGAACTTAGTTTCGGCCAGTCGAGTTTGTTTATCGACAACCAAGCCTATTGTGTTGTGAGTTAGTCATGTTAAATGATGAGTAAGAAGTGGTATGCTCCTCTTATTTCAAAAGTAGACAAAATTAATAAAATAACAAAACTTCAAAGTGAATTATGGGACAACCACTCTAAAATGGTAAATAGTCTTTTTTTTTTTTATATCCGTGACTGTCAGGGCCAGCTTGCACGCATCTCGACTATTGTCACGGGGCATACCGCCTGACCCTACAACATTTGGATGCTAAAGAGGGGACAAGTCATTAGAGACCGTTACGTAGTTATTCTTGAACTAAGAGAGAAAAAGTGTGGATATAAATAAGGAAAGGTAAAGGATGAGAATTTGGTACTTTGGTGAAGTCTAGTCTTGAGAGGAGAGGTTCTCAACGCTCTCAAATATGTTTCGTTCTTTACTATTTTTTCATCTTGTTATTGTTCTTGTTGATATTAATGATATTTCATCATTAATTTTTAGGGATGTACAATTTTACTTTTGATCGTTTGATTGATAAAGTTATTTCAAATGTCATTTGATGGTACAAGCATATTATCCTTGTGAGTCTTTTTTTGGATCGGAGATTCGAACTCATGACCTCTTGGTTCATGGATATGCACTCATGCGGCTAAGTTATTATTCTTGTTGGCTATTTATCCCTTGAATCTTTTTAGCTTATCTTTTTCATCTCCAATTGGAGATCTTTCTTAAAATCACCTTTTAGGTGTTTGGAATTTTCTGAGTGTTACAGGCATGTACCTTAACCAGTGCAAGTTGCCTTGTGCTTTCAGATGGTAAATCTACTACCAATAAAAAACGTGAAATTCTGTTTCCACTAAATTCCTTGTTAACAGATTCATACTTTTGGATACTAACTATACACCCCATGCTTTTTTGTTTCAACCAGAAGGCTTGAACCCTAGACCTAGGAGGATAAGTATCCCAAAACTTTTTTTTTTGAAACAAGGTAACCACGCCCGCCCTCCTATCCCCAAGGGGTAGCACAGTGGTTGAAAACTTCGGATTTGAAAGTATGCTCCCTTCAAGGTCTCAGGTTTGAGACTCACCTGTGACATTATTCCTTCCATGTCTTCCGGTGCCTGTCCTAGGGACGGGCATGGTTACCCTTGTTTCAAAAAAAAAAAAAAACCACACCCGCCCTCCTAAAACTTAACCATCAAGGTACCCATTATAGGGTAAGTGAAAACAAATTGAAAATGGTGAATAAGTTTGTTTTATAGATTTGATTATCCACTACAAAATTGTATTATGAGCCCTTAATCTTCTAATGGCTGAAGTAATTTTTTTTTTCATATAGGAAACAGTAGTTATTCATGAGCTTAAAAGAACAGATCCTCCATTCTTACCTTAACAGCTGAGAACATTGAAGACCCTTTTGCGAGTTCAGCTGCAATGCATGATGCTAAGCTGCATCCAGTACCATGAGTGTTGCGAGTCTTTATACGTGGAGATCGTAGCTCATGTAGATCCTTGCCTGTCAAAATTAGTTCGAATTTAAAATCAATTAATCCGTTTCCTTCATTAAAAAATGTTGAATCGTCCGAATTTTGCAATCCATACTCACCATCAAAGAATATATCAACAGCATCTGATGAATCGAGCAGGTCCCCACCTTTGACTAGAACATTTCTGAAAGGAAGCAACGCTCTTCAGCATCAGTCATGAGTAGTTTGATGCTTATAGAACCAAAATAATCAAATACAAATGTCAACAATGGTTATTGCCTTACAACCGTAGGGTATGAAACCTTCTACAACCTTAGAATGGCAGAATGAATTTCTCAAAATATTTTTTTAAGAAAATGGCAGTATGAAGCTGAAGCACTTGACATGTGCAAGGTTGGTTTAAACTGGGTAGAATTGAAATAGAAAATCTCTTAATAACTTGTAGAAGTGAAATTTTTTTAAAATATTAAAAATAAATAACTAAAGCCCCATTTGATAACCATTTTGTTTTTCGTTTTTTGTTTATGAAATTTAAGCCTACAACAACTACCTTACTATAGCTTTTTCCTTATTTAGATATCTACGTCTTATATATTTTAATAAACAAAATCAAAATTTGTAACAAAAAAAAGTAGCTTCTACAAACTTGTTTATGTTTTTGAAATTTGGTTAGTATTCTCCTACTTTCTTAAGGAAAGGTGGATACATTGTAAGAAAGATGGAGCACATGGTAGGAAATTTGAATAGAAATAAACCTAAATTTCATAAACAAAAAACAAAAAACAAAATGGTTATCAAACGGGGCCTAAGTAAATCAAGGAACTTGAACGCTTTTCTTTGAATAAAGCAAACCTAAAAAACTAAACAATTGCTTATCTCCCCCTCCCTCACTCTTGTTATGTCCCAATCTTTTCTCTCCTTTTAAATATCTATGCCAACTTCGGTGAATCTCAACTAATTTCACGAGACACCCACATGTTCCACAATGATGTTTTGTTTGAAAATGTTTGAGCCAATTCGTCCAAAGCCCCCTTTACTTTTTCACTTTCTCTGATAACTACTAGACGTTGCGACGCTTTATTTACAACCGCCACCTCCAAATAAATTCCTTAGCTAATGACTAAGAATATGCCCTTAACTTCAAAAAAAATAGAATTTCTAACATCTACCCGACTATATTCCTAACACAATTAATGCAGAAACAATACTAACAGTTTTTAATGCATCTTCAAAGCAATGTGTTGTAAATCAACAATGAGCAATTAATTTATTTATACATATATACACACACATATAATATATACATACATACATACATACATGTTTTCAAATTATTACAGTGGAAATCAACAATGAGGAAAAAAGAAAGCCAAGGTCTATCTCTGCAATAGAGGTAAAAAAGAAAATTTCAATTTCAGAACTTACTTTGATCCCATCTGATGAATTAACGTTGCAGCATGACGCATGTCAGAAATTGTTTTGAGTGGCAAACCCCCAAGTAAGGCAGATGCTTCCTTCACATTTGGGGTTACCAAGTCAGCCATAGGTAAAAGCTCATCCCTGCAAGCAAGAGACTATTAGATTTATGAAAAACTAACCTACCATGATAAAACGGGAATTTAGATAAAGAAAAAGGCACTATTTTCATCCAATTAGTAAAAATGCGCCAATCTTGCATGAGATATATTTCAGCATGGACGAAAATTTGAAATCGAACAGAGAAGCAGTTGAAGAAGAAGAAGAAACAGTCGTTGTTGGCGTATGCATAGGAAGGTGAAAGGGATAAAGTGAGTCTTGATTTGGGAACTTAGAGAGATATAAATGAAAGGGTTGAGTAGGTATGCAGTGTTTTCAAAGTGCAAGACGCAACACAAGGCGATACTCCTTTAATTGCCTTAAGGCAAGAGACAAAAAAAGGCGAAATTCGAGTGAAGCGAAGCGCAACGTATAAACGCATAATTATATATATAATATAAATTGAGGTAGAAAACATATTCCTATCCCCATATGATTGAATTTAATAGGACACTCTTTAAATATATCAGTGTTGTCAATAAAAGTAATAAAAATGTTTACATAAAAAAACAATCCGTTTATTAAATAATGACTATAAAAAGAATTATCTTCAACAAAACTAAAAGGCCAGTCATAAATGATCATTTTCATCACCACGCCAATATGGTCAACTTATTAGTTAAATCTTTTACTTCAATGTTTATTAATCATTGATGGTGAAAGTAGAAATGAATCAAAGAATTATCTATCTCATTGTTACATGAGGGTGTTAGGAATGGCCTTTAGGGGAATTGGGGAATAATAGAGGGGCATATGAGCAAATACTTGGAGAGTAAGTTAGAGACTTATAGTTATAAATAGAGTGGTTGTGTGTAGAGATGTCCACGGGGCGAGGCGGGGCCGGGGAATGGCTTCCCCGTCCCCATCCCCGCCACTTAATTTAATCCCCGTCCCCGGAAAAATCTCTGGGTTTTTTTTCGGGGATCGGGGCGGGGATTCCCCGGCAGGGATTGGGTCCCCGTGAGGATTTTTGCAAAATTTTTTTTTACATTTTTTATATATTTTTTATATATTTTTTTGGACAATACTTTTAAATAATTAGATTTTCTAGAAAATATTTATAAATTTCAACTATAATGTTAATTATTAAAGAAAAATACTTATATGCATGGATAATTTCATCAAAAAATATATTTTTATTTGAAATAAAAGAGGTAAAGTATAGAAAAAATATTTTTTTTAAAAAAAAAGTAATCGGGGCAGGGATGTATTCCCCGTCCCTGGCCCCAATTAACCCACGGGAATTCCCAGTCGAAGCGGATCCCAGCGGGAAAACGGACATCTCTAGTTGTGTGAGGGGAAAGGTATGCATATTTTGAGTGATTACACTATGGCCTCTAAGAGATGATTCTCTAGAGAAAGGGAGTTTCCAAGTCCTATTCAAACTTGGTTTATCTTGTAGTTGTTTCTTTTATTTCGTAATACAATTCGGATCTTATCAGAGGGATAAAGATTACAGGCCTTGGTGCATTCTAACAAAACCTCATGTCCTCTGAAGAAGACATAAGCCTCAATGATAACAGTTTGAGCTCCACACTGAGGCAAGCCTCAGCACATAAGCTTCAAATCTTTTTACACCATTGTAAAACATTAACCTAATTAGTTATGAAGATACTTAAAAAATGCAAACTTAGAGAGCAAGATAGTTATCAAAATCGTACAAGTAGAACTAGTTTGAAAGACTAATCGTATTCCCTTTAAAGAGAGAATCAACTTACTGTAACACTGAAATAATGGTAGGACCAGCCAGAACATCTCCACTTGTAGACACCATGACGGGATCAACCACCAAGGCTGCCTTAATCATATTAAGAGAACGATTAACATTGTAAATAAATGCACCAATAACTTCCTGAATTACTCCATACCTCTAACTGGAAACTCCTTCAGGCACTGATGTAGAACTCGAACAATGCCAGCAGACGGTAGCATTCCAGTTTTCACCTAAATTAATGCCACCATTAGTAGGCTTCTAGCCGTGTTTTCTATAGCTTATACACAAAGAACCTATTAGTATGTTCATTATGGACTCTTGACATACCGTCTTACCCTACAACATTTAGATGTCAAGGAAACTCATAGGAAATTAATTCCTAGGTAGGTGGCCCCATGGATTGAATCCATCGCTTTAAAAAAAGAAACGAGAAACGAGAAACATGAATACTACCCAACGACCTCTAAAAAACTAATAGCAACTAGCCTGTACAATATCCTAGACACGAACTCTTAACCAATTTGTAATAGCTAATCATAACTTAACACTTCTAATTTTTCTAAAAAGGAACAAAAAATGAAATATTGGAGAGAAAATGGCCCAACTCACAATCCTAACTTACTAATACTTACCACGTCCACTTGCATATCAGAGAGAACGGATCTCAGCTGCTCTGAAACAAAACCCTCCGGCACAATGTTTACATCCTGATAAAGTTATTACATCGAACTGTTAAATAAATTCATGTGATAAACAGTATAATTTAGTACGAAACATCTTTACTTAATTATATTTTGAACCAAGCAAAAGCTAACTTCAAGGATGCTGCATATTATAATAGTATAACCTAAGAGTAAGTTTAGGATAGGATGACTTGTGTGAGGGCAAAACGTGCTATTAGCTCATACAAAGTATTTTTCAAGGTTTTCTTAGTTTTATTTAGATAAGAAAAAGTGATTTTTAAAACAATTAAAAACAAACTGAGATGTTTTTAGGAGTGCTTAAAAAATAAATATTAAAGATTTTAATTATAAGCACATAATAAAAGATCACTTTAATGTTTTCCTTTACACTATCAAAAGTGTTACAAATTTCTAGTCAGTTAAGCATTTAGGTCATCCCCAAAGGAAGCCTCATTGGTAGAGTCTTGAGATCTCCACGGTATGCTTCCTTTAAGGTCCAAGATTCAAAACCCAAAAGAGAGCTTAATTGTAAAATCTCTTGTTACCTCCTGGGTTCGGGCACTGGGATGGGCGTGGGTGCCCTCGGATGGTGGGGTGAAGCTCCAATTCCCAATTATATAAAAAAGTCAAGCATTTGGTTCAAAAGCACTCTAAAAATGTTCTTTTACAATGCATTCTAAGTACTTTTGACTTTGTGCTAGAAGTGCTTTTGGACAAGTGAAAAGCACCATGCCAAAAGCATTCCTAAACATATCCTAAACAACACTTAAACGGTTCATCTTAAAGGGTTTACAAAGGAAGAGCTTATACCCAAACCCATTATTGCCAAAAATCATCCCAAACTCACAATTAACATAAAAACTTAACAATTGCAGCATGTTACCACATATTCTTCAACCCAATATCAAAACAGGCAGACATGTCACAAGTCAACATTTATATATTTACTCACAAGTCCTCCCAAAATACCCTTTTCAAGCAAAAACAAAGGCATCAAATGCATAGTTAAAGATAACAACTATGTGTATAATAATGACCTGAACCCCCACGGTGTTCTGTGCAGTAACAGCAGTGATCACGGTAGAGCAGTACACGGCACGAGCGGCGCAAGTCTTAAGATCCGCTTGGATTCCAGCCCCTGCTCCTGAATCAGAGCCAGCCACACTCAACACATGCGGTATTCTCATCTCACATTGACCATTTTTAGCACCTCCAACTGTTTCTTCCTGCCTTTTCATGGCCACACAAACCCTAGAACCCTGATTAAACTAAAACAAGACAAAACTATAAGAATCAGAGGATTTTACATGTATAACAAAAAATGGTAAAATAGGGTAAAATATTTTCATCTATAGTACAAAATCAAAATTAATTCCTTTGTAACAGAAAATTCATGTTGAGTTCTATCACTAGTTGAATTCTATTCAATGATAGACTGATTCTATTCCTGCTTGAATTTTCTATTAGTGATAAAAATCCAAATTGAGTTTTATAACTAGTTGAATGATAGAAATTAATATGTCATACAAGAATTATTTTAAAAATTCTGCTGCAAATATAATACAAGAGGTAAAATGTGGTGATGATGGTAAGTTTTCTAAGAATTAAGGCACGGAGAGGTAAACCCATAATTTTTTTTTGGAAACCGAGAAATGAGCTTTGCTCCATTATAACCGGGGTAACACGTCCGTCGCAAGACAAGATTACGGTAGATATAGAAGGAATGGAGACGCGAGACGTGTCTACAAATTAATATTACAGGTAAGTCGAACTCGAGACCTTGAGGGAGCACACCTTCAAGGCCTTCGACCACCACGCCGCCCTTTGGAGCGAGGAAAACCCAGAAATTATATTTTCATTATCGATAAAGCTAAGTGAATTTATGGAAATTCATGTTCGAAATATGCACCGAAAGTTACATCAACAGACAAGAAAACTATCAGAAATTTGAAATTTCATCAAAATTTGGATGCTCTAATTAACATTATTATAACTGAAAGGAAGGAGAAACGGAGAATAAACCTTGAGGGAGACGGAAGAAGTAAAGAAATGAAAGCTGCCCATTCAATCTATAAACACAAGAACGAACGAGACTGACAAATTTAAAGTTTTTTTTTTCTTTTTTTTTTTTAATAACTATCGAGAGAGAGAGAAGACAAGTACCCATTTTCAAATCGAACCTGACATTAATTTTAAACTGATTTACGACTAAATAATAAAACGTCTTGACAAATTAAAAGTTTTGTAAAAATGGGTTATTGCGTTGACGCAATTCCCTTCATTTCTTTCTTTTTAATTCTTTTTCATTCTTTCCTCTTATATCCATTTTTTTTTTCTAATCTTTTTTGTAAATCAGTTCAACGGAGTATCATAGGTTCGAGTTTGAGAATCGGTATTTATTTCTCTCTCTCAATATGAACTCAAAAATAATAATAATAATTTAAATATATATAATTTATTATTATGTTAGAGTTATAAGGGATAAATCTAAGTTCGACCAGTTTGGAAGAGGGTTTATTTCTAAATATAATAAAAATATATATATCTTAAAATGTTTGTTGTGAAATTTGTTGCCAAATTTTAAATATGGCAACTAAAATGTTTTAAACTTTAAAAAAAATGTCGGATAAATTAACAAAATAATACTATTTTTATTAGAATTAAATGTCAAAACTATTAATAATATTTAAAAATTTATAATTTTTATTATTTTATATAAAAAATAATTTAATTAATGATTAAAAAACTAGAATGAAAGCTCAACTTGATATAAAATTACAAAAGATCTTTTTAATTAAAAATGAGAAACACTGGTCAACAAAAAGGGAGTGTTTTATCCAATATAAAAACACATGGATGAATTCTATATTTAACAAATTTGTAGGAGGGATTAATTAAAAAGTTTACACTTAAAAAATTTGTAAGTTGATTTTTTTAAACGATCTGTAAGATGATTTTTTTTTTAAATATGTAAGATGATATTTAAGTTTTTTTACAATGATATTTAAGTATATTATGCATTAATATAATTTAAATTATAATAAATATTTTTTTATTAAAAAATAATGGAAGAAGGAGGATTCGAATATGTATCTCCACTTGTAACCGTTAGAATTATGTTCTTGTTGGTTATAATAAATAATTAAATTAGATCAAGGTATTTAAATAATTGGTATTTAGAATAGATAATTAATTAAGTTCGTGTTAATTTCTTAAAAAAAATAATTAATTTATTGATCAATTGACGGTGGGAGATTTTTGGCCAATGAAAACAAATAACGTTCACCGAATATAGCATATGTGGAGTCTCTTATAGAGACGTCACAACCCTTTCTCACAATCCCTTTTAAAATTGACCGCTAAAAAATAAAAAATAAAAGAAGAAAAGATTCATCCTCACAAATTACCCTTGGGCACTCAAAATAGATAATTGACAAAAAAATAGTGACATTTTTAATCATGTATACATGAAAAGAAAAAAAAATGGGGAAGAGAAATGAAAATTTACTTAGAAATAAGATGGGATTCAAATTTTTTTTTTAGTACAAAGTGGGGGATGGGGGATCAACAAACCCTACCTAGAGGGCACAACTACTTTCAAATAATATAAAAGTCAAATACCGATTTTCGAGCTCGAACTCGTGACCGTGAAGTTGAAATGGATTAACACTAGACAAGATAATTAACTGCGTCATTGACCCCTCAGTGGAGTCAAATATATTTAAGATTGAACCCACCATAAAGTTAAATTGAATAACTTATCCATCAACGGAACCAACACGTCATCCACCCTTTTCTATTTAACCTCACCATTTCATAATAAAACACCCTCACACTTTAAATTTAATTTTAGTGAGGTGTCTCATTTGATTTTTTTTAATGCTATTTGTTGAAAAAAAAATTAAGTATACATTAAAAAGAAAATAATCATTTTTTCCATATATTTGAAATTTAAATTTTGTTTAGTTATCTTTTTAATGAACGTTATATTATATTATGTAATTAACGATTCCGTTAAAAAAAAAGACAAATTGCATATTATTAAATTGTCATAAATATAAATGTATGATTTTAAAATAAAAATCAAATAAAAACTATACAAAAAAATCTGAGAACTAAATATGTACTTTATAGTTAAATGAGACTTAAGTTTCTTAAGTTGATTTTTAATCTTTAATTACTCGTAGGAAATGATACTTTGACTGATAAATGAAAATTACAAAATATAATTCAACTATTATAAAATATGGTCATGTTAACAAAACTAAAAAAAACTATAAACATCAGACAGATGAAACTTAAATGATTCTTGGCTCCATGAACTTAAAACTTCAACTTATCTAATTTATATCCAACATTAAACTCCAAACAGAGAGATGAAACTTTCAAGTTTCAAGAGTCTAAAACTGCTTGGATACCAACAATATTTACAATAAAAAGAAAAGTATTGAACCAAAAATACCAAAGCAGTTCCATGCCATCCAGCTTTTGGAAACTACATAAAATCCCAAAATAAATAACTTCTAAGATGAGGAAGATGAGCTATCATCATCAGACGAACCATACCGCCGACTTTCGAATAATCCGGGGAACATCGATGGAAGATATGGATTTGGAGGCCCTGTAAACTGACGAGCTGAACCGACTATTGTTCTTTCGTTGTTTCTTCCAACTTCCTTGCATACCTGATCTAAGATTGCTAGAAATTCCTTTACCACCATGAAAATACGCAGCGGTCGAGCTTCTTCTTTCGCTAAGTTGCCATGGAAGTATTCGGTTATTTCCTTTACCATTGACAGAACAATGCCCTCTTGGACTTGCAACCTTGCTATTTCTTCAGATGCCTTCCCCATGAACCTGTTCATTGAGTTGGAGAAATTCAACCTCCTCCGTTCTTTCAACAAGTCTTCGTTTAATCGAATAACCTCGATGATTTTAGTGATCCCTCCGGCGAGTTTTGTTACATCGCTACTAAGCATGTCTGCATCCATTAATGCAGCTTTCTTTACACTTGAAAGCTCCCTGCTGAGACCCGAAACAACTTGAAGACCGAGCTTGCGAAACTCGACATCGTTTGTTAAGGAAGATTGTTGAGTGTCATCAGCTGTCGAGTTGTAATTGGAGGAGGTGGAGTGTCGATGACCTTCAGTTCTAATAATCTCTTGCACTACGAAATGCAAGAGAGTGGTCTTTCCATCGGTTCCTTTGATGTCGACGAGCTTCAGAAGAGTGTCGAGTTTAAAGGCATGAGCATCACCGCGGTCTGTGCCTACGTTCATCCGGTTCCCAGTTTTGAGTACTGCTTCAAGAAGTTTGAGAAACATTCTGCTGTTTTTCAATTCTTTACAAGCAGCCTGTTCAAAAACAAAGTATTTTGCTCAATCCATCAATTTGACAAAACAACACAATTTCCAGTAAGAAGAGCTGTTGTGGACTTCAGGAATGAAAGCAAAAAGAGGACTACGAATTACCTCGAGAGTTTCAAAGGATCGATAGAGGTACTCGACCTCGGAATCGAAATTTGCAATGTAGAGCATTGCATCAACCCTCTTGAATGCAAACGGTACATCAATAACAACCTTGAGAAATTTCTCAGCTGGGCCAAGTTTAAAAGGCGAATCATCTTTGTATTCTCTCAAATTACGTTCTTCTTCTTCGGTTGGCGCCATTTTTAGCAAGCTTTCGAGCAGTTCAGTACCCAAAGTATCTGAATTTCCTGTATGAACATAGAAGAAAATTTTAAACAAACAGTAACTACAAATAGCAATCTCCATTATTTCACTGGCACATGCAATGCCTACAAAACTAGAAATAAAATACACCTGAATCACAGTTCGTGCCAAGATGAGAAAAATCCATCTTCACTCTATCACCGTCCAAAACGATTTCGGCAGTTAAAGTCGATATTAAAGTTTTCTTTGCGAAGTTAGTTAGGAGCTACAACTAGAACTACATATATTGATATACAGTTTACTATAAAAATGACTTCACTTTCCAATTATCACGGCAAGTGAAAGGGGCATAAAAACTTCCCATTTCCATGGCAAGTTAAAAGGCACAAATGTGGGATAATTGAACAACTTTAAATCATACCTTCGTTTTAAAACTTTTGTTTAGACTATGTTTAACTTTGCATAAAAAATCACAACTTCATGATATTTACTTTATTTATACCTCCAAATATTCGAGATAGCTTACGTATAACTCAACTATTTTCACACGACAACTATTTGATCCTACTACATTTGATAAGCAATCATCATGGATTATGCAAATATTCGAGATAACTTATGTGCAACTCGACTATTTTCATTAGATAATTATTTGATCCTATTACATTTGGTAAGCAATCACGTGGATGGTTCATATAGATATCTATTAATCACGTGGAACAAATAATGTCTATATGCCAAGTTTTTGTTAATAGTTTTGTTAAACCCAGAATACTATGATTGAAAAATAAAATAAAATCAAAAGGCATATCTTTTTCATGTATTATCTCATTGTAACACTTTTATTGAATCAATAAAAATGTTTTCGTTTCTTATAAAAATAAAAAGAAATCTATGATAAAGCTACCTTCTAGAAGAGCCTCAGAAACTTCTTCAATGGTGACATTGAGAGCCCTCAACAAAATTGCAATATTCTGAGACTTCTTAGGATCAAGAACTCGATTCTCTTGGTTCCCAAAAGGCATGTTTTGATGAACTCCAACATTTTCTTTGCTCATCAGATTTGAATTATTACTATTCGCCATAAAAAGTGATTCAATCCTTTCCTCATTCAGCCTGCAATCATATCATCATAACATAATTCAACAAGATGGTTCAATCAAAACACATGAAATGTGATCACTTGAACACAAGATGAGTTTTAAAATTCCATACTGAAAAGAGCTCGACTTGATGTGATCCCAAACCATGGCTCGATCAGAGCTCGTTCGAACTTTGTCCCAATGCAATGGCTTCAGTTTCGGCTTTGAATTTTCTTCCACTCCCTCCACATCTTCAATGGTGTTTGCTTGCTCCCCCACTGACATATGAGCCATGTTCGGTGAGAGCATCGGCCTCGATGGCACGGCCAGAACCGGTGGACCTGTTAGGACCATGAGTAAAAGATTAAGTATACAAAGCTTTCGAATCAATGATAATTACACTTAGCATCAGATTTCAGATCAAAGCACAGCTTCAAGGGTTATTTCATTACTTCCTCCCTAATCAATATTGTATAAGCAGTATACAACATGAATAAATATATATATCATAAGCTATCAACTTAAGCTTTGAAATAGGGTGATTCAATCAAACCTAGATTTGGCTCCTTGTTGGGAATGGAGGTTGATGGAGGAATCTCCCAAAACATTGGAGGTGGTGGTGGCGGCGGCTGTGGTGGCAGCTTCACAGGCAATGTTTGCTCGTAATCCATCCCGAAACCATTCGAAAACTGTCGATGCAGCTCCGAAAAATCACCCTCCCTCAAGGGCGAGTTCTTGGTGTTTCCCGAACCTACCAACGATGAAGAAGCAGAGGACAATGACGCCAATGGCGGTACTGGACGGGTTGGCAACGGCCGGAAAGTAACCGGGAATCTAATAATCGAGTCCGGCGACTTCGATCTCAAGCTCGTGGGGCTCAACATCAATGGCGGAGAAGGACTATTAGGAACAGAAACAGAACGAGAACCAGAATTCAAACTAGAATCAAAGCTTTTCCTCAAGAAATTTTCACTTTCTACATTTTGAAAAAAATTCACAGGGCTCATCCTTCTAGAACTCATATTCTCCTTCCCGCTACAAGAAGACCCTCTTGGCGAAAAGAAATCCTCACCGTCGTCGTCGCCGCCGTCGCCATTGTCGTCGTTTCCGTTACCGTTTCTCCTATAATCTTCATCGAAATTCCGGCGAGGAAGCGGCGGAAGGGGCTTAAGCTCCGGCGACCCCATTTTCACCGGAGACTCCGATTCCACAATCCCGCCGCCGTCCTCCACGATTCCGGCAGCCTCTTCCTCAATCTCTCTCGTAGTAGCCAAAGACCCAAGATACAGAAACTTCGAACCGGTAGCCGAAGAGGCTCTATGGTTATGAACGCCGTCGGAAGTGTCAATATCCGGCGGATAAAGGCGGAGATTATCAGTCCTGAAACCCTTCTCAGAAACAGAGATTCGTCGGTTCCGGCTCCGAAAGTAGAAAAACAGAGCAAGGAGAAGGAGCAGAACAGAGAAACAGAGGGAAACAGAGACGACAATGGCGAAGACGTGGCGGTGGAGGTGATGAGAAGGGGAACTGGGTTGAGGGAAGAGAAGGGCGGAGATGTTGGCTGGGAAGGTGGGGAGCGCCGTCGATGGCGGCGGCGGAGGCGGAGGCGGCGGAGACGAGGGGTAAGAAGGGAAAAAGGGTGTAGAAGGAGAGGAAAACGAGGTGGATGAAAAGGGGATTTTAGGGCGTTGGAGCTGTGGCTGAGGCAAAGGGGAAAAGGGAAATGGAGGCTGAGATGGAGCCATTGAAGCCCAAGGGAAAAAGGGTTGGTGGAGGAGGCGGCGGTGGTGGGTTCCGGCGGCGGCGGCAGAATGGGGGGAGAGAAACAGGGGAATGAAGGGGAGAAATGGAAGCAGAGACATTGTGGAGAGGAAGAAGAAGAGACCCATTTGGGGAAAATGGAGAATCCAAAGGGAAAAATGTGAAGATTTTTGAAGGGAAGTGAGGATGAAGGAGACAAGAAGTGAAATAATTGGGGGATTTTGTAAGTTTTTATTTGGTAGTGGAGAGATTCTCTTCAGACAATGATCACAGTGGGGAAGATTAGTAATGAACATTAAATTTTATAATGTTCATGTGATCTACTTACCCCTCTCTCACTTTAAATCAAATCATTATACTCTCTACCATTTTTTATTTAGTTCAATTGTTTGATGTCGTTGAATTATTGTTCGAATCCGTTTTTATATTGTTTTATTACTTCTATTTTGAATAAGGTCATTTGAATTTAATAATTTTTTTTTTTGAGTTACAACAATTATAGGAGGGAGATTCGAACCCGTGACGTCTTGGTTATCGGGTGCACATAGATACCGTCTAAATCATTTGAATCCATAATTTAGACGTTATGAAAATAGTTGGCCATTTTGTTTTAATTTAAAGCACATGGTTAAACGAACAAATCTTTTTCACAAAAGAAAAAAAAAAAACTTTTATTTGATTTGATAAGTTTTCAATTATGTTTTTACAACATAGTTGCTTTCTTTTTTCTACCGTGAAAAGTTGAGATTCAACCCACTATATATTCGAGAGTAACACACCTATTTTAGAGTTTGGATTTGAGAGATAACATATTTTACGATTAAATTTATTTTTAAAATTTGAATTTGAACCTCTAAAGAAGTATATTTTGGAGACTTCACATTTTTACCAAACGAAGTCATTTTATTTCGTTGTACTTAATAGATGTAGTTTTCAAAAATTGTGAGTCTCTAACAATTGTTTACACAATTTTTGTAGTACTTTGATATCTTGAATGTTTAAGTTAGTTTATGCTTATTTTGACTACTATCACATAACAATCTATTACTACATTTAGCTATCAAATTAATTCGTTCGAATAATCATTGATATATAATACTACAAATGAAACTCATGATCTTTAAATTTTTTTATGATATACAAAGTCTTGAGTTGAAGATTAGACCAAACCATAGTGGCTCACAAATTCATAATATTATTGTATATGGTAGATAAGAACTATCATCAATTAGTTTAATGGTTAGTAAAGATTTGAGAAGCCAAAATGTTATGAGTTTAATCCACGACCATCACATAATTATAAATTAATCTCTTACAAATTTACTCGATGACCAAATATAGTAGAATTAACTTTTTCTATAAAAATGGTCAAAGTGTGTAAATTAACTCAAACCCCCATTAAAGTCTCTTCAAATATTTTTATTTGAAAGATTTATCATTCTAGATCATTGAAGAACGTTTAAACTAGAATATCATTCAATATATCTTAATCCATAGATATAAGGGAGCTAAGTTCTGATTTCCTCATTTTTCTTAAAGAGGTGTCAACTAAATTAATGTCTCTCCAAACAATTTTTCACTAAATTTTCTGGATATCTAAGTATTATACAATAAAAAATTATATCTCACATGCATAATAGTCGAGGCGGACGAGAACACTCACCATCTGTAACAATATAAATTTGTATTTATAAGATTTTGGAGGCATTTAATTTATAGTAAGAGTCACCATCATGGGGTGGAGGAAAACTTTTTGTATAAAAGGGATGAGCTGGAGGCACACACAAGTGAAGACCAAAGTAAAAAAAAAAAAAAGTGCCCTTAATATGTAGGGTAGGGGTTGATGACACTACACGCGCGGGGATGAGCGCGTGGGAAAGGGTAAGACTGAATTTACAGAAATACCCCTCTCTGATTATACCTCATTATTGACTTACACGCGCCAAAACTCTGAATTGGCAGTGTCAGTAGGGGGTGATTTTTGTTTTCTTGCTCAGAAAAAAAAAAAAAGGAGAAAAGTATTCTTTTTGGTTTTTAGTGCAAGAAAATAAGGAAGGTTTTTTTTTTTTTTTTAAGTAGGACAAATAACAATTTTCGGTATTAAATTAGTTCACAACCAAATAATAAAACCATTATATTTTTAGAGGAGTTAAGACAATCAATTTATTTGCATGTGAATTTAAAATTAGTAGTTAAAAAAATTGATTTGAAATGAATAATTAAAAATGAGTTATTTTTAGTAGTTTAAAATAAATTATTAGAAATTAGAAATTATATTGAATAGTTAGAAATGAAAAGATATATTGAATAGCTGGAAGTGAATGATTAATTAAATATAAGTGGTTAAAAATGAAGAGATATTTTGAGTAGTTATATAAATTAATGATTGAAAACGATTGGTTAAAAATGAGAAGTTTTGAATAGTTAAAATAACTTATTTTAATGTGGTTTTTGAAAAGTAGTTATTAAATATGCATTTTAAATCCTCCATAAATTCAACAAACAAACACCCCCTGAGTATTCTCGTTCTTCCATATTAAAAATGTTATATGTTTTTATAGCTTTAAAAATACATATATCTCGACTCTTCTCATACCTATGAGTGATTAAGTCAATTTATGTGAATCTCAACTATTCTTATAAGATATATTGTCCAACTCTACAACATTTTTATTTATTAAAATAAAAACTCCACAACGTTTAGAGATAAGAAAATTGATAAAAAAATTAAATAAAAAGAAAAAATTTAAATAAGTGGTATCAATTTTGCAAAATACGTTGTAATGCATCTTTTTATAGTGTCACTTTAATACTATAAACAATGTTATGAATTAGAAACCACCATGTTTTATTTAAAACTCTATCATTGAATTCTATTAGTGATTAATTTTTATACGATAAAAATGGTATGCTTAATTCGATACTTTTAATAATATCGTTTATTATCGTATTTTGAAAATGCTATTATTTGCTTAATTCGATACTTTTAATAATATCGTTTATTATCGTATTTTGAAAATGCTATTATTTGTCTATGATATTATTTTTTGAAAGTTATCATATGTAATTTTTCTTGTAATGACTGGAATTGTATGTTTATTGAATTTTTTTTGTCTAACAAGATACTAAAAAATTGTGATTTTCTAATAGTTGTTGGAATAGTATGTTTAAACTATATTTGTAAGAGGACAAGATAATTAGGATCGTATATCATATATAATTTGATATTTACAAAGTATCAATATTACAAAAGAACTTGTGTCAATATTATAACCTCACTTAACGTTTGCAATGTATTAACAATATGATCTTACTTGACATTTACAACACGTCAATATTAAAATCTTACTTGAAGTTTATGTAGTGTCAACTAACTTATAGAAATGACTAGTTTTACATATTAACTATATATATAAGATGACATTTTGTTGTGCATTAAGCAAACTAACTTTGCTTGATAATCGCGTTAAAAATAGTCATGTAACGTTGTAGTTGAAATTTTTGAAGCGTTAAATGATCCAATTTTATAGCAAGTGAAAATTCATGGTACATGACTCAAATTTATAGAACGTATTAAAATTATAATTTCGAAATTTGTAATTTTGAAGTAACTATATCTCCAAAGTTATGTATGCAAAAATATACCCAAACTAATAACAAAAATAATAATGATGTTAAAATATTATTTTAAGCTTAAATTATTTTGGTTCATGTACTTTTTAAGTGTAGAATTTGATCTATATATTTTCAAACTTAAAATTGGACTTTCTCTTGAGTAGGTGTCTATTTATTTCTTAAAAATTGAAGTGAAAATATATATATGTATATATGTTTTGCTAACTCACGGTGTGAAAACGATTTTTAAATAGTTGACTTTATTTCTTTGAAATTAAAATTAAATTAAAGGGCTTCTTAATTTAGTACTTTCATTATTATTTTCAAGCTATAGTGAAAATGTTCGCTTTCCATTATTTTCTTTTTATTTTACTCCATTTACTTTATATTTATTATGAACATAAATTGATAAGTAATTTCAACATTTGCTTCATTATTGTTATCCTCATTTTAAATGAAAAGAAAAAAAAACAACAAAGATTTTACAATCATTTCGGGATTAAAGAAAAGTATTTTGAGTCTCCTTTTCCTTTTACGATTTTAATTATTTAAAAAAGTTGCTTAATTTTTGGAAGAAATTTGAAAAAAGGATGGCTTTTGTTTGAAAAAAAAGGCACACAAAAAAGTTCAGTGCGTGAGTTTCTCTTCTTTCGAGATTAATGACAGACAGTGGGCCAAACATAATTGACCAAATGATTTCTTTTTAATATTAAAAAAACATCTTTAATTTTTTAATTCAATAATTTATAACCTATAGTTTCTTTTTGTCTATATCTTATCATTGTGGTCCTATTGGAATGTTGGTGGGATTATTTTATTTTTTTAATTAAGACTCAGTTTAAAGAATGTTTTTGTAAATTTTAGTACGAGGTTTATGTATGCTTCTTTTTTATCGGAGAACAAATAAAGAGACAAGATGAATACTGATTTTAGAAATTGGTCGAATTTATAATGTTAGTATTGAACTGATTTACAATCAAATAATGAAATTATTACGATATTGATTCATTGAGCATGTATGCTTCTAATTGTATTGTTGTTGAATCAGTTTAAAGTTAATTATTTATTTTTATTTTAAATAGTAGTTGGTTAAATGTGTGAGATATTGAATAATTGGGAGAGTCTACCTCCTAACTTTCTTCATTAATATTCATTGAACATTTTGGTTATTAAGAGATTGCTTGTAAGCATACTATTTAACATAGGTTCTTGCATAGCAAAATAACCTCATTAAATTGCTCAAACAGATGGAAACAAAAAAAAAAGGGACTACAATAAATACTTAATTAATAGATTACTATTTTGTAATGTGGAACTGTAATGTCTCTTTTCAAATATAAATAGGTTAAAATTGTAGAAATAAAACTTCATGAGTTAAAATAAGAGCAACTTGAAATTAAAAAAAAAAACAATTTAAAATAAAAACATTATAAAATAAATCATTAACTAACAATTTAAATCTAACTTACTAAGCAAAATGAAACTCTACTCGAACTCTAATTTTGAGAGCATGAGAACTAAACTCTAACTTTCTTTAAACCGTAGAGACTAAACTTATATTTTACTCTAATTTAAATACTTTTATTTAGAAGATAAATCGAATAAATAATTGCCTAAGACATTCCTACTGATCTATCCAAACCCCTAATCCGAAAACAAGTTTTCTTGCCACTTTCCCTCCTATCAACAATCTCGAAACAAAGAGTTAACCACTCAAAATCCTTCCCTTCCCTTCCCTTCCCTTCCCTTCTTCAATCTCCAAACACACCCTAAGAATGGACCTAGATGCATGCTTAGGCCTAGCTCCTAAATCCAGTACAGTGATCTCTTACATATCAGAGAGAGAGACAGAGTGCAGATTTATATTCAGAAAGTAGAGATAGAAGACTAATATCCAATTCCACAGGGCAACCCCAAATAATTTTTTTTATCATGTTGGATATGCCCAAAACAAAAACATAGTCCAGTTTCAAGTGTTTACTTGGCCAATATCTCGAGCATCGAGCCTGCCAACCAAAACAATCAAATCACGACTCATGCGCCCTACGCCATTTACTTGGCCATATCAAAACTATGTTCATCTATGTACATGTATATATACAAACATGAGTAACGGAATCAGGGAGCATAAAACATGACTTTTGAAATCCTCTATATATCTAAATGCTCTTAGAAGTTATATTTGCATACCATTTTCTGCTACATTTTTTTCCATGTTACTTGGCTTTGGACTTGTGGTCTTCCATCAGCTTTCACATCCTTTTGTTTGAGCTTTTTGTGTTCAATTTGCAACGGCTGTGATGTCTCGATAGCTTCGGACAAGTTAACAGTCTTCATCTTATCCTTCTTCGCATTTGAATCGCTCGAGCTTGCTTCTTTTTTTACATATTTGAGCTTCTTCTTACATTGCAACTTCTGTGCAGACTCCGCCTTCTTCATTGTGTCTTTCTCACTCTGCACATAATTTTGGGCTGCAATTTCCTTTTTGGCAGACACAAACTTTGGTTTATGTTTCAACTTGTGTGAAGAGTCTTTAGCAGTTGACATGACATGAGCAGCTTTGTTCTTATTTACAGTCTTTGAATCATTTTGAGATGATTTCTCCTTCCTCACTGACTTGTGCTTTGGTTGAAACTGCAATCCTTGTGAAGAAGCTTCAGCTGTTGACATGTTTTCAGCAACTTTCATCTTAATGTTGGTCGCCGTAGCATTTTGAGATACGGTTTCCTTACACATCGACTCGAGCTTAGGCTGAAGCTGCAACTTATGTGTAGAGTCTTTAGCAGTTGACATGACATAAGGTACTTTGATCTTATCTTCGGTCTTCGAATCATTTTGAGATGATTTCTCCTTCCACACTGCCTCGTGCTTTGGTTGAAACTGCAATACTTGTGAAGAAGCTTTAGCTGTTGATGATATGTTATCAGCAAATTTCACCTTATTGTTGGTCGCCGTATCATTTTGAGACACGGTTTCCTTACACATCGACTCGAGCTTAGGCTGAAGCTGCAACTTGTGTGATGTGTCTTTAGCAGCTGACGTGTCATGAGATACTTTGATCTCATTTTCGGTCTTCGAATTATTTTGAGATGATTTCTCCTTCCACACGGACTCGTGCTTCAGTTGAAACTGCAATCCTTGTGAAGAAGCTTTAGCTGTTGATATGTTATCAGCAACTTTCATCTTATCGTTGGTCTTTGTATCATTCTGAGACACGGTTTCCTTACGCGACAACTTAAGCTTAGACTGTAGCTGCAACCCATGTGAAGACCTCGCAGTTATCTTCGTACCCTTCCTCCTCTTCATATGAGATGATGTTCCCGACTCGAACTTAGGCTGGAAGTTCAATCCTCGTGAAGACCCTTTAGCTACTGGTCGCTTATAATTGTCAACACTCATCTTGTCATTCTCCTTGCCCTTCTGTCTTCTTCCCCTCATCCTTCTGCTCTGGCTTGTATTCCCAACCACATTTGAACTGTTGTTCGCTTGTCTACCGCACTCCAACTTTCTTGAAAGCTCTTCAATTGTTCTAACAAGTTCACTGAAAATAACAGATAAACAATATGAAATACGTATATCAGATTCGGGGCATCTGTTATTCAATGACTAAAATTGAGCATATTAGACTGAAATTTTCAAGCAAAAAAAAAAAAAGAAAAAGAAAACAAAGGGCAGAATACATTAGTAGAAGAGGTCAAAATAGCTGCTGCTAGTTGACTCAATTCCCTTGATTTAAACAACTAATCAACAATCTCTTAAAAATAATTTTGTACAGACTTTCTCCTAATAAATCCAAAATCCAAGCAATGAGTAGAGTTTTTATAATTTTTTTTCCTGCCTCTTGGGATAAATTTGCCGTTTACAATTACAAACTAGTTAGTTTGGTTTCTTTCCATACGTATCCACATTTCATTTTCCAGATGAATTTACTTGATTTTAAAGAATTATGAAGCTAGACAATCCAAGGAGTGTTGAGATTTCCAATTGGGTCTTATTTCAAGCCCATTCTTTTTGCCTCTTTTTTTGTTTGTTTGTTTAAATATCTGTGACTGTCTGAGCTGGCTTACACGCACATCGACTACTGTCACATGACACACTGCACGATCCTATAACATTTGGATGTCAAGAAAATCTGTAGGAAATTAATTCCTAAGTAGGTGACTATCATGGATTGAACTCATCACCTCTTAGTCACTAGGTCACTCCATAATGGTTTCATTTTGCTATTGTTAGTAGGCATATTTAGCTTATTTTATACAAATTTGATACTTTTTTTCCTGTTTCATTTGTTAACATTATTTTTTAAAATTATTTTTCAGTTTTATTTTAAAACTTCAAACAGTGGAGTTTGGGAGAAGAGAGGAGAGGAAGAGGAAATGGAGAAGTGGAGTGATTTGGAAAAATGAAGTACTTGTTTGGAAATTGATGTTTTGGAGGGGAGATGAGATGTTAGAATTGTTTTTTGAGATTTGTGTTTTGAAAAGAGATGTTTGAAATTTTTTTTTGGGAATAGGTGTTTAAGAGAATTTTTTTTTTTTAATTTTATAATAATAAAGTTTAATTTGATGTTTTATAAGATTAAATATGTTTGACAGGATGTGAGGAGAAGTTAGAGAGGAATTGAGAGAGGTTGTTAGTACAAAAAACAAACATGGAGTTGAATAATTTCCTTTCCTCACCTCTCTCAACTCCTAAATCCAATCACCCCCTAAAGTTAAAAGGAGATGAAAAATCATTAATCCTATCAAGAATATAAGGACATAGAATAACAGAATTCAGAGAAAATAAGAAAATAACTAGCTGCTACTTCCTGATGATGAGCTATAGAATAATATTTACCTCATATTGAATGCAGGAGACATCTTCAGTTCCTTAAGTCTGCTTGTCACTTGAGCAAGCTGAGTATCTCTGTCAAAAGAGCCTTTCTGTCTGGACTTGGTCACTGAAGTATTTATGCAATGGATTTTTGTCTTCAATCTTATCTGAAATAAGATTTAAGAAAAAGATATAACTTAAAGAACAAAAAAAAAGGCAGAAGGCATAGCAGTAAAATACAAGATGTTACCTTCTTTGTGGCATAAGACTTACTGTTCTTTGGATTTACAATGCGAGTATTTTTGTCTGATTTCATAGAATCAGATATTTTATTCGAGCCCCGTTTCATCGTAATTGCTACACCATCTCTCTTGACATCCTCATTAGCACTAAGCAGAACTTGTGAGGTTTTAGAATTCGATAGAATAGAATCACTGATAGATTCTACCTTCTTGCTGCCAGAAGAAAAAGATCCACATTTGTGGTCATCCATGAGATTCTTTGCAAAGAGCAATTTCCATAAGTCATCCTTCTTGCCAATTTTGTTCATTCTAATGGAAATGGCTGTTGGAGCTACAGGTTTCTCGCAGACACCTTCAAAACATACTTTGACTAGAGGATTCCTAATCTTCCAAACTGCCTCTGCCATATAATTCAGGAAATGAAGGTTCTGTTTCTTGCTTTGCTTGAAGAGCTTAGAGAATGCTGCAGGTAACTGTGAATGCATATCGGGTTTACTAATAAAATCATTCAGCATGTTATAATACTTCCCCAAATTGGCAGAAAGTAAACACATTATGATGACGAGTCGCAACAGAAAAATGGGATAGTATTCTTTGGAGTTGATGTTGGATCTCTTAATCCATTCCCTTGCACCACAGTTATTGAAGAGAAGTTCATGGACCATTTTTGCTATAGAGTCAAACAGGTGTCCAGAAGATGTTTCAGTTTTCGCCATGCTTCGTACTTGCCTGCCAGGCCACTCCTCATGAACAAGCCACTCGATAAATGAAGATCGAGTGGTATAGAAGCATCCTTGAGACATTGATATCAAGAAAAACTGACGCTCAACTATATACAAGAAACAATTAGGTGACATATAATCAAGCTCTTTCTTCCAGTTAACAAAAGTAAGCGTCAAAGCGTCATGCAACAGATTGATCAGATCACCACATCCAGTAGTTTCATCAACTTTTCCAGCCACTGAACTTTCTGGAGTTAGTGAAGCTATCCTGTGTCTATTGAATGCATCAATTACTGACTTCCACTGTAATTTCTCATAGCATTTTCTAGCAATCTTATCATACAGTCCAGAAGTTAGCTTGCCAGAACCTAAAAGTGCCATCACCACCTTTCCAATTCTTTCATATGATAACTGATCCTTTGAATGAATTATTTTCAATATGACTGCTTCAATGACGAGAGTAGAAAGGTCGGTTTCTCTTAAAGAAATCATATTTTCAGTCATTGGATCAGTCCAACAAAGACCAAACATGTTATCAAAGAAATGATCAGCATTTGACTCACGATAATCATGTAGTTTTTTGCTGTCTAGAAAGTTGGCAAGGTTGGATGATATCAGAGAGTTCGCAATCTCAAAGATACAAATGGTAGCAGAAGATTGACGAAATTTAGAAAAGGAATGCATGACAGAGAACCTGTGGATGTTGCTTAAACATTCCAAAACTTTCATACCAACAGAATGCAACTCTGTGCTCCAATAACTCCTAGCAGCTAGAGCGAACTGTTTGACATCCATGCTCATCAGCTTTCCATTTGTCTGAGAAAATTGAAGACCGATATGCGGTATCCAATCAGCATTGGTAAATAACAACTGATAAGTGTTCTGATGGTCAATCTGCTTTCTCATACCTAAGTATTTCAAGCAGAACCCTTCATAAATTATGAAATCGTCAACATTTTTGGTACCAAGAGAGTCGAGATATTTAATTATGCCTATGATATAGTCCTTCCAAAGGTTCCAAAAGTGGGACAGGGTTTCGATGGAAACCTGACTCTGAGAGATTTTATTCTCTGCATAACTCAAAAGATTGCTGACTATTTCATCTTCCCAGTGATATGATAAGGTGTTTGAACAAAGGTGAGCATCAAGAATTCGTCGGGCTGATAATATCTCACCACAAATGTTCTTATTTTCCCGGGAACTGCTCAGGTGACGTTTCAAATCTAACAAGCCATATATTCCATCGGATAGTATTTCAGCCTCTATACAAACATTTCTGTGGAATACATCTGATTTAAGCTTTGCAATTGATTTTGCTTTTAGTAAAAGCTTCTCCTTTATTTTAAACTGTTTCAAAGGCCACCCTTTGCTTTGGGTTGACCATAGAGAGCTGGCTAGAACATAGAAAAGAATGAGTTCCACAGCTTCTTCAAGTTGGCCAGCCTTCTCTAATAAATCAATTTCAAGCAGAAGATCCCCTTTCAGCCTTGCAATTGCAGTAGCCTCCATTAAATTGCCAGATATTTCTTCCAGTGATAACAGCTCGTCAAAGCAGCCCAAAGACTTCAAAAATAAACGTTTGGAATCTATGGAATCAAAAGCTTCAACAAATTTCATCATTGTTTTTTTGTCTTGAAGCGTATGATAGTGAAGTGCACATTTTCTTAAAAAAGCAAACTTCAAATCTTCCAACTCCTCAATATTACCAACTAAACTACCTTGGTTCAAATGTTGTTTGCAGCACAGGATAAAATGCAGCCTAACATCTGTAAAATTTTGCAACAATGATTCCGTGGCACATTTTAGAAACTGGGAGTTCTTGAGAAAGTTTTCAACTTCACAGAAATTAATGGCTACCATACTTTGACATAACTCAGAGGACTTAGAAGCACTGGCAGAGAAAGAATAAAGGGCTTTCAATTTTTCCAGTACCCTCATTCCAGTCGAAAGCATTTCCGAACTCCAATATCTCCAGCCAGCAGATGTGAACTGGCAAGCAGCTATGCCAACTAAACAACCATTCCTATGCAGAGGTCCATTGACCACTTCTGTTGCCCAATCAGCATCAGGATTGAGCAAAAAGTAGAGTGATTCTTGATTATTGTATTGCCTCCTTACACCAAAGTGAGACAAACAAAAATCCTGTTGACCCTCACAGTAGTCATTAGCATCTTCTATGTCAATAGAACATAGATAATCAAGTATGCCAATGAGACTATCCTTCCAGAGATTCCAGAAATAAACCAATGTTTCGAAAGACACCTGATTTTTGGAGATTGTTTCTTTTGAATGCCTTTCTAGATCATTCTGTGTCACATTTTCCCATATATAAGTTGACTCTTCGAGTTTAAGATGAGCATCTAAAATCTTCCAAGCAGAAACAATTATACCTCGGAAATTTTTATGGCCCTCGGAAGCGGTAAGACTGCGTTCCATCTTATCCAAGCCACTTACTTTGCATGACAAAATATTAGCCTCCACAGAAATCATGTCATAAAATGCTTCTGAATGACATTTGGCAATTGATTTTGTTTTCTCTAATAACTTCTGCTTATGCTCGAACTCTTTTAAGGGCCAACCTTTGCTTCCAGAAGTCCACAACGAGTTTGCGTATATATAGAAGATAAGAAGCAAGGATGCCTCTGTATAGTTTCCTGTCTTCTCTAGCAAATCAACTTCAAGAAGAAGGTCGCCTTGTGACACTGCAATGGCCAGAGCCTCCGAAAAGTTATGTGCTTCCATTTCTAGAGACAAGAGTTCATTGAAGTAGTTGAAAGACTTCAAAAATGAACGTTTCAAATCCATAGAACAAAAGCCACTAACAAACTTTAACATCATGCTGCTATCATTTATTTCATGAAAATGGAGCGCACAACTCATGAGAAAAGATTGTGAGCTTTCATGAACAACTTGAATTTCACTGGCCAGATCTGCATTTGAAGTCTGGTTCGTTCTTAAAAACTGGATGGAAAGAAGCCCCAACTCAAAAATGAATCTCAGGTTTTTGATGTCCATGGCTGACTTAATATAATTGTCTTCTGTAAGGAACTTAGCCATTTCAAAAATATGAACAGCAGTGAAAGCTTGGAAATAAGATGAGCGAGAGCCCTCAATGGGGAGCATATGAAGATTGTTTAATTTGGATAAAACCTTCAACCCAACAGAAGAAATTTCCGAAAACCAATAACTCTGCGCAGCTGCAACAAACTCACGAGAATTGATGGTAACAAAATGTTCATTGCCATCAAAAGATACTGTCCTAGCCCATTCAGCTTCAGGGTCAAGTAAATGGTATATACTGTTACCACAAGTTATCTGCTTCCTTACACCCAAGTAATCTAGACAGAACTGTTCATAGTTTGCATAATCACTATCAATTTGCCTTTCAGGAAGTTGGAGATACTTTAATATGCTCGAGACATTTACTTTCCAGAAATTCCAAAAGTAAACCAGTGTCTGAACTGAAATCCAGTTTAGAGAAATTGTTTCCCTCACATGTTCTCTTAAATTTGTCACTGTTTTATTTTCCCTTATATATTTGGAGGCACTGGAAGAAAGATGAACATCAAGGATTCTCCAAGCAGACAGAATTTCACCTCTGAGGCTTCCTTGCACTTGGGAGGAACTCCAACTCTGCTCCATCTCAAAAAGTGTCCTTGTCTGATTTGATAAGATATTGGCTTCATTGGTAACATAATCATAGAAGTTGACCGACTCGCTCATCGCCAGTATCTTTGCCCTGGTTAAAAGTTTTTCCTTTTGCTTAAATAACTTGAGTGGCCAACCTTTTTTTGCACATCCCCACAAGGAACTGAAAAGCACGTATTGCAGTATGAGCGATGATGCTTCCTTGAAGTTTCCATCCTTCTCTAAACGACCAATCTCAAGATGAATACCCCCTTTCGTCATCATGATATTGGTTGACTCCTTTGCATCTTTCTCCAGCAGCAATTGTTTCTCAAAGAGACTTAAAGTCCCAAGGAATGAACACTTTTTATCCATGGAGTCGAAGCCTTCAACAAATTTCATCATGGAACAAAAATCTTTAAGATGGTGATAGTGAAGGGCACCTTTCTCCAGAAACACATGCCATATCTCTTGGATATCTGGACATTTCTCAGTAAGATCAACGCCATCATATTTCCTTGAGCTGCAGATCACTTGCAACCCCATTTCAAAGAGATTTGCAACAATGCAGACATTCAAGAATTTTAAGTAGCATCTGCCCCTTGAATATGCCTCAGCCGCTAATTCGTAGCACTCAGCCAACATATAACAGTCACCAGCATCTTCTACTTTTGCTTCTCTACATTTTGTTAAATACACATAAGCTGCATCAATAATTGAGACGTATTAGCATGGTAATTTAAGATGAGTTTTTTACTTCAAAAGGAAAGCATCATATGCTTGAAAACAAAATAAATGAAAAGAAAGAGATGAAAAAAAACAATAATTTACCTATTACATAGTATGAGTTCCATCTCAAAACCAATTGGTGATAAGTGAAGTAGTTCATCTATCTTATAAATACTAGGAGGTCTCCTTACCTTTCTAATGTGAGATCATCAACATGCCTCCTCAAAATGATGCTTCTTTGGGTTCAATGGTCTCTAATACCATATTAGATAGTATGAGATTCAATCTCAAAACCAATTTGCAATGAGTGGAGCAACTTATCTATTTTATAAGTGCTAGGAGGTTCTCTTACCTTTCCAATGTGGGATAATTAACATTATTGATAAATAAGGGGTGTAAATAAAAACGATGGATAACAAATACATATTTATGGGAAGTAGTTAGCGGGAGAAAAATGAGATATGAGAATAATATAAAAATAAGAGCCTGAGCCTGAGCCTGAGGCAAGACAAAGTAATGAAAAATGAAATTGTATCATCCATTTCTTGTAATCAGATGAAAATTTGAAATTCTTGAAATCTTATAATGATGGTACATGACAAACATTTTTACATTGTACTTTTGTAGTTTTTTATTTTTTTTTTATTTTTAATTTCTTTATTTTTATAATAATTCAAAGTGTGAGGACCGCAAATATTCATGTATATTCTGGAAAAGGTCAAATAGGTATTGTGCAAGGGACAAATGGTTGGTGACAAGTGAGGTGGTTATTCTGTTGGGAAAGGGAATATTGCTGGTATAAATAATGAAAAGAAAGGTAAGGTCTCGGGTATATTTTTTTGGTAAGGTAACCTCGAGGAGATATTTATGGTGCTCTCGAGTTCATTAGAAAGTTATGTTTTCATTTGCTATCTTATTACTTTTTTTTTATATCCGTGACTGTTCGGGCCAGCTTGCGCACAGCTCGACTATTGTCACGAGGCATACCGCCTGACCCTACAACATTTGGATGCCAAGGAAATCCGTAGGAAATTAATTCCTAGGTAGGTGGCCACCATGGGGATTGAACCCATCACCTTATGCACCTCAAGACCCTCTTTGACCAATTGAGTCACCCCATGATGGTTGCTATCTTACTACCTTTTATCATAGTTTTGTGGATATTAATGCTATATTAACATTGTAAATGAAAGAACTCTTGATATCTTAGTGTCTCTATCTAGTGTTCCTTGGGATTTTCAATTTTCTGATTGTCACGATTAGAGTAGAATTGTTGGATCGGTATGTTAACAAATTGGTATTCGATCACGTTTTGTCCTAAGAAAGTGTAATGGCGAAGGAGACATGAGAGGAAACGATAATGATGATTGCGAGGCTTTCAAAATGGATCATCAAATGGTTGGATGGAAGGTACATAGAACTATCAGAATGGTTGGTGAATGAAGCCTGAAGGTAAGAAAAAAATATGCAGCAACAACCACCGTAAATGTTGAAGATACGATAGTGTGTAAATCATAAAGAAAAAAAAGCAAAGTTTGACAAAACGGAAAAGGAAGAAAAAAGTTGTAGCAAATAGAGTAATAGAAAATGTTGTGTATGTCGGTGAAGAATCTAGATTTAAAGAATCTTAGAATTAAAGAGCATGCTAAAATTCATTCGAATACTAATAATGAGATGGTAAGAACGCCAGAATTCAACATGGAACGTGAAGGAGTGGATGATGTCTGATAAGTCATTAAATAGAAATTCGTGAAGCAGATGACGACCCTACCAAAAATTAATGATCCACAAGAAACTGAGGAAGCAATGAGAACAATTTTGGGCGAGGAACAAAAGAAAAATAGAAAGAAAGAAAAAACAAAACAAAACGGGTAGAGTTACAAAGCTGCAATTGAAGAAGAAGAATCCAAAACTAGGATATGTGAACGACGAAGACTCTAACACGATGGAAAATACTCGTGTGACAAGAGAAAAATAGTTGCAAGCAGTCAAGGTTCACATAGCCGAAAGAAAAAAGTCACAAATGACGGTGGATATAGTGGTCAGAAAGGAAAGACCAGGTGGGAGCAATAATCTATCTGTTGGGTCGCCAAGTATAAAAAGAGGTTGGAAAAAAACGCTAATATCCGACACGTGCAGTATAGAAATGAGTGAGATTTTTTGGGCTCCAAGAGTTATTAGGGTTGTTATTAAAAAACTGGTGGAAGGTTCATCCGGCCAGCCATTACTAACTAACTAAAATCCAGTCAGTTATAGTCAAGAGCCAGAGCTACCATGTAGGGCGAGCCAGTTCGTGTCCCTAAAAAGGACCATACCATCCTGGGCAAAGATTGAATGAGAGATGCACATACTAGAACCATCCAAAATTGCAAACCTTTCAATTCAAGAACTGCAATATATATGGTACCACAGTTCCAAACATTGCCCTAATAATACCACAACTTCAAATGGCACGAAAAGTCGAAGGACGAAACATGAAGAGAGCACGCCCATAAGAAAAGTCAAATTCAAATCTGCAACTTAAAATGAGACACCCACATCCGTGTTTTCTACCTTGAGGACATGTATTTTTTAACTTTGAGGGGTATTGTAAGGACCCCAAATATTCATGCATATTCTATAAGGGGTAAAATTGGTATTGTGGAGGGGACAAATAGTTAGTGGCAAGTGAGGTGGTTATTTTGTCGGGAAAAGAAATATTGTGGGTGTAAATAATGTAAGGAAAGGTAAGAAGGTCTCAGATATCTTAGAGGTAAGGTTTTATACATTGAGAGGAGAAGTTCTCAGTGTTCTCAAATTCACCAGTGGTTTATGTTTTTGTTTGGATTTCAGTTAGCTTTTGTTATTGTCATATGGATATTAATGTCATATTGTCATTCTATATCAAAGAACTCTCGATATCATAATGTTATCATCTCTATAATTTGTATCTTGGGAATTTCTAATTGTAACCAGTTGAATTAGGACCAGTATCCTAACATAATGCCAATTGCATTAGAAAATAAAATATACTCCGAGTATTCCAAAAAAACTTGAACACCTACCTAGTTTAGCAAAGTAACTATAATGCCTGTCTAATCCAAATGCTTAATTTATAATCAATATTCCCTAACAAACTATCTTACTAATTATCACATTATTCCTTCCTTACTTTCTAGGCCTATTGGATTCTTAATTATAATCCTTGAATGATCTTAGACTTCAGTCGAGATCAAAATCATGTGTCAGATTTCCAAAAAATGAAGGTAGCTACCTGCTGTTTTATATTCTTTTAACTCAATGAAGCACTTAGCAGCGACCTCAGCACGATCCATAGAAATATAAATTTCAGCAGCTTCACGAAGACCATTACAGGCCATTTGATGATTTGAACCATACAATATGCCACTAGTTGCACGAAGAAAAGCCGCCCTGGCCCATTCTGTTCTATGTGCGTCTTCAGCTCTTTCAAAGCACAAAGATGCTGCCTTATAAACACCCTCAGAAAAGATCTGCCATAATGTATAAAATGTTAAAAAAAAAGACGAAACGAAAAGAACTTGGATGAGAAATGAGAATATAATCTACGTGCCAGTTAACATTTCAATATTCTAACAACCCCACCAATATAGATTAGTCTATGTAAATAAAAGAGAAAATTTTTAACATAGCTAAAAATATTTTCAATTTCATATACATTAATCCAATATGTTTACACAAACCTCTTAGTGGTCATTGGTTTGGTCAACAAGCTAAGACATTGCAAGACTATGATATCCAATCCTTAGTTTGGGAGATTTGGTTACTATTAGTCATGAATATAATTTGGGTTCTATCAATTTGTATAAGAGTCGTTTGGTTTTGGCAATGTAGTCGCTTATGGTCATGAAGTTGGATACCATTGGGGAAGGGTTGCGAAAGTTTGCCAAGAGTGTCGATTCAGTGCTAGCATCATTTCAAAGAAATATATACAATACGAAAGAGAATGGGGTTTGAGAATAGAGAAAAACAAAACGGGAGGCTTGAAAGCAGAGAAGGGTAGAGAGGTAGTTGGAAATAAATGAGAAGGACATCGAGGTGATTGAAGAGACGCGAAAATCTTAGAAGTAGCATAGATGAAGAAAAAAGGAAAAAATCATGAAAAAAAAAGCCGTCATAGGAAAGAAAAAAGACCAACCGTGAAGCATGGCCACATGAACTAAAAATGTCCACACAAAATTAATTTCAAACTTTTTTCAAGATAAGCGCAAAGCATCTAGCCTGCAAGTTCGGCCACATGAGCGTACACCTTCGACGATTTTGATCTTGGTGGGAGTTTGCAAGTGGGCGGGGACACTGGCGCAAAAAGAAGGAAGAGGAAGAAGCAAATGGAGTGTGGTTGTTTTTAACTTTGTATAAAGGTTATTTTATTTTCGAATCTAAAATGGCAAGATGAAAAGGTCGATGGAGGAAGACGAAGAAACTTAAAAACTGCTAGTGCAGAGTGCTATCAATAACTTAGAATTATTTAATCATGAATGCTGGATAAATTGATCATACCTCAAGCCCCAGTGAGCTCCACTCTTCTTTCGTGCTTGGGACCTTCATTGCCTGTATGATAGACGAATCCAATGTCCTGACTTTAATATAACTTAGCCTTTTCCAATAGTCAACAATCGGATTAGAAAACTGTTGGTTGTCTTCATAAATCCATAATCTTTTCCTCGAACGTGTTATTGCTATATGAAGTAGCTTTAATTCCCAACATAAGTCCATGCGTACTGGATGATTGAAGCTTGGAGAACTAGGAAGAATTTCAAGCATGTCTTGCTCGATCATATATTGATATATGACTCTCCACTGATGTCCCAGAGGTGATGAGTTGAAAAAATTGTACAAAAGAACATCCTAAAACGGAGAGAAGAATGAGAAGCAGAAAATATATATATATATATATATATACACTTCAAGACATAAATATGTTAAAGAAATAGACAAAAATTTGTAAGACAAAAGCATGCATTCTATTCTGGAAAAAGGTATGAATAATCGTGTTAGATTATGAAAACTAAATAAGTAGCTGCCTGCCTCAATAATTAATGAAGTTCCTCCTATCCCTATTCCATTTATCTTATGTGATCTATTGATCTTAGCGAAAACAAAGCTTGCCTGTGACATTTATATTGAGTAGATTGTTTTTTTGTCTAGGTTAGCTTTGGCACACCTCAACTATTGTCGCAGGACATACTACCTTACTCTACAATATTTGGGTGTTAAGGAAACTCGTAGAAAAATAATTCCTAGGTAGGTGGCCGTCTGGATTGAACCGTTCCCCTCTTAGTTCCCCAAGACCCTTTTGACCATTAGGCCACTCTATGATGTTTTATATTAGGTAGATTTAATAACCTGAGTTTTAAGATTTTGAAATGCCTAAGGCGATTTGTCCTCCAAACTTGAGACGACTCTTAGAATCCAAATATATTATCCATTAAAAAATGGAAATATGTGGCAGTGACCTCTTCATAAATTTCTCAGAATTCAAAGTAAGAACTAATATTTACCTGAAACTCCAAACACTGACACTCCAATATAGTAAGGACAATGGCGCAATTCCCTACAAGATTAGAGATCTCCTCTCTGGCATGCTCGTCTCGAACCAGAATGACCTGTTCTGCTCCAAATTGACGAGTATCTGCAGGTATATTTTCTCTCTCTTCAAATAAAACCGTCATAATATTCTGACCTTCCACATTTTCAAGAAGAACTGGAGTTTCGAAATGAGCAGAACTCATTTCACTTATTTCAGGGGGCAGTATATCGATACATCGAGGAAAGAAACGAAAAAGAAGATCTGCAACACTATCAGCTAGTCGAAGAATTTTGGGTTGAGTTTGACAATTCTGGTTCATGTGAAGTATGTCAGGGATTTTCATTATTCCTGCACCATTGTCCTTTACATCAGCTTTTACTCTTGATATGAATTCCTTGTAGAACAGAAATCTCATGTCTTGGAACCTGAAGTCAATACCCTTGGCAATAGTTTGAGCTGTATTACTTGAAAAAACAAAGCCTGAATTGACACTTCTACACAGGTATTTCAAAAGAGTGATTTGCATCATAGTAAGAGCTTGTGCTTCATCCACGTACACAAAATCCATTAGGTCACCTGTATATTGAAATCCTTCCAACCGATGATGAAGATCAATTACAAGATCAGCCAAATCATATTCCCCATTTTTGTTTTTTAACTTTTCATAATCTAAAAATATATCATAAATTCTTTCTCTTTGCTTCCTGCTTAATGTGGATTGACCTTTTGAAAGTCGAGTATAGTCTAGCTTACTAAGCCTACCATCAAGAGCATCCTTTGCTCCTAATCCACCTTTTATCTGGGAAATGATTTCATTGAAAACCACCACAGCATCAAGCTTGTTGGTTAGACGGCCATCGAAATTGGACCAGTAAGATGAAGCAAATTTTTTAACAGTTACTTCCTTTGATGCTATAAAAGTATAGGAAGCAGTTGATAATGGATCTCTGGGCTTGCCACAACTAAGTTTCCACTGTTTCTGGAATCTAACCAAGTATGAATCTCCCACAGTTCTATCAAGCATGATCAAAAACTTTCGAAATGTTATCACAAGAGGATATGAGTTGAATGGAATACCATCAAAACTATTTGGAACATCCAAGAGATCTTGAGCATCATCCATATCGAGCACGTCAACTTTATCATGACTTTGGTTCTCTAAAATGTTGCCACCATCGGAAATTCTGCATTAAAGGAACCTTCCATTATGGTCTAAACATATACAACATGATTAAGTGATGGTTAAATTAGAATATGTCATAAACATAATTTGAGACAGATCAAGAAACATTATAAGATACTTCTTTGAGGTGAAAATAACTGCAAAATACAATCTCCTTCTCAAATAATACAATATTTAACATATGGAAACGCAAGAATATTCCATACTGATCTGTTCTTATTCCATGAAACTAGTTTGCTTCTTTGACTGAACAAGCTAGAAAGACAAGAGAACAAACTTTTGAAACTTGTATGTGTGTGTGATAAATGATGCTAAAACGAGTACCAGAAAATTTTCACAAACCTTTTCAAATATAAAAGGTGCTCCTTTACAGCATGACATTGTTTAAGAGTGACAGTGATGAAAAGTTGCCGCAGGAGAGTCTTATCGATCTTTTTGCATTCCTCACCACCTTCATTTCTATAACTTACTTCTGCATTTTCTCTCGTTACCTGACTACATCCCCCAGGATGGATCTGCTGCTGTTGTTCTCTCATATACAGTTTTATTGTCAAAGCAGTGGTTTTTTCAAAACCAGGCCTTCCCATTATGAAAGCACTGGTAGGAAAAAGAATTATCTCCAATTGTTCATCTTTCACTTGACATGGAAAATCCAGTTCTTTACTATCACGGTTCGAAAGCAAGTGCTTAACTTTTTGAAAGGATAGAGATTGAAACCTCATCTGCAGCAAATTCTTTTTTTGAGTTATATTCTTAGTTTCATCACCGTCAACTTGCAAATTCAAAATGGCATTTAGCTCAGCTTTCATGTGATCCTTATAGACAACAATGTCATGAGAAGCATTCCATGTGATCGGAAGCTCAAGATCCCTAGAGCCACATACAGAAAATTGTGTAAGCCCAACATCATCCAATCAGTAAATATTTGAATAAACAATAATTCTCTTACAGTAAACATTTAAAATGAAAAGATATGGATGTACCCTTTATGTGACTTTGCTTTACAAAGATTTAGAAAGTCATCAGTATACAGCTCATGAATGTTCGAAAGGCAATCAAGTAGTACTTTTACATCCGTCAATGGTTTGATATCCCATATCTTTAGAATTTGTTTGTACTCTGAATCCTTTTCAATATCCAATGAATATATGATGCACAGATCTTCAACTCTAACACATTTGATTATTTTAGAACATTTGGGATTGGGGACGTAATCAGTTTCTGGGCGCCAGCCACAGGAAAGTCTCAGCAAAATGACAATAATCGACTTTTTATGGTTGATCGAGACCACTTCCTGGAATGATGCCCTAAAAGAATCACTTAGAAGAACCTGAGATTACCAGAAGATGAATTTGTTTCAGCTCATGAAAAATCAATTTGAGTTCTACAATATTGAAAACAAAGAACTTATGTATCGATTTCGAATAACCAAGTGATATTACACAATGATAGAGTATTACAAGATGCATACCTTCCACTGAGCCATTTTAAACAGTAAACTATCCTTGTTGAGTAAATCATCAAGCTCAAGGAGCCCTTTCTTGACTTCTATTATAGCATCCGCCAAGTCTTTGTCTTCCTCGGCATTAAAATAACATTGACGATCCTTGGCATTAGAAACTACAGCTTTCCATTCAGATTCACTATTGCCCAATGTTGATGCATCTCCCACAATCCAAAGACAGTGCCTACAAGGAACAAAGATTCTAAAATGTATCAAGTAAAATGAAATTAAATATTACCAAGACATATATGGAGGATAACATACCTAGCTCTTGTTAAAGCAACATTGATTCTCTGTGAATTAGAGATGAACCCGATAATTTTTTTCCTGTTGGATCTGACTGTGGATAATATGATGACATCCTCTTCACCACCTTGGAAACCATCCACAGACTTCACTTTTACACTAAATTTATCACTCTTCTCATATTTATGTCCAAGCTTGCCCTGAATTGCTGAAACTTGTGCTGCATAGAAAGAGATTACACCAATGTTGAGCTTTGTCTTGGCCCTCTTCCATGCTGCAAGACAATTTTAGTATGACAGAAAGTCACATCACTAATGAGTGAAACTGTGAAAGCAAGAGAAATAGGATAAAAAAACCCAACTACAACAAAGGACCTACTGGAAATCCAAAACCTATCCTAAAAGAGCTTTAAAATATATTTTAAAAAGGAAGAACAGTAGATCAGTTTTTCTTTTTCTCTTTATTTTATTTTATTTATTTTGCATAAAGGGAGCCAAAAGAAGAGAAGTAAACCGAAACTCCCTTCCAAGGGCCAAAAGCATTGAAGCTTTTTTCCTTTACGTTATATTTCTCCTAGAACAACTCAATTTTCAACAAGAAACAAAACTTCTCACTGGATAAATGAAAAGAGATTAATGCTCAAAGGATACAAATTCTACAAAGGAGAGAGCAAAAGTAAAAAAATAAAAAAAACAGCTCCCAAATTAAACAAAAATCTGGTAAATAACACCAACAAAAATCCGCCTTACTGCATACCCAGGGGCAACCATGTCAGTCTCAAAGCCCGCACCTGAGAGACAACAAGGTATTTTACACGTAATCGTGCTCGTAGTTTTCGAACCTGGAACCTCCAAGGAGCATACCTTGGAGACCCTAAGTCTCTACCACCCCTTGAGAACTTGGCCTAAAGCCACATCTCTTTCATCCATAGTTTATTTAGCACCCTAAATGCAAATTGGTTCAAATTGAAAATTCTAAAAATTATACAGTAAAATTAGGTGAAACCCTTGCATATAAGAATAAAAACATAAGAAATTATGGCTTAGTCTGGGATTGTTGTCGCTCTTAAAATAATTGTTGGCAAGTGCAGTAATGTAACATGAAGTAAATTAGTGTATGCTAAATTTTTAATTTTTAGTTAGTTTTACCAAGCATGCTAGATGGTTAAGATTCTCATATAAATGCTTTTGACCCCTGCAAAACCAAATAAAAAATGAACTTTATGTCTCAACTGTATTAGCATACCTTTGTACAGCTTTTCAATTATTTTGATCACAACAGCTACCTCAACATTATTCTTCTTGCTATGTCCATCATCATCCCACTGTTCTTTCCCAACAGAAACATTTATGAAAGTATACGGACCGAACATTGGAGTTGGAATATAACACTTCTTGTGTTCTTTATCCATGACAAGAGGAGAGTCTAAAATTTGATTACTGTAAAATTTGGAATTTGGAAAGCAGCTTATTGATGGATGCATTCTGTATTGTGTGTTGAGCAAGTGCTTTGAATGTCCTAATAAACTTAGCCGTTCGAAAAGACTTCTACCATATCCAGCTGCATCACAAACCTAATATAAAAGAGAATCGACAACATGTGTGAGCTCAGAGGATGAGTGGAGGACAAACTAAATATGAATGTTGATAACAAATAGACAGTCAATAGAACTTACCTGGCTACAAACTATTGCTGGTAATTGGCACTCATCACCAATGAGAATAGCATGCTTTATACCAGGAAGTTGTAAAGGAATTATTGATTCACATTCCTTCAGCTGTGCAGCTTCATCAATAACTAACAAGTTCACTGGGTCTATTTTCATCGAGCTCAGTTGGAATGAACTGGAAACGGTGCAAAAAATCAGAGAAGCCCTCTGGAAACAGAACTTTCTCACAGATCTATCATTTGATGTACTTGGAAGTTGAAGTTGATCCAGAGAAGCCTGAAGAGTTCTTAGGATTGATAGGCACTGGCTCCTCAAACATAAAATTCTTGCTTCCACAGAAAAATTTGGAAAGTACGAAAATACTTCTGGACTTGAAAACAGAATGTCCATTTGCACAGAGTTTACATTGTCCTCGGATAAAAGCATCCCAAATGAATCAAGCAATTTCAGAAGGATCTCTATATTCTGAAAATTATGCTCCAGGATAAAATTTTTGGGAATATGTGTTATCAAAGTTTGAAGACATCCACGTAGTGCTAAAGCAGTAGATTCGAATTTTTTCCTTAAGAATCCAAGGAAAGAAGTGATGCCATCCATATTATCACCGGTCTTCTTGTCCCTTCTGCTCATGTTTACATTAGACCCCAACAACATTAGATACTCAGAATTGCCACTTTCAAGAAGTTTTATCAAAGAAGTTAGTTGATGTTTCCAACCAGATTGTCCAAAACACTCTACAAGCCTGTCGACACGATAATCTAAATATATTTCTTCAAGTTCAGAACCAACTTTCAGCCTATCCTTATTCCCAAATATGAGAATGTTTCCCAAAGAGCATAACACATCTCCTGGTCTGGATGATTCCCTCAACAACTTTACAATTCGAGAGGCCAATTCCTTAATAGCAACATTAGTTGGTGCACAGGCAAGAACCCTTTGATTCATTTCCAAAACTGCCCATAGCAAGTAACTGACAGTTTTAGTTTTTCCTGTGCCAGGTGGACCCCATATAAGCTCGACCGAAGGCTTGTGGTCACAAAGTGTCTTGCAGACAGAACATAGCACCACTGCTTTTTGAGAATCATTCAACACAGTAGATAGGCTTGTCCCCAATTTTTCAGCACAGACAGCGTTATTATACAAAGGGCATTGATCACAGATTTCATCACCCTACATCCAAAAACTATTAAATGAATAGCTATTCATTGAAGTAATTTCAGTTCTCCCTAAAAATTATATCCAAAGAAGATTGGAACATGAAAAAACTAGGTGAAAAGAAAAGCACATAAAGTTCTTACCATTGATTTTTTGCTAAGTACATGCTTGATAATCTTTGCATCTTCAGAAAAGTGTAATGAGTTCCATATTCTCAAGTTGGTTGTGACATTCATCAGAAACGCGATAAAGAATTTTTTCTGAGTGCCATGTTCACCACTGATGTTTTTGGATACAGTAAGTTTCAGATGAGTAGAGCATCCATTGTCAGTGATTTGTCTAACCCAAGCAAAAGCCCAGGTCCTAGTTGAGCATTGTGAATTCATAACAGTTTCAGGCTTATCATCCAGTATGAGAAAGATATCCCCAGGCAATATTCTATAAGGCTCCTTCCCACTATTGTTTGACGTATTTCTCCAAGAATCAACACTGACATTTAATAACAATTTACCACTCTTTTCAAGCTCCTCAAAAGAGACCAGTTGAGCAAAAGGTGCTCTACGAATAGCCTTTAAACTTAAAGACAGTTCTGCTCTTGTTTCTTCTAACAAAGGCAATAGATAATGGCCAAGGTATTGATGCGCCGATTTAAAGGATTCTGGAATCTTCTGCACCTGAATTTTTTAACTCAAGCATAAGAACAAACACCTATCAAGACTGGTCATTTGACTCATTTCAACAGATGAAACTAAATATTAGGAACGAAAAAACTACTTCATTTTGCATTAACAAGTTATATATCATGCACCAGCTAATGAAGCTAACACATAAAAATGAAGTTAAGAAAATTTAGAGCTCAGGCCAGCTTGTGAATGATTCAATTCAACTCATAAAACCAGTATTTAGATCTTTAAGCTCGTAAAATATTAATATTTTAGTTTTTTGTTTGTAAAGTATAGGTGAGTTTCTAAAGAAACTTATGTGCACCTCAACTAGTCCCAATTAGGAACCGCATGACCCTACTATACTTAGTGGTCAAGGAAACATTTAAGATAACCATTTTTAGATAAGTGATCGAATATAGTTGAATTCATTTCTTCTAAGCATTTAATGATTCTCAATACCCATATTGATGATCATTAGGCCAACCCATGATGGTTATATTGATATTTTAGTTAAGAAAATATAAACTTGATTCAATGAACTCAGATACACTGAATTTATGGCCCACATGCCACAATCTCTTCTTTTTTTCATCCTCCATATTTTTACAATGCGAGAAAGAAACTTGTTCTCAATTGCTTATGATTTAGTATGCCAAGCAAGTGTTTGTTTTATGGTAAATAAAAAAACCACCATTCATAAAAAGCAAGCCTGTGTATTCCAAATATAACTTTTTGGTATTTATTAGGGAAAAACAAGTAACAACGATGCAACTTTTTATATAAATATTAAACTAGTTTATATTTTCATTTAGTCCAGCATCATCTGTTAGTTTTTAGGGTTAGAAAAATGTAGAACTCTCCCTTCAAGGAACAAGGCCCAGCATCATCTGTTAGTTAAAAGCACGATAAACTTTACCATTAAAATCATAACAATAATATAAACGAAACAGCAACAGAAAACCCATCACGCAGTGGCTAGTGGGGTCAAGCGTTTCATAAGTAACCAAAAAGAATTATAAACGGAGTGGACCCATTCGAACACTCATTATAAAAAAACAGTAACAAAAAAAAAACACAGAGATTGTTTTTTTTTTAAACAAGGGTAACAACGCCCATCCCTAAATTAGGCACAGGGAGACCTCGAAGGAGTAATGGTACAGCTGAGTCTCAAATTTGAGACCTTGAGGGAGCATACCCTCAAAGCCCAAGTCTTCAACTACTATGCCACCCCTTGGGGACAAAACACACAGATTTTTATGACATACCAGTGAGAAAGAATGACCCAGAAAATAAAAGATGATCAGAATACAGAATACAGAACACAGAAAGATAAAAAGAAAACAGAACCTTGTCTTTGAAGAAACCATCAAATAATACATCTTCCAAAGTCCAAGAAAACAGATGATCAATGAGGCCATTGAAATACACTCTCTTAGCATTAATCTTCCTAGAAGAACCCCCAGCTTCCATTTCTCAATCAAAATCTCCAATCCCAACCCCTTCAGCAAATTTGAAACACAATCAAAGAAACAGGGAAATATCAAGCTCAGCCAACATTCAAAAATCCCCCAAAATGATCACTCCAAACTCTGCTACCCAATAATCAGAACAAATGGGAACATTATATGATTAAATAAAAGCAAACCCATCAACGAAGAATCAAAATTTGACTTGTAAAAGCATAAACAAGCATAAAAATGACTTCCATTGTACCAAATGGGTCCACTCCCTTTCTTTTTCCTCTTTTTCCGTACAGCCCATTTCGTTGATCCTCGTCTGTAAGGAATAAAGCTTTTCGAATTCGAAGAAGGCGTCATTTTCCGAGACGCCTACGCTTTGCTGCCTCGTTAAGGAACCGATAATTCGGCTCTGGCTTTCACACTGTACAAATCATAAAGCAGTTTCAGATTATTTCACCTTTCCTTCGTCCAATTGAATTATTTCTTCGGTTTATGGGATCCTGAAAAAGACAATTTGGGGTCGTTTGTTTTAAGAGGAACTCAGATGAGGTGAGGTGTTGAAATCTAATACTTTATTTGGCTGAAGGTGTTCTTTGTCTCATTTCATTTCATCTTCTCTTCATTTTTTTTTTAAATTAAAATTTTTTTCATCTTTTTATTTATATATATTTATATATTTACTTATTTTACGTTTGATATATTTTTTTATAATATTATTATTATTTTAATATATCAATATATAATTATAATAATTATATTATTATTATATCAAATGTTTATTTAAATATATTTGAATTTTAAAAATTAAAATAAATAGATATATATTATCTCTTAATATATGACATTAAATTTTCATATTTTTATTCATTTTTTAATCGTCTTTAATAACAAAAAAAATTATAAAATTTCAATTGTTTAGAGATAGACTATAAATATCATATTTAAAAATTAATAAGTTATGTGTTTATTTTTAACATTAACAATAAATATATCAATTTATTATTAAAATAAAAATTAAATTTAAATAATTTACACACATTGAATTTGTATTCGTAGTTTACCATAGATTTAAACGTATGAACTTATTTTCAATAAACTTAAAAATATTAAACCTATTTTGTGTTGTTAAAAAATGATATTCAAAATTTATACTCTTGTATTCAACGTTGCACTTTGAAATAATAGTAAGAGTTGATATTTTTTTTTTTTTGAAAGGATAAATTAATTTAAATAATTTTGAGAGTCTTGATTGTATATACAAAAAACAACTATAAATTTCAAGACTTGTACGAGTCATAGAGATTGAGATTTATTCTACCTAATAAAAAAACAATAAATTCCAAAATTTGAGGGATATTTTATTACTTCCATGTAATAATTATTATCAAAATGTGACCGAGATCTCTTTTAACTACAAAAAAACAATAAATAAAATTTTTTAGGGGTGTCTATGGTTCTGTAGAAGTATCATGACTAATAAGATAAATATATTTAATTTATTACTATTAATTAGTGTATTTTATTAACAATTTTTTGACCTTCGATAACTATGAATATGAATGTATAAAAGGTTTAAGAATATAATTTTTTTAAAATAAAATAAAAATTGCTATCAAGATTTTATAATGACTAGTTTAACCAAATGATATTATTTTTATTTTTTAATAAATAGAATCTTGGTATTTTTTTAATTTTTTATTATTATTTAAGTCTAACAAATCTTTTAAAAAAAAGTTATTAACGATGTACAAATATTTTAAATTAGTCAAACTTTATTTTGGTGGTGTAAAAAAAATTTCTCATAATTTTTTTTTAATTAAACAATATTTAAGTGCGAAAGATTATAAACTTTTTACCACATGGTTATTATGTCGTACATAATATTATTGAAACTATGTTTTTTTAATAAAAACATTAATATGATTAAGGGGGTTTAATATTAAATTTATATTACTTACATTTTATTTATGATGATAGTAGTTATATTTACATACTTATTATATTAATAGCTAAATATTTGAGAATAATTATTTTTTAAAAAAAGAAAAAGAATAATTTTATTGTTAAAAAAATATATAAGCATAGATTTTTTTTTTTTGAAAAAAAACATATGTTAACATCTCATCTCCTCTCCCTCCACCCAAACAAGATTTTCTGCTATCAACATCTCGTCACATCCTTCTCATCTCACCTACAGCCAAACATTCCCTTTACCTGTTAGCTCTTCCAATTTCCAAAAATTTCGTTGATTTTTGGGGCGTGTTTGGGCCTCCAATTAGATAAACGGGCAAGTGGGTTATTATAATCCAACCCGTGTTTGGGGGGCCGTTTTAATAAACGGGCGGTTCACGCTTAACCTGCGCCTCCGAAAGCAAAAAAGCTGCCAATGGTTATGCCTTAAACGCCACTTTTTTCTCCAGTAATTGATCTCTATTTTCCTTTCGCGAATGATTTCTTTTTCTTTCTTAGGTTTTCATTAGATTTATCTACCCCAAAGATTTTAGTTGACAACAATTTTTTTAAAAAAAAAACTCAAAACAATTGGACAGATCCCAAATGCAGAATATACCTCATCGAATATAATAGGCGAAAGACTATTGAATAGAGCCATACTTACCTACACATAAATGTGTAGGGTGAGTATGCTTGTTGCCTATATAACACACGTTTTTACCACACATTAAAACATAAAATTAATAAAACATTGAAAAACAAAATAAACATGTGGTAAAAATTTGTGCCACATAAGCAATAAGCATATTCATCATACACATTCACGTGTAGGTAAATATTGTTTTCGGAAAAAATTGAGAGATAATATATGACTGAGTTAAATTGATGGAAATGGATTGAGTGAGATGTTCTGTTTTTTCTTTGATTTTGATCTCAGTTGATGCAAAATAAAACAATGAGAAAGGCTTGGAAGCGTTGATTGTGAAGAGATTGCAGTTGATAATGACAGTTAATAAGCAAATGCAATTTTTCGAGTATGACACCTAAGTCAATGGTGAGTGTCTGTGATTTTTTAAAAATAAAAATGCAAACAATTATTTATTTTTTACCGAATTAAAAACATATATTTTCATAGAGTTGTAAAAATATGGTCTTAATTATAGTATATCATGTTTGTTTCACATGGATTCACTTTTTTTTTTTAATATATAATGGAGGAGGGGACAAATATCGATTTTCGGGTTCAAGCCTATAACGCTGATGTTGAACTGGTTTAGAACAAAACAATGAAATCATTGCATCATTAATTCATTCATACATTGATTCACTTTTTAAATATTAATAGTTTGCGTAGAAAATCACAAAAAAGAAAAGATTTTGTAAAAAATAAAGAAAATAAAATTTTCGATGGAAAATTATTTTCATTAGGTCAATATTCACTTAAAAAATTAATCTATAATACATAACTATATATATCAATATATATACTTAAAAATTATATCAATATGTAAGATACACAAAAGAGAATATGAAAAAAAATCTAATAATAATTTTTTTTCCTTTTTTTTTTATTATGTTCAATATTAACTATAAGTTTATTAAAAATATTTTATAAATTATTCGTTAACTTTTATAATTTAAATTTAAGTAACAAAAGATTTGTGAAAAAAGTTTCATAACCCATCTTACAATAACCTATACTTCAAACACCGTTTATCATAACTCCTGTTATAATAACCTACACTCCAAACACAATTTATCATAACTCTTTTTATAATAACCTGCACTACAAACGCCGTTTATTATAATCCACCGTTTATCATAATTCTCCGTTTATCATAACATTTTGTCTACAATTCCATAATCGGTGCCCCAAACACACCCTTGGAGATTATTTGGAAACCAACGCCTCGGAAACCCCACTAAACGAAGCATAATTTTTTTTTCTCAGTAAAATGAAAGACATCCATTTGGAGAATTGTGGATTCCAATTTTTTATTACTTAGGGTGGGTGGGGGTATACAAAATCTCGACAACTTGAGCAACGTAGACCGCGTAATTTAGAAAAAACGAAGATTGGGTTGTGTTATAATTTTGGATTTAATTATGATTTTTTAATTTTCGTTGCATTGTATCAATTCTTGAGTTAGTATCAATAGAGCTAGTAAAATCTTGACAATTGCAGTAGTTCAACTGGCATCAATGTATATCTAATGATTTAGAGGTCTTAGGTTCGAGTCTCCCTCACCCACAATTGTTGTAATCTCAAAAAAAAATTCTCGAGTTAGTCTTGCTTCTCCCCATTTTTAAATTTTTTTTATTTCTTTGTTTTATCCTTTTATTTTTTATATAAAAATATATTTTGTGGGTGAAATTAGCTACTTATGTGAATATTTTTCTTAATTATTAAGATTATAGTTCAACTTATAGATATTTTCTAGGAATATCTAATTATTTGAAATTATTATCCAAAAAATATGTAAAAATGGAAAAAGAAATTTTTTTTTGAAAAAATCCCATAATCTCCACCTTGTTGTTCCCCGAGAAAAAATGGGAATTTTTTCGGGGAATTTAATTAATTTTTGTGGTGAGAACAGGGGAGTCATTCCCCTATCCCACCCTACCCCCGTAGACATCTTTATCTCCCTCCCCCAGCTTATACTAAAAAAATAGAAGAATAATATTATACAAATGTATGTAAAATTGATTAATAAAATATGTTCTTAACATATTGATTTCATATTGATTAGAAACATCGTTTTTAACATATTGGTTAGAAACATCCCCTAGTAGAGTAAGTAACTTATATTTAAGTATAGTGTGATGCATTTTCTTTAATTTTTCTCCCATATTAAAGGGCTTAGAGTTGAGTAATTTAAATGAAAAAATATTGATATAAATCAACTTGAAAATATATAGGTTGAGTTTCGTCGCTCTTATTTATACATTGAAATTTTTGTTTTCCATCCCTCACAAATGAGGGAGAACTCTCTATTTATAGAGCTTACATGGTCTTGTGGGCTTGGGTCTCATGTGACACTTGGGCTTGGGTCTTGTGGACTTCATGGATCTTTGGGTCTAACTATTAGACTTGGGCATATGTAGTTTTTGGACTTTACTATATTGGGTATTGATATTGTTTCACGAACTCCAAATAAACAAACTTCTGATTCAATTAGTTTTGAGATAATTATGAATTTGTAATTGATCTAAAACTTAATTAGATCTTGTCATTTAATTATATATGACGTGTCAATTTTTTATTGGCCGAAATTTCTCAATCAACTGTTACATTACATATCTTATATAGATTGGCGAATTGAGTAACTCGAAAATTTGGATTGGTCCAAAATATTTTCCTTAACTCAATCCAATACAAGTTACGTACATTTTAATTCATAGCACAAGAACAAAGTCGTATACTACATTAAAATGTCTTTAAAAAATTGGGATCTCATATACTTGGTTCAAATAACAAATAAAATCGAGTAGCATATGTTACATTAAAATATATAGTTATTTATGAAATATTTTCATTCAAAATAATGCTAATTTCGTCTAATATGAATGATGAGATTACATGTTCAAATAATTTTGAAAGTAAATTAGATATGAGTTTAAGAAAATTTTCCACCGAAGGCCAAATAGGTGGGCCCGAACAAATCCATTAATGTAAGTCTAAGTTTGTAAAGAAAAGTATTAAATAAAAATGGTAAAAAACGACAGATTTCAATCTTAATATCGATGAGTTATAGGTCCATCAGGCTTTCGTTGAGCCATTTTGATTATTGAAAATTAATTCTTAATGTATGTATATAACCTAAGAGTTAATTTTTTTTTTTTTTGTGAAAATTTGACGATTTATATAATATTATAACATATGTTTTTTTTTTCATTACTTAATACTATTTGTTGGATCATAAAGCTTCAACATCATAATGTTTGATAGTATATTTTAATGTCATTTAAATTTAATCGCAATTCACAATAACATGTTCTTCAAGTTAATGTATAAAAGATCTAACAATATACATGAAGAATGTCAACTTTTTGTACTTTTTTTATTGTTATATATATATAGGACTAAACTAATAGGTAAATTAAATTTTAAAAAGATTAGATCAAATTACACTTTTTTTAAATAAAAATAAAAACATATGATTCTTAGGTGGGTAAGTATTATTTTTTTAGTATATATCAAGAAATGAGGGACAAATATCGATTCTTGGTTCGAACTATGACACTCATGTTGAACTGATTCACAACCAACAATAAAATTATTGCGTCAGTAGATATTTTCACTCTCCATATATTTTTTTGTTAACAAAGTGAGAGATTATTCTTAAACAAAGTAATAAGGAGTTGGATTATAATAAGGGGCTTTTGCATGTATATTACAAAATGGATAAAATATTACATGAATAGTACAATAATGAAAATATTTGCACATATAGCAAAAATTGTAAATTGATAGGCTTCATATTGATAGATTCTATCGATAAAGGGTGATAGAATCAATTACTAATAAATAAAGTAAATTGATAGACTTCCATCAAATTCTATCAAAAGTCTATCAATAAGAGCTGATAGAATCAATCACTGATAAAATTGATAGACTTCCATCACTAGAGAAGGATAGATTCTATCAAAGTTTTCTATAAAAAAAGTAAATACTTTTTTTTTAAAAGGTAGAATTTGCTATAAAAGAATTATTTTAAAAAATGTGCTATAATTATAAATTGTGATAAAAACGTTGCTATACAAAACAAGATTCCCTTATAATAATCAAATTTTCTATTTAGGGAAACGATAAAATGAAAAGATAAATTGAAAGCTAGAAGAAGAGATATTCTTAAAAAAAAAAAAAAAAAAAAAAAAAAAAAAAAAAAAAAAAGTAATGGTCGGTGAAAAAGGAAAGGAAAAAGGGGGGGGGGGAGGAGGGTAAAAGCGTAATTTGGAAAAGATAATGAGCCCTGAAAAAGGAGTTGGTGTTTGTATAAAAAGAAAAAAGGGGGAAATGGCAGGGGGGTGGGGGCAGGTCGGGCAGGGGCAGGGGCAGGGGTAAAATGGGGAAAAGGGATGAAAAAGGTGGGGCCCAGTTTGTGGTCAAAATGGAAATGACAAGCTTTGACCAGTCCTTGTGACTGAGTCTGCTAAAAAGACTGTCATCTCTTTCATATATATAGTCCGTGGTACTCTGCCACACCCCAAAATACCATTCATTTTTTTAAAAATTTTCTACATATATATTAACAAACAAACAAACAAAATTAATAATTTCTCTCAATTTTTGGGTAAATTTCTATTTACATTGTATTTTAGTTTTAAGAATTTGTTGGTACTAACTTTCATAAAAAGTAATCATTTTTTACCTCTTAAATATTGATGTGGAATATTTTGGTCATGATCTAAAAAAAAAATGTTCATCAATATGATTCAATATGAGTCATATTCTTTTTTCTTTATTTCATTTTTTATTTTTTTGGATTTACAACGTGATTCATTTTCAGATCACATAAGTGACCATTACATTTTAAGTTATGTCTAGGTATAACCTAAATATTTTTCAATATTAATTTCTATCCATATTATGTATTACAAGAGGATTTACAATTATAAATTTTTGAAATAATTTATTCTCAATTATAAGAGGATTTACATAGAACTCTATTATAGTAATTTATATTATGTATTACATATATTAATTACTTTTAAGTTGCATTTTTGGGGGGGGGGGGGGGTTTATTTGATTATAGGCATCCGACTTTTTATGATTAGTTTAAGTAAATTTGGTCTATTGGTAACTTTCGCAATTTGAGGTAATACTTGGGATTTAAGAGTATGCTCCCTTAAGATTATAGCTGAATAATTTTTTGACACGACCTACCTTTTTTACATGTCGGTATAGGATACCTAAAATAATAAGCATTTGAAATAAAGAAGTGCAAGAGGATCCAGCTATTAACACCCACACACACTATAAATTTTCAAGAATTTTGGGTTTTGATCGAAATTTAGGGGACCATTAACCCACATTATCATAATAGATGGTATGGAGTTCCACATCAATATCAATTGATGATGAGCAGAGTAACTCATATGTTAAAGAATCCTCGCATTTTCAATAGAGAACAAATTCTACAAGATAACTCATATGTTGAAGAATCATCGCATTTTCAATAGAGAACAAATTCTACAAGATGAAGGTCTCCAACACTATGTTAAAGTGGATATATTATATTATATATATTTGGATGAAAAAAGTGGATACATCAATCATAAATGCATATTTTACAAATTTTCTCTTCATCATGAGTTATTTTAAAGAACTCTTTAATATATATATTTTTTCAATTAATCAGTATTGTTTAATTGTTAAGGTTAGATAAATATTTTTTATCATTTAAAATCACTCCAAAACTATACTACACTTTTCTTTTTTATTTTAAGAAACGAAAACATTTACATGAATAAGATGTAATAAGATGAAAGTGTTCCTGAAGTTATGGACTAAGTTTGAAACCTATGGTACAATGAGATAACAAAGTTACAATACATTGAAATTATTATTATTATTTTTTCTAAAAGCACTTCTAGAAAAGATGATTTTTCAAATTATTGATACTTTTGTTTAGAAAATGTTAGTTCAAACACACTACTAGTGTCACTCAAAACACTTAAAAAAAACACATACATAATTCATCCATAAAATGCACATAAAACAACATACAAAGCAAAGAACAAAAACAATATACAAGAAAGAAGCCTTAAATTAGTTTTTGTTATTGAAAAATGACAAACTTGAACAAAAAAAGACTCAAAATAAATTAAATGTACATCTATGTGTTAGTGCAAGCCAACCACATAGAAAAACAATAGATTATATTAAACAAGTTTTACAAAATCATTAAATTCCACATAAAAACAATAATCAATTGTACTAATTTTGTGAATTAATTAATAACCAATTATCAACCATGGATGGATTCTAAGCATCTCCACCTGATCCAGATGGGTCCTATACACACAAAATAAACAACAATATATATCAAACCATTATGTATAAATCAAACTTATTTCTCTATGACAAAGTTAAATGCATAAAAAAATTAATTAAAAAAAAAATTAAATGCATAAAAGAAAATTATATGAATTTCAAATTCATCACATTTAGGTAAACAAAATTATTTTCCCAAATTATATGATGATAGCAGTTCGGTTTTTTTATTTTTTTTTTAATTTTATGTAAACTTGAGAATCGAATCTATTCGATCTCAATTTTACTAAAAAGAGGAACTTAACGAATATCTAATAAAAGACAAAACCGTTGATAAAATTTTGTTGGGTTTAATTTTGATTTTTTGTTTTGTTTTTTTTATAACTTACTATTTCTACTCCCAACCTTTATTTTAATATATTTGCCCCAAAATTTATCATTTTTTATAATTCAAGTAGACAAAAATAAGTAGTTATTAAAATAGAAATTAAGAATAAGCAACCAAAGAGTAAAGTGAACATATAAAAGTAATATGTTGGCTTGGTTGTAATTCAATTGAATTTCACGATCACGAATTCGATCTTAAAAAATGGAATTTGAGTCTCTTCTTACTTGAGAGCAGTAGTCTATTTAGGGTTTGTGGTCCACTATTAGTCGAATTTCTAAAGATGAGCTAAGAGGCAGGGAAATGCCTATCCTTCACTATATCTCTATCCATGGCCATACACCACAATTAACAATAAAGGATATGTTTCATAATTAATCGAATATGTTATGATCCCATTTACAAATACGACTCTAAAAAGTAGGACTCTAATAATATCATGAATCAATTAGTATGATTGTGACCCTATGCAACCTAATAGCTATATGCTTATGATATGTGTGCTAATAGATTATGGTTTTCTACGAGCGATACGTGGTTGGAACTATCGTACTAGATGCTTGAATACGTACGTAGAATAACATCGACGAATGAAGAGAGAGAAAGAGAGAGAAAATACCATGGAAGAAGTGGAAGGAGGAGGAGGGATGTTGTGGATCATATTGTGCATCATGGTTTGCATTAGAGAAGGCATTTGGTCTCTAAGTTGAGAAAGCTCAGTCTTCACATTCATAAGCTCAGCTTGCATTGCCTCATTTTGCTCTTTCAACATTCTTACCTCTTCCCCATTGTATAAATTACACCCATACCCTTCTGATGTTGTTGCTGTTGTTCTATTATTTATACCTACACACTCACAATATTCCCCCAACCAATTCAAAGAATAACCCTAAATTTCATTACCTTTAATTTTGTTTCACACATACATACTTTCCCTTACATTTTATTCCATATTCAATATTATTTTTCCTTTTTTCTTAGTTATATATCTCCAAAAAAAAAAGAAGTATTGATACATGCTTCTATCTTTGAGAACAAAAATGATGATAGTAATGGTAAAAAAGAAATTTGTTTGATTGAGTGAGATTTGTTGTTGTTCATTCTTGAAAATTTTAAATTAAAAATATTTTTGTTTTATATATTTTTTAATATATATTTTGTATATTGTAAGTCAAAAAATACCTTTTTGTGATGTGATATATAGATATTGTATAGAAAACAAAAAATAACACATTTTTTTATATATACTTTTCAGATATATGTAGAGAACAGCAAAGATAAACAAGAAAACCTAGGGTTTGATCAATAGTGACCTTTTATTCGTTTTTTTCTGAAAAGAAAACAACAAGATGTCAATGTACTTTTTTTTTCTTTTCATTTTTATGAATTTTAAAAAGTTTGTCTTTCTTTTTTTTAACAGAAAATGTTTTGAAATTCTTTTTGATTCCTTGTTATCCAATATTTAAATTTTAAAAATGACTTTTTTTCCCAGAAAAAAAATTGAAAATATGTTTTTTTGGAAAATTTAAGCTGTTCAAAAACCATTCTGTCAGTTTTAGTGTTTTTGTTGACTAAAAATACTAAAATATATATGTTTTACTTCAAATAAACAAAAATAAATAAAATAATAATCAACTGTATATTGGGGGACAAATACAGATTTTTAGGATCAAACCTGTGTTGAAATGATTTATAACTAAATAATGAAACCATTACTCCACTGACCCATTTGGTATTTCAACCGCAATTTTAAAAAATGAAAACGTGAGAAAACAAAAATTCAAAAAATATTGCAAAAACGTTACCAAATTATCTCAAAGATTCCATTCAATATTTTTTTCATTAAAAAAAAGAATATTGTCGAAGAACAAAAGCAATGTGATAAGTATTTAAATTAAAATCTTGCATGGGCAAGCATGGGAACAAATAGACATTTTGAACTATAAATTATATTGATCGATGAACAATGAAATTAAGAGAAAATGTACCCGAGAGGTTGGCAACGGCAGCGACGAGGTCGGCAATGCCTTGGCGGTGAATGATGTTGCGAGCTTCTTCGATCTGAAGGCGGCATTTTTGAAGCTCCATAAGTTGTTGGTGTCGAATCTCCCTTTGTTCCTCGGAGCTCCGCAACGTTTGAGTCAATGTCGAGGTGCTTCTCTCTATGCTTCTTCCAATATCCACCATTTTTCTTCTCTTTGCCTCCATGTTTTCTTTCTTCTCGCTCGACTCCGTCCCCGATGACGACGACTCTGTATATATGCCCACAAAATTCAAATATAATATCATATTTTTACTTTTATACTTCCATTTTGTTCATGTTTATAAATCTTTAAAACTACATTATCAATTAAAACCACTCTTAAAAATTGTCTTTGATCATACAAAATATGTTTAATGGTTTGTTTTACTCTTTTAAAGGACACTAAAGACATGCATGAAAGTGGTTTTAACCGTTTCCAATATTACTCCCAAACATATGTTCTTCAAATACATGGGTTAATTCTATGGTCCTTGCCTTTTATTTTTATTTATTTTTTTAAAAAAATTATTTATTTATATAATAATGAATTTTTAATAACTTTTAATTCTTTCACTAACGATAAGGGCTATGAAACTCGAGTTAAAAAAAAAACGATAATATATGGAACTTTTTTAATATAAGGGATAAGCTAAAAATAAGGGTAAAATAAAGTGGTAATTTAACCTCATTTTTGTTTCAATGTGTTTTTGTTATTCTTTTTAATTTTACTTTTCCCTTTGAAAAGTACTCGGAATTTTAATTAATTTTTTTTAAAGGCTCAAGAACCTGCATTTGGTAAATTTCCATACAAGAACCCCATGTATTCATAATTTTTAATTAATGTAACTCAACAATCTTATATATTAAAGTTTTTATCAAAGAATTATATTATTAAAGTTTGTTTTAATATTTTAAAAATTTTTAATGAGAGATTTAAGGTAATTTGATAATAACCCTTTCATTTTTGGGTTTTTTATTTTTAGAAAGTTTTACTTATTTTTTCATCTTTCTATACCATATAACCAAGTTAAAACTTCAAAGACAAAATTATTATGGATTTGATTGGAGGGTTTGGAGATGAAAGTAATGGGTTTTGAGAAGATAAAACGTCCTTTAGATCGAAAATTATGAATAGTTATGACATAATTTGAATTGAAGAATTATAAACAATTGTGATAGAATATTCTTGTTTAGATTAAGAGATTATAAGTGACAATTATGATTAAATAAACGTCTATTTGAGTTGAGAGATATTATGAGTAATTGAAGTAAAAGTTATATCGGTGTAGGGTTTGGTTAGGCAACTCCAAATCCTCTATTCAAACACCCATTAATAATTTAACCTTATAAAAGAGAAGAAAATAATAATATTTAATTATGGAAGGCTGAAAAGTGAGTTTTACATTGCATGCTTAGATTTGATGGACCATATTGCATTATCATCATTGGGAGTATCTTTACCCAAAAAAATAATAATTAGAATTAACCTTTTCAAAAAAAAAAAAAATTAACCTTAAAAAAGGGTTTATTTTATTTTACTTTTCATATTTTTGGGTTACCCAAGAGGATCTCCCCACACTTCTCAATCTGATCACAATTCCCTCACTGGTCTGTATCATTGTCTTTGCCTCTTTTTTCTCCCCTTTCAATATTGTTACATTAAATAAATTATGAATTATTTATTTCAATATTGCCTGAAGTGTTAAATTTTTTAAATTCACCAAAATTTCTGAGCTAGTTACATAGTGACAATTATTGTTGGCTTATCATCACTAACATAACTTAACTGCATTAAATAGCTTAATTACCTTATTTATTTGAACCAAACAAGTAAGCTAAGATCAATCATTGAACTTTAATTTAAGACAAAAAGGATAAAAGAAAATTGTTTCCATTGAATTTATCCATTAAGGCATATACTACCAACTCTACAATATTCAGATATCAAATAATTGTATAAGAAATTATTTTCTTAGTAGATGGTTACAATAGTTTGAACTTACTTCTTAATTACTCAATCACTCGATCATTGGATGATTTCTATTTTTCGTACTCTTTAAAATAATTTTGAAAGAAAAAAAGTGAAAAGGGGAAATAAATCTTTAGTACAAGGTGTTAAGTTGAACTACACTCATTTTCACAACAAAATTTAGAATTTAGAAAATACAAAATGAAATTGCAATCAAATCTAGCTTTAAGGTGTCTTGAATTTGAAGACATTATAAATGATTTTTGAAAAAAATTAGAAACTAAATTATTTTACCACACTACCCACATCCACTTAAAATTAAATAATAGAAACAAAACTTTCATTGTTCAATAAACTAAGGAATATGTTTGTTAATTATAAGGGATGTAGATTAAAATGAAGTAGTGTAGGGGTGAAAGTAACCGTTGGATGACCGTAATAGGGAACAAAATCGGAGGGATGAGATTTGGAGGGTCCACGGGATACTATAGAGGTGAGTGTAGATGATTAGAAAAGGAATAACGAAATGAAAAGGAGGAAGAATACGGGAGGAGAGGGTCCTATTAAAAATTGTGGCAGAGTCAAACCCTGCAACTTTGACTCACAATATTAACTCTTTTTCTCTCTCCTCTTTTTTAAATTATTATATTTTTCAAAATAAATAAATCATGCCAATTATAAATTGTTCAAATTTAGTTAGTATAGGTTCAAAATTTAGAATTTAATTGATTTATAATTAAAAAAAAAAAAAAGAATTTAGCTCCTGTGATTCTATTGAATATCCAGAGTAACTCGATGGTTTCATTATTCTTTAGAACTTTGAATTCAACACCAATATCACGAATTCAATCGTGCAAATTAATATTTAAGTGTCTTTTAAGTAATATTTATGATCATTTTCTCTCAACTAATACTTAAAAAAATAAGTTACCGTGATTTTTAAAAATTAGAACTAACTCTTATGATTTACAAAATTAAAAAATATTTTTTCTCGTAAAATAATTATCTATATATTAATAACGACAATATGAATTAAGTAATTAATTTAACCAAAAAAATATTATTTATACATGAGTATCTAATTTTCATGATAAAATTTCTTACGATTTTGAATGATAAAAGCTGATATTTAAATTTTATAAAAATATAAATACTAAGTTTTAGCTTTCAAAATTATAGAAACTACATTTTTTTTCTTCTTATTCATACCGATTAAATTTTAGTTTTCTGAAGCCACAAAATTTATATTTTAAGATTAAATCCATAAAAAAAGATCAAATAAATGCAAGAGGCGAAAATGAAAGGTCCATGACTTAGGGTGGGGACAATAATGGTAATAATAATAGAAAAGAAAAAAGAGACTGACCTGACGCCGGCGGGGAAACAGTGGCGGAGGACGGCGGAGGAAGGGCGGCGGGGACGGCGGCGGAGGGAGGCGGAGGCGGAGCAGCAACCGGAGAAACGGAAGCAGAAACGACTCTGAGTTTCCTCTGAACGACGTCGTTTAGCGCTTGGTAAACTTCGAATCCCATGTTGGAAGGGAGATTATTGTCTTTTCGCTCGTGCTTTTCCATTTTCCAGTAAGAGGGCGACTGATCGCACGCGCGCGATTCGTACTCGCGCACCTTTTTGTAGTCGCGGAGCAAATTGTCCCACTTGTCGTTGCACTGATTCTGGCTCCGGTGACACCCGTTGCTCCAGCAGTAATTTTCCACCCACTTCCACCGCAGCTCGCCGCCCTTCCTCGCCGCCGTGTCCGGCGGCGCCGCCGCCTTGCTCCGCCGCTCGTCGTCCAGCCGCTTCGCCGTTATTAGAATCATCGTCTCCTGGAGAGTCCAGTTTCCTTTCCGGTACTCTCGGATCGTGGAGGAGGTTGCGGCGACTGCTGCGGTTGGCCGGACGGTGGCGGCGCCGCCGTGGATTAGAGGTAAATGTAGGAGTTGCTGGTGGTGGTGGGAGTGGTGGTGGTGGTGGTGGTGGTGCGGCGGTGGCTCCGATGATGTCGTCGGAGGTGGATCCGACATGGCTTTGGCATCTCAGAGACTGAGAATGGATAGAGAGAAATAGGGAGAGAGAAAAGTGGTGAATTTTTTTTTGTTTCCTTCTCTCTGTCTTATTATTAGTTTTATTTGCTTATTTTCCCTTCTTTTTTTAATGTTTTAAATTATTTAACTTTTGTAAATTTTATAACTTTGTCTGTTTATTCAAAAAATAAATAAATTAAATTACAAATTTAGTTTTTGATTATTCATAATATGCATATCTTGTAAACCATTTTAAACAAAAGGAAGGATGCTTCGATGATTTCATTATTCGGTGGAAATCTTAATTTAATATTATGTTCACGAGTTTGATTTCAAAAATCAATATTTGATTGCAGTAGTACCTTGTTTGTAAATGGGAATAGGGACGAAAAATATATGTCGATTTGGATTGTTTTGATGGGGTAAGTAAATATTGCATGATTTCTTACGCCGAAAACAAAAATGATTGCTTTGAAAAAGTTTATGCTCCATTTGATGTCTATTAGTTTTTTTTTTCAATTAAATTTATAAACACTTCTTATATCTTATATCTTATGTATGCATTGTTGTCTATATTGTTTACATACATTTAAAACTATTTATTTTATGAGTGAATGTTTGGACAAACTTGTCAAAATTGAAACTACAATTTTTTTAATTTTTTTTTACCACTAAATTACCTATGTTTAAAAACTAAAGCAACTTGAGTACTAAAAAAATCAAAGTAGTTAAAAATGATATTAACTTGGCAGCAATTAACTAGTATTAGATTAGGAGATCACACATTCACTTTTCTTTTTTATCTCTAAATATTTATGTTGAATTAAGAAAACTAAATCAAATGTAAAAAAAAAAAAAAAAACTAACTAAGATTGTGTGTTAATAATTTGTTAAACTTAAGGTTGCCTTTTCCATTTATATCAAATTAATTTCAATTTTCCAAAAAATTATTTGGATTACTAGCCACTTTTTTTTTTTTTTTTTTTTTTTTTTTTTTTTTTTTTTTTTTCTTTTTTTCGTTTGTCTTTTTAGTTAACAACACTTTAATTTTGTTGATTATGTAATTAAATTTATCATAATCTATCCGCTTAAACTTTTGAATTAAAGCAGGAAGTAGATAATTATCGACAATTTAGACAAAGGGAAATAAGAATGAGAATTGGCATGTGTAACTCCTTATGCCAAGGATTATTTGAATTGGGAATTATTATCGAAGTTCAGTACCTCATGGTCTCAACATTTGTGTGCATTCCTTTCATGACCTAATTTTGTTTTTTTTAGTATATATTGGAAGAGGGAGAGCAAATACCGATTCTCAAGCTCGAATCTGTGACGCTGATGTTGAACTGGATTACAACCAAACACTAAAATCATTGCGCCACTAACCCATTCGATTTTCATAACCTAATTAATGATACTATCACACATACTATTTTATTTTGAATGATTATAAGAATGAAGACTATCCTGACATATCAATTAAAATTCTTATCCACATTTCTCAGCAATTTGTCTCTATGTTCTCACTCACTTTACTTCATATGAAATTTACTAAAAGATCTCCCAACATAGAATTGTGACTTGACTTAACCACAAAAAAACAAGGTGCATTTTGTTGTTTCAGGTGGTAATCATTGATTTTAAACTTTTCTTAATTGTTTTATAACTTCACATTCCTCTCATTCAAATATATATAGTCTCAAGTAATCATGCTTTTGAGATAAAACGACTATTCAATACAATAAAAAGGGATTTTGCATGTGTAATAAATAAAAAAAAAAACAAAATATTTTCAGGCACAAAATCAAACTACTTCATTTTTAACGAAAAATCTAAATAGAATTTTATCACCTATAGAATTCAATCAGTAAAAGACTCATTTTATCATTGACTGAGTCATATCATCTATAGAAATCATGTGCTATAGATAAGTTATTTTAGGAAGTGTGTTGTAAATATAATACAAGAGGTAGAATGTGCTGATGAAGGTAAATTTTGTAAATAAAATAAAACTCGAAAAAGATATGTTGTGAATGTCCCTAAAATAAGCTAGTTGAGTTTTCATTTTTTTTAATAATTTTTATTTTTAGTACAAATAAGGGAATGCAATCACAAACTCTACCTAAAAAATCAAACTATTAAACTCATAATCTTAGTATTGAATTGGATAACCATCAAGCAATGAAAAGAACGTGTCAATAATTCTTTATAAAATTACCAACATGAGTAATAGCTCAAATGCCCGTGTACATTTAATGACCTTGAAATCATAAATTCAAATTTTTCTATTTGTATTCGAAAAAAGAAATCCTTTAGAAAATTATGTTTTCATTATTAATGGAATGTGAGATGAAATTTAGTATATAATAGGAATGCAGGCTATTTATTTTTATAGGGTGCCAAATGAATGATTACAGCATCGGAGGTTAAAAAGAAATGCCACGTGGAGAGAGGGAGTGGGGTCCACTACAAAACTTCACGTGGCATGATTTTATTAGGAGTGGTGTACAGTAACGGGAAATCCTTCCTACAGCCAATCAATTGCGTATTTTGACGATAAATTAGACGCATTATTCAATTTATCGCGATACTATTTTTTCATTTCGTTTTGTTTTGTTTTTTTTTTTTAATTTTCTTTTGTCAATGTGCTGTTTCCTTCCTGGAGGCAGCCTTTTAATTCCTTTTTCTATTTCTTTTATTTACTTTTTTTCTTTGTTGGAGTTTTGGGGGTCGAGGAATATTATGGGTTTCAATTTCTTTTTGGTCCTCAAATTTCATTTTCATTGTTAAATTTTATATGTTTTTATTTTGGTTAGATTTTAAAGATGATTATTATATTTTCCTTGAATTTCTTAACAATAACAAATAAATTGTTTTAATTCTAAGTCAAATATTTTTTTTTAAAAAAACTTTTTTTGAAAGTTATCTTTTAATTTTCAAGATATAAATTGGTTTTTGAAAATATATGTATGAAATTTAAGAAAGCTATAAAATCTATAAGTAGTAATTATATGTATAGACTTATGTTTCAAAAGAACAAAAATAAATGGTGATCAAACTAAATTTCATTTTTTTGTTTTGTGGATTAAAGTACATCTTCTATATGAATTTTCTTATTTTTCTTATCTATTTTTTTTTACATATATTTTAAAATCCCAAGTCAAGTTTTGATTTTTTTTTTCTTCCTGAAAGCTATTTTTTTTTTCTTAAGACTTAGTTAAAATGTAATCTTAAACAAATATATACTTTGTCGTAGAGAATCTAGAAGATAAAAGAAACATAATTTGAAAGAAAAAAAAAAACAAATGTCATCAAGTTTGTTTATTTTTAGTTATTGAATTCAAAATCATAAGTTATTTTTGAATTAAAACTATTTATGTTCTTCAATTTTAGTTGTCTTACAAAAATTGATGCGATAGTTTTTGGGTGTATGCCAACCATAATTAATATAGGCTAATTTTGTTAAGTTCCAGTGTTAAATTTTCATTATAAAAGAGAATTTTATAATTTTCATATCTTACTACCGAAGTAATGGTTTAATAAATTTATTATTTAGGTGATTCAATTCAACATTATGATCATGGTTTGATTTTCAAAATTGATATTTAAAAGTTTTAAATTCAAAACTGAACTAAAATAAATAAAAGTGAAATAACAAGGTTCAAAATGGAATGTAATAAATTAAATGATTGATTTTAAAAAATTCAACTAAAATAGAAAAAGTTTAAAATGGTGATATTTATTCCAAATATATTAAATAATTACATTTTGGAGTCGGGAAAATTTTAAAATGTGGCCCCCACTCTCCAGTGTCGGCTTCTGACGTGGCATATCTTGAACAGATCATGTAACATAATGGAAGAAGCGGTTCACTTTTTGGGTCCGCTTTTTTCTTTTCTTTTATCATTTTCTTTTGAACTTAATTATATAAGTTTTTAGAAAACTCATATTATTTCTTGGGAAAATTGCCCATACTACCCCGAACTATAAGTTCGTAACAATTACACCCTTAAATTATAGATTTAATCAATTACACATTTTTTAAATTTGATAAATGTTGCAATCTATTTCAAAAATTAAAATTGAATATTACCTCGCGAAGAAACTTACGAGGAACTAGAACAAATATGGAGAGAGCTCAAACGCTTTTGTTGATGGGGTTGTCAATTTTTTCGGATTTTGAGTGGTGAAATTGCTGTAATGGCGTTTGTAGAAGAAATAGGTTGGATTCAATTTCTTTTTTTAACAGTTTTTTTGCAGTTCAAGACTGCCTTACATTTCATTTCATTTTCTTCATTAATCGACATAATCATAGTGGCACAACGAAAGCATAATGGGCCAATAACTCATAGGTTTTCCAATCAAAACCTAGTTTTGACAATGATTTTTTTAACTATTAAATTTATACAGATTTGTCTCATCATTAGAGATGTCCGCGGGGTGGAGTCCATGAATGGCTTTCCCATCCCCGCCACTAAATACAATCTCGTGCCTGCCAAATACACCGTTTTTTTCATGAAGATGGGAGCAAGGATCGGGTTCCATATGGGAAATTTTTCCGCATTTTAATATTTTTTTATCAAAAAAAAAAACAAAACAAAAAAAGTGGGTTGAGATGTGTGGCACCAAAGGTGCCACATATGTTGACTTCATGGGTAGGGTGCACCCCTGACTGCACCCAAATTCCCCTCCCCATAACCCATAGGTCTAAGGATTGAAACCAGCCGCTGATAATTGTTTTTACATTATTAAATTTATAAGGGCTTATCATATATTGCATTTGATATTCTTCTTTTTAGATTATGCTATTATGTAGGTTTTCCACATTTCGTTATCCTTCTATATTATGAGTACATTTTTCATTCGATTACCTTCCACATTAAGTGTTTTTGACCTTCACAAATATTTTTTTTTAATCCAAGTGTAGCGTGGCACAACGGAAGCGTGACATAAGATGATGATGATGTACTCAAATTTATTATGAGTACATCATCATCATCTTATTATTTATTTTTATAAATCTACATAATTCGGGTGGCACAACGGAAGCGTGGTGAACCCATAACCTATAAATCCCAAGATCCAAAGAGGGCTTGTCCCATCTTGCATTCGATACTCATCTTTTTCTATTACACTATTCGATACTCATCTTTACCTTATAAACCCTATACTCTTCTTTACCTTATTTTAATCAATCAAAGTCTGTGACAATGTCTCTTATAATACAAATTTCTTTATAAATATAAGAAAATTTATCATCAGCAGCACATTTTATCTTTTGTATTACATTTGCAGCACAATTTCTAAAATAATTTCATCTATGTCATATTAATTTCTATCAATGATAAAACTCAACTAGTGATAGAACTCAATTTGAAATTCTATCGCTTGTAGAAAATTCAAGCAGTGATAGAAAAGTATTTCATTGATTGAATTCTAACACTAATAGAATTCTGCTAGTGATAGAATTCAATTTGAATTTTTTGCTTCAAATGAATTATTTTTTATTTTATGCTATAGATGAAAATATTTTATCTTTTTTTGTTATACATGCAAAATCTCCTAAATATAACCCATAGGTCTTAGGATCAAAACCTGGCTCTGATAATTAATTTTCAGTGTTGAATTTATATGACATTGTCCCATCTTGCATCCCTATACTAATTTTTTCCTATTACACTATTCTTTTCCACATTTTGATATCCTTCTATATTCTAAATACCTTATTTTGACCAATCAAAATCTGTGACAATGTTTCTTATGACACAATTTATTTATTTATTTATTTATTATTATTTTTATTTATAAATCTACATAATTAGAGTGGCACAACAGAAGCGTCGTGGGCCTATAACCTATAAATCCCAAGATCAACAAGGCTTGTCCCATCTTGCATTCGATACTCATCTTTTCCTATTACACTATTCAACACTCATCTTTACCTTATAAACCCTATACTCATCTTTACCTTATTTTAATCAATCAAAGTTTGTGACAATGACTCTTATAATACAAATTTATTTATAAATATATAATCAGAGTGGCGCAGTGGAAGCGTGGTGGGCCCATAACCCATAGGTCCCAATATCGAAACCTGGCTCTAATAGTTAGTCATTTTGATATCCTTCTAAATTCTAAATACCTTATTTTGACCAATCAAAATTTGTGTCAATGTTTCTTATGACACAATTTATTATTATTATTATTATTATTTATAAATCTACATAATTTGAGTGGCACAACGGAAGCGTGGTGGTTCCATAACCTATAAATCCCAAGATCGAAACAAGGCTTGTCCCATCTTGCATTCGATACTCATCTTTTCCTATTAAACTATTCGATACTCATCTTTACCTTATAAACCCTATACTCATCTTTACCTTATTTTAATCAATCAAAGTCTGTGACAATGTCTCATATAATACAAATTTCTTTATGAATATATAATCAGAGTGGCGCAGCGGAAGCGTGGTGGGCCCATAACCCACAGGTCCCAGGATCGAAACCTGGCTCTGATAGTTAGTTTTCATGGTTGAATTTATATGACATTGTCCCATCTTGCAGCCCGATACTAATATTTTCCTATTACGCTATTCCTTTTCATTTTTTTTTAATAAATCTACATAATTAGAGTGGCACAACAGAAGCGTGGTGAGCCCATAACCTATAAATCCCAAGATCGAATATGGGCTTGTCCCATATTGCATTCAATACTCATCTTTTCCTATTGCACTATTCGATACTCATCTTTACCTTATTTTAATCAATCAAAGTCTGTAACAATGTCTCTTATAATACAAATTTCTTTATAATTATATAATAAGAGTGGCGCAACGGAAGCGTGGTGGGCCCATAACTCATAGGTCTCAGGATTGAAACCTGGCTTTGATAGTTAGTTTTCATGGTTGAATTTATATGACATTGTCCCATCTTGCATCCCGATACTAATTTTTTCCTATTACGCTATTCCTTTTCATTTTTTTTAATAAATCTACATAATTAGAGTGGCACAACGGAAGCGTGGTGAGCCCATAACCTATAAATCCCAAGATCGAATATGGGCTTGTCCCATATTGCATTCAATACTCATCTTTTCCTATTGCACTATTCGATACTCATCTTTACCTTATTTTAATCAATCAAAGTCTGTAACAATGTCTCTTATAATACAAATTTCTTTATAATTATATAATAAGAGTGGCGCAGCGGAAGCGTGGTGGGCCCATAACTCATAGGTCTCAGAATTGAAACCTGGCTCTGATAGTTAGTTTTCATGGTTGAATTTATATGACATTGTCCCATCTTGCATCCAATACTTATCTTTTCCTATTACACTATTCGATACTCAGCTTTACCTTATTTTAATTAATCAAAGTCTATGACAATATCTCTATTAATCAAATTTTTTATAAATATATAATCAGAGTGGCGTAGCAGAAATGCGGTGGGCCCATAACTGTCCCACGATGTTGAATTTCGTAAATTTCTTTATAAATCTACTTAATCAGAGTGGCACATCAGAAGCGTGATGAGATATAAATCCATCTATATTTTGATTACATTTTTTTTGTTTGATTAATCCAAGTTTTTTTTTGTTTTCTTTTCTTTTCTTTTTGAAATGTTTTTACAATGTTTCTTATCATACAATTTCCTTCATTGAACTACATATCATGCAACCATCTTGAGTAATATAGTGGTTAAAGAGAGTCTTGAGATACTTAAGGTAATGAGTTCAATCAATTGTGGTTACCTACCCAAAAATTAATTTTCTACCAGTTTCCTTGACATCCAAATGTTGTAAGATATGGGTGGAGAGTATATTCAATTGGATGTGTATTATTTTATGTATGGCATCTATATAGTAAGTGTACAACATAATATATAGTAAATGTATGACATATTCATAAATGATATAGCTTTATACATATTCATATATATAGTGTGTGTACAAGATTAAATAAAGAAATGATTGCCAATAAGAGTAGTAGCTCGATGGTATCACTATACCTTAAAAGAGAGGATTTTACATGTATAACAAAAAAGGCAAAATATTTCCATAGCACAAAAAATAAATCATTGATAAAAAATTGTGCTATAGATTTATTTTAAAAATTGTCCTATAAATACTAAAATCAAATACCCTTACGACTCTTCTCAAAAAAAAAAAAAAAAAAAAAAAACCCTTACGACTAAAAAATAAATCAGTGTTTTTATCATTTTGGTTTTATTATTATTATTATTATAAGTAATTTTGTAAATGCCTAATTTTCTATTTATAATTAAATTTAATTAGTAGACAGCTAAAATATATTTAAAAGTTGAAATTTCTAAAATTGGCTATCCATGCTCTTCCTTTTTAAAGAAAATTCCATTCCCCGACTAATATTTAATTTTTTTTAGCACAACAATATTTATATATGCGAATTATAGCTTGCCCACTGTCACCAGTCTAGTTAAAAGATTAAAGAATATAAATACATGCAATATTTTATATTTACTTTCTAAGTCACTTTAACAAAACTGAAAAAAAAAATTGTTTGCATAATTTTGTTGTTGTTGTTATTGTTGTTGTTGTTTTTTTTTTTTTTTTTTTTTAAGGAAGGTAGCTAATGGCAATGATATTTAAAATCAAATTGATAGAAATTTGAAACTTTGCCCAAAAGCCTAAAAATACAAAACCCATCAAGATACTAGCTGTTGAAAACCCCAGAATTTGTTAAGCTAAACTCAATTAAGCCAAAACATACCTTTAATGTTTGATACTACAGTTTTACATAAATTTTAAACATGTCCTAATCTATATCATAGGCACATCCACAATCAATCAGCAAATCTAACCCCCATTTGATCAAAGCTATATTTTAACCTTATTCCGAGTACAGTGAAGCGAACCTCCAATTTCCCGGTTAAAAAACAAAGATATATTTTAACCCTAGTTGAACTAAAAAGATATATTTTAAACCCAGTTGAACTATGTTTCCTATGTATTTTAAACATGTCCTAGACTTTATCATAGGCACATCCCCAATCTCTCATCTAAGTTTTTTCCCCCATATATTATTTTTCCTTTTTAGTTTTTCTTCCACTATCAGCAAATCTAAACCCCTTTTGATCTTTCTCCAAAAAAAGAAAAAAAACCCATTTGATCAAAGATACATTCTATCTAGAATTGTAAAATTGCAAAATGACATCCAAAAGCAAGAGAAAAATCAGATTAAGCAGGTAAATTCAAGTCCTATATTACAAAGAGTATTGCAAGACCATGTCCCTTTGTGTGTGTATGGCAGCTCCTAAGCTTTTTCAAAATGAAAAGAAGAAAGGGGAAAATGCAGAAAAGAACTGACAGACTACTTACACAAAGTCCCCAACTATTTGTTTTGTTTTGTTTTTTTTTCTCAGTCCCAAGTGACAGAGATCATTGAATTTGCCAGCCCTGATTCCTCAATTGTCATTTTGTTATCATAGTCCAGAGTCCTTGTAGCCCCTGGTATTGCCTGTGTTAACTTGAATGCTTTTGTCTTACCTTCCTTTAACTCACTAGAACAGAAAGACCAAATCAACTGCAACACGCACCACATGAACAGCATGTTTGTTCGGGTTGAGTTAGGTTCGAATAAATATTACTCATGGTTGTGCTTGAAATCGTATAATTGCCTAATATTCTAATGCTTAGCCAGAAAAGGAAAAACGAAGAATGAAAAGTAACCGACCACTTGAAGCAAGTTTTGAGGCCTAAGAAGGTGTTTGGATGAGGAGTTAGTTTGAGTAGTTATTTTGAGGAGCTATTTTGAGTAGTTAAAAAGTGAGAGTTGTAGCCAAAAACTTGTTTAGATGTACATTTAAAATGAGTAGAAATGAGTTATTTTGAATGATTAGAAATGAATGGTTAAAAATAAGTTATTTTGAATGATTAGAAATGAGTGGTTATTTTTAATAGTAAAAATGATGAGTTATTTTGAGAAGTTACAAAAAATCGTTTGGATGTAGTTATTCAAAAGAGTTAGTAAATTCTCAATTTAAATCCTCCTTAAATATGGTAAAACAAACACCTCCCAAGTGTGTGAACCATACGACCTAGAAGAAATTTAGAATGCAATTGCTGCTCTTAAGAAACAGTATTACCTGGATTGGATCGGTCCGAAGAAAAGTTCTTTGGGATCTCCGTCCATTAGGAAGACGGATTCCAATCCTGCAAACGAGATTTCGATCACCTTTGGGTTCTTCGGGCAATGGTGGATAAGCTGGGGGCTTCTCTTCTTCCTTCTCAGGAGTTTTTGCATCCTTGTTGTTATCCTCAGAGGACAATTTGACTGTTTCCTTCATGCCTTCTAGAGAGACTGCCAATGCACGTTGCACTTCTTCATCCTCATCATAATCATCTTCTGCACATAATTATGAATAAAAGACTTCTCATGCATGTTTCAATAATTAACAATTAAATGTTACTATTTATTACAGGTTGACAGATAAAATAGAAATCAGCAAATCATGCATCATCACTTCCATGTAAGTTCCTTTCTTTCTAACAGAAGTGTCATTAGAGCTTTACCTGACACAGAAATGTCCATTGCTTTTGTTTTATTATAGTGATGTTTTGAGTATGTAGTTGAGTCAACTATTAAGCTAAACAACTGTCTACAGATGAGCGACTTCGATTTCTCAATTATCAAAATTTTACCTGGTAACTATAAGATTCTTTTTTTTTTTTTTTTTTTTAACTAGCCAAGAGAGGAAAATAGGGAAGCAAAACGAATAGCAATTTATTTATTTATTTTAAACAAGGGTAACCACGCCCGTCCCTAGGCCAGACACTGGGAGACATTGAAGGAGTAATGTCATAGGCAAGTCTCGAACCTAGGACTTTGAAGGAAGCATACCTTCAAATCCCAAGTTCTTCAACTACTGTGCCACCCCTTGAAAGCAAAACGAATAGCAATTGAAGCTATCAAATTAAAACTTTCAAACTAAAAAGAAAACATCTATCATCAATCTGGCAGATTTACAATCCCATCAGACAACAAAAAGACACGGAAAGAACAAATATCCAAACATTAACATGAAAATACAATAGACCTTTAACTTTCGATGGAGTCACGGAACTCTCCCTTGGACGTTTATGAGATAGGGTGACATGATGATCCTTCGGACCTCCGTCCATGAAGGGAAGTAGTTCCTGCAGGACACGAGATATACTTTTCAGATAAACCAAATCCATTATTGAGGAAAATACATTAAAATCTCTAGAATATCCACCTCGAGTAAACGTTCAGGTTGAACCATTCTATACCAAGAGTGCATTTTTTGCCCTGTGACGGGGTCGATTACAAGAACAGCAGGAATTGATTCTAGTTTATAATACGTGCAAACCTTTTGGCCTTCAGTTGAATCGTCATTTACCTGTGTGAAAATAACATGATATGATTAAAAAAAAATAGAAACTGAATATACATAACCCAGAAAAAACTAATGCTATATTAGAAAAAAAAAAGTGAGGACACAATTTCTGTTTAAAGATGGCAAATTTCTAATTAAAAACAGCTTTGTAACCGAAAAATCTCTCTTACCAGAAAGGGAAAAAAAACAATAATGTCTTACAGTAGAGAACATTTGGGATTATTTTGAGGAAGTACTTATCTAGACTGTGACCATGTAAACTAATGGATCTCTTACAGAAACTGTGCTGATGTCTAAAGCACCAAAAGTTTAGGGGAAGGAAAACAAGATGGTCGCATTGCATAGGTTGGTAGAGTGTTTTGGGACATGTGAGGCTAATGGTGAAGGTTGCTTTTAAGAGTTTTTGGTTTAGATGCAAAAATCAAGGATGAAAATTTTGGTGTTCAGGAGTTGTGTTTTTTCTCTGATACTTGGAGATTGTCAAAGTGTAGTTAGCTTGTTTACTCACCTCAAAGCTCATAAAGAAGTGCTTCAACTGCATGAACCCACAAGAACTCGCTTATTCACCTCGAACCTAGAATGAGATTGAGGACATTCTCTTTTACAGATGCCGAAGAGCTTTAACCAGCAAGAAAATGAGTAGGAGCAGAAAAACAGCACATGAATGAGCGATTCAGCAGCAGAAAAACAGATGGCAAACGATGGCTGCAGTCAGTGTATTTGCAACTTTTTCTAAAACACTTTAGATGAATTGAGGCTGCCATTGAGAAGAATTCACAAAACAAATTCTGATATTCTTTGGGTTTTTAGATTTCCGAATCACCTTGAAGAGATCTTTGTTCAAAAACACATCAGAATTCATGGGGTCAGAAAGAGACTTAACTGAATAGGAACCAACAACTATTTTCATTTTGAAACCAGAAAATTGCTGCACTGTACCCGGGGTGGTAACTACGCCAATCCCTAGGCCAAGCACCGAGAGACATCGAAGGAATGGAGATACAAGAGGTGTAACAAATTAATGTCACAAGTGAGTATTGAACTTAGGACCTTGAGAGAAGCACACCTTCAAAGCCCAAGCCTTCAACCGTTGTGCCACCCCTGAGGGACAGAACCAGCAAATTTAAGAGACCAAACTTTGCCATCATCCATGACTCCAAGTGTGTAAGAGGAGAGAACCCAAAGAAGCTCCTCAAAATGCAAAGATTCATCATATTTTAAGAGTTCTAAAAGAAAATCTCCAAAAGGTTTAATGTCCCAAAAAGAAGAATCAGACTCATCTTTGAGGTTTTATACGACAAACAACCTTGGAAGGGCTTCTTTTAATAATGAAACCCAAATGTCATGCCCAAAAGAAATCCGAAGGCCGTTTCCAAGTTCACAAGAAGCAAGATGCTCCACCATTTTACAAGATTTTGAGATGCCAATCCAAGGGCTTCACAAACTACAGTTCGACTTGCCCAAAGAGTGCCAACCAAAAGAATCCATAGTTAGAGAGGTTTAACACAGTTTTGTGGGTGTCGATCACTAGACCATTTTGCAATTATGAGATTGGTTTGATTTTGTTGAACTAGAGTCCCATTGTGCAGACTTTGGGACTTCCTTTTAGTTGAACTTGTGTTTTGTACGCCCTATTTTTTCTTTCGTAGTTCTATACGAGAGCTCAATTTCTTAAGAACACAGATAGAAGTAAACTCAGCTAACTCTAACCAATTTGTTCTTTTAAATGGATTTGGCCTTCTTACTAGAGGATGGTATTGGCATAATGCACATCGAGAGGAGCACTATAGGAAAAGCCTTAAGAGGAATGGTTGGATCCATAGTGGCCACCTACTTAAGAATTAATTTCCTAAAAGCTGCTTGACATCTAAATGTTGTAGGATCACACAATAATTAATATGTCCCATGATAATAGTCGAGGAAAAAAAAAAAGAAAGGATAAAAGAGGAATGGTTGGATGGATCTCTTTAGTGTGTGTGGTTCTCAAGAAGGATGAAAACAATTTTTTACTTCAGCCCAGCGAGCTTGTGGATTATTCTCTTGGCGTTCTTTATCTAAAGAGTTGGTAGATTTTTCAATTCAAAACATTTTTCTGAAATGGAATGTTTTTATTTCTGTTGTTTAACTGCTTTATTTTTCCTACATTTTTTCCGCTTTCCTACACTTCCCGGAGAAGTTTGTTTCTCTATCTCCAAGCAATAGAATATTTTCTTTTGTTTCTGATAGGAAACTAAACATTTCACTGATAGAATGAAAAATAACCGCACTTAGCAAAAACAAGAGGGAAAAACAGAAGAGAATAACAAAAAGGAAGTCAATCATGGGGACCATACACGAAGAAATCAATCACACAAAACAAAAGTCAATAGACTATTTTCATAAATATCAACTTTTATGTGAGTGTCTAGCCCATGCACTTACGGTAAATAAGATCTGATTCTTAGTAACAACTGAAGCTACATGAAATAGAAAATTTAAAACATTGTGATTCAACCCTAGAATGAAGCTCACCTGCCAAAATATAAAATTGGTAGTAATGGTTTGAGAAACTGTCTCATTTGCCCATGTATCCCGATTAAGCTACACAAAGCAAAACAGTAATCCCAAGTAAGAACATATTAAAAATCAGACAGAAGAATTACAATGACGAATATGTTACCATGTGCGAGCTGAATTCCTTGGTGGACTGCAAATTTACAATCAGCCACTTGTCCTGGACGCAAGCAGCACCTTTTGCCTGAAGAAGATCCAACATCCAATAAATCGAAAAATGACATTAACGTATACTATATACAAAACTGCATCATTACATTACATAAAAAGAAGAATGCTTGGGATATTTCTACTAAAGAATGTGTATCAGAAAACTGAGCACCAGAATAAAGAATTAATGATAATATTTCTACTAAAGAATGTGTATCAGAAAACTGAGCACCAGAATAAAGAATTAATGATAATATTTCTACTAAAGAATGTGTATCAGAAAACTGAGCACCAGAATAAAGAATTAATGATAATATTTCTACTAAAGAATGTGTATCAGAAAACTGAGCACCAGAATAAAGAATTAATGATAATGAGTTTGGAATAAAACTAAACATAGATTTTATCTAGAAGTCTAAGTCATATAGTCCTCCACAGTAGCGAGTAGTTCCCAAGCAGGCATCAGAGGAGATTTATTAAATATATTCATGTTCACCAAGAGGTTATGTTATGGCAGAAGCTTGCTCCTAATCATACTCGTCATGATGCAATGAAACTTAAACTATTGTCAAGCGAAGGAAAATTGAGATTCATATTTGCATTATTCCTAAGAAGCTCAGAGCAAAAAAAATGGGGGATTTATTACCAGTTAGTTTAACCACCTATCTCTACAAGACTTTGGCTACAGTTCCAGCAGATAGTCTAAAACTTGCTCTTCTGGATACCATTTCCAATACTCAAGTGGCATTTGTGGAAGGGAGACAAATTCTTGATGCCATTCATATTGTTTCAGAAGTGGTGTAAAGAAAAAAGGAGGAAAGTCTTTTTGTTAAAGCTTGATTATGAAAAGGCGTAGCCAAAGTGGATTAGTCCTTTCTAGATAATGTTCTGAAATAAAAAAAAAACTTTGGCCTAAAATGGAGAATGTGGATTGGTCCCGGGTAAACTTTTTTTTAACAAGAAACAACAATTTTCATTGATGAAAAGGTTGTTGTACAAGGATACAAGCTCCACATAGAACCAAAAGAAAGCAAATAAAAATATCAAAAAGACAAATAGAATCGGTGGTTGTTTTGATTTAAAATTTAAGGGATTAGAAGGATCTCCTCCTATGGAAGTAACTAGCTCCCTAGGTATTAGCCTCTTGCTTTGATCAGAATATAGTTATAGTTATTGTTCAAAATCTTTCAACTGTGGTTATTCCACCTTCACCCTTCAACCGTCCACTTTCTGTTATGGAAATAAAAAAACAAATTTGCTCAAGAAGAAAGGAATTTTATGGCGGAAAGTGATTGGAGGCTTGGAGCTATTACAGGGTAGAGCAAAGAGGCTGTGAGGTTGCCAATTCAGGTAGAAAGGGAGAATGAAAGATAACTTTTTTAAGTTTCTCAAAATGGGAAAAAGGATTAGGTTTTGGGAAGACCGTTGGGTGAGTTCGCCTCCTGTCTAAGAGGGAGTTTTAAACTAAAAAAAAGAAGCCATGGGACCTCAGGCTAAGAGGGAGTTTTAAACTAAGCTAAAGCCAAATGTGGAAAGAAATTATATGAAGTGAAAGTTGGATCTTCTGGGTTCTTTCTCAGCGAATTCTACCTTCCTTAAGACTGTCTAAAAAAGGGACAAGTGTGAATCACTGGCTTTTACACAGGACTTGGAAAAGCATAGTTCCAAAGAATAACAAAGTTTTTTTTTAATGGTTGTGTTGGTTGATATAATTAAATTTACCCCAATCCATCAGCTTAGGCTTTTGGACTGAATCTTGATTGATGGTTTAACATAATTCAATATGGTATCAGAGCGGGAGGTCATGAGTTCGAATCCCTGCCAAGTCGTTTCCTCTCCAATTAAAATTAAATTCCACTTGTAGGGCATTTCTCAAATTTCAAAGCCCACAAGTGAAGGGGAGTGTTGGTTGATATAGTTAAATTGACCTCAATCCATCAACTTAGGCTTTTGGATTGATTGATGGTTTGACATAATTCAACAGGTTGGTAGCACATAGAAGCTTACATGCCGATGAGCGATTGCAACAGAAAGGCCTCCGTGTAGTTGAGGTTTGGGAAAGGGTTCTGTAGGATCCCACAATTGTCTCACATTGGAAAAGTGATAATCCAACAAGTATTTAGAAGAGATATGAGTTACTCACCGCATTGCCAATTACCCGGTTGTTTTTTCTTCTCTGTGTGTGAATATATTTTCTTGTTTCTTATTAAAAAAAGGCAGAACAATACGATATAAGGGGCATAATACTGACCTTTTCAAAGGACCCATTGAACATCAAATGGTAAGGAGGGCGGTATAGAGATGCCAAATTATCTCGCGAAACGCCGCTTGTAGATGCAGCACCCTCTTGTGATTCCCAAACATCTTGAGGTTTCACTTCATTTTGCGAGTTCCGAAATCCAGTTGATGAGCCAGATACATTTGGAAGATAACCCATAGTTGTTCTAGATAAAGTTAACCAATATCCCCAAGTTTAGGAAATATAGTTAATCGAATAATAGATTCAAAACTACATACTGTAACATGTAGAAATAAAAAAAATGCAACATAACGGCTTGAAGAACATAAAAGCTTGTAAAAGCTATATTAACCAAAATTGGAACAATCACTCAGATGCAAATTGGAACAATGCTGGAAAAGTTTGTTTCTTATTTCAAAAAATTAAACCTATCCTATTTCGAATACAACCAGAAAATAGATGCAAGTTGTTAGCATAGATAATAAACAATTTAGGGGTCAAGGAAGATCGTAATCTGTTTTTTTTTTTTTGAGAGCTTCATTTATTTTCCCTTCTGAGAACTGACGTAAAAGCCAACAAATGGGCCAAGCGCAGTGTTTTAGATAAATCACTAAGGACACTCATGGAAGAAGTTTTTTTATCCAAGTGAAGTGGGGGAATTTTTCTAAAAACCTAATGAGTACGGGTGGTAGCAAAGCAACTGTATATGGTTACATTTTTTGGTAGTATCAATAATAAGAGAGGAGGAAGTTGTAAAAACGGGGTTTCACTTAAAGCTTCAAGATTGTTGAATGTTTTTCTATCTGACATTAGTGAAAGTGAAAGAGTTCTTCTTCTATCCTTTTCAATTGGAGAGGCCTTTTGTAATTTTGCTCCTGGGAGTTTTCTCCCTTATAATTGTTACCATCAATGAAATTGTTTCTTATTAAAAAAAACAGACATTAGTGACAGTGAGAGGGAGTTTTTTTCTTTTTGAAAACCAAACTTCCATAAAGAAAAAACAAACAGGCATACAAAAAAGACCCACAAAAGGGAATCCAATTGGGTGAAATAGGGCCTAGAAAGTGATTACAAAAAGAAAAGGAAAAAAACTTGCCAATGAAGCCAGAAGATAAACATAGAATCTAACCATGGACCAAACATCACTATCTTCGGTCTCCTCACGAGAATATTGTTTCTCACACAACAAAGGCCGCACAAAATGAAACAAATCCCGACCAGCCACAAAATAGTCTAATGGAAAGATGGGTGGGTTGGAGAAAATCCATGTGAACAATTTCCTAAGCTGTTTGGGGTGGTGGTAAATAAAAGGGGTTTGATGTTTGTTTCTAAATAAAATGTTGGTTGATATATTCAGTTTTACTTTTAAAATAGTTGAGCAAGCTATAAAATTTAAAATAATAAAGTATTGAAATAGAAAATAAAATTCAAATAACAAAGAAAAAAAAAATTTAATTAAAAGATAAAATCTTTAGAAGAAAAATACAAAAACTAAAAACATGTAACAATAGAATCTACTGCCAATTAAAAAATTATAGATTAAAGTTATAAACAAAACCCAGCCTGCAAAAGGAAGCCCCCATTAGAGGAAGGGTCACCAACCTAACAAAATATGACCTAACGAGTAATTACAAAACAGAACTTGTTGCAAATTGGTAAACATTTTACTTGACTGGGGATCATATGTCGAAAGGAACTCTCTCGAGCCCTACGGAAGAATCTAATATTTCCCTGTCATACCCCCACAACAAAGCACACACTTCTGTCCTCCATAAAACAACCCTCCCTCAGAATGATGAAAGAGGTAGGAACTCCTCAAATACCATAGACAGAGTGCAAAGACTAACTTGATTGTATCCCCGAATATACGTCTTACATGTAAAAGGAGTGCAGAATCTAGTAGTCATAATATATTTCAACACTACTAATAGTCTAATAGCAATCAAATAATCCAAAGAGCAGAACAAGTAAATGAAGAAAAAGCATAACATGGACACCTAAAAGACAAAGCAGAAAAGAGAGTAAATCAGAAGTAAAGCAAGCATGGAAAAGATGCATACCCATACAACATAGCATCATCATAGAGAGCTTCCCTTATAACAGGCAAGGGAGGGCGAACCTCATCCTCAAATTGTCCAAATGATCCATCTCCCACATGTTTTCCAGATTCACTGAGCCAATAATAAAATCAATGTTAAAAACTAACAACTAAACTCAAGTAATCCGCTAGAAACAAACGTATACAAATATTCAACAAACATACTTGGACGTCTGATCAGTTGAAGAATTAATTTGTTCATTTGTAGTTGGTGGAGAAGATACAGATTGTGGTGCAGACACTCCTCCTTCATTACCGACATAAAACAGCTGAATAGCATCCTCAAGCTTCCAACTCGTAGCCTATCCATAATACATTCAATAACTAGAGTCATAAAAAGATTTTAACTAGAACTAGAAGTTCTTCTCCAAATCTTCACAAAAACCTAAGAAAAAGATTATCTACATGCTTCAAACATCTTATTGCCAGTTCGTAATTCAATCAACATATAACCTCATGCTAATAACCTCATGCTAACATACTAACTATCTATCTTCCCTGTGACAATACTCCTTAGATGTCTCCGGTGCCTGGCCTAGGGACGGGTGTGGTTATCCTTGTTTCAAACATACTAACTATCAATTTAAGACTAACAACTCCAAGAACCTAAAGAGAAGAACACAAGAAGGGGTGCGCAAACAAAGATATGGGGATTTATTGATAGCTAATAGAAATGTAGGACACGAATACATAAAAAAAAGGCCCTTCCAGAACCAAAATCTAGATTGGGGAACTTGATACACACAGGAAAACATCATGCAATACACCAAAAGATTCTAAAGTACAAAAAAAAACAACATCAAAGATTGCACAACCGTAAACCCAAAATCGACTTACGAAAACAAAAACCCCTCGATTTCAAAAACCCATCAGCCACAAGACGAAACACTCAATCTCAAATGTAACAAAAGTAGAGTAAAAAACGGCAAAATCTGTATTGGGGATCTTGATGAACAGCATTCCACAGTAAACACACATAAGCACCATGCAACACACCAAAAGACTCTAAAGAACAAGGAGCAACATGAAAGATTACACAGCCATAAACCCAAGTTGAGGAATCAAGAATCAGAAAGAACCCATGAACAATCAAATCTGAAACGCAGCAAAATCAGAGTAAATACGCGAAACGGCGAAAAGGGGTTGGAGAAAAACCTGCAAAAATTGCGTAGCAGTGTCTGGAGTTTGGCCAACAGCAATCTCGAGGAATGAAGATACCATACTCTGTTTATCGGTGTCTGAGATCACCCCTTCCATTTCCAATCGCTCGATTCTTGGCTTTGGGTTTGGTTTCGAGAGATTCCAATCTTCAATTGATCGATTTGAGAGACTGTGAAATTGCTGGTGAGATCTAATCAAATGAAAGGATTTGGGATTTGGGAATGGAAATTCTGGAAGTAAAATGAAGTGACCTTTTTTTACTCGGCAGTAGAGCACGTCTTGGTGACACTCCGGTGACCTACTGCTTATCCTTCCTTTCTGTTTCTTAAAATATCATTTCCTCTTCTATTTAATATATTTATATAACTTTTTTTATTTTCTTGAATTCAAAATAATAACAATAATAATAAATAACTTGTTTTTCTTACCGGGTATGTTTGGAGCACCGGTTTGGTTATTATAGACGGAAAGTTATGATAAATGGTGTTTGAGGGGCTGGTTATGTAACAAAAAGTAATATATGTAAGATATAGATAAACGGGCACGTAGGTTTAGATAAACGGATACACAGGTTTAGGTAACCACTATTTATAATAAACAGTGGGGCAAACATCGATTAGGTTATTATAACTAACACGACCGTTTACATAAACGGAAGCCCAAACACACTCAAACACACCTTTAGAGTGTGTTTGGGCCTCCGTTTATGTAAACGGTCGGGTTGGTTATAATAACTCAATCGATGTTTGTCTATCGTTTATTATAAACAGTGGTTACCTAAACGTGTGTATCCGTTTATCTAAACCTGCGTGCCCGGTTATCTAACCTTACATATATTACTTTTTTTGTTACAAAACCAACTCCTCAAATACCGTTTATCATAATCCATGTTATAATAACTTACCCCTCAAACACCATTTATCATAACCTTTCGTCTATTATAACCAAACCGGTGCTTCAAACACACCATTAAGGATCAGAGGTAGTGCGGTGGTTAAAAAACAATTTCTCATGGATTTCATTGACATCCAAATATTGTAGGGTCGGGTATTGTGTTCGGTGATTTTTAGTCGAGGTGTGCACAACCTGACTCGGATAGTTAGGGATATCAAAAATAAAAATAAAAATTAGGGTAGTCACCTACTTATGAATTAATTTTATATAAGTTTCCATCACATCTAAATGTTGTAGAGTTATACGATATGTCCAATGAGAATAATTAAAATATGCATAAGTTAGTTTGGAAACTTATGAATATATCGTTTATATAAAAAAACAATGTGGATGAACACTTAATGTAGAATAAAAAAACAAATATCGTATGGTTTTAGTGTACTTTGTTTGAGAGATTTCCAAAGTATTGAACAAAAGAGATAAGTATTGAAGGATTTAGAATAAATTTTGTTTGAGGAAAGGATTGTCGTTAATGCAAACATAAAGTATTACCGCAAGAAAAGATCTTACATGTATATGAAGAACATACAACATTTCTATTCATATGACAGATTTTTGAGGTATGACAAAAAAACAAAGTCATGTTAATTTATATTTAAAATAAATAATAATATTTTAATATAGCTTAACTCTTCTTAATGATTTGAGGTGTTTCATCCCAATAACTTGTTCTCCTAACTCAACTTTTATTTTTCTTTTCTTTTTTCCTTTCTCAAATACTTGCTTCTAGAAAATGAAAAAAAAAAACAAAACAATTTAGGATTGAAGAAATTGGAAGAGAATTGAAAAGGCAAACAATTCATTGACAGGATAGTTGCTTAATACAAACCTAATTATGTCCTATGTAACAAATAAAATACAACCAAAATACCAAATCTCTAATCCAAATAAACATAATCCAATACTATAATCTAACAAAACCTCAATTTAAGTTTGCATGATGGAGAGATGAAACCCCTATTGCTTATGATGGAACTATATGATTCAAACATTACATAATACATTGTATGAAATTAATTTATGGGCTTTAAACTATAGTTTATTATTGTAATAAAGCATTGTCAAGCTTGAGAATCTCTTGTTTGATATCAGACATTTGCCAAGGGTTCATCATTTTGATTGTATTTGCCAAATCTTTGTCCTCATCAACATTAAAGAAACATCCACGAGATTTTGCATCTTTAATTACATCTCTCCATTCTGAGTTACTTTTTCTTAATGTCCTTGCATCTCCCACAATCCAAAGGCAGTGCCTAAAGGGGAAAAAATATAATAAAAAAAGAGGTTAAGTTCGAATTTAATACTGAAATGTTGAATCAAATGGGTCAGTGAAGCAATGGTTTCATTGTTTGGTTGTAAACTAGTTTAACATCATGGTTACCGACAATTATTACTTTATGATGGAACTTGTAACAATGGAGTTGAGATTTCAAATGATGTTCAGACAAGAAGCCAAGAAGGTATGCAATTTGTGGTAAATTTGGAAAAAAAATGTTGATTTTTTTTTAAACAAATAGTTACAAAAAAACGAGCATAAAGTACTTTTGTCTTGTGTCTAAAAAGTCAATCTTATTTAGGCACAAAATTAAAGTTTCAACAGTATAGATACGTATTAAAATTCGAATACCTATCCAAAACATGTGATTGAAAATTAAAAAAATTTCCAATACTTTTTTCTATTATTATTCATGATTATCTCGATCAATTTGGACATATCTCGACTATTGTTATATAATGTACCGTTTAATCATACAATATTTTAATGTCAAAAAACACAGTAGAAAATTAATTTTTCAATACTTTCTTGACCACTAAATCACTATTATAATGATTTTAAAAGTTTACTATACATTTTTTGAGTTCCAAAACTTTTTAGATATAATCTTAGTTTATTTTTTTTAGGATTAAAGTTGTACTTTAGAAACTAAAAAAGAAAAAGGAAAATGAATGTGAAATTTAAAAAAGAAAAGAAAAAACTAACTAGAATTGAAAATATAGGAGAAAAACAATACCTAGCTCTTGTAAGAGCAACATTGGTTCTTTGTGAGCTTGAGAGAAATCCAATATTGTTTGTACTATTGGATCTAACTGTTGATATTATGATGATATCATCTTCACCACCTTGGAATCCATCTATAGACATCACTTTTACTGTAAAACCTTCATTTTTATTTTTCTCATATTTTCTTCCAAGCTTGTCTTGGATTGATGAAACTTGTGCAGCATAAGGAGATATCACCCCAATGCTAACATCTTTCTTGTTGTTGCACCATGCTACATTTTAATGAGGACCATACTTTATATTAGTCAACATTGTTTAAAAAGGTTCAAATTAGTCCCATAAAAATAAATTGAGTGCCAATTACATCATGTATAATCAGTTTCTATCAAGAAGTTATGAGTTTGAATTTTATTCATAATTATTATTGAATTAAACCATTTTAGTCTTTTATAATGTCAAATGTGTTTTATATAACACAATACTTAGTGAGGTAGACAAAAATGTAAGGAAAAAGTAATTGAAGATAAGAGACTAAATAGATACTTTGGTTCTCGTACATGCTTTATAAATGGTTTCATTTTAATCTATAAAATTTTAAAAATTTAATTTTAATTCTTGTATTTTTTTAAAAAATATTTTTTTTAGTTTATATTTAGGAACAACGAAACAATGAAACTCACTGACATATTTAATTAAAAAAGTATATATATTAGGTTAATAATTATAATAACGTTAAAATATACAAGAATGACCAAATGCGAGTATATTTCTAAAATTTATAGAAAACAATGTTAATAGAAAATCATTTATATAAAATAAAAAGTGATTAGAACCAATTTCAAGGGCAAAAAAGCCTAGTTGGAGATAAAATTCAAAACTTACCACTCTAAATATTTTGAATTAAAAAAAACTAATTTTAAGGTTTTTTTAATATATAGATTATATAATTGGAACATTTGAAAGTTTTAAAACTAAAATGGAATGATATATATATATATATAATAATAATAATAAAAAACCAAAATGGAATAAACTTCATATTTTAACTTTTCTCATGGAATATATTAAGCATTTAGTATTTGATCAATAAAAGACAAGATTAGAACTATACCTTTGTGAAGCATTTGAATAATTTTGGCAACAACAAGTACCTCAACCATATTCTTCTTGCTTTGTCCATCAACATTGCTTTCCTCTTGGCCACCACAAACATTGATGAAAGAATAAGGGCCAAATAGAGGGCTAGAAAGGAAATTTTTTTGATATTGTTTGTTCATAACAATTGGAGCATCCAAAATTTGATTGTCATAGAATTTGGAATTTGGGAAGCAGCTCACAAATGGGTGCATCCTATATTGTGTATTCAATAGGTGCTTTGAATGTCCCAATGAACTTAGCCTCTCAAAAAGACTTCTACCAAATCCAGCTGCCTCACAAACCTAGTATAATTTGAAATGATTAGTTAATTTGATGAAAAATTAAAGCTTGTTAATAACACTTTTGTCTTTCATGTTTGACATAATATTGAAGGTAGAGCAAATAAAGGAAGAAGAGACAAGTATGTCTTAGATTTATAAATTTATAGAGAAAAAGTTTGAAAGTTTAAACTTGATTTGATAATCATTAATTTGAGTTTAGGTTTTTAGTTTTTTTAAATTAAATCTATAAATCTTACTTTCATATATTTTTTCCCTGTATTTTCAAAAATCAAGTCACATTTTTTAAGAAAAAAAAATCCTTAAAGACTTGTTTTGTTTATAGAATTCTAGGAATTCTCGAATGTTTCCTTAAAAAAGATAAAAAATCATGATATAGAAATCGAGAGAAAATAAGGTAAATTAAAGTTTATAAAAAAAAAGTGTTGAATATGTCAAAACTAAATATTAAACAAAAAATTAGAAGTAAGAGACCTATTTGTCATTTATGAATTTTACGAATGGACAGAAAATTAAAACTCGAGTAACATAATCAATATGTCATAAAGTTTATAAATCTTTTTAGACACAAAAATGAAAGTTTTGAGTCTAAAATTGTAATTTAACCAAAAAATAATTATCGAAAATTTTGTCTCTCCCTATGAAAATTTCGGGTTTCAAAAATCAAGTCACATTTTTTAAGAAAAAAATAATCATTGAAAAATTGAAAAAAAAAAAAAAATGTGACATATAATCAATTACCTTGCTGCCTACTGTTGCTGGTAATTGAAACTCATCACCAATAAGAATAGCATGGCTTATATCTTGATGAACTTGCAAAGGAATAAATGATTCACATTCCTTCAATTGAGCAGCTTCATCAACAACCACCAAGTTGATTGCAATATTTTTCATAGACTTCAATTTGAAAGAGGTTGAAGCAGTACTAAAAATCAAACAAGCTTGTTGAAAACAAATCTTCTCAATTGAATTTCTACTCACTTTACTTAGAATTTCAACCTCACCAATTGATACCAAAAGTGCCCTCAAAACCATAACACATTGACCCTTCACATCAGCCAAAGTTCTTTTCACTCTTTCACAATCTTGACTCAAAAGGGTCCCAAATACAGCAATCAACCCAACAAGAATCTCCATTTTTTCCAAGTTTTGCTCCAAAATGACATCTTTTGAGACATGAGTGGCTAAAATATGAACATGTTCTAAAAGTGTTGAAGCAATGGATTTGAACATTTTCTTGATTTTTGCAAACTTGCTTCCTTCCAAAAACTCAATCATATTTGATATTTGAAACTTCAAACCATGGGGTCCAAAGCATTTGAAAAGTTTTTCAACTCTATGCTCTAAATAAATCTCTTCCAATTGGGAATCAACTTTGAGCCTATCTTTGTTCCCAAACAAGAGCAATTGACTCAAATTGCAAAAGGCATTATTTTTGCTAGAAGACTCATTTTTTAGCAACTTGATTACTTGGGAGGCAAGATTTGTAATGGCAACATTTGTGGGTGCACAAGCAAGAGTCCTAATTGTGGGGTTTTTGGTCAAGATTTTCCAAAGTAATATGCTTGAAGTTTTGGTTTTGCCTGTTCCTGGTGGGCCCCATATAAGGTCAATTGAAGGGTTGTGGTTGCAAAGAACATTTTGGATACAAGTTTGTATTGCAAGTTTTTGGGATTCATTTAATGATATTGATAGGGTTTGTGATGTTGGGAAATTTTGAATGGAATCCTCTTCATCATTTTGAGTGCATTTTTTGCAGGTTTGGTTATTGCCCTGACATTACACAAAAGCAAAATCAACAATATATATATATATTATCTAGCATGACTTTTAGAGCCATGAAAAGACAAGTTTTTGGAAATTGTTTTTACTTTTTAAATTTAAACTAATTTTTTGAAACATTTATAAATATAGACCACAAAACAAGCCATTTTTTAAACCAGACTTAAATGATAAAATTATATTTTTTAATTCTTCAACTTTCAAAGTAATGCACATAGTTTTCAACTTTAATATGATGCCAATTAATCATTTAATCTCATACTTAAAAATTTTGTAACAAATTTAATTCTTATAAAAAAAAAAAAAAGCAAAGTTTTTTTTTCTTTTTCTTTTTCTGAATAAGTCATTAAACCATGACAAAATATTATTTTGAAAATATCTTAACCAATTGAAAATAGTTTTAAAGTATATCATGATGTTAGCAGGACAGTCAAAAAGCACTTTATGTTAGAAAAAGTTTTTACTTTGAACTTCAAGTGGGTGCTCTTTTAAATACAACATTTTCTGAAGCATGTACAAATTATTACAAAAGACTATTTTGAAAAGTGTTTTCAATTGACATATACAATTTCAAAAGTAACCAAAATGAAATTTATAATTATCAAAGAAAACCTTAGCTTTTAAGTATAGAAAACGTACTGTCGATGTCGTGCCCAAAACGTGCCTAACGATACGCGAATCACCCGAACAATGCAACGCCTTCCATATTCTCAAGTTGGTTGTCACATTCATGAGAGAAACAATGAAAATTGTTGTCGATTTAAAGAAGTCACCTTCATCTATGTTCTTAGAGACACGAAGTTTGAGTTGAGTAGGGGCATTATTGTCATTGAGTTGCCCCAACCAAGCAAAAGCATAGTTCAATTTTGATCCTCCTTCCAAGTAATCACTGGTAATAGTTTGACGATCGGAGTCGAAAATTACGAAAATGTCCCCGGGAAGTGGTTTGTAGGGCTGCTGCCCCTTCCCATTTGTGGCTCCCCAAGAGCCAACATTGAGATTGAACAAAACTTCGCCTCTTTTTGGCTTTAATTTTTCAATTGAAACCACTTGTGCACAAGGTGCTTTGTGAATTGTCTTCAAACTTGAACACAATTCTGCTCTTGTTTCTTCTAACAATGGGATCATGAACGAGTTTTTGTATTGTTCTTCTGATTCAAATGATGTTGGAATCTTTCCCACCTGATCATAATTTTAATAATTTTAGTATGTGTCTTGTTTCAAATATCTATTGATATATAAATATATTCATTAATTGGAGAGTTTGATACTCATATTAGAAATCAAATGATGTTTAGCAAGAGATAGAATAAATATGAAAGTTTGAACCAATATAATAATAACACTAATTAAAATAAATGTAAAATGCGAGTAATATTGAAGGTCTCATCTCATTTGGTATTATTAATTTTTAATTTTTTTAAATTTAGCTTACTATAACTCCTCCGACCTATAATTTTTCACATTCGTATTTACCATTTATTTTTATTTTTAACATCCAAATAAAAAATTAAAAGAAAAAAGTTCACAATTTTTTTTTTTAAAAAAAAAAAATTGGTTAGAATTTAAATTTAAGGGAAGATGAAATATTTGGTAAAGAATTCGAATGAAAATCTTAAATTTCAAAAGTAAAAAATATATAATTATCAAACCGAGTCTTGCTTCTATGAATTATTTAGTTTTTTTTTTTCTACCTTCTTACTTTTTCAAAACCAACAAAATTTTAAGAATTAAACTAATAGTTTTTAAAGTGTTATTTTTGTTTTTTGAAACTTGACTGAGAAACCAAATAGTTTCAAAAGTTTTTTTGAAAAGAAATATTTTCAAATGCTAAACTCACGGTAGAGATATGATTGGAGAAAACAAGTATTATTTAAAAATAAAAATAAAAAAACAAATGCATTGATGTTCTGAATTTTTAAAAATTAAGCTTATAAGTCACATTTTAGAAACTAAAAATAAATTTATTTAAAGAAATTAATTTTAAATAGTTATCAAATAGAATGTCAAATACTTCGAGACCAAGTAATTTTGTATACACTATATATATAAACACATACAAGAGGAAGCAACACAACAACAATAATAATGAAAAAAAAAAAAAAAAAAAAACATGTACCTTAAGTTTATAGAAATTTTGGTTGAACACATTTCTTAACTCCCAAGAAAACAAAACATCAATAAGACCATTATCGTCCTTGAGTTTGTTGCTTCTAGAACTTTCTCCTCTTTCCATTTTGTAGAGAAGTAATAAATTAAAAAGAGGTTTATAGAAATGAAAATAAAAAGAGAGAGGTTTATGATGAGAATGAAAATATGAGAAGCAAATCACAAATATTTATACTAAGTGGAAAGTGAAGAATTGATGCAATTTTAGAGGAAAACCCTTCGCGAAGAAACCGCGGGGAGACTCGTATTGACTTGGAAATGCAACTTAAATTATGGACCTTTTCCCATCAATTCCCACATCTTTTACTTTTGGAATATAAATTTTAGACAATGACTTTTGATTCTTCCTCATAGTTCAATCTACTTCTACTACAATTTTATGTGGAAAAAAACTGTTTTTTTAATCATTAAAGATCATTTTTATATGCTAACTAACTTTATTCTCTTTTTCTTTTTTTTGAGGGAGTGGGGACTCGAACACGTAAAACCTTTTGATCATTAGGTATTATATATTGATATATTAAGATGGAAATTAATATATTATACCCTGGTAAAGTTTTATGTGCCAACACAAGAATATATTTCTAGACACGTTTTGTACAACCTAATAATTAAGATGTTATGTATTCGAATTGTCTCCCAAATTTAAAAAAAGAAAAAGAAAAATAAAGATAAAGTGTTATGTGGAATTGGTTATATAAGTGAAAAGTCACCAACTTTACTTAAATATTTTAGGCTTGATTTGTTATTTGTATAAGTCTCGTTTGATAAGAAATTATGTATAATCTACCATGTATTCCTTAAAGTAGCACCCAATAAAGAAGGGGTTGTTTGTTTGACATATTTAGGTAGTATTTGGGTTAAAGAGTTATATTGAGTAGCTAAAAATTAAGAATTGTGTCAAAAACTCGTTTGAATATAGTTTTTGTATGGAGGAGTTAGAGTCAAAACCTTGTTTGAATGTAAATTTAAAAATGAATAGTTATTTTAATAGTTAAAAAATAAATGGTTAAAAATGAGTTATTTTGATTGATTTGAAATGGATGATTAAAAATAAGGGGTTAGAAATGATTGAGTAGTTATAAATGAATTGTTAGAAATGAGAGTTATTTTTAAAAGTAAATTAAATATGGAGAAGTTAATAAAAACTCGTTTGAATATAGGTTTTCGAGTAGGAATTAATAAATCTTAAAACTAACTCCCTCTAAAGTTTTTAGGTTTGGCAAGAAAGAGAAGTTAAGTCTAAAGATTCATTTGACCATTCGAGATTTCGAAACAGATTAAGTCATACAACGTGTCTATGTTATGCAAGTTTATTTGATGACTTAATAAAAAGCGTGCAGTTTGATGAAGGAAAAATATTTATAGAAACAAAACAATGAAACCAAAAGAGTTTAGAGTCTTAAAATAAGGTTTGCTAGCGAAGTAAACGTTTTTTGTAGCGGCGTGCTCGTCCGGAGTTTCGACATGGAACTCGAGATACTTCCCAAGGTGAAGAACCAATGAATTGCCCGTTTTTACTTGTCTCTGAAACTCCCAGGCCAAAATTAAAAAACATGATCATCATCTTCCATAAAAAAAAAATGTCATTGCAATGCAGCCTTGACCAAACATGCATGTCTGCTGTGCAGGTACGATTTTATGGTGAACTGCACCATGAGTTTCGATCTAAAGCGACCGGTACGCAGAATCGTGAAGTGGCAATGAAGACAAGCTAGCATATCTATTCGAGAACACACCAATCCGCATTGTTCGCTTTGTCATTATCCTCTCCCTTTTCGAAGCCCTAACCGGGGGGCCTGTGAGCTAAAGAATTTACGTCGATCCTTGGATTTTGTCAGGCCATACCACATGGCCAAACTGCTCAACTAGATCTATTAGTTCTTTAAGACTCTCTTAACTACTAAATCATTTTCGAATTATTATAAATTCATCTATGATTATAATAACTTCTGTCATAATAATTTACCGTTTATAAAAACTTAATTGTCGCCTTAAATTCACCTCTAGAGTGTCTGAGATAATTCCTAAGATTGAATCATTGAAATTCAAAGAAAAAAAACAGCAACCAAAAAAAGGACAAGTATAACTACTACAAGTGCTGTAAATAAGAGTATTTTAAAAAGAAGAAATCTCTTAAATTATCCTAAACAGTGTTTCTCTCCCTTTAAAGTACTAGAATACTTAAACGTGCTTGCACGTATTTATATTTTCATTATTTTTATTTTTATTAAAATAATTATAAATAAATAATTATTATTATTAATACATTCAATAAGAAAATCAATACTCCCAACTTCCATGACATTATTTTCAAGATAAAAATAAAAAGATGAAATATTAAAAGTTGATTAAGTTCGATTGTTATTTTTCTATTTATGATAAATGTCATAGATTATAGAAAAATAAACATCAAATACAACATTTTCGAGCATTTTACAATAATATAGCGTTAAAAATAAATCATTATAAATGTAAATTATGTTGTTATATATATATATATATATCATGCTATAAATAGCATGATATATATTTTCATGTAACAATGTAACATTTCAATATAAACAAAAAAATAAAAATATTAAAACTCAAAGACTAATATTTAATTTTAATCAAGTAAAATAAATTGAATTAAATAATTTGTTCGCAAAAAAAAAAATATATCTTAACCATAAACTTCTTTATAACATATTTTATTTTAAATTTTTTTTAAATTCAACTCGTTCAAAAAAATATTATTCATAAAAGTGAATTTTTTAAAGTTGAGAATATGGAAAGGTTGAAAATATAATAAAAAAAAGAGACGTAAGAAATTTTTGTTGATAAACAAACAAACTAAAAAACACTTGTCAATTTAATTGATTGGAAATTTAAAAGGCAAAATCCAACTATCATACCCTTTGAAATTCCACTATAAATTAAACTGTAGTTTTTTTAAGAGAAAACTAAACATGGAGTTTGGGGTTTTTAATTACAAAATTATATTCTTTTAGATAATTAATAAGTTATAGTAAATTAAGTAACCTAAGTAAATTGAGAATCAGATTTAAAATTAAGAAAGTTTTGTGTTTGCATACAATAATTTTTTAAATTAGCTTTTGTTTTTGAAAATATATTGGGGGAAGAGGAACAAATATCGATTCTCGGGCTCGAACTTGGGATACTGGTATTGAATTCGTTTGCAACCAAACAATGAAACCAACACAATAAAATCATTGTGCTATTAATCCATTTAGTTTAAATTAGCTACTTGTATGACATTAAGATAAGATATGAAGTTTATCTAAAAAATGATAAGATATAAAGTTATTTAATGAGAAAGAAAGTATATATGATTATGTATAATTCAATATTAGTTTAAAAAGATTGATATTTAATACATGCTTTTTTTTATTTATATTAATATATTATTCTAAAATAAACTTTCAATTTTTAATGATTTTTAATAATACACAAACATTTTTAAAAGTATATATTATAAGACATCCATGACTATTAAATACATATAAATGAGAAAATCTAATTGAGAAAATTATTTATTATTTTTTTTCCTTTTTTTAAAAGTTTTTTTAATGCAAGGGTTTCTTTTTAGAAAAAAAATTCTTTCGATCTCAAAATTTTGGAGATTTTTTTTAATGTAGTAATAATGGATCTTTTTTTTAGAAGAGTAATAATGGATCTGATTCATCGTAAATTGATAAATTATAAAATTAAAAAGCTTGAATCAGTTGAAATTTGAAACACATGAATTTATGAACAACTTGTTTAGTAGAATATTCAATTAAGTACTAATGAATTTAATTTATTTTTTTAAGTATTAATAAATTTAATCGATATGTTAATTATTTCAATAATAGATTTCTTGGTTGAAAATTTGAACACATCTGAATGAACATCTCTTACAATTTAATAACCAATATAAACATTGTTCGTAGCCACTTTTTGGTAAGTTAATAAATATAACACCAATACAATAATTAAAATGAGGAAAAAATTGATACATACACATGTATGCATATAATTTTTTATAAATTTTATTAAGTTATATATATTTATAAGAGACTATATACAAATGTAATTTGACTCTACTTAAAATGAATCTACAACATTTGATTCTTGATTGAAGTATCAATATGTATACTACTTCAAGAATTATTATCTTGGTTGAAATTTTGAACACATCAGCATAAACATCTTTTACAACATGTTGACCAATATAAATATTTTTCGTAGCCACTTTTTGATAAGTTAATAAATATATTAATGTATATAAATAAAATGAGGAAGAAATTGACACATACGTATGACCGTTTTTTGAATTTCTTCTTGATTTCAAAATTGATTAACTGTCATGGAATGTCATATTTGTAGTAGTATACACATATAAATATATAATTCTTCATAAATTTTACTGAGCTAACTATGTTTATAAAAGACAATACAATGTAATTTGAAATATACTTACGCTTAATTTCAAATGGCAACATATCATCTTCATTGTTACATATCTTTAACCTTTTGTTTTTGTCCATTACAAAGGATTAACATTGCTACAAAAGAAAGTAAGATTGAGGTTAGATTAGGTAATTCAACAAAACTTATATATATATATATAAAGTAATTCAACAAAGCCTATACAAAATAATTCAACAAAAATGATAGGAAAGCAAGAGCAAGAATAATAAGTTACAAAAAGAACATGAGAGACTTGAATTGTTGTAGAAAATTGTTGAAAAAAGGCTCTTTATATAGTGGTAGAAAAAAAAAGTTACAAAACTTTTGAATTTTCTCCATTAAAAAATAAATTATAAGGAAAATAAGTTATAGAATTAAATATATAACTTTTCTAATTCTAACTTATTCATTTATCATATATTTATATCTAGACATGAGAAGATGTAAAGTTGGTTATATAACTCTTATATAATTATTTCTCCAAAAACAAACTCCTGTATAATTAAAAACATTAAATGAAAAGAAAAAAACCAACAAATTCACTCATGTATAATTAACTCCTACTTAATTAAAAACATTAAATGAAAAGAAAAAACCCTACAAATTCACTCATGTATAATTAACTCCTATTTAATTAAAACATTAAATGAAAAGAAAAACCTAAAGATTTATATTTAAATTTAGTGGCATTTATAAATATTTAAATAATAATATAGAGTGATATCTCTAAAATTTTAAAACAACTATTGGATAAATTGGTCTAAAAATGATTTTCCTACTCAAACCACACTTTAAGGTTTTAAGATAAGATAAAGAGAAAGGTTCTACTGTACTTTTTTTTTTACACCTGAGGAAAAGAAAAAAAAATGCATAGCATCAATAATCTTCTAAAACATTTACACACCATTAGATAATCCCAAGTATAATAGTTTTTTTTAAAAAAAAAAAAAACTTGTACCTTTGGGTTGCGTGAACCGGTCCGGTTCTGTTTGACTCTTCAAAATGTGGCCTTTTTTCTGTTTGGGCCTGCTCTTTTTGGGCCTCCCAAAGACCCTTTTGCTTTTTTTTTTTGGGGAAATTGTAGAAATTGTCTAGTTTTCATAAAATTATTTAAGGAATATCTAATTTATTTTGAATTTTAAATAAATGTCTAAATAAAAAATAGGGAGGAGAGATAATAATTTTATCCCCAACATACCCATTTAATTTATTTTTTTTAAATAACAAATCTTATAACCTCAACCCTTGATTTAAGGAATAAATTACCTTCTTTTAAAAAAAATTAATAGATTTTTCAAACAAAATCTAAATATATGTATAAATACGATCTCACTAACAATCTAGTAGGTTACTAAGCAAGAATGGAACAAAATTTCTATACTGGAAAAATTAAGAATTTGCAAATGAGATATCCATGGTGAATTCACAATTTAAGTGGTATTATACATTCTTCTTCAATTCATCATTTATTTTTCCCATATCTTTGTTCTCAATAATTGACCTTTCCATTGCAGATGCACAATTTTGATTTAAAATTTCATTTGATGAATCATTTTTTATTTTTTTTAGGGGGATTTTAAATTATTTTCTTTGACTTTATTATGAATCTATTTGTTACAATCGGATATTAAGTTAATGTTTTAGATTGAGATTTCTATTTTTTAGGTTTACATACTAGCGTATAACAATTTATATAGTTCAATTTTTAATTTTTTGAAAAAAGTAAACTTTTTATTTTTAAATTTTTTAAGGTGTACTCCACAATCATTTTTTTAATATAGATTTTTGTTTTTAATTTATGTTTATACTAATTTAAGTTTATGTACTAGCTTATGATTATGTAGTTCAATTTTTAATAGTAAACTTTTTTATTATTGAAGGCGTGTACTCCACAATCAATTTTTTTTCATCCTAGATTTGTTGTTAGTTTATGTTTATACTAATTTAAGTTTACATATGATTATGTAGTTCAATTTTTAATTTTTTTAAAAAGTAAACCTTTTTTATTTTTGAAGGTGTGTACTTCACAAACTATTTTTTTAAGTAAACTTTTTTTATTCTTGAAGGTGTATACAATTTAGGTTTACATACTAGTATAAAAGATTGTGTAGTTCAATTTTTTAATTTTTTTTAAAAGTATACTTTTTTAATTTTTGAAGGTGCGTACCTGCAAATTATTTATTATTATTATTTTTATCATAGATTTGTTTTTAATTTTATGTTTATGCTAATTTAAGTTTACATACTAGCATATAAAAGATTAGTTCAATTTTTAATTTTTTTTAAAAAGTAAACTTTTTTATTTTTGAAGTGTGTACTCCACGATCGATTTTTTTTTAATGATATGTTTATATTAATTTAGGTGTAGTTCTAGCAAATTATGTATTTTTTATTTTTGAGAACGTACTTTTAAAATTTGAATTAGATTGACCAAAAAGATCTATAATTTTTCCACTTTCAAATTTGAGGATTTTTTGCATATAGTTGTTATGATTTCTTGCATTTTGATTGTTAGAAGAAAATCTAATTTAATTATTTTTCATTAAAAAAACTGTACATGGATTAAGGGTATAATTGTCAAACAGAAATTCTCTAATCAATAATTTAATTTCAAAAATTAAATTTAGATATTCATTTAAATTCTAAAACATACTATATATTTTGTTAATATATTTTCTAATTTTAGACATTTACCTAATTCTCCCTTTTTTTTTTTTTGTTGGGTCTCCCATTTTTTGTGCTCATTGATAAAAATAACTTCTTTCATTGTGTTGCTTAAGTTCTCTAAAATTCAACATTCATTATGTTGATAATAGTGCGTGGCATCTCGGTTCGGGATCTTGTTAAGTGTCTACTTTTGTTTTAGAGTTTCTTTTTTGGTGAATTTTTGGGGACGGTTTGAGTTGTGGATTGAGATCAAGATCTTGGAATTTGCAGCTGCATAATAGCTTTAATTTTTAGTCAAAATCTAAAAGTTTATGTTTCTTGATTGTTGAAAAATTGAATAAACAATAAACATGCCCATGTAAACCAATCAAAGTTCAAATTGAGATTGAAGAAATAAATGGCAAATAGTATAAAAGAAGGAGCAAAGGTTATAGTGTTTTCGAAAAATTTTCTACATCCACCTTCGAACTGAAGAGTCAAATGACATTTTTCGTGTATTCTCAAATACACAAGAGAGTAGGAAAAAGTACAAATTCATATTCTAATTCTTCTTGCAAAATTTCAAATACTCTCTCTACCCTTTAATTTATTTTTTTCAAATAAAGCTATTACATATCTAAATGGGAATGAAACCCAAACTCCCAAGGAAGCCTACCTAAAGTCATATGGAACACCTTTCTCAAATGGAAAACAAATTTATCTCAAGGGTACCAAACTTTTTCTATGATAAAAGGCTAAAACAAAATTCTCAATTATTATACGATGCGAGTTATAAATTATAACAATTGCTTTTTTAGTAATGATAACTTTTCTAACTCGATCTTTATTCGTTCACCTACAATAATGTCACAAACATTAGCTTGAACCAAACTTACCAAATTATTCAACAATTGAAAGCTTGCTATATCACAAAAAAAAAAAAAAAAAAAATTGAAAACTTAAGTGACTAAAATATTCATTAAAAATTAGCTAAGTTTCAATTCTAGACCTTTAAATCCTTGTTTGGTGCAATATTCACTAAATTCTTTTATTCTAAGCTTAACTATACATCAAAGTATGACAATTTAAAACCAATTTGACTAAAAATGTGTATAATAAATGCCTTAAAGAACTTTCTAACTAAAATTTGTCAAATCCTCAAATTTAAATCATTGTTCGTCTGGACAAAATAACTCAACCTAAGATTGCACAAGAGAATTCATAATTCATTGATATACAATATTATTAAATAACCAAGTAAGCATTCTTTTGGCCAAATGGGTCAATGACGCAATGGTGTCATTGTTTAGTTGTAAACCAGTTCAACACCAACCTCACAGGTTCGATCTCGAGAATCGATATTTGTCCCCTCCTATGATATGTCCTCAAAAAAAGAAAGTAAGCATTCTTTAGGGTTTGGTTTTCATTGGTCCATTCTTTTAAAATTTTAGAACAATGCTTCATCCTTGTCTCTTGCTCTTTAGAATCCCAACCGAGATTCAAACAAACTTTTATCCTTCTAACAAATTCTTTCAAAATAGACTCTTAAATAAGGCACCATTATACTATTTAATAAACTTAATTAACACTACAAAACTTTCTAAAAAAAACACTACAAAACTTACCAACTTATCCCTAATGTCCATCTAAGTTTGTTTGTCTTATTAATATTATAAGTTTTTCTTTTCATTTCAACATTTTTTAAGTTCATCTCAAGATCCTTCAAAGGTAGTGAACTTCAACTTAATGCTCCACAATAGTCATGTTAAATACTCTAATCTATGACTCGCTTTTAATCCGGCTATGAACGCTCACATATACCTTCTTCATCTTGTATTTAATATACGTTATTATTCAAGTTAACTTGTGCATATCTCGATTAATGTCGCGGGACATACTGTCGTACGAAATTAATTTATAGGTAAATGGTCACCATAAATTAAACTAATCACTTTTAGTATTTCAAAGTTCTTTTGACCGCTAGACCACTACTTGATAATGATTTACGCTCATATATACTTAAGCATAATTTTAGAATGACACTTTTGTAGCACCTAAGCAAAAGAAAATAGCTAATAGTTCCTAGAATGACATATTCTTGTCAGTAGAGCATCTAAGCAAAAGAAATTGGTGTGGTGGTAGAGAAGTGTGTTCTGAAAAAACTCTTTACCTAATTTTATGTTTCTTTCTTTGATTTCAAGCTTTTTATAAAAAAATATATTATTATTTCAATTTGAACATTCTTATATTGATTGAAGATCAAATGAATGACACTAATTAATTGGAATCTTAGTTAAAGTCATTCAACTTCATTTAGTAACTAGGATATAATTAGACAAAATATTTTTTAAAATGTTTTTACTATATTTACCATATATTTTTTAAATACTCTATCTACAATATTTATAAACAAAAATTGCTAAATTTTAAATATTTTACTAAATTTTAACACCTATAACAAATTCTCAAAATCTAATAAAATAAAGTGTAAGAATTTTACAACAAGCGTACGTATAGGAATATTTTTATTTATTTATTTTTTAAATCAAAGGACATTCATTAATAATAATAATAAAACATACAGACTCGCTTTCAATAAACAAAGAGCAAATATAAAGGATAGCAAAACCTTATAAATAAAGTGATTCTAGTCCACAACTTGGACCAAAATCGACCACTAACAACATATCTAAAAATCAAGAATAATTTAGGGAGATCAACATAACCGTGCAAGTTAGTTCCCTTATATTTGAGATTGAAAGAACTCAACATAAGAAATCGACTAAAATATTTTAACACTTCATTGGTTGAGTTTTGATTGATGATGATGGTTAAATCTATTGATCTATGAATGAATTACAAAATCAAAACAATGTTAAAAATAAAAGCAAATTAATATTTATTAAAGTTTAGAATGGTCACATTTTCAAATATCCAGAGAAAAAGGAAATAATAATAATAATATTGTAGAAACCAAAAAATTTATAATAATATAAAATAACATCTGAAAAAAAAAATCTAGTGGCATGGCCACCGAATATTGTTGAACCGAAAAAAAAAGTAAAAAATTTAAAATTAAAACTAAAAAGTTAAAAAGATAAGGCTGAGATGATCATGAAAGCAATTTTGAGTTTCCTTTTGTCATGATTTCATAAGGGTGTGGACTTAGGATTTGACATATTTTTCTAAAGCTGTTTTTTAAAATCTTATTTTTCTAAAGCTGAAGATTTCAACAACAAAAAATGTTTGGTTTTTTTAAGTAAAAAACCTCAAAATGGTACACTTGGCTTATATTTATTGCTCTATGTGGTCCTCTTCTCCAATCCAACATAGCAAAGTTGATACGACAATTTTTATCTCTCATAAAAAAAAATGTTTTTAATTATCAAAGTTTTGATGAGTACCATCCACTAAAACTTGAAGAAAAAAAAAAGTACTTTTATGATTTGAAATTTATCTATTGAGATTAAGATTGTTTTTCAACAATAAAATAAACTAAAAGGTTAGATGCATAATTTAGTCTTTGGACCTTTAATTTTTTTGCGAAACAAACAAATTACCATAAATATAATTTAATCTAGAATAAAGATATGAGATATATTATAGCCTTTCCAACGAGACCGAATCGAAGAGGACAAACTCTCTACAAGAGCATTGGCCTCATTCCATGCATCAAAATTCAACCAACCAAATATAAACACACATATAAACAACGAAAATCATAATGAATCGAGGCTAATGATCAACATGGCTTTTTGAAGATCTTTCAAGATAATCTGACAAGCATATAGACTATTGAGATATATGACTCTGCAAGATCTCCCTTTATCTACAAGCTTTATTTTCCGACGCACCAACTAAAAGATTCTCCAAAAAGCAACAATAGACAATAAACCTAAACATGAATAACATTCCCAATGAAAAATAAAGATCAAATCAAATACAACTACAAGAAACATCAATTATTGTTTTGAAAACTGGGAAATCGGAGTTTCGTTCTCCTATATCGGGGCACCACTAGTCCGTCTCTAGATTGTGGTACCGGAATACTTCGAAAGATATTCTAATTTAAGCGCTTTCCAACAACCTCAAATCAGGGATCTCTCAAGAATGCATGCTTGAAGTCTTTAGTCTCAACCGTTGGGCTGCCCCTTGGAGACTATAAGAAACATCAACTAGTTGAAGCCTCCATATAAGAAAAAAAAGAAATAAACCTATGTCACAAGAAATTGTGAGTTCTTTTAGTACAAATGGGAGGAGGTAAAACCACAAATCCTATTTGAAAGATATTAATCATCTCAAATAAATGAGAGTCAAATATCAATTTTCATTATTGAACATACGATTGTAATATTGAACGATCAATTCTAGAGAGTCTTTGACCTTAAAAATCATATAGTTTAAATTGTAATCATTATGAAGTGTTATATTGGTTAAAGAAAGTTTTTGGTGCTCAAAATAATAGGTCACCTACCGAAGAATTACTTTTAAATGGTATATTCTGTAACATTAATCTAGATGCACCCGAACTATTCGAATCACAAGTAAAAAAAAGAGTAAGAGTTCATAATTTACAGAAAGGTTAGAGATAATAGGAATAGATTAATAGAAAATATGGAAGCAAAAAGGGAGCGAATGAGAATCCGGGACTTGTCGCCAAGTCACCATCGCATAGATTTGTGATAGCGATTTCTACTCTCTCTCTTACAACCAATTTGATTCCCTTTCTCTTTTCTTTCATCATTCTATTTTATTTTCTATCACTTTTTTCCCCTCTATTTACAATATATATATATATATATATATATATATATATATATATATATATATATATATATATATATATATATATATATAATTTTCAAGTTTATGCTTAGAGTACAACTTAATTAGTATAAAGGGTATATTTATGATTAAAATGGAATTCAAAATTTTCACTCTTTTAATAATGAATTTGATCATTATATGGATCAATAAAATTTTAAAGAATTAAAACATGATAGATAAGAGTATCGATCAATAGTTATCAATTTAAGTTGGTCGGTTTGGTTGGTTAATTCATTTACATTTCTTTTAATTAAAAAAAACATATTTATCATACTTTTTAAAAAAAAAAAATTGGGAACTGGTTTTTTTTAAAAATTGGACATACCTAATAATTTTTTAAAACATTTAAATTTAAGTTAGCTTTGCAATCATTAAATAATAAATATAATTAATTATATGAAATATTAATATTATATAAATAATATTTTTTTCTAAACGAAAAATTTTGAGGTAAATATTTTTCTAATCTAAACTAGTGACATATACTTGAAAACTTACCCATCTCTCTTTTTTGGTCAGTTTCAGTTAATCCGTTTGGTTTTCAAAGAGTGTATAAATACCTTTATTATCGATAAGTTTTCAATTCTTGCGTATCTAGTAATTAATGTTTTAAGAATTTTTTTAACATTAAAATGTTACAGAATTGGACATGCTCCTAATAATAGTCAAGATTGAACAAGCTCATCCAAATAGTCATAATATATATATATATATATACATACATACATATATATACATACATACTTTTTTATTGAATCAAGAATTTAGTTGGAGTTTGAGATTTAGAAGAGAATTAATAAGTTAGATCTCTAACATTTTTTTCTCCAATATTTTAAAAGGTTATTTAGTGACTCATAATCGAACTCATTTTTGGAAATGGTATGTATGAGCTATTCTAATAAAATAATTATAAATATAATTAAATTTTAAAATATTTACATTCATAGATATTAATACGTTTCAATAGTGTATTATTAATACTAGGGGTGAACATGGATTGAGTTGGGTTGGATTAGAGAGGTTTTCAACTCAACCCAAAATTTTGGATTGGTCATTTTTCCAACCCAATTAAAGAGACAACCCAACCCAACCCTTATATTTTCGGGTTGGGTTTGGTTGGATCATCAGGTTCAATAATAAATTATAATTATAAATATATTTTATTAAATTAGTCATACATTATATATAAACAAAATATAATCTTCAATCAAGGTAATGAAATGAATATAAATATACAATCATGGTTCATATAGAAGATTTCAATTATAAAACATACAAGAACAAAAAAATATGACATAATTCGACTTTTATAAAACAAATATATAATTAAAACCAACATACCATGTTTTACGTAATTTAACTATATATTTATCATGATATATAAATTATAAAGATTTGAAGAAAAATTAAAGATTATGAGAAATAAAAAGTCTAACAATAATAATTAAATAATATATATATATATATATATATATATATATATATATATATATTTAAACTAAATAATAGTTTCGGGTTGGTCTAGTTGGATTAGGTTAATTTTAGGTCAACCTTTAACCAAACCTAACTCATGAATATTTCATGATTTTGAACAAAACCCAACTTAAAAATATATTTAACCCAACCCAACCCGTCAATTTGGGTTGAGTTGGTTCAGGTTGTTCGAGTTTCGAGTTATTTGAACACTCCTAATTAATATTCATTAATACAATATTATTATTAATACATATGACTATAATTGTTAAATATTTTATGCGATTATATTTATAATTATTTTTTGAATTGACTAAATAGATAAGTTTTTATTGATTTTTTTAGTTTGTACAAGAGCATCAAGCAAAAAGGGGCGATTTTGGTAAATACGAAAATTTAGGCCCCGTTTGATAACCATTTAATTTTTCGTTTTTTGTTTATGAAATTTAAGTCTACCACAATTACCTTACTATACCTTTTTCTTTATTTGGATATCTACATCTTACCTATATTTTAATAAACAAAACCAAAATTTGTAAACAAAAAAAAGTAGCTTCCAAAAACTTGTTTATATTTTTGAAATTTGGTTAATATTCTCATACTTTCTTAAGGAATGATGGATACATGGTAGGAAAGATGGAACACACGGTAGGAAGTTTGAATAGAAATAGGCTTATATCTCATAAACAAAAAATAAAAAATAAAATAGTTATCAAACGGGGACTTAGTTATCATTCATGGCCCGTTGAATATGAAAATTGTGATGTATAATGTTCATATACATGTTTGGGTACATGATATGTTATGAGACTGTTAGATATTTTTATGCCCTTGCGCATGAATGACTTTGAATATTTAATGCATGTTACAATAATGGATTATTTGTGAATGATAATGTGTAATTTAAATAGTGTCATTGTGTGCTTTGAGATGTGACACCATGTCAAAATAAAAGAAATTGCTTAGTTGTTTTAAGAGATTAGAGACTTGTAAATGTGTAGCACATGTAATGCAGGAAAATTGAACTTAGCATATGAGATGATGAAGTTTCATTATTAAAATAATAAGGTCACATGGTAGACTCAACTTACTGATTGAATGTCCATCTACCATCAAGTAGGAGTTTGAGTGTTCCGAGAAGCATGTACATACACTTTTACATAATTTTTTTTTTTGAGTACAAGTTGGGGGAAGGAGATTACAAATACCGATTCCAGGAATCGAACCCATGACGCTGATGTTAAACTGGTTTACAACCAAATAATGAAACTACTGCGTCACTGACTCATTCGGTTACACATTTACATAATTAAATGACCTCCTAGATGAGAAAAGCATGTATGCGCTTGTCACAAAAAGTTGAGATATTAATTTGTCAATCAAAAGTTTTTTAAAAGAATGGTCATTTAATGCATTTTGTTTGGTTGTATATCTTTATATGTATATATATAAATCCATCAAATAAGTTATTATTTATTGTGCATTCTCTTATACTCACCTACCACATTCTTTAGGCAATGGTAAGAACGTACAAGGAGTGTGAGGAGCAAAGTAAATTACAACCCAATCATTCTATATGGTATTTTTGTTAATCAGTCGAAAAATGTGATGTATATTGGGTTTCTTTCTATATTATTATTTTAGGCTAAAAAATTTATAGTGTTTTTTTTAGTACATATATTGGAGAAGGGGGGACAAATACCGATACTCGACTCGACCCCGTGACACTGGTATTAAACTAGTTTGCAATCAAACACTGAAATCATTGCACCACTAACCCATTCGATAAAATTTATAGAGTGTTGCATTATAAATTATTGTTCTCTATATATCATTTAAAAGAAATTAATTTTATGAGCAAAAATATGTCATGAGACTCATAGTATTTCAATGGTATATTCATACATTTATCATCACAAAATTAATTTGAGCATAACTTAATTAAAAGAAATAATTTATTCTAAAGATTAACATCGGCCTATAAAATTGAATGGGTCGAGACAAGGTTGGTTATTTGTTTAATCTTAACCTATTTCAACTCCACACTTATCAAGCTCAAAAATTGATATTTCGCTCTAATATTATTTGAGTGCACTTCTCTATATAGAGTTTTTTGGTTTCTTTCTCCAATTTATACTAAAAAAAAACATTGACGTATAAAAAAGGAGTGGTCTCTCCCTCCCACAATTATTAAACTAAAAAATAAAAATCATTATCAATAAATTTCATTAACCATTTTCAATTAAGAAAAGTAGCTTTTTTTAGAACTATTTGATTAAAAAGTTTTAATGCATTACATATAAAATTGCCAAATTCTAAATATTAGAAAGATAAGTGAAATTGAAGATTTAAATAATATATTTTTTAATCAATAAAATTTATATGTAGATTGATAGAATGTTTTTGAGAAATTATTAACCCATGTGATAAAATCTGGACTATTCTTTCTCTATTTTTTGTCTTTTAAAAAATTATTTTTCAAAATTAAAAATAAAATAAATGGTCCAAATTTTATCGCATATAGGTAACAGCATGCTATCTTGGCAGCTTGCAATAATTTCTCATCTTTTTTTGTACAAAGATTTTATATTAAAAAAAAATTAAAACTTTTAATTGGTAAAATTAACTAACAATAATAAAGTTGGTAGTAGGCCAAACTTAATTTGAGTTAGTGTTTAATAAATGATACAACTTAATTATGGAGTCGGACTTCGAAAGTTTCTTCAAGTTGGTTAAGTCGGGTGAGGACTTTTGGTCTGGGCTCTGCACTAGAGTACTTGAAGTGGAAAGACATAAACTCATTTGTGTGTTTTGGGGTATTTGGCACTTTAGAAATCTTGTGTTCCACAACAAGTGTAGAGCCTCGGCGGAAGGGATCCTTGAGGTAATTTCCAAATCAATTCTTTCTAATGATGTTACTATGTCTTTGACAGGTTGCAGCGGTTTAGACTCGAATGGCTCGCGAGCGGATTACTCAGGCTGGTCTCCTCCTCCAATTGGAATGTGGAAGCTTAATGTGGATGCGGCTTGGGACGTGCGTTCGGGGAGAGGCAAGATTGGCTGGGTGGTTCGTGACTTGGAAGGCAATCCTATCATGTTGGGCTCGTTGGTGGATTTTCGAAGTTATGACACCAAAAATATGGAGGCGTGGGCAATCTTCCATAGCCTTATGGAGCTACGATCAAGGAGCCAATTTCTCCTTCCAATGATCTTGATTGAATCTGACTCGTCAGTGGTTATTAATGCTATTTTGACAGGTTCTAGAGATCTCACTGAATTCAGCAATATAATTGCTGACATTAGGAATTTGATCCTTGTATTTGGGAATTTACTATTTGCCCATTGCTACAGGTCTTGTAACGCTGTCGCTGACTCGTTGGCTCATTGTTTGGAGGCTAGGTTTTATTCTTTTGTAAATGCCCCTTCGATTAGTTAGGGTTCGAGCAGGTTTTTTTGGAGGGGCTCTCTCCCCCCTCATATTGCCTCTGCTCTAGTTGTTGATTGTATGAACTTAAGTTTGGTGGTGGAATGAATTTCTGTTGCTTTAAAAAAAAAAAAAAAAACTTAATTATGGTAGTTTGACATTGAGCTAGAGTATTAGGTAGATTATCTATAATAGGTATTAATAATGAACCTTACTTTCAATTCAAGAAACTAGAGAGAGAAAAGGAGAATAGGTTGACAATGCATTTCACAAAAGCAAAAAAATAAAAAACAATTAAAAAAAGTGCAAGGATACAAGAGCGTATCTTTGAAAATCCTAAAAAATCCCAAATTTTGGATTTCTGTTTTTTTGCTTCAGAAAAAGCATAAAAACCCCATTTTCACATAAAGATGAAGATCAAAAAAAAAAAGGAAAAAAAAAAACCTCTTCTTGTTCTTCATTGTTCTTCCAAATCCTCACAATTTTGGTCTGTCAAACAACCCATCTCTCCCCTTTTTGTCCCCTCCATTTTCAAATTCCTCTGTTCTTAGAACTCTAAATCCTCTGCTTAGCTGTTTTGAGGTTTTATATAAATGTATTATTCTATGTTCTGTCTCCCCCTTCTCTTTTGTGTTTTCAACACTGAATTTTGATTATTTTATGAATCTAAGACAGTGAAACGTGCTGTTCTTTGTCAGGTTGCCGCTACCTCAACTAAGCTTCACGTTCGAGGAAGCACATGATTGCAGTTTTTGTATTTTCACTATTTCTTTTTTTAGTTCTTCTTCTTGTTGTTGTTTGTTGTTCATCTTTGCCCTATTTGCATCTTCTTGTGGACAACATTCATGGTCAAAAGCTAGATTAGTTATGGGTTTTTAGAGTTTGAGAAAGAGGGAATACTTTGGAGTTTGGGCTTTTTGATTTTTTTAAAATTTTGTTTGCATCTTTTGAGAGTCTTGCTTCTTCTAGGAATTGGGAATTTCTTTGTTTTTTCAATTATGCCTCTATCTGCACTCTTCATTCCTATTTCAGAAATGGGTTGTTAGTTTAATAGAGGGAGGTTTTGGAGAGAGAGGAAATTTGGGTGTTTTTTGAAATGGGGTTCTTAGTGAGATAGAGGGAAGATTTGGATTGAGAGGAAATATGGGTGTTTTCTGAAATGGGGTTCTTAGTGAGATAGAGGGAAGTTTTGGAGAGATGAAATTTGGGTGTTTTTTGAAATGGGGTTCTTGAGTAATTGCCAGTTTTTTTACACAAAGACTGAGCTTATAATTGTGTGTCTCTTTGTGTGACTTTAGTATGAAGTTTTTGAGGAGGGTGAAAAAGGAGGAAAAGAGAAGTGTTGGGATGAGTATAAAGATGCAGCACAGCCACCACTCAGTGGCTGTGAGGTACAATGAGCAAATTGGGAGCAAAAAAGGGGTCACATTCATTCAAGCCCACAGGGCTTGGCTTCCTAAGTTTTTTTTGCTTTGGGTTCTGTTGGTGGCTTTCATTAGTATGCTGATCTACAAGGGAATGGATGCTGACAGTATGGTTAGAAGAAGGGAAGTTTTGGGGAGTATGTGTGACCAAAGGGCAAGGATGCTTCAGGATCAATTCACTGTTAGTGTCAACCATGTCCATGCTTTGGCTATTCTCATTTCCACCTTCCACTACTTCAAGAACATATCGGCAATCGATCAGGTATTTGTGTTTTGAGTGTTCATTTTGTCTAGTTTTCAGCTAGAGTTTACTTTGATGCCGCGATTCTTAGTTTCGAGGGGTGTGTGGTTTGTTTGAATGCAGGAAACTTTTGCTGAGTACACGGCTAGAACTGCTTTCGAGCGGCCTTTGCTTAGCGGCGTGGCGTTTGCGCAAAGAGTGGTGCACTCTGAACGGGAGAAATTTGAGAAGCAACATGGGTGGATTATAAAAACAATGGAAAAGGAACCATCGCCTATAAGGGATGAGTATGCGCCAGTCATATTTTCCCAGGAAACTGTTTCCTACATTGAATCTCTTGATATGATGTCTGGAGAGGTACTTTGAATTATGATCATGGGTTTTATTAGTTAAGGGAGTTTGTTTTTGGTTTCCACTTTGGTGCCTCCAAATATAATTTTTCCTATAATGCATTGCAGGAGGACCGCGAAAACATTTTACGGTCAAGAGAAACAGGTAAAGCTGTTTTAACGAGCCCTTTCAGACTACTGGGTTCTCATAATCTTGGAGTTGTGTTGACGATCCCTGTTTATAAAACCAAGCTTCCTGCAAATCCAACTATGGATGAGCGAACTCGAGCAACAGCAGGGTAAGAATCATAAATAGCATAAATTTTCAAGTCTCATGTCTCAACATGGGACTGACATCACATAAAAGTCTGCAAAATCCTACACCCCGAGATTCCATGCTTTTACTATTGCTATGGAGACTTGTTCATTTGCTGTATTTTCAACTTGTCCGAAAACATGAATCCTTTCTGTACTGAAATGAATGCTATAGAAAAAAGCAATTGACTCTTGAACTTGAAAATTGGCATTGACCGCATATTAGGCCGCTGATTATGCACCATGGGAAAAGTAACGATAGGAAACTTGAGATTGACAAGTCAATATAAGAGCCTGCTTGAATACTTTTTGTTCTACCATATTATATATAACTTGTGCCCTTATCTTTTGATCCCCACAAATAGTAGTGTGGAAAGTGGGCGTAACCTTTAATGTCATTGCATTGTATATAGGTTTGTATAAGCTTTTTAACTTGACATTGTTAAATTATATCTAGGCTATAATCATAAAAGTTTTTGAGTGCGGACAGCGGATGTTATAATGTTTTACTATAACTTGCATCAGCCTCCATTGTCCATTTGCTTTGATTTAGTTACAAGGTCTCATCCCCTTCATTCTTCCAACCCTTCACTCACTTGACATTCCACTAATTCCTTTTCTAGCCCTTACCTTAGTTTATCTAAGTAAATCTAATTACTTTTTCTTCAGTTTACATGAATTTCCTTGTTGTGGTATCTCTATTCTCGAAGTGGGTTATCGTAATCTAATATTTTGGTAGAATGAGAAAGTTCCACTTCAAGATATTATTGTTGTAATGCCTCTTGATGCTTTAAAATTTTTGGCAAAGCAGTTACCTTGGTGGAGCATTTGATGTGGAATCACTTGTGGAAAATTTACTTGGGCAACTTGCTGGAAATCAGGCCATTTTGGTGAATGTATACGATATCACGAACTATTCCGATCCCCTAGTCATGTATGGTCATCAATATGTAGATGGTGACATGTCTCTTTTGCATGAAAGCAAATTAGATTTTGGAGATCCATTTAGGAAGCATGAGATGATATGCAGGTAATTGCAAGGTCGAATCTTTAAGTTGTAGCTGGAAAATATCTGTGCATTTTCCAATTGATTTCTTATGGTTGGAATTTTGAGCAGATACCATCAGAAAGCACCGACATTGTGGACGGCACTTACGACGGCGTTCTTGTTCTTTGTGATTGGCTTGTTAGTGGGATATATCTTGTATGGTGCAGCAACTCATATTGTTAAAGTTGAGGACGATTTCCATGAAATGCAAGAACTGAAAGTTCAAGCTGTAGCTGCCGATGTTGCAAAGTCTCAGGTATTTCTTAATGCCTTTGTTTTTCATTCCCCAATTTCTTGCATCCATAGTTACTGTTAACTCTTCTTTTCTTTTCTTTTCTTTTTTTTTCTTTTTTTTTTTAATCTTGAGCCAGTTTCTCGCCACCGTCTCTCATGAAATCAGGACACCCATGAATGGCATCCTTGGTGAGTATTTATCTCTCTTAGAATTCTATTTTGGGGAGTATTAACCATTAGATGTGTATAGCCAATGACTTTGTGGAATGACATTGGAGTACTTTGGAAATATTTAGTATAGTAAGGGTATACTTAATAAAGAGTAGTTACGAATAGAGTGTGGGAGAGGATAGAAGGGTGTTCATATTTCTGCATATTCTTCATTATCGATATATTTCTCGGATTCCCATCAATTGATTCCTTACTTTCAATTGTAGGAATGCTTGCTCTACTTCTCGATACGGAATTGAGTTCAACTCAAAGGGATTATGCTCAAACTGCTAAGGCATGTGGAAAAGCACTGATAGCATTAATAAATGAAGTGCTTGACCGGGCGAAAATTGAAGCTGGGAAGTTGGAGCTTGAAGCGGTTCCGTTTGACCTTAGATTGATACTAGATGATGTTCTTTCTTTGTTTTCTGAAAAGTCAAGGCACAAGGGAGTCGAGGTAAGGTCATGGAAGATCTAATAATGAGCAATGTTGTTTTTTAGTTCCTTTCTTTGTTTGCTGTAAATATTTTCTAACATCAGACTAGAAAATGCTGAACTAACTAATAAACACCTTATCAATTATTATTATTTCGTTCGAATTTGAGATCCAGTGATTAATCTTGGTCTCTTTTCTGCTTTCCTCATGATGGCTTTCTGACTGTGGACATGAAGTTGGCAGTATTTGTTTCGGACAAAGTTCCGGAAATCGTCATGGGGGATCCTGGAAGGTTCAGGCAAGTAATCACTAATCTTGTGGGTAACTCTGTAAAAGTAAGTTTTCTTCTATTTCTCCCTCAAGCCATCCTCATAGCTGCTATAAATCAATTTCATTTTACTTTCCAACTATAATTATGAATCTATGGTTATGATTATTTCAAAGTCTCTTTTTGCACTTTGTTTCTTAATGTGATTGATGTTGCATTACTTGGAGCTTTTAACAGTTCACAGAACAAGGACATATATTCGTCAAAGTTCAATTAGTTGAACAATCAACGGCCTCTACGAAGACCAAATCTGAAACTCACGTGAATGGAAACTTAGATGATGATGCATCATACCGTAAACATCAGTTTGAAACCTTAAGTGGACTCGAGGCAGCTGATAACCAAAACAGTTGGGAAACTTTTAAGCATCTCATTGCAAATGAGGGATTCCGACCAAACACTTCAAGCACTCTTACGGTAGCGAATGAAAGTTCTGATATCGTTACTGTCATGATATCCGTTGAAGATACTGGAATCGGGATTCCGGTATGTGCCCAAGGTCGAATTTTTATGCGATTCATGCAAGCAGATAGCTCAACCTCTAGAAACTATGGTGGAACTGGTATTGGCTTAAGCATCAGTAAGTGTCTAGTTGAACTAATGGGCGGTCAGATAAACTTTGTAAGCCGGCCACAGGTTGGAAGCACATTCTCGTTCACTGCTGTCTTCGGGAAATGTGAGAAGAAAGCAACAGTCGACATTAAAAAGTCTAACTGGGAGGAACTCCCTTCTACGTTTAGAAAACTGAAAGCTGTCATAGTCGACGGGAAATCAGTTAGAGCTGCTGTGACCAAATACCATTTGAAGAGACTTGGGATCCTGGTTGAAATTGCCAGTAGTGTCGAGATGGCTGCAACTTTATGGGGTAAAAATGGATCTGTTAGATCAAGGTAAGCAGTATTAACCTTAATTGGTTAATTACATTAGAAACAAGTTCCATTATTTTGTACCAAAATATTAGTACCATGTTTAATTATTTTTTCCTTTTAGGATTAGATTAAATATAATTTTCTATCTTTACCTTTTATGATTAAGTATTATCTTTTCCTTTTATAATTAGGTCATCTTTTCCTTTTATGATTAGGTAGTATCTTTTCTTTTTATAATTAGTTCATCTCTTGTAGTCTATTAAACCCAATATTGGATTCATTATTAGATGAAGATTTTGAATAAGTTGAATTCCATCTTTCAACATTAACAAATTAAGACGGTTGATCAAAAAGCTTCATATCTTCACGAATGTGTTTGGTATGGGGCAGCCTCGTTTGGACGAGGCTGGGGATTCCAAAGATTTCTCTCTTGGAGGTCTCAAGTTTGAGACCACCATGAGTTGAGCTTAATTGTGAAATTCCTTGTTGCCTCACGAGTTTGGGCCTTAGGAGGGCGCTAGTGCTCCTGGAAGCTTCAATTCCTCGGTCATAAAAAAATTGCCGTTTTCATAACATACATATTATGGTGCAACTTTGTGACGAATTATTTGTTGGGTATTGCAGTAGTATCTTTCAACCCGACATAATTCTTCTCGAGAAAGATATCTTTATTTCAAGTGAGGAACTTGGTTCTTCTAATCTATTTCATCAACTAGACTGTAATCAGAATGGTCATACCTTTAAGTTTCCGAAATTAATCCTTCTCGCAACCAGCATAAGCACAGATGAATTTGATAAAGCGAAGGAAGCAGGTTTTTCGGATACCTTGATCATGAAACCACTGAGAGCAAGCATGATAGGTGCATGTCTTCAACAAGTGCTCGGCTTGGGAAAGAAACGACAGCCTGGGAAGGCCATGGCTAATGGCTCTACCATCCTTAGAGGTCTGCTCTATGGCAAGAAAATATTGGTTGTCGATGACAATATGGTAAACCGACGTGTCGCTGCAGGTGCTTTGAAGAAATTCGGTGCTGATGTAGAGTGTGCTGATAGCGGAAAAGCTGCACTGGCATTGGTTAAACTTCCACACAGCTTTGATGCTTGCTTTATGGATATTCAGATGCCAGAAATGGATGGGTATGTTTAGCATATTTTCTCTGTTGCTAGTGATTTCCCTAGCTTTTCACATTTTCAAGATAAAAAAATATTTAATAGAATCACTGTCAAAAACATGAAAAAAAGCACCATATAACATTATGATCGAGTAATTGAAGAGATTATGAGTTTGAATCCTATTAAAAGGTTTTATGATATGCTAGAGATTATGATTATGAGTTTAAATATGAACACTCTCAAATGATTTGTGTGTGTTTATTCTTCTCAAGGCCAGAGTATGCATTGTAGATCACTTTCGATTCGTAACTGCATGCTTAGGCATGTAATTCGAATGTAATCCGTTTCCTTTTACTGCAGATTCGAAGCAACCCGAAGAATCAGGCTGATGGAGAGCATGGAAAATGCACTGATTAGAGAATCTGATGACAAAGAGAACGGGAGAGACGAGTGGCATATTCCAATATTAGCCATGACCGCAGATGTAATTCTCGCAACGTACGACAAGTGCCTGAAAAGTGGGATGGATGGATACGTAACGAAGCCATTCGAGGAAGAGAACCTTTACCAGGCAGTTTCCAAGTTTTTCTAATCAAAGCCCATTACGGATTCATGATGCCTATCGTTTTGAGCTCGATGCAACTGTGAACTCCGACATCGCATGACATTGATTCAGGGTTGGTTTTTAGTACATTTTACAGCAGATGCTCACAAATGTTTGACCAAGGGTTGGTTTTACTTGTGGGTGCTATGCTGCTGTTTCCTTCTTTGTGCTATGCTGTTGGCCCCTTTGAGTTGTGGCTTTTGGTCTGTAAAGGCTGTAAATTCATTAGGATTATGATTATGCTCTTATTTTATGCTTACCATATCAAAAAAAAGGTCTTCTTGTAACTTAATCTGTATAATTCTGTTGAAACAGGTTATGACCAGATTTAAGAATTTGAATGCCAGGATGATGAACAAATGATTGATCATGTAACATTTAATGTTTTTTTTTTTTTTTTTTTTGAGTTCAACAGCTTGATGGTGGAGGGATTTATAAAACAATCTTTAGTTTTCAAAGTTAAAATCTATCAAGAACTAAAGACAAAAACAGGCTTTTGGTTCCCAAAAGTAAAGTTTTTTTTAAACAAAAAAAGTTAGATTTTCTTCTTTCTTTTGAAGAAAAAGGTAAGAGTTTAATGTCTATAATTTTAAAAATTAAATTTTAATTCACATGATTTTTAAAAAATAGAATTTAGCTCCTATAATTTGATAAAATTTAAAATATGGTAAATATCCTTTGCAGTAGTGACAAATTATGTTTGATACATGGAACATATTTAATTTGACAATGATTATAAACCACATGAATTATTTTATAAATCTTATTAAACGACTGACACTAAATTTTAATTTTTAAAATTATAAGATTATTATTTTGAAATATTAAATTCTAATTTTTTATAACATAAAAGAATCCAACTTTGACTTTCATAAAACTAAATTTATAATATTTCAAACAAATTATTTAAATAAAAATATAAAATAGAATGTGGGCTTTTTTTTTTTTGTTGTGGAAGAGGGATTACAAATACCAATTCCATATTATTAAACCAGATAATTAATCGCGACACAGATTCGAGTAAACATTATTACCAACAAGAACAATAATTCAACGGTATTATTGCACATGTGATGTTCAATAGGTTATGAGTTCGAATCTCCTTATCTCCAATTGTTGTAATTCGAACATTATTATTTTGGTGATGATCGAATACGAGCATAACCTAAATATTTCTCGATTTCAATTGAGTGCTCCACTCAAAGAAAAGGAAAAACAAATTAAGATAGTTAGGTATGTAAACAGCAAAAGTTATCATGCTCATGCAAGTACGCGAAAAACACGACGGAAGAAGAAGAAGGCGAGCGATGGAAAGTGAGAGCTTACCGATTCTCCGATTCCGCATCGTCAAATTCCTAATTCAATCTGCTCATGTCTGAATCTTCCTCTCCTTTTTTTTCCTTAATTTCGTTTCTAGTTCGGAGAATCAAATTGAAGGCTAAGAACAGCAAGTTTCAGATTCCGATTTTTTTTTTTTGAAATTTCGTTGCTCTCCGATTCTGATCACTTTTTGTTTTGATTTTTTTCGATTTTCTTGCAGGATCTCGATGTGGCTCCCATCGTCAAATATTCGGCGTTGTCGCTTTTCGCGGATCGATTCTACCGATCGCTTTCGGGGTAATTTTTCACCTCTTTTTTGTTCTTGACGTATTGAAATTTTGATCCATTAAGATGATTAAGCAATGTGTGGTCGAATGAGTCCACAATGTGATTGTAGGAATGTGCAAAATGTTAGTTCGTTTTGGTTTGATTTTGCTGCTGTTGTTGGTTTCATGTCATGGATTTCAATGGTGTTTGAATTAGGACTGGAATAATTGTTATTAATTCCTAATTAACGATTGGAGATTTTGTTTGTTGCGATTCTCTTTTGGGCCCCCTGTATTTTCTTTTGAGAATATTGATGATTACATAATGGCGGTATTACACCATTACCTAGGCCTTTTCTTATCAAGTTTTCTGTCGTTCTAGTTGTGATTTTGGGATGAAATTTGAAAAATAGTGCTTTCATAGGCACTTACGGAAGAAATATATAAAAGTATATGTAATTTAATTTAATTCCTCTGTAATAAGCTCAATACTGCTATATCAGTTAAAGTTAATTGTTAGTTTTAACTTTTAAGTCTGTTATTAAGTTTGTATTTTAACCCTATTTAAAGGGGTTTGATTAATAAAATATTTTTATCTGATTCTTCTGAAATTTAAATAATACTAATTAAGTCTTCTTAAATGCAGTTTTTAACTTTATTTTAGGGGTGTGTGAGATAAGGAGAATGATAGTGATTATGGGAGAATGAGAAATAGGGGAAGAATATGAGGGAGAATGATTATCTTTGTTTAGGGAAGAGAATGAATCAATGATTATGCGAAGAATAAAAAGTGGTTATGAAGAGAATGAAACATAGTTATGAGGAAAATAAAAAGTGGTTATAGAGAAATGAGATTAGGGGATGAATGATTCTCGGTGACCCAAACATGGGTTAGAGAATAATTTTCCCTATAATCATTCTGCTCTTTGCCCCGTACATCTTCTAAAGGTTTTAGAATTTTCAAGATCACATTGATTGTCTAACGAATTACTGGAAATTTAAGATCAAGAAGTAGTTTTAGTTGGTTGAATTTACTTTTCATGAAAACTCATCCAAAACTCACCTTTAAATTTTTCTGTTTTGCTTCAAAAGATTAAGCAGAAGCAATGGCTCAAAAAATTGGCTTCTGCAACCAATCACAGAAAGCAATATGCAGCTATTCACACTTGTTTCCTTATGGATATCTAGCAAAGTGGGTTCTTATCCATCCTGTTATGAAGATGAGTGTCTTTTTTACTGTCATTCATCCATACAAATTCTTTTGCAGTTGCACACTTCTCGTCCTCTTTCTGTGAAACTTCTGAAGTCTTTTGGGGATAAGATGATTAAGGAACAACATTTCATGACCCGGGATTTCTTGGATGCCGTATATTGTTTGTTTTATAAGGATTTGAAAATTGCTTTCTCTTGCAGTCATATCTACAATTGTTGATGATGATATTCTGCAGGAGGTCATATTCATGCAGGTACTTCTCTTAAACTAAAGAAGTTTCTTACCTCATTTTGAATGAGTCCAGGTGCTATATGTATGTTTGTTGAATCTTGTTAAATCAAACCGAAAAACTTAACAAGATGAATTGGGAGAAATTTAATTATATCAACCAACATTAATCCTCACTTGTGGGCTTGAAAATTTTGAGAATGTCCTTCAAATGGAAATCAATATTAATTGAGGATGAAAGATATGGCAGATGTTTGAATTCAGGACCCCTCCTCTAATAGCGTGTTGAGTTAAGTTAAATTACAATCAACTAAAAAGTTTAGGCTAGTGAATTGAGGTAAATTTAATTATATCAACCAACAATGTTTATCTTCTACAGGTAATGAATTTCGAGATTGGTACTGCAAATATCACTTTCATATTCCTCGAGGAACTGCTTATGCAATTCAAGTAAGATCTTTCGCTAACTCTCTAAAATCAAACCAACATCTTAATTTTGGTTAATTTCCTCCAAATTGTTGTTGGCTTCGGTTCACTTCAGTTTGTCTCTGCTGGTACTAAATTCAGGGAAGTAGCTAAAGTTGGGGAGCTTGTGAACTGGGAAGCATGCATGGATGTAATGGATCTTCTTTATGAAAAAGAAGAGACATCTGTATTTTACAGATCTCCTTGTTTTGTAGCTGCTTCGGTCTTGGTATGTTATGTTAGGAGTGAATTAGAACGTTTCTAATTATTCATAAACTTTCTTTCTCCCCCTCATGTTTGTAGGTTGCTGCATATCTCATCACTGTTCCAGTGCAAGAGTTCGAATTTCCAATTCTTCCCTGGGGTAAGTTCCATTTACAATTCATCTCCCTTTTTTCATTTTTTTTTATCAAGCATGGATAGAACTTAAAAGTAAAAAGAAAAGTTGGCTGGCTTTGTCCTGATTTTTAAGTGACACAATGGAGTAGTATAATACAAGTTGGCTGGCATTCCCGTCAAATGATGTAATGCCATTATGTAACATAGGCTTGTGACCATTGATTTAAATATACACATACTAAATTGCGAATGCCCATTTTCTAGAAGTACATCAAGAGGACTTTAATGTATATTTTTTGCTACTTGTTTTTGCACTCCTTTTTCTTCTATCCATTATTCCTTAGAAACTTGGTATAGATTTAATTATATGGTAGATACTTTACAAAAGAAAACAGAAAAGAACTCGAGCGTGGTAATCCCAGGTATAGTGGAGCGAAGCTCTGATTTTCCGGTTTCAAAAAAAAAAAAAACAAAAACAAAAACAAAACAAAAAAGAAAAGGTAGAAAAAACTAAGGAAGTACAAAGTTCAGAAGATGCTAACTTCTTTCATATCTTTTCTGAATTCTCTTTATTCTTTCTCCATACATTTTTTATTTCACCCAACCATTTCAAAGATCAGCTATGTGTGTGACAACTAAGATCGTAAAAAGTGCTTTTAACTGATTGAAAACACACCTTTACAAGATTTTCAAGATTTTCTGATGTTTTGATTTTTCTGTCCGGCAATCAAGATTTCCAATAAAAATTCTAACACTTGAAAGTGCTTTATGCGGTAAATTATGGATAAAGTTAGGGCATTCTTGTAATTTTATTTCAAGATTTATTTTCTTTTCCTTGTAGATATTAAGATTTTGGTTAGGATAGATTATTCTTTTTTAGAGGTTGTATCTTGTATGGTTAAGGTATAATAGAAAATACCAATTTTCTACACTTTAAAGCATTAAGTCCGTACATTTAAAAAAATACTCCTCTTAAAACACTAACTCCACTCTGGAAAATTGTTCTTAAAGTAATAACTCGAGTTCTATGAACTCACACATGTATAAACATTTAAGCCACGTCAAATTCATGCACAATGTTTTTGTTTTTGCTCTTTTTTAGGGTACGCAATGTATGTTACAATTGCAATTTCCATTGATATAGCTAATAAAAGGGATATAAAGGGCTAAAGACTAAAAATCAACTTAAACATCCCTTTTAAAAAGGAGATTAATTGCAATCTCATAAGCTATCTAAGATGAACTTGATTGATTGCCTCTCAGCTGCATAAGGTTGAAATTCAGGATGTCTTCAGCCACATCTAACTTTATAGTTTCTATGCTGCATATTTCAATACAGCACTGAATGTTATAACTTATAGGCTCTAAAGTACGGTAGAAATCATAGTGAATCTACCATCTTCTCATTTTTCTTAGATTGGAGAATCTGATAGGTTTGACCATTAGAAGCATTAGAAATAATATGAGGGTTATTTAGGCAATTAGTTAGAGAGAGTTAATTAGGCTATTTGGTTATAAATAGGAAAGGCGGGGTAATGAATCGATATCCAAATATTGTGAAGAATCATTAGGACTCAAGAGAAGTGTCTACTTTTCTTGAGAATGAGAAGTTTCAAGTTCCTATTAAAACTTGGTTTATCTTGTAGTTTCTTTGTTATTTGATATCAATATAGATCTTGGATTTTATCAGAATCTTGATGGTAAATCAATGATGGCCAAATGTAATAGATTACAGGAACTGGTGGTAGTTTAATTTACTATGTTGTTGAATGAAGGTTGTGACGTTGTGTTACGAGGAACCAAATGCCCTGAAATATATTAACTAATACCTAACTCAAAGAACTTTTCTGTTATTGCAGTCCAGTTTGTAATGCCATTGAAAGAAGAAGATATTGTACAACAGGTCAAAGACATTCTAGTTCACGTTTTAGAAACTGATTGCTAGAGAGGTAACTCAGAGGCTTGAAAATAGAGCAGCTCTTTCTGTTCTTCACCATTTCAAATCAAGAAATGTAAGTTTTGTTTTGTTGATATTTTGTGCTGTATTTTTGGCTTGTTTGTTGAAGTTTCTGCCACTGAACTCCATTGTAGATTTCGAAGCCATACACTGTAGAAAAGTAGAATCGGGCTACCGAAATGAGCAACAACATCTGATTTGAGGTAACTTAGATTACTTTTGAAGAAACTTTGATCTTTTTTTTGCTGATAGGCCATTACTTAAAAATGGATATTAGAGAAAGTTAGAACAGGGTAGCTATAATGTTGTTATGTTTCTGTTATGATTCAAGTCTTTAAATACCGAGTGGTAGAGTGAGTTGAGCTTAGAAATGTATATCTTGTGGTGGACTTAAGGAGAAGTGTTACTTTAGTGTTTCTATCATGGAGGGCAGATCTAGCCCACTTAGAATAAAAAGCTCATCATCTAGAAGTTTCTTGGTAGATTGTAGAATTGTTTAGAATTTTAGGTTTAGGTAGACATTTAAAGAATGTTCTAGAAAGTGTAAGATATAACTAGATGTGTTGAATTAGATGTGTTTCTTAGGAACTCTCTAGATAAATGTGGGAGGGAAATGTCTAGATATTCTTAGGAACACTCTAGATAAATGTGTGGTCCACATTGTCTAGTCTACACTATAAATACTCTTCCACTCCACCATATTTTGTATCCAAGAAGAACAAGTGTTGTTGTGTCCTACAAAGTATCTTCAAAGAGTCCTTGTGTGAGTTTGTAGTGTGTCCTAAACACTTGTCTTGTATTCTCTTCTAAAGTGGTCTTAATAAAAAGTGTCGGTGTTTCCCACGTAAGAGTTGTGTTCAACACATAATAATGAAAAATTTGTTTATAAAAAGATATTAAAAAATAATTGGCTAAATTATAGGAAACACCCATAAACTATGAGGTTTGTGTAAAAAAATGCCCTCAAAACTTAAGTTTGGTTTCAAAAATACCCCTAGACTTTTAAATAGTTAAAAAAATGCTCTTGATCTTTAAAAAAGTAAGGAGAGATACTTCCCTCCTCATGAATAAGGAAGGCTCTCTCGTCAAGGGTATATGTGGCACCTTTGGGTGCCACAAATTTTTTTTTTTTGCTTTTTACTTTTTCTTTAAAATTGATTGAAAGATAATTTTGTGGCACCAAATGGTGCCACATATACCCTTAAGGAGGGAGGAGGGAAGTATTTTTCAAAAGAGAGTAAATAAATGCCCTTGTCTTTAAAACAACCTCGGAAATATCATTGTCAATAACTTTTATATTAAAAATATTACACTTATATTTGAATAGTGTTCTTGATAAAATCTTTAAAAAAAGTTATTCTTACAATTTTATTTATTTATTTATTGTATTCATATGTTTTTTTTTTCATAAAAACTAATGAAAATAAATATATTATCTTTTGAAATGTGACCAAACAAGTTCGACAATTCAAATATATAATCCATCATTCGTAATTTTTTAAAGGATTTAAAAAATATATATTAAACTAAAAAACTAAGGTTCGATTTGATAACTATTTGACTTTTAGTTTTTCATTTTTTAAATTTAAGCTTATTTGACTATAATTTTCTATAAAGAGTTTCATATTTCCTTGAGAGAATATGTGAATCCTATCGAATAAAAACCATAACAAATTTTTAGAAGTTACTATTTTTGTTTTCACATTTTGATCTAGTTTTGAATAAAAAAAATATAAGATGTAGATATAAAAATAAGAAAACTCAATGGAGGAAGTTGTTGTTGGCTTATTTATTTATTTATTTAAAAAAATAGGTATCAAACTGGACCTAAATTGTTGTTAGGATGAATTTTGAAATATAAATGAATATTTTGAGGTAGAGATTTGTTCAAATACTCGAAGTTAAAAAATAATTTATTTAAATAATTGAGTTAATTATTTGTAATTTGAAAACTAAATCTATTGGCAATTAGTAGACATATTACACTTTTGTTCAAGAGTGTGATTGTTTAAAAATTATTATTTACTTAAAAATGGTTATTTTACAATTGTTCTCAAATAATATGGGAGGCAAATAATGATTTACGGGCTTAGACAAGATAGTCAACTGCGCCATCGACCCGTTCAATAGAATTGGTTATTCTCTCACAAATTATAAAGTAAAATTTGTCTTTTACAAATACAATTAAATATCTATAGTATTATTAAGACAAAATTTTAACAATTTTTATTTTTTTTAAAGTCCAGGGGTATTTTTGAAACATTTTAAAAGTTTAGGGGTATTTTTGAAACCAAACTTTGATGATTTCCATTCAACTTTAACGGCAGGAGCATTTTTAAAACTTTGGTTAAAGTTCAGGGACAATTTTGAAAATTTTCAAACTGTAGGGTCATTTTTGAGACAACCTCCATAATTTAGGGGTATTTTATATAATTTAAATGCAATATAGATGATTTATATGGGTAGCCCCCTAGTCTCTTATTACGTCCAGACTGTCTATCATTTTGGTATTTAGTACTCTTTTTGTTTTTTATCTTTGAATTCAACAACATTTAGAAGATCGGAGGACTTGAACCTCATAACTTCTTGGTTAACTAAGTTATACAAGTTGGTCGATATTGGATCACTCAATACATAGAATGACAACAAGATTTGTATTTTAACCCTTTATTGATTTGGGCTTACTATTTGGATTTGACCCAAATTCCATATACCAACTTTGGTTCAAAGTAATTTTGGGACAATTTATATATTTGATATATGACTGATTATTTGGACCAATTTGTATGTATTTTAACTATTGTCACGAGACATATGACTTAATCTTACAATAATTGAATGTTGAAAAAATTCGTTGAAAATTAATTTATAGATAGATAATATAATCTATGAATCAAACTCACTACTTGTTAATTCACTACTTGTTAATTATTAAGGTCTTCTTGATAAGTATCATTCCATGATGGCTGAGACAGTATCAATTATGTAATTGGTCGAAGATTAATTTTATTTTATCATTAACTAAAGAATAATAAAGTGACAATTTTTAATTGGGCGAAATTCTCCGTCAACGAGGGGGTATTATTGAAAAAACTCAGCATTTTCATTAATTTAGTTTTTTTTTTGGCATAATAAGCCTATTTTAAACTTCATTCATTATTATTAGTACTAAATATTATTAGTACTATGAATTAATGGTGTCGAAATTACCATTAAAAAAACAACTTTAATGACTCTACCTATTTTGGCTCGCCCTCTCTTAAGTAATGCATTAACTAGTTATTAATTGCAAGTTAAATGTATAGAGCATCTTCAATACTATAAGGTTATGTTATAAATTTCAACTAACTTTAAAAGCTCTGCCTGTTTGGTCACAAAACTAAAAAAGGAAAACTCAAATTAGATTCTATTGTTGATATAATAATAATTATAATTATAATAATAATTATAGCATTTAATTAAGCATTTAAACGCTAACCTCTATCCATTAAAAAAAAAACTAGCTGTTAAAAAAATTAAAAAAATTATAGCATTTAATTATAGTGATAATTTGTTGGGAGGTGAAATGGATAAATTATCCATATTGTTTTAAGAAAGTTAGTATTTATAGTTTTAATAAATTCTAATAGAATTGAGTCTATGTTATTTATGAAAAGTTTGAATTTAATTCTATTGTTTAGAAAATTAGGGAATTCAAAGATTCAAATCTTTTATAATTTGGTTTAGGTACATACTATATTCTTGAATTATTCGTCTTGTTAATATTTGTTAAGACATGCCTAATTATTTGTAAAGTTAAAGGTTTAATATTCATCTCATATATTAAACATAAAATAGCAAATGTGTGACTTGTCCTTTAAACTAGATTTAAATGATAAAAAGAAAAAAATCATAATGTATTTGATAGATTAAACCCTATTGATAGCCTTTTCATTTTTTGAAAAGTAAACTTGTTTTTTCAATAAAAAAATTTTCACTAATTTTTATCTCACTTGAAAAAATATTTGATTTTTTAGCTAAATTTAAAAAGTAAAACTAAATTGATAAAAATTATATTTTTTTGGTTTAAATTGAAAAGTCAACCACAAATCCTATTCTAAAAAAATCTATTTTTTTAGTTTTATAAAATGACTTAACCTTTTAAAAATAGTAAGAAATAGATATGTAGGCAAATTTATATGTGTAAATAAAATGGATAGATTCATTTTTTTTTTTAAAATAACAAATCTGATTATCAAATAAATCTCCAAAATTAAAAAGAAAAATTAATAGAAATATCAAATTCTCGAAATACACTATAAATTATAAAGATTAAAAAGGAATTTATCTTTGTCAACAACATAGCTTAATTATATGATTGAATGAATATGGAGAACTCAGAACTAAAAGAAGAATAAAAAAAAAATGATTATAAAAAAGTAATTATTTGTATTTGAGGTGAAAAAAGAATGATTTTATAGAAAAATATAATCATAGGAGAGAATAAATGTATATGACTAAACATGAAAAATTATTCAAATTCTTATTCTTTCCATTTCATCGAGTAAAAAAGTTCATTTAAAAATTAGGACGACGACCAAATATTTCCATTTCAATATTTAATTATAGGGATACGATAAATAAATGAATAAAAATATCAAATTCTGAATGCAGCCTAAATATAAAAATTAGAATGGTAGTATGATAGTTTTATTGATTAGTGGTAATTTAGTTAAGCACTGATTCATATGAGAGGAGTAATTAATCATTTTCTTTCCCATTAAGTAAAAAAGTTAATGAATATTTTTATTATTGGTAAATAAGAAAAGAAAAGAAAAAGGTGAGAAAAAGATTTGCAGTACCATCCCCACCATCACTCCCAGTTCTTCAGGCCTATCTATCTTCATGCCGCCATTAAAACAAACACTCAGTACTGAAAGAGAGAGAGAAAAAAAAAAAATTAAAGAAAAAAAAAGTATATAAAATGGACGTAGTGACCTTCGGCATCATAGTCGGCATAATCCTTTTGTTCTTCGTTGCGATTTGCTACATTACCATTAAAGGAACCTGCAAATCCTCTTGATCCAATCGCCGATTCCTCAATTCTCCGCCATATCCGGATTCTCCACAGCTCAATCGTTCACAGAATGCCAATCCGGCGTTGTTTGCTTTTGATTTTTGCTTCTGTTCTTGTGTTAGGGCTGCGTTTCGATCTGAGCTTTGCGCACGACCATCATCAGTGCAGCCATGGCCATGGAGACCACCACGGCCATCACCATCACCCTCGGAAGGCGGAGGATGTCTCGGCTAGGTCCACCTTGCTGCCGGAGGAGCTGGCGGAGGAGGAGGATATGAAGCTTTTTGGATTTGGACGGCCTTATGTCGAGCTTGATCGTCAAAGTGCTGGATCTTCCGACCTCTCTGGCTTCGGTGCTTTTTCTTGAACTCTGTCTTGAATCGATCTGCATTTTGTTTGATTTTTCGTGGATCGTTGGAATTTCCTTTCGGTTGCTTTGTTTTGTGCTTCGGAGACTTTCTGATTCTCTTGTGTTTTTATGTTTATTGGGGAAGTTTCATAGTTTCTCAATCTCATTTATTAGAGTTAGAAGTTGCATTGTGACCTATTGGTCAAGCTAAAAGACAATGAGTTCGCCATGTAGCTAGGAATTAATTTTCTATTGACATCCAAGTGTTGTAGGGTCAATCAGTATGTCTCGTCATATTAGTCGAGGTGCACACAAGCTGATCTGGATAGCACGGATATCAAAAAAGAAGAAAAAAGCTTTGAGTTTGGGTATTCGATGAGCATAATATCAGTTGGGAGAGGTCAAAGAGGGTATAAGAAACGAAAGCTTTGCTTGTTGGAACTAAATGGGTGTCTTTAGACTCTAGCTCTTGGTAGGAAACTGTACACGTGTATATGATCTGCTTGCAATTGCAAGTATTTCCAATCCAATGATTCAAGTGCCATTCTAGTATGTTATGTATGTATAGTTCGTAGTTGTACTAAGTAACACTTCTCTGCCAATCCAATGATGATTGACTGGCCTTTTTTTGCAATTTTTCCTTATAGGTCTTTGGGTTCGTGCATTGGGCTGCTCATTGTTGATTAGCATGGCCTCACTTATTTGCCTAATACTCTTGCCAGTAATTTTTGGTGAGTGACTCTGTGTTTTTATTGAATTCTACAATAATTGGGGGTGGGGATTCAAACCTATGGCCTCTTTTTCATGGGCACACTTGCCAGTTGAGCATTTGCTCTTGTTGGCAGTGAGTGACTCTATATTAATTACACATGTAACTTTCTTGCTTGCTTAATTGTTTTTTCTTGAATTTAAAGTGGTGTTTTATTGGTTAAAAATACTTGTACCACCGCAATGACTGAATTGTTTTTAATTATTGCAGTTCGAGGCAAACCATCCAAAGCAATTGTTGACTCATTGGCTTTATTTGGGGTCAGATTCTTTTAGGCTCTTTTCCTGATATGATTTTTTTTTATTGCTTAATAAGTTGATTTATGAAGTCTGATTTTAATGATAGCTGTATGCATTTGGTTTTATAATGAGCTATGGTGAAATGTTGTAGGTAATTAATTCTGTTATATGAGGGGAAGCATGGTCTTGGGGTTTCATATTCACATTGGTCATATTATATATGGAGACATAATTATTGAATGTTCTGGCTTTTTTTGAGTTCAACAACAATTGGGGATGGGGTGCTTCAAAACCGTCACAAGCATCATTGAATGTTCTAGAGATCCATTTTTTTCTTACCATCTTCTTCGGTTAATTATTTTATTCTGGTTTTAATTTTTATGATAGAATCTACCAACTTTATAATAAATCTCTAGAGAGAATCTCCCGTAGAGCCAAAAGGTTACAAACTAACAAATGACAATTGATTTCTGATGCCTTAACAATGACCTAATGACTCCTATTTATAGGACTCCTAGAGATATCCTATTTAAGGTAAAAGACTCCTATTCCATAAATGACTTTCTTCCATAAATGACTTCTTTCCATAAATGACTTCTTTCCATAAATGATAATTCCATTTATGGCAATTACAAATAAGGACTAATTAAATAATAATAAAATACTAAATAATAATAGAATACTAATTAAAGTCTTTTCTCACTTCCGGCCCCGCCTCGAATACACAATCAAAGGTCTCGGGATTGTATCAATACTTCCCCCCCAAAGAGCCACCTTGTCCTCAAGGTGAAATTGAAATTGTGAATCCAAATCGGAAGCTATTTCCCATGTTGCGCCTCTTCCGAGGCGAGTCTTCCCATTGTACCAACACCTCACGTGCCCCGCCTTCGTGAGATGCCTCTCGTATTCCCGAGAATAGATTTTGGATTTATGGCCACACATAGATCGTCTCCCACTCATCAAGGTGTAGGTAAGACTATAACGAGGCTCCAACCGCCTTCGCAACACACGACACATGAAACACCGGATGTATCTTGACATTCGGAGGTAGTTCCAAACGGTATGCAACTTGGCCAACTCGTGCTAACACACGATAAGGCCCGATGAATCTTGGTGCTAACTTCGGTGCTTGAATTTTGCCAAAGATGATTGGCGATGCGAAGCGAAGCTTAATATATACCAAATCACCAACAAGAAATTGGATGTCCCGACGTTTATTATTTGCACGCGCATATATATAGACTGTGTTTTTTAGAAGAGTAGCCTTAAGTGTGTCTAACATCCTATCCCGATCAAGCATTAATGAGTCAACAAACGCCACATGGCTTGTTCCACCGTCATATCCCAAAATAGTAGGGGTAAACGACCATAAACACTCTCGAAGGGAGTCATGCCCGACGCCGAATGGTATGATGTATTATAGCTAAATTCGGCCCATGGAATCCACTTGCACCATGCCTTTGGTTGAGTCATTACAAAACAACGCAAATAAGACTCCAAGCAACGGCGGTTAACGACCTCGATCGCCTGTCGATGCGAGGATGATAAGTCGTCTTTGCGACGAAGTTTTGTTCTCAAGCCTTGAATAATTCCTCCCACAACATACTAGTAAAAACCTTGTCGCGATCCAAACTATGCTCTTAGGTATTCCATGCAAACGGACTATTTCCTTTATAAAAATATGTGCCACCGTAAGTGATGTATAAGGATGTCGAAGGGGTATGAAATGTGCGTATTTGGAAAGGCGATCTACCACAACCAATATAGTATCAAAGCCCTCTCGATCTCGGTAAGCCCTCCACAAAATCCATAGAAACATCCTCCCAAATTCTATCAGAATGGGTAGCGGTTGTAGCAACCTGCTGGAGATAAGGATAGGTGTTTGGCTTGCACACATCTTGAATAGTGCACTGCAACGAAAGCTCGTGACTCGAGCCTTCATCCTGTGCCAATACACTTCCTTTGCAAGTCGATATAAGTTTTGAGAACCCCAAAATGCCCCCAACGGCTCCTCCGTGGAACTCGAGCAATAGTAATGGAATTGTAGGAGAGTCCGATGGTAGGACAAGTCGTCCATGGTATAGCGAACGCCACCCACAATCAGTATAACTCGGTGGTCCTTTTTCGCGACCTCCTCGGCGTAGTGTAAATAGCCAACAACTTTGCATTCTCTTTTACTTGTTGGGTGAATACTGCAGTGTTGATGCCCGCCATATAACTCAAGACACCTAGTTCACATGCTATTGGCATTCGAGAGCAGAGCATCACCGCTCTATTTTCCAAATCCTTTTTATACTCAATATGAAAATCATATCCCATCAATTTAGAAATCCACCGTTGGTATTCTCCATCCACCACACGTTGTTCGAGCAAAAATTTTAGACTTTTTGATCCGTGCGGACAACAAAATGGTGCCCCAAAAGGTAAGCACGCCATCTTTGTATGGCAAAAACTATAGCCATCAACTCGCGCTCAGATAATCGCTTCACACGGTGAGTTATTGGTAATGCTTTATTGAAATAAGCCGATGGTTGTCCTTGTTGCATTAAAACGGCGCCAACCCCAATCCCGATGCATCGGTTTCGACCACAAACATCCGACCGAAATCCGTGAATCGTAGCACGAACACGCTTACTCATAGCATGTTTCACCTTTGAAAACTATCCTCGCCTTCATTCCCCACTCAAATTTCCCTTTCTTAAGCAAGCGTGTTAAGGGAAAAGCCATGGACCCGTAATTAGCCACGAGATAATCGCCGATAATACCTGTTAGTCCAAGGAAACCACGAAGGTCTTTGATAGTTTTTGGGCTAGGCCATTGAACCATTGCCTCAATCTTAGCAGATCTGTGACACGCCTTCCGCCGATATGTAATGTCCCAAATATTCAATGCGGCTCATCCCAAATCGCATTTTTTGCATTAGCTACAAATGCATGAATCAATAATACTTCAAAAACTTGTGCCAAATGATCACGGTCTTTCTTTGAATGGACAAGCTATAAATTAGAATGTCGTCAAAGAAAACGAGTACAAACTTCCGTAAATAAGGCCTTAAAATTTCATTCATGATCGATCGGAATGTGGCGGGAGCATTTCGTAGGCCAAAAGGCATGACCACAAATTCATAGTGTCCTCATGAGTTCTAAAAGCGCTTTGTGAATGTCCGCTTCGGTTTAACTCGAATCGATGGTAACTCGCCTTTAAATAAATTTTTGAAAAAATAGTCGCTCCATGTAGTTCGTCAAGTAATTCATCGACCAACGGTATCGGATACTTGTCGGGCACCGCTGCTTGATTTAAGGCTCTATAGTCGATACGTAAAGCGCCAACTTCCATCTTTCTTTCTAACCAGCAGAATCGGGCTTGAAAACGAACTCGTGCTAGGTCTAATGATCCTCGCTAACAACATTTCCGTACCAATTTTTCAATTTCATTCTTTTGATGCTGTGTAGAGTGCCGATGCGGCCGCACATTTATCGATTCCCTTCCCGCCAACAATTCGATATGGTGATCACAATTTCGTTGTGGAGGCAAGTCCGCCGAGATTCAAAAATAGGTGCATAAGTATCAAATAAAGAGTGTAGTTCAAGGGGTACCGAGACAAGTCTCAGTAACGCCCCGCTTGTAAACGAGAGGGGGTGTGCGAATCCATCAAATTCACTCGACCAAAAGTCCTCGATCCTTTGATCGCAAAGATTTCATCATTGATTTTAGTGATACTGTGCCTTCACCAATCGCGATCCCCTTGTAATTCGATATTCCAAGACCCAACAACGAATCGCATTTGTAAGAGAAATCTAGTTAAACTCAATTTTTCCTAACGTCTCCGACCATGCGACTCCTAATATAACATCTGCGCTACCCAATGGCGGTGGCAAAAAATCGTGGACAATTCTCAACTCAACCAATTGTAGTTCTACATCTTTGCATATTCCTCATTGCTAAATCATCGAATCCCCATTGCCCAATATGATTCCGTGAGCCGTTGGAGGGTTCAATAGGTAGTTTTAGCTTTTCTACTATCACCTCGATATAAAATTATGAGTGGCTCCGCTATCAATGAGCACGACTACTTCCCGCCCTTGAATTGTTCCTGCGACCTTAAGTGTTTTAGGTGAACTTATCCCTGCCATTGAATTCAAAGACAAGGCTGCCATTTCCTGGGTTTCTTTATATTCCCGTATTTCCCCTTCCTCTGTTAAGTCTTCTGGTGAATATTCCGTCTCATCAATTTCCCAAGCACTCACTTTCATACGCACGGCACTACTAACACTTCCATCTGCTGTAATTCTTTCTTCTTACAACGATGGCCTGGCACAAACTTTTCGTCACAACGAAAACACAGACCCTTGTCCTTTTTAATTCGAATCTCACTATCCGTCAGTCTCTTAAATGGTACGTTAGTCGTTCTGGTGGTTGAAGAGGAATTGGTGCAACGCTCGGCTAGGGATGAGAGTAACCGCTTTCGTGTTTGAGCTTATCGTACCTCCCCGAACTCGACGTCAATGTTCTGTGCAGCTTTTTCCCCCGTCGATGTCCCACCCTTTCCGTTGAGCTTGAAATGCAAGGTCATCTTCGATCACTTGTGCCATCCATTTTTTCCCGAATTCCTACAGTCGGAGTTTTCGCATCTCACTACGTATTTCCTCCTTTAGGCCACTTTCCCATTTTCCTTCTAAGGCACTTGCACTTATATCTCGCATCCCCCTGGCATATCTTTCAAACAATCGCCGATACTCCTTAACTGTCCCAACCTGCTGTAAACTCATTAAATTTGCATATCTCATATCTTGTGATGTAGGCCGAAACGGTGCAACAACAATTCCTTGAGCTCGTCCCAAGAGGCAATAGGAGCTCGATCTTCCTCGTCTTCGCAACCATTCGAGCTTCTTCCTTCCATACACAAAGCGCGACATCTCTACTTTCTCTAACTTTCGCAAGCGATTGACCCAAAAATATCGCTCAACACGGCATAACCCAGCTTTTCAGATCTTCCTCGGATAGTCCCTTAAACACGGGAATCTCTAACTTTCGTAGCCTCTGTCAACGCCCCCCGATCGTTCCAACCATCGTGCGCTAACGGTCTGTCAAAAACCGGTGCGCACCCTCCTTTCTTCCGACGCCTCGCCTCCTCTCCGAAATTGCCCTCCATTATAATTTCGCTCCCCATTTCGCTCCAAATAAGCCCCTCGAGCCTTATTCGCTCTCCATTTGGCCAATCGCTTCCGGAACCCTTCGCTCATCTTCGCTTTCGCTCCAGTCAAGAGCCCCAATTCTAATACGCTCCCGACTCACGGCTATCCTTCGGCCACCCATGCTTCTCTCGCTCATATTCTACCCCAGCGAACCGCACTTCTTATGAGTCCTCGCTCATATTCGCCCCAATGAAACCCGCTCTTCTTTTGCTTCCTCGCTCATATTCCGCCCCAGCGTAACTCCGCACTTATTCGTTCGCCATTCGCTCCGCCCAACCCGCGCCTTCGCTCGCGCTCTGCCTCGACGGCTTGACCTAACTTCGCGTTCAACGAATCTTGGTTCGCCATGTCCTTGCGTCTCATCCGCGAATCTCGCTCGCACCAACCCTTGTTCGTTCGCCGCCGCGTGGCCTCTCTTTCATTGTTGTGAAGTTTCCGACCGTGTCGCCACCGTTGTCTTCAATTTCGCTCATCGCCTCTTCCCTTTGTCTATATTACCCGCTTCGAGGATTGGTTGCTTCACGGTTCGCTCGATCATGGATTGAAATTACCCACCATGGATTTTAATCTTTCCTCGATCTTTTGCCCCACCCGGGTCTTCCATGTTTTCTAACTTCCCCATGATTTCCTGTTGCTTTTTTTATCTCGGCCGAAACCTCTTCGCATTCTTGCATTCTTGACTCCATCTTTGTAATAACCATTCCCGGATCGGTGAATGGCTCTGATACCACAATTGATAGAATCTACCAACTTTATAATAAATCTCTAGAGAGAATCTCCCGTAGAGCCAAAAGGTTACAAACTAACAAATGACAATTGATTTCTGATGCCTTAACAATGACCTAATGACTCCTATTTATAGGACTCCTAGAGATATCCTATTTAAGGTAAAAGACTCCTATTCCATAAATGACTTTCTTCCATAAATGACTTCTTTCCATAAATGACTTCTTTCCATAAATGATAATTCCATTTATGGCAATTACAAATAAGGACTAATTAAATAATAATAAAATACTAAATAATAATAGAATACTAATTAAAGTCTTTTCTCACTTCCGGCCCCGCCTCGAATACACAATCAAAGGTCTCGGGATTGTATCATTTTACTTCTCAATTTCTGAATGAGAAAAGATCAATAACAAAACATATTATGCCATTAAATTGCTGATATTATTAGTAAAAAGTCTATTACCTTGTTATTTGAAGTATGTTTATAAGGTATAATATGTGGTAATATAACTTTCAGAGAATTTTATTCTGTTTCTAACTTTCTATATCTTTGTAGCTTCTAATTTTAATTTATTTTTAAGTGTATAAAATGTGAAAAGGTTTCTGATGTGGTGATAGCTATCAAATTGATGATGCTTTTCAGATCACATTACTGTTCCTTTAGCTTGGGGATACATATTTTCATTCAGATCTGTACCCTTTTCTATCACCTACCATACTAGCCTAGAAGGCTCGAACACATAAAATTGGGTTGTGGAAATATGCCTAGAAGTAAGCAGACAGTTTTATAGAAATCTGGAGGGAAAATAACGGACTGAAATTTTTTTTGACTTAAGGTTCTAACCTGGAGATGGTGTCCTATATTTTCTAGATTCCACTTTGATGCTCATATAAAATGAAATTCTTCTGTTGCAGGCAGGAGCTATGTTAGGGGATGCTTTTCTCCACCAGTTGCCTCATGCATTTGGTATGATAACTGATCGGATGGCATTACGATATCCTGAAAATGGCTTCCGTAGTCACTTACATTTGGTTTATGTCAATGTTTCTGGTTCCCACTATTAAATTAAGGGTCAATATGTACAAAAGTGTGGTTCGAATGTTTGTACTTAGTATGAATTAATAATTGCAAATGCATTAGAAATCTTTTTTTTTTTGTAACTTTTCATCAAGGGAATGAAAAGAGATTAATGCCAAAATGATACACAAACTCGACCACAAAGTGAAGAACAAAAACAGAAAACTAAAAACAAAATGCATCCAGACTAATGAGAAATAAAAACATCTCAATGTAAGTAAATATCATTATTAGAGCTGTAAAAGATTCGGAAAGAGAACATCAGGATGAAGTCTTCAAGCTAGCTGAATCAAAACACCGAATCAAAGAAGACACTTGTTGAAGATTCTGGAATTCCTCTCCAACAAAAAATTTTCATTGGACCAAATAGTGGGTGGTGCATCTGGTTTTGTTTTTGTTTTTGGATTTATTGTGTTCCCCTCCCCTTTGCGAGTACGAGTAAGGGACCTTTTTGTGGCAAGTCATTGTGTGCCATTCTTTGGGGCCTTTTGGGGGAGAGAAACTATTAAACTTTAGAGGAGTGGTAATGTCTTGTGTTGAGGTGTGGAGCCACATTAAATTCTATATTTCTTTTTGTGCCGTTTTTAAGCTTTTTTTGTAACTATTCTCTAGGTATCATTTCTCTTGATTGGAGACCGTTTTTACAAGGTTACCCCATTTTTTTGATGGCTCTTCTTTTTGTATGCCCACTTCTCTGTTATTGTATTTCATTTCATTTTGTTCTCAATGAAAGATTGAGTTATTCATAAAAAAGAAATCTTTGGTTTCAGTTGGTGTTTCCCTGCCAGCTGTAAGGATGCTGTTCATCACCCCTTATATGTGCCTCCCTTTGTCCTCTGCTTTGATGCAGTGTCTGCTTTGTTATGGAGGTTGTGGCATGGAAGGAACCTAAGAGTTGTCTAAGAGGAGGATGAAAACTGAGCTTTTTGGGACTTAGTGCGTTCGCTTCTATTTGGTGCTCTCTTTCTTATAATTTTTGTAACTATAGCTTGGTTCGTATCAATGTCCATGGGAAATCCTTCTTGTAATCCATCGGTTTTTTTTGAAACAAGGGTAACCACGTCCCTAGGTCAGGTACTGGAAGACATCGAAGGAATGGAGACACATGAGGTGTCTACAAATTAATGTCACAGGTGAGTCTCGAACCTGGAACCTTGAGGGGAACATACCTTAAAGCCCAAGTCTTCAACCAACTATGCCACCCCTTGGGGACGTAATCCATCAGTTTTTTTAGGATAGCTCATTCTCTTTTTTTGTATGTGCTCTTTTGGATCAATATATTTCTCAGGTTTCTGGTTTTTTTTTTTAAAAAGAGAAGAGACAGCTTATTTTATTTTATTTTATTTTTAGGTGGTAAATATTATTGAATTGTAATTTGTCTTATTTTTGATAGGTCATTATTGAAATTGTTTCTTAATTAAAAATTTCGTGATGTCTTATCCTCTCTTTCTGTATTTTATATTTTTTTTATGGGGTCGATTCTTACCTTGTAGATGGTGACAAGCATTCCCACTCACATGCTGACCATCATCATCATGGCCATTCAGGAGAAGAAAATTCACATGCACATTCTTTGGAAGATCTTTCTGTAGGAATATCCGTCCTTGGTTAGTTTCGGACATCATGTTTTTACAAACATTATTTCATACATCATGTTGCTTGTTTGTGTAAACAAACTTAATTTGTTATTTATTATGCTTGCCGATTGTACATGTGGGGCACTATCTCTGTTTCAGTTGTTTTGATGAACATGTAAATTTTCATTTCCGTTAAAGTAAATTTACTTTAGTAGAATCTTTGTCTATGCTTCCTTATATCATGTTTAGCCATTGAAAAAAAGGGTAGTTGGTACCTTAATTTATCAACATTAGATTCTTGTGGGACAGACTTTACTGGATAATAGAGGGCATTGTAGGGAATTGCCCGGTATGTATTTTTATTTGCCATGGCAATTCATGTTTAGGAGGAGGTTTGATTTCTTGTTAGGTTCCATGCCTCCTTATGGGCCTTGGTGTGTAAGCTCCAATAGCGTCATGAAGGAACTACCATGGATTGAGTTAGTGATATCAGGACATATGAAAAAAGTGAAAAGATTTATGGGGAGCAAGCTCAAACCTATGGTGGTAACTTATCTAGGATATTATCATGGAGTATGTGGCTTACTAATGCTGTAAGGTAGTATGTGGCTTACAATGTTGTTTTTGAGAAACAGGTTAACAATGAGACACTCTTCTTTCATGAAGAGAAAATTAATGGCGTGATACTATTTAGGAGACTTAGTTACGTGTTCATACTAATAAAGAGTGACTTCTTGATTATATATTTTATATTGTGTGGTAATATTATTAAAATATCATCATTCTAATCATCATGGAGTGGCCTAGTGGTCAAAGAAGACCTTGAGGTGCTTAAGGTGATGAGTTTAATCCATGGTGGCCACCACCTAGAAATTAATTTTCTACGGGTTTCATTGACATCCAAATGTTTTAGGATTAGACGGTATGTCCTGTGCATTAGTTGAGGTGTGCAAAAGCTGGCCTGGATATACACAAATATAAAAAAAAATCATCATTCTAAGAAAGAATAAACGATTGCTTTTTTTTTTTTTTTAATTTCTATTTTTTTTCCTTACAGGTTAAATTTGGTCTATTTAATAAATAACTGTGTTTTTTGATTTCTTCTTCTACTTTCCTGACATTGGACTTTACTTTATCCCCCCCCCCCCCGCCCCCTAAAAAAATGAACTCTGGTGGACTGTAGAACATTTTTTTTGAGTAATATACTGTATTGGTGTTGCAGCTGGAATTGTCCTTTTTCTTCTGGTGGAGAAGATAGTGAGGTATGTTGATGATAATTCTGCTGGAGGAAATGAATGGAGCCATGGTCATCACCATCACCATAAGAGTAATAAATTGAAAGATGATAGTGATTCTCATGACACCGCTGATAAAAAAACCGATGCAGCACCAAATGATCCAAAAGAAGATCAGGTTACTCTGCAGAGAGCCATCCCTCGGAAGGTAAGCTGTTGAGTTGGCATAATCTTTTATATCACAATATATAACTAACCAACTTGTGATTTATATCTGCCAAGGAGGATAAGAAGCTCCTTCAATCTAAATAAATAGAAATTCTGCTGTAATTAAAAGTCGCTACGCTATGATTGTCACTAGTAAATGCTGTACATTTCCCAAAAGTTATTAAAAAAATCAAGTCTGTTTTATGAACTCAAGCCTAACCACAAGGACCAAACCAAGTCCTGATAGCACTATTCCACAAAATTCAAGCTGTGTTTGAAGCACTTGCAAAAATTTCAACTCCTGTTATCACATTTGGAGGACTGGTACGAATTGCTTCTTCAGCTCTTTATCTTGTGGATTTTGAAGTTAAACTCTAGTCTGGAAGAAATTTCTCCTGTTACCCATATTTCAGTTCTTGAGTTCATCGCATTCAAAGGGCTATTTGGAAGACTTAAGAGCCCAAAGCGCATAAATATAATTGTTTAGGTTATTGTTAAATGGAAGGTTCAATACTTTGGTAGCGTTGCAAAAGAAGCTTCCATCAAAATGCATTATTTCGTTTGTTTGCTCAATGTTTTTGTGATGAAGATTCTCTCAATCACATTTCTTTGATTGCTCATATGCAAATCTTATTGTCAATGAGACTATGGAGATCATGAATGTGGAGATGTCTTCCATCCGTGAGGTATTCAATTATACAAGTAGAGTGTTTGTCGCCACTAGAGGTCTTTGACAAGGTGATCGATCATCTTTCCCTTTTTTCTCTTTCTTTTAGTGGTGGGTATGCAGAGTAGGATTATTAGATGTGGTTTAGACTTTAGAGAAAAGGGTCATTGAAAGTTTTTCGGCCGCGAAGGATAATTCATCTTTATCACATCTCCAACTTGCTGATATACTATCTTTTTCTTCTCGGGAGTTGATGATTCATTTGTCAATCTTAATAGCCTTCTTTCTTTTCTTGAGGAAGTATCAAGTTTTAAGATTAATAGAGGTCAATGTCAGTTGTGATCAAGAGACGTTTAATAGGTGGACTGCCCAAGTAGGATGTGAAATTGGTAACTCCCCATCATCATATCTAGGTCTTCGCTTAGTACTTGTGCTTAAGTCCTCTTTTTGGGATCATGCGGTCTGTAAGATTTGCAAGAAGCTTTCATTTCGGAAGAGATGCGTCTTTTCTAAGGGGCATACTTATTCTCATTCAAGCAGTTCTGAGCTGTTATGGAGAATCTGCTAAGTAAAAAACTTAACTTTCTTTGTGCGCAAGGATGCAAGTTTCCTAAACCCAGATTCCTTTCTCTGTTCTACAAAAATCTTGAAGACGCTGTTTTATTTCTTTTTCCAGCCAACATTTGTTAGGTTTCAACTCATTCATACTAAACAAATTTAACCAAAAAATATCACAGAAGACATCTGCTATATATTGTTTCTAACTTTCTAGTGAGATGATGAAGACGCTCTTCTTACCATCAATATTCTAACCATTTGTGGGCAATTGGGCTTCATTTTGTTGTAGTTCAATACTAACCATTTTCTTAGATTTATATGGTTCAGCCGTGCACCCTGCAAGACTTGTATATCAATATTTGTTTACATATTGAACACACTTCCCATTTCAATACTACTAATAAATGTTCATTTAAATCGTGAAAGGTTACCATTCTTAGGATAAAATCTTCTAATGCTTACTGTTTATATTTGTTTGAACTACTAATAATTAGGGGTGTACCTTCAAGGTCCGAGGTTCAAGACTCACCTGTGACGTTACTCCTTCGATGTCTCTCGGTGCCTGACTTAGAGAAGGGCGTGGTTACCCTCGTTTAAAAAAAAACTAATAATTAGGGGTGTTCAAAAAAAGTTATCACTAAAAAGTTCGGGTTGGATTGACTTCTAAATTTATTTGAGTTGAGTTCAAATAAATGAAAATTTTATAGGTTAAGTCGGTTCATGGATTAACCTAAAATTTGGGTTGGTTTAAGAGTTAATCTAAAATTAGTTTTTTATACTTAACCAACCAACCAAAACTTTTTTTATTAATTTTAAAAATTAGTTTTTTCCTAGAATTATATATACATATATTATTGTAATTTTCTTGAGTTATAATTGTTTTCGGATTATTTTCCAAAACTCTTTAAAACAGTTTTTGACAAGTTTTTGGAAGGCATCTTTTCATAATGTAAATTGAAATTGAGTTGCTGATCTTAATTCAACGATGGAAAATAACTAAACAGATGTCTTACCAATTAATTTTTTAATTTTTCTTAACAAAATTCTAACTAAATTACCGGAACAAATCCAACCCCAATGTTCTATGGTTGGGTTAGATTGGGTTCAATATTTAATAATGATTGTTGGGTGAAAGAAACTTTCAACTTGATGATTGGGTTCATTCGATCCAACTCAATTTATTAACACCCCCGACTAATTAGTTATATGGATATAACTTCATTAGATGAATGTACCAAACCGTTTGATATATCTTCTCTGACTTGCTAGACTTATGCAGAGAAATGGAAAATCTGCTTCCAGAGATGATAAGCAAGATGTAGATGCTGCTAATGGCACCATTGCTGACGTCAAAACCTCACAAGAATCTCCAGCTCAGACATCATCAAATTTAGTGTTTGGTTATCTCAACCTCTTCTCGGATGGCGTTGTATGTTTCTTTTGTTGCTTAAATTCTTGCATATTGGTGTTTGAATTTCCTTATGGGTGTGTTTGGGTCCCCGTTTATGTAAACAGTCGAGTTGGTTATAATAGCCCAACCGATGTTTGTCCCACCGTTTATTATAAATGGTGGTTACCTAAACTTCCGTGCCAGTTTGTCTAAATCTATGTGCCCGTTTATCTACACCTTACATATATGACTTTTTGTTGCATAACCAGTCCCTCAAACACCGTTTATCATAATCCATATTATAATAACTTGCCCCTCAAACACCATTTATAATAACCTACCGTTTATTATAACGCACCGTTTATCATTGTTGGTTGATATAATTAAATTTACCCCAATCCATCAGCTTAGGCTTTTGGATTGATTGGTGGTTTAATATAATTCAACATGGTATCAGAGCAGGAGGTCATGAGTTCGAATCCCTGCCAAGTCATTTCATCCCCAATTAAAATTAAAGTCCACTTGTAGGGCATTTCTCAAATTTCAAAGCCCACAAGTGAGGGGGAGTGTTGGTTGATATAATTAAATTTACCCCAATCCATCAGCTTAGGCTTTTGGATTGATTGGTGGTTTAATATAATTCAACAATCATAACCTTCCGTCTATAATAACCAAACTGGTGCTCCAAATGCGCCCTATGAGTTTTTATTATTTCCCTGTATGAATGATTGAACTCATTAATATAATCCTGTGCTGGGAGACTATTGTATTATATTTAAGGGTTGATATTTGTTGGCGTTGCAGCACAATTTCACTGATGGGATGGCCTTAGGAAGTGCTTTCTTACTATATGGATCTGTTGGTGGGTGGTCTAGAACTGTGTTTTTGCTTGCACACGAGCTTCCACAAGAGGTTCTTCTTTCTTCACTAGCATTTTTTATTTATTTTTCTGATAGGAAACAAAACATTTTCATTAATAGTTGAAAATATTCATCCTATCGAGATGATAATCATATAAGGTTATGCCAATGAGTGATTAATGTAGTTTAATGTGGTTAAGTCATAGCTACAAAAAGGAGGGATAGAATGACACCAATACAAGGCCAGATACATAATAGATTCAAGAAGAGAGTTGTAATCCTTGTAGGAGTAGCCATCATTAAAAAGCTTGTTGTTCCTCTCCCTCCATATACTCCACAGAAAAGCTAGATCATGCTAAGCCAAAGGTTTTCAATGTTGCCAGCGAAGGGGTGCCCCATTAATAGGCAAATGACAACATCCGATATTCTATTAGGCAGAGTGGACCAGTTAAATGTTGATAGAATATTAGCCCAAATTCTGGAAGTTTTTCCACAACTGATGAACACATGATGCTGCGTTTTATAATCCAATTGGCACATACCACAGACAGAAGGCTGTAAAGCCAATTTCACCATCTTTTTTTGGATAATCTCATTCGTATTGATGACACCCTTGCGAAGCTCCCAAATAAAAAAATTTAACTTTCTTCGGTTGAGGACCCTTCCAAAGCCTATTTTTTATTTGGAAAAAGAAACAATTTAATTGATGAATAGAATGGAGAGAACTCCCTGAAAATGATTACCAAAAAGATCTCCAATTAGAGATGTAAAAAGATAAGCTAAAAAATTTAAAGGATGAATGTGCTTGCACCAAATAAATACATTGGAAAGAACATTATTGAATTATCATTATTGAACTGTCGGACACTTCATTTGATTAGCTTGATTGGCAGCTAAGAAAGATAACATCCACTGGCCAAGTCAAGCCATGCTCTTCGAAACTTTTTCAATTTAAACTTGCATTTCATTTTGATTAGATTGTCTTTTCTATTCCCCCAATTTTCAAAACGAAGAGACCATTGAAGAGACCATTCACACGGGTTTATATTGGTGTCATCGAACGCCCCTTTTTGTAACTATGATCTTTCTACTTTCAACATATGCTACAATGACTTGATTCTATTTATCTTTTATATAATTTTTTCATTCATCAATGAAAAGTCACTGTTTCTTATTAAAAAAAAAAATCAAAACGAAGGCGCTTGTTTGTCTTTAACCCTGGGATTCATGACCTGTTTTCTCTTTAAGCTGAGCTTCATGTATTTCATTCTAATTTTGACTATTGTTTGTACCCTTTGATTTTTGTGTATTGACCCTATCAATGCCCCGTTCTCTCTATTTCCTTCTCTCTTTCTCCCCTCTTTGTTTCTTTGATGAATTTCATTTTATCAATGATCTTTTCGTTTCCTATAAAAAAAAGTGGTAAAACTCAGCTAGAGAAATTTGTAAAACTGCAAGGTATATGCATTTTCATGAATCTAATTGTAGCAGTCTGGTTAAATCGTCTACGTTTTCTTTTTGATAGAGTTAAGTATTAATTGTCTACTTGTTTACTTCTATTTATTTATTTTTAAATCAGAGTAGTTGGTGTCTCCAAGGGTGGCGTAGTCGGTTGAAAACTTAGACTTTGAAGGTGTGCTCCCCTCAAGGTTCTAGGTTCGTGACTCACCTGTGATATTAATTTGTAGACACCGCTCGTGTCTCCATTCCTTTGATCTCTCTCAGTATCTGGCCTAGGAACGAGCGCGGTTACCCTTGTTTCAAAAAAAAAAATCAGGGTAGTTGGTCGAATTATCTGCCCCTACCTTGTGAGGCTTGTTAGGGATTGATATCAACAACAAATATCAACCAAAGCTGTATTGAACTAATATGATGTATGATCTAATAACCAAGAGGTTATGGGATCAAATCCTCCCACTCCTAAATACCCTTGAATTCAAAATTAGAAAAAAAAAAAACTATATCCCACTAGTCATTAGGCATAATTGCTGCTTTGCATGGCACCTAGTGGCGTTAAAAACTGAACAATACCTATGATTTATGAACTTGAGTTCCTTTTTGTCATTGTCACCTTATTATTAATTTTTTAAATTTTTTTTTTGAAAATCGGGAAATTGGAGCTTCACTCCCCTATACTCGGAGCATCATTGGCCCTTCTATAGGTTGTGGCACCGGGATACTCCGAAAGGTATTCTAGTTTAAGTGCTTTACAACGGCCTCGGACCAAAGATCTCTCAAAGACACAACATGTCATCTCCTTTACGTTGTTTCATTTATTTTTGAATGTGTTATTTATTTTTTAGTGTATTCTTTGGTACAGATTGGCGATTTCGGTATTTTAGTAAGATCCGGTTTCAGTGTTGGCAAAGCCCTTTTCTTCAACTTCCTCTCAGCACTCGTGGCTCTTGCAGGAACAGCATTGGTAAGTATTATTTCTGTAAGCAGTTAAGCACAGCATAATCCTTCCATGAAAGTGAATACACAATTCATTCAATTATCAATCTACTATGACCTATGTAGGCCCTGCTAATGGGGAAGGATCCAGGACACTCATCTTTGATTGAGGTGAGAAATAGCTGCTGAAAACTCTGTATTGTGTTCATTTAGGACTAATTCTTACCGATACGATTCAAACATCCGCAGGCCTTCACCGCCGGTGGCTTCATATACATTGCGGTTGCTGGGGTACTAGCCGAAATGAACAGCAACAGCAAACCAACAGTAAGAACAACCGTGTCTCAGTTGACTTCACTTGTACTCGGAATGGCTGTCGCGCTTGGTATTTCGCTCATTGAATGAATCAGAGTGCATTTAGGTGGGGGCTTTGTATTCACTCACATCTGTACTGGTTCTTCAGGTATGTACACCTATTAAACTAATTATGTTCATATTTAATCCCCTTTTTTGTATCTGTTTAGTGGATAGTTAATCAACAATTAGAGTAAGATTAGAAGAGATACAAGTAATGATCTTACAATTTGGAGACTTGCCGATTGTGTGTTCTTTGGTTGCCTTTGGTTTTGTGGAGTGATTATTCAGGCCTTTAATTTGTTTTACTTTTCCTTTAAAGTTTATTTAGTAACAATGTATTTTAGTGGTTAAACTACAATTTCGATACTTTTAGTTTTAAGTATGTTTGGAGTTTAATCTTTTGAAAGTTTCCACTTTTAATTTTGTGCCTTATAGTTGGTTTTAATTGAGTTCTTATGGTTCTTATAGTTTCATTGTGATTCACTTTTCCGATTTGATTATTGTGATTCACTTTTCCGATTTGATTCACTTGGACGACAAGAGCTAAGCTCAAATGTATAATTTGATAATCAAGAGGAGGTTATAAGTTTGAATCTTCTTATCTTTAAATGTGGTTGAATTCAAAAAAAAAAAAAAAAAAAAAAAAATTTCATTTGGTGAAACATATGGCCTCTAAATTGATTGTTATTAGGTTATATATTGCTTATTTGTTTATTTTATAAATTTACAACATGATTATTTACAAAATATACATTTAATTATTTTCATCTCTAAAATTTTCAATTTGTTTTCGAATTTACCTCCTATAAAATTTTATTACTTTTCCCAAACTTCTCTCAAACATATCCATGCAACTTTATTATTATCATTATTATTTTGTTTTTATTTTTTTAACTTTTTAGTCATTTTCTCCCATGTCTCCAAGAGGGGTAGTACAATAGTTGAAAATTTTGATCTTTAAAGTCTCATGTTTGAGATTTACCTGTGACATTATTCTTTCGATGTTTTCTTGTGCTTAGGCTAGGGACCGATGAAGTTACCCTTGTTTAAAAAAAAAAGAAAAAAAAAAATCTTCTCTCCCTCTAATCACTTTTCTCTCGAACAAATATTCGAAACCTTTTCTCTTTTTTAAAAACACTCGTTATAACTTTTATTTCTTTCTAATTCGACTTTTCTTAAATCTATCTTCTTTTTTTTTTTGCCAAAAGCAACATAATCGTCGCATCGAATATTGTAATAAAAAACAAACATATTTATTTCTAGCATTTCTTACTCTATTTCCAGCTCAGCTTCACCCAAGGATTTTCCATTAATAATCGAAAACGAAAGCAATTTTATGGTTGTCAAAAGTCTAGAAAAAATTTAAATATAGTAAAAATTAATTTAAATATATAATAAAAATTAAAAGTCCTTATCAATTTAATTGAAATGGATGGTGGCTTGATGATTTAGTGTTTAATGATAATTTAGTTTAATAATTAATATTTGACTCTTAGTACCACTTTGTAGGTTTTGTGTTCTCTTTCTATCTCCCAACTTAAACTAAACAAAATTCAATTAAATTGATTGAAATAGAGTGATTTTGATTGAAGACACAAAAAAAAAAAGAAGCTATATAAGAAATATTTTTTAAAAGTTACTAAAATTAAAATTGCTACTTCCTACAAATTCTCTTTACTTTTTTCAAACTCTTACTTTTATGGAAGTTTATGAACTATATACATAAAATTTAACCTAACAATGATTCATAAATAACAATGAATATATATGAACATGAACATCTATTTCTAACCACTTTGAAAGTGACAATGATAAAGTAATTTCATGTTTTTTGCCTTATAAAATTTTCTCTCTTTATCTATTAAGGTCCCTGGTGATTAAATCCAACATGACTGAAGATTTAACTTATAGTCTTTAAGAAATCATACTACTCCGATCAATACGAGTATAGCTGAATTGATTATATTTTGAACTAAAGAATAGAAATTTGAATTTTTGCCAAAAGGCGTGCATCATGCCTCACATAGTAACTAGTTGATTATGAGTTTGAATTTCAAAGGTTGTTCAATTAAAAAAAATAATGAATTTCTATCTCACATGTGATTGACTTCAAAAAAGAAACTTTTAATAATGAATTTCTATCTCACATGTGATTGACTTCAAAAAAGAAACAAAATAGATAAAATAACATGGTAATATGGTAGTTTGTTAAATTAGGTTTGTGTTCGTGTCAATTTACATGCATCTTAGTTATTCTCAAGATAATTTAGTGGACTCTTCTTCTTTTGTTTTTTTAATATTCGTGAGTGTTCGAGCAAGCTTCCGTACTTATTATTGCCATGAGATAAATCGTCTGATTCTGCAACATTTGAATGTCAAAGAAATCAAACCCATCGCTCTTAGTTATTTAAGACCCTCATGATTACTAGACTACTTCATGATAGTTAACTTGACTTTATTTTGCCGCACAGAGAAAGACAAACTTAGATGGCTTTCTTATACCATTTAATAACATGATTTACTTCGTCTCTAAAAAATAAACTTGCTTGATTCTATAATATTTGATGTCAATGAAATCAATAAGAAATTAGTTCCTAAGTATTATCGTGGACTGAATTTGTAATCGAGGTTTCCCTCGAGTTATCTTGACTACCAAACTGGATCTTGACTACCAAACTGATATATTCATACATATATGTTTTTTTTTAATCTCTCTCTATATATATGTGTTATTTTATTTGGGAGGAGAGAGAAGAATGGATGTTACAAGAAAAGAAGTGTGTATAGGTGCATTATTTAATTAGACTCCATATCTCCCAAGTCCCATCAACACTTCCTTCCAAGTAAATTTTACTTTTTCTTTCATACCAAAGGCCCATGCTTCACTTTAACTATTGGAGTCCACAAGGGAAATACTTTAACTTTACCAAATAACAAAAGGCAAAACAAAATATTTCTTTTAATTCACACCAATATCTCTCAACACTTCACTTACATATGAAAAAGAAAGGAAAAAAAAAAAAAAAAACTAAACATTGAACAAAATATATTTGCATTATATCTCATTTGGTGTGGCTTCCCTCCGTAAGTTAACCTTGTATCTCTTGAGCATTTTGTGTCATTATGAAGACTCAAATTTATCCAACTGCTGAAGTATTTGGAAGATAGGGATGTTCTGGGTGGTTGGCAGCGGAGGGAGCGGCGACATTGCCACTATCGGGTGGTCGGTACGGCTGAGCGTGTGGTGGTGCCGCTTTCGCACCAACCTCACCGCCGTCTCGGTCGATGCTTTTACTTCTCTTGACCCTTCTGTTCTTTTTCTCCAGCTTTCTGGTGCCCTTTTGCTGCTAAGCATTGTTCCTTCCTGTTGTCCATTTCAAACATCAAAATTTAGGTTGAAAAAAAGGCTTAAAACAAATTAAAACAAAGACCTATACATTTGATAGGAACCAAAAACTCCACTACACTATAAAATGCTTTTCAAGTTAATTATAAATTTGGTTCATAAAATCTCACACTAAAATCTATGTAGTCCCATTCTAATTAAGAGATTTCCAACCATATGGGGTGAGCTAGTGATCTAAAGTATCATAACTAACTAATTTAGAAAATATTAAAATATTGTAAGATCAAGCCATATATCCGGTGAAAATAGCTGACGAGATAAACCGGCACATATCTCATGAATATAAGAAAAAGAGAGAATTTTTAACAAGTCCTTAAATTTTCAGAAATTTTGTCTATTTAAATTTCCACACTTTAAAATTAGTTCTAATCAACTGTACTTAAATTTATGGTTCTTGAGTTAATTAACAAAATTTAATGCTTATACACAAAAATATTTGAACATGTTTGATTCAACCTATCACATTGTCATAACACAAAACAATTGCATGCCAAAAACTAGCAAAGTTTAAAGACCTATTCAACACAAAATTGAAACTTCAAAAAATTTCAAGGTTCTACCCACTAAATAGACACAAAGTTTGTAATTCAATTCTAAAGACAAAATATAGACACCATCTCTAGAGCCAGAATCTTATGACTAAAAAGAGTATAGTTCAACTGACAAACTGAATGTATTAACGACAAAACTAAAAAAAAACGGAACCTTCTCGAACCAAATTTACAATGCTAAACATAATAAAAAAACCAACAAAATTAGAACATATTTCTCAAGATCATCTAATAAAAAGAGAAGAAAAGAAAAGTGTTTACATGAAGAAGGGAAGTGGAGTTGGGCATTGGGCAAATGACAGGGTGATCTTGATGATCAGGTTCCATTGGATGTTGCAATGGCCAAAACTCCATATTTTGATCAACTACTTCAACCACTTGAACTTCCATTAATATTCCTTCTTCTTTGTCTGAAATGCTACTTTGCATTATATATTCTCTCTCAAACTAAACAAACAAACAAAACAACAAGTTCATAAAAAGGAAACCCCAAAACACATTGTTTTTAACAGAGAAAAAGAGAGATTGGATTATAAAAAAATACCTATGGAAGGCCTAAAAATGACAGCAAAACACAGAAAATCTTTTAGGGTTTTGAGAGAGTGGGAAAAAAAAGGAACAAAAAAAAGTGCATGAAAAGGAGCAGTCCCCAAAGATTCCAAGCCTCTCTTATTCTTTTTTTGGATTTTCTTTAACTACTTTACCTTTTTAATTTTTTTAAAGAGATTTTTTTATTAATAAAAATGAAAGAAATTTTATGGATGTCACAATTTTAGAAAAAATATAAATATAATTAGAATTGAGGATTGACATTTCACTCACTTGTCACATTTCAGTATATGAATCGATGATTTCAATTAAAATTGATGGTTTTAATCGAATTATGAAATAAATTGAAACTAATAAATTAAATTGATTAAAGACAATAAAAATTCAAATAATTTAATGTGTACGTATGAAATACTTAAAAAAGCTAAAATTAAAATTAGGGTTGCAAAAATTTGCCACCTACAACTTTTTATTTTGTTTCAATTTTTAATTCTTTTGAGTTTCTTTAACTTTGTTGCTTTAAGGAACAGCAGGCTGTTTGTTTGAAAATCTAGCCATTCTTGCTTCCTCTTTTCTGCCCCCTTTTTCTTCCCTTGGTTTTGGTGAAGATTTTGTATTGCAATTTCAGAGAGAAAACTAAAGGTACCATTTACACTTTTTGGTCCACCAAATTTGAACTTAGGGGTCTATAATAGTATCTAAGTTTTTAAAGCTATTCACTTTTGGTTATAAATATTTGAATTAGTTTCTATTTGGTTCTTGATATAGTCATTGAAATTTGAAGTTGGTTTCTAATGAGAGATTAAAGAAAAGCACTCATTAAAAAAAATTATAAGAAAAATCTGATTATTATATTCTAACAGACATGTTATCAAAATTTCCTCATACCATTTAGCTGTGATCTTTATTTAGGTAATGTTTAAGATAAGAAGAATGTGAATGATTATAAACATGATGAGAATATGAGGAGAATGATTATAAAAATGAAGTAAATAGAATAATTACAAAAAAAAGAGATTATTTACCGTGTTTTTTTTTAGATTACAACAATTTGAGGGTTGAGGAGATTCAACCCCATGACCTCCCGGTTATTAGGTGTACATTGATGCTTCGAGGTCGTGTTCTTGTTGGCGTTATTTACGGTGTTTTGTATGAAGAAAATGAGAAATGTATTTTGAAGGAAAGAGAAAGAAAAAGACAAATTAACCCTTTTAAATAGGGAGTGATCAAGAGTGTCGTAAGTAATTAAAAGAAGATGAGTTCAATCCATGATAATCACCTATAGTAAGAAATAGTTTTTTTTTAATATACATGTTATAGAATTAGGTAGTATATCTCTTGACAATGGTCGAAATGCGCGTAAATTAATTTAGACACTCACACCTCTATATATATATATATATAAAGACAAATTGAGAGCCATATCTCAATTAGTTAGCTGATAGAGAGAGAGAAAAGTTTTGAGACAGTTGCTTTGTTCAAGGTAAATTTAGGGTTTGGTAAAGTGGTGAAAATACATGCACATGCAATTCTCTTTTACCTATATCTCTATTTTGTAAAAGACAAGGATGTTGTGCTCTCCCAGCTTTTTTGTCTGCCTAACTTTACCCTTCATTTCTTCATTGTCCCCTCCCCTATAATATATATATATATATATATATATATATATATATATATATATATACAAAATTAAATACTATTGTGGTTATTCTATTTTGATTTTTTTATACTTTCAAATCTTCCATCTTAATTTATATAAGCTTAAAATTATCCTATATGACAAGTATAAATCTAATCAGAATTGCTTCAATAATAATAATTTTATCTAAGAAAAGACCCCTAGATTAACATATATATATTTCTAATATTTATAAAGCAAAAGTTAATATAGAATTTATTTTCAATGAAAAATCAACCTGAAAAAAGAGTATCATAGGAACTAATTTTATACTTTAATGAAAGTAAATGACTAAAAAAAAAACTAGATCAAAATACATGGATCAAAATAGTATTGAATCAATATATATATATATATATATATATATATATATATATATATATATATATATTCTAAAGGATGCATAGGGGAGAACAAAATGAAACCAATCTTAAAAGTACACCCAAAATAAAATTTTAACCATATCTTTGTTACTAAAAATAAATAAGAATTGAGAGCCTGAGATGACAAAAATAGTATAAAGTAGGTTAAAATACCATTTTGGTCTCTCAACTTTGGGGTTTGTTCCACTTTGGTCCCCAGACTTTCAAATGTCCATTTTTAGTCCCTTGACTTTGTATTTTGTTCAATTTTAGTCCCTTGACTTTGCTATTTGTCCAATTTTGGTCCCTAGACTTTCAAATGTCCATTTTTAGTCCCTTGACTTTGTAGTTTGTTTAATTTTGGTCCCTTGACTTTGCTATTTGTCCAATTTTGGTCCCTCGACTTTCAAATGTCCAAATTTAGTCTCTAGACTATAAAAAAAGTTCAAAAATGGTCCTTTTGTCAAATAAATTTTTTTCTCACTCCTAAATTATTTTCTCTCTCTTCCATCTTTCATCATTTCTCTTCTAAATGTTTTATCTCTCTTAAATCCACATCTCTAATCCTCTTCTCTTCTTTTTTTTTTTCTCTTATTCCTTCTCAATCCATCTCATCAAATTATTTAACATGAGATAATTTTTCTAAATAATAATTTTCCTACTTTGATTTGTCACTTTTTGTTTTCTAAAATTCATAGTCTACCATGGTACAAAAAAGAAAAAGAAAGAAAATAAAGAAGAAAAAAAGAAAGAAAAGAAGGGAAGAGAGGTGGATTGAAGAGAGGTAAAATTTCTAGAGAGAGAAATTATGAAAGATGAAAGAGAGAGAAAATAATTTAGGACAGTGATAAAAAATTCATTTGACTAAAGGAAAATTTTTTAACTTTTTTTATAGTCTAAGGACCAAATTTGAAAACATTTGAAAGTTGAGGGACCAAAATTGGACAAATAGCAAAGTTGAGGGACCAAAATTGGACATTTGAAAGTTGAGGGACCAAAATTGGACAAACAACAAAGTTGAGGGACTAAAATTGGACATTTGAAAGTCAAGGGACCAAAATGGAACAAACTCCAAAGTCGAGGGACCAAAATGGTATTTTAACCTATAAAGTATTATATAGTTGTCAAATCAGGTTTCTTTTTTTCTTTTACATTTGTCCTCTCTATTAAACATGTCTTTTTTGAAGGGAAATAATGTTTGTCTTGCTTTTGAAGGAATTATATAAATATATCTCACAAACCCTATGTTTTTAGGTGTATGGTGAATTCTAGATATTATTTAGTTGATTAGTAACCCTTCAAAAAGGAAAGAGATGATTGAGAGAAGGTCTTTTGAGGTATTGAAAGGGTGCTTTGGTCAAAGTGATTGCAATAAAAAATTTCTATTTTCCCGCCAAAAATGGATTTATTTTTTCTTTCTACTTTTAATAACTTTTTTTTTCTTCCCTCTTGCAAAATGCATTACCATAGTGTCATGTTAGACCCTTTTTGTAGTGGTGAATGTTAAGGTTAGGCTTTAGAGAAAGAAATGATCAATCTGCAAAGAAATTGCACTAATTTTTTATGCATAGCATGTGCAAATACTTGGCCCTTTTGAATATTGGACAACTTGGTGTTGAAAGAGTGTAATCAAATAAGGAATATTGGATTGTCTCAAAAAAAAAAAGGAATATTGGAGAATTTTTTTTAAGCTACAAATGTGGGTCACATTTTTTCTCAAAAATTTTACATTTGTATTTTTTCTTTTACACACTCGATTGAAAACATCATATTTATGGAAAATCATTGAAAATTTTAGATCTATAGTTAACTACTTACTCATGAATGGTTGTGAATTATAAGCCTTTTACTTATGAATGGTCGCAAAACGTAACGTTAAAAACTTGTTTAACAATCAACATCCCCCTAAACATGTTTTTTTTTAAAAAAAAAACTTTAAATAATGGAATGCATTCAAACAAATTTTACATGCTAAATTAAAGGGAAGACCTTTGGTATATAAGAAGAGGACAACAACTTCATTGATAAGAGATCATTAGGGTGACGAGAAAAAATTAAAGGGCGAATTCTGAGCCAAGATAGTTTGGCATTCTGAGCTAAGATAGTTTGACATTCTGATTTGAACGGCTTATGTCGTTCTGAGAAGGGATACCTCATTTGCTTTGTTTTCATGTTATTTGACAACGTTCTGCTTGAAGTCTAGTTTTGATTTCGAAGATGTTATTTGAAGACAGGTTTAGATTGTCGTTGGTGGATTGAGTTCACCATCCTGTTGAAGTTCTGAATTCTGAGGTCTTGAAGACCGTTCTGATTTTTTTCGTGCTGAGCAAAGTTATGATCTAGTTTTGTTTGAAATTCTGATTGCCATTTTGTTTTTGAATAAGTACTTCAAGAGGGTATTTTGTAATAGGTCAATTACACATCATGTATTATCCCATAAGATGAGTTAATGTTTAACTTGAGTTAATTAAGGGTTGGTCTTACTAATCATGAGAGATGTGTATTGGTGCTCATATATAAAACACTTTTGCGGGTTTTCTTCTACCTTGAGAGAGAGTGAGAGTAAAAACCCTAGCACCTAGAGAACCCTTGTACAAATCTTATGCAATGACATTATGATGGTGGATCTATCAAATTCAATCGATCCATAAAAATGAAGTAGGGACGTTCCCGAATCACTTAAATCCGGTGTTCTCTTTTCTCCATCATTCTATTTCTCTATTGTTTGATTCATCTATATGCATTTATTCTTGGATTAGATCTAAATCTGGACTTTGCATCTACAAAACATGTTAAAAACATTAATTTTAAGTGACTTTTGGAAAATATTTCACATTTAATTCTTGTCTTCACAAATTCAAGATTAAATCCATGATCGGGTGTAGTGAACCGAATTACCGAGTAAACGATGATATCAATGAACCACCAACCCTTTCAATATATTAATAGTTGTCAAATATTGCTTAAATAATCCTCGATAATCTCGTGATACAAAATGATAAATTTATAAGTTCAATTTTCGTCTACAATCCCATCATTTGACAAAATTTAGGGATGCATTTATTAAATAATTTTCAAATGTGAATTCTCTTGATCTTTCATATAATCCAAATACTTTGCAAATGAGCGTTGAAATCATAGAACCCTTTGTGATTAAAATCTTTTATTATTTAGGTCTGTCGATAATCATTTTATTTTTTTATTTTTTATTTTTATTTTAAAATTTTTGAAATAGATTATTTTGATAATCAATTTTTATTTTTGTTTTTTTTTGGAAAAATATTAAGAAAGTGATAAAACATACTACAAAATTTGAACTCGAAAATTTGAGGTTTTTTAGATAATAATATTTTAAAATGATTTATTTTATTTTATTAAATATTATAAATAATAAAATTTGATTTTTAAAAAACAAAAAAACAGTTATCAAGCCTATTTTTAATTTTTTTTAAAATAATTATCAAGCACTTATTGATTTTTATTTTATTTAAAAAAAAAATAAAAGACTAAAAATAAAAACCAAAAACCAAAAAAGATAAAATAAAAAAGAAAAAAGAAAAAATAATTGGCCCTGTTTAATAACCATTTGGTTTTTTGCTTTAAATTTTAGAAATTTAAGCTTACAATAACTACCTTACTATATATTTTATTTTTTGATATCTACATCTTACCTATATTTGTAGAAACCAAACTAAAATTTAAAAAGAAAAAAAAGTAACTTCCAAACGTTTGTTTTTGTTTTTAAAAATTTGTTAACATTGGCATAATTTCTTGGGGAAAAGTGGATATATTGTAGGAAAAGTAAAACACATGGTAAAACAAAAAACCAAATACTTATCGGAGTTAAAATGTTAAAATTATTTATTTATTTAATTAATTTTATGGCAGCAAGAAAAGAATCCAACCCAAATTCACTCATTTCCAGCCAATCAAGATCCTCCAATTATTAATTACGAATTTTCTGCATGCACGTCCAATATTCAACCACTACCGCGTTGAACATTTCTTCAACCTACAAACCTCAAAATAAAAAACCACCAATACTAAAATAGAAATTCCCCAACAAAATTTCACAAACTCCATAAAAGTTAAAACTAAAAGCCATCTCCGTTCCCGCGCCGCCGCAGCTCTTGCTGTCGAGGATGAAGCTGTGGCGAAAGGCTGCCGGAGCAATCAAAGATCAAAATAGCATTTGGATAGTCAGCCTTTCCCGCCGCACGCCTTACCGTCATCCCGACCTTGAGGCTGCCATCATCCGAGCCACCAGCCACGACGTTGCCAAAATTGACTACAACAATGCCCGGCGCATCTTCGAATGGATCCGAGCCTCACCGATCTACCTCAAGCCTCTCGCGTGGGGCCTCTCCAACCGAATGGAAAAAACTCGAAGTTGGATTGTTGCCCTAAAGGGTCTTATGCTCATCCATGGAATTTTTTGTTGCAAAATCCCAGCCATCCAGCGAATCGGACGGCTACCGTTCGATTTCTCGACGTTCAAAGACGGGCATTCGAGCTCATCGAAGACGTGGGGTTACAACGCGTTTGTGAGAAGTTACTATGCATATTTGGATCAAAAGTCCGCAGTTATTTCATCCGAAGTTAAGAGTTTCAAGAAAGGATTGAAACCACCATTGTTGGATGAATTGGTTAAGATTCAAAATTGGCAGTCTTTGTTGGATATATTGCTTCAAGTTCGACCATTGGATGGGAATATGAAGGTGTGTTAAGCTACTAACTTTTATTTTTCTTTAAAATGCCTCAATTTTATCTGATTATAGTGGTTTGAATTTAGTTTCTATCATTTTAAAAGTTTCAAAATTTTAATTTATTATTAGTTTATAGAATTTTACTCACCCAAAAACTTGTTTATTAGATGATGATTAAAAGTGTGTTAAGGTATTAAGTTCTTATAAAACGTCTTAGTTTAACCTCACTTTCGGTGGTTTGAGTTTCGTTTCTAAATTATAATTCACAATTTAAGTCCAGTTTAATAACTATTTTGCTTTTGTTTTTAATATTTTAAAAACAAGTTCGTTTGATAATAAATTTTGATTTTTGTTTTTAAAATATTAAAAACGTTTTAAAAATATTAAAAGAATTCTAAAAGCTAAAAAAAGTAGTTTTTAAAAGTAAATTTTTGTTTTTATTTTGAAAAAAGCATGAAAAAATGAAGAATAAATAGTACAAAACTAAAAAATAAGACAAAATATGATGTTTGAAAATAAAAAATATGTTTTTTAGTTTTTAATTTTTAAAAATATAAACTAAAATTAGTTATCAAACACATACCATTTTTAACTTTTAAAACAAAAAACTAAAAATGAAAAACAAAATAATTTTCAAACGGGGCCTAAAACTTTAAAATTCGTTTTTATTATTAATACCATTTTTACCCACCCAAAACCTTCAAGTTCAACCATTGGATGTACTAAAAAAAAAGTTCAACCATTGGATGAGACTTATCCATACGAGAGCCATTTTTCGTTTTTCTCTATTTTTCTGTGTCGAAATGTTATACAAACAATCAACAATTAAAGAATGCAAGACAAAAAACATATGATTTTATTTAATTAACTAACATTATGTTAATTATGTTTACAAGTAAAGAAAAGAAACAATTTTATTTAAGAGATGGTAAAAAATGTAAAATACTAGATAAATGAGATAAAAGTTTTAAAAGAGTTTAGTAGTTCATTTCCCATAAAATCTCAATACATCATTTACCCCAAATTATATAAAAGTTTGATGAAAAAAATATAAAATACAATTAACATTTTTCTAAATTTAAGGGAAGTTGCCCTTAGATCCATGCTCGCTGAGGATCAACATGACTTCTATATTGAGTATTCGTAGTACAACATAATTAGGTCGAAGACATTTTAACCAGAAAAATAAAGAACATTACCTGAACATATGTAAATTTAAATTTAACAACACATTGAAATCTAAGAAGCAACATATTCTTATGAAAAAAAAAAGTGTTTAAAGCCTCTTTAGAGAATCAAATTAAAACTTCAAAATCAATATTATTGAAAGTAAACTTACTCTTTTTATCCATCACATTCCAACAGGGGGGCTTGGTGTTGGAGGCCATGAACAATCTCATCGTAGAGGTTTACGACGTTTACAGCCGAATCTGCAACGGAATAGCTCAAGCTCTGCTGGAGATTCACGCCACACCGGCAAAAACCGGGGCGTCGAAGGCGCTCGAGGTTATCGAAAAAGCAGCAGCTCAAGTTGAAGATTTGACAGAATATTTTGAGATGTGCAAAGAAATGGGAGTTTTGAATGCAACTGAGTACCCAAAATTGGAGAAGATTCCAGAAGAAGATATCAAAGAGCTTGAACAAATAATCAAAGAAAGTGCTAATAATGGGAAAATAAAAAATAATTGTGAGGTTGAAGGAATTAAGAATGAAATTAGAAAAGGATCATCAAAGAGGGTTTTGAAGACTGTGATTACAGAGAAATGGGAGATATTTGATGGAGAAAATTGTTGTTCATCAACTACTACAACTACTTTACAAGACACTTTTGCAACATGTTCTTCTTCCCATTTCAATGTTGTGTCTAAACCAAATTATAAACAAGATTTACCTGACTTGATCACTTTCTAGGCTCTTGACAATATATCAGGTATTTTATATTAATGAATCAGACAATTTCTTTCTTTTTATTTTTGTCATTACCAAAGAAAGGAAGAACCAAGTTATTTGTATACTCTCTCTCTTTCTCTATTCCACTATTTGTTTTTCCTATGGATGTCATTTTGCATGTATTGGTTGTTAACTTTGCTTGATTGTTGAGAAAGCTACAAAAATACCTAAAAAGCACGAACACGAGATATAAACACGATGTGACAAGAATATAACGACACACCATATTTTGAACAAGGTCGTAAGAGAGATAGTTAGGCTTCATGGAATGAGATCTCAAGCTCCCATCCAGTTTTCAGTGGAGCTTGTGTGTTGTTTTGAAATTATCCGGACCTATTCTAAGTATATATAGATTTTTTATATCAAAGATACAACTATTAAATTGAGATTACAAGATTATACTCATTCTATAGTAATTTTCTAACAACTAAAATGAATGTCAGTAGCAAAAATAAAAGTGACAACGATAGAGAGGTCAACACAATAATTTAGAGTGATTCAGTCCACTTTGTCTAAGTTTTGACTTTCTGCTAGCCAAGGTTTTACATTATAGCGCTAGTCAAGGTTTTACATTATATATGCAATAATGTAATTAAAAGAGTAAAAGCAACAAATTTACAACATGGCCCTATGGAAATTAAACTAACCTAACAATTGAACAAATTAGTTGAGAGATAGAAGTTTAGCACCTTGTACTAGAGTTCTCCTACAATATTCTCACTAAAAAGGATAGTGATGTTGGGATTGTTGAGTGTTAAACTTTTTGTGGACTTATAGAAAATATTTAAAGAATAGTAAACACCTTCCCAACAGGTCAAATCCAACAAAGGCCTTCCATTAAAGCTCTCAACTCATATTCATATAAATGGATCTAACATGAAAATAAAAGAAGAAAGAGAGAAGAGATTGACACGTCGATATAGAGTGGTTCAGAGACATCCTAAATACTTTCAGATCTCAAAGATAGCTCTTATTATGAACATCAAGGAAGTTACATAATGATGGCTCAAAACTCCTTCAAATACTTTATATAATACTTACAAACACTCAATTGCTAAGAAAAACTCTAGCTCAATTAACTATTAAAAACATTAACCATAGTGAATTCACATTATTTCTCATCTATCAAAAACTATGTGACATTGTTGCAAATCAAAATGGCCATAAGAAGGCAAACTTGAACACAAGTTTTTTTTTTTAATATTTTATTATTATTATTATGATTTTTTTCATGGGAAGCGAATTAAGATAGAATAATTCATTTTTTTATTAATCTAAATGGTGTTAGGTTTAAAATTAAAATTAAAGTAAATGGTGTTTAGGTTAAAATTAAAATTAACCTAAATGGTGTTTAGTTTACTTACTCATCTTTATCAACACGCTCTCATCAACAAACCTTGATCCTATATCCCAAACATATAAACTAATTTTTTAGTACAATAGGAAATTGAAGAATTCAAAACTCTTGAGCAAACAAAGCGTCTCATATTTTCAAGTTAAGGAGAAAATCTTGTGTATATAAGGAGGTGACAAAAATGAAATGAGGTCTCTTGGATGATGACTAAAAATAAAATTATGAAGAATGATTCATCAAATGGACAATATCATATTAATGTTGTGATTTATGGGATAGTTTTTTTTTTTTTTTTAGTTCAAACTCTAGGCAGAAGATAAACTACTACACTCTCCAAAATAAGAGGAGAACCAAATATTAATTTTAAAGATTAAACTAAAGTATAAAGTTAAATTGAAATACAACTAATTAAATAATATAACATGTCACCAATCCTTTCGATCTAAATTCATAGAATTGGATTCGAAAAGTTAATGATGAATTTAGTTCTTTTCAGTTACTAAAACGATTTTGTACAAAAAAAAAAAAAAAAAACCACGTCTAGGTATCAGTGTTTGAAAAAACTACTTTTACAAATAAAAAATGTGTATTATAAATTTTATTTGAATCGTAGGCAAGATCCCACGTCTTCAAAATGCAATTGAAAAAACTGATAATACACAATTGAAAAAAATGTGTATTATAAATTTTATTTGAATCATGACTAGCATGCTGAACGCACAACAGAAACTGGATGCGCTTATCATGTAGAGTGTGAAAGTGAGATGCGCTAAATGCATGCGGAATGCATTTGCTCAAATGTGGAAACCATTTACACACTAAAACCTCTTACTAACTAATCGTAGGACATTCAACATTAAGACATATGTTAACTGATCACGAGTTTAATTAGGTTACATATATATTGTTGCGGAGTATGACATGTAATTCATTTGCATTGACATGATGTAAAAATCACGTGTTTAATCAATTGTGAAGTATGAATAGAAAAGTTTGGTGACCTGATGATTTCATTATTTAATAATAATTTAATTCAAACACTACTAGTGAGGTTGACGTGGGGGCAAGATGACCAATTTCCATTAGCAGTTTAAAATTTTCTATTTCTTATATATGAATAAAATATATAGATTTAAGTTTTTTTTTTAACTCTAAATTGTTAAGGACATTTCTCTTGAATTCTTACGATGCTGTTGACATGTGAGTTTAGTAATAATTTGTTTGTTTATATATAGAATTTTTTTTTTTTTTTTTTTTGAAAATGATATATAGAAATTTGAAAGAACTGTTTGTAGTTTATCAATTTTTTTTACTTAGAAGCCTTCTTGTAATAATTTGGAATGTGTTAAATTAGTTCGCACTTGTGTTACCTTAGCAAAAAATTATGATTCTCACTCCTTGAATATAGATGAATAAAGTACTTACCATGTATTGTCTCCAGAAAAAAAAGTACTTAGCATGTATTATTTGAGTTCACCTATTAATAACTGTATAATCAAGCAATTTTTTTCCATCAATTTTCATCAATTTTATAGGGTTTTTCTATTTCAAATTGCGCATTAGGTCATGTGGCAATGCATGTTCCTCTAACAAAGAGATTTATTAGAGTGTGAGAACAAGTAATTCTCACCGCCTCATTGATCGGCTCGTTTGATAACGTTCATGTTTCATGTTTCTTGTTTCTTACTTTTTGATAATAAAAAACGAAAATATGTTTGATAACTGTTTCTGTTTCTTGTTCTTGAAAAAAAATAAGAAACAGAATCACTCATGTTTGATAATCATTTCTTGTTTCTTTTTTTTTTTTTTTAAAAAAATTTACTGGGCGTTCGTTTGTCGAATTTAAGGACAATTTAGATTGAACATGTACTAATTACTCCTCGAAAAAACACATCCAAACGAGCTATTATAACTACTCAAAACAACTCTTCATTTCTAACTATTAAAAAAAACTCCTCATTTATAACTACTCAAAATAATTCCAACTAATTTCTAATCATTCTTTTCTAAAAATTCAAAATAAGTCACTTTTAACCACTCATTTCAAATCATTCATTTTTTACTACTCAAAATAACTTCTCATTTCAAATTTGCATCCAAATAAGTCATAATTTGTAACTTCTTTACAAAAAAAAACATCCAAACGAGTTTTGGTTGCAGCTCCTCTAAAAATCTACATCTAAATTAAACAAGCTATATTACAAAAATTGAAAATTTTCAATTACTCAAAATAACTCAATGAAGTGTTTGGATGTGGTTTTGAATGAAGAGTTAGCTTGAGAAGTTATTTTGAAGAGTTAAAAACTGAGAGTTGTAGCAAAAAACTCGTTTGAATGTAAGATTTTTGTAGAGAAGTTAGAGACAATTGCTTGTTTGGATGTGTATTTTAAATAAGTAGATATTTTGAGTTAGTTAAAAAAAATGATTAAAAATGATTGTGTAAAAATGAGTTATTTTGAAAAGTTAGAAATAAATTATTAGAAATGAGTGGTAAGTATTAATGAGTTACTTTGAATAGTTATAAATGAATTATTAGAAATGAGTGATTAAAAATGAGGAGTTATTTTTAAGAGTAAAAATGCGAGAAATGTCAAATATATATTTTAGTGATTTTTTTTTCTTCATAATACTATACTTTTTACGGGTTTCAAGTGTATTAAAAACTAAAATAATAAATAAATACACCTATTACTAAATCAAACCACAATCCATAAATCAAAAAAAAAAAATGCAAATTGTATCATTCACGACAAACTTTAAAATTTATACAATAAAAAATTAAAAAACTAAAATATAAAATACAGTTAATAAAACATACAAAATTAAAAGAATTAAAAACAAAGGAAAAAAGGAAAAAATATAGTGCAAACATGATTCGAACCATTCTCATGGAACAAATTTTAAAAACAAAGGTTGGCTATAAAACCACCATACTACAGCTATCCCAGAAAAAAGAACGGAACAGTGGGAACCAATTTTTAGAGTTCCTCATTTTTTCAGCTATTTTGAGAAATGTTTCTTCTGTTTTTGGGAACAAGAAATGGAAACGGTTATCAAACAATTCTGTTTCTCAAAAAATAAGAAAAAGAAACGAGAAACAGGAAATATGAATGTTATCAAACGAACCTTTAACTTCCAACCTTTCATTAGATGAATAAAGTACTTAACGAACCTTGTAATATTTGAGTCACATATAAATAAGTATATAACAAAGAAGAATTTTTTTATTTCCATCCGTTTCTTAGGTTTTGCTATTTTAAATTGTGCATTGGGTCATGTGATAGTGCGTGTTCTTGTAACAAAGCTATTTATTAGCATGCGAGAACAAGTAATTTTCACTCCTCAGTAATCGTTTAAACTTCAATCTATCATTAGTCTTTGACAAATATATCCAATAAAAATTGGGAAATTTTTTCCTTCAATAATATCGATTTTCTGGTTGAATATAAAAGGGGGATGGATGACTATGGAACAACCATTCCAATTTCTAAGTTTACAATTTAACATCAAAGAAAATAATTAAGCAAAGGAAAATACACGTAAAGGATGGGATTGAGATTAAATTTTATGTCAATACTACCTTTGTTATTATTGTTTGCATATATTGCTAAAGCCCAATACACCACTGGGGCAATATTTGATATCACTAAATCTGGTGCCAAACCTAATGATGATGTTACTACGGTTAGTATCTAGGGTATTAGTAGTAAATGACTACCTATTTGGAAATAATTTAGTAAATGACTACACTATTTTAAACTTAAAATTCGTGGCTCAATCAGATTTTTTGGGAAGAGGGAGAGAATTTATGTTTCTCAATTTGTCCCCAACCTAAATTTATTTCATTCAATTATACTTTTGGATTTATTGACTCAAATATGTATGATCCCTTAATTTGTGGAGATTTCAACTATTTATATTATAATAACTTATTTGTTTATTTATTTGAGAGTATCATAATAACTTAAAAAGTTTGATTTCAAATTGAAGATCGTAATAAAATAAATATCTCACCACCACCATCCATTATCATCACTCTATCTTCAACCTTAAGCCTGCTTCTCTTTAGGTTTGATTTTCTAATGAAATATTGTTTAAAGATATAGCTTCTTGTTTATGTATTTTCGTTTCCTTGAAGAAGGTATAGTGTTTTTGTTTTCTTAATTATATATAAAAAAAAGAGTTTTTGTTTATCATATTATAGCTAGGTTAGTTTGTTTTTTACTTAAACTAAATATTGGGCACAAACAAATAATTCTAGTTTTTTTTTTTTAAATTAAATTAAATTTATTTATTTATTATTACTTATTTGAAATACTCAACTTACTTGTAACTTTTTAACTGTATAATTTTCACAAGGAATACAACTTTTCTCTCTATCTCGTATTATTCATGGAATAAATATCTCATGATTATTGTTGATTATCTTCAAATTTCATCTTCAACCTTGACTTTAATTCTTTTCGTTGATTCTACTGATGATAAACGTCGTTCTATGTTTTGCTCGTTAATAGATACAAATGGAGTCGAGGAGGCTTTTGGTGGTGGTTTCGGCAGATTGCATGATCGCTAGTGAAGTGTTGACAAAATTGATACAAGACATACATGGATATTCAGGTTTTTTTTAATCTATTCCGAAAGTCAATTTATGGTTTTTTCTTTCAATAGCTCATGTACATACATATACATACACTAGATTATATTTGTATTTAGTGTATATATATTTTTAATTTTTTACAATTTAATTATATTTACCTACATACACATACACTAGATCATATCTGTATTTGGTGTACATATAAATTTTTTTTACAATTAATTTTTGTTTATATACGTGCCAACATAAGTCATACACATTTATTATGTAAGGTCCATTTTATCATTCTATATTTGTCTGGATATGTAAAAAGATATATGGATATGTATTTAATTAAATGTTCAAATTTTTGTTTCAATTTTTTAAATTTAAAAAACAGTAATTAGTTATTTTTTTTTACTTATTTTAAAACTAATTAGAATTTAAATGTACTTAATCCATTACTATTTTTGGTGATTTGTTGTTAGATTTCCGTGAGTATTATTTTTAAATATTAGATTTAGTTGTTAGATTTGATAAGTGGTCGAAAGTGAATCTAAAATTAAACAATTATATATGCATATAAAAAATAAATAATTGTAGGGCTATAAAGTATAGGGGCTTTTGCATGTATATTACAAAATGGATAAAATATTACATGAATAGTACAATAATGAAAATATTTGCACATATAGCAAAAATTGTAAATTGATAGACTTCATATTGATAGATTCTATCGATAAAGGGTGATAGAATCAATTACTAATAAATAAAGTAAATTGATAGACTTCCATAACTAGAGAAGGATAGATTCTATCAAAGTCTTCTATCAAAAAAGTAAATAATTTTTTTTTTTAAAAATGGCAGAATTTGCTATAAAAGAATTATTTTTAAAAATGTGGTATAATTGTAAACTGTGGTAAAAAAGTTGTTATACAGCGCAAATTCTCTAAAGTATATTACAATTTAAGTAATCAATTAATTAATTTTAGAAAATCACTTTTAGACATGAATTTAAAGTGTGTAACCATTTATTTAATAAGTTGTCTAAATTTAGCCATTTTCCTAATTGACCCTAGTATCAACTAGTTTGTTAACCATTTTAATTTATATATAAATAAATACATTTATTTGAAGTATAATTTAATTTTGTAGGCTTTAGCAACCGCATGGAAGGAAGCATGTGCATCAACCACTCCAAGTAAAGTGTTGATTAAAAAAAGAGTTTAGAAATTAAAAGAATCCGAGCTCAAAGGCCCTTGCAAGAGTTCTATTTAGCTTCAAATTGAAGGGACATTACAAGCTCCCCTGTATCGACCCGACTTTCTAAAATACTCTAATGAGGTGTTACGGGTGCATGCATATTAAAATCCTTAAAACCAATTTACTAATCACATCTCTTTTTCCATCAAAGCCTCATAAAACATGAAAATGATGCTAATAGTTCAAAAATATACAACCAGAGTTTGGGATCCCGATAGTTCAAAACAAATACGGTTTCAAAGAGTTTAAAACGTAAAAACATATGGTTCAACAATAGTAAATAATGCGGAAAGGAATGTCGACACCGTATCCATGATCGATCCAACTCCCAGCCTAGCCACCTCGGAATGGACTAGTACCTGAAAATGTAAGGGGTGAGTATATCGAAATATGGCAGTAAAGAGCCCCACCATGGGGTTAAACATGTAAACAGAAACAAGTTAGAAGATACGACAATTGAAGCTAAATGCCTCGCTCATACGTGGCTGGCCTTCATGCCGGTCATCAAACAACGGCGTGCAGGCCGTGAACAAGATACGGCTAAATGCCAAGTAATCATCTGACCAAGGTCAGAGCAAAGACCCCGAGTGAGGAGAACACACAAGTTCCCCGAACCTCGGGGTAGCCTGACCTTTGCCAAGGACCCACCAAACTGCATCAGCGGAGACATACACGAATGCCTCGGGTAACCTGACCTTTCAGGAGCCCACCACGCTGTGCTCACGGAGACATACTTTAGTGTCTCTGGGTAACCTGGCCTATGCTAGGGACCCACCACGCTTCCGCTATGCAGCTCCAATTAGCGTATTAACAGAGACATACCCGAATGCCCGAGGGTAGCCTGACCTTTCAGGGACCCACCACGCTTCCGCTGCGCAACTCAATCAACATATCCGCAGGGCATTCACAAATGCCAATAAAAGTCACCCAACCTTGTCAGGGTGGACCACAAGTGAGAGAAAACACACAGGATCCCTAAACCTCGGGTCAAGATTACGACGCACAGTCGTGTCAGCACGGCCAAACACAGCGCCGTTAACAATCACTTGACCCTGTCAGGTAGAGTCACGAGTGAAGGAAACTGTAGGGTCCCTATACCTCAGACTCGGGGCACTAACTGCTAACCCCAGCATGCGGGAGGATCGATCTGCCTGCAGACAACATCCCCACTAAATGCATGCAGGCTCACCGACAGGCATTACTCCGCGCCTTCATCTATCCCAGTGACCTCTTCTAGTAGTCTCTCAGAGTCAGGCAAGGCATAACCGGCCCCCCTTCCAATGTACTAGGTGAGTAAACTTGTGGGACCATGCACACAACATATAAGGTTCCACGAGTACACACATAGAGATAACTAGCACTAGAGTCACAAGAGATCTAGCCTAGCCTAGGCGTGTGCACCTAGCCCACCCGAGGGTTGGCGCGACACTCAACGTGTGCTAAATAACCAAGAAATCAGTTGTTCCGCACACAAGGTGACACAGGTGAGATCCGACCCCTTGGTCGGATGCAAAAGTAAACCTGTAGACTAATGCAACCCAACCACGTGTCTCGAAGCAAGGAGGATCCATATCCCCGCTCGGTTCCTAAGGGGCACTAGCGAGTCACAACAACAACCAGATATCGATCATGCAATCTCGAGTCCTAAAAGTAGTGAGCTAGTTGCTCCTCTAGGTGGTCAATGCGATGACCGAACCTAGTTGTTCTATCGCCAAACACAACATGCACGAACACCACTTTAGGTAACAATTAGAGGAACTGAGCATATAATCAAGACAACACATATGCAGTCAAACCTAGATGGAATAAATCAACATAGATCATGCATAAAACTCAAGACAATTCAGTTGATCAATCGGTTAACAGATAAGTAGTTCATCACATAAACAAGCAAGGATACTAATCAGGAAATGATGATACGATCACGAGATACACAACAATCGAGATTTAATGGTTTACGAGCTATATAATTTCATGCTACCACGAGTAGTAATAGGTTCAAACAGCGAATAACAACACTAACGCATACATGCGACAAGTCATCCAACATTCAATTATCGTAAATCCTATCATGCCACTATTCATGTGCTTTAAACCACAAACCCGAGTCATAATGAAGTTCCTTACCTTCCCGACGACTCGAACGAAACACCACGGGGACCCACGAGCATCTAAACACAAAAGAGCGCCTAGCGCTCATTAGGGATAATCTAAACAAGCCACAAAGGGGGTTAACATCACGAGAACGAGGAGAAGCTACTGCCCAAAAATGCCTCGCAGAAGCACGGCGGTGATCGGCGGCAGCGCGTGGTGGCCGGCGGTGGCGCTCTGTCACGGAACGGAGTGGGTCATATCTCGTTGGAAAGGTCTTGGTCTTAGGATCACGGAACAGGTCTCGAATTTTCAAACGAACTTTTCTGGCTCCCAGAAACTACAAAGAAAGAGTAGATTTAAAAAGGGGTTTTCAAGCTTCTCGCCGGAAAACTCCATTGACGGCTGGAAGCAAGGCTTGAAAACAACTTTAAGAGGGGAAAGGTGACTTACCCAAGACGAACCCACACTCAATCGAGCTTCCTACTTGCCGCTGGAGGTACACACACACGAGAGAAGGGGTTGAAGAAGACGTCGACAGTGCAGTTGCTGGTTGGTCGGAGAAAGGAACTGAACTGCGGTGGCAAGCTCAGCACGGCTTGACGACCAGAACTCAAACAGCGCCGTAGACGCGGTCGAACGCGGCTAGATCGGAGATGAACACCACGCCGGCAAGTAGGATGACGAAGAGGGGGTTAGGCTGAACGCGTGAAGGGGAAGGGTGTGGGAAGAATGGCCTAGATCATGACACGTGTCGGCTGGATGGCTGAGATTGGAGAAGAGGTTGGGAAAGGGAGGCTGGTATGCGTGTTAGGAGTGTACAAATGAACCGACAACCCGACGAACCCGGACAACCCAACCCAAATTATAAGGGTTGGGTTGGGTTGAGTTTATTTACGGTTCGGGTTGGGTCCAAAAAATGAAGAACCGAAATTTTCGGTTCGGGTTCGGGTTACTTATATTTTGGTTCGATTCAACCCGAACCGAACCGAGATATGTATTAGCTATGTGATAAGTGTACCAAAAATGTATAGTGGTGTGGTGGTGTTTCTGCTATTATCACTTCCATGGGGTTCGAGCCTGCTTATAGCCAATTTTTATGAATTGTTTTTAAATTTTTTTGGCACACATTTATAAATAAAGGTAAGGTATTATTAGTGAGTTTTTAGAATATCTATTTATATAAATATATATATATATATATATATATATTTATTAATAACTCCTTGTATTATTTTTTATAGTTAATTTTTGTGATAGACAATTATAAACAAAGGAAATATATTATTAGTCTAAAATATATTTTCAACATCCTCCCTTTTATTTATAATAATAATGTCAATAAGATACTATTTAATGCAAAATTTAATTTATGTATTTTTGTAGTAGCTCAATGACATTAGTGTAGTTTCATGATCAAAATTTCTCTTCTTTCATAATAATTGAACTAAACAAAATGAAATTCAATTAAGCACAAATTGAAAATGTCCATTTTTTTTCTTCACTTTCTTTATGTTTTAATAACATTTATTTCCAATTTAATTTTTTAAAATTTTGATTTATGTACATATCGAAGCTTGAGATGTAGTTTTTTCTTGATGTTTTCAATACAAATTTATGCATAAAAAAATTATCGATTCGATTTCAATACCAAATATTTTTTTCTCATAATTTTTTTTAAACTACAACATATACTAATGTAACACGAGGAACCCAACCCAACCCAACCCAACCCAAAAATATAGGGTTGGGTTGGGTTGGGTTGTCTTTTTAATTGGGTTGGGTTGGGTTGGAAAAGTGACCAACCCGAAAATTTGGGTTGGGTTGAAAACCCCCTCAACCCAACCCAACCCAACCCAACCCATGTTCACCACTAATGCGTGTGAGAGAGGCTTATGTTTGGTTTTATTAATTGTGGGCTGTTGTGCAAATAAATATGAAAAAAAAATAAATCAAACCTTTTCTATTTATAAACAAACCCATTTCCATCTTAAAAATCCATAAACCCTAAATCTCAAAAGCAAGATCACTTTTACCCAAAATAACTAAATTGCACATAATTTTAATTGGATGTTTTAAATAGAGTTAAATCCTTAAATAACAACATTGCTAACAATAATATACATATATTTTCTTTCAAATTATTTAATTCCATCAGTTTTTTAGCTTTTGCTATTTTAAATTGTGCATTGGGTCATGTGATAATGCGTTTTCCTCTCACAAAGTTATTTATTTGTGTGTGAGAACAAGTAATTCTCACCTCTCAGTGATCGTTTAAACTTCAACCTATTATTAGTCTTTGACAAATATAGCCAATAAAAATTGAGGAAATTTTCCCTTCAATAATATCGATTTTCTAGTTGAATATAAAAGGGGGATGGATGACTATGGAACAACCATTCCAATTTCTAAGTTTACAATTTGCCATCAAAGAAAATAGTTAAGCAAAGGACAATACACTTAAAGGATGGGATTGAGACTAAACTTTATGTCAACACTACCTTTGTTATTATCGTTTGCATATATTGCTAAATCCCAATACACAGCTGGTGCAGTATTTGATATCACTAAATCTGGCGCCAAACCTAATGATGATGTTACTACGGTTAGTATCTACTAGTTTGTTAACCCCTTTAATTTATATATAAATAAATACATTTATTTGAAGTAGAATTCAATTTATAGGCTTTAGCAACCGCATGGAAGGAAGCATGTGCATCAACCACTCCAAGTAAAGTGTTGATTCCAAAGGGAGTTTACAAATTAAAAGAATCCGAGCTCAAAGGCCCTTGCAAGAGTTCTATTGAGCTTCAAATTGAAGGGAAATTACAAGCTCCCCCAAACCCGGAAGGAGAAGGATGGGTCACTTTGGAAAATATCGACAAATTGACTTTGTCGGGCAATGGGATTCTTGATGGTCAAGGAGAATCGGGGTGGGCAAAGAATGATTGTCACAAAAAGAAGGAATGTACCAAGCTTCCCATGGTAAATGCTCTAGATACAAGAGATTTTTGTGCTTATCCTTATGGTACAAAATTTAATTTCATAATCTCAATTAACATGTACATTTTAACACTTACTTTTTTTCTTTTTTTTGCAGAATTTGAGATTTAATTTCGTCAACAATTCAATTGTGAAGGACATAACTTCATTGGATAGTAAAAATTTCCATATCAATCTTTTGGGTTGCAAAAATCTTACTTTTGATCACTTGACAATTACTGCACCAGAGAATAGCCCCAATACTGATGGAATTCATATTGGACATTCGGAGCAGATTAATATTATGAATACACAAATTGCAACCGGAGACGATTGTGTGTCTGTAGGGTATACTAACAAACAAATAGCTATTAGTAATGTCACTTGTGGACCAGGACATGGAATTGCCATCGGAAGCTTGGGCAAATATAAGACTGAAGAAACTGTGGAAGGAGTTACCGTGAAAAATTGCAAATTAATCAGTACTACGAATGGCGTCCGAATTAAATCATGGCCAGATTCAGCCGTCGCATACCCAGTCTCTGACTTGCATTTTGAAGATATTGAAATGGTTAATGTTAGCAATCCTGTCATTATAGACCAAGAATATTGTCCATGGAATCAATGCAACCGAAAGGTATATATGTTGAAATTATGACACATTCATTTCTAACTTATTATTAACTCTAACTGCTATTAAAAAAGCTCAAATTATAAGCTATATATTTTATGCCAAAATTTTTATTTTTATTTCTATCATGTTTAGGTTCCATCAAAAATTAAAATCAGCAAAGTTAGCTTCAAGAATATTAAAGGTACTTCTGCAACTCCAGTAGCAGTCAAATTTGTTTGTAGTAAGAGTCTTCCATGTGAAGATGTAGAAATTGCTGATATTGATCTCACTTACGACGGAAAAGAAGGACCGATTGTTTCTGAATGTGCAAATGTCAAACCCATCGTTTCTGGAAAGCAAAACCCTCCCATATGTGCTAAGCCTGCTCCTGCTGACGCTTCATCAACGTACTAATCTTTTTACAATGGCATAATTTCTTAATGAGCGACGATTTAAAGTTTCAATTTTTATTTCAAGAAAAATAATTAATTATGTAACATTTCTTTCTAATTAACTACAAAATTTAAGATTGTTGTTCCCTTTAATAAATGGTGTAACGACCCAAGATTTTAGAGCTTATTATATAGTTCGACTGCCATATTTGTAATCTTGGAATGTAATGTAAGAAAACCCAAGGAAATATATTATAATTAAAGAAGAATCTTTAGATTTGAAGTCTGAAAATAAATCATTGTGTAAACTGCTTAAAATAATAGTGAGCAATCATATAAAATATGATTTTGCAGAATAAGGAAAATGAATCTAAGAAATTTAAATATAAATAGAGCCAATAAAATAAAAATAGACATAGACATGGGAAATTATAGTATTTTGGCTAATTTAGTGTTATAATTTTTTTTATTTTTTTTTTATAATGGTTTAAGGTGTTAGTTTTGACTGGATTGTCTGTTTTGGGCCTGGTTTTGTTATTTGAGGCTCGAGATTCAGTTGAACTTTTAATAGTCTAGTTTGTGAATTTGGCCTAGGTAAAGACCCTTTACCCCTTATCGTGGTCTGTGGTTAATCACATGTGTATATATTGCATATGATTGTTTGTTGTGCATCGTTGATTCCAATTTAAGCATAATTGCTTGATAACATATATACTGCCTGAGTCTTTCTGTTATTGTTGATATCTCAATATGATTGAATATTTTAGATGCATGTTAGGCCGAGATGTTCCAAGGTGAACTAGCCTAGCATTGTCTTATTGTTATTGTTGTGTGTTAGGCCAAGATTTTCCAAGGTTAACTAGCACACATTGAGCTCGTTCCATTGGGGACCAGTTGATCCAACGTCCCAAAGAGGACCTGAGAGATGACTGTTGTTCCATAATGAACTTGTATGTTGTCCCAAAGGGAACCCTATCTTGTTTGCTTTTCCAAAACGATGTGACTTATACTACGTGTTGGGGCCCAAGATAGATGTCATCCGAGTTACGGGTATCAGATAGAGGTGATGATAAGGTTGCTAGGCGATGAGTGTGATTCCCATTTGCAGTTAGTGAAAGAGGATGGTTGGTCGACTGGAGCACTCTACCAACCAGAGTTCTCATGACAGCATCCTGGGTGTCTTATCATTATTTTTGGAGTGCGTGGGCGATATCCTACTGTGAATGGTACTTGTACTATTGTGTGAGTCCTGAAGGCCACCAGGTTACTCTGCTCGCCGAAGACATTCTACTTCATAAAGGTAGCCCAGTTTTCCAAGTGAGTTATAGGACTTTAGAGGGCATTTCGATCCTTTGCACAGGCCGTGGGACGGTTCGCTGGAGCATGGGTATGAGTACCCTTTGATGTAAATGTTTTATTAAAATATGATGGGTTATATTGTATTATATTATATGCTCTAGTGCATGTAAATATGTTGTACCCCGAGTAGTAGATTCTTATTGAGTGCCTATACTCACCCATTTCCATGTAGATTTTGTTGGCTTTTTGGCAATCTAAAATTAATTAATGAATGGATTAATGTTTTGATGATACAATCTTAAAATTTTTTTGCTAAAAAATTTAGTGTTTTGAGGTTTTCTTTTTGTAGAGGTTGGAACAACAATTCAAATTCATTTTGAATTACTCAAATCAGAGTTGAGATGAATAAGCTATAGCCTAAATAAGTTTGAATGATAAATCGCGACGTGTTGACTTTGCAAAAATTGGTCAATCCAAGAGTGACATGTGGAGTCTTGAATCTTTGACACTTGCGACTTTTTTGTGTTTTACAAGGTCAAAAGTAAAAGGAGAGTAAAAGAAAAAGGAAAATGAAGGTATGCACTATTATATTATTATTTTGGCATGTGTCTACCACTAACTTTTTTAAAATGAAAAGAAAGTAATATGTTCTTATGTGTTTGTCTAAATACAACTTTTTGAATATTATAGTGTTATTATTCATATTGTATCGAATGGTAACTTTCTCTATATTTTATTTTATTTTCGCAATTAATTTATTGTTATATTTTATAATTTTTTATATGTTTATTTTGATTGTTTTAATTTTATCTTGACATATTCTTTACCAATGTTAATATCCAATTAAATAGGGAGCTTGAAGTTGGTCTTTGGTAATTTTCTATTTATTTTGCATCGTATTCTTTGTTAAATTGATTCGAAGTAAAAAGTATATTAATTTGTTTAATCGGACCCACATTAGCAAAAAGTTTTATAAAAATTAAAGAAATATTATACACTTGTCTTGGTGTTGTCATACTTATACAATAGATTTTCTCACAGGTGCTTGGACCAAGATGTTGACCAAGGCTATTGATGTGACTATTACAAACGTTACATTAGAGTCTAGATCATATCATTCTAGCATAACTATTTTAATTATTGATGTTGTATAATCTTTGATATATTTTATGGCTTTAAGGATCCTCTAAAATACTTATTAAATGGATTTATTTTTACTGTTTTAAGTTGCCTACTCTGTTTGTGAAATTTTACAATAGATTTACATGCACCAGTAGTAAATTTCAAGATTTTAGCCCTTTGGAAATTTTGGGTTTCTATATATAGACTATCCAAAAATACTTACATCTCATTTAATCAATAGTATCCTACTGTGTTTAGGTTATTTTAGCCAAGATTTACATGCACGTGTAGTAAATTTCATGATTTTAGTCCTTTAAAAATTTTAGGTGTTTAGAAACGGACTATCAAAAAATACTTAGATCTCATTTACTCAATATTATTATACTACTCTAATTGTGTTATTTTACCCTAGATTTACATGCACGTATAGTAAATTTCCGAATTTTAGTCCTTTGGAAATTTTGGGTCTATGGAAATTATGGACTATCAAAAAATATTTAGATCTCATTTAATTAATATTATTCTAATTAGTATTATAATACTAATTATTTTCATGTAGTTGAACATTAATTCTATCTTGACGGCTTCCATCAAACTCTTCCTATTTGATAATAATTTTTATCATCCATGTTTTGCTTAATTACTCCATTTCAAAATATTAAAATTTCTTTTTGATCATATCTTTACGAATTAATTTTATTTATTGATAAACCAAACCCAACATAAAAAATTAATTTTCTTAGGAAATAAACTTCAAATGTTTTTAATATGTTTTCTTTCTTCTAGCCTTTTTTTTTTCGGGTTTAACAAAACTTTAAACAAACAACTTTGTTACACCTCTTAAAAGTATATATTTATGGTAAAGCTCAAAGTCATTTATAGCAACTACTTTTTAATGATCCATTGTCTTTCAAAAATAAATGGCCGAATAGAAACCTCCTTCCATAGTGGGAAATTCTATATATTTTTTTATTTTGTTTTATTAAAAGATAAAAATATATATTTTTATAACAAAAAGTAGTTATATATGCTTTTGATTTTTAGTAAAATAAAAAAAGTAGATATGCTATATATGTATGATTTTTTTGTAAGAAAAATAAAAAAAATCATACAATTTATGATATACTACATTAATAAGGATTTATGGTATACTACATTAATAAGGATTTATGATATTGTATTAAAAGGTATTAATGATTATAGATGCAAATAGTTTATAATTTCTCCCCAGGTTAATAATTATTTTGTGTGAAAAAATTCATTGAGTACAATTTCTTTAATTTTTTATATATCTCAAAAACAATAAATCGCAACCTTAATTACGTAGCATATGTATTGTTGGGTATGACAAAGTGTAATTCATTTGCAATTCTGACCCATTATGCTTAACTCATTCATCTATTTTTTTTAGTATAAATTAAGGAGGGAAACCACAAACCCACGGTATTATGACTTTTAAATAAATAAGAGCCAAATAATGATTCTCAGGATCGAACTCATGACGTTGTATTGAATTTATTACTATCAAGCCACCAAACTATAAAATTGACAAATAAAGAGGATACTTTTTTTTTACTAGCAAAGCTTCTTGTAATAATTTGAAAAAAAAAAAGAGTTGAATCTATCAACGATCTATTGACATAAAGATTCAAATATATTTGAAATGCATTAAATTTGTTTGCATTTGTGTTACGTTTGCAAAAAATTATGGATTGCCACTCCTTAAATATAGATGAATAAAGTACTTAAGCGAACCTTGTAATATTTGAGTCACATATAAATAAGTATATAACAAAGAAGAATTCTTTAATTCCATCAGTTTTTTAGTTTTTGCTATTTTAAATTTTGCATTGGGTCATGTGAAAATGCGTTTTCCTCTCACAAAGTTATTTATTAGTGTGTGAGAACAAGTAATTCTCACCTCTCAGTGATCGTTTAAACTTCAACCTATTATTAGTCTTTGACAAATATAGCCAATAAAAATTGGGGAAATTTTCCCTTCAATAATATCGATTTTCTAGTTGAATATAAAAGGGGGATGGATGACTATGGAACAACCATTCCAATTTCTAAGTTTACAATTTGCCATCAAAGAAAATAGTTAAGCAAAGGACAATACACTTAAAGGATGGGATTGAGACTAAACTTTATGTCAATACTACCTTTGTTATTATCGTTTGCATATATTGCTAAAGCCCAATACACAGCTGGTGCAGTATTTGATATCACTAAATCTGGCGCCAAACCTAATGATGATGTTACTACGGTTAGTATCTACTAGTTTGTTAACCCCTTTAATTTATATATAAATAAATACATTTATTTGAAGTAGAATTCAATTTATAGGCTTTAGCAACCGCATGGAAGGAAGCATGTGCATCAACCACTCCAAGTAAAGTGTTGATTCCAAAAGGAGTTTACAAATTAAAAGAATCCGAGCTCAAAGGCCCTTGCAAGAGTTCTATTGAGCTTCAAATTGAAGGGACATTACAAGCTCCCTCAAACCCGGAAGGAGAAGGATGGGTCACTTTGGAAAATATCGACAAATTGACTTTGTCGGGCACTGGGATTCTTGATGGTCAAGGAGAATCGGGGTGGGCAAAGAATGATTGTCACAAAAAGAAGGAATGTACCAAGCTTCCCATGGTAAATGCTCTAGATACAAGAGATTTTTGTGCTTATCCTTATGGTACAAAATTTAATTTCATAATCTCAATTAGCATGTACATTTTAACACTTACTTTTTTTTTTTTTTGCAGAATTTGAGATTTAATTTCATCAACAATTCAATTGTGAAGGACATAACTTCATTGGATAGTAAAAATTTCCATATCAATCTTTTGGGTTGCAAAAATCTTACTTTTGATCACTTGACAATTACTGCACTAGAGAATAGCCCCAATACTGATGGAATTCATATTGGACATTCGGAGCAGATTAATATTATGAATACACAAATTGCAACCGGAGATGATTGTGTGTCTGTAGGGTATACTAACAAACAAATAACTATTAGTAATGTCACTTGTGGACCAGGACATGGAATTGCCATCGGAAGCTTGGGCAAATACAAGACTGAAGAAACTGTGGAAGGAGTTACCGTGAAAAATTGCAAATTAATCAGTACTACGAATGGTGTCCGAATTAAATCATGGCGGATTCAAATAAATCGATACCCAGTCTCTCGACTTGCATTTTGAAGATATTGAAATGGTTAATGTTAGCAATCCTGTCATTATAGACCAAGAATATTGTCCATGGAATCAATGCAACCGAAAGGTATATATGTTGAAATTATGACACATTCATTTCTAACTTATTATTAGCTCTAACTGCTATTAAAAAACCTCAAATTATAAGCTTTATATTTTATGTCTAAATTTTTATTTTTATTTCTATCATGTTTAGGTTCCATCAAAAATTAAAATCAGCAAAGTTAGCTTCAAGAATATTAAAGGTACTTCTGCAACTCCAGTAGCAGTCAAATTTGTTTGTAGCAAGAGTCTTCCATGTGAAGATGTAGAAATTGCTGATATTGATCTCACTTACGACGGAAAAGAAGGACCGATTGTTTCTGAATGTGCAAATGTCAAACCCATCGTTTCTGGAAAGCAAAACCCTCCCATATGTGCTAAGCCTGCTCCTGCTGACGCTTCATCAACGTACTAATCTTTTTACAATGGCATAATTTCTTAATGAGCGACGATTTAAAGTTTCAATTTTTATTTCAAGAAAAATAATTAATTATGTAACATTTCTTTCTAATTAACTACAAAATTTAAGATTGTTGTTCCCTTTAATAAATGGTGTAACGACCCAAGATTTTAGAGCTTATTATATAGTTCGACTGCCATATTTGTAATCTTGGAATGTAATGTAAGAAAACCCAAGGAAATATATTATAATTAAAGAAGAATCTTTAGATTTGAAGTCTCAAAATAAATCATTGTGTAAACTGCTTAAAATAATAGTGAGCAATCATATAAAATATGATTTTGCAGAATAAGGAAAATGAATCTAAGAAATTCAAATATAAACAAAGCCAATAAAATAAAATAATCGATGACATGGTAAATTAGAGTATTTTGGCTAATTTAGTGTTATAGTTTCTTTTTGTTTTTGTTTTTTTTTTTTTATAATGGTTTAAGGTGTTAGTTTTGACTAGGTTGTCTGTTTTGGGCCTGGTTTTGTTATTTGAGGCTCGAGATTCAGTTGAACTTTTAATAGTCTAGTTTGTGAATTTGGCCTATGTAAGGAGCCCTTACCCTTATCGGTCTGTGGATTATCACATGTGTATATGTTGTTGCCTATGATTGTTTGTTGTGCATTGTTGATTCCTATTCAAGTATAATTACAAGTTAGCATATGTACTGCATCAGCCTTTGCGTCATTGTTGATATCTCGATATGATTGAATATTGTAGATGCATGTTTGGCCGAGATGTTCCAAGCTGAGCTAGCCTAGCTTTCTCTTATTGTTATTGTTGCGTGTCATACCAAGATTTTCCACGGTTAACTAGCACACACTGCGCTCATTCCATTGGGGACCAGATGATCCAGCATCCCAAGGAGGACCTGAGAGATGACTGTTGTTCCAAAAGGAACTTGTATGTTGTCGCAAAGGGAACCATATCTTGTTTGCGGTTCCAAAACGAAACTTATGATTTATAGCACGTGCTGATGCCCGGTATAGATGTCATCCGAGTTACGGGTATCAGATAGAGGTGATGATAAGGTTGTAAGGCGATGAGCGATCCCATTCGCAGTTAGTGATAGAGGATGGTTGGTCGACTGGAGCACTCTACCTACCAAAGTTCTCATGACAGTATCCTAGGTGTCTTGCCATTGTTTTTGGATTGCCTGGGTGATATCCTAATTCGAACGGTACTTGTACTGTTGTGTGACTCTTGAGGGCCACAAAGTTGCCTGCTCGCCGAGGACATTCTACTTGATATAGGTAGCCCAGTTTTCCAAGTGAGTTATAGGATTCTAGAGGGTATTTCGATCCTTGGCACATGTCGTGGGACGGTTCGCTGGAGCATGGGTCTGAGTACCCTTTGATGTAAATGTTTTATTAAAATATTATGGCTTATATTGTATTATATTATATGCTCTAGTGCATGTATACATGTTGTACCTCGAGTAGTGGATTCTTATTGAGTGTCAAAACTCACCCATTTCCATGTTGATTTTGTTGGCTTTTTGGCCATCTAAAATTAATTAATGAATGGATTAATGTTTTGATGATACAAACTTAATATTTATTTGCTAAAAAATTTAGTGTCGTAAAGTTGTCTTTTTGTAGAGGTTGGAATAACAATTCAATTGCATTTTGAATTACTCAAATCAAAGTTGAGATGAAAAAGTTACAGCCTAAACAAGTTTAAATGGTAAATCGCGACGTGATGAGTTTGCAAAATTGGCCAATCCAAGAGTGAAGTCTTGAATGTTTGACACTTGCGACTTTTTGTGTTTTAACAAAAAGTCAAAAGTAAAAGAAAAGGAAAAATGAAGATATACACTATTATATTATTATTTGAGCATGCGTCAACTTTTTTTTTAAAATGAAAAGAAATTTATATCTTCTTATATTTCTTTTATATGTTTGTCTAAATACTAACTTTTTGAATATTATAGTGTTATTATTCATTGTATCTAATGGTAACTTTCTCGATATCTTCTTTTATTTTCGCAATTAATTTATTGTTATATTTTATAATTTTTTTAGATGTTTATTTTGATTGTTTTAATTTTATCTTGACATATTCTATACCAATCTTAATATCGAATTAAAGAGGGTGCTTGAAGTTGGTGTTTGGAAATTTGCTATTTATTTTGCATCGTATTCTCTGTTAAATTTATTCCTTAGTAAAAAGTATATTAATTTGTTTAATTAGACCCACATTAGGAAAAAGTTTTATAAGAATGAAAGAAATCTTATACACTCGCTTGGGGTTGCCATACTTATACAATAGATTTTCTCACGGGTGCTTGGAACAAGATATATACCAAGGCTATTGATGTGACTATTACAAACGTTACAGAGTCTAGATATCATTCTAGCATAACTATTTTAATTATTGATGTTGTACGATCTTTGATATATTTTATGGCTTTAAGGATCCTCTTAAATACTTATTAAATGAATTATTTTTACCGTTTTAAGTTGCCATTTGGGAAATTTTACCGTAGATTTACATGCACGTGTAGTAAATTTCAAGATTTTAGCCCTTTGGAAATTTTGGGTTTCTATATGTGGACTATATATCCAAATATACTTAGATCTCATTTAATTAATAGTATCCTACTGTGTTTAGATTATTTTAGCCTTGATTTAGTCAATATTATCCTACTCTGCTTGTGTTATTTTACACTAGATTTACATGCACGTATAGTAAATTTTCGAATTTTAGTCCTTTGAAAATTTTGGGTCTATGGAAATTATGGACTGTCAAAATAATATTTAAACCTCATTTAATTAATATTATTCTAATTAGCATTATAATACAAATTATTTTCATGTAGTTGAACATTAATTCTATCTTGACGGCTTCCATCAAACTCTTCCTATTTGATAATAATTTTTATCATCCATGTTTTGCTTAATTACTCCATTTCAAAATATTAAAATTTCTTTTTGATCATATCTTTACGAATTAATTTTATTTATTGATAAACCAAACCCAACATAAAAAATTAATTTTCTTAGGAAATAAACTTCAAATGTTTTTAATATGTTTTCTTTCTACTAGCCTTTTTTTTTTTCGGGTTTAACAAAACTTTAAACAAACAACTTTGTTACACCTCTTAAAAGTATATATTTATGGTAAAGCTCAAAGTCATTTATAGCAACTACTTTTTAATGATTCATTGACTTTCAAATAAATGGCCTAATAGAAACCTCCTTCCATAGTGTGATATTCTATATTTTTATTTTGTTTTATTAAAAAATAAAAAGTATACATTTTTATAAGAAAAAGTAGTTATATATGCCTTTTATTTTTAGTAAAATAAAAAAGTATATATGTTATATATGTATGTGTTTTTTGTAAGAAAAATAAAACTATATAAATATAAAAACAAAAAACAATACTACATTAATAAGGATTTATGATATTGTATTAAAAAGTATTAATGATTATAGATGCAAATAGCTTAAATGACTTTCTATAATTATTATGTGAAAAAATCCATTGAATACAATTTCTATAATTTTTTTTTTATATCTCAAAAACAATAAATCGCGGCCTTAGTTACGTAGCATATATATTGTTGGGGATGATAAAGTTTAATTCATTTGCAATTTTGACCCATGACGCGTAACTCATTCATCTATTTTTTTTCAGTATAAGTTAGGGAGGGAAACCACAAACCTACGGTATTATGACTTTTAAATAAATAAGAGTCGTCAAATACTGATTCTCACGATCGAACTCATGACGTTGTATTGAATTTATTACTATCAAATAATGAAACTATCAAGCCACCAAATTATAAAATTGACAAATAAAGAGGATACTTTTTTTTTTACTAGCAAACCTTCTTGTAATAATTAAAAAAAAAAAAGAGTTGAATCTATCAACGATCTATTGACATAAAGATTCAAATATATTTGAAATGCATTAAATTTGTTTGCATTTGTGTTACGTTTGCAAAAAATTATGGATTGCCACTCCTTAAATATAGATGAATAAAGTACTTAAGTGAACCTTGTAATATTTGAGTCACATATAAATAAGTATATAACAAAGAAGAATTCTTTAATTCCATCAGTTTTTTAGTTTTTGCTATTTTAAATTTTGCATTGGGTCATGTGATAATGCGTTTTCCTCTCACAAAGTTATTTATTAGTGTGTGAGAACAAGTAATTCTCACCTCTCAGTGATCGTTTAAACTTCAACCTATTATTAGTCTTTGACAAATATAGCCAATAAAAATTGGGGAAATTTTCCCTTCAATAATATCGATTTTCTAGTTGAATATAAAAGGGGGATGGATGACTATGGAACAACCATTTCCAATTTCTAAGTTTACAATTTGCCATCAAAGAAAATAGTTAAGCAAAGGACAATACACTTAAAGGATGGGATTGAGACTAAACTTTATGTCAATACTACCTTTGTTATTATCGTTTGCATATATTGCTAAAGCCCAATACACAGCTGGTGCAGTATTTGATATCACTAAATCTGGCGCCAAACCTAATGATGATGTTACTACGGTTAGTATCTACTAGTTTGTTAACCCCTTTAATTTATATATAAATAAATACATTTATTTGAAGTAGAATTCAATTTATAGGCTTTAGCAACCGCATGGAAGGAAGCATGTGCATCAACCACTCCAAGTAAAGTGTTGATTCCAAAAGGAGTTTACAAATTAAAAGAATCCGAGCTCAAAGGCCCTTGCAAGAGTTCTATTGAGCTTCAAATTGAAGGACATTACAAGCTCCTCAAACCCGGAAGGAGAAGGATGGGTCACTTTGGAAAATATCGACAAATTGACTTTGTCGGCACTCGGATTCTTGATGGTCAAGGAGAATCGGGGTGGGCAAAGAATGATTGTCACAAAAAGAAGGAATGTACCAAGCTTCCCATGGTAAATGCTCTAGATACAAGAGATTTTTGTGCTTATCCTTATGGTACAAAATTTAATTTCATAATCTCAATTAGCATGTACATTTTAACACTTACTTTTTTCTTTTTTTGCAGAATTTGAGATTTAATTTCACAACAATTCAATTGTGAAGGACATAACTTCATTGGATAGTAAAAATTTCCATATCAATCTTTTGGGTTGCAAAAATCTTACTTTTGATCACTTGACAATTCTCGCACTGAGAATAGCCCCAATCTTGATGGAATTCATATTGGACATTCTGAGCAGATTAATATTATGAATACACAAATTGCAACCGGAGATGATTGTGTGTCTGTAGGGTATACTAACAAACAAATAACTATTAGTAATGTCACTTGTGGACCAGGACATGGAATTGCCATCGGAAGCTTGGGCAAATACAAGATCAAGAAAGCGTGGGAAGGAGTTACCGTGAAAAATTGCAAATTAATCAGTACTACGAATGGTGTCCGAATTAAATCATGGCCAGATTCAGCCGTCGCATACCCAGTCTCTGACTTGCATTTTGAAGATATTGAAATGGTTAATGTTAGCAATCCTGTCATTATAGACCAAGAATATTGTCCATGGAATCAATGCAACCGAAAAGGTATATATGTTGAAATTATGACACATTCATTTCTAACTTATTATTAGCTCTAACTGCTATTAAAAAACCTCAAATTATAAGCTTTATATTTTATGTCTAAATTTTTATTTTTCTTTCTATCATGTTTAGGTTCCATCAAAAATTAAAATCAGCAAAGTTAGCTTCAAGAATATTAAAGGTACTTCTGCAACTCCAGTAGCAGTCAAATTTGTTTGTAGCAAGAGTCTTCCATGTGAAGATGTAGAAATTGCTGATATTGATCTCACTTACGACGGAAAAGAAGGACCGATTGTTTCTGAATGTGCAAATGTCAAACCCATCGTTTCTGGAAAGCAAAACCCTCCCATATGTGCTAAGCCTGCTCCTGCTGACGCTTCATCAACGTACTAATCTTTTTACAATGGCATAATTTCTTAATGAGCGACGATTTAAAGTTTCAATTTTTATTTCAAGAAAAATAATTAATTATGTAACATTTCTTTCTAATTAACTACAAAATTTAAGATTGTTGTTCCCTTTAATAAATGGTGTAACGACCCAAGATTTTAGAGCTTATTATATAGTTCGACTGCCATATTTGTAATCTTGGAATGTAATGTAAGAAAACCCAAGGAAATATATTATAATTAAAGAAGAATCTTTAGATTTGAAGTCTCAAAATAAATCATTGTGTAAACTGCTTAAAATAATAGTGAGCAATCATATAAAATATGATTTTGCAGAATAAGGAAAATGAATCTAAGAAATTCAAATATAAACAAAGCCAATAAAATAAAATAATCGATGACATGGTAAATTAGAGTATTTTGGCTAATTTAGTGTTATAGTTTCTTTTTGTTTTTGTTTTTTTTTTTTTATAATGGTTTAAGGTGTTAGTTTTGACTAGGTTGTCTGTTTTGGGCCTGGTTTTGTTATTTGAGGCTCGAGATTCAGTTGAACTTTTAATAGTCTAGTTTGTGAATTTGGCCTATGTAAGGAGCCCTTACCCCTTATCGGGTCTGTGGATTATCACATGTGTATATGTTGTTGCCTATGATTGTTTGTTGTGCATTGTTGATTCCTATTCAAGTATAATTACAAGTTAGCATATGTACTGCATCAGCCTTTGCGTCATTGTTGATATCTCGATATGATTGAATATTGTAGATGCATGTTTGGCCGAGATGTTCCAAGCTGAGCTAGCCTAGCTTTCTCTTATTGTTATTGTTGCGTGTCATACCAAGATTTTCCACGGTTAACTAGCACACACTGCGCTCATTCCATTGGGGACGAGATGATCCAACATCCCAAGGAGGACCTGAGAGATGACTGTTGTTCCAAAAGGAACTTGTATGTTGTCGCAAAGGGAACCATATCTTGTTTGCGGTTCCAAAACGAAACTTATGATTTATAGCACGTGCTGATGCCCGGTATAGATGTCATCCGAGTTACGGGTATCAGATAGAGGTGATGATAAGGTTGTAAGGCGATGAGCGATCCCATTCGCAGTTAGTGATAGAGGATGGTTGGTCGACCGAGCACTCTACCTACCGAGTTCTCATGACAAATATCCTAGGTGTCTTGCCATTGTTTTTGGATTGCCCGGTGATATCCTAATTCGAACGGTACTTGTCTTGTTGTGTGACTCTTGAGGGCCACAAAGTTGCCTCGCTCATGAGGACATTCTACTTGATATAGGTAGCCCAGTTTTCCAAGTGAGTTATAGGATTCTAGAGGGTATTTCGATCCTTGGCACATGTCGTGGGACGGTTCGCTGGAGCATGGGTCTGAGTACCCTTTGATGTAAATGTTTTATTAAAATATTATGGCTTATATTGTATTATATTATATGCTCTAGTGCATGTATACATGTTGTACCTCGAGTAGTGGATTCTTATTGAGTGTCAAAACTCACCCATTTCCATGTTGATTTTGTTGGCTTTTTGGCCATCTAAAATTAATTAATGAATGGATTAATGTTTTGATGATACAAACTTAATATTTATTTGCTAAAAAATTTAGTGTCGTAGAGTTGTCTTTTTGTAGAGGTTGGAATAACAATTCAATTGCATTTTGAATTACTCAAATCAAAGTTGAGATGAAAAAGTTACACCTAAAACAAGTTTAAATGGTAAATCGCGACGTGATGAGTTTGCAAAAATTGGCCAATCCAAGAGTGAAGTCTTGAATGTTTGACACTTGCGACTTTTTTGTGTTTTAACAAAGTCAAAAGTAAAAGAAAAAGGAAAATGAAGATATACACTATTATATTATTATTTGAGCATGCGTCAACTTTTTTAAAATGAAAAGAAATTTATATCTTCTTATATTTCTTTTATATGTTTGTCTAAATACTAACTTTTTGAATATTATAGTGTTATTATTCATTGTATCTAATGGTAACTTTCTCGATATCTTCTTTTATTTTCGCAATTAATTTATTGTTATATTTTATAATTTTTTTAGATGTTTATTTTGATTGTTTTAATTTTATCTTGACATATTCTATACCAATCTTAATATCGAATTAAAGAGGGTGCTTGAAGTTGGTGTTTGGAAATTTGCTATTTATTTTGCATCGTATTCTCTCATTAAATTTATTCCTTAGTAAAAGTATATTAATTTGTTTAATTAGACCCACATTAGGAAAAAGTTTTATAAGAATGAAAGAAATCTTATACACTCGCTTGGGGTTGCCATACTTATACAATAGATTTTCTCACGGGTGCTTGGAACAAGATATATACCAAGGCTATTGATGTGACTATTACAAACGTTACAGAGTCTAGATATCATTCTAGCATAACTATTTTAATTATTGATGTTGTACGATCTTTGATATATTTTATGGCTTTAAGGATCCTCTTAAATACTTATTAAATGAATTATTTTTACCGTTTTAAGTTGCCATTTGGGAAATTTTACCGTAGATTTACATGCACGTGTAGTAAATTTCAAGATTTTAGCCCTTTGGAAATTTTGGGTTTCTATATGTGGACTATATATCCAAATATACTTAGATCTCATTTAATTAATAGTATCCTACTGTGTTTAGATTATTTTAGCCTTGATTTAGTCAATATTATCCTACTCTGCTTGTGTTATTTTACACTAGATTTACATGCACGTATAGTAAATTTTCGAATTTTAGTCCTTTGAAAATTTTGGGTCTATGGAAATTATGGACTGTCAAAATAATATTTAAACCTCATTTAATTAATATTATTCTAATTAGCATTATAATACAAATTATTTTCATGTAGTTGAACATTAATTCTATCTTGACGGCTTCCATCAAACTCTTCCTATTTGATAATAATTTTTATCATCCATGTTTTGCTTAATTACTCCATTTCAAAATATTAAAATTTCTTTTTGATCATATCTTTACGAATTAATTTTATTTATTGATAAACCAAACCCAACATAAAAAATTAATTTTCTTAGGAAATAAACTTCAAATGTTTTTAATATGTTTTCTTTCTACTAGCCTTTTTTTTTTTTCGGGTTTAACAAAACTTTAAACAAACAACTTTGTTACACCTCTTAAAAGTATATATTTATGGTAAAGCTCAAAGTCATTTATAGCAACTACTTTTTAATGATCCATTGACTTTCAAATAAATGGCCTAATAGAAACCTCCTTCCATAGTGTGATATTCTATATTTTTATTTTGTTTTATTAAAAAATAAAAAGTATACATTTTTATAAGAAAAAGTAGTTATATATGCCTTTTATTTTTAGTAAAATAAAAAGTATATATATGTTATATATGTATGTGTTTTTTGTAAGAAAAATAAAACTATATAAATATAAAAACAAAAAACAATACTACATTAATAAGGATTTATGATATTGTATTAAAAAGTATTAATGATTATAGATGCAAATAGCTTAAAGTTTGTCCACATGGTAATAATTATTATGTGAAAAAATCCATTGAATACAATTTCTATAATTTTTTTTTTATATCTCAAAAACAATAAATCGCGGCCTTAGTTACGTAGCATATATATTGTTGGGGATGATAAAGTCTAATTCATTTGCAATTTTGACCCATGACGCGTAACTCATTCATCTATTTTTTTTCAGTATAAGTTAGGGAGGGAAACCACAAACCTACGGTATTATGACTTTTAAATAAATAAGAGTCGTCAAATACTGATTCTCACGATCGAACTCATGACGTTGTATTGAATTTATTACTATCAAATAATGAAACTATCAAGCCACCAAATTATAAAATTGACAAATAAAGGGGATACTTTTTTTTTTTTACTAGCAAACCTTCTTGTAATAATTAAAAAAAAAAAGAGTTGAATCTATCAACGATCTATTGACATAAAGATTCAAATATATTTGAAATGCATTAAATTTGTTTGCATTTGTGTTACGTTTGCAAAAAATTATGGATTGCCACTCCTTAAATATAGATGAATAAAGTACTTAAGCGAACCTTGTAATATTTGAGTCACATATAAATAAGTATATAACAAAGAAGAATTCTTTAATTCCATCAGTTTTTAGTTTTGCTATTTTAAATTTTGCATTGGGTCATGTGATAATGCGTTTTCCTCTCACAAAGTTATTTATTAGTGTGTGAGAACAAGTAATTCTCACCTCTCAGTGATCGTTTAAACTTCAACCTATTATTAGTCTTTGACAAATATAGCCAATAAAAATTGGGGAAATTTTCCCTTCAATAATATCGATTTTCTAGTTGAATATAAAAGGGGGATGGATGACTATGGAACAACCATTCCAATTTCTAAGTTTACAATTTGCCATCAAAGAAAATAGTTAAGCAAAGGACAATACACTTAAAGGATGGGATTGAGACTAAACTTTATGTCAATACTACCTTTGTTATTATCGTTTGCATATATTGCTAAAGCCCAATACACAGCTGGTGCAGTATTTGATATCACTAAATCGGCGCCAAACCTAATGATGATGTTACTACGGTTAGTATCTACTAGTTTGTTAACCCCTTTAATTTATATATAAATAAATACATTTATTTGAAGTAGAATTCAATTTATAGGCTTTAGCAACCGCATGGAAGGAAGCATGTGCATCAACCACTCCAAGTAAAGTGTTGATTCCAAAAGGAGTTTACAAATTAAAAGAATCCGAGCTCAAAGGCCCTTGCAAGAGTTCTATTGAGCTTCAAATTGAAGGGACATTACAAGCTCCTCAAACCCGGAAGGAGAAGGATGGGTCACTTTGGAAAATATCGACAAATTGACTTTGTCGGGCACTCGGGATTCTTGATGGTCAAGGAGAATCGGGGTGGGCAAAGAATGATTGTCACAAAAGAAGGAATGTACCAAGCTTCCCATGGTAAATGCTCTAGATACAAGAGATTTTTGTGCTTATCCTTATGGTACAAAATTTAATTTCATAATCTCAATTAGCATGTACATTTTAACACTTACTTTTTTTCTTTTTTTTGCAGAATTTGAGATTTAATTTCATCAACAATTCAATTGTGAAGGACATAACTTCATTGGATAGTAAAAATTTCCATATCAATCTTTTGGGTTGCAAAAATCTTACTTTTGATCACTTGACAATTACTGCACCAGAGAATAGCCCCAATACTGATGGAATTCATATTGGACATTCGGAGCAGATTAATATTATGAATACACAAATTGCAACCGGAGATGATTGTGTGTCTGTAGGGTATACTAACAAACAAATAACTATTAGTAATGTCACTTGTGGACCAGGACATGGAATTGCCATCGGAAGCTTGGGCAAATACAAGACTGAAGAAACTGTGGAAGGAGTTACCGTGAAAAATTGCAAATTAATCAGTACTACGAATGGTGTCCGAATTAAATCATGGCCAGATTCAGCCGTCGCATACCCAGTCTCTGACTTGCATTTTGAAGATATTGAAATGGTTAATGTTAGCAATCCTGTCATTATAGACCAAGAATATTGTCCATGGAATCAATGCAACCGAAAGGTATATATGTTGAAATTATGACACATTCATTTCTAACTTATTATTAGCTCTAACTGCTATTAAAAAACCTCAAATTATAAGCTTTATATTTTATGTCTAAATTTTTATTTTTATTTCTATCATGTTTAGGTTCCATCAAAAATTAAAATCAGCAAAGTTAGCTTCAAGAATATTAAAGGTACTTCTGCAACTCCAGTAGCAGTCAAATTTGTTTGTAGCAAGAGTCTTCCATGTGAAGATGTAGAAATTGCTGATATTGATCTCACTTACGACGGAAAAGAAGGACCGATTGTTTCTGAATGTGCAAATGTCAAACCCATCGTTTCTGGAAAGCAAAACCCTCCCATATGTGCTAAGCTCACTCCTCGCTGACGCTTCATCAACGTACTAATCTTTTTTACAATGGCATAATTTCTTAATGAGCGACGATTTAAAGTTTCAATTTTTATTTCAAGAAAAATAATTAATTATGTAACATTTCTTTCTAATTAACTACAAAATTTAAGATTGTTGTTCCTTTAATAAATGGTGTAACGACCCAAGATTTTAGAGCTTATTATATAGTTCGACTGCCATATTTGTAATCTTGGAATGTAATGTAAGAAAACCCAAGGAAATATATTATAATTAAAGAAGAATCTTTAGATTTGAAGTCTCAAAATAAATCATTGTGTAAACTGCTTAAAATAATAGTGAGCAATCATATAAAATATGATTTTGCAGAATAAGGAAAATGAATCTAAGAAATTCAAATATAAACAAAGCCAATAAAATAAAATAATCGATGACATGGTAAATTAGAGTATTTTGGCTAATTTAGTGTTATAGTTTCTTTTTTTTGTTTTTTTTTTTTATAATGGTTTAAGGTGTTAGTTTTGACTAGGTTGTCTGTTTTGGGCCTGGTTTTGTTATTTGAGGCTCGAGATTCAGTTGAACTTTTAATAGTCTAGTTTGTGAATTTGGCCTATGTAAGGAGCCCTTACCCCTTATCGGGTCTGTGGATTATCACATGTGTATATGTTGTTGCCTATGATTGTTTGTTGTGCATTGTTGATTCCTATTCAAGTATAATTACAAGTTAGCATATGTACTGCATCAGCCTTTGCGTCATTGTTGATATCTCGATATGATTGAATATTGTAGATGCATGTTTGGCCGAGATGTTCCAAGCTGAGCTAGCCTAGCTTTCTCTTATTGTTATTGTTGCGTGTCATACCAAGATTTTCCACGGTTAACTAGCACACACTGCGCTCATTCCATTGGGGACCAGATGATCCAGCATCCCAAGGAGGACCTGAGAGATGACTGTTGTTCCAAAAGGAACTTGTATGTTGTCGCAAAGGGAACCATATCTTGTTTGCGGTTCCAAAACGAAACTTATGATTTATAGCACGTGCTGATGCCCGGTATAGATGTCATCCGAGTTACGGGTATCAGATAGAGGTGATGATAAGGTTGTAAGGCGATGAGCGATCCCATTCGCAGTTAGTGATAGAGGATGGTTGGTCGACTGGAGCACTCTACCTACCAGAGTTCTCATGACAGTATCCTAGGTGTCTTGCCATTGTTTTTGGATTGCCTGGGTGATATCCTAATTCGAACGGTACTTGTACTGTTGTGTGACTCTTGAGGGCCACAAAGTTGCACTGCTTCTCGCCGAGGACATTCTACTTGATATAGGTAGCCCAGTTTTCCAAGTGAGTTATAGGATTCTAGAGGGTATTTCGATCCTTGGCACATGTCGTGGGACGGTTCGCTGGAGCATGGGTCTGAGTACCCTTTGATGTAAATGTTTTATTAAAATATTATGGCTTATATTGTATTATATTATATGCTCTAGTGCATGTATACATGTTGTACCTCGAGTAGTGGATTCTTATTGAGTGTCAAAACTCACCCATTTCCATGTTGATTTTGTTGGCTTTTTGGCCATCTAAAATTAATTAATGAATGGATTAATGTTTTGATGATACAAACTTAATATTTATTTGCTAAAAAATTTAGTGTCGTAGAGTTGTCTTTTTGTAGAGGTTGGAATAACAATTCAATTGCATTTTGAATTACTCAAATCAAAGTTGAGATGAAAAAGTTACAGCCTAAACAAGTTTGAATGGTAAATCGCGACGTGATGAGTTTGCAAAAATTGGCCAATCCAAGAGTGAAGTCTTGAATGTTTGACACTTGCGACTTTTTTGTGTTTTAACAAAGTCAAAAGTAAAAGAAAAAGGAAAATGAAGATATACACTATTATATTATTATTTGAGCATGCGTCAACTTTTTTAAAATGAAAAGAAATTTATATCTTCTTATATTTCTTTTATATGTTTGTCTAAATACTAACTTTTTGAATATTATAGTGTTATTATTCATTGTATCTAATGGTAACTTTCTCGATATCTTCTTTTATTTTCGCAATTAATTTATTGTTATATTTTATAATTTTTTTAGATGTTTATTTTGATTGTTTTAATTTTATCTTGACATATTCTATACCAATCTTAATATCGAATTAAAGAGGGTGCTTGAAGTTGGTGTTTGGAAATTTGCTATTTATTTTGCATCGTATTCTCTGTTAAATTTATTCCTTAGTAAAAAGTATATTAATTTGTTTAATTAGACCCACATTAGGAAAAAGTTTTATAAGAATGAAAGAAATCTTATACACTCGCTTGGGGTTGCCATACTTATACAATAGATTTTCTCACGGGTGCTTGGAACAAGATATATACCAAGGCTATTGATGTGACTATTACAAACGTTACAGAGTCTAGATATCATTCTAGCATAACTATTTTAATTATTGATGTTGTACGATCTTTGATATATTTTATGGCTTTAAGGATCCTCTTAAATACTTATTAAATGAATTATTTTTACCGTTTTAAGTTGCCATTTGGGAAATTTTACCGTAGATTTACATGCACGTGTAGTAAATTTCAAGATTTTAGCCCTTTGGAAATTTTGGGTTTCTATATGTGGACTATATATCCAAATATACTTAGATCTCATTTAATTAATAGTATCCTACTGTGTTTAGATTATTTTAGCCTTGATTTAGTCAATATTATCCTACTCTGCTTGTGTTATTTTACACTAGATTTACATGCACGTATAGTAAATTTTCGAATTTTAGTCCTTTGAAAATTTTGGGTCTATGGAAATTATGGACTGTCAAAATAATATTTAAACCTCATTTAATTAATATTATTCTAATTAGCATTATAATACAAATTATTTTCATGTAGTTGAACATTAATTCTATCTTGACGGCTTCCATCAAACTCTTCCTATTTGATAATAATTTTTATCATCCATGTTTTGCTTAATTACTCCATTTCAAAATATTAAAATTTCTTTTTGATCATATCTTTACGAATTAATTTTATTTATTGATAAACCAAACCCAACATAAAAAATTAATTTTCTTAGGAAATAAACTTCAAATGTTTTTAATATGTTTTCTTTCTACTAGCCTTTTTTTTTTTTTCAGGTTTAACAAAACTTTAAACAAACAACTTTGTTACACCTCTTAAGAGTATATATTTATGGTAAAGCTCAAAGTCATTTATAGCAACTACTTTTTAATGATCCATTGACTTTCAAATAAATGGCCTAATAGAAACCTCCTTCCATAGTGTGATATTCTATATTTTTATTTTGTTTTATTAAAAAATAAAAAGTATACATTTTTATAAGAAAAAGTAGTTATATATGCCTTTTATTTTTAGTAAAATAAAAAAGTATATATGTTATATATGTATGTGTTTTTTGTAAGAAAAATAAAACTATATAAATATAAAAACAAAAAACAATACTACATTAATAAGGATTTATGATATTGTATTAAAAAGTATTAATGATTATAGATGCAAATAGCTTAAAGTTTGTCCACATGGTAATAATTATTATGTGAAAAAATCCATTGAATACAATTTCTATAATTTTTTTTTTATATCTCAAAAACAATAAATCGCGGCCTTAGTTACGTAGCATATATATTGTTGGGGATGATAAAGTCTAATTCATTTGCAATTTTGACCCATAACGCGTAACTCATTCATCTATTTTTTTTCAGTATAAGTTAGGGAGGGAAACCACAAACCTACGGTATTATGACTTTTAAATAAATAAGAGTCGTCAAATACTGATTCTCACGATCGAACTCATGACGTTGTATTGAATTTATTACTATCAAATAATGAAACTATCAAGCCACCAAATTATAAAATTGACAAATAAAGGGGATACTTTTTTTTTTTACTAGCAAACCTTCTTGTAATAATTAAAAAAAAAAAAGAGTTGAATCTATCAACGATCTATTGACATAAAGATTCAAATATATTTGAAATGCATTAAATTTGTTTGCATTTGTGTTACGTTTGCAAAAAATTATGGATTGCCACTCCTTAAATATAGATGAATAAAGTACTTAAGCGAACCTTGTAATATTTGAGTCACATATAAATAAGTATATAACAAAGAAGAATTCTTTAATTCCATCAGTTTTTTAGTTTTTGCTATTTTAAATTTTGCATTGGGTCATGTGATAATGCGTTTTCCTCTCACAAAGTTATTTATTAGTGTGTGAGAACAAGTAATTCTCACCTCTCAGTGATCGTTTAAACTTCAACCTATTATTAGTCTTTGACAAATATAGCCAATAAAAATTGGGGAAATTTTCCCTTCAATAATATCGATTTTCTAGTTGAATATAAAAGGGGGATGGATGACTATGGAACAACCATTCCAATTTCTAAGTTTACAATTTGCCATCAAAGAAAATAGTTAAGCAAAGGACAATACACTTAAAGGATGGGATTGAGACTAAACTTTATGTCAATACTACCTTTGTTATTATCGTTTGCATATATTGCTAAAGCCCAATACACAGCTGGTGCAGTATTTGATATCACTAAATCTGGCGCCAAACCTAATGATGATGTTACTACGGTTAGTATCTACTAGTTTGTTAACCCCTTTAATTTATATATAAATAAATACATTTATTTGAAGTAGAATTCAATTTATAGGCTTTAGCAACCGCATGGAAGGAAGCATGTGCATCAACCACTCCAAGTAAAGTGTTGATTCCAAAAGGAGTTTACAAATTAAAAGAATCCGAGCTCAAAGGCCCTTGCAAGAGTTCTATTGAGCTTCAAATTGAAGGGACATTACAAGCTCCCTCAAACCCGGAAGGAGAAGGATGGGTCACTTTGGAAAATATCGACAAATTGACTTTGTCGGACACTCGGGATTCTTGATGGTCAAGGAGAATCGGGGTGGGCAAAGAATGATTGTCACAAAAGAAGGAATGTACCAAGCTTCCCATGGTAAATGCTCTAGATACAAGAGATTTTTGTGCTTATCCTTATGGTACAAAATTTAATTTCATAATCTCAATTAGCATGTACATTTTAACACTTACTTTTTTTTTTTTTTGCAGAATTTGAGATTTAATTTCACAACAATTCAATTGTGAAGGACATAACTTCATTGGATAGTAAAAATTTCCATATCAATCTTTTGGGTTGCAAAAATCTTACTTTTGATCACTTGACAATTCTTGCACTGGAGAATAGCCCCAATCTTGATGGAATTCATATTGGACATTCGAGCAGATTAATATTATGAATACACAAATTGCAACCGGAGATGATTGTGTGTCCATGGGGTATACTAACAAACAAATAACTATTAGTAATGTCACTTGTGGACCAGGACATGGAATTGCCATCGGAAGCTTGGGCAAATACAAGATGAAGAAAGCGTGGAAGGAGTTACTGTGAAAAATTGCAAATTAATCAATTACTACGAATGGTGTCCGAATTAAATCATGGCGGATTCAGTAATCGCATACCCAGTCTCGACTTGCATTTTGAAGATATTGAAATGGTTAATGTTAGCAATCCTGTCATTATAGACCAAGAATATTGTCCATGGAATCAATGCAACCGAAAGGTATATATGTTGAAATTATGACACATTCATTTCTAACTTATTATTAGCTCTAACTGCTATTAAAAAACCTCAAATTATAAGCTTTATATTTTATGTCTAAATTTTTATTTTTATTTCTATCATGTTTAGGTTCCATCAAAAATTAAAATCAGCAAAGTTAGCTTCAAGAATATTAAAGGTACTACGCAACTCCAGAGTGATCAAATTTGTTTGTAGCAAGAGTCTTCCATGTGAAGATGTAGAAATTGCTGATATTGATCTCACTTACGACGGAAAAGAAGGACCGATTGTTTCTGAATGTGCAAATGTCAAACCCATCGTTTCTGGAAAGCAAAACCCTCCCATATGTGCTAAGCCTGCTCCTGCTGACGCTTCATCAACGTACTAATCTTTTTACAATGGCATAATTTCTTAATGAGCGACGATTTAAAGTTTCAATTTTTATTTCAAGAAAAATAATTAATTATGTAACATTTCTTTCTAATTAACTACAAAATTTAAGATTGTTGTTCCCTTTAATAAATGGTGTAACGACCCAAGATTTTAGAGCTTATTATATAGTTCGACTGCCATATTTGTAATCTTGGAATGTAATGTAAGAAAACCCAAGGAAATATATTATAATTAAAGAAGAATCTTTAGATTTGAAGTCTCAAAATAAATCATTGTGTAAACTGCTTAAAATAATAGTGAGCAATCATATAAAATATGATTTTGCAGAATAAGGAAAATGAATCTAAGAAATTCAAATATAAACAAAGCCAATAAAATAAAATAATCGATGACATGGTAAATTAGAGTATTTTGGCTAATTTAGTGTTATAGTTTCTTTTGTTTTTTTGTTTTTTTTTTTTTTTATAATGGTTTAAGGTGTTAGTTTTGACTAGGTTGTCTGTTTTGGGCCTGGTTTTGTTATTTGAGGCTCGAGATTCAGTTGAACTTTTAATAGTCTAGTTTGTGAATTTGGCCTATGTAAGGAGCCCTTACCCCTTATCGGGTCTGTGGATTATCACATGTGTATATGTTGTTGCCTATGATTGTTTGTTGTGCATTGTTGATTCCTATTCAAGTATAATTACAAGTTAGCATATGTACTTGCATCGACCTTTGCGTCATTGTTGATATCTCGATATGATTGAATATTGTAGATGCATGTTTGGCCGAGATGTTCCAAGCTGAGCTAGCCTAGCTTTCTCTTATTGTTATTGTTGCGTGTCATACCAAGATTTTCCACGGTTAACTAGCACACACTGCGCTCATTCCATTGGGGACCAGATGATCCAGCATCCCAAGGAGGACCTGAGAGATGACTGGCATTGTTCCAAAAGGAACTTGTATGTTGTCGCAAAGGGAACCATATCTTGTTTGCGGTTCCAAAACGAAACTTATGATTTATAGCACGTGCTGATGCCCGGTATAGATGTCATCCGAGTTACGGGTATCAGATAGAGGTGATGATAAGGTTGTAAGGCGATGGCGATCCCATTCGCATTAGTGATAGAGGATGGTTGGTCGACTGGAGCACTCTACCTACCAGAGTTCTCATGGCGATATCCTAGGTGTCTTGCCATTGTTTTTGGATTGCACAGGTGATATCCTAATTCGAACGGTACTTGTATCTTTGTTGTGTGACTCTTGAGGGCCACAAAGTTGCACCTTTCGCCGAGGACATTCTACTTGATATAGGTAGCCCAGATTTTCCAAGTGAGTTATAGGATTCTAGAGGGTATTTCGATCCTTGGCACATGTCGTGGGACGGTTCGCTGGAGCATGGGTCTGAGTACCCTTTGATGTAAATGTTTTATTAAAATATTATGGCTTATATTGTATTATATTATATGCTCTAGTGCATGTATACATGTTGTACCTCGAGTAGTGGATTCTTATTGAGTGTCAAAACTCACCCATTTCCATGTTGATTTTGTTGGCTTTTTGGCCATCTAAAATTAATTAATGAATGGATTAATGTTTTGATGATACAAACTTAATATTTATTTGCTAAAAAATTTAGTGTCGTAAAGTTGTCTTTTTGTAGAGGTTGGAATAACAATTCAATTGCATTTTGAATTACTCAAATCAAAGTTGAGATGAAAAAGTTACAGCCTAAACAAGTTTGAATGGTAAATCGCGACGTGATGAGTTTGCAAAAATTGGCCAATCCAAGAGTGAAGTCTTGAATGTTTGACACTTGCGACTTTTTTGTGTTTTAACAAAGTCAAAAGTAAAAGAAAAAGGAAAATGAAGATATACACTATTATATTATTATTTGAGCATGCGTCAACTTTTTTAAAATGAAAAGAAATTTATATCTTCTTATATTTCTTTTATATGTTTGTCTAAATACTAACTTTTTGAATATTATAGTGTTATTATTCATTGTATCTAATGGTAACTTTCTCGATATCTTCTTTTATTTTCGCAATTAATTTATTGTTATATTTTATAATTTTTTTAGATGTTTATTTTGATTGTTTTAATTTTATCTTGACATATTCTATACCAATCTTAATATCGAATTAAAGAGGGTGCTTGAAGTTGGTGTTTGGAAATTTGCTATTTATTTTGCATCGTATTCTCTGTTAAATTTATTCCTTAGTAAAAAGTATATTAATTTGTTTAATTAGACCCACATTAGGAAAAAGTTTTATAAGAATGAAAGAAATCTTATACACTCGCTTGGGGTTGCCATACTTATACAATAGATTTTCTCACGGGTGCTTGGAACAAGATATATACCAAGGCTATTGATGTGACTATTACAAGCGTTACAGAGTCTAGATATCATTCTAGCATAACTATTTTAATTATTGATGTTGTACGATCTTTGATATATTTTATGGCTTTAAGGATCCTCTTAAATACTTATTAAATGAATTATTTTACCGTTTTAAGTTGCCATTTGGGAAATTTTACCGTAGATTTACATGCACGTGTAGTAAATTTCAAGATTTTAGCCCTTTGGAAATTTTGGGTTTCTATATGTGGACTATATATCCAAATATACTTAGATCTCATTTAATTAATAGTATCCTACTGTGTTTAGATTATTTTAGCCTTGATTTAGTCAATATTATCCTACTCTGCTTGTGTTATTTTACACTAGATTTACATGCACGTATAGTAAATTTTCGAATTTTAGTCCTTTGAAAATTTTGGGTCTATGGAAATTATGGACTGTCAAAATAATATTTAAACCTCATTTAATTAATATTATTCTAATTAGCATTATAATACAAATTATTTTCATGTAGTTGAACATTAATTCTATCTTGACGGCTTCCATCAAACTCTTCCTATTTGATAATAATTTTTATCATCCATGTTTTGCTTAATTACTCCATTTCAAAATATTAAAATTTCTTTTTGATCATATCTTTACGAATTAATTTTATTTATTGATAAACCAAACCCAACATAAAAAATTAATTTTCTTAGGAAATAAACTTCAAATGTTTTTAATATGTTTTCTTTCTACTAGCCTTTTTTTTTTTCGGGTTTAACAAAACTTTAAACAAACAACTTTGTTACACCTCTTAAGAGTATATATTTATGGTAAAGCTCAAAGTCATTTATAGCAACTACTTTTTAATGATCCATTGACTTTCAAATAAATGGCCTAATAGAAACCTCCTTCCATAGTGTGATATTCTATATTTTTCTTTTGTTTTATTAAAAAATAAAAAGTATACATTTTTATAAGAAAAAGTAGTTATATATGCCTTTTATTTTTAGTAAAATAAAAAAGTATATATGTTATATATGTATGTGTTTTTTGTAAGAAAAATAAAACTATATAAATATAAAAACAAAAAACAATACTACATTAATAAGGATTTATGATATTGTATTAAAAAGTATTAATGATTATAGATGCAAATAGCTTAAAGTTTGTCCACATGGTAATAATTATTATGTGAAAAAATCCATTGAATACAATTTCTATAATTTTTTTTTTATATCTCAAAAACAATAAATCGCGGCCTTAGTTACGTAGCATATATATTGTTGGGGATGATAAAGTTTAATTCATTTGCAATTTTGACCCATGACGCGTAACTCATTCATCTATTTTTTTTCAGTATAAGTTAGGGAGGGAAACCACAAACCTACAGTATTATGACTTTTAAATAAATAAGAGTCGTCAAATACTGATTCTCACGATCGAACTCATGACGTTGTATTGAATTTATTACTATCAAATAATGAAACTATCAAGCCACCAAATTATAAAATTGACAAATAAAGAGGATACTTTTTTTTTTACTAGCAAACCTTCTTGTAATAATTAAAAAAAAAAAAGAGTTGAATCTATCAACGATCTATTGACATAAAGATTCAAATATATTTGAAATGCATTAAATTTGTTTGCATTTGTGTTACGTTTGCAAAAAATTATGGATTGCCACTCCTTAAATATAGATGAATAAAGTACTTAAGCGAACCTTGTAATATTTGAGTCACATATAAATAAGTATATAACAAAGAAGAATTCTTTAATTCCATCAGTTTTTAGTTTTTGCTATTTTAAATTTTGCATTGGGTCATGTGATAATGCGTTTTCCTCTCACAAAGTTATTTATTAGTGTGTGAGAACAAGTAATTCTCACCTCTCAGTGATCGTTTAAACTTCAACCTATTATTAGTCTTTGACAAATATAGCCAATAAAAATTGGGGAAATTTTCCCTTCAATAATATCGATTTTCTAGTTGAATATAAAAGGGGGATGGATGACTATGGAACAACCATTCCAATTTCTAAGTTTACAATTTGCCATCAAAGAAAATAGTTAAGCAAAGGACAATACACTTAAAGGATGGGATTGAGACTAAACTTTATGTCAATACTACCTTTGTTATTATCGTTTGCATATATTGCTAAAGCCCAATACACAGTGGTGCAGTATTTGATATCACTAAATCTGGCGCCAAACCTAATGATGATGTTACTACGGTTAGTATCTACTAGTTTGTTAACCCCTTTAATTTATATATAAATAAATACATTTATTTGAAGTAGAATTCAATTTATAGGCTTTAGCAACCGCATGGAAGGAAGCATGTGCATCAACCACTCCAAGTAAAGTGTTGATTCCAAAAGGAGTTTACAAATTAAAAGAATCCGAGCTCAAAGGCCCTTGCAAGAGTTCTATTGAGCTTCAAATTGAAGGGACATTACAAGCTCCCTCAAACCCGGAAGGAGAAGGATGGGTCACTTTGGAAAATATCGACAAATTGACTTTGTCGGGCACTGGGATTCTTGATGGTCAAGGAGAATCGGGGTGGGCAAAGAATGATTGTCACAAAAAGAAGGAATGTACCAAGCTTCCCATGGTAAATGCTCTAGATACAAGAGATTTTTGTGCTTATCCTTATGGTACAAAATTTAATTTCATAATCTCAATTAGCATGTACATTTTAACACTTACTTTTTTTCTTTTTTTTGCAGAATTTGAGATTTAATTTCGTCAACAATTCAATTGTGAAGGACATAACTTCATTGGATAGTAAAAATTTCCATATCAATCTTTTGGGTTGCAAAAATCTTACTTTTGATCACTTGACAATTACTGCACCAGAGAATAGCCCCAATACTGATGGAATTCATATTGGACATTCGGAGCAGATTAATATTATGAATACACAAATTGCAACCGGAGATGATTGTGTGTCTGTAGGGTATACTAACAAACAAATAACTATTAGTAATGTCACTTGTGGACCAGGACATGGAATTGCCATCGGAAGCTTGGGCAAATACAAGACTGAAGAAACTGTGGAAGGAGTTACCGTGAAAAATTGCAAATTAAACAGTACTACGAATGGTGTCCGAATTAAATCATGGCGGATTCAAATGTCGCATACCCAGTCTCTGACTTGCATTTTGAAGATATTGAAATGGTTAATGTTAGCAATCCTGTCATTATAGACCAAGAATATTGTCCATGGAATCAATGCAACCGAAAGGTATATATGTTGAAATTATGACACATTCATTTCTAACTTATTATTAGCTCTAACTGCTATTAAAAAACCTCAAATTATAAGCTTTATATTTTATGTCTAAATTTTTATTTTTATTTCTATCATGTTTAGGTTCCATCAAAAATTAAAATCAGCAAAGTTAGCTTCAAGAATATTAGAGGTATACACGCAACTCGATGTGATCAAATTTGTTTGTAGCAAGAGTCTTCCATGTGAAGATGTAGAAATTGCTGATATTGATCTCACTTACGACGGAAAAGAAGGACCGATTGTTTCTGAATGTGCAAATGTCAAACCCATCGTTTCTGGAAAGCAAAACCCTCCCATATGTGCTAAGCCTGCTCCTGCTGACGCTTCATCAACGTACTAATCTTTTTACAATGACATAATTTCTTAATGAGCGACGATTTAAAGTTTCAATTTTTATTTCAAGAAAAATAATTAATTATGTAACATTTCTTTCTAATTAACTACAAAATTTAAGATTGTTGTTCCCTTTAATAAATGGTGTAACGACCCAAGATTTTAGAGCTTATTATATAGTTCGACTGCCATATTTGTAATCTTGGAATGTAATGTAAGAAAACCCAAGGAAATATATTATAATTAAAGAAGAATCTTTAGATTTGAAGTCTCAAAATAAATCATTGTGTAAACTGCTTAAAATAATAGTGAGCAATCATATAAAATATGATTTTGCAGAATAAGGAAAATGAATCTAAGAAATTCAAATATAAACAAAGCCAATAAAATAAAATAATCGATGACATGGTAAATTAGAGTATTTTGGCTAATTTAGTGTTATAGTTTCTTTTGTTTTTGTTTTTTTTTTTTTATAATGGTTTAAGGTGTTAGTTTTGACTAGGTTGTCTGTTTTGGGCCTGGTTTTGTTATTTGAGGCTCGAGATTCAGTTGAACTTTTAATAGTCTAGTTTGTGAATTTGGCCTATGTAAGGAGCCCTTACCCCCTTATCGGTCTGTGGATTATCACATGTGTATATGTTGTTGCCTATGATTGTTTGTTGTGCATTGTTGATTCCTATTCAAGTATAATTACAAGTTAGCATATGTACTGCATCGACCTTTGCGTCATTGTTGATATCTCGATATGATTGAATATTGTAGATGCATGTTTGGCCGAGATGTTCCAAGCTGAGCTAGCCTAGCTTTCTCTTATTGTTATTGTTGCGTGTCATACCAAGATTTTCCACGGTTAACTAGCACACACTGCGCTCATTCCATTGGGGACCAGATGATCCAGCATCCCAAGGAGGACCTGAGAGATGACTGTTGTTCCAAAAGGGACTTGTATGTTGTCGCAAAGGGAACCATATCTTGTTTGCGGTTCCAAAACGAAACTTATGATTTATAGCACGTGCTGATGCCCGGTATAGATGTCATCCGAGTTACGGGTATCAGATAGAGGTGATGATAAGGTTGTAAGGCGATGAGCGATCCCATTCGCAGTTAGTGATAGAGGATGGTTGGTCGACTGGAGCACTCTACCTACCAGAGTTCTCATGACAGTATCCTAGGTGTTTTGCCATTGTTTTTGGATTGCCTGGGTGATATCCTAATTCGAACGGTACTTGTACTGTTGTGTGACTCTTGAGGGCCACAAAGTTGCCTGCTCGCCGAGGACATTCTACTTGATATAGGTAGCCCAGTTTTCCAAGTGAGTTATAGGATTCTAGAGGGTATTTCGATCCTTGGCACATGTCGTGGGACGGTTCGCTGGAGCATGGGTCTGAGTACCCTTTTATGTAAATGTTTTATTAAAGTATTATGGCTTATATTGTATTATATTATATGCTCTAGTGCATGTATACATGTTGTACCTCGAGTAGTGGATTCTTATTGAGTGTTAAAACTCACCCATTTCCATGTCGATTTTGTTGGCTTTTTGGCCATCTAAAATTAATTAATGAATGGATTAATGTTTTGATGATACAAACTTAATATTTATTTGCTAAAAAATTTAGTGTCTTAAAGTTGTCTTTTTGTAGAGGTTGGAATAACAATTCAATTACATTTTGAATTACTCAAATCAGAGTTGACATGAAAAAGTTACAGCATAAACAAGTTTGAATGGTAAATCGCGACGTGATGACTTTGCAAAAATTGGCCAATCCAAGAGTGAAGTCTTGAATGTTTGACACTTGCGACTTTTTTGTGTTTTAACAAAGTCAAAAGTAAAAGAAAAAGGAAAATGAAGGTAAACACTATTATATTATTATTTGAGCATGCGTCAACTTTTTTAAAATGAAAAGAAATTTATATCTTCTTATATTTCTTTTATATGTTTGTCTAAATACAACTTTTTGAATATTATAGTGTTATTATTCATTGTATCTAATGGTAACTTTCTCGATATCCTTTTATTTTCGCAATTAATTTATTGTTATATTTTATAATTTTTTTAGATGTTTATTTTGATTGTTTTAATTTTATCTTGACATATTCTATACCAATCTTAATATCGAATTAAAGAGGGTGCTTGAAGTTGGTGTTTGGAAATTTGCTATTTATTTTGCATCGTATTCTCTGTTAAATTTATTCCTTAGTAAAAAGTATATTAATTTGTTTAATTAGACCCACATTAGGAAAAAGTTTTATAAGAATGAAAGAAATCTTATACACTCGCTTGGGGTTGCCATACTTATACAATAGATTTTCTCACGGGTGCTTGGAACAAGATATAGACCAAGGCTATTGATGTGACTATTACAAACGTTACAGAGTCTAGATATCATTCTAGCATAACTATTTTAATTATTGATGTTGTACGATCTTTGATATATTTTATGGCTTTAAGGATCCTCTTAAATACTTATTAAATGAATTATTTTTACCGTTTTAAGTTGCCATTTGGGAAATTTTACCGTAGATTTACATGCACGTGTAGTAAATTTCAAGATTTTAGCCCTTTGGAAATTTTGGGGTTCTATATGTGGACTATATATCCAAATATACTTAGATCTCATTTAATTAATAGTATCCTACTGTGTTTAGATTATTTTAGCCTTGATTTAGTCAATATTATCCTACTCTGCTTGTGTTATTTTACACTAGATTTACATGCACGTATAGTAAATTTTCGAATTTTAGTCCTTTGAAAATTTTGGGTCTATGGAAATTATGGACTGTCAAAATAATATTTAAACCTCATTTAATTAATATTATTCTAATTAGCATTATAATACAAATTATTTTCATGTAGTTGAACATTAATTCTATCTTGACGGCTTCCATCAAACTCTTCCTATTTGATAATAATTTTTATCATCCATGTTTTGCTTAATTACTCCATTTCAAAATATTAAAATTTCTTTTTGATCATATCTTTACGAATTAATTTTATTTATTGATAAACAAAAACCAACATAAAAAATTAATTTTCTTAGGAAATAAACTTCAAATGTTTTTAATATGTTTTCTTTCTACTAGCCTTTTTTTTTTTCGGGTTTAACAAAACTTTAAACAAACAACTTTGTTACACCTCTTAAAAGTATATATTTATGGTAAAGCTCAAAGTCATTTATAGCAACTACTTTTTAATGATCCATTGACTTTCAAATAAATGGCCTAATAGAAACCTCCTTCCATAGTGTGATATTCTATATTTTTATTTTGTTTTATTAAAAAATAAAAAGTATACATTTTTATAAGAAAAAGTAGTTATATATGCCTTTTATTTTTAGTAAAATAAAAAAGTATATATGTTATATATGTATGTGTTTTTTGTAAGAAAAATAAAACTATATAAATATAAAAACAAAAAACAATACTACATTAATAAGGATTTATTATATTGTATTAAAACTTATTAATAAATTATAGATGCAAATAGTTTAAAGTTTGTCAGCATGTTAATAATTATTTTGTGAAAAAATCCATTGAATACAATTTCTATAATTTTTTTTTATATCTCAAAAACAATAAATCGCGGCCTTAATTACTTAGCATATATATTGTTGGGGATGATAAAGTCTAATTCATTTGCAATTTTGACCCATGACGCGTAACTCATTCATCTATTTTTTTTCAGTATAAGTTAGGGAGGGAAACCACAAACCTACGGTATTATGACTTTTAAATAAATAAGAGCCAAATAATGATTCTCAAGATCGAACGCATGACGTTGTATTGAATTTATTACTATCAAAGAATGAAACTATCAAACCACCAAACTATAAAATTGACAAATAAAGAGGATACTTTTTTTTTACTAGCAAAGCTTATTGTAATAATTTGAAAAAAAGAGAGTTGAATCTATCAACAATCTATTGACATAAAGATTCAAATATATTTGAAATGCATTAAATTTGAATGCACTTGTGTTACGTTTGCAAAAATTATGGATTGCCACTCCTTAAATATAGATGAATAAAGTACTTAAGCGAACCTTGTAATATTTGAGTCACATATAAATAAGTATATAAAAAAGAAGAATTCTTTAATTCCATCAGTTTTTTAGTTTTTGCTATTTTAAATTTTGCATTGGGTCATGTGATAATGCGTTTTCCTCTCACAAAGTTATTTATTAGTGTGTGAGAACAAGTAATTCTCACCTCTCAGTGATCGTTTAAACTTCAACCTATTATTAGTCTTTGACAAATATAGCCAATAAAAATTGGGGAAATTTTTCCTTCAATAATATCGATTTTCTGGTTGAATATAAAAGGGGGATGGATGACTATGGAACAACCATTCCAATTTCTAAGTTTACAATTTGACATCAAAGAAAATAGTTAAGCAAAGGACAATACACGTAAAGGATGGGATTGAGACTAAACTTTATGTCAATACTACCTTTGTTATTATCGTTTGCATATATTGCTAAAGCCCAATACACAGCTGGTGCAGTATTTGATATCATCACTAAATCTGGAGCCAAACCTAATGATGATGTTACTACGGTTAGTATCTACTAGTTTGTTAACCCCTTTAATTTATATATAAATAAATACATTTATTTGAAGTAGAATTCAATTTATAGGCTTTAGCAACCGCATGGAAGGAAGCATGTGCATCAACCACTCCAAGTAAAGTGTTGATTCCAAAAGGAGTTTACAAATTAAAAGAATCCGAGCTCAAAGGCCCTTGCAAGAGTTCTATTGAGCTTCAAATTGAAGGGACATTACAAGCTCCCCCAAACCCGGAAGGAGAAGGATGGGTCACTTTGGAAAATATCGACAAATTGACTTTGTCGGGCACTTTGGATTCTTGATGGTCAAGGAGAATCGGGGTGGGCAAAGAATGATTGTCACAAAAAGAAGGAATGTACCAAGCTTCCCATGGTAAATGCTCTAGATACAAGAGATTTTTGTGCTTATCCTTATGGTACAAAATTTAATTTCATAATCTCAATTAGCATGTACATTTTAACACTTACTTTTTTTTTTTTTGCAGAATTTGAGATTTAATTTCGTCAACAATTCAATTGTGAAGGACATAACTTCATTGGATAGTAAAAATTTCCATATCAATCTTTTGGGTTGCAAAAATCTTACTTTTGATCACTTGACAATTCTCGCACTGAGAATAGCCCCAATCTCGATGGAATTCATATTGGACATTCGAGCGATTAATATTATGAATACACAAATTGCAACCGGAGATGATTGTGTGTCTGTAGGGTATACTAACAAACAAATAGCTATTAGTAATGTCACTTGTGGACCAGGACATGGAATTGCCATCGGAAGCTTGGGAAAATACAAGACTGAAGAAACTGTGGAAGGAGTTACCGTGAAAAATTGCAAATTAATCAGTACTACGAATGGCGTCCGAATTAAATCATGGCCAGATTCAGCCGTCGCATACCCAGTCTCTGACTTGCATTTTGAAGATATTGAAATGGTTAATGTTAGCAATCCTGTCATTATAGACCAAGAATATTGTCCATGGAATCAATGCAACCGAAAGGTATATATGTTGAAATTATGACACATTCATTTCTAACTTATTATTAGCTCTAACTGCTATTAAAAAAGCTCAAATTATAAGCTTTATATTTTATGTCAAAATTTTTATTTTTATTTCTATCATGTTTAGGTTCCATCAAAAATTAAAATCAGCAAAGTTAGCTTCAAGAATATTAAAGGTACTTCTGCAACTCCAGTAGCAGTCAAATTTGTTTGTAGTAAGAGTCTTCCATGTGAAGATGTAGAAATTGCTGATATTGATCTCACTTACGACGGAAAAGAAGGACCGATTGTTTCTGAATGTGCAAATGTCAAACCCATCGTTTCTGGAAAGCAAAACCCTCCCATATGTGCTAAGCCTGCTCCTGCTGACGCTTCATCAACGTACTAATCTTTTTACAATGGCATAATTTCTTAATGAGCGACGATTTAAAGTTTCAATTTTTATTTCAAGAAAAATAATTAATTATGTAACATTTCTTTCTAATTAACTACAAAATTTAAGATTGTTGTTCCCTTTAATAAATGGTGTAACGACCCAAGATTTTAGAGCTTTATTATATAGTTCGACCACTAAATCATAATCTGCTAAAAAAAAAAAGGCCACAGGTAAATTAATAAATATAGTTTTGGAAGAGATTTTTCGTTTAAATAATTCTTAATTAGTTTACCATATTTGTAATCTTGGAATGTAAGAAGGATTTTATTTGAATCTTTAGATTTGAAGTCTAAAAATAAATCATTGTGTAAACTGCTTAAAATAATAGTGAGCAATCATATAAAATATGATTTTGCAGAATAAGGAAAATGAATCTAAGAAATTCAAATATAAACAAAGCCAATAAAATAAAATAATCGATGACATGGTAAATTAGAGTATTTTGGCTAATTTAGTGTTATAGTTTCTTTTTGTTTTTTATTTTATGGTTTAAGGGGTTAGTTTTGACTCGGTTGTCTGTTTTGGGCGTGGTTTTGTTATTTGAGGCTCGAGATTCAGTTGAACTTTTAATAGTCTAGTTTGTGAATTTGGTCTAGGTAAGGACCCCTTATCTCTTATCGTGGTCTGTGGATTATCACATGTGTATATGTTGTTGCCTATGATTGTTTGTTGTGCATTGTTGATTCCTATTCAAGTATAATTACAAGTTAGCATATGTACTGCATCAGTCTTTGCGTCATTGTTGATATCTCGATATGATTGAATATTGTAGATGCATGTTTGGCCGAGATGTTCCAAGCTGAACTAGCCTAGCATTGTCTTATTGTTATTGTTGCGTGTGAGACCAAGATTTTCCACGGTTAACTAGCACACACTGCGCTCATTCCATTGGGGACCAGATGATCCAGCATCCCAAGGAGGACCTGAGAGATGACTATTGTTCCATAAGGAACTTGTATGTTGTCGCAAAGGGAACCATATCTTGTTTGCAGTTCCAAAACGAAACTTATGATTTATAGCACGTGCTGATGCCTGGGATAGATGTCATCCGAGTTACGGGTATCATATAGAGGTGATGATAAGGTTGTAAGGCGATGAGCGATCCCATTCGCAGTTAGTGATAGAGGATGGTTGGTCGACTGGAGCACTCTACCTACCAGAGTTCTCATGACAGTATCCTAGGTGTCTTGCCATTGTTTTTGGAGTGCCTGGGCGATATCCTAATTCGAACGGTACTTGTACTGTTGTGTGAGTCTTGAGGGCCACAAAGTTGCCTGCTCGCCGAGGACATTCTACTTGATATAGGTAGCCCAGTTTTCCAAGTGAGTTATAGGATTCTACAGGGTATTTCGATCCTTGGCACATGTCGTGGGACGGTTTCATTTGGAGCATGGGTCTGAGTACCCTTTGATGTAAATGTTTTATTAAAATATTATGGCTTATATTGTATTATATTATATGCTCTAGTGCATGTATACATGTTGTACCTCGAGTAGTGGATTCTTATTGAGTGTTAAAACTCACCCATTTCCATGTCGATTTTGTTGGCTTTTTGGCCATCTAAAATTAATTAATGAATGGATTAATGTTTTGATGATACAAACTTAATATTTATTTGCTAAAAAATTTAGTGTCTTAAAGTTGTCTTTTTGTAGAGGTTGGAATAACAATTCAATTGCATTTTGAATTACTCAAATCAGAGTTGAGATGAAAAAGTTACAGCATAAACAAGTTTGAATGGTAAATCGCGACGTGATGACTTTGCAAAAATTGGCCAATCCAAGAGTGAAGTCTTGAATGTTTGACACTTGCGACTTTTTTGTGTTTTAACAAAGTCAAAAGTAAAAGGAAAGTAAAAGAAAAAGGAAAATGAAGGTATACACTATTATATTATTATTTGGGCATGTGTGAACTGTTTTAAAATGAAGAGAAATTTATATGTTCTTATATTTCTTTTATGTGTTTGTCTAAATATAACTTTTTGAATATTATAGTGTTATTATTCATTATATATCTAATGGTAACTTTCTCTATATCTTCTTTTATTTTCGCAATTAATTTATTGTTATATTTTATAATTATTTTTATATGTTTATTCTGATTGTTTTAATTTTATCGTGGCATATTCTTTGCCAATCTTAATATCGAATTAAATAGGGTGCTTGAAGTTGTCGTTTGGAAATTTTCTATTTATTTTGCATCGTATTCTTTGTTAAATTGATTCGCTAGTAAAAAAGTATATTAATTCGTTTAATTGGACCCACATTAGGAAAAAGTTTTATAAGAATGAAAGAAATCTTATACACTCGTCTTGGGGTTGTCATACTTCTACAATAAATTTTCTCACAGGTGCTTGGACCATGCCAACGCTATTGATGTGTCTATTACAAACGTTACATTAAAGTCTAGATATCATTCTAGCATAACTATTTTAATTATTGATGTTGTACAATCTTTGATATATTTTATGGCCTTAAGGATCCTCTTAAATACTTATCAAATGAATTATTTTTACCGTTTTAAGTTGCCATTATGGAAATTTTACCGTAGATTTACATGCACGTGTAGTAAATTTCAAGATTTTAGCCCTTTGGAAATTTTGGGTTTCTATATGTGGACTATATATCCAAATATACTTAGATCTCATTTAATTAATAGTATCCTACTGTGTTTAGATTATTTTAGCCTTGATTTAGTCAATATTATCCTACTCTGCTTGTGTTATTTTACACTAGATTTACATGCACGTATAGTAAATTTTCGAATTTTAGTCCTTTGAAAATTTTGGGTCTATGGAAATTATGGACTGTCAAAATAATATTTAGACCTCATTTAATTAATATTATTCTAATTAGCATTATAATACAAATTATTTTCATGTAGTTGAACATTAATTCTATCTTGACGGCTTCCATCAAACTCTTCCTATTGGATAATAATTTTTATCATCCATGTTTTGCTTAATTACTCCATTTCAAAATATTAAAATTTCTTTTTGATCATATCTTGAATTAATTTTATTTATTGATAAACCAAACCCAACATAAAAAATTAATTTTCTTAGGAAATAAACTTCAAATGTTTTTAATATGTTTTCTTTCTACTAGCCTTTTTTTTTTCGGGTTTAACAAAACTTTAAACAAACAACTTTGTTACACCTCTTAAAAGTATATATTTATGGTAAAGCTCAAAGTCATTTATAGCAACTACTTTTTAATGATCCATTGACTTTCAAATAAATGGCCTAATAGAAACCTCCTTCCATAGTGTGATATTCTATATTTTTATTTTGTTTTATTAAAAAATAAAAAGTATACATTTTTATAAGAAAAAGTAGTTATATATGCCTTTTATTTTTAGTAAAATAAAAAAGTATATATGTTATATATGTATGTGTTTTTTGTAAGAAAAATAAAACTATATAAATATAAAAACAAAAAACAATACTACATTAATAAGGATTTATGATATTGTATTAAAACGTATTAATAAATTATAGATGCAAATAGTTTAAAGTTTGTCAGCATGTTAATAATTATTTTGTGAAAAAATCCATTGAATACAATTTCTATAATTTTTTTTTATATCTCAAAAACAATAAATCGCGGCCTTAATTACTTAGCATGTATATTGTTGGGGATGATAAAGTCTAATTCATTTGCAATTTTGACCCATGACGCGTAACTCATTCATCTATTTTTTTTCAGTATAAGTTAGGGAGGGAAACCACAAACCTACGGTATTATGACTTTTAAATAAATAAGAGCCAAATAATGATTCTCAAGATCGAACGCATGACGTTGTATTGAATTTATTACTATCAAAGAATGAAACTATCAAACCACCAAACTATAAAATTGACAAATAAAGAGGATACTTTTTTTTTACTAGCAAAGCTTATTGTAATAATTTGAAAAAAAGAGAGTTGAATCTATCAACAATCTATTGACATAAAGATTCAAATATATTTGAAATGCATTAAATTTGAATGCACTTGTGTTACGTTTGCAAAAAATTATGGATTGCCACTCCTTAAATATAGATGAATAAAGTACTTAAGCGAACCTTGTAATATTTGAGTCACATATAAATAAGTATATAAAAAAGAAGAATTCTTTAATTCCATCAGTTTTTTAGTTTTTGCTATTTTAAATTTTGCATTGGGTCATGTGATAATGCGTTTTCCTCTCACAAAGTTATTTATTAGTGTGTGAGAACAAGTAATTCTCACCTCTCAGTGATCGTTTAAACTTCAACCTATTATTAGTCTTTGACAAATATAGCCAATAAAAATTGGGGAAATTTTTCCTTCAATAATATCGATTTTCTGGTTGAATATAAAAGGGGGATGGATGACTATGGAACAACCATTCCAATTTCTAAGTTTACAATTTGACATCAAAGAAAATAGTTAAGCAAAGGACAATACACGTAAAGGATGGGATTGAGACTAAACTTTATGTCAATACTACCTTTGTTATTATCGTTTGCATATATTGCTAAAGCCCAATACACAGCTGGTGCAGTATTTGATATCACTAAATCTGGCGCCAAACCTAATGATGATGTTACTACGGTTAGTATCTACTAGTTTGTTAACCCCTTTAATTTATATATAAATAAATACATTTATTTGAAGTAGAATTCAATTTATAGGCTTTAGCAACCGCATGGAAGGAAGCATGTGCATCAACCACTCCAAGTAAAGTGTTGATTCCAAAAGGAGTTTACAAATTAAAAGAATCCGAGCTCAAAGGCCCTTGCAAGAGTTCTATTGAGCTTCAAATTGAAGGGACATTACAAGCTCCACCAAACCCGGAAGGAGAAGGATGGGTCACTTTGGAAAATATCGACAAATTGACTTTGTCGGGCACTGGGATTCTTGATGGTCAAGGAGAATCGGGGTGGGCAAAGAATGATTGTCACAAAAAGAAGGAATGTACCAAGCTTCCCATGGTAAATGCTCTAGATACAAGAGATTTTTGTGCTTATCCTTATGGTACAAAATTTAATTTCATAATCTCAATTAGCATGTACATTTTAACACTTACTTTTTTTTTTTTTGCAGAATTTGAGATTTAATTTCGTCAACAATTCAATTGTGAAGGACATAACTTCATTGGATAGTAAAAATTTCCATATCAATCTTTTGGGTTGCAAAAATCTTACTTTTGATCACTTGACAATTACTGCACCAGAGAATAGCCCCAATACTGATGGAATTCATATTGGACATTCGGAGCAGATTAATATTATGAATACACAAATTGCAACCGGAGATGATTGTGTGTCTGTAGGGTATACTAACAAACAAATAGCTATTAGTAATGTCACTTGTGGACCAGGACATGGAATTGCCATCGGAAGCTTGGGAAAATACAAGACTGAAGAAACTGTGGAAGGAGTTACCGTGAAAAATTGCAAATTAATCAGTACTACGAATGGCGTCCGAATTAAATCATGGCGATTCAGTAAATCGCATACCCAGTCTCGACTTGCATTTTGAAGATATTGAAATGGTTAATGTTAGCAATCCTGTCATTATAGACCAAGAATATTGTCCATGGAATCAATGCAACCGAAAGGTATATATGTTGAAATTATGACACATTCATTTCTAACTTATTATTAGCTCTAACTGCTATTAAAAAAGCTCAAATTATAAGCTTTATATTTTATGTCAAAATTTTTATTTTTATTTCTATCATGTTTAGGTTCCATCAAAAATTAAAATCAGCAAAGTTAGCTTCAAGAATATTAAAGGTACTTCTGCAACTCCAGTAGCAGTCAAATTTGTTTGTAGTAAGAGTCTTCCATGTGAAGATGTAGAAATTGCTGATATTGATCTCACTTACGACGGAAAAGAAGGACCGATTGTTTCTGAATGTGCAAATGTCAAACCCATCGTTTCTGGAAAGCAAAACCCTCCCATATGTGCTAAGCCTGCTCCTGCTGACGCTTCATCAACGTACTAATCTTTTTACAATGGCATAATTTCTTAATGAGCGACGATTTAAAGTTTCAATTTTTATTTCAAGAAAAATAATTAATTATGTAACATTTCTTTCTAATTAACTACAAAATTTAAGATTGTTGTTCCCTTTAATAAATGGTGTAACGACCCAAGATTTTAGAGCTTTATTATATAGTTCGACCACTAAATCATAATCTGCTAAAAAAAAAAGGCCACAGTTAAATTAATAAATATAGTTTTGGAAGAGATTTTTCGTTTAAATAATTCTTAATTAGTTTACCATATTTGTAATCTTGAAATGTAATATAAGAAAACCCAAGGAAATATATTAGAATTAAAGAAGGATTTTATTTGAATCTTTAGATTTGAAGTCTCAAAATAAATCATTGTGTAAACTGCTTAAAATAATAGTGATCAAGCATATAAAATATGATTTTGCAGAATAAGGAAAATGAATCTAAGAAATTCAAATATAAACAAAGCCAATAAAATAAAATAATCAAAGACATGAGAAATTAAAGTATTTTGGCTAATTTGGTTCTATAGTTTTTTTTTCTTCTTTTTTTTAGTTTATTTTATTGTTTAAGGTGTTAGTTTTGACTGCATTGTCTGTTTTGGGCCTGTTGTTTTGTTATTTGAGGCTCGAGATTCATTTGAACTTTTAATAGTCTAGTTTGTGAATTTGGCCTAGGTAAGGACCCTATACCCCTTATCGTGGTCTGTGGTTAATCACATGTGTATATGTTGACTATGATTGTTTGTTGTGCATCGTTGATTCCTATTCAAGCATAATTACAAGATAGCATATGTACTGCCTGAGTCTTTGCGTCATTGTTGATATCTCGATATGATTGAATATTGTAGATGCATGTTAGGCCAAGATTGTCCAAGATGAACTAGCCTAGCATTGTCTTTGCATCATTGTAGATGCATGGTAGGCTTACCCTTGATCACGACCTTCAGTAATACGTGCACCTGAAACAAAATGATAAGAAAGCTAACACCAATATAATACTAAAAGTAATCTCAACCCCACTACATGCTTAACTTATCGTCACAAGTAGACACATACGAGAGACTACATACAATCATCCTAGCATGATATTATCGATCAATATGGGCCCAGCCTGCATGGTGGCATAACAGATGATATTTAGGCCCTCCAACCTGCATTAGGCAAAAACAATAAAAAAAAAATATTCATCATGTTAACATACTTCACTACATGTAGATTATCGCATGCTTTCCACAACATAAATATAGTTATTGGGTACGAGGACCACACAACTCCTAAAAGAAAGCCCTTATCTTATTACTATCTCATACAAAACCGAACAGTCCTTGAGATCCAACCAACATCATTACCTAAATCACATATATTAATTAGTCCCACTAATTAAACCGAACAGTCCTTGAGATCCAACCAACATCATTACCTAAATCACATATATTAATTAGTCCCACTAATTAATTAACATGCAGATACCTAATAAACATGTTCCCGATTACTTGTTTATTCCATTCAATTTGATCCTCTACTTTAATTATGAAAACATGCCATATTAGCAACATTAATTAGCCACAAGGAGCCAATTGGAAAATTATTAATTCATGATCCAATTTAAATATTAACTTTAACAACCCAGTATACACATAATGATTCCAACAGCCCATTTGTTATAAATAAACCACACCCATAAGTTTTGTAAACAAAGCCCAACATCAACTATTTATATTCACGGACAACTAGGGAAATAGTTAGAATTTAGAAATTAATCACGGATATGGCTAAAGATTTTTCGACTATATTTTTTTTTATTTCTGAATTTTAATTAATTTTTAATATGGAAAGTAGTTTACAATTATACCGTCTTATATTTCATAGAATTTCTTTTTAATCTATTTTAAATAAATTATTTATAACTACCTTTTTTTATCTAAAAAATCTAACTAATTCTAAAAATGTTAGTCAAACATAATTAAATCAATAATTATAAAATATCATAAAATCGGGGATTTTGAAATTTTAAAAAATTTATACGTAATTTATAAATTTTGTTCTTAACGTTCACAAATATAGTTATACATTCACTTCCCATAAATCGTACATACTCTCATTGGTCGGCGTGATTATTGTAAGTTTGGTTAAATATAAATTAAAAAATGGCTGAGAATAGTATCCGAGCTTGAGTTTTATAAGCGCCTTAAATAGCCGTTTTTGAAGAAGATGAAAAGTTCATTTTCATTCTTTCTCCTCCTTGAACAACCTCTGCGGAAACCCTCCACCAATGTATTTTTGATTGATGATAACCTCGCATTGAAAAATCCAACCGCATAAGAAATGCATGCATTTCGTTGGGTTTCGATTCTTGAGACTTCGAAAGGGACCGACATTTGAGCAACGTTTCTGAAGATATGAACGTTTTTGGTATAAGCCTTTAAATCCATTTTGGTGTTCTGACATTTTTTCAAGTGTAAGCTTTCAAATCTCTCAAATAACTCTGATTTTTAAAGATATTAACATCTAAAATCGAATTCTTACTTTATTGGGGTTTTTTCTTTAATTTTATTTTAGTTTTTTTTTTTTTTTTTGCATATGTTAGACATGGTTGGAACATATTCTATGTTATTTACTGTTGACATATTTTGTATAGAGTATTGACGCATATGTTAGTGTTGTCACTTGTATATATTTGATTCTCACCCGCAAGAGAATCATCTAGTAAAATACCCAAGGAAAAACCTTGGGGAGTGAAGTAGGATTTTCGAATCATTATAAAAGTTTGGTGTCTCTCTTTTCCCTTATTTTACTTTCTGCTATTTAATTCTTGCATATTAATATTTTATTGTTGGATGATTTTAGTTTAACTTTTAAATAACTTAAAGTTGGCAAACTCTATTCACCTCTTCTAGTTTTGTATTTCGATCCTATAATTGCATTCAATGACATTTGGGATGACAAAGATATATTTTCTAATTTTAAGATAGCGCAAAATTTTATTGCAAATGGAATAACCATATGCCAACTTATATGAAGCAGGTCTCCACAATTGGATGTGCGTTCTAAAGTTGTTAACATATAACTTTACAAAGATGAAGCTAAAAAAGGTAAGGTTACAAGCCTAAAAGAGGATCGTGGTGTACAATGGATGTACAACAAGTTCACGAATATAATCAATGGTGGGTTTCAAAGAAAGTGATGGTGCTCGTACTCAATCTTTTTTTTTTGTGTAAACCAAGGATGAGTTTATTTTTTATTCAAGAAAATTAAAGATCTCTTCACCTTTCCATCTTAAAAAATGGGTACTAAAGACCCTCATAATGGGTTCCTTATGTATAGTGGATGAACAACGAGTCGCAATTAAACATAATCGGTGGTGTTTATTTGACACTGAGTTTTAATGAAAGTGACGGTGCTCATAGTCAATCTTTAGTGTATAAACGGGGTGATATATGTATGTATCTTTTGTTCAAGAAAATTAATTAAAGATCTCTTCAGCTTTCAATCGTGATGGACAATGGATTTGAGGACGTAATCAGTGGTGTTTATCTGACGCCAAATTTCAATAGAAGTGACGGTGCTGGTAGTCATTCTCTGGTATGTAAACAAGGAGATGTGACTATATGTTTTGTTCAAGAAAATTAATGATCCCTTCCATTCTCATCTTAAAAAATTGGTATTTAAAGCCCATCACAAACCCCAAGTTTCAATAGTGACACAAGATCAACTTGGAATCCAAAAGGCCCAACAAATGACTACTCCATCCTATCTTTTTAAGTGGATGCACTCCAAATCACTTAGGTCATGTTGTATGAGTTATGGAAAAAGATGTACAAAATCATATAGTGAAGAACACTAAAAAAAATAATTAGGCAAAAATTTTAAAATTTAAAAAAATATAATCTTATTCCAAATTTTCTTACTTGATATTGGAAACCATTAATCAAAATATTTTAATCATGTTGGACAATGATATTTCATCATTATTTTATTTTATTTTATTTTATTTTTGAATTGTTCTAGATTCTCAATGATAGCTGCAAAAAAAAATAAAATTTAAGATAAAAAAACTCCCAATTAAGTAGAGAAATTTAAAATTTTAAAATTTCTTGCTTGACAGTTTTGTTAATTACTTGATTTATTCATTATTTAATTACGAGGTATAATTATGTTTGACTAATATATTTTATCAATATTTATTATTTTTTTAATTTTTCTAGGTAATTATAAAAGAAATCTATTTTAAAATGTACTAAAAAAAACTCATATGAAATATATGAGGGGTATAATTATCCATTATTTTCTGTAATAAAATTTAATAAAATTCGAAAAGTAGAACATAAATTTAAAGTCTAAATATGCTTAGTTATTTCTCAATTAGTTTTTAAATTCTAGTCATTTAGGATTTTATTTTGAGTATTAATAACAAATGAAGATTACAAAAGGCCACTCCAATTCATCCAAATCCATAGGACAGCAGTATAGTATAGTTATAATGTACGAAGAAAGGAGATTGTTTACATCATGTCATAACTAATACAACTCTAAAAAAAATGGTAATTAGAGTTTTTCTCATCTTGGAATTTTTTTTTGTATTCATCCACATATTCCAAAAAGCTCAAATGAAATTGACTCGAACCATTTTCTTATTCCTTCCAGAATTGGCAATGTAACCGTCTGCCTGGGGAAGCAAAATTAGAGATGTCCACGGGACAAGGCAAGGCCGGGGAATGGCTTTTCCGTCCCCGTCCCCGTCCCCGCCACTTAATTTAATTCCCGTCCCCGGAAAAATCCCCGATTTTTTTTCGAGGATCGGGGTGGAGATTCCCCGGTGGGGATCGGGTCCCGCGGGAATTTTTGCAAATTTTGTTTTTTACATTTTTTATATATTTTTTTGGACAATACTTTTAAATAATTAGATTTCTTAGAAACTATTTATAAATTTCAACTATAATGTTAATTATTAAAGAAAAATATTTATATGCATGGATAATTTCATCAAAAAATATATTTTTATTTGAAATAAAAAGGTAAAGTATAGAAAAATATTAAAAAAACAAATAAAAAATGTAATCGGGGCGGGGATTCCCTGCGTGGACCCGGCCCCGCAGGGAAAACAGACATCTCTAAGCAAAATGTGGTTGCCCTTGTACAACTTTGTAGTTTACCATAGTCCTCGAGGATGATGCTCTAATTAACATGCAACCTAATCTATATTTTAGTCCCAAAGTCTCCCTCAAGATATATAATTAGCTTAAGCATATATTGGCGTCGTGGTCAAAAAGGGATTCACGCCATGACGACTGCCTAACTAGAATTAGAAGTTAATTTTTTGCGGTTTATCTTTGAAACCAAATGTAGTAAGGTTAGACAGTTGTCCTGTGAGAACGGAAGACTCGTCTAAATATGTGCAAGCTAGTCCAAACACCCACGGATATCAACCATGTGCTCTTTATCCCACAACCTTGAAAAATCAAGCATGTAACTTGTCCTTTGAGACATCTATTCACCATACAACATCCCAATGCCACCCAATGATTTTATTAGAAAGCATGGATATGACAAACCCCCATGTCAGTATACATGTTCGAAAGAAGACAGCTAAGCAGCGAGACCTCAGTCGCTCACCACGGAAGGCGTGATGGTTTTACGCTGACCACCAGTCTTTTCTATTGATGAACAACTAGTCATAAGAAAGTGAGTCTGCTAGAATGAGGATTTCAGCTGAGTAGATGTAGTCAGCGGTAAACGAAGCATATATAGATCAGTATTACCGAGTACGGTCACCTGATTATCTCAACGGAAACGTGAAGATACGAACAACATTAGTCAATTAGTTTCTACTTGGCTATACCCTGGGACTTTGTTCAATCCTCTTTGTAACATCAACTGCCTTATCTCATTAACTTGACCCCATCTCCCATCTGAAGCGTACAAGTTAGACAAAAGCACATAATAGCAAGCTTCATTTGGATGAAGCTGCAACATTTCCTTCACTGCCATTTCTCCAAGATCAAACCTTGAATATAATCCACATCCATGAAGAAAAGCTCCATACAAACTGATGTTCGGTTGAATCGGCATTTTCTTAATAAAGTCCAATGCTTCATCCAGTCTACCAGATCGAGCTAAGAGATCAACCATACAAGCATAGTGTTTCATGGATGGTGCAAAGTTATAATCCTCACTCATTGATTTGAAATATCTCCATCCCTCTTCAACCATTCCGGAATAGCTACAAGCAGATAAAACCGTCGTGAAAATTATTTCATTGGGTTTCAAATCCTCCTTCAACATGTCAGAGAAAATGGCAAGGGATCCACTTCCATCACCCTGCACTCCATAACCACCTATCATCGCACTCCACGTGATAATGTTCTTATCTCCCATACTGTCGAACACCATCCGTGCTGACTTAGCATCGCCACATTTGGCATAAAAGTTCAGAAGTGCAGTGCCAATGTAAAGATTAGATGAAAATAAGCCTTCTTTTATTGAGTAAGCATGAAGTGATGAACCGACTTGTACCGCACCTAGGATGGCAGAAGCTGAAAGGGTACTCACCAGTGTTATTGCATCAGGGGCAGAGGACTCTGTTCTCATTTGATTAAAGAGCCAGAGAGCTTCATATGCAGACCCATTCTGAGCATACCCACTTATCATAGAGTTCCAAGTAATCACATCTTTTTCGAAAACCCCGTGAAATATAACACGAGCATCGTCAATCAAATTGCATTTAGCATACATGTCAATAAGAGCATTTTTCACTGCACACTCTTCCAGCCAAAGTTTAATGGCAAGTCCATGAACTGACATTCCTAAACTTAAATTACCAGAAACCGAACACGATGAAAGAACACTTGCAGCAGTAACAGAGTTAGGTAGGAGATCATACCTTATTTCATCAGTGAAAAGCCTCAATGCCTCAGTAGGTTGGCCAGCTTGGGTATACCCAACAATCATTGCAGTCCATGAAACCAAATCAATAATAGGTAGCCCATCGAATATCATACGAGCTTCTCTAGTTTGCCCACATTTAACATACATATCTAAGAACGCGGTCGCTACGAAAGTGCTAAGTTGAACAACGTTCTTAATGGCATAGCCATGTACCCATTTCCCCTGATGCAAGGCTCTTAATTTTGTACACGCACTGATTATACTCCCAAAAGTAAATTGGTTGCTCACAACCAAAGCTTCTCTCATCCGATTGAATAGAATCAGACCCTCCTCTGCACAATCATTTTGAACATAACCCGAAATCATAGAAGTCCAAGAAACCACATCCTTATCAACAATTCCTTCAAACACAACACTTGAGCAGCTAATCTGCCCACATTTTGCATACATATCAATCAAACCAGTCAATACAAAACCATCAGGACCCCCAACCTTAACAATCTGGCAATGAACCTTTCTCCCTTCAACAATTTCACGCAATTCACTACAAGCTTTCAAAATAATCGAAAAAATAATGTTATCACAATCCCTAAAAGACAGTCTCATGCGATTATAAAACGGAATAACACCCACAAACATATCATTCAAAAAATACCACCTGACCATGACCTTCCACGCATAAAAATCTGGGTCAGGCATTTGATCGAACACCTTGCGCGCAGAACCCACATCCCCAAGTGCGCCATAAACACCGACTAACTTGGTATCACAAAGAAGATTACCAACAAGGCCGTGAACAATTAACAACCCATGAAACTTGATGAGGGTATCAATGTGCTTACAAAGTCCCAAGAGATGAAAACAAGAGTTTAAGGAAATGAAGTGTACCGAACCCATGGTTTGATCGAGCTCGGAGACTTGAAGCTGTGGAGCACATGTCGAACAAGATTTGTGGTGACCCATTTCGAGTAAAGGGCCCGCGAGGCGAAGGAAGGTTCGAGGATGGCTAGTGAAGCGTTGCAACATTTCGGTTTTGGCGTTTGAGTTATGAAAATCTTCAACCGTCTTGTAGCCATTCTCCAAGGATTGTGAGGTCGTTTTTCGAGAACATAGGGTAGAAATAAATTAGGGTATACATAGTTCCGGTTTGGTTTAAATTTTTTAGGTTGATCCGTTTGTCAACTTGTTCGGTTTTATGTATTAGAACAACTCAATCCTATCATTTTATTTGATATATGTATTGCAAAGTCAACTTTTCTCGACGACTTAAGTTACTGTTCTAGTTTATGTATAGTATTACATATACTTTAGTTGGTAATTTGAGTTTTTCCATCATTGGTTGTACTTTCTCATTAGTCTCTCTTCTTCTATTTAAAGGAAGCAGTTCTAAGTCGTAAAGTATCTAGAAAATACTTTGTAATACGAAGAAGGAGTTTCAAATGGCAATCTATGTTTTCTCTATTTCGTTCTTTTTCTCTGCAAAGTTTGTTTTCATTCTTAGTATCAGAGCTCCTAACCTAGCTTGCTCGAATCCGGTAGTGAAAAGACTAAGGATACAATCATCGGCCCCACCTCAGAGATCATGATTGGCACTAAACCAAAAACTCTCTTGTAAAACACCATAAAGTTGTTCATAAAGCGAACAAAGACAAGCATCTGGTATGATTCAAGGCCTTTCTCGTTTAGATAACCCAATTATCTCTACTACCTCATCTTGATCTCATCCATTGTTCCCATTGCTCCTCCCCTTTAAGAGTCGTGATCGTCCCTCAAAATCAACATTGAATGCCGCTCGTGCTAAGTTTGGGATTTTCAAACTCAAGACTCATTTTAGGGGCCTTGCCCATAATTTCATAAGACTGATTGGCTAACTGTAGACTCTACACTTTTTAAAGTTGTTGTCTCATTATCTCAACCTTTGGCTATGGATGAAGTTTAAGGAACCATCCCAGAGAAGGATCTCAACTTAGGACGTCCTTACCCTAATGCAATTAAAACCAAGAACTAAAAAAATGCAAGGCATATGAAGGAAGTAAACAAATTCATTAAGTTTAAATATCCAAGAAAATTATTTAGAAATGATTAAATATTGAGGGTACCCAAAAGCAAATAACCAAAAACCAAGTAAAAATAGTAATTTATCATGCCTTAGCCAAGTTCGTGGAGAAAGATAAACTATAAAACAAAATAAAGACTCAGAGAAAATAAATGTAGCAAGCCCATGGTCAATCCATCTTGGATCATCGATCTTGGTAAAGCTCGTGAATACTTGTGGAAACCCATAGAAAGAAGGGTGAGTTATTAAACTCAATGAAGATCCCTAGCTCGAGATCTTTTGAGCATGAACTAAAACAGGCAAATCAATCATCAAAACATAATGAAGTGGTCCAATAGCACATGCTCTTATGAGCTATCTAAGGTCAATGCTAAAGACCAAAATACCTTCCGGAATCCTTTGACTCACTTGGACAATCTGGGATTCCTATATTAGGGAGAATGTCCTCGACGAGTAAATAACCTAATGGCCCTCAGAACACACAGTCTCGTAGTGAACTGGTTGTACAAACACCATTCACATTGGAATATCTTCCATGTACTCCCAAGACCGTGATAAGGATCCTAGAATACTATCAGGAGAACTCAGGCAGAGGAATTACTCCGGTCAGTTGATGAGCCCTAACTAGAGGTGTTCATTTTTCCCATGGGGTCGGGGCCCCGTGGGGACCCGCCTCTATGGGGGCGGTGAATCCCCGAATTAGTGATGAATGGGGAAGTGAGTGGGGATGAAAAATTCCCCGCAAGCTAAATGGGGATGGGGACGGGGAATGTATTCCCCATCCCGTTTCCCCGTTCCCCGCCCCGTCCATATTGTAAGTATATATATTTTTAATTTTTCTAAATACATTAATAAACATAAAGTAGTAAAAATATTTATTTGGATTAATATTTTTCTTACTTAATTAATTATTTAATTAAAAATCAATAAACATTTTTTTAATATTGAAAAAATTATCTAAGATTTAGTGAATTAAGTTAACAATAGAGAAAGTTTGCAAAAAGTTGAGAATAAAAAAAGAAAAAAAGAAGAGTTAAATGGGGAATAATTCCCCGTGGGAAACCCGATCCCTGTAATTTACCCGCGGTGAATCCCCGCCCCGTTCCCCGCAAAATTTTACGGTGAATTTCGCGGGGATAGGGATTGAAATGAGTAGTGGGGATGGGGACGGTAAAGTCATCCCCGTCCCTGCCCCGCCCCATGGACATCTCTAGCCCTAACTACGAGTAGGATTCTGCCCCTCGTCTGGAACCTAAACAACATCTCTATCCGATATATGTACCCAGGCCACGTTTGCCCTAGGTACCAACATGTGCTATAAACAAACAAGTCCCCTTTGAGACACTAAAGAAAACCTCATTGGGTTGTAACTGATCTCCTTTGGGATACCAACATTAATATTTCTCCACCTAACAACATTCTTCCAGCAATAAATAGAGTTCTACATGCATAACTTTGCTCAATTAAATAATCACATCAACAATATACTTCCATAATTTAATCACAACAATCGTAATCATATCATGCATCAGATCCAAACACTTCACTATGTCAAACAATCAATTCAACTACTCTAAAAATACTTATTAACAACCACGAAAACTCGAACTAAGGATAAGGTCCCCTCACCTTGGCTGAATTCTATAGAAAATACCAAAGAAATCCCTTTCGAACAGCTCATAAGGACTTTTTCACATTCTCCAGCCTATAACACACAAAAAAGGTCAGAATTAGCACTTAAAACTACCAAAATGGACTCGAAGCATCGAAAAATATGCAAAAATGACTATTTGGAAAATTCGGCAGCGGTGGCGATCAATGCCGCAGCAAGCTTGGACGAGTGTTAAAGAGGTTCGGGCATATGAACTGGAGGCTAGGCGAGCATTGCAAGCTTGGAAAGTGGGTTTGGAAGGTTCGGTAGTCGCACCAAGTTCGATTTCTGGCTCGAAAGTGAAATTGATACGCTTCAATTAAGTTAAATATTTCATACTTTGCTATGTATGAAATATTTTTAAAAAACTTATTATAATTAAAATAAGAATGCTAGAATTTTTTATTTACAACAAATTTTCTAAATAAATATATATAAATTTATAAATTTAAGATACTATGTTTAAAATATTTTTTTAAGAAGTTACTATAATTAAAATAGGGCATGATACATTTTTTTTGAAGAAATGCAAGACACACACATACAGACACACTATTATTCTTACAGTTTGGTGATAGTATTTTAATTTTGTTCGAGTTGTCGGTTTGTTTTACACTTCTAAGAACAATGTCTAATTTTAGGGGAAGGTACTTTTCTTTTAGTAAGTATTGTGCAAAGTTTCTATTTGATATCAAAATCGATTTTTACCTTTCAAAATTAAACACTTTTAATTTGACTTTTGAAGAACGTTTCATTTTTGTCTTTATGTAGGTATTGAGTTTTCTTTTTTTACTTAAATTTCACGTTAAAACAAAAATTATCACAAATATTAAAATGGAGTATTATTAAAAAATTTGAGATAAACGTATGATTTTAAAGTATTATAACTAAATAAAAACTTCACCAGGTGAAAGTTAGGAACAAAAATTTGTACTCTTTTTGACAAGATCCATCAAACTTAAAAGAGAAATAATACAATGATTTAAATAGTTTTTCTTTCTCAACATCCTAATATGAAATTGCGGTTGTTTTTATATTCTCCATCCTTATTTCGGTTTAAAATGTGTCTTTTTTCCCTCTATATTCTTCGAAAAAATGATAGTTTTCACTCGTTATTCATCCAGAAAATGGGGATCCGTATAATTTTTATTTTTTGTGTACATATATTACATATTTTTTTTATTAAATTATGTATCTATAAATTTTTATTTTAAATATATGTATGTGCCTATTGTGATATCAATATTAAGCTGGATTAATTGCAACTTGTAGTGCATATTGTATGTTTGACTTGGTTATGGTACTTATAGGTGTCTGAGATTATATTATGAATAGTTCCAAAGTATGAGGTTTATGAAAGGAAAATTATGCTTAAAATGTTGTGTGAAAGGATCTTCTTGTATATCAATGATGATCAAGGATTAGCTTTATGTGTAAGCTAAATTCAAAGAGTAACAACTTAACAAAATAACTTCTATTTACATTAATATAATAGACTAGAAGTAACCATCATCTTTGGGTCAATTGATTGATCAATTTAAAAATAAATGTTGAATAGGTCAATAATCTATTTGACATGAAAATCTATTATAAGTTAAGAGTATTAAATTTCTTTGCACTTGTCTTACCCTAATTGCAAAAAGATAGCTTTGCGAAAATCTAATATATATATATATATATATATATATATATATATATATATATAAAACTATATAACTAACTTTGTAATGAGTGAGACACCTACTAATATGTTTATCAATGAACAGTTTTTTTTGCATCAATTTTTTAGGTTTCTATAATTTAAATTTCAAATTGGGTTATGTGGGAATGCTTATTTCTCTAACAAAGAGATTCATTAGAGTGTGAGAACAAGTCAATTTTCACCCTTTATTAATAGTTTAACTTCAACCTCTCATTAGTCTTCGAAAATAAGCCAATGATAAATAAGAATTTCTTTTTTTAGTTAATAATGATTTTCTCCTTGAATATAAAAGCCGATTGAAGATCCCATATGGAACAATCATTCCAATTTCTATGTTTACAATTTGACAACCAAGAAAATAGTTAAGCAAAGTAAAAGACACATAAGGATGGGATTGAGATCAAATTTTATGTCAATGCTATCTTTATTATTATTGTTTGCATATATTGCTAAAGCCCAATACACATCTGGTGCAATTTTTGATATTACTAAATCTGGCGCCAAACCTAATGATGATGTTACTACGGTTAGTATCTACTAGTTTGTTAACCCTTTTAATTTATATATAAATAAATACATTTATTTGAAGTAGAATTCAATTTATAGGCTTTAGCAACCGCATGGAAGGAAGCATGTGCGTCCACCACTCCAAGTAAAGTGTTGATTCCAAAAGGAGTTTACAAATTAAAAGAATCCGAGCTCAAAGGCCCTTGCAAGAGTTCTATTGAGCTTCGAATTGAAGGGACATTACAAGCTCCCCCAAACCCAGAAGGAGAGGGATGGGTCACTTTGGAAAATGTCGACAAATTGACTTTGTCGGGCAATGGAATTCTTGATGGTCAAGGAGAATCGGGGTGGGCAAAGAATGATTGTCACAAAAAGAAGGAGTGTACCAAGCTTCCCATGGTAAATGCTCTAGATACAAGAGATTTTTGTGCTTATCCTTATGGTACAAAATTTAATTTCATAATCTCAATTAACATGTACATTTTAACACTACTTTTTTTTTTGTGCAGAATTTGAGATTTAATTTCGTCAACAATTCAATTGTGAAGGACATAACTTCATTGGATAGTAAAAATTTCCATATCAATCTTTTAGGTTGCAAAAATCTTACTTTTGATCACTTGACAATTACTGCACCAGAGAATAGCCCCAATACTGATGGAATTCATATTGGACATTCGGAGCAGATTAATGTAATGAATACACAAATTGCAACCGGAGATGATTGTGTGTCTGTAGGGTATACTAACAAACAAATAGCTATTAGTAATGTCACTTGTGGACCAGGACATGGAATTGCCATCGGAAGCTTGGGCAAATATAAGACTGAAGAAACTGTGGAAGGAGTTACCGTGAAAAATTGCAAATTAATCAGTACTACGAATGGTGTCCGAATTAAATCATGGCCAGATTCAGCCGTCGCATACCCAGTCTCTGACTTGCATTTTGAAGATATTGAAATGGTTAATGTTAGCAATCCTATCATTATAGACCAAGAATATTGTCCATGGAATCAATGCAACCGAAAGGTATATATGTTGAAATTATGACACATTCATTTCTAACTTATTAGCTCTAACTGCTATTAAAAAAGCTCAAATTATAAGCTATATATTTTATGTCAAATTTTTATTATTATTTTTTTCTATCATGTTTAGGTTCCATCAAAAATTAAAATCAGCAAAGTTAGCTTCAAGAATATTAAAGGTACTTCTGCAACTCCAGTAGCAGTCAAATTTGTTTGTAGTAAGAGTCTTCCATGTGAAGATGTAGAAATTGCTGATATTGATCTCACTTACGACGGAAAAGAAGGACCGATTGTTTCTGAATGTGCAAATGTCAAACCCATCGTTTCTGGAAAGCAAAACCCTCCCATATGTGCTAAGCCTGCTCCTGCTGACGCTTCATCAACGTACTAATCTTTTTACAATGGCATAATTTCTTAATGAGCGACGATTTAAAGTTTCAATTTTTATTTCAAGAAAAATAATTAATTATGTAACATTTCTTTCTAATTAACTACAAAATTTAAGATTGTTGTTCTCTTTAATAAATGGTGTAACGACCCAAGATTTTAGAGCTTATTATATAGTTCGACCACAAAATCATAATCTGCTAAAAAAAAAGGCCACAATTAAAATAATAAATATAGTTTTGGAAGAGATTTTTCGTTTAAATAATGCTTAATTAGTTTACCATATTTGTAACCTTGGAATGTAATGTAAGAAAACCCAAGGAAATATATTAGAATTCAAGAAGGATTTTATTTGAATATTTAGATTTGAAGTCTAAAAATAAATCATTTTGTAAACTGCTTAAAATAATAGTGAGCAATCATATAAAATATGATTTTGCAGAATAAGGAAAATGAATCTAAGAAATTCAAATATAAACAAAGCCAATAAAATAAAATAATCGATGACATGGTAAAGTAGAGTATTTTGGCTAATTTAGTGTTATAGTTTCTTTTTGTTTTTTATTTTATGGTTTAAGGGGTTAGTTTTGACTGGGTTGTTTGTTTTGGGCGTGGTTTTGTTATTTGAGTCTCGAGATTCAGTTGAACTTTTAATAGTCTAGTTTGTGAATTTGGCCTATGTTAGGACCCCTTACCCCTTATCGTGGTCTGTGGATTATCACATGTGTATATGTTGTTGCCTATGATTGTTTGTTGTGCATTGTTGATTCCTATTCAAGTATAATTACAAGTTAGCATATGTACTGCATCAGTCTTTGCGTCAATGTTGATATCTCGATATGATTGAATATTGTAGATGCATGTTTGGCCGAGATGTTCCAAGCTGAACTAGCCTAGCATTGTCTTATTGTTATTGTTGCGTGTCAGACCAAGATTTTCCACGGTTAACTAGCACACACTGCACTCATTCCATTAGGGACCAGATGATCCAGCATCCCAAGGAGGACCTGAGAGATGACTGTTGTTCCATAAGGAACTTGTATGTTGTCGCAAAGGGAACCATATCTTGTTTGCGGTTCCAAAACGAAACTTATGATTTATAGCACGTGCTGATGCCTGGGATAGATGTCATCTGAGTTACGGGTATCAGATAGAGGTTATGATAAGGTTGTAAGGCGATGAGCGATCCCATACGCAGTTAGTGATAGAGGATGGTTGGTCGACTGGAGCACTCTACCTACCAGAGTTCTCATGACAGTATCCTAGGTGTCTTGCCATTGTTTTTGGAGTGCCTGGGCGATATCCTAATTCGAACGGTACTTGTACTCATTGTGTGTGAGTCTTGAGGGCCACAAAGTTGCACCTTCGCATGAGGACATTCTACTTGATATAGGTAGCCCAGTTTTCCAAGTGAGTTATAGGATTCTAGAGGGTATTTCGATCCTTGGCACATGTCGTGGGACGGTTCGCTGGAGCATGGGTCTGAGTACCCTTTGATGTAAATGTTTTATTAAAATATTATGGCTTATATTGTATTATATTATATGCTCTAGTGCATGTATACATGTTGTACCTCGAGTAGTGGATTCTTATTGAGTGTCAAAACTACCCATTTCCATGTCGATTTTGTTGGTGTTTTGGCCATCTAAAATTAATTAATGAATGGATTAATGTTTTGATGATACAAACTTAATATTTATTTGCTAAAAAATTTAGTGTCTTAAAGTTGTCTTTTTGTAGAGGTTGGTATAACAATTCAATTGCATTTTGAATTACTCAAATCAGAGTTGAGATGAAAAAGTTATAGCATAAACAAGTTTGAATGGTAAATTCATGACTTTGCAAAAATTGGCCAATCCAAGAGTGAAGTCTTGAATGTTTGACACTTGCGACTTTTTTGTGTTTTAACAAAGTCAAAAGTAAAAGGAAAGTAAAAGAAAAAGGAAAATGAAGGTATACACTATTATATTATTATTTGGGTATGTGTCAACTTTTTTAAAATGAAAAGAAATTTATATGTTCTTATATTTCTTTTATGTGTTTGTCTATATATAACTTTTTGAATATTATAGTGTTATTATTCATTGTATCTAATGGTAACTTTCTCTATATCTTCTTTTATTTTCGCAATTAATTTATTGTTATATTTTATAATTTTTTTTATATGTTTATTTTGATTGTTTTAATTTTATCTTGACATATTCTTTACCAATCTTAATATCGAATTAAATTTTCTATTTATTTTCTATTTATTTTGCATCGTATTCTTTGTTAAATTGATTCGCTAGTAAAAAGTATATTAATTCATTTAATTGGACCCACATTAGAAAAAAGTTTTATAAGAATGAAAGAAATCTTATACACTTGTCTTGGGGTTGTCATACTTATACAATAAATTTTCTCACAGGTGCTTGGACCATGCCAACGCTATTGATGTGTCTATTACAAACGTTACATTAAAGTCTAAATATCATTCTAGCATAACTATTTTAATTATTGATGTTGTACAATCTTTGATATATTTTATGGCCTTAAGGATCCTCTTAAATACTTATCAAATGAATTATTTTTACCGTTTTAAGTTGCCATTATGGAAATTTTACCGTAGATTTACATGCACGTGTATTAAATTTCAAGATTTTAGCCCTTTGGAAATTTTGGGTTTCTATATGTGGACTATATATCCAAAAATACTTAGATCTCATTTAATCAATAGTATCCTACTGTGTTTAGGTTATTTTAGCCTAGATTTACATGTACGTGTTGTAAATTTTAAGATTTTAGTCCTTTAAAAGTTTAGGTTTTTAAAAATGGACTATCAAAAAATACATAGATCTCATTTAATCAATATTATCCTAGATTTACATGCACGTATAGTAAATTTTTGAATTTTAGTCCTTTGAAAATTTTGGGTCTATTGAAATTATGGACTATCAAAAAATATTTAGATCTCATTTAATTAATATTATTCTAATTAGTATTATAATACAAATTATTTTCATGTAGTTGAACATTAATTCTATCTTGACGGCTTCCATCAAACGTTTCCTATTTGATAATAATTTTTATCATCCATGTTCTGCTTAATTACTCCATTTCAAAATATTAAAATTTCTTTTTGATTATATCTTTATTAATTAATTTTATTTATTGATAAACTGTAACGACCCGACCCGAATGGGGTTCTAAATAGGCCGTCACCTCAATGCATGCATTCAAATCTACAGAAAATTTGCAAGATGGTGTTTGGATTCTAAGTAAAAACTAAAACATGAAAACATCCATTTAAAAATCAACATAAATTCTGAAACTCTGTCCCTGTTTCAAGCACTGCTCCAAGACAAATACATTTCCAAACATACTCGATCGAGAGATTTATTTAAAACATACAAACTTTACAACAATGCTAGAATCCGGAAATACATTCAGAAAACACCCTAGGGCTCCGTGCCCAACTACATGCATTCAGAGGACATTTAAATCATTAAACATAAACATAAATCTCGAGTTGAACAACGGGTTTCCATGATCACAGCTCCTCCTCCAGCCATCCTGCCTCGCGCCATGGTTTCCTGAAAGATAAGTAAGGGTGAGTAACGAATTACTCAGTAAGAATCCCCAACCGGGGTACAATACGATACACATGGTCATCTCGAGAAAGATATGCAAGCTATGAATATAAACACAGATAGAGCACATAGCTTAGCCCACACTTGGGCCTCGGATGCCAACTCAGGGTCTTAGTCCGGAAATAAATCACCACACCACACATCACACAAGTCGCCCTATACGAGAAACAAGTCCCGGCCTCAGCCTGTCTACTGTCGACGAAAGGTACACTGGCTCAAGATCCCGAGGAGCTCTCCGGTTGGCGCTGTAATGAGCGTAAACATGCACCGCGTGCTCTGCACTGAACCATGGGGTGCCGGTCTAGAGGCAAGCGCCCATGTCCGCTACCACGCCTAACTAAATCTTTGGATCGGTGTCACCGACATAGGGGTGTGAGACTGACACGTAAACTATGTCACCTGAACCACCGCACTTTGAGGCTAAGGAAGCGGGTCGTGGTAGGCTTACACCGAGGAAGCCCCTTACCTTAACAGTGGCAATCGGGGGCTACGGCCGAACACGCTGAGGACGTGCCGACTATCGGGGACGAGGCAATGCCAAGTCATCATCCCGACGGTTGGGGCATTTAACAGTCTGCCACCCTCACCCAAGATTGCAGGGCCTACCGCTCGGGTTAGCTAATCCCTCACGGGGTCCAGGGACGGAATGACTTGCTCGACGTCCCTGCCATGGATGCAAGGTACTTTATGCATCAGGCCCGGATGATGCTATCTACCTGCACTTCTAACCTGCCCTAGCAAACAACAAACAATTCCATAAAATCCAATACGTGCTCAAAGAGAATACAACGAGCCTAGCATGATACTACGAAGCAAGGAACAGATACGAGCATGCCAGAAAGGGACAACCTAGCATGGATTAACATGAGAATTAACCAGGAAAGTCATGCTAATCGGGAATTCAGATTAGAGTACTTATCACCAAACATGTCAATAAACACAAACAAGCATACAATCAGCAATCACATATAATATCGCAGGGTCCACACAACTCCGGTAAGAAATCCTTACCGCCTAAGACCTCTAAACACAAGAAACCTAAGCTGCGATCGAACCCGAGCTAGCTAGCGAGAACCTAACAAAAACAACAATAATTACAATCAAAAGGCCCAAAAATAATAAAACAAACAGGGCTCAGCTCGGGAGCACTCACGAGGCACGGCTGACACGCAAACGGGCCGTGCTCTCGGCTAGATAAAGACTGGGCGCCCACTGGGCCAGCAGATACGGTATTTGGGCGCGCAGGGCACGGCAGTGCTGCAGCCTGCGGACACGCTGTACTGGCACGCCACGGGCGAAGGAGTGCGGCGCTGGCGAAGCGGCTGGCGCGCGCGAAGCGTCTGCTCGGCGAACCCCAGGAAGCGCGCGCGACGGGCCTCGCTGGTACTGGCGGCGACGGCGAGCGAGCTGCTCCTCGGCCAGATCTGGGCGCGCGAGGAGCGACGGCGCGCGATCTCGGCTGCTGGGCGACGGCGAGCGACGGCGTCTGGCGTGCGACGAGCGACAAGCTGACCGGCGGTGGGGCTGGCCGGCTGCTCGGCGACGGCGCGAAGTGGGGCAGCTCGGGCTGGGGGGGTGCTCGGGGGAGAGAGAGAGAGAGAGAGAGAAAAAAAAAATGGATTTGGGGAAAAATAAAAGAAAAAGAAAATAAAAAGGGAAATGGGAAAATAAAAGGGAAAAATGGGATTTTAATTCCATTTTCCATCCTTATCCACTTAAAACCTCAAAATCCCATTTCCCGGCTTCCTCCTTCGAGACCCGACCGAAGCAATCCTTTCCAATAAATCAAACTCACTTAAATCCAACTCCCTAAGCAACACTAAAGGCCCAGACTCGAATCCCAAAGGAAGCACACAACCAACCATCACTTTGCAAAAATCCCAAATCACAACCGAACTTCCAAACGACTAGCCCAAACATCTCGGGACTCGCAGTCCAACCCAAACAAGCCACAGCAAAGGCAGGAGCCACCTCGAAGCTCTGAAAATCCACAAATCCTGCCCGAAGAGCCAAAAGACCAAAATACCCCCAAGGGTCAAAACCGCTCTAACGACCCAACCAACAACCGAAACTTGACCCGAAGGCACCTCGAAAACTGGGATAGAAAACTGGGCTGTTACATAAACCAAACCCAGCATAAAAAATTAATTTTCTTAGGAAATAAACTTCAAATGTTTTTATATGTTTTCTTTCTACTTGCCTTTTTTTTTTCGTGTTTAACAAAACTTTAAACAAACAACTTTGTTACACCTCTTAAAAGTATAAATTTATGGTAAAGCTCAAAGTCATTTATAGTAACTACTTTTTAATGATCCATTGACTTTCAAATAAATGGCCTAATAGAAACCTCCTTCCATAGTGTGATATTCTATATTTTTATTTTGTTTTATTAAAAAATAAAAAAGTATTCATTTTTATAAGAAAAAGTAGTTATATATGCCTTTTATTTTTAGTAAAATAAAAAAGTATATATGTTATATATTTATGTGTTTTTTTGTAAGAATAAATAACTATATAAATATAAAAACAAAAAACAATACTACATTAATAAGGATTTATGATATTGTATTAAAACGTATTAATGATTATAGATGGAAATAGCTTAAAGTTTGTCCACATGTTAATAATTATTTTGTGAAAAAATCCATTGAATACAATTTCTATAATTTTTTTTTTATATCTCAAAAACAATAAATCGCGGCCTTAATTTCGTAGCAATTATATTGTTGGGGATGATAAAGTCTAATTCATTTGCAATTTTGACCCATGACGCGTAACTCATTCATCTATTTTTTTTTCAGTATAAGTTAGGGAGGGAAACCACAAACCCACGGTATTATGACTTTTAAATAAATAATGATTCTCACGATCGAACTCATGACGTTGTATTGAATTTATTACTATCAAAGAATGAAACTATCAAGCCACCAAACTATAAAATTGACAAATAAAGAGGATACTTTTTTTTTACTAGCAAAGCTTATTGTAATAATTTGAAAAAAAAAGAGTTGAATCTATCAACAATCTATTGACATAAAGATTCAAATATATTTGAAATGCATTAAATTTGAATGCACTTGTGTTAGGTTTGCAAAAAATTATGGATTGCCACTCCTTAAATATAGATGAATAAAGTACTTAAGCGAACCTTGTAATATTTGAGTCACATATAAATAAGTATATAACAAAGAAGAATTCTTTAATTCCATCAGTTTTTTAGTTTTTGCTATTTTAAATTTTGCATTGGGTCATGTGATAATGCGTTTTCCTCTCACAAAGTTATTTATTAGTGTGTGAGAACAAGTAATTCTCACCTCTCAGTGATCGTTTAAACTTCAACCTATTATTAGTCTTTGACAAATATAGCCAATAAAAATTGGGAAAATTTTTCCTTCAATAATATCCATTTTCTGGTTTAATATAAAAGGGGGATGGATAACTATGGAACAACCATTCCAATTTCTAAGTTTACAATTTGACATCAAAGAAAATAGTTAAGCAAAGGACAATACACGTAAAGGATGGGATTGAGACTAAACTTTATGTCAATACTACCTTTGTTATTATCGTTTGCATATATTGCTAAAGCCCAATACACAGCTGGTGCAGTATTCGATATCACTAAATCTGGCGCCAAACTTAATGATGATGTTACTACGGTTAGTATCTACTAGTTTGTTAACCCCTTTAATTTATATATAAATAAATACATTTATTTGAAGTAGAATTCAATTTATAGGCTTTAGCAACCGCATGGAAGGAAGCATGTGCATCAACCACTCCAAGTAAAGTGTTGATTCCAAAAGGAGTTTACAAATTAAAAGAATCCGAGCTCAAAGGCCCTTGCAAGAGTTCTATTGAGCTTCAAATTGAAGGGACATTACAAGCTCCCCCAAACCCGGAAGGAGAAGGATGGGTCACTTTGGAAAATATCGACAAATTGACTTTGTCGGGCAATGGAATTCTTGATGGTCAAGGAGAATCGGGGTGGGCAAAGAATGATTGTCACAAAAAGAAGGAGTGTACCAAGCTTCCCATGGTAAATGCTCTAGATACAAGAGATTTTTGTGCTTATCCTTATGGTACAAAATTTAATTTCATAATCTCAATTAACATGTACATTTTAACACTTACTTTTTTTTTCTTTTTTTTTTTTTGCAGAATTTGAGATTTAATTTCGTCAACAATTCAATTGTGAAGGACATAACTTCATTGGATAGTAAAAATTTCCATATCAACCTTTTGGGTTGCAAAAATCTTACTTTTGATCACTTGACAATTACTGCACCAGAGAATAGCCCCAATACTGATGGAATTCATATTGGACATTCGGAGCAGATTAATGTAATGAATACACAAATTGCAACCGGAGATGATTGTGTGTCTGTAGGGTATACTAACAAACAAATAGCTATTAGTAATGTCACTTGTGGACCAGGACATGGAATTGCCATCGGAAGCTTGGGCAAATATAAGACTGAAGAAACTGTGGAAGGAGTTACCGTGAAAAATTGCAAATTAATCAGTACTACGAATGGTGTCCGAATTAAATCATGGCCAGATTCAGCCGTCGCATACCCTGTCTCTAACTTGCATTTTGAAGATATTGAAATGGTTAATGTTAGCAATCCTATCATTATAGACCAAGAATATTGTCCATGGAATCAATGCAACCGAAAGGTATATATATGTTGGAAATTATGACACATTCATTTTTAACTTATTATTAGCTCTAACTGCTATTAAAAAAGCTCAAATTATAAGCTATATATTTTATGTCAAATTGTTTTTTTTTTTATCATGTTTAGGTTCCATCAAAAATTAAAATCAGCAAAGTTAGCTTCAAGAATATTAAAGGTACTTCTGCAACTCCAGTAGCAGTCAAATTTGTATGTAGTAAGAGTCTTCCATGTGAAGATGTAGAAATTGCTGATATTGATCTCACTTATGACGGAAAAGAAGGACCGATTGTTTCTGAATGTGCAAATGTCAAACCCATCGTTTCTGGAAAGCAAAACCCTCCCATATGTGCTAAGCCTGCTCCTGCCGATGCGTCATCAACATACTAATCTTTTTCACAATAACATTATATTATGTTAATGATTGTTTTTTATCTTTATAGAGAGAGGGATACTCTTCAAATAAATGAGAGTCAAAAATCAGTTCACAAATCAAATTTGTAACAGAATATTAAATTGAATTACTATTAAATAATAAAATCATTGGACCACTTACCCGTTCTATAAAAGTAAGCCATATTTTTGTTTGGTAATTGACTTGTACAATTGATAAAAAGATTAAAGATTTATTAAAAAAGTTTGTGACTTGTTGGTTTCATTCACTTTAATACCACGATTACTTTGAATCGTGAAAATCAATATTTGATTTTTATTTATTTGAGAGTTGTAATAAGATTTGTGGTCTTCACATCTGTACTAAAATAAAAATATTGGAGATTTGAATCTTTCTACCTAAATGTTGTTGAAGTAAAAATAAGTAAAGATTTATATGTTTTAAAAAAGAAAAAACTCTTGGAGGACTAAACACGATTTTAAAATTCATTGACCAAATAAAAATTAGACTAACGGTAGGAAAAAGAAATATATTCAAAGGTAGCCATGGCGGAGTTTATTTTGGACGTGTTAACATCTTATCTTATTACTTTAAATGTCTTAAATAGAAAGAAACATTTTAAAATAAATTATTCATAATTTCATATGTGACATGTATAAAGGTTTAATTTCAAGTTAATAACAATGCTTCTCAAAAGTTTAATAAAGGCTTTTCACCATTAATTTCTTTTTATTAATTATAACTTACAAAATTATTAAATTCCATAAGTTTTGGAATTCAAAAAGATCTCGTAATTTTCATCTTCTATCTATAAAAATAGCTCTTTTCTTCATTTTTTCACTAATCTTAGAATCTGCTTATTTTCTTTATCTTTTCGCTCAATTCATTGTTCTTAAATACTCTTCAATTTTCAAATGATTTCAAAAATTTTGTGTTAAATTCAAGTGATGCATACATGTCATTGAATATATATTTAGATTTCGCTTTTGTGGCCTTCCAAACTCTATTATCATATCAAGATTTTGCAATGTTCTCAAATGCCCTTCAAGTTTCAAATAATCTCAAGATTTTGGTATTACATTGAAGTGATACGTACATGTCATAGAATCAATATTTTGATTCCGTTTTAGTAACTTTACAGCTCTATTATCATCTCAAAATTTTGGCATTACATTCAAGTAATGCACATTGATTCAATATTTTGATTCCACTTTTGTGATCTAACAACTCTATTATCATCTCAAGATTTTAGTGTTATATTCAAATAATTCATAGGTCATTGAATCAATAATTTAATTCCGCTTCTATAAGATGTTCGATCGGTTGAAAATTATCAAGTGAGCACATGTATTTTAAAAAATAAATGTATAATTATGAACTTCTCTTTAAGAAGATTTTACTCAAATTTACAAAACTTCATTTCATTAGTCTCTTTATGAAATAATTTAATATTTATCTTTAAGTAAAAACATGATATTTATTAAAAGAAAACATTCATAATGCAAAATAATTGGGTTAAAATCAATACATTCAAACTAAGATGTTCGATTAAAAATTATCAAGTGAGTTTTCAACCACGACTTAGAGGAGAACATAACTTCATAACATAAATCTTCAACCACTACGTCATTTATTGAGACATTCATTTTTAATTTAAATAATATAAAATAAATAAATATATTATAAAAAGATCATTAAAGATGCTTAGGATGTGAAATATTTTTATGCCGGCTAAAATTACCAACTATACCTTAATTTTTATTATTTATAATTTATTAATGTATCATCCTACTTTATCATACTTCATATTATATCTATCATATTAAAATTTTCTTCTCTTTTTTAAAAATAAATCATATCATACTTTCTTTTTTTTTAAGGAACATCATCATATCATACTTAATACTTAATAATTGGGTTAAAATCAATAGCAATCTAAGAAAAATAAAGAAATAAAGAATTCTACAAAGATGTAAAAGTACATATAAATTAAAAAAATTCTTTCAAATAGATCAAAGAAGAAAAAATTGTCACGACCCCAGATACTACAGAAAAAAAAAAGCTACATCTACTATAAGTGATTGGCAACGAAAGGATAGGGAGACTTTTAAAAAAAAAAAATAAATAAGATAGGGAGACCTTTTTAAACTAAAGGAAAGTAAAATAAAGAATTCGATAAACGATTTTTCATGTCAACTAATATAGAGAGAGTAGAAACCGAATGAGTCAGTAATATAATGGTTTCGTTGTTTGGTTGTAATCTAGTTCAACGCCAAGGTCACGAACTTGATTTTGAAAATTGATATTTAGCTCTCGTGTAATTGAGAGTAATAGCACCATCTGCGTAGGATTTTTGGTCTCCGTCCCCCAACCCAATTTGTCCTGAAAAAAGATGGAGAGGGTAGCATTGAGATTTTTAAAAAGAAATTGAAAACAAACTATGAATAATTTAGGGAATTTGTTCTCTACAGTATATTTTTTACTCTTCATTATAATTATAACACATTTTTTAAAATAATTTCATTCATAGAACTTTTGCCCAAAATTCCTATTCTAAGATTATTAGACTTCTATCAGATGGATTGATAGATTTAAGTTCAACTAATAGACTTCTATCAATTCAATCGATAGACTTCTATCAATTCAATCGATAGACTTCAATCGAATTTGAGTGATTAAATAATGCAAATTGATAAACTTCAATAATTTTTGTGCCATAAATGAATAAGTTTGAGAATTGTGCTATACATAGAATTATTTTACTTTTTTTTAATATACATGCAAAATTCCCAATAATTTATGTATACAATTTCTAGTATTAAAAAAGGGACCACGGAAATTAATTAAGAGAATGTCTTTTTATTGAGTTTAACTTTCTTGCTAAATTTTATTTTGGGGCTTTTGCATGTATATTACAAAATGGATAAAATATTACATGAATAGCACAATAATGAAAATATTTGCACATATAGCAAATATTGTAAATTGATAGACTTCATATTGATAGATTCTATCGATAAAGGGTGATAGAATCAATTACTAATAAATAAAGTAAATTGATAGACTTCCATCAGATTCTATCAAGAGTCTATCAATAAGAGCCGATAGAATCAATCACTGATAAAATTGATAGACTTCCATCACTAGAGAATGATAGATTCTATCAAAATCTTCTATAAAAAAAGGTAAATTTTTTTTTTTAAATGGCAGAATTTGCTATAAAAGAATTATTTTTAAAAATGTGCTATAATTATAAACTGTACGTAAAAAAGTTGTTATACAAGCGCAAGTTCCCTTTTATTTTTGAATTAAAATGATTAATTAGAGAAAATAAATTTCATCATTATAGCCCTCACCCCATTGTGTAGTTGTTTTAGAAAAATAAAATTAAATCTAGATTTTGTAATAACCAATGTACCAAATCTGCCTCTGAATTTGCACTATAGCAACTTTTTAAACCCCCTGGCACATTTTAAAAAATAATTGGTTTATCGTAAATTCTGTCAATTCTTTTAAAAACAATTTATTTACCTTTTTTATCGAAGATTTTGATAGAATCTATCATTCTATAGTGATGGAAGTTTATTAATTTTATCAGTAATTAATTCTATCCGTCTTTATTGATAGAATCTAATGGAATTTTATCAATTTACTTTATTTATTAATAATTGATTCTATCAGTTTCTATTGATAAAATCTATCAATATGGAAGTCTATCCATTTATATTTTTATTTTCATTACTGTTCTTTTTTTTTTTTGACAAAAATTTTCATTTTCATTACTATTCTATTCATGAAATATTTTAACCCTTTTGTAATATACATGAAAAAGCCCTTATAATCTAATATTTAATTTAATTTATTGAAGAACCATGAACATTTTTGTAATGGAAGAAAAGGACGTTTATTTTTTAAAAAAGAATTGAAGAAAAATAGTATAATCTTTTAAATTTACAGTCGACTTTGTATGGTACATACTTTTACATATTCATAAATATAATCAAATATATTTAATGAAATTTTAAAGTATAAAAACAAACAAACAAAGAAAAAAAACAAAATTGGAGTAAGCACCTGGCAAGGCTACCATTAAACCCTAACAAAATAGATTTTTTTTTAATTAAAAAGCCCCCTCCAAAAGAGAAAGCAAGCAGTTTAAGATTGGTTCCAAATTTATAACCCTTCGAAATGCTCGTTCGATGCTCAACCCTCTATTAAATCGAAGCATTCCCATTTAGGATTCAGTCGCTTTGCACTCCCAGTCCCAACATCTGTTGCGATCAAACTCACTATCGTATCTACTATCGTCCCCGCTCACAATCCTAATGTATGAACATTGTTACGTTTCATACATTATGGTTATAAATGTTGTTCATAATAGCAATCGAATATAATAACTTTAACGATAAAAGATTAATTGACATAAAATTAAATTAAATAATACGTAATTAATAAAATAAAATAAATAACCGATAAGAAAGCAACAACAATCGAATATAATAATTTTAATCATCAAAGATTAATTGAGATAAAATTAAATCAAATAATACGTAATTAATAAAATAAAATAAATAACCGATAAGAAAGCTGAGGCCTGTAATCAGTTTCCTTGATGTTGATTCACCGTCTCCTCGCAACGTGCTTAGAGAATGAATTGATGACAATCTCACAGGATACAACAGCTTCGTCTTTAATTCGTAGCACAAGGATTGAAGACAAGCGAACTCAAAAACCGTGAAGAACTCTATCACCAGAGATGATTTAGAAACAAAAGTTTTGTTTTGTTTTTGTTGTTGTTGTTGTTGTTGTTTTTTTAGAATGAAGAAGTTGCAGTGGTTTTATAGCCGAAAAACCCATGGAACGTTACGAAATAATAATGAGAGGAAAGTGTAACGTTTTTCGGTTTCAAAATATTATTGGAGGAAAGTGTAACGTTTTTCGGTTTCAAAATAGAAACCGTAACGTTTACAATTTCAAAAAAAATTTAAATTTGCATTTTTCCAACAATAAACCCTTCCCCCTAAGTCAACTACAAGAAATATTGTCCAAGCCAACGAGCTATACGACAACAAAAGCTTTTCCCGTCACTATAGACAGGCTAAGCCAATAGAACATGTCTCTGTCACCATAGAAGGGGGCTGCCGTGACATAGACTTTATTTTGTCATTCTATGCTGAAAGAGACATGTTTCGTCGCCTAAGGTCACATTCCCCCACATGGAGAAATGATATGTCAGCATAAAAGAATTGTGGTTTTCATATTTTGGATTTAATTGAAAAAATAAATGGGAGGAAATGGATGGTTTTGAGATAGAGTTAAATATTTGGGTGAAATAGAAAATTAAGGATTTAGAAATCGTAGTTATTTGTGTTGGACAAAAGAAATTAGTGATTTGGATATTGAATTTGTTTGAAATATTTGGGTGAAATAGAAAAATTAAGGATTTAGGTATTTCGAGTAAAAAAATCTTAAAGAAGGGGGTTATGAGACTATGTTTTAGGTATAATTCAAGAATAGAGAAATTGAAAAATATAATACGTTGTTTTGATTTTTCCTGTGAATTGTTACAATTGAGAAATTAGAGATTATTGTATACTTATGTGTGTTTGTTTGCTTATATTTCTATTGTGATCTAAAATAAATGTGGATTTGAAATTAGGATAGGATTTATGTATGACTTTGTTTATGCATTTTGCACATGTGGAATGAAATTTAGTTTACGAAAAGTTTTTGTGTTTTTTTAAGAGAAAAGGTATGTTGCCAGTTGAGTAGGATATAAAAGTATGTGATATGATTATGTGTTGTTTGTTTCCTAACTTGTTGCTATTGTTTTAGGGAATTTCTTAAAGAGAAGCGACTCCTGGTATCTCATTTTCGAGTTAAAGACATGTAAGATTGCGAATTTCTGTGTAATAATAAGTAGGAAACCCCTAAATGACAAAAGAAAACCAAAAGAGGTCAAGCTACAAAATCTATAAAGAATTTCAAGATTCTAAGTTTACAAGTTTGATAATAGGTGCTATCTAAAGATATTTTTGGTAATTGTGACATCTAATGAGATTACAAGGTTCTAATATTTAACTTATAGATTTTGTAAACTCTTATATTTATTTTGATTGATTCAGGTAGTTAGCTACAATCATTGCAATTTATTTAATTTGTTTATATAAATATTTAAACTTTGTGTTCAATTATGTTTTAAATAACATCTAAAGTTACCCTTTTTATGAAATTTTGTGTTAAATTAGTTTGTTATTTGTGTTGAAGAGTAATGTTATTGAATTTATTTTTGTTTTATTTTGTATTCAAGTATTTTGGTAATGAATGAATAATTATGGTACAAAAAATAGAAATTAGAAAGAAAAAAAATCAGAAGTATATCTATGTCGATCGAACAACTTTCTATCGTCGGATCTTAGCCAACGAAGCAGGATCTCGTCGGCGTAAAGTGCTTTATCGATGAAAATAAGTACAAAGAGCAATAGAGTATGGATAACGATCGTAGAAATTGGAATAACAGAGATGGAAAAAATACTTGACATGTGAGCAACTAACACAGTTGAAAAGAAACACTCAGAATTCAGTCATTGTTGATGCCATTTGAGAGCTTGAGAAAGGAAAAGGGCAAGAAATAGGCAACAAAAAAGAGTAAAATAAGCAAGAAAAAACTATAGGTGATATCAATTTATTCTATTGACTAAGTGAGAGAGATTGGCCTCTCCTACAAACTCCACTCATTCTGTTAAATAATTTTCATTATATTTTTTTAGGTTTTCTTTTTTTTTTTCGAAAAGATCATAATATCATTAAGAAGAAAGCAAATGATAGATTATTTAGATTAGATTACGATTTATTTTGATTAATATGATTATTAGTGTTAGAGTATGAGCTCATTGAGCCTTAGGTTAGGGTTTTGGTAGTCTACATATAGAATGCGATAGGGTTGTTTTAGTGTGTGGCACAATATGTAACCTCCACCCTTTTTCTTCCTCAATAATATATGTTCTCCATTTTCTCTCAAGCTCCATTAATGGCTTCCATCATCTTTTGCTGCATCTCAAATCATCTCACAAAAGCAGAGCAAATCCGTTCCAATATAACCGCAGAGGCCACTTCTTGGGTAGATTCTCCCAACTCAAAACCTTTCAGATCCACACCAAATGGAGAGTGAAAAATAAAACAAAAAAGAACCGTGAAACACATTTAGAAATGAAAGGAAATACTCCTAAGACTGGAAATGAGATCCCGATAATATTGCTTAGTTCAGTAACATCTCGGGTGCCCTTGCTCATACTTATGCTCCAAAAACCATCGACATTCATTTACTTTTTTTATTTTATTTATATGCTGGGAAGAATTAGTTTACGAGCACTATAACTATTTAAATGAGATCATCTAACTTGAGAAGATTTAATTGTGAGTAAAACAAAATTAATTTTAATAATCACTATAATCAGGATTTTTTAATTAAAAATTGAATTATTTTATTTTATTTACATTAATATAATAGACTAGAAGCAACCATTTATACCCACTTTGTACTAAAAAAGAAAGAAAGTTAGAGTTAAAAAAAAAAAGCAACCATTATAGTCACGTGTGGGACAGTATTAACAGACAAGAAGAAACTATCATCTTTAAAATGTTTTTTTTAATACATATGAAGGAGCGGGACAGCTACTGATTCTCGGATTGAATTTGTGATGCTAATGTTGAACTGGTTTACAATCAAACAATGAAACTATTGCGCCACTTATCTATTCGGTATCAACTTTGGGTCAATTGATTGATAAATTTGAAAACAAATGTTGAATAGGTCGATAATCTATCCGACACGAAAATATATTATAAGTTAGTAGTATTAAATATCTTTGCATTTGTCTTACCCTAATTGCAAAAATTTATGAGTTAGGAGTATTAAATGTCTTTGCATTTGTCTTACCCTAATTTCAAAAAGTTATGGATTGTCTAGAATATTAATGAATAAACTACATAACAAACCTGGTAATGTGTGAGACACCTACTAATATGTATACCAATCAAGTAATATTTTTCATCAAATTTTTAGGAATTGGGTTATGTGGGAATGCTTATTTCTCTAACAAAGAGATTTATTAGAGTGTGAGAACAAGTCAATTTTCACCCTTTATTAATAGTTTAACTTCAACCTCTCATTAGTCTTCGAAAATAAGCCAATGATAAATAAGAATTTCTTTTTTTAGTTAATAATGATTTTCTCCTTGAATATAAAAGCCGATTGAAGATCCCATATGGAACAATCATTCCAATTTCTATGTTTACAATTTGACAACCAAGAAAATAGTTAAGCAAAGTAAAAGACACATAAGGATGGGATTGAGATCAAATTTTATGTCAATGCTATCTTTATTATTATTGTTTGCATATATTGCTAAAGCCCAATACACATCTGGTGCAATTTTTGATATTACTAAATCTGGCGCCAAACCTAATGATGATGTTACTACGGTTAGTATCTACTAGTTTGTTAACCCTTTAAATTTATATATAAATAAATACATTTATTTGAAGTAGAATTCAATTTATAGGCTTTAGCAACCGCATGGAAGGAAGCATGTGCGTCCACCACTCCAAGTAAAGTGTTGATTCCAAAAGGAGTTTACAAATTAAAAGAATCCGAGCTCAAAGGCCCTTGCAAGAGTTCTATTGAGCTTCGAATTGAAGGGACATTACAAGCTCCCCCAAACCCAGAAGGAGAGGGATGGGTCACTTTGGAAAATGTCGACAAATTGACTTTGTCGGGCAATGGAATTCTTGATGGTCAAGGAGAATCGGGGTGGGCAAAGAATGATTGTCACAAAAAGAAGGAGTGTACCAAGCTTCCCATGGTAAATGCTCTAGATACAAGAGATTTTTGTGCTTATCCTTATGGTACAAAATTTAATTTCATAATCTCAATTAACATGTACATTTTAACACTTACTTTTCTCTTTTTTTTTTTTGCAGAATTTGAGATTTAATTTCGTCACCAATTCAATTGTGAAGGACATAACTTCATTGGATAGTAAAAATTTCCATATCAATCTTTTGGGTTGCAAAAATCTTACTTTTGATCACTTGACAATTACTGCACCAGAGAATAGCCCTAATACCGATGGAATTCATATTGGACATTCAGAGCAGATTAATGTTATGAATACACAAATCGCAACCGGAGATGATTGCGTATCTGTAGGGTATACTAACAAACAAATAGCTATTAGTAATGTCACTTGTGGACCAGGACATGGAATTGCCATCGGAAGCTTGGGCAAATATAAGACTGAAGAAACTGTGGAAGGAGTTACCGTGAAAAATTGCAAATTAATCAGTACTACGAATGGTGTCCGAATTAAATCATGGCCAGATTCAGCCGTCGCATACCCAGCCTCTGACTTGCATTTTGAAGATATTGAAATGGTTAATGTTAGCAATCCTATCATTATAGACCAAGAATATTGTCCATGGAATCAATGCAACCGAAAGGTATATGTTGAAATCATGACATATTTACTTTTAACTTATTATTAACTTTAACTACTATTAAAAAAAGCTCAAATTATAAGCTATATATTTTATGTCAAAATTTTTATTTTTATTTCTATCATGTTTAGGTTCCATCAAAAATTAAAATCAGCAAAGTTAGCTTCAAGAATATTAAAGGTACTTCTGCAACTCCAGTAGCAGTCAAATTTGTATGTAGTAAGAGTCTTCCATGTGAAGATGTAGAAATTGCTGATATTGACCTCACTTATGACGGAAAAGAAGGACCGATTGTTTCGGAATGTGCAAATGTCAAACCCATCGTTTCTGGAAAGCAAAACCCTCCCATATGTGCTAAGCCTGCTCCTGATGCTTCATCAACATACTAATCTTTTTCACAATAACATTATAATATGTTAATGATTGTTTTTTTTATCTTTATAGAGAGATGGACACTCTTCAAATAAATAAGAGTCAAATACCGATTCAAAAATAAATTTGTAACGAAATATTAAATTGAATTACTATTAAATAATAAAATTGAAGGAAATTGGCTTGTACCATTGATAAAAAGATTAAAGATTTATCAAAAAACTTACTTTTTTTTTTAGTACATAGTGGGGGAAGGGGGAACAACAAAGCCTACATAGAGGGCATAACTACTCTTAAATAATATGATAGTCAAATACCAATTTTCGGGCTTGAAATCGTGACGGTGAAGTTGAAATGGATTAACACTAGACAAGATAACCGACTGCGTCACTTACCCTCGGTTCTCATCTTATTACTTTAAAGTATCTTAAATAGAAGAAACATTTTAAAATTAATTATTCATAATTTCATATGTGACATTTATAAAAATAATATATAAATTATTTTAGAAGAATAAGTGTGGACCGAAGTTCAATTCTTAATTAAAGATATAAAGGTTTAATTTCAACTTAACAACAATGCTTCACAAAAGTTTAATAAAAGTTTTTCACCATTAATTTCTTTTTATTAATTATAACTTTACAAAATTATTAAATTCCATAAGGTTTGGAATTCTGAAAGATCTTGTAATTTTCATCTTCTATCTATATAAAAATAGCTCTTTTCTCCAGATCTTAGAATCTACTTATTTTCTTTATCTTTTCACTCAATTCATTGTTCTTAAATACTCTTCAATTTTAAAATCATTTCAAATTTTTTGTGTTAAATTCAAGTGATGCATACATGTCATTAAATATATATTTAGAATTCGCTTTTGTGACCTTCCAAACTCTACTATCATATCAAGATATTGCATTGTTCTCAAATGCTCTTCAAAATTTCAAATAATCTCAAAATTTTGGTATAACATTGAAGTGATACGTAATGCAGATTGATTCAATATTTTGATTCCACTTTTATGATCTAACAACTCTATTATCATATCAAGATTTTAGTGTTAGATTCAAATAACTCATACGTCATTGAATCAAGATTTTAGTGTTACATTCAAATAATTCATAGGTCATTGAATCAATATTTTGATTCCGCTTCTGTAATCGTATAACTCTACATTGTAAGTTTAGTAAGATGTTCGGTTGAAAATTATCATGTGAGCACATGTATTTTAAAAAATAAATGTATCGTTATGAACTTCTCTTTAAGAAGATTTTACATTTAAGTTGCTCAAATTTACAAAACGTCATTTCATTAGTCTTTTTATGAAATAGTTTAATGTTTATCTTTACGTAAAAACATCATATTTATTATAAAAAAAAAAACAAAAAAAAAACATTCATAATGTAAAATAATTGGGTAAATATAAATACACTCAAAGTAAAATGTTTGGTTGAAAATTATCAACTCTACGAATTTGAGGGAAGTATAATTTCATAACTTAGTTCCCCCTCACCCGATATGTATTTAAAAAAAAACTTCATAACCTAAATCTTCAACCACTACGTCATTCATTGAGACACTCATTTTTAATTTAAATAATATAAAATAAATAAAAATATTATAAAAAGATCATTAAAGTTGCTTAGGATGTGAAATATTTTTATGCCGGCTAAAATTATCAACTATACCTTAATTTTTATTATTTATTATTTATTAATGTATCATCCTACTTTATCATACTCCATATTATATCATCATATTAAACTTATCTTTCTTTTTTTTTCTTTTCTTTTTTGAAAATAACATCATATCATACTTAATACTTCATAATTGGGTTAAAATCAATAGCATTCTACAGAAAAATAAAGAAATAAAGAATTCTACAAAGATGTTTAAAGTACATATAAATTAACAAAATTCTTTCTAATAGATCAAAGAAGAAAAAATTGTCACGACCCCGATATTACAGAAAAAAAATAACATCTACTATAAATGATTGGCAACGAAAGGATAGGGAGACCTTTTTTTTTTTAACAAAATAGGGAGACATTTTTAAACTAAAGGAGAGTAAAATAAAGAATTCGATAAACTATTTTTCATGTCAACTAATATAGAGAGAGTAGAAACCGAATGAGTCAGTAATATAATAGTTTTATTGTTTGGTAGTAATCTAGTTTAACGTCAAGGTCACGGATTCGATCTTGAAAATTGGTATTTAGCTCTAGTTTAATTGAGAGTAATAGCACTATCTACGTAAGATTTGTGGTCCCCCTCCCCAATTCAATTTGTATTGAAAAATATGGAGAGGTTAGGATTTAGAATTTTAAAAAGAAATTGAAAACAAACTATGAATAATTTATGTATACAATTTCTAGTATTAAAAAAGGGACAACCGAAATTAATTAAGAAAATGTCTTTTTATAGAGTTTAACTTTCTCACTAAATTTGAGTAGTTGTGCCCTCTATGTAAGATTGTGACTTAGGTTAGGGTTTTGGTAGTCTATATATAGAATGTAATAGGGTTGTATTAGTGTGTGGCACAATATGTAACCTCCACCCTTTTTCTTCCTCAATAATATATTTCTACACTTTCTCTCAAGCTCCATTAATGGCTTCCATTCATCTTCTTGCTGCATCTCAAATCATCTCACAAAAGCAGAGCAAATTTATTCCAATATCACCATAGAGGCAACTTCTTGGGGAGATTCTGTAAGGACCCGACCCAAAACAGGGTCTGAACCTAAGTTCTTAACTCTAAGTGCATGAAAATAGTACTTGACATCCCGGGCATGTAAATTTAAAACAAAACTCCTTTCAAACAACTCATAAGAACAAGTTTACAAAACCATAAATTCATTAAAACAGTTATAGGGTACCCAAAAATCAAAACATAAAAGCTCGGCAAAACATGTTCTACTTATCATGCCCTTAAATAGTTCATGCAGAGAGAATAAATTAAAAGACTCTACCCAAAGTAATGCGCAGGTCCCATGGTCATCTCCAGCTTCGTCGATCATCTATCTCGGTACAGACTAATAGTACCTGTGGGAATTCCACAGTGGAAAGGGTGAGTTGTCACAAACTCAGTAAGGCTCCCCTAGCTCGGGGACAGACATGCACAAGAATACAAACATCAGCAAACAAGTATGATCAACAACATAATCGAAGGGTGTACAAAACCTAAGCTCTTGGGTGCTAGGTCAAGAAACCTCGTCCTTGACGAGCACCACGCAGAGCAGTCTAAGGATCGTAGACCCAAGACCAACAGCTCATAGGAGTCCTCTGACTCAAGAGAAAACTGGCAATCTACTCTAGAGAGAACTGGTGAGTCGAGCAACCTGCTGGCCATAGGCTCCGTACTCACGGCGAGAGGTGGTGTCACACCAATCACCAAGGAACCATATCAGGTTCATACCACTTACCTGGAAAGAGCCTATGCTACAAGTAGAAACCATCCAGGGCCGTGAGCCTGGCCGGTCGACCATCCACGGAAGTCCTGCGGAGCGAGAGAATATCATCGTCCACACCCACCTACTAGTCTCCTCTATCCGGTCTCCATGACTCGTTTGGGTCCCAACGAGGCATCAAGCCGTGCATCAAACATCACGCAAGTCCATATCAGGACAATCGTGCAACCACATGCAACTCGACCATATCAGGCAGACATACACGATTCATGCATCACTAGTCATACAAGAGACAAGCATGAAATGTATATGCTCTCGATGCAATTAAATGCAACATACAATGCACATGGTTATGCTACAATCAGACAAATCAACTAATGCAAGTAAACTGACACATGTATTAACCACAGGCCCTCAAGAAGGGGTAAAGGGTCTCTTACTTTGGCCAATCCACTAACAGCTTCGAATAGCCAAACGCAAATCTGATCCCTGAAACGAACAAACCGATCAAAACTAGCACCTTAGACCATCAAAATCAGATCCAGAATATCAAATTTACCAAACCGGGAAGAACCTCGAAAGACGTGTCCTGGAGACGCCCGATGGCTACATGTGCCTCGCGAACCTGGCTCAAAGGATAGAAAATGGTTCGGGTCAAATCTGGTTAATAAAAGTCAATGGGTCAAAATCTAGCCAAAGTGTCTTAAAATCTCATTTAACACCTTTAAACCCCAAACCAAACACCCATTAACCTCTAGTCCAAACAACCATTAAGCCCTTAACCAAAGGGCCACTAACCACATGTTAAATGAAGTGAAACCACTAGCCAAACAAGTTCAACCATTATTTTAGTATCCATGACCCAATAAACAAGCACTATTTATCCAAGATTTAAATAATTTTAAACTTGCAACAAACAACCCTTAATCCTTATTTAAATAACCATAAACCAACAAACAAGCACCACTTGTCCATAACTTAAATAGTTTTGAACATATAAACAAACAACATTTGTTCATCACTTGAATAGTCATCGACTAGGAGACAAACATGCTCAATTCTCCATTTAAAAGCTTTAAGGACGAACCAAAGAGCCCAATCCATAACTTAAATAACATTAGACATGCAACCAAACACACATAATTCTCAACTTAAATGACATTAAACCACAATCAAACAAGGATTAAATGACATTTAAAATATCTTTAAACATTTAACCAAACACTACTCTTCTTCTACCTTGAGACAAAACCCATTTGGAATGTCTTAAGATATCAAACCAAACAACACCCTTCTTCAACCTTTGAATGACCACAAAACAAACCCAACACGAGACCCTTACCTGAGTAACGCCGTCGACGGCGGCTGCAACCCCACTGCGACCTCGCGGCTACTCCACTCGCGAACTCCGTACGGCTGAAACACCCATTGAGGACAATGTTCCTCGACCCCACCACACGGTTGTACTCGCGGCGACTCCGACTAGGACCCACGAGCTCGCGACGACCACGAACGGAGCAAGGCAGCAGCTCCGACGACAACGCTTGGGATGAACAGCTACACGAACGGCGGCAAGCTTCGCAACCCACGATGAGGACATCCGCAACGGCCAACACCTAAACGAACACACATCTTCGAAGGAGACGCTCAAGGATGAAGAAGATGAACAGTATATCTAGGGATTCTCAATCTCAAAATTGACTTAAATATCCCTAAGGCACAAAGACCAAACTACCCCTACTTTTAGCCTTACCACAAAATGCCACTTTTTACCTCCTTTATTCCATTTTTAAAACCATCCAACAATTGGGTTATTACAGATTCTCCCAACCCCAAATGGAGAGTGAAAAATAAAACAAAAAAGAACCGGAAACACATTTAGAAATGAAAGGAAATACTCCTAAGACTGGAAATGAGATCCCGATAATATTGCTTAGTTCAGTAACATCTCGGGTGCCCTTGCTCATACTTATGCTCCAAAAACCATCGACATTCATTTACTTTTTTTATTTTATTTATATGCCGGGAAGAATTAGTTTACAAGCACTATAACTATTTAAATGAGATCATCTAACTTGAGAAGATTTGATTGTGAGTAAAACAAAATTAATTTTAATAATCACTATAATCAGGATATTTTAATTAAAAATTGAATTATTTTATTTTATTTACATGAATATAATAGACTAGAAGCAACCATTTATACCCACTTTGTACTCAAAAAGAAAGAAAGTTAGAGTTAAAAAAAAAAAAGCAACCATTATAGTCACGTGTGGAACAGTATTAACAGACAAGAAGAAACTATCATCTTTAAAATGTTTTTTTTAACACATATGAGGGAGGTGGACAGCTACTGATTCTCGGATCGAATTTGTGATGTTAATGTTGAACTGGTTTACAATCAAACAATAAAACTATTGCGCCACTTATCTATTCGATATCAACTTTGGGTCAATTGATTGATAAATTTGAAAACAAATGTTGAACAGGTCAATAATCTATCCGACACGAAAATATATTATAAGTTAGCAGTATTAAATATCTTTGCATTTGTCTTACCCTAATTGCAAAAATTTATGAGTTAGGAGTACTAAATGTCTTTGCATTTGTCTTACCCTAATTTCAAAAAGTTATGGATTGTCTAGAATATTAATGAATAAACTACATAACAAACCTGGTAATGTGTGAGACACCTACTAATATGTATACCAATCAAGTAATATTTTTCATCAAATTTTTAGGAATTGGGTTATGTGGGAATGCTTATTTCTCTAACAAAGAGATTTATTAGAGTGTGAGAACAAGTCAATTTTCACCCTTTATTAATAGTTTAACTTCAACCTCTCATTAGTCTTCGAAAATAAGCCAATGATAAATAAGAATTTCTTTTTTTAGTTAATAATGATTTTCTCCTTGAATATAAAAGCCGATTGAAGATCCCATATGGAACAATCATTCCAATTTCTATGTTTACAATTTGACAACCAAGAAAATAGTTAAGCAAAGTAAAAGACACATAAGGATGGGATTGAGATCAAATTTTATGTCAATGCTATCTTTATTATTATTGTTTGCATATATTGCTAAAGCCCAATACACATCTGGTGCAATTTTTGATATTACTAAATCTGGCGCCAAACCTAATGATGATGTTACTACGGTTAGTATCTACTAGTTTGTTAACCCTTTTAATTTATATATAAATAAATACATTTATTTGAAGTAAAATTCAATTTATAGGCTTTAGCAACCGCATGGAAGGAAGCATGTGCATCAACCACTCCAAGTAAAGTGTTGATTCCAAAAGGAGTTTACAAATTAAAAGAATCCGAGCTCAAAGGCCCTTGCAAGAGTTCTATTGAGCTTCAAATTGAAGGGACATTACAAGCTCCACCAAACCCGGAAGGAGAAGGATGGGTCACTTTGGAAAATATCGACAAATTGACTTTGTCGGGCACTGGGATTCTTGATGGTCAAGGAGAATCGGGGTGGGCAAAGAATGATTGTCACAAAAAGAAGGAATGTACCAAGCTTCCCATGGTAAATGCTCTAGATACAAGAGATTTTTGTGCTTATCCTTATGGTACAAAATTTAATTTCATAATCTCAATTAGCATGTACATTTTAACACTTACTTTTTTTTTTTTGCAGAATTTGAGATTTAATTTCGTCAACAATTCAATTGTGAAGGACATAACTTCATTGGATAGTAAAAATTTCCATATCAATCTTTTGGGTTGCAAAAATCTTACTTTTGATCACTTAACAATTACTGCACCAGAGAATAGCCCCAATACTGATGGAATTCATATTGGACATTCGGAGCAGATTAATATTATGAATACACAAATTGCAACCGAGATGATTGTGTGTGTCAGAGGGTATACTAACAAACAAATAGCTATTAGTAATGTCACTTGTGGACCAGGACATGGAATTGCCATCGGAAGCTTGGGCAAATATAAGACTGAAGAAACTGTGGAAGGAGTTACCGTGAAAAATTGCAAATTAATCAGTACTACGAATGGTGTCCGAATAAAATCTGGCCGATTCAAATTGTCGCATACCCAAATTTCGACTTGCATTTTGAAAATATTGAAATGGTTAATGTTAGCAATCCTATCATTATAGACCAAGAATATTGTCCATGGAATCAATGCAACCGAAAGGTATATGTTGAAATCATGACATATTCATTTTTAACTTATTATTAAATTTAACTACTATTAAAAAAAGCTCAAATTATAAGCAATATATTTGATGTCAAATTTTTTTTATTTTTTTTCTATCATGTTTAGGTTCCATCAAAAATTAAAATCAGCAAAGTTAGTTTCAAGAATATTAAAGGTACTTCTGCAACTCCAGTAGCAGTCAAATTTTTATGTAGTAAGAGTCTTCCATGTGAAGATGTAGAAATTGCTGATATTGATCTCACTTACGATGGAAAAGAAGGACCGATTGTTTCTGAATGTGCAAATGTCAAACCCATCGTTTCTGGAAAGCAAAACCCTCCCATATGTGCTAAGCCTGCTCCTGCAGATGCTTCATCAACGTACTAATCTTTTTTCACAATAACATATTATAATTATGTTAATGATCGTTTTTTATTTCATCTAATAAATTTAATGTTATATTTCCTTAATTAGCTACAAAATTAAAGCTTGTATTTTTCTTTAATAAATAGACTATTTAAAAAATACTTAAATCTCTTTAATGGTTATATTTTAATAATAATTTATTTATGTGTAGTCGATAAGATTTTTTCTACAATTTTCATAAAGTACTAAACTTATGTTGGACGTGTAATTTTTTGACGGGACGTATAATTTAATTTTAAAAAGCAACTATATATTTTATTTTAATATTTTTTTTGTTCAAAAGTATCATTATAGATTTAAGTTTTGATATATCAACAGACATGTATATAATTAATTGTAATTATATTAAATATTTATTTTTAAAAACCTTGAATAATGAAAAATAAAGTCAAAACAAAATAGAAGTGTATATTTATATAAAAGAATAAATTTTAATACTTTTCCATTTTAATTTTTTATTTTAGACAATACTTTTTCATTTTTAACTTCAATATTTCTCAATACAAATCTGAGTAGTGTTAATACAAATTTTTACAATCGTAAATTGAAGACACTAAAAGCTATAAAAATGATTCGATATTTGGTTTTTTAATAGTGTTAATAAATTATAGTACGTACTCTTTTTTTTTTAGAAGAATAGTACGTACTTTTTTAAACTTTTAATATTTACATTTTTATAGTTATAATTTAATATTTTTCTTAATTATTATAAACAAAAAAAGTTATAATTCTAACTAATTATGTTTAAATGAAAACATGATTTCCTATATAAATAAAATTAAAAAATAAAGAACATTGAATAGGTAAATAATCTATACGAAACCAAAAATGGGATGGTCTCTATAAAATAATACAAATGTTCGCACTTCAATAAGTTTTGAGTTGAAATTCTTTAATCACCTTTCATCCGTTGATGAAAGTCTTCGATCAGTTTTAGTCTTCAATCATTTTTTAACAGATAACCTTTAATAAGTTTTATGTTTCAACTGATAGCTTTCAATTCGTTTTGAGCTAGCATTCAATCAATTTTCAATGGATAGCCTTCATTTAGTTCGCTGATAGATTCAATCAGTTCATTGATAGTCTTCGATCAGTTTGATGGTAGTTTTCAATCAGTCTATTCGAATGCCACTTTTCTTCTCTACTCCAACCAACCCCTCTTCATTTTGATCACTTACTCAGCATCGAGCAATCTTCACCTTTCAACTTCAAAAACCATAGTCGATAAAGATAACCATCCAGTCAACGTCAACAAGGCTCTCTACTCAATGATGAACAAGTAGTACCAGAGGAGGCAGTGTTGTTGGTGACCGGTGAAGATGAATTAGAGGGTTGTTGATCGGAGCATACAATCAATCGATCGAGAAGCAATTGGTGAAACGTGAAGGATGGGAAAAGGCAATTGGCTTTGAAAAAGGAATTTGTAAAATTGCATTTGGTTCCGATGTTCAACGACATTTAGAATTTTGTTGCCATAATTAATTGAAATCTAGGTTTAGGCAAGATTTCAAAAATAGGATAAAACAAAGAATAAAGTTAATTGTGAAATTTTTTAAAAATTCTATAGAAAAAAATAATATAAAAATTGATCCTCTGATGTTTTTTTTTTTTTTGGATTGATTGAAAATGGTGTCTGTAAAAAATTGGAAGGATGAAAGTGTTGCAGGAATAGGGAGGATGAATGTCATTTGGGGATGAAGGTAGAATGGAGGCTTTTAAAAAAAATAAAAATAAATAAATACAAAAAGATTATGCTATACATGAAATATTTTATTAAAAAAAAGCTATAAATAAATATAATGCCCAAAAACTCAAATGGGGAGTAAACTCCCTATTATAGTAAAGAAACACTTTTAAACGTTTGAGTTAAGATTCATTTTGGTTCTTTTGTTTTCAAACTCAACAATTTGACCACTCAAGTTGAAGTTTGTATTTTTGTAGCATTTTTAATCCTTTCGACAATATTTTTAACTATACAAATAAATTGTTAGATGCAACTCAAATCAAGTAATCGAATGGGGTCGGTGATGCAATTGGTTATCGAGTTTGATGTTAATTTATTTTCACTTCACGTCACGGATTCAATCCTTAGAATTGGTATTTGTAATCCCCTTCTCCCAACTTCTACTAAAAAAAACTCAAATCAAACATACATTATAGACATTTTTTTTACTAATGGAGTGTGGATTTGTTCACACGAGGTTTTCCCCTAAAATATAAGAACAAAACACGTATAAATAAAGTTTGAATTTTATTTATTTATTTGGTACGTGTGTTGTAATCTCTAATTTTTCTCATCTGATTCTTCTCTCGAGATGTGGGCTAAAAAAATGTAGATCCTAACGCTTACAAGTTTATTCTCAAACACGAGAGGATTGAATATATAACTTGTAAACAAAGAGACAATCATTTTTTTAAGCATTTTCTGTTGAATTTAGATTGTTGGTTGTTCTGAACTCTCGCTAACTTACATGCTTTGGAGTCTTTGAGTCTTTAGTTGTAACTTTGGTTTTTCGGTTTGAATCTTGAGTCCACATCCCTTTGCAAATGAGAGAGATCTCTATCTATAGTGTTTTTGTTGACTAAACTTTAATGCTATTTTTAATGTGATTAAAATGTTATAATGGGTTGTCGATTAAAGAATTAATGGATTGTCAATTTATAATTAAGAAATTAGTGAATACTTAATTGATAGCAATTAATGAGAAACGTTTTTTTTTTTAAGAACTTGGAAACTAAATTGTAATAGGACAATAAATAGGTGACTTATTTCATTGTGAAAAAAAAAAAGTGAGAGCCCAACAAAAATAAAAGAGAAAAGAAGAAAAGTTGTCAAGAGAGTTTTAGAAAAATTTTAAAAAAAAGTGTTGATAGAGAAAGTTGTGTGTGGTATTTATCCATTGCGTGATTGTTATTTTGTGTTTATTATTTTGTTATTTGCATTTTAGTTTCTACCCTTTTTACCGATCTTATGGACTTAGAGCCTTTAGGTTTCATGAATCTTTGAGCCTAGCAATTGGGTTTGTCTATATTGACTTGAATCTAGTTTAAGTTAAAAATAAAATAATAATAATAAACCTTAGCTCCAAATAAATTTTGGATGATTATGGATTTATAATGGCCCAAAATTTAATTATATTTTGCAATCAATCAATAAATGAAGTAGAATTTTCTCATTAGATAAATTTTTAGTCTTTAAATATTGTTGGTAATAGAGATGTCTACGGGAGACGATGAAGCAAGGACGAGGATGATTTTACTATTTCCATCCCCATCTCTCTCTTTAATTTTTTTTGTGGGGATAGGAGCGGGGATTCTCCACTGGAAATTTGTGGTGATCGATTTTACCATGAAAAATTATTCTCCTTCAATTTTGTTCAAAACTCAATTCAATCTAATTTCTTTTTATAAATTTTCAAAAAAACATAACTTTTAATGGTTAATGTTTATTAATTTTCAACTAAAATTTAATGAAAAATTCATACTTTTATGTATATATTTTTATTAGAAAATAAAATAAATATAAATTATAAACAGAGTCAGAACGAATAAAAAAAATATTTTAACTCGCGAGAGTTTTTTTTTTGTCTTTACTCACTTTCAGATTCCCTACTTTAGGGATTCATCGTCCCTAATGAAGCGGGTCCATACATCTCTTGTCAATAACAACTTTGCCCTTTTTTTTAAATAACCTTTAATTTTTCTTTTAACAATATATATTTGATGGAATTTTGAATCTCTAACTATTTAGTCAAAGTTATAATATGGTTTAAACCATCGAACTTAAGCTTAATTAGGTGAACTTACGAAACTATCATACCTCCAAAACAAGCCCATAAAAGCCACTAATTGCATACCATGTTGCTCTCGAATGCCCACGAGAGCGACCTCATTGAAATATTTACGAAGTTGGTAGGGAGTGCTTCTCTCTAAAATTAAGAGAGAGAAACTACATCTTTTTTTTTTATTCACAAATAAATTTGATCAAACAAAAAGTTATTAGTAGTTCAACAACATCAATAAATCATGGGTTTAAATCCTTCCAATTTGTAATCTTAAAAAAAAAGTCAAAACATCCCTAAAACATATTAAAAAGAAACATCTAAGTTTAATACTTATAATATTATAATTTAACAACCAATACCAAATCTTCATTTCCAATAGTTGAATAAACAAATACTTGTAATAGATTAAATATTGAATATATAAAATTAATTGGAAAAAATCTATTATATTTCAAATTTTAAATATTTATAAAAATATTTTGATACGAAAATTCATATTCTATTGTAATAAATACAAATGAAACGGTTATATAGTTTTCCTTTTTTCTTTTTTTATTGTGATAAGTTATAGGTCGTTATTAATTTTTATATATACAAAAAATTATTATCAAGCGGCTGAAACAAACCTTTATTTTTTAGATAGAAACAAACAATTTACCATTGTTGGAATCTTCATAATTAATTTTGGTTCATTTCCTTATGTAACGCATGTGACCACCGCCATTATTAGTTTTGTTTCTTATCATATAAAGTAAAACTAAATCTGTCTACACACAAATTCAATTGAATACGCCAATAAATTCAATTGAATACGAAGTAGGATTGGTGGCGCATTACTTATCTTAATTGGCGGTAATTCATTTCGACATCTTATTTAAGAGTAATAATATCTTTTATATATGATATCTTCATCAAATTTGTAAAAATGAGAAACAAAATTGATTTCATCTTTAATTCATTATTTACCACATTAGTTGAGCTAAAACAATGTTGGTGAAAGATTATGATACAATTGGTCTAAGAAATATATTATATTATATGCTTAAATTTTTTATTTTGGTCCCTACTTATAAATCATTGGACTTTCAGTTTCATATACAATAGACCTATGAAATATACTATATTTTCAAAATTTTACTGATTTAATAAAAGTGAATTACTTAAATTAAATTTAAGTCACGGTAAATTCATGCTTTTTAAAATATATAAACTATGTCAATAACCTATTAAACAGTATGTATTTACTAATATTTTTGTCATGTTCTTTCCACTAACATTAGAAGGAAAAAAAATAATTAAAAAAAAAAATCTATGTTTCATTCATAATAGGATACAAATTGCTCAAATGAATACAATTAACTCTAGTACGTATAGTATTCGGAAAAATATTCTCATACATAGTTTTAATGGATCGATAATTTAATAGTTTCATTATTTAGTGATAATTTAATTTAACAACATGATTATTTGTTTATAGTCATCTCCTCTAAAAAAAAGTATTCTAAAAAAAATAAAGAAGTATTAACCAATGATAATCTTACATTAACTAAACAACAACTAAAGAAATTTACAAGAGTTATTTATTTTATTTTTTAGAAGTAAATAATTTACTACTTAATAAATTCCGGCCCGCCAACTCACGGGGCTGTTTGTTTGACATATTTAGGTAGGAGTTAGTATTAACTCTTCCTAAAAGACCTACATCCAAACGAGTTTTTATTAACTCCTCCTCATTTTTACTTTTAAAAATAACTCTCATTTCTAATCATTCATTTATAACTACTCAATCATTTCTAACCACTTATTTTTAATCATTCCTTTCAAATCAATCAAAATAACTCATTTTTAACAATTCATTTTTAATCATTTCTTTTTTAACTACTAAAAATAATTACTCATTTTCAAATCTTCATCCAAACAAGATTTTGACTTTTAACTCCTCTATACAAAAACTATATTCAAACGAGTTTTTGACACAATACTCAATTTTTAACTCTTCAACATAACTTCTCAATATAACTCCTTAACCTAAAAACTATCTAAATATGTCAAACAAACAGCCCCGACTAGTTTAACTTTATCGAAGTTTATATTACCCTCAGTCAAAGTCAAACCTTTTCATCAATAAATTAATATAAAATCACTAAATTCGTGAAAATATTAAAACATTTTTTAAATATTTATTATTCCTTAACATTAGAGTATAAAATCAGCTAAATATTTGACACAAATTACGAGTTGTGAGGTTTGTCTAAGAGAGGTGTGAAGACGAGGAGGCCTTTAACACCATATATAGCTAGCATGGGAGTTGTTCCGATGACGACTTTGAGCAACGGGCAGTTGATGCCAGTACTCGGGATGGGGACGATGTCGAGGGTTGGGGCAGAGGCAACGAGAGCTGCCGTTGTGGAGGCGATCAGGGCCGGGTACCGGCAATTCGACACGTCGTATTCGTACGGGTCGGAGCAGCCCCTCGGGGAGGGGATTAAGGAGGCTTTGGAGCTCGGACTTATAGAGGCAAGAGATGAGCTCTTCATTACCTCTAAGTTGGCTTGTGGTTTTGCTGATCCACCCCTTGTTCTTGATGGGATCAAGGGCAGTCTCAGGTTTTTTTTTTTTTTTTTTTGAAATATGAATTTGTACAATAATGTTTGAGATCTCAAATAACTTTGCTAAACTAAAAAATTGTTCTCTATTTTATAACATAGAAAGACTAACATAATATATTTTATTTTATAATTCACTCAAATCAATCCACCCCTTGTTTTCTTTTTGTTAAGAATTTTCTTGAATAATAAAAGAAGGAAAGAAATTCTCTACACCAAAATTTGAGAAAAATAAAATCAAATATATTAAAAATTGATTCAAATTTAGTCAAAAAACTAATAATAGATACTCCACCCAATTATGATATTCTAACCTAGAGACTAATTGTTTCAATCCCCCTTAATCAAGTTAAATTGATGTTAAATAATTTAAATTAAATTGATTGAAAACAATCTACTCAAATTGATTCAAATTGACTAAAGACAATGAAAATTTAAAGTCTCTTTTTGATAATCATTTCATTTTTTGTTTTTTATTTTGTTTTTACTTTTCTGAAAACAAATTTTTGTTTGGTAATCAATTTTGATTTTTAAAAAAAAAAATTAAAATATTAAAGAAATTCTAAAAATAAACCTTTTAAAAATAAATTTTTGTTTATAAAAAAAGTATGAAAAAATCAAGAATAAATAGTAAAAAAATCAAAACAAAATGTGATGTTTGAAAACAAAAAAACATTTATCAAACATGCTTTTTTGTTTTTAATTTTTAAAAATATAAAACTAAAATAAGTTATTAAACACATACGGTTTTTAGTTTTTAAAACAAAAAACCAAAAACTAAACATAAAAAACTAAAGACAAAAAACAACAAATGAAATGATTATTAAACGGGGTCTTGTTATGTATAAAATATTTTTAAAAAATTGCAAAAATTAGAATAGGATGGTAGAATTTGTTACTATAATAATTATTTTTTGTAAAATAAAAGTTGGAGATCTCCAACCACATACCTCATTAAAATAAAAACCTTTTATGGCATCTTTATACCAATTAATTCTCAAGTCAATTATATATTTTGTAGTGAAATTTGGTTTAAAATAATGAACAGGAATTTGCAACTGGATTATGTTGATATGTACTTGATCCACATGCCATTGAAGTTGAATCCTGAAGTGTGTAAAATCCCAGTAGCAAAGGAGGACATCTCTGCAATTGATCTCCAAGGAGTTTGGGCCAAAATGGAAGAATCACAAAATCTTGGCCTCACCAAAGCAATAGGTGTCAGTAATTTCTCTCCCAAAAGGCTTCAACAACTTCTTTCCTTTGCAAAAATACCCCCAATACTCAATCAAGTAATTATTCTGTCCTCCTAGCAATTTCTTTTTCAGAAAAATATTTGTGCATGTGTAAAGTCAAACTTACTTTTACCATGTGATACACGTTTTGCTTCACATTTATTTTGTTTTTGTAACTTTTTTTAACAAATGTTCTCCTATCACAAAAGAAAAATTGAAAAATAAAATTAAAAAAAATGTGAGGTGAATACTTATGCCACGTGCTAACAATTAGATTGATTCTATACTTGCACAAGTTTTTCTCAAAATATTTTTAGGTTTAAGTTGAATCATGTACCTTTTTATTATTTTATTTTGTCCTATGGAATTTCATAAAACATTTTAAAGTTAACCATTATAAAGTGTGTTAGTGGTCAGAGAGAGTCTTGGTTGTTTAAAGTAATAAGTTTAATTCATAGTGATCACTTACCTAAAAATTAATTTTCTACGGATTTTCTTGATATTCAAATGTTATAGGATAAGACTCTATGTCTCATTACTCTAGTCGAGGTGCCACCCGTCAAGGATATCAAATTAAATAAATAAAATATTTTAAAGATTAAATATCATTTTAGTCCCCTATATTGTGATTGTTTGGGTTAGCTTGAACTGATCACTTAGTTTTATCACGCCCTCATGACCAATAAACCACTCTATGATGATTATTTTAGTCTCTATATTTGAATTTTATTCTAATTTAGTCTTTACATTCAAATATCTAATTTTAATTGGTGAATTTAAAAAAAAAAACAAAACTTAAAAGTAATATTTGTGATTAATTTTTTTTTTTAATTATGATCTTTCTCTTGAACCTGTAATCTCATGGTTGCTAGATTATACAAGATTACAGTAGAGTTCTGCGCTTGTTGGCTCTTTCTCTATAAATTTAAAAGTGAGCTCTTTCTCTATAAATTTAAAAGTATATTCTCATTTTATTTTTTGTTTGTACTAAAATTAAAAGGATGATTGTAACAATATTTTCTTTACCAAAACTTCTTCGTGTTTGAAGATCTGTCAAAATGTACATAAATTCGTCCAAACAGTCGCCAATATAAAAAAAGCAATTCAAAACCAAGTCTACATGAATAACAAACAAATGCCTAAAATAGATATTATTCTAATGAAGTGAAGTTTAATTGAATAGGTGGAGATGAGCCCAGTTTGGCATCAGATGAAACTAAGAGAGTTTTGTGAAGCAAAGGGCATTCATGTAACTGCCTATTCTCCTCTAGGTGCAGTTGGCACATTTTGGGGCCATGATAAAATTGTTCATTCTGATGTTATGGCTCAAATTGCTAAGGCCAAGGGGAAAACAACTGCTCAGGTATTTTTCATTTTACTTTTACTTTCTTTTAAAATTTAGATTATGAGTTCTTTTTTATCGAATGGAATGGTGGCTCAATTGATTATCTTCTTTGCATTTTCAATTCCACGGTCACGAATTTGAATCTCGAAATTCAGTATTTGGCTCATATTATTTGCGAGTGCCCTCTTTGTAGGGTTTGTTGGTCCCGACCCTCCCCTAATTTATACTAAAAAAAAGTTTTTTTTTTAAGAATATTTAGATAATTACAAATTTTCAAAAGAATCTCATACATTTTCGAACTTTATTATTAGTAGTAGTATTGTCTATCAAATTTGATCTCTATCATCGAGAGAAGTTAAAATTTAGTCTTAATCATTTTAAATGTTAGAATTTAATTTCGTCCTCAAGGGATGGCATAGTGGTTGAAGACTTGGACTTTGAGGGTATGCTTCCCTCAAAGTCTCATAGTTACCCTTTTTTCAAAAAAAAAATGACAATTCATTTTTTATTCAATCAACTAGTTGTAAAACATATCAATAACAAAATATACAAAACTTATATCATTTACACATTAATTGATAGCTAACTTCACTTTATCCACATGTCATTACAAACTATATTTTAGGATTTGTCAAAACCATGAAAGATCGAGTTCTAACCTTAAATCACATGGATTAAATTCATACATTTTCAAATTATAGAGTAAATTATTATATGTTCTAAACGTTAAAAGTATTTCAAATTTGTGTCCATTAAGTTCGTAAATTTTAAAGTTTCCAAGTACATTAAAAATTGATTAGGCACAAAATAAAAATAAAAATAAAAATCTTATCAAACACACTTTAAGATTTGTTACACTGCCCACTCCAAAACTTATTAGACACAAAACAAATGTTAGAGAGACAACTAATATCATATTTTTTTATATGATATTGTCCGCTTTAAAATAAATTTTCATAATTTTATTTTTTTTTCATCGCTTAAAAAACCTCATATCAATTAAAGATGTTTGTCTCCTTTTAAATACCTCAAGATCAAACTACAACTTTCAACCTAGAAATGCAAGATTTTGTTCGCATGCATTAGCCACGACTAAAATATCAAAATCCTATTATATACTTTTTAATGTTTGTGAACAAATTGAAACAAATATAAACACTGTTTAACAATGATTTGAAGGTTAAAATTGGGTTTTTTATAAAATATAAATTATAGATTGCATTGAGATGGGTGTATGAGCAAGGGGTGAGCATAGTGGCAAAGAGCTTTGACAAAGAGAGAATGAGACAAAACATTGACATCTTTGATTGGTCATTGAGTGAAGAGGAATCAGCTAAGATTGGTCAACTTCCTCAGCACAAAGCTGTTGTGTTTGCCAATGTTTATGGCCATCATGATGTGGTGCTTGACCTTGATGCTGAGCTTTTGAATTAATAATTATCTGTCCCTTTAAGTACTTTTAGTTTCCCTTAATTATCTTAATATGAAGAAATTAAATTCAAAAGTGTAAGATATATTGTCCAAGTAAGTGTTCCAATTATGAATATATAGATTGTGTTCTGTCATTGAGGATTTTCTCAACATGGGAGTTGAGGTTTTTTAAGTGTCTTAATAGACGGATGTAATTTGATGGCATCACTACATATTGACTACTAGTTAGGTTCTTTGCTATCTTACATTCACCAGGCTTGATATTTCTTATATTGATAAGGATGACAACCCTACCTGAATCGGGCTTCCCCCAAAAGGTCTCATATCAATGGAGATGGTTGTCATCACTTATATATCCATGATCTTCCCCTCATCAAATAGTCAATCCGTCTAGATGGATAACTTCTCCTGACTCACATCCAGACCAAACTCCTCTTCTCCTGAAGGTACCCAACCAGTCTGGTAAAAGCTACCACAAATTTCGGATCCAACCATTACCAGTCTGGTAAAGCTACCACAAATTTTTGTCTCCAGGATCCAACCGTCTTTATTCTACACCGTGATACCAATTGATAAGGATGACAACCCTACCCGAATCTACACATTGATATGATATTGTCCACTTTGGGCCTAGACCCTCGTGACTTTGGTTTTGGGCTTCCCCCAAAAGGCCTCATATCAATGGAGATGGTTGTCATCACTTATATACCCATGATCTTCTCCTCATCTAACCAATGTGGGATACTTTGTTTGCATCCCAACAATATCGTGAGCAAAGTGTCTTAATATATGGATGCCTTCAATCATGTTTAACCTAATTGTTGTGAAGTGAAGTTTTTGTTATGTTTGTGGGTCGATGTCTTGTGGTCTTCATAATCAAGTAGGTCGATTTTGCCTTCATATCCCTCTTTTTTTTGTTGTTATTGTGTATTTGACTCCTTAGACTGACGCAGTTCCATAAAACAAAACATAGTCTCACATAGCTTCACTCGAAACTTCATTTCAAGTAATGTCATCAAATTATATATTATCGTTGAGGTGCATTGACTTCGCAATTTCATGTTTCTTGAAAGAACCAAACATTTGACTTCATCGAAGAGAAATTTGGTGCAAAATATATCATTCTGCACTCGATTTTTGTACATGAGCAACTTGTGAATCTTCTTAACTTGGCCTTTATCTATAGATCGTCTTCTATTCTTGTGTTTCAAACTCATGCCTACGTGATACTTCGAGTTTCGTTTGAGGGAAAATATTAATCATATTTGTTAAATAAAAATGGTCATTTTTCTATTATTTCCCTTTTTTTTTTCTTCCACTTGTGTATGAATTACCCCACTCTTCATTAAATGGAATATTACATGAAGAATTTCTGATATATTCTTAATAATTAAACTACACAAATGTTTGAAAAAAGTTCATAAAACACTTAGGAAAGTCATACCAAACCAGCTCCATGCACCTTTATTCCTTTTCCTCTTTAATTCCAAATTTCTTAACAAATTAAATCTCTTAAACGTCCAAACAAAATTAAATCCATTTGAAAAAAACCAAACATGGCCGTATTAAAGTGTGCAATACAAAATCAAAGTGGGATCTTCCTTTATCATCTTCAACCTTTAATTATTATACCTTCTTTTATCAGACCAAATCTGAATTCACCATTCACCAATAACTTTGTTTTCTTTTTCCTCCATTTCCCATCTCAAATTCCACCCAAAACCATCCATTTTATTTTTCTTAATTCATAAGGCAAAAAAAAAAAAAAAAAAAAAAAAAAAAAAAAAAAAAACCTATAATAAAATCTCCTCTTCTCCACTCTAAATGACACTCAAAAAGAGCAAAGAAGAAAAGAAAGAAAACAAATGCTCGTGAGTCGGCCTCTTTCCTTGTATCGAAAGTCCCCGAGCAGCCTCTCGACACCGGTGCCCTCGGAGGGGCCGTTTTCGGGGATGTTTGTGGTGAAAGACGAAGAGGCCGAGGCCGAGGATTCATATTGTTGGGGGATTTGCAAGCGTAGGAGGATCAAGAAGCCGCCATTTCCACAAGATAGGATCTTGACGATTGTTCATAGCTGTAGTGAGTATGAAGAAACGACTAAGACTACAAAAGTTTGGTTGATTCCAGTTCTTGATCGCCCTCTTTCTTCTAATCGTTATTATCTCATCAAAGCTCGAGGCAAACATAAAGGGTTGGTTTTCTTTTCCTTTTTCTTTTTGCTTTTTTTTTTTTAATGTTTTATGCTTCTTTTTTTATGTTTTTTTAGGAATTACTCCAAATTGAAAAAGTATTTACCATACTAGACAAAAAAAATTAGCAATCATAGTCAAACATATGGTATAATTAATACTCATTATACAGTATTAGTAATATATGATACTATATTAATACACAATATTGTACTAATAACATATAATATTGTATTAATATTCTAAATTATACTATGTAATGAGTATTAACTATACCGTATTTTTTATTATGGATACAAATATTGTCAAATTTACTTGTGAAATTGGACTTTCAAGCACCATTTCTCTTTTTTATATATTTTATATGTATTTAAAAATTCTTATTTGTTGAAATTTTGTTTTGGGTTCTTTTTTTGTGATTTTAAAGAGGTTTTGAAAGTTTTTGGATATGGGTAAATTGTGTTTGATCCCACTTTTTATGGTTGTGTTTATTTAATATTGTCTATTAAAAAGCATTCTATGAATACCTTGAAACTTTTGAGCCTCTACCAACAAATCATCTTTTAAATTGTTTGGAAAAAATTTTAAAAAAAAAATTGAGAAATTGGAAAATTAAAATTTGATTCGTATAGTAAGTGAGAGTTAAATATTTTTTGTAAACATTATTTATGCATGATTAATGTAATTTTTTGTGTTTTGTTAACATTGTCAGCACTTCATATACACATTATTTAGAAATTGTCAACTTGATTTCTATCTTATTAACTATTTAACTAATACGGTCCCGCGTGCAAACATCAAATATTCATTCGTACTTAATTCGGAAAATTAAAGTTGAATGGGATAGTGGCGCAATGGTTTCATTATTTGATTGTAAACTTGTTAAACACTAGCTTGAGAATCGGTATTTGTACTCCTCCTCCTATTACTCAAAAAAAATTCGAAAAATTAATTTCTTTTCATTAATTTTTTCAAAGGATAGACACCAAATTTTATAATTTTACTTTTAAAATATATAGCATATTTTTGCATATCTATATAATCTACTACATTTAATAAACAAATAGATTATTCTTCTAAAAGTAATAAACTAAAAAATAAACACCCACTCCCTATTCCTTTATTGTCTTAAGATAATAATGGAATAGGGAGTGGGTTGTAAATAATAAATGGATTTTCTTTACTACTTAATTTTTTTTTAGAAGGGCCTAATTTCTCTTTATGTATCAACTTTGTCACAACATTTGCTCATTAATTATACATATCTCTACCATGTAGGAAAGCATACAAATGCTCAAGAGAAGATGACATAACAACATGTTGCTTTGGGGATGTTCTTAGTGACAAAACCCCATCACCCTTCAACTTCAAAGACATCTACCAGCAGTTTCAGATTCACCGACACCACGGTGGCGGTTTCTACGCCGAGTCGGTAGCTCCCGACGGTGTTCCACCCAAGTTTCTTCGAATGAAAGGATGGAAACTTCGATCATCTTCTTCCTCAAGCCTACACCTTCCATTTGAGGAAGCTCTTGGCTTAGACTCCGCTAGTAGAGAGCTTCTTCCCAACTTTAACTTTCCAATTTTTGTCACTCGCTCTCCCCCTGTGGTGGTTGGAAAATGGTAACTATCTTCTTTCGATATTTTTCGAAATCTCTCGTTCTTGTTTCGTCGTTGTTATCGGTTTGATCGATCAAGTCACAATATATGACTATTACTTTCTTAGGCATTAGATATAAAAGAAAGTTCAAATCTTATTTTCACCTATCTTTAGGTTAATCCTATTGTTTAAAAAATAATAATAAATAAATGAATTCATAGTTTCTTTCTAGTTTTCTCTCATGAATATATATATACACACTTTTATTTATATATATATATATATATATATATATATATTTGAATTTTTTTAATTTTTTTGCCAAGTTTTGAAAGTAAAAACTAGTTTCCAAAAATATGGTTGTTAGTGTTTAAAACTTGGCATAATTGTCTAAAATAAAGATTAAAAAATAGATGATAGAAAGCTAAGAAATTCATAGGTAAAGGTACGTAGTTATTTATGTGTTTTTTTTTCAAAAACAAAAAACGAAAAACTAAAAACAAAAAATAAAAAATAAAATGATCAACAGACCAAAATAATTATCTACTGGTTTATTTTGTTTTGATTGTAGAATTCTTAAAGGTGTACTTTTTGTCAACATTTTTTTAGTTAAAGTATAAATTTGATCTCAAGAGTTAAATTTTAGTTCTAATAAATTGAAAGGTTTAAATTTTATTAAAAACATGTTAAATTGATGATAAGGTTAGTGATTTAATGATTTCATTATTCAATAGTAATCGAGTTTGAAATCAGCATTTCGTCCCCTCTTTCTCTCCATATATAGTTAGTGTCATTACCACTTTTTATCTTTCAAATTTATATACCTCAAATATATATTTATTAGATATATTTCAAAATTAATCTTAAAAGTAGTTCCTACTAAACCCATATTTAAAAATAGTTTCTTTTTTTTTAATTAAAAAAATAGTTTATTAGTTTGCTTTGTACTTGCTGTCCTTATCATGAGTGTGGTTTATTTAAGGTATTGTAATAATTTATGTTGTTTCCCACCTTTTTATCTTCTTCTTTTAATTCCATGGATACCACTTTAATTAAAATTTAATTTCATTTTAAAGTAAGTAAACACCATCATTATCTTCCCCATTTTAAATTCACCTATATAATTTTGAGGTTAACTATTAAATTTAATTACTATTTGATTAGTGTCTATTTACTCTCTACCCTTTCAAATAAATATCACTAGAATTTCGTTGTGTCTAAAATTACAAATTCTGAACATTTTCAACGTAAATTAAATTTATAGCCTCACAATCTTTTAATTGTTTTTTTTTTTAATAATTGATGTTTGACTTAATAAGTAAAATATTATGTGTTCAAATTTTTTTATACTAAAAAATAAAAATAAATAAATCATTACCTTCCAACCATGTGTACTCTTTGTCTCAATTAACTATAACAACCCCTTGTGTTTTTCTTCCTTTCTCAATTAGGTTCTGCCCATTTGTCTTTGTAAGGGAGAACTCAATGAGCTTAAGAACACAAATGAAAACATCACCAGTGTACTCTCTCACTCTAGAGCAATGTTGGGAAGAGATGGTCTCTTGTGAGAGCCCGAACAACGAAACCAACTCCGTCGTGACTGTCGCCATCGACGTGGCTAGAGAGGTGGTGTTGATGGCTGGACAAGAAGCCGAGAGAGAGGAAGGAGATGAGGGTCGAAAAGGATTTGTTTGGTTCAAGGTTTCTAATCGATACGACAGGGACAGGAAAGTCATGAGCGTCGGGCTAAGCGTCGCGCTCGTGGAGAAGATGAAATGGGTGCAAGAAGCGGGCGGATGGTTCGGCGACACCGGGGGAGAGAAAACAGTGAGGGTGGAGAAGGTAGAGGAAATTACAAGTGAGAATGGATGGAGAAGATTTAGCCTTTACATGTTGGTGGAGAGCTTTGTTCTTAGGAGATTGAATGGAGATTTGGTTTGGAAATATAATTTCAGGCACACTCATACAATTAAATGTAAATGGGAATAGCAATTTCTCAATCCCTACCAAGTAATCTTTGGCTTTAAGTGAACATTAATGACTACATTTCTTTGTAATTTGTAGATTTGATTCTCTTTTCTTCCTTTTGTGATATAATGTTCACAAAATGTGTAATTAATTATATAATTAATTAAGTATGCAATAAAGGATTGACTATGAGTTGTAGATTTTATTTCTCTTCTCTACTTATTAGTTTAAGTTTTTTGTTATCTACTTTCAATTAACAATTATTGACGCTCTATATCTTTAACAAGTTATAAAAATAATTTTTCTTTTTGATCTTTTATAAACATAGTGAAATTTTCACATCAATGTGTTTCTTAAAATAGTGATATGTTGAATTTTTTTAATAGAGTATGTTTAACTCTAAGAGCTAGAACCAAGTCTAGAAACAAATGAGCATCAACACACAGGTTGTTTATAGTAGTTCGTCGAAGCCTACAACACTACTTTGTAACCAGAGAGAGAAAGGATTTTATTCAAGATTCATGCTCAAACAAGAGAGCTTCTAATTATCAACAATTGAACAAGAGAATCCATTCGAGGAAAAAAAGAAGCCAAAGAGTCTAAAGAGGCAAATATATACCTTAACTCATATAGGTAAGAGGTGAGACTTGGGTTGGTCTTAACCCAACCATATTCAAACCCAAGTTACCAACTAATTAAAGTAATCAAATGACTAACAAATAAACCAACTAAACAAAAAAAATAAAAAAATCAACTAAATAGGTTACAACATAATGGGATCACAATAACAAATCACCCATTTGATGCGAATATGGTGCACTCTATATGAAGATAGAAACAACTTTATCACTAGTCCAAGTCTAAGTATAGGCAAGTTAAACTTCTAGCCACATCCAATCTTCAACAATCCACCTAAGTACTCAAATCCATTACTTGGAAGAGACTTAGTAAGGGAATCAACTGGATTATTGTGGTGTTAATTTTGTACAAGTTCATATTTCCTTTTTGGAGCACATCTCGAATATAGTGATATCCTACATCGATATGTTTTGCGTGATCTTGATAAGTATGATTTTTAGACAAGGGGATCACACTTTGATTATCACAATGCATAGTCACTTGCACATCAACAGAAATCGTTTTAGAAACAAGACTTTTGAGCCAAATTGACTCCTTAACAGCCTCTGTCAAAATAATGTATCATGACACTACTGAAAATAAAGTCACTTGTTATATTTCAAAAGAAGTTGTTTTTCAAGAAATTGTGAACCTATTTGATTGAATGGAAATCACGTGTCTTGAATTTGTTCCAAGATTGGCAAATGAAACTGCCTACAATTTAGCTACTATAACTTTAAGGATTGAGTTAAATTAGGTTTAGTTGTATAACAAACCCAATTTTATGATATCTTTCTTGAAATTTTATTATTGTTTGGTGTAATCTTATAAGCATCGTTATCCATTAATCAAATGTCCCGTTTGAGTTTTATTTTTAGGGGGCATACCAACACAAAACAATAATAAGATAGCAGGAAACTAATTAAAACAAACAACCATGTTTCAAAATCAAAATACATTTATTTATAATATTTTAATAATACTTAATTTTAGTGTCTCAAATAATAAAAATGATAATTAAATGTCAGTTAAGATGGATGATTATATTAATTTCAATTTCAATATATCAATAAAATGATCTCCCAAAAACGAGGTGCAGTTGAAAGTTTGAATTTTGAAAACATACTTCCTAAGTTTAAAATTTTAGACTTGTCTATGAAATTAATATTTATTTTAATTTTAAGGTGAATTGAATTTTTCTAAAAAAATAAATATAGATGTAAACTCGATTAAAAATGTTTGATTTTAAAATATAATTACAAAGTACATCCCATAATTTTCCCTAATTCCTACCAGATTGATTAGTGGTGCAATGATTTTATTGTTTGGTTGTAAATTAGTTCAATACCAGCATTGCAGATTCGATCTCGAAAATCGGTCTTTGTCCTTTCTCTTCGGATAAGTACTAAAAAAAAAAATTCCAATTCCTATTCTCCCGTGTGGTTAGACTGATAAAGAAGACCAGACTTTGGTGCGAGTATCACAGTTTCTTTGAAGCTTTCATCGATCAAAAAATCCAGTATGAAGATCCAAATCGAACCAGAAATTCTCAGTTCTTCTAGAAATTCTCAGCAATGATGATCAATGGTTCCAAGCATCAATCATAATGCAACAACAATCCTCTTCTGCAGTTTCGCCTCACCATCTCAGTCCTCCGCCTTCCTCTCTTAGGTCACCGTCATCCACATCCGCCGCCACCGTCGCCGCCGCGCAATCGCCGCTGCCTCTCGCCTCCCATCGCCTGCCTCCGCCGCCGTCGGATCATGTTGCGGCGGCGCAATCCGCAGGTGATTTCGCTTTATCTGTGGTTTGTCCGCTGGCTAGGGTTCGTTTGTCCGACATCGCGTCGTACGAGGGCGCGCCTGGGGGCTCCTACGTGAGGGCGGTTGAGGCTTTGTCTGGATCTCTGATTAGGTATAATGCGGCTGTGATCGAGTTGGAGAACGAGGCTGCTGCTCTTACTCGGTGCGGTCTCGAAGCGGCTAGGCTGTTCTTCAAGAGCAAGGCGCAGAGTTGTGGTGGAAAGGGAAGAGGTGTTTATATGTACAGAGCTGGAAGGTTATTACCTTATATACTCTCTCTCTTTTTTGCCATGTTTAGTTAATTAGTTTTCATTTTAAGCCATATGTTCTTAGATACTTTCTAGAATCTAGCTTTGTGGAACCAAGAAATTGCTCATGTTGATTTATGCAGCTTTACATTAGCTCAAGTAGACTGTCAACTATACTGTAATTGAAGGGGGAAATCTAAGCAAAGTGGTTTGCTGATTGTGAATTTCATCAGCTGGATTCTAGCTTGTAAATTTCAGTTAATTTATTCAAAGAAAAATCAATTTTGTTACATCTTCTATTCCCAAAGGGTAGCCTTGTTGGTTATGGTTTGTGCCGCATGCTTTTTTGGAGGGCACAAATTTGAGTCCCACGAGTGAGCTTAATTGTAAAATCTCTTGTTGTCTCTCAGGTTAAGCCTTGGGACCCATGTGTTCCTTGGTATAATGGAGCAAAGCTTCCATGTCCTACTTTAAAGAAAAAAAAAATTGTTACATCTCCCTTAATTGTACTTTTTACATCAATAGTGAAATTGACAAAACCCTGAACTCAAATGTTAATGATAAAGTTCAAAAGAGAAGCCGGTTCCATGGTTATTCTCCAATTTGGTGTTTGATGTGCTTTACAGAAGAATCACTTATTCCTATCATGCACCGACATGATTTTTTTTTTTTCATTAAAGTTATGGTTTGATAGAAACAATTGTATTTTCAATATTTATTCCATCCATTCCAAGTTGTGGTTTAGTTCTTTTTACTTGGGATGGTTAACACCTTGGACTGTGTTTAGAGACACAGTCCAAGGTGTGTTGGGAGCTACACATTGGTGCTTTCTCTGCAGAAGCAGAAGCATAGTTGAGGCTTGAATCATAACCTTTGGTGATTATTTGAAAGTAATTGCAAAAAACATCTTCAATGGAACATGAGAGTAGTTGAACTATAGTTGTAAAAAAGAGATAACTTGCTCCAAGACAAGGCTAATAAAGAATTAGATTCATAAAAAAGCCGTACCTTTGACTCGTATAAGTGAAGACACAAGCACTTCGCCCCAACCATCAATTGCGTAAGAAAAATTAATCTTTCCTCACCTTTGAAAGAATGCTCTGGGAGAGAAAGGAATAGTAGAGGGAAGATATTCTCCAGTCTGGTTGGGTGCCATTCAAAAGATATTCCCCAGTCTAGTCAAGTAATTCAACACATATGCATGCTGAATTATAATCTTATACCATTTTTGTTGCAGAGCTGTGGAAGATTGGGACTCTTGTCCTCCATGTATGGCCGATACTTTTAGATGCATGGGTAAAGCAGCTCGGGCTGCTTTATGCGCAATTGCTAGGCATCTTCGTTTGAGAAGCGAGTAAGAATGTTATTGATATTCTTTTTTTTTGGTTAGCCATGTTGAACTTATTTACCTATCTATACGAAAAAAATAATAATTAATTAACATTTGCAGTGTTTACAATAATTTGCTCGACGATACTCCACTTCCTGCTAGTGATGTATCCTCATCGGTGCTTGTTGCAATGCACTTTCATAATAGCTCTTTGCACAACTGCAAGGGTTCTGTTGGAGGAGGAAAGTCAGCAATGAACGTTGAAGTTGAGAAGGGGTTATTGACATTGATTTCCTCAGATAATCCTGGTTTGCAGGTGTACTTCAATGACTCTGATTATTGATCTTATTTAGATGTTGAGTTCAAATTTAATGTCTTGACGCTGAAAGTTCAGTGCATTAGAGCGTTATAGTATTGTTAAGAACCTTCATAATGACATATGCATGTTATTTTTCACATTGGTAGGTTTGTGATCCCAGCGGTCGCTGGTACCTAGCAGATGCTGTGTTGGCTCCTGGCGATCTGTTACTGCTTACTGGCAAGGCACTTAGCCATGTTACAGCTGGCCTTCGTTCTGCTGCATCATATAGAGCCGCTCCCGATCATTCATTGGGCTCCAATTGTGGTGGGAGGTATATAACATCGGATATATTCTCCTTCTCCACAAAAATATATTATTATTAATGAAATGTTTCCTTTTCAAAAACTAAATATATTCTGCTTCAATTTTTTTTCCTTTTTTTTGGTTTAATTTTTTGGTATTCTATGCTATATGAGCGTACCCTTTTAATTGTTGCTTGGATTGAATTACTTTGTTCAGCGTTGTAGTTGTAGGACTTCCCTTGCATTTAGACTCATGCCGCAAACCAATGCCATACTAGACTGTTCTCCCATTGCCGCAGCTGGTCATGTCATTTCCCAAAGATATGGTCCAGTCTCTGTTAGCCAATTCATGGATGATCTTTCTGCTGAGGAAGATGTTTTATGCACTCATCTGGATAAGGATAACAATTGTGTAAGTCTTATAATCTGATTTTTGTAGAAACCCTGTTAAAATTTGGATTTCTTGTCATGACAAGCCATGGTTAAGATTCATAATATGGAAAGCTCCGGTGGTGCATATTATAACACTGTTTTTGCTTCCTTTTTCTTTATTTTTATTTAATTCACCCAATTAATTATTTTCTCCATGATGACAATATTTAGATTTTATTAATATTGTACAGATGGCTGGAAATGATCAAAATAAGGAAGCTTCATTGAGAAGTGTTCTCTCGGATTCGTTATCGTGAGTCATTTTTTATGGTGCTTACTTCCTTTTCTTTAACCTGTTCTTAAATGCAAAACGTGAGCTAGCCTTATAAAGTTAAAAGCCTCCATTGGTTAATGATGTCAGTGCAAAGAAATTGTCTTTCACTTTGTGGTATCGCTATGGTATGCCTATTACAACATTTAATCTTTCAGTAGTTTTTTCCGATATCAACATAAAATTTGGGAGAGTTAGGAAGGATATGGACTTATTGACTAGGAATTCTTCATATGTGTGAACATAAATTTTTAGAAAGTTTCAAAGGGAGAAATTTGGTATTTTCAATAGGTTTATTATAAAGATGTTTCTTACAACATCATATTTAGAACGATTTATTGCAGTGTGCATATGTTACCTTATGATTACTGTTTTCAAATCATCCCATGATTCTACAGAAAGTTTTATACATGAAGTTTGTAGTAGAGAATTATTCTTGGACTTATGTTTGTACCAATTGGAAGTCCGTTATGGACCTTCTAAGCTATAATCTTCTTTTGTTTTATATTTAATATAGTTCATTGAAGTTTCTAATATACAACAAAAAATATGATTCATGATTGGGATATTGTTCTTAATACCTGTCCTTCACTTATTGTAGCTATTGTTATTTGTTACTTAAGATGCATTTTAAGGCTGTTAAATCAAGAAAGATGACTTTTGGGGGGGCTTAGAAAATTAGACATTTTTGTCAAAGATTGAATATTACAGTAAAGTAGAGAAAATTTCTCCCAATCAACCGTACAAAAATTACCTGAAAAAGGAAAAAAAGGAACATGGTTTATATGGACTATGGATTATATTGCCATTTATTCAGGAGAAAATGAAAACTAAAATCTCACTTGGAAAAAGAGAACATTGAGATACCACTAAGAATTTCATATTGACTTTGAGATGTCAGGGGAGCTTCAGGTTTGATGTTTTTTCATTTTCTCTTTTTCCTTACTTCCAGTGGTGCGTTCCTTGAGGATGCGATGTTTTTTTCATGTGGACATTCATTTGGTGGTCTTATGCTGAGGAGGGTCATTGAGACAGTAAGAGCAATTCTTCTCCTAAGTTTGTCCTCTTTTTTATGTTATTTCTATTATTGCATATTCAGGATATGTTGTTGATCTTTCTCAGTTCTCAAATAGATTTGAAAAACGTGTTCTATCAATATCTAGTCCCTATGCTCTGTGAACAAATGAAGAATATCTAAAATTAAGTTTTTAAAGAAAAAAAAAACTGATTTCAGGGAGACCATTTGGTAACCCTTCGTTTTCTTGGCTGCTCATTATTTTATTTATACTTTTCCTTTTTTCCTTTTTTTTTTTTTTTTGATGAATGAAGGGACGAAAGCATGGGCAAGAGTTTAGATGTTGCTCATTGTGGAAAGCCAATATTTTCAAATGTCAATTTAAGAATCATATCTTGAAGTTCGTATGAATCACAATTCAGATGGCGTTATAACCTTTTGATTTGATATTGTCTAATGAATTTCCAATGTTTGTATGAATCACAATTCAGATGGGGTTATAAACTCTTGATTTGATATTGTGGGATGAATTTCCAATGTTAAGTTACTAATAAATACAAATGGTAACTTGAACGTTATTTTCGTGGCAGTCGAGGTGCACTGCTTGTAACTCGGAAATTGATGCTGGGTCTCTGATCCCTAATATAGGTATCTTCGTTAACATTACATTTGTGAACTCTCATGAACCCTCCTCCCTCCCTCTCTTTTGTGACTTTGATTTCTAGTACAGGGCTCCTCTTTTTTTTAATTCTTTTTAGTTTCCTATAAATGATACATATATATTATATAAATATGAATAAAAAAGTGAGAGAGAGTCTGGGATGGAATTAGGGACCATTTTTTTTTTTTGAAAGAAAGGTAATCACGCCCGTCCCTAGGCCAGGCACCGGAAGACATTGAAGGAATAATGTCACGGGCACAGCTGAATCTCAAACTTGGAACCTTGAGGGGAGCATATCTTCAAAGCCCAAGTCTTCAACCACTGTGTCATCCCTTGGGGACGAATTAGGGATCATTTTGATTACAACTTACTCCCATATGGAGAAATACCAAGGAAATATTGAAGAAATCATTTACTTTTTACGATATGAAGTATTATAAGTTATAACTAATTTTCGTTGTTTAAACATTTCTGATTTCTTTAAATGTTTTTGTTATGTTCTTATCTAATTTGACTGCTTCTTTCCCAAAATAATAAAATTGTTTTTTTTTATTAATTTTCTTCAATTAACCAAGCAATTTTATTTTGTTAAGACCGCTATAATTTCCTTTTAAAACCTAGTTATTTGTGAGGCGTTTTTCTTTTAAAAGAAAATTCATGTTATAGAAGTGTAATTGTGTCTGCAGCACTTAGAGCTGCAGCTTCAGCTGTGAAGCAGGAAGATGATAGGAGGCTATTCCACAATGCTGCTTTGAGGAAGCGAAGGAAGGAAATGGGCGATCAGATGGATCCAATGAGAAGACTAAATACGGTATTCCCTTTTTTGTGAAAAACATCAATTTTCTTTTTTTTGAAACAATGGTTACCACGCCCGTCCCTAGGCCAGGCACCGGAGATATCGAAAAACATCAAATTTTATTGATGGGAAATAGGATAATCCGACCTAAATAAGAGGGAGCGACTTTGTGCTAAAGAACTATTCATGCAAGATGGCTAACTAATTCTGAAGTACCATGCAGGTAATTGAACTTAAAAGCCATAGTTTATGTTAAACCATATTAAATCACCAATCAACCGAGAAGCTTAAATCACCCAACATTCCCCCTCATTCGTGGGTTTGAAATTTTGAAAAATACCCTACAAGTGGAATTTTGGGGTTTTGGCATGTATATTAAAAAGAAACAAAATAATTCCCTCCATAGCACAATTCTAAAAGTTATTCATAGGTGGCAAAAAAGTTATATAGAGCTTGTGAAATGACAAAAATACCCATGAGTAGAGAATTCTATCAGTTCCACTGATAGACTTCTATCGGTGGAACTGATAGGAGTCTATCGATGGAACTGATAGAAGTCTATCAGTGCATATTCACTTTGGTTCAACTGATAGAAGTCTATCAGTTCCACTGATAGAAGTCTATCGGTCGGAGTGAATCTGCACACCTAGAGTTGCAGGAGAAGAAATCGGAGAAGAAATCGCAAATCTCCCTTCCATTTCCGCCATTTTCACATTTACTTCTTCTTCATCATATTCTCTTCAAAACCCATTTCTTCAAATCCCTAAATTATTCACAATCAATAAACCCATTAAGAGAAAGCGCACAAAGAAATGGTAGAGAAGAATGGGAAAGAAGGAAAACTTGAAGCTTGTAGAGGAAGAAGAAATTGCAGAGAGAATGGGAAAGAAGGAAGAAGGAAGAGCGGGAAAGTTTGTGCAAAGAGAGGAGGAAGAAGGAAGGCTTGAAGCTTGAAGAGGAAGTTAAAAGAAAAAGGGTATATTTGGAAATTGAAAAAGAATATACAAAATCTGCTATGCATGAATTCTTTTACAATTTGTGCTATAATTAAAATAGATGGGCCAAAACCTGTCATTGATAGCAAATTCCCTGGAATTTTTGGGCTTAAACTCAGGATCTCTTGTTTTGGTGAAACACATTACATCACTGATCAATCTAAAAGTTTAAGTTGATGGATTGAGGTAAACTTAATCATACCAACCAACAGTTTCAAATGTGAAATATGGGGGGCTTCTATATTATAAAAGACTCGGAGTTTGGTTCTTTTTAATTGTATATATGTTAATAGTTTGTACATTTTGCAATCATGTTCCATCACATGCATGTTTGAAAAGTAGGTTTAAAAAGTATGGCATAATTTTTTTATTTTCTAGTTCTGTAATTTTAGATAACATGCCTTGGAAAACGTGACGTGGCTGCTTCGTATATATCCTAAAACTGTTCGAATGATTTATAAAAAGAAATAGTGACATAATCGATCTGGTACTACTAAATGAATCTTAGCAAGAACTTGATTGCTAGCATGTAATTTGATCAATGAAGTAAACAATTAGACAATCTGAAAAATATAGAGTTAAACAACTGTTGCTATCTTCAAGCTTTTACATGCAAGGCATTGCTTATGTTGTAGTTTTTTTTTTAAATTTATAAAGAACCAATAAAACTATCTTCAGGAAAACAGCGATACGGCGATTGACGACGGCATCCATCGAGGAGTACAGTATCCTTTTGCAGTAAATGAAAAGGTTCTAATTGAGGTGAGCAATTTCTGATCATACTCAAAACTATTTTTTTATTCAACTTGATGAAGTGTAGAAATTGAGAAGCATTTTGGTGTACTTTAGGGAAACAAAAGAACACCAGAAAAATTTGTTGGGAAAGAAGCAGTCATCACATCCCAGTGTCTAAATGGCTGGTTAGTACACATACTACAAAGTGGATATCATGTTCTTTTGCAAGAGTTCTAATTTTCATCCTTGATCTTCAGGTATTTGCTAAAGATCATTGGGACAGGAGAGAATGTTAGGTTGCAATATCGATCTCTTCGGAAGATCATGAACACGACGCCAGCTAACGAAGATAGCTGTCCCTTGCAGCCCCTTCAACCCAGCAGCTCATAATAATACGATATCTCGATTTGGTTGATTAATCTAGAGCAACAAATAGAATTCAATCCAGGGCTTTGGTCAGCAACAGGTTGTGGATTTGTTTGGAAGAGGATATATCTATATATTTATTTATTTATTATCAAGATTGTGCATCAGAACTGCAGCTGTTGGTTAGTGTTAGGCTTCTCTGTTGCATGCTTGTAAAAAAATCCTGGTAATTGTATTTAGATTTTCATTTTTTGTTTCTTTTTTTGTGCTTGGAAGTATCATTAAATTGTAGGCCCCAAGAAAATTTCTTTTTGTATCATTATGCTTGATTGATTGAGTGAGATAAATTATATGCAAATTGAGAATTGTGGTATAGAAAAGTGTATTGTTTTCTATGTAATGTTTTTGGGACTGCTATTACTAATTTTCACTGCTTCTGTAAAAAATCACTTGCACAAATTTGATTTCGAACCTCAATGTAACGCTACCAATGTATTGGTTTTTAAATTTTTTTTTAACATAGGATTTACATTTATACATGTCCATGAATTCTCAAACGTTCATGACTCAATAATTATTAATTAGCACAATTTTTTTTAATACTATTATCACAATTATTTAAGAGTAGGCAATGGTTCTTGTAAGCTCAACTAATTTTAGTTTAGTTTCTATGCCAACTTGTAATATTACAGTAAAATCCAATTTTTGTAACAAAGCTCCAATACATTACATAATGTATTTGGTATTTAAAATTTCTATTATAATCAAACCATATCTCATTTAGTCAAAAGAGAAATTGTAAACACATGGCTCGATTTTAAGAACAAATTGCATGGGAAGATTGTCAACAAAATTTGGAACGCTAAAGGCTAATTAATTGTTACAAAAAAAAAACAAAAAAAGAAGTCAAAATATAGAGCACAAAAAGTATAATTTAATAATATCAGGCAGCCTGCTGTCAAAAACTTCAATATGGGCGAAACTTTCTTGCAGCTCTCAATTGTTGTATCCGTTTCTTGTCTTGCTCAAATTTACTTTGTAACATTAGAACCTCTGCAAAACAACAAATAAGATATCAAGTGCTTGTAACAATCTCGATGAGTTCTTGGAGCTTCGACTATTCTTATCGGACAGACAGTTTGATCCCTAAAACATTTGGCTTTCAAATTAACCTATAACCTTTTGGTTCGGAAGACCATGCAGTCTAACCCCAGAAATATCCAAACTATATCAATGAGATGAACAGCCCCCCAGATAGCAGCTAAATATTAGCACATTCCCAAGAGAAATATAACTCCTTAAAGCAAAATATTTGAGTTTGAGTAAAAGAAAAATCCAAGAAAAATCATTTAATTTTCAACCAATAACATTTCCAAGCCTGCAGACCAGGCTAAGGATAACAATGGCTAACACAGCACAAAAAATGTTATGTTACAAATTTGTCACTAAATTTTTAAGTTTGTTTCTATTTTTAGGGATCTATTGGATTCAAAATGGAAAGTTAGAAACTTTTCAAACTTATAAAACTTCAAGGACGAAATAGAAACACACGATTAAACTTCTAATTTCACCCAAAAAAAAGAAAGAAAGAATGAAGTTAAAATGAATAAAGCAATGATACCATGCACAGAATTTGGAACCATTTTCTTGAACACTAAAAAATATCAACCCCATGAGCTGCTTAAATATAAAACTTTGAATAAACTCTATAATCATTTTAAGAGTATAATTGTTCATACCATTCCTCTGAGTTTCTCTTCTTTGGAATCGATAGAAGTCCAACCCAACTTCGTTTTTCTTCTTTTTGGACATTTTATCCTCAACAGCATTTTGCGCTACCGAACCAACGGTAACCCCGCTTTCCGCATCCATGGTCTTTTTCCTCCCCTTCTGATGTACAACAACTGTCCATCCCCCTTCAGCAGCTTGAGCTTCCCTTTCTTTCTTTTCCTGTGTTACAGCAAAATGAAACACCTCAATACACAGCTAAATACGCACATCTGATCAAGGAATCAGGATTCAAAGTTTATGATCATCCAACGCGAAGCGAGATAATGTCAGAAACTAACAAGTAAAACTCGGTTGAACGTGACTGGTTCATGGCATCACCCCAAGTCATATGATAAATACTATAATCTCTTCCCCTGTCCTAAGGTTGTTGCCTTTTTCTTTGAATATATTCACATGTTTCTTATCAATATTTAAATACATACTTTAGTAAAGACAAGAATATAGGAGAAAAATTGGCAAAATCAATATGGGTCAGCATGGAACAGAATTAGCTGTGCGGTACCCCAAAAAAAATCCAGCTAAATTCAGCTTTAATAACATCACATGGCTAATTAGACCAGATAATCAATTCTTAAGTGTCTTCAACATCTTGAATGTATTTTGGTACATTTCACCCTTGAAGGATATATAGCTCCAAATCACGATCAAACCTCATGAAATCAGTTTCAGGGGCAGAACTTGCCATGGTGAATGAGGATGGATGGTTTAAGTTGTTGAATCATTGTTTGAGGGAGCATATTACCTGTTCTAGTTGTTCCTCATGTGCAGTTATATAATCATCTATACGCTGTTGCAGTACCTTCAAGCCCGGTTTACTTTCATGATATTCTAGAATCCATTCTGTAAACCATAAAGTTTTCATGTGAAATTTATAAAATCCAACAAAATATTTTAATATGATACAATAATCTCCCAATAAATATCAAACAAACCAGGTCAATGCTTCAAGAAAGTGATTAAGCAAAAGTCAAAGAAAACTCGAAAGGTTAATTTCACAGACATCAGGAGAGGGAAGGGAAGAATACTAGTATGTATACAGAGCACGTCAACCCTTTCTACTATGTGTTTTTGGTGCAAGGCAAAGTTTTCTTATGGTCTTTTTATTTCATTTCCAATTGGAAACTATTTTTGTAAGGCCACGGGCCATTGGGAATTGCCCAATATTTCATAAATTCAATGAAATTGTTTCTCTTCGCTTAAAAAAGGGAAAAATATTAGTATTACCACCAAAGCAGTAAGAATAAAAAACAAGAAAAAATTCAGATTGAGCAGTATAGAGATAAAATGATGTCTTATGCCCATAATTCTTACTTCTCATTCCTTTTGAAGTGTCATCATCTCCAGAAGATACTTGATAGACATTCTTTTCATTAACATCATCACTTGATTCTATCGACTTTTTGACATCCATAGGACTAGAATCCTTCCTTTTCTTTTTGGAAGATTTTTTGGCCTTGCCTACAAGAAAAAATTTCTGTTGGTAAATCAGTTCAAGAGAAATTGAAATACTTTAGTAGTAGAAATATATATCAGTCAAAATCCATACATTCATATACCTTTCAAGAATGCGCCATTGTCCTCAATGGACTGATAAGCTTCCGGCTGCATAGCTCTTCCATTTTTCAAAGACTTGTCACAATCGTTTGAGGATTTGCAGTTCTTTTTGCTTTTCTTATACTTCTTTAGTTTATCTGCAAATGAAATTAATGGTTGTCTAAAGTCTCCCAAGGCAGCGTGTACAGCAACGGAAGCATTAACTGATAGCCTCAAAAGCATATACTAAACAACCTTTTAAGGATTATAGCTTTACTACTTTGTTGTCCCATTGGAAAAGTTTTTTATAATTGCTATTTAACGGTTCTTTTGTATCTTTTCATACATCAATGAAAGTTATTGTTTCTGATTAAAAAAAAAACGGATAGCCTAAAAAAAAAAATAGTCAGTTTTTTTTTTTTTTTGAAATAAGGGTAACCACGCCCATCCTTAGGCCAGGCATGCAGTTTTATTACCAACTTTCCCGGGCTTTTCAGCATTTTCTCTTTCTACATCAAATTGATCTAAATCTTCCTTGCATACACTTAAACCTTAAATCGAAGGATACAAGTAAACAAGTTTTGTAAATTACATGACAGTGATAATAAAGTAGGTAAAGAAAATACTGAAAAGATAGGTAAGAAAATCCAAAGACTCGAGAATTTCCTCACTGTTCAAAGAAAGAAAACTTTGAAAACCAAAGGGCAGCTAAAAAAAGTGATTTAAAATAAGTAGAAATAAGCAGCTAACAGTATCTAAAATTGGAAAGCTAAGCTAAGGTATATTCTTTTTAGTATTATTCTCTATAAATTTGAAAGTTGATGGGAATATAAATATGTTTTATATATCATTTTATGCTAAATATATTATTTAATTATGCATTTATTTGTTGCGCCTCTTTCTATTTTCTTTTGAAACAAGGATAACCACACCTGTCCCTAAACCAGGCACCGGAGATATCGAAGGAGTACTGTTATAGAGAAGACTCGAACTCGAGACCTTGAAGGGAGCATACCCTCAAAGCCCAAGTCTTCAATCAATTCGCCACCCCTTGGGGACTGCACCTCTCTCCATTTAGGCCTCACCTTTCTACCACCTTTGAGGTGATCAAGGAGATTATCATCGCCTTGTGAAAATACTCCCTATTATAACGGAACACATCGTCTGACTCTACAGCATTTGAATGTCAAAAAAATTGTATGGAAAATACTCTCTATTTTCAGATAGGTGGGCACCATGGATTGAACCAACAACCTTTTTATATTTCTTTCAAGTCCTTTTCACCCCTAGGCTGGCTAAGGTGGTTACAAAGAAAGACTTCAGTTCTACTTCGTTCCACGATAACCCAAGAAATAATATGAGAAAATACGCATAAAGTGAACAATATAGCAACAAAAAACAAACCATTTTCAGCCGCCGGTTCAGTGTTAATTGCGCGAAGCTTTTTTTGGCGTTTCTTCATACTTCTATCCATCTCACTCTGTGCACCAGAGACACAACCAGGAATAAATCAATTTGTTCTTTCAGAAAAAGAAAATATATACAGATGATAAAAGCTTCAATTGACAACATATGTAATAAATCAAAATGCAGACGGAATCAAAACAGCTGCTTGTTTCTTAATCTGAATACTTGAATTGAGAAGAAAGGTATTGACGGAAATTGGGAGAATACCGATAACAATAAGAGAGTAGAAAATCGGAGTAAATCCGCTGGGTGGAAGGCTGCGCTACGGCGGCGGCGTGGCGGCGACGGCGACGGCGACGGGGAAACTGAACTGCTGAAAGAAATGAGTCGCCGGAGTGATGAGTGAGAGAGGACGCTCGTGAGGGTTTAGGGTTTTTTATTTCTTTTATTTGTTTGGGTTTTATTTTTATTTGGGAATTTTTCATGAGTATAAAAAAAAAAACGTTGTGTCAAAATTTTTATAGCAAAAATTGATAAGTTTTAATAAAGGAAAATTCATAAATTTCCCTCAAATTAAATATGATACATTTTGTAAAACATTTTTGAAAAATTATTATGAATAAAATAAAAGTTGAAATATTTTAAAATATTTATATCTATTTTATTAATATGGTTTCTAACATTTTGAGTTACTGTAATTACTTTTTTAATTGAATTTACCTCCAATGTTTTTCTAAAATAAATATTCAAGTTTTTCTCGGTGGGCTCCATGGTTGGGCTAAGAGGATTAAAGTGGATAGATCGAATTTTTTTTAGTTTGAAAAATAATGGATAGATTAGATTTTTTTTTTTTAAGTATGAATCGAGAGAAAGAGGACCAACAAACTATATAATATGAGAGCTAAATATCAATTTTCGGACACAAATTCGTGACGGTAAAAGTTATAATGAATTAACATCCAATAAAATAACTAACTATGTCACTAACTTTCGATTCACTGTGACAATTTTATTTTCTTAAAAAATTAAAGATTACAATACCATTTTAGTACTCATCTTTATTTCAAAACGTTCAATTTTAATGTTGAATTTTGTCAAAACGGAAGTCGACAGTGACGCACATGACCAAAGCATGGTTTACATTTTTTTCATCTTCCAGAAATTACAAACAAGAAATGAAAATCCACCTAAATTATTTGATTTTTTATTCTCATTTTCTTGTCAATAATTCAAATTTTAAATTACGTCTTAAAACAATAATAATAAACTAAATTGTAATTAACATTTTTTTTAATGTCAAAAAATTTTAACAAAATTTAAAGACTAAAATTGAACTTTTAAAAATTCAAGAACCAAAATGAAATAAATAGGATAATTGAATGATCACAATGGTATCTAAACTTTAATTAAATTACTAGTTCAGATTTTATCTTATTATATATGTATTGAATTGATCTTGAATTTTTAAAAGCCAATCACTAATAAAAATAAAATTTTGCTTTTCATTTCTTTCCTTTTTTTTTTAAATCATTTTCTTTTCTTTTTATCTTTCGGTATTTTTAACCTACATGAACATAATTTTAGTGACATCTTATATGATTCAATAATCAAGAAATTATAGATTTAAATTTCTTATCTCAAATGTTGTTATAATAAATAATATGTTTTAATTTATTTCTGAAAGTTAACTCAAACACCTAATTTGATGGCGTGCATCAATTTTTATTTTCATTCAATTGAACTTTTTTTTAGTACTTTAGAGATTCAAACTTGCTACTTTTTGTGATAAATGGTAATAAAAAAAAGATAAAATACTAATTTAGTCCCTTTACTATGAAGCATGTTCTGTTTTAGTCCTTGAGTTATAGAAAGCTCAAATTTAATCTCTTAAATTTGAAAAAAGTTTAAAATTGGTCACTGCCGTTAGAAAGGTTTGATTTCCCGTTAAAAAAACAACAGCAGAATATTCTCTCTCTTCAACTCTTCTCTCTCCGGATCCCTCACTTCTTTTCTACACTATCTTTGTTCTAAACTCGAAGTTAAGGCGAGGACTTGGATTTGTAAAAATGGCATACTGCGATCAAATTTCGCCATCCACCCGAGGAGAGAAACAAAATCAACATAAAGCCCAAAATGAAAATCGAAGGAAAAATTAGAGGGGAAATCGAGAAAGAACCAAAATTGAGGAAATGGTTTGTTTTTTAAGGCTGGGAAACGGACGAGTGTATGCATAGAAGGGGTTAATTGTAATAATGGGTCTTTTCAAAAAATTTACTATTAAAATGAGTCATTTTTTAAACATGTTGTCAAAATTGGTCTAATTTTTTGTCTTTATGCGGTGACGACTTTAGTATAAACACCACCACCTTAAAATTTTCAAAAAAGTAACTGTGTTAAAAGAAAGTTTGTGGTGATGACTATAGAAAAGTCATCTTCTTCCTGATTTTTAGTGTGACTATAGTAAAATCATCTTCTTTTTTGTAAAAAAACCAAACATAACATTAGTAAAATAAATTAGGTTAAAATATCATTTTGGTCTCTCAACTATCATCTCTATTCCATTTGTCTCTAGATTTTCAAAAGTTCAATTTTGGTCCATCAACTTTATCAAAAGCTTAAAAATAGTCCTTAGGTTAAAAGAAAAGTTAACCATAGTTAAACCCTAACTTTTATTTTATTCCCAACTCATCCAATTTTTAATCATAGTTAACTTTTTTTTTGTTTAACTCAAGGACTAAAATAAAATAGAGAGGATAGTTGAGGGACCAAAATGATATTTTAACAAAAAAATTATTTCTTTCTTCTTTAGTTAAAAGCCCTGAAAGTGACTCCACCAAAAGATGAATTAACTTATTAAATAATATTTAGAAATCTCACTTGAAAACTTTAAAAATAATTTAAACGAATGTATTTTAAAATAATATTTTCAAATTTTAAAAACCAAAAGTTAAACAATAGAATTACAAAAAAAAAAAAAATAATAAATGAATTTTTATTTCAACTTTTAAAAAAATTTTACATATATATTAAAAGCCTAATTTTGAAATGTAATATTTTAAATATTATTTTTTTTCAAATACTATTTTTAAATTCTTTTTTTAGTAATAAACTTTTATTTTACTAAACATTATGTGAAAATACATTACAACTAAAAATATATAATTACTTATATTTAAATAATCATATTCTAAAAATACTTTGTTATGATTTAGGATATGATTACTTAAAATAGTATTTGAAAAAACAAATAATATTTAGAATATTATATTTCAAAATTAAACTTTTAAAATATAAGTAAAAAAATATTTTTAAAAGTTGAAATAAAATATTATTTTAAATATTTTCTTTTAATTCTATTGTTTAACTTTTAGTTTTTTAAAGTTTGAAATATTATTTTAAATACATCTGTTTAGATTATTTTTAAAAATTCAGAGTGACTTTTTTAAATATTATTTAATAAATCAATGAGCATCGTATAATCTTTTGGTGGAGACACTATCAGACGGGCCATTAGCTTAGGAAGAAAGAAATAATTTTTTTTACTAATATTATATTTTATTTTTTTACAAGGAAGAAGATGACTTTAGTATAGTCATCACTAAACATTAAAAAGAAGATGACTCTTCTATAGTCATCACCACAAACTTTCCTTTAACACCGTTACATTTTTTGAAAATTTCAATGTGGTGGTGTCTTTACTAAAGTTACCACTGCATAAAGACAAAAAATTAGACCCATTTTGATTTTAAAAAGAACCCATTTTAATAGGAAGTTTTTTGAAAATACCCATTATTACAATTAACCCCTTCTATGCATACACTCCTCCGTTTCCCAGCCTTATAAAACAAACCATTTCCTCAATTTTGTTTCTTTCTCGATTTCCCCTCTAATTTTCCCTTCGATTTTCATTTTGGGTTTTATGTTGATTTTGTTTCTCTCCGCAGGTGGATGGCGAAATTTGATCGAAGTATGCCATTTTTTACAAATCCAAGTCCTCCTTCCTCAATCACGGCCTTATCTTCGAGTTTAGAACAAAGATATTGTAGAAAAGAAGTGAGGGATCTGGCGAGAGAAGAGTTGAAGAGAGAGAATGTTCGCAAGTTGTTTTTTTAACGGGAAATCAAACCTTTCTAACGGCAGGGACCAATTTTAAACCTTTTTCAAACTTAAGGACTAAATTTGAGTTTTTTGAAATTCAAGGGACCAAAACATAACAAGTTTCATAGGCAAGGGGACCAAATTAGTATTTTAACCTAAAAACTATACTTGCTACTTTTTGGTGGTACTAAAAACCAAACTAAAGTGCTAACATATCATTAAACTAAAATACTATTTTCCTTTAATCTTGCTATCAAATTAATTAACATATATCATTTTTTAGTACCATTTCACCAAATATGAAATGAGTCCACGTGTTTTTGTTTTATTTTTTTTTTAATTGAGAAATTGGAGCTTCGCTCTCATATACCCGAGGCACCACTAACTCGTCCCTTGTTATGCACCGGGATACTTCAAAAGATATTCTAGTTTAAGCGCTTTCTAATAACCTCGAACCAGAGATCTCTTAAAAAAGTATGTCTTGAAGTCTTTAATCTCAACCGTTGGGCTGCCCCTTAGGAACAAATGAGTCCATGTATTCATCCATTTTATTAGATAAAATGGAAATGAACCACCAAAAAGTACCAAGTTTGGAGTCATCTAATAGTTTTTTAGAAGTAAAAAACTACAAATAACTATAAATGATGAGTTATTTCGAGTGATTAGAAATTTGAGTTTTAATAATAGCTCGTTTGAATGTAGCTTGTAGAGGGGTTGTAGTTAATAAATAACTCTTTTGGGTTCCCAAGGGGTGGCATAGTGGTTGAAGACTTGGGCTTTGAGAGTATGCTCCCCTCAAGGTCCTAGGTTCAAAACTCAACATTGACATTACTCCTTCGATGTCTCCTGGTGCCTGGCCTAGGGACGAGCGTGGTTACTCTTGTTTCAAAAAAAAAAAAAAAGTTAAGAACTCTTTTGGATGATGGTCTTTGTCGAGAGGTTGTAGACAATAACTTGTCTAGATGTGGTAAAAATTGAGAGATTATTTTGAGGAGTTAAAAACAAGTTGTTGAAAATGAATGATTATTTTTTAATGATTAAAAATGAGTGGTTATTTTGAGTGATTAAAAATGAGTGATTATTTTGAATGATTACAATAGTTCGTGTGGATGTAATTGTTTGAAGAAGAATTGTAAAATTTTATTGGTAATAACTCATTAATTACATAAAACAAACACGCCCTAAGTGAATGTTGATCTCTAGGTCATTCTTTTATTTCCAACTAGTCTCGTTTTTTTCTTGATGAATGCTTGTCTACTCGAGAATGAGTAGGCAAACCCTACTTAGAGGGTAGGTGGCACCATGGTGCCACAAAATTTATAAACAAAAAATATTTTAAAAAAACTTTTGGCACCAGCCACGTACCCTTTTAAGTTGGGTTTTGGAGTAGACTAAGTTTTGCTCTCTTTTTTTCTCCATTGAGAGGGAAAATATCCCCCGTCTATAGCATTTGGTAATTTCTTTATGCCATGAACCTATTTATCTCTTTTATTTAATGGTGTAGTCAAAGGAAATTATATTGGTGAACTAATTATATCGAGGCCAAAAGAGTCCGAACTCAAATGACATATTGTATGATTTTATAACTAAGAGGTTGTAAATTCAAATCTATCATCTCTAATTGATGAATTCAAAAATTATATTGCCTCCACTAGTGTAGTGAAAAAAAATTAACTAAAAACGTCAATTTTAGTTGTCAACTATAATAGTAAAGTCGACAGTTTCGAATAGTTGAAACCGACATACTGACCATAAGAAACATCAAGTAGAACCATAGTCACATTTTTTTAACCGTCTTTAGGATCAAAATTATAGTAGTGAAACAATAATACAAAAGTTGACATCTAACATTGCTAAAAAAAATATAAACCAAAAAAAGGTACCTGAATACACATGAAGACCCAAGAAATATGGCCAGCAGCGAAGTTTATGGAACTATAAATACGCCAGCCTGCACACAAATGTAACACGCAAAACTCTCACAAGTTAGTTTATAAGGCTATAAATGCATACCTAAAAGATTAAAAATAACATAATCTATGGATTTGAACTTGAGATTAGTGATAGTTGATATGATATTAAAGTCGTTCAAACCTACAAGATATCATGTTTTTGGGACAACTTACAAGATTTCTAAAGGTACCATATTCTATAGATTGAAACTTTTGAGTTTGGTATAGTTTAATATGATATTAAAGCCGTTCTAACCTACCTGATATCATCATCTTAATCAATACTTAATAATTCAAGTGTTTGGCTCTTTAAATCAAGTAACTATTTTAGCACTAAATCAATATAGCTTAATCTTTTGTCCCCAATGAGTGGTTTTCATTGATAGAAAATTGGGGTCATCAAGGTATATGCTCCGTTGGAAGTCTTGGGTTCAAAACCCAAGAGTGAGCTTAATTTTTTTTTTCTGAAATTGAAAAATTAGAGTTTCGCTCCACTATAACCGGAGTAACCACGCCTGTCCTTAAGCCAAGTACCGGGAGACATCGAAAGAATGGAGACACAAGAAGTGCCTACAAATTAATGTCACAAGTGAATCTCAAACCCAAGAATTTGAGGAGAGCACACCTTCGACACTCAAGCCTCCGACCACTGTGCCGTCCCTTGGAAACAAAAGAGTTTAATTGTAAAATTCTTTGTTGTCTTTCGAGCCTGAGGTACAGAAAGGATGTGGGTACCCCCAAGGTATATAGTGGGGCGAAGCTCTCATTTTCGAAAGAGAAAGAGAAATATATAGCTTAAGCTTTTAGATTTCATGGTACTTGATTATATCTTTCAAAATATCAGCAAAATGGTTCGGTTTCTCACATTTTTCACAATAAATTTATCGGAGAAACCCAGGGATGGTAGCAGCCATTCAGAAAAATAAAATGATTGATGCTCACAACTGCTCCCTGTGAAATGTTCATCTGCAAGGCTACAAAATCCATCAGACTGAAAATACAGAAAGTTAACCAAATCGATTTTTTCTATCATAATAAGTAATCAGACCTGAGCTTCGAACAAAAACCCTGTGCGTAACAAAAGACTGCAAAATCAAGAAAGGGACTAGTAAATTTAACTAGCTTTCTATTTTTTTAAACAAGAGTAATCACGTCAGTCCCTAGGTCAGGTACCGGGAGACATCGAAAGAGTAATGTCACAGATGAGTTTCGAACTTAGGACCTTGAAGGGAGCATACCTTCAAAGCCCAAGTCTTCAACCACTTGCCGCCCCTCAGTCAGTGTTTTAAAAAGCGCAAGGCACACTAAGGCGCAATGGGCCTCTAGAGCCTGAGGCGCAAGGCGCACCAAAAGGCGAGAGCTTTTTTACCTAAGGCGCACTATATAAAAAAAACACAAAATATATATGTGTGTGTACACAATAAAAACATTTCCATAGCTATAAATGAAGTTTTAACCAAGAATCATATATAAAACATACATTACATTTAACTATTAACCTTCATTCATGAATAGAAATGAAGTTTAACAAAGAATCTATATAAAACATACATAAGATTCAACTATTAACCTTTCATTTTAAGCGAATGTTATCTTTGTGAATTAAAAAATTAAGTTATTTAAGGTATTGAAATGTCTTGAATCAGTTATGTCGCGCTTCGAATGACTAGTACGGGGGTCTCGCTAAAGGTGCGACTTGCGCTCAGGCGCACCTTTTAAAACACTGCCCTCAGGGACAAGTAGCTTTCTATTATTTGTATATAAATTAAGAAAGATCATAGTGATAGTGCTTGAAAATGAAAATATAATAATAAATGTAATTTACTACAAGAAGATATTCCAAAACAAAAAACAATGGGATACTATAACTTCCAAATTGAACATAGCTACGAAGCTCAATAATTTTTAATTCATGAAAAATAATTATAAAACCATTCGATAACCATTTAGTTTTTGTTTTCAAAAGTTTAATTTATAAACACTACTATCACTTTGTTTCAAAAAATGCTCTAAAAATCCAAGCAAATTATGAATAAACCTTTACTACCTCCTGGTTTAGACATTTATCACCAACCAAAAAGTTAAACGTTCGAATTTCTTCACTTCCCGTGTTTCGGGGGAAAACAAATCGGGTGACCCGACCTCTCCAAAAGGCTTAATGTTCATATATTTCATGGTTTTGTTGTTTTACAAATTATTGCTATGATGTTATTTAACTTTTTAAGCGTTTCCCTCCACAATCAAGCCATACTTTCAAGTCACTTCATTGCTCAGTTTGATCAAGAGACTTGAAATCTTTAAGCGTAAAGTGCACTTCAACAACACTTCTAAATACCTAAATTATAGCCTTCACAAAAGAAAATATAGGCACGGATGATTTCATAAATTACCTGCCATGCAGAAGGCATGTATTCACGGTACAGATCTTGTCCGCCATCTGTTTTCACACGTCTTAATTCTGAATCTGCTAAAGATCTTTCGCTGAAACACGAGTTTGTGAGGTTAGTGTATATATCATTTTAAGAAGCATGGCTAAAAACAGAAACATTTTTAAAATAATGTCCATAATTTTACTATTTCTCACTGAATTCCAAGTTTGAGGGGTTGGATACTATAAAAGGCAAGACTGATGTTGGACCGGCAGGTTCCAACTTCTCCCGGAACAGGAAGACCATTTGAGATCTACACCCATATTCAAATAAGGACACTATTACCACCTATCCATATTCTTTGTTACCTCAAATTCAAAAGAGACTTAACTTGTTATTGAATCTGATTCTTTATTAGCCTTGTCTTGCAGCAAGTTATCGCCTTTTTGTAAGTATGGTTCAACTACTCTCATGTTCCATTGGAGATGTCTTTTGTAATTACTTCCAAATCATCTCCAAAGGTTATGATTGCAAGTCTCAGGTATGCTTCTGCAGAGAATGCATCAGTGTAGCCCCCAACAAAAAGGATGAGTGTCTCTAAACACAGTCCAAGGTATTGACCCTCCCAAGCAAAAAGAATCTCTATACCACAACTTGGAATGGATGGCCTAAATATTGAAAATACAATTGTTTCTCTACATAACTTCAAGAAAAAAAAAATTATGTTTCTCTTTTTTTGAGTGGAAGGACGCTGGATGATGTGTGAACTCTTACATTCTATGTTTCTCTTTGGCTTCTTTTTCCGAGCCTTTTTGTAATTATTTTTAGGTGTAATTTACTTGATTGGAGACCATTTTTGTAGGAGGGCCTCCCTTACTTTTGTGCGGCGTTGTTTTTGTACTCCCTCTCGTTTGTATATTATTTCATTCTTTTCTGAAAGAAAGCTTGGTTTATCATAAAAAATTGTGTTGTGTGCAACCTAAATTGGGTAAAATTTGGCTATATAATTCTTTAGAGCTTTTGGATTTCAGACCATGCACCATAAACTTCAAAAAGAAAGAGATGGCCTTGGAGTTGGGTTACATCTACTTATGATAGACAGGTTTGTGCTAAAATAATTTGGAACCTTGTGGTGTGACTCCTGCTTGCTAGAAATTATGTACATACAAGTTGAATTTGGCAACATGTAAACCAAACAAGTTGAATTTGGCAGCAAATTACAAGAAACATGATTCCTCAACAGTCAAGACTACGTCATGCAATTTTTGTTTCAAATAGGGGAAAAGAAGTTCCTTCTGGAACTAACTCACCGTCTAACTATGTCAGATGATCTATCCCCAAAAATGGTTGCTTTTGAAGCAATAACAATACTCGGATGCACAAGAAAAAGCTTTCTAACCTCTTCTACTACAGCTTCTATCACATTTGCAAGTGAAAAGCCTTTCCTAGAGAGAGCAAGTACATAAATTTATCAAATTACTAGGAATGAAAAAAAGGGAAACTAGTTACAACAGTTGTACATTACTTTTTGGAATAGAAAACAATTTCTTTGATATTCCAAACTGTTCAGGTCAGGTTACGCACACCTCGACTATTCTCACATGACAAACTACTTGACCCTACAACATTTAGTTGTCATGGAAATCTGGTGAAAATTAATTCTTAGGTAGGTGACCACCATGGATTCAACTCATAACCTCTTTTTTTCCAAGGTACTCTTGATTACTAGGCCAACCCATGATAAATAATTTAAATTTTAAATTCAAATAATATACAAATATACATATGGTAAAAAACAAAATTTAAAAATAAAATAAAATAATTTCTTGTGTACTATATAGGATCTGAAAACCTAGACCTTTGGGCATGCACCCTAGGCAAAAAAAGCAAAGAACAAATTTGAGTTTTTGGAGAAACGTAATTAACCATTTGTTTCCTATAAAAAAAAGTTACCAAACATGCTCTAAAGAGTCTCATTTTCCCATATATAATTAAACAATTTAAAATTTAAAGGCACAACCTGTTATGGCCCCACGAAGGCAAGGATGAAGATACGCGGTCAATCCAATGATAAGCTCCAATGCTAATAAGAAAGAAGAAAGGAATAAATTCCATATTCAACAGATATATTTGCCATTCCAAATAATATTCATATTTTCTATTAAAAAAAAACTGAAGGGTATTGTAAACAAAAGAGAAAAGGAACAGCCTAAAGGACAGGGGAAGAGAAAATCCCCATTTATTACTTCTTGTTAAGTTTTATTTCGGTATACTTGTTTGGCTCGTTTATTTGTGTTTTTGGAGAGAGATAGAGAGCTCTAAAGAGCCCTTCAATCTTGAAGAATCAAAGAAAGAGGACAATCACAGAAGAATTTTCTTTTTCTAAAGCACCACCAAAAAGACAAAGATACCTAAACTTTATATGTTTTACACACAATAAATACCTGGCTTTTTACAAGAATAAGGTCAAGAAAGGAAAAATAAATAATGTTTAATTCAAGGCCGACTACATTTTAGAGCATTAGACTATTTTCATCTCTTCAATGAAAAGTGGTTTTTTTAATGAGAAAATAATGAAAGAACGCAAGGCCATTTTTCACATTCTTGGTCTTCACACTAAAGTTGCTAATGCCAAGTCACAACTCCCAATTAAACCTCCAACCTCAAGGCTCTCATAAAATAGTTGTGAGCTGCTGAACTACTCCTGCTAACCTAAAGAAGCCATTATTTAGATGCCTAGAGGGATGTTTTTTATTTTATCGAGTGCTGAGATGAAACTGCTAGGTTATATTTTGTACCATGATTGCAAAATGAACGTGTCATATCTTTTACATGCACTATAAACAAAAGAGGAATCAGCATATAACAATGAAAGTGAGTTATGATGAAACTATCTTCTACAGTTTACTTTTTTTATGAGATTCTGTACACTCTGAATACCAAAACCAATTTGTAGTCCTCAAGCATCAATGGCATGAAAGAGGTCGATATGAAGTATTTATAAGAACCATTACCTCTTTTATCGTTTCAAGTTCATTAAATATATTAACAAACACAAAGAAATTGAAATTTCTAGCTAGCAGGAGACACGCCACGAGGTTCCAAAGTATTTTTAGCACAAACCTGTCGATCATAAGTAGATGTAACCCAACTCCAAGGCCATCTCTTTCTTTTTGAAGTTTATGGTGCATGGTCTGAAATCCAAAAGCGCTAAAGAATTATATAGCCAAATTTTACCCAATGGAGGTTGCACATAACAGAAATTTTTTTATGATAAACCAAACTTAGAGAAAAGAAAGAAATAATATACAAAAGAGAGGGCGTACATAAAAACATTCCACAAAAGTAAGGCCCTCCTAAAAAATGGTCTCCAATCAAGTAAAATAACGCCTAAAAATAATAATAAAAAGGCTTAAGAAAAGAAGACAAAAGAAAAATAAAATTTTATAAGAGCTCACATATCTGATATCATCCACCATCCTTCCACCCCTCTAAAAATTCTATTGTTTCTCTCTCCCCAAAGACCCCATGGAATAACATGCACACCGGCTTGCGAATAAAATCTTTCCCCCTAAAAGTAGGGGAAGTAAGCAACTCTCCAATAAAAGATATGCAATCTCTCGCTAATGAGTAAGGAAAATTTTAATCCTTCTATCAACAGGTCTAACAACTTCCTTGGAATCTAGACTGAGGCATTGCTCCCTCTTCTTTTTGAACTTTGTTTTTTATCACCCACAAAAAAGTGTATGAATGAAACTCATGAAGACTAACTTTGTTTCAAATATGAAGAATCTTACTTTGAGAGTTGCAAGAAATTCAAAACTGTTGTAGCAACGGGTGTATAAGAATCTTCTCATGCATGTAGCATAAAGTGCATCAAAATTTTCACCACCTCCTGTGTATGAGGATCAAAGAAAAATTTAGACCAAATTTCAGCATATATGCCACAAGTATAAAGTTTGCTCGGAACAAATTCAAATTGAAGAGGCAAGGGGCAACTCCAGAGAATATGACTCATGTCTACAGCTGCCAACAACAAAAAAAGGAATGTCTTAAGGATCAAGTCCATGGTATGAACTTTCCAATGCAAAACCTGTCAAGTAAAGAAGAGCATTTTCTCGGGCGCTTTAACCTTCCATAACAAGAAAAATAAAGAAAATCCGAGCCGATGAGAGCCACACAAAAGATGGTATTTACAAGAAGTAGAACCCCTTTAGAAGGTTCAAGGGAACAAAGAGAGTAAAGATGAAAAATCCCCAGCCTTGCAATCAGACAAAGACCATGAAACGTAGATTAAGCAATGAAGATCTTCAAGGACTTCAAATTCTTCCTCTTGAAGCCCAAATAGTAAAACAACCATTGTCTTAAATGGTGAAGGAATGCTAGATTGTCAACCTTTCTTGAGAATACTACATAGACATCTTTGAACATAAGCAAGGTTATTTTTCCTTTGCTATTCTTTGTGCACAGTAAGAAATAGAATCTTTTCATAAAAATAGTTTCTTTTTAACAAGAAACAACGATATATAGAAATAGGCTATTGCTCAAGGGATACAAGCTTCATATGGAAGCGAAATAGCTAAGAAAAGAAAAACACAACAACATAACCAGAAACTGCCACCAAACAAAAAGACCAAAACTTCTCCAAACAAAACAAAAAAAAACATGGAAAGGAAAAAAACCACAATAAAAACTAGTAACAGTCTGTGCTCAAAACTGAAGGCAAAACCCAAAAAAGACCTCCAATCCACTTCCTGTTCAACCAAAATACAGCCAGCCAAAGAACGAATGACTTCAATAGTCCTTACACGAGCTAGACTGACCGAAGAAGCAGAAACTTCCTAGAACAACAAACACTCCTTTACACCAGATGAGTGAAGACTAAAATGAAGAACCCGCTCGCAGATAAGGAGAGATCACAAGGCCAACCAATCGAGAACCATGAGAAATCCATCATCAAACCAGCTCTCCATATCAAATGTATAACAGAAGAAGACACAAGTACAGAATAATAATCCAAAGACGTGACAAATCCTAGAAATAACCCAATAAAATCAAGTTAGATATCATTGAGCAGAATTGCAGCTAGTACAGATAATCTTGATATTAACATTTTATCAATACTAAAATTACACAAACAGCTCACCGTTGCCATTGGCCTCCAAAATTCGAAGCTTGAGAACTTGGTAAAGCCTTGAGATGTCAAGACGACAATCCAAGTCAATGAACACCACTAAACGCTCCAAGCCTCCATAGTGGACCCCATTCCACTCCTTGGGAAGAATGCAATTAACTGCAGCCTGCACACGGAAACACTGTAATTCCAATGGCACACTAATTTCCCTCAAATGAACCATCATTGAGTGAGTAGCCTAGTAGTAAAAAAAGTGTCATAAGTAACTTAAGAGGTGATGGGTTCAATCCATGGTGACCACCTACATAGAAAATAATTTTTTATAAGTTTCTTTGACATTCAAATGTTATAGGGTCAGCCAGTATGTCTAGTGAGAATAGTCTAGAAGCGCGTATAGTCAAGATGCGTCAGCTAACCTGTACACTCATGAATAACCAAAAAATTTCCCTCAAATGAACCATCATAGAATAGCTTAGAGGTTCAAACTTCAAAGTGTTATAAATAACTAAGAGGTGATAAGTTCAATCCACGATGACGGTGGTCACCTACCTAGAAAATAATTTCCTACAGATTTTCTTTTTTTTTTTTTTTTTGAAACAAGGGTAGCCACGCCCGTCCCTAGGCCAGACACTGGATGATATCCAAGAGGTAATGTCACATGTGAGTCTCGAACCTGGGACCTTGAGGGGAGCATACCTTCAAAACTCAAGTCTTCAACCACTGTGTCACCCCTTGACAATAGTTAAGGTACGCGTAAGCTAGTCTCGACACTCATGGATATCCAACAAATGAACAATCATAGAGTGACTTAGCAAAAGTGTTATAATTCACTAATTAGTTCGATCCATGTTCGTCACCTACCTTGTAAATAATTTCCAACAGCTTTACTTGACATTCTAGTCGAGGCAAGCTCAAGCTAGGGCGAACTCTCGCAGATATCAAAAATAATAATAATATTAAATTGGCCTAAAATGTTTTCAAGGTTTATCACCATTAATTTCTCATCGACATTGTTAATTAGAACTGATGCAAGAACTTCAAATGGAAAAATTAAGCTCGAAAATGGAACCTGGATTAAGATTTGCGTCTTGGCAGATCCAGAGGGTCCAACAAGCTCAACGACATTGCCGACTCGGAGAGGAACTCTGTGGAGAGGCGGAACAAACAAGGAGATTCGCTCTTTAAGGACTCTGGCAATCATCTCCGCTCCGCTCTCATCGCCGTCGATCCACCGGCTCACCGCCATAACAACCGCCCCTGTGTTCGGCCGGAGCGGCGGGCTATGGATTTGGAGGGGAATTGTGCGGATGATCTACATAATCGAGTAATTGTACAAATAATCCCGGTGTTTGTTTGACATATTTAAGTAGTTTTTACTTAAGAAGTTATATTGAGTAGTTAAAAATTGAGGGTTGTGTTATAGTTTTTGTGTAGAGGAGTTATAGTCAAAATTTTGTTTGGAAGTAGATTTAAAATGAGTAGTTATTTTTAGTAGTTAAAAAAATGATTAAAAATAAGTGGTTAAAAATAAATTATTTTGATTTATTTGAAAGGAATGATTAAAAATGAGTAGTTATAAATGAATTATTAAAAATGAATAGTTAGAAATGAGAGTTTTTTTCAAAAGTAAAATTGAAGAGGAGTTGGTAAAAACTCGTTTTGATGTATATTTTAAAGAGAAGTTAGTAAATCCTCAAACTAACTCCTACCTAAATATGTCAAACAAACAGCCCCCAAGAGTTTTGGACTTTTGAAATGGATCCATTTTTTAGAATAAAGTATTTTTGGATCATAGAAAGTGATAAAAATACCATCAGTTTGAGATTTATGAGTGTTTTTGTAACTACTCAAAATAACTCCTCATTTTTATTATAAAAAATAATAATTTCTGACCATTCATTTGTAACTATTCAATATAACTCCTCCTTTCTAATTATTCTTGTTTAATTAATTAAAATAACTCATTTTTAATTATTTTTTAACTACTCAAAATAACTATTCATTTTATATCTACGTCGAAACAAGATTTCCATTCTAACTCTTAGATAAATAAATAAATAAAATCACATCTAAATGAATTTTTGGTTATAACTCTCACTTTTTAACTACTCAAAATAATTTCTCAAACTAAGTTCTCATAAAAACCTCATCTAAATACCTCCTTATGGGTGAACCTTTCACTTTTTTTTATTCAATAATTTTGGAAGAGCGAAATTCGAACGTGTAATATATTCGATTATTAAATTATACAATTTGTCGATAGAATTTTACTATTGTTTTGCAAAACTTTTCACTTATCTGAATTTCAATATACTTTTTAATGTTGTTCTTCAATTAGGTGAACCTAATGATTTATTTGTTCACACTCCATGGTTTGGTGGCACAATAATTTCATTGTTTGGTTGTAAACTAGTTCAACATCAAAGTCATAAGTTCGATTCTGAGAATCGTTATTTGTTCCCCCGCCGCCGACATGAACTAAAAAAAAATGATTTATTTGTTCACAAATTTTCCAAGTTAGTTCATGTTTGTGTCATGCACATAGTATTTATCAATGTAAAAAGTATAGGGAATACAACTTATAGTAGGGTAAAAAATGAGTAAAATTGTTTGTCTCTTAGGGTTCATTCTTGTAAACTTATGGTCTCTAACTATTAATTATATATATCAAATGTTGTGAGTTGGGTATCCACAATGAATTTGTATTTAGATAGAGATGTCATGAGTCAGGAGGTCAGTGTTACTACATCGACACTACGTTTATCCTGGTATATATACTATTTTTATTCTATAACGGTCTTTAGCTCATTTATGTTTGGTGATTGTAAGCGTCTTTTAATTTAACATTTACTGGTGTCATTAATTGTTTGACATTTTTGGTGAAACTCCTTTTTGCTTATTATTTTGGACCTTCTAGACCTTTGTCTTAAGGACCTGAGACGTAGCTTGACCTACTCGTTAAGTGGGCATTGACTATGTAAGGGATCAACACACATCTCTTTTCTTTTCCTTTTTTCTTTTTGATCGACAACTAATTTCATATAAAGTTCATTAACAATAGATCAAAAAGTTTGTTCCATAACAGTAGTTGAGGTGCACGTGTATCTGTACACTCATCAATATCAACAAAAGAAATCAAACCTCCTAGATCTTAACATCGGGATTCACCTCTACTCATAAAGAGATCGGCGTTGCCGCCCGTAGCTTTCTGATAGAGCGGGTATTGCTTGTCTTCTTCTGCTATGCTGCCTTTGACCCATAACAAACAACTACTGCTGCAAAATATAAGTGTGGTTGGTTATAATTTTAAATTTGGCTTAGCTTAAAAAGACGTGCACCTAAATAAGATTCCCGTATTTGATTGAATAAATAGGCAAAATTGATGAATGGAGTCAATTATGAAAAATATATTTACATCAAACAAAGAGAGACAAAAGAAAAATGAATGCAATAACTATTCCTTAAAAAACTGTATCCAAACGAGTTTTTTTTGTAACTACTCAAAATATGGTAGAACTTACCTACTTGTTGGTAAGTATGTCGTGTGTCACGATCTAACTTCGTTAGCCTTAGGGAAGCGGTTGTATAGCACGAGCTCTAATCTGGCGAGCAAGTCAGCCAAACGAAAACGCAAAGCGAGTAGCACAACTGGCCCAACCTTTGTCTCGAGTCTTGAGAAAAGGTTTTCGAAAAAGGGAGGAAGAAGATTTGAGAAATACTTTTGTCTTTGAAAAGTTATATGACAATACAATAAGACTTCAACTATATTTCATCCCTCATATAAATTGGTAGGAAGAAAACTTCAAGAAGTCATACCCGCTATAGTACATTATGGGCCCTTTTTGATATGTCAGTCTTGCATATCAAAATGGCAAGGAAACATATGCTTCGAAAAAGGACAAGAAAAGAACAAAAACATGAAAGTAAATTCTAGCCTATGAAAATGAAAATAACATGGTAAATTCTAACCTATGAAAACATGATAAAAAGGTTCGGAATGGGCACGCAACCCCGTGTATACTTATCACCACATGGACCACATATTTTTATAACTTTTTTTAATATTAATATGAACTTAAATCAATCATTCAATTTTTTAAAACAAAAATTTCTGTGTCCCCAAAGAGTGGCACAATGGTTGAAAACTTGAATTTTAAAAGTGTGCATATATTATTTTTTCGATGTCTCCCGATGCCTGATATAGGAACGGGGCTGACAACCCTTGTCCTACCCACTAACCCACCAAAATAATTATAATATTTAGTTGAATTAAATGTGAGGAGGGAATCTAATGAGTTGACTTGAGGAAGTCCTCCATTAGGAAATTTGGAAGAAAAACAGACTTAATCCAATTGAAAGGCCTGAAAACACATGCGGAAGGGATGGCGGTGGCGATAATTAGATCCTTAATTGTTGTCCTCACGATCATATCATACTATACATATTTGCATTCTTGCTGTCGTTGCTGTTTCTGCTTGGCTTTTCATTTTGCGTTTACGCTCAATTCACACTCCACAAACAATAGAAAAGGTATAACTTTTTCTTTTTAATATCGGCCAATATTTCGATGAGACAGAGGTGTTTCCATGGTTGTAACCAAAAACTCGTTTGGATATGAGTTTTTTTTTCCTTTTGTAGAGGAGTCAAAGTGAATTCTTGTTTTGAACAAAGATTTAAATTACGTAGGAATTTTGATCATAATTTAAATCGATTATAAATGAATTATTAAAAATTAGTAATTTGGAAATGAATTAGAAATAAATAGTTATTTTTAATAGTAAAAATGAAAAGTTATTTTGAATAGTTATACATAGTTTTTCGAAGAGAAATTAATAAATTCTCAATTGGGGCAAAATTCGAACAAAAAAATCCATCTTTTTAAAAAATTATGTAATAATTACAAATGACAACAAAAAATTGTCATATGATACAATTTTTATTTTTATTTTTAAGGTAACATGTTCGTGAGTATCCAAATTACTCTAGATTTAACTAATCACTATAATTATCGAAAAATTGGTGGTAATTTGGTCACCGTCAATTTATCCTAAGAAAAACTCACTACTATAACACTTTTTTATATTGTTTATCCTATATTCGTTTTTAACTCTCATTTTATAATTATTTAGGTTTAAGTTTGGTTTAATAATTATTTTATTTTTTGAAAATTAAGTGAATAATAATAACTATTCGAACATTTAATTAAATTTGAGTGAAATGGGTTTAAATTTCAAAAAGAAAAAAAATATTGAATAATTATACAGAGGTTTTAATTTTTGTACAAATCTACAGGGTCAGTTTCACCATGGGAATACAGACTTCTAATGGCCATTGATAATGCAATCGTTTTGGCTGACGACGATCAAATCGATTCAAAGTAAGAAAAAAATCTAATATTTTTTTATATGTTTCCAAATATACTTTTCAAATGTCTTCCACCCTAGAAAATCAGTCTATTTATCAAATGGTTTAGCGGCGTAATGGTTTCATTGTTTGGTTGTAAACTAGTTTAAGACCAGCATCGCAAGTTTGAGCCCGATAATCAAAATTTGTCACTCCTCCCTCAATATGTACTAAAAAAAAATAGAAAACCAGTCTATTTTACTGAAAACTCAAACAATATAATTTTTTTTAAATCAAAGAATTGAAAGAAGTAAATAATTATGACCCTAAATTAAAACTTTGAGAATTTAATAACTTTTCTTTTCATATAAAGACTTATATACATATATATATATACGGCTTCCATTTTTATTTTATAGTGCAACAAGGAGAGATGACATGTATGGGATTGGAGTTGCTTTGATGGAGATAATTACAGGAAAACCAATGTGGCAAATAGGTGAGGATGTACATTATGGTCTTTTAACTCAATGGGTTAGCTCCATGTTTGAAGAGGGAGAAATTGGAAGCATTGTTGATCCTAAGTTAAAAGGAGAATTTGATATCAATTCAGTGGAAGAAGCACTCAAAATTGCAATGAATTGTGTATCACAAAACTCTGCTCATCACCCAACAATGGATCAATTGGTATTAAAACTACAGCAGTGTTTGCAAATTGAAAGAGCAAGATTGAGCAATGGAGGCCAGCCTTTTGTTTCTTGAACTTCAATTTAAATTAGTTAAAATGAAACAAATTAAATGGTTTCTTATGGCTTTATGTATTTATATGGTTTGGAAGGTATTAAACATATAGAGGAAGGTTTTATGTCTTTAGAGCTCTCAATGTATAAAATTTGATAATGACCTTTTGATGGTGTGTAATAATTATTAGATACACCCTTTCCATTTCATTTCAAAAATTGTTGAAGTAGCTTGTATTTTATAAAAAGAAATGTGAGGTTTTCTTCCTCGATGGAATGCTCGTTTGAAGATCTCATATTCGAAACTCACAAGTGAGTTTTATTACAAAATTTTTTGTTGTCTTTTGGGTCTAAGTCTTAAAACGAATGTGAGTACTTTCGGGTATATAGTGGAACAAAGTTCCATTTCTTGGTTATCAAAAATAAAATCTAGTTGATTATAAGACAATTTTGACATTCTTGAACTTTTATTGATGTAACAATTTGGTTTGTAAACTTTAACTCGTAGCAATTTAGTCTATGTACCTTCAATTTGGTCATAAGTTTTAGGGTTTTATTCCTCTTTCTTATTTTGAAAATCAAGAAATCGAAGCTTCACTTTCCTATACTTAAGGCACCTGACCCGTTCCCTAGACTGTGGCACTAGAATATTTCGAAAGGTATTCAAGTTTAAGCGTTTTCCAACGACCTTAAACCGAAGAGCTCTCAAGGAAGTATGTCTAGGCTCAACCACTAAGTTTTATTCCTCTCTCTTAAAAACCAACATGAAGCCTGCATTGACTTAACAATTGGGTCAAGCATTCATTTCTAGAAATGAACTCTACTGGTGATTGGGAAAGAGTACAACAAACTTTTCACCTTTCTATTTCAAAGGTGGTTTGTGTTGTAATTCTATTTTACTTTCTTTACTGAGATAATGGAGGCTTCTTGCTTTGCAGCCTTTTTTTACTCACTCGGTGAAAGTTATTAAAAATGTTACAAAATAAAGGCAATCAGCTGTTCGCAGCAAGCGTATTGACCTTGTTATCCTTATAATAGAGTTTACTCGGGAAATAAATTGGTAAAAAAACGCAGCGTAGTGCTTCACGATTTAAATATAGTGAGTTACTCGGTAGAACAATACCCGTCAAAGCCTATCATCAAATTTGACTACGAAGGAAGGCACTCGAAGTAAGACGCACCGTCTTGTACAATGATAATTGGCCATCTATCATGATCTTAACATATACACAAAACTGCTTCACAGATATCATTGGAGCTCCCAAACCTTGCCAGTCGAGCAGCTTCGCTTCGTTTCAGAGATATCAATCGAGCAACTTTGTTCTTATGTCAGTTCCAATATCATTTTTAAACAAACCAATATGTTGGTTTCGGTGTCGATTTTCACTAAAAAGCAAGACCGACCGATGAACATCCCTAATAATAATCACAATTCTATCTCGTGAACAATTAACTAGTCGTGATTACAATTGCGTAGCTCAACAAAATTAGATTTCTCTCTACCAATGGTATCTTTTCCATTAGAATGTAAGATCTATCATGTTAATCACTTTTATTCCTCTTTGAAGCCTCCTTTTGGGGAAGCCACATTGAGTATTGGTACAAATAGATGACCAAAAGAAGGTTATTGTGTCTAATCGAGTAGCCAAAATGGCCAATATGGCTGCTACCTAATTTCCTTAACCAGTAATAGAAACAAACCATGGTCCATTGTATCGTGAGATAAGTAGATTCGCGCGTAAACTAGCCTGGATACTTACATATTTAAAAAATGTTGCACGTGGTGTAACTGAAGGCTTAAGACAAGTAGTTCTAAACCCATGGTCCCCTATATATTGACCTCCAAGTGACCAAAAAGACAGCCTCATTGTGACATGAATAATGCAGAACCACATTAATTACCTGGTAACAAAAGTATCCTAGAAGAACTAAAATTCTTTGAATAATAAAACATGTATTTAGTAGAATTTTAAAGATTTTTACCTATACAAAAGAATATATAAGAAATATACATTTGAATTTTTTTGTATGAGTCATCTACTTGTATATCCACTCATTGGCACGGCCACCAGACTCGTCCATGTCAATGAAAATGCTGACTGCCTGCAAAGTTCCAAAAGTAATCAATGGTAATATTTCATAATTAGAAAATATAAATTCATCAAACCCTAAATTCAAACCCCCCCAAAAAAGACAATTGAGCACACAATGACCAATGATATTCAAACTCAAGAGCAAAGGTTTTCAAACTCAATGTCCTAGGATTCTTCAAAGACAAGTGATTCAACCTCAACTGCTGATCATTATAATTCTACTTTTTTGAACAAGAAACATTTTTCATTATATATGAAAAGAGACTATTGTTCAATGGTTACAAGCTTTACATGGAAGTGAAAGAAAGAAAATAACCAACTTTTTAAATGATAATAGTATTTTATCCATTGTATTATGCTCAAATTTGCTAGAAACAAAGACAACATGTTATGCTCTAGATTCTAGTACCCATTTTGTTGTTTCCTATCTTGAGTTATGGCTTTTACTCCATCCTCGAATTTCAGCTTTTGTTCATAATTCTAGAGGAGACTTTTTAATATAAAGGGCATACAAAGTGTTGGTTGGTACAATAAAATTTGTCATAATCCATCAGCTTAGGTTTTTGGATTGATTGGTGGTTTAACATAATTCAACATGATATCAAAGCATGAGGTCATGAGTTCGAATCTCTACCTAGTCATTTCTTCCCCAATTAAAATTAAATTCCACTTATAAGGCATTTTTCAAATTTTGCCCCAATCCATCAGTAATCTTACCTTTCCTATTCGAGGCCTGTCTTTAGTTTTGTCTAAGCTGTTTCGAATGTGAGCAACGGCTCCCCAACATTTTAATGTATTCGCTACACCATCAAGCCGCAACAGGTACTCTTCCTCGGACAATGGAAATGATTTCTACGAAAAATGACAAATATCCAACATTTAAATGTATGATGTGTGAAATGCTCATTTTCCTTCATGCACACAGTCAATGGCTCAAATGTTAAGAGATCATCAAAATATGTTGTGCAGGAAAAAAGAATATAAAAAAAGAAGAAAAGAAGAAAGAATAGACAATACAAGTTTTAAAGTTTATACATATGTATATGTTCATGGAATCGAATTTATAACTCTAGTATTTATACTCGTTAATATTTCCATCTAATAGCAGTATGTCTGACTTAGTAACTATTTCTGAAGAAAACTTTCAGCATCTATTATGTTGATTATTTATTTGCAGTTTGGTTCATATTTGGTTCATATAAACTATTTTTAATGGACATCCTCGTTATGACATCTAAGGTTTTGCTGGAATTTTTAGTGTTTTTACTAGAGCTAATGTTCTGTTTTTAGTACTTTGAGAAAATTGTTGAAGCAACTATAGGGGTTCCTTGAGAGAACCCTATTACTTAATATTCATATTTTATATCGTGAAGGCATAGTTTTCTTTTTTGTCTAAAAAAAAACTGGCTTGAAGCCACTAGAAAGAGCTTAAACTAGAATACCTTTCGAAATATCCTGGTGCCACAGTCTAGGGACAGACCAGTGGTGCCCTGGGTATAGGAGAGCGAAGCTCTGATTTCCCGATTTTCAAAAAAATAAACAACTATAGGAGGTGGAGATTTAAACCCTTCACCTTTTGGTTGAGAATATACGCCTTAATCAATTCTATGCTGATTTTGGCACAATAGCTATGAGTATTTAAATAAAAACAAAAGTTCCTACAATTATGTAGTAGGTACCGAAACAACCAAATAGAAACTACACTCCAAACTTAGAGACTAAAACGACACTCTTCTCTATTCTATTTAGAAAATTGCATCTTTTATCAGTCTATCAGATGTTATAATTCATTGGCAGGTTCCCCTAATTTTGAAAAGAACCTCAGACGATTAAAGATTTTGGTGAAAAAGAAGCAGTGAAGACTGGATTCTTGCATACCTGCTCTCTGAATTTCCACATGACATTTAAAGCAAGAAGATTTCGTCCCATGAACTCCTAAATTATGACAGGAAACAAGAATAAAATTCCATAATTTAGTTCAAATTAGGAACAGAAAATACTCTAATTATATGACGTACTAAGAAACTATACAATCTGAATGAATAGCTTATCAGAATTTACTCTTTGAATTTTGTTGATAATGCACAACAAAGGTCTGATATGTTCAATGTAACATATAGTAAATGTACTAAAAAAGTATCAGACCAAGAAGTGAAAAAATCCACTTAATTTCATACTTTAGAGTTCAATATATAAGCATGCATGGAAGCCTTAAATTAATAATAGTAAAATTATGTATTTTTTCAATATCCTTAAGTGTTCGGGCCAACTTATGTGCACATTGACTATTTTTATGGGACATTTTGCCTCACTTAGAATATTTGAATGTCAAGAAAATTAGTAGAAAATTATTTCCTAGATAGGTGACAGTTCTCGTTGACCACTAGACCAACTCATGATGGTTAAAACTAGTAAAATTGCATAATAAAGGACAAAAGGCTAATACGCTTCTATGTTCACACATTAATATTATATAGTGTATGATTTTGGGGAAAATATGAAAATGAAGTTCGAAACCGAATTGAGAAGATGTAATTTCATGAATCAATGAAATCGTTTGGTATCCAAAGAAAAAAAGTTACATACCTTTTTAATTAGTTGAACGTCATAAGACTTGCCATACTTGTTCCTGATAAGAGTAGCCAGATCAATCCCACTAAATCTGGAATCATCATTCCCAACCGATCTCTCCAGATTTTCCCTAAGCGTTTCAAAGTTCATCTGAGAGAATACAAATTTTTACTCAAATATCGTCCACAGTAGCAAATCAAATGAATGAACATCAAAATTGAAAGTTTTTTTTTTTTTTTTTTTTTTAATTTAACAATAATTGGGGGATGGGGATCGAGTATGTAACCTGTTGGTTATCAGATTAGTAACGTCGATTGAGCCATCCATCACTTGTTGGCAACAAAAAGTTGAAAATTAAGGCATAACCATTTTGGCCCGGTTCCCGTTTGATAACCATTTTGTTTTTTGTTTTTTGTTTATGAAATTTAAGCCTATTTCTATTCAAATTTCTTAACATGTGCTCCATCTTTCCTACAATGTATCAATCTTTCTTTAAGAAAGTAGGAGAATACTAACCAAATTTCAAAAACATAAACAAGTTTTTGAAAGCTACTTTTTTTTGTTTACAAATTTTGGTTTTGTTTATTAAAATATAGGTAAGATGTAGATATCCAAATAAGGAAAAAGGCATAGTAAATTAGTTTTTGTAGGCTTAAATTTCATAAACAAAAAACGAAAAACAAAATGGTTATCAAACGGGGCCTTTATTTTTTATTTTTTGTTTTTTGTTTTTAGTTTTTCATTTTAAGCTTTTGGTTTTTTGTTTTGAAAAACAAAAACCGTATAACTAAATTTAGTTTTATGTTTTTAAAAATTAAAAACCAAAAAACATAATTGATAACTGTTTTTTGTTTTCAAACATCACATTTTATTTTGGTTTTTTTAGTTTTTTACTATTTATTTTTTATTTTTTCATACTTTTCTAAAAACGAAAACAAAAACATAATTTTAAAAACTACTTTTTTTTAGATTTTAAAATTTCTTTAATATTTTTAAAACATTTAACAAAATGGTTATCAAACGGGGCCTTTATTTTTTATTTTTTGTTTTTTGTTTTTAGTTTTTCATTTTAAGCTTTTGGTTTTTTGTTTTGAAAAACAAAAACCGTATAACTAAATTTAGTTTTATGTTTTTAAAATTAAAACCAAAAACATAATTGATAACTGTTTTTTGTTTTCAAACATCACATTTTATTTTGGTTTTTTTAGTTTTTTACTATTTATTTTTTATTTTTTCATACTTTTCTAAAAACGAAAACAAAAACATAATTTTAAAAACTACTTTTTTTTAGATTTTAAAATTTCTTTAATATTTTTAAAACATTTTAAAAATTTTGAAAATAAAAATCAAAGTTGATTATCAAACAAACCTATTTTCAAAAAAGTAAAAACAAATACAAAAAACAAAAAATGAAACGGTTATCAAACGGGGCCCAAGTGACCCATTAAACATAAAACCTAAGCTTGTCTAATAGATCGGTTACTTTTGAAAATTATTATAGGTTAAAAGTATAAACAAGAGTTGAGCTCAATCAGCATGATGATGTATGATCGGATAATAGGCCAATTAGACATAAAGAAGTCCTATGAAAAACTAGGCTGCAAGTAGAAAAGAATACATTATAAAGCAATTTCATTCTATAATCTTATCAGAGAAAGCCTATTCACTTCAAAAGTATATCATAATCAAAATTCAAAATTCAGAGGATCTAGACTTGAGGGTGTGCTCCACCGGTCCCAAGTTCGAGACAGCTGTGGGGATTAACTCACGACTCACGAGACCCTAAATTTTGCCTCTATTTCCTAGGTCGTCTCTCGGTGCCTAGTGAGCGTGGTTACCTCAAGTAAAGTGGAGAAACCCTCCGTTTTCTCGATTTAAAAAATAAAATGAAATAAAATCAAAATCCAGATGTCCTGTCTAATCTTTTGCAAAAAGAAACCTGAAGAGATCTCTAGATAAGAACATACTTGAAAATTTTCAAGTTCAACTATATAATAAACAAACGCAAACGATGAAGCAATTGAGTACGACTAACCCCTCCATTTTCGCCTTTCGGATTCTCGCCGCGGTTAATCCCGGGATCCGACTCATCTGGATCCGACTCACCACCGTCGCCGGAACCGGAAGCGGCAAAAAGAGGTGTAATCAGGCGTCCAGTTCGCCGGCGAGAGTTGGCAGCAACGTGATTCCCATGATGAATGGGAAGAAACGGAGAAGAAGAATCCGAATACGAAACCATATGAATCTTTCCTCGCCGTAGGTGGTCTTGAATCCCGATTCCCGGCGACCAATTACTCCGGTGACCGAACGTTAAGCTCGTCATGATCTGCAAAGGAATCCATGAATTCGAGGAACTGAAATTGTTGATTTCAATGGAAGTGGAAGTGGAAGGAATTGAACATACCTTTAGAATCGAAGAACGGAGTTGAGAGAAAAGGATTTTAGGATGTGATGATATTTTGGAGATGGGAATAGTGAAATCAGTTCTTCAATTTGGTTTTGTTTTTCAGTTGAGTTGAGAATGTGATTAATTTCAACCACTTATTTCCTCTATATAAATAAATATATTTATTTATTTGTTATGAGAAAAGTTTTTTTTTTTTTTCAAAATCGCAAATCTTACAAATAGCACTATTTTAAAATAATCAACACTGACCTTTTTAATTAAAAAAATCTACTTCATATTTATTGATATGCTTTAAGTTTTTTTTTTAGTATATAGTGGGAGAGGGGACCAACAAATCCTACATGCAAGACATTACTACTCTCAAATAATATGAGAGCTAAATAAGGATTTTCGGACTCGAACTCGTGACCGTAGAGTTGAGTCGCATATTCGTTGATAAAAATATAAATCATCTCTAATGTATTATAGATTTTTCTCATTTTATAAATTTGAAAGTTTTTTTTATTTTTATAAAAACTAACTTGAGCTCACATCGACTATTGTTAATATATATATATCATATATTTTATAATATTTAGATATCAATTTTTTTAATAAATTAATTTTTAAATAAGTGATCACCACAAATTCAATCACCATAATTTAATTCTTAAGATCCTACTTTATGATAATCGAATAAACTCCAAAATCCACGATACAATGGAACTAAATTTAATTGTGTAGTAACTTATAATTAAATATTTGGAAGTTTAAAACTAAAATAAAACGCATAAACTATTATTATTTGTTCATCATTTCTTCACAAGAAATGATTTAAGCCCAAATATGTGGCAAGAGAGTTCAAATGATGAAAGAAACAAAAGTTCTTACTTGTACGTTGCATCCATTCTCATTTTCATACTCTTTTTTATCATTATTATTTTTAAAAATTTTATACGAGAAAAAATAGAGCTGAAATTACATATTTTTATTTTTTTTCATTTTAACATTTCTTTTCCCATCAATCAAAATTAATTTAAAAAAAAAAAAACATGTGAATCTAAGATGGATAAGTATTTCCAAAATATTTACTCACTTTTAGTTAAATATTGCTTGAAAAAATATATTAATATTTTAATACATATTAAAATTGGTTAATTATAACATTTTTTTTTTTTGAAATAGGTTAATTGTAACACTTAATAAATTTTAAGGGAGGGATTCATCAAATTAAAAATCTAAGGTTTTAATTGTTACAAACGTCATCCTTTAACGTGGTTTTGTGCATTTTTGTGAAGCTTTTACTTGTACGTTGCATCCTTTCTCATTTTCTTTTATTTTCTTTATTATTATTATTATTATTTTTTAATTTCATACGAGAAAAAATATATTTAGATTTTAATCCTCAAATAAAAATGTAATCATTTTAAATTTTTAAAAAAATGACGCTGGATATTGGAGCTTCTATTTTGCGTTAATGGAAGAAGGGCAACAATTTTAGGAACCCTAGAATCAGTATAGTCGAACGATATTTTACACAAAAATCGTTTGATCTTTGTAGATATCGAAGCAATAATTTGAATAATCAAGAGAAATCTATTCAGATTATTACCATCGAAACGGAGAATTGGGCGAAAATGGGAGACGAATCGGAGAACAATCGGCGGCGGCGTCTGATTCTGGGAAATTTCTTATCCTTGGAAGAATGCAAGGAACTGGAATTCATCCATAAGAGCTGCTGTACGGTGGGTTATAGACCAAATGTATTTTCCACCACTCTTTTGCATCTTGTTGCTTCTAATTCTGCTCATTTGATCATGCCCTTTGTTTCAATTAGAGGTAATTGAACAGCCCATTTCTTGATTTTTGCTGTTGTTTTGATTTTGGTGATGTCTGTTTGGTTTTGATTTGAGTTCAACTTTTGTGGTAGAGAGGTTGAAGGAGAAAGCGGAGGAGTTTTTTGGTTGTGAGTATGAACTGTTCGTTGAGTTCACTGGCTTGATCAGGTCCTTCTTCTTCTGCTTTATGTGTTATGTGTGCATAAATGGGTTGAATTAACGTCGAATATCTCAATAGGAGTTTATGATAGACTCGGGTTTTGCTGCTCAAAGGTTTGAATTAAGAAGCTTTATAAGTTGTTTTTTCTTTTCAATTTGGAAAATCGGAGCTTTGCTCCACTGTACTCAGGGTAACCACACCCGTCCCTAAGCCAGGCACCGGGAGATATAGAAGGAATGGAGACATGGGAGTTGTCTACGAATTAATGTCACTGGTGAGTCTCGAACCTTTGACCTTGAGGGAGTACACCTTCAAAACCCAAGTCTTCAACCACTGTGTCATCCCTTTATAAGTTGTGAATATCGATTAGCATTCAGGCTGGAGGAAAACTTAGGTTGAGAGGCATTGTCCCATCCGGAGCCGGATTTGTTGGGTTTCGACGCTCTTTACCTGATAAGGACTAAGGAGTTCTTGGACGTGGTTGGCTTTCTTTCATTATTAGGGGAGTTTCGTTGTATTCCTGGGAGGAGGAAGTTGTTGTTGGAGCCCTTTCTTTTATCGAAGGCTCTGTAGGTCTTTTTTCATAGGTCTTGTTGACCTCTTCCCTTATTCGAAGTGGAATTCTGGTCCTTCACAACAGAGTTTATACCTAAGACAAGGTGATGAAGAAGGTGCATACATTGGTGGGGACCTTGGTGTTGCATTATTTCTAGGAATGCGACTGAGGATCTTGTCACATACTTTAGCAATGTGACATGGCATACAATGTTTGGAACCGGTTCGTTGCAGAATTTGACGTTGCCCTGGCTAGGCAGAGGATTTGTTGGGAAATTTGGAAGTCTTTCTTCATCCCCTTTTGCGAGAAAGATTTTTTTTATGGCAAGTTAAGTGGGGTGTATGCTATTTTGTGAGGTTTTAAGCTGAGAAAATGTAAGACACCTATTTATACATGTTGAGGATCCCACATTGGAAAAGTGAGGAAGGCGATGTAAGACACCTATTTCTTCATGTTGGGATTCATTCTCTTTTTTTTTTCTTTCTCTTGGGGTGTGTTCTTTTGTTTTCTTGGCAACCTCATTTGGGATTAATCTTTAATGTATATTTTTCAAAATGAAGTGTATATATGTATATTTTTTTTCTTTTCTCTTTTATGAACTATATAGATTAAAGAATTCTTCATTAGATTCACTTTTCAAAAAAAAAAAAAAAAATAGTGTACTAAAATCTGTATTTTTCTTTTACTTCTGTCATAGTTCAGCTGGACCAGGGGAGCATGCATTGGATGGCATAGTGACGATAACCGGCCCTATCTAAAACAACGTGAATTTACAGTATGTGGATCGATCTTTCCCGTGAAAGTAGATGTCATTCTTGATATTCCTTTGATAGACTACTCTTTCATTTCAATTGTAGTTTCATATTCTTTTTATACTAGTTTATTTCTGGTACAGTATATTCTGGAAAGGGGAAGAAGGGTGGTTGTGTATTTTTTCAATTCCTGTACCTTCTACCTGAAATCCATTTGGTATTTCTCCTCTATGACAGTATTCTAGCTAATAGTTATCTTCGTGTGTTTGGCAAAGGCAGTGTGTTACTTGAATAGTTACAGAGTAGATTTTGGCGGTGGGCTGTTTCACTTTCGGGACGGGGAACCAAAAACTATCTCACCTTCTTGTGGAGTAAGTTGTTAGATAGCAGTTGTTTACCTTACCTCTTTAATTTAGTTTTCTTATTTATTACTTTATCTTATAAAATATGGTTCATATGTTGTTGCTACCTACATGAGCATAGATTGGTCATGCTGAGCAACTGCTATTCTTGTTGGGGGTGAGGGGATTTGAACCTCAAATCTCATCCTTGAATTTTTTTTTTTTTTTTTTTTTTTGAGATTACAACAATTGGGGTGAGGGGATTCGAACCCACTAATGCTGAGCAACTGCTATTATTGTTGGCTCATCCTTACATATTGTTGAACTTAAAAATGGTACTTATGGTGCTTTGAACTTTGAAGGATGTGCTTGTACTATTTGAGCGAGCAGTCTTCATTTTAACGGTAAATAGGCAAAAAAAGTGGAGCTAAATCCTTCGCAATTTAATTAAAGCCCATGTGTTATTGCTATAATTGTTGTTCCCTTTCTAATTATTTAGTAGTTTTACTTTATTAATAAATTAAAATTAATTTCAATTGTGGGGATGTTCTCTAAGAACATTTGAGTTCTAAGATGTAAAATGGTGATAAGTAATGCGGCAAAGGGATGTTTTCTGAATAGTTAGATTTCGGTGGTAGAGTTCATTTATATCAATGAAAAATTGTTTTTCTCTTATAATATAAGAAATGCCTGACTATAAATTGGTCCGAATAATTGAAGGTGATGGATTTTAGTAGTTTTAAACAATGATCAATCAAGTATAGTTGATACTTGTTTCACTTTATCAGGATTGTGCAATGTACACGGCTGACGGCCTCAATGTTCATTCTGTTGATGAGGTATGTCCAAGCATTCTGACCTCTGAACCTTCATGTGAAATATTGTATGTCCAACCAAGCCCTGACCTCTGAACCGGAATGTAAAATCTTGTATAAATGAATAACATAATGACCAGGTCATCTAAACCAAACTGTTTTTTTTTTGAAACACGGGTAACCACGCTTGTCCCTAAGCCAGGCACTGGGAGACATCGAAGGAGTAATATCACAGCTACCTTGAAGGGAGCATACCCTCAAAGTCCAAGTTTTCAACCACTGTGCCACCCCTTGGGGACCATCTAAACCAAACTGTTATTGAGAAAAAATGAAAAAATATATGGGCATATATAAAAAAAAGGTCTCCAATCTTTAAAAATAAGACTTAGGGGTAATTACAAATATGGCCTTGTCATCGAAGCCCAAAAAACATAGAATCTAATGAAGATCAAATCTTCCTCATGTTAAATATTGTCTTATGCAAAAAGAGTTCGATCCGTGCATAAAGAAATAGTTCCTAACTTTGACATTAATTTTAACAAAAATCAATTGGTATATCAGCAGGATGAGGCTCAGATACAAAATTGCTCCTCCCAGTTCATGCAGACCTTTATTTTTTTAATACAGGCAATTGGGGGTGGGTTGGGAGATTTGAACTTTGATCAATTCTTTAAACTAAGTTTTAACCAAGGTATTTGAATGAAGACCTTTTGATGCAATCCTGAAGGGGATGGCGCAGTGGTTGAAGACTTGGGCTTTGAGTATGCCCCCTCAAGGTTCCAGGTTCGAGACTCACCTGTGACATTACTCCTTCCATGTCTCTGGTACCTGGCTTAGAGATGGGCGTGGTTACCCTTGTTTCAAAAAAATGCAATCCTGATTGTAATTTGATTAGTCTAGTCGCGGGAAATTTGTGTCTACTTGCAATAAAAGTTACTATTAGAGTGTTTAGAACTTCCTCTGTACCTAGTGATAATTACCTAGTAAGAAGATTCTTGCTATTGGTTATTCTTTGGAGAGCAAGCAGTTATCCTATTGTGTATAGTCTATATTGGTTGATATAGAGAGCACATTAATTCTTTCTTTCTTTTCTTCTACAGGTAACTGAGAGATCATAAATGTTGATTATAATCCTCAATAGGGTTGCTAGTAGCCCTCATTTAGGACAGCTATTCTTCATCTTGCTTACAACATGGTTTCCTTGGATAGATAACCAATGGAGAAAGACTTACACTGACATTGTGGTTCACCCGTGATAGTTCCCATGACGAAGATGCAAAACTTCTTTCGCTTCTTTCACAAAGCCATTTACACAATCGTTTTCCTGACTCGTGCTTACCACAGCCTCCATCCTGCATCATGTATTGGTTTTCACCTGAAGACGATCCAAATTTCAAGTTTGGGTTTAATATATGTTGGGCGAGACTGCATGCGCTTGGATACGACATTTATTTTCCTCGGGAGCATAGTTTGTTAGAGTATCCAGATTTATTCTCACAGAATGTAAGATTAGTACGTGGAAATGAGATGTTTTTTCAGGAGTTCGATAGCGTTTTGCATGCACTTCAGGTACTTCACCAAAATCAACCTTTAATATTATTATTCCCCCTTGTGGTTTATAGGAGAAACTGGTCATTTTCATGTGTCGAGAAAAAAGTTGTCGTAACTCGCCTTTATAGTTTGCCCATCGAATAAAGTCTGCTAAACCTAAGTAACTCGCCTTTACCTATACATGCTTAAACAGGTAGTGCAGTTTATGTATTGGAAAGGCAAAGAATTGGATTCTACTAGCTTCAAGGGAGATTCAAGCTATGTAGAAGATTTATCTCCAGAAAGGAATGTGGGAGTTGATTACTTTAAATCCGAGTTCTCGAAGGATGATGCACTGGCCGAGTCCGTCTTCTCGTTTGGTAGTGGTGATGGCAAGGAGAAGCAGCACAGGTTGGGGTGGGCTAAGCTTGCTGCAGCAGCAGCAGCTTGGGAAGATTATGCTTCCAATTTAAGGAGAAAACTTCTTCAGAGCTTAACTCATTGGAGAACCAATCAATCCATATACAGTGTTTCACTTGGTGGTTGAACCTTCCACTTGTGGGAAAGTTACAATCCCAAAAGCTAAAAGTAGCTGAGCTTTAAGGTTATTTCTGGGCCTTTGTATAGCTTAACTAGATTATACTTGTCCAGTCATACCCTCCTCAACGACTAGGTCGAGGTCTTTTGTTTGATTCCTCCTTTTTCGCATCGACTAAACAGCCTTAAGAATCTTATATCTTTAAGCCGAGTTAAGTGGATTTATGGTGATGGATGTATCAAACATTTTGTAGATTAACCTGGTAGTTAAGTATGATATATGATTACCGAATGAGTCGGTGGCTTAATCACTTTCTATTCCACGATCACGATTTCGATCCCAAGAATCGGTATTTGTAATCTTCTTCCCCCAACTTGTACTAAAAAAAGGTATGATATTTGATTCAATCTATGTGAGCTTATGAGTCGCTTCCGAGATGCAAGTGGCACAAGATAGACTCAACACCATTGTTGCTCACGCTCACCAGACCTATCTAGAGGTTACAGATTTGAATCTTCAGATGAGTTTTAAGAAAATCTTTTACGTGTAAGGCTCGGCCGTGGAAAAAATAAAAAATATAAATGTGTCGCACATTTAATCTGCATTTTCAACCATGTTTCATGTCATTTACTTTTTGTTAATAAACATAAATCCTACCTATGTCTCTGCCAATGAGATCAATAATTCAGCTTGATGTATTAATAATTATGAGGTCTGAATTTATTGTTAAAATCCTTGAATCTCTGTTTGCATTTATAAAAAAAAAAAAAAAAATACGTAGGTCACTTGTTTACGAGCTCTTTGTATACTTCATTTCATGCTTACTTGACTTTTCTAAATTTAAATTATAAGGGAAAACAATTTTTTGCAAAAAAAAGAAGTAATCTTACATATAAATTCTACTTTTTTTTAAGAGGGTCTTTTTATTTCTAAGGAAAACAATAACTCAACATCTTTGTATACTCATAAACCAAGAGATCATGTCCCAACCGATATTTTTTTTTAAAAAAAAGTCTATTACTTGTACGTTTGTTTCAACTTGCTAACACTTTGTTGTGAAAGTTTTTTTTTCTTTAGTATAAATTGGGAGAGGGAAACCAACAAACTTTACATAAAAGACACAATTACTCTGAGAGTCGAATACCAATTTCAAAGTTCAAACTCTTAACCGTGGAGTTGAAATAGATTAACACCAAACAAGATAACTAATTGCATCTGACCCTCGATTGTCGTTAAAGTATTTGACTACAAGCAAAAGCCACTATTTTGATCGGTTTTACATACTCAATTCCTTAGAAAACTTTTAATGCAAAAGATATCATCATTACCATGACCTCGGTTATACCGTTGACTTAGGACATAGTAGTATCCGTTGTTTTCATATTTGAATAGTCAAGTCCAAGTAACAATAATGCATGATACATTATGCAATAACTCCCCTTCCCCCCTAAACTTAATTCATGTCTCCATTGACAATAAAAACGAGAGAAAGATGAGATTGACTCAATTTATAATAGTTGCCTACTTATGAAATAATTTCAGTTGTAGATTCGAGTTGGTTAAAAACTAAAATCTCCCAAGTGCCTTTGGCGGTCTGAACAACATAAGGTGAATCAAGACTCGGATGGCTTCGAAAAAAAAAGAAAAGTGATTAATAAGTTCATGAATTTGAAAAGAGGTCATGAAGGACTCTTTTTTCACCAACTCGGCTTGAAATATAACAAAATCAAACACATTCAAGAAGGAAAAAGATAATGATACAACCTAATCTTTAACAATAGTGAAGTGTACTTAAGGCTACAAAGATTACAGATCTATGAAACTTTAACATGTTCATTTACTTCGATGACAACTGTGTTTATCGTTCGATACGAAGCTGCATGTGCTTGGTTCAGCCTGTTTATTGATAAAAGATGTGTGAACAAATAAAACCATCAGATTTGATCAGGTTCATATAAAGGCTCTGGCTGCACTTTTCTTCTAATCCTGTATGAAAATGAAAAATAGAGGTCAGGTAATGAAATTTCTAATAGGGCAGTACAAAAATTTCAGCTTAGCATTCATTATTTTCAATGCCACTATAATCAATTTATAACTAGCTCGTTTTTGTTTGAATCAAACCTAAGCCATCGGCATAAGCGAACCTCAAGCTTGAGTCTACGAACCAACTATGGCTAGGGGAAGACCCATTACATGGTTCAAAGCCCCACAAACACTAATTTTTTTTTTATAGGAAATGAAAAATATTTTCATTGGTAAGATGAAAGTGTACAAGATTTTGGACATAGTTCTGAGTCATTTTTGCAATAAGATAACACGGTAAATAGAAAACTCTAATCGCAGGAAGTTGAGCATCCAAACTCCATACACACATTAGTTAATTAGACAATCAAAATCACTGAACTCTCTAACCTACTCTTCTAAGGTTTAAGCGACTCTTTCATCTCCTTCTATTGAGTTAACAACAATGATAAATTCTGTTTTAGATGGGAGTGTATTAAACCATATTTATTGCATATTTTGTAATTTCCTTATGCAGCTTACTTTCCTTATCGTTTTTTACATTACCGTTGCCATCTATCTTAGTTTATAAGTTAGGTTTATATCATTTTGTAAGAGCTTGTTGAATTATGTTAAACTACTAATCAATCCAAAAGCCTAAGTTGATGGATTGGGGTAAATTTAATTATATCAACCAACAGAGCTATCCGAATAAAAGCATCTCTGCCTCCCTATTATGGAAGTCATTAACACTAAACTGTTTTCGTGCGTGTCTGGACCAGCTTGCACGTACCTTGGTTATTCTCATGAAACATATCGTATGATCCTACAACATTTGTATGTCAAAAAAATTCATAGGAAATTGATTTTTAGGTAGGTGGCCACCATGGATTGAACCCACAACATTTTAATTTCTTAATGTCTTTTTGACCACTAAACTGCTTGCCAAAAACAATTTACTCAATAGCTAATGGAAGAAATAATATAAAAACTAGTTCAGATTCCTACAGTGCCAAAATAAAATGAGTAAACAATGGAAAACTAGCTCATTTCTTAAGAGGACAGGTAAATAGTGAAATTTTTTCAAGTACTCACCAATTATCTTGAGCCCATACACAACCTTCTGTATCAACCACGTGCAGGCTATACGCATGTCTGGATTTTGGGGACTGATTCTCAAAGCTAAAGTTCATGCATATGAGTGAAATTGGACAAAAATTAGCTTGAAGATAAATTTTCATTTTTTTAAAATTACAAATCTTAGAGAGTCTAGCTCATACTTCTCAGGTTGCTTTTAAAAATAGCAAAACTTAACATATGATGTTGAAGTTTAATACTAATGAGTAGTCTGGCCCAAAACCTGTGATGATATTCTTTAGATAAAACTAGAAAAACTGCATGTTGTATCCTTGTGAGATAGTACGCTGTGTAGCCACTTTAAAAGTTGTCGAGAATGAATCAGAATACTATTTGTTAGGGGTGTACATGGTTCATATTGGGTTTGGATAGGATAGTTTTTGGTAGGGGTGTTCACATTTTATTCGAAAACCGAATCGACCGACCAAAACCGACCGAATCAAGGTCGGTCGGTTGGTTTTTTGATAAGGTCGGTCGGAGTCAGTTAAATTAAATAATTAACCGACGGTCAGTCGGTCGGAGAATTTTCTAAAAAAATTAAATTATAAGAGTAATATTCATGGTTTTCCAATGAAAAATATTTAGATTTAAAAAAAAAAAAAAAAAAAAAACCTTAACCGACCGACCGTCCGTAGGTCGGAATTCTCAATTCAAAATTTTTTTCGGTTTTTATTATTAGAAAACCGATATGTCGTTTATATGTCGGTTTTCTCCAAAAAACGACCCCGACCGACCGACGAACACCCCTAGTTTTTGGACCAACCAAAACTTTCGTGTTGGTCAATCCGTCAATTCAATCTTATGTATTAGAGCAACTCAACCCAACCCAACTCATATATTTTCGAGTTAGCTTGAGTTGAGTTATCAGGTTATAAATATCTCATTTTCCTCTTTAAAGTCAAGTCCATATCCCATATGTATGTAAAAAAAAAAAAAAAAAATTTGAATAATACTAGACTCAAACCCAAATTATTTATCTTATTAGTACTTGTTCATTATCAAAATGCTAAGAATCTATCTTATTATTTAATCTTACCCACATATTATTATTCTTAGTTTGAGTCAAGTTGGGCTAAACCGAGCCAAAAATTAGCCAACAAAGAAACCAACCCAACTCAAAGAACATTATAACCCAACCCGACACCCCTACTAGTATTTGTGTCAATAATGATGGTAATGCAACTAAAGTTGCTTAGAATAAAAACTGGTAATTGTAAAAATTTAACGACAAACCGACATTATCTACCAACTAATGAAACAATTTTAATATCCCTTCAACATACCTTTGATGAATAAGGTCTCCATGAATGACAACCAAAGATCCAGCTTTCACTTCAATAGGCACAAAATCTTTCTTTTCATAAGGAGGAGAAGGCTGATCAAAGTACACCCCTTTTTCACCTCTAAGAAACCTTCTGACAAGTCCGTCTACAAACAAAAATATTCAACAGTAAATAAAATTATATCAGACATCAGAAATATGTTATTGCTAGCTATCTAAGTGGTTTGCCAGAGGCTACTTTTCTGTGATCCAGGAATAGCCCAAAGACACCCATTTGTTGTATTTGCATCTTCAACTGCCAGCCATAGCCCTGTGCATGTAGTTGGTTCGGTGTACAGAAACGAGTTATCCTGGTGAGGTACTACTTCACCTCCAATACCTGGTTGCTGTAGTGAGTTCTCGAAATGTTATCGTATCGTAAAACTTAAGTAGTATTGATAAACCATACTGCGATAAAGGGAGAACCTTAAATATGTACATAGACTGAATGGGTATCGGTCTCTTGTACCCCAGTGACAATAATAAAGCTGAAAACTTCTCAGAGTCGGAGAAGCTTTTGAAAACTGGGTCAATCTCATGTAATGCTGCAAAAAGGAAAGGTTGAATAACAAAATTAAAAAACAATACCCGGTTTTGAATCATAAAAAAATTTGCATTCTACAAGTTTGTAAGCTACTAGGCATTACAAAAACTTATTTTGAGAGTCACAAAGGCTTAGAGGAAGTAATGGAAGTTACGAGTATTACTAGACCCGAGAAAGCAAAGATGAAGTTGAACCATGTACACGAGATCGAAAAGACACATCAAAAGTATCCACCGGACAACAATAGCTAAAATAAAAGAGTAATACCATGACCAACTTTGTTTATTGAAAGTTCCTTTGCTTGTTTCAAGTTTCCATCCTCTTTAAATGCTTTTTCTGCAAAAAATAAATGAAATGAAATAAAAGAGGGGCAAGTGGCATGGAACATACTTCTTATGATAACCAAGTAGTAGTAGTACGGGCTCAAGAATAAAATACTCAATTCTTACTCTTACAAGAATAACAAAACAAGTTTAACTATTTCATCATTAAGTTGGAGCTGCTAATCCTAGCCTCAAATGAATAGTTGAGAACAGTCTCATCCAAGACCAAGATCAAATCATATCCACGTTTCTTTTTAATCAAATCTCAACTATCCTGAAATCTCACTAAAGAATCCCCATCAATCACGAACAACAGACAGCATCTAGAGCTAAAAATGCCGTGGATTACGCATTTATGATTTAACACATATTTCTTTCGCATATGAATGGATATACAACTTGTACATTGGCATCATAAAACTTCTTTTCATTTTCACTAATTGCTTAGGAAATTAGTACCCCAAAACTTTAATACTAACCAAACCATCATAGAGTGGCCTAACAGTCAAGCAAGGTCTTTTTTTTAATATGGAGACAGTCAAGAAGAATCTTAAGTAACTAAAAAATTTATGAGTTCAATCAATGATGGTCACCTACTTAAGAATTAATTTCCTACTGATTTCTTTGATATCTAAATGTCGTAGGGTTAGACGGTAAGTCATGTAAGAATAGTCGAGGTGCACGTAAGATGACCTGGACACTTACAGATATTTAAAAAAAAAACGAATGGAAGCTAATCTTTTCCCTCCTAAACAACTACATGAGAAACTTAAAAAGGTGAACAAATAATACACAAAAGGTAACCATCATGGAAGGGCCTAGTAGTCAACCGGAACTAAGAGATGATAGGTTCGATCCATGGTAAATGACCATCATCATCATTAACTAGACATCCTTGCAGTCACCAGAGATCCTTATCAAGGAAACCTAAAAAATTGTTTTTTTTTAAATTTTTTCTGATAGGAAACAAAAACTTTCATTGATATTTGAAAAGTTACAATCTATCGAGACAAATGTATAAGGCTATGCCACTGAGATAATAGCAATGATTTAACCTAAAAAATTAATTTTGACGCCCAAATGTGGTAAGAGTGTACGTGACATTAGTGGGGGTGCTCGCACGCTGGCCCAACAATCACGGATATCAAAAAAATTAAAAATAATAAATAATCCACAAAACTTAAAACTTTATATACCCTCAAAAAAGAAGGAAATGTTCTCAGCGCTCTCGAAGAAGTAATCATCGGTCAACTGTTGCTGAAGAGTAACACAAACGAAACATGAAGAGAGAACATAACGCTAACAACAACTAGAATTTGGAAGAACAAATTTCGCAAGTTTCAAAGAATCATTAACCAAAAACCTGATTTACAGTAGAGAAAACCGAGGAAGTGGAGCAGTCAAATCCGTCGAGCAACTGCTCCATTCTCTTTCTCATGGCATCAATTTCATCTGGACTGGCGAACGATTCTACAACAAGATAACCTGCGAGAAAGGTAAAGAACGAGAAGAAATTTGATGACGGAAAATGGAAAATCGATCAAATTCGAGCTTCGATTTTGATTGGAAATTCGTAGTGAATGATTGGAGGATTGTAACGTACCTTGAGATTCAAAGAATTGGAGCTGATCCGAATTGAGATTACCAACAATTCCCATGGCGGTCTTGCTCGATTAGCTTTCTTTGGTTTGATAATCTATGCTATGGAATAATATGCTTGGAAATCCTATACATATGGAATATAATTGATTTATTTTTGTTTAAAAAATGAATGCTCAAATTCTCTTTGGGGCTTTTTCGTATATAGCAAAATAAGGTAAAATAATCTAATTCTTTTTTTGCACAAACTTCAAATGGGCTTGGTGAAATGACGAGAAAGCCCATGAAAGAGCCCAGTTAACACAACCCATTTTCACGATCTCCTGCTTCGGAAAAATCTTTTATTTCTTTCTTTCTTTGGAAATAGCTCATTTCAAACAAAGGGAAAACACATGAAGTGCTTCAATCACCTTCCATTTGCGATTTTCTATCCACCAGCGCTCGTCCTTCATCTTCCATTTGCGATTTTCATCTTTCAACTCCCTCTATCGAGCATCTTCAATCAGCCACATCTATCAAGCAACGTTCGTCCTTCATCTTCCATTTAGGGTTTTTCTTTTTTAATCTCATTCAATCTCCTTCAGCGTTCTGGTGAACTCCTTCAATCTTCTTCTACAATTCGTCTCAATCGAACTCTTTGTATGTTCTTCACTGTCTTTGGGTTTTTTACTTTACTTTTTGCTCAATGATTTACGAATTTCTTGATACTATGAATCGATGCTTTTCGCTTAGTTTTGGGAGAAATTGTGTATGAGAAATAGGAAGAACTTTTTCAGTTTTAAAACCTTCTATCACCTATGCATGTTGATACTGTGAATCGTCATTGTAATTTATTGCATGTTTTGAAATAGATACTATAATCGATACTGTAGTTTGAAATAGATGTATGACTTCTGTGCCGTTTTGAAATCTCTTGGTGTATGACTTCTGTTTCGAAACTAAATCGTATATGAAATTGACTTTGTTTCACGTATGCATAAGTTGTCTATCACTTAGGTAAAAACATTCTATCATTTATGCATAAGTCTTTTATCACTTAGGCATAAACCTTCTATCACCTATGCATAAGCCTTCTATCACCTATACATAGCCATCTACCACTTAGACATAAACCTTTTATTACATTTGCATAAGCCTTCTATCACCTATGCATAAGTCTTCTATCACTTAGGTATAAACTTTCTATCACCTATACATATACCTTCTATCACTTAGGCATAAACCTTCTATCATCTATGCATAAGCCTTCTATCACCTATGCATAAGCCTTCTATCATCTATGCATAAACCTTCTATCACTTAGGCATAAACCTTCTATCATTTATGTATAAACCTTCTATCACTTAGGCAAAAACCTTCTATCACCTATGCATAAGTCTTCTATCACCTAAGTAGAAACATTCTAGTGTCTTTTTGAGAATGAGTGATATTGGTAATGATGTGCTTATTGTTTTTCAATAATAAAGAATTTAATTATTTACGTGTCAAACAGATGGAAAAAAGAAAATTGGTGAAGGGTGAACAATCTTCTTCTAAGAAGATGAAACAAACAAAAGTAAGTACTAAATAACTTCAAACAATTTGATAATTCTTTAAAATGATAGATAGAATACTAAATTATTGATATTGTTTCAACAGGAAAAGATGAAGTTCATAGTCCCAAAGAAAGATTGGAAAAAGTCATCCAAAATTAACCTATATAATAGATTTGATGTTATTGATAACATAAAAAATACGCTAGATGAAAGAGAGATAGACCTGTTTAGAATGGGGCTATTTGGGCATTTCGTAGACATCAAAGCTAAAAAACTTCCCATCCAAATGCTTTCACACATTGCCTTAAGACAATGTGAAACAGAAAGAAATGATATTTTGGCTTTTAATCTTAAATGTCAGTATGTAGAATTTGGATTGGAGGAATTTTGCATGTTAACGGGACTCAAATGTGAAGAGCTCCCAATTCAAGAAATTGATGAAGATTTTGAGTGTGAAATTAGAAGAACTTTCTTTAAGAATGTTGATTTAATTGATAGAAATAAACTAGTTGCTTCCTTCAATGTTCTATCACAAGTCAACATTCACAATCCAAACTTGAAGGTCAAATTTGCCAATTTGTACCTATTAGAATGTTTGCTTCTTTCAAAACAACCCCACAACAAAATAAATCCATATAATTTAAAAATGGTAGATGATGAGGAAAAATTTAAGAGTTTTCCTTGGGGGAGAGAGTGTTTCGATTTAACAATAGAATATTTTCGAAAATGTACTAGAACCAATTCTTCTTCCCTCTCACTCCAAGGATTTCCTTACATTTTAATTTTTTGGGCCATAGAAATTATACCCATATTGGCTGAAATTGTGATAGCCAAAAGAATTGAAACAAGTGGACCTCGAATAACAAATTGGGAAATTAACTATTCAGACGATTGGCAATCGCTCAAAGAAAATGTATTCGAGTCTTCAAAAGTAAGCCTTTCACTTCATTGGCTTCAATCAATTTAAAACTTACTGAAGATAGAATTTAAAAGTGTTTTTTTTTGTAATACAGTTCTCAGTGCAAGAAAGGATTCCATCTAAAGAAGATTTTCATTTTGAAACCATCCAACATCTGATTGAAGAAGACAAAAAGCAAAGGGAAGTTATTTTGGAAAAGGAAGCAAAGGATAACAAAGAAAAGGAAGAAAGAAGGAAGAGAAAAATGAAGGTGAATGATGGTGATGCCTTCAATGAGAAGACAACTTCAATATGGGAAACTATAGAAAACTTAAGAAAGAGTCAGGAAGAAAATGTTATAGCCTTAAGAAAGGATATGGAAGAATTGAAGACTGGTCAAGAAAAACTTTTGAAGACTTTGAATCTGTTAGTTGAAGAAAATATTGTCAAATCATCCCAAGAACAACAATCCCATATTAAAAATATCCCCCCAACTATTAGACTAGAAAGAACAGACACTATGATTGATGTGAATAGAATAGTTGATTTTGCAACTAACTATGCTACAAAGGTAAAAATTTTATATCTTTATATATTTTTATCAATCAATCTATTTATTTGTTCAACAAATAACATGTTTACTTCTTATTCTAGAAAAATGGGGAGGATATTGAAGTGGATGGTGCTGATGAAGATCAAAGAGAGGAAGCTTCAAAGGTATTAATAGAAAATGAGTCTATCAATGGTTGAGTTATATCAGTGATAGAATGCAAGCAGTGATAGAGTTATATCACTGGTTGAGTTCAATTCTATCACTAGTTGAGTTCTACTAGTGATAGAATGCAAGCATTGATAGAATTCAATCATATTCACTGGTTTCTGTTTATGTTATATAACTGGTTGAGTATGGTATTGATTGAAATTGACTTCTATTTATTTGCTCAACAAATAACATGTTTACTTTTTATTCTAGAAAAATTGGGAGGATATTGAAGTGGGTGGTGCTGATGAAGATCAAAGAGAGAAAGCTTCAAAGGTTTTAATAGAAAATGAGTCTATCAATGGTTGAGTTATATCAGTGACAAAATGCAAGCCAGATAGAGTTCTATCATTAGTTGAGTTCTATTAGTGATAAAATGCAAGTAGTGATAGAATTCAATCATATTCACTGGTTTTTGTCTATGTTATATAACTGGTTGAGTATGCTATTGATTGAAATTGACTTCTATTTATTTTCTCAACAAATAACATGTTTACCTTTTATTCTAGAAAAATGGGGAGGATATTGAAGTAGGTGGTGCTGATAAAGATCAAAGAGAGGAAGCTTCAAAGGTATTAATAAAAAATGAGTCTATCAATGATTGAGTTATATCACTGATAGAATGCAAGCAGTGATAGAGCTCTATCACTTGTTGATTTCAGTTCTATCACTAGTTGAGTTCTATTAGTGATAGAATGCAAGCAACGATAGAATTCAATCATATTTACTGGTTTCTGTTTATGTTATATAACTGGTTGAGTATGCTATTGATTGAAATTGACTTATATTTATTTTCTCAACAAATAACATGTTTACTTTTTATTTTAGAAAAATGGGGAGGATATTGAAGTGGGTGGTGCTGATGAAGATCAAAGAGAGAAATCTTCAAAGGTATTAATAGAAAATGAGTCTTTCAATGGTTGAGTTATATCCAGGATAGAATGTAAGCAGTGATAGAGTTTTATCACTAGTTGAGTTCAGTTCTATCACTAGTTGAGTTTTATTAGTGATAGAATGCAAGCAGTGATATAATTTAATCATATTCACTGGTTTCTGTCTATGTTATATAACTGGTTGAGTACGTTATTGATTGAAATTGACTTCTATTTATTTACTCAACAAATAACATGTTTACTTTTTATTCTAGAAAAATGGGGAGGATAATGAAATAAGTGGTACTGAAGAAGATCAAAGAGAGGAAGCTTCAAATGTACTAATATAAATGAGTCTATCAATGGTTGATTTCTATCACTGATAGAATGCAAGCAGTGATTTAGAGTTTTATCACTAATTGAGTTATATCAGTGATAAAATGCAAGCAGTGATAGAAGGTTTCTACCTAATTGAAAGAAATGCAATAGTAATGTAAATTGAAACCTTACTTTGAAAGTTCTAGATGCTTCATGATTTTTTCGTAAAACTTTTTCCGCCCAAGTAGACAAAATTGAAGTCATAGAAGCTGCAACTTTCCTTCGGTCAAAAAACCATGATTGTAATGTGTCACTAGTAGAATCGAGAAGCATTGCCACATGATAATTTCTAGGCTCTTAAGAAGTGAATTTATGCTTTCAGCACTATTTGATGTCATCATTATGTATCTTCTTTTCCTAGAATATGTACGCGCCCACTTTTCATAACCAATATTAAACAAATAGCGATGAAAACTTCATGATAATTTAGATACCTTCAGTGTCTCTTTTTCTTCAATGTCTCTAGTACCCGTCCTAGGGATGAGTGTGGCTTGACCACTAAGTCACTTCATGATAATTTAGAGTATCTTTGGATAAAAGTTTTGAAAATGTGGGGTATTGGTTGTGGGGAATTTTGGGGCTAAATGAAGTTCAAACTTGTTTGAATTAAGAAATTATGAGTGGTTGAGGCAAAAACTTTCGTTTCGATTGAGATACTATAAGTAGTGACAGAAAATCTTGTTTGTTTAAGGAATTTTGAGTGGATGAAATAAAAGGGGTTTTATGAGAGATTTTTTAGGTTTTTTAAAGTTGGTCCATCTTGAATGTATTAGTAAGGAGAAATAGCTATAGGTATAGGTAATTGACATGTATCGTCCTACTTAAAACATAGTATGTTTTCTTAATTCCCTAAATTTTTTCAATAAGTAATAAGATCGGTCATTTCTGTGTTCTAGTGGATGTAAGCATTTACTTGCCACACTACTTTGAAAATCTTTGTTATATCTTTCTTTTTTGCTTGTTATGGTAAGAGAAGAATTTGGGTGTACCCTAAGCTGCATCCGTACCATGATGTTATTTATGTGGCACTTTTGGTACCACATTTCATCTCATTTTTTTTAAAAAATATTTTTAATAAAAAGACTAAAAGAAAAAAGAATATGTGTGGCTCCATATGAGTGACGTCATAGTAGGGGTGCAGCTCGAACTACATCCAAATTCTTCTCTTAATGGGCTATTACCCAAATTTTTCTTTTATGGTAATGTGATAGCTCCTTAAAACTATTCTCTATTTTTGTCTCATTCAACAATTATGTACCAATAAACAGACAATAGTCATTTTCACAGATTTCAAAACTTATTAAAGTAAAATGTTGGAAAACTTAAAGAAAGTTCAACGGATCAATATAGGATTTAGATTAGAGAGAAAACTGCCTTAATTTTTTCTTTTTGGTAAAGGTAACTTTTTCAAATGAGATATTTTGCCCCCATTGATATATGATATAACTTATTATTATTATTTAAATTACAACAATCGGAGGTTGGGGATTCGAACGCAAGACCTCTTAATCATTAGGTGTATACTGATATTGCTTAGCTACTGCTCTTGTTGGCATTTAAGTAGAAGATTCAAATGCATGATTTCTTGATTTTTGGCCGATAATTATATGAGTCAAACTATACTCTTTAACTATGATATATCCTTTTTGTATGGCCTTTTGTATACCCATTTGGATGTGAAGAAGGAAAACATAAATATTTAGCTTATAATTGTATTGTTCTTTCTAACTATTTCAAAGTATAGCAAAGAGACAAAAAGAGACAGATAGCATTGAGTATCATTAGTAATTTTCACAAATTTTGGTTCCTATATAGTTGAGGATTGTCCCTTCATTGTTGCTGATAGTGAAGCAATGGCCTCTCCCACTGTCAAGAACAAATTATTTGGCCTCAAAATCTCTTGATTTTCATCAGCTTTTTGCAACTTTTCCAAAACTTCTCCCAATGGGTTCACCAATACAAGCTGTAAAAATGGTCAATTTTAGTCTATGCAATATTCAATTTAGTCTCTATAGTTTGATTATATCTCTCGAAATATTTGCAACGATACTCTATTAACAGCTTTCTTCATATATAGCATCTTTTTAGGACAATGTAGAAAGAGACAATAAACTTACCTTAAAAGAAAATGTGTTACTATTCATGTGTCAATGTGTGACTTAAATAAATGATTAGATAAAATTGAGTTAGAAACTAGCAATTTAATGTAATTTCTTTTAAAATGGACCACTCAGAATCAACTATACTCACACCGTCAATAAAATACTAAAGAGCACTTTATTTATACATAGATACATGTTAATTCACTAACAATAGAGACTATTATTTATATTTTATCAAACAGGACTAAATTCTAACTTTAAAACCATAGAAATTAAATTTAAGTTTAAAGAGGAAAAACTTATGATTTAACCAAATTGTTAATATCTGATAAAGATAAATTTTAGAAATCAAATAGAAATTAAGAGGACTAAGATGATAATTAATTTGGAAAGTACTTGCCTCAACATCCTTCTTTTCCAATGCTCTTCTTAGATCCTTGAAGAGTAGTACTCCACTGGTGTCTATAGCACTCACAGCTGCACAATTTACAAGTTGTTAATCATATTAAACCTACTAATACATCACATATGATGTTCAAAAAATCCCAAATCACAAAATTCGCAACTCGAAAACAGAGATTTTACGCGATCAAACTTTATAATCTACGAAACTACACCACGACGAAAAAAAAGGACGAACAGATCAAGCCGTAAGCCTTTCTTGAAGAAAAACCATTAAAATATGATCTACCAACGGCTCAATTAGATTCGTTGGCAGTACCTCTTTATCTCTTTTTATACTATTCGTGACTGTCTAGACCAGTTTACACGCACCTCGACTACTGTCACAGACATACTGTTTGACCCTACAACATTTGGATGTCAAAATAATTGATAGAAAATTAATTTTTAGGTAGTTCCATCACCATGAAGTAAATCATTCATTTCTTATTTTCCCAAGGCGTTCAAGACCACTAGGCCAAACCATTATAGTTTAATAGTACTTTTATCTCGTGACGAAGTTATTTAGCGTCGGGAGAAAGGATGTTAGGAAAGCCTAAAAATCATACACTAAGAACTCGGATCGATATATTCGAACGCTGTCCGGTTTGAATGATTATAGAACTAATGAGCTCTCACCTGATAATTCTAAGATGACAAACTTAAGGCCAGAGCCCTCCTTCTGTTCAGCTTCATAGTCTTCAATCCATCTCAAAATCCTTCAAAGCAAAGGGTCAAATAGACAGCAAAATATTAGATAAATATTGTTTTTAAATTTTAATTCAACAACATTTGAGGCTCAAACTCATAACGAACTGGTTACTATGTCGTACATGATGTCACTGAGTGCTACTCCTTTTGGCAAATAAATATTGTTAGTATGTATATAAGTTTCAATTAAGAAAGGATTTGAATGTAATTAATTAGAATTACCTTTCATTGAGATATGTAGTGTTAGCAAAGTTGATTGGAGCTTCAATGCTTAAAATGAGGAAACCTTGAACACTCATTGCATCTTTGTAATGGTCAAGGTTTCTATATATGTCTGTTCCAGCTATGTTCCCCAACATCACTGTTTTTGGTCTGGTTATTTGCAATATGATTTTGAAAATGGATATGCCAACCTAAAACACACATTGCATCTTTGTAAGCTTTTTAAAGTTTCCACTTTTACAAGAAACTAGAACACATGTGGATATTTTAGAAATCAAAGTAGTTTTTTTCAAAATTGGGAAAAAAAGTGATTTTGGAATGGATAATTTTGCGTAAAAGACAAACTTGTAATTGTAAGCACTTTGGTTATTGGTTTCAATTTAAAGAATTACCAATGAACTTTTATGGAATTATTAGAATGAAATCTAACTTCTTTCTTTTCTTTTCTTTTTTTTGAAACTGCAGAGACTGAATTTTACATGATTTAGAATACTGCTCTCAAAATAAAGGTAAACAACAATTTTGGTTGTTTGAACTTTGATGAAAGCATCAATTTAGACTCCGTTTTTTGAAAACAAGTTTGTTTGATAACCAATTTTAATTTTAATTTTTAAAAATTTTAAAACGTTTTTAAGTATTAAAGAAATTCTAAAAACTAAAAAGAATAGCTTTTAAAAATAGATTTTTGTTTTTGTTTTTAAAAAAGTATGAAAAAATCAAGAATAAACAGTATAAAGTTAAAAAAAATCAAAACAAAATATGATGTTTGAAAACAAAAAACAGTTATCAAACATGTTTGTTGGTTTTTAATTTTTAAAAACATAAAACTAAAATTAATTATCAAACACCTACCGTTTTTATTTTTTAAAACAAAAAACTAAAAATGAAAAACTAGAAACAAAAAACAAAAAATGAAATGGTTATCAAACTGGACATTAGTAAATGAAATATATCTATATTTTTCTTTTGAAAATTAACTTCATTCATTAACCAACCAAACTCAAACAATTAATCTCCAAAGTAAAACCAACTTCGAGGAAGAACACCATTCCAGCAAAAGTAAAACTAGTCTTATCATGTTACAAATTAGTTTTTATACTTTATAAACACATATTGGTCCCTTATAGTTTATAAACATGTTATTCCCTTATCAATGTATTAAATTGTAACAAACTTTTAAGTATAAAGAGAACTAAATTGTTGCATTCTAAAGAATATAAAGTAAGAGATTAATAGTTATTTACCAACTAAAATTGAAGGACTAAACTGCTACTTAATAGAAAATGAAAATAGAAGAAGAAAATGAAAAGATAAAAAAGGGAAGGGAAGTTACAGCAATGGCGAGGCCGTGTTGGACGGAGATGAGAATGACGCCGAAGAACGCAGAGAGCATGACAACGAAATCGAACTTATCGACCTTCCAAATGGCGTAAGCTGCAGGGAGGTCGATAAGGCCAATAACAGCGGTGACGATGATGGCAGCGAGCACGAGATTGGGCGTGTACTCAAACAGAGGCATCAGAAACAGCAGTGTCACCATGATCGTCACCGACATTATCATGTTCGACACTGCAGTTTTCGCCCCCGCGTTATGGTTCACTGCCGACCGAGAAAACGCACCTGAAAATTCAAACTTCATTAACCAAAGTAGAATGATAAAATTAAATGTAGCTTTAAACTTCAAACATGTATCGTACATTTAAACTTATTCCATGCAAACTTACAGTATTCAATAACTAAACTTATAATTCGATGTCTCAAGATTTAAAATGTGGGGATGGAAGATTCGAACCTGTTGTGACGTAGCACGAAGTGAATGAGCCGACGACGTTCATGAGGCCGATCGCAATCATTTCTTTGTTGCCATCGACTCGGTAGTCCTTTATAGCTGCAAATGTTCGCCCCACTGCTATTCCTTCCTGTGTTATTTTTGTTTCATCACATTTATTTCTTTTCACTTTCAAGCAATGTAATTGAAGCATATGTAATTCTCTTTTTTCATCAATCAATTTTCTTTCATTATTCAACTCCGTAAGTTAAAAGATGAAGACTAAAAAACAATATTAGTGGGCATATTTTTAACAAATTTTTACTCTTTCAGGAATCGATTTTGTTTTTGAGCTCAACTATTACACATGTGTCAAACCGACAATTGAACCGATATATTCAGATTTTCAAAAATTGAATCTAAATCGATGTCTAATAAAGAATAAAAACATCAATTCGATTTTCCTTTGGTTCGATTAGATTTTAGTTTTAATTTCAATGAAAATTTGATTCAATTTTTAATTTTTTGATCTCATTTGCAATTAGATTTTCGGAATTTTTTTTAACTGGCCAAAAACAGCATTTCCAACAAATTATGTAATAATAATGTTTTTGCTTCATATTTCACACCAAAATTAGTTATTCCATTAAATCTCAATACCAATATATTTGAACTTTCTTTATTTATCATACATCAAGGTGGGTTCAATTTTTAGATTGGTTCTTTTAAATTAAAAAATTGAACCGAAGAACTATATTTTAATTTCCTAAAAAATCGAATCAAATGAACCAATAGTGTTCTAAATAATTGAATTGATCCATTAAATCAGCTTTGGTTTAGTTCTGTTTCGTCAGTTGTTTTCGTTTTTTCATTATATTCGAGTTAAATTATTATTATTATTTTTTACACTAAATAAATAATTTTAAAACGAATCTAAATATTATATATGTTAACTAAATAAACTATATTGTTATATTGACATAAATTAAGAGAAAGGGAAATAATAACTCACAGTAAGAGAGATGATGCCGGTGACAAGGCCAGTTTTAATAACAAGGCCAAGATGTGAGCCTTGAAAACGAAGCATGTTCCATGATGGTGGGTTCAATCCTTCTTCCAGTTTTCCTATCTGCCAAATTTGTCGTAGATAACAAATTTTAGTATTTATATTTTAATTATAGTATTTTTTTTTAAAAAAAGTTTTATACTTATCGAAATATGAAATATTTAACTTGGTTGAAGTTTATCCACGTCACTTGATTATTTGATTGCAGTTTATCTATTTAACAAATTTTGCTACTAAGGAAAAACTAACTTTTTTAATTCACTTTTTCATTTTCTAATAGTAATAGGAGTAATAATCTTGGAAGTTTGAAATTCAAGTCAATTTTTTACTTTCCAATTTTAATTTAATTTTAGATGTTAGAATTATAGGTCTTAGAATTGGATAGAATTTAAAAAAATAGTTCAAACATACAAGAACAATCAGAAATAAGAATAGTTGATCGAATAAAAAACTGTTTTTTAGTATAAATTGGGGGAATGGGGACCAATAAATAAATCATACGTAGAGGACACAATTGATGGATTAACACCAAATAAGATAACTAACTGCACCATTGACCCTCGATAATAATAAATTGATTAAACATTAACAATTTGGTATGTAGCTTCTTTGGAAATTGATACTTGATTTACAAATAAACAGCTAGCTACTACTAACTTAATTTGCATGTGATTATGAAGGAACTATTTTTCAGGTTTTATCATGGGTGGAGGTGGTTGAGAAGCGTTTAAATTATAATATTCTTTGAAGTATCTCAGTCTCATCATCTAGGAACTGGCCAATATTATCCCAAGTATAGGGAAACGAAGTTTCGAATTCCTGTTTTATTTATAAAAAAAAAAAGAATTAAAACAACTTTTTAAACGCAAAATTTGAGAAAGTTGCAGATTTGGAATTTTTGTAATTAAAACAAATACTAATAATAATAATAAAAAAAAGTAAATAATGGAAACTGAAATATGGATGTGATTGAACTTACTATACTGATGCCTTGGCGGTTAGCCTTGAATGCAAAAACTAATATTGTTGAAAGAATCACAGACAATAATGGAGCTCCAGCTGATATCCAGAACAACTTTGGCTTTTTCATACTCTATTTCCACCAACAAAAACCAAATTTGCAGTCAACTAAACTTACACAACATATATAATATATCAAAAGAATTTTTTTTTTTTACATAAAATCAAATGGATTTTACATATATGAAATTTAAGTAAGATGAACTATTTACATCATGAAACTCTCTTTCCATTTTATTTTTATTTTTGTAGTTGGAAAATCAGAATTTTGTTCCGCTATATATCTAAGACATGTCTGTTACAAGACCTAGACTCACGACATAAGAAGAAAATTAAGACGCGTGATTTTGAATTTAAAATCTTAAAGTGAACTACTTTGAAGAATGTACCCCAAGTCTCTATTGATGAAGTTTTTCAATTTATAGTTTCTAAAAATTACTTTTCGAAACTCCAACTTTCAAATGTGTTTGTTTCGACCAAAGAAGAGTAGCGAACAACCGGTCTTCTTGAATCTCTTGTGTTGTTGGTAAACAATGGGCTTTAATCACCCCCAATTGAACTCTTCATCAAACCTCACATCAAACTTATTGCTTCACTTTTTTTATATGCGTAATTGTACGGGTCAACTTACTCCCTTGACTAATATCACAAGATATACTATCTTAACTTTACAATATTTAAATGTCAATAAAACTCGTAAGAAATTAATTATTAAGTATATGGTTCACTAAAAATTGAACTTATCATCTTTGAATTTTTCAAAACTCTCATGATTATTAAGTCACTTCATAATGGTTCCAACTAATTATTCAATTACTATTAAAATCAATCTCTAAACCATTGAAGTTAATTATTTCAACTATCATTAACATCAATCTCTAAATACCTAGCTAAATTAACTCAGCTATCACTAACACCATTTAATTATTAACCCAACTACCTCTAATAATTTCACTAAACTTCACTTTTTTCAACTAAATTCCAACACACCCTTCAAATTTTTAAAATGAAAAGTCTTGGAAGGACTTAAAATAACTACACTTGTTTTTTTTAAACAACTACACTTAATTTCTATATAATGAGTAAAAAAAAAGATATAAAAATATAATTTTTACAAAATAAAAATAAAATAAAATAATAATAATAATTAAAAAGAGATAGAGATAGAGAGAGAGAAAAGTACAATGTGTCTTGTGATTAGAAGGAAGAGAAGAAAACAAAAGCCCATCAAGATAGTCTGCCATGACCACTGCACATTCACAAATACCAACAAAACTGAAAAGGTTACCAACTTTTTCTCTTACCCACAATAATTCACATTTCTTTTATTTTATTATTTCTTTCTTGTTTTATTTATTTGTCACTTTCAAAACATGCCATTTCTTATTTTTATATCATCTTTTATTCCTATTTTGCTTTATGCTGTCGGACATTTTTCCAAAAAATAAAAAATAAAAAATAAAAAAAATAGAGAAATATTTCATATTTATCCTTTCCTAATAAGTTATAATTGGCTAAAATTTCATTTCTCTCCACAAACTTTGATTCATTAATTTCATATTGTATTTTTATTTTAGTCTGGAAATTTTTTTAATCTTCCTTTAAAAAATTATATACAAATTGTTTTAATATGTGTCATTGATTCTGCAATAATTATTTAACTCGAAGCTAAAAGTATATAAAAATCTAATGTTAACTTATTCTACATGTGACTATAAAACTTATCCATAGTTTTTTTTATATTAAAAATGAATTATTAATTTAAATAAATTATTGGTATAAGAAAAATTCCTTCCTTTTTCTAGACCGCAAAAGTTTATATTAAGAGTGAATCACATCTTTAACTATTTTCTTTCAGTTACACTACTTAAGTTTTTCGTATTTTACTTTAATAATTTGAAATGAAAAATATGAAGAAAGTACCTTTTTTTTAATTACGAAGAAAGTATTGCATAAATTAAAATTTGACTAATAAAATAAAATGAAATAAATTGAATAATATAAGAAAAAAGTTATAAGAAAGTAAATAAAAAGTTTTTTTTAATAATAAATATAATTATTGATATTAATGACTATTGTCATATACTTTTTTTTTTTTTTTAATTATTTTTTTATATCTAAATATATTAAAAACACTCACACGTGACTCACAAGTAAAATAATAATAATAAAAAAGTGAGAGAAAATAGTAGAAATAGTAATAATACCTCGTGAGTGTGATGGAAAACCGAGGTCAAAACAGGAATTAAACCCATTTGTGGGGTGAAATGGGTAATTCCAAGCAATCCTTTAAGTTGCTGCAGAGACACAATAATGGCTGCTCCCGCCATAAATCCAATCAAAGTTGCCTTCGACAGAAAATCAATTATAAATCCAAGTCTGCAAAAAAAAAAAAAAAAAAAAATCAATAAATTTAAAATCAACACCATAATCATCAATTAACAATAACAAACTAGTAAAGATCCCACGCTAAAAGAATGTAGATTTTTCGTTGCCAATTGATTCTAAGCTAAAAATTTCATATTATGTAATATGATATCAGAATTCATAAACTCAAATGGATATTCGATCTAATAAAAATGAAAATAGAGATCCGATTCAAAATTGGTGAGGAGACACCATCTTAAGAAGACATGTTAAGGATTCTTTATCGAAAAAAGTGGAGATTTCATGATAATATATAAAAGATATGCATTATCTAATACAAACAAGAAATTAATTAAGATTTAATTGTCACTAGGACACCCTACCAACATTTTAGCAACCGCCCATTTTCATTGTTCTAAAAAAAAGGTTTTTAATAACTGCACATTTAAGAATACTATGAGATCTATTAATACGTAACAATAATTGTAGCATTAGAAAATTTTCTTAATTTATTAATGAACCGTGTGAAAAAGGTAAGCAAGATATTCTAAAACATAACTCTAGACTGACATATTATACAGCTTAATAATCAAGATATTATAAGTTGAAATCTCCGTTTCCCCAAATATTGTTAAAAAAAACCCGTTTTGTTGACCTTAAGAAACCGAGCGAGGCTTGGAATAGACCGGCGAAGAAGGTGGACGTGAAGCCGAGTTGGAGAAAGAGGATGGGATCTTTGATGGGGGAGACTTCTTGCCTCAGCATGGATCCTAGTATTAGTGAGGCTATTGAAACAGGCCCCACTGCTAGGTCTCTTGAGCTTCCAAGAACAGCATATATCAATGGTGGGACAAAGCTTGAATCTTCAAATTTTTAAGAACCAAAGAAAAAAGAAGAAGAAGATAATTAGTAGAAGTTTAATTATGTTGTCAAAGTGAATATAGATTCAACTAACGGCCCGTTTAATAACCATCCCATTTGTAGTTTTCTGTTTTGTTTTTAATATTTTAATAATAGATTTATTTGATAACCAATTTTGTTTCTTATTTTTAAAATATTAAAGAAATTCTAAAAGTTAAAAAAATAGCTTTTAAAAATAGGTTTTTGTTTTCATTTTAAAAAACATGAAAAATCACAAATAAATAATAAAAAAATATACACAAAATGTAATATTTGAAAAAAAACAACAGTTAACAAACATATTTTCTAAAAATGAAAAACTAAGAATAAAAATTAAAAAATGAAATAATTATCAACCAGGTCTCAATAACTGTGAGATCTATCGTTTGAGCTCCTCGTTATGTATGCACTAAAATCAGGCATATTTTAATTTAAAATTTTAATGAAACTTTTCTCTTTTTATTCTTCTCCAAAAGAAAACAGTTGGGAGAGAGAAAATAAAGATGAATTATGAATAATTATTGGATTCGGCTGATGCAATATGAGTGTTTATATATATATATATATATATATATCGTACCTTTTTATACATTATTTTTTTTGGAAATCTTTTTTAAACCATAATAATAAGGTTTGAGAGATGGGAATTTAAGCTCTTGCATGTATCCTAAATAGTATTAAGACTGTTCATTACGATTTTATAGACGTAAATTATTATTTTTTTGAAAAGCGTAAATTATTATTTTTAGATAAACAAAAATTTTCATCAAGATAATTCCTTGACTTAATAGTTGATCTTATTATATATACTCGTGATAGTAACAACTACGTTCATTTCAAAGCATGAATACATGAGATTACAAGTGATTTAATTAACAACTAAATTTATTGACGAATTTCGAACTTAAAATTTCAAGTTTCTATCAACCAAATCCCTTCTAAAAACACCTCAAAATTTATTGAGAATTAAAAAAAAAGAGAGGTAGAGAGAATCCAAACAGAGAAAGAGAAAAAGATGAAGAATCAAGGAGAGAGAAAGTTAAAAGAGAGAGAATTGTAGGAAAGAGAGAAAAAGAAAATATAATACTCACAAAGCCCAACAATGGGAGGCAAATTAGCAAGTTTAGCATAGCTAATACCCTGAAAATAAAACACACACACACAAAAAAACATTATTTAACATAAATAATATGAATATAGCTCAAACTCATTAAGAAAGTTATAATGTTATTCTCAACTCTGAAAAAAAAAATCCCATATTAAAGGGAAAAAAAATCAACACGAACATATCTCAACTGATCATTAGAATATGAACTTTTTGAATTTCGATCCAAACTTAAAAACTCATATTAAAAGGAGGAAGATGGTAACATAAACATATCTCAACTGATTAGAATATGAGCTTTTGAATTTTGATCGAAAGTCGAAAAATCGAATTCAACCATAAAAGATAAAAAATTTCTACATATTTTCTTGAAATATTGTATGACCAAACAGTGCATAACAATAATTAAGATACACGTTAAACTGACCATACAGTCACAGATATAAAAAATAAATACAAAAACTCGAGAATCGAAAAAAACCTGAGGGATGGCCAAGCTAGCAATGGTGAGGCCAGCAACAACATCAGATTTAAAAAGCCTAAGATTATAATGAGGTCCCCATTGAAGAATTGGGAAGAAATACTGAGCTCCGATGAGCCATTTCCTCGCCGGAGACTGGCCTTTGAACTGCCGGAGCGGATCGTCGGGGAAAAAAGTCTCCTTCAGCCGGTTGCCTAGCCTCCGAAAGAAGCTTCTGCGTGGCGGCGGAACCACCGGATGAATGATCTCGACGCAGTGCTCCGCCGCCCGCGCCAACCGGCTACCGCCGTTACCGGTATTATTATTGTTGTTATTGCCATCATCTCCCATTTTTGTGTTGCTTGTAATAATTTAGGTTGCTTGTGTTGGGGTTTATATTAGGCTACTAATAGTGACAGCCTCGTGAGAAGATGAAATGATAATATTTGGTTGATAAATAAATAAGGGAAAAAGAACATGGAAAATTGGAAATGAAAAATGGGGTTTTGAAAAGAAGGGAATTGGGGATTGTGATATATGAATAAAACAAAGGGAAATTATAGAGTGAGGGAGTGAGAGGAAAATTGTTGTTTGATGTTGTTTTTTAATGAAATATTTTGATGTTTTTTTTTTTTAAATACAACTAAAATATTCGGAAGTAATGGTAAAAAAAATGATAGTTGGAAATTTATACATTTTGATCGATAATACATATCAATTACCAACATAAGCTATATTAGAAGAGTGTTATTGCATCATTAATGTTAATTTTGTAGGCTTATCAATGCTAATTTCTTCATTGAGAAAGGTAGACTTTACATCTATTTTATACATGTTTTATTTTTAGCTGAAATGGGTAACAACATCCTAAAGTGTGAAATATAGCAACATGTTCAAATCAATACTCAAAATTTAAGCATACATTTTACAACTTGTTAATAGGACCATTTGCATAGTTTGGTTTTTGTAAACCCATCTTATACCAATTATATTTTTCTCTGGTCAATCAATCATTACTCAAGTTCTATATTTAATTTATCATTTGTAACTTTTTCTCCATTTTTTTCCTCCACTTGTCATCTTGTTCCTTAGTCATGAATCATCTTCTTCTATCTCCATTAACTATTCTTTATAAAGAATATTATTGTCTGAAATTTGAGGCATGCTTCTTGAATTTTCTCAATTTCACTCTACAGTTTCACTAAAGTAAATATCTCTTAGAATTTTCATTTTCTGTTGATGGATAAAACATGATAATATGTATATAACCAAAAACTTTAAGAAAGTTAAGTGAAAGTTTGTGTTCACACTATATTTCAAAGTCTAATCCCTCAAAACTTTTGTTGGAATCTTATTTTGAATATTTATGTGTGTTTGATAGGTCCAATACAATTTCTTTGATAACTTTTCATCTCATCATGGAGATTACATTTTGACATTTACAAAACTAACCTATGCCTTTTTTACTCGCTCCACTTTATGACACAACTAATTGCACTTATAGCATTTTGCATCATATATTCTCTAACATTTGAAGGGGAAATACCATTTCTTTCTACTTTATGCACATGGTGGAAAAATCTTCTTCTCACCTTTTTTCTTTGCTTGAGCTCTCAATGATCTTTTATGCTTTTTTTTTCTATTGAACTTTTTCTTTGCTGTAGTTTGATGCTTTGTTGCTAAAGCTTCTTCAACTCCATCTTATTTTTTAGCAAGTCTTTTATGCTTCATGAGTCTTTAGAGAGTACTATACCTCTAAAAAAAATGTTATTAGTTGTTAAATCTTTGTATTCTCTAAAGTTGTAAGAGATATTTAGGTATTGATACTGGAATTTTTTTTTATGCTAGCCAAATATAAGAGAAGTTATTTTCATGTAATATGATTTTGTTAGCTATATTTAACCATGATGGTTTCTTATTTTTATCATTCTTGTTTTTCTGCCCAAATGGTACTTCAATTGTGCCATGCCATGCTTAAATTGTAATCGGGTAGTTAATCCAATCCCTAGTTTTCTTCTTTATTATTTATATTTGTGATAGACCCGGATTCTATCTCCATTTAAAATAGTCGAGGTGCGCACGAACTGATAAAAACATTCACGCGTATAAAAAAAGGCAATGATACAAATTTAGATTTTCGACCCAAATTCTATATCTTAGTTGAAAAAATTCGATGCTAGATTTGAGACATGGTCATGATAATATATACTTTCAATTTTTATGATATTTGTGATTGCTGGGTTAACTTGGAGCATCTCGACTATTATCATGAGACATATATCATCTAATCTTACAATATTTCAATGTCGAGAAAATTCGTAGCAATGAATTTGTTCTTAAAATCATCTAAAATATCAAATACTAATAATAAATCACTCATTTTTATGTCTCCAAGGGCCAGCCCATCGGTTAAAGCTAAGGACTTCAAGACATGCTTTCTTCAGAGATTATTGGTTCGAGATCGCTGAAAAACATTTAAACTAGAATACTCTTCGAAGTATCCCAGTGCCACAGTCTAGAGACGGGCTAGTGGTATCTCGGGTATATGGGAGCTTATTTCTCAATGTCTTCAAAATATATATATATCACTCATTTTTTAATAGTCTTTCCCTTTTTTAGGACTTTATTTCAACTCCAAACGAAAAGGAGGTGAGTTAATATGTGTTAATATGTAACCGCACAAATAAAGAAAAAATCGCAACAATATCCAAACATGTCAAGTTTCTTTGGGTTTGTTTTGCACTAATAATTAAGTAGAAAGCTAAGACAATTTTAGGAAAAGTGATAAAGATAAGAAATATGAAAAAGAAAAATAAAGAATAGTCAGATATACCATTTCAACATCTAGAAAAACTTTAGGGAAAAAAGAACAATATGAGATGAAAAGAAAAGAAAACTTTTAATACCAAGTAACATCTCAAGAAAAAGGTTCCAAAATGATATAAAATGTTTTTTTTTTCATTGAAGAACAAAATTAAAGTTAAACTTGTTAGGTTAGCTTTCATTTCATACTAGTTGCTCTTTACCTTTATAGCTATAGGCATATTCCTTAAGTTATTCTTTCGTTGAAACTGATATTTGTGATTGTCTGGACGAATTCACGCAGCTTGACTAAATGTTACTGATCATATCATTTAACTTTACAATTTTTGAATGTCAAAAAAATTCATAGGAAATTAATTTTTATGTAGATAGTAACCATGAATTGAGCTCATAATTCTTAGTTCATTGAGATTCTCTTAACTATTAGATCACTTCATGATGATTGTCGAAACTTCCAAAGTTAATTACTTGTCTTCTATGTCGAAAATGGTAGTGATAGGACCAATCTTATTTCCACAAAAAGATGTTAATCTTGAGAGAGTTAATTTAGGATTTCACATTTAGAAGATTGAAAGATTTTATAATCTTTATTATATATATATATATATATATATATATATATATATATATGATTTTATAATCTCTATAATTAGTAAAAGACATTTTGATTGAATTGAAGACAAATACCATGTAGATTTAAGTTTATAATTGACAACAATATCGTACTTCAAAAAAAAAAAAAATAGACAACAATATCGTATCATTGTAAATTTACAAATTGAAAAGGTATGAGTTGTCTTTTTTTTTTTAGCACTAAAAAAAAGGTATATGTTGTCATTAATTATACTTTACATTCATTAACTAAATCATTTGTGGGACTACCTAAAAGTAAAATTAACAATTCATAATCCAAATGCAAAAGTAAACCCCACAAGATATAATAATAAAAAGATATGATTAAACAAGTCACTAACCTCAATACCTAGCCCACATCTTGTTGATAAAGCTTGTTTCAATCGGAGAACCTCTCAGTACTACAAAAATGACATTACTTGACAATATACATTTTAAAATACTTGACATTTTTTAGTAAAAATGTCAAGTAAACAAGTAATAGATAAAAAAAGCGTCAAGTAAAGAGGAAAATATAGGCAAATTTCCTCAGGTTTCCGTGTTTTTAATTATAAACAATACTTGATGTATATAAAGCGTCAAATGAATCACTAAGTTGGTTGTCACTTGTTACGTGTCATGTAAACTTTTTAAAAAATATTTATTTAGACTAGAATATTAGAGCAGTTTTTATTTTTTTTATTTTTTTTAAGGAAAAATACACATTAAATATGAAAGACCACCTCCTAGAACGAAATAAAAAGGTAATTAGTTCTTAAAAAAAAAACTAGTGTTTCAAAAAAAAAACAAAAATTAGTTATTAAATAAAAGAAGTATAGAAAATTAAAGGAATCAAGTTGGAAAAATAGAGTTATGAAAACATGGAGTTTAAAATACCATTTACAAAGTTAAAAAGGGTCAATTAGAAAACATGGGGTCTCTAAAAGAATTTAGTGAAAATAGAGGGACTATTTAACAATTAACCAATAAATAAGTCATAATTTTTCCTTCCCCTTATTTTTGAAATGTCACGCACAAAATAGCCCCTCCCTTTGCAATTTCTTGGCCGATTTCCTTATTCCCTTCACAAATATCCCTCCTCTGAGCAGCCCATCGTCGATGAAGCTTCGATTTTCCTCCCTCCTTGTCTAACGACACACAAAATAGATGGAGGTAAGTGTGGGTTTTGAGATTTTAACCTCATTTTTTGCTCTTTCCATGAAGTTTTTCCTCATAACAAGTGGGTTTTCTAGTGTTGGGATTAATTTCTAACATTATTGAGGATGAGTATGTTATTTTGTTGTTGGATTTCGAATTATAGGGCTGGATTCTTGTTTCTAAAGCTTAAAATTGGGTTATTCGACCTTTGCCAAGGGTTCAAATGACTCATTAATTTTGAGCTATTGTCCAAAGTTGTTATGATCCCTGGGTAGTTTGAAATTGGAATTTATGGGGCTTCCTAAATCTAAGTTTGGGTTCGATTATTTTCATATGATTTTATAATAATTTTTTCTATGTGAGAACTTGTTTACCAAGGTTGGGGTGTTAAGAACTGGTTGGATTTTTCCACCATTCAAGTGTAGTGAAGTGAACTTTTGAGGTTCTAACCTTGAAATGCCTTATTTTCCTATTGAGTGTTGGTGAGAGGTTGGGTTAGGTTGGAAACTTCAAAGTCAAAGTTAAAAACATTTTGTTTTTAGTTAAAAGTTTCAAACTTCTAAAGGAGCTCTTGTAGGTAAGAAGTAGCAGTGGAGGAAACATTTTTGTTTTTGTCTTTGTTTCCTCTTATTTTATTATTGTAATTAGTCGCTTTTAATGGTGGCGGTCGAAGCTTTTTGTAGGAAAATAATGAATGAAGATGGCTATAGAAAATTTTCCCGTGAACGATAGAGAAACTAGAATTGAATGAAAATTTTGAAGAGTTTTGTTCCTAATCATACACAGGGTAATTTTTCCATTTTTTATTTAATTTTTTTTTTCCTTTTGGGGGTGTGCCCTAATTTTATTAGGTTTTTATTTTTGTTAATGTGTCCGTGATGATCTTCAAGTAGAAACCAACTAGATTAATTTTGATGAGTGTTTTCTATTTTTAGATCAATTTCTAATTTGATTTCTCTAGTTGTGAACTGAATCAAACTTTCTCTCTATTTCCTTTTATCATAAATAACAAATAAAATTAGATTGATGTGGTTAATCATTTTTTAACCGCTTTAATAATAATTTGGTTTGTGCAGGTGGCTGAATCTTCTTTTCTTTAGCTGGTTTTTTAGTTGGAGAATTATCTTCGTACTGTTCTCTTGTTTGGTAGTGATGCAGTTTGATTTTCTCCCAAAAAATGACTTTTTCCTTTTTTCCATTTCAATTCTTGCAAGTGGGTTTGAATTTTATTATTTAATGAAAACCCAAGTCTTCCCCAATTTGTATATTTGTTCGTTTTTTTTGTAGAATTTGTTTTTAATTCTTCTTTCTGTTGGGTGCTTTTGAGTTTAGTGATGGAAAACACTTTCAAGGAGATTGGAGATGACGATTCTATATTGGACTTGGACCCTAATTCCACCATTGGCGGCAGCGTAGAGGATATCTGTGGAGAAAGCTCTACTATTGAAAAACAACTCGTCACTCCGTGGACTTTCTCAACTGATAGGTAACTTTTAACTTTCTTGGATTTTTGTGTTTGGTTCATCTCTGGTTATGTTACTTAATCCTAACTTTTTGGTACTCTTTGCTTTTATTTCTTGATCATGAATTACTAGTTGTAGAATTTAACTTCTTTGAGTTTTTTTATCTTTTAATATTAATATTTCATTTTGGTTTGAATTAAATGTAGGCCAAGCACTTTCGATGTAAGCTGATTGGAAATTTTTTTTATGGACAAGTGTTAAGGCAAGGATAAACAATGTTCATGAAAGTTGTTGTGGCTAGTGATGGTGTGTTTTCTTATTTTTCACATAAACTTGCTTCATTAATATTTTTTGCTTTATGCAAAATAAGTCTTGTTTTTATTAAAAAAAATTGAAGTTGAAAGAGGGTAGGAATGTTATTTTTTAAAATAATGTTTGTTTAAGTTTAAGTTATGTGAGTTGTTTTTTTTATTTTAAAAAAACTCAAGTTATTAATATTTTGTCTTTGAATTGATAGAGGTTGTTATTTTGGTTATTGGAATATACAAGTTACTTTGGTTGGTGGAAATCTATTCAATATTTAATGTTTGAAGCGTATTTTTAGGAAGATCGGATCATTGAAATAGAATATTATATATATATATAATTTTTTTAAAAAAAAATAGAAGACATTTTATGACGCTTATAGAATGTCAAATTAAAACTTTACTTGATGCTTATCCCTTGTCAAAAGTATATCTTTTCTTGACGACATGTCGCAAGTATAACATCACTTGACATTTGCAATGTGTCAATAGAATAACTATACTTGACGCTTGCCAAAAGTCAAATAGTTTCTATACTTGACTCTCCTACCATGTCAAGTAAGTATATAGTTGACGTTTATTCGATCGTCAAGTAAAGATACATTACTTGACAGTAGTATATTTGATGTTTAGAAAACCGTCAAGTAATGATTTATTTGATATTCAACAGGCGTCAAGTAATACCTTTTTTGTATAGTGTTTGTTCAAATATAGAGACTAATAGGCATGTTTGTTAGTTTGAAGATGAAGTGTTAAGTACCATTGTGAGTCTTAGAAATAAAATAACTAAGGTCGTATTTAATAATAAAGTTTAAATGTCAAAAACCAAAACAAAATGGTTATCGAGGTGAGTATAAATTCACTACATTCACATCCCATGTATTCTTGGACATATCAACTTTAAGTATACTTTCCTCTCAAGATCCTAGGTTCGAGACTCACATGTAACATTCGTTTGATGTTTCACAAGCCTGGTTTAGAGACGGGTATTACGACCAACTCATTACTGTATTAAAAAGAAAATAAACAAAACCATGCATAGGACCACACTAGTTAATTTAGACAATAAAAAAAAGAGTCACTTGTATGAATCCTAGTAAAAAAATTTCAATCACTTAAGAAGTATAAAATGACAATGATACTAAAAATATACACTTGGTATTTCTCAAAAAAAAAAAAAATTGCCAAAACTAGTGTATCTCAATGGTACGTAATTTATACGTATTGTGATCTTTTTTTTTCCATCAAGTGGTCGTAAGTTAGAATCCATCAATCTCCAAATAGTATTTTTGAGCTAAAAAATACTCCTACTTATTTTTCTTTCATTTCCGTGGAAAATAAACTTTTTAACATAGAATCAATTTAGAAATTTAATAAAGAAGACATATTTTAAACAAAAATAATTTAAAAAAGGTATATCAATTATTGTTTCATTCTTCTCCGATTTGATACCTATAACAATTTCTTTTCAAAATCTAAAAAAACAGCTAAATTTTTATATTTAAAACTTAAAATTTATATATATTTAAAAATGACTTCGAACAAAAAAATCTTAAAATTTATCATTCTTTTTAAAGAAATGTTTGGTCAAAGACTTGAATTTTGAAGGTGTACTCCTTTCAAAATTCCAAATTTGAAATTCAATTGTGACGCTAATTTGTAGATATCTCTCGTATCTCTATTTCTTCAATGTTTGCGAGTGTCAAGCCTAGGAATGCCTTTGTTAAAAAGGAAAAAAAACAAAATTTTTACAACTAGACACTGAAGTTTGAAAAGATATCCAAATACAAATATATTATTCTAATTTAAAAAAGATAGTATTTTAAATTTTTAATAATTAAAATTTGACTGTTCTAATGAGTGAAATCCGGGTCACATGGGTTTTTTTTAATAATATTTTTTAGTTCACATGGAATCAATTCGTATAATTTTCTTCCTTATTTATTTAGCTTTTGTCTCTTGTTGTGGCGAGAGATATAAAATTTGTGAAAGTATTTCTTTATAATTAGGGTTGGGGAAATAATTTTGTTTGATTGTAATATTTTTTACATAGTGGATTATTTCTCAATCATGCGTATTTCTTATTTTGTTGTTTTCTTTTCTTAATTACTTTTTGCTTATTTTTACAATAAAACTTTGGAAGATTTTTTTTTTCAACATTGCGTAGGTATACTTTTTTTTTGAAATCTGCGTAGGTATACTTTTTCATATACTTTAAAATATTTTTTTAAATCAATTGATTCGTGACATAATGATTTGGTTGATTAATTATAATCTAATTCAACTCAATTTCAATTATGAAAAGGTGTATACATTTACCTCTCATCTTATTCAAAAGCAATAATACTTTCTGTATATAGAGTTCTTCAATTTAAACCAATAAAAAAATATATATTTGTAAGTTATTTTGATCTCTTAAACTTTTAAACTAATTTTAACATCTTGTATACATAAAATACAGGAGATTTTTCGTGAGTAACAAAAAAAAAATTATACAAAAGTTAAAATTTTAAGTAAAAAATTCAAATATAATTTAAAGTGAGTTAATTAAATTAAATTGATAAATTTCAATTAACTAAAACAATTCAATAAACTAAAATTGATAGGTTTCCATAGATAAAACTTGAAATTGAAAGATTTCATAAGTTCAATATTTAATATTTTGTTTATATAAAATAAGATAAATTTCCTAAAATATATATTCTTACCATTACTTAATGACAAGTGGTTAATTTTACTATTCTGCCCTCAATTGTCCAAACATGTGATGTAATCCCTATCTCACTCAGTCACACATGTCAGACTCTTGTTTTGAATTCACAATATTTGGAGTAGAATTTCCTTTTGAAAAATATTTCATTATTCAAGAACAAGTAGAAAGATCTTTGTTTCCAAAAAAAGAAAAAAGAAAAAAAAGAATAAGAGATCTTGGTTGATGTTTAATTGGTATCACTCAAAGTGACAACTTTTTTTTTTTTTTTTTTTTTCATTTTAAAGGAAAAATTAACAAGAAAGCAAAAAAAATTATGGCACTTCACTCTATTGATTCATAAGTCGAGAAATATTTCTCTTTTTTTGGAAGTGGTAGAATATTTTAAAGCTATAATCTCTCGGAATATTATTATACCAAACATCATGTTATGGGTTTCAATCCTACTTGCCCAATAATAATTGAATTAAAAACAAAATTGAATTAAGCTTTTATTGGCCACCATAATATCATAAATAAATAGCAATATATCATATAAATGTTAAATCATGGAGATAATGATAAAGTTCTATCACACACTTTTTTGTTGTTGTTGTTGAAAACATCAAATTGAGAGTTCTTTTTTTTTTTTTTAAATTACAACAATTAGGAGGTGGGGAAGTCCTCGAACCTAAGCCTCAAGGTCATTAGATATACATCGATGTCAATCGAGCTACTACTCTATTGACAAATTGAGAGTTCTTTGACAAACATTAAAAAAAAAGTGTACGTCGATTGAGTGAATACAACCATGAAAATTAACAAACTTCTTGTGGTTTTATTTTTCAGTATTATGTAAATTAAATAGACACAATCTCTTCTAAGTTTTGAGAGAAAACAAAAACTTGTAAATTTAAGTTTTAAACAAATAATTTAATTTGCATGTTATAGTGTAGGAAATTTTATTTGTAAGGTGGTATTTGGTTCATAAGTCAAGATTGTGAAACTTTTAAGTGATCAAGTTTATGAAGAATTAAATTTTTTAAAAAAAGTTTATGAAGAGTCCAAGTATAAATTTAGTATGCCAATTTATGACTATCTCACATTACTAAGGGTTAATATATGAATGGTGGAACTAAGATCAGTTAGTTATTTTATTTGGTATTAATCCATTTTAACTCTACGATCACAATTTAAATTCAAAAATTGATATTTGACTTTCATATTATTTTAGAGTAGTTGTGCCCTACACGTAGGTTTATTGGTCCTCCTTCCCTCGACTAATATCATGAGATATACTGTCTGACCCTACAACTTATATATATGTCTTTCGTAGATTTCTACTCAACATATAGGTTATAAAATATTTTATTTCCTTAATCATAAGATATAAACTTAGATTTATTAAAATCATTACTCAAACATCTAAACTGGGTATAACAATGATAAACATGCTTTTTTTTCTTCAGTAAATTCTTTTAAATCTTTAATAATAGCACTTGTATTGTTTCTCTTTTGACCTATTAAAAGCTACAGTTACCAAAATGCTCTTCAGAAATTAATTTCAAATACAAAAATTGGGCCTCCCATTTGACCTCATCTTCATTTTTTCTTCATTGCAATAATAATGATTCCAATAATCCAATAATCCAATCCTCCTAGATTCTCACTTTCTAAGATAAAGAAACAGAGGAAAATAATATATAACCATTTCCTTTTTCAACCAAGTCAGAATTCTGCAGTGAAAAAAAAAATGTGAATGAAAGTTGACAGTGACTCAATTATATAAATTAACCAAGTTGGATTAGTCAATTTAACAATAAAAGCCTCTAGAGATAAATGTCTTTTTTATTCTAAAAAAGGAGAAACTTCTTTTTTTTTTTTTTTTTTTAAAAACTACTATCAATTAAATATTCTTTAAATTTCAATTTTTTTAGTCCTACAATTAGAGGTGAAAAAATCCAAATCCATTCCTTTTTTTTTATTATTAAGTATACACTGATATTCCGACTAATGGTAGGCCTTAAATTTCAAGTTTAGGAATAGAATGTGGTTGAACTTGTAGAAAAATATATAATAAGTCTTTCAAAAAAAATTTTCTTTTAACAAATCTATGAGCTATTAAAAAAAAAAAGATTCATGAACTTTGAATAATTTTATGTACTGATGGAAGTGGTAGGTGGCGTATTGACTTTGTTTTAATTTCAATTTAACTCTTATTAATTCAATTTTAAACTTCAGTATCTGACTCCCATCTTATTTGAAAATAATAATACTATTTGGTCAAAATCTTTAACTTCCAAATGTATATGAATTTTGAAAAATATCAAATGAGGAAAGGATATTAGATACAAAATTGATAATTCAAACACATATTCCAAGCCAATTTGAAAATATTGTATTAAACACTTAGGGTGTGTTTGGGGACCGATTTGATTATAATAGACAGAAGGTTATGATAAACGGTGGTTTATTATAAATGATATTTGAAGGGTAAGTTATTATAACATGAATTATGATAAAATGGTGTTTGAGGGATTGTAACAAAAAGTAACATATGTAAAGTTTAGATAAACACGGATATACAAATTTAGGTAACCACTGTTTATAATAAACGGTGGGGTAAACATGAGTTGAGTTATTATAATCAACTCACCGTCTACATAAACGGGGCCCAAACACATCCTAGTAAAGTACTAAATAGATACAAAAAAATTACATTTTTGAATTGAAAGGATCTTATGAATAATCTTTTTTAGAAGAAGTAAATATGATTTCACTATCAACTTTTTAAATTTAAAGCAACTGAATCTAATCCATTTACACTTTTTTTTGAAGCAACAAATTAATAAAACAGTGGAAGCAACTTTATTGTATGGGGTTGTAAGGGAGTGCAAACTCGCAATCATAATAATAGGCCATAAGTATCTCAACACTTTAAAGCTTCATAATTAAGCTTCTTTGGAAAAAGAAATATTTCTAAAATACTTTTGGCTGAGTAACTTATCCTAATTTCTTAGTTCAATTATTGAATCTCAATTTTAGAAAAAGGTAGAGAGATTTAAAAAAAAAATGAATAAATTAAAAAGGTAGAGAGCTTTACTAACTTAATAGTGATAAAAAAATTTGGTGGTGTATTGGGCTAATATACGGATGGTAATATAATTCAACTTTTTGGTAACGAGTTCTATCCTAAAATACGATATATGACTCTCATCTTATTTGAAAGCAGTAGTACCCATTATATAGAATTTGTGGTTCTCCTCTCCAATATAAACTAAAAAAAAAACTTAATAGGGATGTTCACAAAGAGCATAGTGAACTTCCTCATCCTTCCTCCCCCATTTGATTTTTTTTTTCCTTTGAAAGGAAAGTACTTCATTAAATTAAAGAACAATACAACTTATCCTCTCAAAAAAGACCACACACTAGTTCATCTCCAGAAATTAAAGTGTGACTACATAAACGAAAAGAATCAATAACAAGGCCAAACCTATATATAGAAGTCAATCCTTGGTGTCATAATCTTAACAGTGTTTGGAATAACAAGACAAATCCAACAAAAAAGACCCATAAACCATTAAATCTTTTATTCGGAGAACTTTTTTATGGACTTTGAAGAGTAAACTAACGTACATTTTGATGACTAAAAAGTAGGACCGCGTCAAAGTAATATGGTGAAAATTAGGGCTCGTTTGATAACGTTCCCGTTTCCTGTTTCTCGTTCATGTTTCTTATTTATTGAGAAACAGTCTTGTTTGATAACTGTTCCCGTTTCTTGTTCCAAAAAATACAAGAAACGTTTCTCAAATTATGTGAAAAAATGAGAAACTCTCAAAACTTGTTTCTCTTGTTCCGTTCTTTTTTTTTTTTCTGAAACCCAGACTGTTTTAGTTTTATATTTTGCGTTCCAAAAAGGTAATAATATTTTCTTATGGTAGGATGGTTGAGTTGTCAGCCTTTTGTTCCAAAATTTGACTCAAGTCCATGGTTCAAATCCCAACTTTGTATTTTTTTTTCAAATCATTTTTTCAATATTTATATTTTGCAATTTTTAATTCTTTTAATTTCGTATGTTTATTTACCATTTTATTTTTTAGTTTTAAATTTTGTAATCTTTTATTGTTTAAATTTTAAATGGAATTTTTTATTTATAATTTATGGGTTGATTTGAAAATTTTGTATATGTGTATTTATTTATTATTTAAGTTAATAATACACTCGGAATCCGTAAAAAAATTGGTATCATGAAAAAATTGTTCACTAAAATATACAATTGACACTACCTTAATATTTTACAATCACAACATTTTTTAAGCACGTCATTTGTGACAAATGATTTATGTGAGAGATAGCATATTAAATTTATGGTTAGTTCTATATTAAGATTATTTTTTTAATTATAAAATATTTAATTATACTAGAAAATGTAAACTTTCGATGGTCATATTTTAATGCATGTCATATTTTGTTAGAAGCCTAAATATATACCTACACACACATATATATAAACAAAAAGTAAGAAATAAGAAACAAGAAACAAGAAATAGTTATCAAACAAGTTTGTTTCTGTTTTTTATATCTTTTAAGAAACAAGAATCAGAAACGGTTATCAAACATATTATTGTTTCTTATTCTCAAAAAATAAGAAACAAGAAACTAGAAACAAGAACTAAGAAACAAGAAACAAGAAACAGAAACGTTATCAAACGAGCCCCTAATAACCACGAATTAACTTGCCTCATTTGATTATTTTTTTGTGTATGCTTTATTGAAAAATGAATTAATGAAATATATTTTTTTAAGGAAAATTTGCGATGAATGGTTGATAGATGACAGTAATAGCAATACATAAAATTGATATGCTTTGAAAGCCATCCTAATTCCTTTCTTAAAGGTAAGTGATAGAACTATCAACTTTTAATTGGAAGTGATATGTTATTGTTGTGCTACCAATACTTTGAAAAGTTTATAATCATAATAATTACTTTGTCAAAAAGTTTTTACACAACTAAAATAGATTTAAATTCTAAAAAAAACTAAAATAGATTTTAAAACTAACAATAGTAGTTCAACCGAGCTTCTTATAGTCAAATACTGATTTTTCAAAATAAAACCATGTGTTAGAACAAAAATACCATCAAACAACGAAACTATTACATCATCAATTCTTTCAATCTCTAGATGATAATTTAATCATTTCTATTTGCATCTAAAGCTCCTATGAAAAGTTACTACATAAAAGTTTAGACCAATAGTTTTTTGTGTAATATTTGAAATTAAAATAAAGGAATTTTTTTTAGTACAAGTTGGGGGAAAGAAGATTACAAATACCGATTACAGGGATCAAACCTGTGACTGTAGAATGGAAATAGATTAACACCAACAGATGACCCATTCGGTATAAAACAAATTTGGCGAAGGTAGTAAATTCCAACGTTTCTATTTTACTTTAGACAACTTTTTAAAAAATTTCAACTTTTATTATTCTTAATCAACTTCAGTCAATTTTACATAATTGTTCTTAATGAGTTTTGTTTGATGTTTTTAATTAATTTAATTTAATTAAAGTCATCAATTTCCTTTGATTGAAGTTATTATAAAGTCGTCTATGGACTGGAATATGTCACAATCAAGTGGAAAACCTATTCAAGTTTCACTTATTTTGTGTTCTTTTTGTCCTCAAGGACCAATTCAGCGGTTGAGACAAAGGACTTTAAGGCATGCTTCTTTGAGAGAGCATTTAAACTAGAATACCATTTCAAAGTTTCCTAGTACCACAACCTAAGAACGGACCAGTGGTACTCTAGATATAGGGGAGTGAAGCTTTGATTTCGTGGTTTTCAAAAAATAAAATCACCATATTTTGAATCAGTTTTTGCTATATTTGAATTTTTTTTCTTCTAAAATTTTGGTATTGATATATTTTTGTCTTTTTTATTATTCAAGATAAATATCTTAAAATAAAAGGATTTTAAAATTTATCTAAATTGATGAATAAAAACCAAATAAGATGATATCAATATAAAAAAAAAAGGTATTATGGTCCAAAAGCATTAAGAGAAACTTATTTTGAAAAAAATGGGCATTTAGCACTATGTTAGGTGAAGGGATGGGCTTCACAATGTCAACCATATACTATGTTGGGGATAAAGCAAAAATATTGATAAAGAGAATGGTTGTGTCATTCATACATTGTCTGGTTGATATCATTTGAAGCTTTACACCACTATGCATGCTTTTGGCATAATAACACAACTTGGAGATTATGAGCTTTTAGACTCAATTTCAGTATCCTCATTGAATATACACTTTGTGGGCTATCTTTCAAAATTTGGGACCCCTTTCACACTAAGGTTAGTGGAATCTTTTCTCACCATGTGATCCCTCCCCATATAAATTAACCGTCCACCTACGTGTCGATATTTTCGTTAAAAAGATAGGTTTGATGATATCGATATCGAGAATCAACTAATATTTTATGGAGGAATATTTGTGATTGATTTCACCTACCAAACATAAACAATGGTAATATTTTTGGTTCCGTTTGATAGTGTTTTTCTAACATCTCCAAATTATAGTCTAATCTAAGGGAATGCTATTCACTTACAAATTACGCAAATTTCTAAATACATGCATGTTATAAAGATTATAATACTTTTATGACAACCAATCATTTTAAATGCACAACTCCGAGCAAAGCAAATCAAGTTAAATTTATTCTGCCAATAAAAGCAGTATATATAGCTCAGTGACATCTATGTACACTTAATGATTAGGAGGTCTTAAGTTCGAATCCCTCAACTCCAGTGTAATCTACAAAAAGAAAAAAGAAGAAAATTTTTGAACTCATTCTCCTAATATAAAAGATGGACAAGTTCCTTTTTACATAAGTAAACTACCAAGTAAAGAGGGTTAAAAAAACTACCAAGTAAGAGAGTTCAAATTTTGAACAACTTGGACAAACATATTTACCCACAAATTAATTATTGGTGAGTCACTACTTCACATTTATTAAGTAAGTAGCTCATACTTTAATGAGCCACCAAACAACAAGCAACAAAGCAACATACAATTCCTATACATCAAACATATTATTTTTAACAAAGATCACACACAAGTCACATGTATAAACAAGCCAAACACGTATGAACAAGTATATTAAACTAACATCAACCCATTGCATAATGTTTCACACTCTTATTAAACAAGTCTAGTTTGTTCACAAAGACCTCTAATTTTGGTTCTACTACAATTATCTCTCCCTCGAGTACTTGAAATTTTCAACGCATATTTTGATTCACAGTTCGTACAATCATCGTCGACCATAAGATAACCATTCTGTTGCAACTCATTGTCTCTTTCTCTCTTGATCTCTCAATGTGATTTATAACCATTCTGTTTCTACTCATTTACTTTTTAAAATAATTTATTAGTTTTTTTTAGGATACAACAATTGGAGTAGGAGGATTTGAACCTATGAATTCAAAGTCACCAGAGGTACATTAATTTCGCTTGAGCTATTGCTCGCGAGTAAGCGTTAGAGTTAGAGTTGAATAAGCGTTAGAGTTAGAGTTGAATATGTTAGTATGTTACATAACTTAGAAATCTTGTTTTTCATGCATGCTAATCATTGGCCCTCTATGAGACAAAGTCCAAGAAGCCCAAAGAAGGATTTGAGCTCATGCATTCTAGCCCAAAAGGTCTAGTACATGTAAAGTCCCCAAATTGAGTGATCATGATCCATTTATTATTTAAGTTGATGATCATTCAAGGAACAATTATATAACTATTGTAAGTCTAAAATCTTTCTTGAATGGTTCAAGAAAAATTGAAATTGATAATTCTGTGAATATATTATGATGAAATCATTATGGAAAGTAGAATTGATTATATAGTGAGTTTAGTTGATAGAAAATATGATTGAATTTCGAATATATATACATGAAGACAATTTGGTTGAAATTGTGCTGCTTAAGAAGAAATAAAACTTTATGGAATATGGTCACACAAATAATAAATATCATGCATGTTAGACATGATTACGTCATCACACACCATTACAAAGGAATGCAATAAAGATTGCATGCTAAAAATATTTTAGAATTCTTTATAGGTCATCATTCTTAAAAATCCTAAAAGCATAGTAAAAACTTGTTTACAACAGTTCAAGATGAGAGAAAGGAAAACATTTTTGCTAAAACAATCATAAGGAAAATATATTTGTAATATGCCTAGATCTATCCTTAAGGATAATAAAATAGTTTTTGCAGACCATACTAAATAGAATAAAATATTATCAAATACGTCGGTGGTGCGATTGGTTATATTGTTTGGTGTTAATCCATTTCACCTCTACATTCATGAGTTCGAGCCCAGAAATTGATATATGATATTTGATTCTCATATTATTTGAGAGCAGTTGTACCCTCTAGGATTATTTTAATTATTAAATCGACTTTTTTTGCCCAAGTTAAATGAAACTACTTATTTTACTTTTATCTCAAACTCAAGACCACTTATATCTAATTGCACCATTTTCCGTTTTTTTTGTCCTAAATTAAGCATTTAATTACTTCAACCATTTTTTGTACTAATTCACAAATAAATAGTTAATTATTCAAGCTATCATCGATCTTTTCACTCCACTTTTTTTTGTACCAAATCCAAATACTTTCTAAGAAATAATCTTATGTATTATGAAAATGAACCTAGTTAAAGTGGCTTCTTAAATTACTATTTAATGATATCAATGTGTTTCTATGATCAAGAGCTTATAACCTCAACTGTGTGACATATTAAATATATATTTTTTTCAATCTCAACAAGATCGAGTAGAAGTGGTAAAAAAACCAAAAATCGACTAAACCAAACCAAATGGATCAATTGGTTTGGTTTGAATTTTAACATAATTTTGAACATATTTATTTTTATTTGGAGAAAACTGAAAATGATTGATTTGGTTCAACTTCTATTCGAAAAAAGAAATAAAAAATCAAATCAACAATATTAATCTATTTACTTTATGTTAGTTTTACTTCTTATATTGACTTTCATTATGATGACTATTTTATTTATTTAATTTAATTATAAATTTTGAGATTTTTTAGAAAAAAAAAATTCAAATAAAAGTTAGAAGTAAAATAGCAAAAAAATAATAAAACCTAGCCAAATCGAATCAAGGAAAAATCAAGCCTATAATCAGATCGACAAAGTTCTCAGTTTGACCTAAAAATCAAAGAAAATTAAGCCAATAATTTATATTCAAAGGATATTGGTTCGGTTTCGCCATTGGATCGATTCAATTATGAGTTTAGCAAAAAACGAACATCATCCTTAATAATTTGGAATGGAGAATTGAGGCAAGAATGTATGTTCTAATACCTCAACCTACCCGTGAACACGAGCAATAGCTGAACCGCATCGATGTATACCCGATGACTGTCATGGGTACAAATCCACCCCAAATGATTGTAACTCAAAAAAAAAAGAAACCTCAACCTACCCAGTAAAATTGTTATATTTTTCTGAAATGCAGATTTAGGAAGTCAAGTTCATAAAAAAAAAGAAGACAAAAACACAATGGATCATACAACAATACAATACGAATTGTGGAGCAGAACCGTAAGGCGTAAAGAAGATTGAAGATCGCGAAGAACACGAATTCCTTTTTCATCTTTACGATTTTCCGATTCGAGCTTTTGTTGTTTCTCGAAAATTCATTTCCGTTTCTTCAATTGGATCGATTGTCTTCTTCAACACGCAACCCCTTCGATTGAGCCCTAGCAGTTGCAGAAGATTTGGGAGATCGGAAATGGATGACGAGGTCGCTCAGCGGGTTCTCCAAGAAGGCAGAGATTTCTACCAGAACCAGCCTCCTTCCACTTCCTCTTCTTCCTCCTCCTCCATCCTTCAGTCGCTGCCTCTTCACGTGGTGCGTTTCGTTAATCCCTTTCGATTATGGTTTCTGTTTTGAGCGGGTTGGATTTGGATTCAGATTTTGGTTTTGATTGATTGTGTTTTTGTATTGGGGTTTCTTGGTGATTTCTAGGATTTTTCGCTATTGAGATGTAAGACTTGCCTTTGTAGTTTCTAGGTTTTGGTGTAGTTTCCATTTGATTTCAAAATCAAACAATTTTTGCTCAATTTGAGTTGTTTTCGTGTTTTTTGAGTTTGGCTTCGTTTGATAACCATTTGGTTTTTTGTTTTTGGTTTTTGAAATTTAAGCATATTCTTACTCAAATTTCCTACAAATATCCATATTTTCATAAAAAAGTATGTGAACACGAATCAAATTTCAAAAACAAAAGCTACTTTTTTTTGTTTTCAAATTTTGGTTTGGTTTCTAAGAATATAGGTAGGATGGAGATATCCAAATAAGAAAAATTTAAAAAACAAAAACTAAAAATAAAATGGTTATCAATCGAAGCGTATTTATTTATTTTATTTTTCTCTTACAAATTAGATTCATGTCAAGAGCAAAATAACATGGCATAGACATATTAAACTTCAAAATTAGTCTAGTCAACATTATGGTATGTGTAACTAATGGTTACTAAATGTGAGCATTATATTCCCCCAATGCTTGGCCTAGGGATGAGCGTGGTTACCTTGATTAAGTGAAGCGAAGCTCTGATTTTCCGATTTCAAAAAAAAAAAAAAACAAGAAAAGGAGAAAAAAATGTGAGCATTTTTGATAAAAGTGATGGATTTTGAAATATAGGGACTAAATACAAACTACACTCAAAACTTGGAACTAAAAAGGTATTTTTTTTCCCTTTTTTGTGTGGGTTTGTGTATAATGGTGTGTTGGATTCTTGAATTGATGCTGCTTCTTCTTCATAATTTTGGTCATGCAAAACAGATCGTAATCCGGCAACTCTGATTTTTGAGTAATTGTTGTTTTTGTTTTAAGTTGAATAACATATGGGGGTTGGAATTTGAACTAATGATGTTTTATTTTAGGATATAATGTCTAAACGAGTTGAGTAGGGTTAGGCTCTTTGTATTTATACTCAACTCCGAGTCTTTATGTAATCTTGCTGTCCTACATTATTGGGAAAGGCTAGTTCTGCTAATTCTCGGGGACTACAATTATGTTTCCAATCATGCACTCTCATAGTTTGGGAATAAGGCTAATCATTTTTGGAATTTACATATGCAGTCTTTTGATCATGGATATTATCTATTAGTAAAATCCATCCAAGAACTTAGAGAGAAAAAAGATGGACTTGTAACAGTTGGCATTGGTGGTCCAAGCGGTTCTGGTAAATCCAGGTATAACATTTTTCTTCTTCTTCTTTTTCACCGTGATAAGAAAACATTCGTTTGAGTTTACTTGCCTTCTTTTGATTGCTCTGATATGTCATACTACGTGGTTTCGTTGAAGCTTAGCAGAGAAAGTGGCATCTGTTATTGGCTGTAATGTTATATCGATGGAAAACTATCGTGATGGAGTTGATGAGGGGCATGATTTGGATTCAATAGACTTTGATCTTCTAGTTCAGAATCTTGAGGTTTTTTTTTATGTCTGCTTCACTTGGCTCTCTAAGGAACTTTAACTCTTTGTACTGTCAGAAATTAAATTTCATTCCACTACCTGTATCTAAGACTGTCCGTGCGGAAGTTTGTAAAAGATTGCAAAAATTCACAAGCATCGATTTGGTTGAGTTAAATTTTTAATAGTAGTTTTCATTGAAACTTAATGCTTTAAGATGTACCTACTTTTCCATTCATTATTTATGAACGAGCTCTCGAAATTTGTCTGCAGGATTTGACAAATGGAAAAGACACCATGATCCCAGTTTTTGACTTTCATCTAAAGAAACGGGTCAGTTCAAAAGTAATAAAGAGTGCCTCATCTGGGGTGGTAAGTGGCGATTACTGTAGCTTGTATGATTAATTAGGATTCTTGGATTGATTTCTCTGCATTTTTCTTATAGGTAATCATTGATGGAACCTACGCATTACATGCAAAATTACGTTCTTTGCTAGATATTCGGGTTGCAGTGGTAACCTTCTTATTCTATTCTTCATTTCTAATGTATTAGGTGAATATGATTTTCTGTATACAATATATAAATAACTGTGTAGTTTCCAACCTATTGGTCACATGGATCACATTGGTCATTTGCACGCAAGCTGGCCCGGACACTCACGGACATAAAAAAGTGGAATTAATAGTTTATTTATTTATTTTTGGCAAATAGGTTGGTGGAGTTCATTTTAACCTTCTCTCCAAAGTTCGGCATGATATTGGAGATTCATGTTCATTGGATTACCTTATTGATAGTATCTTCCCATTGTTTAGAAAACACATAGAGCCGGACCTTCATCATGCCCAGGTTAGTCTGTCGGCTTATCTCGATTTTCGTACTTGAAACTTCAGCTTTACTTTAATATTTGTGTTTTAATATTGCAGATAAGAATTAACAACAGCTTTATCTCATCATTTAGGGAGGCAATATACAAGCTGAAATGTAGAAGTGTGGTCTGTACTAATCCTTTTTGTTTATGCTAGCTACCTATTTTTGTACAGTAGAAATGGGGTCAATTATTCTATACTGTTTTCCTTCCAAATTTATATAAAAGATTTTTTCATACAGTTTACCATATGGTATAATTTTTTTGTGTTAGATTAGTTTTTGTTAAAAAATGAATGTCTGATTTTGTTGTCTTCATGATTAGCTTGATGTTTTTGTGAAAAAAATCTTTTAGAAACATAACAAGAAAGATACATTGGCCTCAGTTTATTTTATTTTTGTGAAGTTTTTATTCTCTTTTCCTTTTGATCCGTGGCTCAAGAAGAACAGTAGAAATTTCAGTAGTTTTGAAATACTTATTTTTTTCCTTTTAAATTCATATAATCAACGTGTTTGGTTTCCAATGTAAAATAAAATCTTTATAACTTCTAGTATCTTGAGAAAGGAAAATGTTGACTCTTTACTTATCCCTTACGTTATGAGTCGTACTAAACTCCCTTGTCATGATTTCAAGTTTCTCAATGTGGGCAACAGTTATCACATGGCATGCTAATGCTTACTACAAAAATGACAAATTTTTCTGACAGTTCCCAGATGTAGATTCTGCCCATGCTTTTCAAGGAAATAAAACACATGCAGATAAGTATGTCTATCAGTAAATATTTAGTTTAAGTAGCTACTTTTTGATGTTGGGTTGGTCTCAGTGCTTAATTTTGTTCGAATTTCAGTTTTATTGAGATGTATCTTAGACCTCCATCTGCAAGTGAAGAAGCGCGCATAAATGACTGGATTAAAGTGCGGCAATCTGGTATCAAGTACTACTTATCACTTGGTGACCAGAGGATAGTTGACAAAAATTTTATCATCAGACCTAAAGCTGAATTTGAGGTCATATATCTTATTCCTATTTTGATGAAGCACTAGATTAGTTTTGTAGCGATCCATTGTCTTCCATTGAAATAGTATGATAGAATCACATATCGAAATTGTCTGGGCTAAGTTTGAATAACAATCTATTTGCTTACGCATTGGGGTATCTTAATCATCTCTTCTGGGCTAAGTTTGAATACAATCTATTTGCTTACACATTGGAGTATCTTCAATCATCTCTCCCACAATAAACGGTAAAATAAACTAGAGTTGATAGCAACATACCACTACTTTCTTTGGGTGGGTTTGCATGCGCGGTGTTTGTAATATCTACAAAATACTTTACCATTAATAAATGCTTAAAACACATATCATTAATAATAACTTTGCGAATCAGTTTTGACTCTAGGGATTTCCTTTTTTGTTTCCGTTTTTTGAGTTAAGGAAATATATTTAAAAGCTTGATCCTTCGTTTGTTTAAGGTTCTCACACCAACCTGACAAAGCATATGTTCATGTCAACGAATCTCAATTTGTTTGATGAAGTTGCAATAAGCTAGCTTTTTTGTTGTTGTTGAAATTGGGTCGATGTTCTCCTTTATCCTTGAGTTAGTTAGCTAAACATAGTTACTTAGTAGTTAGTTTAGTTAGGCTAAATGCCTATATAAGCACTAGCTTGATACTCATTTGATAGACAAATACTATTTTGTGAGGGTAAGGCCTTAAGTTGGGAGATTGGGGAGCTCCTTAAATGTCCCTATTCAATAATACCTAGATAGGTTCCTAACCTTTGGAATTAGAGCCGTTTTGATCCACGGATCTTGACGCGTTATTGACAAATTATGTAATGATAGTTTTATTGAATCGTTTGCAAAGTGGTGGAAACAGTGAGGAAACCAATGTTTTTTTTTTTTTTTTTTTTTCTTCTTCTGATAAGAAACAAATACTTTTCATTGATGAATGAAAATTACTAAAAAAGCATAATAGATCAAGACATTAAAACATATGGTGCCATTGATTAAATCTAGTGGAAAGATCATAGTTTCAAAAAGGGGGATCGATGACACCAATATAGTTGGCATGAGATTCGACATCCCAGACTTTTCAAGAGAATTTAGCAAGAAGGGTCGATGATTTCAAAGAGGAGGTGAAGGAATTTGAAAAAGAAGAAGCTGAATATGAAGATAAAGAAGCATTATTGACACAATCCAATTGAGAGGATGAAAAGATGAAACTGAGCCATTAAATGAAAAAAGAAATAGCAGAATCAAGAAATGAGGTAATGACTCTTCAGGAAAGGAAGAAACACCATCAAATCTCTCAGAGAAAGTTCATGCCGTGAAGACAAAAAAAATAGATTTTTTTTTTTTGAAACAAGGGTAACCACGCCCGTCCCTAGGCCAGGTATCGGGAGACATCGAAGGAGTAATGCCACAGGTGAGTCTTGAACCTGGGACCTTGAAGGGAGCATACCTTCAAAGCCCATTTCAACCACTGTGCCACCTCTTGGGGACACAAAAAAAATCGATTTGAAAATAAGAAAACATAGAAGTAATCCTCTAAAAGCCAAAAAAGAGCATTGTCATTCACAAAAGCAATTGTGGTGGAAGAAGAAAACAAGAAAATGGTGAAATAGATCTCAATATTCAAGGTTAGGGAGGTTGAGGAAGAAGATTTGTAAATGGAATAAATCTGGATCACCGAAGAAGAAGACTTCCCAACAATGAAAAGTTGTCTCTTGCTTCAAAAAAAAAAAACAACGAAAAATTTTGTTGATAGAAAAAAAACATCGAAGACATACAAGGAGAGCTTGACCAAAATAGAAGGTTCAGGAATGGTGGAATCGTGAGAAGAAAGTCCATAAGTAGGGTTGAGGAACCTCCTTTATGGGTCCGATGTGTTGCATCGTATATAGGAGAGCCAATGATCTCGATCATCTTCTTTGGAGTTGCGATTGGCTATTCATGTGTGGAGTCATTTTTTTGAGGTTCTTGGGGTTCGCAAGACGGGAGACTTGTAGAGATGATAAGGCAATTTTTTATTTTTCCCCCTTTTCCTTAGAAGAGGGACTTTTGTGGAAGACAGGGTTGTATGCTATTCTATTTGTAGGGTCTCTAGGCGAGAGAAACAAATTAATATCACAAGTCAGTTTCGAACCTGGGACCTTGAGGGGAGCAAACTTCAAAGCCCAATCCTTCGATCACCGTGCCACTCGTTGGGGACGATATTTGAGCCTTAGATTCTATCTTTCTCTTTGGACCCGAGTAAATAGACTTTTTTCTAGGGTTATTTCTTTTGAATGGTCATTTGTCTAGTTTGCTAGGGTTATTTCTTTTGTATGGCCATTTGTATTTTTTTTACATTCTTTTCCAAAATGAAAGTTTGGTTAATTATAAGAAGTTAGCATCTTATGATATATTATTTTGTTATCCATGATGGTTTCACACTTCAGTTTATTTTACTTGTTTTCTATCTTAACTTGAGCAGGTTGGACGAATGACTTTAGGTGGTTTGCTGGACTTGGGGTATTCGGTAGTGGTTGGCTATAAACGGGCATCTATATCGGTAGATAAGGGCAATGTTTCTGTGTCGTTTGAAACCATTGATTCTCTTGGTGAGACATTCATGGTGCTAAGAAGCTCAAATAGAAAGGCAGGCACTGGTTTATCCTTTATTAGTTCCATCTATTTTTCCTTGAAGGCTATTAGTTAGTTCGTTTTTTTTGTATTTTTATTGTTCATGCAATTATTCCGTTTTTAATAAATAACTGAGCCTTTACTGAGAAAAAAAAGAAACAATACAAGGGCATACAAAAAAAGGGAGCCCACAAAAGGAGGCAACCTACCAGAACGACATCCAATAAAGCAAAAATAAGACCTAAAGAATAATTATAAAAACGAATTTGCGGATGAGGCCAAAAAAAACATAGAATCTAATAAAGGACCATACATTACATGGAGACCTCTCCCACGAGGAAAGATTCTATATATCTCCCTCCCCAAAGACCACCATAAAATAATACATCCTCCCGCTTTCATTTCTCTTAAAAGGGGGATGAAGGAAGCACTCCATAATCATCTCTCTACCACTGCCTGGCCAATGACAAACTAAACTCTGCAAAGAACCAGCTCCTCAATATCTTCAGTCGCTCTTCGATAGAGAATGCAACACCATGACTCCACTGTCCTCACCACTCTATCTAAGGTATTGCCTTTTTCGTGTAAAACTTGCCAAACATAAACTTAATATTCTTTGGAATTTTCAACTTTACCTTTAATAATGAGCATCTATCATCTTAGGCATACAACATTCCCAAAAATACATCCCACCCTCCCCCCCCCCCCCATACAGATCATTTCTATTTGTTAGTGATAGCTTATATCTTATTCAATTTTTCATGATAAAATCATGCTTCCTACATTCAGTTACGTGTTTTGGGTGAATTGGTCTGTAAATGATCAGCGGTGGCAAGTTCTACTTATACAATGATATTGAACAGGATTTCCATTTCATACCTTATCCTTTGTCTTTTCCTTTTTAGATCGTTGGAGAAGAAGTGCTGAGGATGGGTTTCAGAGAATCTTGGATTACAAAGTCTTATCTGGAGATGATTCTTGAAAGAAAAGGTCTAACAAAAAGTTTCATATTTGGTTTTTCATAATTTTTTTGGCTCAGGGGTTATTTTCTATGGCACACTTTTACATCCCTTTAAACAGTAGTGTTTTTTTTTGGGTAGTTTTCTTCATTTTTTTCAGATTTAATTCCGTTTTTTACTTACTATTTGTAGCCTCACCTGCAGGTGTACCACGGTTAAATACACCTCCACTTCTACCAAATACATCTGTGGCTAATAACCGAGAAAAATTTGTCATTGTTCCAAGGCCTATCCGTGTTACTTCGAACCCTGTTTCTCGACTTGAGGATCTCTCTCAGCCCTGGACTCGGTCTCCAACAAAATCTCAAATGGAACCAGTAGTTGCAACATGGCAATTTATTAGTCCACCTAGATCTGATAGTTTAGTGACCGGTATATTTCCTCAAGTTTTAGCATTTATCTAATTAGTTATACATGGATGCTCCACTAGAATATTACATGTTTTGACTACTCTCATGAAGCAACCACAGATCCTTCCTCTTTCAGGGACTCTACAAGGCTTGCTCCGATGCCTGATTCATGTGACCTAGATAGAGGTTTGCTTTTAGCTGTTCAAGCGATTCAGGTAATGATGCTATATGAGTTGATAGGGAAGGTTGAGAACAAGTCATAATGTTCTCCATAGTAATTGCCGATTTGGTATTGTTTCAGGCGTTAATGGAGAATAAAGGTGTTCCTGTTATTGTTGGAATTGGTATGTCATGTTTACTATATGAGTAGATCTTTTCTTATTCCCTTTAGATGTCTTGGGGTTCGTGAGGCAATTGTCAGATCAGTGTTTTTTAGTGGCTTGATTTTTGTATCCTCATGTTTTTTTGTGTTTTTTTATATATGAAACATAAACTATTACATGTCTCATTTTTTATATGAAATAGATTACAAAAGGAAGACCTTTTTAGCTTTACTATTTTTGGGCTGAAGATCAATAGAGGCAAGTGCTCATTATAAGAGTTGAATTTTGACTTAGATTAGTTGAGCATTTAGTCTAATATGGTCTACTATGTCCTCTTATCTCGGTTTCCCCTTAATGCATAAGCCTATCTAATTTTTGGAGCTTGTTGTGGATAAGGTGAGAAAAAGGCCTTCTTGGAAGAGGTAGACTGACCCTTGATTTAGTTTGTGGGATTTCTAGATACTTCCTATATACTCTTTTTTAGGATTCTTGTATCCGTTGGTAAAAATTTTGGAAGGGAATTAAAAGGAAAAATGGGTTCACTTGGAAACTCGTCCCCTTTCATGTGGAGCTCATGTGGGGTCAACACACTTCGAAAAGTCTGTGGAAAGGCATTGCTAAGGAATACCTCTATTTTTTGCTTCATTAGGGTGGTGATAGGAACCTTTCTTGGTATTGTTAAAGTATATAGTGTATATATAAGTATATATATATTTTAACCATCATGGAGTGGCTCAAGTGGTCCATGATGACCTAGGAATTAATTTCCTACGGGTTTCTTTGACATCCAAATGTTGTAGGGTTAGGCGGTATGTCCTCTGACATTAGTCGAGGTGCGCGCAAGCTGTGGCCTGGACAGTCACGGATATAATTTTTTTTTTTTTTTTTTGATAAGAAACGATATGATAACTTCATTGATAAAGAGAGATTGTAATCACTAAAGGGATGTAAGAGATGAACCCAAAAAATAGCCAAATACAAAATAGATATAAAAAATTTAATAGGAGGGACAACTATATCTTTGAAGACCCTGTTGTTCCTTTTTGTATATTATTTAAGTTTGTCTTTTTTATAATTGTACCATCTATGCGTTTCCTTGTATCTCTAGGTTTACTTGTATTATGTTAGTCTTATCAATAAAATACGACAATTATCTTTTATTCATTAAAGGTTACATGTATTATTCAATAGGAAAGTTTTAAGAACTCCCCAATCTCCTTACAAAGCTTAACCCTTTACAAAATAGTATTTTCTATCATTTGCTGAGCTAGTGCTTGTATTGGAATCTAGCCTAACTAACTCACTAAAACTAAAAGGGTCTATTATTACCCAGCCCTAAAATATTCACTTGGTCCTCAAAGTGTTAGTTACCAGAGAACTGACAAAAAAAAAAAAAATGAAAGACAAAGAAATAAGAAAACAATTTTGGCGCAACGACAGTGACTATAGGCGATGATAGTGAGGGTGGTGACCAAAGGCTGTGGCAGCAATGGTCAGTGATGTGAGCTGGGTTGAAACCACCTGACTTCGTAATGCCAGTACTAGGCTCATTTGGCATTAAGGCCATTCAAATTTCGGCCCATCCTTCCCCATGTGCTTAGTTTTGCCATGAGTTCCTATAAGCCTACGAAGCCCAATTCTTCCAATTTTAGAATTTTGGGTTCAATAGATGAAATGTCCAATTAAAGGAAATTTTGGCCCAAGTTCTGTGTGTCTTCTTCTGTACGAAAGTGGGGATTATCAGTTGGGTCATGTACTCTGGTCGGGCCACTCACACGGGTCACTTCGAACGAACTATTATGGGTTTGTGAAAGCAAATTGTCATGTAGATTAGATGAAACAGGTTCGTGCTCAGCTTATCCAAGTCGTGATTTCACGATAGAGATTTTCGCAGTTTCATCTTATTCTTCAATTTCGTTTCTGGACACTACTTACCGCTAATAAATAACATATTGTCCTCAAGTTGATGAGAAATGATTTTTAGTTACATTAATTTTTTTAGAGCATGTTACTTTTTCTTATACTCCCCAGAATGATTCCCTAGGCTACTATTGCAGGTGGTCCAAGTGGATCAGGGAAGTCTAGTTTAGCTCATAAAATGGCTAATATTGTTGGATGTGAAGTAATTTGCCTTGAGAGTTATTACAAGTCAGAGCAAGTGAAGGATTTCAAATATGACGATTTCAACACACTTGATCTGTCACTCCTATCCAAGGTTGAAGATGTTTGTGTTTTCTGCTTTTGTATGAAATGCTCATTTTTTTGCTGTTTCCACCCTTTAAATATTTGTGGCCTCTTTGTGAAGCTCACATTTATTCTTTGTCATATGTTTCTTTTCAAAGATTGAATAAATAATGGTTGAAAGTCCTAATTAAGTTAAGAGTGTTTCTCTAATAAGGGTATTCTTGTAACTTATTTCCTATTTCTCCTTAGATTAGATTATTAAGATTTGATTTAGTTAAGGTATCTTGTATTCCTTTTGTATAGCGCTGTATTGTTTAGAAGATGTACCTAAATACATGATACCTTAACTAAATCAAATCTTAATAGATTATCTAAGGAGAAATAGGAACTTAATACAACTACACGAATACACTTACTAAAGAAAAAACCTAATTAAATTAGGACTTACAACAATAACTAATGGCTCGAGAAGGAAAACCTCACTTAGGTTTCTCAAGCAAGAGTATTATATTTGTTGGCCATGACAAAATTATTTTTTAAAGAAAATACATTCTGAAAATTATTTTGCAGTTGTCTTACACTTGTTACTTTTATCATGCATTTTCAGAATATTGATGACATGAGAAATGGTCGAAGAACAAAAGTACCAGTATTTGACTTGGAGAATGGTGCTCGAAGTGGTTTTAAGGAGCTTCAAGTTTCCGAAGATTGTGGAGTGGTCTGTTATTGTTGTCTTTTATTTCACTTTTCTCTAACTTAAACGGAATATCAAAGGTTCAGAAAAGGGATGCCATGCGTAGAGGGTGGGTTTGTGAATAAAAACTTCTTTTAATCATGGATTTGGTAATTCCCTTATTGTCCGGGTCCCAGCTTTTGGATTGGCATGGGTGCCCCTGGTATGTAGTGGAGTCAAGTATAATACCAAATGATAAAATATTAGCGGCTCTGATTTCTTGGGCATAAAAAATCATAATAAAAAAGTAATAGAGTGAATGGCTTTCTTGATTGGTTTTTACACATAACTAGTTAGCTACGTTAATTATTAATCCTTCTACTTCCTACCGTTTTCCTTTTTAAGGAAACTACACACATATGATTTGTAAGTAGATATGATGAGTCACAACGAGTGGATATAGTATTGCTTAGCTATAATTTTTATGAAGCGGAATATTTGCAGTTTGAATTATAATCAATAATTAAAATTTTATACTATTGGCTAAGGTCTGGAGTTTCTGAGTAACACTTGCTCACAGCTGTGTTTGAATCTTCGAGTGAGCTTATTAAGGAAAACTCTTGATATCTTTAGAGTCTGGGCCTAGAATGGATCCAAACTATAAGAAAACTAACCTACTGAAATTTCATAATTAATAGTCATGCCTTGGGATGCAAACTACAATTTTGGTGTTGCTTACTTTTGGTGCCATTATCAAATTATTCTTCCAAAGGTTATATTAGTCTTATTTTCTGTTCAAATTATAAATTTTCTTAGGATGAAGATGCATGAACTCCCCGTATATACCTTTAAGATAGTAGTATTCTTCTCATTTGCATTCTTAATCTTCTTCCAATTTATTATCAATGTACAGAAGGGTAAACTACCTCATGTGCTAGGCTTGATTAGTACTGTCAGAGTACTTTCCTCTAGTCTACAAGAGAGAAATAAATAAATTTTGTTGGCAATTATCACCTCTTGGTTCTGTTGAGTGGATAGGACTTATTGTTTTTCTCTTACCAGATCATTTTTGAAGGAGTTTATGCTTTACATCCGGATATCAGGAAATCGCTTGACTTGTGGATTGCTGTTGTAAGAATGAAAATCTACATTTTTATGGGTTATTACCATAGTTTTGATAGGTTGATTTATTTTCTGACGTCTGTCTCAGCATGCTTCAAAATATTGCTTTAGGTCACATTTTATTCTTTTTCATTTTTTTTGTGAAACAGGTTGGAGGTGTTCATTCTCATCTTATTTCTCGAGTCCAAAGGGATAAATGCAAAGCAGGGTGCTTCATGTCACAAAATGACATAATGATGACAGTTTTTCCTATGTTTCAGCAGTACATTGAACCACATCTTGTTCACGCACATGTTAGTAGACATGAAATCATCTAAAATTAATCCAATCTCAGGCTTCGCTAAATTAAAAAAAAATTGCATGTTTTTGAGATTTTAGCTGTCTTTGAACAACTTTAAATGCAATTTTTATCCTTTTATAAATCTCAAAGATAATATTTGGATAATGAAAAGCAATAAATGGATAGATAATTTTTAAATAATACAAAACACCAAATTGGTAATTAAACTTGTAACTTAATTGTGGCCCTACTCCATATGTTATTTGAAAATGCATCTTATGCAATAAGCATCTTTACGTTATAACAAGAAGCAGAATTTTTACTTGGTAAGTGGTTCATAATATCTATTATGATGTCACATTGTTTACTTTCCCTTATACAGCTCAAAATACGGAATGACTTTGATCCGGTGCTTTCACCTGAGAGCTCATTATTTGTGCTAAAGAGTAACAAGCAGGTGAGAGCTTTTCTAGATATAGATTTTGTATTTGTGAAGACCTTGAACTTGATAAACTTTTTCTCTTCCAATTTCAATACAGGTGGTCTATCAAGATATACTCAAAATTCTTGAATCATCCAAGGTTTGCAGTTCTATACAAAATTTCATTGATATATATTTCAGGCTTCCAGGAATCCCTGCAAATGAGCAGTTGACAGAGAGTGATTGTATACGAGTAAGAATATGTGAAGGACGTTTTGCATTATTAATACGGCAGGTTTGTTATGGCCTACATAATTTTCTTCAGCCTTTTCTTTTACCATGCTCATATATGGATTTGATGCGATCTATTGTATTCTTCCTTATCTTGTCCTTCCTTGTTCCTTGAATCCTTATGTCCTTCCTTTTTCCTTGAATCTTATTGTAGCCTATAAGAGAAGGGAATTTCATCATTCAACCTAAGGTGGACTTTGACATTAGTATTAGTACAGTCGCTGGCCTTCTGAATTTGGGGTAAGCTAGAGAACCAAAAATCTTACACTTTTTAGTTCTTGCAAAAAATCTTTGAATTATGATGCAACTGAATTAATTTTGTCTTCAACTTATATGCATATTCTATTAAGAGTCGAAGCGCCCGGTTTTGGGGGTTCGGGGGCAACGCCCCCTAAACCAAAAGCTTATAGGGACCCTAAAACACAAAAATTTGAGGCATAAACCCTAAAAAACTCTAAGGAAACACAAAAGGCCACAAGGCGCGTGCCTTTTGGCGCCCGAGGCTTCATGTAAGGCGCCAAAAGGCGCACGCCTAATTAATCGCGCCTCGCCTTTCCAGGGCGAGGTGCGCCTGGGCGTGCCTTTTAAAACATTGGTCATATATTAACCACATTGAAGATTGTAGTGATCTTGTATTCTGATGGTAAGCCTACTTAATAAGCCTTTAAGGGATTTGGGATTTAAGTTGGTACTATGAGGACTAATATCCCAATAAAAACAAGTGCTATAAAATATTTTAGGTGTGCAATGGGAAACAACTACTTCGTGGGAAAGTGAACACGGTAAGATAGAAGAAGACATTTTATCAATCAAGAAGCAAGTTGTAGAGACTGCATGAGTTCAATAATACTTTGGAACATGCATTTGAAAGGATAATGCTCTAGCAATTTCAAGCCAATGTTAATTTTTTCGTTCAACCGACCCCAATGTTAAAAAGGCTATGAGCACGAGACCAAGTCAAAGAAAAGAAAGAGGCAAATATAAGAAAAAAGACAAAGAAAGTGAGGATGAGACTTATTGTGTCTGTTCCAAGAACAAAATATGACGATCCATTTGCGAAAGTGACACTCGGAAATGGTGCCAGTGACAAATAGGTAGAAAATAAGCTAGAATACATGTCATGTGGGCTATGACACTAGAGTCTATGACCCATTTAGTAGGGGAGGTAAGAAGATAAAGATTCACATTATCTGACTCAATATTGGTTACAGTAGGATTTGAGAAGAGAAAATGTAAACCGGTAAAAGTCACATCTCTGCTCAATCAAATTTAATTCATGATGCCTTTGATTGGACTAGGTGGCATGCCTCATCTCTCCGCTAATTACTATATACCACTTTCTCAATTCAATATAAGATCCTATGTTGGCCTTATTTGCCATAAAACCAACTGCTGGTATCAAATTCTGAGTTTTGACTTTTACCTACAAGTTACAACACACTCCCGTCTCAAATTCTTGTAAATATCTCAGTCTCATCATGATCTCCCAGTCTGATAGGGAGCCTTATATAGAGATTACTAACACTCAAATATGTTCTCTAATCAATATGTAATGGAGTTCTTTATAACAATTCAAACAATAAAGTTTTTTAATTAATGTATAATTTTTAGCCAAGATGCAAGTCTTTTGGTTGCTATACTGTTTAACCTGGTTAATTGAATATATGTTTACTTATTTCCTGTTTTTCTTCTTTGATATTCTTGTTACCGTTCAATGTTTAACAGAGTATTACCGCTGTTTTTTTTTTGTGAATATAATATATGTGTTTTCCTTTTTTTTTTCTTTCTGCCGCCAGGTATCAAGCTATGGCTTATATTGAAGCATCTGCGTACATATACCAAGATGGGAAGGTATATTACTTGCATTCATATATATATATATATATATATATATTGCTTTTATTTTTTTATAAACTAAACTTTTTATGTTTTTTTTAAATCAATTTTTTTTTGTTATAGTCTCTCAACTCTCAATTAGTTTTTTTATTTTGTTTAGAAACTTTGTTTATTTTTAGTTTCTACACTTTGTGTTAGAAATATTTTGTTCTTACCATTCATTTTTAATGAATTATTTAAAAAAAGTATATATTATTTTCTATACATGACCTTTGAGTTATTGGCTGTGGTATCGAGGCTTCAAGCACTTGTTTGTGGTAGAAATCTATAAAGAAAATAAATATGTGTCTATGTTATGATGAATTGATGATATTAAATAATTGTAAAGAGTAAATAGCATAGGTCTAAAATAAGTTTTATACAAGGTTGCTAATAGGTCATGTGTTGGAATTCCTGTTCTCCCAATTGTTGTTGAACTAAAAGAAAGTAATATGCAAGGTTCAAAGGAAAACAAAATATTTGATAATTTAGAGATCAAAATAGAATTAGTGTGACAATTCATAGACCAGGTCATTATAGAGTTTCATGCAAAAGATGCATTTGCATATCGTGGTTAATTACTTCAGTTATTTTATATATATGTTAGCCAACCCTTTTCAAATATATTAGAAGTTTGACATTTGTGTCCTTTTTTAGATTCTAATTGAGGTTGACCATTTACAAGATGTTCCTTGTCCTTACCTACAAATAAAAGGGGTTGATAAAAAGGCTGTTGCATCAGCTGGTTCCAGGCTTCAACTGAATGATTCGTATACTACAAAGGTTATGCTTTCCTACTTGCATATTGTTCTTTGATTTGTAGGATTTCTCCATTTGTTGCAACTCTTTAATCACAGAATTATTGCTGAAATTTCCTTTTGGTTTGGGTGAATGCACTTTATAGATATATTTATGATTAGTTTTTGGAATGTACCATATTGTTGTTCCAGACAATAATAGGAGACAGAGCTATCCAGTGCTATGCCAAGTTATAAAAATGTAACAATATATATGATTTGGTTCTCCTTATATTATAGTTTGGGAGTGCTTAATGGGGACGAGTCTATTGGGAGTCTGATAGGATCCAAACTAGCACAAAAACATCATAGTGAAATATAGAAATAGGAATACGAGATAAGCAATTAATAGGAATTTGGAACGCCCCTTCTTTAGAGTAAAATCTCTTGAGCCCACCAGAGTTCACTCAATATATGTATACATTTCCCGCATTTGACCTCTTTTATTTATAATCAAACTACTACCTAACTAATTGTTTACATACCCCAATAGTAATCCTAATTCCTCTTAGGTCAAACTCACTCTGTTATTTCTGCAAAATATGTCATTTGAGTTACAATTTACAATGGATATGTCTCCATGGGGTGGTGCAGTGATTGAAAATTTGGGCTTTGAGGATATGTTCCCCTTATGATCCTGGGTTCGAAACTCACTTGTGACATTACTCCTTCGATGTCTCCGGTACTTGGCCTAGGGACGGGCATGGTTACCCTTGTTTCTAAAAAAATTTACAATGGATATATTTCAAATTGACAGTTCCCTTTTTCATTTGTAGAGCTATCTTCATATAGTTTTGGAAAGTTTACCAGCGAATAGGAGTTCAGGCCTAATCCATGATCATCAGGCTGCAAGGCTGCAAGAACTTGTGGAGTTTATTCAATCTCAGGTATAAAAGCTGTTTTTTTTCTTCTCCAAAATTGTACATGTTATTGCAACTCAGGTTTTGGAACATTCTATCAGCTGATCCTTGATTGTTCTTATTTAAGGGAATTTGTTATAATTGAATGTTAATTAACATAGTTAGAACAAGCATCATTTTGTTCAATGCATAGTAGAGGTGTTACCGAAGTCGGTTTAGTTCGGATTTGGCCAGAACCACATTTAAACCAAACCCAAGCTGACTTTCTGATAAAACCAACCTTATTGCAATGGCTTCCAAGATGGGCAAAAGTTGAACCAATACAATCTATATGAATTGAATTAACCAATTAATTATCAGTTTTGATTTGCACTCCTTTATGTTTCCAGTCTTGAGAGTTAATGTTTGTAATAATATGCTCCTTGAGAAGCCGACCTTTAAAAAAAACTTGGGAAAAGTACTTTGTTTTGTCCCAAGTTTTGGGTGAAGTTTCTATTCAGTATTTATGTTTCAAATTTAAATACTTTTACCTTAATAATGTTCAGTTTTAGTCTTTAAGATAATAAAACCATTAATTACCTAAGAGAATCTTGGCTAGGATGATCAATGATGATTAGACTAATTTTACATTCAAATATATTGAAGTGATTATTTTGGTATTGGATGAATTTAATTTTTAACATAAAATAATTGAAAAAAAAAGCAAACTAGAAATGACACAAGATGACTAAAATCGAGCGAAATGTCAGTAGCCAAATGTTTAGTTTTGAAATATTGCGACCAAATAGAAACTATACCAAAAATCTAGGAACTAAAAAGATAATTTTCCCAAAAAAAACTTCCTCATTTTTGGGTCTTCTGCTGGTTAGGCTATAGCATTTGTTATATTCCTTTGTAATTTTATCATTTCTCCCATAAAATAGTTATGTTTCATTCTCCAAAAGAAAAAAAATTGTGAAAATGTTGATACATACTCCATAATTTGTGGAAACATGATTGGAACAGGGTAGTAGTATAGCTTCAGAATCCTCTCCTAGTAGAGAGACATCAGCCCCATTGGATGGGATCATTGAAGACATGCAGTCCAGAATTAGAAGGCTTGAAAGATGGCTTGCAATTAATACAGTAAGGAGGACCAAATCATTTCTTCCAATATTTCATTTACACTAATAAACACTGCTCCTTTTAAGAACTTGAATATGTGATTTTGGCAGGTTTTGTGGACCTTCTTTGTTTCTGCCCTGGTCGGTTATTCGCTCTATCGAAGTAAGCGACTGTGACCGTGTTTTTTTTTTTTTTCCGAGTTACTCGAGCTTACCTCCCTCTTTCTATGCGTTGTTTTGGCGAAGCTTTCGACCGGGTATACACAAATAACGAAAGAAAATAGGTTATAGTTGTGCTAACCACAATAGCAACTTGTACAAACTCATTCTGAATGTGTATTGAGTCTTGATGATTCATGCTTTCTTTTGGAAGGTTTTATTTATGGGATCATTATGGTATGGTTTCCATTTTAGATGGTGTATAACATTTTCATTTGTAATATAAATGCCAGTGGCACCATTGTGTTCATGCCAGTGCCACATTTAACCCACACATTGTTGTTTCTTACATTTTCATGTGAAATTTTGGATTTTACATTGAAATTGTGTTCTTTCATCCATGAGACTTGGTTTCTTTAATTTCTTTAATTCTAGCATTTTTTTTTAATTTTTAATTTTATATATAATTTTTAAGTTTTGAGTTTTTATTTTTGGGTTTTTTATTTTCTTACTCTTTCATATCTCACAAAATTATAACCTATTTGGTGACTTGTGTTACCAAGTGACTCCTTACTAATTCAATTTCGTTACTATGACTAATAGTTACCATCGTGTCTTTCTTCAAGTGCTGTCGTTAGAAATTGGTGTTGCAATATTGACCTGAATAAAGATGTCCATTTTTCTCATGGAGCCGGGGCCCGTGGGGACCCGTTCCTATAGGGGCGGTGAATGGGGGAGTGAGTGTGGATGAAAAATTCCCCGCAAACTAAATAAGGATGGAGACGGGGAATGTATTCCCTATCCCCGTTTCTCCGTTCCCCGCTCCGTTCATATTTTATCTATGTATTTTTTAATTTTTCTAAATACATTAATATATATAAAGTAGTAAAAATACTTATTTGGATTAATATTTTCCTTACCTAATTAATTATTTAATTAAAAATTAATAAGCATTTTTTTAATATTGAAATTTTTTTCTAAGATTTAGTGAATTGAGTTAACAATAGAGAAAGTTTGTAAGAAGTTAAAAATAAAAAAAGAAAAGAAGAAGAGCTAAATGGAGACTAATTCCCGTGCGAAATCCAATCCCCGTAATTTACCCATGGTGAAACCCCGTCCCGTTCCCTGCAAAATTTTATGGTAAATTTCGCGAGGATGAGGATTGAAATGAGTAGCGGGGATGGGGACGGTAAAGCCATCTCCGTCCCCACCCCGCCTCGTGGACATCTCTAAACTTGAAGTCTAGGTACTAACTTCAAGTATCGTGATGCCTTGCTAAAACAGCTCCGAAAAAGAAAAGAAAAGCGTGCTATGTTGGCTTTCGTTTCGTTCTCTTCTTCATTTTAGCTTCATAATGGTACATAAGCTCAAACTTTTGTAAATTATACAATTTAAACATAAAAGAGGTGAGGAAACACATGATTTAGACCATTTTATTAGCTCGATTTTAGCCTGATGAACTCACTTTGTTCCTAGCTTTCTTAGAGAGCTTAGGAGCTTAACTGGAGGTGTCTAACTCTAATAGCTTTCCCTCTCCAAGAGACTAGTGTAGTCAAATATCAAACGTCCTTATATAACATTCTTGCATGTAATAAACCTAAGATAAAAGACTAAATCACAAATTGACACGAGGGTGTGCTTGGGCACCCGTTTATGTAAACGGCCGAGTTGGTTATAATAACCAAACCGACGTTTGTCCCACCGTTTATTATAAACAGTAGTTATCTAAACCTGCGTGCCCGTTTATCTAAACTTATGTGTCCATTTATCTAAACTTCACATACATTACTTTTTGTTACATAACCACCCCCTCAAACACAATTTATTATAATCCGTGTTATAATAACTTGTCCCTCAAATATCATTTATAATAACCCACCGTTTATCATAACCTTCCGTCTATCGTAACCAAACTGGTGCTCCAAACACACCCTCGAAGATGTTAGTGGCCACCAAAGTAATTTTAGTTTTACTAGTTTCCTTATCATTTTTCTTTCTTAGATTATTCCAATCCTCTATTCAGTCCAGAAGTCACAAGCCAACTAAAGTGTCTAACATTTGTTTGGATTGCATCTATGGGGATTGACCCGGCTCACTATCAAAATACAAACTATTATTGTATGTTCTTAAAGTGAATTGCCCTGCATTTTATCGGTTGGCAGTTGAGGTTTGCTTATGCTAAATGGGACAAAGTATAGTGAATTGATAAGACGATCCGTGAAGGTAAAAAACGATTTCGTTATTAGGGCAATTTAGGATATGTCGAGATTGCAAAGCGATATTTCTAATTTGATGGTAGACATTGATTTATATGATTACAACGTTTCATGTATGTGAAAATCTTGATCTAAGGGTCCGACTAACAACTATGACACTTTATATGGGACAGTCAAGTAAAAAAGGACTGCCCATGCAAAATCTTCAAATACTTTTAATAAATATAGGAGTATGTATACAAGTTTGACTTCTATCATGAACAAAAGTTGGGTTTAGTTCTTATGCTTTAAAACTTTTTAAATGAATTCTTATGTTCGAAGAAAATTAAAAATTTGATCGTATGATTTTAAAACTCGATTTTTGCTTGATAAAACATAAAAAACAGTACTTGTTATTTATAATTATTGTTAGTGAATTTAAATACTTAAAACTTTGTTAATCATATGTGCTAATAATGATCATAATTCAATTCAACTCACGAATTTTTTTAACAAGTTCGAGTTGTTTGAATCGTTAATATTTTTATACACTCCTACCTCATCATCTAATGGCATAAACAATTTGTTACTAACCACAAGCTCAAAATCCATAACAATTATTGGTCCAATCAACATATATGGCTACGTTCCAACCTTCTCAACATTTGTCCAAATTATTTATTTTTCATAAATCAAAAGCAACATCAAACCCCTATTCCTTCGATGTCTCCAGTGCCTGGTCTAGGGACGGGCGTGGTTACCTTATTCAAAAAAAAAAAAAATCAAAAATCAAAAGCAACATCAAACCCCTATTCAAATATAATCACACCAATTCTTTAAGGTTGGAGAAAACACTTATCAAATAATACTTTCAAAAGATTAATTTTAACAAAAATGATCATTTAACATGAACTTTCTTCAAGCAAAAGGCCCGAATTTTGAAACTCTCTGCCCTATGGTATAAAGAAGGCAAAAAAAAAAAAAAAAAAAAGAAAAAAAAAAAAAACAAAACAAACAAAAAGGACTGCCCATGCAAAATCTTCAAATACTTCTAATATAAGAGTACATAAATTATAAGTTTGACTTCTTTGTAAAAAAAATTGTAGCTTCGTTCTTATTTTTTTTGGAAAAGATACTTATGCAAGGAGCCGATACCTTGCATACAAAAAAAATTACAAGAAAGCCCTTCAATTATTAATTATGGAAGAGGCGTTATAGTTTTTAAAAAGAGATGATTAATCACACAATTTGACAGCATTAACAATAATATCATCTCAAATTTTCATAGCTAATTTCACTTGTGTTTCTCGTTGAAAATGCAGCCATTTCGCTCCAACCAAATCCACCAACAATAGCCACCTATTATATTAACAAGCAGAAAATTAAAAGTTTGTCCCTATAATTTTAAAACTAGATTTTGGTTCGATAAAACCTAAAAAATAGTACTTGTTATTTATTAATTGTTAGTGAATTAACTATTACATACTTAAAAATTTGTTAAGCGTGTAGGCTAATGATGAAATTGTGAGTTAAATAATGGATTAAACAAAAATTTACACAAGTTATCCATGAATAATGAACTTTCAAGTATTTAATTCCATAATCATTACCAATGAAAAAAAAAATTCTAGGTTTTTAAAACTATATGAACTAAATTCTACTTGTTAAAATAATAGAATTATTTTAACTTATTAAATTTTAATTTTTGAAATTATAGGATTCAACTCTAATTTTCTTCCAAATACAAGGATTAAACAAATATTTTATCCTAAATGTATTTTAGACGAGAAAAAATAAAATAAACATGATATTAAAGTAGTGGATAAACAAATCCCTAACAAGACAAGCCATATTGTGCCAAGTCAAAAAGGCAGACAAATCTATCAATTTATTGTCGGTTTTGTAAAATGATTTTCTGAAATATTTTTGCGAAAAGAAATCGATTTGCAAGAACGTTTTAAATGGAGAAATGTTACACTTGCAATTATTGATCTATCCAAGTTTCCTACTTGGCAATAATGTCCAAAAAAAACTAATGATAATTATTTTGTTTTTAATTTTTGGTTTATGGAATTTAAACTACCTACCATTTCATATGTTTTCTTCCATGTGGATATCTACATCTTACGTATTTTTGTAGAAACCAAACCAAATTTTTTTTAAAAAAAAGCTTCCAAAAATTTGTTTTTGTTTTTGAAATTTGGTAAACATTCACTTACTTTCTTTAAGGAAAAATTGATATACTATAAGAAAGATGAGGAAAGATGGAACTGTTCGTATGAAATTTGAGTAAGAATAAATTTAAATTTCTAAAACAAAAAAAAAACAAAAAATAAAAAACAAAATGGTTATAAAACGAGGCCTAAAAAAATTATTCAAATCAATTGATCTTAGAAGGTCCCCTCATTTTCCGATATGAGATTAATTTATTTGAGAGAATGTCAATTTGGACTTAATAACTCCAATACTAAATTAAATAATCTATGCACATTCATCTCAAAACTAATTGATAATGATCGAAATAACTCATTTATTGTATAAATTTTTAGATGATTTCCTTACTTTTCAACTTTCGGATCATCTCACAACCATTTTGAAAGAAAAATGGAATAATTCTATTTTGAAGTTAAATGAATATTTAAAATGTATCGAAGCAAATTAGAAAACCATTCAAAGTAATGGTTTTGGTAGAAAGCATTTTAGGTTTATCATTTTGATATTTGAACTTAAATATATAATTTTAGACCGGATTGATAACTATTTGAGAAACAATTGCATGTTGCTCGAAAAGCATGGAGCTATTATTGTGGCTAAATTTTAGTCATAGATTTTTTATTTTTTTTATTTTTAAATGATTAATTTAAATTTTTTTTAAGAAAATGCTAAAATTTAGCCACACGGTGGGTGCATGTTACCCTTAATTATTTAGTTTTTAAAATTTAAGTTTATTCTTACTTAAATTTTCTACCATTTGTTTCATCTTTTCTATCATATATCCATTATTTTTTTTTAATAAAATATGTGAATGTTAACAAAATTTCAAAAACAAAAAAAAGTTTTTAGAAACAATTATTTTTTGTTTCCAATTTTTTTATTGGTTTCTAAAAATCAAGGTAAAATGTAGACATCAAAATAAGAAAAAAAAAGTACAATGATGGTTGTAGATTTAAATTTTAAAAAGTAAAAATTAAATACAAAATAGTTATCCATGACCACTTAATTTAACCCGTATAAAAAGAAAAAAAGAATTGTTTTTATTATGGCCAAATATCTATCTACTTTATTTTTGTTTTGCTTTATTTTGTTGAGATCTCAATTGTCCCACGTTGAAAAAGTGGAGAGTCCAACATCAATATAAAAGAGATATGGGTTACTTCCCTCATTGTCAATTGGTTTTGAGGTGAAATCCCATATTTTCTAATATGGTATTAGAGCCCATGTCGGTTGTTACTCCCCTCATTGCCAATTGATAACCTGTAAAAGCAACTCGATCTCTACCCACATATCTTGTCGAGACAAGGGAAACACCTTTTGAACCGACATTTTTGCATTAAGGATTGGTAGATCCGCACGTGTACTTAGATTATTGTCATAGAATATTTCTGTTAGACTTTATAAAATATTTGGATATAAATAATTCAAAAGAAATTAATTTTAAGTGGTTATTAATTATAGATTTTGAACGCTTCATTTTTCAAAATTCTCTTCATCATTAAATTACATGCCCATAAAAGTACATTAATACACACTTGATGTCATGTTATGAAATATTAAAAAAAAAGAAAAGAAAATATGCTATGTTATGCCTCTCTTAAAAATTTAACAACAACAGACATCGGGTTCAACTCCACGATTACGAGTTCGAGCCAAGAAATCGGTATTTGACTCTCATATTATTTGAGAGTAGTTATGCCCTCTATGTAGGGTTTGTTGTTCCCCTTTCCCCCACTATGTACTAAAAAAAAATAAAAAAATTTAACAACAAAATAAAAGCATGCCTAAAATGAGTGTTTTTTGTACGTTATGAAACTAGTTATCTCAAGTTTTTTTTTTTGAGTACACATTGGGAGAGGGGGAACAAATACCGATTCTTGGCTCGAACCCATGATGCTGTGTTGAATTGGTTTACAGCCAAACACTAAAACCATTGCGCCACTCACCTATTCGGTAAAACTAGTTATCTCAAATTTTAAGGAATATGAGTACATAGGATTAAAGTAGACATAGTAAATATTTGACTAAAATAATAAAAAAAAACTAAGAATTTTAAAGGTCAATTTTTTAAAAACCTATTATTTAAGCAAATTAGAAAGTATGCAATTGTTAACATAGTCAGGTAGTTTTTTTGTTTTTTTTTTTTAAAAAAATAAACCACAATTAAGAGTGAAAAATTCAAACTTGACACATTTATGTCACTAATTTATTTTTCTTTTTAATACTTATTGTAGTTACATATGAACTACAAATTAGTATAATACATTGTTTTTTTTAATACATATTGAAAAAGGGGACAAATATCAATTGTTGGATCGAACCTGTGACTCTAGTGTTAATTGATTTACAACCTGACAATAAATTATTGGGTCACCGACGACCTATTCCATATTCAATATAATCATACTATCTTAAAGTGTGGCTTAAGGAGGAAATCATTTTTGGACGATTTTACCCCTTAAGTCCTACTCTAAATTACAAATATGTCATTTATTAGAATATAAAAAAATTAAATGCAAATAATGTAGAAAATATTTATAATATCCTTTAGGTTTTCATCCGTAAAAGATAAAATATTTTTATCAAATCTCATATATTTTATGAAGATAAGAGCTTTCAACAATCAAATGAAAATATTTTCAATATCTTTTCCAAAAAAAATAAAAATATTTTCAATATCATTTAAATTTTCATATCTTTATAACTTAGAAAATAAGATATCTTTACCAAATCTCGTAAATTTTATATGACATTCTACATTCTAATTAAAATAATAAATTAAAATTTGCCAATTCTATAAATAGTTCTCTACATTTTGTTTACAAATAACCGTTTCTTTGCTTGGATTTATTTTCTTTGTATTTTTTTTGTTTTTGTTTTTTATAATAAGTTATCTTATTTTTGTTGGACTATTTACCTTAACTTTCATCTAATTTTTCTTTTTTTAAAATAATTTTTGTAGAATCTTTTTTGCATAATTGTTGCTTTCAAAAAAGAACTTGAAGAACTTGAAAAACATGTTCGAAGACTGATGCTAAAGTGCATGAATTATTCAGTTTCAAAAGTTTGGTAACAATGATTTCCTACTATTAGTGTATATATATAGTTTTCTATATTTTGTTTACAAACACATTTGAATTGCTTGGGGTTACGTTTCTTGGTTTCCTTTTGTTTTATAATAAAAAATGTAGTTATCTTATTTTTGTTGTATTATTTACCTTAACTTTCATCTAACTTTACTTTTGGTGCAATAATTTTTGTAGAGATCTTTTGTTGCTTAATTGTTCAGACTTGAAGATGTAGAATTGTTTTTTTGAAGAATGATAAAATTATCATTTGGGTTAAAAGTAAGTTCATAGATGTATACTAATAAATATATTTAGCTTATTTATAATTATAATTATAATAATGATATAACTCTTATAAATTTTATAATTCAATAGTAATTGGTTTATTAATAGATAAATTGAGAAAAAACTAAAAAATATCGATTTTAAAATAAGAGATAAAATTTAATTTCAATGCCATAAATTTTATTATGTTTTTTTAAAAATAATAACACCTATTATTTTTGAAGCTCAAAATAAAATATTAACTATTTTTAACATAAATGTGAATTTTAATAAATTTAATTAATGTGAAAAAATAGTTATAAAATTCAATATTATATTGAAATTATTATTTGATGATTAAATTTAGTGTAAAAATGTAGGAAACAATTTATAATTATAAATAAATATATATAATTTATTATTTAAAACATTATCACGTATAATGCCGTGCTAAAATTCTAGTACATTTAAATGGAAGTTATGGAAACAAATTTGATAACAAAGCTAGAACAAAAGAATGTTGTGTTAAGAATTCACAAATAATGATTGAGTGTCAACTCAGAGTTTAATTAAGATAAATGTTTCCACCAAAAATGTTTGAAGATTAGGATAAATATATGTGGTGTGGTAGGTTATCTTGTTTGGTATCAATCTATTTCAATTTCACGGTTACAAGTTCGAACTAAAAAATCGGTATTTAACTCTCTTATTATTTGAAAGCAGTTGTGCATTTTTATTTATTTATTTATTTATTTTTGAATTCAAGGATCATCCAACAATTGATTAGTGTGATTAATTTAAATAGCGAATGAGTCAATTTTTTGAGAACAAAATAACACCATTCAAGTAGAACATTGGCAAACCTGATTCCACTTAAGTTTATAACACAAAATTACAAATACAATAGTTTGTTTGGTTGTAAACTAGCTCAACACCAGTATCATACGTTTAATCCTGAGAATCGATATTTGTCCCCTTAATATTATTTAGTCGAGGTCTCGCTACCCGGTTAGCAAGTCGGAGTCCCAAGGGCGAGGTCCATGGTGGGGGTTCGGAGGCCACGCTTTCAAAACCTAAACGAAATATGTAATCCGGATCTCATAATCAATGCATCTCTTGTATTAACTTTTCTATTTTATTTGCATGCTTAAATTATAATGCTCTGGATACTTTTAAACCATCTTATAGGAAGTTTCAATAAAGAAGGAAAATGAGAGGTTCAGTCTTTTTTTTCTTCTTCTTATTTTCTATGCAATATTTACATGTTTCTTATGCTTTTTAAAAAAAATCTTCTTTGGTTTGTCTTTAATGCAGATGGTTGAAGTTATTTTTTTTGGTAAAAAAGCTCATATGCTATAGTTAAATAGTATGTAATATGTGATCGTTGTTTGAAACTCAATTTTTTTAGGCACAAACTCAAAGGATGAAGCAGTAAAGAAACACACTTCAAGAATCATCCTTTACTTGTATTTTTTGTTGTAAAAACCTTTTTGAACATTTATCACAAGTGTAATATTATTATTCTTTTGTTTAAGTGTAAATACCTAAAAATCTTTTGTTGAAGAATATTATTTACTTACGATAAATTGACAATATATTATTATCATTAAATGAAGTTTTCTAATATTAAATATTTATCATTAATTGAAGATATATGATTAAAATTAAGAGTCATATTTGATTATTTGGTGATTAAAAATAAGTGGCAATAAATAATATTTATCGATAATGTTTAGATGTCGTTAATAGTGCATTAATGACCTAAATAATATGTCATCTATTGCTCATTGGTGACAAAAAACTAGCGTTATCAAATAAAACTTAATGATGACAAAAAAGTATCATATAAAGCATTTCAATGACACTTACTAAAAAGTATCATATAAAGAGAATAGATGATATGCGATACAATGATTATAGAAAAGTATCATCTATTACATTTCAATGACACTTATTATGAAGTGTCAACTAAAGAGATTAGATGATGTGCGATATAATGATTGCAGAAAAGTATCATCTAAAGTGTTTGTAATACTTTTCTGCAATCATCATATCCGTGTTTTGTAGTAGTGTCCAATTTCTGTTTTCGTAAATGAATTTTTATGTGATTGAGTGTTATTTGTAATAGAGTTTAATGAGAGTACTATATAAACTTGAATAAAATCCTAGTACCATGATTGAGTACATTTTGTATTTTTTGTCGTTTCCTTAATAAAACGTTCTCTCCTCTATCTGTGGATGTAGCTGACAAAACGTTAGTGAACCATATAAATTTTATGTTCTTCTCTTTTCGTCTTTTCTTATATTTTCGATTGATTGTTGATTTATGTTTCCTAATAAACTAACTTATGAATGCAATTATATACCGTTCTTCATATAATTTGCTAAGAAATGAAAGATATAAAAACAGAGGTCATGGTAAGAATCTACTTATATTAAACATTTGTTTTTAGAGAATTTAGCCACAAATCATGAACCACATCAAAATAAAGCATATATATATATATATATATATATATATATATATATATTTATTTGTGAGAATGATGCAAATATTACATTTCATGAAAGTTCTTCGATTCAAAGCAATATTACAAGCGTTATAATCCTCGAAAGATACTAATATTTCATAAAAATAAAACATATATATTACAATTCATGAAAGCATAATAATGGAGTTGCATCATCACACATGAAGATAACTCCTTATTTTCCACACTAATTTAAGACATAAGCAAATAAAACTACATAATCGAAAGCAAAAACAAGATGACTTCACAAGAAAGCATAACTCCAACATAACATATTTACAATGAAAGAGTGGTTTTATTGAGACATAAAAGGTTGTCATTTAAGGTGAGATTCAATGTCCTTTGTGATAATGTTCATGACGTCAAGGTACTTGTAAGGATAAGGAGACCCATCATCAATTTTCTCATATTGCACAGTCAAAACTGCCAAGCTATGTTCAGGACCCTTTGGAACAACTTGATATGTTGCTTTAAAGGTTTTGTAATGATCAAACACATCTCCTTCTAATCCAACTGCAGTCATTGAAAATTTCTCATCATCAAATTCTACTTGTTCTTTCAAAACTTCATTCTTGCCCTCTTATCAAATTGTCACATGCAAAAAAAAAAATGATAAGATTGGTTAGGATAAGAGATTTGTTAAAATAATAACCAATTTCTAACGATAGCATAGCCCAACTGACATGAAGTATATGTACTTATTAATTAGAGGTTATAGGTTCGAACTCTCCAATCAAATGTGGTTGAACTAAAAATTCAAGAAACAGGTTGTTGACAATAAAAACATAGCTCAACCAACTTGAAATATCATGACATAGAAATTATAGGTTTGAATTGTTGAGGAACCCATAATTGAAAAGATGACTACTTCTCTCACTATCAGTTGATTTTGAGATGAAACTTTATACTATCTAATATGCATCAGAGCTTACTAATGCCCAATGGATATTCGATCCAATAAAATGAATTTGGGATCCAATCCAAAGATTATTGAACTAAAAAAAGGATTATCTTAAGAGACATGTTGAGAGTCTCTATCATTATCAATTAATTTTGAGATAAAATCGTATGCTATCTAATATAAAAAACAAGAAAGAAGTATTTGTCAGCATTTTAACTCACCAACTGTGAAATTCCATGTCTTAATGGAGCCATGTCCATGGCTGTCCCAATCTTCTTCATGAACTTCAACTTTTTGAATAACATTGGTAATATTTGGCACATGAAAAGCTTGATCTTTGAAAATTTTATAATACTTTTCTGCAGATGCATTTATTTCTATTTCACTGACAAGCTTTCCCTTGAAAGACATGGTTTCAATGCTCTAAATTCCTTTACAATGTACACTCACACTCAACAAGGTGTCCAATACCTTGCCCTTTTTATACCAAGATTCAATGATTTTGTATTATTTTAAATAATAAATTAATTCAATAACTTTTTTTTGTGCATTATTATTTTGGTAGGGACACACAAAATAGGAATGGAATAGGTATGAAATTTCATGTCTATAATTAATTGTGAATAAAAAAAGAATTTCATCTTTGAACTAAAAAAAAATCATTAACACTAAAATGTTGGGTTATTGTTATGAAAACGGCAATAAACAATCGATGAAAAGATAAAGAAAGTGTAAAGAGAAGAAAAAACAACATACACAAAATTTACGTGGTTCACTAACGTTGTGTTAGATAGTCCATGAGCAGAAAGGATACAAAGTTTTATTAACGAGAAGTGAATACAAAATTACATAATGTCATAATCGGCTAGGATTTAATTTGAGTTTATATATACACTCTCATTAAACCTTATTACAGAATGCGAATCTGTAAGGGCATGCAGAAGTGCTTACGCTGTGGAGTGGGAATCTAGAATGCGCTAAACGAATATGAATTACATTGTTACAATGTGAAAAACGTTTGCACAACAAGGACGTTGCCTCTGTACCCCCACTCGCTAACCCTCGTTGGTTGACCGGGTAGCGTTCAAGACATATCTTAACAATTAACAATTATTATTATTAATATAATTTGGAAAATAAAGATGTGCGTAAAGTAATATTGGTTCTTAGTTTTTTTAAAAAAAAAAAAAATTAAGATTGGTTCTATGTTACTTTAAGGACTAAAAGTATACCCATCAAATTTCTCAAAAAATAAAAAAACGAGTATACACCTCAAAATAAAATACCTTTTACATATAAGAAAATATAAAAATTGAGTTCAGATAACTCTTATTTATTCTTCACAAATATATTCGAAAAAGAAAACATAAAACATATATGTTCTTTATATAAAGGCTTGTTCTTTTACGATTAGGGGTTGGGAGACGGGAGGAGAAGAGAGAATTATTCTAACATAGTTTGTTTTTTTGTATTCTACTCCTCCTCACATATTTAATCTTATCAAACTTTTACTACAATAAAATTATATATATATATATATAATCTCTCTTAAACACTAATTTCCAAAAAAAAAATAAAAAAAAATCAACATCTCTTTTCAAAAGATAAACCTCTAAAAAAGATTTCTAACATCTCCTCTCCAAAACACCAATTCTGAAACAAATACTATATTCTTCTAAATCATTCTAGTTCCCTCCATTTCCTCTTCCTCTTCTCTCCTCTTCCAAATTCCAAAATCCAATTACTACTTTAGACTCAAATACCAGGAGGTGTTTGTTTGTTGTAGTTAAAATAATTTTGGTTAAAATATTATTTTGGTCTCTAGACTATCATCATTATTTTATTTTGGTCCCTTGACTTTCAAATGTTCAATTTTAGTCCCTGAACTTTCATGTTTGTCCAATTTTAGACCATAGACTTTCATACTTGTTCAATTTTAGTCCTCTAACTTTCAAATATTTAATTTTGATCCTTTCACTTTTCAAAATATTTTAAAATAGTCTGTTGTGATTAAAGGAAAAAGGTTAAAGATGGCAAAAAAATAGAAATCAAAATAAAATCTTTATTCTTCTCCTCCTCCTGTGTTTATGCTCTGTTTTACTATATTTTTCATTTTGAAATTTAAGTACATGGGGAAGAAGAAGGTATGAAATTCTAAAAGATCCAAATAATATTCTAAAAGATCCAAGAATTCATAATTTTTTCCTTAAAACTCTTTTGATTGCAGGGATGAAACATGGAGCACAGTGGCAATGGAATATTATTTCAAAAGTTGTTAACTAACCCTTGCCCATCTTCATCTTTAATGTTTTTATTTTTTCAAAAATTGTCAAGGGGAAATATTCAAGTAAGAAAACATATATGATAATTATGTGTATAGGCTTAGAGAAAGGGCTTGACGTGTAACTAGAGAGTAAAAAAATTTGAGTTTTCTAATAATTTTTTACCTTTCCGTATTGGTTACAAATATTAAAATCAAATTATTATGGTTAAAATACCATTTTGGTTCCTCGACTTTAGGGTTTGTTCCATTTTGGTCCCTCAATTTTCAAATGTTCAATTTTAGTCCCTCAACTTTGTTGTTTGTCCAATTTTGGTCCCTCAACTTTCAAATGTCCAATTTTGGTCCCTCAACTTTGCTATTTGTCAAATTTTGGTACTTCAACTTTCAAATGTTTTCAAATTTGGTCCTTAGACTATAAAAAAAAGTTCAAAAATTGTCCTTTGGTCAAATAAATTTTTTATCACTCCTAAATTATTTTCTCTCTCTTTCATCTTTCATAATTTCTCTCTCTAGAAATTTTACCTCTCTTCAATCCACCTCTTTTCCCCTCTTTTCTTTTTTTTCTTCTTTATTTTCTTTATTTTTCTTTTTGTTCCATGGTAGACTATGAATTTTAGAAAACAAAAAGCGACAAATCAAAGTAGGAAAATTATTATTTAGAAAAATTATCTCATGTTAAATAATTTGATGAGATGGATTGAGGAGAGAATAAGAGAAAAAAAAAAGAAGAGAAGAGGATTAGAGAGGTGGATTTAAGAGAGATAAAACTTTTAGAAGGAGAAATGATGAAACATGGAAGAGAGAGAAAATAATTTATGAGTGAGAAAAAAATTTATTTGACGAAAAAACCATTTTTGAACTTTTTTGATAGTCTAGGGACTAAATTTGGACTTTTGAAGGTCGAGGGACCAAAATTGGACAAACAGCAAAGTTAAGGGACTAAAAATGAACATTTGAAAGTATAGGGACCAAAATAGAACAAACTCCAAAGTTGAGGGACCAAAATGATATTTTAACCAATTATTATTTTATTTTAAAAAGAATTTTTTACTTTTAATTAATGCAAAAGTTATGACAACTTTCACTTTCCAAGAAAGTTAAAGTTTCCATAACCTACATCATTTCATCTCATTTACTACTCTATGCACATCCATCATATCACCTCGTTTCTTCTCTACCACACAAGTTTAATTGGTTAAAATATAATCGAACCGACTAAACCGCTTTATATACGGTTCGATCGGTTCGGTTACTTCAAAAAACGGTTCGGCTTCGGTTTTTAAATTTTTTCCCATAAATAATCGGTTCGGTTCCGGTTTTGTACAAAAAACAGAGCCGAATCGAACCGCTTACACACCTAAATTCAAACAACACAAAGTCATGTGAAAAAGCTTTTATATATATATATATAAGAAAACATGGTACTTGTACCTGATCTAGTTCACTATTTTTGTTTACTTGTATATATATTTCTTATTGTTTGAGTTCACTTCTTTATATATTTCAACTTGAATGGATCACCAAACAATTAACGAGAACATACCTAATGCTATTAAGTACAATAACAATGATGAATAATTATGGGTGCATGCGTTTCGAAATTCTTAAAATTAGTTAAAGGAACACATGAAATTCTCACGTAGAAACTTCGCAAATTCATGAAAACATCCATAAAACATATTGAGAGATCAAATACTAAAACAATTATGGGATCTCGTTAATTTAAAACAGTAAAACATGCTAGAGTTCAACAATAATTCGTAAAATAAACAATACGAAAATGCAGTAAAGATGACGTCGTGTTCATGATCTTTGCAACTCCCAGTCTAGCCACCTTGGAATGGGTCCATATCTGAAAAATGTAAATGTTGAGTATATCCAAATATACCCAGCAAGAAGCCCCACTATGGAGTTAAGCATGCAAGCAGAAACTAGTTAGAAGATACGAAAACTGAAGCTATGTGCATTGCACAAGCGTGCCCAGCCTACGGCCGATCACCAGTAAGCAATAACAAGAAACAAGTTGCAAGTAGTTAGCAAAGGCATATCTGGATACTTGAGGCATACATGAATGCTTGCACCCACCTGACCTCATGTCATGGAAACCACGATTGTCGGGAAACACATAGAAATAGAGAATCTCAGGATAGGACATGACACAAACCATATTTGTAGAGACATACATAAATGTCTTAGGGTAGCCTGACCTATGTTAGGGACCTACCACGCTTTCAATGTGCTACTCTGATATCGCATCAACAAAGACATAGATGAATGTCTCGAGGTAGCCTGACCCCTATCAGTAACTAAAAAGTACATCTACAAGAGGTAACATGCAATCCACTTTAAGCAAAGATCTTATAAGAGGCAAGAGCCCACCAACAACTCTAGACAAGCAACAAGCTAAGAGTTTCACGTAGCATCATTAAATAAGAGCATAGCTGTAACGACCCGACCCGAATGGGGTTCTAAATAGGCCATTACCTCAATGCATGCATAGAAATCAACACTAGAATTTGTAATAGGGTTGTTTCGGATTCTAAGTAAAAACCAAAAACCGGCAAGAGTTCATTTAAAAGTCAATACAAAATTCTTGAAACTCATCCCTGTTTCCAAGCACTGCTCCAAGACAAATACATTTCCAAACATACTCGATCGTGAGATTTATTTAAAACATACAAACTTTACAACAATGCTAGAATCCTAAATACATTCGAGAAAACACCCTAGGGCTCCGTGCCCAACTACATGCATTCAGAGGACATTTAAATCATAAACATAAATCTCGAGTTGAACAATGGGTTTCCATGATCACAGCTCCTCCTCCACCATCCCGCCTCGCGCCATGGTTTCTGAAAGATAAGTAAGGGTGAGTAATGAATTACTCAAGAAGAATCCCCAACCGGGTACAATACGATATAAATGGTCATCTAGCGTAAAGATATGCAAGCTATGAATATAAACACAGATAGAGCACATAGCTTAGCCCACACTTGGGCCTCGGATGCCAACTCGTGGTCTTAGTCCGGAAATCAAACACCACACAACACATCACACAAGTCGCCTCTATACGAGAAACAAGTCTCGGCCTCGGCTGTCTCATCGTCCGACGAAAGGTACACCGCTCACAATCCCGAGGAGCTCTCGGTCGGCGCCAGAATGAGCGTAAGCATGCACCGCGTGCTACTCGCAGACTATGGGGGTTGCTGGGTGCGAAGGCAAGCCGCCCATATCCAAATACCACGCCTAACTAAATCTTTGGATCGGTGTCACCGACATAGGGTGTGAGACTCGGACACGTAAACTATGTCACCAACCACCGCACTGGGGGCAAGAAACGGTCGTGGTAGGCTTACACCGTGAAGCCGCCCTTGCCTTAACAGTGGCAATCGTGGGCTCTTGCCAAACATGCCGAGGACATGCCGGCCGCCGGGGGCGCAGGCAATGCCAAGTCATCATCCCGACCGCTGGGGCATTAACAACCGCCTCCTCACCCAAGATTGCGGGGGCCTACCGCTTGGGTTAGCTAATCCTCACGGGGTCCAGTGGACGGAATGACTTGTTCGACGTCCCCGCCATGGATGCAAGGTACTTTATGCATCGTGCCCTGATGATGCTATCTACCCGCACTTCTAACCCGCCCTAGCAAGCAAACAAAGAAACAATTCCATAAAATCCAATACGTGCTCAAAGAGAATACAACGAGCCTAGCATGATACTACGAAGCAAGAAATGTGATACGAGCATGCCGTAAAAAGAACAACCTAGCATGGATTAACATGAGAATTAACCAGAAAGTCATGCTAATCGGGAATTCAGATTAGAGCACTTATCACCAAACATGTCAATAAACACAAACAAGCATACAATCAAGAATCGCATAATATATCGCAGGGTCCACACAACTCCTGTGAAGAAATCCTTACCTAGCCTAAGACCTCTAAACACAAGAAACCTAAGCTGCGATCGAACCCAAGCTAGCTAGCGAGAACCTAACAAAAACAACAATAATTACAATCTAAAGGCCCAAAAATAATAAAACAAACAGGGCTCAGCTCGGGAGCACTCACGAGGCATGGCTGACACGTGAACGGGCATTTGCTCGGGCTAGGCAAAGTAGGGCGCAGTCGGGCGCGCGATCGCGCGCGCGACGCGCTGGTATTGGGCACGCCACGGGCGAAGCGCGCGGCGCCGGCGAGCGGCGCGCGACACACGCGACGGCCGTTGCGCGCGAAGCCGGCCGCGTCCGCTCGGCCGATCCGGAGAGACGACGACGAGGCTGGCCGGCTGGAGCGCGCGACGGGGATTGCTCGGGCAGCTGGGCGACGGGCGATGAGGGCGAGAGCGAGCTCGGATCTGGGCTCGCGAGGGGCTGGCTGGTGTGGCGATCTTTGAGGCGCGACGGCAGCGTATGGATCTCGGCCGCCCGCGGTGGGGCAACATGAGCAAAGCAAATTTGGGGTCAAAAGCGCTAGGTCGGGGGAGAGAGAGAGAGAGAGAGAGAGAGAGAGAAAAAAAAGTGGATTTGGGGAAAAATAAAAGAAAAAGAAAATAAAAAGGAAAATGGGAAAATAAAAGGGAAAAATGGGATTTTAATTCCATTTTCCATCCTTATCCACTTAAAACCTCAAAATCCCATTTCCCGGCTTCCTCCTTCGAGACCCGACCGAAGAAATCCTTTTCAATCAATAAATCTCACTAAACCAACTCCCAAATCAACACCAAGGGCCCGGGCTCGGATCCCAAAGGAAGCACACAACCAACCATCACTTTGCAAAAATCCCAAATCACAACCGAACTTCCAAACGACTAGCCCAAACATCTCGGGACTCGCAGTCCAACCCAAACAAGCCACGGCAAAGGCAGGAGCTGCCTCGAAGCCCTAAAAATCCACAAATCCTGCCTAGGGAGCAAAAAGACCAAAATGCCCCTAAGGGTCCAAACAGCTCTAACGGCCCAACCGAACCACTGAATCTGAACCGGAAGCTCCTCGAGAACCGGGATAGAAAACTGGGCCGTTACAATAGCTAGGGGATCACATATCTCCTTAGATATGAACTGAACTAAGGATCATAGCTCCCTAGACTAAGGGAACACATAGCTGGCTAGATAATAACAGAACTAGGGGATCACACTACTTCCTAGATATGAACCGAACTAGGGGATGATATAGCTCCTTAGACTAGGGGATCGCACAGACCCCTATGCTAAGGGATCACATAACTCCCTAGATAATAACCAAACTAGGGGATCACATGGCTCCCTAGATGAGAGGATCACATAGCTTCCTAGATAATAAACTAACTAGGGGATAATACAGCTCCCTAACTTTCAAAAAAGATATTAGGAGTTTCACACATCTCCCTAGTTTTAAAATGAGGATCAAGTCAAGTTTAACAATCTAAGCATATCAGTAAAGGTAGATCAATAGGCAATCCCTAAAGACAACGATAGGATCTATGTTGCCTACATAATTGCCTCGAATTCACCATGAGCATTCCATACACGATACTCTTACTACAAGAATAGTTAGTCAATGAAAAAAACATGCAACACTAAGCGAGATCTTAGGGAATCACAACAATAATGCGATATTGTTCACACAACATAATTTTGATAGGTGAGCTAGATGCTCATCTAGGTGACGATACAAAAAAATCGAACATATATTAATTACACCACGTATACGGCCAATCATAGATGAACAAGAAACTATGAATCATACATGCATCCATTCATGCTCTACCTAGATCATTCGGGGCATTTCAATCAATAACTCATCATATCACAAAGTCGAGCAAACAAGAATTAATCGTTCTATCTTGCACAAAGAAACAATGTACATACTATAGCTTAGAAGATAACACTCAGTTATATATCATTACGTATATAACTAGTTCATTCAGGGGTTTTAGACACAAGCAATCATGTCACAAGTCAACGAACATTCCTTTCCTATAAATTCTAACAAGTCACTATTCACGTGCTTTTAAGCCACAAAACACATATCATGACAGAACTTCTTACCTTCTTGACGACTTGACTGAACCTCTACGACAAACCACGATTGAATCCCAAGAACCGCCTAAACGAAGATATATGAATAGAAAATCAATAAAACGAACAAACGAAGCACAATGGGCCAAAAACAAAAAGTTCAGCATGCGAACGTGAGCGAGAAACTAAGCTAGTAATGCATCGTTAGAGTGTGGCGGTGATGCTTCACTACAAAACCCATAAAATTTTACCTCTTTTTCTTTGTCTCGCTCTCCTAGTCACAAATCTTGTCTCGGATTTGCGAACGGAACTCTCTAGCTCCATGAAACTACAAAGAGGAAGTGTGTTCTTGAAACTTCTTGCTCTAATCCATGGAGAAATGAATTGATTAAGGAAAAACGATAATGAAAGAGGCTTACCTAGTGGAAATGACGAAGGAAAAAGGGAGGGAGAGACATCGTCTGTGCACGTTTCACCGGATGGAACACAACGGAAAAGATACGCATGATTCCCATGAGATTCGATTGCATCGTCGCTATGCACCACGTGGCGGAAGAACGAAGACTATGATGGAGCTCCTTGGACGGTTGTGATGGAGACATACGCGGGCCTGTGTGGTTTGTGATTGGACGACTAAGGGCACGCAGACGGCCTGGATGGAAGGGAATAGAGAACTCGATAAAATGATGATTTTTCAATTTATATATATATATATATATATATATATATATATATATATATATATATATATATATATATATATATATATATATATATATATATATATATATATATATATATATATATATATATATATATATATATATATATATATATATATATATATATATAGATGTTTGAGGCAAAGAGTGGAAATAATGAAAATGGAAAAATGATGATTCTCTCAGTATTTTAATCATAGACATTCATTCTCTTCATAATCGTATTTTTATTTTCATTCTAATTATTTTTTGTTCTTTTCACAACTATTTTTCATTATAGCTATTTTTCAATTTCCTTATATTTATTATTTTATTTTCTTTCTAAATATTATCTTTGTAACTCTAAACATAAATAGAAAATTTTCTCATAATCATATGACACTTTATATGGGACAGTCAAGTAAAAAAGGATTGCCCATGCAAAATCTTCAAATACTTTTAATAAATATAGGAGTATGTATACAAGTTTGACTTCTATCATGAACAAAAGTTGGGTTTAGTTCTTATACTTTAAAACTTTTTAAATGAATTCTTATGTTCGAAGAAAATTAAAAATTTGATCCTATGATTTTAAAACTTGATTTTTGCTTGATAAAACCTAAAAAACAGTACTTGTTATTTATAATTATTATTAGTGAATTTAACTACTTAAAAATTTGTTAATCATATGTGCTAATAATGATCATAATTCAATTCAACTCACGAAATTTTTTTAACAAGTTCGAATTGTTTGAATCGTTAATATTTTTATACACTCCTACCTCATCTAATGGCATAAACAATTTGTTACCAACCACAATCTCAAAATACATAACAATTATTGGTCCAATCAACATATGTGGCTACGTTCCAACCTTCTCAACATTTGTCCAAATTATTTATTTTTCATAAATCAAAAGCAACATCAAACCCCTATTCCTTCGATGTCTCCAGTACTTGGTCTAGGAACGGGCGTGGTTACCTTATTCAAAAAAAAAAAAAAAAATCAAAAGCAACATCAAACCCCTATTCAAATACAATCACACCAATTCTTTAAGGTTGGAGAAAACACTTATCAAATAATACTTTCAAAAGATTAATTTTAACAAAAATGATCATTTAACATGAACTTTCTTCAAGCAAAAGGCCCGAATTTTGAAACTCTCTGCCCTATGGTATAAAGAAGGCAAAAAAAAAAAAAAAAAAAAAAAAAGAAGAAAACAAAACAAACAAAAAGGACTGCCCATGCAAAATCTTCAAATACTTCTAATATAAGAGTACATAAATTATAAGTTTGACTTCTTTGTAAAAAAAATTGTAGTTTAGACGGGTAAACAAATCCCTAACAAGACAAGCCATATTGTGCCAAGTCAAAAAGGCAGACAAATCTATCAATTTAAAAAATTTTAAAATCTCTTTCTCAATTTATTGTCGGTTTTGTAAAATGATTTTCTGAAATATTTTTGCGAAAAGAAATCGATTTGCAAAAACGTTTTAAATGGAGAAATGTTACACTTGCAATTATTGATCTATCCAAGTTGCCTACTTAGCAATAATGTCCAAAAAAAACTAATGATAATTATTTTGTTTTTAATTTTTGGTTTATGGAATTTAAACTACCTACCATTTCATATGTTTTCTTCCATGTGGATATCTACATCTTACGTATTTTTGTAGAAACCAAACCAAATTTTTTAAAAAAAAAAAGCTTCCAAAAATTTGTTTTTATTTTTGAAATTTGGTAAACATTCACTTACTTTCTTTAAGGAAAAATTGATATACTATAAGAAAGATGAGGAAAGATGGAACTTATCGTATGAAATTTGAGTAAGAATAAATTTAAATTTCTAAAAAAAACTAAAAAAAACAAAAAACCAAATGGTTATAAAACGGGGCCTAAAAAAATGATTCAAATCAATTGATCATAGAAGGTCCCCTCATTTTCCAATATGAGATTAATTTATTTGAGAGAATGTCAATTTGGACTTAATAACTCCAACACTAAATTAAATAATCTATACATCCATTTCAAAATTAATTGATAATGAGCGAAATAACTCATTTATCATATTAATTTTTAGAAGATTTCCTTACTTTTCAACTTTCGGATCATCTCACAACCATTTTGAAAGAAAAATGGAATAATTCTATTTTGAATTTAAATTAATATTTAAAATGTATCGAAGCAAATTAGAAAACCATTCAAAGTAATTGTTTTGGTAGAAAGCATTTTAGGTTTATCATTTTGATATTTGAACTTAAATATATAATTTTAGACCGGATTGATAACTATTTGAGAAAAAATTGCATGTTACTCGAAAAGCATGGAGCTATTATTGTGGCTAAATTTTAGTCATAGATTTTTTTATTTTTTTTATTTTTAAATGATTAATTAAATTTTTTTTTTTAAGAAAATCATTGGCTAAAATTTAGCCACAAGGTGGGTGCATGCTACCCTTAATTATTTAGTTTTTGAAATTTAAGTTTATTCTTACTTAAATTTTTTACCATTTGTTTTATCTTTTCTATTATATATCCATCTTTTTTTTAATAAAATATGTGAATGTTAACCAAATTTCAAAAACAAAAAAAAGTTTTTAGAAACTATTATTTTTTGTTTCCAAATTTTTTATTGGTTTCTAAAAATCAAGGTAAAATGTAGACATCAAAATAAGAAAAAAAAAAGTACAATACATTGATGGTTGTAGATTTAAATTTTAAAAAGTAAAAATTAAATACAAAATAGTTATCAATGACCACTTTAATTTAACCCGTAGAAAAAGAAAAAAAGAATTGTTTTTATTATGGCCAAATATCTATCTACTTTATTTTTGTTTTGCTTTATTTTGTTGAGATCTCAATTGTCCCACATTGAAAAAGTGGAGAATCTAACATCAATATAAAAGAGATATGGGTTACTCCCCTCATTGCCAATTGGTTTTGAGGTGGAACTCCATATTCTCTAATATGGTATCAGAGCCCATGTGGGTTATTGGTTCTCCCAAATTTCGATCCGACCCAAAAATGCTTTGAATTCAAAAAAGTGGGTGTGGACCCCACCCAAGCGGGCAAAGAGTAAGCCAAAGTGGGTATTTCGACCCCAAATTCGGATCCAATTCAAGATGACATTTTCCAATATATGACCTTCGGATCCAATTCAAGATGACATTTTCCAATATATGACCGCCATCTTAGGGGCATGTTGGAGATTCTCATTTGTGGTGCAATTATCCTACATTGATAAGGTGAGTGTACATTAATACACACTTGATGTCATGTTATGAAATATTAAAAAAAAAGAAAAGAAAGTATGCTATGTTATGCCTCCCTTAAAAATTTAACAACAACAACATTGGGTTCAACTCCACGGTCACCAGTTCGAGCCCAACAGACATCGAGTTCAACTCCACGGTCACGAGTTCGAGCCCAGAAATCGGTACTTGACTGTCATATTATTTTAAAGTAGTTATGCCCTCTATGTAGGGTCTGTTGTTCCCCCTTCCCCCACTATATACTCAAAAAAAAAAAATTTAACAACAAAATAAAAGCATGCCTAATTTTTCTTTTGTTATAATAATTTTTGTAGAATCTTTTTTTGCATAATTGTTGCTTTCAAAAAAGGACTTGAAGAACTTGAAAAAAATGTTCGAAGACTGAGGCTAAAGTGCATGAAGTATTCAGTTTCAAAAGTTTGGTAACAATGATTTCCTATATATATATATAGTTTTCTATATTTTGTTTACAAACACATTTGAATTGCTTGGGGTTACCTTTTTGGTTTCTTTTTGTTTTATAATAAAAAATGGAGTTTAGATAACTCTTATTTATTCTTCACAAATATATTCGAAAAACAAAACATAAAACATATATGTTCTTTATATAAAGGCTTGTTCTTTTACGATTAGGGGTTGGGAGACGGGAGGAGAAGAGAGAATTATTCTAATATGTTTGTTTTTTTGTATTCTACTCCTCCTCACATATTTAATCTTATCAAACTTTTACTCCAATAAAAATTAATATATATAATCTCTCTTAAACACTAATTTCCAAAAAAAAAAAAAAAAAATTCATCGTGTCTTTTCAAAAGATAAACCTCTAAAAAAGATTTCTAACATCTCCTCTCCAAAACACCAATTCTAAAACAAATACTATATTCTTCTAAATCATTCTACTTCCCTCCATTTCCTCTTCCTCTTCTCTCCTCTTCCAAATTCCAAAATCCAATTACTACTTTAGACTCAAATACCAAGCTATAGGAGGTGTTTGTTTGTTGTAGTTAAAATACCATTTTGGTTCCTAAACTATCATCATTGTTTTATTTTGGTCTCTTGACCTTCAAATGTTCAATTTTAGTCCCTAAACTTTCATATTTATCTAATTTTAGTCCCTTGATTTTTATACTTGTTCAATTTTAGTCCTCTAACTTTCAAATATTTAATTTTGATCCTTTCACTTTCCAAAATGTTTTAAAATAGTGGTTGTGATTAAAGGAAAAAGGTTAAAGATGGCAAAAAAATAGAAATCAAAATAAAATATTCATTCTTGTCCTCCTGTGTTTATGCTCTGTTTTACTATATTTTTCATTTTGAAATTTAAGTACATGGGGAAGAAGAAGGTATGAAATTCTAAAAGATCCATCTTAAATGTTTTCATCTTTATCATACTGCCCACTTTTATTTTCCTTCCAAGAAATTCATAAATGTTTCCTTAAAACTCTTTTGATTGCAGGGATGAAACATGGAGCACAGTGGCAATGGAATATTTTTTCAAAAGTTGTTAACTAACCCTTGCCCATCTTCATCTTTAATGTTTTTATTTTTTCAAAAATTGTCAAGGGGAAATATTCAAGTAAGAAAACATATATGATAATTATGTGTATAGGCTTAGAGAAAGGGCTTGAAGTGTAACTAGAGAGTAAAAAAATTTGAGTTTTCTAATAATTTTTTACCTTTCCGTATTGGTTACAAATATTAAAATCAAATTATTATGGTTAAAATACCATTTTGGTCCCTCGACTTTAGGGTTTGTTCCATTTTGGTCCCTCAATTTTCAAATGTTCAATTTTAGTCCCTCAACTTTGTTGTTTGTCCAATTTTGGTCACTCGACTTTCAAATATCCAATTTTGGTGCCTCAACATTGCTATTTGTCCAATTTTGGTCCCTCAACTTTCAAATGTTTTCGAATTTGGTCCTTAGACTATAAAAAAAGTTCAAAAATTGTCCTTTGGTCAAATAAATTTTTTATCACTCCTAAATTATTTTCTCTCTCTTTCATCTTTCATAATTTCTCTTTCTAGAAATTTTACCTCTCTTCAATCCACCTCTTTTCCCCTCTTTTCTTTTTTTTCTTCTTTATTTTCTTTATTTTTCTTTTTGTTCCATGGTAGATTATGAATTTTAGAAAACAAAAAGTGACAAATCAAAGTAGGAAAATTATTATTTAGAAAAATTATCTCATGTTAAATAATTTGATGAGATGGATTGAGGAGAGAATAAGAGAAAAAAAAAGAAGAGAAGAGGATTAGAGAGGTGGATTTAAGAGAGATAAAACTTTTAGAAGGAGAAATGATGAAACATGGAAGAGAGAGAAAATAATTTATGAGTGAGAAAAATTTTTATTTGACGAAAAAACCATTTTTGAACTTTTTTGATAGTCTAGGGACTAAATTTGGACTTTTGAAGGTCGAGGGACCAAAATTGGACAAACAGCAAAGTCAAGGGACCAAAATTGAACAAACTACAAAGTCAAGGGACTAAAAATGAACATTTGAAAATATAGGAACCAAAATAAAACAAACTCCAAAGTTGAGGGACCAAAATGATATTTTAACCAATTATTATTTTATTTTAAAAAGAATTTTTTACTTTTAATTAATGCAAAAGTTATGACAACTTTCACTTTCCAAGAAAGTTAAAGTTTCCATAACCTACATCATTTCATCTCATTTACTACTCTATGCACATCCATCATATCACCTCGTTTCTTCTCTACCACACAAGTTTAATTGGTTAAAATATAATCGAACCGACTAAACCGCTTTATATACGGTTCGATCGGTTCGGTTACTTCAAAAAACGGTTCGGCTTCGGTTTTTAAATTTTTTCCCATAAATAATCGGTTCGGTTCCGATTTTGTACAAAAAACAGAGCCGAACCGAACCGCTTACACACCTAAATTCAAACAACACAAAGTCATGTGAAAAAGCTTTTATATATATATATATAAGAAAAGGTGGTACTTGTACCTGATCTAGTTCACTATTTTTGTTTACTTGTATATATATTTCTTATTGTTTGAGTTCACTTCTTTATATATTTCAACTTGAATGGATCACCAAACAATTAACGAGAACATACCTAATGCTATTAAGTACAATAACAATGATGAATAATTATGGGTGCATGCGTTTCGAAATTCTTAAAATTAGTTAAAGGAACACATGAAATTCTCACGTAGAAACTTCGCAAATTCATGAAAACATCCATAAAACATATTGAGAGATCAAATACTAAAACAATTATGGGATCTCGTTAATTTAAAACAGTAAAACATGCTAGAGTTCAACAATAATTCGTAAAATAAACAATACGAAAATGCAGTAAAGATGACGTCGTGTTCATGATCTTTGCAACTCCCAGTCTAGCCACCTTGGAATGGGTCCATATCTGAAAAATGTAAATGTTGAGTATATCCAAATATACCCAGCAAGAAGCCCCACTATGGAGTTAAGCATGCAAGCAGAAACTAGTTAGTAGATACGAAAACTGAAGCTACGTGCATTGCACAAGCGTGCCCAGCCTACGACCGATCACGAGTAAGCAATAACAACAAACAAGTTGCAAGTAGTCAGGAAAGGCATATCTGGATACTTGAGGAATACAGGAATGCTTGCACCCACCTGACCTCATGTCATGGAAACCACGATTGTGGGGAAACACATAGAAATAGAGAATCTCAGGACAGGACATGACACATACCGTATTTGCAGAGACATACACAAATGTCTTAGGGTAGCCTGACCTATGTTAGGGACCTGCCACGCTTTCAATGTGCTACTCTGATATCGCATCAACAAAGACATAGATGAATGTCTCGAGGTAGCCTGTCCCCTATCAGTGACTAAAAAGTACATCTACAAGAGGTAACATGCAATCCACTTTAAACAAAGATCTTATAAGAGGCAAGAGCCCACCAACAACTCTAGACAAGCAACAAGCTAAGAGTTTCACGTAGCATCATTAAATAAGAGCATAGCTAGGGGATCACATATCTCCCTAGATATGAACTGAACTAAGGATCATAGCTCCCTAGACTAAGGGAACACATAGCTCGCTAGATAATAACAGAACTAGGGGATCACACAGCTTCCTAGATATGAACCGAACTTGGGGATGATATAGCTCCCTAGATTAGGGGATCGCACAGACCCCTATGCTAGGGGATCACACAACTCCCTAGATAATAAGCAAACTAGGGGACACATGGCTCCCTAGATAAGAAGATCACATAGCTTCCTAGATAATAAACTAACTAGGGGATAATACAGCTCCCTAACTTTCAAAAAAGATATTAGGAGTTTCACACATCTCCCTAGTTTTAAAATGAGGATCAAGTCAAGTTTAACAATCTAAGCATATCAGTAAAGGCAGATCAATATGCAATCCCTAAAGACAACGATAGGATCTATGTTGCCTACATAATTGCCTCGACTTCACCTTGAGCATTCCATACACGATACTCTTACTACAAGAATAGTTAGTCAATGAAAAAAACATGCAACATTAAGCGAAATCTTAGGGAATCACAACAATAATGCGATATTGTTTACACAACATAATTTCGATAGGTGAGCTAGATGCTTATCTAGATGACGATACAAAAAAATCGAACATATATTAATTACACCACGTATACGGCCAATCATAGATGAACAAGAAACTATGAATCATACATGCATCCATTCATGCTCTACCTAGATCATTCGGGGCATTTCAGTCAATAACTCATCATATCACAAAGTCGAGCAAACAAGAATTAATCGTTCTATCTTGCACAGCAAACATGTACATACTATAGCTTAGAAGATAACACTCAGTTATATATCATTACGTATATAACTAGTTCATTCAGGGGTTTTAGACACAAACAATCATGTCACAAGTCAACGAACATTCCTTTCCTATAAATTCTAACAAGTCACTATTCACGTGCTTTTAAGCCACAAAACACAGATCATGATAGAACTTCTTACCTTCTTGACGACTTGACTGAACCTCTACGACAAACCAGGATTGAATCCCAAGAACCGCCTAAACGAAGATACATGAATAGAAAATCAATAAAACGAACAAACGAAGCACAATGGGCAAAAAACAAAAAGTTCACCATGCAAACGTGAGCGAGAAACTAAGCTAATAACGCCTCGTTAGAGTGCGGCGGTGATGCTTCACTACAAAACCCATAAAATTTTACCTCTTTTTCTTCGTCTCGCTCTCCTAGTCACAAATCTTGTCTCGGATTTGCGAACGGAACTCTCTAGCTCCACGAAACTACAAAGAGGAAGTGTTTTCTTGAAACTTCTTGCTAGAATCCATGGAGAAATGAGTTGATTAAGGAAAAACGATAATGAAATAGGCTTACCTAGTGGAAATGACGAAGGAAAAAGAGAGGGAGAGACATCGTCGGTGCACGTTTCACCGGATGGAACACAGCGGAAAAGATACGCACGATTCCCATGAGACTCGATTGCATCGTCGCTATGCACCACGTGGCGGAAGAAGGAAGAGTACGATGGAGCTCCTTGGACGGTTGTGATGGAGACATACGCGGGCCTGTGTGGTTGGTGATTGGACGACTAAGGGCACGCGGACGGCCTGGATGGAAGGGAATAGAGAACTCGATCAAATGGCTCACATTTAGCCATAGGGCTGGTAGAGATTTGTATGAAGCCGCACATGTTGTGGATGGGCAAGATAAGACGGTTGCATACTAGTTGCGTCTCCCTTTAGGTTGAGGCTGGCTGCTCATGCAAAAAACGAGAGAAAAAGGATAGGGTTATGAGGTGGCGGTTGAAATTTGGTTTATGAGAGAGAGATAAGTAAAAATAGCCTTTTATAATAGTAAAAACTTTCCATTTTTTATATGTTAAAACCCTAGTTCCATAAAAAAACAAAATCCTCACCCATAATTACATTAAAACATGGAATTTTAAAAGTTTTTAAGCAAAAACTTAGGAGAATTAAAATTAAAGATTTTAAGGATGTTACAAAATTAAAGGACGGGTCGAGAAAGAGACCGTCGATCGAATTGTCACAAATATAGTCACTTTAACGGTAATTGCAACTCAAAAAATGTGATAAGCTCAACCAATTTCCTATTTTTTTTAGAAGAGATACCATTGAAGAAATTTAAAAAAAAAACAACATTTTTATTTTAATATCTATTTGAAGGAAATAATATTTTAATATTTGTCATTTTTTTTTCACCATGGATATCAAATCCCAACCTAATGAATTTAAAAATAAAGATTAAAAAACCACCCTAATTAATTTGAATTTATAACTGGTGAAATGTTTTTATAAGAAATATATATATGTATATAGGGTAAATTACTATTTTGGTCATTGAATTATCATCAAAGTTTTATTTTGGTCCCTGAACTTTCAAAAGTCCAAATTTATTCTTTGAACTATGATTTTTGTTCCATTTTGGTATTTAAACTTTGAACTTTCTAAAAAATTTAGAAATAATCCTTAAGTTAATAAAAAAAATTAACCAAGGTTAAAAAAGTATAATCTTTTGCCTCCTCAATAACGATTCCATGCTTCGAGACGTTAAGCAAGTCGTGGTGGAGGATTTGGATGGATTGAGTTTATTTCGCAATTTATGGCTCAAGTTTCATTTAATCCCTAAGTCCTTGAAGTCTTACGACACTGCGAAATTTTAGTAGAAATTTTTATGGTTTTTTTTTTCTTACTTGAAGTACTACACGTTTTGAGGGACGATGGAGAAGAAGAGGAAAATATTTTATTATTATTATTATTTTTTGCCACCTCATACATTTTTAACTCGGTTAATTTTTTTAATAACTTAAGGATTATTTCTAAACCTTTCAGAAAGTTCAAGGATTAAAATTGAACTTTTGAAAGTTTAAGTACCAAAATGGAACAAAAATCATAGTTTAAAGGACTAAATTAGACTTTTGAATGTTCAAGGACTAAAACGAAACTTTGATGATAGATCAAGGACCAAGTATTTTACCCAAGTGTGTGTATATATAGGGAAATAAAACTTACCAACATTAAGTGCTAACGATGATTGTGTAGAGGTGAAAAGAGTGTTGGTTTAAAAAAAAGAGAGAATTGGAAAGAAAAGAAAATACTAATTTCAAATGGAGGCATGAATTATGTGAAACAATGATGGAAATGATGGAAGTTTTGTAAAATGAGTATAAATTACGTAAATGAATGTAGATGTTATACAAAATGATAGCTAGGTTTGAGTTACCTCATCATTTATTATTTAAAAAAAAAAACTCATCATTTATTATAAATAAAAATTATAATACCCCAATTAATTTCCATGAACTCTCTCAAATAAATAAGAACAATAAAAAAACTAATATATCTTTTAATATTCAGATTTTATTCGATAACTTTAGAATTGGAATTTTCTAATTTTTAAACTTTTTTTTTGTTTTTTCATCACTATAAAATAATTTATTTTATTTTTAGCTTCCATAATTCAACTTTGATTAAAAGTAGATAATAATAAAAAAAAAATGAAATTGATAGATGAGTGTAATAATATATTGTTTGCTTAATTTTAAAAATAGCAAACAAAAAATCAAATTGAAACCAAAGTCAAGCATTAAATATAAAAGAACTTACAAATTTCCCCGAACACAATATGGAAAAACAAATTACACATGATAAACTTTCAGCAAAGCACAAGAAAAAAAAAAGTAACAAACATCAACACACACACACATATATATATAAGCAATCATAATAAATATTTGAACCTTTTAAATGAGAATGACAATTATTTAAGTTTCACAAATGACTAAAGACGATGGCTGAAATCAATATAAACATAACATGATGTATAATTTAATAATAAAGAGACTTGAAATTTAAATTCCTCAATCCTAAATATTGTTGAATGAAGGAAAAAGAACACCGACTCTAAAAGTAAAACACAATTTTTACACAAGATAATCATTCTCATCAAAATATTGAAAACATAAAAGAAATCATTCTTTGAGGTGAGATTCAATGTCCTTGGTGAGGTTATTCATGGTATCAAGATACTTGTAAGGATAAGGAGAGCCATCATCAAGTTTCTCAAAATCCAATGTCAAAATTGCCAAGCAATGGTTAGGTCCCTTTGGCACAACTTGATATGTCCCTTTGAAGGTTTTGTAATGCTCAAACACATCTCCTTCTAATCCAATTATTGTTACCGCAAATTTCTCATCATCGAATTCCACTTGTTCTTTGAAAACCTCAGCTTTTCCATCTAAACAAATCATATGCATAAAGAAAGGAAATCAATTAATTATTAAGAACATATTTATTTATATAATGCAATCAAAGTCTTTTATCATTGAGGGTCTATATGATTCGGGTTGGGTAGGGTTGAATGATTTTCTTAGACCAAACTAACTTGGGTTGGTCAAATTCATCAACCCGTCCAACCGCACAAGCGCAACCCAACCCAACTCAACCTTAGATCTTCGGGTTGGGTTATCGGGTTATATTATTCTCCTTTTTTCTATCTAAGATTCAACTCATAAACCCACAAGTCTATTTTACAAAAAATGTACGATACTATATTTCAATCTATTTACTATCTATGTGCATATTCTTTTTTCTAAAGACTTACAAGTATGCTAAGAATTTATTTTATTAATTTATCTTACATACATATACATATTATATATAATATTTTTAGTTTGGGTTGAGTTGGGTTGAATGAGCCAAAAATTAGTCAACCCAAGAACCAACCCAACCAAATCAAACCCAACAAAAACTACAAAATCATAACCCAACCAAGAGCAAAAAAATTATAACTCAACCCAACCGTTACAGTTAGGGTTGGGTAGTCCGGGTTGCTTGGGTTGCCGATTGTTTTGTACAATCCTACTTATGATTAAGATAAATTAAGTTAAGACCTCATGAATGAAAATTGAAAAGAACAAACAAGAGTTAAAGAACACATAAATTTACGTGGTTCACTAACGTTGTCTAGCTCCATTCATAGATAGAAAAGAGAAACCATTTTTTAAAAAGATAAGAGTGCAAAAGGTTCGACAAACAAGACTAAGATTTTTAGAGAATTTACATAGTATCCTAATAGTACATATAGCCTAAAAAGAGATAAAAGCGCACTAACCAATTCAACGATATAAATAAGGGAACAATGCTCTACATTGATATGATGGATTTTAGGTGATAAGGAAATAAAAAAAAAACCAAGAAGACTTTATATCTAAAATATATAGTGGAGTTATGTGGATATTAATACATACCAATGGTGTAATTCCAAATTTTGATGGAGCCATGGCCATGGGTGTCCCAGTCACCTTCATGAACTTCAACATTTTGAAATATAGGAGAAATATTTGGAATATGAGAAACACTTTCTTTGAACATTTTGTAGTACTTCTCAGCAGCTGTATTTATTTCTAATTCACTCACAAACTTTCCAACAAGAGACATTCTTTCAGAATTTTCTTTATTTATATTATCTTTGTAACTCACCCACACATCACTCCCCTATGCCATCCCCTTTATATACACACCAACCTAGCTAATATGATTTTTTTTTAAAAAAATAAGAATTTATTAATTTGGTTCATATAATTGGAAAGAAAATTTTCTTTATTTATTGACATTCTAAATTATTAAAAATCATCAGATATGTGATTGGAGTCCTTCAATTTTTTAATTGTATTAAAAAGGTACTCTTTAATTATGATTTTTTTTTTTGTATCTTATTAAATTTGAAAGAAAAGGAATTGGCTGATTTTTCAACGAAAATGCATTAAATTAATGATTTCTAACCCATTGTTTTACTAATAATACAATATTAACTACATTCTCCATAGACCAAATTTAGTATTTTTCCAATTTATTTCTTTTTTATACTTTTATGTATCATACACACATTGACTATTAATAAAGTTTCTTGTTATCAGAAGGAATAATAATTTATAATATCATGTATCACTTAGTTGTTTACATGTCCCAATCATAAATAGTGTTGAATTTCACAGGTTATTTACATTTTTGTGAACCAATATAGCCTTTATATATATATATATAGCACTAAAGTTCATGCTGCCCATTTTTTCTCATTGAATTGTTACAATCAAATAATTTGAAGAAATTATTGTTGATTTATACGAAAAATACGAGAATAGAAGACTTATTTCAAACAAACATAAGTCATTCAAACAAACATAAGTCATGTAAACTTTTTCTGCCAAAAGAGTTTGAAAACTAATATATATATATATAGATGTTTGAGGCAAAGAGAGGAAATAATGAAAATGGAAAAATGATGATTCTCTCGGTATTTTAATCATAGACATTCATTCTCTTCATAATCGTATTTTTATTTTCATTCTAATTACTTTTTGTTCTTTTCACAGCTATTTTTCAATTTCATTATATTTATTATTTTATTTTCTTTCTAAATATTATCTTTGTAACTCTAAACATAAATAAAAAAATTTCTCATGATCATATGACACTTTATATGGAACAGTCAAGTAAAAAAGGACTGCCCATGCAAAATCTTCAAATACTTTTAATAAATATAGGAGTATGTATACAAGTTTGACTTCTATCATGAACAAAAGTTGGGTTTAGTTCTTATGCTTTAAAACTTTTTAAAAAATATAGGAGTATGTATACAAGTTTGACTTCTATCATGAACAAAAGTTGGGTTTAGTTCTTATGCTTTAAAACTTTTTAAATAAATTCTTATGTTCGAAGAAAATTAAAAATTTGATCCTATAATTTTAAAACTTGATTTTTGCTTGATAAAACCTAAAAAACAGTACTTGTTATTTATAATTATTGTTAGTGAATTTAAGTACTTAAAAATTTGTTAATCATATGTGCTAATATTGATCATAATTCAATTCAACTCACGAAATTTTTTAACAAGTTCGAGTTGTTTGAATCGTTAATATTTTTATACACTCCTACCTCATCTAATGGCATAAACAATTTGTTACCAACCACAAGCTCAAAATCCATAACAATTATTGGTCCAATCAACATATATGGCTACTTTCCAACCTTCTCAACATTTGTCCAAATTATTTATTTTTCATAAATCAAAAGCAACATCAAACCCCTATTCCTTCCATGTCTCCAATGCCTGGTCTAGAGACGGGCGTGGTTACCTTATTAAAAAAAAAAAAAAAAATCAAAAGCAACATCAAACACCTATTCAAATATAATCACACCAATTCTTTAAGGTTGGAGAAAACACTTATCAAATAATACTTTCAAAAGATTAATTTTAACAAAAATGATCATTTAACATGAACTTTCTTCAAGCAAAAGGCCCGAATTTTGAAACTCTCTGCCCTATGGTATAAAGAAGGCAAAAAAAAAAAAAAAAAAAAAAAACAAAACAAAACAAACAAAAAGGACTGCCCATGCAAAATCTTCAAATACTTCTAATATAAGAGTACATAAATTATAAGTTTGACTTCTTTGTAAAAAAAATTGTAGCTTAGTTCTTATTTTTTTTTTGAAAAGATACTTATGCCAGGAGCATACAAAAAAATTTACAAGAAAGCCCTTCAATTAATAATTATGGAAGAGGCGTTATCGTTTTTAAAAAGAGATGATTAATCACACAATTTGACAGCATTAACAATAATATCATCTCAAATTTTCATAGCTAATTTCACTTGTGTTTCTCGTTGAAAATGCAGTCATTTCGCTCCAACCAAATCCACCAACAATAGCCACCTATTATATTAACAAGCAGAAAATTAAAAGTTTGTCCCTATAATTTTAAAACTAGATTTTGGTTCGATAAAACCTAAAAAATAGTACTTGTTATTTATAAATTGTTAGTGAATTAACTATTACATACTTAAAAATTTGTTAATCGTGTAGGCTAATGATGAAATTGTGAGTTAAATAATGGATTAAACAAAAATTTACACAAGTTATACATGAATAATGAACTTTCAAGTATTTAATTCCATAATCATTACCAATGAAAAAAAAAATTCTAGGTTTTTAAAACTATATGAACTAAATTCTACTTCTTAAAATAATAGAATTATTTTAACTTATTAAATTTTAATTTTTGAAATTATCGGATTCAACTCTAATTTTCTTCCAAATACAAGGATTAAACAAATATTTTATCCTAAATGTATTTTAGACGAGAAAAAATAAAATAAACATGATATTAAAGTAGTGGGTAAACAAATCCCTAACAAGACAAGCCATATTGTGCCAAGTCAAAAGGCAGACAAATCTATCAATTTATTGTCGGTTTTGTAAAATGATTTTCTGAAATATTTTTGCGAAAAGAAATCGATTTGCAAGAACGTTTTAAATGGAGAAATGTTACACTTGCAATTATTGATCTATCCAAGTTGCCTACTTAGCAATAATGTCCAGAAAAAACTAATGATAATTATTTTGTTTTTAGTTTTTGGTTTATGAAATTTAAACTACCTACCATTTCATATGTTTTTTCCCACGTGGATATCTACATTTTACATATTTTTGTAGAAACCAAACCAAATTTTTTTTAAAAAAAAGCTTCCAAAAATTTGTTTTTGTTTTTAAAATTTGGTAAATATTCACTTACTTTCTTTAAGGAAAAATTGATATACTATAAGAAAGATGAGGAAAGATGGAATTTATCGTATGAAATTTGAGTAAGAATAAATTTAAATTTCTAAAAAAAAAAAACAAAAAAAAACAAAAAACCAAATGGTTATGAAACGGGGTCTAAAAAAATGATTCAAATCAATTGATCATAGAAGGTCCACTCATTTTCCGATATGAGATTAATTTATTTGAGAGAATGTCAATTTGGACTTAATAACTCCAACACTAAATTAAATAATCTATACATCCATCTTAAAACTAATTGATAATAAGCGAAATAACTCATTTATCATATAAATTTTTAGATGATTTCCTTACTTTTCAACTTTCGGATCATCTCACAACCATTTTGAAAGAAAAATGGAATAATTCTATTTTGAAGTTAAATGAATATTTAAAATGTATCGAAGCAAATTAGAAAACCATTCAAAAGTAATTGTTTTGGTAGAAAGCATTTTAGGTTTATCATTTTGATATTTGAACTTAAATATATAATTTTAGACCGGATTGATAACTATTTGAGAAAAAATTGCATGTTGCTCGAAAAGCATGGAGCTATTATTGTGGCTAAATTTTAGTCATAGATTTTTTATTTTTTTTATTTTTAAATGATTAATTTAAAAAAAAAAATTAAGAAAATCATTGGCTAAAATTTAGCCACAAGGTGGGTGCATGCTACCCTTAATTATTTAGTTTTTGAAATTTAAGTTTATTCTTACTTAAATTTTCTACCATTTGTTTCATCTTTTCTATTATATATTCATCTTTTTTTTAATAAAATATGTGAATGTTAACCAAATTTCAAAAACAAAAAAAAAGTTTTTAGAAACTATTATTTTTTGTTTCCAAATTTTTTATTGGTTTCTAAAAATCAAGGTAAAATGTAGACATCAAAATAAGAAAAAAAAAAGTACAATGATGGTTGTAGATTTAAATTTTAAAAAGTAAAAATTAAATACAAAATAGTTATCAATGACCACTTTAATTTAACCCGTATAAAAAGAAAAAAAGAATTGTTTTTATTATGGCCAAATATCTATCTACTTTATTTTTGTTTTGCTTTATTTTGTTGAGATCTCAATTGTCCCACATTGAAAAAGTGGAGAATCTAACATCAATATAAAAGATATGGGTTACTCCCCTCATTGCCAATTGGTTTTGAGGTGGAATCTCATATTCTCTAATATGGTATTAGAGCCCATGTGGGTTATTGGTCCTCCCAAATTTCGATCCGACCCAAAAATGCTTTGAATTAAAAAAAGTGGGTGTAGACCCCACCCAAGCGGGCAAAGAGTTTATCTCAAGTTTTAAGGAATATAAGTACATAGGATTAAAGTAGACATAGTAAATATTTGATTAAAATAATAAAAAAAACTAAGAATTTTAAAGGTCAATTTTTTAAAAACCTATTATTTAAGCAAATTAGAAAGTATGCAATTGTTAACATAGTCAGGTAGTTTTTAAAAAAAAATAAAAATAAACGACAATTAAGAGTGAAAAATTCAAACTCGACACATTTATGTCACTAATTTATTTTTCTTTTTAATACTTATTGTAGTTACATATGAACTACAAAACTACAAATCAGTATAATATATACATTGTTTTTTTTAATACATATTGAAAAAGGGGGCAAATATCAATTGTTGGATCGAACCTGTGACTCTGGTGTTAACTGATTTACAACCTGACAATAAATTATTGGGTCACCGACGACCTATTCGATATTCAGTATAATCATATCATACTATCTTAAAGTGTGGCTTAAGGGGAAAATCATTTTTGGACGATTTTACCCTTTAAATCCTACTCTAAATTACAAATATGTCATTTATTAGAATATAAAAAAATTAAATGCAAATAATGTAGAAAATATTTATAATATCCTTTAGATTTTCATCCGTAAAAGATAAAATATTTTTATCAAATCTCATATATTTTATGAAGATAAGAGCTTTCAAGAATCAAATGAAAATATTTTCAATATCATTTAAATTTTCATATCTTTATAACTTAGAAAATAAGATATCTTTACCAAATCTCGTAAATTTTATATGACATTCTATATTCTAATTAAAATAATAAATTAAAATTTGCCAATTCTATAAATAGTTCTCTACATTTTGTTTACAAATAACAGTTTCTTTGCTTGGATTTATTTTCTTTGTATTTTTTTTGTTTTTTGTTTTATAATAAATTATCTTATTTTTGTTGGACTATTTACCTTAACTTTCATCTAATTTTTCTTTTGTTACAATAAGTTTTGTAGAATCTTTTTTTGCATAATTGTTGCTTTCAAAAAAGGACTTGAAGAACTTGAAAAAAATGTTCGAAGACTGAGGCTAAAGTGCATGAAATATTCAGTTTCAAAAGTTTGGTAACAATGATTTCCAACTATTACTACTGTATATATATAGTTTTCTATATTTTGTTTACAAACACATTTGAATTGCTTGGGGTTACCTTTCTTGGTTTCTTTTTGTTTTATAATAAAAAATGTAGTTATCTTATTTTTGTTGGATTACTTACCTTAACTTTCATCTAACTTTTCTTTTGTTGCAATAATTTTAGTAGAGATCTTTTGTTGCTTAATTGTTCAGACTTGAAGGTGTGGAATTTGTTTTTTGAAGAATGATAAAATTATCATTTGAGTTAAAAGTAGGTTCATAAATGTATACTAATAAATATATTTAGTTTATTTATATTTATAATTATAATAATGATATAACTCTTATAAATTTTATAATTCAATAGTAATTGGTTTATTAATAGATAAATTGAGAAAAAACTAAAAAGTATCGATTTTAAAATAAGAGATAAAATTTAATTTCAATGCCATAAATTTTATTATGATTTTTTTAAATAATAACACCTATTATTTTTTAAGCTCAAAATAAAATATTAACTATTTTTAACATTAATGTGAATTTTAATAAATTTAATTAATGTGAAAAAATAGTTATAAAATTTAATATTATATTGAAATTATTATTTGATTATTAAATTTAGTGTAAAAATGTAGGAAACAATTTATAATTATAAATAAATATATATAATATATTATTAAAAATATTATCACGTATAACGCCGTGCTAAAATTCTAGTACATTTAAATGGAAGTTATGGAAACAAATTTGATAACAAAGCTAGAACAAAAGACCGTTGTGTTAAGAATTCACAAATAATGATTTAGTGTCAACTTAGAGTTTAATTAAGATAAATGTTTGCACAGAAAATGTTTGAAGATTAGGATAAATATATGTGGTGTGGTAAGTTATCTTGTTGGGTGTCAATCTATTTCAATTTCACGGTTATCAATTCGAACTAAAAAATCGGTATTTAACTCTCTTATTAATTGAAAGCAGTTGTGCATTTTTATTTTTTTTCTTATTTTTTTTTTTAATTCAAGGATTATCCAACAATTGATTAGTGTGATTAATTTAAACAGCGAATGAGTCAATTTTTTGAGAACAAAATAACACCATTCAAGTAGAACATTGGCAAACCTGATTCCACTTAGGTTTATAACATAAAATTACAAATACAATAGTTTGTTTGGTTGTAAACTTGTTCAACACTAGTATCATATGTTTAATCCTGAGAATCGATATTTGTCCCCCTAATATTATTTAGTCGAGGTCTTGCTACCCGGTCAACAAGTCAGAGTCCCAAGGGCGAGGTCCATGGTGGGGGTTCGGAGGCCACGCTTTCAAAACCTAAACGAAATATGTAATCCGGATCTCATAATCAATGCATCTCTTGTATTAACTTTTCTATTTTATTTGCATGCTTAAATTATAATGCTCTCGATACTTTTAAACCATCTTATAGGAAGTTTCAATAAATAAGGAAAATGAGAGGTTTAGTCTTTTTTTTTTCTTCTTCTTATTTTCTATGCAATATTTACATGTTTCTTATGCTTTTAAAAAAAATCTTATTTGGTTTGTCTTTAATGCAGATGGCTGAAGTTCTTTTCTTTTTGGTAAAAAAGCTCATATGCTATAGTTAAATAGTATGTAATATGTGATCGTTGTTTGAAACTCAATTTTTTTAGGCACAAACTCAAAGGATGAAGCGGTAAAGAAACACACTTCAAGAATCATCATTTACTTGTATTTTTTGTTGTAAAAAACTTTTTGAACATTTATCACAAGTGTAATATTATTATTCTTTTGTTTAAGTGTAAATACCTAAAAATGTTTTGTTGAAAAATATTATGTACTTACGATAAATTGACAATATATTATTATCATTAAATGAAGTTTTCTAATATTAAATATTTATCATTAATTGAAGATATATGATTAAAAGTAAGAGTCATATTTGATTATTTGTTGATTAAAAATAAGTGTCAATAAATAATATTTATTGATAATGTTTAGATGTCGTTAATAATGCATTAATGACCTAAATAATATGTCATCTATTGCTCATTGGTGACAAAAAACTAGTGTTATCAAATAAAAGTTAATGATGACAAAAAAGTATCATATAAAGCATTTCAATGACACTTACTAAAAAGTATCATATAAAGAGAATAGATGATATGTGATACAATGATTATAGAAAAGTATCATCTATTGTATTTCAATGACACTTATTATGAAGTGTCAACTAAAGAGATTAGATGATGTGCGATATAATGATTGCAGAAAAGTATCATCTAAAGTGTTTGTGATACTTTTCTACAATCACCATATCCGTGTTTTGTAGTAGTGTCCAATTTCTGTTTTCGTAAATGAATTTTTATGTGATTGGGTGTTATCTGTAATAGAGTTTAATGAGAGTGTATTATATAAACTTGAATAAAATCCTAGCTAGGATTTTATTCAAGTTTATATAGTACCATGATTGAGTACATTTTGTATTTTTTGTCGTTTCCTTAATAAAACGTTCTCTCCTCTATCTGTGGATGTAGCTGACAAAACGTTAGTGAACCATATAAATTCTATGTTCTTCTCTTTTCGTCTTTTCTTATATTTTCGATTGATTGTTGATTTCTATTTCCTAATACACTAACTTATGAATGCAATTATATACCGTTCTTCATATAATTTGCTAAGAAATGAAAGATATAAAAACAGAGGTCATGGTAAGAATCTACTTATATTAAACTGTTTTTTTTAGAGAATTTAGCCACAAATCATGAACCACATCAAAATAAAGCATATATATATATATATATATATTTGTGAGAATGATGCAAATATTACCTTTCATGAAAGTTCTTCGATTCAAAGCAATATTACAAGCGTTATAATCCTTGAAAGATTCTAATATTTCATAAAAATAAAACATATATATTACAATTCATGAAAACATAATAATAGAGTTGCATCATCACACATGAAGATAACTCCTTATTTTCCACACTAATTTAAGACATAAGCAAATAAAACTACATAATCAAAAGCAAAAACAAGATGACTTCACAAGGTTGTCATTTAAGGTGAGATTTTCCACACTATTTTCCACACTAATGGAGTTGCATCATCACACATGAAGATAACTCCAACATAAAATATTTAGAATGAAAGAGTGGTTTTATTGAGATATAAAAGGTTGTCATTTAAGGTGAGATTCAATGTCCTTTGTGACAATGTTCATGAGGTCAAAGTACTTGTAAGGAGAAGGAGACCCATCATCAATTTTCTCATATTGCACAGTCAAAACTACCAAGCTATGTTCAGGACCCTTTGGAACAAGTTGATATGTTATATTAAAGGTTTTGTAATGATCAAACACATCTCCTTCTAATCCAACTGCAGTCATTGAAAATTTCTCATCATCAAATTCTACTTGTTCTTTCAAAACTTCATTCTTGCCCTCTTATCAAATTGTCACATGCCAAAAAAAAAATGATAAGATTGGTTAGGATAAGAGATTTGTTAAAATAATAACCAATTTCTAACGATAGCATAGCCCAACTGACATGAAGTATATGTACTTATTAATTAGAGGTTATAGGTTCGAACTCTGCACTCAAATGTGGTTGAACTAAAAATTCAAGAAACAGGTAGTTGACAATAAAAACATAGCTCAACCAACTTGAAATATCATGACATAGAAATTATAAGTTTGAATTGTTGAGGAACCCATAATTGAAAAGATGACTACTTCTCTCACTACCAGTTGATTTTGAGATGAAACTTTATACTATTTAATATGCATCAGAGCTTACTAATGCCCAATGGATATTCGATCCAATAAAATGAATTTGGGATCCAATCCAAAGATTATTGAACTAAAAAAAAGGATTATCTTAAGAGACATGTTGAGAATATATTTCTATCATTATCAATTAATTTTGAGATAAAATCGTATGCTATGTAATATAAAAAACAAGAAAGAAGTGTTTGTCAGCATTTAAACTCACCAACTGTGAAATTCCATGTCTTAATGGAGCCATGCCCATGGCTGTCCCAATCTTCTTCATGAACTTCAACTTTTTTAATAACATTGGTAATATTTGGCACATGAAAAGCTTGATGTTTGAAAATTTTATAAAACTTTTCTGCAGATGCATTTATTTCTATTTCACTCACAAGCTTTCCCTTGAAAGACATGGTTTCAATTCTGTAAATTCCTTTACAATGTACACTCACACTCAACAAGGTGTCCAATACCTTGCCCTTTTTATACCAAAATTCAATGATTTGTTGTATTATTTTAAATAATAAATTAATTCAATAACTTTTTGTGGTGCATTATTATTTTGGTAGGGACACACAAAATAGGAATGGAATGGGTATGAAATTTCATGTCTATAATTAATTGTGAATAAAAAAAGAATTTCATCTTTGAACTAAAAAAAAATCATTAACGCTAAAATGTTGGGTTATTGTTATGAAAACGGCAATAAACAACCGATGAAAAGATAAAGAAAGTATAAAGAGAAGAAAAAACAACATACACAAAATTTACGTGGTTCACTAACGTTGTGTTAGATAGTCTATGTGCAGAAAGGATACAAAGTTGTATTAACGAGAAGTGAATACAAAATTACATAATGTCATAATCGACTAGGATTTAATTTGAGTTTATATATACACTCTCATTAAACCTTATTACAGAATGCGAATCTGTAAGGGCATGCGGAAGCGCTTACGCTGTGGAGTGGGAATGTAGAATGCGCTAAACGAATACAAATTACATTGTTACAATGTGAAAAACGTTCGCACAACAAGGACGTTGCCCCTACACCCCCACTCGCTAGCCCTCGTTGGCTGAACGGGTAGCGTTAAAGACATATCTTAACAATTACCAATTATTATTATTAATTTTATTTGGAAAATAAAGATGTGCGTAAAGTAAGATTGGTTCTTTGTTTGTTTTTTTTTTTTTTTTTATGAAATTAAGATTGGTTCTTTGTTACTTTAAGGACTAAAAATATACCCATCAAATTTCTCAAAAAAAAAAAAAAAAACGAGTATACACCTCAAAATAAAATACCTTTTACATATAAGAAAATATAAAAATGGAGTTCAGATAACTCTTATTTATTATTCACAAATATATTCGAAAAAGAAAACATAAAACATATATGTTCTTTATATAAAGGCTTGTTCTTTTACGATTAGGGGTTGGGAGACGGGAGGAGAAGAGAGAATTATTCTAACATCGTTTGTTTTTTTGTATTCTACTCCTCCTCACATATTTAATCTTATCAAACTTTTACTACAATAAAATCTCTCTTAAACACTAATTTTCAAAAAAAAAAAAAAAATTCAACATCTCTTTTCATGTTTGTCCAATTTTAGTCCCCTAAACTTTTATGTTTGTCCAATTTTAGTCCCTAAACTTTCATACTTGTTCAATTTTAGTCCTCTAACTTTCAAATATTTAATTTTGATCCTTTCACTTTCCAAAATGTTTTAAAATTGTCCTTGTGATTAAAGGAAAAAGGTTAAAGATGGCAAAAAAATAGAAACCAAAATAAAATCTTCATTCTTCTCCTCCTCCTGTGTTTATGCTCTGTTTTACTATATTTTTCATTTTGTAATTTAAGTACATGGGGAAGAAGAAGGTATGAAATTCTAAAAGATCCATCTTCAATGTTTTCATCTTTATCATACTGCCCACTTTTATTTTCCTTCCAAGAAATTCATAATTTTTTCCTTAAAACTCTTTTGATTGCAGGGATGAAACATGGAGCACAGTGGCAATGGAATATTATTTCAAAAGTTGTTAACTAACCCTTGCCCATCTTCATCTTTAATGTTTTTTATTTTTTCAAAAATTGTCAAGGATATATGATAATTATGTGTATAGGCTTCAATTTCAAAAAAGTTTAGTTCAAATGGTTCTTCTTTCACTCCTTGTCCATCTTCTTCCCCCATTACCTTCCACCCTCTAGTTAAATTTCAAAATGAAAAAATTAGTAAAACAGAGCATCAGCACTAGAGGAGGAGAATGAAAATTTTATTTTGATTTCTATTTTTTTTTTTGCCATCTTTAACCCTTTTCTTTTAATTACAAGGATTATTTTAAAACATTTTGGAAAATTAAAGGATCAAAATTGAACATTTGTATTTTGGAGGACTAAAATTGAACAAATATGAAAGTCTAGGGATTAAAATTGGACAAACATAAAAGTCTAGGGACTAAAATTGAACATTTGAAAGTTAAGGGACCAAAATAAAATAATAATGATAGTCTAGGGACCAAAATGATATGTTTATTTTTAAATTTGTTTTTGTCTTGTCAAAATCCTGTTTTGGGGGAGGAGGTCGTAAAGTAGGTAATCTAAATATTAAGAAAAAGTAATAGGGTAGGTGAGATATTTCAAGTTTATCAATAATCCTGTTTTACTTTTATAATTAAATATGTTTTGTAATTTTGAATTAGCACTATTTTTTTAATCAATTTTATTTATATTTTCTTATATTTTTGTAACTAATAAATTGAAAATTATTTTTGTTTGTATAGTAAAATATTGTAAAAACATTTTTTTAGAATTTAAAATTAAATATAGTTTTTAAATCAATTTTATATTTTAAAAATATATTTCATAATAAAAATTTAATACGAAGCTATGTTTGGGATCTTAATTTGGGATCTTCAAGAAAAATAAAATTAATATGAAGAAAGGTTATGAAGAAAGAAATATATTTTAAGCAAACACCCCAGCCATAGAAAGGTCTTTCTCATGATTTCCATTTGCTATCTTCTTGACGAATGAAATTCAAAATCATACTCCATTGAATGCATACATAAACAAGGTGGCTTTTATTGTTGTGTCTATGTTCTTATTCCATGAACTTGAATTTTTATAGGTTTAAAGGACCAAAACTGATAGATGATGTGAGTGGTATAATATAACGGTTTGTTCGTGTTTCCTCCGTGGATTGAAATTCTGCAGGTTGTCGATGATTGAACTAGATGGATTATGAGAATAGACCAGCAAATTGTCTGATTGTCATGGAAAAAAATGATCGATTGAAAATAGGGCGTGGTGATTTTTAAATAGTATTTTGCACTATCTATCTATATATACATATTTTAAAATCTATCTAAATATTAGGAAGATAACTAATATATATTTTTAAAAAAGAGATCTTGTGAAAATAGGCTTTGGAGATGTGTCCTTAACTTGGGAAGGTGGTGAAATTTTATTATTATTATTATTTTATTTATTTATTTTTTGACAGGGTGGTGAGATTTTATTGACTCTTACCAGACTAGTCAAATTCAAAACATAAATATAAATACAGCTATTTTTCAAATATTAGATATATTAAATTTTTTTTAGTACCAGTTTTTATTTTGTTTGGAAATTATAATAATTGGAGGTGAGGGACTCGAACCCAAGACTTTTGATTATTGGACATATATTAGTACTGCTGAACTACTGCTTATGTTGGCTTTTTTTTAGTACCAGTTGGGGGAAGGAGATGACAACAATGAGATATATTAAATTTGAATCTAGTAAATATAAAGAATTCAATTAATGTCACACAAACGTATAAGAAATAAAATATAATGAAACTCGCGAAATAATCAAAATAGAAATTTTAAAAACGTGTTCACACAGTGTATCTTCTCCTTCTCCATCTCCTTCAATGCCATCTATCAGTGTAATAATGGACCACAATTTGTATATAAAAGTTTTATTCTGTGGAAGAATAATAAAATAATTCCCTAACCTAAGCATCTTTAATATTCAATTACTTTAATATATTATCAAATTAAAGTGTATGATAATAATTTGAGTGGAATCCAGCTGGCAATTGATACGTTATCATAATAAGATGTTACGATTTCAAATCTCGTGTTTTAAATATCATTAAATTGAAAAAAAAGAAGAAGATAACTTAAGCATCTTTTATGATAGATGCTTTGAAGAAATGACACTAGATGTCAAATAATTGATAGTGAAAAAAGATGACATTAACCGAATGGGTAAGTGGCGCAATGATTTCATTGTTTGGTTGTAAACAAGTTCAATACCAGCGTCATAGGTAATATTTAGCTAATACTATTTATAATATATGAATTTTTGTTTGTAGTGGAACTTATGTTAACAAAAACTTATGCAGTATCTAACCTCTCACTTAGTATGTTTATTATATATATAGGATTTTTTACGAGATTTTTTAAACTTTAATTTGATATTTATATATTTAGATCTTTTTCAAAATTTATAACAATGAATTAAAATTTATCATATCATTAGTTCTTTAAATAGAAGCATGCATATATTAGAGATCTCAATGAAAATTAATACTCAAAGTTTACATATCCAAACAAAATACTTTATATAAGAAAATATAAATATTAAGCTTCATCAATTTTACCGAGACTCATAACTTTGGTTTATTTAACATACATTCATTTGAAGAAAACATAAAGCATAAGAGTTAATCAAAGTAGACACGAACGACATTAAACGAAACACAACCTCGAGTGTAATATAATGAAGCATATCATATAAGGCGAGATTCGATATCCTTGAGAGCTTTGATCATGGGGTCAAGGTACTTGTCTGGATTAGGAGAGTCATTGTTGAGTTTTTCATATTCCAATGTCATATCTATGAAGCTATGTTTGGAATCCTTTGCCACACATTTATAAGTTGAATCTAAGATTTTGTAACGATCGAATGCGTCACCCTCCAATCCGATTATAGTCACTTTTAATTCTTCGTCATGGAACTCTACTTGTTCTTTCAAAGATTCATGCTTTCCATCTTATCAAAAAAATCAAAGGAATTGAATAAATAACAGAATTTTGAAAAACATTTCATTTGTAATATAAAAAAGACACTATCTTATAAGAGGACTAAAATATCTACATTTAAAATCAAGTGTGTTGTGACCTTCAATCGGCCCAGCTAACTTAAAGCAAATCAACTGAATTGATTGAAGGTAACGAAGAAGAAGGGTAGTTTTGGAATATGGAAAAAAGCACAAAACTTTGTTGTAGATAAAATATTTTAGAAATTAAGCAATTTCCCTGAAAATGAACAGAAATTGATTTTAAAAAAGGGTTAATTTCATACTTACCAATAATGTAATTCCAGATGGTAATGACTTTATGACAATCACCTTCATGGTTTACGATTGTTGAGCAAACCTTACGGGCATGAGAAAATTGTTCTTTGAAGAATTTGTAGTAATTTTCTGCAGATGCATTTATTTCTATTTCACTCACAAGCTTTCCAGAAAGAGACATGCTTTTAATTCTCTCTTAAATTGCTTAAGATTTTTTACATATCAATTCCCAATTCCTTCCCCTTTTATATTACATTCAACCACTCTTTCAAATAATTTCTTCCATTTTAACCTTATCAAAAATTATTTGTTTAGTCTATAAGAGAATATGGGTTCCACCTCCAAATTAATTGGCGATGAGAGAAGTAACTCATATCCCTTATAAACATGTTGGAGAATTCTCACCTTCTAGCATTTTTTTTAAACATAGGCCCGCTTGCGTGGGGTCCACACCTATACCCACATGGGCTCTGATACCATATTAGAGAATATAGAGTTCCACCTTAAAACTAATTGGCGATGAGGGGAGTAACCCATATCTCTTACAAACACGTTGGAGAATCCTCACATTTCCAATATGGAACAATTGCCACAAGATGAGTACCTCCAACAATATCATATTTTATGTAGAGAAAAAAAAATCCGTGAAAGAATCAAAATTTAAAATTTAAAATTTAAAAACATGTTGCACGTAGTGCATTTTCTTATTTTCATTCCCTTTCACGCCATTCATAGACCACAGCTTTGCATATAAAAGTTTTATCATGTTAAAAAACAAAAAAGATGCATCCAAACTTAGGCACCTTTTATATTCAATTACATTAATTATTCAACTGAACTAGATGCCAACTCGAGTTGAATCCAACTAGCCAAGATGTATAACTTATAATTATGGCCCGACCTAACTTTTTTTCAAATTTATATATTATTAGGTCGGGCCATAAATATAAGTAATTATGGACTAAAAGTATACATATATAAAGAACAACACTTTATACCCATAAGAAACTATAAATATTGAGCGTGTATTTGGAGCACTGGTTTGGTTATGATAAACGGTGAGTTATTATAATTGGTGTTTGAGGGCACGTTATTATAATAGATATTATGATAAACGGTATTTGAAGGGTTGGTTATGTAACAAAAAGTAATATATGTAATGTTTAGATAAGCGGACATGTAGGTTTAGATAAACGGGTATGTAGGTTTAGGTAACCACCGTTTATAATAAACGGTGGGGCAAAGATCGGTTGAGTTATTATTACCAACCCGACCGTTTATATAAACCGGGGCCCAAACACACCCTAAGCTTCATCAATTGTACACGAGGACAATTATGATTTATTTGAAGAAAAAAATACATAAAGCATAAGAGTTAATGAAAGCAAACATTAGTAAATTTAAACGAACCACAATCTCGAGTATAATATAATGTAGCATATCATATAAGACGAGACTCGATATCTTTGAGAGTTTTGATCAGGAGGTCAAGGTACTTGTCTGGATTAGGAATGCCATTGTTGAGCTTTTCATAATCCAATGCCATATCTACCAAGCTATGTTTGGGATCCTTTGGCACACATATATAGGTCGCATCAAAGATTATGTAACGATCGAATGCGTCCCTTTCCAATCCAATTATAGCCACTTTCAATTCTTCGTCATGGAACTCTACTTATCCTAAAAGATAAGTTTTATGTCAAAATATTGGGAGAAAAAGTATCTTTTTAGTTAGTGTTTTTTTTTAAATTTGATATCTGTGATTGTTCAGGTCAACTTGCACACTTCGACTAATATCATGGGATTGAACCCATCACCTTAGTACACCAAGATCCTATTTAACCACTAAGGTTTTTTTAGTTAGTGTATTTTAAGTGAAGTTCTATTTAGCCTTTTTTTTTTATAATTTTTATATCAAGTTCTATTTAATTTGTATGTTTCAAAATTAGATAATTTCATCTTTGACATTTTAATAATATTCAATTTAAATTTTGTGATAATAGATTCGTTAGTAACATAATGTTATGTTGTATAACTAGATTAATTTTAAATTTTGGATAGTAATTATCTTTATCTTTATCTTGACATGAATTTAATTTAAAAACAATAAGAAAAAAATGTAAATTCACACGACACACAGACTAAAATTAGGAAATAGAAACTACACCTAAAATGTAGAAATTTAAAATATATTTTTTCCTATTATATATATGGTTGTGGTTCGGAGAAAGTATATAGTTGGTAAACCGATCGGTTTAATCTTTTATTTTTGAGAATTTACCATCAACAGTACATTCTACTTTTGGTATTATATTTATAGTAGAATTTTAAAAATAATTCATGTATAGCACATCAATTTATATCACTCAACTAGCGATAGAATTCAATTTGGATTTCTTTCACAGATTGAAAACTCAAGCAGTGATAAAATGAGTCTATCATTGATTGAATTTTATTACTAATAAAACTCAATTTAAATTTTCTACTACAAATGAATTAATTTTTCTTTTATGTTGTAGATGGAAATATTTTACCATTTTTTGTTATACATGCAAAGTACCCTTTATTTTTAGGTTTCTTCCATTTTGGATTGTGGCCAATAAAAAATTATTTAATTTTTTTAAAAACATATGAAATATTTATTTTAGTTCTTCTACTTTTCTTTTAAAAATCAATATATATTCCTATGATTAATTTGAAGATCATATTATTTCAAAGTTGTTTCAATAATATGGATAATTTTTAAGCAACAAAAGGACAAAATATAAACCTATTTTTAAAATTTATAGAAGAAAAACTAATAGGGAATAACTTATTTTTAGAAGAAAAATTAATAATAAATGTATTATATGCATTGATTTTAACCTTTTTTTTTATAATTAAGTACATTATAAAAGTTGAACAAAAAAAAATAAAAATAAATAAAACAAAGAAATCACAATGCCATTTGAACGGGTTTGAAGATAGAAGTTTGAATTAGTATCATTGGTTTAGAAAAATGTTTTTGATAGGAGGGATATCGATCTCAAAACCAATTGATGGTAAGAAGAGTAGTCCACCTATTTTATAAATGTTTGGATGATTCTTTTCTATTTTAACATTGAATAATAATAATAGGATCTCCTAACATGCCCCACAAGATGGTGTCACTTTCGAGTTTCACTAATCTTGAATCATATCTCAATTTTTTTTATTGGACCGAATACCTGATTAAGTCTAATGAGCTTTGATATCATATTAGATATTATAGACATCCATTTCAATACCAATGAATTGGTTATGAGAGAGTAGTTTACCCGTCTTATAAATATTTGGACGATTCTCCACTGTTTTAATGTAGAACAATAGTGAGATCAGAACACAACAACATTTTGAAACTCGAACCTAATTACTAATTAATACATTATGCCATTAGAGTTTGGAGATATTCACCTTGTGGTGCAATTATCCTACATTGAAAAGGTGTAAAGTCTTCAACACATTAATAAGAGATATGAGTTATTTTCCTCATAGCCAATTGGTTTTGAGGTAAAACCTCATATTCTCTCTAATATGGTATCAGAATACTAGTGGGTTAATGGGCCCCCCAAATTTTAATCCAACCCAAGCGGGTAAAAACCTATACCTGTTTGAATTTCATCCCACATTGAAAAGGTCAGGAGTCTTTAACACATTTATAAGGGATATGAGTTACTCCTCTCATTGTCAATTGATTTTGAGGTGGAACCCCATTTTCTCTAATATGGTATCAGAGCTCCATGTGGGTTATTGGTCCCCTAAATTCTTATCCAACCCAAATGCTTTGAATTTTAAAGTGGGGCCCACCCAAGCAGGCGGGTATTCGATCCCAAAGTTCGGATTCGGCTCTAGCAAAAAGTAAGTCAAAATGGGTATTTGATCCCAAAGTTCGGATTCAATTCAAGATGACATTTCTCGATATGACCGCCATTTTGAGGAGCATTGCCTACATTAGAAAGGTAAGGAGTTTTCAACACATTTATAAAAGATATGAGTTACTTCTCTCATTACCAACTGGTTTTGAGGTGGAGCCTCATATTCTCTGATAGCTTTTTTTGGCGTGTGAAATGTTCTTAAATAGTTTTTATTATTAATTTATTTGTTTACATTTCCATTTCCTTTCTTTTTTGTTTGTTCGTTTTTGTTAATTTGTCTTCCCTTACAAATTTTTAAATAATTTCCACATGGTGCCGTTTCTTGGACTAAATTAGTTGCTATTAATATGTAATTTTTTAAAATAAAAGTTCACTGTAAAGGATTAATTTTAGAGGATTTTGCATGTATAACAAAAAATGGCAAAATATTTCTATCTATAGCACAAAATCCAAAATAATTTCATTTGTAGCAGAAAATCCAAATTGACTTCTATCACTTGTTGAGTTCTATTAGTGATAGAATTCAATCAATGATAAACTCATTCTATCACTGCTTAAATTTTCTATCACTAATTTTTTATCAGTGATAGAAATCTAAATTGAGTTCTATCACTGGGTGAGTGATAGACTATCACTAGGTGAGTGATAGAAATAAATATGCTATAGATGAATTATTTTAAAAATTATGCTGCAAATATAATACAAGAGGTAGAATATGCTGCTGATGGTAAATTCTCTTAATTTTAGGGTTTATTAAAATAAGATATATTGAATTTGAATTGTGACCGAAAAGTATAAGAAATAACATGCAATGAAACTTGTGAAAGAATCAAAATATAAAATTTAAATAATAAAAGAAATTCTGTTCTTATAGTTTATTTTTTTTATTCTCATTCTCTAATGCCATTGATAAAGGTAATGATGGACCACAACTTGCACATAACAGTTTTATTCTGTGAAAGAATTTAAAAAATGATGCATCCCCTAACTTAAGCACGTTTTATATTCAATTACATTAATATTATTCTACCAAACTAGATGCTTAACTCAAGTTGAATCCCATTGACAATGGATGGTTAATTTCGAATTATCTACAACACATGTTATTGAATTAAAAAAAAAAAAACTAAATTAGATGATTTAAACATAGACTATTAAATTTAAAAAAAAAGTAATAATTAGTAATAATAAAAGGAAAGAAAGGCAAGGAAAAAGAAAGAAAGAAAAAAAAATCTCCTACCACAACCACAATTATGAGCTTTTACGACAGATGTTTTTTTTTTTTAGTGCATATTCGAGAAGGGGGATAAATATTGATTCTCGGGCTCGAACCTATGATGTTGGTGTTGAACTGGTATGTTGTAAAATAGCACGAATGTTAAATGATGAGTGGTCAAAAAAATGTTGGAGACAATAAATTTGACACTTTAGATGTCACACACCTATCAATGATGAAGTTTAATGGTGGTTCATAAAAGGCTCGGCATCTAAAGCGTTCGACATGTAATGCACCCGCTTGTCATTTATAGTGTCCGACGTACATCTAAAGTAAACACTTGACATCTATCATGCGTCTGACATCTAATGCTAGTGCCCTCCTTCGATTGTTCACAGTTGTCATTCTCGTTTTCATCCTCTTTGGTTTGCTTCTATGTTAGGTCCCGTTTGATAGCCATTTGATTTATAGTTTTTAGTTTTTGAAATATAAGTTTATTTTTTACTCAATTTTTTTACAATATCCTCAATCTTTCCTATAATATATCCATCTTTCCTTAAGAAAATATGTGAATGCTAACCAAATTTCAAAAACAAAAGCAACCTTTTGGAAGTTACTTTTTTTTTTCCAAATTTTGGTTTTGGTTTCTTAATAAAGAAGATTAAGATGTAGATATCCAAGTAAGAAAAAAAATTAAAGTAAGGTAGTTATTGTAGACTTATATTTCACAAACAAAAAACTAAAAACGAAATAGTTATCAAACAGAGCCAAACTTCATCAATTTGACAGGAGGATATTTATTTTGCACGCATACATATACACACTACTACAAAAAAAGGTATAGTTGACGTTTGATTATTTTAAATACTTGACGTTTTTTAGAAAAAATGTCAAGTAAGCATACTTCAAATATAAAGAGCGTCAATAAAGGTAAAAACACGGGATTTTTTTCCTTCAATTTTTCGCTAGGTTTTAGTTGACGCTCTATGCGCGTTATCTTTAATAATATTTTTGTTGACATACGTAAAGCGTCAACGAACAGTAATTTAAAATAAATAATAAAAAAACTCTTTTAAGTGTTTTAAAAGTAAGTGAAAACAAAAGTGTAGCCCTAGCCGCGACTTTCATCCCCAATTCACGAATTCATCCAACCTTGGCCAAATCATCGCGTAGGTTTTCTTCTCTTCATCGTGCAAAATTTGTAGTGTCACTTATTGTTCTTTCTCTTTGATTTTCTTTTCAATGGACTAAAATTCATCCTCCTCCTCTTCTTCATACTTTTCCTCCAGCTCCAATTGTATCTCCATCGCCAGCATCAAGTGTTCATCTCAAATCTCTTCGTCTTCATGAGGCTCACGCGTGAATCCTTAGTATCACGACTTGGTTCGATCGATTTAGGGCTGTAAGGTGTTATCTTGGTGGTAGAAGGTGAGTTCAAGGCTAAGTAGCAAAAGAAAGATGTCGTTTTTTATTTTCAAACTTTGGCAAAAGCTTGGCTGTGAGTTTTCTTCATCCATTTTTGCCAAGAGTTCTCTCATTTTCAATTAATTCTTCGTGTTCTTTTATTTTCCTTCCTCATCTTCTTTGTAATTATTGAGTTCAAGCAACAAGCCCAAATGAATCGTTTGGGAGTTAGTTTTGAATTCGGTTTCATCTTATCTATGGGTTGATTTTTGAAGTAAAAATGAAGAATGGTTTGGGTAGTGCTTGAATGTTCTATCTTTTTGTTGGCTAATTTTATAGTGAATTTAGAGTATCGCTTTTAATGGGTGGAATTGGAATTGTGGAAAGATGCCTCAAAAGAAATATTAAACTCATCTGGTATTCAACAAAAAGAAATGTGTTTAAAGGAAACTTGAACAAGGTAGTCTATCTTTCCATTCGATGCTTAGTAGTTTAGAATTTGATGCTTTTCATGGTTGTATTGTCGAACATAAAATTTTCTTCAAGCTAGTTGTGGTCATTGTTCATGAAGTTGTGGCCTTTTTTTGTTGATAATTTCAAAGAATTAACTTGATTTTTTTTTGTTTTGGTTAATTGACATTTGCCCATAAATGATATTGTGTTCATTTGATTAGTATTTTAGTTTTGTTATCTCAATGAAGTTTTAAATTTGTGGATTATAATATAAGAGTCAGCATATCATAGTTTCAAATCTTTTGATAGTTGCTCTTCAAACTCTCGGAAGAGTATGTTTATAACTGCGGGGATAGATCTTCTATTAGGAATTTGTTGAATAATCAAGTTTTGAAAGAGTGGGATTGAGTTTTTGTTTGTGGTTTTTCTAGTCAAAGTTTTTTTTTTTTTTTTAATTATTAAGCATCAATAAGAAATAGTTAACGACTATAGTGAAAGATGTTTTTATGTTGAACCCAAAATATCACTCTCCATTTTTCTTCATAAATTTAATCTTTCAATGATATAAGGTATGACAACCAAATAGCAAATTTCTTATTATAAAGTTTGACATTGGAGGACTATATCTCATCTTAACTTTTCGTGTGTACCCCTTAAATGATCCATTATTGTTATGATATTGATTATGATGAAAATAAAGTAGATAAAGTTACTCTCGTTTATTTTGGCAACGCAATATCAACATTCCTTTTTTACTTTTTTATTTTTTTATTTTGCAGGTATGAACTACTCAATAAATCTTGACCAATATGTAAGAAGAATATCATAGAAATCAAAGGTGGTGATAAATCTAACATTTTAGATTTCATTCAAGTTGTATGCTTTAGCTTCTTCTTGTTCATAAATGAATGTGTTATTAGACAATGGTGGAGTAACATGCAAATCTTTTATGTTGATCCCTTTGATACTCCATTTTTTATATATTACTTCAATGATATTTTTTTATGATAAATATAGAGTTATTCTTCTTTATCCTAACAATGTAATATCGATACTCTTTTGATAAATCTTTTCTTTTGCACGTGTGAGCTATTCGATACAACAATATGTAAGTAGCATATTATTGAAATGACTATTTTGCCATTTTAAGTTCCATTCAAGTCATAGGCATTGTTTGCAGCTTGTTTAGGAATAAATATATGTTATTGAACAACATTGCATCCACCAATGTTTTTTAACTTTTTGTTAGGATATCCATATGCTATGTAGATTAAACTAAGTGATTTTGTTAGTCACATGTGAAAAGGCTACATCTGTCAATGGTGCAGGAATGAGTTTAGATGTTGGAGATTATGAGCGGAATTGTGTTCTTGATCCTATTTCGAGTTCAGGTAATTCAATTCCTCTATTTTCATTATCGATTACTTGGGTACGAAAAAACCAAAAATCCATTTATCCAACCAAAATGGTCAAGTTAATAATTTTCTTTAGATTGGATTGAGAGGTTGAGTCAACTTATAATTTTATAATTTTATTTGAGTTTCAGTTTGACTCAACTTTTGGCTCATTCAACCCATACGACCAAAACTAATAAATATAGATTTTTAGCCTATATGGAATATATACACATAACGGTAACCTAGATTTAAGTATAGTACAATTTTTTTTTTTACATATTTATCTGTTATGAATTGAATCTTATAGAGGAAAAAGAAGATTAACATAACTCGAAATTCTTGCGTTGGGTTATATTGTTCTAATACATAGGATTAGACGGGTCAAGGGGTTGATCAACTAATAAATTTGGTTTGGTCCAAAAATATTTCTAATCCAACCTAACACAACTCACACTATAATAATGAGTTAGAACCTCACTTGTTTCTTCTGTTTTCTAAAATGAAAATTTCAACTTTTATAATTGAAATTTATGTAAATTTATGTCAATTGAATTCATGTCTGTTTAATTTTTCATCTAAATTTTGTTGTGGATCCTCTTATTTATGTAAATTCTTGCTTCAAATATTGATGATTAAATGTCTGTTTTATATTTTATAGTTGATATAGATCATGTGAGAGTTCATCTGAAATTTCTGCATTCAAATGTCACCAGCCATAAATGGGCTCTAGGAGGTAAATTATCACTTGAATGTGGATTATCCGTTTTCTTTTCCTTTGTTTTCCTCTGTATTTCAGCATTTATGGCAGTAGGTTCATAATAACTTGTTTCAGAGTCTTTCATCATTCACTATGGGCTAGTGAAAGATATTCCAAAATTGAGATGTGGGCTAACGAAATAAACTTTTATCTCTATATTTATTTCTCTTTATTGGGGTCATGGTTTTCTTCCATGTTGGTTTTAGTTTTGATTACTAAGATTGGTTTTAATTTACTTGTTGGTGCTTTTGCTGCTTGATATCTCATAAAACCTGCGTCTTTTTGTTGGTTATTACCTTACATATTGAACTGATGATAGGATTTAGATTATGACTACTTTGTCATAAATAGATTGATGTTTATAGTATTTATTATTTATCATAAATAAGTTATTATTTGAGTTTGAATGTTAATAGATTGATGATACGTAGGGACTCATACATTCAAATTGAGCTTGATGAAATACATGTGGAATGAGATGAATTTCAAGGACGAGCTGAATTTCTAGGATGCTACATGTTAGAATTCATATTCTTTTGTATATACAATAGCTTTGGAAACAATGGAGTATTTGTTCGTTGTTGTATGTATTTTGGAAGACTACAAACTTAGAAAATTACTTATTTTTTTTTTGTACAACTAGATTTGCAAATAGTTGGACAATTCAAATAAATCCTATAGGTTATAGTTATTAGATATTTACAAAGTTTGGAAATGTGGCTATATATTTTTCTTTGTAATTTCGGATTATGTAAGGCATTAGCACTTGAAATATATATTATGTTTAATGTGTATGTCGAGATGTTGAAATTGTAATTTATTATTGGAATTCTGTCATACAAGATATCATTATGCATATATGAACGAGATGAAGAGGATAAATAGATAAATGAGACCAAATTTGAAAATAATAAAAAAAGTAATAATTATAATCCTTGACGTTTTATAACTGTCAACCATAAGAACAAGCTTGACGTTTCTTAAGAGTCAACTGTCTGTTTTAATGACTCTTAAGCAATGTCAATAAATATATTTACTTGACGTTTTTGTAAGAATTGACGTTCCCAAAACGTCACTCAAAATTTTTCTTGACGTTTATAAATCGTCAACCAAACCATCACGTGACGCTTATTTTGTGTCAATCACTTTTATTCTTGACATTTTGGAAATGTCAACTATCTCGTTGGATGACGCTATAACAAGCGTCAACTATAATGACTTTAGTTGACAGTCGATTCGTTGACACTTTTGGAAGCGTCAACTAGACTATACAGTTGACGCTTTATGCGCGTCAACTATCTTATTTTTTGTAGTAGTGACAAAAGAAAGAAAAAACATAAAACATATGAGTTATCGAGATATATAACCAAACCGACATAAAATATGAACACGACCTCAACCATAGTATAATGAAGCATATCATATGTGACATAACAAGTTATATTTTAAGGTGATCGAGATTAAATATCCTTGGTAGCTCCGATCATGAGGTCATGGTACTTGTTAGGACCAGGAATATCATGGCTGAGTTTTTCATATTCAACGTCTTAATTACCGAGCCATGTTTGGGATCTTTTGACACATCTTTATAAGTCTTACGGTAACTGTTAGCGTTAAAATATGGCCTAGACTTTAATTATGATTTCATTTAATTAAACATCACTAAAATATATTAAGAATTAATTATAAAGTATATAGTTAATAAAGAATTCAATTAATGTTTCTTGGGTTGTTAAAACTAACTATGATTTAATTAGGTGTGATCAATCTCATCTAGTCCATGTGCACTCATTTTAATTAGCTATAAATATGTGGCATACATCTCACTTAACCTTTAAGCATTTCTTGTGTTTTTAGGCATTGGGTCATTTTGAGAGAGATTATTGAATTTTCTAAGTGTGAGTCATTTAGTGAAGTTGAGAGGCAAATTTAAATGAGGTTGCATTTGAGAAAAAAAAAGTGTTGGGGGCACAATAGACTTTTGGACAAAGAAGAGAGACTAAAGAGAAAGGAAAAGAGAGGGAAAGTGGGAAGAGAGTCTTTTTCTTCCCCAAGCAAAAAATCGTTATGGGTTTCACTTCTCCTTCATCCCATTGCAAGCTACAAGGGTAGCCTTCAAGCATCGCCGCCACCACGAGTTTTCATTGAACCAGTGGTGTCATACCTCCAAGTTTTCTGGCAAGGATCGTGAAGGGTAGTGGGTTTGAGTTCTTGCGGGTTTTTCATCAACAAACTTGAAGAATGAAGTGTTTTCTCTGAGCAATTTAGAGATTTCACTTTGCGAGGAAAGTTCTACAACTTTGGAGTGATTCTTGCCAAGATTGGAGAAAATCCCAAGGTTCTTCTCAAATGTACGAACGTGGTGCCAAAATCCATTTTTCCTTCACTTATGGTTTATTTGTCTTCTTGGATGTAATCTTTTCAAAATGAACTTGTAATAATTATTTTGTATTTGTTTACTATTTTAGATTGTAATCTTGAACACTATCTCTAATAATATGAATTCCCTCAAGCATTAATCGTTTGAGAATAGTGGAGTAGGGCTTACGCATCGAACCACTATACATTGATGTGTTGAAATCTCTTTTCCCTATGCTTTTATTCACAGTTTTGATTGTTGTTTCATGGTTGAAATTTTTTTCCAGCTTTGTTAATTGAATTGTTTATCAATCTTTGAGTCCCAAATTAAAAGAATCAATCGTTGTATGCTTAGAATAGGTCTTCGGAGAACATTAGTTCATTAATTAACATTTAGAATATCACAATTGTAACACATTGAAAATGTGGAGAGTCCAAGAAACATTTATAAAATAGGTGAACTACTCTCCTTATGACCAATTGATTTCTCAACAATTTTTAATTCTTCACCATTAAACTCTACTTATTCTTTCAAAACTTCATGTTTGCCATCTTATCAAATCATATTACAAATAGAGGTTTTCATGAAAACAATGGAAAATAAATTATTTATTGGGAATTTTTCATTAATAATAAAAAAATGTATTTTTTTTTAATGAATGTCAAAGTTGTAAAAAAAAAAAAAAATCAAATATGACAGAGAGTGATTCATCAAGTTTAATAAATGGCTTCAATTAAGTCCACATAACTGATGAATTCAATTAAATGAAATTGGCGGCTTTAACAAAGTGAAAATAATGTTTCGATAAAGTTAAATTGATTAAAAATAATCAATTGAAATTAATTGAAAAGAATGAAATTTGAAAAAGAAATATTATTATCTTTACAAATAAAGAGGCAAGTCCTACTTAGTGACATTGGTGTTACACATTTATTTTTAATATTGTTAGAAACAAAAATTTTATGACACACTAAGTATGGCTTACTTCATTAATACATAGGGTATGCAATATTTGTGAAACGTGTGTACCAATGGTGTAATTTATACTGCTCACAATAAGATGAGAGTCGGATACTAACCAACACGTCACTAACCCATTTGGTTAGAGACATGGTTTCAATATTCTTAAATTGTTTTTTGGAATGCACAAACATCAATGGTCAATTCCCCTTTTATACTAGAATGTTCTTTTAGATAAGTTTCAACACTTCTAATTGCTTCTATTTTGAACCTTCTTATCCAAGTATAGATATTTTTTATGTGATTTAGAAAAGAAGGTAACCACACTCGTTCTTAGGTTAAACACCAGAGGTATCGAAGGATTAATGTCATGGATGAATCTTGAACTCGGGACTTTGAAAGAAACATACTTTCAAAACCTAAGTTTCAATCACTCTGCCACTTAGAGACAAACGTAGGTCTCATAGCTAAGAGCTATCTCAAATTAATTGGTGGTAAGAAGGAGTAAAATACCTATCTTGTAATAATTGTATCATGAACTTTTCACAATTTCAACGTAGAACAAGATAAAGATTTTGAACATTGATTATTTTTTTTATATGAATTGCTTCAATAATATTAATAATTTTAATAGAGGTAAAAATTAAAGTTGAACATATTTCTAAAATTAATAGTGAATAACTTTTTAGGAAAAAATTAACAAGACTCCTATTCATTTGAACTTTTTTTTAAAGAAGAGTATTAAAATGGAACTTTTGAAAATTTAGAAGCAAAAATAAAATAATAGATAGATCAAAATGACATTTGAACCTGTTTATTGTTAGAAGTTTTAATTAGTATGCATAGTTTTTTTTGGAAAAATATACTAATATATTCCAAAAAAAGTACGCAAGAAGCATACAAAGAGTTAGTATCCATAGTTTGATATCGAAATGATTGGTGGCAGGTTGATTTTATTGTTCAGTAGTAGTCTAGTTCAATCTCATGGTCTCCTTAAAAAAAATATATCTAAGTGTTTCGAAAATTTTTCTTATCGTTTACTTTTTCCATTTTTTAAAATATTTTTTAATTTGCGTCCCCATATAATAGTATAAAGATTTTTCCACTTCCGGTAGTTTCTTGCACTAAAATTAGCTATTATTAAGGGAAATCATGCTAAATATCTAAATAATAAAAAATAATTAAGCTAATGTCTATTTTAGGATTTTACTAAAAGTAGTATATTAAATTTGAATTTGAAATGTATAAAAAATAAAATTAATGTGACTGAAAAGCATAAGGAATAAAATATAATGAAACTCGTAAAAGAATCAAATTATAAAATGTGAAAACTTGTTCTAATGTATTTTCCTATTCTCATATTCCTTCATTGTCATCCCTAGCAAAGACTATCCTTTGCCACTATTTATGCATAAAAATTCAGTTCTACATCATGCTTCAATGTCATCTATAAAGGTAACGATGCACCACAACTTTATACGAAAGTTATGTTTTATATAAAAATTATTACTGCTCTCTAATAATATGAAAATCAAAATACTAATTTTTAAGTTAAATTGAATTACAATTAATTAGCTAATTCAAAATGACACCAACTCTTCCGATTACTATTTTGAGGTTCCTTGCATTGGATGTACACAAACTTATATGTCATTTAACATTCTAAAAACCCAAATCCAACCTAAACTATTTGGGTTTTCCCTTTTGAAACCGAACCCAATCTATGGGGTTCTAACTTGAATATTATCTGGTTCATTATTTGATTCAATCATTGTATATGTATATGTTTGTAAACTAAAGATTTCTATAAATGCAATATTTATCATTATTTCTTTTAATAGAACACATGCACACTAGAGTCAATTAATGGAAAACCATATCCAAAAGTATACATATCCAAACAAAACACTTTATATAAGAAAACATAAAAACACACAAGGAAAACTTTTATTTATTTTTCACAATACACATTTAGAATTAAAGAAAAAACCACAAAACATAAGAGTTAATCTTCGAGATATATAATCAAACCAGACATTGAATACTAAACACAAAACACAACATAATATAATAAAACATATCATATGAGACATAAAAAGTTAATTAACATTTAAGGTGAGATTCAATATCCTTAGTAACTCCGATCATGAGGGCGAGGTACTTGTCGGGACAAGGAATGTCACAGTTGAGTTTTTCATATTCCAACGTTAGCTTTGCCAAACTATGTTTGGGACCCTTTGGCACAACTTGATAAGTCACATTGAATTTTTTGTAACGATTGAACACATCCCCTTCCAATCCAACTTGAACCATTTTCAGTTCCTCATCATAGAACTCTACTTGTTCTTTCAAAACTTCATGCTTGCCCTCTTATCAATTCACAAAAAAAAATTGTTATAAAAAGAGGTTCATTCATGATCAAAACAATGGAAAATAAATTAAAAGAAGAAATTTAGAGTTTAATTTTTATGATTTCAAAAATTAGAACTTAAGTCTATATAATTTGAAAAAAATGTTAAAATTTAGTCTCTATAATTTTAAAAACTAAAACTTAGTTTCTATGGTTTGATAAAACCGAAAAAATGTCATTTTTATTCTTAGTTGTTAGTGAATTAAGTATTATAAAGTTAGTGTGTTCATGTGTTAATGAGGAAATTGTGAGTTTTTTTTTTATGACTTGGGAATTTGGAGTTTGCTCCTTTAAACTCGGGAGCATGTAACACTCGTCGGTCTCTAAACTGTGGTACTCAGATATATCGTAAGACCAAAAGCTAAAATGCGATCCTCATATCCACCATGAACTTGAGACTTCAAAGAAAACACACCCTCAAAACCATGACGCACAACCACTATGCCACTTTTAGGAGAAAAAAACAGTAAATCAAGTGACTGATTGAAACAAAGCATGAATAGTAAACTTTCACACATTTAACTCACCACAATTAAGACCAACAAAGATAATATTTTAGGTTTTATCAAACCATGAGCATTAAATTTTAGTTTTTAAAACTATAAAGACCTAAATTTTATTGTTTTTCGTTAACCATATAAACGAGATGAATTCTAGTTTTCGAAATCATAGAGCTTACAAAACTCTAACTTTATTTTCAACTATAAAGACCAAATTTATAATTTACTCGAAATTATTTATACGTACCAACGACGTAATTCCAGATCTTAATGGATCCATGACAATGACAATCCCAATCACCTTCATGAACTTCAACATTCTTGACGATTTTTGAGCAAACCTTAGGTGCATGAAAAGCTTGATCTTTAAAGAATTCATAGTATTTCTCTGCAGCTGCGTTTATTTCTAATTCACTCACTAACTTTCCACGAAGCTCAGACATGGTTTCAATATTCTCTTTAATTGCTTTTAGGAATACACAACCATCAATGATCAATTCCTTCCCTTTTATATATAAAGTTCTTCTAGATAAGTTTCACCACTCTCTTAAATTTCTCCCATTTTATTCTTCTTCTTAGATGAACAGGGTTTATTTTTATTTATTTATTTATTTTTAGAGTACAAGTTAGAGGAGAGAGAGCATATACCCTACAAAGAGGTACTACTACTCTAAAAAAGATGAGAGTCTAATACTGAGTTTCTAGATCGAACCCTTTAACATGATATTTAACTGGCAATCACCACACAATGAAACTATAAGTCGTCAAACTTTTTTTTGTTATTTTAAATGGGCTTTGATATTATATAAAATGATGTGAAATTTTTTATTAAAGTTTTTTTTTTAAGATTAATTTTATTTCAAAGTAGATTAGTGATGAAAGACATACCTTGATATATATAAGGGACAACTAGGAAAGTAGTTTACAATTGTACCTTTCTTACATTTCATATAATTTTTACAAAAATCAATTTTAAATATATTATTTGTAACTACTTTTTTATCGAAAAAAAATCTAACCAATCTAACTAATTAAAAAAAACGTTAGTCAAACATAAATACATTAATAATTATAAAATACCATGAAATAAGGGATTTTGAAAATAAAATTTTTTTATACGTAACATAGAAATTTTGTTCTTAACATTCACAACTATAGTCATACATCCTTTTTCCATAAGTCGTACATACTCTCGATGGTTGGTGTGATTATTGTAAGTCTTGTTAAATATAAATTAAAAATGGTTGAGAATGATATCTGAGCTTGAGTTTTATGAGCCCCTTAAATATTCGTTTTTGAAGAAGATGGAAAATTCATTTTGATTCTTTATTCCCGTTGAACAACCCCCTCGAAAACCCTCCACCCATGTATTTGCGGTTAATGATAGCGCCACGTTGAAAAATTCGGTCGAAAGCGAAATGCATGAATTTTGTTGGGCTCCGATTCTCGAGAGTTTGAAAGGGATCGGCATTGAAGCCACGTTTGTAAAGATTTAAACGTTTCTAATAAAAACTTTCAAATCATTTTGTGTGCTCACACATTTTTTCCAATATAAGCTTCCAAACCTTTCGAATGGCTCTGGTATTTAAAGATATTAACATCTAAAATTGAATTCCTACTTTATTGGAATTTTTTTTTGTTTTATTTTATATTTTTTTAGACATGAGTGGCACACATTTTATACATAATAAAATCCCTGCTTTGTAGGGATTATATTCTCCTTTATTTTATTTTGCATGTGTTAGACATTAGTTGCACGTATTCTGTACATATCCTATGTTTGTTACTGTTGACATCTAATATGTACATAGTATTGACGCATATTTTAGTTATATCAATGTTTGTAAATTCTGTGAATAACGTTTTTTTTTCCATAAGTTAGGCATTGTTGACACATATAAATATGCAATTACCTATTTATATATTTTTTGAATAACGTTGTTTCCTTGATTTTATTTTTTAGTTTGTGCATATTTTTTACACGGTTGACATAAACTTCTCTTAAAAGGTAATATCAGAATTGAGTTCAAGTGGCTCAAAATTAAGCACATGCAACAGATTTGAAATTATGCACCGCATATGTAGACCATACAACTTATTAGTATGCTCTATGTTTGTACATCCATTGTACATCATGATTTAAGAACATGCGATAGATCAACCACTTAATGTACAAAACATAAAAAGTTTTCATAGTCATCCTTTGTGACTACTTAATTTTTGTAACTTTTTCTAATGTATTTTTGGAGGTTTACAACATTGGTTTTGGCCTAATGGATTGCCTACATATGTATATTATAAGACTGAGACGTCATTTATGTTATGTGTGTTATCCATTCTTGTTGTGTTATAGCTATTAATATTGTTTGGAATGTGTATATAAGTATGAATTGATTCATTAGAATACATTGCTTCGCTTGCCCCCTGAATATGGTTAATATGCCCCATATATCACTCCTGACACTTATATCTATTTTCCAAAATTATGCACCGCATATGTAGTCCCTACAATTTATCAATATGCGTTATATGTTTGTACATCCATTGTGCAACGTGATCGACAACTTTGATTGAACGTGATATTTAGTTCTTTTTTATTTTCGTGGTGATGGTGATTTTCATTTTTTTAGTCACCTCCCTAAATCTTAGGGGTCTCTTTTTAATTAAATATTATTAGTATTGTAATTTTAAAATATTATAAAATAAGAAGTAGTTAGTTATGCTTAAATTTAGGAAAAATTTAATATTAAAAAATATAATTGTTGGTTATACTTAGATTTAGGGGAAATTTGGTTTTCTTTTTTCTTTTTTTTTAAATTTGTTTAAACACTTAAATAAAAAAGAAATAAAGGGTATTTTGGGAAAAGAAATATCCATCTTTCCTTCTGATTTTTTTTTAGCCATCAATTTAAAGTTCATGACAAAGTATTCATGCCCTCTATTTTTTTTCTTTAAATTTATCTATTTTCTACCATTTCCCTATATCAAAGCCCATTTGAATTTTTTTTTTTTAAAGTCAAAATAGGAATATATTTCTAAAAAAGGAATATATTTTAATTTTCTATTTTAAAGAGAGTAAAAACTCCTTTTTGAATGTGGAACTAATACTTCTTATCCAAATAGATAAGTTTTATGTCAAGTTGTACATTTAGTTGTTGTATAGTGAAAGTATTTAATTGGTAATACTACTGGTTCGATCTTTGTATTTTTCGGTTTCTTCCCTATTGGATTTTTATTTATTTTACTTTATTTTTTTAAGATTCTACCCTATTGGATTGTGAACTATAAAATGTTTGATTCTAGTTTTTATACTATTTTTTACAGTTAATTTTTATACTTTTTTTTTACAGTTGGTTTTTATACTTTGAAAAAGCTTAAAATATCTTCTTAAAATAAGTTTGAAATTCATTTTTTCCGAAATTGCTTTAATAATGTTGAAATTTTTTGTTTAAAAAAAAATGTTGAAATTTTTAAAACTAAGAAAAAAAGGGAATATATTTTTTATTTAAAAAGGAAAACTAATTAAAAGAAATTTTGTCCCCAAGGGTGGCACAATGGTTGAAGATTTGGACTTTGAGGATATGCTCCCCTCAAGATCCCAGATTTGAGACTCAGCTGTGACGGTCCTTTGATGTCTCCGATGCTTGGCCTAGGGACGTGCGTGGTTACATTAATTTAAAAAAAAAAAAAATTAAAAGAAGTTTTTTTTTTCCTGAGAATACTAATTAAAAGAAGTTAGCAAGAAATTTTTTCTTTTTAAATTTACTATAAAGATCACCTTTAAAATTTTTTAATTTTTAAAAAGGAAAAAAACTTTAATTTTATTTAAAAGTATACGATAAAAATAAAATATTTAAAAGTAGAAAGGAATAAATAAAACTTTAAAATACAAAAATCAAAATGACATTCAAACTTAATTATGGAAGGAAGTTTGATTATATATATATATATCCTCTGTTATGTTATCTTTCTCTTTTGAATCAAAGAAACAGCTCATATATTGTTATTTGGAATAAACGTTTCTCTGTCCACTATTCTAATTTAATCCTTATTAAATTTTTTGAAAAAGAATACTTATATATAGATGTATGAGAGAGCATACACTATGAATGTGGCTTACAAAAAACTCTCCAATTTAAGATTATGGAGGAGACATTATAGTTCTTTAAGAGATTAGATTTACAACACCACACATGGGTGCAATAGAAATAATAATAGTGATAATGATATATATTAACTAGAAATTTTTTGATTTGCATATTCTTATCCTCTATCACAAATATTAATTGTGCATAAAAGTTTTGTTCTACATCATTTTCAATGTCAACCATAGACCACAAACTTTATGTAAAAGTTATCTTTTATAAAAGAATCAAAAAGAAAAATGCATCCTATAACTCAATCATCTCTTATATTCATTTAAGATTATTCAACTATATAAGATGCGGATTAGAGTTGAATTCAACTAATAATTTTTTTTTTGAGATTTCAATAATTGAGATGGGAGACTCGAACCCAAGACCGCTTTGGCCATCTAATAAAATTTATAACTTTCTACACTATAGAAAAAAATTAAATTAAACTAGATTAGCTTAAACTAAAAGTTAGATATTCAAATATTTTTGACTATATGACGTTAATAACAAAAAAGAAAGACAAGGAAGACAAAGAAGAAAAAGGAAAAAAAAAAAAACCAATTACTACTACAAAATTTGACCTTTTATGATGGACACTTTGAGAAACACAGATGCTAGATAAATGAGCTACTAGAAAAAAAAAATACAGAAATTAAATGTTAGAAACGACAAATGTTGAACACTTTTAGATGTCGAGAATTTTTTTATGATAGGCTCTACACACCGTTCATATAAAAACCCGACATCTAAAACATCTAACATTTATTGTGTCCATCACTGATAGTATATAACATCTAAAGTAAGCACTCGAAGGTATCTATTTATTTTTGACATCTAAAGTTAGTGCTTCTATATTTATATAAGCTAGTAAACTCACTTCCAAAAAAAATTCTCACTCATTTATGTACTCGAAAATCTGTTGTTTCCCTCATTTCTCTATTCCTCTTCATTTGTTTTTTCTCGTGCCAATGTAACCTTCGTCGAAGCTCGTCGTTCATTGTCATGGAGGTTTAAAATCCAGTCGGAGCTCGTCATGCATTCCTCTTCATTTTCTCATGATCGTCCTTCTCATTTTCGCCGTCTTAGTTTGCTTTTAGGTTAGGCAAAAAAGATAAGCAATTCTCTTCTAAGTCATAATTATCGTTTGTTTAATTAATTGTCGTTTGTCTCATTTGTTCTTTCATTGATTTTGTTTTGTAGTTGAATATATGATTTTAAGCAGCTAAACATATACATTGTACTTCGTGCTTTGTAAGTGTTTAAATTTTAAAGTTCTTGTTGTTACATTATACTTGCATTATCTGTGAATGTTGATGCCATAAGTCAATATGTTAGGTCAATATGAAACTTAACTTTATTATTATTATTTTTTTTAATTTTATAGTTTGATTCTTATTTGTCATGAGTGAATGTCTAGTCATTTTTATTTCTATTTTGTTAAGTCCTTATTTGCATTTGCAAGTGTCTACGCGGTTAGATTAAGTAGAGGGTAATACCTTTAATTCTTTTTTATTTCTCATATAGATTGACATAATGTATAGTATTTCTGGTAGCCATAATAACACAAGGCATCACTATGATGCGTGATCTATTACATGCAAGAAATTCTAGTGAACATCATTTACAAATTATTAGTTATCTCTACGTATTTAATTCAAGTGAAATTGATAAAAAAATTATAATCTATGAAAAAATTACTAAATGCAATTAGCTAGAGAATTTATAGTTTCAATAAAAGTAACCATATGTTTCTTCAAAGTTTCTACACGTTCAAAAGTGTTTCCAAATCAACTGCTCCACCACTTTGGGATCTAAACGAATGATGAAGTTCATGTAGAGGGCATTGGTGAAGTTATTGAATACTATAGTTTATTATCAACATTGAGTTATTCTAAATTATAAGTTATAATGATGTTTGATGGGCAGATTACTATCACAAGTTATGGTTAAATAGTTTTTTTTTCTCTACTCGTAATTAACGAACCTATAACGTAGATTGAATTCAATTTTACTTCCTTGCACAACAAAATTTAATTTTCACGGTCATTTTGAACCTAAGATCCCACGGAAGCTAAACCACTAAATTACTCGAACAATTTATTTTTCAAATTTTAAAACTTAAGATTATGTGATAACCATTTTCATTTGATTTTTTTTTTAACTTTTTTTTTTCATCACTTTTTTGCATTTAATTTCATCTTTTTTTTGAAAAAATTCTTGTAATATATTTAGATTTTTGGCCAAATTAAATAAATAAAAAGTTTTTTTTTTGAAAACTTATTCATTTTATTTTTATAAGTTTCCATAATTGGACTCTTTTTCTGAAAACATTGGTAAAAAAGTAGGTAGCAAAAAATGAAACTTATAGCTAGGTGTGGTCTATGAACTTATAAATTTCTCAAAATATAAATGATGAAAAAAAAGACTATTAGAAAATTTTTGCAAAGAACGAGAAGAAAGCAAAGGAACATCAACACTATCAAATACAACATAATATATATTTAAGCATTTATAACACAATTAAACGTCGTCCATTTTACATGAGAATGACAATTATTTAAGTTCCACAAATGAACTAATTATAAATAGAGAACCATAGTAATAAGTAAAGATGAAGGTTTGAAACCCGACTCCAAAACCCAACAAGAACATAACATCATAGACATGATGTATGATTCAATAATCAACATATAGGAGTTCAAATTCCTCCATTCTAAATATTTTTTGAATTAAAGAAAAAAAAACACCTGACTCGAAAAGAAAAACATAACTCTCACACAAGACAATCATTCTCATCAAAACGTTTGAGACATAAAAGAAATCATGCTTTGAGGTGAGATTCGATGTCCTTGGTGATGTTATTCATGAGATCAAGGTACTTGTAAGGATAAGGAGAGCCATCATCAAGTTTCTCAAATTCTAAGGTCATAATTACAGAGCTATGTTCTTGACCCTTTGGAACAACTTGAAATGTCCCCTTATAGCTTTTGTAATGCTCAAACACATCTCCTTCCAATGCAATCATTGTTACCTCAAGCTTCTCATCATCGAATTCCACTTGTTCTTTGCAAGACTCGGCCTTGCCATCTTAACAAATCACATACACAAGGGAAAGAAACCAATTATTCATAACATTTATATATAATTGTATGGAAGCCACCCGATTATGATAAAGAGAAGATCAAGAGTATAGTTGTTATGAAATTGTAAACAACAAACAAGAGTCAAAGAGCGAGAGACAAAGAATATACAAGTTTACATTGTTCACTAACGTTTTGTTGGTTACATTAATGGCAAGGTTGACAATAATCCAACCTGAATCTTCATATTGATCATATAATGATATTGTCCACCTTAGGCAAACACACCTTCAAGTTTTTATTTTTTGTTTCACTCAAAAGGTCTCATATTAATAGAAATTATTATCATTACTTATATATTCATGATCTCCCCTTTATCTAACTAATGTGTGATGCTTGTGATGCTTTGTTTGCAACCTAACAATTAACTTACGGAGTATTTGAGAAGATATTATTTGCAACATAGTTTCCTGGTGTCATAGATCTAATTTATTTCTCGAGTATGATATCTCTTCAATAGCTCTCAAGTAAAATGTTTTTTTTTTTAAATATACCATACATACTTGATCATCTACAAATTGAAATATCCTTTTAAAGAAAAACAGAGTAAAGAAAGTGTTAATTTAAAATAAAAAAATACAAAAGGTTCGACAAACGAGCCTAAGATTTTAAGAGAGTTTACCTAGTGCATACCTCTCACAAAATCTTAATAAAACATATACTCAATAACATATTTCAACTAATTTTTTGGGGCGTTGACCTCAAACCACACAATTAGATGCTTTGCCCATGGACTTTAACTAGCTGGCAAACGACATGATCCCCTACTAAGTTATCATTGTGCGACATAGATCAAAGTATTTCAATAATATAAATAAAAGAACAACCTCTACATTGACATGATGCATTTTGAGTGACGACAAATAACAAAAATCCAAAAGACTTGTATATCCAAAATAGATAATATCATGCGAACATGGAATTATGAGGATATTTGTAGGTACCAATGGTGTAATTCCAAATCTTGATGGAGCCATGTCCATGGGTATCCCAATCACCTTCATGAACTTCAACATTTTGGACTATAATTGGGGAAATATTGGAATATGAGAAATACTTTCTTTGAAGATTTTGTAGTATTTCTCAGCAGCTGCATTTATTTCTAATTCACTCACAATTTTTCCAACTAGAGACATGCTTTCACAATTTTCTTATAAGTTGTTTTACAAATACACCCACACACACATCATATCCCAATGCCACCCCCTTTATATACAGATAAACCTAGCTAATATGAATTATTTTTTAATACGTTAATTTATTGATAATATAATTAGAACAAAGTTAAAATTTATTCATGAAATATTTATTTATTAATAAAATATATTATAATGGTCACTGAATCAAACAATTATTTATGTAGTATGTAGTTAATTGGCGCTTTAAAGGGCTATTTGTTTTGATGTTTTTAGCTAGGAGTTAGGATCAAGATTTATTAACTCCTTCACGAAAATCTACATCTAAACGAGATTTTACCAACTCTCCTCGTCAATTTTACTTTTGAAAATAACTCTCATTTCTAACCATTCATTTTTAATAATTCATTTATAACTACTCAATCATTTCTAACCACTCATTTTTAATCATTCATTTCAAATTAATCAAAATAACTTATTTTTAACTACTCATTTTAAATCTACATACAAACAAAGTTTTGATTATAACTTCTCTATACAAAAACTACATCCAAATAAGTTTTTGACATAACTCTCAATTTTTAACTTCTCAATATAAATCTCTTTAGTCTAAAAGTTATCTAAATATGTCAAACAACACCCCTAAATGTATTAAAAATTACGGCTCTTTATTTTTACAAAAGAAAAATGTACTTATCTATGTTAAATCAAGAATTTTTTTTTGAAACGAAATGAAGATTATTTTTGTATTTTATTGGTCACGTGTATTAAATAATTAAATTAACACCATCACTATTGCCAACTGTCGAAAAATTTGGATAACAATAAGCTGTCGATTTTCAAGAACACTGTATTAAATTAATAAATTCTATCCCATTTTTCTGCACATTCCACACCATCATCATTGCCAACTGCCGTGGACTTAGAAATTAATGAAAATATAGTGATAATGCATAATTTAATCATCAAAATATTATAAATTCAGATTTTTTTTTTATCATCTTAAATACCGTTGAAAATAAATATATCCTTTTAAAAAAGGATAAAAAAATATAGCACAAAAATTGTACATGTTGCCCATTTCTTCTCATTATTAGAATAAACTAATTGAAGAAATTATTGTTGACTTATATAACAAATACGACGAAAATTCGAACAACATAAGTATGTTTTTTTTTTCTTTTTGAGTGTTTTTTATGGCTTTAAAATTTGAAGTATATATATATATATATATAACTTTAAAATCAATAGAGAAATTGTGTTGGATAGTCCAATTTCATAAAATAATTACACATATGAGATCCGAATAAATTTGAATTTTTTTTTCAAATATATAGTATAGTTAATATTAATTATACAAGAAAATTTATGGTATTAATAAAGCAATATTATATGTTTTTTTTTTTTGAAAGCAGCAATATTATATGTTATTAGTATAATATTGTATACTAATACAATATTATGTATTAATTATATCGTATAATTTGTATGTGACAGGATTATAATTGTTTTTTTTTTTTGCTTAGTATTGTAAATATTTTTTCAATTTGACCTGTTCCTAAAAATACCGCTATTTGATAATCCAATTTCACAAAATAATTGATTTGAATTTTTTTGCATCCATAGTCAAATATATGGTATAATTAATATTAATAAATATTGAAGGTTCAAGGGAGATACACTCGTTACATTAAACTCTATATATACGTGATTGGTTTTCTTGTAAAAAAAAAGTGATCGTCTCCTTTTTTAACTATCACTAATCTGTTTGAATTCCATGGGCAAGAACAATGCACCAGAGTCAGATGGTTAGACTATCGAGTTTATCGAAAAGCACTAGAATGTACTACAACCTTCAAGAATGGGTATGTTCCACGGTTATTTTCCCGAAAATGAATTGTAAATAGAGCGGTCAATGAAACTTATATTGCGTTGATCCCCAAAACTGCTAAGGCCACCAGAGTTATTGACTATAGCTCAATTAGCCTTGCAACAATCATTTATAAGCTCCTTTCTAAAGTCTTAGCTGTAAAGGAAGTTTTGCTTGTTTTAAAAAGGGAACAACAATCAAACCAAAAATAGTAAAGAATCTCAGAGAAGAATATACATAATTTACGTGGTTCACTAACGATATGTTAGATAAATCCAAGTGTAAAGAAGAGAGCAATTTCTTTAATTTGGAGATATAAGAATACAGAATGTTGGTCAACACTAGGTTATTATAATATAGATTATGTTAAACCCTATTTAGAGTGACTCTTACTATAAAAATGGTTAGATAAATATTTTTTTTCTTTACTTTTACATTTTGTTAAAAAAACTAATTTAACTTTAGATCAACTTTTTATTTATTTATTTTTAATTTACAAAATAATTTTTGTTAATCTTATCATTAATATTGAACATAATAAGAAGCTCTATTTTGTTTATAATATTTTAATTTACAAAATTAAATTTCTAAAACTAAAGTCTTTAATCACTAATTATGTTCATTTTTTTCGTTAAAAATGAAAAACAAAACACTATCTATCAAGTATTTGGATCAAGCATATTATTAAAGTAATGTTTTTTCTTTCATCTTTCTTGATCAAGAGAAACAAAGAATCTAAACATTTTCATTCTTTCGTTTAAACAAAAAATGGAAAGTTTTTATTGTACTAATCACACATCTTTAGTATTGAAGCTTAACCAAAAAAGTCATTTTCATACTTTTTTTTAGAAGAGATATCAGGAAAAAAAAAAAAAAAAAAATTGCTACTTGATTTTCAACTTTTTTCTTGTTCACGTGTTCAACATTTTTTTTAATATCAACTTTTATGATTTGTTTTAAATTTTTTTTTTTTATATTTATATTTCACGATGGATATCAAATCTCAACCTAATAACTTAAAAAAAAAATAAACCCCAATAATTTCAAATTCATAATTGATGCATTTTTTAAAAAAGAAATCAATACATGAAGTGAAATAAAACTTACCAACATTAAAGAAAAAGCTTGTTAACTATGATTGTTTAGAGATAGAAAAAAAAAAAAAAATACTAATTTGAATGGACGTATGAGTTATGTGAAACGATGATGGAAGTTTATAAAATGAACATGGACTATGTAAAATGATGGTAAAAGTTATGTAAGCTGCAACTTAGGTTCGAGCCTAACTCATTATTTATTATAAACTGTGGACTCAAATCTAGGTTGAATTATAAAAATTCAATCTCATATCCTCTCCTATAAAAACGAATAATAATCAAACTAATATATATTTTTAAACTTTTAAATTTAAGATTTTATTCCATAGCTTTTGAGTTTGAATTTTTTATTTTGTAAACTTTTGTTTTTTTTTCATCACTTTTTTGCATTTAATTTCATTGTGGGTAATAGATTTGTATTTTTAGTCAAATTATAAAAAAAAATTAAAGTATTTCATTTTATTTTATAAGTTTTCATAATTCTGAAAACATTGATACAAAAAATGGAAATACATAATCCATAGATGAGTGCAGTACTATATTGTTGGCTTAATTCTAAAAAATGAAAACAAATAATAAAATTCAAACCAAACTCAAACATTAAAGTTTTTTAAAATATATATATATATATATATAATTCATCAGAAGAACTTATAAATTTCTCAAAATACAAATGAGAAAAAATAAACTAACCAGAGCACAAGAAAAAAGTAAACAAACATCAACACATATCCAAATACAACATATTATATATTTAAGCCATCGTAATACATTTTGAACCTCGTCCATTTTAGATGAGAATGACAATTATTTTAGTTCTAGGGATAACCTGATTACATATAAAAAAAACCATAGTAATAACTAAAGATAGTGGCTGAAATCTAGACTCTAGAAGCCAACAAGAACATAACATCAATGTCGTGCATGATGTATGATTATTTAATAGTAAAGAAATTCGAAGTTCAAATTCCTCCCTCCAAATATTGTTGGATTAAGAAAAAAAACATCGACTCACGAAAAAAAACACAACTTTTACACAAGATAATCATTCTCATTGAAATATTAGACACATAAAAGAAATCATTCTTTGAGGTGAGATTCATTGTCCTTGGTGAAGGTATTCATGATATCAAGGTACTTGTAAGGATAAGGAGATCCATCATCAAGTTTCTCAAATTCTATGGTCATAATTACCAAGCTATGTTCTTGACCCTTTGGTACAACTTGAAATATTGCCTTATAGCTTTTGTAATGTTCGAACAAATCTCCTTCCAATCCGACAAAAGTTACTACAAGCTTCTCGTCATCATAATCCACTTGTTCTTTGAAAACCTCAGCCTTCCCATCTTAGCAAATCACAACCATAAAGAAAGGAAATCAATAATTCCGAACATATTTATTGATAATGCAATCAAAGTCCCTCACGATTAATATAAAAGGGAAGATCCGAGATACGAAAATTGTAAACAAAAAACAAAAGTTGAACGAGCGAAATAGAATACACAAATTTACGTAGTACTTTACTGACGTTGTGTAGCTAATGTTTACTGACAGAAAAAGGGAAATTGTTTTATTTAGAAGATAAAAATATAAAAGGTTCGACAAACGAGACTAGGGTTTTAAAAAAGTTTACATGAAACACCTTGCATAAAATGATAATAATACATATAGCCTAAAGATATATAAAAGTGCGCTTAATATAAAAACATTAACCCATCATTTACTTCAACTAGGTTTTGGGAGCATTGGCATGTAACCCCCACCAAGATGCTCTGCCCGATGACCCTAACTTGTTGGCAAGACAACGAGATCTCTTATTAAATAATCTTAGCGTAACATAGATCAAAATATTTCAACAATATAAATAAAGAAAAAAATCATCTATATTAATCTGATACATTTTGCGTGATGACGAAATACAAAAACTAAAACAACTTATATATCCAAAATAGACAATATCATGTTAATTACGTGGTATTAGGTGGATATTTAGACATACCAATAGTATAATTCCAGATCTTGATGGAGCCATTGGTATCCCAATCACCTTCATGAACTTCAACACTTTGGAATATTTTTGGAGAAATATTTGGAATAAGAGAATTACTGTTTTTGAAGATTTTGTAGTACTTCTCAGCAGCTGCCTTTATTTCTAATTCACTCACTAACTTTCCAACAAGAGACATTCTTTCAGAATATTCTTAAAAGCTGCTTTACAAAATACACCCACACACACATCATTCCCCAATGACATCCCCTTTATATACACATCAACCTAGCTTATATGATAATTTTTTTTAATAAGAATTTATTAATTTTGTCCTCGAACAAAGTTAAAATTTATTCATGAAATCTTTATTTACTGATAAAATGTAATATTACAAACAATTCTTAATGTTTATAATTATTAATGAACCAAGTAACTATCGGCATAATGCTTGTTAAAAATCACGAAATATATGGTTCGAGCCCTTCAACTTTTAATTGTACTAAAAGTACTTACTTATGCTGCATAGCATAGATAAGTATTTTTTTTTTTTTATGATATGTGTTAAATAATTAAATTTGGATGAAAATTAATATGTTAAGTTTTCGAGAAAAATGCATTGAATTAATGATTTTTAACCCATTGGTTTGCTCAACTGCAACCTCATCCACCACCATTATTGCCAACTGTCGTTTTACAAACAACTAAATTCTACCTAGACCAAATTTAGTATTTTACAATTTTATTTCCTTTTTGTACTTTTATGCATTACATTTATGGATCATCCGTAAAGTTTTTTTATTGTCAAAAGGAATAACATCTTAGTCGAATCTTGTATTACTTAGTAACATGTTGGTTACGGATCCAAAACATAAATGTTGTTAAATTTTAAAAAATAAAATAAATAAAGTTTTTTTTATTAAAAAAGTAATTTAGATTTTTTATATTTAGAAAAAAAAATGCACAAACCCCTCTAAACTAACTAAAGTGTTTGTCGCAATCAACACCTTAAACTTTTGATTTGAACAATATATTTCCTAAAGTTTGGTTTAGATCTAATACTTACAGCTTGTTTGTTTTTTAGTGCCACTTTGAAAAACAATAATTCTTTTGTCTGCTATATTTCTGCCAAAGAATATAGCCTTTTATAAAAATAGAATAAAAATTATTGTACTAAAACAAAAGTACATGCTGCCGGTTTCTTCTCATTATTAGAATCAAATAATTGAAGAAATTATTGTTCACTTTACCACAAGCACGTGAATAAGAGGCGAGAAAAACTTATCTGCAAATGCCCCAACTTATTATATATGTGATACAATTGTTGCCATACAAATGAGTTTTTTTATGTCTTTTTTGTTTGAAAGAAATTTTTGTGTGACTCTAAATTTACCACATATGTATATATGTTGGGCTTATCTACACATTCATGTGTAGATAAATTTTTCTCATAAGAGACTATTCAAACTAGGGGTGCAAGTTAAACCCGACCAAACCGCTAAACCCGTTCAAACCGACCGATTCCTTAACTCAAGTCTTCGACAAAAATAAAGAAAAAGAAAAAAATGTACACTAGATCTCATCTTCGTTCTTGTTTTGGAGTTAAAAACTTATTTAATACACTACATTTCATCTTCTTTTTGTTTTGGAGTTCAAATAGCTAGCATACATATTTTCCTTCAACAAATCAGAAATAAACTAATAGAAAGAGAGAGAGAGAGTTTGAAGAGTGAATCGAAAAAAATTTGGAGAGTAACTAAGAAGAAAAAGTGTTGGTGAGAAACAAATAGATAGAGTAAGGGCTTGAAGTGTAACTAGAGAGAAAAAATATTTGAGTTTTCAAATAAATTTTTACCTTTCCGTATTGGTTACAAATATTAAAATCAAATTATTATGGTTAAAATACCATTTTGGTCTCTCGACTTTAGGGGTTGTTCCATTTTGGTCCCTCGATTTTCAAATGTTCAATTTTAGTCCCTCAACTTTGTTGTTTGTCCAATTTTGGTCCCTCAACTTTGCTATTTGTCCAATTTTGGTCCCTCAACTTTCAAATGTTTTCAAATTTGGTCCTTAGGCTATAAAAAAAGTTCAAAAATTGTCCTTTGGTCAAATAAATTTTTTATCACTCCTAAATTATTTTCTCTCTCTTTCATCTTTCATAATTTCTCTCTCTAGAAATTTTACCTCTCTTCAATCCACCTCTTTTCCCCTCTTTTCTTTTTTCTTCTTTATTTTCTTTATTTTTCTTTTTGTTCCATGGTAGACTATGAATTTTAGAAAACAAAAAGTGACAAATCAAAGTAGGAAAATTATTATTTAGAAAAATTATCTCATGTTAAATAATTTGATGAGATGGATTGAGGAGAGAATAAGAGAAAAAAAAAAGAAGAAAAGAGGATTAGAGAGGTGGATTTAAGAGAGATAAAACTTTTAGAAGGAGAAATGATGAAACATGGAAGAGAGAGAAAAAAATTTAGAAGTGAGAAAAAAATTTATTTGACGAAAGGACTATTTTTTAACTTTTTTGATAGTCTAAGGACTAAATTTGGACATTTGAAGGTCGAGGGACCAAAATTGGACAAACAGCAAAGTCAAGGGACGAAAATTGAACAAACTACAAAGTCAAGGGACTAAAAATGAACATTTGAAAGTCTAGGGACCAAAATGGAACAAACCTCAAAGTTGAGGGACCAAAATGATATTTTAACCAATTATTATTTTATTTTAAAAAGAATTTTTTACTTTTAATTAATGCAAAAGTTATGACAACTTTCACTTTCCAAGAAAGTTAAAGTTTCCATAACCTACATCATTTCATCTCATTTACTACTGTATGCGCATCCATCATATCACATCATTTCTTCTCTACTACACAAGTTTAATTGGTTAAAATATAATCGAACCGACTAAACCGCCTTATATACGTTTCGCCTTCGGTTTTTAAATATTTTTTCCATAAATAATAGGTTCGGTTCCGATTTTGTACAAAAACAGAGCCGAATCGAACCGCTTACACCCCTAAATTCAAACAACATAAAGTCATGTGAAAAAGCTTTTGTGTGTATATATATATAAGAAAACATGATACTTGTACCTGATCTAGTTCACTATTTTTGTTTGCTTGTATATATATTTCTTATTGTTTGAGTTCACTTAGCTTCTTTATATATTTCAACTTGAATGGATCGCCAAACAATTAACGAGAACATACCTAATGCTATTAAGTACAATAAGAATGATGAATAATTATGGGTGCATGCGTTTTGAAATTCTTAAAATTAGTTAAAGGAACACATGAAATTCTCACGGAGAAACTTCGCAAATTCATGAAAACATCCATAAAACATATTGAGAGATCAAATACTAAAACAGTTATGGGATCTCGTTAATTTAAAACAGTAAAACATGCTAGAGTTCAACAATAATTCGTAAAATAAACAATACGAAAATGCAGTAAAGATGACGTCGTGTTCATGATCTTTGCAACTCCCAGTCCAGCCACCTTGGAATGGGTCCATATCTGAAAAATGTAAATGTTGAGTATATCCAAATATACCCAGCAAGAAGCCCCACTATGGAGTTAAGCATGCAAGCAGAAACTAGTTAGAAGATACGAAAACTGAAGCTACGTGCATTGCACAAGCGTGCCCAGCCTACGACCGATCACGAGTAAGCAATAACAACAAACAAGTTGCAAGTAGTCAGCAAAGGCATATCTGAATACTTGAGGCATACAGGAATGCTTGCACCCACCTGACCTCATGTCATGGAAACCACGATTGTGGAGAAACACATAGAAATAGAGAATCTCAAGACAGGACATGACACATACCGTATTTGCAGAGACATACACAAATGTCTTAGGGTAGCCTGACGTATGTTAGGGACCTGCCACTCTTTCAATGTGCTACTCTGACATCGCATCAACAAAGACATAGATGAATATCTCGAGGTAGCCTGACCCCTATCAGTGACTAAAAAGTACATCTACAAGAGGTAACATGCAATCCACTTTAAGCAAAGATCTTATAAGAGGCAAGAGCCCACCAACAACTCTAGACAAGCAACAAGCTAAGAGTTTCACGTAGCATCATTAAATAAGAGCATAGCTAGGGGATCACATATCTCCCTAGATATGAACTGAACTAAGGATCACAGCTCCCTAGACTAAGGGAGCACATAGCTCGCTAGAAAATAACAGAACTAGGGGATCACATAGCTTCCTAAATATGAACTGAACTAGGGGATGATATAGCTCCCTAGACTAGGAGATCACACAACTCCCTAGATAATAACCAAACTAGGGGATCACACGGCTCCCTAGATGAGAGGATCACATAGCTTCCTAGATAATAAACTAACTAGGGGATAATACAGCTCCCTAACTTTCAAAAAAGATATTAGGAGTTTCACACATCTCCCTAGTTTTAAAATGAGGATCAAGTCAAGTTTAACAATCTAAGCATATTAGTAAAGACAGATCAATAGGCAATCCCTAAAGACAACGATAGGATCTATGTTGCCTACATAATTGCCTCGAATTCACCATGAGCATTCCATACACGATACTCTTACTACAAGAATAGTTAGTCAATGAAAAAAACATGCAACACTAAGCGAGATCTTAGGGAATCACAACAATAATGTGATATTGTTCACACAACATAATTTCGATAGGTGAGTAGATGCTCATCTAGGTGACGATACAAAAAAATCGAACATATATTAATTACACCAGGTATACAAAAAAAAAGCATAATCTTTTGCCTCCTCAATAACGATTCCATGCTTCGAGACGTTAAGCAGGTTCAAATCCTTATGGGGCCGACCAGATTGTGACTCTAAGGCAAGTCGTGGTGGAGGATTTTGATGGGTTGAGTTTATTTCGCGATTTAGGGCTCAAATTTCCTTTAATCCCTAAGTCCTTGAAGTCTTACGACACTGCGAAATTTTAATAGAAATTTTTATCGTTTTTTTTTCTTGCTTGAAGTACTACAGGTTTTGAGGGAGGATGGGAAAGAAAATGCAAATATTTTATTATTATTATTTTTTGCCACCTCATACATTTTTAACTCTCGTTAATTTTTTTTAATAACTTGAGGACTATTTCTAAGCCTTTCAGAAAGTTCAAGGGTTAAAATTCAACTTTTGAAAGTTTAAAGACCAAAATGAAACAAAAATCATAGTTTAAAGGACAAAATTAGACTTTTGAATGTTCAAGGACTAAAACAAAATTTTGATGTTAGATCAAGGACCAACTATTTTACCCATGTGTGTGTATATATTAGGGAAATAAAACTTACCAACATTAAGTGCTAACTATGATTGTGTAGAGGTGAAAAGAGTGTTGGTTTAAAAAAAAGAGAGGTGAAAAGAGAGAATTGGAAAGAAAAGAAAATACTAATTTCAAATGGAAGTTTTGTGAAATGAGTATAAATTACGTAAATGAATGTAGATGTTATACAAAATGATAGCTAGGTTTGAGTTACCTCATCATTTATTATTTAAAAAAAAAACTCATCATTTATTATAAATAAAAATTATAATAACCCAATTAATTTCCATGAACTCTCTCAAATAAATAAGAATAATAAAAAAAACTAATATATCTTTTAATATTCAGATTTTATTCAATAACTTTAGAATTGGAATTTTCTAATTTTTAAACTTTTTTTTTGTTTTTTCATCACTATAAAATAATTTATTTTATTTTTAGCTTCCATAATTCAACTTTGATTAAAAGTAGATAATAATAAAAAAAACTGAAATTGATAGATGAGTGTAATAATATATTGTTTGCTTAATTTTAAAAATAGCAAACAAAAAATCAAATTGAAACCAAAGTCAAGCATTAAATATAAAAGAACTTATAAATTTCCCCAAACACAATAAGGAAAAACAAATTACACATGATAAAATTTCAGCAAAGCACAAGAAAAAAAAAGTAACAAACATCAACACACACACATATATAAGCAATCATAATACATATTTGAACCTTTTAAATGAGAATGACAATTATTTAAATTTCACAAATGACTAAAGACGATGGCAGAAATCAATATAAACATAACATCATTGACATACATGATGTATAATTTAATAATAAAGAGACTTGAAGTTCAAATTCCTCCATCCTAAATATTGTTGAATGAAGGAAAAAGAACACCGACTCTAAAAGCAAAACACAATTTTCACACAAGATAATCATTCTTATCAAAATATTAGAGACATAAAAGAAATCATTCTTTGAGGTGAGATTCAATGTCCTTGGTGAGATTATTCATGATATCAAGGTACTTGTAAGGATAAGGAGAGCCATCATCAAGTTTCTCAAAATCCAATGTCAAAATTGCCAAGCAATGGTTAGGTCCCTTTGGCACAACTTGATATGTCCCTTTGAAGGTTTTGTAATGCTCAAACACATCTCCTTCTAATCCAATTATTGTTACCGCAAATTTCTCATCATCGAATTCCACTTGTTCTTTGAAAACCTCAGCTTTTCCATCTAAACAAATCATATGCATAAAGAAAGGAAATCAATTAATTATTAAGAACATATTTATTTATATAATTCAATCAAAGTCCTTTATCATTGAGGGTCTATATGATTCGGGTTGGGTAGGGTTGAATGATTTTCTTAGACCAAACTAACTTGGGTTGGTCAAATTCATCAACCCGTCCAACCGCACAAGCGCAACCCAAACCCAACTCAACCTTAGATCTTCGGGTTGGGTTATCGGGTTATATTATTCTCCGTTTTTCTATCTAAGATTCAACTCATAAACTCACAAGTATGTTTTACAAAAAATGTACGATACTATATTTCAATCTATTTACTATCTATGTGCATATTCTTTTTTCAGAAGACTTACAAGTATGCTAAGAATCTATTTTATTAATTTATCTTACATACATATACATATTATATATAATATTTTTAGTTCAGGTTGAGTTAGGTTGACTGAGCCAAAAATTAGTCAACCCAAGAACCAACCCAACCAAACCAAACCCAACAAAAACTACAAAATCATAACTCAACCAAGAGCAAAAAAATTATAACCCAACCCAACCCTTACGGTTAGGGTTGGGTAGTCCGGGTTGCTCGGGTTGCCGATTTTTTTGTACACCCCTACTTATGATTAAGATAAAGTTAAGATCTCACTACTACAAAACTCACCTACCATGACACCTTCCAAATTCATTTTACAAGAGAAAATGATAAAGAAGTGTCATTAAAGGAAGAAAAAGCGGGTGCTGAAAAAAAAAACGAAAATACCCTTATTTATAAAATTTATGATTATATCTTAGAGTCATTAAAATTGGCATTTAAAAAGTTTTGGGTTCGAATCCTAAGTGAAACCTTTTCACCTAAATATTTTTTTAAAAAACCCTACAAAAAGGGAAAATTGTTCGCGTGGCTTTTCTTTTTCACGCTTCTTCCTTCTTCTCAAGCGGAATCAACCTCCATTTTTTTACCATATGCAATTTTCCCATCACCTTCCTAAACCTTGCAATTTTTTCATTCGCCGATTCGCACTCCCATCAGGTTTGTGATTTTTCTTTTGATTTTGTATACTGATTTTTTTTTTTAATTTCGTTTCTATCGTCTGCGTCACTTGCCCTAGCTCCGACCAATTTCTTTTGGGTTTGTTTTGATTTTGAGTACTGATTTATTTTTGGTGATGTTTGAAATTTGTTTTGGGTTTGCTTGAATTTTGAATCTCAAATGGGGTTAATACGTTTGAGTTAGGGTTGAGAAGTCACTATAGAGCTCATTGCGTTTTCTCTAACCCTGAGGTGATTAGTTTGTTCTTTAAAATTTGGAAAATTGGTGCAAGAAATTTAGACTTTTTTTTTTAGAGAATAAACTTCGAAGATCTTGAGCCGCTCTTTTCAAAATATTGTTTAGTGATATTTCAAATATTATTATCAATGTTGGCCAATGTAGCCTATATGGTCTAGTATCTGTTCCATCGATTAGCAACACAATCTAGCACACGTAAGAGGAGCGTTAAAGAAATCAAGATGTTAAGTTCAAGTCTAAGGTAAGTTCTAACTTTTTCCTATAATTATTCGCTAATACTTGCTTAACTCCATCAATATGAAAGAATTTTTCAATCAAACTTATCATCTAAGAACTTGGTAGCAATATAGCGTGAGGATATTGTTTAATTTGAAAATTATGAGCAATGCAGTAGCCAGCTTATTTATCAACAAAAAAGGGGCTCTGCATACAAGTATTCAATGCATTATCATCTCCTTCATTGATACAAACAAAATAACATCGAGTTATAAACATGTTGATTTTATATACTCTGCTACATGACAATCCTTCTAGTGCAAACTATATTTTTCCATTAGGTGAACATGTTGATTTTATATGCTCTGCAACAGACAATTGAGTCAACAAATAAAGGATATGACAAATTATTTTATTTTTCATTTAATTTGTAAAAAATGGATTTGAAAAAAAAATGGATTTGAAACATGGATGTATAATCATTTTCCTTACAATATATTTCGATTTGATAAATTTGATCTATGACACTTCAGTGTATACTTGAAAATTAAGACAAGAATGGCTAACGACTAGTAATATGTTTCATCATAGTTGCACTCACTTTTATCAAAGTAGCTGTAAATCAAAGACCAAGCATGAAACCAGTTGTGGATATGCTTTCAAATGAAGGTCACATTCAGAGCCAAGGGTATACAAAAGTAGGAAGTTTGAAGTCTGTGGTGATGGTGGTACAGAGGGATCACCATCCTCTCAAGGAGATAAGGGCAAGAAAAGGGCAAGAAAGCTGTGAAGTTTTAATGTTGTTGTCTTCAATTTACTTGAATTGTTGCAATGCTTTATCAATTTGCTTTAGTGTTTTGCATAGATATGTTGTTGAGTTATGCTATTTCACCTTGTTTTCCTTATGCATTGGTGTATAATGTGATTTTCAACAAATTTTATTTGTATTATAACTTATCTCTGACACTTTTTATATTTTTCCAGGTGGTTAAAAGGAAAGGAAAAGATCTTGAACATGCTTGCTTCAATAGTTGTTTTGTGGGAGTCATTTGATTAGAAACAAAATGATAGACTTTTTAGCAAAAGGTAATTCTTAAACCCTTTCCCTCATATACTGTATCACTGTTGGTGAACCATTGAGAACCAAATTGAAAAATATGACTGTGATACAAAAGGGTTGAGATAAAATTGACTTGATTAAATATATTAGTCCAAAAGTTATTTCCTTTTCTAGAGTTGTGGTGTGATTTGGGGTTTTATGGAATTGGAATAGGTTTCTTCCTCTGGTCTAACCAAATTTCAAAAACCAAAACAAGCATTTGGAAGCTACTTTTTTTTGTATTTAAATTTTAGTTTTGTTTATTAAAATATAGGTAAGATGTATATATTCAAATTAAAAAAAAGGTAGAGTAAGGTAGTTGTTGTAGGCTTAAGTTTCATAAATAAAAAACGATAAACAAAATAGTTACCAAACGGGGCCTTATCTATTTTTTTAGCTTTTGGAGTTGGTGGCTGATTGATTTTGCTTTGTTATCTTAGCTTATGGTAAACAGTTATTTTGCTAACGTCTTGTGTTATCTTTGACTTTTGTTCTTATCCATTTAATATCTATTTTTAGGGAAAGACAATAAATATAAGAACCTATTCTCATCTCCATTAGAAACATATGTTTCTAATCTATAGCTTTTAAAATTCTTAAAAATGCTTAATAAGGTAAAACTATTTATCGAAGTATTTGCATTTGCTTGATAGATTCAACTCTATGTGGAGACTTCACAGTTAATTTAACTACTGAGAGTGACCAATAATACCCATTTGTTTTTCAACTAATTTGTCATATAGTATGTTTGCAAGCAATTCTCACCTAGTGGAAATTGTAAGTATGAGTTATTCCCCTAACAATTTAGTAGTATGGAAAAAGAAAGTGGAAGGTAAAGTCTTAGATACAAAATTTTAAAAAGTAAGTATCAAGACATTGCACCGGAAATAGATAACTTTAACTGACAGCCTTATGTTTTCATTTTATTTATATCTTAGGTAAAAGGGAGGTTTTAGAAATTATTCAAACTTAGAAAGTGAACCATCATAAGTAGATAACTTTGACTGCCTTAATTTTTTAGAATTAGAATTGAAGCTAAAGTATATATTGGATTGATGCTTATAGGGAATATGGACAGAGAAATAAAGAGGCTAGGGAAAATACCTATGTTGTAGGCATTTAAATTTTAATGTAAGCTTCTCCATTCTTCTCATCATTTTATTTTCTTACTTAAGATTCTGAAATATTTATTCATGCATATTCATTAGAATTACTTATTTACCCATTCTCTTCTCGGTTTCGGTAATTCTTCTCATTTCCTTGTGATTGAAAGTAGTATGGAAAATAGGAAGAGATACCAATTACAAGCTCAAGGGGTCTAAATCTAAGTATTATGATAAGCAAAAATTGTTGAACATTGAGGTAATTTCTTTCCAGAAGTCATCACTTGAGATATTTCAATTTTCAAATTCAACCATTGTATATATTAGGAGTATTGGTTTTTCTTTTCGTTTGTTTGTTACTAATTAATTTGATTAATTGTAGTGCATCTCTATTTTTCCTTTCTGATTAGGTGTATCTTCTAACAATTTGTTGGTTGTTACAAAGCTGTAGGTCATGTTACTTTCTTTGGGCAAGTTTCTTTTTGGTGTGGTTGTATGGAATAAATAGCCCCCAAGGGATGACACAATGGTTGAAGACTTGAATTTTGAGGGTATGTTTTCCTCAAAGTTCCAGGTTCGAGACTCAGCTGTGACATTTCTCCCTCGTTGTAACTTAAGTTTAGTTTTGGAATAAATGCAACTTCTAATTCAAAACTTTACTACTACATTGTGCAGGTATTTTGTTCAAGGTGAGGATCGCTGGGATAGTAGACCATGCTAAACTTTCTAGTTTTCAAGCCCCTTGTAAACATTTTAAGAATTATAAGTTTATTTATATTAATTTTTTTCTTTTTGTGCAAGTGTAATGTACAAATTATTTAGTCATATATGAAATAATATTTGTTGAATAAAATTTTTGGGCTATATATTATAAATTTTTCTTGACAGGTAAAGACAAACAAAACAGGTTATAAATAGGCATAAAAAGTGTCATGAAAACTAATAAATTGACATAAATAAATAGTCATATTACCTAAATTGATGACTATAAAAAATGTCAATAAATAAGCTATAATGACAATATTAACAAGTCGTTAATACTTCTTCAATGATTATATATATGTGTCATTAATGGTTCAACCATGACTAAAATAAAATGTCATAAATGGCTCCATCATGACTATATATATGTGTCATTACTAGATGAATCGTGACTATAATAAAATGTCATAACTGGTTCTACAATGACACTTATAAATTGTCGTTATTTATTCATTAATGACTATGTATATGTGTCATTAATGGTTCATCTATGACTATAATATAGTGTCATAATTGATTATACAATGACACTTTTACTATAGTGTCATAGTTGAACTTTCCGTGACAGCGGATACAACGACTCTTGATTTTAGTCATGAAAGATGTTTATGACTATAAATTATAGTCATTGAATGTGCTTTTTCTAGTAGTGGACTCATGTATGAAAATTGAAAAGAACAAACAAGAGTTAAAGAACACATAAATTTACGTGATTCACTAATGTTTGTCTAGCACTATTCATGGATAGAAAAGAGAAACCATTTTTTAAAACGAAAACAGTGCAAAAGGTTCGGCAAACAAGACTAAGATTTTAAAAGAATTTACATAGTATCCTAATAGTACATATAGCCTAAAAAAAGATAAAAGCACACTAACCCTCATCAGAGAATCCCTCACTTAAATTATTAAGGGAACAATGATCAAACCAATTCAACGATATAAATAAGGGAACAATGCTCTACATTGATATGATGGATTTTAGGTGATAAGGAAATAAAAAAAAAAACCAAGAAGACTTTATATCTAAAATATATAGTGGAGTTATGTGGATATTAATACATACCAATGGTGTAATTCCAAATTTTGATGGAGCCATGGCCATGGGTGTCCCAGTCACCTTCATGAACTTCAACATTTTGAAATATAGGGCAAAAATTTGGAATATGAGAAACACTTTCTTTGAACATTTTGTAGTACTTCTCAGCAGCTGCATTTATTTCTAATTCACTCACAAACTTTCCAACAAGAGACATTCTTTCAGAATTTTCTTAAAAGTTGCTTTACAAAATACACCCACACACACATAACTCTCCTATGCCATCCCCTTTATATACACATCAACCTAGCTAATATGATTTTTTTTAAAAAATAAGAATAATTTATTAATTTGGTTCATATAATTGGAAAGAAATTTGTGTTTATTTATTGATAAAGTATTTTTTTTTTTTGAAAAGATACGATTCATTCCAAAAGCATGCAAGGTGCATGCAGCCCGATTACAAAAAAGCTTTCCAATTTAACGCAATGGAAGCAATATCATAGTCTTTAAAGAGAGTAGATTTAAAACACCAAGAAGCTAAATTAATGTTTATGGATTCTCAAAGGATACCAGCATGATTGTTCTTGTGCTTGTTGTAAAAAAGACGGGCGTTTCTTTCTTTCCAAATTTGCCACCAAGTTGCTGCATAGAAACAAGCTCTCATTATCTCCTGCCTGGATCTAAATTTGGTGTCCAACAAATCTTTGATATGAACAACAATAGAAGGATAAGTGGGCTGTTGAGTGTGAGCAGCAGGAAAATGTTCAAAGATTTTCTTAGTGAATTTGGAGTGTGAGTAAGTAGTTAATTAATTGGTGAATTTTCTTGGTGATATGAGCAACAAATCTTTATTTATTGATAAAGTATTATATCGCAAATAATCCTCAATGTTTATAATTGTCAATAAACCAATTAATTAAGTATGTGGCCAAAATTAAGTAAGTATACTTTTATTGACATTCTAAATTATTAAAGATCATCAGATATGTGATTCAAGTCCTTCAACTTTTTAATTGTATTAAAAAGGTACTCTTTAATTTTTTTTTTTTTTTTTTTGTATCTTTTTAAATTTGAAAGAAAAGGAATTGGTTGATTTTCAACGAAAATGCATTAAATTAATGATTTTTAACCCATTGTTTTACTAATAATACAATATTAACTACATTCTCCTTAGACCAAATTTAGTATTTTACCAATTTATTTCTTTTTTATACTTTTATGTATCATACACACATTGACTATTAATAAAGTTTCTTGTTTTCAAAAGGAATAATATTTTATAACAAGTTGTTTACATGTCCCAATCATAAATATTGTTGAATTTCACAGGTTATTTACATTTTCGTGAACCAATATAGCCTTTATATATATATATAGCACTAAAGTTCATGCTGCCTATTTGTTCTCATTAAATTGTTACAATCAAATAATGGAAGAAATTATTGTTGATTTATACTAAAAATACGAGAATAGAAGACTTAATTCAAACAAACACAAGTCATGTAAACTTGTTCTGCCAAAAGAGTTTGAACTAATATATATATATATATAGATAGATGTTTGAGGCAAAGAGAGGAAATAATGAAAATGAAAAAATGATGATTCTCTCGGTATATTAATTATAGACATTCATTCTCTTCATAATCGTATTTTTATTTTCATTCTAATTACTTTTTGTTCTTTTCACAACTATTTTTCATTATAGCTATTTTTCAATTTCATTATATTTATTATCTTTGTAACTCTAAACATAAATAAAAAAAATTCTCATGATCATTTTTTTCCCTCTAAATACAAATAATCATCCTCATAAATAATCATTTCTCTTTTGTACTCTTTAGTTCTCATCATTTTTTTTAATCATTCTTATTTTTATTATCTGAAAGAGCCATTCAAATTATTTTAACCAATAAAATTCATCATTGCATCAAAAGAAGTATAATTCTAATAATATAATCATGGAAGACCTAGGAATAATGAGGTTAGTTGGAATCTTTCCCAACATAATTGAATAAAAAGCAATATAAAGAAGAAGAAGAAAACCAGCAAAAATAAAGTTCCAACTTTTTTTTAATTTTAATAATATCGTATACAATCCAATAATAATATCATATCATATAAAATCCAATAAATGTTGATGAATTTTTTAAAAAAATAATAAAAAAAAAAAAAAAAAAAAGAAGAAATCGTTTTTCACGTTGTGATCATAAAAAAACAAAAGTCACGCCAGACATCATGCCGAAAATCGACCATCACTCTGTTTTTTTGATATCGACGTGTCTCGCTGTTGAGATGCCACATAACGTTATTTCTGTTTACGTGGCCCCACCTATGCCACGTAAGGGTTTTTCTATCGATTCATGCGGCGTGAAGAAGCGGTCTGGTCGTTTACCGGTTCAGCATTTTCTTTTACAGGTCACTGATTCAATGGGTTTCCGTTCAGTTCATCCTTCTTTCGTCGGTTCAACTTGGTTTAGATAAAATTTAATGGTTTTTTTTTTGTTTTTGTTAATCTTTATGCACATATGAAAAATTTTAATAAAAACAAGAATAACAAATAGAGAAATAGGGAAGAAATTTTGAAATAAGTTTGAATTTTACAAATGTTTAAAATACCATTTTAACGGGTGTAGAATACAAAAATATTACGCTTCTAAGAAGAAAAAAATATACGTCTACCATTCAGCATATATTACATAAATCGAGAGTAAAACACAAGAATATAACCTTTTGAAAAAATTTAGAAAAGATGAGAAAAAAATAAAAACACTAAAAGGCTTGCCATAATGAGAAAATAACTTGTATGATAAATTCTTGAAAGACCTAAATCTTATAACTTTCCACAAATATATATATATATATATATATATATATATATATATATATATATATACACCAAATATAAATTTTCTAAAATTTGATCTTTGTGTTTTGATTTAAAATTTGGCATTCAATTTCTTAAGTTAAACTTTGAAAGTTTGCATTCTCAAAAAAAAAAAAAAAAAAACTTTGAAAGTTTGCAAAAGTTGGAGTTACGCATTTAAATATTTAAATATTGAATAGATATAATTGTGCACTTTAAAATTTCCAATATTGAATTGAAATTGTAACTTCTTTGTTTTACAATTCCAACTATTTTCAATTGCTAATGTGTTGGTGTTGGGTGTTGCCAAAATGAGCAGTTGATTAGCGATATTAGTCTATATCCTAATAACTAGAGGTTTTGAGTTTGAGTCGTCCCCCACCCCCAATTGTTATAAGAGCTTATTTTATAAGTAGACCTATCATGAAAAATATTATAAATCTAGTTTCCTAAGAAAATATTAGTGAATCTATATTTCACTAATGAAATTTCTAATTGATGTAATTATTCATTTACACTAATACCATCCACACCATTTAATTAGAATTCCAAATAATAAACCAAAAAAGGTAAAACCATCTAACTTCCATACCCACTACCACCAAAATAGGCTCCACATATTACTCTATTTTGGTCAAAATTGATTGTGCCATTTCGTCTTCCCAATATTTTCACCATTTCTCTATTTTCGTTCAACTCACCATTTGGAGCAAGAAACCCATCCGACTTCCTACAAATCGTACGACATTCTGTATTCTTCATAGGGTAGTGTAGATCGAAATCAATCAAGGAAAAGGAGGAGGAAAGAAACCCCAGATGACCTAACACGGTATGAGTTTAATTCGTTTGGTTATCTGATTCATGGTTGGAGTTTTGAAACAGTAGTTTAGTAGAATTTGTGGGATTATTACTACTATCGATTTATGGTTTGGGGGCCCGTAAATTAGAACAGACATTGAGTAAGAGGGGTATTGTCCATTAAGTAAAGAATTAATTACATTTCCTTGGTAATGTTGCAATACTATATGATTTCCAATATTTTTTCAGTTTAGATTATTGTTTTTTCTCATTCTTCTAGCATTTGGTTGATTTAGTTGAGTCGGGGTATTCAATCATCAGGGTATAAATGGTGAAAGTAGGGAAGAGGAGAGAAATATACTTGGCAAGTCTACAAGTTACATCCTGAAACGAAAAAAGAAAAATACGGTCATTATTATAGGCGAGGTATTTTTTAATAGGGGTGTGATTTTATGTACTGTACGAATGTTTAGTTTATGTTATATAGTATTTACTAACTAGATAATTGTTTTGCACATTTAAGACAACAAGTTCATCAAGTGTTTCAGATTGTAACGAAAAAGATCATCGAACAATGAAGCCCAAAGCGCGATGGAAAAACAAGAAGAGAACGATGATGAAAAAAGTAAAAAAAGAGTAAAAGTAGGAACTGCTGGGAGGTCTGGGTTTGGAAATACGATAGGAAATATAGGGCAAGGAGATACTTTACTGTCTGATCATACGGTAGTAGCCATATCTACTAGTAATACTGAACAAGCGATGATAAATCCTTGTACAATCATGATTCTGTTTGGATTTGATTTTAAGGTATTGAAACATAAGACATTCATGTACTGGACTCTATATTCTATATAGATATGTGAGGATCATGTTTAATCTCAAAATTTCCCTTGTTATAATCTCAAAATAATAATAATAAAAAAAATTGCTACTCATGTGTTATATTAAAACAATTGTCCTAGGTTGTGAGCTTTACATTTATTGTCTAAAATATTTTCTATCATAGATAAAATCTCTCTTTAATTTAGTTTATTCAAAATATGCAAGCTAGAGCTCCATGTACTTTGCAATTCTATGTAGTTTAGGTTGTATGATTATAAATCATTCAAATATGAACCTTAAGAGTACTCAAAAAAAAAAAATGTACCTTAAGATATTTGATCAATAAAGTAATAAAGTTCTTACTTTTCCTTGGAGTTTATTTTCAAAAAAAAAAAAAAAAAAAAAAGACTGAGATTATATAAAATAGAGGCTAGAGTTTGGGCAACACACCGTTTAATATGACCCTAAATAATCAAACCCCAATGAAAAAATAATTATCAAACTAATATATCTTTTTAAACTTTGAAAAGTGAGGATTTATTCGATAATCATTATAATTATCAAACTAATATATATATATATATATTCAACTTTTATTTGTTTTTTCATCACCTTTTAGCCTTTGGTTTCATCTTCGGTACATATTTGATTTTCAATTCAAATTATAAAACTAAAAACAATTTTTTTAAATTCTAATTCTTTATTTTAAAAAAAACTATGTTTTTTTTTTTTTATAAATTTCCTAACTTGACTTTGTTTCTATTAGGATGTGAGAAAAGTTATGAGTTACCTCTTTCGTTCTCAATTAATTTTGAAGTAAAATTTAATATTCTCTAATATAGTATCAAAGTCATAAATCCTAAATAGATATCAACCTAATAAAAATGAAATTAAGATCTAATATAAAATTAACGAGCCCAAAAAGAGGAATCATCTTGAGGCGACATGTTAGGATATATTTCACAATTGTCTTGCATTAGAAAAGTGATGATTCCTCCTTTCATTGCCAATTAACTTTGAAGTGAAACTCCATATCGTCTAATAATTTCCATAACATGATCATTCCCAAAAAATAGATAGCAAAAAATAACAAAAAAAAAGAGATTTATTGATGGTTGTAGTATTAATATTGTAAGCTTACTTTTTTCTTTTTAAATAGCAAACAAAAAATTAAATTGAATCCAAACTTAAACATTTAAATGACGAAAAAACAAAGTATATATGATAAAATTTCTGCAAAGGACAAGAAAAAAGCAAATTAAGAACATAAGCACATATCTAAATACAACATATTATATATTGAAGTAATCGTAACACGACTGAACTTGGTACATTTTACATGAGAATGACAATTATTTAAGTTTCACAACCAACACCTAGAGAACCATACAAATAAATAAAGACGAAACTTGACTCCAACAACTTAAAAGACATAACACCAGTGACATGATGTATGATCAAATAAAAAACACACCTGCTTAAAAAGCAAAATACATAACTCCCACACAACATAATCATCCTCATTAAAATGTTAGACACATGAAAAACATTATTATTTAATGTGAGATTCAATGGTCTTGGTGAGGTTATTCACGAAATTAAGGTACTTGTAGGGACAAGGACAATCATCATGTTTCTCGTATTCAATTGTATGAACTGCCAAGCAATGGTCTGGTCCCTTTGGAACAACTTGAAATGTCACCTTGAAAGTTTTGTAAAGCTCGAACATATTTCCATCCAATCCATTCAAAATTATCTCAAATTTCTCGTCGTTATATTCCACTCGTTCTTTGAAAACCTCTTGCTTACCATCTTAACAAATTGCAACACAAAGAAAAGAAATTAATTATAATCAACATATTTATTCATGATTACGATATGCAAAGTCATAAAAACTTACGCTTAGAATAATACAATATTATATCGATGTAATTACATACGTATATATTTGTTGTCCTAACATTCATGCAGGAAAACAAACGAGGCAAAAAATGTGATCGTAATAATAGTCGCGGTTGCAATCGTGATTGTTTATACATACCGACGGTGTAATTCCAGGTCTTGATCGAGCCATGACCATGAGTATCCCAATCACCTCCTTGAACTACAACTTTTTGGATTAATTTTGGGCAAATATCAGGAATTTTGGAAATACTTTCTTTGAAGACTTTGAAGTAGTTCTCAGCAGCTACATTTATCACTGATTCACTCGTAATCTTTCTAACATGAGACATGTTTTCAGAATTTTCTTACACTGCTTTAGAAATACAACCACACATATCACTTCCCAATGCCTTCCCCTTTATATACATAATATAGTGTCCTAGCAAATTAATTTTTTTTTATATTATATTATTTTTTATGTTAATTTAAAAATATTCTTAGACTTTAAGTTCGGTTTTATTTTGGTCACTACAGTTTCAAAAATTCAATTTTAATACCTACATTTTGAGTCTAAAATCGAACATTAGTAAGTACATGGATAAAAAGTGGAATAAAATTGAAAATTTAAGAATAAAATATAACAAACTTAAAAGCTGAAGAACTAAAATTTGATGGTGACAAAAATGAGTCTAAAGAGCAAAATTGTATTATAATGTAAGTTGAAGAACTAAAATTTGATGGTGACAAAAATGAGTCTAAAGAGCAAAATGGTATTATAATATTAATACCAATTTTCAAGGTTGAACGAGTGAAGTTGAAATTAATACCAAATAAAATAACCAACTACTAGCCTTAATATTTTGAAAAATGTTATCCATACAATTAAAAGAAGGTAAAATTATTATTATTCTCTCCTTCCCTTTCTTTCCTTCCTTATTAAGGATATTCGTATCCTTTAAGAAAAAAGCTATTTTTTTTTAGTACATATTATAAAAAGAATAAATATCACGCCCATTCCTAGGCCAGGAACCGGAGAAATCGAATCAGAAATGAGTCTCGGACCTGAGATCTTGAAGGAAGCATACCCTCAAAGCCCAAATATTTAACCACCGTCCCACCCTTGAAGACTAATAGACTTTATATCATTAGTATATAAATAATTAATTAACGCGTACTTTAATTTACCGAAGAATATAATAAACTAATTTTTAAGCTTTATCAAACAAGAAAAGCAAAATTTTAACGCAAAATTTTAACTTTTATTATCGTAACTAAACTCTAACTTTCTTTAAATTATGTCGATCAATTTTTTTAATTTACGTAAAGGTTATTTTACCGGATGGAAATGATAAAAAATGTTCAAAGTAATAATCGCAAGTAATAAAGGAATAAAGGAAAAGAATATATATAAACAAAAGGATACCTGGTAGAGAGGTCTAGCCCGAGGAAAGGAATGGTTCCTGACGAAAAGGTGAATCGCTGTTTAAGTGTAGAGATTTTTTATTAAAAAAATTATTTATTTTTTATCAATTAAATCTTTATATAGATATTTTTATGATAATTATTTATGGGAATGAATACTTTTATTTAATAATTAACTATGCAATTGAAAATCTATAATTCAAAAAAATTATGTATTTGAAATTTAATATAACTTTTGGACGTAATGGAAAATAATTTTTATAAAATATTTAGATTAAAAAAAAAATTAACATTGAAAAATTCTCTAAAGAAACTTGATCTCCGCCAATTACTCATGGAAAATCTAGTGAAATAATAGTAAATTTTGTCGAAATTATATTTGGAGGTTGGAACGGGACATAAAAACCATTCTCCACCACGACCTACTTGATGGATATCTCTAATAACTAGTCTTTTAATTAAAAATGATAAAATTGGAAATTATAAACTTTCTCTGCCGGTTAATTTTTTTTAATATTGTTTCAAATTTTCTAATTTACATATTATAAAGCATCTATGCATGTTATTTATTTATTTATGATTACTATTTTGAGCTTAGTTTTTTACCAATGAAAAATAAAAATAAAAATTTCCATTTCCATTTCCATTTTGTAAAAACTTAATGTTTTTTATGTTTAGAAATAGGTAAAAAAAAAGTTATGTTTGTTGGGATTTATATGTAAAGTTTCATTTTCCTTTTTATATTTCAAAAAAGTTTTGTGTTTAAAATAAACTTCTTTTTGAACTTATTTATTTTATTCTCCAACTTTTTCCTTATAACGTTAATTTTTTTTTTCATTCAACATATTCACTCAACCTTTCCATCACTCAGTCTCATTCCGACTCTCACATCTCCCTCTTTGAAGTAAATATAACTTTTCCATATATATAAATATAAATATAACCATATATAATATATATATATGTATATCTGTATAAAAAAATTACTTTTCTAACTCAAAAAATAAAAACATAAAAAACTATCCCACGTATTTGATTATTTTCGTATTTTTCAAAATTCAATCTAGAAAAGATTTTTAAATTTTTTTTTTAATCAAATGAGTACTATTTTTCCTAAACATTAAAAATATAGTAATTAAAAACACACCGAGTTTCCAAAAGTTTTGTAATATTCGCATACATTTATTTTATTCTACAGAAAAAAGTTTCTAAAACAACCTGTAAAAAAAGGTTATTCCCGGAAGCAACTTCCTTTTTTTTTAATTAGCATGTGACAAAATTAACCGACAAGCTGATCTTTTTTTTCCTTTTTATAAAAAAGAAAATCCTTTTTTTTTAGAGTACAACAATTGGGAGTGGGAGTGACTCGAATCTAAGACCTCTTGGCCATTAGGTGTACATTGATGACCAATGATTTCACTTGAGCTACTGATCTATTGGCAGAAAATCCAATTAATGCTAGAGGCAAAGGGTTTCGAACATTTAACCAACTTAGGCTCTATATAATACATCGAATAGGTCAGTGATAGAATGATTCATTGTTCGGTTGTAAACAAGTTCAACACCAGCGTTACAAACTCGATCTTTAGAATCGGTATTTTTCTTTCATCCTTCGATATGTACTAAAAAAAGAATCTACATAATACTAGTATAGTAATGCTTCTTTTAGTCGGGTAAAAAAGGACAAAAAAATGCAAAAATTTATGTTTGTTAGGTCTTTAAGTCTACTAGAAGATTAAAATTTAACCAACTCATTAGTGATGTAATAGTTCAATCCATAGAATTGGTATTTGTCCTCATTTCTTAATATCTACAAAAAAAAAAAAAAATTAGAAATTTTCAAATTACATCTTAATTTTTATGTTTTAATAAAATATGGAAGGATTATTTGTATTTTATTAATGGTGAGAGTTGAATAGTTTAGTGGATGAGAAATTGGATGAAACCAATCACTAATTTAATCTTTTTTAAAATTGACAAATTTATTTAAATTAAATAAACTAGTTAACTCAACAAAATTAATTATCGAAATAGCTCAACCAATACAAATGTGTGCTCATAATCAATTGTATCATGAAGGAAATTGGTTATTTTTTTTTAATACAATTTGGAGAGAAGGGACGGCAAATCCAATATAGAAGATGCAACTGTTTTCAAATAAATGAAACTCAAATACTAATTTTTAAGATCGAACTCGTAATCATGATTGAGATAAAATACCACGAGACAATGAAACCAGTGCTAATAGATATTCCGAAACAATGTGTTCCTTTCTCGAAAGCTTATGAATGAATTCGAAATAAATGGAGCTCCACATAAATTTTAAACATTATCAAAGATCAATTGTTACTTTCTAGCATGAAGTGAAATTATCCTCCTTTTGATCTTTTATTTTTCTAATTCATTTTAGGTATATTCATATACTTTTAAATATTCCATTTTAATTTCTTTACTTTTGTTGATATCGATTTTTGGTGTAATTGTTATCTACCAGCAATTTATATTTAGGTAGATTCGAAGTGACCCAAGAAAGGAAATGAGTGAGGGGGATTGGTGCTAAGAACCAACACTCCAATGCTCAAAGTAAGTATTTTAAAAAAGATAGAGAGAGTTTATAAAGAAGTTGAGTTTTTAGCTCGAAAATTGCTCATTCCTTTCTTAGACTTGTTGGAGTATAAACAATGTTTTTTTTAGTACATATGGGGGAAGGAGATTACAAATACCGACTCTATGAATCAAACCCGTAACTCGTGAAGTGGAAATGGATAAAAACCAAATCAGATAATTAATTGCGCTACCAACTCATTTGATGAGTATTGTTGAGATCTCAATTATCCCACATTAGAAAAGTGGAGGGTCCAACATCAATATAAAAGAGATATGTGTTACTCCTCTTATTGCCAATTGGTTTTGAGGTGGAACCTCATATTCTCTAATAACTATAAATAGTGTAATGATAATATTATTGTAGTCAATTTAATATGTGTATTCATTGTGAAAATTAAGTTTCTGTTTACACATTTAGGCTATGTGGTTCAACAACCCCTTGTTTGTATTTTGTAGTAAACAACCACTCTTCAACACCTTTTAACCACCCTTCAAATCCTTTATCTTTTAATCTCGGATAACATCAATATTTAAATATTTTTTTCTAAAAATAATTTTAACTCTATCGAAAAAAAAATGAATTATTTCATTAAAAAATTATCAATGAATAATAATTTTAATTCATAAAAAACCTCATTTTTTTTAATAAAACATTTGATGTAACCATATTTCTAAACTTTTGAAAAAATAATAAGAAAAAATTTACAAATGAAATATAGTAATAAATTAACAACAAATACTAAATTTTAGCTTTGTTATCAATATAATAATTAAAATTTGACATTTAAAAGTAAAAGAATCAAAATAAAACTAGAAGTACGTGTAGACTAAACGGAAATTGTGCTGCATAGTCCAATTTCACAAAATATCTAAGCAAATTTGAAAATATTTGCATTCATAATAAAAAATTTCGTATGGTTAATATTATTGTAAAATATTATTTGGGATATTAATAATACAATATTATATGTCATTAATACAATATTGTGTATTAATATAGTATTATGTATAAACAATACCGTATAATGAGTATTAATTATACCGTAAGTTTGACTATGATTGCTATTTTTTTTTAGCTTTTATCATATATAGACCATATTAGAAAACTAATTGCAAAATTAGGCAATTAGGAAAGTATTTGCAATAGTAGATTTTCTATTAATAATTTAAAATACTGAAAATAGATCATTTACCCATTTGCCCTTTAGTGGGTAGTTTCCATTTATATGGAAAGTGAAAAACCGTCCACATTCCATACCATTTGCCGAAAATTGGGGGAGAATTTATTTGAGAGAACCGTTTAGTGCAAAGACGTAAAAGGGAGGTTTCAGATTCTTCGTCTTCTCCGATTCTCATTTTCTACCGATCTCCCGATCTTCTTTTGCTGCTACCGTGGGATTCGTAGTCGAAGGTACCGTCAGTGAGATACAATGGGTTTTTTCTGTCGAGCGTACTAGAATTTGAAGGTTGAAGACGAAGAGGTGCATTTCGTGAACTTTTGAAAGTGTACGGTAAGTTTTCGATTTCGTGTTATTGAACATTTAGGGTTCCGTTTTGATAATGTAGGTTTGATTGGGGGTTCTCAAATCGGAAGATTAGGGTGCCGATTGTTGAAAGTTTCTGCACATAAGGTTGAAAGAATTGTGGAAAAACTGATGCATGGTAGATTAAGGAGCCAATTGTTCATAGTTTCTGCACATTAGGTTGATGCATGTATGGTAGGAGGTATACTTTGTACGGTTCGGGATATGAGTGTTTTACATTTGTTTTGTGAACCAATGAACTACTCTGGAAATGTAGACAACAAGCTCATCTGAGGATCGTTGTAGGGAAGAAGATAAGTTAACAGGCAGGGAAGTGGAAGGAGGTATGGACAAACCAAAAGGAGTTGAAGAGGTTTGTACAGATAAAACAGTACTTTCTGGACATGTAGTGGCAAATAATGATACAGAAGTTAGAATGTACTGTAAGGAAATTGTATCATTCGGCTTTTACTTTAAGGTATGTACAGTGTAATATAAACAATACTGTTCTGTATTGTTGTAGTTGTAGAGGCTTGTTCGTTTAAGTATGTACATTACTTATTGTAGACTTTGGAGGCTGGAAGAACTGAAAAGAATGTAGAGGAAGTTGTACAAGAGTCCAGTGATGAGGACGAGCACATACAGGCTGATGTTGTTCCAGAAGAAGATGTGGAGAATAGGGGTATGGAAAACACAAGTGACGAGGTAAACACAAGGATCGTTGCAATACTTGTTGAACCTAAAAGGAAAAAAATGTACATATAAAATACAACTCAACACGGTAGAGTTAGTGTAGTATAGTCGATTATTGTACGGGATATCGAGTTTTGCGAAGCAAATACAGTGTGGTTAAAATTGTGGTATAGATGTGTTTTATAAAACTTATACAGTGTGGCATAATGTTCTAGTTTTAAACCTATATAGTGTGTTTTGCGAAGCATATACCGTGTGGTACAATCGTGTTGTGTTGATTATACAATGAGGTATACTGGTGCATTTTAGAATTTGAATGATTGATGAACTGGTTTACATAGTATGAACAAGATAACTAACATACTTCGATAAAATACAGTACGATGGTTCTAAAATATAAATGATAGTGTATATCTAAAATTAGACAATGTTGTCAATCTGTGAAGAAAATGAACATACCATAATATGGATCGACGGAATAAATAGTCCTGCAGAATACGATTGATCGACGAATTTTCGTGGTGGCCGGAGAGAGAAAGAAATGTAGAAAAGAAACAGAAATGGCAGATTGGAGGAAGGAGGAAAATGCATGAAAACGTAAAAGGAATACAATAAAGAAGAGAGATAAAATTGCAAATAATTAAAATGGTTGACATTTACAAAAGGAAAGTATTTAAATGGATGGAATATATTAATAATAAGATTTGGAATTCGAAAATCTTGCATTAAATGTTAGACTAAGACTAAATTCGACAGAATATACCGTCCTGTCGAAGACAACTTATCGACGGAATTCTATGGTGGCTGAAAGTGAAAAGAGAGAATGAAACCTAAAAAAGAATCATAAATGACGGAATGAAGAAGGGAGGAACATGACTGACACATAAAAGAAATTTGAATAAAGAAGAGAGATAAATGAAAAAAATAATTAAAATCTCTCTACATTAAAAGGGTTGACATTTATAAATGGAATGTTTTACATGGATGGAAAGTATTAATAATGAGATATTAATTTCGAAAATTCTGAATTAAATGAGTGTAGGGGCAAAATGGTATTAAAAAAAATTATGAATTTTGAAATTAAAAAGAAAAATTAACTTTGCAAAAAAAAACTTGAGCACCTAAATTTGCAAGTACTTCTTGAAATAGGTCTAGTTACTACAATTTCCCTTTTTTTTAAACAAGAAGATCATAATATCCTAGTACGGTCTATTTCTTTATCTTATAGAATAATGTATTTTTACAAGTTTCACGTAAATATATTTTTACTATTTCTTTATAATTCACATTTTAACAGTTTATTCAATTGTAAATTTAGCCTAAATTTTTAAAATTTATTATTGTTTGCTTCATTCATGTTGCTCATATTTTTAGTAACAAAATATAAAATTGATTTTTTAAAAAAACAAATATGATAAACTATAAAAATGTATTTTAAGTTCAGTTAACAACAATTGAGGTGGTACTAAAAACCAAAAAAAAAACAACAACAACAATTGAAGTGGATAATTAAAATTCATAAACTTTTAATTATAGACATATAATTGTTGTTATTTACTCCAACCACATTTTCAAAAAAAAAATAAAATTATATCAACCACTATTAACTCCAATTCCCAAACAAGTAGTTCATTATTCACCACTATTAACCCCAATCCTCAAACGAGTAGTTAACTACTACAGACTACTATTAACCACTTCTTTCCACTCTATACTAAACCCCTCCACTCTTTTCTACTAAAAACAAACACACCCTTAAGGAGAAGTTACAACTCCTTTTCTCAACTATTGAACATTGACGGTAGAAGGTCGATTCCTCAAAAGATTGAAGTTTAGAGATGGCTATTAAAACTCATTCAATAATAATAACGATCTTAATACAAGAAATGACGTAGTGTGACCATGTTTCTAAAATTTATTATCATAAAAAATATGGGCTTTATGCATGATTAGGTTAAATAAAGAAAACAATTGCAAAAATGTACATACATAGAAATTTTAGCAAAACTAGATGAAAATTTCTTATACATGTAAACAAACACAAATATGCGCCTCATCACCATTTTAAAAAATAAAATTGTAGATCTTCACTTTTCCAACTTTGGTATAATTTACTAATCAAAATTACTTCCTTAAAAATTTCCCCCAAAATAATGGGATTACAGAATTTGTTTGTTTGTTTTTTTTTTTTTTTTTTTAATAGTTTGATTTGAAATCGTTTTTTCTTTATTCATGCATTTACAAATAAATTTGGTTTTCAAATAAATAAGAGTTCGTGATTTAATGTTATTTCTGGGGTCTTGAACATATTATGCATATTAATTATAATTTTGTTTATTTGGGTATAAATACGGAATTAGTAGGTATTTCACAACTAAGATATCTATTTTATTGATAAGTATTTATCTCACAATTCTTTTTTATATAAATCAAAATTTACAAGACTAGACAAATTTAGATAATAATTATAAATATAAACACTTAAAAAATTAACAAATGTAGTATTTTGTATTAATAAGCTTTGTTACATATTTTCTTATAATATTGGTATTAATGAATATTTATAATATAATATTAAACGTATTAATAAGAATTTATAATATCATATTTAAACGTATTAATGATTAATATTGTATTAATAAGTACTTATAATACAATATTAAAACGTATTAGTGATTAATACATGTATTAATATATATTTATAATAATGTATTAAAATGTATTAGTGATTAATACATATATTAATATGTATTTATAATATTGTGCTAAAACGTATTAATGATTAATATAGGTATTAATAAGCATTTAAAAAAAATACAGGTATTAATAAGTATTTATAATATTATATTAAAGCGTATTAATGATTAATACATGTATTAATAAGTATTTATAATATAGTATTAAAATATATTAATGATTGTGAATGTAAATATTTTAAAATTTACATACTTTTTATAATTATTTTGTGAGAAGAACTTAGCTGATAAAATTTTCTTTTTTTAAAACAAAAAAAACATTAATGCAATGAAAGTGAATTACGATTTAATTATTCAAATATATTGAAGTGCAAAAAAATAACATTTTTCTCGACTCTAAAAAAAATTATGTGAAAAAGGTACTGTTAGTTTCATAAAATTAATAATTATATATTAATAAATAAATACAATTTTCAAATAAATAAGGTTCATGTGTATATCTTAGCATGTTAGTATAAGTACTGTATTTTTTATTGAAAACAAATGATTTTGCGATAATACAATATTAGAATAATTATAATTTTAAAATTTAATACATTAATGCTCTATAGATAAGAAAATACTGTTATTGATAAATATATATGAATTACGATTAAAAATGTTCACATTAATTGCTTAAAAAAAAGTCCATATTAATTGAATTATTGGGCATGGACAAACATAATTTTTCAAAATTGATAAATAATGGGGGAACAAGATTTTTTCTAAATTGAAATATAAGAATTCGAAATCTCAAAAAAAAAAAAAAAAATTTGGAGAGGTAAACGTTGGTTTGGAATGGTTTAGGGATTGATGGAGTCAATAACGGTTTATGAGGTAAAATAAAAATCGTTAATCTATTGGGGTAAGATGGTCATTTTAGAATAGATTATTTATTTAATTTTAAATAGATAAATAGTTTTGCAAATACTTTTAATATCAACCAGACTTGTAAATAGTTCGCTAAAAATAGTTAGATAGTACAATTTTTAGTCAAAGAAGATTGATGCCTAACTGAATTCGAAATAACATCTTAATCTGCAATTAAATACTCTACCACTGAGCTATAGACCCATTAATTGTTATATAGATAATTTTTAGATTTTAAAATTTACTAGATAGGTGAATTATTCGCATGACTCTTATTTATGTTTATGTTGTTTGTCTTTTAAATATCTATTGAGGGTTCAACCAGGTTTAAACTAATGACCTCTTGATGTACATTCAAATGTTCTACCACTAAAATATATAATAGATCAAATTGGAGGAGAGGGACCGGATCGTAACATTCTAGATCACCCAAATTTCTCGACTTGCAACAAATTGATTGGTAAGCTTGTGCAAGCCTCATGAAACATATGGACTATGATAGTGGTGAGGACCCATTGGTGATTTTGATCATCGTAGTGTTGTGGACTCCATTGTTAATTTTGATCATCACAGTGTTATGGACTCGGTTGTTAGTTTTAACCTATCATGAAATATACTAATAATATGGCCTATTCAACCACACACATAACGTGACGACTTTGTCACAGTGTTGGTACGAACACGATCCATTTTCTACTAACAAACTTTACCCGGAAGGAGAATGAAAGTGTTCTTAAGAGTAACCACGATCACGATCACGATCACGATCACGATAGGTTGCCACTCCGACTTATGTTAGGATTGTTCTTGCAACTGTAACCACGACCACGATCACGACTACGTCCACCCCTTTGAGTTTGTTGACCTTGGGTATTGTGGCGTGTATGATAACTGTACAGTTTGGACCGTTGTTGTGCCCCTCTTCATACATTGGCCATAATTGATGAGGTTGATTGATTAATAGGGCATTTTCAGTATTGAAGCTTAAGCAAAATAATTAATTTTTACTTCATCTTTCAACATTTTATTTTAATATCTATTTTGGTTTGCATGCATATCACAAAAGGGCTAAAATATTCGATGAATAACACAATAATGAAAATATTTGCACAGATAGCAAAAAATGTAAATTGATTGACTTCCATATATTGATAAATTCTATCAGTAGAGATTGATAGAATCAATTACTAATAAATAAAGTAAATTGATAGACTTTCAATACATTCTATCAATAAGAGCTGATAGAATCAATTACTGATAAAATTGATAGACTTCCATCATTAGAGAATGATATATTCAATTGAAGTATTCGATCAAAAACGATAAATAGAGATTTAAAAAAAATAGGCAAATTTTTTTATAAACGAATTACTTTTAAAAAGTTGCTATAATCGTAAACTGTGGTAAAAAAGTTGGTATACAGTGCAAATTCCCTTTTTTTTAATATTTTTTGTATTATTTTTTGCACCTATAATTTATTTACGTGGATATAAAATCTCAATCTAGAAGATTAAAAAGAAAACCTAGTTAGTTTGAATTTGTTTTTAATGCTATATATATATATACATACGAGGAGTTTTTTTTTTTGAGAAACATACATACGAGGAGTTTGCATGTATAATAAAAAGGTAAAGTATTTTCATTTTAGTAGAAAATCAAAACTAATTTATTTGTAACGGCTAATCCAAATTGAGTTCTATCTCAACCAATAATAAAGTTTTATCATATGAATTTTATCATTGTGTTATAGATGAATTAATTTAGAAATTGTGCTGTCAATGTAATAAAAAACATAGAATGTACAGCTGAAAATAAAGTTTCTATATATATATATAAATATATTTAGTTTAATAAATCAATTTATAAAGAAAATAAAATTTATCCACCATTAAAAAAAAGGAATTTGCGCTCTATAGCAACTTTTTTACCACAGTTTACAATTATAACACATTTTTAAAAATAATTCTTTTATAGAAAATTCTGCCATTTAAAAAAAAAAAATTATTTACCTTTTTTATAGAAGACTTTGATAGAATGTATCATTCTCTAGTGATGGAAGTCTATCAATCCCTCATTTATTTAATCACTCAGCATACAACCTCTCCTCCAAAATCCTCATGCAAACAAGCTATTGCCTAACTCCTCCAAAATCCTCATGCAAACAACCAATGGAGATTTTCCAGGCAACCGCTCCTCCAAAATCCTCATGCAAACAAGCTATTGCCTAACTCCTCCTCCTCAAAAACTCCATCCAAATAACTTATTGTACAAATTCCAATTTTTAATCATTAAAATAACTCTTCATTCAAACCACTGATTCTAGTTACTCCTACAAATGCTCATCCAAACAGCCCCGAAGGCTTATACTTAGAATAAAACAATATCATGTCAATGTTAGAGACAAAGAGATCATGCATACATTGATATTCTATTGTCCCTAACATTCATGAAAACATGCGAAATGAAAAATGTGATCGTAATAATGATCGTGGTTGCAATCGTGATTATTTATACGTACCGACGGTGTAACTCCAGGTCTTGATGGAGCCATGTTGGTGAGTATCCCAATCACCTTCATGAATTTCAATATTTTGGACTGAATTTGGGCAAATATCAGGAATACAGTTAACAGTTTCTTTGAGACTTTGTAGTACTTCTCAGCAGCTGCATTTATCTCTAAGGAACCCACAATCTTTCTTGCATGAGACATGTTTTCAGAACTTACTTACAACTTGCTTTACAAATACACACATATCACTCCCCAATGCCATCTCCTTTACATATAGAATGTCCTAGCCAATGAATTAATTTTTTTTATATTATATTGTTTTTTATGTTAAATTAAAAATAGTTTAAAATACCATTTGAATCCTTAGATTTTGTGCATGGTTCTATTTTCGTATCTAAACTTTTAAAAGATTAAATTTAATTCCCAAATTTTCAAGTTTGTTACATTTTGATACTTTGAAACAATTTAAATTTGTCCTTATAAAAAATAAAAATAAAATTTTGATTTCCATTTTGTAAACACTTAATGTTATTTTTATTTTATTTGTGTATCTTTAGAAATAGGTAACAAAAATAATGTTGGTTAGAATTTTTAAGTGAAACATTTATTTTCCTTTTTATATTTAAAAGAAGTTTGTGTTTATATATATATATAGTGAACTTATTTAAATTATTCTCCAACTTTTTCTTTATAACGTTAAAAATAATTTCATTCAACATATTCACTCAACCTTTTAATCACTCGGTTTATTCCGACTCTCACCTCCCACTCTTTAAATTGTTTACTTTAAAATTGGTGAATTTTGGATGTATAATAAAAAAGGTAAAATATTTTCATCTACAGTACAAAATCAAAATTAATTTATTTGTAGGAGAAAATTCAAATTAAGTTCTATTAGTTCTATTATTAGTTGAATTCTATTAATGATAAAAATCAATAAATGATAGACTCATTTTATCACTGCTTGAGTTTTCTATCGGTGATAGAAATCCAAAATGAGTTCTATCACTAGTAGAGTGATAGAAAATAATGTGCTATAAATAAATTATTTTTAAAATTCTGTTGTAAATATAATATAAGAGTTAGAATGTGCTACTGATGATAAATTTTCTTAAAACTATTCATTTGCATCTGTTACTTTTATTCTCTAAATATATTTTCTGCTTTGCAACACATACACATATATGCATTTATATATATTAAAAATTAAAAATTAAAAATTACTTCTTCATTTCAAAAAATAAACCCAAAATACCATCCCACGTATTTGATAACGTTCGTATTTTTCAAAATCCTATCTAAAAAAGTTTTTTTTTTTTAATTAAATGGGTCATTTTTCTATACATTAAAAATATAATTATAAATAAATTACCAAGTTTCCAAAAGTTTCGTAATATTCGTGTAAATTTATTTTACTCTAAAGAAAAACGTTTCTCAAACGACCTGTAAAAAAGGTTATTCCGGAAAGTAACTGCCTTTTTTATTGCCATGTGACAAAATTAACCGTACAAGTTGGTTGATCTCTTTTTTTTTTTCTTATTTTCTTTTTTCTTTTTTTTTTTGAAAATCTTTTTTTTAATTTTTTTTTTAATTTTTAATAATAGATTGAGGTGAAGGATGGGAAATCTCTAACCTACTTAGGTGGTGTGTAAGATTATTAGGGGTATTTGTTTGTCATATTAAGGAAGATTTAAATTGAGGATTTACTAAACTCTTCCGTGAAAAATTATATACGGACAAGTTTTTTTTGTAACAATTCAAAATAACTCCACATTTTTACTATTTAAAATAAATTTTCATTTCTAATCACTTATTTCTAATCATTCATCTATAACTACTCAAAATAACTCATCATTTCTAAACCATTAATTTCTAATCATCATTTCTCACTAATTTCTAATCATTCTTTTTTTACCTACTCAAAATAAGTACTAATTTTAAATCCACATCCAAACAAATTATTGTTTCTAACTCCTCTATATAAAAACCACAATCTAATTAATATTTAACTACGAATGTCATTTTCTAGCTACTCAAAATAACTCCTTAAAAAACATCACAATTGGTCTCTACCAGCATAAAACGACCAAAAATAAAATAAAATAATTTAAATTAAACAAAACAATTTAACTCTATGTTGTTAGAGGAAATACAAAATATCACTATATATATAATATATATATATATATGAATAGTTAATTGACATTCATTTGAATATTAATGATCATTATTATTAAAGTTTAAGTAGAACAATAATTGACATTCAATTTAACTCAATGTTATTATTAATGATCTTTCGTATGACTTCAACACGCGATTAGGCCAAATCTCAATCAAGAGGATAATGATGTTTTGACTTGGACTCCGAATAAGGGTGGTTAATAGTTGAATCATTGAAATCTATCTTAAACAATGCCAACGTTGGCACCATTGACAAACCTAACTCAGCTTTTTGGAAGAATTTGATTGCCAAAAGAGTTAAGTTTTTTTATATGGACTATATTTCATAAATGGGATAAACAGCGACGATATGATGCAAAGAAGAAGTCCCATTAAAGCTCTCAATCCGTCTCGGTGTTGTCTTTGTGGCAAGCTGCCGAAAACAGTCAGCACTTGTTTCTGAAATGCTCATTCACTACTACACTTTGGTCTAATCTTCCTACCAGGTATATTGAAAATTATACTAATATTTCCAAACTGGAGCATTTTCTATTCGATTGCTTTTGTTTCAACACTGGGTCTCAGCAGTTGGGAGCTTCTTACAAATTTAAGAGGGGTCACTCTTTCGTGGATATGGAAAGAAAGGAATTCGTGAATTTTCTCTACTAATCATCAACACTCATCTCCAACTAACCTCTAGGGACAGATCACTCTTAGAACAGCGGAATGGAGCTCTAGATCAATTTTTTTTGTTAATTATAACATATCAAAATATTGCTAACAACTGGAGTGCATTTTTGTAACTTATTCTGCCTTTCTTTTGTTCCTCCCCTCCTCTTTCTTATTTAAATAAAGCTTCTGGTATCTTTTCTCCAAAAAAAAAAAATTAATAATAACTCGACCGAATAGTAATTTGTACTTGTGTATAATAGGTGTTGAATATTATTAAAAAAATTTAGATCATTCACCTTTATCCTAAATAATTAAGAAAAAGGTTCTTGATCAACACACACATGTTCAATATCACATTTTATCCAAAATTATTGAAAAAAGATCTAGATTCTATACTTTTGTGCAAAGTGAAGTTCTGGAAAAATTAAGATCAGTTGATGTTCTTGATTACTAAGTTAAGATATGGCCAATTTTTAGTCATAAAATTATAACTCAACCGAATATAAATTTGTGCGTGTTGAATAATATTAAAAAAATTCTAGATCATTCACATTTATCTTAAATGACGAGAAAAAGGTTCGTGATCAACATACACACATGTTCAAGAGCACATTGTCAAAGATTATTGAAAAAATATTTAGATCCTACATGCAAAGTGAAGCTAGTTGGGGCAAAATTGAGACCATTTAATTTGCTTGATTACTAAGTTAAGATGTCTCGAATTTTAGTCATAAGATTATATTGCACACGTAAGTGAGTGAGTCAAGGAAACCCGTAGAATATTAATTCTTAAATAGATAGCTACCATAGATTGAACCAATCACGTTAAATACACAATAGCCCTCTTTTGACCACTACAACACTCTCATCGATCTCTTACTTTTATCCTTTAAACAATTTATCATTCTCCTCACAAAACATCACAAATGTCTCACAAAATTTAATTCAAAGAAGAATGATCGATGTTTTAAATTCAACCGGGTGTAGGTTGGGGGTTCTTTTTAGGTTTAGTAGATACTGTGAGAGAGATATTAGCCTTTTTTAACTAATTGGAAAGTTGTATTTCCATCAACTTTTCAAGTCTTTATATTGTTTATGTTTATCTCTTATTGAGGAAACTATTGTTTTTTAATTCCTTGTTCTTACTTTGAAGAATTGTCAAGTGGATAAGTTGGGTTAAAACCTCTTTTTTATAAGATAGTATAGAAGTCCATCTTAAAATCAACATGTTTTTTATGATGATACTTCTTTTGGATTCTCCAATCTTGAATCAAACTCAATTTTATTTTTAATGAACAAAAAACTTGTTTGGGCTTAATAAACTCTCCAATCATGTTACATAAAGTAGTCATTTTTTCAAAAAACTAATTGATAATGGGAGGAGTGGTCTATCTTTCTTATATATTGTTATGAGATCTCCACTCTTTCAGATGTGAGATCCTAACATGTTCAACGTAGAAAGCAAAGCTCACTTTGTTAGGATCTCACAATTGCCCCACATTGGAAAAGCAGAGGGTCTTACAAGCATTTATAAGAGATATATGTAGCTCATTACCAATTATTTTTGAGGTAGAACTCCATATCATTTAATATGGAATTAGATATCAAATTCAAGATTTGTGAGTTCTAAAAGAGTTACCATCTTGTGAGTTACTCCCCTCATTACCAATTGTTTATGAGGTGGAGCTCCATATATTCTAATCACAATTGTCCCACATTGGAAAAGTGGAGAGTGATACTAACATTTATAAGAGATATGAGTTACTCCTTTTATTATTAATTCGTTTTGAGGTGGAACTTCATACTATCTAATAGTAAGTGATTTTTTCTTGGTGAGGGAGGAACAAGAACAATATAAAAATCACAAGAACAATATAAAGATGGAAAAACAATGGAAGCACAACCTTAGATTAATTATATGAAACAATTTTTCTTTTTTTCATCACTTTTTTGCATTTAGTTTTAAAGGAATCGAATGAATGCATTTATTGAAGAATAACTATGGCTTTTATAGAGCCTTGCAAAACAGAATAACAAACAGAATCAAAGAACAAATCAAACTCCTACAAAATAGCTATTTGATAACAAATAGAAAACTAATTCCTATTAATTAGCAATAACGTTGCAGACCAAGTCACAAATTCCAACAAATTCCTCCCCGTAAACTGAAATATGCTAAAACAGCATCAGTTTACTCAAGTTGTCGAACTCCAAGCATGTCTCTGAATTTCACAAATTGATCTAGCTTAATTGGTTTAGTCATTATGTCTGCCACTTGATCTTCAGTTCCGCAAAACACCAACCTCACACTCCCATTAGTTGATAAATTACGCAAGTAATGGTACCTGACATCAATATGTTTTGTCCTTCGATGCATAACTGGGTTCTTAGACAATTTGATTGCTGAACTGCTGTCACACATGATATCGATGCACTCGCTGCTTAGAACACCTAGCTCCTTCAGGATTCCCTTAAGCCAAACACTATGACATGCACTTGCAGTAGCAGCCACATATTCAGCTTCTGTAGATGATAGTGTGACAATTCCCTGCTTCCTTGAACTCCAACATATTGCCGCTCCATTTAGAAGGAAAACATAGCCTCAAGTACACTTCTTCCATGTCACAATATCTCGGGCATAATCACTGTCTGTGTATCCCAAAAGATTTACATCCTTACTCCATTTGTAATAAACTCCAACATCTAATGTGCCTTTTAAATATCTCAGTACCCTTTTAGCAATCAGCATATGTTCTTCTTTTGGATCAGCCATATAACGAGAAATCAAGCAAACCACAAATGTTAAGTCGGGACGAGTTACCGTAAGATACATTAAGCATCCTACTAATTGTTTGTACAATGTTGCATCGACACTTATGCTGCCTGACTTTGACAAGACAGTGCCAGGAACTATCGGATTCTTTACGGCATTACAATTCGACATATTGAACCTTTCCAATACTTCCTTAGCATACTTCTTTTGGCACAGATGAATTCCTCCTTCGTTTTGATAAACTTCGACTCCAAGGAAGAACTTCATTTTTCCTAAATCTGTCATCTCAAACTTCCGTTGCATTGATAACTTGAAACATTTGCACATATTCTCATCATCTCCTGTGTAAATCAAATCATCAACGTAGAGACAAACCATCAACAATTTTCTTCCAATTCTCTTCAAGAACAAGGTGTGATCATAATTACTTTTCTCAAATCCTTCCTCCTTGAAATACCTCTCGATTTTGCTGAACCAGGCCCTCGGTGCTTGTTTCAGGCCGTAGAGAGCTTTCTTCAGTCGATAAACCTTGTTCTCTTCTCCTTTTTTGACAAAACCTTCAGGTTGATCAACATATACCTCCTCGTTTAGTTCACCGTATAGAAAAGCACTTTTGACGTCAAGTTGATAGATGCACCATCCACGTTGAGCTGCTACTGCTACCAGAATTCTGATTGTATCCCATCGAGCTACTGGTGCATAAACTTCATTGTAATCTACTCCAGCCTTCTGCGAATATCCCTTAGCGACAAGTCTCGCTTTACATTTGTCTACTTTGCCTTCTTCATTCGGTTTAATCTTAAAAACCCACTTGACACCGATTTTCTTTGCTTGATGCGGCAATGTCACAAGCTCCCATGTATGATTTCTTTCAATAGCTTGAATTTCAAGCTTCATAGCCTCGTGCCACTTCTTTTCCTTTACTGCTTCTTCAAAGTTTACAGGATCGTCATTGGAGATGTGAAAAGCAAACCCCTCATCGACTTCTTCTTCTTCAGTTAAGTGTTCACCTGTTTCATAATCGCGCATCCAAACTGGCTCTCTCCTTTGTCTTGTTTGTTGTGGCAACTCTGGAGAAGATTCATCTATTTCTTGGATTTCTTCAAATCATCATTTGCTTCTTCATTTGAATCTCCTTCTCCATCGCCTCTCCTCCTTCTGACTCTTCTGCAGCAATATTATCATCATCTCCCCAAGCCAACACATCCTGCTCTCATTTTTTGTACTTAAATTCCAGTCCCATTTTGCACCTTCTTCAAATATGACATCCCCGCTCACAATTATCTTGTTTGTTGCTTGGATCATACAGGCGATAGGCCTTAGTTTCATCACTAACTCCAAGTAAGACGCATTTGAAACTTCGATCATCAAGTTTGGTTCTCTTCTGTTCGGGAATATGGGCATGTGCAATTGAACCAAATACTCTGAAGTATTCCACATTTGGTCTTATGCCCGACCACTTCTCCTCAGGAACCATGTCCTTGATTGCCTTTGTGTAACTGCGATTCGCAACATGAGCCGCCCATCTAGCCGCTCGCCACAACTTCTTCGGCATCTCTTTCTCGGATAAAAGACACCGTACCATGTTCATGATGGTCCGATTCCTTCTTTCTCGCAACTCCGCTTTGGCTTTGGAGTGTAAGCAACTTATTAATTGTCGCTTGATCCCGTTATCTTTGCAGAACTTGTTAAATTCATTTGACGTAAATTCTCCTCCCCGGTCAGTTCTGAGTCCACGTATGGTTGTTTTTGCTTCATTTTCAACAAGGTTTTTAAAATTTTTGAATGTTTCAAAAACTTCTGATTTATCTGCAAGAAAATAAATCCATGTCTTATGCGAGAAAAATCATCTATAAGCACTAACAAGTACTTTTACCACTCGTGAGAGGTTGGAGTGATGGGTCCACAGAGATCTCCATGAATCAATTCCAGTTTGTTTGATGCTCTCCATTTGCTTTTCTTTGAAATTTTTGCCGTTGTTGCTTCCCAACATTGCAAATCAGGCAAACTTTGACAACTTCCTTCATTTTTGGTAATCCTTCCACCATTTGTTTTTTGCTGCATAATTTTAATAGATTTACTGTTCAAGTGCCCATACCTCTTGTGCCACAAATCCTCCAAATCTTCATCTTCTATTTTCAAACATCTCATCAACCAATGGCTTCATCTTTGCATGAACTAGGAACATGCGATTCGCCGTCATTTGTGTGTTCATTATCATGCCCCTTTGTTGATGATAGATTCTGCAGTTCCTTCTTTGATTAAGATCACCAAGCGCTTCTCCTCGTAGCTGTCCTATACTTAGCAAATTGTTGGTGAGATTTGGGACGTAGTAGACATTTGTCACGGTTTGTGTGATACCTTCAACTTCGAATCTAACATTGCCTCTTCCTTCAACTGCCATTTTGAACTATTTCCCAACTTTGTGATTGTGTTTGAAACTTTCGTCAAGCTCAATGAACCATGTTTTGTTCCTCATCATATGATTTGAGCACCTTAATCGAGAAACCAAATGCCTTCTCCTTCAACTTTACTTTTCTTTGTGTATACGCCATCAATAGCGCATTCTTCCTCCTCGTCAAATTCAAAGATAATTAATAACTTCTTTTTCTAAACCCGGACATTCAAATTGATAATGTCCTTGCTTTCCACATCGAAAGCGCTTGATGGCCAGACCGTTCACAAAAGATCTACCTCTTCCCCGTCCTCTAGAGTAACTTCTTCCTCTCTCTGAAATGTCCTCTGCCTCTTCCTTGTCCATACCTTGGTACATTCTCCACACTGCAAACTCCTCTTCTTCACTCCTCTTATCAATCACCTTTTGTTCATGTACAAGCAAGGATGCTTGTAATTCATCGACTGTTAATTTGTCAATGTCCTTGGATTCTTCAATTGAGCATACTATGAAGTTGAATTTATCGGTGAGACTTCGAAGTATTTTCTCAACAATTTTGACATCCGGCATATCTTCTCCGCAATTCCTCATGTCATTAGCATTAGACATAACTCTTGCAAAATACTCGGAAACACCTTCTCCTGCTTTCATCTCTAAAGTTTCAAATGTTCTGCGAAGTCGTTGTAGCTGAGCTCTCTTCACTCTAGCATTTCCTTGATACTTGAGTTTCATTGAATCCCACAATTGCTTGGCAATATCTTTTTGAATGATGGTTTTCAGAATACTCTTATCAATGGATTGAAAGAGGTAATTCTTTGCTTTGAGATCTTTGATCCTTGCTTCTTCGATTGCCTTTTGTTGGGCTGCGTTTAGTGCTTCGTTTTCCTTTGGTTCCTCAAAACCAGATTGAATAACACTCCAATATTCCTTGGAACGCATGAGATTTTCCATGACCAAACTCCAATGCTCGTAGTCTCCATCAAATTTAGGAACACATGGTGTAGCAAAGTTTCCTGAATCACTTGCCATTTGTTCAGTGTTTTTCCTCTCAAACACTCAATTTGTGTATTTATTCTTTCAGATCCTTATTTGCTCTGATACCAAATAAAGGAATCGAATGAATGCATTTATTGAAGAATAACTATAGCTTTTATAGAGCCTTGCAAAACAGAATAACAAACAGAATCAAAGAACAAATCAAACTCCTACAAAATAGCTATTTGATAACAAATAGAAAACTAATTCCTATTAATTAGCAATAACGTTGCAGACCAAGTCACAAATTCCAACAAGTTTTAGTTTTTTTTTTCATTCATTCATTTAGTTTCACTCTCGGTGATGTAGTTGAATTTTTACCCCAATTATGAAAATAATAAATTTTTTTAGTTTTTTTTTTAAACTACTCTATTTTATTTTAATAAAATTCCCTTAACACGAATTTGTTTTTGAAACATTCATAAAAAATAGATAACTATATATGTGTGTTTGGATGGATAACAGTATCATATTGTCGGCTCAACATTTTTTATTTAAATAGCAAACAAAAAATAAAATTGAAACCAAACTTCAGCGGTAACGAAAAAATTATATTTTGCTGGAAGAACTTTACTTGTAAATTTCTCAAAACTCAAATGAAGAAAAACAAACTACATATGATACAACTTCTACAAAAGAATAGAAAATAGCCAAAGAACTTTAGCACATATTCAAATACAAACATATGATATATATATAAGCAATCGTGAGTCGTAACACAAATGAACCTCGTCTATTTTACATAAAAATAAAATTTATTTAACTTTTACGAACAAATTAACACATAGAAAACACAACAATAACAAAAGACCAAACATGACTCCAAAAAGTATTAAGAACATAACACTACTCTCACACACAACATAAATCATTCTCATAAAACATTATGCATTTTTAAGGTGAGATGCAATGTCCTTGGTTAGGTTATTCATGAAATTAAGCTGTTTGTATGGACAAGGATTGCCATCATCAAGTTTTTCATATTCCAATGTATGAATTGCCAAGCAATGATTTGGTCCCTTTGGCACAACTTGAATTGTCCCCTTGAATGTTTTGTAAAGCTTGAACACATCTCCTTCCAATCCAATCAAAGTTACTAAAAACTTCTCGTCCACAAATTCCACTTGTTCTTTGAAAACCTCAGCCTTACCATCTTAACAAATCACAACACAAAGAAAAGAAATAAATTAGTTCCAACATACTTATTCATGATTAAGATAAAATGGTAGATCCGTATATCTTAGATCCGTTCGATAACTATTTAGGACGTTCTTTCATAATCATTTTGTTTTTTGTTTTAGTTTAAAAAAATAAAAATCATACATGTTCGATAACTATTTTTTCTTTTTTAAAACCTACAAACTAAAAATACGTTTGATGACGGTGTTTTATTTAAAAAAAAATATATATATTATTTTAATATTTAAGAAAGTAAAATAATTTTATAATATTTTTTATCTAGAAACCTCAAATTTGTTGGTTCGAACTTTAATTGTAGTGTGTTTTATCACTTTTCTAGCATTTTTCACACAAAGAAAACTAGTTTCTAAAAGCTTTTTTTTAGATTTTAGAATTCCTTTATATTTTTAAGACATTTTTAAAATTTTAAAAGCAAAAACTAAAATTAATTATCAAACAAACCTGTTTTTAAAAAGTTAAAAACAAAAATAGAAAACCAAAAACGAAATGATTATCAAACGGGGCTTAGTTTTATATTTTTGAAAACTAAGTCTAGAACATAATTTTTATTAATTTGATATCTACATTAGGCTTGTATTAGTTTTAAAATCGAAACTAAAATTTGAAAGCTAAAAAAAATAGCTTCTAAATACTTGTTTTGTTTTATGGAATTTGGTTAGAATTCACATACCTTTCTCAAGGAAAGATAAAATTATATGTAGAGAGTTAGAGTAAATACAAGTTTATCAAAAACACAAAAGATCAAATAGTTATCAAACAGAGTCTAAGTAAGAAATAACTATATACAAAGTTGTAAAGGATTACATTTAGAGTAAAATAATATCTCTTATCAATGTCATAGAGATATGTATGTATTTGTTGTCCCTAACATTTACGAAAACAAATTAAACGAAAAAAGCGATCGCAATAATGGTCGTGGTTGCAATCGTGATCATTTATACATACCGACGGTGCAATTCCAGATCTTGATAGAGCCATGACCATGAGTATCCCAATCACCTTCATGAACTTTAATATTTTGGACTAAATGTGGGCAAACATTAGGAATATGGTTAATAGTTTTTTTGAGGAATTTGTACAACCTTTTAGCAGAAGTATCTATCTCTAATTCACACACAATCTTTCTAACAAGAGACATGCTTTGAGAAAATTCTTACAAGTTGCTTTACAAATACACCCACACACATCACTCCTTTATATACACAGTCTCCTAGCTAATGATGAATTATTTCTCTTTATAGTATATTTTTTCTTTGTTAATTTAAAAATATTATCCATACAGCTAGATGAGAGTAAAAATTTATTCCTTAAGTATTTGTTTATTAATAAATATATATGATATACAATCCTGGTTGTTTTTAATTGTAAGTCAACCCAGTAGCTTATCTAGGTGTAAAAAAAGTGTTTCTTTTTTTCATTTAATTGGGATGTGTTTGATTGGCCAAAAATTAAATTATTAATATTCAACAAAAAGAGTATTGAATTATTGATTTCAACCATTTTTTGCCCAAATAATTTTTTCCTTAATTCAACCACATTTGTTTTTGTTAGAGATCAGAGGAGAACAATGATCTTATTTTTATTTATTGTAGCTTTGTTACAATATTATGGAAGAAGCTACCAGCTAACCGAATGAATAGTTTTTATAATTTCTCATCTATTGAACAATTTGTTTATGATTATTTTTGTTACAAAGCAAACTTGTAGCGGTTGGAGTTTCTTGCAAACTTCAAAGCGGCTATGCTTTGGTGGATTTGGAAGGAAAGAAATGCTAGAACATTCAACATGGAGCACGAATACCAGATAACTGATCAACTTTGAGAGAAAATCACTTTGAATGTTGGAGAGTGGAGCTCTAAATCTAAACTTTTTATGAATTATTCTATTACCATCATTGTTGCAAACTGGCATTGTTTTATATAATCTACTAAATTTTCTCTCCTTTTTTCTCTCTTTTTAAACATGTAATCTCTCAATTATATTGGGTTGTATATGATGTAATTAAAATTTATTTTTCACACAATTAGCTACCAACAATTCACATTGTTATCAACAACATAAGCATAATGAATTGTCGTGCATTTAATTTATCAGACCCTGTTTGATAACCCTTTTGTTTTTCATTTTTTGTTTTTAAAATTTAAGCCTACAACAACTACCCTAGCATAGCTTTTTTCTTATTTTGGATATCTACATCTTACATATATTTTGATAAACAAAACCAAAATTTGTAAACAAAAAAAAGTAGCTTCCAAAAGCTTGTTTTGATTTTTGAAATTTGGTTAGTGTTCACCAACTTTCTTAAGGAAATATGGATATATGGTAGGAAAGATGGAGCACATGATAGTAAATTTGAGTAGAAATAGGCTTAAATTTCATAAATAAAAAACAAAAAACCAAATGGTTATCAAACGGGGCCTCAATAATTAGATTAAAATAAAATTTTAATTTTTAATACCACCAAATTAACTATATTTTAACTATAGACCTTATAATTTACATATAAGTTATATTTAAAAAATGTGCAAAGTACTTTCTCAAAAAAAGAAAGAAAGTGCAAAGTAACAATCTCAAACAGAGTAATAAAGGAATTATGTAGTTGGTTATCTTGATTGATATTAACCTATTTCAACTTCACGGTCATAAATTTGAACTTGGAAGACCACATATTGAATTCTATTAGTGATAGAATTCAACTAGTGATAAAACTCAATTTGTGAAATTTCTTCTACAAATAAATTAATTTTGATTTTGTGCTACAAATGAAAATATTTTATCATTTTTATTTATTTATTATATATGGAAAGTCCCCTATTTATCGAACAGATTTTTATAAACTTCATTTCAAACCAATGAAAAATATAAATAAAATTTCCATTTCTATTTAGTAAGAACTTGACATTTTTTTACAGGTAACCAAAATAATATCAGTCAGAATTAATATGTAAATATTTATTTTCATTTTTATATTTTCAAAAAGATTTTATTAAAAGTAATATTCTTTTTAAATTTATTATTGTTCTCCAACCTTTGCCTTATAACCACAAAATTTTCTCCATTCAACTTATTCACTCAACCTTTTCATCTCTCATATCTCACTCTTATTGTCTATTTTTAAAATATTCCTCCATAACTACAACTTTTTCTTCTCTAAAATATCTCCCTCTTGTTGGACACATATACATTTATATCAAAATTAAAAAAATAAAATCATAAATTACCATCCCACGTATTTGATTTCATTCAAATTTTCAAAATTACTCAACAAATGTTTTTGTCCAACGGGTACCATTTTTGTTATACGTTTAAAAAATATATTTTCGAAAAAATAATCAAGTTTCCAAGAGTCTTGGAATATCGTTTAAAAAATAAAAAAAAAAGTCTTGGAATGTTCCGCATATATTTCTTTTTATATTCTAAAGCAAAGGGTTTCTCCAAAAGTCTTCGTATACCTTTTGTATTGGCATATGACCAAAACAAAACCTATGGACTATTCGTTGATATCTACATGCAAAGAAATCGGACAACAAAATCGAAAAAGTTGTGGCGCGTTAGATTCATTGTTTGGTGGTAGTCGAGTTCAGTACTATGATTATAAGTTTGATCCTAAAAATCAATATTTGTCTCTTATATATTCGAGAGCAGCAATACCTTTATGTAGGGCAATTTATGCTATAGATTATAATTACAAGAATGTTATAATTTCTACCCGTTCATAATCATTTGATATTTCTAGCTACTACTTTAACATCTATGTTTATACATACCAAACCAAAATTTCAAAGTTAAAAAACAAATAGTTTCTAAATAATTGAAAACTTCACGTACTTTCTACAAAAAGATCAAATTATAGGTAGATAATTTTAGTTATACAAGTTTAAATTTTTAAAACCAAAAACAAAAAATCAAAGCCCGATTTTACCAGTGTTTTCTATTTTGATTTTTGTATTTATAAACAAAACAAAAACCACACATGTTTAATATCTACTTTTGATTTTCTATCTTTCAAAAATAAAAAACCAAAAATATGTTTGATAACTACTTTTTGTTTTCACTGTTTTAAAAATAGAAAACAAAAAATATGATTGATAATTACTTTTGGTATTTTATTTTTAAAAATAAAACCGAAAAATATATATTTTAATTTTGATGTTCTGATTTTGAAAAATAAAAATATAAATTCACCAAAACAAAACAAATCATAAAATGTTAGTTAAATTGTCAACAAAATTCATAAAAAAAAAAAAAATCCTAATTCAAATAATAAATAAAAATATTCACAATGTTTAGTAAAAAGGTCATACAAATGAAAAGGCAAAATTAACATTTTTTGGAGAAGGGATACTGATATTATTAGAAAAGGGAAAAAAACTCCAGAAAAAATAGAAAAAGAGCAGAGACAGATGACAAGGGAAGAAGAAGAAAGAAAGTAGGGGAGACAAAGAGTAATTCAAAGAGGAGGAAGAAGACATCATAAAAGGAAATTACGTGAAAGCATCACAGTTTATAGCAATATCTGAAAGGTTGTAGTTCGTGAAAAACTTCGACTTCAGACTACATTCTGCACCACTAAGAATTCACTAAGAAAATGCAAAATTAACATCAAATACAATCAACATCGTGTTTGAGTTGTCATCAATCCAAAGTTGATGAGTAATTGGATTGCTCACTTGAGCCATATGTTTAAGTTGATTTTGATTCACATTTCCTTCAATAGGAGTTTGTGAAACATCGTTTCCATGTTCCATATTTTCTTCTTCAACAATCATGAATTTTCGAGTATATGCGATGAAAAATTCATCATCGCTATCATGTGGTTTTATAAAATTATTAATTGCATAACATGTACGGGTATAAGATACAAAGGCATTTGCTTCAAAATAGAAAACCGAGCCTTTCGAATTCTAAAACATCTTTCAATCACATTGTAGGGTGATTAGTGTCAATAGCTAAATAGTTCTTCCCGATCTCAATAGTCGATATCCTTCATCTCTAAAATCACACAAATAATATCTTTCTCCACTTGACATAACAAACGCAAATAGCATATCAAAAGAACAAATACATACACATTATGTTATATTGCATATGAGGTTTGAGTTCTATCACTAATTGAATTCTATTACTGATAGACTCATTTTATCACTGGTTGAGTTCTATCACTGATAAAAAATTATGTGTTATGGATGAATTATTTTAGAAATTGTGCTACAAATATAATACAAGAGTAGAATGTTTGAAAGTTGTTATAAAAATGGCATTCAACAACCGATGCGAAGATATAAAAAAAACGTAAAGAGAAGAAAAAATACACATAATTTTTATGGTTCACTAACATTGTGTTAGCTAGTCCACAGTCAGAGAGGGAGCGAAGTTTTAGTTAGAAGAGCAAAATACATAATTACAAAATGAACATACACAACGTCATATTACGACTAGGGTTTAATTCGAGTTTATGTATGCATTTTCATTAAACCCTATTACAGAATGCGTAAAGGTAAATCAAAGTGCAATTTGCGTAAGCGCATTCAGAACACACAACAAAATGTGAATGCACTTGCGTTGACGAGTGTGAATGTGGGATGCGCTAAACGCATGCAGAAAACATTGCTGTAATGTGAGATACAATTGTTTGCACTGTGGAAAGCATTTATGCAACAAGAAAAGCAAAATGCATTTTCGCAACGAGACCCCCAACTACGAATCGCACGACAGTAATATGTTCAATGCATATCTCAACAAATGTAAATTCTCTAATTTTAAACTATTGATACATAAAAATAAAATTTCAATTTAAAGTATTGAAAGTTTTTTATTTTTGTATTTTTAAAAACAGGTAACCAAAATAATGTTTTAGGAATTTATTTGTATATTTTAGAAAGGTTTTTGTTTAAATTTAATTTCTTTTTAACTTTTTTATTTTTATTCTCAACTTTTGCATTGTGACCTTAAAGTTTTTATCATTCAACATATTCACTCGAACTATCTATCATTCAGTCTCACTCCGATTCTCATATCTCACTCCTCTAAAAAATATTCCTCTATATTTATTACTTTCTCTAAATATTTTTCCATCTTCGACACACTTTTTATATATATTATACTCATTAGTAGCACAGTTGTTTATCTTAACTGGTGTTAATCCATTTCAACTCCATAGTCACGAGTTCGAGCCAAAAAATCGGTATTTGGCTCTCATATTATTTGAAAGTAGTTGTGCTCCATCCCCACTTTGTGCCCCGTTCCCCTTCTCCCACTTTGTACTCAAAAAATAAAAACACAAAGTACCTATCCCAAGTATTTTATTTCTTTCGTATTTTTAAAAATCACATAACAACTATTTATTAAATGGATATAATTTTTATTTTAGAATAAATAAGATAATTAGAAAAAAATAATAATAATAAAATATATATATATATATATATATATATATATATATATATATATATATATATATATATATGGAGTTGTTGTGTCCCTTCTATGTATATTCAAGATCTTCCCCTTAACTTAGGAATGTGGGATAACTTTATACGCCCAACTATCCTCCCCTCAAATAAAATACACTTCGAACCCTTTGAATATTTGTCGACTTTTTATATATCGGGGAGACCTCTCCTCGAACCAAGTACACCCAAACCATATTAGGTTGGTCCTCTTTTTTCTAGATCAAGAATCTTGATCCCCAACATCGCTAAGTTAAGAGCCAAGCTTTGATACCACTCATTAAGGACAACGAACAACCACCAACCTCTATATTAATATGATATATTGACCATTTTGAGTATAAGCCCTCTTGTCTTTGCTTTTGGTCACCACCCAAAAGGTCTCATATCAACAAAAATATTTTCCCGGACATTTTCAAGATCTTCCCTTAATTTAGGAAGGTGGGACAACTTTGTTTACCCAACATCATACATAGCAAAATATGAAATATTATATTTGATTGAAGCCTTTCCATTTCAAATTTCACTTAGATTGAAGTTTATAATTCCACTCGATTTAAAATTGATTAATTTTGTGCTTTTAATTTAATATGATTAAATAAGTTTTGGTGTTTTGTTTTTAAATAGGTTGACATCTGTGAAATTCTTTTTTTCTTTTCGCAAAACATGAAAATCCCCAAACAAAAAAAATATCATCAAGTTTCCAAAACTTTAGTAATATTCGACATATATATTTTATTCTTATATTATAATGGAAAAAGTTTCTCAAACTACTTTGTAAAGGAAGTTATTCCATGAAGTAACTATTAGGATATGTTAGGAGATTTAATAGATCTATTAGGATTAGTCCATAGTGTATGATGTTGGTGTATAAAAAGGGGAGGAAATTGATAATTATTAATTGTGGGTGTGTTCTCAAAACCATTTGAAAAAAAAAAAAAATTGTGAAAAAAATGTGTTCCCTTTCTGGAAAGCTTGTGAATGAATTCGAAATAAGTGCATGTCCACATAAATTTTACAACATCTTCAAAAATAGATGTTTTACTGTTCCAAAAATTTGTCCAAAAATCATTCGACAAGTTGAAGTGTGTGATGGCGATTGGGACTGCCATTGTCATGGCTCTATCAAGATTTGGAATTACACTATCGGTATGTATGAAGGTTGAAGATATATAATTTTGGTGTTTATTTTTTATTTTTAGTTTGTTTTATATGCTTTTAGATGTTTAATTTTAGTATAATAATAAATTTTTTTACATGAAAATTTGAAAGAACACACATCATTTTACTAACGATATCATGTATGGCTTAATAATATAGAAGTTACAAGTTCGAGTCCCATAATCTCTCAAATTTTGTTGAATTAAAAAAAAATAAAGTATATAATTCTAAAAAAACACCCTGTGAATAAATAGTCAAATAGTTCTTGTAAGTTGTAATCATTGATAAAATAAATATGTAAAAGTTAATTTCATGTGTCAATTATAATAGTATGAATTGCCATAAAAAATACACTCAATTATTTTTCTCTATGCGTCTATGGGTTTTATTTTTTGTTACTTATTCTTTAAAAAATAAAATAAGAATCATGTCTAGACTAAATTAATCCCGTCATCAATTTATTTAAACTTAGTATCATCTTCACGTTATGTTATGTGACTAACAATTCTTTTATCTAAAAAACTAAAAATAATTATTATTGAATTAGTATGGAGTAAAAATGTTTACTTTATTAAACATAATAGCAAAATTGAAACTTCACTTGATACATTTTCTTTTTCATATTTTTAAATATAAATGATTGTCTCATATTAATGGAGGTATTGTCCCCTCTTTATATGGACAAGATCTTTCCCTTATCACAGGGATGTGGGATAACTTTGTTTGCTCAACAGTACAACCTCCACATTGATATGATATTATCCACTTTGAAAATCATTGCTCATGACTTTGTTTTTTGGTATATCCCAAAAGGCCTCAAATCAATGGAGGTGTTGTCCCCTATTTATAGATACAAGATCTTTTATTTATCTTAGCGATGTGAGACAACTTAGTTTGTTCAACAACAATTGCGATCATGGCCATGACCATTTTATTTCATTTTTTTGGTAACTTTATACAAATATAGATTTTTCTCATTAATTTGTGTTGTTATGTTATGTTTTAAGATGGCAAGGCTGAAGTTTTCAAAGAAAGAGTGGAATTCGACGACAAGAAGTTGATAATATCCTTGATTGGATTGGAAGGAGATGTGTTCAAGTTTTACAAAACCTTCAACCTAATAGTTCATCTTGTGCCAAAGGGACCAAATCATTGCTTGGTAGTTTTTAAGTTGGAATATGAGAAACTTGATGATAGTTGTCCTTATCCTTGTAAGTACATTGATTTATGTACTAAGATAATCAAGGACATTGAGTCTCACCTTAAAGTTTAAGGTTGCTTGTGTCTCCATTTGAGCTTCCTCTCACTCAAACTCATATGTGATTGTATCTTTGCTACTTAAAACTTTGGTTTATGTTTGTGGGAGTTTATTAAAACTAAATAAGAAGCTTGATTGTTGTGTTTTCTCAAATATATAGTATGTTATTTTAGATATATTTCATAGCTTTTTTTTTTTGGCTATTTATTTGCCCTATCGTTGAAATTTAATATTTTGAGAAGACAATAGTTGTCTACTAAGATATGACACAGAAGTCCTATAGAAAAAAGAAAAGTCGATGGAATTAAATATATACCATTGAGTTTTGCATGATTGATTACAAACTAATATTATAGATTACATATAATTTATTATTTAAAGAAATATTTGCATGCTGTAGCTACTGTACGATAAAACCTGAACTATTGATTTTATTTTTAATTTTAAGAAATAATTTCCTAAAAGAAAAAATAAACAGTTCAAATCTTGCTACATGTGTGGCAGGCAACATGCAAATATTTCTCTATTATTTATGGCTTAATGATTGAGAATATTATAGGTTCTTATCTTATTTGAATTAATAAAAAAAATTAATATTTAAATAAACTCTTTGCATAAATAAAAATAATTGAATGAATAAGAAGATAAAAAAAGCTAAAAATGTATTTTTCCTATGTGGGATATTAATGGCCCAACCCCAAAAACCGCAAAGGCTGTTATTTGGAGGTTGACCAACCAAATAAGACTTTGCTTGATAATTATTTTATTTTTAGTTTTTTTTTTTGTAAATATAAGCCTACAATAATTATCATACCATAGATTTTCTTTCTTCTACATGGATATTTACATCTTATCTATATTTGTAGAAACCAAACTAAAATTTAGAAACAACAAAAAATAGCTTCTAAAAATTTGTTTTTGTTTTTAAATTTAGTTAGAATTCACATATTTTCTTTAGAGAAATTAGATAGATTGTAGAAAACATGGAGCATAGGGAAGGAAATATGAGTAAAAATAAACTTCAATTTCAAAAAACAAAAACAAAAAACTAAATAGGTTTTCAAATGGCGCCTAAGAAACCAATAACAAAGGCGTTCTTTATCACTCTCCTCTATTCTCTTTTCCTTCGGTCGAACTGGGTCCTTCGACACTCTTTCTTCCCCTTCATCATCCAAAACATACCATCTTTAACTCTCTCTTTCCTTTCCATGGGTTAGAGAAACTGATAAGGATGACAACTCAACCCAGATCTTCGGCTTGATATGATATTGTGTACTTTCGACATAACCCTCATGGTTTTGTTTTTGGTTTCGCCGAAAAGACTTCATACTAATGGAGATTGTTCTCTTCACTTATATACTCATAATTAATCTTTCCCTTATCTAACTAATATGAGACAACTTTGTTTGTATCCCAACAATCCTCTTCTTGAACAAAGTTCAACCAAGCCTTTCTATATGCTCGTCTTCTACATTTGACACCCAAAGATTTAACTCTCCCCTTGAACAAAGATCTAGCCTCTCAAGAAAATATTCAATTTTTCTAGATTACATCCAGACCAACTCTTCTTTTCCTGGAGAAGTGCCTATTCATTCGATAGAATAGATTTCTACCATTAACTATTATATCTGACTAATTCCTCTTATCTGAAAGTACACTACTGACCAATTTTTCTAGATCATAACCAGATCAAACTCATCTTCTCATGACGGTAAATCACTAGTTTTATAGAGCTATCACAAATTTGTCTTCGAGTTCCAATCATCTTTATTTTACATTGGGGCGATTTTGCCTACATGGTCATGGTTGAGGCATAGCTCTGATACCAATTAATAAGGATGAAAACTCAATTTGGATCTCCACACTCGTATGACATTGTCCACTTTAGGCATACGCCCTCATGATTTTTCTTTTGATTCCACCTAAAAGTCTTCTTACCAATGGAGATGTTTTGTTGAAACTCAAATTGCAAATAAAACGATAAAAAACAATTGAACAATCGCGCAAGCTTTTCGCTTCGGGATTGGAAATACAATGCACGCGACAAATTCTGTACAAACACTTTTCATTTATTTCTCAATTACTTTCTCTACAAGTCTCTACACAACTTTCTCACTTTTCACGCTACAATTGCACGCTTTTTTTCGCTTTTTTTTTTCTCTACAATTCACAATGAAGTAACACTCTATTTATAGTCTATTACAAAATTGGTCCCCAAGTTCTTACCATAAATATTTCCCATCAAATCAAGGATCCACTAACTCCTTAATTAGCTCCACAATTAATTCTCTTAATTGTCTACCCACTAATTCTTCCATTAACACTTATTCCAAATACATTAAAATTACATTTAAGTTTATTCCAACAAAAAACTCCTCCATAAACTTAAATGCTCTTGCCAATCATCTTCTTGAATTTCTCGAACAATACTTTTGGCAATGATTTTGTAAAAATATCTGCAATTTGATCTTGACTCGCACCATGCTTTGTGAAAATATCTGCAATTAGAAGGAAAATGATTTTTGGGGAGAATTAATAGTATTTGGAATGAGGAGTTCAGAAAATAACCTTGGTATGCATCTTTCTTCCACCCTGCCCTCACACAGCAATCTGCCAAGAAAATAGTCTTTATTATTATATATAGTGTTTAATGAATGTCACAACATACTTTTGGCAATGGCTCATGATTTTAATTAATCAGTGCAATAAATAATCTTTATTATTATATATATATGTAGTGTTTAATGAATGTCACAAACATTCTTCAATTATAAAAATCTTAAATTAAAGTTAAAGATAGTCTTTAATGAATGCAACAAATAGTTTTTAATCGAGAGTAAACTACAAAATTGAAATAAAAAAATGTCTAAAATTTTCATATAAATCAAATAATTCTAAAAAATATCATAATTAAAACTGACCACCAAAAAGTTTGACATTGACCTTGACCCCGAATAAATAGAGAAAAGTCTTGGAGAACTTGGTAATATCACTGTCGTGAAACCTGTTTCAAACTATAAATAGACTTATTCAGATGGAAAAAACAATCGATTACTTGAAGTAGTCGTAACAATGGGCTTATACTCCAAAGGAAGATCCTCATCCAACTTACCAAGGCATTGTTCACATCTAATTTTTGTTTTTCAAACTCGGAAATCGGAGTTTCGCTCTCCTATATCTGGGGCACCACTGGCCCGTCCCTAAACTGTGGCACCGGGATACTTTGAAGAGTAATCGAAGGGCGTTCACATCTAATTGATACCAAAATCAAATTCTTTCAAATATTCTTTTCATTTTTTTTCTTAATCACGAAAGAGTATTCAAAGGAATCCTTCCTTTTTTGGTTTTCCATATGAGTCAATGCTTACATTAAAATACCATATTATATGATGCGAAAATGAGCATAGAGGTATGGTATTAAAAATCTGATTCCAATCAAAAGGATTGGTGACAATTATTTTTTTTATTATATTATGGTAATCCAATTCAACATCTTAGTCAGGTTCGATCATAGAAATCGATATTTGGCTTTCATTTAGTTGGGAGCAATAATACACTTTATATAGCCTTTGTGATCTCTCGATTTTTTTTTTTTTTTGGAAAAAATAGAACTTCTTTTGTTTGTTTGTTTTTTCCTATCAATAGACTCTAATACACGATGGAATTCTTTATTCTTAGAATTTAGTTCAAGACTAGAAGCTTGAATCTATTGCCAAAATATGGAAGACAAAGTCAAGAAACAAAGATATTCGAATATATTTGGCTGAATGTTGTAGTTGTTGAAATTAATCCGAGTGGTTGTGAGTTGGTAAGATCTTCACCATTGTTTTCGATAATAATAATCAGTTTTAGATATTTCATGTTTTAAAATTTTCTTTTCTTGTCTATTTAAAGTAATCATTATTTTACAAATATTTCATCCACGGTACAATTTCAATTTTGATTGAAATTATATGTAACTAAAAGAGTTCACAAAAAAAATCTAAAACCGATCCGACCGACTAAAATCGATTGAACCAACGGTCAATTTTATAAAACAATTGGTTTGTATCAGTTTCATCATATAGAAAACCAATTGTGCGGTCATTAGAGTGGTTGGCAAATATTTTTCCAATCGACCGACCGACCGAAAAATTCTATGTGATGTGACAGTGTACTTGTAGTATATGTTTGTTTTTTGGACACTTCTCAAAAACCTGTCATTTGTTTTTTTGTAGTAAATAACTATGGTTAACCCTTCTTCAACTCTTTTTGGACGCTTTTATCAAATATTACATTAAATTTTATATGAAATTTACCATTCAACCATTTTAACCTAAATCTCCAAACAAGTAGTTAATTAATCTACTGTGATTAACTTCAATTCCTAAATGAATAGTTAATCACACCAAACTACTATTAATCACTTCATTTTCTTGTCCTCCATTCTTTTCTATAAAAAAAATAATCCATTCTTTTCTATAAAATAATAATAATAATAATAATAAACACACCCGTAATGTATATTACATAATTATAATCATACTATTATTTTATTATTTGTTTTTTAAGTAACACGTTTTTCAAACATCAATATTGTTTTTTTAATAAAATATAATAACTACTTCTCTTTTACTTTTTGGTAGTTTTGTTCCTTTCTTCTTTTTTCTTCCATTGCCTTTCCGTTTCATATCTTTTTGTCTGTTTTTTTTCCCTATGTTTTTAGTATAAATTGGGGATCAGTTACCCTATAGAGATGTTACCATGGTTTTTAAATAAAGGAGATGTAAATATAAATTTTTAAGATCAAACATGTGATGGTAGTATTAAATTCAATTACTATCAAATAATAAAATTAACATAACAACAATCCTTTAGTTTTTCTTCTTCTTTGACTTTTCTATACATTTTTTTTTGACAAACATCTCTTCATCTTCTATTTTCTTTTCCATCAACACCAAAATACATGAAAACCGATGAACCTACACGTAGGTGGGTCGATTTCTCCATTAACACCAAAATCACCGAAACCCGATCAATTTTAACTGACTTGTCAGTTGTCGACGAAAATCTTGAAAGAAAACAAATATTGATCGACCGATGAACACCTTTATCTGGTGTACTAATTGAAGATTGTTCATAATAGTGATTGATTTGTGTTTGCTCGCATTGATTGAAGAATATATGTGCATTGATTGAAAACTATTGTAAAAACAGATTGAAGCCATCAAATATAAGAGTTTTTTATTTTATTATTTTTACTTAGTCCTCTCCAATTTACTGTTAAACAAAAATTTCTTCTAAAAATTTTCTTTCAAAAAACATTTTGATTTTTTTTAATTATACATAAAAATCTCTTGATTTAACACAAATTAATACAAGGATAAAACATGGGGTTTTGCATGTATATTATATAAAAACAAAATAATTCCATGTATAGCACAATTTTCAAACTTATTCATTTGTGGCACAAAAGTGATTGAAGTCTATCAGTTTGCTGATTAAAGTCTATCAGTTGAATTGATAGAAGTCTAAAGTCTATCAGTTGAACTGATAGAAGCCTATTAGTTGACTGATATAAATCTATCAATTAAACTGATAGAAGTCTAAAGTCTATCAGTTGAACTGATAGAAATCTAAAATCTATCAGTTGAATTGATAGAAATCTAAATAAGAATTTTGGGCAAAATGTACTATGAATGAAATTATTTTAAAAAATGGGCTACAATTGTAACGAATAACCAAAAATATGCTATGGAAGATAAATTCTCAAAGTATTATTATAAGGGGATTTTGCATGTATATTAAAAAAACAAAATAATTATCGCACAATTCCCAAACTTATTCATTTGTGGCACAAAAATGATTGAAGTCTATCAATTTGCATTGTTCAATCACTCAAAATCGATTGGAGTCTATCAGTTGAACTGATAGTAGTCTAAAGTCTATCGGTTGAACTAATAGAAGTCTATCAATTGAACTAATAGAAGTCTAAAGTCTATCAGTTGAGCTGATTGAAGTTTGATGATGTTAGAAAAAGAAGAAAGTGTGAGTTTGGAGGTTTTGAAGATGAAAATGGATGAATTTGCTAAGGAAAGGAATTGGGAAAGATTTCATAGCCATAGAAATCTTCTTCTTGCTCTGGTATTCTCTCTTTCCCTTTCATCCTTTAGTTATTTCTCTTTAAATTTTGAAAAAAAAATACATTTCTAGTCTTTAGATTTATGGTATGATTTCAATTTGGACTTTAAAAAGGTATTTGTATACCATATTTAAAGATGATTTAACTTGGGGAGTTATAATGAAGAGTTATTTTGAATAGTTAAAAATTGAGAATTATAGTTAAAAACTTGTTTTGGACATAAATTTTGTGTAGATGACTTAGAGTCAATAGCTTGTTTAGATATAGATTTAAAATGTGTAATTGATTTTTACTAGTTAAAAAAGGAATATTAAAAATTAGTGGTTAAAAATAAGTTATTTTTTTTAATTTGAAATAAATGATTAAAATTGAGTAGCTAAAATTAATTGAGTAGTTATAAATGAATTATTAGAAATGAATTGTTAGAATGAGGAGTTATTTTTAAAAGTAAAATGAATGAAAAATTAATAAAAACTTGTTTGGATACAGATTTTCGAAAAAGAGATTACAAATCCTAAATATGGCAAAAAAGCACTTCTAAATTTCAAAATTAATACTTTTATTTTTAAAATTTCAATAATATTTACTTTTAATTTAGTTCATCGGATAAGAAAATCCTTTAAACAAAAGGATGATTAAACTAATTTTTAAATTTCAATATATGTTGATTAATTTGATCAAATATCTTTATTTAGCTCTTTTTAATTCTTTTAGAAACTATATTTTTTTCTTTTGTGTGTTAAAAAATAAATGAGAACTTAACATTTTTTTAGACAATTTAAACTTGAAGCATTTGTCACATGCTAAGAGGCCAATAAAAGAGTTCTTCTTACTCGACCATTCTTTTTTTTTTTTTACTCAGCATTTGTCACGGCCCACCATCAATAACTCTCTCTGCATTTTCGAAAATTCTCAATTCTAGCCCGTCACCTATTTGTGTAATTCTACTAGTGATAGTAATTTTGGGCAAAATATCATATGGATGAAATTATTTTTAAAAATTGTGCTATGGATGAAATTATTTTTAAAAATATGCTATAATTATAATGAAGAGTTAAAAATATGTTAGAGGATAAATTCCCATAAAACATCGTAGAATAAATTCTATAGACTATTAACAATATTTAGCTAATCTACTAATAAATTTTAGAAAACTATCTAACAATATTTAATAAAAATTTAAGCATTATATTCTAATAACTTCTAGAAAGATCACCTCTTATGTTGTCAAGTGTTGATTTAAATGTGAGGTATTTTGGGAGTAAAATGTAATTACCTTTTGTTTGACAAATTCTTAGTTTTATATTTTAAAATTATTTTTACAAAATTTGGAGATGTATAAGATTAAATGGTTTATTTATTCCACAGAAGATGGTTTTTTTTTACTACTCCACACAAAAGGGGACATAGTGGGACTTGAATCCCTGAATTTATTAAAATAGATTTATTCATTTGATCACAACTTTTAAAAAGAAATTAGTAAATAATGGAAAATTGAGATGGATCTTATAAAAGGACAAAAAAACCTTATTTACTTGATGACTTCAGTCATTACAACAAATAGTTTAGCGTACAAGTAATTATGCCATCAACCAATTTTAATTAATGTCGCAAACATTTTTTAATTTGAATATTCTTTAATTAATGTTAGAATAGTTTTAAATCAATGCAATAAAGTAAGAGATAATGAATGACAAAATTGAAATATATATATATAAAAAGCTTTGTTATCGATGAAATATTTATAAATAAAAAATGTTATAATTGAAATATACGATAAAAAAAATTGTCATCTAAAATGAATTCCCAATATATAGTGAAAATTTTGAAGAAGGATGGAAGATTGAAGTGTACCAAGGAAAGAGGTTATCTCAAAAATTAAAAGTATCAATCAAATTTAGCAAACTTTAAGCAAACATAATAATCGAGCTTCATTCATTATTTACTCTTTTAAGTATTTCACATACACATACTTAAATTACATATGTAATTTAAGTATGTGTATGTGAAATACTTAAAAGAGATTACACAAGCATGATAGATGACACAAGCACAATCATAAGTAATACAAGAAACACAAATCCAAATTACATGATAGATGACACAAAAACAACATAATCAAACACACAAATCAAACACGAAGCTCTAATAAAGACATGAAAGACATTTATTTAAGGTGAGATTCGATGTCCTTAGTCATATTAATCATGAGATCAAGGTACTTGTATGGATAAGGAGAGCCATCATTATGTTTTTCATATTCCAACGTTAAAATTGCCAAACTATGTTCTTGCCCCTTTGGCACAACTTGATATGTTACTTTGAAGCTTTTGTAATGATCGAACACATCTCCTTCCAATCCAACCAAAGTTACTGCAAACTTCTCGTCGTCGAAACCCACTTGTTCTTTGAACACCTCAGCTTTGCCATCTTAACCAAATCGTATAAAAAAGATAATAATACTAGTTAGAATTAGGTTTATTCAATGTGTAATCGAAAATTGTTGCGATCGGGAGGTAGAAAAAGGTGATGTTTGATAATTGTCAATTAATTTTGAGATGAAATTGAATACTATCTAATGCAGTCTAATAAAATAAAAATTGAAACTTGACTTAAGATTGATGAATATAAAAGAGGTAGTATCTTGGGTTGACACGTTGAAGATTTTAAAATTGAGAATACGTTGATACTTTTTAACATTTATAAAATAGATGGAGTACTTAACTTATTACCAATTAATTTTTGAAATGAAATTTCATACTTTTTAATATATATTGAATCGAAACTAGATAAAGTCAAATGGGTATTTTGTTCAATAAAAAGCTACTATCTTCAGTGAGCATGTGGAGGATCTCACATTGAAACGGTGAGACTACTTCTTAATATTTATAAGACTCAATTAATTTTGAGATAAAATCTTATTTTACTATCGAATACGTAAATGATCTAGAGTAAACAAGTTCGAAAGTAAGTAGCTACCATCGAGTTCGTAGTCATGAACATATACATACCAACGGTGTAATTCCAAATTTTGATGGAGCCATGACCATGGTTGTCCCAATCACCTTCATGAACTTCAACATTTTGGATGAATTTGGGGGAAATATTGGGAACATGGAAAACACTTTCTTTGAAGAATTTGTAATATTTCTCTGCTGGAGCATTTATTTCTAATTCACTCACAAACTTTCCACAAAGAGACATTGTTTCACAACTCTCTTATTGATTGTTATGCACAACACAAAATGATCACCAATGCTTTCATCTTTTGATGCATTACCCTTTTTATACACCTTAGTGATGAATTATTAATTGTTGTTAATTTTTTATAATTATTTGCTGATCGTGGCCAGCCATTAAACCGATAGAGTTGTGTTAAAAAAAAAATCAATCAAAAATAGAAACCATAGAATTGCTAGTTTATCATTTTTTTTTTTTGAGTACATAGCCGGAAGGGGGAACAACAAACCCTACATAGATGGCATAACTACTCTCAAATAATATGAGAGCCAAATACCGATTTTCGGGCTCGAACTCATGACGGTGGAGTTGAAATGGATTAACACCAGGCAAGATAACCAACTGCACCACTGACCCTCGGCTAGTTTATCATTTTAACTAGGTCATTAAGTGTATATTAATATCGCTTGAGCTACTGTTCTTCTTAACTTTTTAATTAAAGTCTTGCCTTTGCTATCATAATTAATTTCTATACATTGATTTATTTCAATTGGAAAGATAATGAAACCTTTTGAGAAAGAGACATATAAATTATGTTAGCTTTAGAAAAGTACTCAATGGCCAAACTTTGTGTCCCTTCCATCAATTCTACTAAAAAAAATAATAAAGGATACGAATCTTACAAAATCTAATAACTAAATCTTGACAATATTTAATAGTATTTAAATACTATATATAAAATATAATATTTATATTTATAATTTTGAACAATTTCCCCCCTTAAGTTGGAACATGTAAATTAAAATATAGTTGTTTTCCATCCAGACGATTAATTCACAAGTAGCAACAACGATTGCATGATATTCAACTTCAACAGATGAACAAGTTTTATTTACATATTTCTCTATTTTCCATGAGACAGAAGAACCAAGGAAAATCATATATGTAGACAACGAACGACGAATTAATGTTCAAGCTGCCCAATCACTATCACAAAAAATGGTCAAGCTCATCTTCCTTTAGAAGGTAATAAAATACCTTGACCTAAAGAACCTACAATTAACGTAATTAATACTCTTAGGCCTACATCCGAATGTCATTCAAAATGTGAGTAGAACTCGACTCTTTTTAGCCATAATATCTCAATAATTGGGATAAGTTAGATAGAGTTGTATACTGGCCGAGGCGGGGCCACAAAATGAATTTTCGTTCCTGTCCCCACAACTAAAATCTTTCCCACGAAATTCATCCCTTTTTTATTTTTTATTTTTATTTTTTTAATCTTAATTTTTTACGAGTACTTAATAATATTTCATATAGTTGATTTTTCATTAAAAATATACTTAATTTTGAATTAGATAGTTAATTATTAAAAAAAAATTGAATTAATATTTATATGAACAAAAAATTATATATAAAGATTAAATTGATAAAAAAAGGAGAAAATTAATAATCATAAAAACTTTCCTTCCCTCTGGCTCCTCATTTTTCGCCTAAACAAAGATTCACTAACTTCTTTTAAGTCGATTGCGGGCCCGCAGGGATAATAGACATATCTAAGGTTGCCCCATATCAAAATTGTTTTGTCGTACAAAATGTATACCTGGATCCAATCAGTGATCTCATGAATTTCATTTATTATCAAGTAATATATTGCACGTCCTTGGGATGTAAATTGAAAAATAAAATTCAAGGGAATTAAATATTTAGGTCTATAAAAAGTCATTTAAAAAGAATTGCGACCTACACTGTCTAAAAATATTATTATGTTGCGTGAGACGTAATTTTATGACTTAAAATGTATTTCTTTTTGGTAGATGAGAGTGGAACAGGTTTTATAAAACCTTAAAGATAATTCTTGCGAACAACTTTCGGTTTTTTTTTTTCTTATGATTTTCATTTAGTTTTTATTCTTAAAAAATACTATCGTTAAATAATAATTCAATCGTGGAAATAGAAACCAAAATAAATAGCATTTAGTTCCAACTTCAAATTCCAACAACTCTCAACTACTACAATATACATGACATTAAATTCAACAAAAATCAGTAGTTAACATTGTCCATACCTTATTGCAGCACCAAGCCCAACAATTGTGATGATATAGTTTATATTAATATTAAACGGTAATTATGATCAAACTTCTAGAACTTTTTAGATAATCCATATAGTTGAGAATTGAGATTCTATGCACTTAACAATGGCCCCTCAACGCTATGGAAGTTTTGCAACGTCGATTTGCCAACAACCGCCTCAAGCCGAATTGTTGCCCTCTTTGCAAAAATAATATTGAAGATTTGAAACATTTATTTATACAATGCTCTTATTGCTTTGATATTTGGTCATGTTTACCTATAGATGTCAAACCTACGAGCGGCGATCAATCCATTCTTGATTTCATCCTCTCTTGGATTGGCATACGTTCGAGCAACAAGCGCCAAATTTAGGATACACAAAAATTTATGCGCACATCGATATCCCTCTTTTCGTATATATAGATGAATTATGATCAATCCATTCCCCAGCATATTCCAATGTGCAACCCAAAGAAAATTCAATGTGGAACCTAAAGCAAATTCATGAATCTGTGCACATGGAATTTGCTTTCGAGCAATACCTTATATCTTTCATATAAGCTTATTTTGTAACTTATAATTATTCTTTGCTTGGTAGGTCATTTATGAACCCATTTAAGCGTTGGAGTCGTGATGGAATGCTCACATCAACATCACTCTTTTTCGTGTATTAACTTTTTTAATGCAAGCCTTACTTATCTTCAAAGCTCACAGAGATTCCTTTTCTTAACCTCCTAGTTATTTTTAGTTGTATTCCACCACATTTAGGTTAAATTATAAATCTATAAACCTTCCATTCTTTTGTTTTTGTTTTTTGGGTTTTATATTTCGATGTGCATCCTAAAGCAAATTCATGAAATCACATATTTCATTCTCAATACAAAATGGAAGCATGCTCACTTTGTGAACATTAAGAGGCGCAAAGATTTGGTGCCAATGCTAGATTGTTGAGCTCTAAATGGCGCACAAGCATTTGAGAAAGCTACAAGGACGCATTGCTTCTTTGATTACCTATTTCCTTTGATCTATATGAGTAGTATAAAACATACTTTTTAACTCAAGATATCTGAATACTAGGAAATGTGATCTTTCACCTTATTGATAAGATACTATTTTCTTGTTTATGCATCAACTTTGATATAAATGCTCAATATACCTAATATAGTATAATTTTCTTAGCTATAAAAGTAGTACCAAGTTGGTTGGAACTTGGAGAAGTGTAATTCTAGATTTTTGGTTAGATCACTGATGCTGAAGAAGACATTGAATGCGGATGCGAGAAGGTCGCCGAAGCTACCGAAGTTTCCTTGGAGAAGATGCAAAATTCTTGGAGGAAATGAAAGCTGAGTTAGATCTCGTAGTTTGTACAACATAAGAGATCCTACAGCATGACATAGTAAGTAAAAATTGAAATCATTATTTTTCTTTAGCATTCAAATCAATTATAGTTATTGCTTGAAAGATAAAATCATTATCGTTCTAAACTTCTTTTTATTGTGTGATATATTTATTTATTTGGCTTCCTTATATACATTAACATGTTATTGTTCTTATCTAGTTGGAGATAATTGCCTTTATTTGATTTCTGGATCTGTTGGTTGTAATTTTCTTAGGGCCTTTTTAGGAGTTTTTGCCCATTGAATTTGGCATTAGCTACGTTGCTTGCTTTCAACAATTTCTTAATGGTTATGAAATCTAATTACCAAAAGGACGAGGTTGACAAAGTCACTCGTAGAGTAAGGTGCAGTCAAAACTAAGTGTTACATTGAAGGTATTTGTTACAATTCTTAGCTAGGAAACTTGGATATTTTCTACTCTTTTTTTATAGTTATGTTTTGTTGCGTTCTTGATTTAGTTTTTGAGATCAGGATTTCTTATGAATTCATTAATGTGTATATTGCTGATATGATCAGAAAATATAGAGGATGAACGACCATGATTTCTAATTCAAAGTTTTATTATTACATATTTCATAGGTACTTAATTTTTTTTTTTTGAAAGAAAGAAATCGTAGGTACTTAATTAGTTTAAGGTGATCGTTTGCATCTACAATTATCTTTAAGTTGCTGATATGATCAGAAAATATAGAGGATGAACGACCATGATTTCTAATTCAAAGTTTTATTATTACATATTTCATAGGTACTTAATTTTTTTTTTTTTTATGAAATATTAATTATAATTTACAAATTTTATATATTTTTTACTTTGTAAAAGACATTATTTGAATTCAGATTAATAAAGTAAAATTTTCATCTATGTAGATTGTGACATTATTCTAGAAAAATGCATAATCATTTAAAGTTATTATTCTAGAAAAATGCATAATCATTTAAAGTTTAAATATTACCATTTTTTAATTGATAGAGTTTAATATAATTTAAATAATGTCAGGTTATTTCTTCTATGATAATTTTAAACTATCAAGAATTAGAAAACATGACAACTATAACTGTCATGAAATGTGAATTCATGACAGTTTATGATTTATTTTTATTTGGAAAAATAACTCTACTTTATAATATTTAAGGGAATGTTTGGTGTGGGTGTTAACTTAATCAAGATTAAGTTAACACCCCAAACCTTTGTTTGGTGGACGGATTACATAGAGGTGGAATTAGGATTAATTAAATTCGAATTTTGAACAGTCTGTTCAAATTCGAGTACTTTTTTTTTATCACTTTTCATTTTCTCTCTCCTCAATTCCAGAGGGCTTTTTTCTCCTTTCTCGTTCTCTCTTCAATTCCACACGACTCATCCGCCATTTTCAAGCACCATCCAAGTTTCATTCGCCTTGAACGTTTCACTTCCCTCATATCTCTATTTTCCATCTCAAATGTATTTTAGGTAATTTCCCCCAAATTCTATCCGTCAATTTTTGTCATGAAGATTCAATTGAATCCAAACCCATTTCTAAATAAAATACTAACCAGACCAAAATTGACAAATCAAGCCAAACCCTCTAGAAATAAGCCAAAAATCCACCAATGCAAAGCCTAAGCAAGATTTAAACGGCCAAAAACAACAAAATCCTTTCGGCAATGGACAAAAGCCTAAATAAACACAAATAATAATAATAAAAATTGTAATCAGCGAAATAACAAAAGAGAAAATTAAAAAAAAAATAACAACCAAAAGAAGAAATGGAAGAATTAAAAAAAAAATCCAAAAAATATGAAAGTGAGAGCAGAGCAAATAGATCGAGGAAGGAAGGAAGAAGAAAGAAATAAAATGTAAAAATAGAAAGTAATAAAATAAAAATAAAAATGACTTTCATTAACTCTTGGATGCGTGGCCAAAACAAGGTAACAATACTTACATATCGCTCCCTATTATGATGCCACTTTTTTTGTTCTTTTCTAATTATTTATTTGTTTTACTGCCTATTTTTTCTTTTCTATTTTCTTTTTCCTTTTATTTATATAATTATATTTAATATCTACAAAAGAAAACCTTTTTTTATACTATGCTTTATTTATGTGGTTTTTGTAAGTAACAATTATTTTAGCAAAATAAAACAACATTTATATTTTCATTATTTTTTTAAACAATAATGTATTATTTTGGGCCAGAATTATTCAAATTATATTGATGTAGTTTTTTTATGATGAACTTTGTACTTCATTATTGGTTTCAAAATAATTTTTTTGTGTTTCAATCCACTGATTAACATAAAATAATTATTTCACTTTTAATTTTTAGTTTTTGAAATTTAAATTTATTTTTAATAAAATTTCTTACCATATACTCTATTTGTTTTTTTACAATATATCTTTCTTTAAGAAAGGAGATGAATCTTAATAAATTTGTAAAACAAAAACAAGTTTTTTGAAGTTACTTTTTTTTTTTTTTTTTTTAGTTTCGTAAAATATTTATAAGATGTAGATATGCAAGAAAAAAATATGATAAAATAGTTATTATAAACTTAAATTTAAAAAATTAAAAACAAAATGGTTATTAAACGCAACCTTAAAATTAATTTATGTAAATGGTGAATTGAAATCATAGTCTTGCCTAAAATTGATAAAAACAATACATTAAAATAATTTAGTTAGAAAAAGTTATCTTATAAAAATTATGAAATGTAAATACTAGAATTAGTTTTTTTTTATATCCATGACCGGACAATACCCTTACAATATTTGGATTTTAACTTATTAAAATCATGATTTTTAATTAACTTATTTATTAAAAAAATAAAATAATTATAAAATCCATCAAATAGACCGTATAGACTTATAAAAGCCATCTAAATGGAATAGTAGACTTAGCTAAAGTTGTTGTTGTTGTTTTTTTTAAACTATGAATTTGGAATAAATTATTTAGTAAAATTATGGTAGAAACATGGCTAGATCAGAGCTAAATAGTGACCGTGTTAGAAGATATTATGTATTTTAGGTTGGACCTTACATCCAAATTATAATTTGATTACGCAATGAATATTATGTTGTTACTATTTAAAATGAATATCCTTTTTATATATTGATAGAGAAATAAGTTGAATAGTCAAAGTATAGTGGAACCATAAAAAAAAGCATGAAAATGGTAAATATAAGTTCAAAAACTCAGTTTCACTCAATATTCGAATAAAACAAAACTTAACTTAATACTCAGTTTAACTTAATCTCTGCACCAAACACATATTAACTTAATCCTCAGTTTAACTTAATACTAAGACTAACTTAATCTCTCTTAACTTAATCCTAATCCCTACACCAAACATGCCCTAAACTATCATGATATCAAAAGTTAAAATTGCAAGAATAGCATAATCTATGAAAATTATAAAATGTCATAAATATCAGTGATTTATGACAATTTTTAGCTGTCATGATATTTTTTTTATGAAAATTTTATAATCGTCATAAACTATATTTTATGACATTGTTCTTATATGTCATAAAAAGCTTATTATGATAGAGGATACTAAGACAAATTTTTTTTTTTAGTATATATCTATCATAATAAGTCAATCATGACAATTTATAATTGAAAACATTCCATACATCACTCTAATGGACAACAAAACACAACTAAAAACCCACACATCACTCGAAAAGAGTGGAATGCACACGAGAACTCATTCTGATTTACTGAACTTTCATACAAAAGATAAGAATGCAAAAGGAGTAGAAACATAGCTACTTACCTTTAAGTAGGGATGGAAACTTAATTAGTACACATCACCTAATACTCCCAGCTTCAAGCTCCAAGAATCTGCAGATGATCCATCACTAAAAATTGGCAAAATCAACATGAATAAAAGATAGAGGAAAAGTGGAAGGATGTCATTTCGTTTAAAAACATGAAAAACATACCACTTAAACATGAGTAAATGGCCATGCTGACTAAACAACGTCATTTTGTTCCAAGCAAAAACGGCACAGCGCAGATTTGGTTAACATTTAACCTTTGTCTTTTTTTTCTCTTTAGTATCTTACACAAGTATTTTAGTTACTGAACCACTACTATTATATCAATTCCCAAACAAGTATAATTACGTACCTCAACTACTACTAATTGACATTAATCCTCAAACGAGTAGTTAATTACTACAATCAACCACTACCAACATCAATTTTGAGTAAATTAATCATTTATATATCCATGTTCTTCTCCTAATCCAACTAATTTTGAACAACTTTTTTTGCATCCCAAAAGATCATATGTTTTTTTGCATCCCAAAAGATCATATGTTTACATGCCTATTCTAAAAAACTGCTGACAATTAACCAAAGAAGAATAAATGCCATTAAGGTGAGGGAGTTCTCTCTCCAAAAATCAATCCTCTATTTGCATTTGGAAAGACAGTTAATCTTGCACACCTCCATTCGATATTGTCTCTAATAGAAAAAAGAAACAGAGAACAACTACTCACATCCTTACTTTCCTCATAATGAAAAGAAGTGAATTCAATAAATTACAATTCTCAGCTCCCTGTTACGACGATTCTTAATGTGAGAGACTTATTGCATCAACGTCGTTGATTTTTCTCATTTATGCACATCAAATGACGTTTTTACAAAGACTTTGTAACTAACTTAAAGATTAATTTCAAGTTTGCATATGATCATTCTACGTGTAACATTGATCAATACTTTTAGCTTAGTTGTATACAAACTCTTTCCATAAGATGTTCCCACTTGCGTGTCTCTACGTGACAACTTGAATCAAGTCATTTTCAACCCATACAAAGTGAAGCGTATTAGCTTTTTGCAACTCATTTTAATTCTTCTTTTTTAAAAAAGAACGAAAAAGATGAATAAAAAATGATTCATGTGAAATTTAAAATATATATATATATAAAGAAAGAAAAAAACGTAAAAAATATTGTAAAAGGATGTGAAAAATAATTATAACACCCTTAGAAAAATGTAGAACTCAAATTATTTGGTTGGATCTTATATTGAATACAATAACAAACTCACAAAAAAACCCTTAATTCCCCCATTGTTTACTAAGATATGACACAGATTATTGAATTGCAAATAGAATAAAATAAAATAAAATAGGCAAGTCAGATGCAATTAAATATATATATAATTGTGTTCTGCATGATTACAAACTATTATTTTAGACTACTTGAACATAATATAATATATTTTTTGTGACATAATGATCCAAACATTATTTACTTTCATTTTATTTGACTCGATAAAAAATTCAATGATTACGTATAGTCTCTGCATAAATAAAAATAAATAAATGTGCTCAATCTAAAATTTTATTTCTTTTTTTAGAAATAGGATACTCAAGATTTATTAACAAGAGAGAAAAAGAGAGAGAAAATTTAGTCTCAAAAGATTTATACATAAAGTTTTGTCAGTTGCAACAATGGTACTAATAAAATAATGCATTCAAAGTGATTTTCTTCCATGTTGAATGTTCTAGCATTTCTTTCCTTCCAAATCCACCAAATGTTCTAGCATTTCTTTTCTTCCAAATCCACCAAAGGCCTTTGAAGTTTGCAAGAAGCTCCAACTGCTGCGAGTTTGCTTTGTAACAAAAACAGTCAAAAAGAAAATGTTCCACAGAAGAGAAATTATAAAAACTATTCATCCGATTGGCTGGCAGCTTCTTCTATAATATTGTAGCAAAGACACAATGAATGAAAATATTCTCACTATTCTCCTCCGATCTCTGAAAAACAACAAGATGGACTTAAAGCCATCCTCAGGTTATGCCTCTGAAGGATCTCATAAGTATTAACTTCTCTATGGAATAAAATCCATACAAAAAAATTTACCTTCTTTTCAACGCCTCTTCCATAATTATTAATTGGAGGGCTTTCTTGTAATTTTGTTTGTATGCTTCTTGCCTATGCTAATATATTCGTATCTTTTCCAAAAAAAAAACATTGAATTTGTCTTGTTTGCAGTATCCATATTGATATTCCCCAAAATCATTTTAAATGACTTTACAATAAAGCAGGCAGTATGTTCAAACTTGGCCATGGCCAGCTGTTAGAAACATTATAAAATAGGCAAGTCAGATGGAAGATCTTCTCATTCTCAAAAAGAGTATGCCTTGGAAAAAAATTCCAAAATCTGAAGTTCCATGAATTTTCATATTTTACTTGGATTTTATTTCAGGTAAGTTAGAAGAGTTTTAAATTATCGGAGTACACCTAATGGCCAAGAGGTTTTAGGTTCAAGTCTCCTATCCTTCAATTATTATAATTTTTTTATAAAAAAATTTTTTTTGCCCATTTTTCAATTAATTAATTAAGAAAAGTTTTAATATGAAAATAAAAGTATTAATTCAGCAAAATCAAATGTATTTTTTCTAATGAGGTTATAAATTTAAATCATATTTCTCTAAAGGTAAATATATATTTTTATAAAGGACTGTAATATTATAAGATATAGAAATTAATATTTGAGAGTTAGAGATTTAAATTCAAGGTTTATTGGTAGTCTTAAATTATTTTACAATTTTACTATTAAAAAAAGTTTACAATTTTTATTTTCATAATATTATTGAAAGTAGTAATTATAATTAAAATAAATATTTAAATACTTTGAGAATTGAAATGATAAAATCTTTATATTTCAACCTTTTACATTTTAAATTATTATGGATAAATTTTAAATTAAGTTACAAATATATATTTTATTAAAAAAGATGTTACAAATATATTATTAGTCTATTATTGTCTACTTGTGTGTTGAAGAAGGTAGTAATTTTTTAGTTTTTTTTATTATTATTTTTTTTTTATTTCAGTTGTACAACATTTAGAGTGGAGGATTTAAATCAATACATTTTTATTTTTTTATTTGTATGGTGTTACTTTATGTGCTTCTTCGATATTTAATTTTGAATTTTATTTAGTGTGGTTCTGAATGTAAGATTGTTTAATATGTGAGATATTTTTATTTTTTATTTTTAGAAATTAGTGTTTGAGTTTAAATTAGCTGTTTTTAATTACTTATTGTATTCCAATTTTTATTTTGGTATTTCAAAATTAAATGAAAAATAGTTGTAAGACATAAGCTAACATGATTTCTTATTCAATAAGGGGAACAAAAAGTTCTTAATGGTTATCTTATTTGGTGTTAATTCATTTCAATTCCGCGCTCACTAGTTCGAGTCTAAAAATCGATATTTGTCTTGTGCCCTCTATGTAGGCTTTGATTGTTAACCTCCCCATTTATTTCCCCCACATAGTATTCATAAACGGGGCCTAAACTTTATGCTTCGTTTTGCGATGGTATTTTATTTTAATTTTTCTTCTTGGTGCACTAAATCTAACTTGTACATAAACTAAGGTATGGATTCTATTATCATGAATTGGCAAGCATTTTGTAGTTCTTCTTGAGCCGTTTTTTTAGGTTTCGTATGCTTCTCGCTTACCTTTTCCTTGTTGAGATATTGAGCACACTTTAACAAAACATAATAGTCGAGCTTCATTCATTATTTTCAATTTTAAGCATACACATACTTAAAGAAACACAATCGTAATACATAAACACGAATCCAAACTCGATAGATAATTAAGAAACACAACGTAACCAACCATACAAATCAAACGTGAAGCTCGAATTGAAGACAAAAGACTCTTATTTAAGGTGAGATTCAATGTCTTTGGTGAGAGTATTCATGAGATCAAGGTACTTGTAAGGATAAGGAGATCCATCATCAAGTTTCTCAAATTCTAAGGTCATAATTATCGAGCTATGTTCGGGACCCTTCGGCGCAATTCGAAAACTTGGCTTGAAGCTTTTGTAGTGATCGAACACATCTCCTTCCAATCCAACCAAAGTTACTACAAGCTTCTCGTCATCGTAATCCACTTGCTCTTTGAAAACCTCAGCCTTGCCATCTTAACAAGTTAGAACATTTATTAAATCAAAATTGGTATTTGGTCAGAGATCTAGTTTGAGATTAATGAATCTAAAAGATACATCATCTTAATGGGCATGTTAATGAATCAAACACTAGAAAGCTAAGAATTATACTCATCAGGCTACTTTACTTATTATTAATTGGTTTTGAAATGAAATTTTATACTATCTAACATCATATATCAGACCAAGTCTAATTAAAATGAAATTTAGATTTGATTGAAGATTGATGAACATAAAAGATAAATCGTCAGTATGTTGAGGATCTCATATTGAAAAAATAAGGGTAACTTGGATGAAATCTCATAAAACGAAAAGAAGTTAGAAAGTAATTGTGGTCGATTTCATAGTCTTGAACATTTATACATACCAATGGTGTAATTCCAAATTTTGATGGAGCCATGGCCATGGCTGTCCCAGTCCCCTTCATGAACTTCAACATTTTGGAAGATTTTTGGGGAAATATTGGGAAGATGGAAAATAGTTTCTTTGAAAATTTTGTAATATTTTTCTGCAGGAGCATTGATTTCTAATTCACTCACAAATTTTCCACAAAGAGACATTGTTCACAACTCTAGAATTGATTTCTGCAGGAGCATTGATTTCTAATTCACTCACTATGATCTCCAATGCTTTCATCTTTTAATGCTTACCCTTTTTATACACCTTATTGATGAATTATTTATTGTTATAATTGTATTTTATAATTGTTGCAGGTTTTTTTGCTGATATTGGGGCAAGTATTTTATAATTATTGTTGTAATCGACAAAGTTGCGCGTTTCTTATATATTAAAATCGAAGTCAACCTTTCTATTTATTGATTTATATCAATTTGAAAGGATTTGGAAAATTTTAAGAGAGAGACTTTAATTATTGAAAAATAATGATTTAAAAGAGATGAGTGATTTTGAGAGAGAAAATTTAGAGAATATATTAAATAATAATAATGTTGCGCGGAGAAAGAAAAAAAAACTCATTCCAAATATAGTTCTCCCGTTTATGATATATAACTGATGACAACTATTTCCATTAATTAGTTTAAGGTCTTTTTGGGTGAAACAAAAAATAAAGGCACGGGAGTATAAGTCAAAGGTGGACATTAAGATATCAATGTGGAGATATGCATAGGGTTGTAATCCTTATCAATTGGTATCATAGTCAAACCTCTAACTTTGCCATGTTAGTAAATCGTTTAGATGCAGGATAAAAACATTAGGAGCCAAAAGACAAAAAATTGTGATAGCTCAATTAAACTGGCGATATATTCTTAAGAGAGAAGAGAAGAGAAGTTTGATTTGGATATGAGTTAGAAAAATTGACTGGCAGTGTACTCAGAAGAAGAGGAGTTGGTTTGAATATCATCTAGACAAATTGACTATTTGAGGGGAGACTCGATCTTTATTCGATGAGAGGATTAAAATCCTCATGTGGCAAACCCAGTAGATGAGCTCATGAAGACGTTTGGTGGAACTTTGTTTAAGCGGGAGGATTGATGAAATGTAAACAAAGTTGTCCCACATTTGTTAGATGAGGAGAAGATCATGGGTACATAAATGATGACAGTCTTCTCAATTAGTTTGATATATTTTGAGTGAAACAAAAATAAAGTCGTAAGAGTGTATGCCCAAAATAAACAAAATATCATATTAATGTGGAAATATGCAAAAGGCTCTTATCCTTATCAACTTAGATTAGGTACACATACTTATTATTGAATCACTTTATATTTTTGTAAGATAGAGAATGATAGAAAGATTCACATGCCCATTTAAAAATTGTTGAATCACCTCCAATAACTAATTAGGACAATAAAGGCCATTAAGGTGAGGGAGTTATAGTTGGTTATTGTGACTCAGAAATTTATATTAGAGAATTTATGTATTTAACTTTTTATCCTAGGTTAAATGTTTTGCCTGGTGTAATTTTGCATTCTAGTTAGGGTTTTTTATGACCCAAATTTTAACACCCTATTTAAGCATCATTATGGATGAGTTTTTTCTTTGCTTGTATTTTTCATTGCCTAAGAAGTTAGATAAATTTGTTATGTCTCCCTTTAGACTTTTTTTTTTTAATTTGGTTAAATGAGAGGGTGTTAAGGTAATTATGGGTAATAATCAACATTGTGAAGTCAAAGGAATTTGTTCAGTTTAGCTGAATTTGGATGATGGGACCACTTATGTTCTATCATAATTTAGATATGTCTCAGAATTGAGATGGAATTTGATATCCTTTTTTTTATAGAACAAGGGTAACGACGCCCGTTCCTAGTTTAGGCATTGGAGATATCGAAGAAGTAATGTCATAGGTGAGTCTCGAACCAAGGATCTTGAAGGGAACATACCTTCAAAACCCAAGTCTCCAATCACTGTGCCACCCCTTGGAGACAAATTTGATATCCTTAGGTTCTTTGGATAAGGCAGATTGTACATTCGAGTCGAGTAATGGATTATTATTATTAGTTAAAGAAATGGAAGAGCAATACTTTTAGCCAATACACTTAATTGTTGAACAGAAGAATAGAGAGTAAGAAATGTACTCCTTTATTTCACACAATGAATGAAATGATCTTCCACTTCTCCTACATATACTTCACGTAGAGTAAATATAAAGGAAAGTAATACACATGGAATTTTGTATAAATTTGTACATACAAATGAAGAAATCGTGGAATAAAATACCATAAATGGAGGCTTGAATGGTGGATCTGAAGTGAGTCTTTAATGGTTGATTTTATACCAAAAGGTGGAGGCTTTAATGGTGGATCTAGAATGGTGAATTATTTGACTTTTCCATTTGCACCCAAATGAAATCAAATGCTCTTTTTCTGCAAGGATGGAAAGTTCAATCTCATTTCAATTTTTCTGCACGATAATGACTTCTACTAGTTGGCTAGATTGGTACATGAGTCAGATGTTGAGCTGGTGGATTTGATTTGCTCATATTGACACTTTTGGGCTTGGGTAGATTTATTCTTGATTGAATATTGGTATTGGGCTGGACTGATGTGGTTGAGTTAGGCTGCACTTGTTTGTATTCTTTTATATTAGTCACTAAAAATAATCCTATCAAATTAACTAAAAATTGGCAAATGGTATGTAAGTGCTTTTAGGTAGTGCTATTGTTGGTAAAGTTAAATATGAACCTTTAGAAATTATGTTTTGTGAACCTTTGTGATTTCGGTTTTGTGAGCATTGTATTCTGAATAATTCCTCTTTTTTTAGTACAAGTTGGGGGAAGAGGATTACAAATACCGAATTCTAAGGATCGAACTTGTGACCGTGGAGTGGAAATGGATTAACACATTCTGAATAATTCTTGTATACTTAGTTTTTCATATGGAAACAAAAGTTTGATAGAGTTTGGTCGCACATCCATTCTAATTTGTGGAATCCATCTAGGATCCAAATTTGTGGTGGTTTGAGAAATTTGTCTTTGGTATTTTATTATTTGGTTTCAAGGAAATTATGTGTCTATTTGTTTCCCTCATAGTTTTAGTCTTACTAATCGATTAGATATAGACAAAGATTGGTTCTAAATATCTACCATCCAGTTTTTTGAAAAAACATTCATTAGGTTATGTCTTATATAGTTGTGAATGTGGGTCTAACTCAAAATTAGGATTGAAGGTTTGTTTGCCATTTGCAAGTGGCTTAACAGTTTGGGCAAACTTCGTTATAGGGGTAGGCTTGAGACAAAGATTTCACAGAAGAAGAGGTCATTAGTTACTCTTAGGTGTTTTCACCGACTGGTCATTTGATTGTTATTATAGCTTTCTTTATGAAATTTTGGATAAGGATTTCATACAGTCACTTGGTTCTGTTCAAGAGGGCTATCATCATTTAGTTTGATATTTACAAAATTTGGTTGATGATGATTTAGTTTAGATCTCTTGAATTTTTTTTTACATTTAGTCTGCTTCGATCAGTTATTCAGCGATTAGAAATTTGGTACATCAGCTGAATTGTAAATTTGAAATGAAGGATTTGAGGACTATATCTCAAGGTCCATTAATTAAATTTGTTGATTCTGATGATTCGGGTTGTGTAACCGATATGAATAGGAGAAATTTAACAAGTTATATGTTCATGCATTATGGTATTGAGATCAGTTGAAAATTGAATTTGAGGTCTGTTATTGTTCTTTATTCTATTGAGGTTGAACATTTTTTTTCGCTGAATCTGTTAAGATTAGTTTTGGTTAAGGGGTTGATTTTTGAAAGTTTGAATTTGTCTTACACTATTTTATGTTTTGTGATCCAATTTATAACATCCTATTTAAACATCATTATTGATGAGTTTTTCTTTGATAAAAATCATTAGAGATGTAGACCATTTAGTAACGTTTAGGGTTTGGGCATCATTCTTCCAAATCTTCCAATTTGTTTATGTTTTTTTGGGAAAAAGATACGATTTCATTCCAAAAGTATGCAATGAGCATGCAAAAACTACAAAAAAGCCTTCCAATTTAGAGCAATGAAAGTTATGTTATAGTCTTTAAACATAGAAGATTTAGAGCACCAAGATGCCAAATTAACAATAATGGATTCCCAAATGATGTCGGGTGGCTTGTTGATGCAATTGCTTTCAAAAAGCCTTGCATTCCTTTCCTTCCAAATGTTCCACCAAGTTGCAGCATAGAAGAAGGCCGTCAGAATCTTCTGTTGAGAGTTAAGATTTGCATCCAAATTAAATTTCATGAAATCATCCACTAAGAGAGGGGATGCCAGCTGATATTGAGTGGGAAGCTTCAACAAGATTTGTTTAATGTAGCAGTAGTGGGAGAATAAATGCTCAATAGATTCATTATCTTTTTTACAAAGACCACACCAGCTTGGGCTCAATAAATAGTTAGGTCTTCTTCATTGCATAATATCAGCCGTGTTAAGCCCTTTATTATAAATATACCAAATAAAAACCTTTATATTTTCAAGAATGACAAACTTCCATAAAGTAGAGGAGAGAGGAGTTTCAATCATACCATGTTGGTCATTATCAAGAATATCTTTTAAAGAATTTACCGAGAAACTTTTGTTGTTGGTAGGGCTCCATAAGATGAGGTCTTCACCTGTATTAGTCAAAGGCGGCCATTGAGCCAAAACCTCCCTCCATCTGACAGATTCACGCTCCAACAAAGGCCGAAAAGGCCTAAATTCCAAATCAGTCGAAAGAGGATTTCAAGCTTCAGCAACCGTGATTAGTTTATTGGCAGTAAAAGCATAAAATCTTCGATGAGACAAGAATAGATGCCCATGTTCAGTCCAAGGGTGATACCAGAACATGGTTTTGTAACCATTGTTTACTTTCCACCTCATGTTAGGATACATGATATCCTTCATAGCTTTAATATGAAACCATGGTGAACACGCTACTATGGCGACACATTGAAGGGATGTCTCCAGGCAACTGAGAGGAGTATTTAGCATGAATCATTGTCCTCCATAACGAATCAACATCGGTAAACTATCGCTAATACCACTTGCCCAGCAAGGCCCGATTATGCGCATGAATATTCACTACAACATTTTAGGCTTTCTGCGATGACGGAACTTTTCGTCGCGAAAAGTGTTGTTTTCCGTCGTAAAAGCCTATCGCGACGGAAATATTTCCATCGCCAATTCAGCCGGGAAAGCCCGTCGCGGTAGCCTATTACGATGGAAACATTGCTTCCGTCGGCCAAAATCCTCAATTCATCGCCGAGAAAAGGTTCCGCGAGGTAGATATCTTTCGTCACGATGAGGTCCTTTCGGCGATGGAAATTGGTTTCGTCATGGTAGGTATCTATCGCGACGGAACACTTCCGTCGTCTTAACATTTTAGTTTTTTTTTTTTTTTTAATTTCTATACCTTTTAATTCTTTACCAAAATACTTGAATACAAAATAAATTTAATAACATTATCATTCAACTCAAAATTTCATACAAAGTTTAAATGTCAAGTGTTACTAATCCAATACAAACTAATTCAATACAAAAGTGTGTACAAATGTTACTAAAACCATAATTGAACACAAAGTATAAAGATCCATATACAAAGAAAATAACTAAATGTGAATGTAAGACATCGCCTCCCATGATCGCGATTATAGGTGACTACCTGAATCAAACAAAACAACTATATAAGTCTTTAGTTTACAAGGTTTCTAAACTAATATTAAGTCATTCTCAAGTACAAGTTACAAATTTAGAATCTTGAAATTCTATATACATTTCGGCAGCATAATGACGTGTTTTGAATTATTCCCAAAAAGACTAAACTTGTTATAATACAAATAAAATATGGATTATAGCTATCTTTGCTGTTGGATAGCGACAAAAAAATAAATTACGTTATTTCACTAACATATTTATGAACATTGTAACTAAGCTTATAAAGGTTGGCACTATGAAAAAGTTTTCAAATGTACCTATTTTGACGTGTCATTGCTGACATTCATCTTCCTAAAAACTCACATCTATACTTCCATCTTGGCTTGTGACATGTCAAACAAATGAAACAAACTAGATCTTAAAACACATCACTTAAAGTCATTGACATAACTTTAATCAAAGTTATAATCCAAATCCAAATCCAAATCACACGTAACAAACATGAAACATAAAACAAATCAATAACCATAATCAAAGTTTAAAATATAAATACAAGTACAAATTTAAATTCAAATCAAAGATAAAACATAAAACAAACAATTTATTTACATAACTTTAAACTAAGTGTACATTAATTCAAATCCCCTAATTTCTTTTTGTCCAAAACTAACACATATGTCATAACCCAAATTTAAGTATCAACTTTAAACCACTTACATAACTTTAAACTCAAATTCTTAATTTCTTTTTGTCCAAAACTAACACATATGTCATAACTCAAATCCAAATATCAAGTTTAAACTAAGTGGCCAACTCAAATCCTTAATTTCATTTTGCCCAAAACTAACACATATGTAATAACCCAAATTTACGTGTCAACTTTAAACAACTTACATAACTTTAAACTAAATGTACAATTCAAATTCCTAATTTCCTTTTGCCCAAAACTAACACATGTTATAACTCAAATCCAAATGTTAACTTTAAACTAAGTGTTCAATTCAAATCCTTAATTTCTTTTTGCCCAAAACTAACACATATGTCATAACCCAAATTCAATAACTCATTTTATCTACAAAAAAACACAAACTTTGAAAGCACATGGTAATCCATAATTCTTTAAAAACACATAACCCATATTCCAAAACTCATATCCCATAACTCATAATTTCAAAACTCATGAATCCCCCTAATACCATTTTCTCCCAACACATTTCATTTCTTCATAATTTCAATAACTAACTTTCTCTAAAAAAATGACACACAAACTTTGAAAACACTTAACTCATAATACTTTGAAAAATACATAGCTCAATATTCCAAAACTCATACATAGCTCATCCATAATTTCAAAACTTATAACTCCTAATACCATTTTCTCCCAATACATTTCATTTCTACATAATTCCAATACCCCAAATTTCAACACACATACTCTAAACCAAATCCATAAACAAAATCAAACATAAACTCATATCCTTAACTCCAAAAATTAACTCTAAATACATAGAACTTTGTTTAAATAGATAAAAAAAAAACTTACAAGTGGGAGTGAAAGAGATGGACAACGAAAAAGGTGGCGGAGACGTCGACGGTCACTAGATACGAAAAGGGTGGCGATGGTGGTGTTCGGAGATGGAGAAGATGGTGGCGGTGACCGGAGACGACGAAGGTGGCGGCGGTGGTGAGTAGAAAGGAGGGGAAAGAGGAAAAATTTTGAAAAATAGGAATTTGGGGGTGTGTTTTGAAATGGGAAAATCGATGGTAATTGTATTTTTAAGGAGGCTACGCCGACGGAATTAAGTTCCGTCATGCAAAGGTAGTTTATCGCGATGGAACTCCATCGCGAAAGGTAGTCAAACGTGATGGAACTCCGTCGCAACAGCGGTAACCTCACGCGCGACGGAAAAATTTCCGTCGGCTTAGTTCGCATTTTTCCCCCCAAAACAAAAAAATGGGCGGGAAATGAAATTTTAGCCGACGAAAAATGGTGTTCTCACAATGAAACCAAAAGCAAAGCCGACGGAAGGTTTTTCCGTCTGCGTGGAGAGTCACTTTTCGTGGCCGGAATTAAGCTCGTCGCCAAAGGTTCTGGCTGAAAAGTTATTTTTTTTTGTAGTGATTTTGAATACCTAAGCCACCTTTCTCCTTTGGGAGAGTGACCAAATTCCATCCGATTAAATTTGATCCCCTATTTTTGTCAATCCCTTTCTAAAAGAAGTTCCTCATTAAGCTCTCAATGGCCTTACAAACAGAGATAGGAGCTTTGAATACAAATAGATAATATGTGGGCAAGTTTTCAAGTACCGATTGAACCAAAGTGAGTTTTCCACCTTTAGAGAGAAAGGCATATTGCCAACTATAAATTTTTTTATTAATCTTTTCAATAATGGTATCCCAAAATGAAATATGTTTAGGATTTCTGCCCATAGGCATCGAAGAGGACTTACAACCCCATAAGTTAGCAAAAACCTCTAAGGAGCTAGAACTAATGTTTATGCCTGATAGAACTGATTTTCTAACGTTGATCATTAATCATGTTGATGCTTCAAAAGTACGAATGATAAGAAGTAGATTCTTCATTTTCTCTTCATCAGCCTTGGAGAAAAGAAGAATGTCATTAGCAAACAATAAGTGAGACACGTAGCACCCTTGTAAATGACACCCTTCAATGAGCCCTTTCTAATGAGCATCAACCAAAAGCCTCGAAGGATAATTCATGGCAATGACAAAAAGAAACGGGAAAAGTGGATCGCCCTGACGAATGCCCCTAAGAGTCTTGATTTTACCTCGAGTGCGACCATTAACAATGATAGACAGGAAAACAGTAGATATGCAAGCTTAAATCCAACCGATCCACTGCTTTTTGAAGCCCTTGAGCTTGAGCATCACTAGAATAAACTTCCAGTTAATCTTGTCAATAATGCTTTCTCAATATCAAGCTTTAGATCGAATAACATGCAAAATCCCCAATATAAAATATAATCTTGTCAAATTCTGATTTGTTTATGTGAATAATGGAAATTCGCTCTTTGGTTTGAAAGTGGATTAGGGATATTCCCAAACCAATATATATCTTGTCTCATCTTTCTCCATTTTCTCAAATATATTTTATCCTCTTTGATTTGTTAAACGCCACTGACTTTTTCTCAAATTAGTCCTCTATTTGCATTTGGAAAGACAGTATAAACTTGTACGACAAAAAAAGAATAGAGAACAACAATTCATCTCTTCTTTAATCATGATGGAATAAGACGATTTTTGACGTTGGAGACTTATTAAATTAACATTCTTGTTATTCTTATTCATGCACATCACATGATGTTCTTACAAATTAAGAGTTTGCAAATAACTGATCAAATCTGCCTATAATAATCTTTTAATATTGTTTTCAATCTATAAATAGAGAGATAATACTATTAATTCAGTCTTATGCAAAATCTTTCTATTCGTACTCACATGGCTTGACTACTTTAATCGAAGTCATTTTCAACATTTATAAAGTGAGGTGTTTTAGAAGTATTACAAAGAAGAGACAGTGGCGCATTGATTTCATTGTTTGGTTCTAAATCAATTCAACACTACCGCCACAGGTTCGATTTCGAGAATCGGTATTTGTCTCCCTCCCCAATATGTACTAAAAAAAGAACAAAAGAAGACAGAAAAAATTGAAAGAAAAAGCTATTAGAACTAATCAACACCCTCAAAAAGTGTACAACTCCAACTATTCAATTAGACCTCATATTGATTATAATAACAAAGTCCATCCCCATACTCACAAAATCCCTCATGGTAATTTAGTGTATGGTAATCTAGATAAACAGAATTTTTGAACAACTTGGAATCAATATAGAACTCACAATAACAAAAGTCTGACATTCTTAAATTGCCTCAACTTATTCATATAATTTACACATTAAGTTAAATGAATAAAACTTTAAAAAATATTATTAATTTAAATATTTTATTTTTAAATAAATCTAACTAGTAAAAAAACTAAAATAAATTTATTTTTGACATTACAATAATTAAGGGTAGGAAAGTTCAAACCTAAGACCTTTAAGTCAATAAATATATATTGATGTTGTATTTGCTACTACTCTTAATGGTTGAAATTATATACTATAAATTATTAAGGTATGCATAATAATCCTAGACTAAAAAAGAATATATATATTTTTTTAAAGTTACAAAAACACTTGCAAAATATGAAAAAGAAAGTGATAAAATATTTTTTTAAAAATGGATGCCCCATAGATGGCCATCTTAAAAATTCACGTTGGAAAATCATTCAAATAGTTTTCAAACGAGCATTTTAGGATATCCGTACATTTGAAGATGTCTGAATATTTTGAAATAATTTTGATGTCCATTTTATAAAAATCTTGATTTACGGCAATCATCTATTGTTGACTAAGATATGGGCATAGATCATTGATTGTCAAAAAAAAATAATTTAATGATTAAATATATGTATTTTTTAATACAAATTAGGGAAAGGGAGATTACAATATCAATTCACAAAGATCAAACTCGTGACAGTGAAAATGGATTAACTCTAAACCAGATAACCAATCGCGCCACCGACTTATTCAGTCATAGATAAAAATAATTAAACGTGATCAACATTAAATTTTATTTCATATGAGTCAGATGTGTTTATTTTTCGGGAACATATAAACAAAGAGTTCATATAAAGGAGTTGAAGTTTATTAGAACACTCTCTAATTTAAAGTAACAGTAACAATATCACAATCAGATATACAATTTTTTTTATTTTTTTTGACGACCTCGGAATTAGTGAATTGTATTCTAAAAAAAAAAAATTTATAACTTTTAGAGACATAAGATTAGACTAGGCATAAGTTTATAAAAAAAAAATTTCTATTAAACATTATTTACAAGGAATTTGAACAAACAATTTATATACGATAACAAATTACACGGATTTAGCTTTCATATAAAAACAAATTACACAGATTTTACAAACCATATGCATCAAACTATGATCGAAAAGGCTGCCATACAATACATTATTGCATCACACAAATCATACAAATTTTATGGATCGTCAAAGTATAGTTGATTATGTCACCACAAATAAAATATTAAATGTCACACACGTTGGTGCATCACAAGAATCGCATAAATTTCATTAAACGTCAAATTTTTGTCGATCATGTCGCCGACCATAATATACCGCAAAATAAGATGTTGAACATGTACCCTATAGAACTCGCACACAAAATAAGCATGTGGTGATAATTTTGAGAAATACCTAACCTTCTTATATTCTTCCACGTAATGGTATTTATTTTCGACAATAGTTGAGCTTCATTCATTATTTTGACTTTTAAGCATTTCACATACACATATTTCAAGAAACACAAACCATAAGTAATACATAAACACACAAATCCAAATTCAATAAATAGCTATAACACAACACATAATCAATCATACAAATCAAACGTGAAGCTCGAATGAAGACATAAAACACTCTTATTTAAGGTGAGATTCAATGTCCTTGGTGAGGATATTCATGAGTTCATGGTACTTGTAAGGATAAGGAGATCCATCATCAAGTTTCTCAAATTCTAAGATCATAATTACAGAGCTATGTTCTTGACCCTTTGGTACAACTTCATATTTCGCCTTAAAGGTTTTGTAATGTTCGAAGACATCTCCTTCCAATCCGACCAAAGTTACGACAAGCTTTTCGTCATCGTAATCCACTTGTTCTTTGAAAACCTCAGCCTTCCCATCTAACAAATGGTATAGAAAAAACTAAACGAGTTAGAAACAAGTTTATTCAATGAGTGATAGGAAATTGTCAAGGATCTCGTACCTCTTAATATTTATAAGATAAGATTAACTACTCCCTTTATTGACAATTGATTTTGAAATGAAATTTTATGTAATGAGATATTCATAACTCATTAAATCAAAACGAGTATTCAGTTCAATAAAATGAATAGAAATCTAGTTCAAAATTAATGATCAATTTTTTGGGTTTTGGCAAAAATACTAGAAGTGAAATTGTCCCACATCGGAAAGATGCAAAGTAGTGGTGTGCTCCAAGCACTATAAAAAGAGCATGAGACTTTGGTTTCAAAGTATGTCATTCAGAAGCATTTTAAGTTTGGTGTACTGACTCTAGTTAAATTTCTTTTGTATTCTCTTGTGGAGAGTGGGACAAAGGGTCAAGTAGTTGTGGAGAGTTAGACAAAGGGTGAGAGTAGTACAAGTTTTGAAGAGAGTTCTTTTGTAATTGGGGTCGGGGAGAGATTTTGTGGAAGTTCTTTTTGTCCGTGATTTTTTCTCTGATTTGGAGTTTTTCTACTTAAATCCTTCCCGACACAATTCAACATTAGAAAGATGAGGATTATACCTGAAATAGACACTACTTCACTTATAACTAATAACTTAGGCCTCGTTTGATAACCATTTTGTTTTTCGTTTTTTGTTTATGAAATTTAAACCTACAACAACTACCTTACTACACCTTTTTTCCTTATTTGGCTATCTACATCTTACCTATATTTTAATAAACAAAACCAAAATTTGTAAACAAAAAAAAAGTAGCTTCCAAAAACTTGTTTATGTTTTTGAAATTTGGTTAGTATTCTCTTACTTTCTTAAGGAAAGATGGATACATTGTAGAAAAGATGGAGCACGTGCTAGGAAATTTGATAGAAATAGGCTTAAATTTCATAAACAAAAAACAAAAAACAAAAAACCAAATGGTTATCAAACGGGGCCATAGTAATTGAACTTCATACTATCTAATATAATATCAGAGTTTATTAAATTCAAATAAGTATTTGATCTATAATAAAATGAAATTTAAATTCGATCATAGATAATTGGTAAACTGAAAAGAGGCATCATGGACTTGTCGGGACAATGAAATCTCAAACTATCTAATACAAATATAGCGAAAACGAGTTAGAAAGTAATTGTGATCCATTTTGTAGCCTTGAGCATTTATACATACCAATGGTGTAATTCCAAATTTTGATGGAGCCATGACCATGGCTGTCCCATTCACCTTCATGAACTTCAACATTTTGGATTATTTTTGGAGAAATATTGGGAAGATGGAAAATAGTTTCTTTGAAGATTTTGTAATATTTTTCTGCTGGAGCATTTATTTCTAATTCACTCACAAATTTTCCACAAAGAGACATTGTTTCACAACTCTAGAATTGATTGTTTTGCACAACACAAAATGATTCCCAATGTTTTCACCTTTGATGCATTACCCTTTTATAAACCTTATTATGAATTATTTATTGTTGTAATTTGTATGTTATGATTATTGCAGCTGTTCTTGCTGATATAGGGGCAAGTATATTAAAAGGACAATAAGTTGCCGATTGTCATATTCTAATTAAAGTCTTACCTTTCTATCATAATTAGTTTCTATTTATTGATTTATATCAATTTGAAAGATTTGACAATTTTTTAAGAAAGTGACTTTAATTATTGAAAAAAAAGAAAGATTTTAGAGAGATCGGTGATTTTGAGAGAAAATCTATTAAATAGTAAATATGCTTTGGAAGAAAGAAAAAAAAAACAAAACCCATTTCAAACACTTTGTATAAAAAATTTAGTTTCAATTAAAAATTAATTGTTTTTTAGTACATATCAAGGGACGGGAACAAATACTGATTCTCGAACTAGAACCTGTGCAGCTAGAATTGAACTGGTTTACAATTAAACAATAAAATATCGCTCACTCATCAATTCACTAAATTTAGTTGTTTTAAAATCTTAAAACTGGTCTTCCCCCTCTTATAAAGATTGTAAAAATAATAATAATAATAATAAATAAATAAATAGCATCTTCAATTTTTTTAAAAAAAACAATCAAAAGTAAAAAAATAAACTAACTATTATTAAGTTTTTTTTTTTTTTGTAGAAATTGTGAAAATTAGAACTTCACTCAAACCTAGAGTCCATATAACGCTCCAATACCCATATATCAGAATACTTCAAAGAATTTCTATTTTAAGTTTTTTTTCAATGACATTTGAGACATTATAGGTTAAAGTAAGTAGCTTTAACCAATTAAGTTGCCCCTTGTGAACAATTGACATTAATGATTAATAATTAGTTATGGTTTATTATGAAAATTAACCCAATTTTTTTCAATTTTCTTTTTTTAAATTTACATCTCAATATTTGAATCTCCACATAAATTTTAAAAATAAAAGATTCTTAAAGAATTTTTCTTGTGGTTTTCAAAAAATGTCTTAATTTTTAAAATATTAATAAAAGATGGATAAACATAAATTATAGTTACAAATATGATCTTTAAAAATAAATGATTTTTTTTTTTTTGGATAAATGATATGATAATTCTCAAGAATTGAGAGTTAATTAAATACCTTAGGGCAATAACTTTTCGCTTCAACTTCGCTACATTTAATTAAGAATCTACTTGTATATTCACTATAGATCATGTTTTAGGAAGAAAGTCAATTATCCTTTAGATTTCTATTTAGAATATCATTTTAGTGATTCTTCGTAGCAAAAGTGCATGATTGAGTGAATTCTTTAATACAATTTATAGGGACTGATATTTCTAGTTTGCTCTAGCAACCCAAGCAAAGAAAGCATGATGTGGCGCTGAAAGCCGCCATGAACCAAAGACATTCCCCATAAAGATTGGCACTAAGAAAATATCCAATTGAATGATGCGCGTCAAAAATCCTTAAAAATAGATTTTAATCCCAGTCGTTGCTTCTTAACCGTTCTAGCAAGAGTAGGTGACACAGGACGTGGAGCAAAAAATGTCAGAAGTGGAGTAGGCAAAGTAGAGGATCGTAGAGTAGAGTTTTTCAGGAGTACTTTAAAATAGCAGCCTTCATCTTTATTGCAAAGGGAACCGAGATCAAGAGATCTTTCATTTTCTCTAGTTTTCTTACCAAACCACTTAGTTGTAACTTATTGTTTTGGACTTAGCTATGCCAAAGCATTTTTCCTGGAGCTTTGTTCCATTAGTTGTATTTCTTTTTTCATCCATTTTCAATGTAATTCGTAGTTAATTTTATTTATTTACGTACCTTGCAAGAACTGCTCCGAGTTGCAACTTGCGATTACTGAAAGGGGGCTTTTCTGAAATGTTTCTTTTACTTGCTTTTTTGTAGTGAACTTTACTTGTTTAAAGAGATTTAATGAAAATGGTTTTTGTTTCCCTTGTTGTCTCAAGTTTTCTTTGCATTATGAGTAGCTAAATTTGTCATCAGAGGGAGATAGGCAAGTAGGGTAGTTCGTTGTAGCACAGAGGTGGGAAGATGTCGAATTCTAAATGCATGTTGTGTTAACTTAAAATACATTCCATCTAACTAACCATTTGTATTAACTTTATTTGTCTTTGTCATTACATGGTTTGTAAACATTTACTTAGAATTTAAAGAACTCTTAGAGATAAGTTTTTACTAGTGTTGTTGGCTCTGTTGTCATTTAGATGCTAGAGTTGGAGAGAGCACATGTTCGAGCAAATCAATAGTTCGCTTCTCACTATTATATCTCATGGCTACAACGTATTACCCGAAAAGTTCGAACCTCCTTCCAATACCCTTTTAATCTGATCAAGTCCACTTTTAGATTCCTTACATTATTAAAATTTCATTTCATTAAGCATATTGTTATTTTGCTTCAGCATTTATATTTTCAAAAACATATATAATTTAATTAACCTTTTATTCAACCAACCCGACTCACACTTTAACTCTAAATTGAAAAGAACTCAAAATCCTAGTGGAGATAACCTGTACTTTAATTAAAACTTCTATAACAATGGTTGTGTATACTTGCAGAATCTAGGGTCTAGGCATGCTTAGTAATTTCACATCGATTACATTTCGCTAGAGCATCCTTAGGTGAATTAAGTTGGCTTTACAAAGGAAGCTTGAACCGAAGGATGTTGACACATAAGACCAATTGACAAAGAGATGTTCAATGGATTCAACATTAGAAAGAAAAAAAGCGGGAAATGGCCGAGTTGAGGCTAGAATTAGGTTGACGACACTGAATAATCTCGCTGGTGTCTGTTCCTCTTTGAATGATAGTTGAAATATGTACCATGAATTTTTTAGCAACAGAGAAGAACACAACTTTGAGTTATCTCATCATCACTATCACCATTAGGATCAGGCCAAGACTCAGATATATATAACAAATCATCTCAAATGTTCTCTTTCCATAAGAGGCCTATGGAAATGGCCTTTCCATATTTGCAATATGATGGAAAATGGATGTGGTAAACAGTTATGTACTTGGTTTAAAAAGTCCAATCCAAATACAATTTTGATTTTGAGTGAATCTCAATAAACATTTATTTAGGACATCAACACTCAAAGTTGTGAATCTTTAAAATGTCAAGTCTTCCATTCTCTTTCAAATTGAGTGATAATATCCCATCGAACAAAATTTGAGACATTTTGTCCACCGATACCTTTCCACAACGTTATTATTTTAGATTACTTTAACCTAATATATCACATGATCCAAATATTATTTGATCTCATCTTATTTGGCTTGATAAAAAGTTCAACAATTAAGTATAATCTTGGCATAAATTAAAATAATTAAATGATCTCAAGATAAAATTTTATTTCATGTGTTAAATGAGTTTTAAATTTTAATTCATACAAATTTTATTTTTTTTACTAACATTCCCCCACTTTTTCTACCAACTAATAATTAAGAAAAGTCTTAGTATACTCCTCGGAAAAGTAGTTTAGCGATATCGAGTATCTTTTGATCCTGATTTATTATTAATGGTTAATTAGTATTATTATCCATGTTACTTTAATCCACTTTTATTACTTAAATTACATATACATTTTTTTAATAAAAAAAAAAAGTAACATATTTTTTTATACATAAATGATGAATAAATCTCACGCTTCTTTACCAAAAAGAAAGAACAGAGTTTATAATTTAGACAAAATAGTCTTGAAATGATTATTCTCATTGCCATATTTAATGAATTAGTTTCAAGTATTTCATTTTGAGTGTGAGGTAATGTAGTAAGTTGTAATTACATGTTTGTAATTACTTTTTGTACTCTAAATTTGTTTATATAACTTTTGGAGACATATAAGATTAGACGTTTAGACATAAATTTATAAATTCTTATTTTCTATTAAAAACATTATTGAGAAAGGTATTTGAACAGACATCTTATAGACTGCTGGAAACGTTTAAATTATAATACATTTTTAAGTATTTTAGTGTCATAGTCCAGAGACATGCAAGATTGATATTTAGTGCAATAAAATGAATTGATATCTAATTCGAGATTATTGAATGTAAAAGATGCATATTGGCTTTTTGAATGAATATCTCACTATTAAAAAAAAGATATATCATCTTGTGGGCATGTTTTAGGATTTCAGAGAGGATAGATCCAAGTATTTATCACACATAGATTACCCCACTTCTTTTTGTTAATTAGTTTTTAGATAATACCTTATACTATTCTCATATAGTATCTTTGTAGAAAGATATAAAGTATTCAAGTTATTAAATTTAAACAAGGATTTGGTCTAATAAAATGAAATTTAAATCAGATCAAAGATTGATGAACCTAAGAGATACACAGTAGGCATTTTGAGGATCGCATATTAAAAAAATGAGAATAACTTAGATGAAATCTCATAATATCTAATATAAATAAAATGAAAACAAGTTGGAAAGTCTTGATTTTGTAGTCTGGAACATTAATACATACCAATGGTGTAAAAGAAAAACCAATAAAAGATAACATAAGAATTTATGTGAAAAGAAACTTTCAAATCAGAAGAAAAAAAAAAAACATCGGAGACAGAAAGAACTTCCACTATTTGGCAAATTGTTATAATCACACAGAACTTCCTCCCCCACTTCAATTATATAAATATATTCTTCAAACCTTATACCACTCACCAACCTTTGCCCAACTCTCCACAAGAGAAGACAAAAGGAATTTAACTAAAGTTAGTACACCAAGCTTAAAGTGCTCCAGACTGGAAAATGTTTTGAAACCAAAGCATCATACTCCTTTTATAGTACTTGGAGCACACCACTACCTTGCATCTTTTCGACGTGGAACAAATTCACTTCTAATATTTTTCCAAAACCCAACAAATTCCACCTTGGCGCAATATTTGCAAAGTCCACATCTTCTGCTACAACATTGTCTCTCTAACAATCATAATTCTCAACTCTGTGAAATATAAAATACCCCACCATAAAAAGTAAAACACTTGAAATCTCACATTCTAAGATTTCTCTTCTTCGTCACATGTCGATACATCTTGCTGAAATTTATGGTGCAACTTTCACGTACATGCCTTACCTAAAAATTCTTCAGCCACTAACATAACTTCCACCACACATCTTGCCATAACCGCCAAGTCAATGTCCGTGTGCAAACTTGTGGAACCGCTGACAACACATCTTCTACCATGGCAAAGTGGACATACCAAAGGGATGATTTCTTTATTTCTTTTTAGAGGAAGCTTCATCTCCTCTAGCAAGAGAGAACACGTCAGCATCTGAACTCGAGCCTTTTGACGAACTTGCTTTATTAGGATAATTTTCGTTTATGTGATTAGTCTGTCTGCATTCCCAATAAACTTTCTTCTTAGAACCTCTGTTTGAACCATCAGTACTAAACTCTACTGGATCATCATCACCACTTTATCTTTTTATTTCAGAAGCACCACATCTTAATCTTCTTTTCAAATTTTTGTGTAATCAAAATTGTATCAACGCATCTCGAACTTGTACATGCCACAAGCCGACGATCATTATTTCATCAAAGTTCTTCACGTCAATCTTCATGACACTTGTAAAGTTTAACATATCTTCTTCACTTCTTGCAAATCTGCAAAATATAGCGAATAACACTATTCAAAATTATTGACGTGGCATGCGACGGACCGCGAGGTTGATGAGTGTATACGACATTCAGCCGACACACTGTCTTGGAAACAAATTGACGAAAGGTGGCTTGATTTTAGTTTAGAAACAAGGAACCTTCGTCTAGCCCTATCAACAGATGAAGTTAATCTCCACGGTGACCAAAGTGCTAGATATAGTTGTTGTCCAGTTATGCTGGTGACTTACAATCTACCTCAGTGGTTATGCATGAAGCGTAAGTTCTTGATGCTAACTTCATTAATCTCAAGACCTAAACAACCTGGAAATGACATAGATGTCTATTTAAGTCCATTAGTCGACGATTTGAAAATGTTATAGAACATGGGCATTGAATGTTTTGACGCACATCGAAAAGAACGCTTCACCTTGAAAGTTATTTTGTTGTGGACCATTAATGATTTTCCAGCATATGGTAACCTATGTGGGAGTACGATAAAAGGTTATAAAGCATGTCCGATTTGTGCAGAGAAAACATCATCAATTTTTTTACCCATAGGAGGGAAGAATGTATTTCTTGGACATCGAAAATATCTACCAATGGGGCACACATTTAGAAGACAAAAAAAAGCATTCAATGGAGAACAAGAATTTGGAGTCGCCCCTAAACTGTTAAGTGGTGAAGAGATTCTGACACAATTAAATAGTCTTCAATTTACATATGACAAGGGATCACAAAGCAATACTTCTACAGACTTTTATTGGAAGAAAAAATCAATCTTTTTCGAATTGGAGTATTGGAAACATTTTCACGTGCGTCATTGTTTAGATGTCATGCACATTGAGAAGAACGTGTGTTCCAATATTATAGGGACCCTACTTGACATTCCTTACAAAACAAAAGATGGAATAAAAACTCGTGAAGACTTGGCTAAATTAAGACCTGGGTTAGCCCAAATTAAGAAGGGGGACAAAAAGACATTCTTGCCTCCAGCATGTTACACACTATCGAGAAAAGAGAAGATGAGTGTGTAAGAGCGTATATGAAGTTAAAGTGCCTGAAGGTTATCATCCAACATAAGCAAATTAGTGTCGCTTACTGATTTAAAACTGTACGGGCTTAAATCGCATGACCATCACATTTTGATGCAACAATTGCTACCTATAGCCATTCGTGGTGTTTTGCTAAACATGTTAGATATGCGATCATTCGCCTGTGTTTCTTCTTCAAAGCTATATGTAGTAAGTAGATCGATTCATCAAAGTTGAAGGGCTTGCAAGATGATGTAGTTGTCACTTTATGTCTATTAGAGAAGTATTTTCCACCAGCTTTTTTCACAATCATGGTTCACCTTATGGTGCATCTTGTAAAGGAGATTGAATTTTGTGGTCCAGTTTATTTGAGGTGAATGTATCCTTTTGAAAGGTACATGGAAGTTTTGAAAGGTTATGTTCGTAATAGAATTTTTCTAGAGGGATGCATAGGTGAAAATTACATATTAGAAGAGTCGATAGAGTTTTGTTCTGAATTTTTGCAAGGAGTTGAATATGTGGGGTTGCAATCTTCGAACAAAATAAAGGATTCAAATATCGATCGACCATTATCTGTCGCCTTTTATAAAACACCAACTAAAGATAAGATGGATGACGCTCATATGTATGGACTTCATAATGTTGATGAAGTGCTTCCATACGTAGATCAGCACATGGAAATGTTGTGTAAAGTGAAATTTGGAGAACGAAACCTAGAAAAAATACTACACAAAGTATAAAATGATCAATGAACGAAACAAAAAGAAGTTTTGTTAAGTACCATAAGACGACACGATTGGAAGAGAAACAAGAGAAAACTATGGAGATGAAGACAAAAATAAAACAAAGAAAGAATAAAGCATATAAGAAGATTTGCTTTAGAACGAAAACTGAATTGCCCACTTTAGGCACAAGCCTTATGACTTTGTTATTTGTTTCACCCAAAAATATCTCATATCAATGGAAATGGTTGTCATCACACTTATATACTCCCATGATCTTCCCTTCATCCTCTCCACGAACAATGTTCCATCGAGCCTTTCCATTAGCTCATCTTCTATGTTCAACACTTAAAGATTCAATCCCTCCCTTCGAACAATGACCTTCCCTCCCCTCAAAAACTCATTGATTCTTCAATTAACCCTTATTCCAAATACATTAAAATTACATTTAAGTTTATTCCAACAAAAACTCCTCCATAAACTTAAATGCTCTTGCCAATCATCTTCTTGAATTTCTCGAACAATACTTTAGGCAATGATTTTGCAAAAATATCTGCAATTTGATCTTGACTCGCAACATACTTTGTGAAAATATCTGCAATTAGAAGGAAAATGATTTTTGGGGAGAATTAATAGTATTTGGAATGAGGAGTTCAGAAAATAACCTTGGTATGTATCTTTCTTCCACCCTGCCCTCACAGAGCAATCTGCCAAGAAAATAGTCTTTATTATTATATATAGTGTTTAATGAATGTCACAACATACTTTTGGCAATGGCTCACGATTTTAATTAATCAGTGTAATAAATAATCTTTATTATTATATATATAGTGTTTAATGAATGTCACAAACATTCTTCAATTATAATAATCTTAAATTAAAGTTAGAGATAGTCTTTAATTAATGCAACAAATAATTTTTTATCAAGAGACGGTAAATGACAAAAAATGTCTAAAATTTGCATATAAATCAAATAATTCTAAAAAATATCATAATTAAAATAGACCACCAAAAAGTTTGACATTGACCTTGACCCCGAATAAATAGAGAAAAGTCTTGGAGAACTTGGTAATATCACTGTCGTGAAACCTGTTTCAAACTATAAATAGACTTATTCAGATGGAAAAAACAATCGATTACTTGAAGTAGTCGTAGCAATGGGCTTATACTCCAAAGGTAGATCCTCATCCAATTTACCAAGGCATTGTTCACATCTAATTTGGGAAATCGGAGTTTCGCTCTCCTATACTCGGGGCACCACTGGCCCATCCCTAGACTGTGGCACCGGGATACTTCGAAGAGTAATCGAACGGTGTTCACATCTAATAGATACCAAAAACAAATTCTTTCAAATATTCTTTTAATTTTTTCTTAATCACGAAAAGAGTATTCAAGGAATCCTTCCTTTTTTGGTTTTCCATATGAGTCAATGCTTACATTAAAATACCATATTATATGATGCGAAAATGAGCATAGAGGTATGGTATTAAAAATCTGATTCCAATCAAAAGGATTGGTGACAATTATTTTTATTATTTTATGGTAATCCAGTTCAACATCTTAGTCAGGATCGATCATAGAAATCGATATTTGGCTTTCATTTAGTTGGGAGCAATAATACACTTTATATAGCCTTTGTGATCTCTCGATTTTTTATTTATTTATTTTTTTTTGGGAAAAAATAGAACTTCTTTTGTTTGTTTGTTTTTTCCTATCAATAGACTCTAATACACGATGGAATTCTTTATTCTTAGAATTTAGTTCAAGACTAGAAGCTTGAATCTATTGCCAAAATATGGAAGACAAAGTCAAACAAGAAACAAAGAAATTCGAATATATTTGTCTGAATGTTGTAGTTGTTGAAATTAATCCGAGTGGTTGAGTGTTGGTAAGATCTTCACCATTGTTTTCGATAATAATAATCAGTTTTAGATATTTCATGTTTTAAGATTTTCTTTTCTTGTCTATTTAAAGTAATCATTATTTTAAAAATATTTCATCCACGGTGCAATTTCAATATTGATTGAAATTATATGTAACTAAAAGAGTTCACAAAAAAAATCTAAAACCGATCCGACCGACTAAAATCGATTGAACCAACGGTCAATTTTATAAAACAATTGGTTTGTATCGGTTTCATCATATAGAAAACCAATTGTGCGGTCATTAGAGTGGTTGGCAAATATTTTTCCAATCGACCGACCGACCGAAAAATTATATGTGTGTGACACTGCACTTGTAGTGTATGTTTGTTTTTTGGACACTTCTCAAAAACCTGTCGTTTGTTTTTTTGTAGTAAATAACTATGGTTAACCCTTCTTAAACTCTTTTTCGACGCTTTTATCAAATATCACATTAAATTTTATTAAACTTTATATGAAATTTACCATTCAACCACTATTAACCTAAATCTCCAAACAAATAGTTAATTAATCCACTGTGATTAACTTCAATTCCTAAATGAATAGTTAATCACGTCAAACTACTATTAATCACTTCATTTTCTTCCGCTCCATTTTTTTTTATAAAATAATAATAATAATAATAATAAACACACCCGTAATGTATATTACATAATTATAATCATACTGTTATTTTATTATTTGTTTTTTAAGTAACACGTTTTTCAAACATCAATATTGTTTTTTTAATAAAATATAATAACTACTTCTCTTTTCCTTTTTGGTAGTTTTGTTCCTTTCTTCTTTTTTCTTTTTGGTAGTTTTGTTCCTTTCTTCTTTTTTCTTCCATTGCCTTTCCTTTTCATATCTTTTTGTCTGTTTTTTTTTTCCCTATGTTTTTAGTATAAATTGGGGATCAGTTACCCTATAGAGATGTTACCATTGTTTTTAAATAAAGGAGATCAAAATATCAATTTTTAAGATCGGTAGTATTAAACTTGATTACTATCAAATAATAAAATTAACATAACAACAATCCTTTAGTTTTTCTTCTTCTTTCTTCTTTGACTTTTCTATACATTTTTTTTTTCACAAGCATCTCTTCATCTTCTATTTTCTTTTCCATCAACACCAAAATACATGAAAACCGATGAACCTACATGTAGGTGGGTCGATTTCTCCATTAACACCAAAATCACCAAACCCGATCAATGTTAATCGACTTGTCGGTTGTCGATTTAAAATCTTGAAAGAAAGAAAATATTGATCGACCGATGAACACCTTTATCTGGTGTACTAATTGAAGATTGTTCATAATAGTGATTGGTGTGTGTTTGCTCGCATTGATTGAAGAATATATGTGCATTGATTGAAAACTATTGTAAAAACAGATTGAAGCCATCAAAATATCATCTTTTGATGCATTACCCTTTTTATACACCTTAGTGATGAATTATTAATTGTTGTTAATTTTTTATAATTATTTGCTGATCGTGGCCAGCCATTAAACCGATAGAGTTGTGTTAAAAAAAAATCAATCAAAAATAGAAACCATAGAATTGCTAGTTTATCATTTTTTTTTTTTTTGAGTACATAGCCGGAAGGGGAACAACAAACCCTACATAGAGGGCATAACTACTCTCAAATAATATGAGAGCCAAATACCGAGACAAGATAACCAACTGCACCACTGACCCTCGGCTAGTTTATCATTTTAACAAGGTCATTAAGTGTATATTAATATCGCTTGAGCTACTGTTCTTCTTAACTTTTTAATTAAAGTCTTGCCTTTGCTATCATAATTAATTTCTATACATTGATTTATTTCAATTGGAAAGATAATGAAACCTTTTGAGAAAGAGACATATAAATTATGTTAGCTTTAGAAAAGTACTCAATGGCCAAACTTTGTGTCCCTTCCATCAATTCTACTAAAAAAATAATAAAGGATACGAATCTTACAAAATCTAATAACAAAATCTTGACAATATTTAATAGTATTTAAATACTATATATAAAATATAATATTTATATTTATAATTTTGAACAATTTCCCCCCTTAAGTTGGAACATGTAAATTAAAATATAGTTGTTTTCCATCCAGACGATTAATTCACAAGTAGCAACAACGATTGCATGATATTCAACTTCAACAGATGAACAAGTTTTATTTACATATTTCTCTATTTTCCATGAGACAGAAGAACCAAGGAAAATCATATATGTAGACAACGAACGACGAATTAATGTTCAAGCTGCCCAATCACTATCACAAAAAATGGTCAAGCTCATCTTCCTTTAGAAGGTAATAAAATACCTTGACCTAAAGAACCTACAATTAAGGTAATTAATACTCTTAGGCCTACATCCGAATGTCATTCAAAATGTGAGTAGAACTCGACTCTTTTTAGCCATAATATCTCAATAATTGGGATAGGTTAGATAGAGTTGTATATCTTGGTTAGGCGGGCCACAAAATGAATTTTCGTTCTGTCCCCACAACTAAAATCTTTCCCACGAAATTCATCCCTTTTTTATTTTTTATTTTTATTTTTTTAATCTTAATTTTTTACGAGTACTTAATAATATTTCATATAGTTGATTTTTCATTAAAAATATACTTAATTTTGAATTAGATAGTTAATTATTAAAAAAAAATTGAATTAATATTTATATGAACAAAAAATTATATATAAAGATTAAATTGATAAAAAAAGGAGAAAATTAATAATCATAAAAACTTTCCTTCCCTCTGGCTCCTCATTTTTCGCCTAAACAAAGATTCACTAACTTCTTTTAAGTCGATTGCGGGCCCGCAGGGATAATAGACATATCTAAGGTTGCCCCATATCAAAATTGTTTTGTCGTACAAAATGTATACCTGGATCCAATCAGTGATCTCATGAATTTCATTTATTATCAAGTAATATATTGCACGTCCTTGGGATGTAAATTGAAAAATAAAATTGCGACCTACACTGTCTAAAAATATTATTATGTTGCGTGAGACGTAATTTTATGACTTAAAATGTATTTCTTTTTGGTAGATGAGAGTGGAACAGGTTTTATAAAACCTTAAAGATAATTCTTGCGAACAACTTTCGGTTTTTTTTTTTCTTATGATTTTCATTTAGTTTTTATTCTTAAAAAATACTATCGTTAAATAATAATTCAATCGTGGAAATAGAAACCAAAATAAATAGCATTTAGTTCCAACTTCAAATTCCAACAACTCTCAACTACTACAATATACATGACATTAAATTCAACAAAAATCAGTAGTTAACATTGTCCATACCTTATTGCAGCACCAAGCCCAACAATTGTGATGATATAGTTTATATTAATATTAAACGGTAATTATGATCAAACTTCTAGAACTTTTTAGATAATCCATATAGTTGAGAATTGAGATTCTATGCACTTAACAATGGCCCCTCAACGCTATGGAAGTTTTGCAACGTCGATTTGCCAACAACCGCCTCAAGCCGAATTGTTGCCCTCTTTGCAAAAATAATATTGAAGATTTGAAACATTTATTTATACAATGCTCTTATTGCTTTGATATTTGGTCATGTTTACCTATAGATGTCAAACTTACGAGCGGCGATCAATCCATTCTTGATTTCATCCTCTCTTGGATTGGCATACGTTCGAGCAACAAGCGGCAAATTTAGGATACACAAAAATTTATGCGCACATCGATATCCCTCTTTTCGTATATATAGATGAATTATGATCAATCCATTCCCCACCATATTCCAATGTGCAACCCAAAGAAAATTCAATGTGGAACCTAAAGCAAATTCTTGAATCTGTGCACATGGAATTTGCTTTCGAGCAATACCTTATATCTTTCATATAAGCTTATTTTGTAACTTATAATTATTCTTTGCTTGGTAGGTCATTTATGAACCCATTTAAGCGTTGGAGTCGTGATGGAATGCTCACATCAACATCACTCTTTTTCGTGTATTAACTTTTTTAATGCAAGCCTTACTTATCTTCAAAGCTCACAGAGATTCTTTTTCTTAACCTCCTAGTTAATTTTAGTTGTATTCTACCACATTTAGCTCTATATTTTTCATACTTCCCTATTTTTTATTTAGTATCAAATGTTCTATCTTAGTTGCAAAATTTTTCTTTTTTTTCCCCTTATATTATTTGCATAGTCATTAGACACTTTGTGTTTTTGTATCAACTTTTAGAGGAATCAAGGGAGGGAAACAAGTAAATTTGGTTAAATTATAAATCTATAAACCTTCCATTCTTTTGTTTTTCTTTTTTTTGTTTTGTTTTATATTTCGATGTGCATCCTAAAGAAAATTCATGAAATCACATATTTCATGCTCAATACAAAATGGAAGGATGCTCACTTTGTGAAAATTAAGAGGCGCAAAGATTTGGTGCCAATGCTAGATTGTTGAGCTCTAACATGGCGCACAAGCATTTGAGAAAGCTACAAGGACGCATGCTTCTTTGATTACCTATTTCCTTTGATCTATATGAGTAGTATAAAACATACTTTTTAACTCAAGATATCTGAATACTAGGAAATGTGATCTTTCACCTTATTGATAAGATACTATTTTCTTGTTTATGCATCAACTTTGATATAAATGCTCAATATACCTAATATAGTATAATTTTCTTAGCTATAAAAGTAGTACCAAGTTGGTTGGAACTTGGAGAAGTGTAATTCTAGATTTTTCGTTAGATTACTGATGCTGAAGAAGACATTGAATGCGGATGCGAGAAGGTCGCCGAAGCTATCGAAGTTTCCTTGGAGAAGATGCAAAATTCTTGGAGGAAATGAAAGCTGAGTTAGATCTCGTAGTTTGTACAACATAAGAGATCCTACAGCATGACATAGTAAGTAAAAATTGAAATCATTATTTTTCTTTAGCATTCAAATCAATTATAGTTATTGCTTGAAAGATAAAATCATTATCGTTCTAAACTTCTTTTTATTGTGTGATATATTTATTTATTTGGCTTCCTTATATACATTAACATGTTATTGTTCTTATCTAGTTGGAGATAATTGCCTTTATTTGATTTCTGGATCTGTTGGTTGTAATTTTCTTAGGGCCTTTTTAGGAGTTTTTGCCCATTGAATTTGGCATTAGCTACGTTGCTTGCTTTCAACAATTTCTTAATGGTTATGAAATCTAATTACCAAAAGGACGAGGTTGACAAAGTCACTCGTAGAGTAAGGTGCAGTCAAAACTAAGTGTTACATTGAAGGTATTTGTTACAATTCTTAGCTAGGAAACTTGGATATTTTCTACTCTTTTTTTATAGTTATGTTTTGTTGCGTTCTTGATTTAGTTTTTGAGATCAGGATTTCTTATGAATTCATTAATGTGTATATTGCTGATATGATCAGAAAATATAGAGGATGAACAACCATGATTTCTAATTCAAAGTTTTATTATTACATTTCATAGGTACTTAATTTTTTTTTTTTGAAAGAAAGAAATCGTAGGTACTTAATTAGTTTAAGGTGATCGTTTGCATCTACAATTATCTTTAAGTTGTCAAAGTATTTAATTTTTTTTTTTTTTTATGAAATATTAATTATAATTTACAAATTTTATATATTTTTTACTTTGTAAAAGACATTATTTGAATTCAGATTAATAAAGTAAAATTTTCATCTATGTAGATTGTGACATTATTCTAGAAAAATGCATAATCATTTAAAGAAAGAAAAAGATGAATAAAAAATGATTTTTTTCAAGTGAAATTTAATATATATATATATATATATATATGGAAATTTGGGCTGTATAGCAACTTTTTTATCACAGTTTACAATTATAGCACTTTTTAAAAATAATTCTTTTATAGCAAATTCTGTCATTTAAAAAAAAATTATTTACCTTTTTTATAGAAGACTTTGATAGAATCTATCATTCTCTAGTGATGGAAGTCTATCAATTTTATCAGTGATTGATTCTATCGGTTCTTATTGATAGACTCTTGATAGAATTTGATGTAAGTCTATCAATTTACTTTATTTATTAGTAATTGATTCTATCACCCTTTATCGATAGAATCTATCAATATGAAGTCAATCAATTTACAATTTTTGCTATATGTGCAAATATTTTCATTATCATGCTATTCATGTAATATTTTATCCATTTTATAATATACATGCAAAAGCCCTATATATATAAAGAATGAAAAAACGAAAAAATATTGTAAAAGGATGTTAAAAATAATTATAACACCCTTAAGAAAAATGTAGAACTCAAATTATTTGGTTGGATCTTATATTGAATACAATAACAAAGTCCATCCAACTCACGAAAAACCCTTAATTCCACCCATTGTTTAATAAGATATGACACAGATCATTGAATTGCAAATAGAATACAATAAAATAAAATAGGCAAGTCAGATGCAATTAAATATATATATAATTGTGTTCTGCATGATTACAAACTATTATTTTAGACTACTTGAACATAATATAATATATTGTTTGTGACATAATGATCCAAACTTTATTTACTTTCATTTTATTTGACTCGATAAAAAATTCAATGATTACGTATAGTCTCTGCATAAATAAAAATAAATAAATGTGCTCAATCTAAAATTTTATTTCTTTTTTTAGAAAAAGGATACTCAAGATTATTAAGGAGAGAGAAAAAGGGAGAGAGAAAATTTAGTCTCAAAAGATTACATAAAATTTAGATTTAGAGTTCCACTCTCTAACATTCAAAGTGATTTTCTTCCAAAGCAAATGAGTTGTTTGGCATTTGTGCTCCATGTTGAATGTTCTAGCATTTCTTTCCTTCCAAATCCATCGAAGACCTTTGAAGTTTGCAAGAAGCTCAAACTGCTGCGAGTTTGCTTTGAAACAAAAACAGTCAAAAAGAAAATGTTCCATAGAAGAGAAATATAAAAACTATTCATCCGATTAGCTGGCAGCTTCTTCTATAATATTGTAGCAAAGACACAATGAATGAAAATATTCTCACTATTCTCCTCCGATCTGAAAACCAACAAGATGGACTTAAAGCCATCCTCAGGTTACGCCTCTGAAAGATCTCATAAGTATTAACTTCTCTATATGGAATAAAATCCATACAAAAAATTTTACCTTCTTTGCAATGGAATTGGTCCAAAACATTGAATTTGGCTTGTTTGCAGTATCCATATTGATATTCCCCAAAATCATTTTAAATGACTTTACAATAAAGCAGGCAGCATGTTCAAACTTGGGCATGGCCAGCTGTTAGAAACATTATAAAAATAGGCAAGTCGGATGGAATTAAATATATCTAACTCTCAGATATTTTGCCAAAGAGGCAAGTTAGATGGAAGATCTTCTCATGCTCAAATATGTAGTTCAAATTTTAATTTTTTAAAAAAGTAAATCGTTTTTTATTTTTGAAGGTATGTAATTTACAAACTATTTTTTTAAAAGTAAACATTTGTATTTTTGAAGGTGTATGCCCTGCAAACGATCTTTTTTAATCATATATATATATTTTTTAATTTTATGTTTATATTAATTTAGGTTTACATACTAGTATAAAAGAGTAGTTTTTTTTTTAAAGTATACTTTTTTTAATTTTTGAAGGTATGTACCGGCAAATTATTTTATTTTATTTTTTTATCATAGATTTGTTTTTAATTTTATGTTTATACTAATATAAGTTTACATACTAGCATATAAAGGATTAGTTCAATTTTTAATTTTTTTAAAAAAGTAAACTTTTTTATTTTTGAGAACTACTTTTAAAATTTGAATTAGATTGACAAAAAAGATATATAATTTTTCCACAGGATTTTTTGCATTTAGTTGTTTCGATTTCTTGCATTTTGGTTGTTAGAAGAAAATCACTTTTAATTATTTTTCATTAAAAAAAACTATACATGGATTAGGGGTATAATTGTCAAAAAGAAATTCTCTAATTAATAATTTAATTTCAAAAATTAAATTTAGATATTCATTTAAATTCTAAAACATACTAGACATTTTATTAATATATTTTCTAATTTTAGACATTTATCTAGTTCTCCCTTTAAATTATCGGAGTACACCTAATGACCAAGAGATTTTAGGTTCCAGTCTCTTATCCTTCAATTATTATATTTTTTTTATAAAAAACTTTTTTGCCCATTTTTCAATTAATTAATTAAGAAAAGTTTTAATATGGGAATAAAAGTATTAATTCAGCAAAATCAAATGTATTTTTTCTAATGAGGTTATAAATTTAAATCATATTTCTCTAAAGGTAACTATATATTTTTATAAAGGACTGTAATATTATAAGATATAGAAATTAATATTTGAGAGTTAGAGATTTAAATTCAAGATTTATTGGTAGTCTTACATTATTTTACAATTTTACTATTAAAAAAAGTTTACAATTTTTATTTTCGTAATATTATTGAAAGTAGTAATTATAATTAAAATAAATATTTAAATACTTTGAGAATTGAAATGATAAAATCTTTATATTTCAACCTTTTAGATTTCAAATTATTATTGATAAATTTTAAATTAAGTTACAAATATATATTTTATTAAAAAAGATGTTACAAATATATTATTCACAGTCTATTATTGTCTACTTGTGTGTTGAAGAAGGTAGTAATTTTTTAGTTTTTTTTATTATTTTAATTTTTTTTTTATTATTTCAGTTGTACAACATTTAGAGTGGAGGATTTAAATCAATACATTTTTATTTTGTTATTTGTATGGTGTTACTTTATGTGCTTCTTCGATATTTAATTTTAAATTTTATTTCGTGTGGTTCTGAATGTAAGATTGCTTAATATGTGAGATATTTTTATTTTTAGAAATTAGTGTTTGAGTTTAAATTAGCTGTTTTTAATTACTTATTGTATTCCAATTTTTATTTTGGTATTTCAAAATTAAATGAAAAATAGTTGTAAGACATAAGCTAACATGATTTCTTATTCAATAAGGGGAACAAAAAGTTCTTAAAATTTCTTATCTTTACTAAACCTTTTTTCCTTGCAAATATATTTTAACAAAAATTTTAAATTAAACAACAATACACTATTATACAAGTACAAAAAAAAAAACTAATACATCTAAGAAAAAACGACACACACACAATTAATTTGCCAAACATTTTTAACTTCAACAAAGTAGACAAACTAATCGAGAGTGAGTGACGCAGTTGGTTATCTTATTTGATGTTAATTCATTTTAATTCCGAGGTCACTAGTTCGAGTCCGAAAATCGATATTTGCCTTGTGCCCTCTATGTAGGCTTTGATTGTTAACCTCCCCATTTATTTCCCCCCATAGTATTCATTATTAAACGGGGCCTAAACTTTATGCTTCGTTTTGCGATGGTATTTTATTTTAATTTTTCTTTTTGGTGCACTAAATCTAACTTGTACATAAACTAAGGTATGGATTCCATTATCATGAATTGGCAAGCATTTTGTAGTTCTTCTTGAGCCGTGTTTTTAGGTTTCGTATGCTTCTGGCTTATCTTTTGCTTGTTGAGATATTGAGCACACTTTAACAAAACATAATAGTCGAGCTTCATTCATTATTTTCAATTTTAAGCATACACATACTTAAAGAAACACAATCGTAATACATAAACACGAATCCAAACTCGATAGATAATTAAGAAACACAACGTAACCAACCATACAAATCAAACGTGAAACTCGAATTGAAGACAAAAGACTCTTATTTAAGGTGAGATTCAATGTCTTTGGTGAGAGTATTCATGAGATCTAGGTACTTGTAAGGATAAGGAGATCCATCATCAAGTTTCTCAAATTCTAAGGTCATAATTATCGAGCTATGTTCGGGACCCTTCGGCGCAATTCGAAAACTTGGCTTAAAGCTTTTGTAGTGATCGAACACATCTCCTTCCAATCCAACCAAAGTTCCTACAAGCTTCTGGTCAGCGTAGTCCACTTGCTCTTTGAAAACCTCAGCCTTGCCATCTTAACAAGTTAGAACATTTATTAAATCAAAATTAGTATTTGGTCAGAGATCTAGTTTGAGATTAATGAATCTAAAAGATACATCATCTTAATGGGCATGTTAATGAATCAACACTAGAAAGCTAAGAATTATACTCATCAGACTACTTTACTTATTATTAATTGGTTTTGAAATGAAATTTTATACTATCTAACATCATATATCAGACCAAGTCTAATTAAAATGAAATTTAGATTTGATTGAAGATTGATGAACATAAAAGATAAATAGTCAGTATGTTGAGGATCTCATATTGAAAAAGTAAGGATAACTTGGATGAAATCTCATAAAACGAAAAGAAGTTAGAAAGTAATTGTGGTCGATTTCATAGTCTTGAACATTTATACATACCAATGGTGTAATTCCAAATTTTGATGGAGCCATGGCCATGGCTGTCCCAGTCCCCTTCATGAACTTCAATACTTTGGAAGATTTTTGGGGAAATATTGGGAAGATGGAAAATAGTTTCTTTGAAAATTTTGTAATATTTTTCTGCTGGAGCATTTATTTCTAATTCACTCACAAGTTTTCCACAAAGAGACATTGTTTCACAACTCTAGAATTGATTGTTTTGCACAACACTATGATCTCCAATGCTTTCATCTTTTAATGCATTACCCTTTTTATACACCTTATTGATGAATTTTTTATTGTTATAATTGTATTTTATAATTGTTGCAGGTTTTTTTTGCTGATATTAGGGCAAGTATTTTATAATTATTGTTGTAATCAACAAAGTTGCGCGTTTCTCAAAAAAAAAATCGAAGTCAACCTTTTCTATTTATTGATTTATATCAATTTGAAAGATTTGGAAACTTTTAAGAGAGAAACTTTAATTATTTGAAAAATAATGATTTAAAAGAGATGAGTGATTTTGAGAGAGAAAATTTAGAGAATATATTAAATAATAATAATGTTGCGTGGAGAAAGAAAAAAAAAACTCATTCCAAATATAGTTCTCCCTTCATGATATATAACTCATGACAATTATTTCCATTAATTAGTTTAAGGTCTTTTTGGGTGAAACAAAAAATAAAGGCACGGGAGTATATGTCAAAGGTGGACATTAAGATATCAATGTGGAGATATGCATAGGATTGTAATCCTTATAATTGGTATCATAGTCAAACCTCTAACTTTTCCATGTTGGTAAATCGTTTAGATGCAGGATAAAAACATTAGGAGCCAAACGACAAAAATTTGTGATAGCTCAATTAAACTGGCGATATACTCTTAAGAGAGAAGAGAAGAGAAGTTTGATTTGGATATGAGTTAGAAAAATTGACTAGCAGTGTACTCAGAAGAAGAGGAGTTGGTTTGAATATCATCTAGATAAATTGACTATTTGAGGGGAGACTCGATCTTCATTCGATGAGAGGATTAAAATCCTCATGTGGCAAACCCAGTAGATGAGCTCGTGAAGACGTTTGGTGGAACTTTGTTTAAGCGGGAGGATTGATGAAATGTAAACAACGTTGTCCCACATTTGTTAGATGAGGAGAAGATCATGGGTATATAAACAATGGCAGTCATCTTAATTAGTTTGAGATCTTTTGAGTGAAACAAAAATAAAGTCGTAAGAGTGTATGCCCAAAATAAACAAAATATCATATTAATGTCGAAATATGCAAAAGGCTCTTATCCTTATCAAGTTAGATTAGGTACACATACTTATCATTGAATAACTTTATATTTTTGTAAGATAGAGAATGATAGAAAGATTCACATTCCCATTTAAAAATTGTTGAATCACCTCCAATAACTAATTAGGACAATAAAGGCCATTAAGGTGAGGGAGTTCTAGTTGGTTATTGTGACTCACAAATTTATATTAGAGAATTTATGTATTTAACTTTTTATCATAGGTTAAATGTTTTGCCTGGTGTAATTTTGCATTCCAGTTAGGGTTTTTTATGACCCAAATTTTAACACCCTATTTAAGCATCATTATGGATGAGTTTTTTCTTTGCTTGTATTTTTCATTGCCCAATAAGTTAGATAAATTTGTTATGTCTCACTTTGGACTTTTTTTTTTTTTTAATTTGGTTAAATGAGAGGGTGTTAAGGTAATTATGGGTAATAATCAACATTGTGAAGTCAAAGGGATTTGTTCAGTTTAGCTGAATTTGGATGATGGGACCACTTATGTTCTATCATAATTTAGATATGTCTCATGATTGAGATGGGAATTGATATCCTTTTTTTTTAGAACAAGGGTAACAATGCCCGTTCCTAGTCTAGGCACTGGAGATATCGAAAAAGTAATGTCATAGGTGAGTCACGAACCAAGGATCTTGAAGGGAGCATACCTTCAAAACTCAAGTCTCCAATCACTGTGCCACCCCTTGAAGACAAATTTGATATCCTTAGGTTGTTTGGATAAGGCACATTGTACATTCGAGTCTAGTAATGGATTATTATTATTATTAGTCACTAAAAATAATCCTATCAAATTAACTAGAAATTGGCGAATGGTATGTAAGTGCTTTTAGGCAGTGCTATTGTTGGTGAAGTTAAATATGAACCTTTAGTGTAAGAACCCCGACCCAAAATGGTCCTAAACCCGATTCTTACTAGCATGCTTACAATTTAAAACTTTTTAAACATTATGGAAACAACTAAAAGATAAAACTCATTTAGACTTCATAATAGAAACAATCATTTCATAAACATCTTAAAACAATCCTGGCCAGTATTTCAAACAAAATTGTTTAACAAGTCTCAATAGTAAACAAAGTTCCCAGCATACTACTACATAATAAAAGACTCCAAATGATAAAGACACAGAGTTCGCCGGCAGCTCCCATGATCACACAGCTCCCTCCACTAGCCATCCCGGTGTTGTCCCAAGTTACCTGAAAGATAAGTAAGGGTGAGTATAAACATACTCAGTAAGAATCCCCAACCGGGGTACAATACGATACATCCATCATCCAGCATCCTAGTATACCTGTAATCAGTTACCAGCATAGAAACTTTGCTCAACAAGCTAATCAAGTCAAGTCCGGGAACCTCGGAAGTTTTCTACTTCCGGGCAAATGATTGGTTCTCCTAACCAATCTCAAAGACATTCTTGAGGGTCTTTCTCCCTCGGCCAAATGATCAACTCAAAAGCTGATCCCAAATAGATGTCAGACACCCTCGAGGGTCTTTCTCCCTCGGCCAATTGACCAACTCAAAAGCTGATCCCGAATAGGTGCCTCGGGGGCCTTTTACCTCCGGCCAGTCTAAACCCTAAGACAACGGGAGTGTACCCGAGGTCAGGCTCTAAACAAGAATAAGAATGGTGTCACTGATCTACAGTAGTGTAGAGCCCTAGACACTAAACTGTAGCAGTCTATACCACCAACCTGAAGCTAAGAACTGTCTCCGGGCAGGCTTGCACCCGTGACGGGTTCCGCTCTAGCAGGTTACAAACTAGGTTTGTACTGATGCGGGAGCTAATCCGCACCGGCTGCCGGGGGCAGAGACAAAGTACGTCATGCCTCTCACTGGTCTCGACCTGTGGGGACAAGATACGTTATGTCCACTCTCAGCCTCTGGAAGACAAGTCTAACTAACTATCTAATGTCACATAATATACATCCCTAGCAACTGAACATGCTTAACAAGAATATAAGTAAAACCTAGCATGATACTACGAATGTAAACAGGGAACTCAGAACATGCATGAAGGATAAACCTAGCATGGCACTAACATGTAGAAACAGGGCAAACATGCTAGCAGAGATAAACAGTAAAACAGTCCTAACCACTACATACTCATAACAAACAACATATATATAAGATGCAATCAAAACATATCGCAGGGTCCACACAACCCTGGTAAGACATCCTTACCTGGAACAAGCAGAAATATAAACAGAAAAGTGCTCCTTGAGCTGCGGTGTCTCACAACCTTGAAGCATATACATACACATTCAATCTAACTAGCTATACACTTAACTAAGCACTAACTCTAGAAGCAAGGGAACCAAGAGATTACCCCTACTTGCCCTAGTGCTCTCGGCCAAGCACCCAAAATGGAACCCTAGAAGCTCTCGGCTACAATTTGCAACAAGGTGTCTTGGCTAGGACAAACCACACAACAAACAATGTTAGTTCTCGGCTAGGGCAAGCAAACACACCCCACACAAACACTTGAAGCTCTCGGCCACACAACACCAAGAGAGGCTCTCGGCCAAATCAACACACAAGCAACCAAAATCACACACTTACCAATTTACCTATGATGATTCGGCAATGATCTCCAACAAGACTAGGTGTCTCGGCCAAGGAGGGTGCACAACCAAAGGGATCTCGATTAGGGCTTGGATTTGCACAAGGAGGAAAAGCAAGTTAGATCTACACAAGCCACAACTCAAAAAACAACAAAACATCATCACTTACCCAAGGGGGTCTCTACCAAGGAGCTTGGAGGAATGGTGCTCTCGGATCTCAACAATCAAGAGAAGAATAGAGCTTTTGGATGCAAGCAACAAGGAGATCTCGAACCCAACAAGGTGCTTCTCGGATCTACAAGAAGAGAAGAAGGAACAACACAACTCCTCTCAGATGGAGCTTGTCTCGGCAATGGCAAGAGGAAGAAGAGAAGAAAAGTTGCAAAGATTACCTTGGAACAACAATTGAGATGAAAGCCAAAGAGCAACACTCGAGGATCTTGAGAATGGAAGCAATGGAGATGGAGAGAAATGGAGCTTGAAGTTTCGGCCAAGTGGAAGGAAATGAGGGAGTGTGGGTCGGCCAAGGGGAGAGGGAAGAAGAAAATGATGAAGCCCTAATGTATTTTCCCTATTTCTCAATAATAAAATGCTTGGAAACATCCCACCTTCAAATCCCACCAAGCACACATTTTAAAACTCATTTTAATTTCTCTACCAATGGCTCAAACTCAACTCCCAAGGCACCATGGTTTGAATCCTAGCTCCAACACTTTTATTTTCATTTTTCTTCTTTTAACCGGGAGGGCTCCAAACTTACCATAAATGGAACTCTTGCCCTAGAACTTGAAACCGAAGAATAAACTGAAAGTCCACCAACTCATAAACATTCTTGAAGCCCTATCTTTCTACAACACTGTCTCGGGAAGGCAAATAGACCAAAATACCCCTGGAGGACAAAATGACCAAAATGCCCCTGGAAGCACAAAAAGCCCTAACAGCCCAACCAACTCACTAGAGGAACAACCGAATAAACCTGGAGAACTTGAAGGAAATCTTGGGATGTTACATTTAGAAATTATGTTGGGTGAACCTTTGTGATTTCGATTTTGTGAGCATTGTATTCAGAATAATTCCTCTTTTTTTAGTACAAGTTGGGGGAAGAGGATTACAAAATACCAATTCTAAGAATCGAACTTGTGACCGTGGAGTGGAAATGGATTAACACATTCAGAATAATTCTTGTATACTTAGTTTTTCATATGGAAACAAAAGTTTGATAGAGTTTGGTCGGACATCCATTCTAATTTGTGGAATCCATCTAGGAACCAAATTTGTGGTGGTTTGAGAAATTTGTCTTTCGTATTTTTTTATTTGGTTTCAAGGAAATTATGTGTCTATTTTTTCCCTCATAGTTTTAGCCTTACCAACTGATTAGATATAGACAAAGATTGGTTATAAATAACTACCATCCAGTTTTTTGAGAAAAAACATTCATTAGGTTATGTCTTATATAGTTGTGAATATGAGTCTAACTTTGAAATGAGGATTGAAGGTTTGTTTGCCATTTTCAAGTGGCTTAACAGTTTGGGCAAACTTCGTTATAGGGTTCGGCTTGCGACAAAGATTTCACAGAAGAAGAGGTCATTCGTTGCTCTTAGGTGTTTTCATCAACACGTCATTTGATTGTTACTATAGCTTTCTTGTATGAAATTTTGGACGAAGATTTCATAGAGTCACTTGGTTCTGTTCAAGAGGGCTATCATCATTTAGTTTGATATTTACAAAGTTTGGTTGATGATGATTTAGTTTAGATCTCTTGAAATTTTTTTTGACATTTAGTTTGCTTCGGTCAGTTATTCAGCGATTAGAAATTTGGTACATCAGCTGAGTTGTAAATTTGAAATGAAGGATTTGAGGACTATATCTCAAGGTCCATTAATAAAATTTGTTGATTCTGATGATTTGGGTTGTGCAACCGATATGAATAGGAGAAATTTAACAGGTTATATGTTCATGCTTTATGGTACTGAGACCAGTTGAAAATTGAATTTGAGGTCTGTTATTGTTCTTTATTCTATTGAGATTGAACATTTTTTTTTCGCTGAATCTGTTAAGATCAGTTTTGGTTGAGGGGTTGATTTTTTGAAAGTTTGAATTTGTCTTACACTATTTTATGTTTTGATATTCAGGGTGTTCTAGTATTAACTAAAACCCCTTTTTTTAATCAAACCAAACATGTATTGTGAAGTTCTTTTTTTTTTTTTTTTTTTGTGATGGAGTACATGAGACAAAAATTATTCTATTTAAAATCAACATCGATCTCACATCAGCTGATATTGTGAAGTTTATGGTAGTTGCAAATAGTTTTGAATATCTCCTTGATTTACTTAAACTTGGAACTGACTGATTTATTCGTGGCCATTTTGAAGTGTCAAACTAGAGGATGTTTTGTCATAGCTCCATATGCTCGTCAAAGAGGGTCGTGATTGTTGGTTATTGTGACTCACATAATTGTATTAGGAAATTTTATGCATTTTAACCTTTTACCATAGATAAAATTGTAACAGTCCTGTTTTCAGCTAAATGAAAAATAGGGTTTTTATATATTCCATTTTTGAAGGGTGTTATTTGGAGGACTAGAACCCTTGGCCTAAAAAGAGGTTTAATAGCTTGGATTTAAATAAGGAAAAATAAACGCGTCAGCCAGGGCTCGAAGGGGGGAAGCTTTGGGAAGGGAATTTGAGATTCCTAAAGCCTATTTAAATTTAGGGAAGGAAGGAAAAAAAAAGAAAAAAAGAAAAAAAAAGCTCCACTCTTACGCAGCCCTCACCCTCTCCCCCTCACCCACGCCGCCGACGTCCAGCACCCTCACCCTCGCCGCCCGATGCCGCCATTGCCCAGCCAGCTCGTCGCTGCACCAAGCCGCACCACACCACCCCACCTCTCGCGCCGCACTGTAACGCCGCAACCCAAAGCCGCCCGCACCAGTCGCCACGCCTCGTGCATCGCCCATCGCCGCCGCTGCCGCCGCTACCGCGACGATGCAGCAGTGCCAGCCACCACACGCTCAGACGCCGCCCGCCCCCGCCGCCACCGCCGCGCGTCGCCTGTCGTCTGTCGTGTCGCCTCGCAGCCAGTCGCCGCGCGCGCGCGCGCCCCGCCGTCCCTTCGCCTTGCCACTCGCCGCCCGCCCAGTGCGTCGCTCTCGTCTTGCCGCTAGCGCTTCGAAAGCAGCCGAAGCGTTAAGTCGATTTCGGCCGCACTGAAGAACGCCCATTCTCGCCCTTTTGCTGCGAGTCCGCGTGCCTTCTCGGTTGGTAATTCTCGAGCCTTTCTCCTTTTAGATTTTAAGGTGCTGGCTGCTGTTTATTTATTTAGGATGTTTTGTTGTATGCCTAGGTTGCTCGGGTTCGCTTTAAAGCTCGAGAGTCGTTATTTGATTCGTGATAGCTATTTTTCCACTTGTTTCCAGGTAAGGATTGTAGGGGTAACTAGTTTAGGTACCGCTCGGGTAAGACCCCGATGGGCATCCTAGGTGTATAAGTCCCCAATGGGAATCACTGAGTTGGAGGTGTAAGACCCCGATGGGCATCCTAGGTGTATAAGTCCCCGATGGGCATCACTGAGTTGGAGGTGTAAGACCCCGATGGGCATCCTAGGTGTATAAGTCCGATGGGCATCACCGAGTTGGAGGTGTAAGACCCCGATGGGCATCCTAGGTGTGTAAGTCCCCGATGGGCAGCACTGAGTCCTAGGTTGTGTAAGGCCCGAAGGGCATCCAGGTGTAGAACCTAGGGTAGTTTATGGCTGTAAGCCTTCGAATAGGCAAGCTCCAGGAGGGGCGTATAGTTTAACCCAACTGTTTGCTCTAAGTCATTGTATGGTTGCATGTTCTTGTGCTAAATGAGATGTTTTCGTATTGTACCCCGGTTGGGGATTCTTACTGAGTAACTTGTTGCTCACCCTTATTTTCTGTGGTTTTCCACCAGGTAACTTGGGACAGAGGCTGGAGGGCTAGGAGAAGGCTGCTTGATGATCACGGATAGTTGACTCTGAGTTGCACGTTCTTTTATTGTTTTTATGAATTAGCATGTAGTGGGACTTGAGTCCCTAGGAAAGCACTCAAAAAATATTTTATGTTTCTCGAACCGTTCCCTTTGATTTGTTTTTAAGAAAGCACTGATCAGTCACTTACTTGTTGATTTTATTTATTGGATCTACGGTTTTTTATTTTATTTTAAATGTGTTGATTGCAAAGATTTAAATTTGGTACACTGAATGATGTTTTATCTTCTTAATCATGCATGTTAAGTAAGGATCTACGTTAGAGACCGCTTTTCGGGTCGGGTCTTTACACAAATGTTGTTGCCTTGAGGTAATTTTGTATTCCCATTTAGGCCTTATGAGTTAGGATTTTTTGTGATCCAATTTATAATACCCTATTTAAATATCATTATTGATGAGTTTTTCTTGGATAAAAATCATTAGAGATGTAGACCATTTAGTAAGGTTTAGGGTTTGGGCATCATTCTTCCAAATCTTCCAATTTGTTTATGTTTTTTTGGAGAAAGATACGATTTCATTCCAAAAGCATGCAAGGAGCATGCAAAAGCTACAAAAAAACCTTCCAATTTAGAGCAACGGAAGCTATGTTATAGTCTTTAAACATAGAAGATTTAGAGCACCAAGATGCCAAATTAACAATAATGGATTCCCAAATGATGTCGGGTGGCTTGTTGATGCAATTGCTTTCAAAAAGCCTTGCATTCCTTTCCTTCCAAATGTTCCACCAAGTTGCAGCATAGAAGAAGGTCGTCAGAATATTGTGTTGAGAGTTAAGGTTTGCATCCAAATTAAATTTCATGAAATCGTCCACTAAGAGAAGGGAAGCCAGCTGATATTGAGTGGGAAGCTTCAACAAGATTTGTTTAATGTAGCAGTAGTGGGAGAATAAATACTCAATAGATTCATTATCTTTTTTACAAAGACCACACCAGCTTGGGCTCAATAAATAGTTAGGTCTCCTTTTTTGCATAATATCAGCAGTGTTAAGCCCTTTGTTATAAATATACCAAATAAAAACCTTTATATTTTTAGGAATGACAGACTTCCAAAAATTAGAGGAGAGAGGAGTTTCAATCATACCATGTTGGTCATTAGCAAGAATATCTTTTAAAGAATTTACCGAGAAATTTTTGTTGTTGGTAGGGCTCCATAAAATGAGGTCTTCACCTGTATTAGTCAAAGGCGGCCATTGAGCCAAAACCTCCCTCCATCGGACAGATTCACGCTCCAACAAAGGTCGAAAAGGCCTAAATTCCCAATCAGTCTAAAGAGGATTCCAAGCTTCAGCAACCGTGATTAGTTTATTGGCAGTAAAAACATAAAATCTGCAATAAGACAAGAATAGAGGCCCATGTTCAGTCCAAGGGTGATACCAAAACATGGTTTTGTAACCATTGTTTACTTTCCACCTCATGTTAGGATACATGATATCTTTCATAGCTTTAATATGAAACCATGGTGAACATGCTGCTGTGGCAACACATTGAAGGGATGTCTCCAAGCAACTGAGAAGAGTATTTAGCATGAATCATTGTTGTCCATAACAAATCAACATCGGTATAGTATCGCTAATACCACTTGCCCAACAAGGCCTGATTATGCGCATGAATATTTTGAATACCTAAGCCACCTTTCTCCTTTGGGAGAGTGACCAAATTCCATCTGATTAAATTTGATCCCCTATTTTTGTCATTCCCTTTCCAAAAGAAGTTCCTCATTAAGCGCTCAATGTCCTTACAAACAGAGATAGGAGCTTTGAATACAAATAGATAATATGTGGGCAAGTTTCCAAGTACCGATTGAACCAAAGTGAGTTTGCCACCTTTAGAGAGAAAGGCATATTGCCAACTATCAAAATTTGTATTAATCTTTTCAATAATGGTATTCCAAAATGAAATACCAAGATAGGACATAGGCATCGAAGAGGACTTACAACCCCATAAGTTAGCAAAAACACCTCTAAGGAGCTAGAACTAATGTTTATGCCTGATAGAACTGATTTGCTAACGTTGATCATTAATCTTGTTGATGCTTCAAAAGTACAAATGATAAGAAGTAGATTCTTCATTTTCTCTTCATCAGCCTTGGAGAAAAGAAGAATGTCATCAACAAACAATAAGTGAGACACGTGGCACCCTTCAATGAGCCCTTTCTGATGAGCATCAGCCAAAAGCCTCGAAGGATAATTCATGGCAATGACAAAAAGAAACGGGAAAAGTGGATCGCCCTGACGAATGCCCCTAAAAGTCTTGATTTTACCTCAAGGGCGACCATTAACAATGATAGACAGACTAACAGTAGATATGCAAGCTTGAATCTAACCGATCCACTACTTTTTAAAGCCCTTGAGCTTGAGCATCACTAGAATAAACTTCCAGTTAATCTTGTCAAATGCTTTCTCAATATCAAATTTTAGAATAACATCCAAAATCTCCAATATAAAATATAATCTTGTCAAATTTCGATTTGTTTATGTGAGTAATGGAAATTAGCTCTTTGGTTTGAAAGTGGATTAGGGATATTCCCAAACCACTATATATCTTGTCTCATCTTTCTCCATTTTCTCAAATTTATTTTATCTTCTTTGATTTCTTAAGCTCCACTGACTTTTCTCAAATTAGTCCTCTATTTGCATTTGGAAAAACAGTATAAACTTGTACATCACCATTTTAGTATTGTCTCTACGACAAAAAAAAGAATAGAGAACAACAATTCATCTCTTCTTTAATCATGATGGAAAGCAATGAATTCTATTTTAATAAATTACATTTTCAGCTCCTTGCTAAGACGATTTTTGACGTTGGAGACTTATTAAATCAACATTCTTGTTATTCTTATTCACGCACATAACATTTATAAAGTGAGGTGTTTTAGAAGTATTACAAAGAAGAGACAGTGACGCATTGATTTTATTGTTTAGTTGTAAACTAATTCAACACTACTATCACGTGTTCCATTTCGAGAATCGGTATTGTCTCCCCTCCCCCCAATATGTACTCAAAAAAAGAACAAAAGAAGACAGAAAAAATTGAAAGAAAAAGCTATTAAAACTAATCAACACCCCTCAAAAAGTGTACAACTCCAACTATTCAATTAGACCTCATATTGATTATAATAACAAAGTCCATCCCCATACTCACAAAATCCCTCATGGTAATTTAGTGTTTGGTAATCTAAATAAACAGAATTTTTGAACAACTTGGAATCAATATAGAACTCACAATAACAAAAGTCTGACATGAGCTACTACTCTTAATTTAAATATTTTATTTTTAAATAAATCTAACTAGTAAAAAAAATTAAAAAAAAATTTATTTTTTGACATTACAATAATTAAGGGTGGAGAGGTTCAAACCTAAGACCTTTAAGTCAATAAATATATATTGATGCTGCATGAGCTACTAGTCTTAATGGTTGAAATTATATACTATAAATTATTAAGGTATGCATAATAATCCTAGACTAAAAAAGAATATATATATTTTTTTTAAGTTACAAAAACACTTGCAAAATATGAAAAAGAAAGTGATAAAATATTTTTTTAAAAATGGATGCCCCATAGATGGCCATCTTAAAAATTCACGTTGGAGAAAATCATTCAAATAGTTTTCAAACGAGCATTTTAGGATATCCGTACATTTGAAGATGTCTGAATATTTTGAAATAATTTTGATGTCCATTTTATAAAAATCTTGATTTACGGCAATCATCTATTGTTGACTAAGATATGGGCATAGATCATTGATTGTCAAAAAAAAAATAATAATAAAAATTTAATGATTAAATATATATTTTTTTAATACAAATTAGGAAAGGGAGATTACAATATCAATTCACAAAGATCAAACTCGTGATGTGAAAATGGATTAACTCTAAACCAGATAACCAATCGCGCCACCAACTTATTCACTCATAAATAAAAATAATTAAACGTGATCAACATTAAATTTTATTTCATATGAGTCAGATGTGTTTATTTTTCGGGAACATATAAACAAAGAGTTCATATAAAGGAGGAGAAGTTTATTAGAACACTCTCTAATTTAAAGTAATAGTAACAATATCACAATCAGATATACAATTTTTTTTTTTTTTGACGACCTCGGAATTAGTGAATTGTATTCTAATTTTTTTTTTTTATAACTTTTAGAGACATAAGATTAGACTAGGCATAAGTTTATAAAAAAAAATTCTATTAAACATTATTTACAAGGAATTTGAACAAACAATTTATATACGATAACAAATTACACGGATTTAGCTCTCATACAAAAACAAATTACACAGATTTTACAAACCATATGATCAAACTATGATCGAAAAGGCTGCCATACAATACATTATTTCATTTAATGGGATATTCATAACTCATTAAATCAAAACTAGTATTCAGTTCAATAAAATGAATAGAAATCTAGTTCAAAATTAATGATTAATTTTTTGGGTTTTGACAAAATATTAGAAGTGAAATTGTCCCACATCGAAAGATGCACAGAGTGGTGTGCTCTCAAGCACTATAAAAGAGCATGAGACTTTGGTTTCAAAGTATGTCATTCAGAAAGCATTTTAAGCTTTGTGTCTCGATTCTAGTTAAATTTCTTTTGTATTCTCTTGTGGAAGGTGAGACAAAGGGTCAGAGTAGTTGTGGAGAGTGAGACAAAGGTGAGAGTAGTTGTGGAGAGTTAGACACAGGTGAGAGTAGTTGTGGAGAGTTAGACACAGGTGAGAGTAGTTGTGGAGAGTTAGACAAAGGGTGAGAGTAGTACAAGTTTTGAAGATGGTGCTTTTGTAATTGAGGTCGGGGAGAGAATTTTGTGGAAGTTCTTTTTGCCAGTGATTTTTTCTCTGATTTGGAGTTTTTCTACTTAAATCCTTCCCAACACAATTCAACATTAGAAGGGTGAGGATTATACCTGAAATAGACTACTTCACTTATAACTATTAACTTAGTAATGAAACTTCATACTATCTAATATAGTATCAGAGTTTATTAAATTTAAATAAGTATTTGATCTAATAATAAAATGAAATTTAAACTCGATCATAGATAATTAGTAAACTGAAAAGAGGCATCATGGACTTGTCGGGATAATGAAATCTCAAACTATCTAATACAAATATAGCGAAAACGAGTTAGAAAGTAATTGTGATCCATTTTGTAGTCTTGAGCATCTATACATACCAATGGTGTAATTCCAAATTTTGATGGAGCAATGACCATGGCTGTCCCATTCACCTTCAAGAACTTCAACATTTTGGATTATTTTTGGGGAAATATTGGGAAGATGGAAATAGTTTCTTTGAAGATTTTGTAATATTTTTCTGCTGGAGCATTTATTTCTAATTCACTCAAAATTTTTCACAAAGAGACATTGTTTCACAACTCTATAATTGATTGTTTTGCACAACACAAAATGATTCCCAATGTTTTCACCTTTGATGCATTACCCTTTTTATAAACCTTATTATGAATTATTTATTGTTGTAATTTGTATTTTATAATTATTGCAGCTGTTTTTGCTGATATAGCGGCAAGTATATATATATATATATATATATATACACACACACACATATATATTTGAAATTAGGGGCAAGTATATTAAACGACAATAAGTTGCCGATTGTCATATTCTAATTAAAGTCTTACCTTTCTATCATAATTAGTTTCTATTTCTTGATTTATATCAATTTGAAAGATTTGACAATTTTTTAAGAAAGTGACTTTAATTATTGAAAAAAAGAAAGATTTTAGAGAGATCGGTGATTTTGAGAGAAAATCTATTAAATAGTAAATATGCTGTGGAAGAAAGAAAAAAAAACAAAACCCATTTCAAACACTTTGTATAAAAAATTTAGTTACAATTAAAAATTAATTATTTTTTTAGTACATATCAGGGGACAGGGACGGGAACAAATACTGATTCTCGAGCTCGAACTTGTGCATCTAGAATTGAACTGATTTACAATCAAACAATGAAATCATCGCTCACCCATCAATTTAGTTGTTTTAAAATCTTAAAACTGGTCTTCCCCTCTTATAAAAATTGTAATAATAATAATAATAATAAATAGCATCTTTAATTTTTTTTAAAAAACAATAAAAAGCAAAAAATAAACTAACTATTATTAAGTTTTTTTTTTTTAGAAATTGTGAAAATTCGAACTTCACTCAAACCTAGAGTCCATTTAACGCTCCAATACCCATATATCAGAACACTTCAAAGATTTTCTATTTTAAGTTTTTTTTCAATGACATTTGAGACATTATAGGTTAAAGTAAGTAGCTTTAACCAATTAAGTTGCCCATTGTGAACAATTGACATTAATGATTAATAATTAGTTATGGTTTATTATGAAAATTCACCCAATTTTTTTCAACTTTCTTTTTTTAAATTTACATCTCAATATTTGTATCTCCACCTAAATTTTAAAAATAAAAAGATTCTTAAAGAATTTTTCTTGTGGTTTTCAAAAAATGTCTTAATTTTTAAAATATTAATAAAAGATAGATAAACATAAATTATAGTTACAAATATGATTCTTTAAAAATAAATGATTTTTTATTTTTATTTTTATAAATGATATGACAATTCTCAAGAATGGAGAATTTAAATACCTTAGAGCAATAACTTTTCGCTTCAACTTCGCTACATTTAATTAAGAATCTGCTTGCACATTCACTATAACATCATGTTTTAGGAAGAAAGTCAATTATCCTTTAGATTTCTATTTAGAATATCATTTTAGTAATTCTTCGTAGCAAAAGCGCATGCATTACTACAATTTGTAGAATAGATGGCGGGTTTAAAATTTGGTTTTTTAAAACCACGGAGGAAACAATGGCGGGCACAAATGACCGCTATTGAAAGGCTTCGATGGCGTGCTGTAAAAACACATCGATGGCGGTCTTTTACGCCTGTCGTGAAATACAATTGATGGCGGGCATTGCCCGCCATCGATTAAACAGAATCAAAACGCTCGGACTAGATAGGGTTCTTCCAAAAAAAATTCATTTCCTCTTTCTCGACAGAAACCTCTGAAACCCTCACCCTCTTACTCTATTCATCTTCTCTTCTCATCGACGTCGGCGCTGACTAACTCACCACCACGACTAACCCACCGCCAACGACTAACCCTCCTTTCTCTTTAAAGCTCAAAAGGTAAAAAATTTCAACATTTTCTTCAACTTGAGGCATCTGACCTTCACAAATTGGGTAACTCTTTTTAAACTCTTTTTTTTATCTTATTTCTTTCTTAAATGCATGTTGTAACCTTTCAAATTTCATCATCTTAGGTCACAAATTTCAACATTTTTCAACTTAGAGCATTTTCAACTTGGGAAGTCTCTTCACAAAATGGTAATTTTATTACTCCCTAACTCTTTTTAGTCTCTTTTTATCTTATTTCTTCACAAATGCATGTTGTTAACCTTTCAAATTTGTGCAATTTCTTAAAGTTATTGTTTGTTTGATTTGATCATTTGTTTGAATTGTGCATTTGTTGTTTTGATAGCCATTTTCACTTGGAAAGCTCACTTTTGTAATGAAAATGGCTATGAAAGCAATAAATGCACAATTTGTATTGTAGCTTGATTCAAAGTTTCCTTCTATTAGCTCAAATTTGTATTGTAGCTTGATTCAATGCATGATTTGAATTCTATACTTTGATTATGGAGTTAGCTAGATTCTTTTTATTTTCTTATTTAAGTTGAGTTATATATGTGACTAGATTTTACTTTATTCAAAAAAAATTGTAAGTTAAGTTTCTCCTAGTTGACTAGATTTCTAACATGGCTATGGATAAGTCGTGGATGTTTAAGGATCGGATGTCACCAGAATACGGTTTAGGAGTTGAGATATTTATAAGCAATGCAATAAGACATTCAAAAGGTTTAAATGTCGTTTGTTGTCCATGTTTGAAATGCGGGAACGCCAAGTACCAAAGTGTGAATGTTATCAGAGACCATTTATTTTTTCATGGGATCGATCAAAGTTATAATACATGAATTTGGCATGGAGAATCAGTATCGAGGACAAGAAAAATGGAAAGTATTCCAATAGATGATGAAAATTTGGATGACCTACATGACCCAATAGAGATGTTTGAGGCGCACAAAATTACTTTAACGAAAATTCCCCTATATTTGAGGAAGCTTTAGAGGATGCCAAGAAACCATTATACACTAATTGTAAAGATTTTACCAAGATATCAGTGTGGATTAAACTTTTTAATTTGAAAGCAAAGCATGGATGAAGCGATAAAAGCTTCTCAGAGCTATTACAATTCTTGATGGCTTTTATTGCCTACTCCTAATGAAATTATGATATCTACCTATTATATGCGAAAAGATACCTAGGTACCTTAGGAATGAAGTATGAAAAGATCCATGCATGCATCAATGATTGTTGTTTGTATCGAAAAGAACTTGTCGATGCAGAACTGTGACCTACATGTGGAACATCGAGATACAAGGTTAAGAAGAATATGAAAGAAGAAGTGAAAAATATTCCAGCAAAAGTCATGTGGTATTTCTCTCCTATTCCAAGATTTGAACGCATGTTTCGAAGTAAAGAAACTTCAAAATTATTGACGTGGCATGCGACGGATCATGCGGGTTGATGAGTGTATACGACATTCAAATTCACACACACATCGCCTTGGAAACAAATTGACGAAAGGTGGCTTGATTTTAGTTTAGAAACAAGGAACCTTCGTCTAGCCCTATCAACAGATGAAGTTAATCTCCACGGTGACCAAAGTGCTAGACATAGTTGTTGTCCAGTTATGCTGGTGACTTACAATCTACCTCAGTGGTTATGCATGAAGCGTAAGTTCTTGATGCTAACTTCATTAATCTCAAGACCTAAACAACCTGGAAATGACATAGATGTCTATTTAAGTCCATTAGTCGACGATTTGAAAATGTTATAGAACATGGGCATTGAATGTTTTGACGCACATCGAAAAGAACGCTTCACCTTGAAAGTTATTTTGTTGTGGACCATTAATGATTTTCCAGCATATGGTAACCTATGTGGGAGTACGATAAAAGGTTATAAAGCATGTCCGATTTGTGCAGAGAAAACATCATCAATTTTTTTACCCATAGGAGGGAAGAATGTATTTCTTGGACATCGAAAATATCTACCAATGGGGCACACATTTAGAAGACAAAAAAAAGCATTCAATAGAGAACAAGAATTTGGAGTCGCCCCTAAACTGTTAAGTGGTGAAGAGATTCTGACACAATTAAATAGTCTTCAATTTACATATGACAAGGGATCACAGCAGCGCCCTACAGACTTTTATTGGAAGAAAAAATCAATCTTTTTCGAATTGGAGTGTTGGAAACATTTTCACGTGCGTCATTGTTTAGATGTCATGCACATTGAGAAGAACGTGTGCTCCAATATTATAGGGACCCTACTTGACATTCCTTACAAAACAAAAGATGGAATAAAAACTCGTGAAGACTTGGCTAAATTAAGACCTGGGTTAGCCCAAATTAAGAAGGGGGACAAAAAGACATTCTTGCCTCCAGCATGTTACACACTATCGAGAAAAGAGAAGATGAGTGTGTAAGAGCGTATATGAAGTTAAAGTGCCTGAAGGTTATCATCCAACATAAGCAAATTAGTGTCGCTTACTGATTTAAAACTGTACGGGCTTAAATCGCATGACCATCACATTTTGATGCAACAATTGCTACCTATAGCCATTCGTGGTGTTTTGCTAAACATGTTAGATATGCGATCATTCGCCTGTGTTTCTTCTTCAAAGCTATATGTAGTAAGTTGATCGATTCATCAAAGTTGAAGGGCTTGCAAGATGATGTAGTTGTCACTTTATGTCTATTAGAGAAGTATTTTCCACCAGCTTTTTTCACAATCATGGTTCACCTTATGGTGCATCTTGTAAAGGAGATTGAATTTTGTGATCCAGTTTATTTGAGGTGAATGTATCCTTTTGAAAGGTACATGGAAGTTTTGAAAGGTTATGTTCGTAATAGAATTTTTCTAGAGGGATGCATAGGTGAAAATTACATATTAGAAGAGTCGATAGAGTTTTGTTCTGAATTTTTGCAAGGAGTTGAATATGTGGGGTTGCAATCTTCGAACAAAATAAAGGATTCAAATATCGATCGACCATTATCTGTCGCCTTTTATAAAACACCAACTAAAGATAAGATGGATGACGCTCATATGTATGGACTTCATAATGTTGATGAAGTGCTTCCATACGTAGATCAGCACATGGAAATGTTGTGTAAAGTGAAATTTGGAGAACGAAACCTAGAAAAAATACTACAAAAAGTATAAAATGATCAATGAACGAAACAAAAAGAAGTTTTGTTAAGTACCATAAGACGACACGATTGGAAGAGAAACAAGAGAAAACTATGGAGATGAAGACAAAAATAAAACAAAGAAAGAATAAAGCATATAAGAAGATTTGCTTTAGAACGAAAACTGAATTGCCCACTTTAGGCACAAGCCTTATGACTTTGTTATTTGTTTCACCCAAAAATATCTCATATCAATGGAAATGGTTGTCATCACACTTATATACTCCCATGATCTTCCCTTCATCCTCTCCACGAACAATGTTCCATCGAGCCTTTCCATTAGCTCATCTTCTATGTTCAACACTTAAAGATTCAATCCCTCCCTTCGAACAATGACCTTCCCTCCCCTCAAAAACTCATTGATTCTTCAATTAACCCTTATTCCAAATACATTAAAATTACATTTAAGTTTATTCCAACAAAAACTCCTCCATAAACTTAAATGCTCTTGCCAATCATCTTCTTGAATTTCTCGAACAATACTTTTGGCAATGATTTTTCAAAAATATCTGCAATTTGATCTTGACTCGCAACATACTTTGTGAAAATATCTGCAATTAGAAGGAAAATGATTTTTGGGGAGAATTAATAGTATTTGGAATGAGGAGTTCAGAAAATAACCTTGGTATGTATCTTTCTTCCACCCTGCCCTCACAGAGCAATCTGCCGAGAAAATAGTCTTTATTATTATATATAGTGTTTAATGAATGTCACAACATACTTTTGGCAATGGCTCACGATTTTAATTAATCAGTGTAATAAATAATCTTTATTATTATATATATAGTGTTTAATGAATGTCACAAACATTCTTCAATTATAATAATCTTAAATTAAAGTTAGAGATAGTCTTTAATTAATGCAACAAATAATTTTTTATCAAGAGACGGTAAATGACAAAAAATGTCTAAAATTTGCATATAAATCAAATAATTCTAAAAAATATCATAATTAAAATAGACCACCAAAAAGTTTGACATTGACCTTGACCCCGAATAAATAGAGAAAAGTCTTGGAGAACTTGGTAATATCACCGCGTGAAACTGTTTTCAAACTATAAATAGACTTATTCAGATGGAAAAAACAATCGATTACTTGAAGTAGTCGTAGCAATGGGCTTATACTCCAAAGGTAGATCCTCATCCAATTTACCAAGGCATTGTTCACATCTAATTTGGGAAATCGGAGTTTCGCTCTCCTATACTCGGGGCACCACCGCCCATCCCTAGACTGTGGCACCGGATACTTGAGAGTAATCGAACGGTGTTCACATCTAATAGATACCAAAAACAAATTCTTTCAAATATTCTTTTAATTTTTTTCTTAATCACGAAAGAGTATTCAAGGAATCCTTCCTTTTTTGGTTTTCCATATGAGTCAATGCTTACATTAAAATACCATATTATATGATGCGAAAATGAGCATAGAGGTATGGTATTAAAAATCTGATTCCAATCAAAAGGATTGGTGACAATTATTTTTATTATTTTATGGTAATCCAGTTCAACATCTTAGTCAGGATCGATCATAGAAATCGATATTTGACTTTCATTTAGTTGGGAGCAATAATACACTTTATATAGCCTTTGTGATCTCTCGATTTTTTATTTATTTATTTTTTTTTTGGAAAAAATAGAACTTCTTTTGTTTGTTTGTTTTTTCCTATCAATAGACTCTAATACACGATGGAATTCTTTATTCTTAGAATTTAGTTCAAGACTAGAAGCTTGAATCTATTGCCAAAATATGGAAGACAAAGTCAAACAAGAAACAAAGAAATTCGAATATATTTGTCTGAATGTTGTAGTTGTTGAAATTAATCCGAGTGGTTGAGTGTTGGTAAGATCTTCACCATTGTTTTCGATAATAATAATCAGTTTTAGATATTTCATGTTTTAAGATTTTCTTTTCTTGTCTATTTAAAGTAATCATTATTTTAAAAATATTTCATCCACGGTGCAATTTCAATATTGATTGAAATTATATGTAACTAAAAGAGTTCACAAAAAAAATCTAAAACCGATCCGACCGACTAAAATCGATTGAACCAACGGTCAATTTTATAAAACAATTGGTTTGTATCGGTTTCATCATATAGAAAACCAATTGTGCGGTCATTAGAGTGGTTGGCAAATATTTTTCCAATCGACCGACCGACCGAAAAATTATATGTGTGTGACACTGCACTTGTAGTGTATGTTTGTTTTTTGGACACTTCTCAAAAACTCATCGCTTTGTTTTTGTAGTAAATAACTATGGTTAACCCTTCTTAAACTCTTTTTTCGACGCTTTTATCAAATATCACATTAAATTTTATTAAACTTTATATGAAATTTACCATTCAACCACTATTAACCTAAATCTCCAAACAAGTAGTTAATTATCCATCCATCGTGATTAACTTCAATTCCTAAATGAATAGTTAATCACGTCAAACTACTATTAATCACTTCATTTTCTTCCGCTCCATTTTTTTTTATAAAATAATAATAATAATAAACACACCCGTAATGTATATTACATAATTATAATCATACTATTATTTTATTATTTGTTTTTTAAGTAACACGTTTTTCAAACATCAATATTGTTTTTTTAATAAAATATAATAACTACTTCTATTTTCCTTTTTGGTAGTTTTGTTCCTTTCTTCTTTTTTCTTTTTGGTAGTTTTGTTCCTTTCTTCTTTTTTCTTCCATTGCCTTTCCTTTTCATATCTTTTTGTCTGTTTTTTTTTCCCTATGTTTTTAGTATAAATTGGGGATCAGTTACCCTATAGAGATGTTACCATTGTTTTTAAATAAAGGAGATCAAAATATCAATTTTTAAGATCGGTAGTATTAAACTTGATTACTATCAAATAATAAAATTAACATAACAACAATCCTTTAGTTTTTCTTCTTCTTTCTTCTTTGACTTTTCTATACATTTTTTTTTCACAAACATCTCTTCATCTTCTATTTTCTTTTCCATCAACACCAAAATACATGAAAACCGATGAACCTACATGTAGGTGAGTCGATTTCTCCATTAACACCAAAATCACCGAAACCCGATCAATGTTAACTGACTTGTCAGTTGTCGACGAAAATCTTGAAAGAAAGAAAATATTGATCGACCGATGAACACCTTTATCTGGTGTACTAATTGAAGATTGTTCATAATAGTGATTGGTGTGTGTTTGCTCGCATTGATTGAAGAATATATGTGCATTGATTGAAAACTATTGTAAAAACAGATTGAAGCCATCAAAATATCATCTTTTGATGCATTACCCTTTTTATACACCTTAGTGATGAATTATTAATTGTTGTTAATTTTTTATAATTATTTGCTGATCGTGGCCAGCCATTAAACCGATAGAGTTGTGTTAAAAAAAAATCAATCAAAAATAGAAACCATAGAATTGCTAGTTTATCATTTTTTTTTTTTTGAGTACATAGCCGGAAGGGGGAACAACAAACCCTACATAGAGGGCATAACTACTCTCAAATAATATGAGAGCCAAATACCGAGACAAGATAACCAACTGCACCACTGACCCTCGGCTAGTTTATCATTTTAACAAGGTCATTAAGTGTATATTAATATCGCTTGAGCTATCTTCGTTTCTTCTTAACTTTTAATTAAAGTCTTGCCTTTGCTATCATAATTAATTTCTATACATTGATTTATTTCAATTGGAAAGATAATGAAACCTTTTGAGAAAGAGACATATAAATTATGTTAGCTTTAGAAAAGTACTCAATGGCCAAACTTTGTGTCCCTTCCATCAATTCTACTAAAAAAATAATAAAGGATACGAATCTTACAAAATCTAATAACAAAATCTTGACAATATTTAATAGTATTTAAATACTATATATAAAATATAATATTTATATTTATAATTTTGAACAATTTCCCCCTTAAGTTGGAACATGTAAATTAAAATATAGTTGTTTTCCATCCAGACGATTAATTCACAAGTAGCAACAACGATTGCATGATATTCAACTTCAACAGATGAACAAGTTTTATTTACATATTTCTCTATTTTCCATGAGACAGAAGAACCAAGGAAAATCATATATGTAGACAATGAACGAAGAATTAATGTTCAAGCTGCCCAATCACTATCACAAAAAATGGTCAAGCTCATCTTCCTTTAGAAGGTAATAAAATACCTTGACCTAAAGAACCTACAATTAAGGTAATTAATACTCTTAGGCCTACATCCGAATGTCATTCAAAATGTGAGTAGAACTCGACTCTTTTTAGCCATAATATCTCAATAATTGGGATAAGTTAGATAGAGTTGTATACTGGCCGAGGCGGGGCCACAAAATGAATTTTCGTTCCTGTCCCCACAACTAAAATCTTTCCCACGAAATTCATCCCTTTTTTATTTTTTATTTTTATTTTTTTAATCTTAATTTTTTACGAGTACTTAATAATATTTCATATAGTTGATTTTTCATTAAAAATATACTTAATTTTGAATTAGATAGTTAATTATTAAAAAAAAATTGAATTAATATTTATATGAACAAAAAATTATATATAAAGATTAAATTGATAAAAAAAGGAGAAAATTAATAATCATAAAAACTTTCCTTCCCTCTGGCTCCTCATTTTTCGCCTAAACAAAGATTCACTAACTTCTTTTAAGTCGATTGCGGGCCCGCAGGGATAATAGACATATCTAAGGTTGCCCCATATCAAAATTGTTTTGTCGTACAAAATGTATACCTGGATCCAATCAGTGATCTCATGAATTTCATTTATTATCAAGTAATATATTGCACGTCCTTGGGATGTAAATTGAAAAATAAAATTCAAGGGAATTAAATATTTAGGTCTATAAAAAGTCATTTAAAAAGAATTGCGACCTACACTGTCTAAAAATATTATTATGTTGCGTGAGACGTAATTTTATGACTTAAAATGTATTTCTTTTTGGTAGATGAGAGTGGAACAGGTTTTATAAAACCTTAAAGATAATTCTTGCGAACAACTTTCGGTTTTTTTTTTATGATTTTCATTTAGTTTTTATTCTTAAAAAATACTATCGTTAAATAATAATTCAATCGTGGAAATAGAAACCAAAATAAATAGCATTTAGTTCCAACTTCAAATTCCAACAACTCTCAACTACTACAATATACATGACATTAAATTCAACAAAAATCAGTAGTTAACATTGTCCATACCTTATTGCAGCACCAAGCCCAACAATTGTGATGATATAGTTTATATTAATATTAAACGGTAATTATGATCAAACTTCTAGAACTTTTTAGATAATCCATATAGTTGAGAATTGAGATTCTATGCACTTAACAATGGCCCCTCAACACTATGGAAGTTTTGCAACGTCGATTTGCCAACAACCGCCTCAAGCCGAATTGTTGCCCTCTTTGCAAAAATAATATTGAAGATTTGAAACATTTATTTATACAATGCTCTTATTGCTTTGATATTTGGTCATGTTTACCTATAGATGTCAAACCTACGAGCGGCGATCAATCCATTCTTGATTTCATCCTCTCTTGGATTGGCATACGTTCGAGCAACAAGCGGCAAATTTAGGATACACAAAAATTTATGCGCACATCGATATCCCTCTTTTCGTATATATAGATGAATTATGATCAATCCATTCCCCACCATATTCCAATGTGCAACCCAAAGAAAATTCAATGTGGAACCTAAAGCAAATTCTTGAATCTGTGCACATGGAATTTGCTTTCGAGCAATACCTTATATCTTTCATATAAGCTTATTTTGTAACTTATAATTATTCTTTGCTTGGTAGGTCATTTATGAACCCATTTAAGCGTTGGAGTCGTGATGGAATGCTCACATCAACATCACTCTTTTTCGTGTATTAACTTTTTTAATGCAAGCCTTACTTATCTTCAAAGCTCACAGAGATTCTTTTTCTTAACCTCCTAGTTAATTTTAGTTGTATTCTACCACATTTAGCTCTATATTTTTCATACTTCCCTATTTTTTATTTAGTATCAAATGTTCTATCTTAGTTGCAAAATTTTTCTTTTTTTTCCCCTTATATTATTTGCATAGTCATTAGACACTTTGTGTTTTTGTATCAACTTTTAGAGGAATCAAGGGAGGGAAACAAGTAAATTTGGTTAAATTATAAATCTATAAACCTTCCATTCTTTTGTTTTTCTTTTTTTTGTTTTGTTTTATATTTCGATGTGCATCCTAAAGAAAATTCATGAAATCACATATTTCATGCTCAATACAAAATGGAAGGATGCTCACTTTGTGAAAATTAAGAGGCGCAAAGATTTGGTGCCAATGCTAGATTGTTGAGCTCTAACATGGCGCACAAGCATTTGAGAAAGCTACAAGGACGCATGCTTCTTTGATTACCTATTTCCTTTGATCTATATGAGTAGTATAAAACATACTTTTTAACTCAAGATATCTGAATACTAGGAAATGTGATCTTTCACCTTATTGATAAGATACTATTTTCTTGTTTATGCATCAACTTTGATATAAATGCTCAATATACCTAATATAGTATAATTTTCTTAGCTATAAAAGTAGTACCAAGTTGGTTGGAACTTGGAGAAGTGTAATTCTAGATTTTTCGTTAGATCACTGATGCTGAAGAAGACATTGAATGCGGATGCGAGAAGGTCGCCGAAGCTATCGAAGTTTCCTTGGAGAAGATGCAAAATTCTTGGAGGAAATGAAAGCTGAGTTAGATCTCGTAGTTTGTACAACATAAGAGATCCTACAGCATGACATAGTAAGTAAAAATTGAAATCATTATTTTTCTTTAGCATTCAAATCAATTATAGTTATTGCTTGAAAGATAAAATCATTATCGTTCAAAACTTCTTTTTATTGTGTGATATATTTATTTATTTGGCTTCCTTATATACATTAACATGTTATTGTTCTTATCTAGTTGGAGATAATTGCCTTTATTTGATTTCTGGATCTGTTGGTTGTAATTTTCTTAGGGCCTTTTTAGGAGTTTTTGCCCATTGAATTTGGCATTAGCTACGTTGCTTGCTTTCAACAATTTCTTAATGGTTATGAAATCTAATTACCAAAAGGACGAGGTTGACAAAGTCACTCGTAGAGTAAGGTGCAGTCAAAACTAAGTGTTACATTGAAGGTATTTGTTACAATTCTTAGCTAGGAAACTTGGATATTTTCTACTCTTTTTTTATAGTTATGTTTTGTTGCGTTCTTGATTTAGTTTTTGAGATCAGGATTTCTTATGAATTCATTAATGTGTATATTGCTGATATGATCAGAAAATATAGAGGATGAACAACCATGATTTCTAATTCAAAGTTTTATTATTACATTTCATAGGTACTTAATTTTTTTTTTTTGAAAGAAAGAAATCGTAGGTACTTAATTAGTTTAAGGTGATCGTTTGCATCTACAATTATCTTTAAGTTGTCAAAGTATTTAATTTTTTTTTTTTTTTTATGAAATATTAATTATAATTTACAAATTTTATATATTTTTTACTTTGTAAAAGACATTATTTGAATTCAGATTAATAAAGTAAAATTTTCATCTATGTAGATTGTGACATTATTCTAGAAAAATGCATAATCATTTAAAGAAAGAAAAAGATGAATAAAAAATGATTTTTTTCAAGTGAAATTTAATATATATATATATATATATGGAAATTTGGGCTGTATAACAACTTTTTTATCACAGTTTACAATTATAGCACTTTTTAAAAATAATTCTTTTATAGCAAATTCTGTCATTTAAAAAAAAATTATTTACCTTTTTTATAGAAGACTTTGATAGAATCTATCATTCTCTAGTGATGGAAGTCTATCAATTTTATCAGTGATTGATTCTATCGGTTCTTATTGATAGACTCTTGATAGAATTTGATGTAAGTCTATCAATTTACTTTATTTATTAGTAATTGATTCTATCACCCTTTATCGATAGAATCTATCAATATGAAGTCAATCAATTTACAATTTTTGCTATATGTGCAAATATTTTCATTATCATGCTATTCATGTAATATTTTATCCATTTTATAATATACATGCAAAAGCCCCTATATATATAAAGAATGAAAAAAACGAAAAAAATATTGTAAAAGGATGTTAAAAATAATTATAACACCCTTAGAAAAATGTAGAACTCAAATTATTTGGTTGGATCTTATATTGAATACAATAACAAAGTCCATCCAACTCACGAAAAACCCTTAATTCCACCCATTGTTTAATAAGATATGACACAGATCATTGAATTGCAAATAGAATACAATAAAATAAAATAGGCAAGTCAGATGCAATTAAATATATATATAATTGTGTTCTGCATGATTACAAACTATTATTTTAGACTACTTGAACATAATATAATATATTGTTTGTGACATAATGATCCAAACTTTATTTACTTTCATTTTATTTGACTCGATAAAAAATTCAATGATTACGTATAGTCTCTGCATAAATAAAAATAAATAAATGTGCTCAATCTAAAATTTTATTTCTTTTTTTAGAAAAAGGATACTCAAGATTATTAAGGAGAGAGAAAAAGGGAGAGAGAAAATTTAGTCTCAAAAGATTACATAAAGTTTAGATTTAGAGTTCCACTCTCTAACATTCAAAGTGATTTTCTTCCAAAGCAAATGAGTTGTTTGGCATTTGTGCTCCATGTTGAATGTTCTAGCATTTCTTTCCTTCCAAATCCATCGAAGACCTTTGAAGTTTGCAAGAAGCTCAAACTGCTGCGAGTTTGCTTTGAAACAAAAACAGTCAAAAAGAAAATGTTCCATAGAAGAGAAATATAAAAACTATTCATCCGATTAGCTGGCAGCTTCTTCTATAATATTGTAGCAAAGACACAATGAATGAAAATATTCTCACTATTCTCCTCCGATCTGAAAACCAACAAGATGGACTTAAAGCCATCCTCAGGTTACGCCTCTGAAAGATCTCGTAAGTATTAACTTCTCTATATGGAATAAAATCCATACAAAATTTTTTACCTTCTTTGCAATGGAATTGGACCAAACCATTGAATTTGGCTTGTTTGCAGTATCCATATTGATATTCCCCAAAATCATTTTAAATGACTTTACAATAAAGCAGGCAGTATGTTCAAACTTGGGCATGGCCAGCTGTTAGAAACATTATAAAAATAGGCAAGTCGGATGGAATTAAATATATCTAACTCTCAGATATTTTGCCAAAGAGGCAAGTTAGATGGAAGATCTTCTCATGCTCAAAAAGAGCATATTTCAAAATCTGTCTTCATTGTTCGAAGCTCCATGAACTTTCATATTTTACTTAGATTTTATTTCAGGTAAGTTAGAACAGTTTTAAATTAGGGAAATTGTAGAAATTGTCTAGTTTTTATAAAATTATTTAAGGAATGTCTAATTTATTTTGGAGTTTAAATAAATGTCTAAATAAAAAATAAGGAGGAGAGATAATAATTTTATCCCCAACATACCCATTCAATTTTTTTTTTTAAATAACAAATCGGCTGCTTATAACCCCAACCTTTGATTTAAGGAATAAATTACCTTCTTTTAAAAAAAATTAATAGATTTTTCAAGCAAAATCTTAATATATGTATATATACGATCTCATAAACAATCTAGTAGGTCATGAAGCAAGAATGGAACAGAACTTCTATACCTATACTGGAAAATTTAAAAATTTGCAAATGGGGTATGCATGGACAATTCTCAATTGGAGTGGTATTATACATTCTTCTTCAATTCATCAGTTATTTTTCCCATATCTTTGTTCTACCTTTCCATATTCACAATTTTGATTTAAAATTTCATTCCATGAACCCTTTTTTATTTTTTTAGGGGATTTAAATTATTTTCTTTGACTTTATTATGAATCTATTTGTTACAATCTGATATTAAGTTAATGTTTTAGATTGAGATTTCTACTTTGTAGGTTTACATACTAGCATATAACAATTTATATAGTTCAATTTTTAATTTTTTGAAAAAAGTAAACTTTTTTATTTTTATTTTTGAAGGTGTCCTCAACAATCATTTTTTTAATATAGATTTTTGTCTTTAATTTATGTTTATACTAATTTAAGTTTATGTACTAGCATATGATTATGTAGTTCAATTTTTAATTTTTTTTAAAGTAAAGTTTTTTTATTTTTGAAGGTATGTACTTCACAATCAATTTTTTTTCATCCTAGATTTGTCGTTAGTTTAAGTTTATACTAATTTAAGTTTACATATGATTATGTAGTTCAAATTTTAATTTTTTAAAAAAGTAAATCGTTTTTTATTTTTGAAGGTGTGTACTTTACAAACTATTTTTTTAAAAGTAAACATTTTTATTTTTGAAGGTGTATGCCCTGCAAACGATCTTTTTTAATCATTTTTTTTTTAATTTTATGTTTATATTAATTTAGGTTTACATACTAGTATAAAAGATTGTGTAGTTCAATTTTTTTTTTAAAGTATACGTTTTTTAATTTTTGAAGGTATGTACCGGCAAATTATTATTATTATTTTTTTTATCATAGATTTGTTTTTAATTTTATGTTTATACTAATTTAAGTTTACATACTAGCATATAAAAGATTAGTTCAATTTTTAATTTTTTTTAAAAAGTAAACTTTTTTATTTTTGAAGTGTGTACTCCACAATCAATTTTTTTTTATCATAAATTTTATTTTAATGATATGTTTATATTAATTTAGGTGTAGTTCTAGCATATAACAATTATGTAGTTCATTTTTTATTTTTGAGAACTACTTTAAAATTTGAATTAGATCGACGACAAAGATATATAATTTTTCCACTTTCAAATTTGAGGATTTTTTGCATTTAGTTGTTAGGATTTCTTGCATTTTGGTTGTTAGAAGAAAATCACATTTAATTATTTTTCATTAAAAAAACTATACATGGATTAGGGGTATAATTGTCAAAAAGAAATTCTCTAATTAATAATTTAATTTCAAAAATTAAATTTAGATATTCATTTAAATTCTAAAACATACTAGACATTTTATTTTATTAAGGGGATTTTGCATGTATAACAAAAAAATGCAAAATATTTCCATCTATAGCACAAAATCTAAAATAATTTCATTTGTAGCAGAAAATCCAAATTGACTTCTATCACTTGTTGAGTTCTATTAGTGATAGATTTCAATCAATGATAGACTCATTCTATCACTTCTTAAGTTTTCTATCAGTGATAGAAATCTAAATTGAGTTCTATCACTAGGCGAGTGATAGACTATCATTAGGTGAGTGATAGAAATAAATATGCTATAGATGAATTATTTTAAAAATTATGCTACAAATATAATACAAGAGGTAGAATGTGCTGCTGATGGTAAATTCTCTTTTATTAATATATTTTCTAATTTTAGACATTTATCTAGTTCTCCCTTTAAATTATCGGAGTACACCTAATGACCAAGAGGTTTTAGGTTCAAGTCTCCTATCCTTCAATTATTATAATTTTTTTTTTGCCCATTTTTCAATTAATTAATTAAGAAAAGTTTTAATATGGGAATAAAAGTATTAATTCACCAAAATCAAATGTATTTTTTCTAATGAGGTTATAAATTTAAATCATATTTCTCTAAAGGTAACTATATATGTTTATAAAGGACCGTAATATTATAAGATATAGAAATTAATATTTGAGAGTTAGAGATTTAAATTCAAGATTTATTGGTAGTCTTACATTATTTTACAATTTTACTATTAAAAAAAGTTTACAATTTTTATTTTCGTAATATTATTGAAAGTAGTAATTATAATTAAAATAAATATTTAAATACTTTGAGAATTGAAATGATAAAATCTTTATATGTCAACCTTTTAGATTTCAAATTATTATCGATAAATTTTAAATTAAGTTACAAATATATATTTTATTAAAAAAGATGTTACAAATATATTATTCACAGTCTATTATTGTCTACTTGTGTGTTGAAGAAGGTAGTAATTTTTTAGTTTTTTTTATTATTTTAATTTTTTTTTTTTTTATTTCAGTTGTACAACATTTAGAGTGGAGGATTTAAATCAATACATTTTTATTTTGTTATTTGTATGGTGTTACTTTATGTGCTTCTTCGATATTTAATTTTGAATTTTATTTAGTGTGGTTCTGAATGTAAGATTCTTTAATATGTGAAATATTTTTATTTTTAGAAATTAGTGTTTGAGTTTAAATTAGCTGTTTTTAATTACTTATTGTATTCCAATTTTTATTTTGGTATTTCAAAATTAAATGAAAAATAGTTGTAAGACATAAGCTAACATGATTTCTTATTAAATAAGGGGAACAAAAAGTTCTTAAAATTTCTTATCTTTACTAAACCTTTTTTCCTTGCAAATATATTTTAACAAAAATTTTAAATTAAAAAACAATACACTATTATACAAGTACAAAAAAAAACTAATACATCTAAGAAAAAACGACACACACACAATTAATTTGCCAAACATTTTTAACTTCAACAAAGTAGACAAACTAATCAAGAGTGAGTGACGCAGTTGGTTATCTTATTTGATGTTAATTCATTTTAATTCCGAGGTCACTAGTTCGAGTCCGAAAATCGATATTTGCCTTGTGCCCTCTATGTAGGCTTTGATTGTTAACCTCCCCATTTATTTCCCCCCATAGTATTCATTATTAAACGGGGCCTAAACTTTATGCTTCGTTTTGCGATGGTATTTTATTTTAATTTTTCTTCTTGGTGCACTAAATCTAACTTGTACATAAACTAAGGTATGGATTCCATTATCATGAATTGGCAAGCATTTTGTAGTTCTTCTTGAGCCGTGTTTTTAGGTTTCGTATGCTTCTGGCTTATCTTTTGCTTGTTGAGATATTGAGCACACTTTAACAAAACATAATAGTCGAGCTTCATTCATTATTTTCAATTTTAAGCATACACATACTTAAAGAAACACAATCGTAATACATAAACACGAATCCAAACTCGATAGATAATTAAGAAACACAACGTAACCAACCATACAAATCAAACGTGAAACTCGAATTGAAGACAAAAGACTCTTATTTAAGGTGAGATTCAATGTCTTTGGTGAGAGTATTCATGAGATCTAGGTACTTGTAAGGATAAGGAGATCCATCATCAAGTTTCTCAAATTCTAAGGTCATAATTATCGAGCTATGTTCGGGACCCTTCGGCGCAATTCGAAAACTTGGCTTGAAGCTTTTGTAGTGATCGAACACATCTCCTTCCAATCCAACCAAAGTTACTACAAGCTTCTCGTCATCGTAGTCCACTTGCTCTTTGAAAACCTCAGCCTTGCCATCTTAACAAGTTAGAACATTTATTAAATCAAAATTGGTATTTGGTCAGAGATCTAGTTTGAGATTAATGAATCTAAAAGATACATCATCTTAATGGGCATGTTAATGAATCAACACTAGAAAGCTAAGAATTATACTCATCAGACTACTTTACTTATTATTAATTGGTTTTGAAATGAAATTTTATACTATCTAACATCATATATCAGACCAAGTCTAATTAAAATGAAATTTAGATTTGATTGAAGATTGATGAACATAAAAGATAAATCGTCAGTATGTTGAGGATCTCATATTGAAAAAGTAAGGATAACTTGGATGAAATCTCATAAAACGAAAAGAAGTTAGAAAGTAATTGTGGTCGATTTCATAGTCTTGAACATTTATACATACCAATGGTGTAATTCCAAATTTTGATGGAGCCATGGCCATGGCTGTCCCAGTCCCCTTCATGAACTTCAATACTTTGGAAGATTTTTGGGGAAATATTGGGAAGATGGAAAATAGTTTCCTTGAAAATTTTGTAATATTTTTCTGCTGGAGCATTTATTTCTAATTCACTCACAAGTTTTCCACAAAGAGACATTGTTTCACAACTCTAGAATTGATTGTTTTGCACAACACTATGATCTCCAATGCTTTCATCTTTTAATGCATTACCCTTTTTATACACCTTATTGATGAATTTTTTATTGTTATAATTGTATTTTATAATTGTTGCAGGTTTTTTTGCTGATATTAGGGCAAGTATTTTATAATTATTGTTGTAATCAACAAAGTTGCGCGTTTCTCAAAAAAAAATCGAAGTCAACCTTTTCTATTTATTGATTTATATCAATTTGAAAGATTTGGAAACTTTTAAGAGAGAAACTTTAATTATTTGAAAAATAATGATTTAAAAGAGATGAGTGATTTTGAGAGAGAAAATTTAGAGAATATATTAAATAATAATAATGTTGCGTGGAGAAAGAAAAAAAAAACTCATTCCAAATATAGTCTCCCTTCATGATATATAACTAATGACAATTATTTCCATTAATTAGTTTAAGGTCTTTTTGGGTGAAACAAAAAATAAAGGCACGGGAGTATATGTCAAAGGTGGACATTAAGATATCAATGTGGAGATATGCATAGGATTGTAATCCTTATAATTGGTATCATAGTCAAACCTCTAACTTTTCCATGTTGGTAAATCGTTTAGATGCAGGATAAAAACATTAGGAGCCAAACGACAAAAATTTGTGATAGCTCAATTAAATCAAGTATATACTCTTAAGAGAGAAGAGAAGAGAAGTTTGATTTGGATATGAGTTAGAAAAATTGACTAGCAGTGTACTCAGAAGAAGAGGAGTTGGTTTGAATATCATCTAGATAAATTGACTATTTGAGGGGAGACTCGATCTTCATTCGATGAGAGGATTAAAATCCTCATGTGGCAAACCCAGTAGATGAGCTCGTGAAGACGTTTGGTGGAACTTTGTTTAAGCGGGAGGATTGATGAAATGTAAACAACGTTGTCCCACATTTGTTAGATGAGTAGAAGATCATGGGTATATAAACAATGGCAGTCATCTTAATTAGTTTGAGATCTTTTGAGTGAAACAAAAATAAAGTCGTAAGAGTGTATGCCCAAAATAAACAAAATATCATATTAATGTGGAAATATGCAAAAGGGTCTTATCCTTATCAAGTTAGATTAGGTACACATACTTATCATTGAATAACTTTATATTTTTGTAAGATAGAGAATGATAGAAAGATTCACATTCACATTTAAAAATTGTTGAATCACCTCCAATAACTAATTAGGACAATAAAGGCCATTAAGGTGAGGGAGTTCTAGTTGGTTATTGTGACTCACAAATTTATATTAGAGAAATTATGTATTTAACTTTTTATCATAGATTAAATGTTTTGCCTGGTGTAATTTTGCATTCCAGTTAGGGTTTTTTATGACCCAAATTTTAACACCCTATTTAAGCATCATTATGGATGAGTTTTTTCTTTGCTTGTATTTTTCATTGCCCAATAAGTTAGATAAATTTGTTATGTCTCACTTTGGACTTTTTTTTTTTTTTAATTTGGTTAAATGAGAGGGTGTTAAGGTAATTATGGGTAAAAATCAACATTGTGAAGTCAAAGGGATTTGTTCAGTTTAGCTGAATTTGGATGATGGGACCACTTATGTTCTATCATAATTTAGATATGTCTCATGATTGAGATGGGAATTGATATCCTTTTTTTTTTAGAACAAGGGTAACAATGCCCGTTCCTAGTCTAGGCACTGGAGATATCGAAGAAGTAATGTCATAGGTGAGTCACGAACCAAGGATCTTGAAGGGAGCATACCTTCAAAACTCAAGTCTCCAATCACTGTGCCACCCCTTGAAGACAAATTTGATATCCTTAGGTTGTTTGGATAAGGCACATTGTACATTCGAGTCTAGTAATGGATTATTATTATTATTAGTCACTAAAAATAATCCTATCAAATTAACTAGAAATTGGCGAATGGTATGTAAGTGCTTTTAGGCAGTGCTATTGTTGGTGAAGTTAAATATGAACCTTTAGTGTAAGAACCCCGACCCAAAATGGTCCTAAACCCGATTCTTACTAGCATGCTTACAATTTAAAACTTTTTAAACATTATGGAAACAACTAAAAGATAAAACTCATTTAGACTTCATAATAGAAACAATCATTTCATAAACATCTTAAAACAATCCTGGCCAGTATTTCAAACAAAATTGTTTAACAAGTCTCAATAGTAAACAAAGTTCCCAGCATACTACTACATAATAAAAGACTCCAAATGATAAAGACACAGAGTTCGCCACAGCGGCTCCCATGATCACACACAGCCTCCTCCACTAGCCATCCGGTGTTGTCCCAAGTTACCTGAAAGATAAGTAAGGGTGAGTATAAACATACTCAGTAAGAATCCCCAACCGGGGTACAATACGATACATCCATCATCCAGCATCCTAGTATACCTGTAATCAGTTACCAGCACAGAAACTTTGCTCAACAAGCTAATCAAGTCAAGTCCGGGAACCTCGGAAGTTTTCTACTTCCGGGCAAATGATTGGTTCTCCTAACCAATCTCAAAGACATCCTTGAGGGTCTTTCTCCCTCGGCCAAATGATCAACTCAAAAGCTGATCCCAAATAGATGTCAGACACCCTCGAGGGTCTTTCTCCCTCGGCCAATTGACCAACTCAAAAGCTGATCCCGAATAGGTGCCTCGGGGGCCTTTTACCTCCGGCCAGTCTAAACCCTAAGACAACGTGTAACGGCCCGGAAAATTCATCCCGGCCTTCCCAGGAGGCCCAGGGGCATTTTGGTAATTTTGGGTCGGGCCGGTTTTGAAGTTTAAAATTTGCCGGAATAATTGCGAGTCAATTTGAATAGGGTCGGGATTTTTGGTGAAGGCGTTTGGGCTTGGGAAGGAGCAAAAATAAATAGGGAATTAATTAGCGCGTCGAGCAGGAATCGAACCAGTAGTGTCGCATGCTAGGCGGAGGGCACAACAAGTGAGCCACCGTGCTCGTTTGTTAATCTTTGCGCGCGAGCTTGTATATATGCTCTGTCTTCGTATGCTTTATTTAAAAGCCAAAATCGCCCGAGTTCGCTCCGCTTCTTCTTCTCCTTCTTCGTGAATCCTCCGACCGACAAATAACCCCTTCGCCATTTCTCCCTCGCCGACTCCAATTCGCCGGAGTTCCTCTCCATCTCAAGGTCGGTTTCCATTCCCGAGCAGCAGGTAAACTTCTCTTCTTCTCCTCTCTTCCTCTTTTCCGGCGAGTCTCTCCCCTGTTCCGGGGCTTCGCTTCCCGGCCGTGTTGAAGTGAATTTCTGGATGGGTTTTGTGCGCTTTGCGTGAGAGCTCGTCCAACAACTATCGGCCGTCGAATCTTCGCCGATCGCTCGAATTCGAGCTTCCTTTCCATCGCCCCTGTTCGCCCTGTTCGGCCGTCGCACGCGCGCAGTAGCAGCCCAGCCGCCGAGCCACGCCGCACTTCGTCCCGAGCTCGCGCGTCCTCACCCAGCCTCGGGTCGCGTTGCATCGCCAGCGCCCAGACGTGCCACGCTCTGCTTCGCCTCGCATCGCATCGCGCTGCAGGCGCGCGCACAAGCACATACTCGCGCACTCCACGCACTCCACGTGCCCGACCTCGCGCCCAGTAGCGCCAGCCACCAGCCCGTTCTTTGCCGTTACTGCTCGTGTCGGTCCGTCGTGCGTTCGTGCGTGCCTCGTGAGTTGCTCCCGAGCTGAGCCTCATTTATTTTATTGTATTTAGGCCTATTGTGTGATTTTTGTGTTGATTGATAGGTTCCCGGTAGCTAGATCGAGATTGTTCGCGACTTAGGATTTCGTGCCAAACCGTCCCCGACCAAGGTAAGGATTTCTTACCGGGGTTGTGTGGACCCCCGCGATATTATATGTGATTGTTGATTGATTGCTTGTTTGTGATTATTGACATGTGTAGCTAGGTGCTACAATCTGAATTCCCTGCTTAGCATGATTTCTTGGTTAATTCTCATGTTAATCCATGCTAGATTGTTCCTTTCTCGCATGCTCGTATCATTCCTTGCTTCATAGTATCATGCTAGGCTCATTGTATTCTTATTGAGCACGTATTGGATTTTATGGAATTGTTTGCTTGCTTGCTAGGGCGAAGTTAGAATTGCGGTAGATAGCATCATCCGGGCCGATGCATAAAGAACCTTGCATCCATGGCGGGGGACGTCGAGCAAGTCATTCCGCCCCTGGACCCGTGAGGATTAGCTAACCCGAGCGGTAGGCCCCGCAATCTTGGGTGAGGTGGCGGATCGTTAAATGCCCCAACGGTCGGGATGATGACTTGGCATTGCCTCGCCCCGGCGGCCGGCATGTCCTCGGCATGTTTGGCGTGAGCCCGATTGCCACCGTTAAGGCAAGGACGGCTTCTGGTGTAAGCCTACCACGACCGTTTCTTGGCCCCGTGCGGTGGTTCAGTGACATAGTTTACGTGTCCGTGTCTCACACCCCTATGTCGGTGACACCGATCCAAAGATTTAGTTAGGCGTGGTGGATCGGATATGGGCGCTTTGCCTTCGCACTCGCAACCCCATATAGTTCTGCAGAGCACGCGGTGCATGCTTATGCTTACGCCATTACAATACCGATCGAGAGCTCCTCGGGATTGTGAGCGCTGTACCTTTCGTCCCGACAGAGAGACAGCCGAGGCCGGGACTTGTTTCTCGTATAGGCGACTTATGTATTGGATCAGTATGATGATTTTATTCCGGACCAAGCCACCGAAGTTGGCATCCGAGGCCCAAGTGTGGGCTAAGCTATGTGCTCTATTCTCGTGTTTATATTCATAGCTTGCATACGCTCATCGAGATGACCATGTATATCGATTGTACCCCGGTTGGGGATTCTTACCGAGCGATTCGTTGCTCACCCTTATTATTGTGGTTTTTCCACAGTGTAACCGAGTTAAGTAGACAGATGGTCAAAGGAGGAGCCGTGATCATGGGGCCCATCTTTCCAACTCGATTTTTGTATTATGACTCTCGTGTGTTTTTGTTTTCCCCAGAATGCATGTGGCCAGACGGCACGAGCCCTAGGATGTTTGTAAATATTTGTGGATTCCAAAGATGTTGTATCCGAACAGGTTTTGAATGGCTTTTAGTAAATCTCCGATCGAGTAAACTTTGGAAATGTATTTATCCTGGAACAGTGCTTGGAAACAGAAATGTGTTTCTGTGGAAAATGTCTAGTTTTTAAAGGGGTTATTTTGAATGTTTTGTTTTAATTGGAATCCAAATCATGTCTGCTTAAATGTCCTTTACTTTGAATACATGCATTGGGATAAGGGCCCATTTAGTGCCCCATTCGGGCCGGTCCCTTACGATTTGGTATCGAGCTTAGAGTCATAAATTCAGTAGTATGACTGCTTGTTGTAGGTCGTTTTCCCATGATCACTAGCACTCCGACACCATCAGTGCACGCCTAAGTTTACTATTTGTTGTTTAAAAGGGTTAAGAATTTACAATACTGTCATCTAGTGTATGCCTTGTGTAGTATTGTGGAGCGGAGACGAGCATGTTCTCACTCGTTATTGGTTTGGGTGTAGATCGCCAAAGATGCCGCTTACCCGCGCGGAAGAGGACGCCCGAGAAGAGGCCAAGGTGTCGGGATCGGATCGACACCGCAGGACATCGTCCCAAGCCGAGACGGATAGCATTCCGCCCGTAGCTCCCGGTTGAGGCCGAGTAGGCATTGAGGCGATCATGGCGCCGTGAGATCGCTTCCTGGAGCGTAATTTGCTAATTCCATGAGGTCTATGGTGGTTGACCGTTGAGTGGCCAGAGGCGTAGACCTGTGCTTTATTGGCAAAGACAATGGAAGAGTCCCGAGCTCGGATCGAGCGATTGACTCGTTTGTTTCAACAGTAGCGCAAAGACTCCCAGCCTCCGCAGAGCCGCAGCCTTTGAGGCGTGGCGGCGGCGAAGGTGCCGATGAACTTGGTAAATGGTTGAAGGACTTCGTAAAGTGGAACCCCGATAAGTTTGACGCCACGGTGGCGCTTTATCAAGCTGCCAGAGATGGATTTCCCATTTGGAGTACACCTTCCGATTATGGTGTGCCCCGATGTGCAGAGGCCGAGGTGTGCGACCCATGCGTTAGGGGCGTAGCTAGATGGTGGTGGGAGTCCACCTTGAGTGAGAGACCACTGGGTCTCCACCGCCACCGGGAGTTCTTTAAGTCCGAGTTCGTGGTCAAATATATTAGCGATGAAGCTCAAGAGAAGATGGTGGCACTTTTCCAGAATCTGCAGCAGGGTTCTGATTCGATAGAAGAATACGAGAGGAAGTTTTCGGAGTATGGTTATTTTGCTCCGCAGCTAATAGCGACCCCTGAATTGAAAATTCGGAAGTTCATTTCTGGTCTGAGGCAGGGTGTGTCTCAGGATGTCAGAGCCCTGGCCCCTATCACTTATGCTAAAGCGGTTCAGCTGGCCACTATTTATAACGGAAAGTATCCTGTTGAGCGGGCTGCGCCGCTCCGATGCAACGCCATCTGTCCAAGCCAGTAGTGGACGAAGAGAGGAGGTTTGAGTTCGAGGAGGCGGCGCCGCCAAGGGCCGCCTCGAACCAGGATCAGCGTAGGATTCCGGCCCAGTTCCAGCCTCGCCAGCAGGGCGGTCCTAGGCAGACTCCTACTTGTGCCACTTGTGGAAGAGCCCACTTCGGAGCTTGTCAGGCCGGGCTCAGGCGGTGTTTCCGATGTGGAAAGGAGGGGCATATGATCCGTTCTTGTGATCACCCAATATGGCGATTCGGCGGTCTCAAAGCAGCAGCAGGGCCGGGTGTTCGCTACGAACCGTCAGGAGGCCGAGCGTGCGGATGCCGCAGTGGCAGGTACGCTTCTTGTTTTGGATCATTGTGCATTTGTCTTGTTTGACTCTGGTTCTACGCACTCATTTGTATCTGTTTTGTTTGCTGAGCATGCTAAGTTGAGATTAGAGCCTCTAGGTTTTGAATTATCTGTTGCTACTCCTTCGGGAGTTAATATGTTAGCTAAAGATAAGATTAAGGATGGCCGGATCGAGATATCCGAGAGTTTCCTGGTGGCTACGCTCATAGTTCTACCCATGAGTGGTTTCGACGTGATCCTTGGTATGGAATGGTTAGCCGCTAACCACGCATTGATTGATCGCCACCGGAAGGAAGTAGTGTTCAAAGCCACGGTCGGCCCGACTTCAAGTTTCGTGGAGCCCGGGTGGAGTTTGCCCGCCGATGGTGTCACCGTGAAAGCCCGTCGTTTGCTAGCTCATGGAGCTTGGGGCTACCTAGCCAAATTGTCCGGAGAGAGCCGCCCCTCACCGATCGCTGATCAAGTGCCGGGTTGTGCGGGAGTTTGCCGACGTGTTCCCGAGGGAATTACCGGGTTGCCCCGAAGAGAGAGGTTGACTTCACAATTGAGCTCGAGCCGGACCCTCCCTATCTCGAAGGCTCGTGATCGTATGGCGCCACCGAGCTAAAGGCGAAGGTTCACCGCAGAGATGTTAGATCGAGGATTCATCCGTCCGAGTGTGTCCCCGTGGGGAGCGCCAATGTTGTTTGTGAAGAAAAAGGATGGTTCGATGCGCCTATGCATTGACTATCGTGAGCTTAATAAGGTGACAAAGAAGAATAAGTATCCGCTGCCCCGTATCGATGATTTGTTCGATCACCTTCAAGGAGCTTCCGTGTTCTCCAAGATAGATTTGAGATCCGGGTATCACCATTGCTATGATTAGGACGCCGACATTCCTAAGACAAATGCGTTCGTGTCTAGATATGGGCACTACGAGTTTGGGGTCATGTCGTTTGGATTGACGAATGCACCAAAGCTGCGTCATGGACATGATGGATAGGGTGTTCAAAGCATTTTTGGACAACTTCGTCATTGTGTTCATTGACGATATTCGATCTATTCAAGGACCGAAAGGATCATGCAGAGCATTTGAGGAAAGTGTTGATGCCTTGAGGAAAACTAGCTTTATGCGAAATTTTCCAAATGTGAGTTCGTTGGAACAAGTGGCCTTCTTAGGTCATATAGTCTCGAGAGATGGTGTAGCCGTGGATCCCGCAAAGATTGAGGCCGTGAGTTCTTGGGCCAGCCGACTTCGCCACTGAGATACGCAGCTTCCTAGGTTTGGCGAAAGTTACTACCGCTCGGTTTGTTAAGGATTTTTCCGCCATAGCCTCGCCCCTCACTCGTCCGACGAGGAAGGGTGTCGAGTTTGTTTGGGACGGTAGGTGTGATGAGAGCTTTGCCGTGCTCAAGCGCAGCTTTGACTTCACCCTGATTTTGGCAAATCCCGAGGGGACAGTGGTTTCGTGGTTTACAGCCGATGCTTCCAAGTTCGGGTTGGGTTGTGTGTTGATGCAACACGGGAAGGGTCTTGCTTTTGGTTCCCGGCCGCTAAGCCATATGAGCAGAACTATCCGACTCATGATATGGAGTTGGCAGGCAGTGGTGTTTGCATTGAAGATTTGGAGGCATTATCTATACGGTGAGCGGATTCAGATGTTTACCGATCACCAGAGCCTCAAGTATCTGTTTACCCAGAAAGAGTTGAACATGAGGCAGAGGAGATGGTTAGAGCTAGTGAAAGATTATGATTGCGAGATTCTGTACCATCCGGTAAAGCCAACGTTGTAGCCGATGCCTTAAGTAGAAAGACGTCGCACTCTGTTGTATCACCGAGTTCCCAACCAGTGCGATTGCGAGAGAGTTCGAGCGGCCGAGATTGCGATATTCTTTGGGTGAGGTTACCGCCAGAGTAGCTCGATTGGATGATCCGACCATCGATTAGGCAGCGGATTATTGATAGTCAGCTGAGTGACCCTGCACTTAAGAGGTTGGTTGACAGAGTCAGTGTTGACGGCGACTTTGATTTTGTATATTCACCAGACAGTGGGCTGACGTACAGAGGCCGGATGTGTGTTCCGGATGTTGCCGGTTTGCGAGCAGAGTTGCTCTCAGAGGCCCACAGTTCTCCGTTTGCTTGGCACCCCGGGGGTACCAAGATGTATCGTGATCTTAGCGAACATTCGGTGGATGGGTATGAAAAGAGGTGTTGCGGAGTTTGTCGGTCGATGTCTCACTTGTCGCCAGTGAAGGCACCTGCAGCAGACCACACCGGATTGTTGCAAACACGAGTGTGCCTCGGTGGAAATGGGAAGAAATCTCCATGGACTTCATTTCGGGTTTGCCGAGGACTCCGAGGAAGTTCACTCAGATCTGGGTGATAGTTGACCGTTTGACTAAGAGCGCACACTTCATTCCCGGTAGAGACACTTATACCGTGGAACAGTGGGCGCAGCTGTTTTTAGAGCAGATCATTCGCTATCACGGTGTGCCTGTGAGGATCGTGATCGACCGTGATTCGAGGTTCACTTCTCGCTTCGAGAGCGCTCCGTAAGGGTTTAGGCACCGAGTGCGCCAAAGACTGACTTTTCACCTCGCACCGATGGTCGATCGGAGGGTGAACCAGATTCTCGAAGATATGTTGAGGGCTTGTGTGTTGGATTTCCGCGCGATTGGGACCAAAGATTCAGATTCGATGGAGTTTGCATATAACAACGATTATCGATCGATTTATCTCGGATGGCTCCATTCGAGGCTTTGTATGGTAAGCGCTTGTCGATCTCCCGTGTTCGGGAAGAGGTTGGTGATAGGCGTGTTTTTTGGTCCCGAGTTGTTGCAATTGACCAATGATGCTTTGTCGCGTAAGATTAGAGCCCGTATGTTGACAAAATTTCAGCAGCGCATGTAAGAGTTATCACCGATGTTCGACGCCGGGATTTGGAGTTTGAGGTTGGTCGCGATGTATTCTCAAGGTCGCACCAATGCGAGGAGTTTTGAGGTTTGGCAAGCGTGGGAAGCCGAGCCCCGCTTTGTTGGTCCGCTTGAAATCTCGGAGAGGATCGGTCAAAGTTGCTTATCGATTAGCCTTGCCTCCGTCATTGTCGCGATTACGGTGTATTTCATGTATCGATGTTGAGGCGATGCGTCTTGGACCCGGACGTCGCACATTGTGGATTTTGAGCCTTTGCAATGAATGAGGATTTGAGCTTGAGGAAAAGCCGGTGGGAATTCTTGCCTTTGAGACAAAGACAACTGCGTGTCGTGAAATCCGGCTCGTAAAGTTCAAAGTGGAGGAGTCGAGTTCGAGAGAAGCCACTTGGGAGCGGGAGGATGAGATGAGATTGCATTATCCCGAGCCGTTTCAATCTTAAGTGACTTTCGAGGACGAAAGTCTTGTAAGGGGGAGTATTGTAACGGCCCTAAAATTCATCCCGGCCTTCCCAGCGCCCAGGGCATTTTGGTAATTTTGGGTCGGGCCGGTTTTGAAGTTTAAAATTTGCGGAATAATTGCGAGTCAATTTGAATAGGGTCGGGATTTTTGGTGAAGGCGTTTGGGCTTGGGAAGGAGCAAAAATAAATAGGGAATTAATTAGCGCGTCGAGCAGAATCGAACCAGGGCCGTGTCTCATGCTAGGCGGAAGGCACATACCAGTAGAGCCACCGTGCTCGTTTGTTAATCTTTTGCGCGCGAGCTTGTATATATGCTCTGTCTTCGTGCGTTTTATTTAAAAGCCAAAATCGCTGAAGTTCGCTCCCCCCGTTTCTTCTTCTCCTTCTTTGTGAATCCTCCCGACCGACAAATGAACCCCTTCGCCATTTCTCCTCGCCGACTCCAATTCGCGGAGTTCCTCTCCATCTCAAGGTCGGTTTCCATTCCCGAGCAGCAGCAGTAAACTTCTCTTCTTCTCTCTCTTCCTCTTTTCCGTGAGTCTCTCCCTCTGCCGGGGCTTCGCTTCCCGCCGTGTTGAAGTCAATTTACGGATGGGTTTTGTGCGGCTTGCGTGGAGAGCTCGTCCAACAACTATCGGCCGTCGAATCTTCGCCGATCGCTCGAATTCGAGCTTCCTTTCCATCGCCTCGTTCGCCTGTTCGCGTCGCGCGCAGCAGAGCAGCCCACCCGCGGCGAGCCACGCCGCACTTCGTCCCGAGCTCGCGCGCGCCCTCACCCGCACCTCGGGTCGCGTTGCATCGCCAGCGCCCGACGTCCACGCTCTGCTTCCCCGCCTGATCGCCGCGCGCGTCGCGCAAGGCGCAGCGCACTGCAGCACCGCACACGTGCTCACCGCGCGCCCAGTACGCCACCAAATGCACCCGCTTCTTTGCTCGTTCGTCAATCGGTCCGTTCGTGCGTTCGCTGCGTGCCTCGTGAGTTGCTCCCGAGCCGAGCCTCATTTATTTTATTGTATTTAGGCCTATTGTGTGATTTTTGTGTTGATTGATAGGTTCCCGTGAGCTAGATCGAGATTGTTCGCGACTTAGGATTTCGTACAAACCGTCCCCCGACCAAGGTAAGGATTTCTTACCGGGTTGTGTGGACCTCGCGATATTATATGTGATTGTTGATTGATTGCTTGTTTGTGATTATTGACATGTGTAGCTAGGTGCTACAATCAATTCCCTGCTTAGCATGATTTCTTGGTTAATTCTCATGTTAATCCATGCTAGATTGTTCCTTTCTCGCATGCTCGTATCTGCCTTCCTTGCTTCATAGTATCATGCTAGGCTCATTGTATTCTTATTGAGCACGTATTGGATTTTATGGAATTGTTTGTCGCTTGCTAGGGCAAAGTTAGAATTGCGGTAGATAGCATCATCCGGCCCGATGCATAAAGAACCTTGCATCCATGGCGGGGGCGTCGAGCAAGTCATTCCGCCCTGGACCCCGTGAGGGATTAGCTAACCCGAGCGGTAGGCCCCGCAATCTTGGGTGAGGGTGGCGGTCGTTAAATGCCCCAACGGTCGGGATGATGACTTGGCATTGCCTCGTCCCCGGCAGCCGGCATGTCCTCAGCATGTTTGGCAGTAGCCCCTGATTGCCACCTGTTAAGGCAAGGACGGCTTCCTGGTGTAAGCCTACCACGACCGTTTCTTGGCCCCAGGTGCGGTGGTTCAGCCGACATAGTTTACGTGTCCGTGTCTCACACCCTATGTCGGTGACACCGATCCAAAGATTTAGTTAGGCGTGGTGATCGGATATGGGCACTTGCCTTCGCCACTGGCAACCCCATAGTTCGCAGTAGCACGCACGCGGTGCATGCTTACGCTCATTACAACGCCGACCGAGAGCTCCTCGGGATTGTGAGCCGGTGTACCTTTCGTCGACGAGACAGTGCCGAGGCCGGGACTTGTTTCGTATAGGGCGACTTATGTATTGGATCAGATGATGATTTTATTCCGACCAAGCCACCGAGTTGGCATCCGAGGCCCAAGTGTGGGCTAAGCTATGTGCTCTATTCTGTGTTTATATTCATAGCTTGCATACGCTCATCGAGATGACCATGTATATCGTATTGTACCCCGGTTGGGGATTCTTACTGAGCGATTCGTTGCTCACCCTTATTATTGTGGTTTTTCCACAGTAACCGAGTTGCGAGAGACAGGATGGTCAAGGAGGAGCTGTGATCATGGGGCCCACTCTTCCAACTCGATTTTTGTATTATGACTCTCGTGTGTTTTTGTTTTCCCCGAATGCATGTAGCCGGCACCTGAGCCCTAGGATGTTTGTAAATATTTGTGGATTCCAAAGATGTTGTATCCGAATGTGTTTTTGAATGGCTTTTAGTAAATCTCTGATCGTGAGTAAACTTTGGAAATGTATTTATCCTGAACAGTGCTTGGAAACAGAGCAGTTTCAGGGAAAATGTCTAGTTTTTAAAGGGGTTATTTTGAATGTTTTGTTTTAATTGGAATCAAAATCATGTCTGCTTAAATGTCCTTTACTTTGAATACATGCATTGGGATAAGGGCCCATTTAGTGCCCCATTCGGGCCGGTCCCTTACACAACGGGAGTGTACCCGAGGTCAGGCTCTAAACAAGAATAAGAATGGTGTCACTGATCTACGGTAGTGTAGAGCCCTAGACACTAAATCAGAGCAGCCTATACCACCAACTCGAAGCTAAGAATCTGCTCTCCGCCAGCTTGCACCCGTGACGGGTTCCGCTCTAGCAGTTACAAACTAGGTTTGTACTGATGCGGAGCTAATCCGCACCGGCCGCCGGGCGCAGACAAAGTACGCCATGCCTCTCACCGGTCTCGACTGTGGGGGACAAGATACGTTATGTCCACTCGACCTCTGGAAGACAAGTCTAACTAACTATCTAATGTCACATAATATACATCCCTAGCAACTGAACATGCTTAACAAGAATATAAGTAAAACCTAGCATGATACTACGAATGTAAACAGGGAACTCAGAACATGCATGAAGGATAAACCTAGCATGGCACTAACATGTAGAAACAGGGCAAACATGCTAGCAGAGATAAACAGTAAAACAGTCCTAACCACTACATACTCATAACAAACAACATATATATAAGATGCAATCAAAACATATCGCAGGGTCCACACAACCCTGGTAAGACATCCTTACCTGGAACAAGCAGAAATATAAACAGAAAAGTGCTCCTTGAGCTGCGGTGTCTCACAACCTTGAAGCATATACATACACATTCAATCTAACTAGCTATACACTTAACTAAGCACTAACTCTAGAAGCAAGGGAACCAAGAGATTACCCCTACTTGCCCTAGTGCTCTCGGCCAAGCACCCAAAATGGAACCCTAGAAGCTCTCGGCTACAATTTGCAACAAGGTGTCTTGGCTAGGACAAACCACACAACAAACAATGTTAGTTCTCGGCTAGGGCAAGCAAACACACCCCACACAAACACTTGAAGCTCTCGGCCACACAACACCAAGAGAGGCTCTCGGCCAAATCAACACACAAGCAACCAAAATCACACACTTACCAATTTACCTATGATGATTCGGCAATGATCTCCAACAAGACTAGGTGTCTCGGCCAAGGAGGGTGCACAACCAAAGGGATCTCGATTAGGGCTTGGATTTGCACAAGGAGGAAAAGCAAGTTAGATCTACACAAGCCACAACTCAAAAAACAACAAAACATCATCACTTACCCAAGGGGGTCTCTACCAAGGAGCTTGGAGGAATGGTGCTCTCGGATCTCAACAATCAAGAGAAGAATAGAGCTTTTGGATGCAAGCAACAAGGAGATCTCGAACCCAACAAGGTGCTTCTCGGATCTACAAGAAGAGAAGAAGGAACAACACAACTCCTCTCAGATGGAGCTTGTCTCGGCAATGGCAAGAGGAAGAAGAGAAGAAAAGTTGCAAAGATTACCTTGGAACAACAATGGAGATGAAAGCCAAAGAGCAACACTCGAGGATCTTGAGAATGGAAGCAATGGAGATGGAGAGAAATGGAGCTTGAAGTTTCGGCCAAGTGGAAGGAAATGAGGGAGTGTGGGTCGGCCAAGGGGAGAGGGAAGAAGAAAATGATGAAGCCCTAATGTATTTTCCCTATTTCTCAATAATAAAATGCTTGGAAAAATCCCACCTTCAAATCCCACCAAGCACACATTTTAAAACTCATTTTAATTTCTCTACCAATGGCTCAAACTCAACTCCCAAGCCACCATGGTTTGAATCCTAGCTCCAACACTTTTATTTTCATTTTTCTTCTTTTAACCGGGAGGGCTCCAAACTTACCATAAATGGAACTCTTGCCCTAGAACTTGAAACCAAGAATAAATCAAGTCCACCAACTCATAAACATTCTTGAAGCCCTATCTTTCTACAACACTGTCTCGGGAAGGCAAAAGACCAAAATACCCACGGAGGACAAAATGACCAAAATGCCCTGGAAGCACAAAAAGCCCTAACAGCCCAAACCAACTCACTAGAGGAACAACCGAATAAACTCGAGAACCTAAGGAAATCTTGGGCTATTTACATTTAGAAATTATGTTGGGTGAACCTTTGTGATTTCGATTTTGTGAGCATTGTATTCTGAATAATTCCTCTTTTTTAGTACAAGTTGGGGAAGAGGATTACAAAATACCAATTCTAAGAATCGAACTTGTGACCGTGGAGTTGAAATGGATTAACACATTCAGAATAATTCTTGTATACTTAGTTTTTCATATGGAAACAAAAGTTTGATAGAGTTTGGTCGGACATCCATTCTAATTTGTGGAATCCATCTAGGAACCAAATTTGTGGTGGTTTGAGAAATTTGTCTTTCGTATTTTTTTATTTGGTTTCAAGGAAATTATGTGTCTATTTTTTCCCTCATAGTTTTAGCCTTACCAACTGATTAGATATAGACAAAGATTGGTTATAAATAACTACCATCCAGTTTTTTGAGAAAAAACATTCATTAGGTTATGTCTTATATAGTTGTGAATATGAGTCTAACTTTGAAATGAGGATTGAAGGTTTGTTTGCCATTTTCAAGTGGCTTAACAGTTTGGGCAAACTTCGTTATAGGGTTCGGCTTGCGACAAAGATTTCACAGAAGAAGAGGTCATTCGTTGCTCTTAGGTGTTTTCATCAACAGGTCATTTGATTGTTACTATAGCTTTCTTGTATGAAATTTTGGACGAAGATTTCATACAGTCACTTGGTTCTGTTCAAGAGGGCTATCATCATTTAGTTTGATATTTACAAAGTTTGGTTGATGATGATTTAGTTTAGATCTCTTGAAATTTTTTTTGACATTTAGTTTGCTTCGGTCAGTTATTCAGCGATTAGAAATTTGGTACATCAGCTGAGTTGTAAATTTGAAATGAAGGATTTGAGGACTATATCTCAAGGTCCATTAATAAATTTTTTTGATTCTGATGATTTGGGTTGTGCAACCGATATGAATAGGAGAAATTTAACAGGTTATATGTTCATGCTTTATGGTACTGAGACCAGTTGAAAATTGAATTTGAGGTCTGTTATTGTTCTTTATTCTATTGAGGTTGAACATTTTTTTTTCGCTGAATCTGTTAAGATCAGTTTTGGTTGAGGGGTTGATTTTTTGAAAGTTTGAATTTGTCTTACACTATTTTATGTTTTGATATTCAGGGTGTTCTAGTATTAACTAAAACCCCTTTTTTTAATCAAACCAAACATGTATTGTGAAGTTCTTTTTTTTTTTTTTTGTGATGGAGTACATGAGACAAAAATTATTCTATTTAAAATCAACATCGATCTCACATCAGCTGATATTGTGAAGTTTATGGTAGTTGCAAATAGTTTTGAATATCTCCTTGATTTACTTAAACTTGGAACTGGCTGATTTATTCGTGGCCATTTTGAAGTGTCAAACTAGAGGATGTTTTGTCATAGCTCCATATGCTCGTCAAAGAGGGTCGTGATTGTTGGTTATTGTGACTCACATAATTGTATTAGGAAATTTTATGCATTTTAACCTTTTACCATAGATAAAATTGTAACAGTCCGGTTTTCAGCTAAATGAAAAATAGGGTTTTTATATATTCCATTTTTGAAGGGTGTTATTTGGAGAACTAGAACCCTTGGCCTAAAAAGAGGTTTAGAAGCTTGGATTTAAATAAGGAAAAATAAACGCGTCAGCCAGGGCTCGAAGGGGGGAAGCTTTGGGAAGGGAATTTGAGATTCCTAAAGCCTATTTAAATTTAGGGAATGAAGGAAAAAAAAAAGAAAAAAAGAAAAAAAAAGCTCCACTCTTACGCAGCCCTCACCCTCTCCCCCTCACCCACGCCGCCGACGTCCAGCACCCTCACCCTCGCCGCCCGACGCCGCCATTGCCCAGCCAGCTCGTCGATGCACCAAGCCGCACCACACCACCCCGCCCTCGCGCGCCGCACTGAAACGCCCAACCCAGCCGCGCACCCAGTCGCACGCCTCATCGACGCGCATCGCCGCTGCCGCCGCCGCGCGCGCGAGACGTGCCAGCGCCACACGTCATCAGACGCTTACGCCCTAAGCGCCGCGCGCCGCGCCGTCTGTCGCGTCGCCTCCGCCCGCCCTGAGATCGCCGTCTGCGCCGCCGCTTCGCCGCCCTTTCGCCCTTGCCGCGCCGCCGCCCCGCCCATGCTGCGTCTGCTCGTCTTGCCGCGCGCCCGAACCAGCGCCGAGCGTCAGTACCCCGGCCGCACCAGCAATGCCCATTCCTGCCCTTGCTACCGAGTCCGCGTGCCTTCTCGGTTGGTAATTCTCGAGCCTTTCTCCTTTTAGATTTTAAGGTGCTGGCTGCTGTTTATTTATTTAGGATGTTTTGTTGTATGCCTAGGTTGCTCGGGTTCGCTTTAAAGCTCGAGAGTCGTTATTTGATTCGTGATAGCTATTTTTCCACTTGTTTCCAGGTAAGGATTTCTTACCCGGGGTTGTGTGGACCCTACGAATACTTGATAGCATATTGATTATTGTAACTGTATGAGTTTCTAGTGGATAGGATTCATGCTTGCTTTTGACTTCGTGTTCGTGTTATGTTTGCGTTCCGTTAGTTCCATGCTAGGGTTCTCCTATCCTGACATATCCATGCTTTATGTTGTATTCTATTAATTCCATGCTAGGTTCTTCCATCCTGGCATATCCATGTTTCCCGTTGTATGATGTTGGATCCATGCTAGGGTTAGACAGGTGATGTAAGGTGTAGAAGATTGTAGGGGTAACTAGTTTAGGTCCCGCTTGGGTAAGACCCCGATGGGCATCAGGAGGTGTAAGACCCCGATGGGCATCCTAGGTGTATAAGTCCCCGATGGGAATCACTGAGTTGGAGGTGTAAGACCCCGATGGGCATCCTAGGTGTATAAGTCCCCGATGGGCATCACTGAGTTGGAGGTGTAAGACCCCGATGGGCATCCTAGGTGTATATGTCCCCGATGGGCATCACTGAGTTGGAGGTGTAAGACCCCGATGGGCATCCTAGGTGTGTAAGTCCCCGATGGGCAGCACTGAGTCCTAGGTTGTGTAAGGCCCGAAGGGCATCCAGGTGTAGAACCTAGGGTAGTTTATGGCTGTAAGCCTTCGAATAGGCAAGCTCCAGGAGGGGCATATAGTTTAACCCAACTGTTTGCTCTAAGTCATTGTATGGTTGCATGTTCTTGTGCTAAATGAGATGTTTTCGTATTGTACCCCGGTTGGGGATTCTTACTGAGTAACTTGTTGCTCACCCTTATTTTCTGTGGTTTTCCACCAGGTAACTTGGGACAGAGGCTGGAGGGCTAGGAGAAGGCTGCTTGATGATCACGGATAGTTGACTCTGAGTTGCACGTTCTTTTATTGTTTTTATGAATTAGCATGTAGTGGGACTTGAGTCCCTAGGAAAGCACTCAAAAAATATTTTATGTTTCTCGAACCGTTCCCTTTGATTTGTTTTTAAGAAAGAACTGATCAGTCACTTACTTGTTGATTTTATTTATTGGATCTACGGTTTTTTTTTATTTTAAATGTGTTGATTGCAAAGATTTAAATTTGGTACACTGAATGATGTTTTATCTTCTTAATCATGCATGTTAAGTAAGGATCTACGTTAGAGACCGCTTTTCGGGTCGGGTCTTTACACAAATGTTGTTGCCTTGAGGTAATTTTGTATTCCCATTTAGGCCTTATGAGTTAGGATTTTTTGTGATCCAGTTTATAATACCCTATTTAAACATCATTATTGATGAGTTTTTCTTGGATAAAAATCATTAGAGATGTAGACCATTTAGTAAGGTTTAGGGTTTGGGCATCATTCTTCCAAATCTTCCAATTTGTTTATGTTTTTTTGGAGAAAGATACGATTTCATTCCAAAAGCATGCAAGGAGCATGCAAAAGCTACAAAAAAACCTTCCAATTTAGAGCAACGGAAGCTATGTTATAGTCTTTAAACATAGAAGATTTAGAGCACCAAGATGCCAAATTAACAATAATGGATTCCCAAATGATGTCGGGTGGCTTGTTGATGCAATTGCTTTAAAAAAGCCTTGCATTCCTTTCCTTCCAAATGTTCCACCAAGTTGCAGCATAGAAGAAGGTCGTCAGAATATTGTGTTGAGAGTTAAGGTTTGCATCCAAATTAAATTTCATGAAATCGTCCACTAAGAGAAGGGAAGCCAGCTGATATTGAGTGGGAAGCTTCAACAAGATTTGTTTAATGTAGCAGTAGTGGGAGAATAAATACTCAATAGATTCATTATCTTTTTTACAAAGACCACACCAGCTTGGGCTCAATAAATAGTTAGGTCTCCTTTTTTGCATAATATCAGCAGTGTTAAGCCCTTTGTTATAAATATACCAAATAAAAACCTTTATATTTTTAGGAATGACAGACTTCCAAAAATTAGAGGAGAGAGGAGTTTCAATCATACCATGTTGGTCATTAGCAAGAATATCTTTTAAAGAATTTACCGAGAAAATTTTCTTGTTGGTAGGACTCCATAAAATGAGGTCTTCACCTGTATTAGTCAAAGGCGGCCATTGAGCCAAAACCTCCCTCCATCTGACAGATTCACGCTCCAACAAAGGTCGAAAAGGCCTAAATTCCCAATCAGTCTAAAGAGGATTCCAAGCTTCAGCAACCGTGATTAGTTTATTGGCAGTAAAAACATAAAATCTTCAATAAGACAAGAATAGAGGCCCATGTTCAGTCCAAGGGTGATACCAAAACATGGTTTTGTAACCATTGTTTACTTTCCACCTCATGTTAGGATACATGATATCTTTCATAGCTTTAATATGAAACCATGGTGAACATGCTGCTGTGGCAACACATTGAAGGGATGTCTCCAAGCAACTGAGAAGAGTATTTAGCATGAATCATTGTTGTCCATAACAAATCAACATCGGTATAGTATCGCTAATACCACTTGCCCAACAAGGCCTGATTATGCGCATGAATATTTTGAATACCTGAGCCACCTTTCTCCTTTGGGAGAGTGACCAAATTCCATCTGATTAAATTTGATCCCCTATTTTTGTCATTCCCTTTCCAAAAGAAGTTCCTCATTAAGCGCTCAATGTCCTTACAAACAGAGATAGGAGCTTTGAATACAAATAGATAATATGTGGGCAAGTTTCCAAGTACCGATTGAACCAAAGTGAGTTTGCCACCTTTAGAGAGAAAGGCATATTGCCAACTATCAAAATTTGTATTAATCTTTTCAATAATGGTATTCCAAAATGAAATATTTTTAGGATTTCCGCCCAAAGGCATGCCAAGATAGGACATAGGCATCGAAGAGGACTTACAACCCCATAAGTTAGCAAAAACACCTCTAAGGAGCTAGAACTAATGTTTATGCCTGATAGAACTGATTTGCTAACGTTGATCATTAATCTTGTTGATGCTTCAAAAGTACAAATGATAAGAAGTAGATTCTTCATTTTCTCTTCATCAGCCTTGGAGAAAAGAAGAATGTCATCAACAAACAATAAGTGAGACACGTGGCACCCTTCAATGAGCCCTTTCTGATGAGCATCAGCCAAAAGCCTCGAAGGATAATTCATGGCAATGACAAAAAGAAACGGGAAAAGTGGATCGCCCTGACGAATGCCCCTAAAAGTCTTGATTTTACCTCAAGGGCGACCATTAACAATGATAGACAGACTAACAGTAGATATGCAAGCTTGAATCTAACCGATCCACTACTTTTTAAAGCCCTTGAGCTTGAGCATCACTAGAATAAACTTCCAGTTAATCTTGTCAAATGCTTTCTCAATATCAAATTTTAGAATAACATCCAAAATCTCCAATATAAAATATAATCTTGTCAAATTTCGATTTGTTTATGTGAGTAATGGAAATTAGCTCTTTGGTTTGAAAGTGGATTAGGGATATTCCCAAACCACTATATATCTTGTCTCATCTTTCCCCATTTTCTCAAATTTATTTTATCTTCTTTGATTTCTTAAGCTCCACTGACTTTTCTCAAATTAGTCCTCTATTTGCATTTGGAAAAACAGTATAAACTTGTACATCACCATTTTAGTATTGTCTCTACGACAAAAAAAAGAATAGAGAACAACAATTCATCTCTTCTTTAATCATGATGGAAAGCAATGAATTCTATTTTAATAAATTACATTTTCAGCTCCTTGCTAAGACGATTTTTGACGTTGGAGACTTATTAAATCAACATTCTTGTTATTCTTATTCACGCACATAACATTTATAAAGTGAGGTGTTTTAGAAGTATTACAAAGAAGAGACAGATGGACGCATTGATTTTATTGTTTAGTTGTAAACTAATTCAACACTACTATCACGTGTTCCATTTCGAGAATCGGTATTGTCTCCCCTCCCCCCAATATGTACTCAAAAAAAGAACAAAAGAAGACAGAAAAAATTGAAAGAAAAAGCTATTAAAACTAATCAACACCCCTCAAAAAGTGTACAACTCCAACTATTCAATTAGACCTCATATTGATTATAATAACAAAGTCCATCCCCATACTCACAAAATCCCTCATGGTAATTTAGTGTTTGGTAATCTAAATAAACAGAATTTTTGAACAACTTGGAATCAATATAGAACTCACAATAACAAAAGTCTGACATGAGCTACTACTCTTAATTTAAATATTTTATTTTTAAATAAATCTAACTAGTAAAAAAAATTAAAAAAAATTTATTTTTTGACATTACAATAATTAAGGGTGGGGAGGTTCAAACCTAAGACCTTTAAGTCAATAAATATATATTGATGCTGCATCAGCTACTAGTCTTAATGGTTGAAATTATATACTATAAATTATTAAGGTATGCATAATAATCCTAGACTAAAAAAGAATATATATATTTTTTTTTAAGTTACAAAAACACTTGCAAAATATGAAAAAGAAAGTGATAAAATATTTTTTTTAAAATGGATGCCCCATAGATGGCCATCTTAAAAATTCACGTTGGAGAAAATCATTCAAATAGTTTTCAAACGAGCATTTTAGGATATCCGTACATTTGAAGATGTCTGAATATTTTGAAATAATTTTGATGACCATTTTATAAAAATCTTGATTTACGGCAATCATCTATTGTTGACTAAGATATGGGCATAGATCATTGATTGTCAAAAAAAAAATAATAATAAAAATTTAATGATTAAATATATATTTTTTTTAATACAAATTAGGGAAAGGGAGATTACAATATCAATTCACAAAGATCAAACTCGTGACAGTGAAAATGGATTAACTCTAAACCAGATAACCAATCGCGCCACCAACTTATTCACTCATAAATAAAAATAATTAAACGTGATCAACATTAAATTTTATTTCATATGAGTCAGATGTGTTTATTTTTCGGGAACATATAAACAAAGAGTTCATATAAAGGAGGAGAAGTTTATTAGAACACTCTCTAATTTAAAGTAATAGTAACAATATCACAATCAGATATACAATTTTTTTTTTTTTTGACGACCTCGGAATTAGTGAATTGTATTCTAATTTTTTTTTTTTATAACTTTTAGAGACATAAGATTAGACTAGGCATAAGTTTATAAAAAAAAAATTCTATTAAACATTATTTACAAGGAATTTGAACAAACAATTTATATACGATAACAAATTACACGGATTTAGCTCTCATACAAAAACAAATTACACAGATTTTACAAACCATATGATCAAACTATGATCGAAAAGGCTGCCATACAATACATTGTTTCATCTAATGGGATATTCATAACTCATTAAATCAAAACTAGTATTCAGTTCAATAAAATGAATAGAAATCTAGTTCAAAATTAATGATTAATTTTTTGGGTTTTGACAAAATATTAGAAGTGAAATTGTCCCACATCAGAAAGATGCACAGTAGTGGTGTGCTCCAAGCACTATAAAAAGAGCATGAGACTTTGGTTTCAAAGTATGTCATTCAGAAGCATTTTAAGCTTTGTGTACTGATTCTAGTTAAATTTCTTTTGTATTCTCTTGTGGAAGGTGAGACAAAGGGTCAGAGTAGTTGTGGAGAGTGAGACAAAGGTGAGAGTAGTTGTGGAGAGTTAGACAAAGGTGAGAGTAGTTGTGGAGAGTTAGACAAAGGGTGAGAGTAGTACAAATTTTGAAGATGGTGCTATTGTAATTGAGGTCGGGGAGAGAATTTTGTGGAAGTTCTTTTTGCCAGAGATTTTTTCTCTGATTTGGAGTTTTTCTACTTAAATCCTTCCCAACACAATTCAACATTAGAAGGGTGAGGATTATACCTGAAATAGACTACTTCACTTATAACTATTAACTTAGTAATGAAACTTCATACTATCTAATATAGTATCAGAGTTTATTAAATTTAAATAAGTATTTGATCTAATAATAAAATGAAATTTAAACTCGATCATAGATAATTAGTAAACTGAAAAGAGGCATCATGGACTTGTCGGGATAATGAAATCTCAAACTATCTAATACAAATATAGCGAAAACGAGTTAGAAAGTAATTGTGATCCATTTTGTAGTCTTGAGCATCTATACATACCAATGGTGTAATTCCAAATTTTGATGGAGCAATGACCATGGCTGTCCCATTCACCTTCAAGAACTTCAACATTTTGGATTATTTTTGGGGAAATATTGGGAAGATGGAAATAGTTTCTTTGAAGATTTTGTAATATTTTTCTGCTGGAGCATTTATTTCTAATTCACTCAAAATTTTTCACAAAGAGACATTGTTTCACAACTCTATAATTGATTGTTTTGCACAACACAAAATGATTCCCAATGTTTTCACCTTTGATGCATTACCCTTTTTATAAACCTTATTATGAATTATTTATTGTTGTAATTTGTATTTTATAATTATTGCAGCTGTTTTTGCTGATATAGCGGCAAGTATATATATATATATATATATATATATACACACACACATATATATTTGAAATTAGGGGCAAGTATATTAAACGACAATAAGTTGCCGATTGTCATATTCTAATTAAAGTCTTACCTTTCTATCATAATTAGTTTCTATTTCTTGATTTATATCAATTTGAAAGATTTGACAATTTTTTAAGAAAGTGACTTTAATTATTGAAAAAAAGAAAGATTTTAGAGAGATCGGTGATTTTGAGAGAAAATCTATTAAATAGTAAATATGCTGTGGAAGAAAGAAAAAAAAACAAAACCCATTTCAAACACTTTGTATAAAAAATTTAGTTACAATTAAAAATTAATTATTTTTTTAGTACATATCAGGAGACAGGGACGGGAACAAATACTGATTCTCGAGCTCGAACTTGTGCATCTAGAATTGAACTGATTTACAATCAAACAATGAAATCATCGCTCACCCATCAATTTAGTTGTTTTAAAATCTTAAAACTGGTCTTCCCCTCTTATAAAAATTGTAATAATAATAATAATAATAATAAATAGCATCTTTAATTTTTTTAAAAAAACAATAAAAAGCAAAAAATAAACTAACTATTATTAAGTTTTTTTTTTTTAGAAATTGTGAAAATTCGAACTTCACTCAAACCTAGAGTCCATTTAACGCTCCAATACCCATATATCAGAACACTTCAAAGATTTTCTATTTTAAGTTTTTTTTCAATGACATTTGAGATATTATAGGTTAAAGTAAGTAGCTTTAACCAATTAAGTTGCCCATTGTGAACAATTGACATTAATGATTAATAATTAGTTATGGTTTATTATGAAAATTCACCCAATTTTTTTCAACTTTCTTTTTTTAAATTTACATCTCAATATTTGTATCTCCACCTAAATTTTAAAAATAAAAAGATTCTTAAAGAATTTTTCTTGTGGTTTTCAAAAAATGTCTTAATTTTTAAAATATTAATAAAAGATAGATAAACATAAATTATAGTTACAAATATGATTCTTTAAAAATAAATGATTTTTTATTTTTATTTTTATAAATGATATGACAATTCTCAAGAATGGAGAATTTAAATACCTTAGAGCAATAACTTTTCGCTTCAACTTCGCTACATTTAATTAAGAATCTGCTTGCACATTCACTATAACATCATGTTTTAGGAAGAAAGTCAATTATCCTTTAGATTTCTATTTAGAATATCATTTTAGTGATTCTTCGTAGCAAAAGCGCATGCATTACTACAATTTGTAGAATAGATGGCGGGTTTAAAATTTGGTTTTTTAAAAACACGGAGGAAACAATGGCGGGCACAAATGACCGCTATTGAAAGGCTTCGATGGCGTGCTGTAAAAACACATCGATGGCGGTCTTTTACGCCTGTCGTGAAATACAATTGATGGCGGGCATTGCCCGCCATCGATTAAACAGAATCAAAACGCGCGGACTAGATAGGGTTCTTCCAAAAAAAATTCATTTCCTCTTTCTCGACAGAAACCTCTGAAACCCTCACCCTCTTACTCTATTCATCTTCTCTTCTCATCGACGTCGGCGCTGACTAACTCACCACCACGACTAACCCACCGCCAACGACTAACCCTCCTTTCTCTTTAAAGCTCAAAAGGTAAAAAATTTCAACATTTTCTTCAACTTGAGGCATCTGACCTTCACAAATTGGGTAACTCTTTTTAAACTCTTTTTTTTATCTTATTTCTTTCTTAAATGCATGTTGTAACCTTTCAAATTTCATCATCTTAGGTCACAAATTTCAACATTTTTCAACTTAGAGCATTTTCAACTTGGGAAGTCTCTTCACAAAATGGTAATTTTATTACTCCCTAACTCTTTTTAGTCTCTTTTTATCTTATTTCTTCACAAATGCATGTTGTTAACCTTTCAAATTTGTGCAATTTCTTAAAGTTATTGTTTGTTTGATTTGATCATTTGTTTGAATTGTGCATTTGTTGTTTTGATAGCCATTTTCACTTGGAAAGCTCACTTTTGTAATGAAAATGGCTATGAAAGCAATAAATGCACAATTTGTATTGTAGCTTGATTCAAAGTTTCCTTCTATTAGCTCAAATTTGTATTGTAGCTTGATTCAATGCATGATTTGAATTCTATACTTTGATTATGGAGTTAGCTAGATTCTTTTTATTTTCTTATTTAAGTTGAGTTATATATGTGACTAGATTTTACTTTATTCAAAAAAAATTGTAAGTTAAGTTTCTCCTAGTTGACTAGATTTCTAACATGGCTATGGATAAGTCGTGGATGTTTAAGGATCGGATGTCACCGGAATACGGTTTAGGAGTTGAGATATTTATAAGCAATGCAATAAGACATTCAAAAGGTTTAAATGTCGTTTGTTGTCCATGTTTGAAATGCGGGAACGCCAAGTACCAAAGTGTGAATGTTATCAGAGACCATTTATTTTTTCATGGGATCGATCAAAGTTATAATACATGAATTTGGCATGGAGAATCAGTATCGAGGACAAGAAAAATGGAAAGTGTTCCAATAGATGATGAAAATTTGGATGACCTACATGACCCAATAGAGATGTTTGAGGCGCACAAAATTACTTTAACGAAAATTCCCCTATATTTGAGGAAGCTTTAGAGGATGCCAAGAAACCATTATACCCTAATTGTAAAGATTTTACCAAGATATCAGTGTTGATTAAACTTTTTAATTTGAAAGCAAAGCATGGATGAAGCGATAAAAGCTTCTCAGAGCTATTACAATTTTTTATGGCTTTTATTGCCTACTCCTAATGAAATTATGATATCTACCTATTATGCGAAAAGATACCTAGGTACCTTAGGAATGAAGTATGAAAAGATCCATGCATGCATCAATGATTGTTGTTTGTATCGAAAAGAACTTGTCGATGCAGAACTGTGACCTACATGTGGAACATCGAGATACAAGGTTAAGAAGAATATGAAAGAAGGAGTGAAAAATATTCCAGCAAAAGTCATGTGGTATTTCTCTCCTATTCCAAGATTTGAACGCATGTTTCGAAGTAAAGAAACTTCAAAATTATTGACGTGGCATGCGACGGACCGCGAGGTTGATGAGTGTATACGACATTCAGCCGACACACTGTCTTGGAAACAAATTGACGAAAGGTGGCTTGATTTTAGTTTAGAAACAAGGAACCGTCGTCTAGCCCTATCAACAGATGAAGTTAATCTCCACAGTGACCAAAGTGCTAGATATAGTTGTTGTCCAGTTATGCTGGTGACTTACAATCTACCTCAGTGGTTATGCATGAAGCGTAAGTTCTTGATGCTAACTTCATTAATCTCAAGACCTAAACAACCTGGAAATGACATAGATGTCTATTTAAGTCCATTAGTCGACGATTTGAAAATGTTATAGAACATGGGCATTGAATGTTTTGACGCACATCGAAAAGAACGCTTCACCTTGAAAGTTATTTTGTTGTGGACCATTAATGATTTTCCAGCATATGGTAACCTATGTGGGAGTACGATAAAAGGTTATAAAGCATGTCCGATTTGTGCAGAGAAAACATCATCAATTTTTTTACCCATAGGAGGGAAGAATGTATTTCTTGGACATCGAAAATATCTACCAATGGGGCACACATTTAGAAGACAAAAAAAAGCATTCAATGGAGAACAAGAATTTGGAGTCGCCCCTAAACTGTTAAGTGGTGAAGAGATTCTGACACAATTAAATAGTCTTCAATTTACATATGACAAGGGATCACAACAGCGCCCTACAGACTTTTATTGGAAGAAAAAATCAATCTTTTTCGAATTGGAGTATTGGAAACATTTTCACGTGCGTCATTGTTTAGATGTCATGCACATTGAGAAGAACGTGTGTTCCAATATTATAGGGACCCTACTTGACATTCCTTACAAAACAAAAGATGGAATAAAAACTCGTGAAGACTTGGCTAAATTAAGACCTGGGTTAGCCCAAATTAAGAAGGGGGACAAAAAGACATTCTTGCCTCCAACATGTTACACACTATCGAGAAAAGAGAAGATGAGTGTGTAAGAGCGTATATGAAGTTAAAGTGCCTGAAGGTTATCATCCAACATAAGCAAATTAGTGTCGCTTACTGATTTAAAACTGTACGGGCTTAAATCGCATGACCATCACATTTTGATGCAACAATTGCTACCTATAGCCATTCGTGGTGTTTTGCTAAACATGTTAGATATGCGATCATTCGCCTGTGTTTCTTCTTCAAAGCTATATGTAGTAAGTAGATCGATTCATCAAAGTTGAAGGGCTTGCAAGATGATGTAGTTGTCACTTTATGTCTATTAGAGAAGTATTTTCCACCAGCTTTTTTCACAATCATGGTTCACCTTATGGTGCATCTTGTAAAGGAGATTGAATTTTGTGGTCCAGTTTATTTGAGGTGAATGTATCCTTTTGAAAGGTACATGGAAGTTTTGAAAGGTTATGTTCGTAATAGAATTTTTCTAGAGGGATGCATAGGTGAAAATTACATATTAGAAGAGTCGATAGAGTTTTGTTCTGAATTTTTGCAAGGAGTTGAATATGTGGGGTTGCAATCTTCGAACAAAATAAAGGATTCAAATATCGATCGACCATTATCTGTCGCCTTTTATAAAACACCAACTAAAGATAAGATGGATGACGCTCATATGTATGGACTTCATAATGTTGATGAAGTGCTTCCATACGTAGATCAACACATGGAAATGTTGTGTAAAGTGAAATTTGGAGAACGAAACCTAGAAAAAATACTACAAAAAGTATAAAATGATCAATGAACGAAACAAAAAGAAGTTTTGTTAAGTACCATAAGACGACACGATTGGAAGAGAAACAAGAGAAAACTATGGAGATGAAGACAAAAATAAAACAAAGAAAGAATAAAGCATATAAGAAGATTTGCTTTAGAACGAAAACTGAATTGCCCACTTTAGGCACAAGCCTTATGACTTTGTTATTTGTTTCACCCAAAAATATCTCATATCAATGGAAATGGTTGTCATCACACTTATATACTCCCATGATCTTCCCTTCATCCTCTCCACGAACAATGTTCCATCGAGCCTTTCCATTAGCTCATCTTCTATGTTCAACACTTAAAGATTCAACCCCTCCCTTCGAACAATGACCTTCCCTCCCCTAAAAAACTCATTGATTCTTCAATTAACCCTTATTCCAAATACATTAAAATTACATTTAAGTTTATTCCAACAAAAACTCCTCCATAAACTTAAATGCTCTTGCCAATCATCTTCTTGAATTTCTCGAACAATACTTTTGGCAATGATTTTGCAAAAATATCTGCAATTTAATCTTGACTCGCAACATACTTTGTGAAAATATCTGCAATTAGAAGGAAAATGATTTTTGGGGAGAATTAATAGTATTTGGAATGAGGAGTTCAGAAAATAACCTTGGTATGTATCTTTCTTCCACCACCGCCCTCACAGAGCAATCACGAGAAAATAGTCTTTATTATTATATATAGTGTTTAATGAATGTCACAACATACTTTTGGCAATGGCTCACGATTTTAATTAATCAGTGTAATAAATAATCTTTATTATTATATATATAGTGTTTAATGAATGTCACAAACATTCTTCAATTATAATAATCTTAAATTAAAGTTAGAGATAGTCTTTAATTAATGCAACAAATAATTTTTTATCAAGAGACGGTAAATGACAAAAAATGTCTAAAATTTGCATATAAATCAAATAATTCTAAAAAATATCATAATTAAAATAGACCACCAAAAAGTTTGACATTGACCTTGACCCCGAATAAATAGAGAAAAGTCTTGGAGAACTTGGTAATATCACTGTCGTGAAACCTGTTTCAAACTGTTCAAACTATAAATAGACTTATTCAGATGGAAAAAACAATCTATTACTTGAAGTAGTCGTAGCAATGGGCTTATACTCCAAAGGTAGATCCTCATCCAATTTACCAAGGCATTGTTCACATCTAATTTGAGAAATCGGAGTTTCGCTCTCCTATACTCGGGGCACCACTGGCCCATCCCTAGACTGTGGCACCGGGATACTTCGAAGAGTAATCGAACGGTGTTCACATCTAATAGATACCAAAAACAAATTCTTTCAAATATTCTTTTAATTTTTTTTCTTAATCACGAAAGAGTATTCGAAGGAATCCTTCCTTTTTTGGTTTTCCATATGAGTCAATGCTTACATTAAAATACCATATTATATGATGCGAAAATGAGCATAGAGGTATGGTATTAAAAATCTGATTCCAATCAAAAGGATTGGTGACAATTATTTTTATTATTTTATGGTAATCCAGTTCAACATCTTAGTCAGGATCGATCATAGAAATCGATATTTGGCTTTCATTTAGTTGGGAGCAATAATACACTTTATATAGCCTTTGTGATCTCTCGATTTTTTATTTATTTATTTTTTTTTTTGGAAAAAATAGAACTTCTTTTGTTTGTTTGTTTTTTCCTATCAATAGACTCTAATACACGATGGAATTCTTTATTCTTAGAATTTAGTTCAAGACTAGAAGCTTGAATCTATTGCCAAAATATGGAAGACAAAGTCAAACAAGAAACAAAGAAATTCGAATATATTTGTCTGAATGTTGTAGTTGTTGAAATTAATCCGAGTGGTTGAGTGTTGGTAAGATCTTCACCATTGTTTTCGATAATAATAATCAGTTTTAGATATTTCATGTTTTAAGATTTTCTTTTCTTGTCTATTTAAAGTAATCATTATTTTAAAAATATTTCATCCACGGTGCAATTTCAATATTGATTGAAATTATATGTAACTAAAAGAGTTCACAAAAAAAATCTAAAACCGATCCGACCGCTAAAAATCGATTGAACCAACGGTCAATTTTATAAAACAATTGGTTTGTATCGGTTTCATCATATAGAAAACCAATTGTGCGGTCATTAGAGTGGTTGGCAAATATTTTTCCAATCGACCGACCGACCGAAAAATTATATGTGTGTGACACTGCACTTGTAGTGTATGTTTGTTTTTTGGACACTTCTCAAAAACACTCATGCTTTTTTTTTGTAGTAAATAACTATGGTTAACCCTTCTTAAACTCTTTTTCGACGCTTTTATCAAATATCACATTAAATTTTATTAAACTTTATATGAAATTTACCATTCAACCACTATTAACCTAAATCTCTAAACAAGTAGTTAATTAATCCACTGTGATTAACTTCAATTCCTAAATGAATAGTTAATCACGTCAAACTACTATTAATCACTTCATTTTCTTCCGCTCCATTTTTTTTTATAAAATAATAATAATAATAATAATAAACACACCCGTAATGTATATTACATAATTATAATCATACTATTATTTTATTATTTGTTTTTTAAGTAACACGTTTTTCAAACATCAATATTGTTTTTTTAATAAAATATAATAACTACTTCTCTTTTCCTTTTTGGTAGTTTTGTTCCTTTCTTCTTTTTTCTTTTTGGTAGTTTTGTTCCTTTCTTCTTTTTTCTTCCATTGCCTTTCCTTTTCATATCTTTTTGTCTGTTTTTTTTCCCTATGTTTTTAGTATAAATTGGGGATCAGTTACCCTATAGAGATGTTACCATTGTTTTTAAATAAAGGAGATCAAAATATCAATTTTTAAGATCGGTAGTATTAAACTTGATTACTATCAAATAATAAAATTAACATAACAACAATCCTTTAGTTTTTCTTCTTCTTTCTTCTTTGACTTTTCTATACATTTTTTTTTCACAAACATCTCTTCATCTTCTATTTTCTTTTCCATCAACACCAAAATACATGAAAACCGATGAACCTACATGTAGGTGGGTCGATTTCTCCATTAACACCAAAATCACCGAAACCCGATCAATGTTAACTGACTTGTCAGTTGTCGACGAAAATCTTGAAAGAAAGAAAATATTGATCGACCGATGAACACCTTTATCTGGTGTACTAATTGAAGATTGTTCATAATAGTGATTGGTGTGTGTTTTCTCGCATTGATTGAAGAATATATGTGCATTGATTGAAAACTATTGTAAAAACAGATTGAAGCCATCAAAATATCATCTTTTGATGCATTACCCTTTTTATACACCTTAGTGATGAATTATTAATTGTTGTTAATTTTTTATAATTATTTGCTGATCGTGGCCAGCCATTAAACCGATAGAGTTGTGTTAAAAAAAAATCAATCAAAAATAGAAACCATAGAATTGCTAGTTTATCATTTTTTTTTTTTTGAGTACATAGCCGGAAGGGGAACAACAAACCCTACATAGAGGGCATAACTACTCTCAAATAATATGAGAGCCAAATACCGAGACAAGATAACCAACTGCACCACCGACCTCTGGCTAGTTTATCATTTTAACAAGGTCATTAAGTGTATATTAATATCGCTTGAGCTACTGTTCTTCTTAACTTTTTAATTAAAGTCTTGCCTTTGCTATCATAATTAATTTCTATACATTGATTTATTTCAATTGGAAAGATAATGAAACCTTTTGAGAAAGAGACATATAAATTATGTTAGCTTTAGAAAAGTACTCAATGGCCAAACTTTGTGTCCCTTCCATCAATTCTACTAAAAAAATAATAAAGGATACGAATCTTACAAAATCTAATAACAAAATCTTGACAATATTTAATAGTATTTAAATACTATATATAAAATATAATATTTATATTTATAATTTTGAACAATTTCCCCCCTTAAGTTGGAACATGTAAATTAAAATATAGTTGTTTTCCATCCAGACGATTAATTCACAAGTAGCAACAACGATTGCATGATATTCAACTTCAACAGATGAACAAGTTTTATTTACATATTTCTCTATTTTCCATGAGACAGAAGAACCAAGGAAAATCATATATGTAGACAACGAACGACGAATTAATGTTCAAGCTGCCCAATCACTATCACAAAAAATGGTCAAGCTCATCTTCCTTTAGAAGGTAATAAAATACCTTGACCTAAAGAACCTACAATTAAGGTAATTAATACTCTTAGGCCTACATCCGAATGTCATTCAAAATGTGAGTAGAACTCGACTCTTTTTAGCCATAATATCTCAATAATTGGGATAAGTTAGATAGAGTTGTATACTGGCCGAGGCGGGGCCACAAAATGAATTTTCGTTCTTGTCCCCACAACTAAAATCTTTCCCACGAAATTCATCCCTTTTTTATTTTTTATTTTTATTTTTTTAATCTTAATTTTTTACGAGTACTTAATAATATTTCATATAGTTGATTTTTCATTAAAAATATACTTAATTTTGAATTAGATAGTAATTATTAAAAAAAAATTGAATTAATATTTATATGAACAAAAAATTATATATAAAGATTAAATTGATAAAAAAAGGAGAAAATTAATAATCATAAAAACTTTCCTTCCCTCTGGCTCCTCATTGTTCGCCTAAACAAAGATTCACTAACTTCTTTTAAGTCGATTGCGGGCCCGCAGGGATAATAGACATATCTAAGGTTGCCCCATATCAAAATTGTTTTGTCGTACAAAATGTATACCTGGATCCAATCAGTGATCTCATGAATTTCATTTATTATCAAGTAATATATTGCACGTCCTTGGGAGGGAAACAAGTAAATTTGGTTAAATTATAAATCTATAAACCTTCCATTCTTTTGTTTTTCTTTTTTTTTGTTTTGTTTTATATTTCGATGTGCATCCTAAAGAAAATTCATGAAATCACATATTTCATGCTCAATACAAAATGGAAGGATGCTCACTTTGTGAAAATTAAGAGGCGCAAAGATTTGGTGCCAATGCTAGATTGTTGAGCTCTAACAAGGCGCACAAGCATTTGAGAAAGCTACAAGGACGCATGCTTCTTTGATTACCTATTTCCTTTGATCTATATGAGTAGTATAAAACATACTTTTTAACTCAAGATATCTGAATACTAGGAAATGTGATCTTTCACCTTATTGATAAGATACTATTTTCTTGTTTATGCATCAACTTTGATATAAATGCTCAATATACCTAATATAGTATAATTTTCTTAGCTATAAAAGTAGTACCAAGTTGGTTGGAACTTGGAGAAGTGTAATTCTAGATTTTTTGTTAGATCATTGATGCTGAAGAAGACATTGAATGCGGACGCGAAAAGGTCCCCGAAGCTACCGAAGTTTACTTGGAGAAGGTGTAAAATTCTTCGAAGCAATGAAAGCTGAGTTAGATCTCGTAGTTTGTATAACATAAGAGATCCTACAGCATGACATAGTAAGTAAAAATCGAAATCATTATTTTTCTTTAGCATTCAAATTAATTATAGCTATTGCATGAATGATGAAATCATTATCGTTCAAAACTTCTTTTTATTGTGTGATATATTTATTTATTTGGCTTCCTTATATACATTAACATGTTATATATTGTTCTTACCTAGTTGGAGATAATTGCCTTTATTTGATTTCTGGATCTGTTGGTTGTAATTTTCTTAGGGCCTTTTTATGAGTTTTTGCAGGCCTGAATCGAATGTTGAAAATCTTAAGCCCATTGAACTTGGCATTAGCTATGCTCCTTGCTTTCAACAATTTCTTAATGGTTATGAAATCTAATTTCCAAATGGACGATGTTGACAAAGTCACTCGCAGAGTAAGGTGCAGTCAAACTAAGTGTTGCATTGAAGATATTTGTTACAATTCTTAGCTAGGAAACTTAGGTATTTTCTACTCTTTTTTTTATAATTATGTTTTGTTGCTTCTCTTTGTTGAGTTCTTGATTTAGTTTTTGGGATCAGGATTTCTTATGAATTCATTAATGTGTATATTGCTGATATGATCAATGAACAACCATGATTTCTAATTCAAAGTTTTATTATTACATTTTGTAGGCACTTAATTAGTTTAAGGTGATCGTTTGCATCTACAATTATCTTTAAGTTGTCAAAATATTTAATTTCTTTTTCTTTTTTTTTTTGCTTTATGAAATATTAATTATAATTTACAAATTTTATATATTTTTTACTTTGTACAAGACTTTATTTGAATTCAGATTAATAAAGTAAAATTTTCATCTATGTAGATTGTGACATTATTCTAGAAAAATGCATAATCATTTAAAGTTTAAATATTACCATTTTTTCATTGATAGAGTTTAATATAATTTAAATAATGTCAGGTTATTTCTTCTATGATAATTTTAAACTATCAAGAATTAGAAAATATGAGAACTATAACTATCATGAAATGTGAATTTATGACAGTTTAGGATTTATTTTTATTTGGAAAAATAACTCTACTTTATGACATTCATAAACTATCATGATATCAAAAGTTAAAATTGCAAGAATAGCATAATCTATGAAAATTATAAAATGTCATAAATATCAGTGATTCATGACAATTTTTAGCTGTCATGATATTTTTTTTATGAAAATTTTATAATCGTCATAAACTATATTTTATGACATTGTTCTTATATGTCATAAAAAGTTTATTATGATAGAGGATACTATGACAAAGAAATATTTTTAGCATATATCTATCATAATAAGTCAATTATGACAATTTAAAATTGGAAACATTCCATACATCACTCTAATGGACAACAAAACACAACTAAAAGCCCACACATCACTCGAAAAGAGTGGAATGCACATGAGAACTCACTCTGATTTACTGAACTTTCATACAAAAGATAAGAATGCAAAAGGAGTAGAAACATAGCTACTTACCTTTAAGTAGGGATGGAAACTTAATTAGTACACATCACCTAATACTCCCAGCTTCAAGCTCCAAGAATCTGCAGATGATCCATCACTAAAAATTGGCAAAATCGACATGAATAAAACAACTTTTTTTGCATCCCAAAAGATCATATGTTTACATCCCAAAAGTCATATGAGTATTTTTAATGAAACTTTAAAATATTTTAGGTTTAATTAAAGGTACAATAATAAAATAAAGAATAAATTCTTAGCAGTTAGCATCACCTTCTTTGGTTATACCCTGTTCAAAAAAGTATCGTCTCCAATTTCCACCCATTTTCAAAGAAGAAAAAAATAGAGAGAAATAAAAAGAAAAGGAAAAAAAGGGTCATTTTGAAGTTGAAAAGAGTATATATATATATATACCTCTCAAGACATGGTTTCTTCCACTGCAAATTCCCATCTCTAAAATTGATATATTATTCCTTCAACCCTTCTCTCATGGAGAAAGACAACAAATCTCCCACCCCCATCATCAATAATATTCCCAAGAAACTCCCTGATCACCGGATCGTTGTCCCCGACAGCCCGAAAAAGCTCCTCGGGGGCGGATGGAAGGCTGCCATCTTCATCATATGTACAATAACTCTCTCTCTACTCTTTCAAATTTTAAAATTTCGCTCCAAAATACAAAAAATTGCAAGCTAATATAACGTCATCTCAAAACCAATTAGTAACGAGCGAAACATGTTAAAAGAATAATGTGGATTGATTTTCATTCTTGATAAAAAAAATTAGGCGTAGAGATTGGGGAGCAGTTCGTGTTCATCGGCGTGTCGAGCAATCTGATGATGTACCTCACCACGTCGTTGATTTTTCTCATTTATGCACATCAAATGACTTTTTTACAAAGACTTTGTAACTAACTTAAAGATTAATTTCAAGTTTGCATATGATCATTCTACGTGTAACATTGATCAATACTTTTAGCTTAGTTGTATACAAACTCTTTCCATAAGATGTTCCCACTTGCGTGTCTCTACGTGACAACTTGAATCAAGTCATTTTCAACCCATACAAAGTGAAGCGTATTAGCTTTTTGCAACTCATTTTAATTCTTCTTTTTTAAAAAAGAACGAAAAAGATGAATAAAAAATGATTTTTTTCATGTGAAATTTAAAAAATATATATATATATATAAAGAAAGAAAAAAACGTAAAAAATATTGTAAAAGGATGTTAAAAATAATTATAACACCCTTAGAAAAATGTAGAACTCAAATTATTTGGTTGGATCTTATATTGAATACAATAACAAAGTCCATCCAACTCACAAAAAAACCCTTAATTCCCCATTGTTTACTAAGATATGACACAGATTATTGAATTGCAAATAGAATAAAATAAAATAAAATAGGCAAGTCAGATGCAATTAAATATATATATAATTGTGTTCTGCATGATTACAAACTATTATTTTAGACTACTTGAACATAATATAATATATTGTTTGTGACATAATGATCCAAACATTATTTACTTTCATTTTATTTGACTCGATAAAAAATTCAATGATTACGTATAGTCTCTGCATAAATAAAAATAAATAAATGTGCTCAATCTAAAATTTTATTTCTTTTTTTAGAAATAGGATACTCAAGATTTATTAACAAGAGAGAAAAAGGGAGAGAGAAAATTTAGTCTCAAAAGATTTATACATAAAGTTTTGTCGGATGCAACAATGGTACTAATAAAATAATGCATTCAAAGTGATTTTCTTCCATGTTGAATGTTCTAGCATTTCTTTCCTTTCAAAGCCACTAAAGGCCTTTGAAGTTTGCAAGAAGCTCCAACTGGTGCGAGTTTGCTTTGTAACAAAAACACTCAAACAAAAAATGTTCCACAGAAGAGAAATTATAAAAACTATTCATCCAATTAGCTGACAGCTTCTTCTATAATATTGTAGCAAAGACACAATGAATAAAAATATTCTCACTATTCTCCGCCGATCTCTAAAAAACAACAAGATGGACTTAAAGCCATCCTCAGGTTATGTCTCTAAAGGATCTCATAAGTATTAACTTCTCTATGGAATAAAATCCATACAAAACATTTTACCTTCTTTTCAATGGAATTGGACCAAAACATTGAATTTGGCTTGTTTGCAGTATCCATATTGATATTCCCCAAAATCATTTTAAATGACTTTACAATAAAGCAGGCAGTATGTTCAAACTTGGGCATGGAATTAAATATATCTAACTCTCAAATATATTTCCAAAGAGGCAAGTCAGATGGAAGATCTTCTCATGCTCAAAAAGAGTATGCCTTGGAAAAAAATTCCAAAATCTGAAGCTACATGAATTTTCATATTTTACTTAGATTTTATTTCAGGTAAGTTAGAAGAGTTTTAAATTATCGGAGTACACCTAATGGCCAAGAGGTTTTAGGTTCAAATCTCTTATCCTTCAATTATTATAATTTTTTTATAAAAAAAATTTTTTTGCCCATTTTTCAATTAATTAATTAAGAAAAGTTTTAATATGAAAATAAAAGTATTAATTCAGCAAAATCAAATGTATTTTTTCTAATGAGGTTATAAATTTAAATCATATTTCTCTAAAGGTAACTATATATTTTTATAAAGGACTGTAATATTATAAGATATAGAAATTAATATTTGAGAGTTAGAGATTTAAATTCAAGGTTTATTGGTAGTCTTAAATTATTTTACAATTTTACTATTAAAAAAAATTTACAATTTTTATTTTCATAATATTATTGAAAGTAGTAATTATAATTAAAATAAATATTTAAATACTTTGAGAATTGAAATGATAAAATCTTTATATTTCAACCTTTTACATTTTAAATTATTATTGATAAATTTTAAATTAAGTTACAAATATATATTTTATTAAAAAAGATGTTACAAATATATTATTCACAGTCTATTATTGTCTACTTGTGTGTTGAAGAAGGTAGTAATTTTTTAGTTTTTTTTATTATTTTAATATTTTTTTTTATTTCAGTTGTACAACATTTAGAATGTTGGATTTAAATCAATACCTTTTGATTATTAGATAGATATACACTAATGTTACCTACTCTTGTTGGCTTTTATTTTGTTATTTGTATGGTGTTACTTTATGTGCTCCTTCGATATTTAATTTTGAATTTTATTTAGTGTGGTTATGAATGTAAGATTGTTTAATATGTGAGTTATTTTTATTTTTTATTTTTAGAAATTAGTGTTTAAGTTTAAATTAGCTGTTTTTAATTACTTATTGTATTCCAATTTTTATTTTGGTATTTCAAAATTAAATGAAAAATAGTTGTAAGACATAAGATTACATGATTTCTTATTCAATAAAGGGAACAAAAAGTTCTTACAGTTTCTTATCTTTACTAAACCTTTTTTCCTTACAAATATATTTTAACACAAATTTTAAATTAAGCAACAATACACTATTATATACAAGTACAAAAAAAAACTAATACATCTAAGAAAAAACACACACACAATAAATTTGCCAAACATTTTTAACTTCAACAAAGTAAACAAACTAATCGAGAGTGAGTGGCGCAGTTGGTTATCTTGTCTGGTGTTAATCCATTTCAACTCCACGAGCACGAGTTCGAGTCTGAAAATCAATATTTGTCTTGTGCCCTCAATGTAGGGTTTGATTGTTAACCTCCCCATTTATTTCCCTCACATAGTATTCATTATTAAACGGGGCCTAAACTTTATGCTTCGTTTTGCGATGGTATTTTATTTTAATTTTTCTTCTTGGTGCCCTAAATCTAACTTGTACATAAACTAACGTGTGGATTCCATTATCATGAATTGGCAAGCATTTTGTAGTTCTTCTTGAGCCGTTGTTTTAGGTTTCGTATGCTTCTGGCTTACCTTTGCTTGTTGAGATATTGAGCACACTTTAACAAAACATAATAGTCGAGCTTCATTCATTATTTTCAATTTTAAGCATACACATACTTAAAGAAACGCAATCATAAGTAATACATAAACACGAATCCAAACACGATAGATAATTAAGAAACACAACGTAACCAACCATACAAATCAAACTTGAAGCTCGAATTGAAGACAAAAGACTCTTATTTAAGGTGAGATTCAATGTCTTTGGTGAGAGTTTTCATGAGATCAAGGTACTTGTAAGGATAAGGAGATCCATCATCAAGTTTCTCAAATTCTAAGGTCATAATTATCGAGCTATGTTCGGGACCCTTCGGCGCAATTCGAATACTTGGCTTGAAGCTTTTGTAGTGATCGAACACATCTCCTTCCAATCCAACCAAAGTTACTACAAGCTTCTCGTCATCGTAATCCACTTGCTCTTTGAAAACCTCAGCCTTGCCATCTTAACAAGTTAGAACATTTATTAAATCAAAATTGGTATTTGGTCAGAGATCTAGTTTGAGATTAATGAATCTAAAAGATACATCATCTTAATGGGCATGTTAATGAATCAAACACTAGAAAGCTAAGAATTATACTCATCAGACTACTTTACTTATTATTAATTGGTTTTGAAATGAAATTTTATACTATCTAACATCATATATCAGACCAAGTCTAATTAAAATGAAATTTAGATTTGATTGAAGATTGATGAACATAAAAGATAAATCGTCAGTATGTTGAGGATCTCATATTGAAAAAATAAGGGTAACTTGGATGAAATCTCATAAAACGAAAAGAAGTTAGAAAGTAATTGTGGTCGATTTCATAGTCTTGAACATTTATACATACCAATGGTGTAATTCCAAATTTTGATGGAGCCATGGCCATGGCTGTCCCAGTCCCCTTCATGAACTTCAACATTTTGGAAGATTTTTGGGGAAATATTGGGAAGATGGAAAATAGTTTCTTTGAAAATTTTGTAATATTTTTCTGCAGGAGCATTTATTTCTAATTCACTCACAAATTTTCCACAAAGAGACATTGTTCACAACTCTAGAATTGATTGTTTTGCACAACACTATGATCTCCAATGCTTTCATCTTTTAATGCTTACCCTTTTTATACACCTTATTGATGAATTATTTGTTGTTATAATTGTATTTTATAATTGTTGCAGGTTTTTTTGCTGATATTGGGGCAAGTATTTTATAATTATTGTTGTAATCGACAAAGTTGCGCGTTTCTTATATATTAAAATCGAAGTCAACCTTTCTATTTATTGATTTATATCAATTTGAAAGGATTTGGAAAATTTTAAGAGAGAGACTTTAATTATTGAAAAATAATGATTTAAAAGAGATGAGTGATTTTGAGAGAGAAAATTTAGAGAATATATTAAATAATAATAATGTTGCGCGGAGAAAGAAAAAAAAACTCATTCCAAATATAGTTCTCCCGTTTATGATATATAACTGATGACAACTATTTCCATTAATTAGTTTAAGGTCTTTTTGGGTGAAACAAAAAATAAAGGCACGGGAGTATAAGTCAAAGGTGGACATTAAGATATCAATGTGGAGATATGCATAGGGTTGTAATCCTTATCAATTGGTATCATAGTCAAACCTCTAACTTTGCCATGTTAGTAAATCGTTTAGATGCAGGATAAAAACATTAGGAGCCAAAAGACAAAAAATTGTGATAGCTCAATTAAACTGGCGATATACTCTTAAGAGAGAAGAGAAGAGAAGTTTGATTTGGATATGAGTTAGAAAAATTGACTGGCAGTGTACTCAGAAGAAGAGGAGTTGGTTTGAATATCATCTAGACAAATTGACTATTTGAGGGGAGACTCGATCTTTATTCGATGAGAGGATTAAAATCCTCATGTGGCAAACCCAGTAGATGAGCTCATGAAGACGTTTGGTGGAACTTTGTTTAAGCGGGAGGATTGATGAAATGTAAACAAAGTTGTCCCACATTTGTTAGATGAGGAGAAGATCATGGGTACATAAATGATGACAGTCATCTCAATTAGTTTGATATCTTTTGAGTGAAACAAAAATAAAGTCGTAAGAGTGTATGCCCAAAATAAACAAAATATCATATTAATGTGGAAATATGCAAAAGGCTCTTATCCTTATCAACTTAGATTAGGTACACATACTTATTATTGAATCACTTTATATTTTTGTAAGATAGAGAATGATAGAAAGATTCACATGCCCATTTAAAAATTGTTGAATCACCTCTAGTTGGTTATTGTGACTCAGAAATTTATATTAGAGAATTTATGTATTTAACTTTTTATCCTAGGTTAAATGTTTTGCCTGGTGTAATTTTGCATTCTAGTTAGAGTTTTTTATGACCCAAATTTTAACACCCTATTTAAGCATCATTATGGATGAGTTTTTTCTTTGCTTGTATTTTTCATTGCCTAAGAAGTTAGATAAATTTGTTATGTCTCCCTTTAGACTTTTTTTTTTTAATTTGGTTAAATGAGAGGGTGTTAAGGTAATTATGGGTAATAATCAACATTGTGAAGTCAAAGGAATTTGTTCAGTTTAGCTGAATTTGGATGATGGGACCACTTATGTTCTATCATAATTTAGATATGTCTCAGAATTGAGATGGAATTTGATATCCTTTTTTTTTATAGAACAAGGGTAACGACGCCCGTTCCTAGTTTAGGCATTGGAGATATCGAAGAAGTAATGTCATAGGTGAGTCTCGAACCAAGGATCTTGAAGGGAACATACCTTCAAAACCCAAGTCTCCAATCACTGTGCCACCCCTTGGAGACAAATTTGATATCCTTAAGTTCTTTGGATAAGGCAGATTGTACATTCGAGTCGAGTAATGGATTATTATTATTAGTTAAAGAAATGGAAGAGCAATACTTTTAGCCAATACACTTAATTGTTGAACAGAAGAATAGAGAGTAAGAAAAGTACTCCTTTATTTCACACAATGAATGAAATGATCTTCCACTTCTCCTACATATACTTCACGTAGAGTAAATATAAAGGAAAGTAATACACATGGAATGTTGTATAAATTTGTACATACAAATGAAGAAATCGTGGAATAACATACCATAAATGGAGGCTTGAATGGTGGATCTGGAGTGAGTCTTTAATGGTTGATTTTATACCAAAAGGTGGAGGCTTTAATGGTGGATCTAGAATGGTGAATTATTTGACTTTTCCATTTGCACCCAAATGAAATCAAATGCTCTTTTTCTGCAAGGATGGAAAGTTCAATCTCATTTCAATTTTTCTGCACGATAATGACTTCTACTAGTTGGCTAGATTGGTACATGAGTCAGATGTTGAGCTGGTGGATTTGATTTGCTCATATTGACACTTTTGGGCTTGGGTAGATTTATTCTTGATTGAATATTGGTATTGGGCTGGACTGATGTGGTTGAGTTAGGCTGCACTTGTTTGTATTCTTTTATATTAGTCACTAAAAATAATCCTATCAAATTAACTAGAAATTGGCAAATGGTATGTAAGTGCTTTTAGGTAGTGCTATTGTTGGTAAAGTTAAATATGAACCTTTAGAAATTATGTTTTGTGAACCTTTGTGATTTCGGTTTTGTGAGCATTGTATTCAGAATAATTCCTCTTTTTTTTAGTACAAGTTGGGGGAAGAGGATTACAAATACCGATTCTAAGGATCGAACTTGTGACCGTGGAGTGGAAATGGATTAACACATTCAGAATAATTCTTGTATACTTAGTTTTTCATATGGAAACAAAAGTTTGATAGAGTTTGGTCGCACATCCATTCTAATTTGTGGAATCCATCTAGGATCCAAATTTGTGGTGGTTTGAGAAATTTGTCTTTGGTATTTTATTATTTGGTTTCAAGGAAATTATGTGTCTATTTGTTTCCCTCATAGTTTTAGTCTTACTAACTGATTAGATATAGACAAAGATTGGTTCTAAATATCTACCATCCAGTTTTTTGAGAAAAAACATTCATTAGGTTATGTCTTATATAGTTGTGAATGTGGGTCTAACTCTGAAATTAGGATTGAAGGTTTGTTTGCCATTTGCAAGTGGCTTAACAGTTTGGGCAAACTTCGTTATAGGGGTAGGCTTGAGACAAAGATTTCACAGAAGAAGAGGTCATTAGTTACTCTTAGGTGTTTTCACCGACTGGTCATTTGATTGTTATTATAGCTTTCTTTATGAAATTTTGGATAAGGATTTCATACAGTCACTTGGTTCTGTTCAAGAGGGCTATCATCATTTAGTTTGATATTTACAAAATTTGGTTGATGATGATTTAGTTTAGATCTCTTGAATTTTTTTTTACATTTAGTCTGCTTCGATCAGTTATTCAGCGATTAGAAATTTGGTACATCAGCTGAATTGTAAATTTGAAATGAAGGATTTGAGGACTATATCTCAAGGTCCATTAATTAAATTTGTTGATTCTGATGATTCGGGTTGTGTAACCGATATGAATAGGAGAAATTTAACAAGTTATATGTTCATGCATTATGGTATTGAGATCAGTTGAAAATTGAATTTGAGGTCTGTTATTGTTCTTTATTCTATTGAGGTTGAACATTTTTTTTCGCTGAATCTGTTAAGATTAGTTTTGGTTAAGGGGTTGATTTTTGAAAGTTTGAATTTGTCTTACACTATTTTATGTTTTGTGATCCAATTTATAACATCCTATTTAAACATCATTATTGATGAGTTTTTCTTTGATAAAAATCATTAGAGATGTAGACCATTTAGTAACGTTTAGGGTTTGGGCATCATTCTTCCAAATCTTCCAATTTGTTTATGTTTTTTTGGGAAAAAGATACGATTTCATTCCAAAAGTATGCAATGAGCATGCAAAAACTACAAAAAAACCTTCCAATTTAGAGCAATGAAAGTTATGTTATAGTCTTTAAACATAGAAGATTTAGAGCACCAAGATGCCAAATTAACAATAATGGATTCCCAAATGATGTCGGGTGGCTTGTTGATGCAATTGCTTTCAAAAAGCCTTGCATTCCTTTCCTTCCAAATGTTCCACCAAGTTGCAGCATAGAAGAAGGCCGTCAGAATCTTCTGTTGAGAGTTAAGATTTGCATCCAAATTAAATTTCATGAAATCATCCACTAAGAGAGGGGATGCCAGCTGATATTGAGTGGGAAGCTTCAACAAGATTTGTTTAATGTAGCAGTAGTGGGAGAATAAATGCTCAATAGATTCATTATCTTTTTTACAAAGACCACACCAGCTTGGGCTCAATAAATAGTTAGGTCTTCTTCATTGCATAATATCAGCCGTGTTAAGCCCTTTATTATAAATATACCAAATAAAAACCTTTATATTTTCAAGAATGACAAACTTCCATAAAGTAGAGGAGAGAGGAGTTTCAATCATACCATGTTGGTCATTATCAAGAATATCTTTTAAAGAATTTACCGAGAAACTTTTGTTGTTGGTAGGGCTCCATAAGATGAGGTCTTCACCTGTATTAGTCAAAGGCGGCCATTGAGCCAAAACCTCCCTCCATCTGACAGATTCACGCTCCAACAAAGGCCGAAAAGGCCTAAATTCCAAATCAGTCGAAAGAGGATTTCAAGCTTCAGCAACCGTGATTAGTTTATTGGCAGTAAAAGCATAAAATCTTCGATGAGACAAGAATAGATGCCCATGTTCAGTCCAAGGGTGATACCAGAACATGGTTTTGTAACCATTGTTTACTTTCCACCTCATGTTAGGATACATGATATCCTTCATAGCTTTAATATGAAACCATGGTGAACACGCTACTATGGCGACACATTGAAGGGATGTCTCCAGGCAACTGAGAGGAGTATTTAGCATGAATCATTGTCCTCCATAACGAATCAACATCGGTAAACTATCGCTAATACCACTTGCCCAGCAAGGCCTGATTATGCGCATGAATATTCACTACAACATTTTAGGCTTTCTGCGACGGAACTTTTCGTCGCGAAAAGTGTTGTTTTCCGTCGTAAAAGCCTATCGCGACGGAAATATTTCCATCGCCAATTCTGTCGGGAAAAGCCCGTCGCGGTAGCCTATTACGATGGAAACATTGCTTCCGTCGGCCAAAATCCTCAATTCTGTCAGAGAAAAGGTTCCGTCGAGGTAGATATCTTTTCGTCACAGTAGGTCCTTTCGGCGATGGAAATTGGTTTCGTCATGGTAGGTATCTATCGCGACGGAACACTTCCGTCGTCTTAACATTTTAGTTTTTTTTTTTTTTTAATTTCTATACCTTTTAATTCTTTACCAAAATACTTGAATACAAAATAAATTTAATAACATTATCATTCAACTCAAAATTTCATACAAAGTTTAAATGTCAAGTGTTACTAATCCAATACAAACTAATTCAATACAAAAGTGTGTACAAATGTTACTAAAACCATAATTGAACACAAAGTATAAAGATCCATATACAAAGAAAATAACTAAATGTGAATGTAAGACATCGCCTCCCATGATCGCGATTATAGGTGACTACCTGAATCAAACAAAACAACTATATAAGTCTTTAGTTTACAAGGTTTCTAAACTAATATTAAGTCATTCTCAAGTACAAGTTACAAATTTAGAATCTTGAAATTCTATATACATTTCAAGAAAGATAATGACGTGTTTTGAATTATTCCCAAAAAGACTAAACTTGTTATAATACAAATAAAATATGGATTATAGCTATCTTTGCTGTTGGATAGCGACAAAAAAATAAATTACGTTATTTCACTAACATATTTATGAACATTGTAACTAAGCTTATAAAGGTTGGCACTATGAAAAAGTTTTCAAATGTACCTATTTTGACGTGTCATTGCTGACATTCATCTTCCTAAAAAACTCTGTCATCTATACTTCCATCTTGGCTTGCTGACATGTCAAACAAATGAAACAAACTAGATCTTAAAAACACATCACTTAAAGTCATTGACATAACTTTAATCAAAGTTATAATCCAAATCCAAATCCAAATCACACGTAACAAACATGAAACATAAAACAAATCAATAACCATAATCAAAGTTTAAAATATAAATACAAGTACAAATTTAAATTCAAATCAAAGATAAAACATAAAACAAACAATTTATTTACATAACTTTAAACTAAGTGTACATTAATTCAAATCCCTAATTTCTTTTTGTCCAAAACTAACACATATGTCATAACCCAAATTTAAGTATCAACTTTAAACCACTTACATAACTTTAAACTCAAATTCTTAATTTCTTTTGTCCAAAACTAACACATATGTCATAACTCAAATCCAAATATCAAGTTTAAACTAAGTGGCCAACTCAAATCCTTAATTTCATTTTGCCCAAAACTAACACATATGTAATAACCCAAATTTACGTGTCAACTTTAAACAACTTACATAACTTTAAACTAAATGTACAATTCAAATTCCTAATTTCCTTTTGCCCAAAACTAACACATGTTATAACTCAAATCCAAATGTTAACTTTAAACTAAGTGTTCAATTCAAATCCTTAATTTCTTTTTGCCCAAAACTAACACATATGTCATAACCCAAATTCAATAACTCATTTTATCTACAAAAAAACACAAACTTTGAAAGCACATGGTAATCCATAATTCTTTAAAAACACATAACCCATATTCCAAAACTCATATCCCATAACTCATAATTTCAAAACTCATGAATCCCCCTAATACCATTTTCTCCCAACACATTTCATTTCTTCATAATTTCAATAACTAACTTTCTCTAAAAAAATGACACACAAACTTTGAAAACACTTAACTCATAATACTTTGAAAAATACATAGCTCAATATTCCAAAACTCATACATAGCTCATCCATAATTTCAAAACTTATAACTCCTAATACCATTTTCTCCCAATACATTTCATTTCTACATAATTCCAATACCCCAAATTTCAACACACATACTCTAAACCAAATCCATAAACAAAATCAAACATAAACTCATATCCTTAACTCCAAAAATTAACTCTAAATACATAGAACTTTGTTTAAATAGATAAAAAAAAAACTTACAAGTGGGAGTGAAAGAGATGGACAACGAAAAAGGTGGCGGAGACGTCGACGGTCACTAGATACGAAAAGGGTGGCGATGGTGGTGTTCGGAGATGGAGAAGATGGTGGCGGTGACCGGAGACGACGAAGGTGGCGGCGGTGGTGAGTAGAAAGGAGGGGAAAGAGGAAAAATTTTGAAAAATAGGAATTTGGGGGTGTTTTGAAATGGGAAAATCGATGGTAATTGTATTTTTAAGGAGGCTACGCCGACGGAATTAAGTTCCGTCGCAAAAGGTAGTTTATCGCGATGGAACTCCATCGCGAAAGGTAGTCAAACGTGATGGAACTCCGTCGCAACAGGTAACCTACCGCGACGGAAAAATTTCCGTCGGCTTAGTTCGCATTTTTCCCCCCAAAACAAAAAAATGGGCGGGAAATGAAATTTTAGCCGACGAAAAATGGTGTTCTGTCAGCGAAACCCAAAGCAAAGCCGACGGAAGGTTTTTCCGTCTGCGTAGGTCACTTTTCGTGACGGAATTAAGCTCCGTCGCCAAAGGTTCTGTCGGGAAAAGTTATTTTTTTTTGTAGTGATTTTGAATACCTAAGCCACCTTTCTCCTTTGGGAGAGTGACCAAATTCCATCTGATTAAATTTGATCCCCTATTTTTGTCAATCCCTTTCTAAAAGAAGTTCCTCATTAAGCTCTCAATGGCCTTACAAACAGAGATAGGAGCTTTGAATACAAATAGATAATATGTGGGCAAGTTTTCAAGTACCGATTGAACCAAAGTGAGTTTTCCACCTTTAGAGAGAAAGGCATATTGCCAACTATAAATTTTTTTATTAATCTTTTCAATAATGGTATCCCAAAATGAAATATGTTTAGGATTTCTGCCCATAGGCATCGAAGAGGACTTACAACCCCATAAGTTAGCAAAAACCTCTAAGGAGCTAGAACTAATGTTTATGCCTGATAGAACTGATTTTCTAACGTTGATCATTAATCATGTTGATGCTTCAAAAGTACGAATGATAAGAAGTAGATTCTTCATTTTCTCTTCATCAGCCTTGGAGAAAAGAAGAATGTCATTAGCAAACAATAAGTGAGACACGTAGCACCCTTGTAAATGACACCCTTCAATGAGCCCTTTCTAATGAGCATCAACCAAAAGCCTCGAAGGATAATTCATGGCAATGACAAAAAGAAACGGGAAAAGTGGATCGCCCTGACGAATGCCCCTAAGAGTCTTGATTTTACCTCGAGTGCGACCATTAACAATGATAGACAGGAAAACAGTAGATATGCAAGCTTAAATCCAACCGATCCACTGCTTTTTGAAGCCCTTGAGCTTGAGCATCACTAGAATAAACTTCCAGTTAATCTTGTCAATAATGCTTTCTCAATATCAAGCTTTAGATCGAATAACATGCAAAATCCCCAATATAAAATATAATCTTGTCAAATTCTGATTTGTTTATGTGAATAATGGAAATTCGCTCTTTGGTTTGAAAGTGGATTAGGGATATTCCCAAACCAATATATATCTTGTCTCATCTTTCTCCATTTTCTCAAATATATTTTATCCTCTTTGATTTGTTAAACGCCACTGACTTTTTCTCAAATTAGTCCTCTATTTGCATTTGGAAAGACAGTATAAACTTGTAGTACGACAAAAAGAATAGAGAACAACAATTCATCTCTTCTTTAATCATGATGGAATAAGACGATTTTTGACGTTGGAGACTTATTAAATTAACATTCTTGTTATTCTTATTCATGCACATCACATGATGTTCTTACAAATTAAGAGTTTGCAAATAACTGATCAAATCTGCCTATAATAATCTTTTAATATTGTTTTCAATCTATAAATAGAGAGATAATACTATTAATTCAGTCTTATGCAAAATCTTTCTATTCGTACTCACATGGCTTGACTACTTTAATCGAAGTCATTTTCAACATTTATAAAGTGAGGTGTTTTAGAAGTATTACAAAGAAGAGACAGTGGCGCATTGATTTCATTGTTTGGTTCTAAATCAATTCAACACTACCGCCACAGGTTCGATTTCGAGAATCGGTATTTGTCTCCCCTCCCCCCCAATATGTACTAAAAAAAAGAACAAAAGAAGACAGAAAAAATTGAAAGAAAAAGCTATTAGAACTAATCAACACCCCTCAAAAAGTGTACAACTCCAACTATTCAATTAGACCTCATATTGATTATAATAACAAAGTCCATCCCCATACTCACAAAATCCCTCATGGTAATTTAGTGTATGGTAATCTAGATAAACAGAATTTTTGAACAACTTGGAATCAATATAGAACTCACAATAACAAAAGTCTGACATTCTTAAATTGCCTCAACTTATTCATATAATTTACACATTAAGTTAAATGAATAAAACTTTAAAAAATATTATTAATTTAAATATTTTATTTTTAAATAAATCTAACTAGTAAAAAAAACTAAAATAAATTTATTTTTTGACATTACAATAATTAAGGGTAGGAAAGTTCAAACCTAAGACCTTTAAGTCAATAAATATATATTGATGTTGTATTTGCTACTACTCTTAATGGTTGAAATTATATACTATAAATTATTAAGGTATGCATAATAATCCTAGACTAAAAAAGAATATATATATTTTTTTAAAGTTACAAAAACACTTGCAAAATATGAAAAAGAAAGTGATAAAATATTTTTTTAAAAATGGATGCCCCATAGATGGCCATCTTAAAAATTCACGTTGGAGAAAATCATTCAAATAGTTTTCAAACGAGCATTTTAGGATATCCGTACATTTGAAGATGTCTGAATATTTTGAAATAATTTTGATGTCCATTTTATAAAAATCTTGATTTACGGCAATCATCTATTGTTGACTAAGATATGGGCATAGATCATTGATTGTCAAAAAAAAATAATTTAATGATTAAATATATGTATTTTTTAATACAAATTAGGGAAAGGGAGATTACAATATCAATTCACAAAGATCAAACTCGTGACAGTGAAAATGGATTAACTCTAAACCAGATAACCAATCGCGCCACCGACTTATTCAGTCATAGATAAAAATAATTAAACGTGATCAACATTAAATTTTATTTCATATGAGTCAGATGTGTTTATTTTTCGGGAACATATAAACAAAGAGTTCATATAAAGGAGTTGAAGTTTATTAGAACACTCTCTAATTTAAAGTAACAGTAACAATATCACAATCAGATATACAATTTTTTTTATTTTTTTTGACGACCTCGGAATTAGTGAATTGTATTCTAAAAAAAAAAAATTTATAACTTTTAGAGACATAAGATTAGACTAGGCATAAGTTTATAAAAAAAAAATTTCTATTAAACATTATTTACAAGGAATTTGAACAAACAATTTATATACGATAACAAATTACACGGATTTAGCTTTCATATAAAAACAAATTACACAGATTTTACAAACCATATGCATCAAACTATGATCGAAAAGGCTGCCATACAATACATTATTGCATCACACAAATCATACAAATTTTATGGATCGTCAAAGTATAGTTGATTATGTCACCACAAATAAAATATTAAATGTCACACACGTTGGTGCATCACAAGAATCGCATAAATTTCATTAAACGTCAAATTTTTGTCGATCATGTCGCCGACCATAATATACCGCAAAATAAGATGTTGAACATGTACCCTATAGAACTCGCACACAAAATAAGCATGTGGTGATAATTTTGAGAAATACCTAACCTTCTTATATTCTTCCACGTAATGGTATTTATTTTCGACAATAGTTGAGCTTCATTCATTATTTTGACTTTTAAGCATTTCACATACACATATTTCAAGAAACACAAACCATAAGTAATACATAAACACACAAATCCAAATTCAATAAATAGCTATAACACAACACATAATCAATCATACAAATCAAACGTGAAGCTCGAATGAAGACATAAAACACTCTTATTTAAGGTGAGATTCAATGTCCTTGGTGAGGATATTCATGAGTTCATGGTACTTGTAAGGATAAGGAGATCCATCATCAAGTTTCTCAAATTCTAAGATCATAATTACAGAGCTATGTTCTTGACCCTTTGGTACAACTTCATATTTCGCCTTAAAGGTTTTGTAATGTTCGAAGACATCTCCTTCCAATCCGACCAAAGTTACGACAAGCTTTTCGTCATCGTAATCCACTTGTTCTTTGAAAACCTCAGCCTTCCCATCTAACAAATGGTATAGAAAAAACTAAACGAGTTAGAAACAAGTTTATTCAATGAGTGATAGGAAATTGTCAAGGATCTCGTACCTCTTAATATTTATAAGATAAGATTAACTACTCCCTTTATTGACAATTGATTTTGAAATGAAATTTTATTTAATGAGATATTCATAACTCATTAAATCAAAACGAGTATTCAGTTCAATAAAATGAATAGAAATCTAGTTCAAAATTAATGATCAATTTTTTGGGTTTTGGCAAAAATACTAGAAGTGAAATTGTCCCACATCGGAAAGATGCAAAGTAGTGGTGTGCTCCAAGCACTATAAAAAGAGCATGAGACTTTGGTTTCAAAGTATGTCATTCAGAAGCATTTTAAGTTTGGTGTACTGACTCTAGTTAAATTTCTTTTGTATTCTCTTGTGGAGAGTGGGACAAAGGGTCAAGTAGTTGTGGAGAGTTAGACAAAGGGTGAGAGTAGTACAAGTTTTGAAGAGAGTTCTTTTGTAATTGGGGTCGGGGAGAGATTTTGTGGAAGTTCTTTTTGTCCGTGATTTTTTCTCTGATTTGGAGTTTTTCTACTTAAATCCTTCCCGACACAATTCAACATTAGAAAGATGAGGATTATACATGAAATAGACACTACTTCACTTATAACTAATAACTTAGGCCTCGTTTGATAACCATTTTGTTTTTCGTTTTTTGTTTATGAAATTTAAACCTACAACAACTACCTTACTACACCTTTTTTCCTTATTTGGCTATCTACATCTTACCTATATTTTAATAAACAAAACCAAAATTTGTAAACAAAAAAAAAGTAGCTTCCAAAAACTTGTTTATGTTTTTGAAATTTGGTTAGTATTCTCTTACTTTCTTAAGGAAAGATGGATACATTGTAGAAAAGATGGAGCACGTGCTAGGAAATTTGATAGAAATAGGCTTAAATTTCATAAACAAAAAACAAAAAACAAAAAACCAAATGGTTATCAAACGGGGCCATAGTAATTGAACTTCATACTATCTAATATAATATCAGAGTTTATTAAATTCAAATAAGTATTTGATCTATAATAAAATGAAATTTAAATTCGATCATAGATAATTGGTAAACTGAAAAGAGGCATCATGGACTTGTCGGGACAATGAAATCTCAAACTATCTAATACAAATATAGCGAAAACGAGTTAGAAAGTAATTGTGATCCATTTTGTAGCCTTGAGCATTTATACATACCAATGGTGTAATTCCAAATTTTGATGGAGCCATGACCATGGCTGTCCCATTCACCTTCATGAACTTCAACATTTTGGATTATTTTTGGAGAAATATTGGGAAGATGGAAAATAGTTTCTTTGAAGATTTTGTAATATTTTTCTGCTGGAGCATTTATTTCTAATTCACTCACAAATTTTCCACAAAGAGACATTGTTTCACAACTCTAGAATTGATTGTTTTGCACAACACAAAATGATTCCCAATGTTTTCACCTTTGATGCATTACCCTTTTTATAAACCTTATTATGAATTATTTATTGTTGTAATTTGTATGTTATGATTATTGCAGCTGTTCTTGCTGATATAGGGGCAAGTATATTAAAAGGACAATAAGTTGCCGATTGTCATATTCTAATTAAAGTCTTACCTTTCTATCATAATTAGTTTCTATTTATTGATTTATATCAATTTGAAAGATTTGACAATTTTTTAAGAAAGTGACTTTAATTATTGAAAAAAAAGAAAGATTTTAGAGAGATCGGTGATTTTGAGAGAAAATCTATTAAATAGTAAATATGCTTTGGAAGAAAGAAAAAAAAAACAAAACCCATTTCAAACACTTTGTATAAAAAATTTAGTTTCAATTAAAAATTAATTGTTTTTTAGTACATATCAAGGGACGGGAACAAATACTGATTCTCGAACTAGAACCTGTGCAGCTAGAATTGAACTGGTTTACAATTAAACAATAAAATATCGCTCACTCATCAATTCACTAAATTTAGTTGTTTTAAAATCTTAAAACTGGTCTTCCCCCTCTTATAAAGATTGTAAAAATAATAATAATAATAATAAATAAATAAATAGCATCTTCAATTTTTTTAAAAAAAACAATCAAAAGTAAAAAAATAAACTAACTATTATTAAGTTTTTTTTTTTTTTGTAGAAATTGTGAAAATTAGAACTTCACTCAAACCTAGAGTCCATATAACGCTCCAATACCCATATATCAGAATACTTCAAAGAATTTCTATTTTAAGTTTTTTTTCAATGACATTTGAGACATTATAGGTTAAAGTAAGTAGCTTTAACCAATTAAGTTGCCCCTTGTGAACAATTGACATTAATGATTAATAATTAGTTATGGTTTATTATGAAAATTAACCCAATTTTTTTCAATTTTCTTTTTTTAAATTTACATCTCAATATTTGAATCTCCACATAAATTTTAAAAATAAAAGATTCTTAAAGAATTTTTCTTGTGGTTTTCAAAAAATGTCTTAATTTTTAAAATATTAATAAAAGATGGATAAACATAAATTATAGTTACAAATATGATCTTTAAAAATAAATGATTTTTTTTTTTTTTTGGATAAATGATATGATAATTCTCAAGAATTGAGAGTTAATTAAATACCTTAGGGCAATAACTTTTCGCTTCAACTTCGCTACATTTAATTAAGAATCTACTTGTATATTCACTATAGATCATGTTTTAGGAAGAAAGTCAATTATCCTTTAGATTTCTATTTAGAATATCATTTTAGTGATTCTTCGTAGCAAAAGTGCATGATTGAGTGAATTCTTTAATACAATTTATAGGGACTGATATTTCTAGTTTGCTCTAGCAACCCAAGCAGCAAAGCATGATGTGGCGCTGAAAGCCGCCCTGAACCAAAGACATTCCCCATAAAGATTGGCACTAAGAAAATATCCAATTGAATGATGCGCGTCAAAAATCCTTAAAAATAGATTTTAATCCCAGTCGTTGCTTCTTAACCGTTCTAGCAAGAGTAGGTGACACAGGACGTGGAGCAAAAAATGTCAGAAGTGGAGTAGGCAAAGTAGAGGATCGTAGAGTAGAGTTTTTCAGGAGTACTTTAAAATAACAGCCTTCATCTTTATTGCAAAGGGAACCGAGATCAAGAGATCTTTCATTTTCTCTAGTTTTCTTACCAAACCACTTAGTTGTAACTTATTGTTTTGGACTTAGCTATGCCAAAGCATTTTTCCTGGAGCTTTGTTCCATTAGTTGTATTTATTTTTTCATCCATTTTCAATGTAATTCGTAGTTAATTTTATTTATTTACGTACCTTGCAAGAACTGCTCCGAGTTGCAACTTGCGATTACGAGCAGGGCTTTTCTGAAATGTTTCTTTTACTTGCTTTTTTGTAGTGAACTTTACTTGTTTAAAGAGATTTAATGAAAATGGTTTTTGTTTCCCTTGTTGTCTCAAGTTTTCTTTGCATTATGAGTAGCTAAATTTGTCATCAGAGGGAGATAGGCAAGTAGGGTAGTTCGTTGTAGCACAGAGGTGGGAAGATGTCGAATTCTAAATGCATGTTGTGTTAACTTAAAATACATTCCATCTAACTAACCATTTGTATTAACTTTATTTGTCTTTGTCATTACATGGTTTGTAAACATTTACTTAGAATTTAAAGAACTCTTAGAGATAAGTTTTTACTAGTGTTGTTGGCTCTGTTGTCATTTAGATGCTAGAGTTGGAGAGAGCACATGTTCGAGCAAATCAATAGTTCGCTTCTCACTATTATATCTCATGGCTACAACGTATTACCCGAAAGTTCGAACCTCCTTCCAATACCCTTTTAATCTGATCAAGTCCACTTTTAGATTCCTTACATTATTAAAATTTCATTTCATTAAGCATATTGTTATTTTGCTTCAGCATTTATATTTTCAAAAACATATATAATTTAATTAACCTTTTATTCAACCAACCCGACTCACACTTTAACTCTAAATTGAAAAGAACTCAAAATCCTAGTGGAGATAACCTGTACTTTAATTAAAACTTCTATAACAATGGTTGTGTATACTTGCAGAATCTAGGGTCTAGGCATGCTTAGTAATTTCACATCGATTACATTTCGCTAGAGCATCCTTAGGTGAATTAAGTTGGCTTTACAAAGGAAGCTTGAACCGAAGGATGTTGACACATAAGACCAATTGACAAAGAGATGTTCAATGGATTCAACATTAGAAAGAAAAAAAGCGGGAAATGGCCGAGTTGAGGCTAGAATTAGGTTGACGACACTGAATAATCTCGCTGGTGTCTGTTCCTCTTTGAATGATAGTTGAAATATGTACCATGAATTTTTTAGCAACAGAGAAGAACACAACTTTGAGTTATCTCATCATCACTATCACCATTAGGATCAGGCCAAGACTCAGATATATATAACAAATCATCTCAAATGTTCTCTTTCCATAAGGCCATTTTCCATATTTGCAATATGATGGAAAATGGATGTGGTAAACAGTTATGTACTTGGTTTAAAAAGTCCAATCCAAATACAATTTTGATTTTGAGTGAATCTCAATAAACATTTATTTAGGACATCAACACTCAAAGTTGTGAATCTTTAAAATGTCAAGTCTTCCATTCTCTTTCAAATTGAGTGATAATATCCCATCGAACAAAATTTGAGACATTTTGTCCACCGATACCTTTCCACAACGTTATTATTTTAGATTACTTTAACCTAATATATCACATGATCCAAATATTATTTGATCTCATCTTATTTGGCTTGATAAAAAGTTCAACAATTAAGTATAATCTTGGCATAAATTAAAATAATTAAATGATCTCAAGATAAAATTTTATTTCATGTGTTAAATGAGTTTTAAATTTTAATTCATACAAATTTTATTTTTTTTACTAACATTCCCCCACTTTTTCTACCAACTAATAATTAAGAAAAGTCTTAGTATACTCCTCGGAAAAGTAGTTTAGCGATATCGAGTATCTTTTGATCCTGATTTATTATTAATGGTTAATTAGTATTATTATCCATGTTACTTTAATCCACTTTTATTACTTAAATTACATATACATTTTTTTAATAAAAAAAAAAACATATTTTTTATACATAAATGATGAATAAATCTCACGCTTCTTTACCAAAAAGAAAGAACAGAGTTTATAATTTAGACAAAATAGTCTTGAAATGATTATTCTCATTGCCATATTTAATGAATTAGTTTCAAGTATTTCATTTTGAGTGTGAGGTAATGTAGTAAGTTGTAATTACATGTTTGTAATTACTTTTTGTACTCTAAATTTGTTTATATAACTTTTGGAGACATATAAGATTAGACGTTTAGACATAAATTTATAAATTCTTATTTTCTATTAAAAACATTATTGAGAAAGGTATTTGAACAGACATCTTATAGACTGCTGGAAACGTTTAAATTATAATACATTTTTAAGTATTTTAGTGTCATAGTCCAGAGACATGCAAGATTGATATTTAGTGCAATAAAATGAATTGATATCTAATTCGAGATTATTGAATTTAAAAGATGCATATTGGCTTTTTGAATGAATATCTCACTATTAAAAAAAAGATATATCATCTTGTGGGCATGTTTTAGGATTTCAGAGAGGATAGATCCAAGTATTTATCACACATAGATTACCCCACTTCTTTTTGTTAATTAGTTTTTAGATAATACCTTATACTATTCTCATATAGTATCTTTGTAGAAAGATATAAAGTATTAAAGTTATTAAATTTAAACAAGGATTTGGTCTAATAAAATGAAATTTAAATCAGATCAAAGATTGATGAACCTAAGAGATACACAGTAGGCATTTTGAGGATCGCATATTAAAAAAATGAGAATAACTTAGATGAAATTTCATAATATCTAATATAAATAAAATGAAAACAAGTTGGAAAGTCTTGATTTTGTAGTCTGGAACATTAATACATACCAATGGTGTAAAAGAAAAACCAATAAAAGATAACATAAGAATTTATGTGAAAAGAAACTTTCAAATCTGAAGAAAAAAAAAAACATCGGAGACAGAAAGAACTTCCACTATTTGGCAAATTGTTATAATCACACAGAACTCCCTCCCCCACTTCAATTATATAAATATATTCTTCAAACCTTATACCACTCACCAACCTTTGCCCAACTCTCCACAAGAGAAGACAAAAGGAATTTAACTAAAGTTAGTACACCAAGCTTAAAGTGCTCCAGACTGGAAAATGTTTTGAAACCAAAGCATCATACTCCTTTTATAGTACTTGGAGCACACCACTACCTTGCATCTTTTCGACGTGGAACAAATTCACTTCTAATATTTTTCCAAAACCCAACAAATTCCACCTTGGCGCAATATTTGCAAAGTCCACATCTTCTGCTACAACATTGTCTTCTCTAACAATCATAATTCTCAACTCTGTGAAATATAAAATACCCCACCATAAAAAGTAAAACACTTGAAATCTCACATTCTAAGATTTCTCTTCTTCGTCACATGTCGATACATCTTGCTGAAATTTATGGTGCAACTTTCACGTACATGCCTTACCTAAAAATTCTTCAGCCACTAACATAACTTCCACCACACATCTTGCCATAACCGCCAAGTCAATGTCCGTGTGCAAACTTGTGGAACCGCTGACAACACATCTTCTACCATGGCAAAGTGGACATACCAAAGGGATGATTTCTTTATTTCTTTTTAGAGGAAGCTTCATCTCCTCTAGCAAGAGAGAACACGTCAGCATCTGAACTCGAGCCTTTTGACGAACTTGCTTTATTAGGATAATTTTCGTTTATGTGATTAGTCTGTCTGCATTCCCAATAAACTTTCTTCTTAGAACCTCTGTTTGAACCATCAGTACTAAACTCTACTTGATCATCATCACCACTTTATCTTTTTATTTCAGAAGCACCACATCTTAATCTTCTTTTCAAATTTTTGTGTAATCAAAATTGTATCAACGCATCTCGAACTTGTACATGCCACAAGCCGACGATCATTATTTCATCAAAGTTCTTCACGTCAATCTTCATGACACTTGTAAAGTTTAACATATCTTCTTCACTTCTTGCAAATCTGCAAAATATAGCGAATAACACTATTCACAACACTCCAGTTTTAACTTATTTAAAGAATTCTTTTCTGATGTGGAAGTTTAGACAAACCTGCAACCATTAGAGCATACTCAGAAATTCAAAAAACTAAATAACTTAAAGTTTCGATACCACTTGTTGGGAAAAACTTTCTCTAATTACAACAGAATAAGTAGAAATTAAAAAGGAAAAAAAAAGATAACACAAGAATTTAAGTGGAAAAACACCCAAATCGGAGAAAAAACTACGGTCAGAAAGAACTTTCACTATGTGACAAATTGTTACAATCACACAAAATGTTTTCCTCGGCCAAGATTACACAAACACTCTCTTCAAACTTATGCTACTCACACTTTTTGCCCCACTCTCCACAGGAAAATATAAAAGAGATTTAGCTAGATTCAGTACACAAAACTTAAAGTGTTTCTGACTAAAATACTTTGAAACCAAAGTCTCATACTCTTTTTATAGTATTTGGAGCATATCACTACTTTGCATCTTTTTTGATGTAGAACAAATTCACTTCTAATATTTTTTTCCAAAACCCTACACACACCTCTTCAATCAACTATGGATGAAAGTAGACCAGATGCTCAAACACAAAGCCATGAAGAAGCAAGTAAGCCATATAGGATAAAAAAAAAGTCTTGCTTTAATTCTATGCTTATTTGGCAAAAATAGACTTGTCAAAGAAAAAGCAATTATAATGAATGAGGACGTGAGTGAAACAATTGCTCCTATCCTTATGTAATTCGTACTTATATGTTTATTTATGTATTTAGTGTTGATTGATGGAAATGGAAGAGCCATCTTCTACCAAGATTTTAAATTTTGGGACCAATGTTCAAAAATTGGGATAACATTAAATTCTCACAACTACTTTCAAGATTGTTTTTAAGAGCTTCAGAGCCAAAAATCGATTTTTAGAACAAATCTATTATCGTAGAGTTGAATTGGATTACAAAACATCAACCGAAGTGTCCATTTCAGTATTTACCAATTTATTTCTTAGAAATATACGTTTTACTTCTTAAAATACCCTTTTATTCCATGCTTTGGTCATTTATAAATAGTGTCGGTTGTTCATATTTGTTTTACAAACGGTTTTATTAAGAAGATGAGATCACAAGTAATTACTCTTTCAAACAATACTTTTTTTTTTTGAGAAACCAAACAATACCTACGTAATTTAAGGTTATTATAATATTAATTTGATATAATTTCAGTGAATAAAAAAACTTATCTTAAATTTTCATTATCCATCTAAAGATTTAGTTTATATTTATATAGAAATTGATCCAAGATATAGAGAACTATTAATTTTATTATTATATACTTTCATGCAATTTTAATTATTTTTTCCAAAAGTGTAGTTTTATTTTTATTATCGAACTAAAATATTATTACATGCATGGTTCTCTTTGAAAACTCGATTATTTTATATTCCTAATGAAAAGATGATAGGTTTGAATTTTGTATCTTATGTATTTATTTTTCTGAGAAAAAAAATATCTCACATATTTATCATTCAAAAAAAGAAAAATTAGTGTTAGACTGATGGAAATGGAAGAGCCATCATCTAACATGGTTTTGAATTTCGAGACCAATATTCAAAAATTGGGATAGCATTAAATTCTCTCAATTATTTTCAAGTTTAGCTTTCATGTTTTTTTGTTTAAAGCTTGAGAACCAAAAATCCAATTTTAAGATCGAATTCATCATGATTGAGTTGAATTGGATTTCACTATTTATCTCTTAATTTAAGAGTTCAATTTATTTGATTTTTCTTGGAAAAATACATTTTATTTCCTTGAATGAACTTTTATTGCTTGGTTTGGTTATTTGTATATAGTGTTGGTTGATAAGAATACAAGTAATTACTCTTTCAGACAATACACCTACTTTTTTTTAAATACCCCACCTAATTTAAGGTTAATCTAATATTAATTTAATATAATTTGGGTGGATAAAAAAACTTACCTTAAATTTTTATTAATCCATTCAAAGATTTTGTTTATATTTATATAAAAACTTTATGAGAAAATATCATTTCAAACGCTGCATTGTGGTGTTCTAAATCTAGTTTTTTTTAAGAATTATAATGTTTCCTCCATTGCTTTAAATCGTAGAGCTTTTTGTAATTCTCGTCTTTAGTGTATGCCCCCCATATACTTTTATAAGGTTTTTTCTTTTTGAAAAAATATTTATATAAAAATTTTAGGGAATTTTGCATGTATAATATAAAAAAGAGTAAAATATTTCCATCTATAGCACAAAATCAAAATTAATTCAATTCCAACAGAAAAATCAAATTGAGTTATATCATTGATTGAGTTCTATTAGTAATAGAATTCAATCAACCATAAATTCATTCTATCATTGCTTGAGTTTTCTATCAGTGATAGAAATCCAAATTGAATTCTATCATTAGTTGAGTGATAAAAATTAATGTACTATAGATGAATTATTTTAAAAATTCTGCTGCAAATATAAAACAAGATGTAGAGTGTGCTATTGATGATAAATTCTATACAAGATATATATAATAAATATTAATTTCGTTAATATTTTAACGCAATTTTAATTATCTTTTCCAAAAATGTAGTTTTTACTATTATTATACAGTATTATTTGCATGCACGATTCAAAAAAAAAAAATTATATCAACTACTATTAACTTCAATCCCAAACAAGTAGTTCATTATTCACCATTATTAACCCTAATTCCCAAACGAGTAGTTAACCACTATAGACTACTATTAACCACTTATTTCCACTCTATACTAAATTCCTCCACTCTTTTCTACCAAAAACAAACACACCATTTGTAATATTTCACTGCTGGAGCGTTTATTTCTATTTCACTCATCATTTTTCCAGAAAGAAACATTGTTTAAGAACTACTAATTGTCTTGCACACAAACTTTCCACACACAAACAACCTCAATGTCTTACCATTTTTATACAGTTCATTTGTTGAATTATTATTGTTGTTTTTTTCTTATAATTATTGTAATTCTTTTTCTCTGGTAGGGTCCAGCATTTAATTCATTCTACCTTCTTTTGGGGATAAATTTGTAAGATCACCTTGCTACCATATTTTTTATAGATGGGAAATCTTTTTTTGAAATAGACCTGAATTATTGAAAAGAAAAAGGTTTGAGAAAGATTTGGGAGCATTTGTAAGAGAAAACTTAGAGAGATTATTCTAAATTAAGAAAGGGTTAATGAAAAAGAGAAAGAAATATTTATTTATTTAATTTTTTTTTTTGGATAATAGATACGTATATTGAGAGAAGAGCAAAAAAGCTCAAGAGGATTACAAGAAAGTAAACCAACAAAAGAATAATTTTTAAAAACAGAAGATTTAACACTCCACTCCACAGCAGTGAAAATAATGTCCTCCCATAGGTTAGATGGGGATTTCCATTTATGATCCAGCGTGAAGATACACTCCACTCCGCAGAAAGAAATATAAAAAAGTGAAAACTTAAAATATTTAATTGATTATCAAAGGAAAAATAGAAACGAAGAGAGGCAATGATACTTTCAAAGAGTAAAGTGATATTTTTCCTTATCTCAATAGAGTACAAACCTATCAATATATAGGCCTACAAAAGACAACTGTAATATACAAAGATAAAGGAAAAGGTTAAACAGACTTAACCTCTTTAACAGAAAAACCAACTTATTTAACTAATCAAAACTATCCAACAAAAGAATTAACTACTAAACAAACCCAATACACTCATAATAGACAAGCTGAGACATAGCTCAAGCTGTCTCAATAGAGTATTAAAAGATATTTGACTAAACCATTATGGATTGGCTAGTTGTAAGGCTTTAGGTGAATTAAAAAGTGATAGGTTTAATCTATGGTGGTTAACCTACTTAACAATTAATTTATGAATTTTTGACATCCAAATATTGAAGGGTCAAATGGTATATCCTTTAACATTAGTTAAGGTGCATGCAAACTGACCCGAAATTATACAAAAAAATATATTTGTGTTGGAGATTCCATTGATCTTCTTGGTTTCACTCTGAACCTTGTAGTTTTGTAAGTTTACCATTGCTTAAGAGAATATATATAAAGTATTATTAATATAAATGCAAATTGTTATCCAATATTGTGTAAAATCCATAGATTTATTAGTGTGGTCTTCAAAATATGTAGGTTGATCATATACATGTGGATCATGTTCAACCATATGATTATATGTATATAGATATAAGGTTTGATGCCCTATCATGATAATATTATATGGTATTGTGATACAAATAAAGTTCACCCACATAAATTAGATGAGGGAGAAATGATTGTAGATATATATAAGTAATGTCATTCAACTCCATTTGGTAGGAGACATTTTGGGTGAAACCAAAAGTATATCCAGTAAATAATCGTTTATCTTCGTATGAATTTCAATCCTTAGTAAGTTATGAGGTTGGATGACTTGTTTTACAAAGGGTTAAACACGTCTGAGTTAATGTAGAACCGCCAGCCTCTCACCTGCATTAACCCATCACGCAACGTCCTTTGCTTAAGTCAATGTGAGACAATGGACCACACCTTCATCCAATTCTTGTATTTTCAATATACGTGGAACAAATTCACAGCCCATTGCTCTTCCACCATCCAAAATTTTGAAGATATGAATTATTTACTCAATGATTTTTTATGCAACAAAGTTGGCGCACAGCGAATGGAATTAATCACTAATCCGAGAGGAGCTACATTGTGGTGGTTATGGAAGGAACAGAACTCACGAATATTCTCGTTGGAGCATAAATGGAAGACCTCTTCTACTCTATGAGAAGACATTTTGTTTTCACTGCTCTGGAATGAAGTACTAAATCATCTTTTTTTTAATAATTATTATGTTGCTAAAATTGCTCTAAATTTGCTCTTTTGTATTCTTGCTTGAGCTCTTTCCACTCCCTTATTAATCCAAGTATCTTTTATCAAAAAAAAAAAATGAGGTTGGCTGACTCAACTATAACTTGCCAAGTTTTAACTCGTGTGAATTCTAGGATGATCCGTTTTATTTTTATTACCTTTGTTGGCGAGAGTGAGTCAAGGACATCGTCGGTTCGTGTACGATTAATCTTCTATATTCTACATACAAGTATGTTATGTGTCTAATGCACTAGACCATTGGACAGTAAAGTTGGTTAAGTTGGACATCCTACCATGAAGCACCTAATCAAACTTCGAAAATTAAAAACATAGTCAATTCATGCTCTCCTTGTTGATCAACTACTCAAGATTAGGACCCCTAGTCTTGTATTAAAATTAATGTTATTATTAAATCAATTTTTTCACAAATTAAAATACATAACCAAAATGATATTTATTCATAATTCTTTAAAGAGCTAACCAAAATGTCTACCAAACCTCTATAAGTAGAAAAGATGGATCATCCAAAAAAAAATGTAATCAACTTATATCAACATGTAGCAAAAGATATATATTATTTAAGCAAACATATATAATTATCAAGAGCTTCATCCATTATTTAAATTTTACAAAATTCAAAAGCATATATAGAAAAGTACCCTCATAAGTAATTTAGAAACACAAACACAAGCCCTACACATAGCTCCAAAATAATATAATCAACCACACAAAACATACATAGAACTAGAGAATGAGAAAGATGAAGCTCACATCAAAACTCACAATCAAACCCATGACGGTGGAGTGGAAATGGAATAACACCAAATCAGATAACCAATCGCGCCACGGGCCCATTCGGTTATATATATTATTTAAGGTGGGATTCAATATCCTTTGAGATATTATTCATCATATCAATGTACTTGTATGGATAAGGAACGACATCATCAAGTTTCTCATATTCAATTGTATGAATCACCGAGCTATGTTCTGGACCCTTTGGGACAACTTGGTATGAGGGTTTGAAACTTTTGTAATATTTGAAGACATCTCCTTCCAATCCAACCAAAGTTAATGTAAACTTCTCATCATCAAATTCCACTTGTTCTTTAAAAACCTCAGCCTTACCATCTTAACAAATCACATAGAAAAACAACAAAATCAATTGTTTAGAGAGAGGGAGGTGGTTATTTAATATGAAAGCATATATGAAAAGAAAAAAAAAGTAACAATTTGTAGACGTGATCAATTATGTCGATATATCCTAATTTGGGTCTCACAACCTTTATATGAACAATGGTATACCCCTCTCTCATTATCAATTGACTTTGAGATGAAATCTCATATTATTTAATATAATAAAAGAATCAACTAACTCAGATAGATGTTTGGTGCAATAAAAATAAATTATGATTTGATCCAAGAATAATGAACTTGAAGAGGCGCCATTTAGAAATACATGTATTAGAAGAAAAAAAATGAAGAGTTCTCTTAATATTTATAAGGTTTATAGATGAGTTTCTCCATTTATTGTGAATTAGTTTTAAGATTAAATTTTATGTTAATCTAATTTGATATCTAACCCAAACGGGTATATGGTCTAATGAAAATGAAATTAAGATCATATTAAAGAATAGTGAATTCATGAACTGAAAAAGACATCATATGAAAGGAGTATGAGGATCATCATAACTAATTAATTTTGAAATGAAATCTCATATTGTCGTAGTAATTTATACATACCAACTGTATAGTTCCAAATTTTTATGGAGCCATGACCATGGCTGTCCCAATCACCTTCATGAACTTCAATATTTTGGATGCAGTTTGGGGAAATATTGGGAACATGAAAAACACTTTCTTTGAAGATTTTGTAATATTTTTGAGCTGGAGAATTTATTTCTATTTCACTCACAATCTTCCCAACAAGAGACATTGTATTAATTGATTTACACAACACATGCACACACACAAACAATCCTAATGTCTTTCCTTTTTTATACACCTTGGTGATCAATTATTTATTGTTTCTTTCAATTATTGTAGCTGTTTTTTTGGCTGGTGTGGACACACATTTATGTATGGGGATTTTGCATGTATAACAAAAAAAGATAAAATATTTTCATCTATAGCATAAAATCAAAACTAATTCATTTGTAGTAAAAAAGTCAAATTGAATTCTATTACTAGTTGACTTCTATTAGTGATAGAATTCAATCAATGAAAGAGTTCTTCTATGACCGCTTGAACTTTCTATTAGTGATAGAATTTCCTATCACTAGTTAAGTTTTATCACTAATAGAAATTAATATGCTATAGATGAAATTATTTTAAAAATTATACTCCAAATGTAATACAAAAGGTAAAATGTGCTGCTAAGGGTAAATTCTCAAATAAAAAATTAAAAAATCTATAACTAAATTTAGCCACAATAATAGCTCCATGCTTTTGAAGCAACATGCAATTTTTTCTCAAATAATTATCAATCCGGTCTAAAATTATATATTTAAGTTCAAAAATCAAAATGATAAACCTAAAATGCTTCCTACCAAAACAATTACTTTGAATGGTTTTCTAATTTGCTTCGATACATTTTAAATATTCATTTAACTTCAAAATAGAATTATTCCATTTTTCTTTCAAAATGGTTGTGAGATGATCCGAAAGTTGAAAAGTAAGGAAATCTTCTCAAAATTTATATGATAAATGAGTTATTTCGCTCATTATCAATTAGTTTTGAGATGGATGTATAGATTATTTAATTTAGTATTAGAGTTATTAAGTCCAAATTGACATTCTCTCAAATAAATTAATCTTATATCGGAAAATGAGGGGACCTTCTATGATCAATTGATTTGAATCATTTTTTAGGCCCTGTTTCATAACTATTTGGTTTTTTGTTTTTTGTTTTTTGTTTTTTGTATTTTGTTTTAGAAATTTAAATTTATTCTTACTCAAATTTCATACGATAAGTTCCATCTTTCCTCATCTTTCTTATAGTATATCAATTTTTCCTTAAAGAAAGTAAGTGAATGTTTACCAAATTTCAAAAACAAAAAGAAATTTTTGAAAGCTTTTTTTAAAAAAAAAAATTGGTTTTATTTCTACAAAAATACGTAAGATGTAGATATCCACATGGAAGAAAGCATATGAAATGGTAGTTAATTTAAATTTCATAAACCAAAAACTAAAAACAAAATAATTATCATTAGTTTTTTTTGGACATTATTGCTAAGTAGGCATTAACTTGGATAGATCAATAATTGCAAGTGTAACATTTCTCCATTTAAAACGTTTTTGCAAATCGATTTTTTTTCGCAAAAATATTTTAGAAAATCCTTTTAAAAAACCGACAATAAATTGAGAAAGAGATTTCAAAGAATTTTTAAATTGATAGATTTGTCTGCCTTTTTGACTTGGCACAATATGGCTTGTCTTGTTAGGGATTTGTTTACCCACTACTTTAATATCCATGTTTGGAGCACCCGTTTGGTTACTATAGATGGAAGGTTATGATAAACGGTGGGTTATTATAAATGGTGTTTGAGGGACAAATTATTATAACACGAATTATAATAAACGGTGTTTGAGGGGGTGGTTATGTAACATAAAGTAATATATGTGAAGTTTAGGTAAATGGACACGTAGGTTTAGATAAATGGGCACGCAGGTTTAGATAACCACCGTTTATAATAAACGGTGGGACAAACATCGGTTTGGTTATTATAACCAACCCGGCCATTTACATAAACGGGGACCCAAACACACCCTCGTGTCAGTTTGTGATTTAGTCTTTTATCATAGGTTTATTACATGCAAGAATGTTATATAAGGACGTTTGATATTTGACTACACTAGTCTCTTGGAGAGGGAAAGCTATTAGAGTTAGACACCTCCAGTTAAGCTCCTAAGCTCTCTAGAGAAAGCTAGGAACAAAGTGAGTTCATCAGGCTAAAGTCAAGTTAATAAAATGGTCAAAATCATGTGTTTCCTCACCTCTTTTATGTTTAAATTGTATAATTTACAAAAGTTTGAGCTTATGTACCATTATGAAGCTAAAATGAGAAGAGGACGAAACGAAAGCCAACGTAGAACGATTTTTTTTTTATTTTTGGAGCTGTTTTAGCAAGGCATCACGATACTTGAAGTCAGTACCTAGACTTTAGGTCTAGAGATGTCCACGAGGCAGGGCGGGGACGGGGATGGCTTTACCGTCCCCATCGGCTACTCATTTTAATCTCCATCCCCGCGAAATTCACCTTAAAGAACTATAATGTCTCCTCCATAGTCTTAAATTGGAGAGTTTTTTGTAAGCCACATTCATAGTGTATTCTCTCTCATACATCTATATATAAATATCCTTTTTCAAAAAATTTAATAAGAATTAAATTAGAATAGTGGACAGAGAAATGTTTATTCCAAATCACAACATATGAGCTGTTTCAAAATATCTTTCTTTGATTCAAAAGAGAAAGATAACATAACAGAATATATATATATATATATATATATATATATATATATATATATATATATATATATATAATCAAACTTCCTTCCATAATTAGGTTTGAATGTCTTCTTTAGTTTTTTATTTTAAAGTTTTATTTATTCCTTTCTACTTTTAAATATTTAATTTTTATCGTATACTTTTAAAAAAAATTAAAGTTATTTCCTTTTTTAAAATTAAAAATTTTTAAAGGTGATCTTTATAGTAAATTTAAAAAGAAAAAATTTCTTGTTAACTTCTTTTAATTAGTATTCTCAAAAAAAAAAAAAAACAAAAAAAAAACAACTTCTTTTAATTAGTTTTTCTTTTTAAATTAAAAATATATTCCCTTTTTTTCTTAGTTTTAAAAATTTCAACATTTTTTTTTAAAACAAAAAATTTCAACATTAATAAAGCAATTTCGGAAAATATGAATTTCAAACTTATTTTAAGAAGATATTTTAAGCTTTTTCAAAGTATAAAAACTAACTGTAAAAAAAAGTATAAAAACAAAGTGTAAAAATAAGTATAAAAACTAGAATCAAACATTTTATAGTTCACAATCCAACAGGGAAGAATCTTAAAAAAAATAAAATAAAATAAATAAAAATCCAATAGGGAAGAAACCGAAAAACATAAAGATCGAGCCAGTAGTATTACCAATTAGGGAAGATAACACTAATGAAATTCTGCAAAGGAGAAATAAAAAAATGCTTCTACAGCCCTCCATATGTTGCTTATGTGGTGAATCTTCTGAAAGTATTGTTCATTTATTTCTCATTTGCCGTTATGCTTCAGACTTATGGAGAAAGTTGCCGGTATCTTCTCTTGGTGGCATTATAAATTTCATATCTGTAGAGCACTTTCTCTTTGATGCTTTTTGTTTTAAATCTGCAACAAATCAACTGGTGCATCCATTGGACATTAGTAAGCTCTGATGCATATTAGATAGTATAAAGTTTCATCTCAAAATCAACTGATAGTAAGAGAAGTTGTAAGGGACCGACCCGAATGAGGCACTAAATGGGCCCTTACCCCAATGCATGCAATCAAAATAAAGGACATTTAAACAGACATGATTTCGGATTCCAATTAAAACAAAACATTCAAAATAACCCCTTTAAAAACTAAACAATTTCCCTGGAACCTGTCCCTGTTTCCAAGCACCTGTTCCAAGATAAATACATTCTCAAAGATTACTCCGATCAGAGATTTCTTAAAATCATTCAAAACATGTCTAGATACAATAATGATTTCTTAAAATCATTCAAAACATGGCTTCACCTGCCCGCACCCGTGCAGCACGCCCAAGCGCATCGCCACGCGAGGAACGCTGCAAGCAGCCCTGCAGTTCTCCCTCACCCGCATCCTCGCCGTTCCACTTTGCCCACAGCGAAGCCTACCGCTCGACGAAGCACCCAGCCCGCACAGCCGCATCGACGCAGCACTGTACGGTCCCTCTTCGCAAGAGCAACAGCCATAGTACCTACCGCTCAGATCGCTCGCCCATGCTCCCCCAGCCAGCCTGCGATCAACCACCCACACCTGCACGCTGCCGAGGCCTCTCGCACGCCCACGCCGTGACCCTTGCCGAGGCTTGCCGAAACCTAACTAAGCCACCCTGCCTTGCTGCCGAGAGCAAACCCTTCTCAGATTTGGGTAAGGCTCTTTTCCCGAGGCTGTTTGTCGGCTGTTGTTGACCCGTTGCTTAGGTTAATTCTGTTTTGTGCTATGTTTATTGCTAGGTCCTTCGTGTGCCCATGCAGCCCAAGATCACTTCTCGTTTGTCAGGTAATTCCACTATTCAGGTAAGGGTTCTTTGCTGGGGTTGTGTGGACCCTGCGCATGGTTTCGATAGTCTCCTAGTTGTATGTTCTGCATGATTTATAAACTGTATGTTTGATCTGTTCTGTATGCCTGACTTGTATGTTCTGTAAGCCTGTTTAATTGCCCTGTTCCTGGTTGTTGGATTATGCATGTTCTGTTGCTAGGACTTGGCATGTAGATTCTAAGATTGATTGTAGCACTCCCATAAGTAATAAGTGTCTTGATTGTCTGTACATGCTCTGTTGAATATAGTTTGTTGGTTGCTAGACACTGTTGGTACTAAGCTGACTATCGTAGTATAGCTTGCTAGAGATTCCACGAGTGACAGTCGAATGGCTTGCTGGCTCGTTTTCCCAAGTGACAGTCGAGTTGCGTGCTGGCTTGGATGTTCCATGAGTGATAGTCGAGTGGCGTGCTGGCTCATTTTTTCAAGTGACAGTCGAGTTGCGTGCTAGTTTGGATGACCCACGAGTGACAGTCGAGTGGTGTGCTGGCTCGTTATGGCCCAAGTGACAGTCGAGTTGCGTGCTGGCTTGGATGACCCACGAGTGACAATCGAGTGGCGTGTTGTCTCGTTATGGCCCAAGTGACAGTCGAGTAGAGTTAGTGATAGGGTTAAGCCCAATTGTGTGCTGCTCGGTGTAGTTAGGAAAAGCCCAGTAGAGTGTTGTCCCTAATTAGCCTAGTTGAGTGCTAACCTAGTTGTCTTAAAGATAGACATTCAGAGACTGAGGACACTTAAGTGTGTTGACCTTGCTTGTCACTTGTTGACCCTTGTTGTTGAGACTGCCAATATGTATTATTGTTGTGTGCTTGTATGCTAGGATGCTAAATTCTGGCCAGAGGCTAAGGATTTTAAGATTTTGTTTTAACTATTGATTTTCTGGAACATGAAATAATTTTATCAGTGCATGTTATCCATGTTTGTTTTTAAGTTTATGCTGTATTAAATTCATAAGTTAAAGCATGTAGTAAGGATCATTGAAACCATTTAGAGTCGGGTTCTCACAATTTCTCTGCTGGAACGTTTATTTCTATTTCACTCATCATTTTTCGAGAAAGAAACATTGTTTAAGAACTACTGATTGTCTTGCACACAAACTTTCCACACACAAACAACCTCAATGTCTTACCATTTTTATACAGTTTATTTGTTGAATTATTATTGTTGTTTTTTCTTATAATTATTGTAATTCTTTTTCTCTGGTAGGGTCCAGCATTTAACTCATTCTACTTCTTTTGGGGATAAATTTGTAAAATCGCTTTGCTACTATATTTTTTATAGATGGGAAATCTCTTTTTGAAAGAGACCGGAATTATTGGAAAGAAAAAAGTTTGAGAAAGATTTGGGAGCATTTGGAAGAGAAAACCCAACTTTTTTCAATTATTAGTTCCGATTATACGTACATTATAAACTTCTTTTATATCTATATGAATAAGCTTTTGTATTTGTTACTTGCATCTTTTTCAAATGTTCATTGTTTTATTTTTTAATCGGTTAAAGATTAATCAATATATTTCAAACAAGCCTATTATATTCACAATTCATTTGGTTATTATTTACCAAACTACAAGGAGAAGAGATAATCAAAAACTAAATCTATAAATTATATCAAAACACATAGTACACAATGTATATTATTTATGAAAACATAATAATCTAGCTTCATACATTATTTACTTTTCACACAATTCAAAATCATATGGAAAAGCACAACCATAAGTAATACACAAACATAAATCAAACCTTATAGAATATCGCTCCAAAACAAAATAATCTAAAAACACAGGAACACGAATGTGAAAGAAGAGGAAGGAGATAGATGAAGCTCGCATTCAACACACGTAAATGCCTTTTATTTAAGGTGAGATTCGATATCCTTAGCGATGTTATTCATGAGCTCAAGGTACTTGAATGGATAAGGAGAGCCATCATCAAGTTTCTCATACTCGATTGAATGAACCGCCAAGCTATGTTCGGGACCCTTTGGCACAACTTGATATGTTTTTTTGAACCTTTTGTAATGCTCGAACACATCTCGTTCCAATCCAATCAAAGTTACTGCAAATTTTTCATCATCAAATTCCACTTGTTCTCTGTAAACCTCAGCCTTGCCATCTTAACAAAATCACAAAGAAAAAAAACTACTTAATAGGGAGGAGGTTATTCAATGTGAAAGCAAAAAAAAAAAAAAAAAATTGTTAAATTTTGACAAGTCGACTCTGATACCATATTAAATTTGAGACTAGATGATATGATACATGAGAGAAATCATGACTTTTGATATAAATTTTGAGAAAGCCTCAAACTTTTTAGTTTTTCATTAACTTTCCCCAAATTTTGAGGAGTCATAACTTTGGTTTTTGGTTTTTTAAATCTCAAAAATCTTCCAATAAACCCTAAATAATATAGAACAAATTATAGAGACCATATATATTTAAAAATGTTGAAAAAAATCCAGAATTAAATAAAGTGAAAAAAATACACACATTTACATGATTCATTAACGATAGGTAGGCTACGTTCATGGACAGACGAAATGGAAAAGAAAAGAAAAAAATACAAATGTTTGGCAAACCGGACAAGGTTTTGCACCTCTCAAAACTCTAATACAACATATTACTCTAAATAGATCTTATACTGAATAATCATAACCTAACATAATTCAAGACATTTCAACAAAAAGTTAAAAAATAGCTACGATCGTTAATACATACTGACGGTGTAATTCCAAATTTTGATCTAGCCATGACCATGAGTGTCCCAATCACCTTCATGAACTTCAACATTTTGAACGATTGGGGAAATATTGGGAACATCATTAAGCTGATGTTTAAAAACTTTGTAATATTTTCTGCTGGAGCGTTTATTTCTATTTCACTCATCATTTTTCCAGAAAGAAACATTGTTTAAGAACTACTGATTGTCTTACACACAAACAACCTCAATGTCTTACCATTTTTATACAGTTCATTTGTTGAATTATTATTGTTGTTTTTTTCTTATAATTATTGTAATTCTTTTTCTCTGGTAGGGTCCAGCATAACTCATTCTACCTTCTTTTGGGGATAAATTTGTAAAATCACCTTGCTACCATATTTTTGATAGATGGGAAATCTCTTTTTGAAAGTGACCTGAATTATTGAAACGAAAAAGGTTTGAGAAAGATTTGGGAGCATTTGGAAGAGAAAACTCAGAGAGATTATTCTAAATAATTAAGAAAGGGTTAATGAAAAAGAAAAAGATTTTTTTTTTTTTTTTGGATAATAGATACATATATTGAGAGAAGAGCAAAAAAGCTCAAGAGGATTACAAGAAAGTGAACCAATTTAGAGCAATCATTTCAACGGAATAATTTTTAAGAACAGAAGATTTAACACTCCACTCCGCAGCAGTGAGAATAATGTCCTCCCATAGGTTAGATGGGGATTTCCATTTATGATCCAGCGTGAAGATACACTCCACTCCGCAGAAAGAAATATAAAAAAGTTAAAACTTAAAATATTTAATTGATTATCAAAGGAAAAATAGAAACGAAGAGAGGCAATGATACTTTCAAAGAGTAAAGTGATATTTTTCCTTATCTCAATAGAGGAAAAACCTATCAATATATAGGCCTACAAAAGACAACTGTAATATACAAAGATAAAGGAAAAGGTTAAACAGACTTAACCTCTTTAACAGAAAAACCAACTTATTTAACTAATCAAAACTATCCAACAACAGAATTAACTACTAAACAAACCCAATACACTCATAATAGACAAGCTGAGACATAGCTGAAGCTGTCTTAATAGAGTATTAAAAGATATTTGACTAAACCATTATGGATTGGCTAGTTGTAAGGCTTTAGGTGAATTAAAAAGTGATAGGTTTAATCTATGGTGGTTAACCTACTTAAGAATTAATTTACGAATTTTTGACATCCAAATATTGAAGGGTCAAATGGTATATCCTTTAACATTAGTTAAGGTGCATGCAAACTGACCGAAATTATACAAAAAAATATATATTTGTGTTGGAGATTCCATTGATCTTCTTTACAATAGTGTAAATTTAGCATATAGGCATTGTTGGTGGTTTCACTCTAAACCTTGTAGTGTTGTAAATTTACCATTGCTTAAGAGAATATATATATATATATATATATATATATATAAAGTATTGTTAAATATAAATGCAAATTGTTATCCACGAGGATCATGTTCAACCATGCATTGTGATACAAATAAAGTTCACCCACATAAATTAGATGGGGAAAAATGATCGTAAATATATATAAGTGTTGCATTTATGCCTTGAACGCACTAATGCCCCACTATTAGTAGTCGGGGGTCTCGCTGCCCGGTCAGCGAGCGGGGATCATCATAATTAATTAATTTTAAAATGAAATCTCATATTGTCGTAGTAATTCATACATACCAACTGTGTAGTTCCAAATTTTTATGGAGCCATGACCATGGCTGTCCCAATCACCTTCATGAACTTCAACATTTTGGATGCAGTTTGGGGAAATATTGGGAACATGAAAAACACTTTCTTTGAAGATTTTGTAATATTTTTGAGCTTGAGAATTTATTTCTATTTCACTCACAATCTTCCCAACAAGAGACATTGTATTATTGATTTACTCAACACAGGCACACACACAAACAATCCTAATGTCTTTCCTTTTTTATACACCTTGGTGATCAATTGTTTATTGTTTCTTTCAATTATTGTAGCTGTTTTTTTGGCTGGTATGGACACACATTTATGTATCATACTAATTAAAGACCTACCAAATATCTGTTGATTTATTTATTTCAATTGGAAAGATATGGAAATAATTTTTGAAAGAGATGTAAATTATTGAAAAATAAAGTTTAGGAGAGATTAGTGAGCTTGAAAGAGAAAACTTAGAGAGATAATGTACAAAATGAAGAAAATGTTGAGAGGAAGAAAGAAAAAATAATAATAAAACAAAAATCTATTTTAACACTTTGTTTAAAATTTATAGTTACACTAAAGAAACTTTTTATTAAAAAAAAACCAAAAACAACCTATGTATAGTAATTTTTAAAGAAGAAAAAAAATCATGCATAGTAGAAAATTGGGGTGCCCCTAGTAAAACGACAAAAAATCTCATACGTCTAATAACTTCAATCAGTAAAATGGATGGACTTAATCCCATATAGTTTTTAATCAATGCTACAAACCATCTGAAATCAGTGTCAAAGACAGACTTTAAACAATGCCATAAATAGTTTTTGACGAGTATATAGTTTTTCAGCAGTGTCACCAAATAGTCTTTAATCAATATAACATATATTTTTCGATCAAGAGACGGTGAAAGGTAGAATTGAAAAGGCAAAAAAGCTCAAAATTCTACTATGGATGAAATATTTGTAGTAGTGATAGTCTCGAACCTGAAACTTTCAGGGAGCACATCTTTAAAAAAAGTGGATATGGTAAAATACTAAAATGACCCACCACTAAATGAAACTATTTGCATGCAATTAATTAAACTGATATCATATTTATTATAGATTTAATCAATTTCACCAATAGTAGTGAAGTTGATACATTAGATTTGAAGTTAATAAGTGACATTTATTAAAATTAATTCAGGTCAATCATAATTATCTATTTATTGAAATAAATATGGAAATTATTTTGGAAAGCGACCTAAATTGTTGAAAAAGAAAGTTTGGGAGATTATTGAGTTAGAAAAAGAAAGTTTAGAGAGATAATATATCAAAAGATTTTTTTTTTTTTTTTTTTAAATGATATACCAAAAGATATTCATTATTGGACAAATTAATTCTATTAGTCATAACTCCATATATTTTCAAAAGCCTGTCATAAATAAAAACATTGATGCAATACATAAATTTTTATTTTATATATTAAAAATAGTGCAATACATTATTAAACTCCATATATTTTATATATTGAAAATCGACTCTTTGCCATAACTATGCAGCTGTCACCATTTCTTTAAATTGGAGTGCTTTCATCTTTTGATGTCAGTTATTTCTTTTTCGCTTTACTTTGATTTTGTTCAGCTGCTGCTCTTTGTTGCTTCCCTATTTTTGTTTGTTTTTCTAATTTTGTTTTCATTCGACTCTTCATAATTTCTCTTTTGTTTGCTCTTCTAGACTGATTTATTATTCTTATGGTGACCTCTCGTATGCTTCTTTCGTACTCTTGAAATGATATCGTTTCTTCTTTCAAAAAAATTATTAAAACAAACAATATTTTTCATAAAACTTTAAAACCATTTGTTACTTTTTTTTGTATTTTAATTAGTTTAAGATATAATATTATGAAGTATGGTGTAATTGTCAAAATAAAATTTAAAAAAAAGTCTATCTGAATTATGAGAGATCTAAATTATAATATAAAAATAATAATAATGATATAAATATGGTCAATTCAAATAATACAAAATTAATGATACATAATTATCAAAGTATCAATTATAAATCCAACAGTTAACCTCTACAATTATGATAGAAGTATTTGACTGATAAGATTAGAAGGTGTGTTAAAAGCTTTACGAGTGGTATAAAAAACGTTTTTTTATAGAGTTTTCGTTTTTATTTCCCTAAGTTTCTATTACATGTGCAAAGCCTAAAACTTAACAAAATCAAAAAGAAAAATATGTACGCTTCGTTTCGTTTTGTGCCTATTAATCTCATGCATATATAAACAAGATAAAACATTTACCATTACAATAGCAGCCAAAATAATGAAGTCACAACATAAGTCATATTATACAATATTTAAATCAAAACTAAATATAAAATACAAAAATATAACTTAAAATTTCTATGTCATCCAACCTCCAAAGAGATAACACTTTCAAAGTTTGAATCTCTTCAAAAGCCTTTTTTTAGAAAACAAAAACAAAAATGGTCTTCACACAAATGTATTTAACCAAAATGGCATAATTATCATCCACTAATAAATAATTATTATAAAAAATATAGGGAATTTGGATTGTATAGCAACTTTTTTACCACACTTTATAATTGTAGCAACTTTTTTTAAATAATTCGTTTTTTAGCAAATTCTACCTACTATTTTAAAAATCTCTATTTACCTTTTTTTATCGAAGACTTTGATAGAATCTATCATTCTCTAGTGATGGAAGTCTATCAATTTTATCAATAATTGATTCTATCCGCCTTTATCGATGAAATTTAATGGAAGTCTATCAATTTACTTTATTTTTTAGTAATTAATTCTATTAGCCTCTATTGATAAAATCTATCAATATGGAAGTCAATCAATTTACATTTTTGTTATATGTGCAAATATTTTCATTATTATGCTATTCGTGGAATATTTTAGTCATTTTGTAATATACATGCAAAAGCCTCAAAAGTATATGTGAATTACGAGATATCTAAATTATAAAATAAAAAAATACAATTATAAAATATAATTAACTCAAAACGTTGTCACTCCCTAGTTAAAATCAATTGAGGCCACACATTTCTTCACATTTATTTTTTTCATAAACAAAATGATAGTTAAAAAAAAAAGGAATTTGCGGTGTATTAGCAACTTTTTTACCACACTTTATAATTATAGCAACTTTTTTAAAATAATTTGTTTATAGCAAATTCTGCCTATATAGAATCTATTTACTTTTTTTATCGAAGACTTTGATAGAATCTATTATTCTCTAGTGATGAAAGTCTATCAATTTTATCAGTAATTGATTCTATCTACATTTATTTATAAAATCTAGTGGAAGTCTATCAATTTACTTTATTTATTAGTAATTGGTTCTATCAGTCTCTATTGATAGAATCTATCAATATGGAAGTCAATCAGTTTACATTTTTTGCTATAGGTGCAAATATTTTCATTATTATACAATTCATGGAATATTTTAGCTCTTTTGTAATATATACGCAAAAGCCCCTAAAAAAATTGTATGGCACAAATATTGCCACACAGCTCTTAAGGATGGACGACCTCCTCATTCATGAGGAGGCAAGTTTTCCTCCCCAAAAAGGGTAAAACTTTCCTGCAGGAAGTTTTGAAGATAGAAATACAGACCATACACATGGCACTTTTGAATTGGGCCACGTCTCAATTTTTAACATAGCATTTAATTCTTTTTCTTCTCTCCGTAAATTTAGACGGAAGTTTCTTTTTCCTTTTTCTTTTATGTTGTTTTCTTCCCTCTCCTTTCCTTGTTCTTTTTTCTTTTTGATCAGCGTAGAAAATGTTTGCAGTGGGAAGGTTATAGAAAATTGAAGCAATTAAAATTAGAATTATAAGAAAAGTTGGAGAAAAAAAGCGGTGTTAAATGGAGTTGAAAGGGAAACCTTTGTATTTGGGACTCTTTGTTTTCTTTCTTGAAACTATACCATCATAATTCTTATATTTCTTATGACAAAAATTACTTGTGAAAAAAAATTACTCAACAATAATTGCAAAGAAATTAGCTAGATTATCTCAACAAAAAGAGAAAATGCCCAAATGAACAGGGTTCTTTAGAAACAAAAATATCAGATGAAGAAAAAGAAAGAACAGAAGGGAAAGAGAAGAAGAGGATGATTTAATTTACAAATTTATATAGAAAAAGGAGAGAGGACGTTTCTGTCCGTAAAAGAAAAAAAAGGAAAAAGGAACTTCCGTCTAAATTTTGGGAGAGTGAAAAAGAATTAAATGTTATTTTTAAAATTGAGATGTTGCCCAATTCAAAGGTGTCATGTGTATGGTCTGCATTTCTATCTTCAGAACTTCCGGGAGGCAAGTTTTACCCCTCCAAAAATATGACCTAAAATTTCTATGTCATCCAACCTTAAGAGAGATAACAGTTTCAAAGATTGAATTTCTTTAAAAAAAAATTAAAAAACAAAAAAACAAAAATGGTCTTGACACAAATGTATTTAACCAAACAAAACAGACAAATAAGATTGTGATTGATTTTACCTTGGACCCAAAAGAATGAAGTGCACTTCTCTTTTTTCATAATTCTAATACAAAATATATATATACATGAGAAGAAAAAAAAAATCAAAATTAACGAGCCTCAAGTCATAAGTTTATTCCAAATAATATGTCCCTGCTCTATTGAAATAATTCAAAATCATAGGAGAATGAAGGAGCAAATAGATGATTTGGAACAAAATCATGCATTTTGTAAATAAAAAAAAATATAGAGTTTGTAGATTTTTAAAAAATACTTAAAACTCTATCCACAGATTTACTAACATGACTAACGAGAGAGGAAATAACATGCAAAATTAAGGCTGTCGTTTTGTTTAGTGGCTGATTTCATCGCTAAATTTGTCGATATTAAGCAAACATGAACATGTGTTATTATTCAAACCAACTTTTTTGGAGCCCTCGTTTTGGTGCGTTTGGAAGGAAAGGAATGCTCGTATATTTGACATCAACCACAAAGACAAGCCCCCAACATTCTTTTTTAGGATATCATTATAAACTTTGCTTTTTGGTGTATTCAAAAATCTTCTTTATTTAAAGCTTATGGTATTGCTTCTATTTCTCTTAATTGGCATGCTATCGTGTAATTTTGGATCCTCTTAATTTTTCGTATGCTTTGCAAATTTTATAACATTATTTTCTCTTTTCCAAGAAATAAAAGAGAGAATCCTAACTCGAAAATGAAAAGAGAAACCTAAATTTGGAGAACGAAACCTAGAAAAAATACTACAAAAAATATAAAATGATCAATGAATGAAACAAAAAGAAGTTTTGTTAAGTACCATAAGAACGACACGATTGGAAGAGAAACAAGAGAAAACTAAGGAGATGAAGACAAAAATAAAACAAAGAAAGAATAAAGCATATAAGAAGATTTGCTTTAGAACGAAAACTGAATTGCCCACTTTAGGCACAACCCTTATGACTTTGTTATTTGTTTCACCCAAAAATATCTCATATCAATGGAAATGGTTGTCATCACACTTATATACTCCCATGATCTTCCCTTCATCCTCTCCACGAACAATGTTCCATCGAGCCTTCATCCCTTCGATCAATGACCTTCCCTCCCCTCATATAGTGAATCTGTCTTAGATGAAATTCAGATCAACTCTTCTTCTCTTCAGAGTATATGCAACTATAAAACAGATAAGGATTAAAACTCTCCCCGGATTTCCGCATTGGTATGATATTGTTGAGATATGCTTTGAGATATGCCGGATTTCCACTTCATGTGTTGAGATATGCTTTGAACAATTGAATATCTTACGATTAGTTAGTCGGGGGTCTCGTTGTCTGGTCAGCGAGTGGGGGTTCAGGGACAATGCTCCTGAAACCTCCATGAAATCTGTATTTTCTATTTAATGAGCTTTTGTGTATTTGGGGTCTATTATTTGTAATAGGTTTAATGAGAGTGCCTATATAAACTTGAATTAAACCATAGCCGCCCCATAATGTTCAACTTCCAAAATAGGACTTATTTACAAAGCAAAGAAGATTAGAGAGATCAACTCAACTCTTCTCAACCATGTCAATCAAAAGACGAACACTCACGAGTAAGATTTCACAACTCAATCAAAATTACGATCTAGTTACGAATGATGTATCTAACATAACTTAACATAACTTTAAATTGAAGAGCGTTTTTGTAATTTCCCCCTAATTTTTTAAAATGTATAAAAAAATCCATTTAATAAATACTATCTACTTTCGGCATAATCTCCTTTATTTTTTGTATGGCCTAAAAAGTCACACATTAATGAAAATGGTTGTCATGATCCTCCAATTAACTAAACAAGAAGTAACAACTTAGACATAATAATCGAGTTTCATCACTAATAAGAGTATATAGTTCTAACAGCATCTTGTATAGCTTAATAATCATGAAATCACACCTTCAAATCTCCCTTTTTCCCAATAATGTTATCGAATCAAACAAAAGTTAATAATCGAGCTTCATTCTTTATTTATTTTTGACAAAATTCACAAGCATAGAAAAACAAAATCATAAGTAGTACATAAACACAAAAGAAGAGCCTAATAGATGGCTCCAAAGCAACATAATACTCAACCACAAAAAATGAAGCTCATGTAATATGGCTACATAAAAGCCAATTTTACTTGAGGTGGGATTCAATGTCCTTAGTGAGGTTTGTCATGACACCAAGGTACTTGTGTGGAAAAGGAGAACCATCATTAAGTTTTTCATATTCAATTGTATGAACTGCCAAGCTATGTTCTTGACCCTTTGGCACAACTTGATATGTTACTTTGAAGCTCTTGTAATGCTCGAACAAATCTCCTTCTAATCCAATCAAAGTTAGTGCGAATTTTTCATCATCGAATTCTACTTGTTCTTTGTAAACCTCACGCTTGCCATCTTAACAAAATCATATAGGAAAATTTTAAAGTATTTGCATTTATAATCATAAATATTTATTAATACCAGTATTATAAGAAAGTATGTGACAATACTTATTGATATCAATGATTGTATAATTTGCTAATTTTTTTAAGAGATTGTATTTGTAATTATTTGCTAGATTTGACTAATCTTGTAAGTTTCCGAAAAAAAATTAAATAGAGTTTTTTTTTTAGTTCGCCTATAATGGAGAGGAGGAATTCAAATGGTCACGAAAATATATTAATGTCATCGAACTATTATTCTTGTTGTCAAAATAAAGAGAATTAGACAAAGACCACATAGATTTAAGTTGTTCACTAACCATATGTTAGCTAAGTCACAAAGAGAGAAATAAACTAATTTATTTAGGAAAATAACTAGATCAATTGAGAAGGTTATATTTGACGTGAAAGAAAAAAGATGAGAAAAACAAGTGCTAGAAACATAAACAATAAAAGAAAATTTAAGGAAAGTCAGACAAATAATGTACAGAGATTTACGTTACACAGATTTACGTTGTTCACTAACCATATATTGACTACGTCCACATACAAAAGAAACTGTTTTATTTAAGAAAATAACAAGATTGATCGAGAAGGTTATTCAATGTTAAAACAAAAAGAAGCGGAAAACATGGTTGTTTCAATACATAAACAACAATAAAAAAATATATATATATATGATTAAATAAATAAGACACAGATTTATGTAGTTCACTAACCGTAAGTATAGTTACGTTCACGAGCACATGAGCGAAATCGTTTTATTTAGATAAATAATTAACAAGATCGAGAAGGTTATTCGATTATGCTAAAGCAAAAGAAGAGAAAAATCAAATTAGACGTACGATATAGCGCCTATGGTCGAGTTCGTAGGCGCAATCATTTATACGTACCGACAGTGAAATTCCAAATTTTGATAGAGCCATGGCCATGGGTGTCCCAGTCACCTTCATGAACTTCAACAGTTTGAATAATTGGGGAAATATTGGGCATATGGCTAACCTGATCTTTAAACACTTTGTAGTATTTTTCTGCTGGAGCATTTATTTCTATTTCACTCACCATCTTCCCAGCAAGAGACATTATTGCTTCACAACTCTTGTTTATTTCTACACACAAATAATAATCTGATCTAATGCCTTCCCCCTTTTTATACACCTTTTTTAGTGATTAATTTTGTTGAGATATGTACTCATATGGGCGATTTGTGTGTTTTGATTCGTATGTTGTAATAACTAATAAGTGAGGGTGTACTATATATAAATTCTTTTAAAACTCTAATCTCATTTGATAACATTCTTATATTCTTATCTACTTTGCTTCTTTTTTTTTTATATTCGTGGCTGACCGGATCAACTTACACGCAGCTTGACTAATATCACGGGACATACCGCCTGGCCTTATAGCATTTTGATGTCAAAGAAACTAGTAACAAATTAATTCCTAAGTTTTTTTATCTTTTAATAAAACATTTCTTAATTCTGTCTTGTTGAGATATGCCTTGAACGCATTCACACTTTGCAGCGCTAGTACTTTCATGTTATGTTGTGTGTTCCGCTTGTGCTAGCGCATCCGCATTCTATTTAATGTTTACATATTCTGTAATAAGGTTTAATGAGAAACTCGAATTAAACCCTAGCCGTATTAGGACATTATGTATGTTCATTTTATAATTCGTTTCTCCTTAATAAAACTTTACCCCTTCTCTGCACATGGACTAGCGAACACTATGTTAATGAACCACATAAATTCTATGTGTTTGTTCTTCGTCTTTTAGGTTTTTTTTATCTTCATATTGGTTGTTGATTTCAGTTTTCATAACATTTCCATAAATGTAGGCTAGTAAATAACATATCGTATTTTGTTTCATGCTTTTTATCGTTTTTCTTTGATTATTGTTTTGATTTCATAACAAATTATTCTTTCGTTGTTGGATTCTTGTAATTATTGTTGTTGTTTTCCGATAGAGGGACATCATTTAGCCTACTAATCAGTTTCTTGCAGACTAAAAGCCAACATTTTAGGTAATTTTATCAAATAATCTTACTACCATAATTAGTTTCGATGATTATGTAAGTTTAAAGAGAATGTACAAAATAGAGAAAATAATGCTTTCGATGACTAGGCTAAATAAGAAAAGTAATTCCTGATCTTATTAAGTTTTAAATTATTAGCAAAAGCATGCCTGTACTTGACTTTACAGGAATAAACAAAAAAACCCAAAAGAATTTAATAAATGTTAATTTTGAAAGAAATTGCTCCAAGAGCAAAAAAATGGGTTTGATTGAAACCAGTATCATATTTGAGATAGTTCATCAATTGAAATCAGTCGACCACACTAATTGAAGTCAATATCCTATGTATCATATCAAGTACTTTTTTTTAGTATATATTGGAGGAGGGGGGCAAATACTGATTCTCGAGATCGAACTTGTGTCGTTGATGTTGAACTGGTTTACAACCAAATAATGAAGCTATTGCATCATTGACCGACTCGGTCTATTTATTAAGTACTTTGTTACATTATATGTGTTTCTTTTCATATTTTATAAACTAACCAACTCTCCTCTTAGTTTATTACATTATCTATTCAAGTGACATTTAATGCATAGATGTTGAGATCTTTTAATGGTTCCTACAATTGGAATGCGTTTGGAACATAAACTGCACTTTTAAGATAAAATTTGAGCATAGAGTGTAATTTCCAATAAAACTCCATATAAGTGCAATATTTATAACATAGGGATAGACATTGAAGTCTTTTCTCGCATTGGAAGGAAGGAAAGGAGTCGTCAACGAGAGCAATAGCTCAGCAGTATTAATGTACAATTAATGACCAAGAGATCTTAGATTCGACTGTAATCTCAAAAAAAAAAAATCAAAATGAAAATTTCTTATTTAAAGGACGCAAACTGTTCATTAGAATTTGGAAGCAAATTTTTCCTTAGTTCACTGAATTTGCACATGTATGATGTAAATGACTTAATTCTAAAGTTTTTGTTCTTTCTTTTAAGAAAATTTGTACTAAATAAGCTTTTCTCACAAAATAATTACAAATGTAAATAAATTTTAAATACTTGTATCCGTAGTCACTAATAATGAATAATAAATACTCAATAATATAGTATTATATAATATTACTACCAATGACTATGGTTGCTAATTTTTTTAAAAGTGATCAAATTGAGTATTATACTTTAATTTTGATTTTAACTTTGTTTAATTGGATCGCTTGTTGTATTACTTATATAGTCAATTTCCAAAATAAAATTTTTGTTTGGGTAAGAATATTGATAAGAAGATGTGACATAGTTGGAGTGGAAATATTAAAAGTAAATATTCTAACTTTTTCATTAAAATTTAGTTCAACTTATTTTTACATGAGTCTCTCCTTTGGAAAGTGAAAGACATGTCAATAAAATTGTGCCTATAGTCTAGAAGCAAGCCTGAGTGGGGCTGTTTATTTGTTATATTTAAAGAGAATTTAACTTATGAAATTATACTGAAGAGTTATTTATAAATAGTTAAAAATTGAAAATTGAAACTAAAAATTCGATTGGACGTAATTTTTGTGTAGAGTTAGAATCAAAATCTTATTTAAATGTAAATTTAAAATGAGTAATTATTTTGATAGTTAAAAAAGTAATAATTAAAATTTAATTATATTTAAAGAGAATTTAACTTATGGAGTTATACTAAGGAGTTATTATGAATAGTTAAAAATTGAAAGTTAAAACTAAAAATTCAATTGGACGTGATTTTTGTGTAGAAAAGTTAGAATCAAAATCTTATTTATATGTAAATTTAAAATGAGTAATTATTTTGGTAGTTAAAAAAGTAATGATTAAAATTTAATTATATTTAAAGAGAATTTAACTTATGGAGTTATACTGAGGAGTTATTATGAATAGTTAAAACTTGAAAGTTGAAACTAAAAATTCAGTTGGACGTGATTTTTGTGTAAAGGGGTTAGAATCAAAATCTTATTTAGATGTAAATTTAAAATGAGTAATTATTTTGGTAGTTAAAAAAGTAATGATTAAAATTCAATTATTTTGATTGATTTAAAATAAATTATTAAAAATGAGTGGTTATAAATGATTTGGTAGTTATACATGAATGATTAAAATGAGATTTATTTTTAAAAGTAAAAAAGATGAATTAATAAAAACTTATTTGAATGTAGATTTTCAATGAGGAGTTGATAAATCCTCCAACCAAATCCTAGTTAAATATGACAAACAAACAGCCCCAATAATTGTTAATTGGTTTGCCAAGACTCTTTTAAAAAAAATGTAAAGTTCACTTTAATAGAGTAATTATTTAAGGAAAAGCACTAATGCCAACATAGAAAGTAGATACTATGGGAGTATTAGAAATTTTTTCATGATTCTTACTGGCCTAGCTACAATACAATATTCAGACATCAAGATCCAAGAACTTGGACAAAGCTACCTAAAGCGCCAACAAAAGCAATTGTTCAGTGGCATTAGTGCACATTTGATGACCAAGAGGTCACAAGTTCGAATCCCCCACCTCAATAATGGGGAAAATAAATATAATAATAATAATAATAAAATACTTGCTAGTAATATACATGTACCAATTCCATAGACATAGCTCTAATAACTGGATATATTTTATAACAAGTTTGATCTTTGAGTTTCTAAAATTGTCTGATAGACCTCTCAACTTTAAAAATTGTCCAGTAAGATTCTTGAACTTTCAATTTTGTGTTTAATAGATTTCTAAACTTTAAAAACGTCTACCAGAGTGATAGACTTTTGATTTTGTGCTTATGAGTCTCTGAACTTTAAGAAAATGTCTAATAAATTGGTATTAGACACAAAATTGAATGTCTGGACCTATTAAACATTCTTTGAAGTTTGAAGTTTAGAGACCTTTCAAACACAATATTGAAAGTTTTAAAAACTTATTACACACATTTTAAAGGGTAGAGATTTAGTATAAACAACTCTGAAAGTTCAAACACCAAACTTATAGTTTAACATAAATAATATATACCTTACTTCTTCAACCGATCTGTGACATTCTTTTCTCTTGTTATCACAATCGGAGAGGTCGACAAATTGTGCCCGTCGCTCGAGCCCAAGAGGCTATGGACATCCTTGCCTCTTTCACCTTGGCAAGATTTTGGTGTTGATGATGCAAGTATCTGCACTGTTAAGCTTCCACCTGCATGTTAAAATCAACAGGGTGCTGTTAAATATTTATTTTATAATAACTCAAGCTTTTATTGTGTAATGAATGAAAGAACATAACAAAAGGTCATACAAAAATAAATGCCCAATCAGCGTCCGATGATCTCTTCATACCTCTAAAAATTCTACAAATTATATTAAAAAGTCTTGTAAAGTAGATGGGATTTGAACACCATATCTCATGGAATAAGATACAAAGAAATGAATAAAGTATAAGTCCAAAGAAACAGTAAAGATGATGCTTCTCAATATCAATCATTGTCTCCTACTTAGAATGATAAATCCTATAGAAATTGCAATATGGCCTCTATTGAAATCAGAGAATTGAGTTTGGATATTCTAATAGTTAAGAAGGATTTAACCCTCCAAGAATTAATTAAAAAGAGAATATTTACTATCGAATTATTTCGTCAGTCTTTTTTCTTTTGTGATATCCGTGACTATCTGGACCAGCTTGCGTGCACCTCGACTATTGTCACAAGGCATACCTGCCTGATTCTACAACATTTTGATGTCAAGAAAACTCGTAGGAAATTAATTCTTAGATAGGTGGCCACCATGAAGATTGAACCCATCAGCTTATGCACCCCAAGGCCCTCTTTGACCAATTAATTAGTTCGTTAGTCTATACAAAATGATGGACAATTATTACGTCTCAAACCTATTCTCAAATCATTCTCCTTCTATTTATAACAAACTCATAATAGCTAACTACTTGACATATTACTATTATGCCTCTACTAATACTTATTCAACTAATAGATCTCTAGATTGAGGTCTCGCAAAGTCCTACCAATCTAAGTAATTATTATTCATTTTATGTATATTTTTGCATGTTCCGCCTCCGTAAAGTTTATTTTATATAACTCTGAGTGTCTGAATCAACTTACCTGTCCCTCAACTATTCTAATGGGATATATTGCTTGACTTTACAACTTTTGAATGTCAAGAAAATCTAGAAAATTATTTCCTAGGTAGATGGTCACCATAAATTGAACCCATCCTCTTGAATCTCTTAAATCCTTAGACTCTCTTTGACCACTAGGCCAACTTATAATGGTTAATTGCTTAGTATTTTTATTATTTTTTTAATTTTTAATTTTTTTAAAGCAATGGTAACCACGCCTGTCCCTAGGTCAGGCACCAGAGACATCGAAGGAGTAATAGTCTCGAACCCAGACCCAAGAGGGGAGCATACCCTCAAAACACAAGTCTTCAACCACTGCGCCACCCCTTGGAGACTACTATACTCAAGCATTTTCCAATTTTTTAGGAAACAAAGAAATTAGGGAGTGATAGGATTATTTGCTTATAATGTCACGGGAGACCAAAAGAAGTACAACTCTCATTAGAGATGTCCATTTTCCCCATGAGGCCGGGGCCCCGTGGGGACCCGCCCCTATAGGGGCGGTGAATCCCCGAATAAGCGGTGAATGTGGAAGTGAGTGGGGATGAAAAATTCCCCGCAAGCTAAATGGGGATGGGGACGGGGAATGTACTCCCCATCCCCGTTTCCCCGTTCCCCGCCCCGTCCATATTTTATGTATATATATTTTTAATTTTTCTAAATACATTAATAATCATAAAGTGGTAAAAATACTTATTTGGATTAATATTTTTCTTACCTAATTAATTATTTAATTAAAAATCAATAAAGATTTCTTTTAGTATTGAAAAAATTATCTAAGATTTAATGAATTGAGTTAACAATAGAGAAAGTTTGCAAAAAGTTAAGAATAAAAAAAGAAAAAAAGAAGAGTTAAGTGGGGAATAATTCCCCGTGGGGAACCCGATCCCTGTGATTTACCCGCGGTGAATCCCCGCCCCCGTACCCCGCAAAATTTTACGGTGAATTTCGCGGGGATGGGGATTGAAATGAGTAGTGGGGATGGGGACGGTAAAGTCATCCCCGTCTCCGCCCCGCCCCGTGGACATCTCTAATTCTCATATATTAATATTGTTTTAGATTACCTAATTTGGGGTGCGTTTGGAGTACCGATTTGGTTATTATAGACGGAAGATTATGATAAACGATGGGTTATGAATCATAAACAGTAGGTTATTATAAATGGTGTTTGATGGGCAAGTTATTATAACAGGAATTATGATAAACAGTATTTGAGGGGCTAGTTATGTAACAAAAAGTAATATATGTAAGGACATAAACGGACACGTACGTTTAGATAACCAACTCGGCTGTTTACATAAACGGGGGCCCAAACACACCCTTGTGGGAATAAGTAAACAACCCTAATTACTTTATATTAAAAGTTGGGTTGTTAAAAGTATTTGTTCTTAGCAAGTTAAAGAAAGATAAATAGCACAGTTCTATCACAAAATTTAATATTTCGTAAGGAAGCTTACCTAGAACAAGAGCAGCGCCAATCCAACCATTCAATCCCCACCTTTCACCAAGAAGAAACCAGGCAAAGCTACCGCCCCAGACTGGCTCCAAGCTGTAAATAATGGCAGTTTCTGTGGCTGATACATCGCACATGGCAGCCATCTGGAGAATCATATAATATTTATTAAGAAACCATGACCATGAGATCGCAGGCTTAAATCCCACGATCTCCTGTTATACAAAAAGTATGATGCTAGGCAAGTAACAGGATTATTTTATTTTTAGGATAAGAAATATTGAAATAGAACCCCCAATGAGGAAACAAGAGAAGAAACCCGTAAAGAACAGTTAAAGAGAATTTTAAGAGGACTCTCCAATTAGAAAGGATGGAGGAAAAACAATAGTAACGGAATAAAGAAGAGTGTTTACACCATGAAGTAACTATGTCCATTGTAACAGGACTATTCCAATGCAGAAGATTCATTTAGGCACCCAAATATGCATTATGCAGCATTTTTCTGTTCAAAAAACTTCAAGCAAATACTCATGTGCACAGATATATACACATACATGCATGCATACACTTAAAAGTTTAATGTTTGTGGATTTTCAGGTGGAAGGAAAAAGTACTCATAATTATTCTTCCTCGTTACAAAAACATGCAAAAGTTATTGTTTGTAGGAAACAAGAACGCATAAACGAGTACGTTTTGACTTTGATGAGGTGGTTTGAGGCTAGAGGTGGTTCATACAATGCTGATGTTTGGACGGAAAGTGATGCCAACGGGTTCAAGTAGATATGACTCAAGCTGAAGAAGATGGTAAAGAGAGTGTGAATTAGAACTTAGAGACCAATTCATGGCATTCAAATACAAAATTTTCCAGTTGGTAAATCAACTATAAGGACCCGACCCAAATTAAGGTCTCAACCTAGGTCCTTACCCTAATGCATGCACATTAAAGCCAAAGACACATAACAAGCTTGAAAATCAAATAAATAAGACTTTGGGCTGGAAAGTTTTTTTTTTTTTTTTTTTTGAAACAAGGGTAGCCACGCCCGTCCCCAGGTCATGTACGGGAAGACATTGAAGGAATAATGTCACAGGTGAGTCTCAAACCTGCGATCTTGAGGAGAGCATACCTTCAAAGCCCTAAGTCTTCAACCACTGTGCCACCCCTTGGGGACAATATTTGTTTTATAATTAGCAAAGAGAACTTTTAGCACTCAGGAGAGGCAGTTGAGAATCAAAGAATTCTTGGCCACACCCACATAACTTCCTCAGTCGAGTAAAGGAATGCTATATAGGATGAAGCTATGGCCTTGATAACCTTGCTTGACAATTCAAAAAGAGAGATATAATATGTGAGGAGGGAAGGTTTGAGAAAGTAGCCTGGATAAGGATGCATCTCCCACTCCTTTGAAACTATGGAATTTTCTCCAACCATCTAGCCTTCTTTGAATTTTCTCAACAACAAAGAACCAAAAAGAGAAGATTTGGGATGACATTTAAAGGTAGAGCAAGGTAGGAGTTTTGCCATCCCCGAAGTTTGCGACCAAACTTTGAGGCAGTGGAATGAAGAGTATTATCCTCAATGTTAGATTCCAAGAATTTCTGTTTTGCTAATACTAATGTTGAGACCCGAGTCATTCTCAAAAGCATGAACCACAGCAAAAATGTGATGTACAGTCCAATGTGACTTTTAAATTATATAAAATCACCAATCAAACCCAAAAGTTTTAAGTTTGATGGCTTAGGGTAAATTTAACTATATCAACCAACACTCCCCTCACTTGTGGATTTTGAAATTCGAGAAATGCCCCACAAGTGAAAGTCAATTTTAATTGAGGATGAAATGACTCGGCAAGGGCTCGAACTCAAGACTTCCTGCTTTGATACCATTTTGAATTATATTAAATCACCAATCAACCCAAAAGCTTAAGCTCAAGGGTTGGGATAAATTTAATTATATCAACCAAAATAGCAAAACACTAAGTTTTAAAGTTATAGAAGGAATACAACAACAAAACAAAAAACACTCAAGACAGATGATCGGTAAAATCGATAGCAACTCAAAGGAAAATCAAAACTCTAATTATGTATAGAGACAAAAGGAGAGGCAAACCTCAAGCCACAGGCAAAAACCAGTGGACAATAAGCCTGTATACAGAGCAGGTACCCAAGGAAACCTGAATATTCCATCTAAATACGTTTCCCAATTCCATGACTCGCTGATTGTTTCAGTTCGATCAACCCATCTCCAAATAAAATACCATACCATCGATAGAATAGAAACAACGCAAACCTGAAAAAGTAATGAAAATCGTTCAAATTGTGCAGAAAAACTTACACCACTGCACCCAGTGTCTACTATATATGAAAAAATATTAACCTCATATGCAAGAAGTGGTAAGAATTTATCCCTGTCTGTACGTCTCGAAATATGCTCTGTTCGAAGCATATGAACACCAAAAAATATTGCACTCAAGAAGTTCAAAAGATCTCCCACCTGAATTAGATAACACTAATTAGTTGATTTACATAAATTAAAATGGAGGGGATCCACACTCCAGCATTAAGAAATATAGATTCTTTCAATTATTACGAGCTGTTACTTGGTAATCAAATAATTTTGGGACTAAACATACACATGGAGGGGATCCACTGGACTCCAGCATTGCAACTCCAATGACTGACATGAGAGCTCCAAACCAGGTACGAGCTGGAACTAAAGCCCCTAAAAGTCCATCAAGAAAAGGAACTACAAGTACCTGATTATCGATACACAAGTACCTTAACACACAATATTATAGCAAGCAAGTTTATTCCACCATGTATCTACATATAATTTGGAATCTTACCGTGAGCGTTGATATGAATGATGCACGACCAGCATCAGATGTAAGAAGTCCAAATGCCTGCATCAGGTACCCAAGACTAACCCAAAATCCTAACTCTATTCCAGCATTGCGGGTCTCAACATTATCCCACTTATAGAACACGAGTGGAACGAAGGGAATAGCAGTCATGGCAAACCGCACAGCATTGAAGGTTGCTGGATCCACAAATTCTTCAACCTCTTTCACAACTGGAATAGTGCTAGCTACAGCAGCAAAAATTTGAAAATGAATGGTACTTTTAGGTGAAGATGTGAAGGAATTCCTTATCATAATAGAAAAAGAAAGAAACTTCAAGACTTTTGCAGCTAATATTCTTAATAGTATGAACAAAATTGTATAATAAGGAAAAGTTTCTGCCTAACCACACATGGTTGAGAATGAACAAATTTTTTTCTTTTCCCCTTTCTTTTCTTCTTTTGTTAATAAGAATTTGATACGATCCCGCGTTCGTTGAAAGTTTACTCAAGGCGAGCCAAGAAGTGACGAATCCTTTTTATGGTTTTATTAATTGTAATTCTGTTTTGCTATTTAAGTTGTATTGGGCTTTTGGGCCTTAATAGGGTTATTTACTTATTAGGTTAAATCTTAGGTTTACTATAAAGAGGAGATGTTAGGCCTCTAGGAAAGCATTCAAACAGTTGTTGTCTTGTATTTGGCTCTTTGAGAGATCCTCTCGAGAGATTATCGTAGTTTCTTAATAATAATAGTAGTAGATTCTATCATTTTGGTATCAGAGCCATTTACCGATCCGGGAATGGTGACCACTAAGATGGAAACTAGGATGCAAGAATGCGAGGAAGGGTCCGAGGAATTGGCGAGGAGGTTGAAGGATGTAGAAGCAAGGTCGGAATCGCTTGAAGAACGTTTGGGGAAAAAGATGGATTTGAAATTCGAACAGCAGGATGTGAAGTTCGAGATGATCAACCGGAGCCTGCAGCTTTTAATGGAAGCAAGGCAAGGAGACAAGGGGAAGGGGTCATGATTGAGGCCATGGGCGAGGAGAGGGGCGGCGGCACTGTGGTCGGCGCGGCGAGCGAACAAGGGGAGCAGGGGTCGGGCGCGGAAGGAGGGTCGTCCGAGAGGAGGTGGGCGCGATTGGGGGCTACTGGCGGGTGGGGCGAGCACCGGGGCGTCGAACTGCGAGGGGTAGCGCTTGGTCCCGCGATCGGCGCGCGACGCGAGCAGGCGCGGCGCGCGGGGTCTGGCTCCATCGCGAGGGTGACCGGCGGGGTTGGTGCGGGCGGCGCAGGCAGAGGGGCTTGTGCGGGAAGTGGAGCGTCGGGCGGAGGCGGGGGACGGGGGTTCTGGGGCCCAAGCGTGGGAAGCGGCGGGCCGGGTGAGTGGGGGCGTCGTGAGACACAGGGCGTCGCGACGAGCCCCCGAAGCGCGCGAGCGGCGAGGCATCTGGGCGGGCTGGTGCGTGAGCGGGTCGGCCGGCGGTGGGCGTGGCGAGCGCGAGCGCGAAGGGCGCAGTTAGGGCGGTGAAGGCCGGGGTGGGGCGCGGCAAGGCTGGGCGGGGGTCAGTGACCGAGCGGTTGCCGGCCGACCGGTTGGACCGGGGGGAGAATTTTCAGACATGGGCCGACGGGGGTAGTCGGATGGGCTCGGAATTCGATCGGCCAGGGTATTCTCGATTCGGTGGAAGGGAAGACGGGGTTGCGGAGGAAGGGAGAGTGCGCATCGGTTATGAACGGCCGATAGCGCATGACGGTTGGAACGATCGGGGTTGGGATGGTTGTAACCTAGATGGAGAGCGGACGGATTGGAGAGATAGACAGGGTCGCTGTGAGCGCGAAGGACCGGGATCAGGCGGTCGAGATGGACCCTTGGTAGATAGGAGGTTACGGAAGTTGGAAATGCTCAGATTTAAAGGGCTAGCAGATGAGGACCCTGAAGGATGGTTATGCCGCGTCGAAAGGTACTTCTGGGTGAATCGGCTGACGGGGCACGAAAGAGTTGACGCCGCAGCCTTGTGTATGGAAGGAGAGGCACTAGAGTGGTTACAGTATGAGGAGGACCGTGCTCCAATTGCTTCGTGGGAAGAGTTCCGAGAATTGTTGTTACATCGTTTCCAAGCGACGATTAATGACAATAAATATGCTAATTTGATGAGTCTGCAGCAAGTTGGGACCGTAAGAGAGTATCGCCGGTTGTTTGAAAAATATGCCAAAGGTATACGCGACATCAGTACGAGTGCCTTGGAAGGGAAATGGGAGAGTGGTCTGAAGGCGGAAATTAGGAGTGAGATGAGGAAGCTGAGGCCCGTAGGAATTCAGGACAAGAAGTTTATGGCACAGGTAATTGAGGATGACCTGGCTTTTCGAAATCAAGCGAAAGGAGGGGGCATCTCAGCAGTGGTTAAATCCGGGATGGGATCCGGGACGGTTAGTGCGAAGGTGGCGGGAGGATCAAACCTAAGAACTCTCGCTTTCACTCCCAACCGATCAACACCATCGAATACCCTCACCCCTGCAGTTCCCTATAAACGACTTACGGATAATGAGATCCGTATACGAAAGGATAAGGGACTGTGCTTTAGATGCGATGAGAAGTTCGTTCCGGGACACCGTTGTAAAAAGAAAGAGCTGCAAGCACTTGAGATACTTGTAGTACGCGATAGGGTGGATTGTCTGGGAGATGACGAAACCGATGAGTCCCAGGATTATGGGGCCGGGGAGGAGAGTGTTGAGGACACTGGGGAGACACCGAATATAGCAGCGCTATCCTTGAATTCAATGGCAGGACTGAGCTCCCCAAAAACGCTTAAAGTAACAGGATCAATACAGGGGCACGAAGTAGTTGTATTGATTGATAGTGGGGCTACACATAACTTTGTATCCGATGACATTGTGGCTAAATTGAAATTACATGTGGAGCCGTCCGATGATTATGGCATTATGTTGGGGACTGGGGATTCTGTGAGAACGGCGGGCATATGTAAGAATGTGGAACTTCAGTTGGCCAAAGTGCGAATAGTGAACGATTTTTTGCCTTTACCACTGGGTAGTGCAGATGTGATTTTGGGTGTCGTGTGGCTAGCGACGTTGGGAAAAATCGAATTTGACTACCGTGCACTAAAAATGCAATTCACACTGGGACTTGGAAAGGTCGAGTTACAGGGCGAGCCACGGCTGGTCAAGGCCCAAGTCTCATTAAAGTCCATGATGAAATCCTTACGGCCAGAGGATCAAGGACTCTTGGTCGAGTTAAACATGCTCGAGGCACCGATACCAGCGCGAGAACAAACCGGAGCTCTACCAGATCTGTCTCAGGTACCCACAGAACTACACTCTGTACTTCAATTTTTTTCACCGGTTTATGAATCATTGACAGACCTACCCCCGCGACGGAATTGTGATCATGCTATTGAACTAATGACTGGCAAGGATTCTCAGAAATGTACGTCCGCACTGCATACCTGATATCAAAAGAATGAGATTGAACGATTAGTGGGGGAAATGTTGTTGGCAGGAATTATCCGTCCTAGCACGAGCCCGTTTTCCAGCCCAGTTTTGTTGGTAAAAAAGAAGGACGGGAGTTGGCGTTTTTGTGTTGACTACCGAGCCCTGAATCAGGCAACAGTACCCGATAAATATCCGATACCACTAGTTGACGAGTTGTTGGATGAGCTGCATGGAGCGACAGTGTTTTCGAAAATTGACCTTAAGGCGGGTTATCATCAGATCCGTGTTAAGCCAGCTGATGTACATAAGACGGCTTTTAGAACTCACGAGGGCCACTATGAATTTGTAGTCATGCCCTTTGGATTAAGAAATGCTCCTGCTACGTTCCAGTCGGTTATGAATGAGATTTTGCGTCCGTTTCTACGCCAGTTTGTGCTCGTATTTTTTGATGATATTTTGATCTACAAATCATCCATCCAAGATCATAAAGAGCACTTAGTTCAAGTTTTTAAAGCGTTACAGGCCCATGCATTTGTAGCAAATTCCAAGAAATGTCAGTTTGGACTAAGCCGGATTGAGTATTTGGGGCATTTTATATCTGCCGAAGGAGTGGCTGCCGATCCAGAGAAAATTGCAGCCATGTTACGTTGGCCAAGTCCCAAAAACATTAAGGACCTACGGGGTTTTCTTGGGTTGACAGGTTACTATCGTCGTTTCGTGGCTAATTATGGATCGATGGCTTTTCCACTGACCCAGTTGTTGAAAAAAGGGAAGTTTGAATGGAGTCCGTTGGCAGAGGATTGTTTTCAAGAGACTTAAGCATGCCATGAGTAGTGTGCCCGCCTTACGATTGCCGATTTTGATCAGTTGTTTGTTGTGGAAACTGATGCTTCCGGTATCGGGGTGGGCGCCGCTTTGATGCGGCGAGGCGCACCATTGGCTTATTTTAGTAAAGCCTTGCCTATAACCCACCGCGTGAAGTCGTCAGATATGAGCGCGAGCCGATGGCCATCGTATTTGCCGCACAACGTTGGCGGCGTATTTCTTGGGACATCATTTTGTCGTCCGTACGGACCAAAAAAAAGCCTCAAGTTTCTGTTAGAACAACGGGTGGTTGATGGGGAGTATCGGGTGGATTGCGAAGCTCCTAAGTTATGATTTCCACATTGAGTATAAAAGGGCCTAGAAAACAGAGCGGCGGATGCTCTCTCTCTCGATGCCGGCGGCGGGAGAATTGAGCATGTTGAGTTGTGTGGCGGGGTTAATACGGCCGCTTTTCACTCAAGCAGTGCGGAAGACGTGAAGTTGTTGGCTATTTATACCGCTTTTTGTTGCCGGTGGAGGCGAGTCCACCGGTTATTCCGTCGGGGGTGATGTGTTATTGTACCGTGGTCGATCGGTGCTACCTCCGACGTCTCCTACGATTCCTCTGTTATTGGTCGAGTTCCACGGAGGAGCCATCGGGGACATTTTGGGGTCCTCAAGACGTATCAACGTTTGGCTAAAGAGGTGTATTGGACGGGCATGAAGGCTCGTGGTGCGTGCGTTTGTGGCCGAGTGCTCAGTTTGCGTGCAAGCGAAACATTTGTCGTTGTCCCCAGCGGGCTTATTACAACCACTACCGATTCCAGATCGAGTTTGGGAAGACATTTCTATGGATTTCGTGGAGGGACTTCCTCGTTCGTGAGGATATGACACTATTTTTGTGGTGGTCGATCGGCTTTCAAGTATGCTCATTTTATACCCCTTCGACATCCATTCACTTCTCTCACACGATGTCCCGTGTCTTTATCCGCGAGGTCGTCCGGTTGCACGGGTACCTAAGAGTATCGTATCGGACCGTGACAAGATATTCACTAGCCTTGCTATGGGAGGAAATGTTCAAGGCTTCGAACGCAGATTGCGCGCGCAAGATACCACTTATCATCCACGAGACGGATGGTCAAACCGAGGTCGTGAACCGCTGTTTGGAATCTTATTTAAGATGCTTTGTGTTGACACACCGACGAAGTGGTATCAGTGGCTTGCATGGGCTGAGTTCAGCTTTAATACGTCGTACCATTCTTCTACAGGTATGACACCCTTTGAGATTGTTTATGGGCGTTCTCCACCGTCAATTTTGGGGTACGATTATGGGGCTAGCACGGTTGCCACCGTGGATTCGTTAATGGTGGAACGTGATAGGATGTTGGATAAGCTTAAGGCTACCTTGTTGCGATCTCAACGATTGATGACGGATCGTGCTAATGCCAAACGTCGGGATGTTCGGTTTGCTTTGGGCGATTTGGTGTATGTTAAGCTCCGTCCTTACCGCCGATCTTCCTTGGCGAAATTTAAGCACCCTAAGTTAGCACCACGATTTATTGGACCGTATCGAGTGTTAGCTCGGGTGGGGCCAGTTGCATACCGATTGGAGTTACCACCGACTGTGAAGATTCACCCGGTTTTCCATGTATCCGTGCTGCGTAAGGCGGTTGGTTCTCCTCGCCTAGTTTTCCCTACACCGGCCTTGGTGGGCGACGACTTAGGCGTGCTGGTTTGTCCCAAGGCTGTTTTGGGCATGCGGGAGTCTCCACAGGATGGAGGGTCGCGCCAGATTTTAGTGCGATGGGAGGGGTCAACTCCCGATGATGCTACACAGGAGTCCGCTCGCGATATCGAGCTACGATTTCGGACTTTCACCTTGAGGACAAGGTGGCTTTTTGGGGGGGAAGTATTGATACGATCCCGCGTTCGTTGAAAGTTTACTCAAGGCGAGCCAAGAAGTGACAAATCCTTTTTATGGTTTTATTAATTGTAATTCTGTTTTGCTATTTAAGTTGTATTGGGCTTTTGGGCCTTAATAGGGTTATTTACTTATTAGGTTAAATCTTAGGTTTACTATAAAGAGGAGATGTTAGGCCTCTAGGAAAGCATTCAAACAGTTGTTGTCTTGTATTTGGCTCTTTGAGAGATCCTCTCGAGAGATTATCGTAGTTTCTTAATAATAATAGTAGTAGATTCTATCAGAATTGAACTTTCATTCAGATAATTCAAAGCATAGTCTGCAAGAAGCGGTTTCGTTGGTTGAGGCTTAGGGCTTCCAAGGTATGCTCCCTTGGAAGTCTGAGGTTCGAGACCTACAAGTGAGTTTTACTTAATTATAAAATCAACTTAATTACAAAATCCATTGTTGTTTCCCAGGTCCGAGCAATGGATGGGTGCAGATTCCCCGAGTACAAGGGAGTGAAACTCCAATTCTCCGTCATCAAAAAGTACTCAAAGTATATAAAAATTTTCCTAAGATACCAATATTTCACAAGTTCTTACATCACAATCATACTAGAATACTATACATGGCGACGCAGAACAAAGATGTCATGTTGACAATGTTGGCCTGAAGCATTGAGATAATATGATATAGGGGCGAATTTGCTGCATTATCGAATCTATTACGGTCCTTGCGCTTACATGGGCATATTCTAAACGTCCTTTTAAAGATTATTGCTTTTCTACTCTCTTATCCCATTGGAAACGTTTTTTGTAATTTTTCTTTGATGGTCCTATTGTAACTTTTCATTCATCGATGAAAGTTTCTGTTTCCTAAAAAAAAAAAAAAAGATATAGGCGAGAATTTCATAGTTGCAACTATCAACTATAACAACAATTCCAGTCCAAATAAATGTGAAAGTTAACTGCCAGACAAATATATATAGATCTCAACTTTGAGTAAACATTTTTCTTGAATACCTTAAGTTGGTTCCTAATTTCTATACGAAAATTCTAACAGGAAAAAAAAGGCAGAGCCGAATAGTTTCAATAAAAGAATTCAACAATAGCAGTACTCAAAAGTTGCTTCAATTCAGAACACCAACAACTGACCTAAAACAAAACTGCAGGGGCTAAAAAGAAGCTCACCATAAACAAGAGTGACGACGTTGAGCAAAATGATACTCCTAACTTTCTTCGAGGCAACAAAGATCCTTCGCCAAAGAGAACGATTATCAAATAAAGACACGAAAGAGAAAATCATACCCTTACGCCGTCGAATCGGAGACGAAGAAACTCGAACAATATCAATTTCTCGACAATCTCTCACTGGCGATTCTGAACTCGAATCGTTGATTTTCGTCGATCTAGGTCGAGGCGAATCGGAGATCTGAGCGCAAACAGCGCAACGAGGCGTGGATGAACCGTTCAAACGTGATCGCTTAGAGTTGTAGGAGATGAAGCTGGATGTGGAGGAAATGAAAATGGAGGATTTGAGCTTGATCGGAGCTGTGTGAAGCGATGAACTCCATTGAAATGGCGCTTCCATGGCTCACTCCGATCGAACCAGCATTTTCTGAACCAATTTTCTTGGATTATCGCCATGTTCAGAGCTTCATCAATTGCTTGCGACAGATCTGTCATTTCTTGAGAAACCAATTGTTTAACGGCACGTTCACTAAATTGATATCATAATGCTTCAAGAAATTTTTTATATTTTTCCTTATTTTCATTTTAACAAAATTCTACATGCCACTAGTTTTTTTTTTCTCTCTCTCGAGACTCTGTGACATCTTATTTATATTCAATAATTAAGCTCCATTTTAATAACTATTTAGATTCAGTTTCATAACCATAAGTGAATCTCGAATTTGAGATCTTGAGGAGAAGATGTCTTCAACTACTGTGTCAGCCCTCAAAGACTTTCCACATTTACTATCATGTATCCATCTTTCTTTGAAAATATGTGAATGATAACCAATTTTAACAAACAAAAACAAACTTTTTGAAAGCTTTTTGTTTTCCAAATTTTGATTTGGTTTTACAAATATAGGTAAGATGTAGATATTTAAGTAAGAAAAATTATATGGCAAAGTATTTGTTCTAGACTTAGATTTTAAAAAAGAACAAAAAAATCAAATGATTATCAAACGTGGATAAATGATTATGGGTTCAAACCTCCTTTCCTAATTGATATAGATCTAAAAAAAAGTGAGGCAACTTACCAAACCTAATCAAATCTAAAAGACTTCCGACTCTCCTTTTTTCTTTTCTTTTTTGTAAAATCACCATCCTTCCGAATTAAGGGTGTTTTTATCACTTATCTAATAAGTATAATATTAATAGAAAAAAAAGGACTTTTTTCATATATAGACCATATTTGAAAAACTTTTGCAAATATAGGTTACTTAAAAAGTATTTGCAAAAATAAATTTCGTTAATAATATCATTAATTACGTAAATTGTCCATTTACAATAATACTCTCCTAATTTGAATTTTTAAATTTCAATTATTAACCATTTAGGAAAAATTCCCAACTTCCATACCCACGAATCCCTAAAATCGTGCTATCATTATTACAATTTATGTCAAAATAGAAACTGTCATATTTTCTTTTCGTTTGAATTTTAGCCTCACAATTTCACATTTTCTGTCTTCTAGTCTTCTTCTACAAGTCTTCGAAAAAAAGTTCCACCGAAAATCTTGGCCCCTTTTCAACATCTTCGGAGTATTGATGATCAAAATCAGAAACGTGGTGTAAGCACGAAGAGAAAAACTTCCTATGCCATATTTTCTTTATAGTTTTGTTTAGTTTTAGAGTTTTTTTTTTCTACATTAGATATAAAGAAGACATACACATTTGATTTTCCCTTTGATGGATGATTTTTTATTGTATAGTATTTTGGTTTTTTAATACAATCAAATTTCGTGTTCAGGGGGGATTTTGGAGATATGAGTTTGGTAGTTTCGAGGTTTCGTAATAATCAACATTGTATGAGTTTAATTTTCTAGTTTAATCTGTTTGATTCTTCGATTTGTGGTTAGGGTTTTAAACAAAACTTTATTATAGTTCTTGGGATACTGTCGATTTTTCTGGTTTGAGTGCCTGAAAACAGAAGTGCACAATGGTTAGGATGGGTATTGTATTGTATTAAATTGCATGTACGGTATTAACTTACATGTACTGTATTAACTTACATGTACCATAATGTTGTGATAGGTTTCAATTATTCCTTCTATTTGGATTGTAGTTGTTTAGTGATTGTTTGAAAATTTTTAGTCTTCTGTTGATTTAGTTGAATCAGTATATTCTTTCATCATGGTGTAAATGGTATGGTTATGTGAAATGTATGGATGTTTTGTTTATGTTATACTGTATTTACTAATTAAATTATTTTTTTCACATTTAAGACAACAAGCTCATCTAGTGTTTCAGATCATGACAAAAACAGGTCATTGGAAGGTGAAACCCAAAGCACGATGGAATGAATAGAAGGGAACAAGGTTGATAGAAAGACTAGAGAAGAAGTATGAACAACTGCGTTGTCTGGAAATACTGTAGGAACAATACGGCAAGAGGATACCTTATTGTCTAGTCATACATGTCTGTAAATATTGTAGAAAACATAGGGCAAGAGGATACTTTACTATTTAGTCATATAATGGTAGTCGTATGCGAGTACAATAGAGAATAACCGATAGTAAAGTCATGTACAATCATTATTTCATTTGGATTTTATTTTATGGTATTGAAACATTAGGCATTAATGTACCAGACTATATATACTGTATAGATATGTGAGTATTACGTTCACATGAAAGTGTATCGAAATAAACTATCGGATTTTCGATATTTATCAAACCGTATTATTATTCTTTAAGCAACATTTAGATAGATTTATGTATTGTATTTCATGTTCGGGGTATCAAAATGAGGTATTATTAACAACTACAACTACAACTAAAATATGCTCTATCATTGAACCAATGGAAGTGTAATACAGTATTTACTAAAACAATAGGACAGTTCAGAAAACACCCTATTGGGTAAATGGATTTCATAAGGATTTAACATTACAAACATACAATGTTGTTGATAACTCTCAATTAGAGAGTTATTTAGTCCTCTTTAGGATGCATTTATTGAAGAAATCATGCACTTTCCTCATAGACCAATGCATAGAATACTTCTAAGATAGAGAATTTGTTATAAAATACTATGCATGTTAGAAATGAGGCAGAGGATTAAGAAATCGAATAAATTAAGTATTTTTTGCTAAGAAGCTAAAGTTTGCAGCATTATGGATAGCATTTCTGGAATCCCCATTTTCGCTAAATATTTTTATCATTGTAGGGCTTTAACGTTCTAGAAGTATTGAATTCATGCCTCAATTGGTGAAGTCTGAGGAGAGAAAAGATAGGCCATTTGAGAGCAAGTCAATGTTGTAAGCACTCGGTCAAAGGGGAACAGCTTCTGCAACAAGGCTGCAACTCTGCACCTACGTCAGAAAAGTTGTAAAAGGCAGATATTGTTGGCTGAGGATCAAAAGCAAGGGCCATTTTGCCCTAGAATCTAGACCGTTGATCTTAGAGAAGATGGGGGTATATATAGATCATTTTGGGATGAAAAAATGGGCTCTCATTATTCCTTTTTTGGTTCGACCTTGATTTCAGAGCACCTGCAAGAGGAGTCCTCATTGTGCGGAGCATTTCAATAGCATTTCTGCAATTTTCTTCCTGAGTTTTTCTTCCCATTATGTTATATGTTTTGATATTCTTGTTCAGACTTTGGTTGTAGTTTATATTCTTGCACTATATTATTTAGATGTTTGAGTTTAATAGTATTTCGAAGTTTCTTCTCTTGCTTCCTCTTTTTTTTCATGATCTGCACATTCTTCTTACTATTTTGAGTGTTGCTGTTCCATTGCTGCACTGTTCATAGTTGTTTGTTTTACTGTATGAGTTTTGGTTACATGATGGTTACAACATTCTTACTCTTTGTTTTTGTACTTTCCAGCATAACTATGAGCTAAACTTGTATAAGTTAGGGTTGAGGGGATGGGCGTGTGATGCATGTATCTTGGGTGAGTAGGGGGATGTTAGGCTAAGACATAATAGACCTTTTAACTAAAAGTATGTTTCGATTGGCCATCCATTCATGTTTGCTTTTTATTTCATCTCGAAAGAGAGAAGGATTAGAGATATACTATTCATGTCCATTAGTTTCAATGCTAGGAACTCTTGCTTGTTAAAGAGGGAGGCTAGAGATAATCACCTTGTTAGTGTGCATTTCATTATTTGTAGCTTCGAGCTTAGATGCGAGAGCTCAAGTTCGAAGAGAATGCATGCATCTTAAGAAAGAGCATTTGACCACATGTTGTGTGGAGCCTGCTTCTCACCATAGTCTTACCCTTGATGCATGGTAATCACACTCAACCAACCCTTAATCTGAGCCTACTTCATCATTAGAGTATCTATCTTCTGTTTTCAGCATTTTCTTGTTGCATTTGTTCTATCACTTTAGCAATTTAGATTTCCGTTCTAGTAAATTATGAAGCATTAGCATTTATCCGGTTGCAGTTATATTAGTTGGTTTATTAGTGTCGTTAGCATTCCTGTTGCATTCTAGTGTCATTTAAAATTGTGTTAAGCAAGATCTGGGTACTATAAACAATTTCCTTTACTTTTCTGTTCAAGACTTTGCAAGTAACACTTGTTTAGAAATTAGTCAGTCCCTATGGAGATGACTTGTAAACTTATCACTTGAGTGCAAACGACTGCGTATACTTGCGTGTTAATCTGCTCATTGCTTTAAACATTGTCTGTGATTTGTGTAACCGTCCAGATTAGCATTTGCGTCATTCATAGCAGTTTAAGAATTTATCAGTTGTTCTGTAATATAATACGGTACTGTTTTGATACTTTATCTAATTGACCTATACAGTATTGTTTTGATAAGATTATTAATATGATTATTAGCAATTCATATTAATTACATCGTTTACATCCATGCAAATTTTAGTTTTAATATAAATGAATACACACATACAATGCATAAGAATTCACGAACAATACAATTTCGGTATTATAATAAATAAACTGTATTCATGTATTGTAAATTGTAATATATTATTATTTATGTTATGAGTAATACAATATTATAGATAAATCGTATTATTTTCATCTTCAATGTTCGTGCAAATTAGGGTTTCGTAAGAGCGCCGCCATAAATCAAGACGACGATGGTACACTTCAAAAATCTTCAAAAATTCATCCATGTTTTTTTTTTAAATCAATACATAACAATACAGTCTCGACAGCACTGTATCTTGGAAAGTTTTTTATAAAAAATCCTAACGAAAATTCTGGACAACAACAAAATGAGAGGTTGAAGATGAAGAGAGAGAAAAATTGTTTTGGAAAAAATATTTTAGGAATGTACTACTAAAATCTCATAGCATTAATTTGACATTTAAAAATGGTATGTAATATCAATATAAAAAGTTTGAAAAATGGAGGTTGAATTTGAAAATGAGGCATTAAATGGGTAGAAGGGCAAAATGGTATTACTAAAAAAAATCATTACTTTCGAATTTTAAAAATAAAATTAAGTTTGCAAAAAAAAACTTGAACGCCTATATTTGCAAATATTTCTCTAATGTAGTCTACTTACTACAATTTCTCTAAAAAAAATAAGTATGGGGATCTTCTTTCTACCAAAAATAAATATAAGATTTTCTTTGTTTTTTTTTATTGAAGAGCTGTAAATAATTGGAACTTTTTGTTTGTATTATAAACAAACTTAATCATTCATCAAATTTATCTTTTAATCGCTACTAACATCAATTCCCAAGTAAATAATTATTATCTCAATTTCTACCGATATCAATTTTTAAATGAATGTTAATATCAATTTTCAAATGAGTAATTAATTGTTCCATTATCATTAACACTTTCACTCCATTTTATTTCACTTGACTTTTTTCTATTCCATTCAAACTCAAGATCATAAATTTAAGCAGAATATGTTTATTAGGACAATATCATATTTTCTTCTCTCAACCTTCCATGTACTCTCATCCTTCCAAAAACTCACATTCACACCTACAATTACCTAAGCAAGAACCCTGTTCACTAAGATTGTCGTAAAACTCTCTCGCAACCCACATAGCTAGTCGAAATAGTTTTTGTAGTGATTGTCTGAATCACTTTATCTTCATCTCGACTAGTATTATTGAACATATCGTCTGACCTTACAATATTTGAATGTTAAATAAACAAATAGAAAATCACTTTCTAGATAAGTCGACTATTCACCTTTTAATTTTTCAATTCGAAATTATTCAACTGTCTTAACATTAGAGTTCGGTTGAGTTGACTCTTTGTATCGCTCATGTGTAATGCAACACATGAGTGGTGGTGGGCTTTAGGTCTAGCACTATTACAACTTTCCCATCAAACCTTTACAACCAACGAAAAAAACTTAACTCTAAACCTAAAGCTAGATGCTTTCTTTTTCTTTTTTCTTTTTTTTTTTTTGTAAATATTCGTTTATAATTTATGTTCCAGCAACTATATTTAGATACTTGAAAATAAATTGGTTGTGATAACTTAGACAATTTATGAATGTTTTTATATGTGTCGAACCTTGAGTCGCCTTAAGCTCCTCTTCCTTAGTTTATGACTCACATATTTGTATTAGAGAATTTTGTGTATTTAACCTTTTTACCATATGTTAATTGTTATTACCTTGAAGTAATTTTGTGTATTTCCATTTGGGCCTGTGAGTTAAGGTTTTTTGTGATCCGATTTGTAATACTCTATTTAAGTATTCTTATAAGATAGTTTTTCTTTCAGGAAGACATTAGAAATGTAGAACATTTGGTGAGGTTTGGGGTTTGAGCATTGTTCTCCCTTCTCCTCTAGCTAATTTGTTTATATGAGTAATGGAATTTGGCTTTTGATTCGACAGCGAAGTAGAGAATCTTTCCAAACCACTATATATCTTGTCTTCTTTTTCCCTATTTACTCAATTATGTTTTATCTTGTTTATTGATTTCTTATCCGACATATTTATGTTTTAAGATTAAATTATTAACACCAGTAGTAGTACGAGTTCTGATATCATATTAGTGGGTAATTCATATATGTATATCTTATTAAAATGGTGAAGATAAGAAAAGTCGGGTCCTTATATATGAAACTCAAATATTACTCTAGCATTATTGTTGATGTAAAGAATTTCTCCTCTCTATTCAAAGGCATTTTCTACTTTTATTTGATAATGTTGCTGCTTGTTGAGTCTTCTCTTCCTACTCAAATTCAACTGATGACTCGTAAATATATAGAAATTAAATTTTTTTAAAAACTTCAGGAGGTATATTTAAATTTATATTACCTATTTTATGAGCGTATACTTTTACAGGTATATTAAGAATTTATTTGTTTTAAAAAAAAAAATCTATCTTATTAATTAATCTTGTAAGATAAATACATAAATATATATATTATTGATAATTTGGGTTGAGTAGGATTAGGTTGAACATGTCATAAATTGGTCAACCCAATAACCGACCAAACTATAAAATCATATAATTTAATTCAACCCAAAAAAAATATAACATAACCCAGCCATTAGAGTTTATACAATTCTTATAAATGAGTGTATTGGTTTGGTGATGAATTTTCTTGAATATATCTATTTTTTCTTTAAAGAAAAATTAAATAGTTATCAAAATTGAACCCATCATTTCACTCGTTTTTACTATATTAAATATATATTTATCTAAGTGCATACATTAAGCATAAGCACTCTACAACTTCACCTCAAGTACACTCATCAGTGTCACTATATTTTTTTTTCCTCCCATTTTAAGTACCACCTTAATATATTAAAAAAAATTACTAACTCATATTTTTATCAAATTATACCATTAAAATCTTTTATGCCAACCCCACATTGATATCATATAATTCCTTTTTTTTTCTTTTTTCTTTTTACAAAGATATCATATAATTCTAAGATCTCTCAAAATATATCTAATCATTCAAGATCATAGATTGATATAATAAGAACATGATGCTTGCAACTTTTTCTTTGAAAGATTTAAATATATATATATATATATATATATATATATATATATATATATATATATATATATATATATATATATATATATATGAAACCATTAAAATTTAAAAGGAAATAAAATCAAACTTCTTAAATTTTATAAATCAAATTAGGCAATGAGAAAACTTTATGAACTTTTTTTAAGAAATAAATCATTTTACCCATTTTATATATATTTCCTATATATATCCTTGATTAAATTTGTAGGAGAAATTGTAGAAGAGAAAACAATAATAGTTATAGAAGTTGTTACATTCATTCCTTCAAACTTTCAATTGGATGAATTGCACTCATAAAGTTATGGAATTTTTATATAAAAAAGTTTCGTAATTTTAGAAATAAGTTTTTTTTTTTTTTTTTTTTAAATAGAATTAAGTTCTTAAATAGTACAAAATTGTTGCACCTAAATTATAAATATTATTACCATCTGTATAATATCTACCTTTCAAAGTAGTTTTTAGAGTTTTCTGACGAGCTTTTACCCATTTTAGTAAGGCAAATTAGGAAAGTAATAATAATAAAATCTCATTTACTGTAACTTTTCTCTCGAGATTTTCCAATTCAATCTCCACCCATCTAATAAGAGCTTTTCAGATTTTTGAAAAACCAAAAAAAAACAAAAAGGATTTTTTTTTCTTTTTTACAAAACATTTAGCCATATGTTAACCATCAAAATTCAACCCAAAGCAAGACTTCAATCATCAACATAATAATATGTCATTAAAATATTATAGATTCAAATTCTCGGTTGCTCAACTAAAAAAACAAAAAATAAAATAAGACAATTTTTAAAAAATAATTATTGCGTTGATTTATTTGTTATATTATTAATTTTGTAAAAGATGAAAACATTTTCATTGATAATAAAGAAAGTGTTTGATAGGTTTTTTGTCTGATTTCGAGCTTAAGTATACAATGAGATAATACAATAAATATAAAACATTCAACTTTGGGTCCTAAAAAGTAGAGTTTGCACATTCGAAAGTTGATCTCATAAAATGGCTACATATCATGAGAAGTAATTTGTCCTTTTAGCCAAAAACATGGTGCAATCGCTAGAATAAGATGCTTCCATAGTTCTCCCACATGTCAAATACGTTCCATAAATAAACTAATACCGATGAAGCGGAGAGACTGCCTCGAAACGCATCACCGTTCCAAACACCAAACCCAATCAAAACAACGAAATCAATGCACAACCAACTCTTTCGATGTAATAAAATATATTAATAATTATGTGTAGTGCGAAATTGCTAGATCTATACTCTTAATCCAAGATCAAATAATAGATCTAAACCAACATCAAACAAAATATCAAATAGAGATGAAATTGAAACAAATAAAGAAGGAATAAATGGAGAAGAGATGAATCGATTGAGCTTGATCGATTCACCATCAAAATGTCGCTAAGATTGTACAAGGGCTCTCAAAGTGGCTAGGGCTTCTAAACTCTCTCTCTCAAGGAAGAAGATAACCCAAATGTGTTTTATGTGTATAACACACATTTTACACAACTCTCATAGTTAATTAACTAATCCCAATATTAACCCAAGTTACAAGTAACTTACCAAATAAGCTAATGATTTGTAATTCACCTAATAACATTATGAATAGAGATTACAAATATCGATTCAAGAATAAACGTAGAGTGGAAATATATTAACACCAAACCAGATAATCGCGACTCATTCGATACAAAATATGAGTCTCATCTTAGCACTCATCAATTAATATATTCACATATCTCTCTACCAGATTATGTCCTAATTTAATTAAATTCTTACCAATGAAAACTAATTTTTCATTTTCCCATTCAATTCCTTCACCAATTTCCTGAGTTTCACTTTCTTTCTCTTTATATCTCTTTCTTGAATTATTATTACTCCAGTCACAGGCAAGCAGTACAGATCTCCCATGGCAATGGCCCCGTTTCTTCAATCCCCCATTACAACTCCTCCGATTCCTGTTTCTCTGTCTCTCCGATCGATCTACGAGCTTCAACCGGCGGAGACGGCAATGCCAGCCTCTTAATCGCCGGCGAGTTGTTCGTCGGCGCCGGTTTCAGCGCAGCGATCGATCAATCGCTGAATCGGTGAGTGTTTCTTTTGTTTAGTGATTCGAGGAATTTTTTGGACTCTGTTAGGGTTTAATAATGCCGGTAGGTTTAGTGATTCGAGAAGAATCGTTTGATTTCTCGTCTGTGAGTTCGGAGAGAGGATCACATGAAGGTTTTGGCGCGATGTCCGTGAGGTTTTCCCGAGGGCGACGCCATTGGAGAGCTTCTTGTTCTTAGCTTCGTGTTTACAGAGGCGGAAACTGTTCGAAATGGTAATCGCTGTGCTAGTGCTGTTTTTTTCACTTTGTTTTGGTCAAAGATATTGCTAAGACTGTGAAAATGACTTAAACTGGCGCCATTTTGTCTTTCTTGAACTCTGTGAGTATGATGAAGTTTGTGAAAAGAAAAAGGTTTCTGAGAGTTATGGCGTCAATAGTGAGTAGATGAAAGAAAGGGGAATATTGATTGCTTTTGTGTATTTTCACCACTTTTTGCCCTGTTTTCAGCTTTATTGGATCTATTTCGCATTTGAGATCGTGATTTCTAGGTGTTTTCTGTAATGGAGCTTGTGGTTTTGAGGTACTTTTCTTTGTTCTTTGTATTGTTGGCGTGTGTTCTGCATCTGGTTCGAGCTGGAGATGCAGAAGCTTTGTTGGCTTTGAAAGAATCTCTCGACCATGGAAACTCGCTTTCATGGCGAGGAGGTTCGGTCTGCAACTGGCAAGGTGTAAAAGAGTGCTTAAATGGACGAGTAACTAAGCTTGTTTTGGAGCATCTAAATCTCTCTGGTGTTCTAGATAACGAGATTTTGAATCGTTTAGATCAGCTTCGTGTTCTTAGTTTCAAAGGAAATTCACTTTCCGGCCAAATCCCTGACCTCTCCGGTCTTGTTAATCTCAAATCTATATATTTAAGTGACAACAACTTTTCCGGCGAGTTTCCGAGCTCTATTTCCGATCTCCACCGCTTGAAGGTCGTTGTTCTTTCCGGTAACCAGATATCTGGCCCCATTCCAGACTCGCTGCTGAAACTCTCCCGTCTCTATGTTCTACACCTTCAGGACAACCAATTCAGCGGCTCTGTCCCTCCTTTCAACCAAACCAGTCTTCGATTCTTCAATGTCTCTAACAACCGACTCTCCGGTGACATCCCGACAACCCCGACCTTGGTCCGATTCAACGTGTCGTCGTTCTCTGGCAACGTGGAGCTTTGTGGAGAACAAATTCAGAACCCATGTGGGAATGTTACCACTGTGCCATCATCAAGTCCCAGTTCTCCACAATTCTCAAGATCAAGCTCGTCTTCTAGACGCAACAAACTGGTGAAGATAATAGCAGGAAGTGTAGGTGGGGTTGTTGGACTTGTATTAATCATTCTTCTACTGTGTATAATTTGCAAATGTAGGGATAGAAAGAGCCTAGCAGAGGTTAGAAGCAAAGGAATTGGCGACAACGGGGCGGGGATAGAGGAAGCGACTGTAACTGCGGGCGGTGACATAAGAGGTAGCAATGGAGGAAAGCAAGGGGGATTTTCTTGGGAAAGTGAAGGACTAGGGAGTTTAGTGTTCTGTGGAGCAGGGGATCAGAAAATGAGTTATTGCTTAGAAGATCTGTTGAAAGCTTCAGCGGAGACTTTGGGAAGAGGGACCATTGGTAGCACATACAAGGCAGTGATGGAATCTGGTTATATTGTTACAGTGAAACGGCTTAAGGATGCAAGGTACCCTCGAGCCGACGAGTTCGGATTGCAGATGGAGGTTCTTGGACGGCTCAGACACCCCAACTTGGTCCCTCTCAGGGCCTATTTCCAGGCCAAGGAGGAACGCTTGCTCGTATTCGATTACTTCCCCAATGGCAGTCTCTTCTCTCTCATCCACGGTAAGCCTCGGTCCCTCTCTGCACTTTTTAATCATTTCTTTCTTGAAATCTTGCTGATTATTTGTTGGGTTCTTAATGCTGAAATGTAGTATATTACTGCTTGTAAGGTGTAAAGTTAGCATATGTAGTACCAATGATGGTCTTTGTTTAGAACGTGGGTATTGCAAAGTGACAAAAAGAAAATGGTTTTACTGTACCCAACTTGATAAGATATCATTATAAAAAAACAACAGTGGGATCAAATTTAAATAGTGGAGACAAATGATGCTAAAGGGTAGATGCATAAGTTTCTGTAAAATTAGGGAAAGTTAGAGGTTGGAACACTCTTGGTGGGGACAAGCTCCAGTTAAGCTAACCCGTAACCATCATGGTTTGATTTAGTGGTCAAATAGGACCTGGGAGATCTAAAAGATAATGAGTTCCATCCATAGTGGTTTTCTAATTAGAAATTAGTTTCTTCGACATCTAAATGTTGTAGAATTAGACGTCTTATGAAAATAATCAAAATGTGCATAAGTCAGCCCGAACACCCACTAAAATTAAAAAAAGTAAAAAAAAAAAGGGGTAATTAACCTCGTGTCTCGTGTTAGACTGGGTGGAAAAGTTGAGCTTTAGAGACACAGATCTCGTGGGTTTGCCCCATACTTCCCGTTGCCTCTCCCACCTCCAGTCGTTTTATGTTATGGGGCCCTCGTTTTGATGGCATGCTTTATTCTCCATCCACCCTTTCATGTTTTTTTTCTTGGAGCACGTTGCTGGATGGATGTTAAAGGATAAAAAAAAAGATTAGATATGGGTGAAAGGTCTTAATCATTGTGTTTCTGAGATGATTGTGTACATGATTATTCATTCATTATTGTATATCATTGTCGTTTAATGGGGCCTGTCTTGAGCATCAATACCGTAGTACTCTACTACATACCACACATTATGTTTTCCCATTACATATAGATCTGCCATATTTTGGAAGGATTTCTATCCAGCTTAATAACGACAGAGTTCATTATTTTCTTGTCCCCACTCTTCAAATCTATGAATATAATTAAATAGTCTTTGCTTTGGGAAAGAGGATATTAACCTTCCTTTGGTTGACAACTCATCTTTCAAACCTCAGTGGCTTTTTTCTGTAGCCCTCCCCTCACTAATTTACTATTAATTTAGAGTTTTGTGCTTAAAATATGCCATTGTTTTCGTGCTAGTAGTAGTTTTCTTGCACTTATTTTATTCCCTTGATTTTCTCTCTCTTGTCCATTTTCACATGGTACTTACATCATTGCCGATATTACTGACCAGTAGATTTGTTTGAACTTTTAGGCTAGTTGACCTTATGATTTTCCATTTCATTTAATCATTATTTTATTTTTTGCATCTTTTTTCAATCTGTATTTAAAATGCATCCATTAATGTGTAGTCAAAATGGGATCTCCTTGTTTTCCTGTTCTGTTTCCTTGGAAGAGGTCCAGAGGATGGTGCTAGATTGAGTTTATTAAAGATGACATGCTGCTTTCTTGATAATTAAAGCTGTCATTATTGACTTAAAACATGGATGTTTTAGCCAGTACTATACCCATACTGAACATTTATCAGACCATTGAGAACATGTTGGAGACTTGTGGAACACTAAAACTGAAGTTTCAAATGTTTTCTTTTTCTGTGGAAATTTAGTTCATGAATTAAGAAGAAATATAGGGGAAATAAAAAAAAATTTGAGTACAAAAACACATTGAACTTCTTTTTAAACATGTAATTAAGTACATGATCGCAATTAGAAAAAAAAAACTTTTTCGTATGATGTTGGGATCTAGAAAACCTTTCTTTTGAGTATAAAGTGGAGGAAGGGGTGTAACAAATCCTACATTGAAAGCTTAACTACTCTCAAATAATATGAGAGCTAAATACCGATTTTCAGGTTCAAACTGGTGACAAAATAATCAATTGCGCCATTGATCCTTGGTGGTTATGGATCCTTTTCAAACATTTTGTCATCTAGACATTGCATAATTAGGATTATGTGGTTTTCTTTCAAAAGAAAAAAGGATTATGTGGTTGATTGCTTTAACGTCTCTAAGAAAAATAATTTCTTCGTACTTGAATGATTATTTTCTGGATTTGGTAGTAAATTATGACATAAGCATAATTACATCTGAGCATTCTTGCTTCCACCAATAATTTTTATATTTACCATTACAGGATCAAGAACTTCAGGAGGAGGAAAGCCTCTTCATTGGACATCCTGCCTCAAAATAGCTGAAGACTTGGCCAATGGTCTTCTGTATATCCACCAGAATCCTGGCTTAACTCATGGAAACCTGAAATCCTCAAATGTGCTATTAGGATCTGATTTCGAGTCATGTCTTACTGATTATGGTCTTAACTTGTTCCGAGATCCCGACTTCCTCGAAGAACCTAGTGCAACTTCCCTCTTTTACCGAGCTCCCGAATGTCGCGACATCCGTAAGCCAACCACACAACAAGCCGACATCTATAGCTTTGGTGTTCTTCTCTTGGAGCTTCTAACAGGAAAAACACCATTTCAAGATCTAGTCCAAGAATATGGTTCTGACATTCCTAAGTGGGTTAATTCGGTAAGAGAAGAGGAGACGGAGTCCGGGGACGAACCTGCGTCTGGAAATGAGGCATCGGAAGAGAAACTTCAAGCTCTTGTGAACATCGCAATGGCTTGCGTTTCGCTTATGCCGCAGAACCGACCAACGATGAGGGACGTTCTAAAGATGATAAGAGATACGCGAGCTGAGGCTCAAATCTCATCCAACAGTAGTGACCATTCACCAGGGAGATGGTCAGATATTGTCCAGAGTTTGCCAAGGGAAGAACATTTAAGCATTTGAATGGCTTCCAAATTTACTTGTCTGCATTTTGTTTATCATTGTTGTTGTTGTTGCTGTTCTTAGTTTTCATTTTTAAGGCATCTTTGATTATTCTTCATCTAGGATGGGTGGATAGAGTGTAAAGTTGTTGATTTTATTGGTAGAGGGTCTCTTCTTTCGGCTAGTTTCGAGTTTCGACGGAACGAGAAGTGGAGTTGGAGCGATCGAGCTGAAGCACACTTTGGTTTGTCCTTGTCATGTTCAATTGATGAGAAGCAAGTAATTTATTATTAGAAGAGCTGAAAGAAAGTGTAGAGCGTGGTTAGATAATGTTATTAGTGTTGCCCCAATTATTTGCTTCATGTTGCTCAATCATTTATACATTAATTCACACATGAAGTGCAGTTGATAATGTTATGTTTTTCTTTCTTTCTTTATTTTTTATTTCCTTAAATCCTTTTTAGAAATGAACAGCAACGGTATTCAAATTCAAAACAAGGGTATTGGTTTCATCTTACCATCAATCTTATTACCAAAGTTAAACAGATGAATACTATTGCAATTTTTCTTAACCATGAACGCATTGCAATTACTTCTGTAAAAAAAAAAACTGAAAAAAACAATCAGCTTAAAGTGCCATTTTGATTCATAAATTTTATGGTTTAAGACTATTTTAGTTCTTAAACTTTCAAAATATCAAATTTAATTCCTATTTCATTTTGATTTCTAAAATTTTCAAATATTTTTATATTATAAAAGGAAAAAAACTTAAAATTAATCTTTATCATAAATTTGAAGTTAATATTAATTGAAATTAATTTAATAATATTAATGATTTTAATACAATCAATAACAAAATGTGAACATACTTCTAAAATTGATAAATTTTTTAAAGAAAAATAAATTAAAATTTTCTCTAATGTCAAATTTTAATTTTTAATTTTTAATTTTTTTTAAAATGTTTAGAAATGAAAATGAAACAAAATTTCAAAATTTAAATATTAAAATAGAAGGTTTAAGAGTAAAAAAATCAAAATAAAATAAATCTCAAATTTTATAAATTAAAATTAAATTTTTACAAATTCATGAATCTAAATTTGAGAGCTAAAATAATATTGCGAAATTGTAATTGATGTTCTAGTTTAACAAAATAATTATAAATCTAGTCAAATTTGAAAATATTTATAAATCTAATCAAATATACAATATTGCTAGTACTCTTCGTATCATATTACTTAGAGTATTGATACATTATTATGTATTATAAGAGATAACTATCATTGCTATTTTTTTTTTAGCCTAAATATTTTTTTAATTTGGTCAACTCATAAAGATACTCCAATAATATTTAAACTAAATAACTATGAACAATAAGCCCAAATGATATCATTCTCAAAAAAAAAAAAAAATCCTATTATCAAATTCTTGTATGAACCACCTGATATGGACGGTCTCTCCAACGGTACGAAACCTGTTCTTGGTGTACATAATTATCCAAATTTCGTTCAATCTCACGAAGTAGAACAGGCAAATACAAGCAATTTCAAGTAAATCTCCTTCTGTTCGTATGGCGTATAACTGAATCCTTCCAAATCTAGGGTTCCAAACCAGAGAAGATTTCAGGTTAAGGAAACCCTTCTTTTTCCGAGTTTAATTTGTGTTCTTACGTTTCGGAAAATCTGTATATCTGTTTCGACCTCTTCAAGATTTTATGCTGTTGCGTTGTGTATCTGTGTTGCATCTGTCAATATGGTTTGTTTTTTGCCCCGAGCTTTGAAGGTATGCTCCTCTCAAGATCCAGAGTTCGAGTTTTTCCTATGACAGTAGTCTTTCGATGTCTCCAGTACCTGGCCTGGGGACTGGCGTGGTTCATCTTATTTAAATTTTTTTTTTAATACCGAGAGAGAGACAAATATTAATTTTATAACCAAAGAATAAAACCATTGGTCACCCATTTGGTAATTAATATGTATTTTTGTTTGTGTTACTGACAGTTTGGAAAGTGTATGTATTTGCATTAACAGTTGGCAATATATATAGAGAGAGTCAAAAAAATTTCTGTTGGTGGGGTTTCCTCTAATTTGAGATGTTTTTTCCTCTTACATTTCTTGTGTTTTATATTTTGTTGTTTTTTTTTTTTTTTTGAATTCTCAATAATTATTTCTACTTATTGCTGTGGTAATCGGGAGGTTTTTCCAAGCATCTTCTTTGAGTTTTATTTCTATTTTAACAGTTCGGGAAAGTTGTTTTTTGCATTAATGGTTGAGAATCTGTGTGATTGCAACACTTTTTTTCATATAATGGAATTTTTTTCTTTTGATGGTTTGGGAGTTTTTCACCTAAATTTCTTGTATTTTCTATTTTTGTTGTTTTTCTTTAATTTCTCAGTAATTATTTCCCGGCCTTGATGTGTTAAACAGTTGGGAAGGTCTGTATTTGCATTAACAGTTGAGAAATTTTTATTGTAACAAAATTTTCATGTCCGTGGTTTTTTCTCTAGTTTGCGAGTTTTTTCACCTTAATTTCTTGTGCTTTCTGTTTTGTTGTTTTTCTTTAAATTTCTCAGTAATTGTTTCTGCTTTTAGTGGACTAATCAAGAGGATTTTCCCAACACCTCCCTTGAGTTTTGTTTGTGACAACAGTTGGGAGAGTCTGTATTTGCATTAAATAACAATTGTACTCATGGTGCAGGATAATATCAGGGCGAAACAGATGGTGAGAGTTGATTCCGATGGAGGAACTGGGCGTCGCTTACCGCAGTGGATGCTGGGAGTTCGTGCTGATGATCAAATACAAAAAACTAATGATGTAGATGACAAGAAGAAGGATCTTGATGAAGAACTTGACTCTCGAACCTCCTCCATAGCCAAGGAAGAAAATTCGATTAGACGTCCTCGAAAATCTGTGATTCACCAACAGAAAGAGGATTTGAGGGAAGATTTGTGCATTCCAGAATGTGAATCTAAGAAAAGAAAGGGAAGAAAACGAAAATCTCGCGGAATCGATGTGGCTGAGGATGCTGGTGACCTTGAGGCAGTCCCAGCTAAGAAATCAAAAAGACTTAGAAAAAAGGTTATGGACTCTGCTTTGGAAGAAAGAAAAGCAAAACTAAAGAACTCAGACTTCAGAAGTGATGATGATATGGAACTTACAGTGGATGATCTAATGGTCATTGCAAAAGAGGTTAACGTTTTTATCATTTTATATTCTTTCAATTCGAAGCACTAATCAATTGATGTTATGTCTAACGATTTGAAGCCCGTTTGATAATGATTTCGTTTTGAAATTTGTGCTCATTTCCTTGCAATTTCATAACTTTGAAGGAACATTTGAATTCTTAATGAAATTCCAAAGTCAAAAACAAGAATGTAAAATTATTAGGACTGGTTGTTTAGAACATTGGATAGAAAAGGTGTTCTATAAGAATGAGTCTCTGAATGTTTGGTGGGTTTACTTGGTTGAACTATGTAGGCTTTTCAGGGATATAACTATTTCATTTATATGCAGTATGTTGAAGCTGACGAAAATACGACTCGTAAACAAGAATCATACGGAGAACGTGAATCTTGTAGCATAAATCAAAGAACAGGCTACACCACGAATCAAGCGGAAGGATCTTTAAATAGTTATAGTGAAAGCAAGCAGAGATTACTAGATCATAAAACCCCAGATCCTCATGTTTCAACTGCAATTTCAGGTGGTGAAAAGGTTGATACAAGTGTCAAGACAACAGGAGATCCTGCTAAGGACATGCTGGATTTATTTTTGGGTCCTTTGCTTCATAAGTCTGCAGCGATTGAGCAACCCAAATTTGTTACAACCGATGTACAATTTTCTTTTGACTCGAAGAGTCGAAATCAAAGGGATAATGATGATGTTGGAGAAGAGGTCTTGGTGATGAAGAAGAAGAGCAGCCTGAAAGATAAGGTTGCAATATTTCTTGACTAAGGTAAAACAGATAAATCTGTCACAGTGATGTTTTGAGATGATGTAGATAGATATTTCAAGATGTTCCTTGATCCAGAATAATTGAACAACATGGTGGCTGATCCTTGCAGTCACTTTGTTTCACTGACTATTTTGCCTCTAGTTATTTTAGATGCAACTGTTTCAAGTTATTTGATGTTGCTGCTTACCACCATTTTTTTATATATATATATATATTTATGAGTTCGAACATGCTCTAATACCTTGTTGAATGAATCATGTTAAATCATTGATCAACCCAAAAGCTTTAAGTTTATAGATTGGGTTAAATACCGGCAAAAAATAACATAAAAAGACAACAAGAATGGAAGGATCCCTCATGGATTTTGTATATCTTAAGCTTTAATCTCTTTTCAGTTATTCAATGGAAAGTTCGGTTTCTTATAAAAAATAAATAAATAAATAAAACCCGAAGCCATCGGTAAAACCTTAACCAACAAGAGACAGCAAACATAAGACAGGATAAAAAGATAAGGTATACAGCAAGAAACTTGTAAATAGTTTGAGGTACTTGTACCCTCTTCTCTTGAGCACACTGAAGATCAAACTGCTACAATATTGCGCACCTACCTCAAAGCCCGAACTTTCTATTGTTCAATAACTCTTAACGAAGTACTTCGCTAATCGTATGCGCTTTTATCTATTACGTCATATATGCTTCTATAAACTATTTTTCTCACTTCTATTGTAATCTGGTTGTGCTTAGCTTCTGGTTTCATATGTCTGCATAATTTGTGTAAGGATTTATGTAGCGTATAGATTCCTTTTCTCCTTTCATTTATCACGATCAATAAATAATAACGTTAGGGTAAAATGAGACGATAAATAGTTCGTAGTGAAATCCTGAAGTTTCAAGTTGATAATTCTTGCTCCTAGTCTCCTACTGGTCACACTATTCTTCTCATGATGCCATCTTTAAATTTTTTTATTTCTCTGCAATTGAATTCTAATAGCAAGAACGTTTGCAGCAATAATACACATGTAGTAGCGTCTTCAATTCCGAAACCATGTTCCGAGGAAGCCATACAGCATAGGGAGAGATACATTCAGGCTAAGGTAGAAACTAGAAGGTACTTTTCATCTGCATTTTTTACATTTGCAAAATAAAATATAAGGTACAATTCGTTCTCTTTCTTTTGTATTTTTATATTATGTTATCGATATTAATAGGGAAGGAGATGCAAATATTCAAACATAGGGCCTTGGTTTATACCTTGGTTTGGACTGCCCTACATTGAAGCACTAGAGCTAGAACCTTAGGGTGTGTTTGGGTCACCGATTTGGTATGATAGATAAAGGGTTATGTTAAACGGTGAGTTATGATAAGCGGTGGATTATTATAAACAGTGTTTGAGGGGCAGGTTATTATGACAGGGGTTATGATAAACAGTGTGTGAGGGGCTGGTTATTGTAACAAAAATAATATATGTAAGGTTTAAATAAAAGGGCATGCAGATTTAGATAAACAGGCACGTAGGTTCAGGTAACCACCGACTATAATAAAATGTGGGGCAAACATAGGTTAGGTTATTATAACCAACTCGGCCGGTTACATAAACGGGGGCCCAAACACACCCTTAAAGGGTTGGCTAGACTTTGGTTTGGATCGACCAAGGTCGCTTGGGCCTTTAAGTGCAGTTGGATCGACCACGGTCACTTGGGCCTTTAAGTGTGGTTGGTCCATTATCTACTTGATGGACTCGACCTAATCTGATTTTGAATTTGGGCCTTTTCTGTTTCTCAGGCATCTTAACTTATTGGGTTCAGTTAGATTTCCCATAACAACTTCATTCACTAATTTGACTTTCAAATATTATTTCTATAATACCTTTTCTCAGCCACGTTAAATATATTTTCTTGCTAGAGAAATAGAATTTATTCAAAAAAGAATTGGGTGAAAGAAACTAAAACAACCAATTGGTCCAATTCACACATAACTGGTCCAACCATGTCTTAAACATGAAGGATGAACAATTGCATGAAGGAGTAGTTGGTGCTTAAATTCACTTTATTTTGTGATTTTGACCCTCAAAACCACATGACCCTTTTTAAATTTTTTAGTTTATAAATAGCCATTTTCATCTTCAACCATCAAATTTTAAAATTTGCTTTCAAAAGTAAAACCTTTCTGTTTCTTTATCTGTTTACTTATGGAGAATGGCTATCATAACCCAATTCGTGATAATAAAGCATTTTTTGTTCTTGATAATTTTCCACCCGTATTTTTCTTTTTCTCTACTCTTAAAGTGTTTAGAATTAAAATATTATATAGGACTAACTATTTTCTTCCTACTTGACAGAATCACCCTTTTCAAGGTGCAAGTCCAGTTGAAGTTCTTGCTCATACTTATGGACAAGTGAGTAAAATAATTAGTTGATTAAAGTTTTATACATTTTGGTAAAATCCAAAGTCCTTTGGTAAACTCTTTCTTTTTTTTTCTTCTTTTTTTTGCTTTATAATTTTAGTATCATGATCGTGTTTTTTACCTTTTTTAAAGAAACATTTGAATCTTTAGTCATACTTTGAAACACAAAACCTTTTCCAAATTTGGATTTTGAAAACATATGAAAAAAGATAGCAAAACAAAGTATGTCGTAGGTAAAAGTAGCATTTATAAACTTAATTTTTTAAAAATTAGATGATTATTAAATGGGATATGTAATTAATATGATATGTTTTTGATGTGTAGGCGTTGGAGATAATTTTAGACAGCAACCTCAACTTATCTGGAAATTTAGGTGGTATCCTTATTAACATGAGGGAAAACGGTTATCTACGAATTTGTCCGAATATTCGAATTCATCCGAATATGTTCGAGGATTCGTTTCGTGATATTTTGAGTAAGTTTGAAAGTTTAGTTTCGGTGCAAATACTTTTCATTATTATTTTCTAAATACTCGATGCATATATATATATATATTTTTTTTTTTTTTTAATTTAACTACTATTGGGATCATCTTATCCATCACATGCTGTTGTTTTAGCTTTGCTTCTTTTAGTTATTCTATGCATATTCATTGGTTCCTAAGATGTTTTCTTGTTAACTTTTCTTTAAAAAAGTAGTTCCTTCTTTCAATTTTAGAATTATGTGTTACATTGTTACATGTCGGAGCTATTGAAAGTACGAGGAATAGAATTTGAACATTTGAAAATACAGAAACGTAGAACGATTTAACGGAGATTTATCTCTTGATCTTCTCGAACACAGGTGGGGTATTCGAAGGCCGCGAAGTTCAAGAAGGTGCAATTAGTAGACATAACACAAATATATCAAATTTGTTTGATTTGCCAGAGGAAGGAGAAGAGTTAGAAGATGTGTTTTTTACACCAGGACGACTAGTACTAGGTGCAAATTACTCTTTTTGCCCCTGTATTTTGAGCTTTGTTATATATATTTTTGTCACGTCCAATTTTAATCTCTAAAGCTTAAAATTGTCCCAACTTTACAGATTAATTTTATGTTTTCTTCAAAGAACATAGATTAAATTTGAACGTGACCAATAGGGTGTTCATACATTTCAATCTTCAATTTTTAAGCACATGACGATCGGTGTTGGTTAGAAAAATATTTAACTGAAAATTTGTTCGCTAGTCAAATTTTTTTTTTTTTATATAATATTAATATTTTAAACCCAAATTATTTGGAATGTACCATTTTAAAAAAAGTTAATTCTTGATTTTTATGATAAGTATGGTATTTTAATTTAAAAAAAAAGATTTTTTTAAAATGAATTAATTGACTTAATCAACTGATGGATTTCTTGTGTCATTTTTTAGTGAATTGATAGGTTGGTTTTCGGTGCCGATTTTTTATTGGAAATTGATAACGACCAACCTATGAACATCTTTTGATCAAAATGAAAATGTCAATATTTTAACTAATTCCATTTTGTTAATAATTGTTAATTGTAGGGTGTTTGCTTGGTGATCGTGGAGGTAGATATGTAATGCCACTACGTGCTTGTATGGATCATTCAGTTAGGGTTGATGAGACTTTAGTATTCGTGGTAAGGATAATATTGTTTTGGATTTTAACATATACATATATATATATATTAAACTCTTTTTTTCTTGATTAATATTAAAATTTATTTATTTTCTCTTGATTTAGATTGGATGGTTTCAGAACTACGTTAATCTCGGCCAGGAAATAGATATTATGGTCGGAGGTACATAAACTTATTTCTTTTTCTTTTTTTTTAATCAATAATGGAGGTAACTTTGATGGAGATTTATTATGTTTTATCAAATAAAAATATTTGCCAAAATTGAATTTGAAGTATGGAAGTTTTGAATCTATGTTATTTTGATTCATTTATCCACTTGGTAGTCTTATAGTTTAAAATTTTAATTTAATAAAAGTTTAAAAATGGTTCTTATATTAGATTTATTGTTGTTTTTTCTTACAAAAAATAATTTTTTATCAGTTTTTTCTTATATAAAATTAAAATTTTAGTGATTGAACTAATTTGATTAAAATTATTTCCCAATCGTGCCCCTTTAATCAATAGTTATAATGTATGAACACGAGTCAATTGTGTGTAATAGAATATTATAAAAAGTGAAAATATTTATTTTTAAAGTTAAGTATATATAAATTTAAATATAAATATCTAATCAATATATATTTTGTTTTTTTATTAATTCAATTATATAATTAAAAAAATTAAAATCAAATTCCTAATCCAAGGAAAAAATGGGGATTTTCAAGGTCATAGAGATAGCAAATGGTGGCGATCAAAATTATTTGAAGATGGTTGAATCCATAATCTCTTACTATCCATAAAAGTATTACCTTAGCGACATATCCCCAATTGTTGTAACTCAAAAAAAATTAAAAATCGTTTATGGTCCACTAAAGTTTTGTTCTAGGATGTAGATATCTTTCTCTTTTGTGTTTAATTTGGTTACATTTTATTTTATTAATGAATGATTAAAATTTTCTTTGATTTTTTAATTATTTTTTTTGGGTAGTTGAAGGTGAACCAGATGAGTCTGTGGAAATCCTTAAACGTGAATGTGAGCAGAAGTGGAACATTAGAGGATGAAGATCTATTATCTGATATATTGCTACTTTATTATTATTATTATTATTATTATTATTATTATTATTATTATTACTTTTTTCAATAAACATATTTTAGGCTATGTTTTTTAATTATCTATTGTCTTAACTTTATCTTATATTGTCTGAAACTATGATCGAGTTTTCAATAAACATATTTTAGGCTATGTTTTTTTAGATTATGCATGTCTTCTATATATATGTTTAGAATTTATCACTTTGAATTTGGTGTATTTATGAGTTTGAAGATTTGCTACATCTCAAAATGAAAAAAAAAAAAAAAAACAGCTAATTTTGATGGAAACAATAATTCTTGTTTATTTGATGGCCAATTTAACTTGAGATAACTTTTTTTTTGTACTTTTGAAATTTTAGTTTTCTTTTTTTCTTTTTTAAAAAATTCTTAAATGTCAAAATTTAAACCAATTAAATCAAGGTAAACTGATCACAAATTCTATCATTCTTATTTTAATAATGAAAGCTTTTGAAAATATTTTATTTGTCGTAAAATATTTCAATTTTCATTGTTTAATTTAATTTCACTTATTTTTAATTAATTTAATTAAATTAATCAATTTCACTTGATTGAAGTCGTCATTATAATTAGTTTAATTTAATGAACCAATTTTTGTTATATTTGAATTTTTTCTAAAATTTTGACATTCATACTTTTTTTTCCCTTCTTTGTTATTCATTAAAAAAAATTCCCCTAAATGAATTTTGATCGAAATCATTTCAATAATAAACAATTATTTGAATAAGTAATAAAATTGGTTTATAAGTAATTAAAAAAAATGCACACAAACACATGTATTGGAAATTTATTGGATTTGAAAGAAAAAATTAAACCCTCAAATAATGTACATTAATCATTGGATAAATTGGATTTTACATGAGCTTCCATTTACTTTGACATTCTTGACAAATGTACTCCACACAAATATTTGTAGGCGTTCCAGGATCCGAAACTACAAAAACACAAAAATATTAAATTATATAATACAAGAAAAAAAAACACATCAATTTCATGAATTTTTTAATATCTTAACTAATTGCTTAGATTAATTTTTTTGACTACAAATTTGATATACAATTTTAGTTCATATGATTTGAGTGTTAAGAGTTAATGATCTTTCAAACAAAAATGTTAGAGTCATTAGTCTATATGATTTGAGAAATTTGACATAAAATTTTAATCCACATTTTATTAAAAAAAACATAAGAATGAAATTCTAATTTTTAAAATTATGAGAATTAAATATATAATTTATTTTTTAATTCTAATGAATTCAATTATGTAACCTCTTAGATATCGATCATATAGGATGTCATTAAAATTATGCACATTTTGACAAATATTTATTTATTTTATTAAAAAAAAAAATATTGATAAAGTAAAGTTATTGCATAGAAGCTTATCAAAACAATAAAAAAAGCTCATGAATGAGCAATATACACAGGTGACAGTCTTGGATGAGCTTGTAAGTAGTAGGGGTGTACATGGGTTGGGTTGGGTAGAGTTAAGGGTATAACCCAACCCAACTCAACCCAATTAGAGTTTCAACCCAACCCAACCCTATATTTTTAGGTTGGGTTCATCGGTTCAAAATGATTAAAAGTTGAAGGCGAGATTACAAATTCGATGAAAAAACTAATTATTTCAATATGTGGAAGTCAAATACCGGTATAAAATTTGACTAAATATAAAGCTAATTTTGTAAAGAGTATGAGATTTTTTTAAAAAAGAAAAGAATTAATTTCAAATTTTAAAAAATATTGTATTTAACCTAATAAGAGATAAAAAGATTGGATAAATTCTTGAGGGAAAAAAAGTTTGAAAAAGATTGAAGTTTACTTGTTCAGAAGGAAAAAAAAAAGCAGAAAAAGAAAAAGAAAACATAAAATAAGAAAAGATGTACAACCACTAGGCTATCATCGACTTTACACTACAAAGATATGTTAAGAAATATATATTTATATTCGGGTTCCGGGTTGAACCCAACTCAAAACCCTTGAACCGACCCAAAAATCCGGGTTTACTAAAAATCTAACCCAACCCAAATTTTAAAAAACATAACCCAATCCAACCCTTACGGTTTGGGTTGGGTAGTCCGGTAGCTTGGGTTACCGGTTTTTTTGTACACCCCTAGTAAGTAGTTGATAAGAAAAACGATACTCGAATATGGAGAACCAATTCTATCTGTTATAACAGAAAAAATTTAAAATTTTTTCCAAATGAAAAACCAAATTAAGTATGAAAATCATTTAGTTAAAAGCATTTTTTAGTACCATATAAAATTCAGTATGGATGGAGAAAGAAGTGAAATTTGGTACCTTTAACAAGATGATCAATCTGATCCTCAAGCTCTGTATAGTTACAAAAATCGCCGATCTAAAACAAGATTTAATTAATTAATCTTAATTTTACTAGAGAAAATAAAGAATAATATAGTTCCTCAAAAAATAAAGAATAATATAAATAAATAAATAAATAAAAATACCACAAATACTAAATTTTGGCTTCGATGCAAACGTTGAAACAAGTCATGGATACCAATTTCTTGTCTATTTTCTCTTTGGTCACCAAGCAAACAACCTGCAAAAAAAAAAAAGTTAGTTTTAATTAATTTTGTAAAATTAAGGAAATTAAAAAAATGAAATTTATTTTTATAATATGATTGCATGCACCTATTACTCGACGACATTCAGGAAAACGTTCAAACAAAGATTGCAAATTTGTTGTATGCCAAATAATTGAAGCATCGTTTTCTTGTGGGACCCTCTGCTCGCTAAGTATTTCACCTACATTCATTAAACATATCAAATAAAAAAAATATAGAAAAATAATAATTGGTTGGACTATAGAGATTCAATAAAATATAAATATAAAAAGTAAGAAATCATTGCAAGTTGATCTAATGGTCAACAAGAAATCTCAAAAAAGCTATGAGTTCAATTCAGGATGATCGATAAGATTAGACGAAAGATTCGATATGTGCATAAACTTACACGAACACTCATGAATATGAAAAAGTTAAATAGAACCATTTTTGCCAAAAAGAACCAACAATGATTCCCAAACTGAATTACGTCAATGGAAAAAAGTTATAAATGGAGAATTAAGAAGTGATGAGTTCAATTTACAGTGACCACCTACCTATGAATTAACAAGACAAGGTCGATATTGTCTATGCGCAAGCATACACAAACAATTACAAATATACAAGGTGGACGTTGTTGAGTATGTGAAGACGTGTCTCATGTGTCAACAAGACAAGGTCGAGCAGAACAGACTCCTAAGGCTCTTTAGAGTCGTAGCATGTGGTGGTTATAATAACTAATAACATTGCATTACTGTTACTATAATATGATTAGATGATTATATGCTAACTCACTACTTATTATAATTGGTGGCTCCAACACCATCTGAATTACCCTTAAACAGTGTTTCAAGTATGCCCTTTAATTTTCTCGATATAGAACTTAAAATGATCAATATGATTGTCTAGTTTCTTTTGGCATTAGTTAGTAGTTTTGGTAAACTTTTGTGTTGAGACAAAAGTCTAACCTTATTACATTTGTATAGTACAAAATTAAAAAATCGAAAAGGTTTAAATTATAAACTTACGCAACATCTCAGGAAATAAATCAGCATCCCAAAAAACTCGAGGTGAACGAATTTGAAGATAGCCTCTAATCCCCAAATTAATATACAGCCCCCCTAACCTACCCACAAAACTCATCAGGCTCCTAAAAATTGCATCAACTACCTGAAAATAATATCAAAAAAAAAAAAAAAAAAAAAGATGAAATTAAAATATAAACTTTAATTCAATTTCGTTCAAACTATCGCGTGATGATTTAGTAGTCAAGAGAACATTGAAATGTTTATCTTGTAGCAATAATGGAGGTATTCGAAAAATTATGGATATAAAAAAATAAAAACAATAAATTTAGTTCATACACCTACATGTCTATAAGTAGAAGCCAAATGTTCTACTGGGTTCTCACTCATGGGAGGAATAGCCTGAAAAAAAAATTGAAGAAAAAAAGAATTGTAGTTAGGGAAATAATTAAAAACCAAAGATAAATTAATTAAAATTAAGTGATAATAACTCTTTAATTATGAAAAAAAAAAAAGATAGAGACCCAATAGTCAGGAAGAACATGTGGAATATTATGAAAAATAAAAAATGCTTTAGGCTGATCAATGTGATCATTAGAGCCACTTCCCTCTTCCATGAATGTAATTAATTTCACAACCAAAAGGGAAAAATGTTGGGTTATGGCCTATTTATAAATTAATTATTATTTAGTTTTATAATTTTGTTAAAAGTGGTTGAGATTTTGTAGTTTAGTTATATAATTAAGGGAGGTTAAGATTTATTACTATTACTAAATACAAAATCAAAATTAGTTACATTTGATTAATTTATAAATAGCCCATAACCCAAGACCCTCTCAACTGTGTTGCAAACAACATTTTACTCTTTCCCCCATTCTTTTGCTTTGTTAAGTATTTTATTTATTATTAATGAAAACAAAAAGGTCATGTTGGTGAATAAGGGCAATAAAATATGAAATGAAATGACCATGCAAGTTAAATGAATGGTAGCACCAACTACTCTTTCATTCCAAATTTTGTAACCTCAATTAAAAAAAAAAAAAGTTATGCATTATTTTATGTGTTAATTACAAAATAAAATAAAATAAGAAGTAGAGAAGTAGATAGTTATTGGGTTATAACTGCTTTGACATTAATTTATAAATGACATGTGAATTTTTTGTTGATCGAAAATTTTCAATCACTAAATGTTTATTTTCGAAGTTCCGATATGTGTGAGATTTTTTTTTTTAATGTACCAATTGAGATTTGAACCAGAGACCAAATGACCGACATGTGTAAGTTAATCTATATGAAATCGATATACTTCTTGATGGGTTAAGTAATTAAGGTCCCGTTTGATAACAATTTTGTTTTTTATTTTTTCCTTTTGAAATTTAAGTCTTCAACAATTACTTTATTATACCTTTTTTCTTATTTGGATATTTATATCTTACCTATATTTTAATAAACAAAAAAATTTGGAAACAAAAAAAGTAGCTTCCAAAAGCTTGTTTTTGAAATTTGGTTAGTATTCACCTACTTCTTTTGAGAAAAGATGAATATATTGTAGGAAAGATATAGTACATAGTAGGAAATTTGAGTATAAATAAACTTAAATTTTATAAACAAAAGACAAAAAGTCAAATGGTTATCGGGGCGTATGATATGTGAATTTTTCTCACAAATTTGATTTTTCTTTTTAACACCTGTAGCATGCCAATTAATCAAAATTTGATTTTCTTTACTTTAGGTATGAAATCTTGATTTAAAATTAAAGTAGAGCTTATAGTCTACTTAATTTCAAATTTTACTTGGAAGAACTTAAAAAATGAAAATTTTAAAAATCCCATATTGTTAAATTTGGATGAAAAAAATTTTGTTTGAAAAATAAATCTCAACTAAGAAAGTTGAAAAACTACCTTCAATAAGAAAAATAACCTCATCACATTAAGTTATGAGGATGAACAATGTTAAAGTTTTATTTGAATATGTCCCTTTCAAAACAAATATTCTTACTCAAATTAAATATATGAGCCTTTCTTTGAACATGTTAAAGTTTGGTTTGAAATATGATTATTCTTTCATTCACTTTCCTTGAGATAACATGGGACAAATAAAACTAAATTTAAAATCCATAACTATAACAATAATATATATATATATATAGTTGTCTATTTTCTAAATTGAATTTGATTAAATAATTGAGCTACCCAAAGTTAAATTCTAAGTCTAGGAAATCTTCTATTAGTTTTTTTTTTTTTTTTTTTTTTTTTTTTTTTTGAATAAGGAAATCTTCTATTAGTTGAATCACGGTGGTTTAAAAATTAATTTCCTATGTTTTTTTTTAGTTAGGAATATTTTTAAGCAAAACATTAATCGTTTTCATCCAAATCTCAATAATAATTTTAATCTTTTGTAATAGTCAAGGATTTTTTAATTATATATTTAATTATTTAATTATTAGTTGTATTTAGTTCAATCGAAAATTAAAATTGTTCACAAACTTCTTCGGAAAAACATAATATTTTCTTGAAATAATTAACTCTTAAATTAAGACAACATATTTCATAGATGAAATAATATCAATTAAATACAAGAACGTTTAATTAACACATAGAATAATTAAATGTCACATTCATAAGTGATTATGAATAATTTAGACTATCGATAGGATTCTATCGGAGTCATATGGATTAAATTGTAATTTGAAAATTTATGGATATTAAATTTGAACTTTTATAAACTATACAAACTAAATTTGTAATTTATTGTTTTTTTTCTTTCCATTTTGTTATCACAGAGCACTTTTCAAGTAGTTTTGAAGAAAAAAAAAACAAATTAACATAAAAGTTCATGCATGACTCTTTGGGTGTGTTTGGAGCACTAGTTTGGTTATTATAGACGGAAGATTATGATATACCGTGGGTTATGATAAACGGTGGATTATTATAAATGGTGTTTGAGAGGTAAATTATTATAACACGGATTATGATAAACGGTGTTTGAGGGGCTGGTTATATAAGAAAAAGTAATATATGTAAGACGTAGATAAACGGGCACGTAGGTTTAGATAAACGGGCACGCACGTTGAGGTAACCACCGTTTATAATAAACGGTAGGGCAAACATCAGTTGGGTTACCCGTAGCCAACCCTTAAAGGTTCGGCTCAAAGGTAGTCGACCCCCAACGGGTCGTCGTCAAGGTAACCGATCCCCCATAATAATTTTACCCGTAGCCATCCCTCGCAGTTTATTATTATTTAATAATAATTTTAAATATTATTATTAACTAAACTGTTAATTTGTCTACCATTCACATTGTTTGTTTATATCTTCCATTAATGCAATTACTCGTGTCTAATTTTCAATTCGTGTAATATCTTAATTCAATTAATAAAGTATCTAATATATTGCATCTAAAATTTGACTAACAAATCAAATAAATAAATTGGATTAACATGAAATCGACAATTTTGTTTTTGACAATTTAATTCTAGCCGTTAAGAAAAAAAAGGAATGATTCTAATTTAATAAGGTTGATCATATGATTTAAATTTTGAATATTATTATTATTGTCAATTAATTTTAAGGTGTAACTTATATTTTTTTAATATGGTATTAGAGTCCAACCCAAACCGATATTGCTCCAATAAAAATGAAATTAGGATTTGATTCAAAATTGGTGAGTACAAAAGAGACACATCTTAAAGTGACATGTTGAGATCTCAACTGTCGCACATTAAAAAGTGAGAGATTCCAACATAAAAGTTACTCTTTTGATGGCCGTTTTGAGGTGTAGCTCATATTAATACTAATTCATAATAATAATAATAATTCATTGAAATTCATTTTTTTATTAATATAAATTTAAAAGTTAGTTGGGATTCGAAAACAAAATATAGAAAATCAGAAACTAAAACCCAAAATTAAAATTGAATTAAGAAAATCTTATCCCAGAACAGATGATTTACTCAAAAAGCTAAAATCTTGGAAACTTCAAAAGCAATAAATTCAGAACCCTATATTCGGGTTACCAAAATACCCTTTTTGAGCTCAAGAATTTGTGAGCATCTCTTACACTGCTCCCTTTTCGATTCCCAGTTTTTTCTTTTCTTTTTTTTTTAATTTTTTTGAAAAAATTTTCTTCATCAGTGAAGGAAAAAAAACCATTTAACATTCTTGTTCATTATGACCATTCACAATTTTCACTTTCCAAACCCTAGATCTTAATTCCCACAATTCCCACAATTCCCACAATTCCCTTTTTCTTCTTTGTATTTCACTGTGCGTTGTTTTCAAGCACAAACTCTAAAAAGAGCTTTTTCTCAAACCCCATTTTGCAGATCTGATACAATTGGGCTCCATCGCCACCCAAATTCTCCTGTAGCTGTTTATGAATTCCCAGAATTTAGCTTCTTAATTTATCGGTTCAGGTAATCTACTTGGATCGGTTGAAAATTTACAAGATTTTAACCTAGTTGGATGGATGTTTTTTCCGTTTCTACATTATTGGTTTCTGTTGATGATTCATGGGTAGCTGTTATTTTAAGCAATTCTTGTGGCATTTGAGTTTGTGACCTCTAATTTAACATTTGGACTGTGTTTTAGTTTGTTTGTAAAGACATTCATTTGTACTGCTTTTTATTGGATTTTAGCTCGTTATTGAATTCCCAGAATTTAGCTTCTTAATTTATTGGTTCAGGTAATATCTTTGGATCAGTTGAATATGCAGGAAAGATTACAAGATTTTAATTTAGTTGGATGGATGTTTTTTTGGTTCTACATTATTGCTTTCTGTTGGTGATTGATGGGTAGCTTTGATTTTAAGCAATTCTTGTGACATTTGAGTTTTTGACCTCGAATTTCACATTTGGACTGTGTTTTAGTTTGTTTGTAAAGACATTCATTTGTACTGCTTTTGATTGGACTGCAGATTTGAGGATTTACTACTCTGTATATGTGGTTTTAGTGTTTATTCTGGTTAGAGGATTCTCATGGCAATGCCATCGGGAAATGTGGGTGTATCCGATAAGGTTTCGTTTCAGAGCAGTGGCGGAGTTGTGGTGAGCGGTGGCGGAGGCGGTGGGGGTGCTGAGATGCATCAGCATCACCCCCGCCAATGGTTTCCTGATGAGCGTGATGGATTTATCGCATGGTTGCGAGCTGAATTTGCCGCTTCAAATGCAATCATTGATGCCCTTTGCCATCATCTGCGTGCTGTGGGAGAGCCTGGGGAATATGATAATGTTATTGGGTGTATTCAGCAACGACGGGGTAATTGGGCGCCGGTGCTTCATATGCAACAGTACTTTCCAGTGGCAGAAGTGATGTATGGCCTTCAGCAGGTAACCTCGAGGAGGCAGCAGAGGTATAGTGATCCTGTGAAAGTGGGGCCGAAGTTGTATAGGAGACCTGGGCCAGGGTTTAAGCAGCAGTATCAACAACAGGGCTATCGTGTTGAAACCACAGTCAAGGAAGAGATGGTTACTTGTGCAGATTCTAGTAATAGTGGGAATTCTTCAAGTTTTGTAGGCTCTAGAAAGGTGGAGCAAGTAAGTAATGCATGTGAGGAAAGTAAGGTAATAGGGGAGGATGAAAAATCGAATGACAAAGATTCAAGCTCAGCCGAGGATAGAAAAGGTAACTTATTTTTTTGTTCCAGTACCAATTCTTAGTAGTGTGAACTTTATTTTTGGCTAAACTAAAAGTTTAGTCCATGGACTATGTCTAATAGGACCTTGTACTTTGAAAGTATACTTTAAAATTCAAGCACTTATAGATACACAGCTTTTGAAGTGCATGGACCAAACTTATTATTTAGTCTTAATTTGGATAAGTTGAGTGAAGGAGTTCAACGAGATTTATGCCTTCCTACTGGCTTCTTCGCTTTGCATATTTCCCTATAATTTCACATTAACTTTATATTTTATTGTATTGACTTTACTGCTTTGGTAAAGCAGCCAATATCCTGGCTTGCCAAGAATCGACATGTTACAGTATGGTATGACTTTGAGTGTAACAATGACCTTGTTACAAAAACAAAATACAGTTGTTTACTCATTTTATCATTCATTAACGGAAGGAAAAGAATAAGTAGAAATAGAAAATTTGTAATACGTATTTGGTGTTTTGGTATTAGTAATTTGAGAGCTCATAATAAAGCCGTTTTAACAAAATGGTTGTAGCAGTTTAATCAGAAGCCTGACACTCTTTGGCGTAAGGTTATTGTGACTCGTGAGTGAGTATGGTATGGTCCCTTTTGAGGAGACCATTGGCCTTTTGTATTTGATTGGGGAGATTGAGAGTGTTCTTAATAAGAGAGATTCTCGTTTGTGGTGCTTGTCTTAGGGCTTTTCTTACAAATCTTTATTTTCTGTGTTTTCCTCGGTTTGGAAGGTGAAAATCCAAAAAAGGTAAAAGAAAAAAATTATCTAGCATAATTTGCACGGGTAGGTGAATACTTTGGATATTGATAGGTTTGTGGAGATTCTTTACATATTGGATGCTTAGGATCTGGATCATCTTCTTTAGAGATGTTTTTCAACTGTTTTTATTTGGAATTGATTCTTTTTTCAGTTTTTATTTTGCCTTAGCTAGGCATAGGATGTGTAAGGATATTGTGGTTGAGTGTTTAGACCACCCTCTTTTGAAAGAGAAAGGCAAGTTTCTTTGGCAGACTGACATGTGTGCCATTTTGTGGGGGGTTTTGGGGGAGAGAGGAAGAATAGAATCTATCAAGAGAATGAGAGCTCTTTAGTCCCCGAGGGGTGGCATAGTGGTTGAAGACTTAGACTTTGAGGGTATGCTCCCCTCAAAGTCTTAGGTTCGAGACTCACTTGTGACACTATTCCTTCGATGTCTCCGGCACTTGACCTAGGGATGGACGTGGTTACCTTGTTTAAAAAAAGAGAGAATGAGAGCTCTTCAGATGTTTTATGGTCTCTCATTAGATTCAATGTTTCACCTCTAGGCCTTGGTGGCTAAGTCTTTTTGTAATTATTCGTTAAGTCAGATTGCGTTTGACCGAAAGCCATTTTTGTAGGCACTTGTCCCCCATCTTTTTTGTAGGCTATTCCTTTTTTTATGTCCGTTCATTCTTTCGTTTTTTTCTCCATGAAAGGCCGGCTATTATAAAAAAAAAAGAGAGAGAAGTATTTGGTGTTCCTGTTCAAGGCATTGCCCTGTTGTACATTGATTAAGGAAATTTATCAAAAAGAGATTTATATGTACATGTGCTAGCTATGTCCATGGGCAAGGTTAACCGTTTTGTTAAGGAGCAACAAAATACAGAATGCAGAGATAGTGGTTATAGGGTTTAACCCTAAATAAAATAACTCCAACAATAAATCCCAAAACTTAAAACTTAAACAATTATCTCCATATAACGAAGTTTCAAAATTAACTGTCTCAATTTTGACAAACTTGTTCATTGGCTAGATACTAATGGGAAAGACCAAAATGATAGCAAACCGAAGTCTGCCGAATATTTAGAAGACAATGCAAGTAATAAAGAATCTCAAGTTGAACCTATTGATGATGGTAGCTCTTCTAGTCACAGAGGTGAGTACTTGTTCCTTAATCCTATTGTATGATATAGACTTATAGGTAGAAATTACAAACAGTATCATAATTCTAATTAATTTTGATTTTCTGCTTTATCCTACTTGTTGTAAATTGTAATGAAGTTATCGAAATTACATTTTTACTATAGAAAATGGCATCATTATAATTATGCTATTGATGGACTCTTTCTCCAGATAAGGAATCTGTTCAAAGCCGGAATGGAAATCAGTATGCTGCCATAACCCCAAGAACCTTTGTTGCCAATGAGATATTTGATGGAAATACGGTATAATTGTTTGTTTTATCTTAAATTTGGTTCTTAGGTCTAGGCCTTGGGACGGGCGTGGGTGCCTCGAGTATGTAGTAGGGTGAAACTCTGATTCCTAGTTATCAGAAGAAGAAAAAAAGAATTTGGCTCTTGGATTCTTTATTGTGTGATGATGTGAGGGAAGTGTTTCTTATTTAGCTTAACAAGGTAGACTGATTTAATTCATATTATTTGATTTTCGTCTAATTCAGGTTAATGTGATGGATGGATTGAAATCATATGAAGATTTATTGGATGATGCTGAGGTTTCAAAGCTTCTTTCATTAGTGAATGATTTGAGAGCTTCTGGGAAGAGAGGACAATTTCAAGGCAAGTTCTTGTTCTTTTTAACTTGGCTTGACTATATTTATGCTGAGGTTTCAAAGCTTCTTTCATTAGTGAATGATTTGAGAGCTTTAGGAGTAATTTAACTAGATTGGAGACCTTTTTTTATAGGTCTCCCCTATTAGCTTGGGCTGTTATTTATAGGCCTGTGCCCTGTTCTTTAGTGGTTCGTTCCCTTCATTCAAGTCTATTAACTTCTTTGATTCATGCACCTATCCTTAACAACAAACAACAAAGAATCTTCAAAGAAAAGTATCTCCCTTGGTTTGGTTCGGATTGATCCCTCAAGTTTTCTAATCGCATCTGGGTGTTCTCTCTCCAAGCCCCTTACTGATTGCTCCTACTCTGATTTATGTCTTATTGGGATGTTTTTTTTATTATATTCGTGACTGTCTGGGCTAGCTTGCGTGCACCTCGACTATTGTCATGGGACATATCGCATGATCCTACAACATTTGGATGCCAAGGAAATCCATAGGAAATTAATTCCCAGGCCCTCTTTGACCAATTGAGCCACCCCATGAAGGTTATCATGTTTCCTTTATGTTTTGTTTACTGTTTTCTGTTGTGCAATTTGTATCTTTTGAGAATCAGACTCATTTCATTTTTATAATGAAAATTGTTGTTTCTGGTTAAACAAAAATCCGCCCATAAACTCTATCCTTTATTTTTCCATTAAGTTGGCCATCTCTGAGTTTATACATCTCAACCTGGCTTTTGTCAGCATGAAGCGATTTAGTAGTCAGATCACTTTTCTAAGCTTCCTGTATTGCTTATCAGTTGTCATGATATCCCAATTTGGTCAACAAATTTCTCCCAATCTATTCTCGTGAACCTCTTATATTTCTTCTCTTTAACATTTCTTCCTTTGTTAAGGGTTCTTCCAACCTTTTTCGAGTATGACTTTTGCATCTTCTAAAAGATATCACTGTTACCTTCTTCCCCTCAAAGCTACCACCTTTTTCTACCTTTCCTTTTTTACCCCACTTCTCTGACACTCTGATTCACCCCTGGAAACTTATGACTGAGAAATACTATCAACAACATTACCCATGTTTGAAAAGTTGATTTCTTTTCTCCTATTTTTAGATGACTTTTTTGTAACTCCATTTTTGGGCTCCAATCTCTTGTCATATTTCATATACTCAATGAAATATCCATTTCTTCTTTAAAAAACAAAGAATAAAAATAATAAAAATTATGTTCTTATCATGAGCTACTATTATTGTAATGACATATGATATGCAAAGGCTCTGCTGGTATATAAATTATGAATTCATATTTGAGAAATTATTTTTTTTGCACCTATTCCTTGTAACTTGCAATGTATGAAAGTGTTGAATAAGAACTTTTTTGTTCTCTTTTCACTAGGAAAAATTAAACAAGTAAAACATGAGTGCAGGTGAAGTTTTATAAGATCTATAAGGAGTGGAAAAGAGTAGCACCAGCATTAGATCATAATCATACAACTAATTTCATGTTGGTTTGGTGTGTGATATCACAAGCTTAGGTGTACCATTCTATAGAAGATTAAGGTTGTTTCCCAATCAAACCAACCTTTCCTTCCAAGTTCCAGTACATGTTTACCTTGTGCGCACTTTTATTTTTCCCCTTTTGTGGAAAATGTTATAAAACACTTTGCTATCTTTTTTTTTTTTTGGAAATTGGAGAATCGTAGCTTTGCCCACTATACCCAATAACCACGCCCATTCCTAGGCCAAATACTGGGAAACACAGGAGGTGCCTACAAATTAATGTCACAGGTGAATTTTGAACCTGAGACCTTGATGAGAGCACACCTTCAAAACCCAAGCCTTCGACTACTGCACTATCCCTTGGGGACAAAAACCACTTTGCTATCTTAATACCCTACAAATGTGCCAATGAATGCTATATGAAGCTGGATTTATTTTTTATATAATTTGCTTAAGTATAAACTGAATAATGTAATATTTTGCTCTTGCACAAAATCAGGTCAGACATATGTAGTCTCAAAACGACCGATGAAGGGTCACGGGAGAGAAATGATCCAACTAGGCTTTCCAATTGCAGATGCTCCTTATGATGATGACAATTCTTCAAGGCTCTCAAAAGGCATTTACCGTTATCTTTTATTTGAGATTGCAATTTCTACATTTGGTTGAGCTATACTATGTAGCAATATGTTGATGTTACTTTCTGTTTGATGTGGTATTTTAGATCTTCATTTTTGGTGAATTTTACAGATAGAAGAATAGAATCCATCCCCTCATTGCTTCAAGATCTCATTGATCGCTTGGTTGGGGGGCAAGTAATGGCAGTGAAGCCAGATTCCTGCATCATTGACTTCTATAACGAGGTCCGGTAATTGCTTTCGTGTTTTTGACAGGTTCTGATTAGTGTATGTTCTAGACTAATATTCTGATTGGTTAATATTCTCAGGGTGATCATTCTCAGCCTCATGTCTGGCCACCATGGTTTGTGAGGCCTGTTAGTGTCCTCCTTTTGACTGAATGTGAAATGACTTTTGGTAGAGTAATTGGTTCCGACCATTCTGGCAACTATAGAGGTGCAAAGACCCTGGCTCTTACGCCCGGGTAACTATTTTTTCTTCAGCTCCATTTCTCTGAATCTTTTTTCATCCTATTCGTGTTCTTTATTTATACGTCCTTTGGCGGTTACAACATCTTAGTTTACTCTCTATTTTTGGTTTTCTGATGTCAGTCCTGCTGTTCTGATAGCCACGTTTTGTCGTTTGGCGTAATCAATATACCTCCTAGTTAACTGTCTATTTTTGCTTCTTTATATTGATCAACTTCTTCCTGACATGTACTGCTTTCTTATTTGTATCTCTTGTTATTTCTCTCATTTTGAAGTTTGTATCCGAAGCATTGCTGCTTTCGTTCTCTTAATGAAAAACTTGTTTCTTGTTTCTAAAAACACAGAACCCTTCTTGTGGCCGAAGGAAAATCTGCAGAGTTTGCTAAGCATGCAATTCCTGCTATCCGCAAGCAACGGATACTAGTTACCTTGACCAAATCAGTACCAAAAAGAGCTGATGGGCAACGCACATCTTTCAACGTAGGTCAATATTCCAGTTGGGGCCCTCCATCTGTTAGATCACCGAGCTCTCGTCTTTCCCCGGGACACAAGCATTACCCTACACTGTCGACCGGGGTGCTAACCTCCCCAACCATCCGCACCCAAATGCCACCACCAAATGGCATACCCTCCATAATTGTCCCTCCTGTAGCACCCCAACCTATGCCTTTTCCTCCCATGCCGATCCCAGCCGGTCCATCAGCATGGCCTGCCACACATCAAAGGCACCCTCCACCTCGTCTCCCCGTCCCAGGCACCGGAGTATTCCTTCCTCCAGGTTCTTCCAGCGCTCCATCTTCTCAACCGTTGCCAGTTGAGACAAGCGCCATTGCAGAAAAGGAAAACGGTTCGACAAAATCTGATAACAATACAGGCGCCTCTCCGGGAGAAAAATCTGAAGCAAAACCTCAAAAGCAAGAATGCAATGGAGGGGTGGATGGAAATGGGAGTGGTAAAGTGACAAAGGAAGAACAACAAGAGCAGCAACAGGAGAATTTAGAGGCTCAAAATGCAGGATCCCAAGTCTAGGGAGAGAAGAAGATACATCATTAGAGAGAGAAAATGCAGACTTGAATGAGTTCCAAAGCAAAATGTAGAGAGCAGCAACATTCAAAGACTGATGATTGTCACACACACTAATCACTACTACCAAGGAGAACAGGTTCATTCCTTTTTTTTTTGGTTGTCCTAAAAAACATATTGGTTAGATGGGAAAACTCATTCCTAATGGAACTTTGGATCTTACTTATCATCTTCTTTAACACAGCTTTTTAAAAGTCAGAATCAATAGGGATTACTTTTTTTTGAAACAGTTGAGAAAAAAAAATGCTAACCTTTTGAGTTATCAGGAATTGGATCTTTTCTCTGATATGTGGAATACATGATCAGTTTTATACTTCCCAAAACTCTGTTAAACCATGGATTTTAAGGTTAATTCCACTCGTTAACGTGATTTCAAATCGACCTCCTTTTTCTCGTATGTTATTATGATTGATTGGTTAAATTATACAAACTTATTCTTAATCTTGGATAAGTTCTTGTTCGTATTGTCACTTTTTTTTTCAGTAGGAAAATTAGATTAAGCTTGAGATTGTGAATTTTTAAGGCTCCGTTTGATAACCATTCAGTTTTTTGTTTATGAAATTTAAGCTTATTTTCACTCAAATTTCTTATCATGTGTTCCATCTTTCCTACAATATATTCATATTTCCTTAAGGAAGTAGGTGAATATTAACCAAATATAGGTAAGATATAGATATCCAAATAAGGGAAATGTATAGTAAGATAGTTGTTGTAGGCTTAAATTTCATTAACAAAAAACAAAAAACAAAATGGTTATCAAATGGGGTTTAAGGTTTCCATGAAATGCAAAGGATAGCATCAGTTACATTTCAGTCATACAGCTAATTATATATTGTTTGAGACTGAAAGTTTAGACATTTGTACTGATTTAAAAATAGTGAAGAAAAAAAAATCACAATTGTTGGTCACTGGCTGTTTTTACTTAACTATGTTTGATTATTTTTCCAACTTTGTGACATATGGGAATTTGATTGGAATGCAATGGAGTTGTGAATCTCAAATGTCCCTGATAATTCTATGTAGTTTTTGGGAGAATAATTGCAAAATGTAAAATATTAAAAAACAAGGATATTGATCAATGAAAATTGCACAAGTTTAAGTGAAGAAAGTCAGCTAATAAAGGTGAGAGAAAATATAATAGTATCTAATCTCAATAAAGGGGAAAAAAGGAAGAAAAAAAAAGATGTTTCGACTAAATATAGATATCTAGACAAACTTTTGAGAGATTCAATTTAGATAAGCATATGTTCCCAATCACATTTTTTAATAAAGTAATGTCGGCTACAAAATCTTTGTCTCTTGTTTTGCATTGACTATTTTCGAGTGGAGGGAATATCATTTCTAAAAATTTACCAAAAATTAAAGCTCTTTGACCGAATGCGTTAGTGACGCAATGATTTCAGTGTTTGTTGTAAAATAGTTCAACACCAGCATCACAGGTTTGAATCCAAAAATTGGTATTTGCCCTTCTCTTCCAATATATACTAAAAAAAACTAAAGCTCTTGAAGTATGTGAACAAAGGAATAGACGACATACGTAAAAATTGATAAACATAGAAGAGGATGAGAAACGTTTCTTTTTTTGAGATTATACTAATGCCGCTAAACAACTGCTCATGTTGGCAGAATGAAAAATGTTTCAAGCCCTTAAATGGAATATAGGCATATCATTACATAAATTCTCTTTGATGCCATGCAACCATGCGGATTATAGGAGCATAATTCACATAGTTATACATAATCAAATTTAGTATATACCAACACTAACAAACATTATTGAATGAACTACACTAACTAAAAATGAAAACCCTATTTGTTATTAAAAGTCAAATTAGTTTAGCATACACAATTTAAATTAAGTTCAATGGTTTGAGTCTCACCCACCCCCAATTGTTGTAATCTAAAAAATAATAATAATAATAATAAATTGAGTTCAGTGAATTTTTGGCCAATCACCTATTTGACTAATTCCAACAAGTTTAATGCTTGATCCTATGTTTTAATACAATATTTAAGTGATTTAATTATGCCGAATTATACTTTTTTTAAAAAAATAAACAATACCTAAATTAAAATTTTCATTTATGTGAAACCAAATTTCATAAGAAATATCGATAATAGTAATGATAATTTATGAATTTTGACTATAACTAAAACAACATTTAAAGAAAAAGATTATAATCAACAATTTTTTATTTTTTTTGAAAACTATAACCAATATAAACGTTCGAATTCCATCTCCAACCAACATTTAAATGTCGTATACTTAAATAAGATATAACAAAAAAACAAAAATCAAAATGTTTTCCATCAAATCAAATCGGTTTCGTAAGTTTTCAGAGGTTGGCTTTGATTTTAAAATAGAACTAAACTTAATATGTTGCCTAAAAAAATTATACTATTTAGAAAAACAAAAAGGAAAAAAAAACGTATTTTTACTAATTTCAGTAACAAACAAAAAAAAAAAACCATTTCTTGCATGTGTCTCTGCCGTTTCATTTTGTTCGCTGTAATTTTAGAGCGCTCACGTTTTTTTATGGGAATTTGTTTGTATATTACGTAAAAAAAAATAACATAATTTTCAAACTTATTCATTTAAGACATAAAATGATTAAAGTCAAATAATGATAGAATTGAAATTTTGGTCAAAATGTACTAGGAATAAAATTATTTTAAAAAATGTACTATAATTGTAATAAAAAACGAGAAATATGATATAGATAGCAAATTACCCCTTTTTTTTTACTCCCGCCATAAATTGACCCTTTTTTTTAGAATTGGCCATTTCATAAAAATAACACAAAATTAGGCTCAATTGTATATTTTTAACCTTATTTCTTTGTGGATAGATTTTTACTTTTTTTTACTTCAAGATTTTTACTGCTTAAATTAGGGTGAAATTACACATTTAATTTACTAAATTGTAATTTTTGACTTATAACAATAGTCGGCTTAAATAAATGTGGGATAAGTTTTGAGATTTTAATTCTATATTTAATATTACATTTCAAAACTAAAAAAATGTTTTTTTAATTAAAGACAAACAAAATGTTTAACACGTAGCAAAATATTAATTTTATATCGAATAAATCATTGGCATACTCCGCATCATATCATATCATACTACATGTGTCTTAAGTGAAAAATCATTTTTAGACGATTTTATCCCTTAAGTCATACCCTAAATTAAAAAAATTTCATTTATTGGAATATATAAAAAAAAATTCAAATAACGTAGAAGATATTTATGATATCATTTAGATTTTCATCTGTAGAAGATAAGATAATTTTATCAAATCTCATAAATTTTAGAAGATAAGAGATTTCAACAATCAAATGAAAATATTTACAATATTATTTAAATTTTCATGTAGAAAATAAGATATTTTTACCAAATCTCATAGATTTTATTTGACATTTTATATTCTAATTAAAATAATAAATTGAATTTTCCAATCCTATAAATAGTTGCTACATTTTGTTTACAAGAACACTTTCTGTTTGCTTGGATCTATTTTTCTTTATTTTTTTGCTTTTTTTATAATAAGTTATGTTGTATTATTTACTTTAACTTTCATCTAATTTTTCTTTTTGTACAATAATTTTTATAGAAATTTTTTTTTGCATAATTGTTCCCTTTTTTAAAAAATACTTGGAGATCTGGAAAAAAAAGTTTGAAGAATTATAACATTATCATCTAAGGTTAGTGCATGAATTTTTCAATTTCAAAAGTTTGATAACAATGATTTCCTACTATATATATATAGTTCTCTATATTTTGTTTACAAACACATTTGAAACTTTCTTTTTGCTTGGGGTTACTTTTTTTGGTTTTTTTATAATAAAAAATTTAGTTATCTTATTTTTGTTGAATTATTTACCTTAACTTTCATCTAACTTTTCTTTTGTTGCAATAATTTTTGTAGGGATCTTTTGTTACTTAATTGTTGACTTGGAGATGTGGGATTTTTTTTTTGAAGAACGATAAAATTATCATTTGAGGTTAAAGGTAAATTCATAGATATATACTAATAAATATATTTAGCTTATTTATATTTATAATTATAATAATGATATAACTCTTATAAATTTTATAGTTCAAGAGTAATTGGTCATAAATTGAGAAAAAATTAAAGAGCATCGATTTTTAAAAATCAGAGATAAAATTTAATTTTAATTCAATAAATTTTATTAAGTTTTTTTAAATAATAACACCTATTATTTTTTAAGCTCAAAATAAATAATTAACTGTTTTTTAACATAAATGTGAATTTTAATAAATTTAACTAACGTGAAAAATTTTTTATAAAATTCAATATTATATTGAAATTATTATTTGATGATTTAAATTTAGCTTAAAAATGTAAGAAACAATTTATAAATATATATATGTGTATATAATTTATTATTTTAGAAATTATCACGTGCAACGCCGTACTAAAATTCTAGTTCAATAAAAAATAGAGATTTATTTATTACAAAAAATAATAATAAAATTAGAGACTTATTAGACCTAAAATTCATTTTTATGTCTAATAGATATATTAATTTTAACATTTAAACGTGTTGAATATTTTAAATTTGAAACACATTAAAAATTCAAACCTTTATGATGTAGTGTTTTTCTTTTTCTTAATTTTTATATCAAATTTAAGAAAGAACTACCAACTGCACATACAAATAAGATGAGAGTGAAATATCAATTTTTTAGATTAAATTGGAGACCGTAAAGTAAAATTGGATTACAAGCAATCAATCAAGTCAACACGGCACTATTTATTTCCTCCTTGTTCAAAACTTAAATTTATATTAGATACAAAAAAGATATTCTTACGTTTAAAGTTCAAATAACTCTTACAAAATTCAAAATGAGCTAAAACCTTTTAGATACACATTTGAAAGTTGGAAATTAAATGAATTCTTTTTGTTGGTTTCAAAATTCGTAATCAATATTTTAATTAGTGTAATAATATTAAAAATGAGGGTGAAATTATAAATGTAAACAAAAGTAGGCTTAGTTGTCAACATTTATAAATGGTGAGACAATTATGAGGTTTTTGGAAATAAAATTTATTTGTGTGAACTATAAATTGGAACACATAAAAGGAAGACCAAAAAAACTATTTAATCACTGCTGCAGATCTTTGGATTAGGAACAATCTACAACCAGGTTCCTTTTTTCATTTATTTTCATGGAGATTTAATTTGGCAGTTTTTTTTTTTTTTTTCTAATTACGTTTGATCTTTTGTTTTTGATTGAGAGTTTTTTTTTTACATGGATTGAGCATTTTGGTTGAAGATTTTTTTATGATAAAATTGATTAGATGTCGATGAATACTTACAGTCATTCATCTCATTTTATTAAATTAAATTTGATTTTTTTTGTTCACAATAATGGTAGATGAAAGATCTAAACCTTTGATCTTTATTCATTATAGGACCAAAAGTAAAATTGAAAGTCATTTAAAAAATTAATTTTTACAACTGCTTCAAATCTGAAACTTTGAGGAACCCCATGCCTAAATTCAGATACTTAATCACTCCATAGTCAACTATTAAATTGTCTTTTGATTTTATGTTTCTTGTCATATGGTATAACTTCATTGACATCATGTAAGTTAACGTGCACCTAAATTGCCTCGTTTGATAACCATTTTTTTTTTTAGGTTTTAATTTTTGAAATTTAAATCTACAACAACTACTTTATTATATGTGTTTTGTTTATTTGGATGCATACATTTTACCTATATTTTAGAAACCAAACCAAAATTTGGACACAAAGAAAGTAGCTTCCAAAAACTTATTTTATTTTTGAAATTTGATTAGCTTTCATATATTTTCTTAAAAAAAGATGGATACACCGTAGGAAATGGGGAATTTATCGTAGGAAATTTAAGTAAAAAGCAAACTTAAATTTCAAAAAACAAATAGTTATCAAATATGGCTTAAATACTGAGTGGGTTAGTGACACAATAGTTTTATCGTTCGATGGTAATTCAGTTCAACACCATGACCATAGGTTCGATCTTAAAAATCGGTAAATGTGTCTTATTTAATTGAGAGCAATGATACTTTCTATATAGTGTTTGTAGATCCCCTCCTCGAGCCTGTTTAAAAAAAAATGAAACAATGGCAAAAATAATAATTTAAAAAAAGGGCTCTGTGCAGGATTAGACTAATTGGAGAAAAATATTGCATAGGAAATTTGTTTTATTGTGAAATTACGTAAATATCCTCCACTATACACCAATGTTTAGTAAAATAGAAAAATACTAAATTTTCAAAAAAAAAAAATCTTCCCAAATTGTAGGCTATCATTTTCAACTTCTTAAAATTTTCTCAATAATGAGATGGTAGATAATGTTTTTATTAAAATTAAAGAATTTTATGTGAGATACAATATTTGTTTGTTGTTTTAATTTTGGTAAAAATTATAAAATCTTCCATTCATATATCAATAAATATAAATTTTTCCATCATTATTGTTTTTTTAGTATCAAAAGTAAGTTGTGTAATGTATTAGTAATTTTAAAATATATTAAATCTTTTACTTGGTATGTAAAGTATTCTATTAATATTGTATTTTATGATTGAAATATCTTATATATTGTTGGCGTTGGTGTAAATCAAATAACCAAGAGGTTTTGGATTTTTTTTAAAAAAAGAAGAGTTCTTTACCGAAGTGAACTAAACAAAGAAATTATTTGCAAAACTATTCATATTTAGAAAATTTAGTAAAACTAAATCACGGTACTTTATAAAAACTGTATTTTATATATAAAGAGACATAAATATCTTTCTTCTTCTTTAAATCAACGTTATAAAAAAAAAAAAAAAAAAAAAAAAAATCTTCCCTTCTACCTAAAATTTCTTTTTTCAATTTTCTCATCTAAAATTGTATCGTAAAAATCTCCTAAAATCATGAGTTTAGTTTTTTTTTCCTTTCTTTTTTGAAGTTTAATTTAGTTTTTATTGTCCATCAAATGAAGTAAATTGTGTAACATATTAGTAATTCTAAAATATATTCATACTCTATTTTTTTTACATGACTATGTAGTACTTTATTAATACTTTATTTTATAATTAAGATGTCTGATATATTTGTGTACTTATCTCGAAAAAATTATGAATACATTATTTATCTTGTTTAAATATAAATACAGTATTAATATTTTTTTAAAAAATAAATACAGTATTTATCTTTTTTTAATATAAATATAACATTTATATTTCTTTTTAAATATAAATACTAAATATAAATATAGTATTTATTTTTTTTAAATATAAATACAATATTTATCTTTTTTTAATATAAATAAAATTTTTATCTTTTTTAAATATAAATACAATGTTTATCTTTTTTAAATATAAATATCGTATTTATATTTTTAAAATATAAATACAATATTTATCTTTTTTTTTAAATATAAATACCATATTTATCTTTTTAAAAAAATATAAATATAGTATTTATCTTTTTTTAACGCAAATAAAATGTTTATCTTTTTTAAATAAAAATATCAATGTTTGTTTTCTTTAAATATAAATATCATATCTATCTTTTTAAAATATAAATACAGTATTTATTTTTTTAATATAATACCATATTTATATTTATACCATAAAAATAATAAAAACATTTTAAAAATTTTAAAATTTGCCAGGTGGCCACTCTAAACCAGTCAATCAAACTTAATGCAATTTAGAAGAAAAAAACCGTAAGGTGCAGGGCCCACCATAGGGATGAAAGGAAAGGAAAAAAACGTGGAATGAATGGTATAGTGGGTATTAACAAAAAATATTATTAATTAAATTTAAAATAAAAAATAGATTTACAAATATTTTTAGATATAACTAGATTTATAATTTTTTTCTTAAAAGTTACTATCTACCACAATTTTCCTTAAAAAAATTTAACAGTTTTTTTTTGTTTTTGTTTTTTTTGAGGCCACGAAGGAAAAAATGAAAATAGAAAACCCTAGTTATCCTAAAAAAGGAAAATAAATAAATAAAAGAAAAACCGTTTTTTTTCATTCCCTCTGCAAACACCTCAGCCCCTGCAATTTTTTCGACGTCGGCGGCAACTAACCGGCGAGCAGACCCACAATCAAGGCGGCGACCACGCCGGAATCCTTGCGCGACGGCGTACGACGTCTCTGGCGGATATATATCGTCCAGCTACTGCGAGAATCTTCCTCCAGAGCAAACCACGCTACAGATTCGGTGTTCGTCGACCGGCGGTAGATCCCGAGATCGAACCTACGACCTCCTCCGAGCAGCGGCGGTGCGTTATCTAATGCAGATTTGTAAATCACATTCTCTAATTTTGGTAACTTTTTTACGTTTGTAGTTTAGGACTGATCGAGGAGGTTTTAGAAGTGCATTGAAAATGGAGCTACAGTCTTCGAAATGATTCTAGTTTGGTGCCTAACATCTTGAAAATGCCTTTCGTTTTGTTTTCCGCTTTCGAATTTGATGTTTTGTTGGATTTTGAATTGTTATGCATTGATGTTTTGGGCTGAATTGTGAATCTGATTGATGTAATTTGGCGATGTTGGTTTTTTGTTGCTGATTTCTTGGCTTGCAAATGGAGCTACAGGCATCAAAATGATTTTTCATGTGCCTTGTGTGTTTGTGTGTCTATTGTTCTAGGAATTTGGGTGAAAGTTCCTGGGAGAGATTTGTTCCAAAGAAGAAAAAGAAAGGAAATGTTTCATTTGTGTTTTTGACTACCCTTATTTTGGATGAAATTTTTGAGTCAGATTTTGGTTATTAAGGGTATACGAATTCTGAACTTGTATCAAACCGAAATTCCCTTTGTCGCTACGATTCGTTCTTAAATAAAACATGTGTCGAATGGAAATTAAGGGTAACCATATGGAATAATTTTTCCTTATTTTGATGCTGTCTGCCTATGCAGATCTGTTGAAACCATCATCTTCTTGGACAACATGGTAGCTATTGCACCCTATTCGGCTTCCCTTTGTCTGCCCAAAAATTCTCTGTTCTCTAAATCGTCAAACATCACTCATGTACCTGGCCCGTCTGCGCCCTCAGGTATTACTTTGTCATTGTTTTCTCTCCTGTGTATTTGTCTGACTTTAATGTCCATATTTTTATTTTGTTACTTCTTTTCTTGAAGATATTCGCTTTGCGGCCAAGAGTCCAAAAAGATTTGTCTTGAATGCTTCAATTTCTGCCACTGAGTCGAATATAAAGGCTTCAAGTTTGAAGAAGACCCAGAATCCAATCATTGTCATTGACAACTATGATAGCTTCACCTACAACCTTTGTCAGGTTAGAGTTTTACTTTATTTTTTTACAAAATGTAGCTAATTCTTTTTCTTATTTTTGCATTTGCAAGTTTAGAACCAACGAATATGTTTTGTTGTCTCCAAGTATCTCATCTGTATATCGCAGATGACACCTTAACCTCTGAAATTGGTTGGTTAAGAGAAATCTTCTTTTGAAGCTCATTCAAGTCTCAAATAAATCTCTCCAGATAACTATTGTGTTAATCTAAGTGACTCTAATATCTTGACAACATCCCGAAAGGGTGGCGTGGTGGTTGAAAGTTTGGGCTTTGAAGGTGCCCTCCCCTCAAGGTCCCAAGTTTAAGATTCACTTGTGACATTAATTTATAGACATCTTCCGTTTTTCCATTTTTTGATGTCTTTGTGCCTGGCCTAGGAAAGGGCGTGGTTACCCTGTCTATAGTGGAGCGAAACTTCGATTTCCCGGTTTCAAAAAAAAAAAAAAATCTTGACAGCAGAAATTCGGAATTGTAAAATTGTCACCCTCATCCTTAGGCTCTTCCTTAGATTGCCTTTTTGAATCACCCTAGAATAAAATTTGAGCGCAACTATATCCAAAGGATTTAGATTAAGTCTCGTTCAATTAGTTCTCTCTAGCATTCTAGCCTTTTTTTCTTTGTTTTCTATACCCTCAAGCCCATCCCCAAAAACCAGTGATATAGGGAGGAACACAGGGGTGATTTGGGAGAAAAAGAAAAAAAGATAAAGTGTGATATGGGGAGCTTAGAGAGAATAAGGGGAGAAAAAGGAAAAGAAAAGAAGCAGAGGGAAATGGAGGGGCAAAGCAAGAAAAAATTAGGAATGAGAGAGTAATCAAATTGCCACTTATGCAATAAAAGGTATAAAATTAGGTTTTCAGTGTCACATCATCGTCGTTAATAGCATTGGCTTAATAGAAATTTTTTTTTTATTGGAAGTTTAATTTAAAAATTAAAAAAATAATAATAATTCTGTTTAGTGAAGTTTTTTTTTTTTTTTTTTAATAATTTTAATCCCCTGATCTTTCTAGGCAGCTTTCTTTTATCACCTGCTGTTCTTGGTAGGTCCTTAAAGAATGATTTGTGCCTGTGGTTTCTATTTCTTATAAAACTTTTATTTGGATTAAAAAAAAAAGAGTAGGTCTTTTGGGAATAAGAACTATAGTTTAATTTATTGTATACTTCGACCATAATTTGCAGTATGTGGGAGAGCTGGGATGTCACTTTGAGGTTTATCGAAACGACGATTTGACTGTGGACGAGTTACGAAGGTACCAATGCTCTGTGCATGCTTATTATATCATTTAGTTAACGGTCTTATCCAAAGATATTAAGTGCACTAATTTGTATCGCGGGAATTGTAATGGCCTTATGTTATTCTTATAGGAAAAACCCAAGAGGAATTCTAATATCCCCAGGGCCAGGTTAGGATTTTCTCAAGTCATCTGTTGATGCTCATTGAAAATTATCATTAATATGATAATATCTCACAATAGTGTGAGCCTACCTTTGCTTGTATAATACCCATCCTCTTCTGCAGGCGCACCTCGGGATTCTGGGATCTCATTGCAAACTGTTTTAGAACTTGGACCAACTGTTCCTCTATTTGGTGTCTGCATGGGTTTGCAGTGCATTGGAGAGGCTTTTGGAGGTTAAATTCTAATTTGTGAATGCTTTCCATCCGACTTTATAGTTATATAAACATGTTCACTTTCAGATAAATTTTAGTTTCTCCTAGTATTTATAAAGCTCTGAGACTCACTCAAGTGCAATAGCTTTTAGAGCTTCGCACCACTACATACTCGGAGTACCTAAGCTCATCTTGGATTTTGAACCTTAGACCTCTGAGGGAGTAGACCTTAGAGATTCAAAGATTCGACGAACGAGATTGTCTCTCGGGGATTACGTGGACCTTTTCAAACAGTGGTTGCTACTATTGTTTTTGCCTGAGCTGATCTGTTTCATTTTAATTTTGGAAAATAAGAGGTGGCATTATTTTCTGTTTCATGATATGGTTCTAACATTATGGAGCTTATGACATCTCAGGGAAAATTGTGCGTTCCCCTTATGGTGTTGTGCATGGAAAAAGTTCTCCTGTTTATTATGATGAGAAGGGTGAAGAAGGCCTTTTAGCTGGGTTATCAAAGTATGTTCTTAACAATGGTGTTTTATAGTTTGAATATCATTGGCCATATGGTCTACTACTGATCGTGTTTCGGTTTCAAATATATATATATATCAGTCCCTTCACTGCCGGTCGATATCATAGCCTGGTCATTGACAAGGAAACTTTTCCCTCTGATGAACTGGAAGTTACAGCATGGACTGAAGATGGATTGATAATGGCCGCTCGCCACAAGAAATACAAACATTTACAGGTAAAATTCTCTTTTCCCTCTGCTCATCAACAATTAAAGCTGCTTATTCATTTGAGGCTTCATGCTAGTTTATAAGTCTAAAAAAGTACTGTTTTAACTCCTAAAACGAAGTAAAAACTAAAAAGTAATGTGAAAAGCATGAAATGTGAAACCAATATAAACATATTTTTATTTTTCTTCTCTAGAACAGTTAACAATAAGTTACAAGTTTAGTCTTTAGACTTGCATGTTTGTGTCTAATAGGCCTTTTTCCTTAACTTCAAAAATGTCTATTGTCTAATATGTCCCTGAATTTTAATTTTGTGTCTAATAGATTTATGAGAAATTGAAGCTTATAATTTTCTGTCTAGTAGGGACGCGAGTAAAAAAAAAGTAAAAAGGGTAAAGTATCCATTTGACACAAAATAAAAAATTCAAAGGACCCACTACACAAATTTGCAAATCCACAAACATAATTGGATTTCTTTTTTCTTTTTTAATGTTGTTCACAACTTAATTTGTATTTTGTCCTCAATGGTTGGTCGAAAACTTGGAAGGTGTGCTCCCCTCAAAGTTTCAGGTTGTAGACACTTCCTGTGTCTCTGCATTCCTTCGATGTCTCTTGATGTTTGGCTTATGAAAAGTGTGGTTACTCTGGGTATAGTGGAGCAAAGCTCCGATTTCTTTGTTTTAAAAAAGCTGAACTTGTAATTTAACCTAACAAGTAATGACCATTGGGTTTCTTCGTTAAAGGGATAGAAAACAGGAGGATTGAAAAAAAACAAGAGACGATTAACGTTATCGTTACTGAAAAATAGTGACAAAACACTAGGAGAATCGAATCGAATACAGTATTATATATTGATTTGGTTGTTTGAATAATGTTGTTGCAGGGAGTTCAGTTCCACCCAGAAAGTATTATAACCAATGAGGGAATGTCCATCGTTCGCAACTTTGTAAAATTGATAGAGAAGAAGGAGAAGGAGCTTTGAGACAAAACCCTTTTCAAAGTAATCACTTTTCTCTATTGGTATTTCAACAAATAATAATAATACTGTATTGGTCAAGTTCTATGAGCTTGAATGTTGTTTGAATAATTATTATGCTCTCTCAACTTATAAGAGACTTCTATGAGCTTTAAAAGCTTTATTGGTCAAGTTCTGTCTTCTTTCCTAGAGCAACCGATTTGAATTTCTAGTTTCTGGTTGTGTTGCAGAACTCTAAGAAAATCAACTTATGGAATTTGAACAATTAAAATTGGAAAATAGTGTCAAGTTTTTATGATAAATTACATGATTTTTATTCTATGGTTCTTACATTTCAAAATCTCAATCAATCGAGGGGCTTGCGAGTTCGGAGGCATGGAGGCAGATTTAAGACTTCAATCCACCCTCGAATGAAGCCAATCAAACAATCCTTGAGGAAATTTGATGCCAAAATAAACCTGAAATTTTAGTATAAACTCTATTTTTCGTTGAAAGATCCATAGCTAATGGGGGTTGAAATTTTGAATCAATGCCTTATTTTTCGTTGAAAGGAAGAAAAAAAACTTATTAAGAATACAAATACTTGACCAAGGATTAGTTGTGCATAGTTTGACAATATTCATAAAAGTAAAAGAGAAAGAGATACCAATTACTCAGCATCAATTTGTATAAAAATTAGGTTTTGATTCAATTATACCTGCAATATTCACAAGTTTACAAAAGATAGATGAATATGTATTCAAGCCAAATGGTTATTCAATAGAAGATCATCCTTTGATTTTCTCAAAATACTTGAGATGCTTAGTGAGATATGTTAAGTAATAAGATGAGTCTTATTTAAGGTAACAAATTATATATATAGTTATATAACTATTGTATCCATCAAGATCACATATATAAAAAGGACTTAAAAATCATCATTAAACTTGCAAAAATATGTAAAGTCAACAACCAACTAACAACATCAACTGATAATCCTAATGGTGTTAACTATAGAGAATAAATCAATACTCATTCCTAAATAAAATCAATACTCATTCAACTATCTATCTATATTATACACAAAAGAACAGACTCATCTAAACACAAGCAGCTAGAAATTATTACCCAAAACAATGAAGCAATGACAGCCTTCTCAAGCAGAAGTGAACTCAGCCTGGCTCGAGTGACGGTGTTTCGCACGGTGGTGTCGCCGCCCTCTTCCAAATGTTATGGGATCAAACTTTTGAAGTCGCTCAGCTTCTTGAGGATCAATTACACATTCCGCAGGAGGGCTCTTGTATCTAAGATGATCATAGCAGTATGAGTATGTCATGTGCTTCCTCCTAAAACTCACCATTTTTGTTCTTTTAGTAGTTGTGATGTCATTCGGGATGGTGGCATTGGAGCTCTGAGTAAGGTCACACTTGGAGAAGTCTTGTTCAATCGGATCGACTGAACAACCGTGCAATATGAATTCGGAGAACTCAGCGATATATGGAGCAAATTTGTAGTTTACCTTGTACTTGCCTCCATTGGTAGCCCAGCTTGATCCATCCCAAATTGTTGCATACAAAGTCATTGGTTTGGATGGAAAGTTACCACCCATTAAAGCTGTTCTTTTAACCTCTCTTATAGGAACTTCATCCACATAAAATCTACATATAAGAGAAAAGTGAAAGAACAATAAATTGCAAAAGTGTCCTGTTTGGTTATTTTATCCTTAAACTTTAGTGCTTATACTAATTTAGTTCTTGAATTTTCAAACATTCAACTAAAACTATTAAACTTACCTTTTCATAAAAACACAATGTTTTGGTTCATTCACCAAATGTGAGGATGATTACAGAAACAAATGTTTGAAGGTTATACAGCAATCAAGTTTCAAAACAGGTTCAAATTTATGCTACAGAATTAATAGAAAGTTCATAGTAGTTGAAGGACTAAACAAAACCTTTGAAAGCTAAGAGACCAAAACAAAACACATGAAAGTGTTAACCAAAACAGAGAACAATTTCTACAAAACATAGAAGATTCCAAACTTTCTATATCAAAGAAGAAATGAAAAAAAAACAAAAGGCTTACATAATGAGAGAATCAGTCCAAAGAATGCTGTACTGATGAAAATCTTCAGCTGGATCAAACCAGAGCCCATATCTTTCTTCTCTACCAACATTTGTGCTTCCATTGCCGTAAATGTTAGTTTGAACCCGCCATTCTTTGCCTCTGATGTTCCCTAAGAACTCGAAATCGATCTCGTCGTGGTTGTTCTCAAACATATCACCATTCGACATCTGCCATCCCAATTACTATCTTGAGTTACTAATCTATATAAGCTCAAGGAAATCAAACTTACTATATTTCTAAACAAAATTTGAATGAATGACCCAAACCAAACCAACTCAAACAACAAGTTGAGTCCATTATCCAATTAAAACTATAATGAAATCATGAACCCTTGCAACTAAAGGGCATGTTATTCCCAAAATCACTCCACACCTAAAATCATCATATATATTAGGAAAAATTAACAACTTTAGTACATTCAACAGAAGCGAAAAATCACTTAAGTACATGCACCTTGTAGAGTGCTTAGACCTAAGTGAATAGATCTTCCTACTTTTTATTAGTTCAAAAGGAGCATGGGATACAAACTTAACCTTCAAGGAGGTAAGTAATGTCTCAAAGCTAGCTTATGCCAGCAACTAAAGTGTTTGCTAGGTGAGCACTAAAAAGAAATTCTATTATTTTAATGACCGAGAATCGGTGCTTCGCTGCCCTATACCTGGAGGCGTTCCAAGGCCTGAACCCCCTCACTCGTGGGTCTCGAACTTCAGACCTCCGAAATAGCATATGTTCGAGGAAAGTAATTCATTTAATCACACTTAAAAGAACTATCAAGAGTGGAAACTCAAAGCACTAAATGTGACAGGTCAATAAACACACCTTAAATAAGTTGGGTTTAAAATGTTCCATAAACACCCCAGCTAGGACACACAGACAAACAGAGTAACAGAAAACAGAGCAAAATAAAATCAAGAAAAACAAAAGAACACCCAGATCATCAAACCATCATATCATCATCAGAAACTCAAGAATCAAAAAACAGCCCACAAATATCCAAACCTAACATCCCCATTTCCAAAAAAAAACACAAAACCCCCAATAAACTCCACAATCCAAATACTCACATAAAAAGCAACCACAACACCAGCAGTATAATCAGAAGGAAATTTAATGGAAGCACTGAAAAACCCATGAAGATAAAGGTCCTGAGAGACAAATCCAGCGCCTGAAACAACAAACCCACAATCAAAAAACAGCAAAAGAAGAAATAAAACCGAAAAGGGTTTGAAAGAAAGAGAGAAACAGAGGACCTGTGCGTTCATCTAGATGAAGATGAACCGATTTTCCATCTGTGAGAACAAGGAGATTGTCGTCGCCGAACAAGTGACTGTAAGCTTCATCAAATAAAAGGATTGGAAGATTTGAAGAAGAAGAAAAGGGAAGAATGAAGAGAATGAAGGAAAGGGAAAAACAGAGGAATGAAGAGAAATCCATGGAAGAGAGGTTTGATGAAAGAAAAACAGAGAAGAAATTTGGGGGAAAAAGGGAAAAGAAAAGAGACAAAGGATGGAACAAAAAAGAGAGGGATTTATGCAGTGTGTAAGTGGAAAGGGGCAGCACCGTTTGAACCAATTTTTTTGGCTTCCTTCAAAAGATGCTTCATTATTTTTATTTTTATTTTATTTTTTTACTTTTTCAGTCTTCAAACGGCACTTTTTGTTTTTTAATTATTATTTGATGAAAATATATATTTTTTCTTAGGTAAAATATAAGAGTTTGTATGGAGCACCGGTTTGGTTATGATAGATGGAAAGTTATTATAAATGGTGTTTGAGGAACAAGTTACTATAACAAGGATTATGATAAACAATGTTTGAGGGGCTGATTATGTAACAAAAAGTATAGGTAAGGTTTAGATAAATGAGCACGCAAGTTTAGGTAACCACTATTATCAGTTGAGTTATTATAATCAACCTTAGAGATGTCCGTTTTCCCAACGGGGCCAGGGACGGGGAATGTATTCCCCGTTCCCCGCCCCGATTATTTTTTTTTTTTTTTAATATTTTTTCTATATATACTTTACCTCTTTTATTTCAAATAAAAATATATTTTTTGATGAAATTATCCATGCATATAAGTATTTTTCTTTAATAATTAACATTATAGTTGAAATTTATAAATATTTTCTAAGAAAATTTAATTAATTAAAAGTATTGTCCCAAAAAAAAAAAAGTAAAAAAAATTGCAAAAATCCCCGTGGGGACCCGACCCTCGCTGGTGCCCCGCCGGGGAATCCCTGCCCCGATCCCAGAAAAAAAAACCGAGGATTTTTCCGGGGACGGGGATTAACTTGAGTGGCGGGGATGGGGACGGGGAAGTCAGTCCTCGGCCCCGCCCCGCCCCGTGGACATCTCTAATCAACCCGTCCATTTACATAAACGGGGCCCAAACACACCCTAAGTTTTTCTTATACAATAATATTAAGGATGAAGATCCAAACACGTAACTCATGATTATTAGGTTGTGTTCATGTCGTTAGAGCTTTGCTCTTGTTGGCAATTTTATTTATTTATTTTTGTGATTGTCTTCGACTAGTGTCATAAGACATACCGCTTGACTCTGATATTTGGATGTTGAGAAAATTCGTGGAAAATTAATTCCTAAATAGGTGGTCATGGATTGAACTCATCACTTTTAAGCACCCAAGGTTCTCTTTGATCACTTGAACCGCTCTACGATGGTTGTTGGGGGTAAGATATAAGTTTAGTTTATATTATTCGAAGAAAAAAAATTAGAAATTAGTTGTCGAAATTTCAAAAAGTAAAGTTTAGTTCTATGGTTTGAAGAAATATAAAACTTAGTTTATATAGTTTGAAAAAAGTTAAAATTTATTCCTATGGTTTCAAAAGTTTGCTTTAAGTCCCTATGATTTATAATTTAAAATATAATTTTTATCATAGGTCACTCTTGAGATATTAAATATATGGAACTTCACTATTTATGTTTAGATGAGATGACTTTTTGTTATATCCATCACATAACTTATATTTCCATCATTGACACACGAATAACAACTTTCATGAATACTAAATTCTAACTTTATGTAAAGTATAAAGATTTTTTCTCTTTTTTTAGTATAAAGTGAGGGAAGGGTGACCAACCGACCCTCACAACTACTCTCAAGTAATAAGAGAGTCAAATACCGTGGAGTTAAAATGGATTAACACTAGATAAGATAATCAACTGCGTCACTGACCTTTGGTAAATATATTTTCAATTGATTGATTTAAGTTTATAGATTTTTAATAAAACTTAAAGTTAGTCTTTATGCTAAAAGGGGTCATGTTCTAATGACATCGCTTAGGAATATAGTTTAGAGGTTCGAACTCTCTTTTCTTAGATGTTGTTGAATTAAAAAAAAAAGTTTTTAAATTTAAAGTTACTTTTTATTTATTGAAATCCATTTAATAATAGTAATAATTTTAAAAGAAATACTTGCTTATAAATATACTTAGTATTATTTAGTGCTACAAATTTATAATTGTTATTTTAATATTATTGAAACAAAAATTTTGTGATAATGTTACATATATTTTAAGGAGGACTTGTCTTCTTTCAAAAGACACAATCTAATCATGTTTCTAAATATTATAGAGAGGAAGTTAATTGAAGCAATAAAATAAATTATCACAAAAAAAAGTTGTTACGAGTATCAGAATTAAGATTAAATTTTTGAAAGTAAGTAAATCAAAATAAACCTATCATAAAATATAGGAATAAAAATAATTTTTTTTATTTAAAATTAATAACAAAGGATGGGAACTCATAATTTTTTTAAAATGTACAACATTAAAAAAAAATTACAAATTATGCTCACGTTGGTTGCTCTCTAGTGACTAATGAATATTCAAAATTGTTTGTGCTCTGTAACAATTGTTTGAAATACATTTTGTAATTTATGTCTCACATATTATATTGTTCTTCAATTTATAACTTCACAATAAAAGATCACCAAATTATGAGCTTGAAGTTTATTGAAAGTAACAAACCAAAAAATTCAATTGGATTAGGACCAATCCCACTAGTTCAATCCATTGCTTAATTCATGATTATTAGTCTGACTAATTTTTATAGTAAATTGTAATATTATTTATTTTGCTTTCAATAAATTTTTTAGTTATGGTTTTGGGAGGTGTGATTGCATGTTATAGGTGACTTTTTGAGGCCATATGTCCAAATATAAATGAAAAACCATTACTATTAACTTCTATGTTTTTTTTTATATTTATTTATTGATGTGTTTTTATATTTATTTCTCAATAAAATTTCCTTGGTATTTGTAAGGGAGCTTTCTCTCAGTATATTTTTAAAATAAAACATTTATACTCCTATCTTGACATTTTGATTTTAGTTCTAATAATTATCTATATTCAGGTAGGATGTTGACTGGACTAAAATGAAAAAAATAGTAAAATATTGATATTGGCATAAAAATTAAAAATGAATAAACTATTAAGATTAAGAGATTATAGATTTAAATTTATTTATTTTATGTATTGTTAAATTATAAATTAATTTATATGGTTGTGAATTGACTTTGTGATTAAAAAATTGTAAGAATAAAAAATTTATAAATTTATTTTCAGATTTATTTGATAGTCAAATAGTATATGATCAATAGGTTTATCATGTAAAAATAGTTGAGGTATAAGTATGTTGACCCGACACTATCAATTATAAATAAATAAAATGTTTTGTATTCTAAAGGTTTGTCCTATCAAATTTAATACAATTATTTAAATTTGGGTTTGGTATCATTTTCTTTTTGAAAAATTTACTTATCTTATCATTATTTCTTTACATTTTTTTAATATAATATTTGAGCTTTTAATTAAGTTTAAAAACCAAAAAAAATTATTGAAAACTTTTTTTAAAATTTTTTAAAACTTAAATTGATAGTTTAAAAATATAAAAAGTGGATGACGAAAAACATTCAAAGATGAAAACAAAATTAATAAACTTGAAATTTATAATCAAATTGATTTTCAAATAAAACCTTGGCTGGTTTGAAATGAGAGGTTAGAAGAAAAAATATATATTAACTCTAAAAAGATGAAGAAAAAAAACTATTGAAAGCTTACTATATATGGGGTGTAGTGTACTAAAAAAAAAACTATACATGGAGTGTAGGCTACTATAAAAATTTATGGACTAATTGTTTCAAAGAACAAAAAAATGATCACTAACGTCCCGTTTGATAACCATTTTATTTTTTATTTTTTGTTTTTGAAATTTAAGTCTAAAACAACTACTTTATCATAATTTTTTTTCTTATTTGGATATCTACATCTTATCTATATTTTAATAAAAAAAAAATCAAAATTTGAAAAAAAAAGTAACTTCCAAAAGTTTGTTTTTGTTTTTAAAATTTAGTTGGTATTCACCTACTTTCTTAAGAAAAGATGAATATATTGTAGGAAATATGGAGTACATGATAGAAAATTTGAGTAGAAATAAACATAAATTTCATAAATAAAAAAACAAAAAACAAAACGGTTATCGAATGAAGCTAAGAAATTAGTTAAAAAAAGGTGTAATCAACTCTTTTTGGGGATAAAAAGATAAAAAGCGAAAATGAAAAGTTTTTTTTTTTTAGATAAAAGATAAAAAGTAAAAATATATATATATATATATATACCATTTGATCAACATCCAGTTGGGGAAAAAGGTCACTTCCCAATTTTGTTCATAAGTAAAAAAAAAAGATAAAAGCTCTCATTAAATTAAAAAAAAAAAAAAAGAGAGGATAAAAGTCAGCCTAAAACCCAATGATATAATTGTAGTGTTTTTCTTTTAAAAATGGTTCACTTTATCACACTTGTAAGGATACTTTGAAAACTTGGGAATCAAACTTAGAAGTCTTGAAAGAGGGGTAAAGTAGGCATTATGGCGGCTCCTTTCTAATTATTTTATATTACACCACCTAAATATTTTAATGCACTAATCATAGAGGGTAAATTAATAATGATTATAGATTCATCAAAATCATGATATTAATCATTGCCAAGACTTCTCGCAACAAAGGATCCCCTTTATCCCATCTTTATTTTAATTGATAGTTCAAGTTGTTAATTTGTTAACATGTTTGTTAGGAATTCGTGCACTTTTATATATATATATATATATATATATATATATATATATATATATATATATAATTAATTAAGGTATGTTCCTACAACATTTGAAATTTAGATAAATGATAACTACGAATTAAATTCATCATCTCAAAATTTTCTTTGACCATTTAGGACACCCGTGATAGTTGGAAGTCATACACTAGCAAAATAGAAATCTTGAGTACAATAAGAAATACAACTCTGAACCCAACTTGAGTAGTAAAATTATTAGGAAGAGTTACTAACTGAGATTGTTAGGTTTTAATATCATGTAACTTTTTTTAACTATCATGAAGTGGTCTAGTAATAAAAAAAAGTCTTAATTAATATTCTATGAACTTTCTTACTATCCCAATGTTATAGATTTAGATGGATATAAAAGTAAGAGAAAATTTTTACCTTTTTTATGGTTAAGAAGGTAAACTCTTCTTAATTGATACGTGACATTATTTAATGCTACAAATTTTTTCTTTTTTTTTAAAAAATAATATTATTGAAATAAAAAATTTGTGGCACCAAAATAATATATATTTGAGAAATGGAAATTTGAAAAATTCAAAAAAGAAAAGAAAAGAAGTTGAGGATAATATTTATAATTTTGTAACGTTCACTGAAGGCACGATTTTTCATAAACATTTGTAAGAAAACCAATCCACTTGTCCTTCACCGTATCCTCCAACATCTCTTTTTTCTTTTTATTCAATATCTCAAAAAATCCACTCGTCCCTCACAAATTTCTTCCATCGTTTTATAGTTGGAGATAACCTTTATCGGGTGATTCAATTGGTCAAAAAAAGCATTAAAGTGTATAATAAGTTTAATTTATGGTAGTCATCTATTTAAAAATTAAATTTTTTACAAATTTTCTTAACATTCAAATGTTGTAGAGTTAGAAGGTATGCCAGTGACATTAGTTAAGGTGCACGAAAGTCGGCTCAGACAGTTATAAATATAAAAAAAAGAAAAAAAAGATGAGATACTTACATTGTGACAATTATACTCTTTAACACGTTTAATTATGAGAGATATAAGTTACTTCCTTTTCATCACCAATTAATTTTGAGATGAAGTCTCATATTTTCTAATATGATAATTTAATGTGGGTTATTGGTGTTTAAATTCTGATCCGACCCAAGCAGGTTCGAATAGTTTGTACTCACTCAAACAGGGCCATAAGTATTTCATCTACAAATTTGAATCTAATTCAAAATGACCTTTTAATATGGTGGTCATGATCTTGAAAGAATATATTGGACATACTCATTTTGTGACAATTATTTTAATAGGTATATCCTATAACTTCTTGGCAAAAATTTACATCCAAACGAAAAATTATTCGAATTTGAGTTTTTAATCACTTTGCAATTATTCGTCCAAACATCTGAAAATTCGAGAAAAAAACGGTGAGTACGATGGTGAACGTTGTATCTCTGTCTCCCGTCCTCTCCACAATTCTTTTTAACAAATACAGAGATAATAATAATAATAATAATAATAATAATAAGAAAATAAGGAAAAAAGAAAAAAAAAGAAGTAGCCGTTAGAGATGCGTGACGTGTCGTATAAGGGAGTGGGTCCCAGCACAGAACGAAACACAACATAGCATAGTAGTACGTACATCCTTAAAATACTATTTTAATTCATATTTTGGGAGTTGTACTATTTATATTGTTTTGTTAATTTTAAGTATCTAAATTTATTCAATAAATAAGTTAGTCTATACTATTAGTTTAGGATTATTGTTTCGAAACATTTGGAAATTAGTTTTTGCTTCTTTTTTCTTTTTAATTTTTTAAATTAGAAAATTTTAAAAAATAAAATTAAAAAGCAATACATAAAAAAATAAAAAAAGTAATCAATGTTTTATTGAAATAGTGAACTTATACTCCACAAAGCTCCACACCTTACTTTTTGTTAAGATAGTACCTATTTTTATCCGAATTTAATAGTTGGGGTAAATTGCAACATTACAATATTTTTAAACCACACTAATCATTAGAAATTGAAAGAAACCATACACAACACCACTATCTTATACGGAAATCCAAACAAGAAGGCATAAATAACTCGACTAGCACCTTAATCCCGATCCATATATCGGATTGAGATCAACCAAACTCTTATAAACTACCACAAAACAAAGTAAAACGAGAGATCAATACACAATTATCAACTTAACTCATGTTGAATTTTGAAGATCTTTGGAGATTCCAACCATAAACAAGTGAGGTCTTTTTTTTTTTTAGTCTCAAAAGGATCTAACATTCCCTAAAAAAAAAACCTGACCCACATTAAAATGGAACTTCCTTTATTAATGAACACAAAAAATACTAAGCTAAGTCCTAACATCTACAAACCACACAACAATAAAGTTTTAAAAGAATCCATCAATAAAGTTTTAAAAGAATCCATCGTATCTTTAAAAAAAAGTAGTCATTTATTACTAATATCTTAAAAACAAACATATTGTACGTCCCTTCTCATCATTCACTAATGTACATCCCTTGATGCTTCTCATCGGGCACCACCCTCGCAGCCCCATTCCGCCTCCGAAAACTAACACCGACCACTAGTTTGGTCTTGATCCACATTTCTAATCGAGACTAACCAATCCCCTCAAGAACCCACTTATAGAAGAAAACTCTAACTAAATAGAAGATATTTGACAAAAAGGTCCTCTTACAATATGAATCATATCCCAAAATAAGAGTTCAATTCACAATTATAAGCCCAATAAATGTTGAATTTAGAAGCAAACCTTGAATCGAAGGGAATCCTCTTAGCTTATGAAGTCTAGAAATTCTAAAATTCTGTCCATTAGTGCCACTACAATTAATTTCCTTAATTTAACAATAATACTATATATCAAGTTCGAGAACCTATAAAGTCTTGAAATATTTTTAAGGCAAGAGAACCATAAACCCACACACAACTTCATATAGATCTAATAGAAGATCCCATTTAACACTCAAAAGGGGGTGCTTGTTTGTTAAGGAGGTTTTACATTGAACATTTATTAACTATTCATCAAAATTACATCTGAGCGAGTTATTATAACTACTAAAAAAAACTCTCCACTTCTAATCACTGATTTTTAATCATTTCTTTTCTAACTATTAAAAAAAAATCTTTATTTTTAGCTAGTCAAAATAACTCATTTCTAACCATTCATTTCTAACTATTCAAAATAACTTAATTCTAGTGATTCATTTTTAAGTACTCAAAAATAATTTATAATTTCAAATCCAAATCCAAACAAACTATTGTCTTTCACTTCTTTACAAAAAAAAAAAAAACATCCAAACCAGTTTTTAACTATAATTCCTCCATGAAAATCTATGTTCAAACGAACTATTATAAAAACCTCGATTTTCTAACTCTTCATCCAAACTCCTCCAAAAACTCATTAAAAAAACGATGTTTATGAAGGTACCAAAAACCCTTCAAAGAGAATATACAACGGCTCTCAAATAATTGAAAGCCAAATATCAATTTCAAGAATCAAACCCGTGACATGGTGTTGAATTAAAATTATACCAAACAATGGAACCATCAGACCATTGACCATTTCGGTACTAAACAACCTAATTATAAATATTTGATGAAGTAAAATGGTATTCTATCGATCCAATATGACAATAAATCTGCCGGCCACAGGCGGTGGAGGTTAATATGGCTTTGGTTTGTCTTTGTTTGTTATGCAACCAAAGTCCAATTAATATCGGAGACACCAACATATATATTATACATATTAATCTCTCTTTTTTTTTTCTTCCCTATTTATATCTCTTTGAAATTCCAACTTTTCTTCCCAAACTCTCGATATTAATAATTAATTTCAATGGCAATGAAACGAAACTTCAACATAATGGCGAGGCCAGTGACTTTGTTGGCTCATTTGGTGGCCATGGCTTTTGTGGCTTTGCTTCTTGTTTGGATCCTTCATTTTAGAGAAGGGCTTTCTTTCAATTCAGATAACAAGTTCAAGATTCTAAATGTAAATCTTTCTTTTCTTTGTCTCTCTTTTTTTCTTTTTTGATAATCGAGAATTAGAGCTTTGTCCCACTACATATTTGTCTAGCACGAAGAAAGTGAGGTTAAAGTTACGAAATTTGTTCTCGTGGGGATTTTGAGGTTAATTTGAGTTCATCTTGTTTGGGTTTTGAAAGTTTTTAAGAGCAATATTACATGCCCGAGCTACCTATGAAATAATGACCACCTATGTGATTCAATATCAACCACATTCTATTTAATTTTAAATTCAAAAGTTAAAAATATAAAATAAAGAAAAATAGAATGTGGTTTATATTAGGAAACATAGGTGGACATTATTTCATGCGTCATGTCCGAGCAACACCTAAATATTTCTCTTCCAATATAGTATAGATGGTTTTGATTTCTTGATTTTAAAAGTTTCTATTTAGTATACATAAACTAGTTGTTTTGCTTGCCTACTTGAAAACTTGTCTATTTTCAAATGTATTATACTCAATTCTAATGTTTTGTAGTCACTTTATAACACTTAGCCAAATAGTTTTTTTCTTTCCTAATATAATTTTTCTTAAAATATAAGGATCACAAACTAACCTAAACTATTGAAGATTTAAATTACAAAATAAAATTAAAACTATACCTAAACCACGAGGATTTAATTTGTAATTTAAATTTTTTTTATATTTTATATTTTTCATTTAATTTTTTAATAGTTTTTCTTCTTTATTTGCTGCTCAGAAATACAAAATTTTGATTGCCAATTACAGTCTCTTCACTATTAGTTTGCTAAAATTTTCTTTCTATTTGTTCTTCAGCTGCATGTGCTTTTGATGGTTGTTGGATTCATCTTGTTTGGAGGACAAGGTATGGGAAAAACAAAATATTTAATCTCAATTTATTAATATTTCAATTAAGTGAGGTATCTTATTGTAACATGTATGAAAAAAATAACTATTTTTTTTCTTCTAAAAAATAGACCTTTAACCGAACTTCAATAATATTGTTAATAAGAGTAATAGTTTAGTAATATCAATGTATTTTTATGATTAGGAGATCATAAATTTAAATCTCTCTCCCTCAATAAACTAAAAAAACTTTAATAATATTACTTGCACAAAAAAATAAAAACAATTTAAGAAGTCATTACCAGACATGGTAAAAGGTTTAATTCATGTTAATTACTGAGTACTACAATTATTTTAGGGGCTTTTGCATGTATATTACAAAATGGCTAAAATATTCCATGAATAGCACAATAATGAAAATATTTGCACATATAGCAAAAAATGTAAATTGATTGACTTCCATATTGATAGGTTCTATCAATAGAGACTGATAAAATCAATTACTAATAAATAAAGTAAATTGATATACTTCCATTAGATTCTATCAATAAGGGCTGATAGAATCAATTATTGATAAAATTGATAGACTTCCATCACTAGAGAATGATAGATTCTATCAAAGTTTTCGATAAAAAATGGTAAATAGAGATTTTTTAAAAAATAGGCAGAATTTGCTATAAACGAATTATTTTTAAAAAGTTTCTATAATTGTAAACTGTGTAACAAAGTTTTTACACAGTACACATTCCCATTATTTTAAGTAATAACTCTATATATGATTGATTAATGGATTAATTACTATCAAATGTTGAACCAAACAAAAAACTTTTATCTGAACAACTAGCATAATTAACATGAAACCCAAAAAGAATTATACTTAAATCAAAGGCATATATACTATCATTGGTAACACTATCATTAATCAATTAATTGATATACTAGTAGTCATAGTAAAACAATGCCAACAATTATTTTGTGTACACTGATGTGACTGAACTACTACTCTCGTTGGCTATAACTTAACAATATTATATGTATATGCACATTAACCATTTCAGTTAATAACCATGTACTATGAAATTACCAAAAGGGTACCAAAACACTAATATTAATAAATGGTTTTGTGGAGGCAGCTATAATGGCATACAAGTCAATTCCAGGAACAAAATATTGGAGAAAAGTATTACATTTGGTATTGCATCTAACAGCATTAGGAGCTGGAATTCTTGGGGTTTGTTTGGCTTTCAAGTTTCACCATGAAACCAAGTCCAGTAATCTTCAGTCCTTGCACTCTTGGCTCGGTTTGATCACCATTTGTTTGTACGGTCTTCAGGTTTGTCCTACGTACCACTTCGGTTAATTTTTTGAACTGTGTTAAGGATTTCACATCGAAAAGATGAAATAAATATTAATAATTTTTTTATGGATGACTATATGTTGAAACATTACAGTGGATATTCGGTTTCTTTGTGTACTTCTTTCCCGGAGCGGAATCGAGAAGGAGATCGAGCTTGATGCCGTGGCACGTTTACTTCGGAATATTCGTCTTCTTACTAGCAACATGCACTGCTGAATTAGGGTTGCTTCAAAGGTTCAATAGTTTGTTTTTAGGGCACTCTCAACAAGGCCTTATTGTCAACTTCACTGGCCTCCTCATTCTTCTCTATGCTGCCACTGTTGTTCTCACTGTCATTCTTCCACCACTATATTAGTTCATCATCTTATTCTCCTTTTTGTTGCTTATTTAATTACTTTTTCAAATTGATTTTCTTACATTGGTTTTGACATTTTCATTTAAAAATGGTGTATGGTTGCTTGAGAGAATAAATTTTTTTATTACTCTTTTTGTTGTGGATTTATAGCTTTTCTTCCATTCATTTTGGGGTGAACTATATGTATGTACACTACAAAAATAAAGATAATGAATAGATATAGCAAGAATTAAAGTGACTAGGTTTTTTTGTTTCACAAAATACTTCGTACTAACGAAAATGGTTGTATTGATCACTTTTAAAGCGATGAATTTCTCCTTATTTAGTCAATTGTGGACAATGGTCAAATTGTCAACCTCCTTCCTTCGAACAAAGTATTATCGTACTTATTTTCAAATAGAGTATACATATCCAAGTCAATCATAGATGAGAACCCAAGAGACTCTCATAGGATTGCTGATCTTGTTTCTAGATTTTATGTAGAGGTGAATATATAAGGTGCAAAGCAACTCGACCGTTAGGGAGAGGAAAGAAGCAAGCTACCTTACTAAACCATTATATAAATATATATCATATAGAATAAAGAAAAGGAAAGAAGCGCAGCCAACAAGCGAAGCAAGCGTATTGAACTTTTTTATGATATTACCTTTTGTTTCTAGAAAGGTGAATCAAAAGGGAAAGAAGCTCGGCGTAGCATATCTTTTTCTTTGATATAATATAGTTAAGATCTTTTCAAATTACATTTAAACATTTGTCTTCAAGGGGTGCCACAGTGATCGTAGACTTGAGGTTTGAAGGTATGATTTCTTAAGTTCGAAATTCACTTGTTTACATTACTCGTTTGATGTCTCTCGCCCTTGACTTAAGGACGCACTTGGTAAAAAAATAAGAAACTAGTCAAATCTAAAATAATTAAAAATACAATCGATTTTCAAAAAAAAAAAAAAAAAATAACAAAGGTGATTATATTTTTATACATTACAATTTCCCTTTAGAAAATTTGACTGACCTTGTATGAGCTGGACATGGTTGACTTGAGGCCCAATATTTTGGTTTGGGCTTATTTGGGTCGATGTCAATCCTTAACGATAGACTTCGAATAATGAAAGAAATGACTAAATTTAAAATATTAATTTAGCAAATGGCTAACGAAGTTTCCATATTAAAAAAATGACTAAATATATTTGTTGGAATTTCTTAAAATAAATCAATGTTACTAGGTTGGAGAGAGAGAGAGATAATGTTCCTCAAAAAAAAAAAATATAGATATAATATATAATACAAATGAAGTATATATATATATATATATAACATATAACACAAATGAAGTAAGGATATATTAAGAGATAGGAATGAAGCATATCTCACAACAACTATTCTACACTATTTGATCTCGAAAAAAATGGCAAGGACACTATTTAACAAATCTCTTGAAAAGGTAATTTTGAAGACTTATTTACGAACACATTAACTATCGCAAACCTTCAAGAAGTTGATGTACAATATTGGAATATGTGACTACTTAGAAATTTTATGTTATGTTTCAATGAAAGGAGTAAAAATACTGTTATAGCATATTGCTAAGTTAAGAGTAAGATCTTGAGTATATAAAAAAGGAAAATACTTCCATTGATATCAAATTTTTTTTAGTGAAAACCAAAAACAAAACTATGAGTTCTTTGCCCAAAGTGGACGATGTGGAAGTTTGTGGATGTTAGTTTTCTCACGTGGTATCACAGTCGGACTTTTAACTTTGCAATATGGGTGAAGACTTCCGGTGTAGAATAAATGAGTGGTGTACTTTGTTTAAGGGGTGATATTCTGAAGTAGAATAAAAGAGTGGCGAGGCTCTCCATTGATATGATATGATGATGTATTTCGGGTAATAACAAAAAATAAATCTATAAAAACTTATGAAGCGAACAATATCAAATCAATAGAGAAGTATGTAAATGTTCTCTCACCAACACTTTTAGGCTTATTGTGTTTTTTTAACAAAATTTTTGATGAAACAATCGTTAAAATATATAAATAATATTTTTTCTTTCATTGGTGTGTTTGGGCCCCGTTTACCTAAACGGCTGGGTTGGATATAATAACTTAACTCATGTTTGTCCCACCGTTTATTATAGTCGGTGGTTACCTAAACCTGCGCGCCCGTTTATCTAAATCTACGTGTTCGTTTATTTAAACCTTACATATATTATTTTGTTATAATAATAATCAGCCATTCAAACACCATTTATCATAACTCCTATCATAGTAACTTGCTTCTCAAACACCGTTTATAATAATTCACCGCTTATCATAACCAAATTGGTGCGCCAAACACACCCTAATTTTTTTTTTTTTTTTTTTTTGAGTTCTGAAAATAAAACAACCTTAAAAGTTTTTCATACGAGTTTTTCACGGTAAGATTTTAGCCAGTCATACATCTTTGTACGTAAAATGGATGTCCAAGGAATATTATGAAACTGTATATCTAGTTTTGTTTTCTTCTTCTTTATTTTTGTTTTCTTTCTTTTGTTCTTAGTTTTATTTCAAGTTATAGAGTTTTTTTTTTCTTTCTTTTTTTATAAAAGAAATCATATTTATTTATTTTAATTTAACCAAGAATTTAATTGTTTTCTTAACCAAGATGAAATTAATAATAGAAAAATGATGAAAACAAGCACAATTTATTTTCGAAAACTAAATAATGAGCCTAATTTTAAAAAAATATATTTTAAAAGTTAAATCGAATAGATACTCAAAATACTCATCAAGAGAAGGGCCATATAAATCATCTAGACGTTTCATAATCATTACTAAAGTATTTGAAAGTAAAACATATGGATATGGAAAGCATATATTATAATATAGAAATAACCAAACACACCGAGGGTAGAGGGAAGATTAATTATTTGCTAGGTTGTATGAATGCGACACCTACATTCAATTATAATTAAAGACATGTTTTGTAAGGTTGGTATGAGCATTTCAATTTGCTATTCATTTCACTCACTTTGCATTTTTTTTTGTTTAGCCAAAAATATTAGGTTTTAAATTAACTTTTGTCTAATAGGTCTCTGTTAAAAGAAGTATAGTTCAACCGAAAGAGTTAATAACTTAGTAGTTTCATTGTTTGATAGTAATTTAGTTTATCACCACAATCTTGTATTCGATCCTAAAAACTAAACTTATCGACTTATGAATTGAAATGCCACCGGAGTACAATATCTTTAGTTTTTTGCTGTATTGGATTTTTTTTTTCAAAATTTTTGACATCCATTATTTTTTTTTTAATTTTTATTATTAATAAAAGGTACTCAAAAGGTCCTTAATTAACATCAATTTTGTATGCCACAAATATATAAACTCTTTTTTTTTTAGTATAACAAAATTGAGAGTTTGGAAATATTAAACGACCTCTTTAATATAAATTTGATATTTTGTTTAAAAGAACACCAAATTTTTATTTTAAATTTAGTAGATAGGTAGTTTTTTAAATATTCAAAATTGCAAAGATCAAATGGTCCAAAAAGTATGAGATTTTTTTTTTTGGTTGAGAAAATGAAAATTTTAAAATTGTATTTTAACATAAAGAATAATTTCAATCAAGACATGGGTAGTTGAGTCCTTTAACGCACCATTCATGCATTTTTTCATATCTTAGCCCATCAATCATTCATTCATTTCCATTTCAAAAAAAAAGAAAAAAGAAAATCATTCATTCATTTCCTTCCAAAGTAAATTCTGATTTCCATTTGAAACTCTACTTTAATGCCATTTTAATTCTGTGTATCTAAATATATGTTATGTCCACTCACCTGTTCCATCATTTAAATTTTAGAAGACTATTTTCAATTTGAAATGATATTTTCATTTGCACTTTGATTTTTTTTTTTTTTAATCTCGTATTTTATTATTATTAAAGTAGGTGTGTTTTGTGTCCATGGAACAAAACAAATTGTAATTGTAAAGGGTATCAGAAAACATATTTTGAAGACGCTCAAAAATATTTATGGTATTATTATGAAAATATAAATCAAAATTGTGGAAGCCTAATAATGTACACCCCCAATTAATTGAGATGTAATATGATTGCATCCTGGTGTCTAAAAGTATACGATCTAATAACCATTATGGAATGATTTAATGGTCAAAGAGAATCTTGAGGTGCTTAAGGTGATGTGTTCAATCTATAATGACCATCTATCTAGTCCCCAAGGAGCAGTCCAGCGGTTGAGACAAAGGACTTCAAGACATGCTTCCTTGAGAGATCCCTGATTCGAAGCCGCTGAAAAGCACTTAAACAAGAATACCCTTCGAAGTATCTCGGTGCCACAGTCTAGGGACGGGCCAGTGGTTCCCCGGGTATAGGGGAGCTACCTAGGATATAATTTCTTATAAATTTCCTTGATATTCAAATGTTGTAAGGTCAAACAATATATCTCATGATATTAATCGAGATGCACGCAAACTAACTCACACAATCACGAATATTAAAACAAAAAACAAAAAAAAGTACACGAACTTCGTCGTAACAAGTAGTTCAATAACTTTGCTTCTAAGAGTTAATGCTCGAGTTTATCTAATAATCTTGATTTTCTAGCTATTACATAATTAATGGAGGTAGTTTTTACATTGTTACTTGTAACATCATAGGTTTTAGATTTGAAATTCAAATTTAACACCTAACGACTCTCGTGTTACATTTTTTTTGTCTCTCATGCTACTTGATCACACTATCTATTTTGTTTTGATGTACTTAAATGAAGACTTTCCCACACTCTTAACACAAGTTATGTTGCATGTGCTACCCTCACTCACATATATCCTAGGAAACTTTTAGATGATTATCCAAATTAAATTTAATTCAAGTCAAGCAAGCTCTATTTATATACACCTAATTAGAATAGTGACTAGTCTTTCTAAAATCATATTTGCACATTCTCATAATCCCAAAAGAAATTAAAAGATTATGTGTTACGGTGACTACTTATCGGAATTAATTTTGTTTGAATTTCAGTATGTTTTGTAAGAATAGTTGAGGTGTGCGTAACCTAATTCAAATATTCACGGATGTCAAAAAAATAAATTGTAAAATTAGTCAAATGTAGAAAATAATTATAAATATGGTCACTTAAAAAAATTAACAATTATAGTCATTGGTATCAATAATACTTTCTTATAATATTGTATTAATTATACATAATACTGTATTAATGAGTATTTATAATATAATCATATTATAAATTCAAATACTTTAAAATTTTTAATAACACTTCTAATACAATTTTTCTTTTAAAAAAAATATAGTGCTTTTGGAGAAGAAGGCAAAGAGAAAGAAATATTAGGTATTATAATTACACTAGAGTATACGTGATCTTTGCAAAAGTGACTACAATAGTAAGTGTAATAGTCGTGGTAACATATCTTATAGGTACGCCAATCTCTAGTTCATGTTTTTCTCATTAATATATATATATATATATATATATATATATATATATATATATATATTTATTTAGACTTTGAAAATATATTCCTTTCAAGGTCCCAGGTTTGAGACTCATCCGTGATATTACTCCTTTGATGTTTTCCGGTATCTAGCCTAGAGGACGGGCGTGGTTATCCTTGTTTAAAAAAAATGATATTAATCAACTTTTGCATTGTGATGTTCGAAATCTCACTTGTTTAGAGACTATAATATTGCTTCTATTGCATTAAACTGGAAAGCTTTTATGTAATCTCGTATGCATCTTGCATGCTCTTTGGAATGAAATTCGTATCTCTTTTCCCGAATCCGTTTCGTAGTAATTATATACTCGCAAGAGGAGGAAAGCATTCAACCATGAGCGAAAAGAGATCATAGACATCTAGGGTTGGCAACCTAATGATAGTCAATTTCATTAGTGTTGGAATAAAATCTCAAATCCTAGATTCAATTGAAACAAGTAGATGAAAATCTAAGTCAAACGAGAAGCGGAGAAAAAATAGAAGCACGCCAATATTTGGAGTGATTTGAAAACTAGCCGTATGTTATTATAAAGCTTGAGATCATCCTTTTCATTCAAATTTGCCAAGAATATCAAAAAAAAAAAAAAAAAAAACCTATCTCAAAATTATTTAAGGTGAATTCTATATAACCCAAAGTGGATATATATTGTTCAAAAGCATCAACTGGCTAACAAGAGACAATAACCGATCATCAAGTAAGGAACTATTGCTAATGCAAGCAAACAAAAATCCCATATTCTTAAATTTAAGAGAAAGATCTTTTCAATTCATTTTTTTTTTTAAACAAGGGTAACCACATCCGTCCCTAGGCCAGACACTAGAGATATAAAAAAAATAACGTCACAAGTGAGTCTCGAACCTAAGATCTTCAAGGGAGCATATCCTCAAAACTAAAGTGAGATTGCAAAAGTTACGAGGGCTTATGCCCTAACCGGAACAACGAATAATAACATATTTATCTAAGGGTAAGAAATTGCTTAATTACCTCTTTCTCAAAACATAAGGTAACAAAGAAAAGATCCAAAATCTCTTCACCATAATTCTCTCAATCTCCCACCAATAACAACAACAATTTTGGATAAGTCATTGGGTACCATGTTTCCTAAATTAAATCATTAAACAAAACCATATTCTAATTTGTAGTATAGACCCTGACTGAAACTTTAATATTCTGTTCCTTTGAATAAAAACATATGTAAGTTACAGAGAAGTGTAATGGTAGGTAGAGATAGATAGATATTAGGAATCATATTCATTCATTCATAAATATTAATTACAAAGGACAGACATTATTATTATTGGACCCATAAGCCAGGCTTTGGCTTAGGCTAGTACTTTACAAAGTGATTTCTGGCAACTGATTTGTAATGAAGCCATAAGGATAAGTTTTTCAAAGCCTGTGATTTGCAGAAATCAAAATTGGGACTATAAAAAAAAGGGGCCTAAAACTGTTTCTTGAAGAAGCATGTTCAGTCTCCTCTGTACTCCAATAGTGCTTTTCATGTTTCAACTTCTTTGAATCACGATTCTATTTTTGGTTCATAATTATTATTATTTAAATGTGTCTGTGTGTATTTTGTCAGAGTGTGAATAATAAAAATATGGGGCATTTGAATCCATAATTAAAAAAAAAAGAAAAAAGAAAAGGTTGGGTATTGTAAATTTACAAAAAGCTCACATGTTTAATGACTTCAGCTAGTTTAGTACAATCTATAACTTTCATAGTATTGGTTCAATTTTCGCTAAAGCACTTACTAATTTTAACAAACAAAAAACAAATTTGAAAAATATCAAGTTAAGTACGTATTGAATTTAGAAGAGGGTAAAGTTCACGATTTTATTTTTCTGTAGAAAGCATATTATACATATAAAAGAAATTATAAAATCTAACTAACCTAAATATTATAACAATAAATACTAAATATAATAACTCTAACTAATTCTAAAATAGGAAAATATGAAACCTACTAAATTTAAATTTAATATTCTAATAGTACAAATTTGTAAATCAAAGTAATTACCATCGGATAACCTTGTTACCACTCACAAATGTCTTAAATTTTAGCTATAAGGTCTTACTTTTTTTAAGGGTGACGGGTTGTGTTATTTTAACTATCGAGATTTAAGGAGTTTGAAGAAGTCCAAACCCTACACAAAAGATGAAGCATTTGTCTTGGCTTCTCTCTTGCGGACGTGATTGAGTCGAACCAATATTGAGTAGTGCGGATATGATGGTATGAATCGAAAATCTCTTCTTCTTTTTCTTTCTTTCCCTCTTCTCTCTTTTTGATAATGAACAAGGAGAAATACATGCATGAATTTGATAACCAAGTAAATAGATGGAGAAAGGATAGAGAGTGATACCAGGTGTAAGTGGTTTGGTCAAAATCAGCCTACTCTACAAGAGAAAAAATCAAATAGATTTACTATAAAGTTTCAAGAGAAAGCTCTTGCAACTCTAATCTACCATCTTAATTCTAAAAAATTTCGCTCTAAAATCATCTTAAAGTCATCCTAACTATTGTTGATAACTGATATTTATATACAAGTTGTTACATCAAAAAATTTGCTACAGATCCTAATATAGTATAATTATTAGGGTATTTTTAAGACTGTTTTGCTTGATTAACTCCTTAAAACAAATGAAGACAATAGTATGAAATATCATATTACAACATTTTCGAAACACGTCATTTTTTTTTGAGAAATTCGAAACACGTCATTTCAACAAATGATTTGTGTGATAAATAACTTATCAAATTTTTTGCTAATTTCACATTAAGATTTTTTCCCCTTAACTTTTGATAATAATTTTAAAATATTTTAATGCATGTTTTGCTTCTTCTTTTTTAGCAATACTTGCATCTTTAGGAGGCAAATCTTCATATGTGCCACCAGATGGTGCCACAAAATTTTTGCTTCAAAACTATTTTTAAAACATTTTGACATCAAAGGGGCCTCATTTATAATAAGCTTGGCTTGCCTAGTTATTCAGGAGGCAAATATATATGTATATATATACACTTTAATGAAGCAAGAAACATATTATAAAATACATTCTTATTTCTTATTTTAAAAACGTTAGAGGGAAGAAACTAGAAACAAAATTGTTAGCAAACGAACCTTTAACCTTGGTTATTCACAACTCAAGGTTATCTCATTCATACTAAATAGCCCATCAATTAATCATAAATGAGTCCATTTTTGTTCAAGGTATCAACAACAGGAACATTATGTGATGAAAAATCGAAAATTTAGAGTCAAAATTGGATACAATTCTAAAGATAATGAGCAAAGTAAGAATAGATCATGAAGAACGCTATAAAAGATGAAAAATTAAAAACATAAACAAAATTATTCAATCAAAACAAAGTTCAATGAAAAATTTGTAAGAAAATCATTTCCCACATTTTCAATCATTCCAGCTCAAAAAGAAAAGATCACATAAAAATATGAAAAAGGAAAAAATAAAAAATTAATGGAAGGAAAATATTGAGTAAAGATACAAGAATTAAAAGCCCTTTCCCAACTAAATAGAGAATGCGTGTAGGGTCCAACAAAGGGGTGAATGAGTTGGAGAAGGGCATTGAAAGAGGAATCAGAGGAATAATCAATCATATTAGTCCCCACTGCCCTACATTTATAGGACTGTCCGGAACTTAGGGTTTCAATTCAGCACCCTTCATACAAAGGTACAACTTTCCAGGCCTTTCAAATGGGGCACCCCACCATCTAAAATGTTCCAACTTTGTAACTTCCCTCCATGCTCCTTTCATTCTAGTTTTCAAATTTTGACTTGGATTTTTTTATAAGGCTCCTAATTTTGAGCTATTTTTATGGAAATAAAATATTTGTAGAATGACCTGTTGTGTTGTGTGACATTGTTATGTAGGCATTTGTGGTTGTTGTTTTGAGATATTTCTTCCATTTTTATGGAGTAGCATTAAGGTGGACGAAACTTGGGTTATCACACCAAATAGTAGGTTTGGTTGGTAGAACTCTAAAGAAAGTGTTGAGATATGCTTTGAACGCATTAATGTCCTACAATTATGTTATGTGTTTTGCGTGTGCTAGTGTATCTACATTCTGTTTAAGGTTTACGCGTTCTGTAATATGGTTTAATGAGAGTGCATATATAAACTCGAATTAAACCTTAAACCCTAGCCGTATTAATGATATTCATTTTATACTCTGTAATTCACCTCTCCTTAATATAATTGTTCTCCCTCTCTGCTTATGGACTAACTACCACAATGTTAGTGAACCACGTAATTCTGTGTTATTTCTTTTTCTCTCGCGTTTCTTGATTTTTCGATTGGTCGTTGATTACCGTTTTTATAACAGAAAGAGTATGCAACCCAAAAGAAACTCAGTAGAGACATGAGTCAATCTTCTATACTCTACTTATGTGTTTGATATGGATATATAATATTTTGCTTTTTCTTTATTAACTATTTGATCAAATTCCAACAAACTAGATGTGATTTCTTGTCATCAAGATCAGAGGCTCAATCAACATCAACATGTCTTCAATATTTAAATTACTCGGTTTGCAGAAGATTAAGCCTTGATGAAGAGTCTAGCCTTCTAAGTATTTTAGAATTCTCTTAACAACTAACTAATGTAAACTCCTTGAAACATGCATGATTTGGCACACCTTATTCACACTATAAAATATTTTTAGCCTTGTTAAAGAAGCATGTTACAAGGCTCAATAAGTTGAACATCAAGCCATTTTATCCTTTATAGCGTGATAAAATAATGTCATTCACCATAGGAGTTCAAATATCTCTAACCTCATGCATTTTTGTTTTATAGTAAAAAATAGTTGACAATTTCTAATGCAAGAGACTTCTGTTATGAAAATGGAAATCAACAACCAATGTGAAGATAAAGAAAACGTAAAGAGAAGAAGAAGCACATAGAATTTATGTGGTTCACTAGCGTTGTGTTAACTAGTCTACGAGCAGAGAGGGAGAACAATTGTATTAAGGAGAAGTGATTTACAGAGTACAGAATATCATACAAAATGTCATAATCGGCTGGGTTTAATTAAAGTTTATATATGCACTCTCATTAAACTCTATTACAGAATGTGGAAGCATAAAATAGAATGTAGATGCATAAGCACATGCGGAACATGCAACAGAATGTGGAAGCGCTTACACTGCAGAGTACGAATGCAGGATGCGCTAAATGAATGTGAACTACATTGCTACAATGCGGGATGCGTTTGCTCGAATGCGAAAAACGTTTTCTCAACGGGGGCGTTTTCTCTCGCACCCCCACTCGCTGACCCTCGCTGACCGGGCAATGAGACCCTAAATAACTAATCGCAATGCAACGTTCGAGGCATATCTTAACACTTTCCACGCCTAAAAAGTAACTCAATAATCTCAAATCCTTAATAGAAAATTTGTGATGCAACAATAGAAGAATTCCATCAATAAACTTGGTAGAATATTCAGTCAACAACACTAATACGTAACATTGTACTTCATTTTGATTATAAAAAAAGTAATTAAAGGAAGAATCGACTCTTGAATTCTCATAGCAAAGAGTGTATAAAATAAAGCTAAGCCCCTCAAAGTATTCCATATAAGATCATGCTTTAACTCAACACTCCATAGATGAATGTCAACTTGACGAAGCGACCATCCTCGATATAGTCCGAGCATAAGTGCTTATGATATAAATATAAGCACAAAGATTAATGCATCACCCAAACCTAAATCCTACATTATCCATAACATTTAACATCAAGCGGGTTCTCTAATGTCAGATGGATTCGAAAAATATCACTACTACAAAATTAGGGTATGATGATTCTAAAAAAGTATCATAAACAATTTAGATGATACTTTTTTTCAATCATTGTATCGCACATCATCTATTCTCTTTCAATGACACTTTTGAAGAAGTATCATCGAAACTCTAGAGATGATACTTTTTTTCAATCATTGTATCGCACATCATCTATTCTCTTTAGATGACACTTTTTAAGAAGTATCATTAAAACTTTTTTAATGATACTTTTTTACTATCATTTATCCTTTTTTTATGACATGTAAAATAGATCATCAATATTTTATCCATGATACCCTAAAGTTATCAATAAAAATTTTATATTGATACTTCTTTATAATCACTAAATAATTCTTTAATAATTATGCATTATATATTTTTTACCTCTTCTTACCGATCATTGTGCACACAATAATTTGAAAGCTAAATGGTCTCTCAATCTAATCAAATATAGAAACTTTTATACATTTTATCAAAATCAACAAGTATTCATCTCAGTACTTTTTACATATGATCGTAATGCAATAAAACCACCAAAACACTTGATAGAAAATGTACATAATTTTTGCCACTAATCTATACAAAAAGAATAATATATTAATGCTCATCTTTGAAGATCCATCGTTTGGCTCATCTCTAGATCCATCATTTGGTTGAGTTTATGCAAAACCTAACAAAGCAAACAATATTAAGTAAGAGTCATATCTATAAATAAATAATGTTATTTAGAACAATTATATATATATATGAATGAATGTCAACAATTCTACTGAAAATTATTTGGTTGTCAAGGAAAGAGGACAAACGTAAGATGCCTCCAATTTCACATGCAAGTATGCTAATAACTTGAAGAATGCAATAGAATAACTATCAAAATAAGAATTGTGGAAAGTTTCTCCAAGAACCTTCAAGCAGCATTGAACTTTGTTAGATCCCAAACGTATGGAAAATAAAAACCATTTCCCAACTAACAAAATAAAATAAAGATGATAAGGTCATCCTATCACACCTTACCTCACATAAACTACCCTTTCAACTTCAATCATTCAACTCACATGCTTCAAAATGTATGGAAAAACTTGTCTTCAGTTAGAAAAAGGGAAACAATGGAAACCTTTTTTCTTTTGAAAAAAATTGGAATCCTTTTTCTTTCAAGAAGAAATCCCCACTTCACTTGCATCCAAACCCCATTCTTAGTGCTTTCAAAAAAAAAAAAAATCTCAATCTTAGTATCAATCATCATTCTATTTCTATCCAAGTATAAAAGATTTTGGTGGTTGCAATTCTATATGATCAATTTATCAAGAGTTCAATTCAATGTAAAGTTAACTTCAATAAATACTATCTAATCTCCAAAATTTAAACTTAAATCTTTAAGAATTACCTCAACCATTAGAAAAACAAGCATGATGGATCTCTCTAAGAAGTGCCCTGAAAAAAGTAATAATTTAGTTAAGTGTTTTTTATAGCAACAATGGAATCCAAGGATTGAATTCAATCATTCTATCCAATAAAAGAAGTGAAAATTTAGAGCAGAACAAGCCACAATAACATAAAAAAAGAAATATAGAAATCTTCAAAACCATAAGCACTAAAAAGACCCAAGAAATTTTAACAAATACATTAATCAAACTTACCTCAAAAGTCAAACAAACCTTGTTGGACAAAGATTAGAATAGCTGTTTTGACAAATGGAAAAATGAAAAAAAAAAAAAAAGGTTAATAGCTTTTTATGTTATATACTTGTATAATGGACTATTTTTAGGTTAAGAATGTTGCACCAACGCAACAATATAATTAAATCCTCCAAATCAAATTTACATATATCAAAGAATTAAGGAGAACATATTAAAAAAGATGTACCACTTTCAAGATGCAATTCAAGTATATATTTTGAATTATAGGAATACTAAAGGTAAAACAATACATTTGTTTCTTAATTTCAAGCACTCTTGAATGAAATATTTCATTATCCATTCTTTGTAGTTGTGCAGTTGTCATAATGAACTTTTGGCACGCCCCTACAATCAAATGTACATATTAGTAGAATAACTCACTAAAGAGCCTAATATGATGTTTTTTTTAAAAAACCTAATATGATAGAGAAACAAAAAGACAAACATTCAAAACAATAATAAAGAATCCTAGCTCTACAACCAAATTTAAAGGTTCCCGCTTTCTCCGTTCCCTCGCCCGTGGGGGAGCCCGATCCCCATAATTTACCCGTGGTGAATCCCGCCCCATTCCCCACAAAATTTAATGGTGAATTTCACGGGGATGGGGATTGAAAATGAGTAGCGAGGATGGGGACGGTAAAGTCATCCCCGTCCCCACCCCCGCCCAATGAGACATCTCAAATTACAACTTCCATGGAAATGCATGCTAAGGGTAACAAAAATAAAGAGAAAGAAAGCTAGTTACCACATACTACTTAATGTGGTTGATTCCCCTAGCAACTCAAAGTCTTCGAATTTTCTACATCAAACAAAAATAAAAAAAAATGTTTAGAGAATGACATAAAAGCATCAAAATAAGCAACTCGAAAAACCCAATAGATGCCGAGATTAGTGAACTTCTCAACCATTAATCATCCACCTTGAATGCTAGTATTTTAAGAGAAATAAAACACACAATAATCACTAGCATCCATAACATTTTTCAAGCAAAATTAAGCAACATATGCAGAGAACAAAGAACTTCTCGACTTCTGAATAAGTGGTTTAAACTTAAATCCAAAATCTAATGCAAAAAATGAAAGAGATTGGAAAGGATAAATATTCTCAGGAACACAAATATTCATAGAGAGAAGAACCATAAATTTGAAATCGAACCTCTAAGACCAGCCACAACTCAAAATCCAAACAAATAAAAAAAAAAACCTGCAAGGAGTACGAAAAAATCGGGCCGAGGATCAAAACAAATGGAAAATTAGTAAATGAATATGTGAAAAAAATATTCCAATGATCAGAGGGAGCATGGATCGGCAAGGGATATTTTGAGAGGAAATTGACAAGTGAATTAGAACAATTAACCATGAAAGAAGAGAGAAATTAGAGAGAAATATGTTATTCTTGTAGCATTTCTCTCTTAGGCTTTTTTTTAACACCTCTGATCTCCAATTTAGCTCTAAGAGTGTACCCACCTGCTTATAACAAAAAGAAAATATAACAAGCTTCAACCTTTTGGGCACGAACCAAAATGACATTTCATGTTTAATAGTTCCAAAAAAGAAAAACAAATAGCTATCTACAAGTTACCTATTCCAGTTGCTCATCAGCCAACAACCTAGGTAGTTAGGCTTTGTACATCATCCTACAAAATCACTTTAAGAAATATTTATAAGTTTCATGTCACAAGCCTGCATATTTTCTATCCAAAACTAGTGCTTCACAATAGGTTGTCAAACCTGTAGTCTATAAAAAAAAAGATGAAAACCAAGAACTGGAACTTATCCAAGAACCGAAAACAACACACCTGTCCAAAACTTAGCAAAATACAAAATCAATCCAAACCCACAACACAAGCTTCAAGCTCCAACAAGAATATCGCTTCACAAAACACCCAACAAAACTCATCAATTAAATACAACCAAACCCAAACGAATAATCCATAACAAATCAACGTAATCAAAATCCTTACCCAAACTCGAGCAAAACGAAGAGGTTGCTGGTGTCGGGGTACTACTGTTGGCCAGCTGCACATTTGACGTTGGAACTCCCTTGCACGTGACTGGGTAATCGGTTGCAGTGTCTGCCGAACCACGCCACACGGCGCGCATCGGGCTATTCACGAACTAACGAGGCGGGCGGGGGCTAACTCACGGATGACGCAGACGGTGTCGCTAGCGCTGAGCGGTTGGGTGGAAAGGACGCCGAGGCTCAGCGTGCGCGTCGGCGATAGATGGACGAGAAGCGGTGGCTGTTGGTGCGAGTAGCTCGCGACTGCAGGCTGCACGGGGAAGGGCTCACTGCAAAGGGGTTACGCGTGCTTGGGTCAGACAACGGCAACATGGCTTTCTACTACGCAAAAAAAACAAAGATGGAGACGACTAGCGTGCGGGTTAAAGCGCGCGGCGTAGGAAGTAAGTCTAGGGTTTAAAGATGAAGAGAGGAAGAAGATGAACATTTGGGGTTCTTTTTTATTTTATTTTATTTTATTAAACTCCCTTAAATGGGTTTCTTTTTCATTTAATTTAAATTGGTTGTTTCCTTCAAACTCTTTAAACAAAAACCCATTTATAATTTATTTTTCTCTTTATTTAACAAAACAAAAATTAAACCTTTTTAATCATTTAATTTCTTTTCACAATTCCAACAACCAATTTTCACAAATGCCCTAAAATTCATGAAATTAAAAATTAACCCAAAGTCAATTATCATTTACAAAATGGTCTCTAAGGGTAAAATCACCAAAATACTCCTACTGGCAAAACTAACCAAAGAATTACTCCATAAATCTAAAGGAACAAATAATTGAACTCAAAAGTCTAACATAAAATACGAGGCGTTACACCTTATTTAGGTGGTTTGTTACAAGTGTGATTTGTAGAAGTTTTAACGACTACCAAATGGAAAAATAAAAATCTCGAGGAAGGGATCTTTCGACAAAAGGACGAAGAAGAAAATGGCATGCACGCTTGGGTGAAAGGATTTTCCGCAAATGAGGTGGATAATGGGGATTCTAGGGCTCCAATTTTGATATGTTTTCAAGATGTTCCTCAATTTTAAAACAATCACCTCAAAGGTTTTCTCATTTCTAAAACAAGAATTGATGATTCAATAGCTAATTTCCCTTATAAAAATGTTTTAAATAGTTATATATATATATAATTAGGGCGTTAAGTGTTACAAAACTATAGTTGAGAAGTACTTAAAAAGAAAAATATATAATATTTAAAAATATCAAATTAATATGGATAATTAATTTTATAAATTTATGATTCTAAAAAAGTGTCATAAACCGCACATTTTTTATTTATGACACTTTTTTGTGATGGTAATTTTATTTTAATTACTGATTACTAGATGATTCTAATAAAGTGTCATAAAATGCGTGTTTTTGTTTTATGACACTTTAATTGCTTCTCTCTCAAAATTTTATTTATGGTAGGTGTCATCTAAACCCTTTTTTCTAGTAGTGTATAATTATTTTAATTTCATATTTTCTAATAGAATGTGAAAAAGAAAAATAAATAAAACATAAAGTTTCTATAAAACATATAAGCAATTCAAATCGTTTGTAAAAGATAAATTTGCTTCTCCCAAATAGTTAAAGACAAATAGATATTGTGATTAGGTAGCAGAGAAACTAGCAAGATGAGATTGCAAGAAATTTGTCTGATACCGAATTCGAATTTCAAATCATCGGACAAATTTTTTCTTATTTTTTTCGAAATAATCTATCGTACAAGTTTTAGACGTATGGCTTTACACAAAAAGTGTAGAGAATTTATCATCAGCAGCACATTTTACCTTTTGTATTACATTTGCAGTATAATTTTTAAAATAATTTCATCTATGTCATATTAATTTCTATCAATGATAAAACTCAACTAGTGATAGAACTCAATTTGAAATTCTATCGCTAGTAAAAAATTCAAGCAGTGATAGAAAAATCTTTCATTGATTGAATTCTATCACTAATAGAACTCTGCTAGTGATAGAATTCAATTTGAATTTTTTGCTACAAATGAATTAGTTTTGATTTTATGCTATAGATGGAAATATTTTGTCTTTTTTTGTTATACATGCAAAATCCCCAAAAGTGTAAGATTCGAAAAGTACCCAAATAGTTTAATTAAAATGATTTTTTTTTTATAAAAATTAACAATAATGAAATACGACGACAAGTACATTAATTAATAAGAATACATGTGACCATGTGTTTGCATGAAAAGTTTCGAATCTTCATCGATTCCTCTTCCAAGTTCCAACTAACAAAATTTACAACACTATATTTATTCTCAAAAAAAAATACACTATACTAAAAGTGATAATAATGATGATAAAACAAACTATAACTCTCAGTCGTATATGTTCCGAAAAGGCATCCAAGTGGTTAATGCTAAGAATTTAAAATATGTTTTTTTGAGATATCCCTAGTTCAATGCCGTTTCGATTTTCTTATTTTCAAAATAAATGAAAAACTCTCTATTACATACATAAGTACTAATTAACAATAGTACTTTTAACACTTTCGTCCTCACGATTTCAAAAAAATCAAAATTTGAAATTATCTTTTTTTTTATGATTTAATTGAGAGTCGGAGAGTTTCCAAAAATATATATATATATATATATATATATATATATAGTCCTCTTGGTTAGAGAATTTTAATTACTATTTGAATTCTAACAAATATTTTGTGACACAGTGAGACACACGATTTGGTTTTCGAATTCGACAACTAATTACAAGTAAACATTTCCATACAATCACTACAATTTGGTCGATACTACCTATTTTACTTGAACTGCTTTTAAGAGTAAATTGTTTCTCATATCAATATAGAACTTTTTAATATGTTTTGTTTTCGCTCACCTACTTTTTAAAAAAAAATCAAGCAAGTTATTTAACCTAGAATTGCTCCAAGTTAATTAAGCACACTTAACTTTCGTGCTCTATGATTAAGTCATAAGAATAAAAATGTATTTTTTAATTTTTTTTTGAAAAGAAAATATGTATTTGTTGATACAATTATATATATATATATATATATATATATATATATAATTATGACTTGTATGTTCTCAAGATTTCACTTGTGGCACGGTTCATTCATGTATCCTTCTAAAATTTCGATGTTATATCTCCAAGTTAGAAACGATTGTTGATTTGATATTATATAAATTATTAAAAGCGATGTTAAATAACATGGGGGTGTGGAGAGACCATATTTACTACAAAGTCAAAGCCAAAGTTAGCAAAATCAGAGATGGGAAATGAGAAATAAGTATAGACATGAAAAAGGAAACAAAATCAGACTATTCACTATTTTGGTTTTCTTTTATAAATAATATCAATTATAATAATGAATTATCAAGCAAAAAAAAAGGAATGAGAAGAAGAAGAAGAAATGCTGAATAATTTGAAAATCCTTGGGATTTTATACATAAATAGAGTAAAGAGCTATTTGATTCATTGGCACAAAACATGAAACAAACTAATAGCTTTTTGGAAAGAAAAAAAAAGTGTCCTTTTTAATAGTTAAACTTTTTAATTCGTGTATTAAATTATTATTATTGTTTTTTTTTTTATTATTATTTTATTAAATTCTCCGGAGACAGTGGCTATTAATACTCCAGACCCACACCACCACCTCCCTCAAAACCAACCTCCACATTTTAATTTAATTAATTAATTAATTTCTCCTTTTTTTTATTTTATTTTAGTAACAAATATTTATTGATGGGGAAAACCACAGTTACCCAAAAGCTTAATAGATACAGAGATTGGTAATGGCCAATGGGAAAGAGAATATATTTCAATCTTTTAAATTAAACAGTATATATAAAACCAACCCCCAAATTTGTTGGTCAAATATTTAAGTTCTTAATTGATGATAAATTAAACTCAAATTTTAATTTTAACAACTTTCCTTTTTTTTAAATTAACTTTGTTAGTGGAAATTTTGATAATTTTATGAGTTCTTAGTAATAAATTATTTACACAAGTTTATCTTTTTGTTCGTTAAATGAGTTTCTCTAGTGCCATTTTTATGTTCTAATTAACTCACAAGATTATGAGTTTAAAATGATTCGCTCTTTTGGAAGAAAATACTACTGCTCTCAAATAAATTAGAGATTATATATCGATTTTTAAGATCGAACTCGTGATCAAGATGTTGAACTGAATTACCACCAAATAATGAAATTATTAGGCCTCCGTCCCTTTCAATGCTACATGTATCTCCTCCATTAATTACAGCTTAGAATTACAACTAGTTTGTTCATTTTACTAGGTTTTATTTTAACATAGTTTGCAATCATTATGGAGTGGTCTAGTGGTCAAAGAAAGGCATTGAGATGCTTATGGTGATGATTTCAATCCATGATGGCTACCTTCCTAGATTCGGGGATGGGTATACTACTCAAAATAAGCCATCATTTATAGTTACTCAAAATATCTCCTTATTTCTAACTACTCATTTATAATCATTCATTTCTAACTACCCAAAGCAACTCTTCATTCTTAATAATTTATTTCCAACTACTAAAAATAACTTATTTTTAACCACTAGTTTGTGATAATTCTTTTTTAACTACTTATTTCAAATCCTAATAAAAAACAAGCTATTATCTCTCACTTTTCATTAAAAAAAAAAAAAGAAAAACTCAATTTTTAATCGCTCAAAATAACTCTTTAAACTAACTCATCATTTAAAATCTCATCAAAACACCTTCTATAATTTATTATTAGATTATAGTTTTGGAAGGATATGAAATAAGTACTAATAAAAAAAGATATATGAAATAAAGTTGGAACTTGAACCATTTCTTATAAGTTTCATTGGTACATAAGAAGGTGAGAAAAAAAAAAAGAAATATAGAAGAAGGTTCTCAAAATCAAAGAAAGGTCAGAAATCATGTGGCTTAGACCCATGATATAAGGAGAAAAAAACACATACCAAACTTTTATGTCTCTCTCTCTCTTTCATCTTCACCATTTTTTTCATTTCTAAAACTCTTCACAAAGATAAAAAAAACACCCAAAAAAACAAACCAAAACCAAAACCAATTCTTTTTTTTTTTTTTTTAGTGTGGTGGTGGTGGGTGTGGCAATGAGAGTGGGTGTAGAAAGAGGAAGAAACGGCAGTAACGGCAGGAAACGGCAAGCCGGAGCCGTTGCTGCGGTTTTCTTCATATGGCTCGTGTTGCTGGTCTCTCGAATGCGACTCTCGTCTGCTGCCGTTAAAGAAATTAACGGCAGGACGGCGGACTTGACATTACTCAAGTCCGCCGCGGTCCACCGAAAAACTCACATTTTCGAGATGGATAACCTCTTCAAACCGCCAGCCGGTTTCAAAGTCCGTGGCGGCGCTGATGTTGTGTACGAGGACGAGAAGCGGGTTGTCCACACCGGCCCGAACCCGCTTCACAATTAGGCCCATTAGGCTCGTTAGGCCGAATAACAACAACAATGTCCCGTGTGTTTATTCTGCTACAGATCAATTTCTTCTGTAAGAGATGCTTTTAATTTTTTTTTTTTTAATTATTATTAATATTTTGAAATTTGAAGAGAAAAAAGATCATTAGACTAGCCTTTTTTTGAAAATTTAAAATTGAATGAAGATGAAAAAGAAAAAGGAAAAAAAAGAAAAAAAAAAGAAAAGGCTAGTGATAATGCTCTTGTTTCTTCTTCTGATCTTGCAGTGTTTTTTTATCTGTACTATTGCATGTGTTTCAACTTTCAATTAATTGCATTTGTAGTTATTTGTTCATTCTCTCTCTTTATTTTTTAACTCTTCTCTTACTTTTTCTTTTTTAATGTTCTTAATGTTAATTTTTAGTTTATATGTGAGTTGGGTAGTTGATTCAAAGATCAATTTTTTTTGAAAAAGTTATGCCAATGTTTTACCAAGTTGAAAAATGTCTATATTAGGTACTTGAATTATAAAATAGTTGTAAATATGTATTTAAAAAAAGAAAAGAAAATAGCTATGAATATAGCATACATTTTTTTTCCATTTTACTAATTATTGATGGACTTTAATAGTAACCATTAATATGTTTCTATTTTATGTAACTACAGTGGGAATTAAGTATAATCATAGCAATCAATGATTAATCTTTTTTTTTTTTTTTGTGAATATGTAATTTTTCGAAATCAAAAGGTGTGGGGTTTGTTTTCCATTTTTTTTCTTTAATTTTATTAATGTATTTTGAGTCCAATAGCAATTGAGAATAGCAACATTCAAATCTATAACATCTTCTGACATTGGTTTACATTTTTGCTCAATTGTGTTGATATTATTATTGGTAAACTTTTAATTTATTATATATTTTTTAAAATTTATCAAAGAAAAGTTTTATGTGAATATATCCTAATACTAGAAGGGTTGTTGACACGTTGCTTTTATGATGGTATCCAGTTCAACATTAGATAATGAGTTTGATCCTAAAAAATGGTACTTGATCCATGACTTTACATTGACCATATAATCTGTTTTAAAGAAATTAATAATTGTATATGATCCATAACTTTACATTGACCATATAATCTGTTTTGGATCTGTTTAAAAGTATTATTGTAAAATTTGAAAGATGGTAATTATTTGAGTTCTAAAAGCAAAAAATATTTGCTGTCATCGTTGATATTCCATTTTTAGTATAATATATTAGAGAATGGGAAGATGTGAACCTTTCATCTTTATGTATGAATTGGTTTTTTTTTTAATTCAAAAAATATTTAAGAATCAATTTGTAAACAATTATTATCTGATGAATGACATTATTAGAGTACTATTCCTTTTAATCATATCAATTAGAGTTATGTTCATTTGGCGTATTAATATTACAATTGATGAATACTTAATATCAATATAGATTAAATGTGGTGTTTGTTCCTAACTTCCTTTTCTGTGGAGAGAGTGGATTTTGAAGTTAAACCTCCTTTTGATCATAAATTCTCCTAGTTCTCTCTCAAATATTAGAAAACTTGCATCAAAATTTTAGCTAAATTTATTACTTGCTTACAATGACCCAAAAATTTCAACAACATAGCAACATAAATATAACTACCTAAAATTTTAAACACATATTATACAAGTTTCAAACACATCAAATTCAAGGTCCACAACTGCCAACCCTACTCAAAAAGTCCTCTAACCTTTTGACAAGCACAGTCCATATTGAGATGTCTTTGAATTATGTTGTCCTATGATTATTTAGTCGGGGTTTCGATATTCATAGACATCGAAAGAGTTATGCCACAGGTGAGTCTCAAACCTGAGACTTAAGGAGAGCATACCCTCAAAACCCAAGTCTTTAACCACTGTGTTATTCTTTGGGGACACTTTATGTTCCTTTTTACCTCTACCATGCTTTCATTTCGTGACAAAATCATTTTTTACGGTAGTTAAATAATGGAAAAGATATTTTTATAGTTCCTAAGTTGAAGTCTAGTTTCAATTTGATCCCTATATTTCAAAATTGAATATTTTTACTCTCTAATATTTTAATAATGCTCAATTTTAGTCACTGAAATAGAAAATTCAATTATTAGATCAATTTTAAATTTCAATATATTGATGAAGTAACTATTAATTTTCACATAAGTTTAATGTTTTAAAGAAAAAAAAAGTATAAAAGTAAATTGAAAAACAAATAAACATTTTTGAAATGTCATAACTAAGGTCCCGTTTGATAACCATTTTGTTTTGTGTATTTTGTTTATGAAATTTAAGCCTATTTCTATTCAAATTTCCTCCCATGTGCTCCATCTTTCCTACAATGTATCCATCTTTCCTTAAGAAAGTAGGAGAATACTAACCAAATTTCAAAAACATAAACAAGTTTTTGGAAACTACTTTTTTTTGTTTACAAATTACAAATTTTGATTTTGTTTATTAAAATATAGGCAAGATGTAGATATCCAAATAAGAAAAAAGTATAGTAAGGTAGTTGTTGTAGATTTAAATTTCATAAACAAAAAACGAAAAAAAAAATAGTTATTATACGGGGCCTAAAATATTCAATTTTAAAACTAAAAGAACCAAATTGAAACTACTAAAATCTAACATAAATATCAAAATCTAAGATTCAATCCAGCACAATCAAAAGTTCATAGTCTAAGAACAAAACTTTAAGCATAAATGTACATGAGAGATTGATATTTGTTATCCCAAAGAGTTAGAAAATTTTGTAATTTACTAGGAGAGGAGGGGTCTATAGGAAATTGCGGTGTCATTATCATTATGGTGTGGGAGATTTTATCATCACTTTGAGGCATTGAATTGAAATTGGGTATTAATTTGTGAAAAAATGAAACAATAGCAGAGACATGTCCACAACTCCATCAAAAGCAAAATGCCAAGAACAGCTATCAAATTTCAAAATCAAACCTAAATTTATGACTCACCAAGCCAACCTCCCCTTCACTTCTTCATCTACCTCCACTTCAATTTCCCCAAACCCATTCATTATTTCAAATTTGTTGTCATCCCCCCAATTAAGTCTTAGATTTTTTTTAAAGAAAAATATTCCTCCTTCTTTAGCTATGTGTTTTGTTGAATGAGTTGGAACTTATTGTTTCCATTTTAATTATAATATTAAGAATTTGAATTGGAATAGTCACACTTGATAGGCAATGGGAACTTTCTTTTTTTTCATTTGGATTATAAATTAGTTCTTTTTTTTTCGTTTCTATATTATATTACTATATTTTAAAATGTCAAATTTTTGTAGTTAATAAATTTTAAAATTGGTTCTTATGAATCTACGATAGCTTTTTTCTTTTTTTGGGTTAAATTTTCTCTATAAATTTTATAAATATATTTCCATGGTCTCACTTTTTTTTTTAATTATAATAATTTCAAAAGATTTTTTTAAAAAAAGTTTTTATTGAAATAATGAAAACAAAAATCAGATATTTGAAATACACCGATTAAAATGTTACAAATTTTAATTACATTAAAAAGTTTATGTTAAACAAATTGGCTACAAATCCGAAAAAACTCAAAATGCAAAATGCTAAATAGCCCTACCCTACTATCACAATTTTATAGAGGAGACTAAATGGGAAGATGTTGTTCTCTCAACTCTTAACCAAAAAACCTAAAGTGTTTTATAGTATAAGTGTAGGCAAATTAAGTGTTCAATTCATAATCAATAATACATTTTAATATTATATTATAAATATTCATTCTTAAATTATTGTAAGAAATTATGTAACAATACTCATTACTCATTATTAGCAATGTCTTCGAGGATCAATTTCGTTCAAAACGCAAAAAGAAAATCTGTATTTGGCTCTTCCATTATTTTAAAGTAGTGTACTCATTTAATGACAAAAGAGGAATGATCTCATTTAATACTGCTTAATTAATGTTCACAAGGTTTAATCAAAAGTGGGCAGATTAAAGAAATTTTTTGGTTAAAATAGTTCCTCAACTATCATGAAAGGTCAATTTTGTCCCCTTTTAAATGTCCAATTTCAACTTTTAAATGTCCAATTTCAGTCTTTAAACATCCAATTTCGTTCTCTTTTCAAATGTCCAATTTCAATTCCCCATCTATTATTTTTAATTCTATTCTATTCTGCCCCCTCAACTTTCAAATGCCTAAATTTTATTAAAAGAGATGATGTGGCATTAAAAATAATAATAAGATATTCCTATCATCTTCACATCCCACCCCTCTCTCCAACACTTGTTTAATGCCTTTTCTTTCTCTATTACACTCCAAATTCATCTTTAATATCTTGTCCTTTGGCAATCTCTTTCCAAAGAAAATTGGCGAGATCATGTCAATATATGAACAATAATACAATAATTCTGAGCTCTAAATCAAAAACCCAAATCATATCAAGCCCAATTGAAAAAAGTAAGAGTTATTGGCACCTTTGCAAAATCTTGAAAATTTGGCAATGGCCCAAGTGAGGATTAAGTTGTTTAATGTTGGATCGGAGATGAACAAGCTGCAAATTGCTGGTTTTGAGATGCAAAGAGACAAGTCCGATTATGTTAAAAAGGTTTTTGTTTTATAGGAGAAAATGGAAAAGAAGGTTTACGATTGATTATGTTTTAGATTGAGGAATTGGTTGTAGAAAGATTAAAGATGTTGCAGAAGAGAAAGTTGATTTGAGGATTGAATTGAATTGAAGAAGGGTTTGGTGAGATTTGAAGCTGATATTCAATACATTGGCTTTTGATTAATGGAAAATCAAATTAGAGAAGAGTGCATAGTAGACAAAGAAAAGGCATTAACCAACGTAGTTAAGTGCCAACATGAGCAGTTGCTCAACGACATTAATGTATATCCAAAGACTAGAGGTCCTAGGTTCGCATCTCTCCCAACTCTTTCTCAAGTAGATATGAGATATCCAGTATGCGATGCGAGATGCTAAGTATAGGACTTAACCAAGGTAGGTCAGGCCAGGGTCGTACCACAAAGGGTCGAGCATCACCCAACTAATTAATTAACAATTCATACCAAAGTCCAAAATCTTGTATTCTTTGTAGGGAGTGGGACAATGCATGAAGTTTCATGGTTATGTAATTGAAATCAAGAAGAAAATTATGTTTAATTATAATTTTTAATCTAGTGAAGTTCTTTGTAATTAGGCAAAGTTTTTCCTCACAAAAAATACTGAAAATTGATTGAAAACCCCAAAACCCAATAAAACTAATAATTCCACTCAGATTTATAAGAAACGACTTTTTGTCTACAAAATCAAGATCAAGATAGAATTTCATAAGCCAATACTATCCTATACGCTTTTTTTATTCGATATCTGTGACTATAAACTTGTACTATTATTATGGAACATATCACCTAACCTTCCAAGAAACTTTATATCGTTTGAATGTAAAAAAACAAAAATTAATAGGTAGAACTCTTTATTTAATTTCTTTCTCATTCTTACTCAATAATTTAATTATTTCTGTATTTCTATTTTAGAGGATGCATTAAGGAATGAGTAAATCGTATGATTGGAATATGGCGCAATCATAAAAATTCAGATAATAATATGTTCACTATTCCATATTCATTTAGCAAATTAAAGATTTGTCTACATATCCATGATTCTTATCTTATAACATTTAAATCACAAATAAAATTAACTACAAAGTACTTGTATCACAGAACAAACTAGTACTCTTATGGTCAAGGCCTTCATGATCAATAAAATTATATGAACATGAAATTATTGGTTAAAAGAAAGCAAACTCTCAATCAAATTATACATAACTCGACTATTATTAGAGCCTATATTACAAGTATAGATTGAACCAACACTGTTGTTGCACACCCATTGCCCCTGTTTTGTTTTTGAAATTAGGTAACCACACCTGTCCTAGACAAGATAACAGAGTCATCGAAGAAGTAATGTAATGAGTAAGTCTCGGCCTTCAAACTTTGAGACAATCATACCCTCAAAACCTAAGTTTTCAACCACAGCACCACCCACCCTTGAAGACTAATTTCCCAATTATAACTTAATTTCAATAAAAATCTCTGGGATTATTAAACTTATAAAGTTTTAAATCTATCATGAAAGAAACAATCCATCAATCTCCTTAATCAGAGACTCAAACCTACCTTCAACATAAGATTTCAGTAAAATCTATCAGAAAACCAACAACCAATCTCAATCAATTCACATTCAGATCCAAATTCAATTTCACAAACACAAAGAGAAAGAAAAATAAACAAAAATGAAAATGTAATGGCGAATGGAGGCGAATGAGTGTAGAATAAATCAGAACGAAAACAGAATCAGAAACAAATGATCAAAAGAGCATCAAATCTGAATCGAATTTCGTTGAAAAGCACATCATCCGTACTATGATACCATTTGAAATTCGCTATTAAGGGCCGGAGAAACAGGGCAGCCTGCAGAGAACCTGCAGGCCATTCAGAGCCATTGATTTGAAGTGCTCTACCCTTCGAATTTCCCAGCCCTAACTCGATTTTTTGAATGGAATTGAATGAGATTAAACCCTAATTCGTAAAGAATTGAAGAGTTGAGAATTGTTACCTGGATTGAGAAGAGACGAATTCAGGGATGAGCTTATGGAGGCGGAAACCCTAGGTTTGGTTTGGGTGTATTTATAGCCACGGGCGAGGTTAGGGTTTATGTTCAGATAATCATGTGCGCCCGGGTGTATTGTATATCCTCTTAGGCTCAGACTCATACAATGCTTGATTTCAGTTTGATTTTTTTTTTTTTTTTCTAGCACATATATGGAGGGGAAAATAACAATTCTCGATCAAATCTGTAACCTTAACGTTGAACTTGTGAATAACCAAATAATGAAACAATTGCAACTTATTTAGTAATTAACCGTTTGATTTTGACACAAAATCGCAATGGAATCGATTTTTATTTCAATGCAAATTGATTTCTTTTTTCCAATTTTTTAAATTTTCTTTTATTCAATTTTTTTTTTTTTACTAATTAAAATTAATTATTCCCATAATATTTATAGTGTTTTTGCTTCATATTTTACATCTAAGTCATATTTTAGTTTTCATTAATATTTATACATACCAATACATTTCAATTTTCTAAAATATCAACCAATTAATCCAGTACTATTCTAAAAACCAGACAAATCTATTGGATCGGTTTAGTCTCATTTGATTATTATTTTTTATTATTCCTTTCACCCCTAGCAAAGAGGTTTTGGAACTACAACTTTTATCATTTGAAAATGTATGTATAGCCAAAAATAGATCACACCTAAAATCATAGCCAAAGCCATGTTAGTTTATCCCTTTGTTACATATTTCTTGTTTCCTATTTTTTAAAGAACTAGAACAAATAACGTGTTTGAACATTAGTTTCTATTGACAGCTGATATCTCATTTTCTGCTCAAGTTTCTTGTTTAAGTGTTTTTAGAACCTGGGTTGATTCCATTTGTATTGATCATGGTGATTTAAGTTTGTTTTGAAAGAAAATTCAAGGATATGAGAGATAATGGAGGTTAAAGAATAAAGAGAGAACGAGTGATCATTTTGCCCTTCTTTTCCGAAATCAATTCAATTTTCAAAATTTAGAAATGTCTTAGTTACAAATTTAATCCTCAATGACTATGTGTTAATTATAACTTGAATAGTCAAAGTGCGCACAATCTATACCAAACAATGCAAAGTGATGCGAATGAGGCAGCAAATGCCTTGTCGAATACAATTGGAATTTGTACACCAATGGATAGTATGTTCGACAAGTATATATCAATTATCACCTTGGGTAATAAGTTGGTGGTTTGGGAGAATTATCAAGTCATACATCATAACTCATTTGTTTCCAACTTTGAGGCTAATAAGTCACTACTTATGTGAAGAAATTTTTTGGATAAGAAACAATTTCATTATAATTATGAAATTATAAAGATAAAATCCCCATAGTATTACAAAAGAGTTCTCTAATTATTCAATTATTAATAAGAGAATCATAGCTATAATTGTCGAAAAAAGTTTGATCCAAGAAACCACACTAATAATAAATACGGAAAATACGGAAGGCCAAAAGGACAACCTGAATTCAACTTATAAACATTTTTGCATTCAACACTTTTGGTACACCACATTACAAAACAGTATTGTTCCATGCGAACAACATAATACATCATATGTTAAACATTATCCATAGTATATTCACAAAATATTAGCACTACACCATCAAGAGCCTATTTACATGGCTCACAAAAAGATATTAATGGCCTAACACAATAAGCCAGTTAATATTCCAAAAGTTAGATATAAGTCAGCTAATGGGTCCTATCCAAGAGAAGAATATAATACTTCTTGCTCAATTGAAGTCATCAAATCAGACATGAACAAATCAGTAGTCTTTTGCGAGTCTTTGTAAATTAGGTCTATGAGAAAGACAAGATAATTGTTAGTTAGTACCTCTATCTCATTAGAGTTGTCGAGTTCTTCCTTCGCCGCTGCGGAGTCCAGTTCATACCTGTTCTTCATTCGGGATACGAGCCTTTCAAGTACAGATGCTTGCATATCCATGACTGACTTCAGAACATCAATTTCATCCTCTGTGCTTGGGTCTTCCAGTAGTTGTTGTTCCTCTAAAGCTTCCATGGCCATCTCTATTGGGGTCCGAGCTCCTCGCCCCATTGCTCTATCCATGCCGAAGGCCACCGCCAGACCCTCTTGGTAAGGGAATAGCTCGTTCCTCATTCCTTTTGTATCACTGGTCAAGGATAGCATATCATCAAGGATTATCCCTCAAAGTACATTAAAAGCCTACCTTAATGTTGTGGAGTATGCTAAGATCGAAACTTTACAGATTCCATGATTATTAAAGCTGTTGATTTCGATTTGGCTCACTCTTGATTTAGATGACCTTTTCAATTGGCTTGGGGCCTTTGCAGGGGATTGTCCATGTTAGTGGTGTGTCCTCATATGGGAGGGTAGATTGTACCGTCGATGTTTCCTAGTTCTTGATGTTTCTTTGTTTAAAAAAAATGTACGGGTTTTCAATGTAGGTTTTCGAGGTGGAGTTACACCTAAATACTCCTTAAATATGCCAAACAAACAGCCCCACAAGGACTTTGTTTAAATAAAATTAGCTAGTCTCCTTGAAATAGTTAGAATTTTCAAAAACCAAGAAAATAATATCAGCGGTCGATGTTCCCTCAAATTGTTATTCGTCATATTTTGGACTTTTTCTAAAGTAAAAGTGATAGGAAGAAATGCCAAATTTGAATGTAACAACATCAAGTAAACAAAATTAAAGTAAACATTAAGGCCCGTTTCATAATCATTCGATTTTTAGTTTTTGGTTTTTAAAATTAAGTTACTTTTACTCAAATTACCTACAACTCCATTTTTTCTACAATATGCTCATCTTTTTTTATAATGTGTTCATCTAACCATTTCGGTCTCGTTCGATAATTATTTTGTAGCCTACAACAATTATTTTACGGTATTTCTTTCTTATTTGGATATCTACATCTAAAAAAGATGGAGCACATAGTAAGAAGCAGAAATAAGCTTAAATTTCATAAACAAAAAACAAAAAACCAAATAGTTGGGCCTTCATTTTTTGTTTTTTGTTTCTAGTTTTTCACTTTTTGTTTTAAAAAATTAAAAAAAAACATGTTCGGTCATTGTTTTTTTGTCTTCAAATATCACATGTTGTGTAATTTTTTTTTAATTTTTTACTATTTATTCTTGTTTTTTTCAGACTTTTTTAAAAACAAAAACTTGTTTCTAAAAGCTCCCCTTAAAATTTTTAAAATAAAATCAAAATTGGTTATAAAAAAGACCTATTTTAAAAAAAGTAAAAACAAAAACATAAAATATAGGTTGGGATTTCCAAATATGAGAAAACATACGTGAAAGGAGAGCCTTAAATTTCAAAAACAAAATTAAAAACAAAATGATTAAGAAACTTAAAGATTTTAAAGATTCAGATTCAGATTAGATTTCACAAACACACACAGAGAGTGACAAACAAGATCAAGTAAACAAAATCAGGAGAAAGAAAATGTAATGGCGAATGAGTGTAGAAAAAAATCAGAACAAGAGCAGAATCAGAAACAAAAGGCTCGAAAGAGCAACAAATCTGAATCGATTCTCATTCAAAGGCACATCATCAGTTTGGAAATTGGTGTAGCCTTCGAATTCACCAGCCCTGACTCGATTTCTCGAGCAGATTCAATGAAATTAAGAAACGCTAATTGTGTAATGGAAGGAGGATTTGAGTTCTTACCAGGATTCAGTCGAACAAAATGCGAGCACCAGTTTGAGGCGGCGGAGACCTAATCGATGCCGATGGTATGTGCGTAGTTATATACCACGCTACGGCTTAATAAGTATATTTAAGAAGGGTGGGTTTCGGCCCATTTATGTTAAATGTCGGGTTCGTTAGAATAACTCAACTCATGTCCCACATTTATTTTTTATTTTTTATTATAAACGATGGTTACTCAAGCTCGAGTGCTCATTTATCTAAATCTTGCCTATATTACTTTTTATTATATAATCAGTCATTCAAACACGATTTATCATAATTTTTGTTAACACACCTTGAGAGTTTTAATTCTTATAATTTAAAAAATTAAAATTTAATTATTGTGATTTGAAAAAAAAGTTAATAAAAATTTAGTTCTCATAATTTAAAAAAAAAAACTTAATTTATATAGTTTTATAAAACTTAAAAAATTGTTCTTATCGTAAATAAGGGCTAGTGTATTAAATATATAGAAATTCATTTTCAATTTTATATGATATGATTTTTTTTATTATATCAGTTAATTAACTCTTAATTTTATTATTAAAACATAAATACCTAACTTTGAAGTATTTGATTCATTAACGATTAAAGACGGTTAGAATTACTTTTTTAGCCTTTATCAAAACATAGGGATCAAATACTAATTTTTAAAATTATAGGGACTAAATTATATGTTTCTTTAAATCATAAGAACTAAATTCTAGTTTTTAAAATTATAAGAATTAAATTTTATTTTTTTTAATTCATAGGGACTAAACTTATATTTTATCCTAATAATTTTTATTAAAAAAAAATTATAAAATAAAGGTAGATAGAGACTTTTTTTTCTAATGGAAAACCAACTACCAGTAAAAAAACAAACATTTAGGTTTGGTGAAAGTTAGAATTGTGTTTTGGAAATGGATACTTGGTGATAAGCATGTAAGGTACATACAAAAACATGTTACATAGAGTTGAGAAAAATGGTGAACATTGATTTTAAAATCAATAATTTATTTTTTATGATTTAGAGAAATTTAAATTTATTCTTTTATGATTTTTTAAATTAAAATTTAGTCATCAATAAAAACTACAAAATAATCGTTATCACTTGTTATGGTTGACGAATTAAGTACATATAAGCAACTATATCCATGTATAGAGGTTTAAAATCAATCATACTGTTACTATTGATTGTGAATAACTAACTTATGTATTTAATTTGTTAAGAATAGTAATTTAAATTTGATCAAATTACAAGAACCAAATTCTAGTTTCTAAAACTGATCTATAGACAAAATTCTAACCTTTCTCTCTAAACCATCAAACAAAATTCTAGATTATAAAATTATAGAGACTAACTTTCATGAAGACTAAATTTGTATTCGACCAACAAATATTGCTAATTCAAATTTATTTATAACCATCCAAAATTTCGAAGGAGATTACTTTAAGAAAAAATGAATAGAAATGCTATCAATTTCTCAAAATTTTATTAGTAGTATAGGTGGCCAATCCTCCACATATTCATGTGAGCTAATATGTATCTATGTTGAGTCATCCTAGAAGTTGAGCATGAACCAAAAAGGTTGATGATTTGGTTGATTGGTTATAATCTAATTCCATTTTACGGTAACAGATTCAATCATAAAATCGATATTTTACTCTCATCTTTATGTATGGTAAAAAAGTTATTGGGCGACCCACCGAGTGCATGCTTAACGGTATGGTAGCTATCATCAAATGTGAGAACACCACCTAATCATCATGACTATTATCATAGTCATAATCATCATCAACACCTGATCTGTTATGGTCTATGGGTAGAAAACCATTGATTATCCACTCTTAGGCTATCATGTGTTTTACATCTTTCTAGGTCACCCAACATTATGACCATGACTTTGGTATATTAATATTTTGGCTCCAACATTCACCTACAAGATGTGGCATAGACTACTTAGATATCATCTCATGGATGAGGTGTATAATCTAAGGCCTAGGAAGGTGACATTAGAGACATATCACATCCATCAGCTTGCTCTTCAGGAATAGAGACCCAGTTGTAATTTTGAAGACCATTTTTTATCTCAAGTACGATCTCGATCTATCGATCTTTTCCTTCCTAGAAACCTGTCGTCCAACTTTCTTTCTCTAGTTCGGGTAGCAACGAACGCCTGTTGGGTGGGCCAACTCGGTCTTGGCATATGCATGTTTTCCCATTCGTGTGCTTTAGACTTGTCAAGACATATCTCGTAGACCTATGCTCTTTATAAGGTGCCATAGAACACTTCAACAATGGGGGCCCCAAGTAAACGGGTGGACATATAGTTGTCTACGGAGGAAATTCTTGTGACAATCACTTCACCTTTATGTACGTATTATATCTTGAATGTATTTATATTTATTTTATATGCTTCCCTCACACATGACTTGTATGTTTTTTGGTATTAATCACTATTCTAATATTATTACTAAGATATTAGTTGAGCTAGGCTTATTTTGACCCAAGAAAAAGACAAATATTTTGGGAACTAATAAGATATAAAATTGACATTAGGAAAAAAAAAATACTAGTTCAGAAGCTTCATAAAAACAATTGAAATTAAACTCTCGTTTGATAACTATTTTGTTTTTACTTTTTAGTTTTTGAAATTTAAACCTACAATAACTATCTTGTTATATGTTTTTTTCTTATATGCATACATACATCTTACCTATATTCTTAGAAACCGAGCAAAAATTTGGGAATAAAAAAGTAACTTCCAATAACTTGTTTTTATTTTTGAAATTTGGCTCGTATTCATATACTTTCTTATGGTAGAAAAGAGAGAAAACATTATAGAAAGTTTGAATAAGAATAACCTCAAATTTCAAAAACAAAAAACCAAATGGATATAAAACAGGGTCTAAGGAAATAATGATAGGTAATTTGAAAAAGAACAAGAGACAAGAAGAAATTAAAGCTATAAGGATAAATGCAACATGGTGTAGCCAACTCTAAAGGGAGCTGAATAATTGGCTGCGGCGCCTGATTGAGAAAAAGGTTGAGACAAAATGGGTCCAATTGGTCTTCCAAATGTAAGCTTCCATTAATGGTTGTTGTGTTGTTTTTGCTTTTACAAACCCTAATGGGCCTTTGTGTCTTGTTCCCTACAAGAATGGATAATTTTGGCTGCCACTTTGTGCAACATTTTCAAACCCACTTTATGCACAATATATCATATGATTCTTGATCATTTCAAGCATTTGCCCTCTAATGCATGGGGCAAGTTATCATGGTTTTATAATTTGCCAATGGTTTAGGAAGCACATTGAGAATTTTTCTTTGTTTCACTTTAGTCTCATGCTTCCACAATCTTATACAAAAAGAAGTTTGGTGTTTGTAAATTGCCGGTTTGGTTAATAGGTTTCCAAAAATTTAGATATAATCACTCGAGAAAAAATTGTAGTCAAAATTGTTTGTGTTTGGTTCCTTACTCGTTTTAGAAATGATCTAAAGAGTTTTTATTAATGTTTTGTAGTAGCAAAAATAAAAGGGGGGGAAACATTCTATAGATATCAAAATTTAGAAGAAAAAAAATTCAAATATAGCCAAAACGGATTCAATCATGGTTAAGGATCACGTATCGATGAGAGTAGATACTTCATAACTATATATAAAAGATATGAGTTACTTTCATTATTGCCAATTGGTTTTGAGGTGGAACCCTCTATTTTTTTATTATGGTATCAAAGCTCATAAGCCCAAACGAGTATTTGGTCTAACAAAAAAAAATTGAGATTCGATTCAAGATTGACGAAATCAAAAGAGACTAGCTTGAGGGGGCATGTTAACAAATCGAAAAGAGTGGAAACCTCATAGTAATATATAAGAAATATGATTTACTCTTCTCATTGTCAATTAATTTTGAGATTAACATTTATATTATCTATTTATCACATTAAATTGATAAACACAAAACTCATATATTTCTATTTATGAAATATTTTTTAAAAGAATTGTTATAATTAAAATAAGAATGTTAGAACTAGCCAACTACACCAAATTTTCCTTATATATACTAAATTGTATTGTTCATTAAATTATGAGAAACAATATGTAAAAAAATCTATTTGCTTTTTTCTCTTTTATAAAAAAAAACCCAATATCAAAAACACATTTCTAGTTTTAAGTTTTAAATGATAACAAACATGAAACAAACACAAAAAAAGGATAATATTAACAATAGGATTATCAAGAACTAAAAAGACATCTCAAGAATCGAGAAAAAGGTTCAAAGATTCAAACAAGACAAAATCCTATTTCAAACATAGATACAAGAACCAAGCACCCATGTAGATCACAAACATGATATATATAGTAAATAATATATATATATATATATAACTATATATATGTATCTAAAACAAAAACACCATTTTAATTGAGATGACAAAAAAGATAAAAAGTAAGAGAATTGAGAGGCAAATTCTGATTCCGCATGAGTAGAAAAGGAAGACCAATAAAGAACATCGGCCGACCATTTTAAACGACAATGCGGGCCTTGTCGTGGGCGGTGGTGGTCACGCGTTCACAGCGTGGGCACATGGTGAGGTTCGCCGCCGGCAGCGGCTCGCAGCTGTGCGGCGAGATCACCGTCGGCGGCGCCACCTTCATCGCCCTCAGTTCCTCCACTTCCTTCTGTAGTTTCTTGTTTTGTTCCGTCAAGAGCCCGAACCATCTCTTAAGATACTCGCACTCCATCTCGGTTTGCTTCAGCTTGCTCCTGCGAACGTGATTAAGTTTGAATTAAGAAAATTTGTCGTAGATAGTAAATTCTAGCATGCATATTTAAATTATACAAACTTCTTTAAAATATTTTATTCACAATAAAATAAATTAAATATTAACTTCATTTAAACCTATCAATTGTATTGCTAAAATTTTCATTTTCGTAAAATTGTTTTCTTTTATTTGGACACGGAAGATTCAAATTCATGACTATATAGTCACTAAATATTCATAGATATCTTAGTGACAAAAATCCTCATTAATTTAGTCTTTTATGATTTGAGTTTAAATGAGATTGTTAAATTTTTATGATATGTATAGTTGTTGGTGTTATTATATGCTCTTAGGTTTGATGTTTTCTTAAAAGGGGAATTGCCCATATCTACAATATGGTAAGAAAATAGAGAAAAATAGTGTATATGTTGAAACATATATTCTCAATTTGTTAAGAAATATTATGGAAAATAAGAACTTCACTTCAATATGGATGTGATGTTCATTATTGAAACTTATAGTTCGTTTGAAATGGATGAAATGTTTATTTATTAATTTAATTATTTTTTATGATTTTTTTTATAATTTCTTAAAAGAATTTCATTTTATTTTATCAATAATCTCACCTAATATTTCGCTTTAAATTGATATTAAAAAACTTCAAACTTATTATCGAAATGGTTGTTGGTGTGTTATCAGTAGTTGATTGGTTGCAATCCAATTCAACTCTATGAAGATTCGATTTTGAAAATCGATATTTGGCTCTTATCTTATTTAAGAGCTGAAGTACACTATATGTTGAGTTTGTGGTCTCCTTCTCAATTTTAACTAAAAAAAGCTTTAACTTTTTTTCAGTTTTGTATGATTTTACAATTTTTGAAGATTGTTCTTTAAAGAGTGAGCTTTGGATTAGGGTTTTTAAAAGATGCACATGCAACCAGACATATCTCTTGTTTGCACAAGTTTTTTGTACTTCATTATCCCTAAACTTTACCCTTTTTTCTCTATTATATTTCTTAGATAACTCAAATACTAATCATCTCATTGCTCTTCAAGAAAAGTTTGTTAAAAAAAATGTTAGTACATCTAGAGAAATTGAAACACCAAACCAAACCATGCATCAACTACAATAAATGGTTAAAAAGACTATAGAAACAATATAATTTTATATCAATGAACTAAAAAACAAGTAATCGTTTTATATATTTTATATATTTTCTTATGTATATAGTTTCTTTTGAATTTATACTCAAATAAATGTTTAATTAATACAAAAGGGAAAAGTAAATGCAATAATATACTTTTAAAAAATACGTTAGTATATATTATACAAAAATCAGTATGTTCTGACTACAAAAAATAGCAATAATTGTGCCTAACAAAAGAGAAGTTTAAAAGAAAAAGATATGTGAAAGTGAAATAAATGCAATTTGAAACACTTTTACATGAAAGACAAGAGCATCATTATTGTCTTCTTGGATTCTAATTATTATTGAAGCAAATTAAATGGTATATAAATTAACCCTTTCCATGCAATGTCTTGCACCCATCAATTTAAAAAAAATAAAAATAAAAATGACTTTGATTTTTTTTAGTTCTTGTACCCATAACAGCTGACACAATAATTAGTTTAAATAGCTTCAAACTATTCATTCCTTATAGTTTAAGAACATGAGTGAATTTTAGATAAAAGAAAAATCAAAAAACCAAAAAGCATATAGTGCTGGCTAGTTGTGTATTTGGATTGAAGGGTGTTGATAATTTGTTCAAGGGTTATGGTTCAACCTCACATTTAGATGAAGGAGTTCTAAAATTTGTTTCCACAAAATGTCAATAAACCCTCTATAAATCCATAAACTCACATAAATGCGACATAATATTAGAACTTATACTTCAATTACTCATAACCCCTATATTCAAATGAGTGTTTTCCAACATAAGTATTGATCATGACCTATCTATTTAAGTAAGATATTATCTTTTCAAAAACCCCTTATAACTACCCAACTTTATTTTCAAAATCTTATCCAAACACTCCTAGAGATCTACCTTAAAGGAAGCGCAAACTTAACCTTGTGTCATTAGTTAAAACACTTTTGTTTTAGAAGTAGGTTCACATCTTCATAGTTAATATTCAAGAGAGTTTGAAATAATTAGGCCCGATTTATAACCACTTGATTTTTTGTTTTTGATTTTTGAAATTGAAACTTATTATTACTCATATTTCCTACGATATGATCCATCTTTCTTACACTATGTCCATCTTTTCTGAAGAAAGTATATGAATGCTAACCAAATTTCAAAAACAAAAACAACCATTTGGAAGTTTTTTTTTTTCTAAATTTTAGTTTGGTTTCTAAAAATACGGGCTAATTAGATGTAGACATCCAAGTAAGAAAAAATATATGATAAGGTAGTTTGTTGTATGCTTGAATTTTAAAAACTTAAAACTAAAAAATAAAATGGTTATCAAACGAGAATATAATTTTATTTTTAGAAAGAGATACTTCATTAAGTCAAGTAGGAAAAAAACAAACCAGCAAAGTAGGGTGAGTTTACTCTATCTTTAGAACCCATACACTAAAATATTTATTTAACCTAAATACTTGTATATTATAAGGTCATGTCTATAGAAAAGATCGAATAAAAAAGTAGCTAAGTTTAATATAATCATATATTATATGGTTAGTATAGGCACACGAGGACAAGGGGAGCAGCCTCGACAATGTGTTTTTGACAAATTTAAAAAGTCATGGAAAGCCACATCATTACTTGTTCATAATTTTGTCCAACTATTGTCTCTTGGTGGCATTGCATATCTTAGCCCATAATTCCACTATTATTATTTTATACAAAAGGGACAAAATAATGTTATAGTTTAACCTAGTTAATTAATTAAGAGTTCTTTAATCCCTAGCTTTGTTGAAACTTTTTTCTTTTTATTCTTAACATTCAATATGGGACTCTCAAAAGGTTCAACTTTTATAACTAACTATTTAAATTAGTGTTTGAATCTTTAAATGCTCTATTTTAGTTACTAAGTTTTCATTAATCATTTACAAAAATAGCAAATTAATTTGAAAAATAGAGATAAATAACCTATTATATATTTTGCTTCAAAGCACTTATGTATAATAATATCTACATATCAGCTAAGAATCATACCTACATTAGCTTTTTTATCATAAAAAATTACACAATAATGACAAGGATAATATTTTATTGAAAGTTGAGAATTTATAATAGAATGTTTGAAGAGTTTATGACTATGAAATGTTGTTGGGTGAGAATCAGATTTAAATTCAAATCTTTGTCAAACCTATAATGATCATGTGATCAAAATATACAAAGTTAATTTTATTCTTCATCCCATTGTTTTTAAATTCTTCTAATACTGATCCTTTAGGAAAAGAAAAAAAAAAGCTCTAATAATGATTTGTCAACTAGGTTTTGTAATCTAATTCCAGTTTAGTCTGAAAATATAAAGGTTATTCCTAAAACATCCATATTAGAATCAAACATATGCATATATGTTAGCATTATGCATATCAACAGAAGCTATAATTATCAAAATCCATAGAAAATAAAGCCAAAGAAGAAAGAAAGTTAAGAGAATAATAAGAAAAAAATTCAACAAAAATATAGCATATAAAAGTTTTTACCCACCTGGCCCTTCTGTTCTGAAACCAAACCTCAACCTGCCTTGGCTTCAACTTCAACACTTCTGCCAGAGTCTCCTTTTGTTTCTACCAAAATAATAATAATAATAATCACTATTAAAAAAATCTGGTATTTCTCAAGTTAAATTCGATAATTATTTGATTATTTGTTTAAATACAAAGCTACCAAATTTTAAGTTCTAAAGACTCGTTTGATAGCTATTTGGGTTTTGAAATTTAAACTTAGTTATCTATCACGTATTCCAATCTTTCTTTAAAAAACTATGTGGATGCTTTCAAAAATTCAAACAAGTTTTTAGGAACTACTTTTTTTCCAAAATTTAATTTAATTTTTTAAAAATATAAGTAAAGTGTAGACATCTAAGTAAGAAAAAAAATGTATGGTGAAGTAGATATTACAGACTTCAATCTCAAAAACAAAATAGTTATTAAACGGGGGTTAAAAACTTGGTTTGAAAATTGCTAAGAGTATATGCTTTCACAAAAAAAAAAAAAAAAAGTTAAAAAAAAAAACAAAAAGTGTGAGAAAACACATTTAATTTGGAGAATTTACCATCAGCAACACATTCTACCTCTTGTATTATATTTGTAGCATAATTTTTAAAATAATTCATCTATAGCATATTAATTTCTATCACTCACCTAGTGATAGTCTATCACTCACCTAGTGATAGAACTCAATTTAGATTTCTATCACTGATAGAAAACTTAAGAAGTGATAGAATGAGTCTATCATTGATTGAATTCTATCACTAATAAAACTCAACAAGTGATAGAAGTCAATTTGGATTTTCTGCTACAAATGAAATTATTTTAGATTTTGTGCTATAGATGGAAATATTTTGCCTTTTTTGTTATACATGCAAAATCCCCTTTAATTTGTTATGAAATGAGGGTTTAAATATTAAAAATGACAAGAAATGAGGAATTTTTTAGAATTGTAATTACTGGGTTTAAGGTATGGTTTTGTCTGAAGCTTTGTTCTAAAAGTTGAGACTGTTCCTTTGACAAACGAAGCTTCTTCCTTGGATATTGGTTTCCATTGTTGTTTTCTTCATCTTCCTCCATGCTTCCCATCATCCATTCCTCTTCATCTGGTGCTCTATTCATGTCCAAATCTCTCACTACAACAATGAAAAACAAAATCTATCACACCTCGGAATCCTCGAAATCACTAACAAACCCAAAAGCTCACCCCGCTCACAATGACCTAAATGTAAGGCTTAAGCTATGGAGGTGATTGACAAAAGGTCCAGAGTTCTAACAACATTTTATACGATTAAGCAATTGAGTGGGTTACGAGTCCGAATCCCCAACTCAAAATTATTGTTGAATTTTTTAAAAAAAAAAGTAGTGAAGGACTCACTTATAACTTTAGAAGAATCATCCAAGGGCAGATTAGGGTTTAATTAATCATCCGTCTTGGAGAAAAATTTTACGAGAGATTCAAACACATAACTTTCTTGCATCATTACGGAAATTCAAAAGCTTGACACAATAACGAGTGCGAAATCTTTAGTCGTTCATTTATATTCTTAATTACGGAGAGAAAAAGATCGAGATCGAGTTAGGTCAAAAGAAATAACTCAACGAAAAGATCGAAAATTGATTGAGTTTGATGATGAGTGTTGTACCAGATGGAGGAAGTGGTGATGAGAATGAATCGAAGCCGGGTACGGAGATGGTGAGATCCAAGCTTGAAGAGGTTGGTAGAACCGCCATGGGAGTGTTGATGAAGCTTTTTGGAAACCAAGGAAGAAGAAAAGGAAGAGGCTGTTTTAATATGTGGGGAAAGGGAGAAAGGTAAAGTAGAAAAAAAAACACACATACACAAATAACAAGAGAGAGAAAAAGGAAGTGGATGATGAAAAATTGAAGATTGAAAAAGTTCACAAACAATATATATGCAAAAAGGTTAAATAAAAATATAGATGTAAATGCATAATCCGCAGGAAAATAATAACTAAGAAAAGAAACACAAAAAGTTTACACTTTTTCTAAATTTTTGTATTTATAAGTTGTTTTTCTTTCGGAGATATACATGAATGTTCGTGTAAACATATGTACAACTCGATTATATAATGATTTCATCGAACATACGGTTTGATCCTACAACATTTAAATGAAAAAAATCATTAAAAATTTAACTTTAAAAAGAAATCCACCTTGAATTGTTTCACAAAATTTTGATTTTTTAAGACTCTCTTGATCACTACTTCTAATCCATAATTTACTATATTAAGTACATTAACAAAATTGATTACTTGCTATATTCATTTGGCTAGTTTTTTTTTTTTTTTTGAAAGAGATATTTTATTAACTTTGTATGAAAGGTTCTTACCAAGAAAGGGAGGCTATAAAATGAATTCAAATTCTTAAATAATTTTCTTATAATGTATGAGAACATTTGAAAATGAGAGCAAAACACTTGAAATGAATGGACTAAAACATAGAAAAACAACAAAGTAATTAAGTAAGGAGGTATAATGGAAAAATGTTGTTCTTTTTGGGGGTTGATTTGGGTGTTTGAAAATTTAGGGTTTCAAATGACTTTGATTATACCTAGTCAAAAGATTCCCCAATCGACGAACGACACGTGTTAAAGTGATGAAAAAAAGCCAATACATAAGATATAAGAAAATAAGTTACTACTTTAAGGGTATTTTTTGAATTAATTAAAATAATGAAATTAGGTTTTAGGGTGGCCTCAAAACCTCAAAGTTTGGTTGTCGGTTCAAGGACCAACTGATGAAATGATTGAGCACCCAAGCTAGAAACACAAGGCCACTTTGGACCTCACCATCAGGAACCCCTTTTTCCACACACATTTACACAAACAACAATGCATTATTTGTCAATTCACATTATAATAATCAATATATATATATATATATATATATATATGTTGGAAGTGATGGAAATATCTAGAATAATGTCAAGTAATAGATTATATGATGTATTGTTATGCTTTTGATGATAGATTAAGTCATTTATGTTACAAAATTATTAGATGGTAAGTACTTGTAATTGTTTGAGAAAAACAAAGCATCTAGAATTATTATAAATTTGATAGATATGTGTTTAATTTATGACCAAATATTAAAAGAAGACCATCATATACCGAAAAACTGCAAAAAAAAATAAAAATAAATAAATAGTGTGCTCTCATCAACTCTAGAAAATAAACTTTTTTTTTTGACAAGAGGACAGAAACATATGGAAAATATTCTAGTAAGAAATCGTATTAATTGTAGCAATTTTTCACTTTTATTAGTATTTTTTTTTCTCATGTTTGGAGTTTTTTTTTTTCTATTTGTTATTTTCTTTTTAATTTCTCTCTTATTCCTGTTTTTTTTCCTACAATAATATGAAAGAGCAAACTTACAAAGATAATCAAGAATGTTTCATTTTATTATTTAAAATCTTAATTTATTTTATTGTTTTATTTTAATCTCATTTTCTTTTTTGATGATCAAGAATCTTTTCTCAAGAAATTATGTGAATACTAACCAAATTTCAAAACACAAAAACTACTTGGAAGCTACCTTTTTTGTTTTTAGATTTTTTACTAGTTTCTAAAAATATAAGTAAAATGAAATTATCAAAGTAAGAAAAAATATATGGTAAGATAGTTGTTTTATGCTTAAATTTTAAAAATAAAAAACTAAAAGGAAAATGGTTGTATAATATTGGGCTTCTAGTAGGCTGTCAATATAAAGTGATTAATGGGCTGTAGTATCAAAACTTATGAAAGCCTTTGCAACAAAGCAAGGTCTTTAACTTCTTGGGCTTGTTTTTTGGACTTCAATCTTAAATAAAGTTATCCCTAAAGTTACACCAATATACTCTCAAGTTAATGAATCTCAAAAAAAGAAGGTTAGTGAAAATTAGGACAATGATTAGAGATTTTGGTCAAATGATGGTAAGTACTTTTCATAGTAAAATTATTGGTACATTTAACTTCTAATTGATGAAGTATTGTTTTTACGAAGGAAGAAGGTAGTTTGAGTAAATTCAAAATATATATCAATTACGTTTGACCTATGTTCATTTCCGCAAAGTATTACCATACCTTACCTCTAGTTTTTATTAGAAACTTAGGGTATGTTTGGACCTTCATTTATATAAATGGTCGACTTGGTTATAATAACTCAATCGATGTTTGTCTCACCATTTATTATAAATGGTGGTTACCTAAATCTACGTGTTCATTTATCTAAACCTCCGTGTTCGTTTATTTAAACCTTACATATATTACTTTTTGTTACATAACTAGCCCCTCAAACACAGTTTTATCATAATCTCTGTTATAATAACTTATCTTTCAAACACCATTTATAATAACTCACCGTTTATTATAACTAAATCGGTGTCCCAAATACGCTTTTAGCTATTTGAACAGTTTACACCGAGAACATAGTTTTTGGCCTTCTGAATGAAGATTGCTTTGATATTTTGGCTTCTAGACTATATAAACTTAAATGGTTTCAAAGTGGGCTTATCTGGATTTGCACTTGGTTAAATATTCCTCAACCCCTCCACATTATTGAAGCTATTAAGAAATAGAATAGAACTAAAGAGAGGGAATATATGAAAATGATTGTGAATTGACTGTTATACCCTTTGAAAGATGACTCTTTGGGAACCAGACAGATGCCAACTGTCTGCAGATTTTTTAGCTGCAGAGCTGGCTTTAACATGTTCTCATCCCAATTTCCAACTTCTATTATTGTTTTTTCATTCCTTTTTTCAAATTAATTGACATTTATAGTGGACTTTAATTATTCTCTGTTTAGTGTTTGCTATAAAGCTTCATTTTTTATTTCTCTTTGGTTCATGTAAACATGCCTTAAAAATCCCTTTAATTACACTCCCTAATTTCACTTATTTTCAATTTGTTTCTTTTGGATGAAATGTTTAGGAAATGAGAGTGAGTGATTAGGAGAAGTTTTGAGTGATTATGAAAGGTTTGTTAAAGATAAAATCTTGTTTTGATGGAAAGGCTAAAAATGATTGTGGTAGAAAGTCTCGTTTAAATATTAAAGTTATGAGTGATTGTGACAGAAAATTCTCATTTGGTTTGAGAGATTATGAGTCATTGTGGCATAAAACGCTCGTTTAGAATAAAGGGGCAATGAGTCGTGGAAACAATGGATGGAAGAGCTATCCCAACCAAACGTGAGGTTAGACCAATCTTCGAACAATCCATCACAAATTCTCTATCCAAACACACCATTATAGATTAGATTCTTCCTTCCCTCACTCAAAACTTGTTTTTCTAGCCATTGCTCTCTCACTTTTGTCTTGAAATTCCCATATTCTCCCTCCCATAAACTTTCTCATTGTTTTTGCTCTAAAGCAATGAATCAAAAACAGAGTTCCCTTTTTCTGATTCCATGATTGAACTTTTGGGCAAGCTCCCAAGATTCTTTCTTCCTCCTATGGGTTTCCTTTGATAAAAAAAATAGTGAGAAAACAAAGAGATGAAGGCAGCAAAATCAAAGCCTTGCAATATGGTTTCCATTGATGGGAATGAAAGGCAAAAAATTTCAGAGTTGGAAGTTAGGCCAGGAGGAATGTTGGTTCAAATGAGGGATTTGAATTCCAATTCTTCTATTCCTATCATCAAAGTTAAGGTCAAATTTGGCTCTTCACATCATCATATTCACATCAGCTCCCATGCAAGCTTTGGTAATTTCATCTTTCTTTTTACATCTATATTCATTTTTGTTCATTTGGGTGTGAATGTGAGTCTGATTTCTTTGTTTGTTATTTGTTAACAGTTTGTCATAAATGCTAATCTTTGTTAAGGTGTTAGGTTCATTTAGAACTGTTAAGGTGCTCTTTAGTAATAATTTACGATAAAAACGACGACTTTGAAACGATCTCCGTCACGTTAGTATAATGTTGTCTAGTTTAAGTATAGACCCTCGTATTTTTGTTTTTGGTTATCAACTAAAAAATCGTACAAGGAAGATTGTTGTCCGAACTCCCGACATCACTTCCTGTAGATTTTAACATGTTGGATAATGTCATTTGAGGCATACAACTTTTTTATTTGGTACTCCATAGTTTTAAATGTCTCGAATAGCACTTTTATATGATATTTTTTACTTTAAACATAAATCGATATTTTTGTTATCATTTAAAATGTCTCAATATTTAGGGAGATTATTGTCCACCCTTATGAATGTATGAATTTCTCCTTATATAGTGGATGTTGGATAATTGTTGTATTCCCAACAATTTAGTTCATAATTTATGAAATATCTCAATTTCTCAACCATAAACTTAATCTTTCCTAAAACAACATTTGAATTTTAGTAAAATTTGAAAACCGAAAACAAAATTTTAAAAGCATAGTTAACTTTTTTAAAACGTGACTTAGTTTTGTTGAAAACATAGGTAAATAAAAAAATAAAGAGTAATCTTAGATGAAAAGAATATTTGTAGAATTATTTTTTAAAGACCAAAAATAAAATAAAAGTGAAATAGTTATCAATACATGCCCAAAACTTCTTGAATCCATGATAATATTTGATAAATCTCAATCTTTGGTATTTTCTTGAGTATACAGGTAAGGATAACTTTTCAATTTGACACACAAGGATTTAAGTAGATTTGTTCAAGTTGGGACAATATCATACTATTGTGAAATATATATATATATATAGGCAAAAACAATCCATTAATCTATTTACGTTTAAAAACGACAATATTATATCATTATAGAAATTCATTAGATAAATTGGATGTTGTTAGACAATTTTATTAGAAAGAGATTTAAGGGTGTGTTCAGAGAAAGGAGAATGATAATGATTAAGAGGGAAATGATCAAAATGAGGAGAAGAATTATTATTTGTGTTTGGTGTGAAGGTAATGATTATGGAGAAAATGATTATGTATGTTTGGAGGTGAAGGCAATTATTAAGGAAGAGGTAAAATAATAAATATGATAAGAGTGAAAAATAGTGACGTGATGTATAAAATGTTGTTGGAAAGAGAGTAAAAAGTAATCAGGAGGAGAATGAAAAAAATAATTTTTAAAAACGTGATTATGGGGGAATGATTCCATGTGACTCAAATACACGAAATCATGTCCATTCTCATTTTCCCCCCTTATTTTTGGTGGGGCTCAAACACACCCTAAAGACAGTTTTTTTGGGCAGGTGAATTAAAGAAGATGTTGGCAGAACCAACTGGGTTGCACCAAGAAGAGCAAAAGCTAATATACAAAAACAAAGAGAGGGATTCAAAAGCCTATCTAGATGTGGCAAGAGTCAAAGATGGTTCAAAAATTGTGTTGGTTGAAGACACTTTAAGCAAGGAAAGAAGATGCCTTGAAATGCTTAAAGATGCAAACTTTCAAAAGTCTTCAAAGTTGCTAAAAGAAATTAACTTGGAAGTGAATAAACTCACTCAACAGGTATATATCAAATTTGGAGCTTATAACTGATCATATCTTTTTTTACTTTTAGAAAGTTGAAATTTCATAAGTTTTTGCTGTTTTTGATAGGTTGGATCTCTCCATGTGAAAGCTTGTAAAGAAGGCAGAGTTTCAGAAAAGGAAGTGGAGATTTTTACGGAAATGCTTATGACAAAATTGATTCAGTTGGATGAAATTGAAGTTGGGGGAGACTTAAGGCTGCAAAGAAGAGAACAGGTAACCAAACTTTGAGTGCATTTGACAAGTTCACATTTATTAGGCCATTTCATGGGTTTATATATATATATATATATATATATATATCCGTGAGTGTCATCGTCAATTTTCGGGACCCTACAATTTTTAGTTGTCAAAAAAAATCGTATAGGAAATTAATTTTGAGATGAGTAATCACCATCAAAAGTATATATGATCTGGATGAAATTTGTATTAGGAAGATTTTGGAGCAACTTAAAGTTTTGGATCGGTCAACCAGTCAACCTATCTAATTCTATGCTATGTATTAGAGCAATCCAACTTGATTCAATTCATATATTTTTGGGTTAGGTTGAACCGAGGTATTTTCTGGTTAAATGTACTAACAACTTTCTTAATTACTAAGTTTTACATGATATCATTAGAGCTCTGTTCTTGTTCGTAAGTTCGATTGAGTTATTGGGTTGCTTTTATCTCCCTTTTCTTTTTAAGGCCTAGCCCAAAAATTTATTTAACAGAGAGAAAATTGCATAAAAGACTTGAATCCAAAAATGGGTCAACCTAAAGAAAATTTTATAATTATAATAATTTAACTCGAATTAGGTAATCGAAGTTGTATAGATTATCGAATTTTCTTTATATCTGTAATCACCATATATTGAATTCACTCTCATATTCTTCTTGAGCATTAAGTCAATCATAGCTCTCATAACTTCTTTTGACAACTCATACATTTATAATCCAAAACTAATTAAGATAGTAATTTCTAATTCATTTTAATTGGAAAAGGTGAAAGAAGTGCAAAAGCAAATTGAAAGTCTTGACATGATGAAGCTGCAATATTGTACCACACAAAGTAGCAATGGAAGTGGAAAATTAAATAATGGTTTTATTTCCAATACAAAGGGAAAGCAAACTTTGCAACCAAAGCAGCAGTCTGTAAAATCAATACTGAAGGAGGCTCTAAGGAATTCTAAATCTGTGGTGACAACAAAATGGGAGACTTTTGATTAGCAATATCATCACAATTATTTTAACTACATAAAGTTTTAATATATTACCAAAATGGAAGAGACCTTATGTATTTATTTTTTATTTTTTCCCTTCAAAGATATAAAATGAACTTCATAAAGAGAGCAAAAATGGCAAAATACTTTTCTTACTCTTGCTTTAGAGATATTCATATTGTGATGATAAGTTTACAAGAAATGTTAATATTCTGCTGATAATGCCAAGAACATACGTAAGAAATTAATTTCTAGGCAGGTCTCGACCATCATGGATTGAACACATTACGTTATGCACCCAAGCCTCTCTTTGACCAATTGACCCACTCGATGATAATCATTTTACCTTTTCTTTAATTGAATGAGTTGGTGAGGTGTTGTGAGTGTTTTGCCTTTAAAAAGGACCAAATCAATTGTCACATGTATTCCAATTTACCTATATGAGACATTCTATTTTTAAGAATATGTGCAATATAATCCTTACAAATTGGTATCGTAGTTGGAAAATCATTCAAAACAAAACCTTGAAAAAAGTAAATCTTGGTAGTAAAACTAAAAAATGTATGTATTCAATAAATTCGATCAAACAGGAGATTTTGATTTATTAGAAGCTAAGATAAAGGTAACTTTTGGTCAATAAAAAGGCACATAATAGCCATCTTGATATAATCGCAAGAATTTTTAGGGCTCAATCACTTATAAATGCACAAGTATAAGGTAAACATTGAGCAACTTAAAATTCATATGTTCAACTACAAAAAGAACGAACGAAAACAAGACGAACGGCTTAGACGAACAAAAACAACTTACAAGCAAATTATTTACCTTTCTTAACCTAGAAGCAAACTGAAACAAACGAAAATGAGAACGACCACGAACAAACGGAGAGGAAAGTACAAGTACAAGCTCTGGTGAGGTTTACATTGGCATGACCATGAAAAAACGACAAGCTCCAACGATGTTTACACTGGCACGAGTAAGAACAAACGAAGAGTGAGAGAGAAATCGGAGAGAGACGGAAGATTTTTGAAGGCAGAAATGAGCTAGAAAAGTTTTTAGAAGTTGGATTTCACTTACTTATTAACTAAAGATGTCGGACACTTAGGGCTCGTTTGATAACGTTCTTATTTCCAGTTTCTTATTTCTTAGTTCTTGTTTCTTGTTTCTTATTTTTTTAGAACAAGAAACAAAAATATGTTTGATAACTGTTTCTGTTTCTTGTTTCTTAAAATATATAAGAAACAGAAACAACGTTATTTGATAACTTTTTTTTTTGTTTCTTTGTTTCTTATTTTTTGAGAACAAGAAACGAAAATATGTTGGAGACCCTACCACTACACCACAACCACATATAATAATCTTTGTGAAACGCAAAATTATATAACATAACAAATTACTGGGTTTGAGAAAAAAAAAAAGAGAACAGAACAGTGGAAACAGGTTTTGATAGTTTCTCATTTTTTCATATAATTTGAGAAACGTTTCTCATATTTTTTGGAACAAGAAACGGGAACAGTTATCAAACAAAACTGTTTCTCAATAAATAAGAAATAGAAACGAGAAACAGGAAATGAGAACGTTATCAAACAAGCCCTTAACTTTCAATGTCGGATGCAATGGATGTCACACGCTTATACTACAAAAATTTAGGTAAATTGCCTATGACAGAATCCATAATGGAAAAAATATCGTAGGCAAATGTAGGAATTGTCGTGGACATTAGTACTGTCGGGGATATTAGGAGGTAATCGTCGATGACTGTTGGAGATATTCACCATGTGGAAATTGTCCCACATTGGAAAGGTGAGGATTCTACGACACATTCATAAAGGATATGAGTTATTCTCTTCATTACCAATTAGTTTTGAGGTAGAACCCCATTTTCTTTAATAATGACTATTTTATGTCGTTGGTGATTGTTCGTTAAATCTCTAATCCTCCTTTCAATAGACGCTGAAGCTTGAAGTTCCAACTAATGCAAAAGGCTCTCTATCTTTCATCAAAGATGTCAAGCATTTTATGAACAACGGTTAAAACATGCCATAATAGGCGTCCGACATATAAAGTGCACCATCTAAGGTACCCGACATCTAATATTTGTATTTCTATTTGAATTCACAATCTTTTAATTATTAGGTGATATACTATATACCACTTGAACTATGTTCTTCTCGATGTTATTACTCAATTATTCTATAAAATATATTAATTGAAATTACAAAATGATACGGCATAAGAATGAGTGAATTAGCAAAACAGCAGACAAACTAATTTTATTTTGATTAGATGAGTTGGCATTTATACTTTTAAATCAAACATAATAGCATTATGCTATGCTAATTTTCATGTCATTTTAATTTTTTGTTCGTTTATCCTATCAATAAATAACGTCAATATAAGTCTTTAAGTGATTAGAATTAAAATTATGAAAATTTAAGGATACGGCCAAATTAATTAAACCTCAAAAAGATCGGATGCTACAACTGTCAAAGGTGAGATTAAATTTGTTGTTTAAATACAAAAAGTTAGGGAAAAAAGTATATGATATTTAATTTGAAAATAGGAGAAAAAAAATGCAAAAGGGATTAAAAAAAGGGAAGAGTTGACTTTAGTAAAAAGGAAGAACTGTCCAAAAATCTGGACTTTTCCATAATTGGTGCTTTGTGTTTTTCAATAATGATTATTGCTTTTTCCTCTTTCCTCATCCATGTCATGAGTAGAAGATATCATCAATAGGCTAATTATATCAAATAGTCCTAGGATAGTTATATCGAGTTGTTTGACATATTGTGGCAAAATTCAGTATAAAGAATTATATTGAGTAGTTAAAAATTAAGAAAGAAGATCACAAATTTTATAAAGAGGATTGTTCTTCTCTCAAATAAATGAGAGTCAAATACTGATTTTTAAAATTGAATCTATGATCGAATTTGATTACAACCAAACAACGAAATCACAGGTCAATGTTGAATATGCATAATTTTAAATCAATGATTGGTATCAATTTTAAATTTTATTAAAAATACATGAACTAAACTTTATTAATACAAAATTAAAATAATTTTAATTTAGAAAGAGAGAGAGAGAGAGAAAATGAAAAAGAACTTTTCAAAAAAGAAAAAGAAATATGGAAAAAGAAAAGATGCCTTTTTGGTTGTTAAAAAGTCAACGGGCTTGTTTTGTCCACTAGTTTGTGGTTTTAGGCTGTCTTTTTCTGAAACATCTGTTCACTCATTGACTAAAGTGCCTCTCAACTGCTCCTTTGCTAACCTACGCTCTTTTCAGGTTTTATCCAATACATCTCTTCTCATTTTCCTCATCATAAGCTCTTCCACTAGTTTGGCATATTTTGGTAGGATTTAGCGATAATATTTATTAATTTTTCCTCAAAAACTTACATTCAAACGAACTTGTATTAATTTCTGCTAATTTTTATTTTTAAAAATAACTCTCAATTATAACCATTCATTTTTAATCGTTAATTTCAAATCAATTAAAATAATTCATTTTTAACCATTTCTTTTTTAACTACTAAAAATAACTACTCATTTTAAATTTACATCCAAACAAAGTTTTGACTCTAACTCATTTACATGAAAACTACATCCAAAAAGGGTTTTGACTACAATTCTCAATTTTTAGTCACTCAATATAACTCATTAAGCTAAATCTTACGTAAATAAGTCAAACAAACACCCCCTTCAAATATCACACTGAATTGTGTTTATTTTGGCTTTTCATTCTAAAATTTTGAACACATGACTATAATCTATCACCTGTATTTGAGAATTTAAAAAAAAAAATTCTAAATACAAATCATTTTAATTACCAAATCAATCAGTAGAGTTATGACAATTAAATTTTATCAAAAAAAAAAAAAACGTTATGACAATTAAATGTTTATATCGTTAGTATTTGAGTAGCAAAAAAAAAACAATAAATACATAAAATTGTAATATAACCTTATTAGTATCATGTTCATGTCTATTTGTTCAAAAAAAAAATCATGTTCATGTCTATGATATTTGTTGATTTCTTAGGTTGATCTTCATGCATTCGTGGACATACATGGAAATGTTAATTAAAAAAAAAACTATACATTGATAGAAAGTTATTATATCACGAAATTGTTCATTTTGGTTCTTTGTCAACGCTATGTTATAAATGAGAGAAAGACAATTCAAATTAATATAATGTACTTCCCATTCAAACTCATCAAACATGGTAGCATTGAAACGTAAAATTAATTTAAATATTTTTTGTTTTCTTTAAATTTAGAAAAAATATATTCAAATGCATATTGTTGGAGATATTCAATTGTGGCAATTATCCCACATTGAAAATGTGAGAATTCTACAATACATTTACAAGAGATATGAGTTATTCAATTCGTTGTTAATTGGTTTTAAGGTGAATTTTGTATTATGGTATCAGAGCCTATAAAGTTCAAACGGGTATCGGTCAAATGGAAAGCGGAAGAGTCCAACATCAATATATGAGTTACTCTCCCTTATTGCTAATTGGACATTTCCTAACATAGTCGATGAGACATGTTGGAGATACTCAGTCTCATATTCTTACATATTTTCTCTTTGTCTTTAAGTATATATATAAAACTGTATTTATGAATGGTTAACGTGTAATATACGATGCCATTAGAATAACAATCACTTTACTATATTGAAGTGGATTAAAACGCACTTTTTTTTATTTGAGATTCTATAAGCTCACTTTTTAAATTCTGTAAGATTTAGATTAATTTTATTATATAGTTGAAATTAAAAAATATTATTCATAATGTAGATGGTTGCTACGTAAGGGCAAACATATAATAATGAAAATGAATGGAGGGGGAGATGGATGGGATTGAGTTGGATTGCTTTTGGATCAATTAAGAGTGGAATTTCATTTTTTATTATCCTATTATATAGTGGCAACCGCATCACGTTTAGACATTAATGCAATTCTTAAATCAGTAAATCAATTCGTTATTTGATTTCAAAAAAAAAAAAAAAATCAATTCGTTATAATTTAAATAATATATAATTCTTGTCAGACTCATTGATTTATGGAACCACCATTTCAACATATAATAATCAAAATTCTAAGTGGAAAGTAAATATTTTTAAACTTTGAAAAGAAAATTAAAAAAAATATGCTCACTTTAACTTTAATCAAAATTCTAAGTGGAAATTGTTAAAAAAAAAATCTAAATACAAATTAAAAAAAATATTCTAAAAACAAAAACTTGATTTGATGATATCCAAGGATAGTAAAGAATCACAAATCTGATAAAATTTAGGGGACTGTTGTTTTACGTTTTAGTTAGGAATTAGATTTAAAATTTATTTTCTCTTTGAAAATTTATATTCAAAGTAGTTTTTATCAACTCCTCATCAATTTTATTCTTAAAAATAATTCTTATTTTTTAATGATTCAATCATTTCTAACTACTCATTCTTAATCCACAACTATTTCAGAACTCATAATTCAAATTGATAGTTTTTGAACTCGTTCACAACCAAACATTGAAACTATTGCGCTACTGACCTATTCGATATAGTTAGTTTTAAGATTGAATCACATACTACTTCATTTTTATTAGACTTAATATCGGTATGAGTTTAATAGACTATAATAATATATTAAATAATATAACGTTTCATCTCAAAACAAATAAATAATAAGAAAAATTATCTGCTTAACTTTTAAATATCAGTAAAACTTCTCAATTATCTTTGTTTGAATACAATAAAAGGACTAAATCATTCGATCATAGATCTCATGATTTTTTTAATACATCCATGATACCTATTGAGATCCTCAACTAAGTCTTATAAATATCATGAATTCTAATACTTGTTTTTAGTGTAACCTTGGGGGAACTAAAACGTTCTTAAATACTTACCCAAAAATTAATACTTAAAGAGTTCTATCAATGATGAATATTTATCCAAAAATTAATTTCTTACAAATTTTTGACTTCTTAATGTTGCAGGATAAAGCAGTGTATCCCATAATAATACATGAGGTGTTGTATCCCATAATAATACATGAGGTGTATACGAGGTGAGACAATCACATATATATAAATAAATAAACAAAAATACTGATTTATTTTGTGAGAGCATATAAGCTAGTTCAAATAGGCACGAATATTTAAAAAATATCATTTTTTTCAAAGGTTCTTAAATAATATAATAACCAAATATCAATTTTGAGATTCAAACTCATAATCAAACAACATAACCTATTGCGTCTCCAACCTATTTGGTAACTATTACAGTGCGTTTGGAGTATCGATTTGGTTATGATAGACGAAAGATTATGATAAATGGTGGGTTATAATAAACGGTGGATTATTATAAATAGTGTTTGAGGGACAAGTTATTATAATAGATATTATGATAAACTGTGTTTGAGAGACTGATTATGTAACAAAAAGTCATATATGTAAGATTTAGATAAACGGGTACAAAGATTTAGATAAATAAATACGTAAATTTAGGTAATCACTGTTTATAATAAATTGTGGAGCAAATATAAGTTGAGTTATTATAACCAACCAACCATTTACATAAATATGCCTAAACAATACCTTAGAATTGGTGTGAGCGACCACATAAAGGCAAAAGATATATAGAAAGTGAAATTAAAAAAAAAAAAAAAAAAAAAAAAAAAAAAAAAGTGGCACTACAGAATTTCGCCTCCGGCGGCACCATAAAAATCTCTGGCCGCTCATTTTCGTTATAGTCAGCGTCGTTCATATTCTCTCAAAACTCCAATTCTTCAAAATTTTGAAACCCCAAATCCCCAAATCCATTGTTTTCCAGTCATGGATTCTCTCCCCTCTGGTTACCGCCCCAACGTTGGCGTTTGTCTCATCAACTCTGACAATCAGGTCTCTCTTTCATCATCATCGATTTCATTCTTTTTCTAACTTTGCATTGCTTTTTAGAGATACCCTTTTCTTTTTTTGTTCTTTGATCTCCAAGAATTTGTGATTGTTTGATTCCCCATTTCTCTGCTGGATCTGTATGCTTGTGTAGAATCTGTTTTACCCTTTTCTGGGGTTTCTTTGAATTTAGTGTTTTCATTGTGAAAGTGGAGATTTGGATTTTGAGTTGTGTTGTCTAGCTGGGTGTTGACTGTTTTTGTTTGTTGAGGTTGAGGATTTGGATGTGTTGTTTTTGTTTTGAAAACGGAAATAACAATCAAATGAAAACAGTGAAGAACGTGAGAAAAGAATACACAGAATTTACGCGTTTCGCTAACGATGTGTTAGCTCTTTTGATAAAGAGAAAACAAAATTCAGAATGTTGGTCAAATGAGGGCTAAGAATACACAGTGCACCGTCACAAAAGCTTATTACAGATAAGGCCGAAATTACATAACTGCACATATACAAAAATAGAAACCTAATTACAGATGTCGTCTAGGTTCTCGCTTGCTGACCGGGTAGCGAAAACCCCGACTAAGTAATCGTGGGACATCAAACATTTCAAGTCATACCTCGACAGTTTTGGAGTTTATTTTGGTTTTTTGTTTGGATTATGTGGATGGAGAAAGTATCAATTCAATTGGACTTTTTATGCAGGTTTTTGTGGCTTCAAGATTGAATGTTCCTGGAGCATGGCAGATGCCTCAGGTGTGGTTTTGAAATTTCCTCTGTTCTTTTCTCTGCTTCATTTTGGGAATTTGTTTCAATCCTCAAATCTTTAATTGGGTCGGTTTTGGTTAATGGGAAGGTATTGTTGGTCTATTTATTTGCTCAGATTTTGTTCATTTCTATGAATTTTGACACTGGGTAGATGTAAGTTTGTGAACTTTCATGGATGATCTGCCCTTTTGATTTCGATGGATCAAAACTTTTGGGCTCATATAGAGCTTAAATCAAGTTTGCTTGTGATCAAGGAGCCAAGCTATGAATTACTGAGATAACATTGAGGTCCTGAGGCTTCAAACTTTCAATCCCACATAATGAGCTGATTTGGGATGACAATTTATAAACAAAAAGTTATGAATCAATATCTAAGATTCAAGATGATCCTTGAGTCCCCTCAAGGTCCCAGGTTAGAGACTCACCTGTAACACTACTCTTTTGATGTCTCCCAGTGCCTGGCTTAGGGACGGGCGTGGTTACCTTGTTTAAAAAAAAAAAAAAAGATGATCGTTGTGGCCTAGATCGTAGTAGTTTCTTGATAATATGTCGGGTGGGGGAATGGAACCTTTATCATTGAGGCTGTTAGTACAAGTCTTATGACAATTGAGCTGTACTCATTTTTACATAAATTGTTGTAAGTTGCATTGATATAATGACATGACATAGTGATATTGAGTGCTGCTAATATTACTGCTTTGCTCTTGCTATATTGCTTCCATAAAGTTTAAAAAGGCTATTCATATTTAATCACATCCTCTTATAGTAAACAGAATAACATCCTTTCCTGTTATGTTCTTAGAGAATCGACATTCGTGATAGTTATGAATCTTCAGTTAGATTTAGTTGGTTGTTTTTGTCAACCGTTTATTGCAGGGTGAAATTGAGGATGGTGAGGACCCGAAATTGGCAGCTGTTAGGGAACTGAGAAAGGAAACCGGGATAGTGTCTGCTGAGATCGTCGCCGAGGTACTACTTTCTGTGGCGTTTCATTTCTATAGCCTTTGCAACATTCAACTGACCTTTTCCAAAAGTGTATCGAACTAACTTCGAAAATCCACATTGTTTTTGGTCTACAGGTACCCAAATGGTTGACTTACGACTTTCCTTCTGGTGTGAAGACCAAAGTCAATCGCCTTTGGGGCGGGCAATGGCACGGGCAAGCACAAAAATGGTCAGTCTTTCTGTCTTTCCCATTCTTGATCATGACATCTCCGCACGTAGGAATGAAATTGGTAAGAGAACAGTGCACCATAAGCTTCTCAATGGCCTTTCGAACGATAATGACAGGTATCTTATGAGATTTACGAAAGATAACAGCGAGATTAACTTGGACAATGACGAAGCAGACGTCGAATTCGCTGAATGGAAATGGGCAAACCCCAAAGAAGTTGTTGAACAGGTCCTTTAACAAGCTTGTTTGATAACAATTTCAATCGCATGATTTTCGTCCAAGTTCTTAAAATGATTCGACAAAACTTTGAAGATCGAAATCAAGATTTCAAAATATGAGACTAACAATAATACTCAATCTTACAATTATATTAATATGTAGTTGAAGTTTTATTTTTCTTTTTCTTTTTCAGGCTGTGGACTACAAGAGACCAACATATGAGGAGGTAATGAAGACATTTGCACCTTACCTTGATGAAAACAAAATGTCTACCAAATGTAAATCATCCAAATGGTAAATGCTAAAACTTGATGGTGTTCTTATTACCTCAATTTTTATCAAGTAAAGAGGGGGAAAAGGGTTGGATTTGTAAATGGGGGCAACAGCTAGAAAACTGCTTAGTTATCTGAATTTCTTGCAATAATTGAAATTTTGTCAAATTACTTAACAGTTTGTGGGAGAAATAACTGTGTGTTTTAGGAGATTTGCAGATCTGTGTAAAGGAAAGGGAATTAGTGAAGTGAAATTGTATGAAAGGTGTGTTGACTTTGTGTTATTAATTAATGCATGGAGGTTTGAAGACAGTCCCTTTTTGCCCTTTTGGGCTCTGTTTTATGGGAGAGTGTATTCCATGGAAATTGTTCATTGTTATTTTGATTGGGCATAAATCAAAATGAAGAGGTTAAATGTTGGAATTTCTTACTTTTATATGCTAAACTCTCTCTCTCTATATCCAGTAAAATATGTCGATTAAAAGTTGTGTTAACGGAATAGGAAGAAGTCATTGATAGTTCAGCGACATTAATGCACACTTAATGATTAAGAGGTTATAAGTTTGAATCTTTCACCTTCAAGTGGTTGTAATCTCAAAATAATAATGGGACCAACAAAAAACATGATTGTGTTGACGTGTGAGTCAAGTTGTATGGGTAATACTCAAAGTAAGGATTTGGATTGAGGCTTGAAATTCTAATGATTTCAACATTTACCTGATTGCACTTTCCACATGGTAACACTAGATTGATCTAACATAAGCATGCTTGAGTTTGGAGTTAGTAAGATTGAGTCATTGAAAAGAAAAGTTCATCTTAGTGCTATAGGTATTATAATTATCAACTCTTCAACCAAATACTTCTCATTCTAATGTTTTCCCAATCAATAACGAAATTATGCAGGCATATTGATATTTCTGATCTAGTTTTATGCAATTTTTTTCTGCATAAGATACCCTCAACTCACATGTATTCACATGAACGACTTGGGATTAAGTCATTTGCAATATATATATATATATATATATAATAAATATCGTGACTGTAGAATTGAAATAGTGCAAGTTAATGAGACATCATCGACTAGTGAAATTAGATATGTTCCATTTAAATGGAGTTAGGTGCAACTGACTAGATAAATCAAACATCATAAACTATTCAATAAGGTTCTATTTGATAACCATTTTGTTTTTTAATTTTAATTTTAAAAAATAAAAATCATACGGGTTTGTTAACTTTTTTTTGTTTTAAAAACTAAAATTTAAAAATTGTTTTTAGCTTTAAATATATATATATATATATATATATATATATTAATATTTAATAACATAAAATAAAACTATTTAAAAACAAAAACTCATTTTTAAAAACCTACTTTTCTTAGTTTTTAGAATTTCTTTAATATTTAGAAAAAAAAAAAAAAAATTAGATACCAAATAAATGGCCTCTTTCTAAAAAAAAATAACAATAAATAACGAAATGGTTATGGGACCATTTGCATAATTAAATCCCAAACAGCCCACAAATCTTTTTTTTTTTTCTCTTGTAAGTTACTCACTTCTAACAATTGATTCGTGCATATGTTTTTCTTAATTCACTTTGATTGTAACAACAACCTTCTTAACTCGATGATAGCACAGGTTCGGACGTAGCCTCTATGTGATGTGGTTCAAACGTAGCCTCTCTGTGATCTGACCTCGCTACAATTACTACAAAATCGAGTAATAAGTTAGCTAAAAATTTATTTAGACCTAACTAGCGTGCACCCTCAACTAACTAATTAGAAATGTTGTTATAGACTCCTTGCTAGGTGTGTTGAGGACCTAGAGGTTGTGAAAGTAGCAAATTTCAAGTACAAATTTACCTTGAGTTGGTGTAGCATTGAATAGTATGATAAAGTTTACAACATGATAACTATGCATAGAAAATATATTGACTTGATAATTAAGAAATCCCTATCAAAAGATAACCCATTCGAATTTTCGCTTTCACGTGTTGTTGAATTAAAAAAATATATATGAAAAAGGAAAAATATTAGGTTTAGAGACGAGGAAATGGAAGGTGAACACGAAATTGAAACGTTAATGTGAGAAAGAGTTTGTTGAATATAAGAATTTCAATAAAGACAAAAAAAAAAGACAAAATAATTAAATACTCTATTTTGTGCAAATCTTTTTCATCCACCTATTTTTTAGAGGACGAGAAAGAATGAGAGCGTAAAAAGAAAAAGGAAAAAAATTGTGTGGATGAGTGGGAGAGATAAAGTCAAGAATTAATTAGATGTTTTCATTATGAGAGAGAAAATTTGAATTTTGGATGGATGGAATGGAAGAGATAGAATAGAGAATTTTTTTTAGTGCATATATGGAAAGAAAAGAAATATCGATTTTTTAGATTAAACCCGTGACACTAATATTAAACTAGTTTAAAATTAATCAATAATACTAACTCAGAAATAGAATAGAGAAAGTTAGGAGTTTACAAAAAAAGAATCAATGAATAATCTGAATAATATGGGTTATCTAACTAAAATCCTAAATATTGAATTGAGTAATGTTTGTTTTAAATTGAGTTAAGTTATGATTTTTATAGTTTTTGTTCATTTATATAATGTATTATATAATACAATATTATATGTTATTAGTATATATTATATATTAATAGAGTATTATGTATTAATTATACAATATAATTTGTGTACGATATAACTATAATTGATAAACTTTTTTTTTACCTAATATTGTAAATATTTTTCTAATTTATCTTACTAAAAATACCCTTTGATTTTTAGGTTGATAAATTTTTTATGAGTAATTTTTTATCAGTTCAACCCAACAAACAAGAAATTAAGAATAATATTATATTATATGTATGTAATATCGATTAATAAGATAAATTTAGAACTAAGAAATATGCATTAATAAGTTTAGTAACCTAAGTTTATCTATAAGATCACACACACACATATATATATATACCGATTAAAAAATGAAAAATGAAATTTATCTTTAACCTAAGTTTATCTATAAGTTTAGTAACCTAAGTTTATCTATAAGATGCATTAATGAGTTGAATTTTAGAGAAGAAAAATGAAATTGACCAATCCAAAAATCCAACTCATCCGATTAAAAAATATAAAGTTGAATTGAGTTGCTCTGGATTGGATAGATTAATTGATTGACCAACTAAAAAATTTAAGTTGTTTTATGAAGTTTTTCTAACCTAACCCAAACTTATTAGAAAATGTAACATAAATGATATACTAATGAGGATGTTCAAACTCAAATGAATCTTTAACTTGGGTACAACACAAATACTTTTTTTTTTTAGTGAAATTATATATTCAAATGAACATTTTTTCTTAATAATTAATAATATAATTGAAATTTATAGATATTTTATAAGAAAAATTAATTATTTAAAATTATAATCCAAAAAAATATTTAAAAAAAGAAAAAGAAAAAAAATTAACAGTAAAAATTTCACACGGGGAACCCGATTCCCACGAATTCCTCATGAGGAATCCCCACCCCAATCCCTACAAAAAAAATAGTGAATTTCGCGGGGACGAAAAATGATTTCGGTGGAGGGAACAGTGACAGAGAAGTAATTCCCCAAACCCGCCTGCCCCGTGGACATCTCTGGTTTAGTGGTCAAGGACCTTAAGAAGTAAGTGGTGATGAGTTCAATTTATAAAAGTTATCTACCTAAAAATTAATTTCTTACGAATTTTCATAATATATAAATCATTGTTAAGAAAGGTTTATAAGAACCGATATACTAATAAAACATATCTTCTTGAATGGCATAATCATAGAAATTTCAATGTGAAGTATGTTTGGATTTATTAGTAATTTGTTGGATAACATCCTAAAAAGTATTATGAAAGGATCTTATTACTAGTTTGCATAGGTGGTTGAAAAAAGTGCTCTTATTATGGAACAAAACTTTCTTGATCTATTATATTATCTTGATGGATGATTTTATGTACCATAAAGATTGAACAAGTGGCCAAATGGTAGACACACAAAGAACTGCGACAGAATAATTGACAGCCAAGTGATCAAAAAATGGATTATACATTATCATTTCATATCTTAAAATTATTCCTTAGGAATGAATAGCATCGATTGTCTTTCCAGCTACGTTGATGAGATTGTATACCTCAGTAAAATTTATGATAGACAGATAAAATTCAAGATTAGAAATTTTGAAGATAGTTTTTAGATCTACTTTTTTACGGTTGTGTTACTTTTTGCTTATTTAGATTATTGTACAAGCGACTTATTTATCAATTATCATATTCATTTATTTTAGCTTTTTTGTCTTTGTTCGGTAATTACTCAAGTTATGGATTAAGTTTAATTTAATTTTTGTGGATATTTTTCATTGTGTTTGGTTGTTTATTTAATGAAAGTTTATTTGACATAAAAAATAAAATTATTTCTTATTTTGATAGAATAAAATATTTAAAAGAAGATTCAAGATATATGCATTCAAACAACAACTTTTCTTATTGAATAATAATAAAAGTTGGAAGTAGAAAAGTCATTTTAGATCAATATTGAGAGGGTGTTAAAAACATGTGTGTTTGTAAACACATGTGGGTTTTTTTACGTGAATAAAAATATTTTAAAATAAGATAGAGTAGAATATCTATCTACAATAAAATCATAACTCAAAATAATACAATATATAACTCAATAGTTAAAAGATAATTAAGATGCAGTTGAATTAAAATAAAATAAAAACAAAAAAAACTATTCTTTGAATTGCAACAATGTGAGATAATAGTAAACATCTCCAACACTTTTAAAATTGGAAATATATGGTTAGTAACATATTTTACCTTCTTGAATTATATTTTCAGTATAATTTTTAAAATAATTCGTTTATAATACATGATTTCTATCTATGGTAAAGTTCAAAGAATGAGTCTATCACTAATTGATAGAACTAACGAATTACAAAATTCCATCATTGATTAAATTTTATCAATGATAAAACTTAATTTAAATTTGTTGCTATGAAATTGGACTATACGCAACAATTCTCCTATATATATATATTTTTGAATTATAGATATTCACACGTAAAGGACCACAAACCCTAGGGTTGTATATTTGACATATTTAGGTAGGATTTAGTTTTAAGATTTATTAACTCTTCCTCGAAATCCTACATCCAAACGAATTTTTATTTAACTTCTCTTTCTTTTTACTTTTAAAAATAACTCTCATTTCTAACAATTCATTTTTAATCATTCTTTTCAAATCAATCACAAAAACTACATCTAAATGAGTTTTTAGCTACAACCCTCAATTTTTAATTACTCAACATAACTTTTAAATATAACTCCTTGAACTAAATCCACCACCTAAATATGTAAAACAAACGATCCCTAAATATCATTACTCTCAAATAAATATAGTGTTAAATTTGATTACCTCCAAACAACGAAACCAATAAACACCAACCCTTTCGATCAAATACGTAACAACTTAGTTATAATCTTATACAAGTAAATATTGACGTCTGACTAATTTATTTTTTAGAAATCAATATTGACATTGACTATAGATTAAATATTCAATTTAATTTTTTTTTTAAAAACAAAAGTAAACTACACGTTTAACAAACGTAGCACCAACGTGGCAAATTAATATTCATAATAATCCAAAAGCCAAATAATTAGAAAAAAAAAAGTCAAAAAAAGCAAAAAAGAGTCATTCATTCAACAACTCCCATCTTATTTGAAGAAGACGCAGCCAAAGCACTAATTTCTGCAACAGAGCTTCGATTCCCATCTCCAATGGCGGCATTGAGAATCGATCCTCTTCTTCATTCCTCTTCGAGCTTCTCTTCCCTCTCAGCCGAACTCCACGCCGCGAAAACTAGGGTTCATCCGCTCTTCGATTTCGATTCCGATTTCTTTTAGCTTTCTTACGCCATTTCGAGGCTCTACGGAGGGATAGTCGTCTCGATCGCTGACATACACAGCCTCTGTGGACCCTCCTCGCAAGGTTTGTTTGTATTCGATTTAATCGGAAGTGATAAGGCTCGCACTTCGAGGGCTCTGTTTGTTTTCTAGGGTTTTGATTTTTTTTTTTTGCCGTTTTTTTCGTTTTCGATAATATTCTGTAGTGGATGATCGTGTTCTGTTCATTATGGTGGTGGTTGGATATTGGACGAGGAGTTAGTTTGACGGGTTAGAAATTGAGGAATTGCAATCGATTGGCTGTGAGTTTCTTTTCTAGAGAAGTTAATAATGAATAGTTATTTTGAGTGGTTAAAAATGAATTTTTAGAAATGAGTACTTTGCCAGTTAATGTGATTTGTTTGGATGTGTATTTGAAATGAAGGTTTATTTTGAATAGTTAAAAATGAATTATTTAAAATGAGTATTAGAATTGAGGATTTATTTTGAGTAATTGAAATTAGGAGTTGTTTTTGAATAGCTGGTTTGGATGCGATTAAGAGGTTATTAAATACTTATTTCTTAATACTCCAGAAATTAAACAAACAAACACCCCCTATATATATATCACTTTCTTGTTTCTTGAATCCTTCTGAATTTGATGTGATTTGACTCTTCCAAGTTTGGGGGAAGATATGGTTCAATAATTATTCAGGGTTTGAACTGTTCGTAGTTTTGTTGCCTCTTTTCTATTGGGATGAAATTTAGTCAATTTTGATGATTCTGCTATGCTATTACGATGATCGCTGGAAGAATTTGATTGGAAAGGGTTTTTTTTGCTGAAATCTCTTGCGGGCTGATTGTTTGATTGTGTTATATCTATTAGTTCAATCGAAGAACAAGTTTGGTTGATTTTGTTTGTTGTTTTTTGCGTTATTACTTATTTTTATGTTCTGTTTTTGTGATTCTAACCTTTTATCATTTTAATTAGAAAATGGTTGACAAGGAATTTTTCACTGAATATGGTGAAGCTACTCAATATGAAATTGAAGAAGTGATAGGTAAAGGGAGCTATGGGGTTGTTGCATCTGCCATAGACACTCACTCTGGTGAGAAAGTTGCTATCAAGAAGATTAATAATGTCTTCGAGCATGTTTCGGACGCCACTCGGATACTAAGAGAAATTAAGCTTCTTCGGTTTCTCCATCATCCTGATATTGTTGATATTAAACAGATAATACTCCCTCCATGCAGACGGGAGTTTAAAGATTTGTACATTGTTTTTGAGTTGATGGAATCTGACCTTCATCATGTACTCAAGGTTAATGATGATCTTACCCCTCAACATCATCAATTTTTCTTGTATCAACTTCTTAGAGCCTTGAAGTTTATTCATTCAGGTTAGGCCTCCATTTTTGTGTGCCTTTATTGAAATATCTTGATTGATTGATATGGTTTTAGAGGATCTGATTTATCTTGTGGTTTTCCAGCACATGTGTTCCATAGGGATTTGAAGCCGAAGAATATACTTGCCAATGCAGACTGCAAACTGAAGATCTGTGACTTTGGGCTTGCTCGTGTTTCTTTTAATGATGCCCCATCTGCTATTTTTTGGACTGTATGTGTTTCTTTAATAAATGGTTTAGTTCAATTTTGGGCTTAAAAGCTTTCTCTAAGTTCATTAGATCGATTTTGATTTAACTGACTTTGATCACTTCTTTCAAGGATTATGTGGCTACTCGATGGTACCGTGCTCCTGAACTCTGTGGTTCTTTTTTCTCAAAGGTAACTAAAGGATATCCTGCTCGACATTCTGCTTTCCAACCATAATTAGTGATTTTGTTATCTATCTTTCTGCATATTAATAGCTAATTACATATTATAGACAAGTTACAAGTTCATGTTTGTTTGCTATCAAACAAATCTTGTCTATCTATCTATCTATCAAAGGTTTTTGACTTTTGTTGGATTACCCCTCTATTCATTCAGAAGGGACGTCGACAGATTTTTGGAAGGGGAATCTCCCCCTTGTATTATCTCCGCTATCTTAAAAGATTGTTTGGTTTCTGCAAATGATGCTTTATGAATGAATTTTCCTTGCAAAAAAAAAAAGAGCATATTTAAGTTCTTTGCTTCATGATATGATATTTACGTTTTTTTTATTGGGCTCTTGTGTATTTAAAAATAGCTTACCTCATTTTCTGAAGTTAATAATTTCATTTACATTTTTCTCATTGTGTAGTTTGACCACGTGTTTACACAGTACCCTACAGATAATAAATGCCTAGCTCTGGTTCATGTCATGTTTAAATAGGATATAAATAAAGGAGCAAACTGTCATATCCTGAACCATTCTCAAAGAGGTTATATTTTATTTTTAGAACTGCAAAAATGAATTCCTCAACATATCGACTGTAATCTGATTTTTGTACAATATGATTAGTTGTGTCCCTGATTTTTTTGTTGTCTAGTGATTCATAATCGTGTAAGTAATGAATTGTAGTTAAACCAAAATCGCTGAACATGGTCTTACAAAGTGAACTTCATGTGCTAATCTGACTGAGGTCTCCCGGAGTTTTCCATGACATATTTTCATTGACTATGATTTGTAGTATACACCAGCAATTGATATCTGGAGCATAGGATGTATATTTGCTGAAATGTTAGCAGGCAAGCCATTGTTTCCTGGAAAAAGTGTTGTCCATGAGCTGGATCTAATAACTGACTTACTTGGTACACCTTCGGCTGAATGTATTGCTAAGGTTTCTATTTCAGATTTTGTTTTTATATTTTCATATCTTGGGCTCCGGTCCTGATTATACACTGACGTCGTTTTTGCTTATAGATTCGTAATGAAAAAGCTAAAAGATATTTGAATGGAATGAAAAAAAAGCTTCCAACTCCTCTGTCCAGAAAGTTCCCTCATGCAGATCCACTAGCTCTTCGTTTACTTGAACGTCTACTTGCGTTCGATCCTGATGATCGTCCATCTGCAGAGGAGGTAGGATCCAGTGATACTAATTTTTAACCCCTTTTGATTATTTATCATTTTTGCAGAACTTATTCATTTTAAATGTTTTTTTGTGTAGGCATTAGCTGATCCATATTTCCATGGTCTGACGAATTTGGAGGATGAACCATCCAGGCAACCCATTTCAAAACTTGAGTTTGAGTTTGAAAGGAGAAAGTTGACCAAAGATGATGTTAGAGAGCTTATTTATAGAGAAGTATGACCCCCATTAAATAATCGATTTATATTATTGCTGATCAGGTGTTCTTCAATTAACCTTTGAAATGTAACAGATTTTGGAGTATCATCCTCAAATGCTGCAGGAGTACCTTCAAGGTTCTGAGAGTCACTTCTTGTATCCCAGGTAGAAAACTCCTACCAATTTATCATGGTTTATTTGCAATAGATGATATTAATTGCTTTTCTTTTTTTAAAATTGTTTCAATTAGTGGAATTGATCGATTCAAGAGTCAATTCGATCATCTCGAGGAACATTCTGATAAAGGTGGGAGAGGCAGTCCATTCCGAATCCTAAGGAAATATGTCTCTTTGCCCAGGTATGATTAATGTTTGAACAAAGCATGTAATGTCTTGCAATTTTCATTTTTTGTTGGCTTAGCATCACTCTCTTTGCTTATGGTTCAACTATAATAGGGAGCGAATATGTGCACCAAGAGATGGAGATGATGATGAAAATTGTAGAACAGAACAGCGATATGCGACTTCGACTGAACGTATAATGGTTCAAAGCCCTCATGGACCTGGTTATTCATTAACTGCCCTGAATGGTTCTGTTCAGGTTGACTGCAGTAATTATAACCTGTTGAGGAGTGCAAGTATTAGCTGTTCTAAATGGGTGGATTAATTGCAAAGGTTACAAGGTAAGTGCACTGACTCTAGAAAAGGAATCCAGGGGGGATTGAAAACCTATGCTTATCTGTATCTTAAACAAAAACCAGCAATAACTATTTGGTTTTTTGTTTTTAGGCTTTGAAAACCAAGCCTAAAACTAGTACCTCCAACCTATGGTTTCTATGTTTTTTTTTAAATTTTGGTATCTACCTTCTACGTTTGGGTTTTTTTTTTAAAATCACACCAAAATTTAAAACATAAGAAAATAGTTTCCAAAAACTTATTTTGTTTTAGAATTTGGGTAGGAATCAAAAACTTTCCCAAGGAAATGTGAAATCTTTTTGTAGAGAATTTGAGTAAAAGTAAATTTAAATTTTAAAAGCTAAATAGTTATCAAGGATTTAGTGGGTAGAAGGATTTCTTTTATGGTCCTGAGAATGGTAAAAAAGATATTAAGAAACCTAAAGGTTGTGGGTTTAATCGGCTACCTACCTAGAAATTAATTTTATATGGATTTCTTTGACATCGAAATGTTGTAGGGTCAAGCGTTATGTTCTGTGAGAGTAAGTGAGGTGCGTGTAAATTGACCCAAACACTCACGAATATTATAAAAAAAAATTAAGGGCGAAAATAACTTGTTACGAAGAGGAGTTATGTTTCCACCGTGCACTACGAAAACCTACACTTCTAACTTCTCTTCCAAGACAAAATGACACTCCATTAAAAAAAAAAAAGCAAAGTAAAAGAAGCCATGTGTGCAGTTTAGGTTTCTCACAAATCTTGTCTGAGTTTTGTATGCTCAATGAAAGGACCTGTGGAAAACTAATTTTGCTGCTTGGAGTTGACAATGCTCTCTTGTAAAGGTCACTCGCTACTTTTCTCAATATTTTTCAGAAAATGTGTTCTATATGAGGTAGCTTTCACTTATCCATTTTGTTCAGCTTCACATATTTGAAAAATCCAATATGTAAATCACATCCTAGTTCTAGGGAAGTAGATTTTGTTCCACTTTATGGCTTATAGTATTGTGTACAGAAATCAGAATATTCTCAAATTATATAACTTTGTTTTTTTTTTTACGTTGCAGGAAGAAAGAATGCTACATTCCCAGGCTTCCTCAGATTCTTAAACTGTAAAATGCCCCTCATTCATATAGCTTTGAACTTTCAACTAACTTTTAAGCTGCCATATGGTTCCCACTTCTGGGCCATTAGAATTAATTATAATTACTGTTGTATTGTTAAATGTGTTCAACATATGCTATATAAAGCCAGACCTAGTGCCAAAACTATGCCTTTAGGCCTAGCATCTATAGTGCTTTTTTTCTTTTTGTTTTAAATTTGAGTTGAACATGTGGATGCATATTTGAACTTCTGACCTCTGGGTACTTTAACTAATTGAACAAGTTTGACTTGCCTCTATAGGTTAGCATGGTTTTGATTTAGTGAAGATTTATTTGTATATGGTTCTATTGTGATGTGTTGAAATTATAGCTTATATTCTTTTGGGTATCATCGAAGGGCCAAAGTGGTTAAAAGAGGATCTTGGGATGTTTGAAGTGATAAGTTTAATCTATAGTGAACACCTATCTAAGAATTAATTTCCTACGAGTTTTCTTGACATCTAAATGTTTGTAGGGTAGGTAGTATGTCCTGTGACATTAGCAGACAGTCACAAATATTCTCTTGGGCATCAAAGTGAAGAATGTAATAAAGAAAATATCTGTTTTCTTAGATATAAGATGACTTTTAACCATTGATATATATGCTCCTCTAAGCATAGATACTTTTGTGGCACCATGTTATATATATGCCTTTTGGAGTACAAATGTTCACATTTCATTTTTTATCTGGAAGAAATATATGTTCAATATTTCTCTTCTTCGAGAATTTATAATTTTGTTTATTTTGAAAGGAACCGACAAAATTCACGATTAATTCTCTCGTGTACTACGGTTCCTGTGGCATTTTTTTTTTTGAAAAACTCTATTAATAATCATCATAAACTTTAAATTTTCATCTAAATTTAATTATTTAACCTCCATTTGATAACTATTTTGTTTTTCATTTTTTATTTTAAAAAATAAAAATTGCATGTGTTTGATAACTAATTTTAGTTTTATGTTTTTAATTTAAAAATTAAAAACAAAAAAATATGTTATTTTTAAAAACCAAAAAATACGTTTGATAACTATTTTTTGTTTTCAAAAATTTCACGTCTTTATTCTTGATTTTTTCATGATTTTTTAAAAGCAAAAACATAAACTTATTTTTAAAAGTTACTTTTTTTAGTTTTTAGATTTCTTTTAATATTTTAAAATTTTAAAAAGATCAAAATTGATTATCAAACAAACTAGTTTTTATAAAGTTAAAAACAAAATCAGAAAACCAAAAATAAAATAGTTATCAAATAAAATCTTAGTTATTGAATCATAACAGACATGATATAATAGCATGTTTCCCTAAAAAACAAGCAAATCTTGCTCTAAAGAGTAGCTCCCACAAATATACACTAATAATATTCAACCATGGCATCCTAGAAGAATATCTCAAAATAGCAGTAATCAAAGAGGTGAAGATCTAAGTCTTGTTTGTTCCCAATACGTATATATTTAAAGAATAATACAATTAAATAAAAGGGCGAAGATTCGAACATATGACCCAAGTCTGTCACCCGGAAATCAATGGTTAAACTTGAAAAAACCTGGTAAAAAGTCCCAAAGCTCTTTGGTTGTTGACTGCTGTTTTCCTACCCACTTCCATCAAGTTGTCCATGAGACAGAAGATGTGCCACAATTTAAACAAAAAAATAAGCAAGTTAGTGGCCTTTGCCTGGATATGGATATGGTTTAGGGGTGGGCAATCTGTAGGCCTGTAACAAAAGCCTTGCTAAGTAAATGGTTTTTGAAATAAGGGTAACCACACCTGTCCCTAGGCCAAACACCAGAGACATCGAAAGAGTAATGTCACAAGTGAGTCTCGGTGCTAAGTAAACGGTCCTTCTTCGTTTGTTTGGTGACCTCCTCTTTTTCTTTGAAGGACTGGATCTTAGTTTCTTATTAATGTCAAGAAAACTCATTTCATTGTCATCAAGAACTTCAGAAAAGGGTATTCTTTCAGCTTAACAAATTGTTTCTCTTTTAACACACACACAGCAGCAAATTTCAGAGTTTTATGCACTCACAAAACTTCTATATGATTTTTTATTTCTTTCTCCCTGGCTCCCATACTGATTGGTATCATCAAATATAACACAGCCTCTAACTAGAAATCAGTGGAATACAAAAAAATTCATCACTCAGCAGTATATATATGACTCAAACTTAAAAAAGACCAACTAAAAGATGTTGAGGATCCACCTTGAAAACATAAACAGACCTCTTAACATTTATAAGATAGATGCACTAACTACTTCACTCATCGTCAATTAATTTTGACATGAACCATTTATAAGATAAGTGTGTTATTCCACATATGGCTAATTGATTTTGAGATGGAGACTAATACTGATTAATATGGTATCATCAAAATATTATTTGGTCCAATAAAAACGAAATTGAGATATGATTTAAGATTGGTGAATCTAAAAAGACAATGTCTCGGGAGATCCTACATTTGAAAAGTAGATAGATTTCTTGGCATTTATAAAATAAGTGGTCGTTGTTCATACTATCTAATAAGACATAATGTCGTACTAAAAAAAAAAAAAGACTGGATGTAAGCTTACAGAATGATATGCATAAGGCGATTTTCCTTGACGCTCAAAATGCTTAGCCATGATGCAGAATTCAACCCGACCCCATCCTTCTGCTTCAAAACAATTCCCAAGAGCAGCTTTGTACAACTAACGCCAAACAATATGACAATCAGCACTATATCAGTGTTTTTTTTTACGTAATTAACGAGTTATTAGATAATTTCTCTTCAAATAATAATATTCAAACGAGCTATTATAACCACTTATTTCTAATCATTCAAAATAATCCTCCAAAGATAATAATTCATTTTAACCATTCATTTCTAACCTCGCAAAATAATCACTCATTTCTAACCACATTCAAACTAGCCATTCTCTGCAACCTTCTACAAAAATCATCATCAAAAGGAGCTATTATGTGCAACTTCTCTCCAAAATAACCACATTCAAACGAGCTAATACTGAAAACTCAAATTTCTAATCAATCAAAATAACCCTTCATTCATTTATAATCACTAAACGTAATCACTCTACAATTCCATATCCAAACACCTTCCATGAACATTAAAAGAAAGCAAAAACCCAGATCAAAAAATGCACAAACCTTAGCAGTGTCGGTCAAGAGCTCTGTACCAGCAGGGTAAGAAGCATAAAATTGATCCCCTCGAGAATACCCAGCTCTAGTTCTGCAATACCCACATCAAAAATTAAAGAAATCACAAAACCCAAATCAAAAATCACGGAAAACACAATACCCAGATAAAAAATTACAGAAAACAAAGAAACAAAAAAAGATGGACGAAATTAAGGGGCAATGTGTAATCTCACGTATTGCTTGTAAAAGCGTAGGTTAGAAGAGAAGTGAAGAGATAGAATCCAGAATAGGACACAATTCTTCGAAATTTTTGAATGTTTAGGATCTCTTTAGCTTCGTAATTCAGCCGCATAACTTGAATATAGAAAGGGATTTTTTACATAAATTGGAGGTTGTGGTTTAGAGACAGATTGAAGGCGATTAGGGCAAGGGTTCATTGGGAGACACTTGGGTTTAGGATTTCACTGGGGAAAAAGTTCTTTTTTTTTCCTAGCTAAATTGCACTTTTTCCTATATTCAAGTTTAGTTTATTTACTACAAAAAAAAAAAAAATTAGTTTATTTACTTTCTATGCCAGAGTTAGAGTTTCGCTCTCTTATATTTGGGATACTTCTGTCTTATTTTCTAGACGTGATATGGGATGCATTGATCGACAATTTTAAATTCGAAATTTCGAAAGGAAGTATACCCTTAAAATTTAGGCATTTGATTGATAATGCTACCTTTTAATGACTACTTATAAGAAAAAAAAAATTAAGGTTTATTAAAGGAGCTTTTGCATGTATATTACAAAATGGATAAAATATTATATGAATACCACAATAATGAAAATATTTGCACATATAACAAAAATTGTAAATTGATAGACTTCATATTGATAGATTCTATAGATAAAAGGTGATAAAATCAATTACTAATAAATAAAGTAAATTGATAGGCTTCCATTAGATTCTATCAAGAGTCTATCAATAAGAATCAATCACTCATAAAATTGATAGACTTCCATCACTAGAGAATGATAGATTCTATCAAAGTCTTCTATAAAAAAGGTAAATAATCTTTTTTAAATGGCAGAATTTGCTATAAAAGAATTATTTTAAAAAATGTGCTATAATTGTAAACTGTGGTAAAAAAGTTGCTATACAACGCAAATTCCCTTTTATTAAAGGCTAAATTAAAAAGAAAAAGATTTAAATTTTGTGTCAAATATATTCAAAATATCAAAACATTTAAAATATATAAAAAAAATTTGTTTCAAAACTTAAAAAATTGATCAATCTATATAAAATGATAAAATGTTCATGCCTATGAACAATCATTTTAGTTGATAGTGTTCAATCAGTTTACTCATATCCTTCAAACAATTCAACTAATTAAAAATAATTAAATGAAATTGATTGAAGTCACTAAAACTAAAGAAAATAATGAAGTAAAAGATAGAATGAAGACAATAAATGATACTTCGACAAGACAATCATTGACACTAATAGAAGATAATCAATGACAGAGATTGAAGTTAATCATTTAACACAATACAATTGAAATTTCCTTAGCAGCCAGACAAGTAAACATACGCCAACAAAGGCACATATCTTATCCACCAATCTATTTCAATGTAGACACAAATAGTGAGGTTTTTTCGTAGCTTCTTTCAATTAAACCCACAAAAAATTCGATCTTTTTGAGCAAATCAGAGTTCAAAATCCCCAAAATTGGTGATATTGAGTGCACAAAATTCTCGAAAATGATAAAATTGACCAATTTGAGCATCCTATAATTAAATATTTGTTGGATTCTCAAGGAGCTCCAAACATAATCAATCCACCTATAAATACAACCTTAAAGTTGTAAGGACTAAATGGCATAATTTGATGGGAAAAGACCAATAAAATATTACCAAACATAAATAATAGTGTTGGTGAGTTCTAGATTACTTATGGACAGATATTTTTGACCAAAACTTCTCTACTTATGTATGTTTAGAGTATATCTGCTTGTTGACACATGGCAAAATTCTATTATGACACAGTTTCACTTTTTTTCTTTTATCAAATGGAATCATGTGCTCATACTCTTCTTTTTATAGTTTTTTCTTTTTTTTTTCTTTTTTAATTGTCAAATCATTTTTATTAGTCTAATCACATTTTATCATTATATTTTAACTATTCTCCATCCTTCATTTACCTTTCTTGTTTTCTTTTTAAAATTTTCATTTGTGTTCAAATAAAAGTAAAGTATGAACCTTGTTTAGAAACGTGGTAGAAAACAAATAAATAAAATTTTCCTCTTACACAAATTTTATGATCCTGGTAATAAAAATGTGTTGTTATGTAATGGTATCCTACATGATTTGTCGTTCTATTTAGAAGAAAATTAACACCTAAAATTATTGTTACAATATTTATTATATTTATTTTAATCGTTATGGATCAAAGTTTTTACTTTATTTAGAAAAGAGCAATACTTACCCTTTTTAGAATCATATGTTTTTACTTTTTTTTAAAGAAAAATTAGCTTTGATTGATGAAGAGAGAAATGCTAAAGTGGAGAGAGAAATGCAAAAAGTAAAAACATGTGGTTTTAAGGTTGGGTAAATATTTTCAAAATACTTATCCACCCTTAGATAAGTATTGATCTTAAAAAAAATATTTTAAACTTCATCTCATTTATAGTTTTTTTTAAAAATCAATTTGTTAATAAAAAAATAATTTGTGGCTAGTTGGTTTAGTTAATTGATAGTAATTTAATTTAATTCCACGATCATAAGTTTGATTATGAAAAATGACACTTTGCTCTCATCTTATTTGAGAGTAATAATCTCTTTGTTAGAATTTGTGGTCTCCTAAGGAACAAAAAAAATATTTTTTTTAATCTGTATGTTTGACGTTTAGTTTCAATTTGGTCTCTTTCAAAATTAACCAATTTACTTCTCACATCTCAATAATACTCAATTTAGTCTTTAAAGTAATAAAATCGTTAGTTACGTAAAGTAATGTTGACTAAAATAATTAATTTAATTTTTATGTAAATTATTATTTTTTAAATATAAATATAAAAATAAACAAAAAATAACAAAAATAAAATAAAATAAATAAAAGTGAGTATTATTGAAATGTTATAAATAAAATTGCATAATTTTGAATTATATAAACTAAACTAAATCTAGATCTTAAATTAAAAATACAATTTTTTATGAAAAAAAAAGGGTGTTGAACGATTTTTTTTCTAAGAAAAAAAAGTGTTGGAGAAGATTTAAAGTAAGTTACTAGGCATAGAAAGAAAGATTGACAATTAAAAAAAAAGATAAAAATATATCCAACAAAAAATTAATATTTCAAAAAGAGAATTACACAATTAAAATCTCTTTATTTTGTTTTTGTTAGTCGCGGCTCTCCCTGAGTATTGGGCTTTCTATGTATGTTTTTTTAATTTTTTATATGTAGTAGGATTTAATAAGTGTTCTTATATAAATTCGAATTAAATTCTAGCCGTTTATGGTGTTTATTATGTATTTTGCCTCTTCTTCATAAAATCGTGCCTCCTTTTTATTACGTGAATTAGCTAACGCAACGTTAGAGAACTACGCAAATTTTTGTATTCTTCTCTTTTAAGTTATTTCTATATTATCGATCGTCTGTTGATTGTCGTTTTCATAACAATTTTTACCACCAAGGTTCATACTTTTCTTTTATCCATTCGTACACAAATGAAAATTAAAAAAAAAAAAGCTAAGAGTGTTTTCAAAAAAAAAAAGAAAGTTGAGAAGGATGAAGAATAGTTCAAGAAAAATATTTAGGTCATGTTTGGGTATGACTTAAAAAAAATTATTTTATACGTGATTTAATATGAGTTACATTCTATTTTTCTTTATTATATTTTAGGTTTAAATTAAAATAAAATGTAGTCATGTTGAACCACATGGGTAGACATTATCTCCTAAGTCATAACCCGGTATAAGGATACAGATGTGATTCTTCTAAAAAAAAGATAAAAATGTGATTAGATTAATAAAAATGATTTGACAATTAAAAAAGAAAAAATAAAAAAAAACTCTAAAAAGAAGGGTATGAGCACGTGACTCCATTTGATAAAAGAAAAAAAGTGAAACTGTGTCATAATAGGATTTTGCCATGTGTCAACAAGCAGATACACTCTAAACATACATCAGTAGAGAAGTTTTGCTCGATATTTTTTACTCAGAAAAACTTGACTCCTTATGGTTAAAGAGGCAAATCCTTTTTAGTAGGATATGTTGCACCATTTAATTCCACAAATTTTTCCTTATTTTAAAAATAGGATTATTTAAGGAAAAAATTTGTGACACCAAATAATGTTACAAACTCTGAAAAGGAGCACTTGCTTCCTTAGCCATAAGAAGACAAGATTTTCTCTTTTTTACTACTATATTAGTAAGAATCATTTGTTCATCATATTGTTGACCCTCTAAAATCCTTTTTATTTCTAACTCGTCCTTTTGTTGTCGATATCAATTTGAGTTATGGAACAACATCTTATTAGTTAAAGGGTTTGTGTTTTTCTTTGTATTTGCTCCTTATATTGAGAATGAGTTGGTATATCTTTTCTTTTACGATTAGTATGATGAAGGAATGGTCTCGTATTTCATAAAAAAGTCATTTATTTGTCTTTCTTTATTATTATTATTATTTTGCTATTTTTGTCATTTTCGTGTAATTTATTAATCATTTATTTTATTATTTTCTCATTGACTCTCCCCCTATTCTCATCCATAAACCAATAAAATTTAACTAAAAAACAAAAGGAAAGAAACAAATAATATACTATTAAATTTTTTTCATTAACAAATTTGCAAATGGGCAGAAAAGTTTTAAAGTAATTTAAATCGAAAGGCTAGATGGTTAAATCACTTTAGTTGAACTCAACCAAAAAAAAAATAAAAATAAAATAAAATAGGAACAAAAGTTTGTATTTTATTTTCGAAATTTATTTTTAGCAATATATTCTATCTCGTATTATATTTGTAGCACACTTTTAAAATAATTAATCTATAGTACATAATTTTTTTATTGGTGATAGAATTCAACATTTGATAGAATGAGTTTACCAGTGATAAAATTCAATTTGGATTTCTTATTACAAATGAATTAGTTTTGATTTTATACTATAGATAAAAATATTTACCTTTCTTTTATTATACATGTAAAATCTCCTTTTATTTTCCTTCTATTTTCAGTTAAACAATGTTGTGATGAATAAGCTTAACTCTTGATTTTTTTTAAAAAAATTATAAAATGATACAAGTCTTAATATATTAACGACATTATTATATCTCAAGTTATTTTTGGAAGAGTCTTTGTTCTTCTATGGTTTTGAAGGCTTTGATTTCTACTTTGACCGCGGGTTCTTACTCTTTAGGAGAATCCCACGGTTGGAAAGAGGAACGAAACACTCCCTATAAAGGGTGTGGGTACCTTCCCTTAATAAGAGTGTTTTCCCTTTATTGGGAGAGAAACAATTCGGTGAGGCCAATGGTCGATAATATTTTAGCTAGCAACTTCTTCAACTAAATATTAGTGGCTTATTTTATTTTATTTTATTTATTTATTTATTTTTAATGTTGGGATCTACTAGTTCTTTATGTAATTTCGTTGGTTCAAAGATGTATCAGATCCGTTTAGATGTGTCTTGGCTCAAGTTATTGGTAGAGTTTAAGATGCTCTTTCGGATTTATTGTTTTTTAATTTTGATTTCCTTTTCATGGGGGTATTGTTGTCTGCTTTGTTTTGTTGATTAATGAAGTGTTTTTATTTTTTAAAACTAAATAAGAGAAACTAAATTTTAGTCCTTAAAATTTGATGTTTTTGCTTATCGGTCTCTAAAAGTGTAGTATTTAGTCTCTATAGTTTTAAAATCTAAAATTTAATTTTGGTAATTTTGAGAAAGTTAAAATTTAGTTCTATAATTTTAAAAATTAAAATTTAATTCCTATGATTTGATAAAAAAAAAAATAGTGTTTATGATTTGTAACTCTTGACAAATTAAGTACATGTAAGTAACTATGTACATGTAAAAAAATGTTATATTTTTATTCAATCAATCACTTAACTTACACCGACAGTATTAACACAAGAATAACTAACTTTCAGATATTGAATTTGCCTAGAATTAGTAACGACAATAATTATTATTTAGATTTTATCAAACAATACGACTAAATTCTAATTTTTAAAATCATTGAGACAAAACTTTAACTTTCTCCAAACTAAACCATGAGGACTAAATTTTAGAATTTAAAACCATATACTAAATTCTAACTTTTATCGAATAATAGAGATCAAATTTATAATTTACCTTATAATATTTCTTTACACTAAAGAAATTACAGATTTATTAAACATAAAATTTAGGGAAAAGTATCTTATTAATCCACTAATTTGGTCCATATATTTTAAAATTGTAAACAAGCCTTAACATTTAAATAATACTTACTTTTAGTCGTTTGCTTTCTTTTAAAATTTACTTTTATACCTATTTTATTTTAAAAATTAAATTTACGTAAAAATTAAAATAATCACTTCAACAATTTAAAACTAGTCTAATCAATCTTTTAGCTCACCTTATTTTACGTAGCTAACTATTTTGTTATCTTACCAAATTAAAAATGAGTATTATTGAAATGTTAATTAATAATAAGAGATCGAATGGGGGAGTGATGCAATAATTTCATTGTTTGTAAACTAGTTCAATACTAGCATTACACGTTCGAGTCCGAGAATTGGTATTTATCCTCCTCTCCCATATGGACTAAACAAAATTAATAGTAAAAGTAATTAAAACTCAACCCCAAAACTTGCTAATAAAAATGTATTTTTCCCTAAAATTTAAAATAAATACTTAAAAAAAAGTTAAAGACTAAATAAATTTGAAAGTTTAGACATGATTTCAATGGTGGAGGAGATTTCTAGGCGACTGTAAGTGAGAGCCGAGCAAAATTGTTCCTCTTCTTCCAATTTCCTCACAAATCTTTACTCAACAATTCATCAATGGAATCAACCAACTCCCTTTACTCCATCTTCTTGTTCTTATTCTTCTTCTTCGCTTCATTTCCATTTCCATCCACTTCAACAACGCCGCCATTTTTTCCGGCCGAAGCTTTTCCGACGAAATCCGGCTATCTTCCGATCAACAAAACCACCGGCTCCGCCATTTACTTCACCTTCTACGAAGCCCAAGCCCCAATTTCCCCTCTCTCAAAAACCCCTCTTCTAATCTGGCTCCAAGGCGGCCCTGGCTGTTCTTCCATGATCGGCAACTTCTTCGAGCTCGGTCCATGGCGGGTCAACTTCCACAAGCAAAAAACCGACCCCATTTCCCTAATCCCAAATCCCGGCTCATGGAACCGGAGATTCGGGCTTCTGTTCCTCGACAACCCGATCGGAACCGGGTTCAGCATTGCAGCAACAAAAGATGAGATCCCTAGAGACCAGTACTCTGTTTCTAACCATCTTTTTTCTGCAATTTCTTCGTTTATTGAGCTTGATTTGCTGTTTAGGAATCGACCCATTTTCATTACAGGGGAGAGTTATGCAGGGAAATATGTACCCTCAATTGGGTATTTCATTTTGAAGAAAAACCCCAAATTGCCTGTTGGTAAGAGGCTTAATTTGAAAGGTGTTGCTATTGGTGATGGGTTGACTGATCCAATTTCTCAAGTTAAAACTCATGGTTTGAATGCTTTCTATTCTGGTTTGATTAATGAGAAACAAAAAAGGGAATTGGAGATTGTTCAAATGGAGGCTGTGGATTTGGTTAAAATGGGGAATTGGAGTCAGGCTAGAAAGGCTAGGAATAGGGTTTTGGATTTGCTTATGAACATGACTGGTTTGGCTACTTTGTATGATTATACAAGGAAAGTTCCTTATAATTCTGAGTTAGTGGCTGATTTTTTGAGTTTTAAGGAGATTAAGAGGGTTTTGGGAGTTAATGAGTCCATGGTTTTTGAAGAATGTAGTGATGTTGTTGGGGAGGTTTTGAGTGGTGATGTGATGAAGAGTGTGAAATATAAGGTTGATTTCTTGGTGAAGAATAGTAAGGTTTTGCTTTATCAAGGGCAGTTTGATTTGAGGGATGGTGTTGTTTCAACTGAGGCTTGGGTTAAGAAGTTGAAATGGGAAGAGATTGGGAGGTTTTTGGAAGCTGATAGAAAGATTTGGAGAGTTGGTGGTGAGTTGGCTGGTTATGTTCAGAAATGGAAGAGTTTGAGCAATGTTGTTGTTTTGGGAGCTGGTCATCTTCTTCCAAATGATCAAGCTTTGAATTCTCAAGCTATGATTGAAGATTGGGTTTTGGATAAGGGAGTTTTTGGTGTTGATGATGAGGATGATGATGCACAAGAGAAGAGGCATTTTATTTGAGTGTTTTTTTCTTAGTACAACAACATGGGATCGGTGGATTCGAACCTGTAAGCTTACGGTCGAGGATACATGATGCCAATTACCGTTAGGCTAAGCGTGCTTTGACTTGTTACAAAAATAAGTGTAATTTGATTGCATTGTTTGGTTCCAAGTGAGGAGTTGTTTAGAAGAAGACAATCAAAATAAGGTAAATGTTGCTTTTAGAAAAATCATGTATGCTAGTTTGCTGAATTTTAAAAATAAATGGAGATGTTTTTGTGCTTTATGAAGTTTAGTGACTCATTTTGCTTGATATGGAAAAAGAATATATTGGTTTTGTTTTGTGGTTTGAAAGTTATGAAATTTTGTAGTTTCATGTTTGAATTGAATTGGAGTTCATAACCAACTTAGTGGTTGAAAGAGTCTTGACAAACTAAGAGTTAATCTTTGAATTTGAAATTTGGTCTAATAAGATAATTTCAGTTTCTATAGTGAAAGTTATTCTAAATTTGATTCATAATGCATTTATCTCTAAATTTAATTGCCAACAAAAGTAATAATTTGGAGGTGTTAATGTACACTTAATGATCAAGAGATAATGAGTTTGAATTCCTCATCCCAATTGTCGTAACTCAAAAAAAAAAAAAAAAACTCAAAATTAATTAATGGCTTTGTAGTGCTTGATTCTATTAATTATTTTTTGGTAAAAGTAACAATATGAAAAGTTGTTTTGAGAATTAATCACATTTTTATTATAAAACTTTTTGTGCTTATTTGTTGATGCCAAAGGAGTGTGATGATACAAGGGAAAATGGCCAGAATCTCCTGAAAAAAAGATTCTGAAGTATTAACTAAAAATGAAGGAAAAGTAAAAAACAATCAATGAGAGCACATGCATATGAGTATCTTGAACATTTTGTGAGTTCACTTAACATGTGACTAGTTTTCCCCCTAAATTTAGTCCTAAAGGCTGAGAAAAAAAAAAATCAAATGTGTGTAGAAAAAAAAAAAAAAAATTCAATGTTGCCAATAATTGGTATAAAAATCATTCACTTATTTATTTATTTTACTTTTATTTATGGTGTTTGAGTCATCTTATTAACATCTAATCTATTCTTAGAGACAACTAGTAAAAATTTCATAAAATTGAAAAAATAAATTTCTTATTTAACGAAATAGAATGATATGTGATCTAAAGCTTCAAAACTTTGCTAAACAACGATTCAAAAAGCAACCTACTAAATAATCAATTGGTTAACACATTTAAACTTAGGGGTTGTTTGTTTTAAGAGGAGGTGAGATGAGGTGAGGTGTTGAAGCCCAACATCTTGTTTGGGCCAAGGTATTCTTCACCTCATCTCATCTTCTCTCTCCTCTTTTTTTTTTTTTTTTTTTTTTTTAAATTTAAATTTTTTTCACCTTTTTATTTATATATATTTACTTATTTACTTATTTTATGTTTGATATATTTTTTTATAATAATATTATTATTTTAATATATCAATATATAATTATAATAATTATACTATTATTATATCAAATGTTTATTTAAATATATTTGAATTTTAAAAATTAAAATAAATAGATATATATTATCTCTTAATATATGACGTTAAATTTTCATATTTTTATTCATTTTTAATCGTCTTTAATAATAAAAAAAAGTTATAGAATTTCAATTGTTTAGAGATAGACTATAAATATCATATTTAAAAATTAATAATTAAAAGTTATGTGTTTATTTTTAATATTAACAATAAATATATCAATTTATTATTAAAATAAAAATTAAATTTAAATAATTTATACACATTGAATTTTTATTCGTAGTTTACAATAGATTTAAAAGTATGAACTTATTTTCAATAAACTTAAAAATATTAAACTTATTTTGTTTGTTAAAAAATGAGATTCAAATTTTATACTCTAGTATTTAGCGTTGCACTTTGAAATAATAGTAAGAGTGGATATATTTTTTTTTGAAAGGATAAATTAATTTAAATAATTTTGAGAGTCTTGATTGTATATACAAAAAATAAATATAAATTTCAAGACTTGTATGAGTTATAGGGATTGAGATCTATTCTACCTAATAAAAAAACAATAAATTCCAAAATTTGAGGAATATTTTATTACTACCATGTAATAATTATTATCAAAAGGTGACCGAGTTCTCTTTTAACTACAAAAAAACAATAAATAAATTTTTTTTAGGGGTGTCTATGGTTCCCTAGAAGTATCAATGACTAATAAGATAAATATATTTAATTTATTATTACCTATTAATTAGTGTATTTTATAAACAATTCTTTGACCTTTGGTAACTATGAATATGAATATGAATGTATAAAAGGTATAAGAAAATATATATTTTTAAATAAAATAAAAATTGCTATCAAGATATTATAATGACTAGTTTAACCAAATGATTTTATTTTTATTTTTTAATAAATAGAATCTTGGTATTTTTTAATTTTTTTTTTATTATTTAAGTCTAACAAATCTTTTAAAAAAATTTTATAAACGATGTACAAATATTTTAGATTAGTCAAACGTACCTTTATTTTGGTGGTGTGAAATTTTTTTTTCTCACAATTTTTTTTAAAGGTGTGAAATTTTTTTCTCTCATAATTTCTTTTTAATTAAACAATATTTAAGTATGAAAGATTGAAAACTTTTAATCTCATGGTTATTATGTCGTACATAATATCATTTAAACTATGTTTTTTTAATAAAAATATTAATATGATTAAGGGTGCTTAATATTAAATTTATATTACTTACATTTTATTTATGATAGTGGTTATATTTACATACTTATTATATTAATAGCTAAATATTTGAGAATAATTATTTTTTTAAAAAAGAAAAAGAACAATTTTATGGTAAAAAATATATATATATATATAAGAACAGATTTAAAAAAAAAAAAAATCTTAACATCTAAACTCTCCTCTCAAAAAATTTTTTTCTGTCATCTCATCTCATTTTCCTACACCCTAAACAAGGTTTTTCTGTCATCTCATCTCATCCCAAATAAGGTTTTCTGCTATCAACATCTCATCTCGTCTCACCTACAGCCAAACACATGATGGAGACCAACTTTTATTTATTTATTTTATTTTATTTTTTAGTTCGACCAATTGTCCCATATATAGGACAAAAATAGAATAAGTGGTAGGTTTAAAAAGGATGACAACAACTTCTATTAGTATAAGATATTTTGGGTAATTTAAAAAAACAAAAGAGTAATTGGCTCAACCAATTTTTATATTTAAGAGTCTTGTTTGAAATATTATCCACATCTAAAAAAATTATGATGATGTAAATGGTCGAGCATGAAAGAGAAGAGTGCATGTCGAGGACATACGTTTGGGGCGATGATGTTTCTTATCTCTTAATAAAATCGTTATTTTCTCATTTTTATTGACATAGTTAACACATCATTAATGAAATATGTAAATCGTTGTATTTTGTTTTACATTTTCTTTATCTTCTCGATTTGATTGTTGATTTCATTTTTCATAACAATCCGTGGTGGCCAAAATGATCAAAATGCCCTTAAGGTCTCACAATAAACAAAATTGTGCAGCAAGATGAATTGGAAAGTAGCCGTTGTTGAGAGGATGAAGATCGAGATAAATGTATTAAAGAAGATAATGGTGGAAGTTATACTATCACACGTATTACAAACCATAAACCATGCTTACCTATATATATATATATATCATATAACCTAATTAAACTAATTAGCCCAATGGACTAATATTTTAACTGGATTCCTTTAGCTCAAAATTAACAATCAAACTTAGGACCCAAGATTTAAATACCTTTCAAATGCAATGCAATTGCAAGTTCAACAATTGCTAGCTTCAAATATTCAATTTAGCTCTAAAAAAACCAAAAAAATTGCCAAGACATATGTCAAAACTTCTAAATCTCGATGCAATTCAATTTTAGTTAAAATATTTTTCTTCTAAGCTTATCTTTTTTTTTTTTTGAATGTACCTACTAGGATTCGATCTTGGGATCAACAACATCTAACTAAATTAAAATTCAACCTGTTTGCCTATCAAACTACAATACCGTTTAGTTATTCTAACCTTACTTATAGAACAAAATATGATAATTTTTTTTCATTAGAAATATTCAAATAAAAAATCTAAATAACTCTCTAATTAGTTATCAAATCTCCAAATTTGAGCCATGGCTGTAAAAAATTCCAGATGAGCATAGATATTAGGAATATAAATAAAGTGACAATTCCACATTGATTAAATAAGGAGTAGAACATGAGTTTATAAGGAGGAAATGATTGTTGGGAATACAAATAAAGTAGACAATATCATAGAAATGTGAAGATCTAGATAGGTTTAACAGTAATAATGAAGACGTAGAAGAGAAAAAAATGATCATACAATGATTTTACGTGCAAATCTCTAAAAATATTAGGGTTAAAACTACGGGCAGAAATGATTTGGGATGTCTTGCCAATAATGGACACCCACCTTATTTTTTTCTAGGTAATATCCAACATGTTGATGCTTTCATTAAGGAGAAGATTAATATTAATACTGCTACCCAAAAGAAAATTCTCCAAACTGCAATCTTGGCGGCTCTTTTGTGGGTCATTTGGGGGGAGCATAATGCGAGGCTTTTCAACGTCAACCACTCAAATACGCCTTTTTCTAATTTATGGGACTCTGTTATTGTGTTGCCTGCTTCTTGGTGTTTTAAATCTTCTTTATTTCGTAACTACGATATTGCCACCATCGCTTTGAATTGGATGACCTTTTTGTAATTGACTTTCGGATTGTTGTATGCCCCTTGCATACGACCGTCCCTCTTTTTTCTATGACATCGTATCTTTCTCCAAAAAAAAGTATCATCCAATGGTCCACACTTAAAACATGTGGCTTAGATTTTGCCACAACTTAGATAACTTAGATAAGTATATCTAGATATTTCTTGACAAGTCGAACTTCTAGGATATTTCTTTGACCATCTAGGATAAATGGTGAGTTCTAAAATTTTCTTTTGGGTTTTGATCTTCTTTGGGTCATAATATCTAACACGTTTGTCATATTTAGCAAGAGATTAAGAATAACATGCAATTTTGTTTTGTCAAGAGACAAAATAGACAAGCTAAATGTAGAACAAGCAAAGAGTAAAGTGGACAAAACAAAACTTTTACTCAAAATAAATCAAGTATGACAAAGAAAACACACAAATTCGAGTCAAGTTCGAATTAGCATCACCCACAAGTGGTGAGTTTGCAATAGCTAGGGCTCATAAAGTAGGTTAAAAGAACCTTTCAAATTTTCATAACCGTTGAAAGATTCTTTGACGCAGTTGGTTATCTTGTCTGGTGTTAATTCATTCACTAGTAGAAAATCGAGCATCAATGGCGGGCATATCTCGCAATTATATAACATTAATGGCGGACGCGAACCCGCCATCAATACCTGTGACATCAAAAAACAACGATGGCGCGCGTACAATCAATGGCGGGCAGCGCTCGCCATTAATTTATCAACATCCATGGCGGACAAAAGCCGCCATTAAATCGTTTTCATAGCGCGCGCTATCCCCGCCATAAAAAATATTCCATCTCGCGCGCCCACCCGCCATGTAAACTTTACAATGGCATGCATCCTACTGCCATGAATGCTTTTGTGTTTTTTTTTAAAAAAGACTCAGAAAAATGGTATGGGTTATTTGTTTTGAAAAATGGTCTATTTTTTGAAAAATGGTCCTCTGTTTTGTGCCCGCCATTAAAATACGTTATCACTTAATTAAAAAAAAAGACACAAAGGCATATATATTGTGCTCGCCACTAAAAGTCATTCTACTTTATAAAAAAAAAACAGAATTAATGTCTTCAAATGATATCTAACCACCATGAGTACCAAATGAAACTTTTCTGACAAAATATCTAATGACCACTAACTCCTGCATGAAATCCTAACTTCTAATTTACTTCGTCTACACATGATATTGCATTATGTGCACCAAAAATTTGGGAAGCATAACAACACAATAATGCGATTCCCAAAAATTCAGTACCTGCTATATTCAACAATTACCTGTATATAATGCAGAATACAAAATTCAGTTCAGTCAGAGTAACTCATTCTTTTTCCATACCTAAACAACTTTGTTTCTTTTCTAAACAAAGATCTAAACAAATAACTAGACTACAACGATCTCCAATATACCTAAACAAAGATCTAAATAAAAAACTAAACTACATACACTAATTCTGCATCAAATGTCTACCTATGAATTCAGCCCATTCTACTCATACCTCATCAATCTCGACTTGAGTGAATGTGGTCGGACCGGCGATGTACTACAAATTTAAAGACATATAATTAAGAACACCCAATTAGCTAGTGTATCTTATATACATGATTTTATCTAAACAAAATGTATAAAACAAAACCTACAAGTTTCGATACGTGCGTGGATGTGTTGTATATCATCTTCCGCATGAACAGTTGGACGTAGAATCCACCTAATATTGTTCCACTACATTGTTCAGGGCACTAGTGAAACAAAATAGTTACATACTTAATTAGTATGATACATATATATAAATAATAATGACAAAAAATGGCCAAAAATTATTAAAAGAATATGGAATCAAGTTTACCTTCACAGTTTTCCATTTTAATTTTACGGCCTTCGACTTGTGTCTCAATTGCCATACTCGGTAGGCACTATATTACTGAAGTTGAAAGTTGTAATTCAAATTGATAAAATAAATTCGAAGTTCCAAAGTTCATTAATTTAGAAACTTACTGATTGATGGTACAAACTAAAGTCTCGTTGAATGGATTTTGACCGAGCGAGTTGAATACATACAATGTATTTTCAGCTGGAATTATGATGGTCAAAATCCAGTGGTTCCTATACAATTTAACGAATATTCAAATACTGGTATAGACATAATTAATATAAGGTATAAAAAATGCAAAATTTGGAACACGTACCCGCTATTGAAGGGAAAGAAAACTCGTTGATTAAGATTGGTCAACTCGTCTAACCTATTGGCTATAATTGAAACCCTGACTTATTCATTCTTATTAGTAAAAGCCGATGCATACTCACTACCATCTATTAGTAAGTAGTTATCCAGCGTCTCTTCATCGCAAGTGGACCATAAGTAACTGAAATCGATTGTTTAGACGTCATTAAACCAGACAAACAAATAATAGTTGCAAAAAACAATGGGAACTTACTAGATATAACAAAATACGGGAGGATAGCCTATTTCTTCCATACTACAATATTCCAAAATGTCATCTTGAGGAAGAAAACAGTACTCGGGCGCTGCACTACCTAACAATTTTCTTGGAATTGGTATATAAGCTGTGCCACCAGCACCCAGTTTAGTTTCAACATAAGTATGTAACATCCTGATGATGTTTGGAACTGATGCGTTTGATTGGCGAGAGTGTGAATCTGATACATCCTTCTTACTAGTGGTTTACTTCGGTTCATAGTTCGCCTATCATGTCAATAAACATTCTATTATTAGCATGAATCATTAATCACTAAATTAAAAAGGTATAATGTGCAATTATATACCTTCTTGGATGTTGTAGGTGTCCCAATCAATGATCTTGGCCATGACACGAAAGATTTAACAGCTTGTCCAAGGAATTGAAGTTCCTCGTTTATTGGAATTGGTAGGTCTAAGTTAGCATTGCCTGTAAAGACCATATCGACCGAGACGCGCATGTTGTGTTTCCCTAAGAGATGATCGTGTACCGTATTGTATGAACCACTCGATTCAAACACGGTACCAACGACAACAACTGGACCTCCATATTCAACATCAAGCTCACATGGCATACCCTTTAAAGAAATAATAAATCATAGTTAGTGTACATTCATTGAAATGTATTCTTCAATTAAAGAATGTGTGTGACACTTACTTCTCCTAAATCGATTAGGACATTAGGATGACCATCGAGTTCTCCAATGACGGCGACTTGGTCCAGGATTTGATTTTCCCTTGAGGCATCTCTAGTACTCCCTTCACAAGGAGAGTCTAATGGTTGAGAGGGATCGACTTGCTTTTCTCGTTGTTGGCCCATTTGGGACTTCAGATTACCCATCTTGAAGAAAAATGATGGAGTTACAAATCGTCCCACTCCCCTGACACGCCTTCGATGTTCTGGCGCTCCCAATGCATCAATCAACACGTTCTGACCTTCATTCGTACTTTGCAATTGATCCTGTAGCAAAACAATTATTAGATAATTGACACCCAAATATTTAAAATCAAACCATAAAAGAGATTAAAACGAAAAATGTGTAGCTGCAACTTACAATTTGGCTGGCCACTTTAATTGTGCTTTCGTCAACGTACTCTTTACTCTTCCCATTCGGATCGTGACACTTCTTCTTTCGACCTTCTTTCCATAGATCTGCACGGGCTGCGGGATGTTCTTTTATATCTATATTCTACAATTTCAATTTGTCACACACATGCTTTAGTATAAAGTACAAATACATAATATTCTTAGAGTTTAGTTCAGAGTTCTTTACTAGGTCATAAGCGAGCGGAGCATATCCTTTTCGAGCCATATGATGAGGAAACTTTTGTTTAGCTTGCAACTCTTTCTTCTCCTCACTAATTTTCTGTATAAGATATATATTATTAGATTAACAATAGGTTGTAACCATTAAACTAATACAAGAAAAAGTAGTTACCTGAAACTCTTCTGACAATCTGACGCCCACAAATTGATCCCATTGCTTTTGCGTTATGAAAGCGTATTCAGCGGGTGGAGTTCTTAATATCTCAGGTTGTTCTTGAAATGGCCTGATGTAGTCTTTGTTAAGATTGTATCTGAATGTCCTAAATGCGGTGGACATGAACTTCATGATATTGTGTTTTGTCGTAGGATCCAATTGAAATGTCATCTGATAAAAATAGAATAAGTTAGATTACTAATTTAGCGTGAAAAGACATGATAAAACTTAGTTAATTATTTACTTTTACCTCTATAGAATCTCAAATCATCTCTTTTAGATGCTGAGGGACATCTGATCACTTATGGTATGTGATGGGTATATGGTTTCTAACACTCAAACCAATATACATGCTTAATTTTACTCCAGCTTCGCCAATATGTTAAACCATCAAGTTATACTGAACTACGCGACGTTCTCCAGCCATCTGGTCTTGCGCAAGCTCATGCAAGACTGTCACGCCCCTTGCATTCCTATTTCTAGCACGTCTGTGACTGCGGTCCCTGGGAACATCAGCCTCATCAGATCTACCGAATCTAGACATGATGTCAATCTGCATGCATATAAGGAAGGATATTAGTTAATAACAAATAGAAAAGATGTATAAATTGAAAATGAGTTAGAAATTTACAAAATGATATATGTTACCTATAACACTAAACTATTTATTAATCAATATACCCTCACAATCACTTCTAATATATGAGACTGAGTCATCATCGACAACATTAGGTAAAGATTCTATGATTCCGTACCCACAATCTTGGTCATTATCAAGTACATCATGTCCGTCTTCTACAACTACTATTTGTGAAGACGTTAGAACGACCGACCAATGAGGATTAATTGGATCTTTTATGTAGAACACCTGCTTGGCTTGGTTGGCTAAAATGAAAGAGTCGGATTGATGTCCAATGCGATTAAGGTCTATGGTCGTAAATCTCATGTTGTCTACTTTAATTCCACCATTGTTTTCCACCCAATCACATTTGAATAGGACGATTTGAAAAGTATTGTAATCGAGCTCTCAAATTTCTTGAACTATGCCATAAAAGGTCATGTCCGACATGATTGGATTTTTGTCCTTCGAACTAAAAATTTGCATAGATTGAGCTGTTATCATAACTCCACTATTTTGCACACTTCTAAGATCATCACGTTCTTTGGTGTGATATTGAATACCATTAACCATGTAACTATTGTAAGTAGTAACTTCTGAACGAGGACCATGTGATATCCACCTTAACGTAGATGATACAAAATCTTTTCGAACCCCTATAGCCAGCCCAACCCAATCATGCAACCAACTGCTAAATGTGCGATTATGTTCATCTTGAAGCCACTTTTTATTCTTAGACTTGGCAGGATTCACTTTACACAACATTTCCATGTGCTGATCTACGTATGGGAGCACTTTCTCAACGTTATGAAGTACATACATATGACCTTCATCCATCTTAACTTTAGTTGGTGTTTTATAAATGACGGCAGATAATGGTCGATAGATATTTGAATCCTTTATTTTGTTCGAAGATCGCAACCCCACATATTCAACTCCTTGCAAAAATTCAGAACAAAACTCTATCGACTCTTCTAATGTGTAATTTTCACCTATGCATCCCTCTAGACGATTTCTATTACGAACATAACCTTTCAAAACTGTCATATACCTTTCAAAAGGATACATCCACCTCAAATAAACTGGTCCACAAAATTCAATCTCCCTTACAAGATGCACCACAAGGTGAACCATGATTGTGAAAAAGGCTGGTGGAAAATACTTCTCTAATAGACATAAAGTGACAACTACATCATCTTGCAAGCCCTTCAACTTTGATGAATAAATCGATTTACTACATATAGCTCTGAAGAAGAAACGCAGAAGAATGATCGCATATCTAACATGTTCAAGTAAAACACAACGAATGGCTACATGTAGCAATTGTTGCATCAAAATGTGATGGTCATGCGATTTAAGCCAATATAGTTTTAAATCAGTAAGCGACACTAATTTACTTATGTTGGATGAATAACCTTCAGGCACTTTAACTTCAAATAAGCTCTTAGACACACTCATCTTCTCTTTTCTCGATAGTGTGTAACATGCTGGAGGCAAGAATATCTTTTTGTCCCCCTTCTTAATTGAGGCTAACTTAGTCTTAATTTAGCCAAGTCTTCACGAGTTCTTATTCCATCATTTGTTTTGCCAGGAATGTCAAGTAGGGTTCCAATAATATTGGAAGACACGTTTTTCTCAATGTGCATGACATCTAAACAATGACGCACGTGAAAATATTTTCAATACTCCAATTCGAAAAAGATCGATTTTTTCTTCCAATAAGAGTTTGTAGAACGCTGTTGTGATCCCTTGCCATATGTAAATTGAAGACTATTTAATTGTGTCAGAATCTCTTCACCACTTAGCGGTTTAGGGGTGACTCCAAATTCTTGTTCTCCATTGAATGCTTTTTTTGTCTTCTAAATGTGTGCCCCATTGGTAGATGTTTTCGATGTCCGAGAAATATATTCTTCCCTCCTATGAGTAAAACAATTGATGATGTTTTCTATGCATAAATCGGACATGCTTTATAACCTTTTATCATACACCCACATAGGTTACCATATGCTGGAAAATCATTAATGGTTCACAACAAAATAGCTTTCACGGTGAAGCGTTCTTGCCGATGTGCGTCAAAACATTCAATGCCCATGTTCCATAACATTTTCAGATCGTCGACTAACGGACTTAAATAGACATCTATGTTATTTCCAGGTTGTTTGGGTCCTGAGATTAATGAAGTTAGCATCAAGAACTTATGCTTCATGCACAACCATGGAGGTAGATTGTAAGTCACTAACATAACTGACCAACAACTATATCTAGTACTTTGGTCACTGTGGGGATTGACTCCATCTGTTGATAGGGCTAGACGAGGGTTCCTCGTTTCTAAACTAAAATCAGGCCACCTTTCGTCAATTTGTTTCCATGACAGTGCGTCGGCTGGATGTCGTATACACCCATCAACCTCGCGGTCCGTCGCATGCCACGTCAATAATTTCGAAGTTTCTTTACTTCGAAACATTCGTTCAAATCTTGGAATAGGAGAGAAATACCACATGACTTTTGCTGGAATATTTTTCACTCCTTTCATATTCTCCTTAACCTTCCATCTCGATGTTCCACATGTAGGACACAGTTCTGCATCGATAAGTTCTTTTTGATACAAACAACAGTCATTGATGCATGCATGGATCTTTTCATACTTCATTCTTAAGGTACCTAGGTATCTTTTCGCATAATAGGTAGATATTGAAATTTCATTAGGACTAGGCAATAAAGCGGTCAAGAATTGTAACAGCTCTAAGAAGCTTTTATCGCTCCATCCATGCTTTGCTTTCAAATTAAAAAGTTTAATCAACGCTGATATCTTGGTAAAATCTTTACAATTAGGGTATAATGGTTTCTTGGCATCCTCTAAAGCTTCCTCAAATATAGGGGAATTTTCGTTAAAGTAATTTTTGCAGCCTCAAACATCCCTATTGGGTCATCTAGGTCATCCAAATTTTCATCATCTATTGGAACACTTTCCATGTTTCTTGTCTTCGATACTGATTCTCCATGCCAAATCCATGTATTATAACTTTGATCGTTCCCATGAAAAAATAAATGGTCTCTGATGACATTCACACTTTGGTACTTAGCGTTCACACATTTCAAACATGGACAACAAACGACATTTAAACCTTTTGAATGTCGTATTGCATTGCTTATAAATATCTCAACTCCTAAACCATATTCCGGTGACATCCGATCCTTAAACATCCACGACTTATCCATAGCCATGTTGGAAATCTAGTAAACTAGGAGAATCTTAATCTACAAATTTTTTTAAACAAAGTAGAATCTAGTCACATATATAACTCAACTTAAATAAGGAAAAAAAAGAATCTAGCTAACTCCATAATCAAAGTATAGAATTCAAATCATGCATTGAATCAAGCTACAATACAAATTTGAGCTAATAGAAGGAAACTTTGAATCAAGCTACAATACAAATTGTACATTTGTTGCTTTCATAGCCATTTTCATTACAAAAGTGAGCTTTCCAAGTGAAAATGGCTATCAAAACAAATGCACAATTCAATCAAATGATCAAATCAAACAAACAATGACTTTTAGAAAATGCACAAATTTGAAAAGTTAACAACATGCATTTGTGAAGAAATAAGATAAAAAGAGACTAAAAAGAGTTAGGGAGTAATAAAATTACCAATTTGTGAAGAGACTTCCCAAGTTGAAAAATGTTGAAATTTGTGACCTAAGATGATGAAATTTGAAAGGTTACAACATGCATTTAAGAAAGAAATAAGATAAAAATGAGTTTAAAATGAGTTACCCAATTTGTAAATGTCAGATGCCTCAAGTTGAAGAAAATGTCGAAATTTTTTACCTTCTGAGCTTCAAAGAGAAAGGAGGGTTAGTCGCGGTAGTGGGTTAGTCAGCGCCAGCGTCGGTGAGAATAGAGAAAGAGGGTGAGGGTTTCAGAGGTTTCTGTCGAGAAAGAGGAAATGAAATTTTTTTGGAAGAGCTAGCCCGTGCGTTTTGATTCTGTTTCATCAATGGCGGGCACAATCGATGGCGGGCATTCCACGGCACGCGTAAAAGACCACCATCGATGTGTTTTTACTGCACGCCATCGAAACCTTTCAATAACGGTCATTTTTGACCGCCATTGTTTCCTCCGTGTTTTTAAAAACCAAATTTTAAACCCGCCATCTATTCTACAAATTGTAGTAATGATTTCAACTCCACAGTCACGAGTTATTTGAGAGTAGTTGTGCCCTCTATGCAGGGTTTGTTAGTCCCCCTTCCCCCACTTTGTACTTAAAAAAAAAAAAAATCATAACCGTTTATTTTAAATTATCTGAACTTTTTTTTGATTTAACAATATTGGAGAAAGAGGAATCGAATCTATAACCTCATGGTTACTAGATTGTACAAGATGTCGCTAGAGCTTTGCTCTCGTTGGCTTAAATTATCCGAACTTAAGAGTTCTTTTTTCCATGTATATATATATACCATGAATATTGTAATTTTAAAAATCCAAATAAAAATCGTTAAGACCCCATTTGATAACTATTTTGTCTTTAGTTTTTAGTTTTTGAATTTTAAATCTATAACAACTACCCTGTCATATGTTTTTTCTTACTTGATATCTACCTTTTACCTATGATTTTAGAAACCAAATTTAAATTTGGAAAAAAAAAGTAGTTTAAAAAAATCTTGTTTTTGAAATTTGGATGACATTCATATACTTTCTTAAAGAAAAGTGGATATATTGTAGGAAAAATATAACACATTGTAAAGAATTTAAGTAAAAATAATCTTAAATTTCAAAAACAAAAAATCAAATATCAAGCCAGTCCTAAATCTTACATATGTTTTTCCAAATTTCCAAAATTTAATTTGTATTTATATGTGTATTATTTTGCAAGGGAATTTGGAGACAGACTAGAAGGTCAAAGTTTTAGGGTGAGAGACTTGGGGTAAAAGTACATTTACACTTTTTTTAACTCTGTGAGCTGACTTAAAATCAAAGTTTTTACACTTATTTTATCATCTGTAAGCTGCTTTCAACTATGGTGAAGATAATATTTCAAAGCAAAGTTGTAATTTGATAAAAATAAGAAACACATTTAAGGAACCAAAGAGCCCATACTCAATTTCACAAGCATAATACATTCAAAGATTTAAGTCACTTGAATTACACTACAAGACAGCTTTGTTGCACACATATAAATGTGTATGTGCTTTTTTATTTAGCTTTGTTTTCAAGAAATTACCACATCCTTTTCTGAAAATGATCTCTCTTTATTTTATTTTATTTTCTAAATGCATAGAATAATTTATTTATTTTTTCTTTGTTCGTTTGCAAAATTATAGGGCAATAGATTTTGACCTAGACGTCTAACTTACCTTTTTTTTTTTTAACGAAATTTATATTTGTGGCTTTTCTATAATATATATATATATATATATGAACTTGGTTATTCGACTTTGAGAGATCATGCATATTTGATTTTTATACTTTAAATTATGTTTCTATTTCATGTTTTTGTAGTTTAAAAATCTTTTAATGTTATTGTAAGTAACGTCAATCGCACAAGTTGAGCGTCTATCTAGCTAATTGTCACATGAAACTAATTAATATATATATATATATATATATATATATATATATATTTATATAAGTACAATTCAGTAGCATAATGAGTATGTCACAAATACAGCTTCATCAATGGTAATTAATTATTTATTATTAAAAATATAATCTAACATTAATAATGTGTAATATAGAGATTAACTCTCTTGAATTAATCTAGTGATTAGGGGAGTATTAAGAAAATTTAACCGTTAGAAGTTCAACTTATGGTAATTACGGGATGGTATAAAAGTTTATCAAAACTAAAAAGAATATAATACTTAATTTAAGGACTAATTTGGGGCAAAATAGTGATAGATGACAAAAGGGCATTAACAAGATCCAATAAAAATTTAGTCCAAGTAGAAATTATAACTAAGATATGTATCAAATATATACATAGTATCTATTTACCTTAATTCAAATAGAAAATTACAATTAAATTAAACAACCCATGATTATTATTGAGAAAAAACAATACTCAACCATATTTAATGGTCACAATGAAAGCAACAAAAAAGAAGCAAATTGAAGGTGGTTGTCCAATAATGACTACAATTTGGAAGGAGGTTGTTTGAGTTATTCTTTCTTCAAAGATTTCCCAACTTGAAAAGAAAACAACCAATCTCTTAAGACCCTAAAAAGCAGTCAACTTCAAGTTCCATTGCTCTTGTTCTAATCCAAAAGACATACCATTATATTTGCAAATTTCTTCCCTGTCATTTTCAAAAAAAATTAATTCCATAACTTAGTTATATAAATAGATAGCCATGGGAACAAATTCTCATCCTTTCCAATTTGAACAAAATAGGAGTTCTACAAATTTTTTTATATTTATGTCAACAGTTATTCGACGTGCTCTTACTATGTCGATGTCGATATCGATATCTTCTAGTCTTCTCGTCTTTGTTCTTATCTTTGTCCTAGGATGCGTTGCTGGGATAGAAATGGATGAGGAAAAGGTTGTTGAATTTATAAGATCTTGTGCTATTTTAGTTTTTTTTTTAAAGTAAGTTTTTTTCTTTAATTTTGTGTTTATTGCAGAAACATTTCATTGTTTTTCTGGAGAACAAACCTGTTTTAAATGAGGTTGATGCAGTAGAAACACATCTCAATGTTCTCATGTCAGTGAAAGATAGGTGGGTTGTATTATATGTTATATGTTATATGTTTTTTTATTTTTAGTTTTTAAAAATCAAATTTGTAAATACTATTTAAACTTATAAATTTCATGGTTTTTAATTTATTTAGATTTTCCGTATATTTCCAAAAACTAAATCATGTTTAGAACACTAACAAAATATTTTTCAAGAACTTGTTTGCTTTTTTGGAATTTCGTTAAAAATTAAAATAGTTTTTACGTATTTATGTTATATGATCGTTTCTTTACCATGTCCCAAATTGAACGTGATTTTGAGAAATATTTGTAGCTTTATTATAACATACTCCTTACACCACGGCCACCACTTTTTTCTTTATTGATATTTATGACTGTTCAAGTCAATTTGTGCTTATGGTTATATGACATACAATCTAACCTTACAACATTTAAATATAAAAAAAATTTATAAAAAAATAATTTCTAGATAAATAGCCTTCATTTTTTAATGTTTCTAAGATCTTTTTGACTATTAACTCATTTCATGATGATTATGCATTATTAGATCACTCTTTTTTTTTTTTTAAGATAATCAATAAATCACTCAATAATAATTACATGTCTTCTTTTTATTGTAAATTGACAAAAGTTAATAGAAAGAGTCAAAATCATAATAAAAAGATGTGATTCGATGAATCGCACAATCTCTATACGTAGAATAAAGAGTGATTAATTTGATAATAGTCCAATATATATTAACCTTCATAAGTTAACTTAGTGATGAAATGATCTTGAATAACTAAAAAAAGTTATCAGTTTTTTATAGATTTTTTGGCATCTAAATATTTATAAGATCATATAATTTATTCCATAAAAATAATTGAAGCATGCATAAGTTAATTTGAACCCTTAGTCCAATATCTCCCATGACTAACACAAATGTCACTTTTTATATTAACACGGTAAGGAAAATATTAAGACAATTACTTGTGATCACTAAAATTATATTAGAGATACTTACTTTATGCAAATTAAAGCAATGAAATTGGCAGCCATAATATAACAAATTTCTATTGAACATTTTACACATTTTTGGTATCTTTGTAGCTATGTAGAGGCAAAAGAGTCAATGGTGTATAGTTACACAAAAAGCTTCAATGCTTTTGCTGCCAAACTTACCAAAGAGGAAGCCAAAACATTATCAAGTAATTGCATTTCTACTCTTCCTTTTTTGCTTAATTTTCCTTTTATCCCTCAATTTAGAAAAATATATTCCCTTTTTATAGTGCTTGTATTCTTCTTTATTTGACTTTTGCCCTTCCATTTTTAATATTTCTTTCTATGATATTTGGCCTTGATGTAGAGAGGGAGGATGTGCATCATGTGGTACCAAACAAGTATAGAAAGCTTCAAACTTCAAGATCATGGGATTTCATTGGATTGCCTTCCAATGCAAGAAGAAACACCAAACAAGAGAGTGATATTATTGTTGGTTTATTTGATAGTGGTAATTCTTCTTCTTTCTATTCATTATTTAGCAAATTTACTTAATTAGTATGTATAAAAATAAATAGTGTAGCTCTAAGGTATTACACAATTAAAGGATTACGAGTTTGAATCTTCTCCCAATTATCATAAAAAAAATTAGTGAAATTAATATAGCTAGTTAAATTTTTATAGAAAATTGTATTTGATGAATTGTTTTAACAAAATAATTATAAAAGTAGGTAAATTTAAAATATTTTTATTCATAATCATTGAATATTTTAATATTGTATTACAAATACTAATGAATATGGTATTATGAGAAAATATTTGACAATATTTATTAATATCAATAATTATATATACCAATTCTTTAAAAAAGATAATCATATTTGTAATTAATTTTCAATTTTTATATATTAATATGCTAAAAAATCAACCTTTGAAGATTTGTTTGACATGCCTTTTAAAATATTTGTAATTTACTTTTTTTTTTTTTGTAGTGGGTTAATAAAAGAATTTTCAATTGAAGTGTTTTTAGACTTTTAATGAGTTAAAATAAAAATAGTTTAAATTTTTTGGTGCATGAGTTAATTGCAGGAATCACTCCTACGGCGGAGAGCTTTAAAGATAATGGGTTTGGTCCTCCACCCAAAAAATGGAGTGGCACCTGTCACCACTTTGCCAATTTCACTGCCTGCAACAAGTAAATCTATATATTCATACATACATATATTATATATACATACATATATATATATATATATCACTTTTCTTTACATTGTTCTTTTACAATTTAGTTTTTTATAATTTTAAAATTAGATAATTTTTATATTTTAATAAAACTTTTAAGATAACCATCATGACTTAATAGTGGTAGAGGGTTTTAAAAATTGAAAAGATTATAAATTTAATTTATCGTGAATAATGACAAAAATAATTTCTTAATTTTCTTCACTTTAAGGATATGTTTGGACTTTGTTTACATAAATGGTCGAACGGTAGTTACGTAAACCCGTGTGCCCATTTATGTAAATCCACCATTTTTCATAACCTTCCATCTATCATAACCAAACTAATACTGCAAACACACCCCAAAAATTAAAAAGTCAAGTAATAGCTAACTCTTTCAAATCCTTCATTTATATACACTTTATACTCAAATTCTAAACCATTCAAACTTAAGTCTTAGTTAAGGGAGTGACAACAAAGGGCAAGGTTGGGCAAATATACCCTAAAGAAAATTTTAAGACTGATATTGTAGGGCTTTATCCCAAAGGGAGCCCTTCCAGAAATTCTCGAAGGCCTGGGTAACCTAGGCCTAAGAGGGGGTTTGGAAATAGTTTTCAACCAGCAGTTGACGCGCTTCGGTTAGTACCTCACTAGCTGCGTCATTGCCCCAAGCGCAAAGATGCTTAGACTCAAAGGCCATGCCTTTTTTTTATAACACTCATGCCCCTCTTCATCTTGAAATCTTTCGATGTGGGACTCCCTAGTTGTTATTCAAAGTTTATTTTTTCTTGTTTTTATTTTCTTTTCGTGAGAATCAATATTGGATTAGGCTTGGTTGTTTTATTTTTTTTTTTTAGAAAAGGCTTGGTTGTTTACGTTATTGAACAATTAATGTCATTGATTTATCATAATACAAATAATTCATATTTTTGACGAAAAATATAATACGACTAAATAATTCTTATTTTTGGTGAATTAAATACTTGAAAATAATTGCTCATTTATCATTGATGATGACATGAAATAAGTAATTAGTTGGACAAAAAAAATTGCACTTTTCCACATATATAGCTATTTTTCTGTGATGTCGTGAACTATTGTATATATAAAACTATTTTTATTGGGAAGATATGTCTTGAACGGTTTAATACTCTATGATTATTTAGTCAAGACTTTAATAAAAGTGCACTATATGTAATTCAATTTCTATTTTCGTTTATTGATTTTTATGTATTTGGCTCTTATCTAAAAATTCGAATTAAACTTTAGTCTCAATTCACATTTTATATTTTCACCGTCTTCTTAATAAAACATTTTTCTCTCTTTGTCTGTGGAGTAACTAACACACAGTTTGTGAACCACGTAAATTATGCATTCTTCTCTTTTATGTTTTTCTTATATTTTCGATTGATTGTTGTTTTCCGTTTTTCATAATATTTATATACTCAATTCCCGAGCAATTATAAATGACCTAAGCTATTTTTTAGGGTTTTTCGAGTCATAAACATTAAATTCTAAGTTTTAAAATAATAAATATTAAATTCTAATTTTTTTAAAATTATAGAGATTAAATTTTTTATTTAATGGAAATTAAATTCCTAACTTTCAAATTAAACGTTGGATTCTCATTTTTCATTTTTCTCTTGTCCCTTTTTTTATAACATGAAGGAAACTCATAGGAGCAAGATATTTCAAGCTCGACGGCAATGACGATCCCGCCGACGTCTTATCACCGATAGATGTCGATGGTCACGGCACACACACGTCATCAACAGCAACCGGCAATGCAGTAGCCGGAGCCGGCCTCTTTGACCTAGCCAAAGGAACAGCCCGAGGCGGTGTACCATCGGCTAGAGTAGCCATGTACAAAGTGTGCTGGGCTAGCACCGGGTGCGCTGATATGGATATTTTGGCTGCCTACGAGGCTGCCATACAAGATGGCGTCGATGTTATTTCGATATCGATTGGAGGTGGAAGCTTGGGCAATTACTCAGAGGACTCGATCTCCATCGGCGCATTCCATGCCATGAAGAAGGGCATTGTCACCGTGACCTCTGGTGGCAACAGCGGTCCGAGTGCTGGGACCGTTGTCAACCACGCACCGTGGATTGTGACCGTTGCCGCCAGTACTATTGATCGGAAATTTATCAGCCCATTGGAACTCGGCAATGGGAAAAATATCTCTGTAAGTTTACTTTATTGCATATGTTTTTTCATGAATATTTGATAAAATGATGTCTTTGTTTAAATTTAAGATTTAACAAATATTTTTATGAAAAGTTAACAAGTAGAACATAACATCTGAGAACCGAAATATGTTTGTAGATATATAAACCTTTGATGTGATTTTTAGAGCCTGAAGATATAGATTTTGGTTTAAAATACTTCAGTTCATGAATTATCAGTTTGTGTTTTGCCTTTTTAGATTATTATCAGTTTGTGTTAATTTTTCTTTTTGATATCTGTGATTGTTAAAATTTTATACTAAAAAGAAAAAAAGAAAAAGAAAAAAAAGAGGATTGTGACCACTTTAATAGCCAAATATTAATCCTTAAGCTCATGCCTCTATTTGGAATACTTTTTAAACTAATATTTTTCAAATAAAATGTTGTTTTAACTTTCACTTTTTCGTTAATGCTCTGAATTAGATTTTTTTAGATATACTAGAATTAATTAAAAATATGTTTTCATTTTGATACCTTATAAAATTTTAAATTATTCGCACAAAATTATTTTTTAGATGGATGAGAATACAAACAAAATAGATTGACATTCCATAGATAAGAAAAAAAGTATAGGTATATTAATGAGAACATCACTTTTTGTTAATATAAAGATTTTTAGGTGAAACTAAAAATAAAGTCATCATAGACATTAATTAACATGCAAAGAGAATACAAAGAGAATTGTAGAGAATAGAATACAAACAAAGTAGTCAAACATTAATTAGATAAGAGGAAAATCATTGATATTTATCAGCAAGAACAATCATCTCTATAGATATGAAACCTTTTGATTAATTAACTAAAAGAAACACAATGGAGTTTTTATCGAAAGGGGGAGATAATAATATTATACCAATGTAGAGAGATTTTTCGAGAGGATAGTTGATTCTCATTTCAATAATCTATACAAATATGCTTTTAATTTTCATTTAAAAACACTCATGATTAATTTCATGGTATAATCTAACAGGGAATAGGGATAAACACATTCAATCCAAAGCAAAAAATGTACCCTTTAGTGAGAGGAGGGGATGTGGCAAAGAGCTCAGACACCAAAGACAGTGCAAGTTATTGTGAAGAAGATTCCATTGATCCAAAGAAGGTCCATAATAAATTAGAGTGAGGATTCGAATCTATGATCTTTTAGTTATTAAATGTACTGACGCTGCTTTGGCAGGTCAAAGGCAGCCTTGTGTTCTGCAAATTGATGAGTTGGGGAGCTGATTCTGTGGTGAAATCACTTGGTGCTAATGGTGTTATCATTCAAACTGATCAGTTTCTTGACAATGCTGAGATCTTCATGGCTCCTGCCACCGAGGTCAGTAGCATTGTTGGTGCTACTATTAACTCTTACATCAAGTCCACCAGGTAATAATGTCTTTAATCATGATTTGGACTTAGTTTCAATTTGATTCAATCACTTAAAACACTTAGGCTAATCTAAAAGAAAGTTTAGTGTGTTTATCATAGATATTTTTGAAGGTTAAGTTAGTTGAGTAAAATCTAAAATACTTCGATCGGTTTATTAAAAGTGAAAACTGTCTCCACATGAAATTAAGATGGATCCGCCTTTCAAAATGTTTTGTTCTTACATACATATCTCTCGTGTGAAGATTCTCAAAGGAAGCCACCCAATAGAGAATTGTTCTAAGCTAAGCACGAGTATGAGAAAAGATAAACCTTATATGTACTAATAGTAACTATTAATTCTTGTACTTTTTTTTAATCATATATACTGTTATAGACAACGCTAATATCGATGATTCAGATTAGAATTCAAAATTCTGATATAACACTTAATAGCCCTTACAATTATTTCTTATTGATTTGGCCCATTACCTATTATCATGGATTGCTTTTACGGGTGAAGATTGTCCTTTCTATATGCATGTTTTGCTTTTATTCACATGTTTCTTAAAAATTTATGTAGGAAGGGTACTTAAATGACCTGTGACCACATCATTATATAAAATGCACCCTAGGATATGAGTCCTTTGTTAAGAAAGTCCTACAAAATTGATAACCTACTACTGTGGTACATATAAAAACAAGGTGCACCTTCATATATATATATATATATATATATATATATATTTTATGGTGGCTAAATTATGAAAACTTCAAAACTAATGTCCATGGCTTAGAATAATCCTATATGAGGTTACTTCCTTGAAAGTTTCATTGGAAGAATGTGACTAAAGAGAAAATGTGTAAAAATTGTTGGCATACAAATAAAGTTGTCCCACTTTAGTTAGCAAAAAAAATTAGATCACGAGTAAAAAAGTAATGACAACCATCTATATTTGTACAAGATTTTTTGAGTGTGAAACGACTATAAGTAATGCATGAAGATTATGTCCAAAGTAAATAATATCATTTTAATGGAAAAATTAATCTCGAATTGTTGTCCTTATCAATTAATATAAGAGCCATGCCCTTAATTTTTCCATGTGAGTAAAATTCCTTGGTATAGGACAAAGAAATTGGGAGTCTAGAAGAGACATAATCACATGACAAAATTTTGGTATAAAAAGCTTTATTAGATGATGAGTTAGTTGGATATATAGTCATGATGACAATTCGTTCTATTAGACTACTAGTACATTTTTAAGAGACAAATTGAGCTTAAACCATTTAAGAGGTAGCTCAGTCTTTTCAAGAGGAAAATTGAATCCTCGACATCTGAACACAGAAAACAAGGTTAAAGAAAGGCTCAATGGTACTTTGTTTGAGAGAAAGATTTTTGAAAATAAATAAAGTTATCGTGTACTGGTTAGTGACAGAAAGGTGATTGGTCTAAAATTAATATCCCAAAAGAAAGCCACGAGGATGGGGCCCTAATGGAGAACTTGCGGGGATTGAGTTTTTCACGGAGAAGTTTTCACAATTTATTTATTTATTTTAATATACTTTCAATAGTTTTGTTTTGATATTTTTAATATATTAGTTTTTTTCTATAATTTTAAATAAGTAAAGTATATGGAATGATTGAAAAAATTACATATAAAATGTTACTATTTGTTATTAAAAAAAGTTTTTTTTAGAAAGCTACATACAACATACTAATATCAATATATGTCACAAATTAATCAAAAGACATCCCTAATAATGAAAAAAAACCATGAATTAGTTTTGACACAATTTTGAGTACCTAAATAATTGAATAAGAAAATTATTCCTTTAAAAAGAAATATCAAGGCAAGGTCGGGGAAACGTGGAAGGGGATCATATTCCTCATTTCCATCTCCGTTTAGTTATTGATGAAAAACATTTCTCCGCTCACTCACTCATTCACCATGAAATTGGGAAATCCCTGCCCCATTTGGAGCAGTTTAAATGGACATCTCTACGCGAGTGTTAGACTCAAAATGAACAAATTCAAAATGAACAAATTTCTTATCAATTCGGTTGAGAATGGAATTAACACTAACCATAAATATGTGTCAAGGTTAAATTAGTAAACTCCATTAAGACTTTGAATGAAGAAAAAGGTAAAAGGAAATTGAGTACATTTCACAAGTTATGTACAATAATGGTGGAATTTTTTCAAAATTAGATATTGATTTTGGGCATTGGGTTTGATTTGAATACAGAACACCAATGGCCGTGATATACAGAACAAGACAACTCAAAGCAACAGCTCCAATGGCGGCTTCCTTTTCATCCAGAGGTCCAAATCCAGGCTCGAACCGTATTCTAAAGGTAAACAAAATGTGTGGTTTGAATCGCTCAATATTTTTTGTTATTGTTAAGTAGTGTTATGAAACGGAAATCAACAATCAATAACGAAAACAAGTAAAATGTAAAAGAAGAAGAGAAGCAGAAATCACACAAGGATTTACGTGGTTCACCAACGTTGTGTTGGCTAGTCCACGGGCAGAGAGGGAGAAAGAGTTTTATTCAGAGAGGCGAATTACAGAGGTAAAATGTCATAAAAACGGCTAGCAGCGAGACCCCCGACTACTAATCGTGGGGCATTAGTGCGTTCAAGGCATAATGCAACAAGTAGATATGTGAATTTTAAAACGAAGCGATATAAGAGCCGATTATTAACTTTGAAGTTATGTTCCTTTTAAGGTCTCAAGTTCGAGACTGATCCGTGACAATACTCCTCTGGTGCTTAGCCTAGAGATTGATGTCATTGCTCTTGTTTCATAAAAAAAAAGATAAGAGCCTGTTAAACACATTAATAGGGCTTTGAGCCTTCACTTTTGTGTTCATTATGTCATTTTAATATTACCAAAGTCATGGAACTATAATACTTGTAGACACAATATTAGAAGCATCATAAATCTATTAAACATAAATTGAAAGTTCAAAGATTTAATATTATTTAAACTTCACAAACATATTTTATACAAGATTGAGAATCCGAAAATTGATTAGATATTTATAAAGGCAAGTTCCAAGCTATTAGACACAAAACTTCGAGAATTTGAAGACATTAGACACTTTTTTGTAAATTGAGAGGCAATATATGGTATGTTTGTTTGCAGCCGGACATAGCAGCGCCAGGAGTGGACATATTGGCGGCATACACACCATTGAAGTCACTGACGGGGCTGAAGGGGGATACTCAATTCTCAAAGTTCACGCTCATGTCTGGCACTTCCATGGCCTGCCCTCACGTCGCTGCGGCCGCGGCGTACGTCAAGTCTTTCCATCCCCGCTGGTCTCCGGCCGCCATTCGATCCGCCTTGATCACCACCGGTATGCCTCTTTTCCTTGTACATAAATTAAAACTTACTTCTCTAGCTCTTCCATCTTCATTATTTTCTTGCTGTTCCGACTTTCTAGAATCCGGTTATTCAAATGTAAATGTTAGTATGAGATGTTAGATTTTAAAGAAAATTATCTTTTTAATCCTTACTTTTTTAGCTCCAATTTTGAAAATCAATCATTTTTGTTGTACTGTTTAAAATAATGTGGCAAACAAAGTTGTTAATTACATGGCGTAATTAATATTATACTAAAATCACGATTGAACTAATTTTAAATTTTAAAGAAATCAAGTATAAATAAAGTTAAAAGACATGCAAAAACTAAAATGGAAGATTAATGTCTGAAGTAAAAGTGTTTAATTTTGAAAAAAAAGTTACAACCAAAATCTAAGGACTATAAATGTATTTTTTTCCTAGATTTTATTCCATTCTTATTTTTTTAACTTTTGAAAAGAGTTATTTTATTCCATAAATTTTTTTGGTGCATTTGGATAGAGGATTTGTTTAGTGATTGACTAAATCGTGCATTTCAATAAAATAACTCAAATAGTCAGAACTTCTCTATCTAAACGAGAATTTCTTGTTACAACTATTGATAACTTTGACTAGAGATTTTTGCCAGAACATGATTTTTGACACAACCACTCATCCCTCTGTTTAAACAAGATTTTAACTTCACTAAGTCGTGTTATAATGATATTTAAAAATCCCTCATGGCTAAATGACCGAAGTGTGTTGTTCTTTACTATTGTTTTTGTTGCTTACTTTCCATGTGATATTTGTTGTAGAGTTTAGATTTAAATGTGTGTAATAACAATGATATAGTCTTCACTAACACTAAAATGTTACCATGCGTGTTATGAAGCGAGACCGATTAGTCGACGATTGAACCCCGATGGCGAATTCGCGTATGGTGCGGGCAATTTAAATCCATCGAGGGCAAAAAACCCCGGCCTAATCTACGACCTCAACGAAATGTCCTTTGTTCAATTCCTCTGCCATGAAGGTTACACTGGATCTTCAATCGCAGTCCTTACTGGAACCAAACCTATAAACTGCTCAACTCTAATCCCGGGCCAAGGCCATGACTCTCTCAATTACCCAACCATGCAACTCACTCTCAAAAGCCCCAAACGATCAATGACAGTCGTGTTTCGACGACAAGTCACCAATGTCGGCCACCCCGTCTCAGTGTACAATGCCACCGTCCGAGCTCCCCGCGGGGTGGAGATCACGGTGATGCCGAGGACTCTGTCGTTTTCGCGCGTACTACAAAAGCGTAGCTTTCAGGTTGCGGTGAAGGCGGGTCCTTTGCCCTCGTCGAAAATGGTGTCCGGTTCGCTTGCTTGGGTTGGTGCTGGACATGTTGTGAGAAGTCCTATTGTTGTTCATAGACCATAATGAGGATAATGGGATTAGTGAAGGACTTATTGATATGTGCTTTTGTAGATGTATTTATTGTTATTAAGAAGTTTATCCTAATGTGTTGGACTTAATTGTGTGTGATGTGATGATATGTTTGATGGAAGAAAACATTAACATGAGCTAAACATAATTAAATTGATAATTACTATTTTGTTTAGTTCAACAATATTTGTAAGAAATTTGAACATGCATTTGATCTCTTCATTACTTAAATCGTACATGATACTTATTATACTTTTGTTTTTGTCAATTTGTTTTTTGATTTTTTAAAGTTGTGTTTATTTTTACATTATTATTGAATATTTATCGTCAAACATTTGACTATAACACTTTTATCACATCATTAGAATTGATAGCGTTTTAATTTTTTTTTCTTCTAAACAATAAATTTATAATTAAAAAAAAACTATCCATTTATTGAATCAAACTTCTTTTTATTTTAACCTATCGTTATAAAAAATTACGAAAAATATTAATCACAACAATAGTTTAATTGTATTCGTGTGTATATACAATCGTGGATTCGAATCCTTTTCACATTTAATTGTATAGTTCACTGGATGATAAATAAATATAGACTAATAAAAATAAAATTTCCAAAACTAAATATGGCATCTACAAGGTATAAATAGACAACTCTAATAAAACAACCCATGGCACTAATATAGGAAAAAAACAATGGCTATATTTAATGACCACACAAACAAAGCCAGTAGGTGGTGACTCATACAATGGTAATGACCACAATTTGATGGTTTTATTTTTGTTACAAAATATGTGAGATCAAAATTTTAACCAAGCTAAGCCTTAGTTTACCTTTAAAGGAGATTGTTTGAGTTGTCTTTCATAAAATATTTCCTAAAATTAAGTCAACTTCTAGTATTTTTTGCCCTTGTTTTCATCCAAAGGCATGCCATTAGATTTGCAAATTTCTTGTCTGTCTTTTCTAAAAACTCCAACTTCTTAGTTTCATTTCCATATATAGATAGATGTGAAAACAAATTCCAAGTTTCAAACTCAACAAACCACAATATAAATTAGAGAGCTGCAGCTTTTCGATATTCAAGTCGAAAATTATTCGACCTAGTTCGTCATGTCGATACCGAAATCTTCTTGTCTTATCGTCTTTGTTCTTTTCTTCATCGTAGCATGCTTTGCTGCTGTAGAAATCAATGAGGTATAGGTTTTTGAATTTATAACTTTTATGTGCCATAATTTTAGTGATTTTGCAATCAATTCTTACATTGTGTGTGTGTTTTTTTTGCAGAAACATTTCATTGTTTTCTTGGAGAACAACCCTGTTTTAAATGAGGTTGATGCAGCAGAAACACATCTCAATGTTCTTATGTCAGTGAAGGAAAGGTGAACTATATTATATGTTTTGTATATTAATTTTTTTTAGAACTCAGAAATATAAATTGTAAATGGTTCAATTCTTACATAGTTGGAATAGCTAAATTTAAATATATCGTCATTCTTATTTTTTTTTTCACCTACATGTCAATGATTCTATTTAAATGTGAACTATTGAAGCTAACTTGATTTTGATAAAAAAATCTAGTACTATTATTCTAATTTTGTTATGTAGACGTTATATAGTATTAATATTAATTATTTTTATTCAACAATTCAACAACATTTTAAATGATGAGATTTGAATTCATATATTGAAGTTATATTCTTAATGACTTACTATATTGTTGTTATTGTTATAATAATTTTTTTTTTTTTAGATTACAACAATTGGGGATGGGAGAGACTCATACCTAAGACCTCAAGGTCATAAAGTGTACATCGATGCCGCTTGAGCTACTGCTCTATTAGTCATTGTTATAATAAATAATATATAGAAGCAATACTGAAAAATTTTCTTACTCATTCACATAATACAAATTTTATGTTAGTTGAATTATGTTCATTTTAATAGAAAAATATATTTCTTGATTGAATCTTATTCTTTATAAATTTGGCAATTAAACTTAAGCACTTTGAATTATGTTCCAATTAAAGTGTATATTATAATGAAAAGCCCTTACTAAACACTTTTATTTATTTACAGCCATGTTGAAGCAAAAGAGTCAATGGTCTATAGTTACTCACAAAACTTCAATGCTTTTGCTGCAAAGCTTAGTGAAGAGGAAGCCAAAACATTGTCAAGTAATTGCATATCCCTCCTTTGTTTTTAATTAATTTATCTTTTACCCTAACTTAGAAAAAATACATTTTTCTTTTTGTAGCCCTTGTTTTTAAAATTGTTTTTTTCCCCATTTTTAGTGTTTCTTTAAGATATTAATTTGCCTTGAATGTAGAGAGGGAAGATGTGCATTATGTGATCCAAAACAAGTATAGAGAGCTTCTAACAACAAGATCATGGGACTTCCTTGGATTTCCTTCCAATGCAACAAGAAATACCAAACAAGAGAGTGATATTATTGTTGGTTTATTTGACACAGGTAATCTTTTTTTCTTTCTATATTTATAAATTAACTTTTTAGGTTGTCTATTTTAATTATAGGAAATATTTAATCCATTGTAAAATTTTAGACCATTTTTTTCTTCATATTCTAATTTTGTCCTTTATCTTGATTGAAAACTAACCGAGCCACTAATTGAAAAAGATATCGACTGAAAGATACGACACCCATTGAAGAGTGTTTGTGACATTGAATAAAAATTGTGTACTGATTGAAAACTATCTATAACACTGATTGAAGTCATCCGACGCACGAACTTTTTCGTTTTTTACTAAGCTGACCTTAATTTTTCTCTATGCATTAATTTTTTCTAAAGTTAATATTTTTATATATTTTTTTTATTATACATGAAAAATCTCCATATTTAGGTAAATATTTTACATGTTAGGATCTCACAATTGTCTCACATTAAAAAAGTGAGAAGTCTTACCAACATTTATAAGAGGTGAGTTATTCCTCTCATTGACAATTGGTTTTGAGATAGAACCCCATATTATCTAATATGGTATTAGAGCCCATAAAAATTGGGGGCATATTAAGATCTTTGCCAATTAATTATGAGGTAGAACCCCATATTATCTAATAGTAAAGAGTGTTTTGCCTAACAAAAAAGAAATGGTGTTTTAAACTTTTTTTTACTAATCCAAAAATAGTTTGAGATATTTTAAAGATAAATAAAAAGTAATGGAGGAATTTTTCAAAAAAGTTTTTTTTTTGAAATAGTCAAAAGAGCTTTTATGAGAAGTAATTCACTAAAGTTTTGATATATAACATATAAATTATTTTTATATGATTAATTTGGTATATTGTTAATTAATTACAGGGATTGCTCCAACAGCTGATAGTTTTAAAGATGATGGGTTTGGTCCACCACCACAAAAATGGAAAGGCAGCTGTCTCCACTTTGCAAATTTCACTGGCTGCAATAAGTAAGGATCCCATTGGGCAGTTTTTTAAGGGAAAATTATTTGTTCATGAGAAATTTACTAGAAATGTTTTTCATATTGTCTCATTTTAATTACAACTTTAAAAGTGTTTTTCATGAGTCAACACACAATCTGGTTTTGAATAGCCTTAATTTAATTTAATTCTATTTCTATGTGTTATGAAAATGGTAATAAACAATTGATAAACGAAGACATGAAAACACATAACAATAAACGTGAAAGACGAAGAAAAAACAACACAGAAGTATACGTGGTTTACTAACATAGTATTAGCTAGTCTACGGGCAGAGGAGGAGAGCAATATTACTGACAGAGACGAAAATTTACAAAGTTTACAGAATTAATGTCATTAATACGACTAGAGTTTAATTTGAGTTTATATAGGCATTCTCATTAAACCCTATTACAGAATGCGTAAGCATTAAACAGAATGCAGATGCGTGGACGTGCTGCGGAAATAGAATGCTCTACGGAGTGCGGTTAGCGGATGTGTAATGTGGGCTGCAACGCGGAATGCGGAATGCGCTTGCGCACATAAACCCCCTACTGCTAATCACAAGACATTAATACATTCAAGGCATAACACAAGATTATGTTTAGCCACAAAAGAGGAAATATGTTCATTTGTTATCTACTATCATTATCCTCTTTCTCTAATTGAAGATTCAATAATGATTTGCTAAACAATTGAGTAATTAGCACTTCTGTTATTTACAAAGATGAGATGAATCTATACAAAATAAACGGAATCTATAAACTTAACTAATAATTTAAAATAAAAAATATAAATCTATTGAATTTAAAGACCGGTTTCATAACCATTCCGTTTTTGTTTTTTTATTTTTATTTTTATTTTTTTGAAAACAGGTTTGTTTGATAACCAATTTTAATTTTTGTTTTTAAAATTTTTAAAACGTTTTTAAAATATTAAATAAATTATAAAAAGTAAAAAAAGTAGCTTTTAAAAATAGATTGTTGTTTTTGTTTTAAAAAAAAGTGTGAAAAAATCAAGAATAAATAATAATAAAAAAAAAAAATCAAAATAAAATGTGATTTTTGAAAACAAAAAAGTAATTATCAATCATGTTTTTTGGTTTTTAATTTTTTAAAACATAAAACTAAAAGCAATTATCAAATACATATCATTTTATTTTTTAAACAAAAAATCAAAAACTAAAAAATGAAAAATTAGAAACAAAAAATAAAAAATAGAATCATTATCATAAGGCCTAAACTATTGACTCTATCTAATGTCATCTACATTTCTATTTTATTCATTTGTTCCTCTTTGTTGATGTTCAAATGGCGAAGAAAACTCATCGGAGCAAGATACTTTAAGCTGGACGACATCCCTGATCCCCTCGACATTATTTCGCCGATAGACGTCAATGGTCACGGGACGCATACGTCCTCCACAGCAGCAGGAAATGAAATTTCCGGAGCCAACCTCGGCGGTCTGGCTACTGGAACTGCCCGTGGGGGCGTGCCATCAGCAAGAGTTGCCATGTACAAGGTCTGCTGGGTCAGCACTGGCTGCAGCGATATGGATATTCTCGCCGCCTTCGACGCTGCCATACAGGACGGCGTCGATGTCATTTCGGTATCCATTGCTGGCAATGGCTTCGTCAATTACTCTGAGGACCCAATCTCCATCGGGGCGTTTCGTGCCATGAAGAGTGGCATTATCACTGTGACCGCTGCAGGCAATGCCGGTCCGAGTGCCGGGAGCGTTATCAACCACGCGCCATGGATCGTGACGGTTGCTGCCAGTTCGATTGATCGGAATTTTATCAGCCCATTGGAGTTGGGCAATGGGAACAACATCTCTGTAAGTTTATTGCTTAGCTTTTAGCTCCATAGTTAATTCTAAAATGATTGGTTATAGCTTAATTTTCACTTAGGTAAATACTTTTTACATTTTAGCTTAATATTCATTTGTAAAACAATTAAAATTTTTATTTTAACTTCATGTGTTAAATGGTTGTAGGTTAATTTTCATTTACCGAAATAAATTTAAATTCTACTCTACATTTTTTTAATGAAAAATTTCAGAGCATCAAACTCAAAATCAGTTTATAATTTCAAAAACAAGATTTAAATTTAAATCTAAAATAATTAAAAAAAATTAAGAATAATGGCAAGTAGTACTTTAATTGAACTATCAACTTTGTTTTTTTGTTTTATGAGTCCAAAATGCACTTTTGAGTTTTTTTAGGAGCATTATTGCATGTTTGTTTTGTATTTCAAAGAAGTATCTTAATTGTTTTTTTTTAATTTTTTTTAAAAGTACTACTTTTTATTTATGTAAGAAGCTGCTAACTAGAACCTAGTCATCAAAAAAATAATCGAAATTAAATTAAAGTTCTACAAGTTAATTCCTTGACACTCAAATATTATAAAAGTTGGCAAGGTGTTTCGCAAAAATAGTTGATGTACGCATAACCTATTCTAAAACTTTTACAAGGATGTTCGCGAATATTTAAATAATTATATTTATTTCATGTTGACGAGCCCACATTGATAAGGTGAGATATCTTCTAGTGTTTATCAGGTATGTAAAGTACTATTTCTCTCATTACCAGTTGATTTTAAGATGGATGTTCACAATATCTAATAAATTTACGAAATAAATTTACAATTTAACTCAACAAAAACAAACACTACTTACTACACATACAGTTACTAGTACAAAATAGATTTATTTGTTTGAATTTCCATTTGGTATGAATGAATTAATTATATATACATTAATTGGATAGGGAGTAGGAATAAACTTATTGAATCTACAACAAAAAATGTACCCTTTGGTGAGTGGAGGCGATGCAGCAAGGAACCAAGAGAGTGTGGACGGTGCAAGTTTCTGCGATGAGGGCTCAATTGATCCAACCAAAGTCAAAGACAAAATTGTGATGTGTAAAGTTATGGCTAAGGGAGCTGATTCTATTGTTAAATCACTTGGTGCTAGTGGTGCCATTCTTCAAAGTGATCAGTTTCTTGATGTTACCAATATCTACATGGCTCCTGCTTCCATGGTTAGTAGCTTCGTCGGTGCTTCAATCGATAACTACATCAAATCCACAAGGTAATATGGATGTATTGACTCGAATACGAGATATTCTCGGTTAAGAAAAATGACCTGAATCTCTACATTGGTATGATATTATCTATGTTATGAAAACGATAATTAACAAACGTAAAACGAAGAATAAACGTGAGAGAAGAAGACAAACACACAAAAAATTTACGTAGTTCACTAACGTAGTGTTAGCTAGTCCATGGGCAGAGAGGGAGAACAATTTTATTAAGGAGAGGCGAATTACAGAGTTAAAGAATGAACGTCATAATACGGCTAGGGTTTAATTTGAGTTTATATATGCACTCTCATTAAAACCTATTACAGAATGCGTAAGTATTAAAAACATAATGCTGACGCGGAATGCATTGTAGCAATGCGCGACAATGCGAGATGCGTTTGTGTGTGGGATGCGCTAAGCAAATACAGATGCATTCATGCATGTGAAATGTGCAATGTGTTTTCGCAACGGGGGCACGCGTTGCCCCTGCACCCTCACTCGCTAACCAGACAACGAGACCTCCACTTGCTAACTGGGCAGCAAGACCTCCAACTACTCATCGCAGGGCATTGATGCGTTCAAAACATATCTCAACAGTCTACTTTGGACATATACCCTCATGGCGTTACTTTTGGTTTCATCCAAAATGTCTTATACCAATGAGAGATAGTTGTCATCACTTATATACCCATTATAAACTTAATTGATTTAGTCTACTTTTTTTTGCATCCCCAACAAAAAGTGAAAGTGGGATAACCAAAGAATGGTGAGCTTATAAAGGTATTATATTTGAAAAGGTATGTTGAAGACACCTCATCTACAATTATAAGATTTTAAAAGAGTGTATGTGCTACTCTTTTTATTGCCATTTAATTTGAAATGTAACTTCATGAACGAAATGAAAGAAGGAAGATAAGACTTAACAATCACCAATGAAGCTTTAATTTTAGTCTTCTGGTTAAAATGTTAAGGATGGCAAACTTACTTAATGTTCACATATTGTAATGATATTATCCACTTTAAGAATACACCATCATTACTTTACTTTTTATTTGATTTCACCTAAGAAACCTCATATCAATGAATATAGTTGTCATCACTCATATTTCGAAAGAACTGGTTTCTCATTGTAATAAAAAAATGATATCATTTTGACTTCTTGTTTAATGTTTTTCCTTTCTTCTATGTTTCCAAAAAAAAAAAAAAAAAGACTGTAAAAAATGAGTATATTACACATAGGCTAACATGGTTTGATTTTGAATATAGAACACCAACGGCAATGATATACAAATCAAGACAACTCGAAGCCGCAGCTCCAATCGTGGCTTCCTTCTCTTCTAGAGGCCCAAATTCAGGCTCCAAACGTATTTTAAAGGTATATTATATAAAAACACCATATTAGTTTATAAAATTTTACTATCATGTCTAAAAAGTGGTATTTTAAATCTTCTGAACCATTTTATTTTATTTTAAAATTACCTATAAAATACTAATTTTATTATTATTTTACTTTTCTTTTTGTAATCTACTTTTATTATCTATACTTCTTTGAGTCAAGCAAAATTTTGATTTTTTTTTTGAAGATTTGTTTTTGCTTCGTTTTAAATTTTTTTTTTATTTTGGCTAAGAATAAAAATATTTTGTTAAAAAAATATGCAATAAATTTGTAGAGAAATTGATTTCAAAAACTAAAAACTAAATGGTAATCAAATAATGAGACTTACATTTTTAAATCTTTTTTGTCTAACAATTATCTAGTGAGAACTCAAAGAAGAAAGTAGTACAACCTATAGAGATTAGATCTCAACTTAACTAATCAAAACCTTTTAATTTTATGTTTTTGTTTTTGAAATTATAGTAATTAGAAGTTAGGAGATTCGAATCCTAAACCTCTTAGTCATTAAGTGTATATTAATGTCACAGAGTAACTGTTTTTGTGTTGACCTATTTAATAGAGTTAAAAAAGCTAAATAGCTTTCGTACTTATATTTTTAAACAATTTTTGTTTTAGAATTAGATATTTCATTGAAGGTAAGATGTGGTTACATAAAACTATTTTTTTGTCGTATATAAAATCACTTTAAAACATGTTTTTAATCATTTAAAATCATTTCAATTTTTAATTTTACAATTTTAGATGCAATTTTCATATTATAATATTCAATTTAGAAGAATTATTAACATGTTTCAAATCAACCACCACACTTAGTCTAGTAGTTAAAATGATATAATGATATAAATTTAATTTATGATGACCTAAGATGCAAGCTAATACAAACACTCATATATAAAACAAAATAATAATGAAAAAAAAAACATGTTCATTGTCCATTGCTTCCCAATTATTGAATGGCAAACTTTAGAGGTTATTGTAAAATATGGTATGTTTGGCAGCCGGACATAGCAGCGCCGGGAGTGAACATATTGGCAGCATACACACCATTGAAGTCACTGACGGGGCTAAAGGGTGATACCCAATTCTCTAAATTCACGCTCATGTCTGGCACTTCCATGGCCTGCCCTCATGCCGCCGCGGCCGCCGCCTACGTCAAATCTTTCCACCCTCTTTGGTCGCCCGCCGCCATTCGATCCGCCTTGATCACCACCGGTATGTCTTTCTCATTTTACAATATCGTTTCCGAAAGTTTATAGAATGATTATTTTAGTTTGTGATAAAGATCGAGATCAATCATTACTTGTGTGAAATGGTTAGGACATAATGATAAATATTAGGGATAACAAACATCCACACATTGTCTCTAAGAGGCAGTCCAATGGTTGAGGCAAAGGACTTCAAGACATGCTTCTTTGAGAGATCCTTCGTTCTAGATCGTTGGAAAGTGCTTAAACTAGAATATCTTTCGAAGTATTCCGGTGATACAACCTAGGGACATGGACTAGTGGTGCCCCAGATATAGGAGAGCGAAACAAGAATTTCCCAATTTTCAAAAAAAAAAAAAAAAAAAAAATCCATATATCACCATATTAATAATTGTCCACTTTATTGTATAAACCTTCTTAACTTTATTTTTAATCCTTTCTTCAACGACAAAAGAAAACTGGGACTTATAATTATTAGCATTAAAGTTAGAAAAAAATAATATTATATTAAAGGAATGAATACTATATGAGAGAATGATTAGGTGGCTCACATGAGTAGTACATAATCAATTTTCATTCCCCTTCACCCTTTATCTTGTATGTCCAACAACATTTAAACAACACAACTAACCTAAACTAAAAGTTAACGCCCCGTTTGATAACTATTTTGTTTTTCGTTTTTTGTTTATGAAATTTAAGCCTACAACAACTACCTTACTATACTTTTTTCCTTATTTGGATATCCACATCTTACCTATGTTTTGATAAACAAAACCAACATTTGTAAACAAAAAAAAGTAGCTTCCAAAAACTTGTTTATGTTTTTAAATTTTGGTTGGTATTCTCCTACTTTCTTAAGGAAAGATGGATACATTGTGGGAAAGATGGAGCACTTGGTAGGAAATTTGAATAGAAATAGGCTTAAATTTCATAAACAAAAAACAAAATGGTTATCAAACGGGGCCACAACATAATTTAAACTCTCTAAATCTGTTATGCAAGCTACCACAATTATCTGATCTATGATATAATGAGGTGCAAGAATCAAACTATATGATGTTAACACTAATGTTTATATATTGATATTATGAAGCGACTCCAAGTAGTCGACGACTAAACCCCGATGCAGAATTTGCATATGGTGCGGGCAACTTAAATCCAGCTAGAGCCAAGAACCCCGGTCTAGTCTACGATGCAAATGAGATGTCGTACATCCAATTCCTTTGCAGCGAAGGCTACAACGGGTCAGCTATTTCCATCCTTACAGGAACCAAATCCATAGACTGCTCCACTCTAGTCCCGGGCCAAAGCCACGACTCTCTCAATTACCCAACCTTTCAACTCAGTCTCAATAACAGCCAACTGCCAACGACTGTTGTGTTCGGGCGCGAAGTCACCAATGTTGGTGACCCCGTCGTAGTTTACAACGCCACCATCACGGCTCCCCCTGGGGTTGAGATCACAGTGGAACCAAGGAGTATGTCGTTCTCCCGATTGCTGGAGAAGCAGAGCTTTAAGGTTGTTGTGAAGGCCAGTCCTTTGTCGGCCGGGAAAATGGTGTCGGGTTCGCTTGCTTGGTTTGATGGTCGACATGTCGTGAAAAGTCCGATTGTTGTTTATAGTCCATGAAGATTGAGGACTTCGCAAGGGATTTATTGTATTTGCTATTGTAGACGTATTCTTGTTTTTCTAATTTATGAACCAATGCAATGTGTTGCAATTATTTATGTGTGAACTATATTGTGTGATTATTATTATTATTTTTCCTAAGAAGAAAGCAGGAAAACAGAATAAAATTTTGGTCAAAATACATCTTATTCTTATATTTTGGTCCTTTGCAAATAACTAGTGTTTGATTCAGAACTAGGGTTTTTTTTTTAAAGAAACTAAAAATCCTTCATTGATATAATTATGATTTAGACTTGAGTGTTATTGGTACTTAGGTATACTACTTTTTTTTTTAATAAGAAACTGATATATATATATATATATATATATATATATATATATATAGAAGATTCCACCATAGCAAAATAATTATAAGAAAGCATGCCAATTTCTAGCAATGTCATCAATAGAATAATTGACAAAAAGTTTAAATCTAGAACACCAAGAAGGAGCCTAATATTTTCCCATGTTTGCCTAGGAGCTTTGTAAATATGGTTGTTGTTAAAGATTCTTGCATTCCTTTCTTGCTATAACTACCAGAGAACGGCCGCTCTACTATTTGTGAAAAATTCCAACTTCTGAGAACCAGGTTGCAAACAAAAATAACCATATGCATGCTAAAAACTTTATTAGGTTTGCATGCTAAAAACTTTTGAACACTTAACAAAACTTTTGAACACTTAACAAAAAATAGATGTGTTGATATTACTTGATGATGTAAAGGAAAGGAAATAAATTAGATTGAAGTATGGTAATAGAAAATTTAAGTTAGGGTACAAATGAACTAAAAATTAAACACAACTAGCCACAAACATGTGTGTAATTATTATTTATTAAAAAAAAAGAAAAAAAACCAAAATCAAGGAGAATTTGAATTAAGTTACCATTTTGCACTCAAGCACGAAATCTGAATTTCGTGCCTTACCACACACATCAGTCGTTAACTCAACTTCTATATGAACTTGGGTGTCCTTCAAAATCATGACCAATTAAGTGTTCCACACACGAACTAAACATATAGACATTGACGTACATTTCGTGTGATCATATTCTCAAAGGCATCTTCGAAGTAAGGTATATGTTTCTACCGAAGATCAGCTAGCGAATAGTTTTACTAAAGTCCTAACAGTACATTGATTCTATGTTACGTACCATGCTGGGGGTCGTTGCATTACCCGCTTGCTTGAGGGGGGATATTGAGGATAAATCATATATGGTCCAATACCATGACTTTTCGCCCATAATCATATATGTAGTGTGCTTTGTAACATTGAAAGCATTATTTTTTGGGACAACTAGGGAATGACTAGAATTTTGAAATTAATTAGGGACGAGACTAAAGATTTTTAGACTTTAAATTTATGTCTTTTTTTATTTCCAAATTTTAATTAATTTTTAATATGAAAAGTAGTTTACAATTGTACTCCTCTTATATTTCATAGAGTTTCTTTTTAATCAGTTTTAAATAAATTATTTGTGATTACCTTTTTTAATCTAGAAAAATCTAAAACAACCTAACTAATTCTAAAAATGTTAGTCAAATATAATTAAATAAATAATTATAAGTACCATGAAATCATGGATTTTGACAATTTTAAAAATTTATACCTAATTTAGAAATTTTGTTCCTAACGTTCACAAATATAGCTATACATCCCCTTCCCATAAGTCGTACATATTCTCGTCAGTTGGTGTGATTATGGTAAGTTTGGTTAAATATAAATTAAAAAATGGTTGAGAATAGTACTTGAGGTTGAGTTTTATGAGCGGCTTAAATATCCGTTTTTGAAGAAAATAAAAAATTCATTTTGATTCTTTCTTCTTCTTGAATAACTTTCGCGAAAACCCTCCACCAATGTATTTACGATTGATGATAGCCTTGCGTTGAAAAATTCGGTCGCAAGAGAACTGCATGCATTTTGTTGGGCTCCGATTCTCGAGACTTTGAAAGAGACCGACATTGGAGTAACGTTTCTGAAGATATAAACATTTCTGGTGTAAACCTGTAAATCCATTTTGGGGCTCTGACATTTTTTCAAGTGTAAGTTTCCAATTTCTCAAATGACTCTGGTTTTTAAAGATATTAACTCTAAAATCGAATTCCTACTTTATTGGGATTTTTTTTAATTTTGTTTTTTTTTGCATACGTTAGACATGGTTGGAACATATTTTATATTTTCCTCTATATTATTAATTTTATTTTGCATAAGTTAATTAGACATTGATTACACATATATTCTGCACATATTCGATGTTAGTTACTATTGACGTCTATTATGTATAGAGTTATTGACGCATATGTTAGTTACGTTAGTGTTGTCACTTGCATATATTATGTGAGTAACATTGTTTCTTTGTTTTTTTATTTTTATTTTTTATTTTGCATTAATAAGACATTGTTGGCACATATTTTGTATATATCATGTTATAATAAGAGTGCATATGTTGATTACTATTGCCTATTTATATATTTTGTGAATAAAGTTGTTTTTTTTTTAGTTTATGCATACTTTAGACATTGTTGACATAAGTTTCTCTTTAAAGGTAAGATCAACATTGAGTTCAAGTGGCTTAAAATTAAACACAAGCGATGGATCCGAAATTATGCACCGCATATGTAAACCCTACAACATATTAGTTTGCGCTATGTTTGTACATCCATTGTACATCGTGATTTAAGTACATGCGACAGATCAATCACGTAACGCGCGAATCATAGAAACTTTGCCTAGTCATCCTTTGTGACTACATAGTTTATGTAACTTTACCTAGTGCATTTTGTTTGGGTGTTTACATCATTGGTTTTGGCATAGTGGATTGTCTACATATGTATATGTAAGACTAGGACCTCATTAATGCTTTGTGTTTATTCGTTCTTGTTGTGTTATAGATGTTAATCTCACTTGGAATGTGTATATATACGTATGAATTGGTTCATTATAATACATTGTTCGCTTGCCCCCTTGAATATGTCCATGTATCTCTTATCACCCCTGACAGTGCTTATGTTTTCCAAAAGTATGTACTGCATATGTAGTCCCTTCAATTTATCAGCATGCGCTATGTTTGTAAATCCACCGTACATCGTGATCAACAATTTTGATTCTTGGTTTTCATTTATTTATTTACTTTTAGTCAATCTCCTAAATCTGGGTGTGTTTGGGCCCCCGTTTATGTAAACGACCGCATTTGTTATAATAACCCAACCGATGTTTGCCCCGCCGTTGATTATAAACGGTGGTTACCTAAACCTGCGTGCCCGTTTATCTACACCTTACATATATTACTTTTTGTTACATAACCAGCCCCTCAAACACTGTTTATCATAATCTCTCTTACAATAATTTGCCCCTCAAACACCATTTATAATAACCCACAGTTTATCATAACCTTCCGTCTATAATAACCAAATCGGTGCTCCAAAAGCACCTTTAGGGATTTGTTGACTATTATTAATATTTTAAATTTGAAATATTATCAAATTAGTTATCCTTAAATTTAGGAAAAAATTGGTTAGGTATAGATTTAGGAAAATTTTGATTTTTTTTCGTGAAACAGGTAAATGGGAAAATAAGTTCAAGGGTATTTTGGGATGAAAACATTCATCTCTCATCCGTGATCTTTTTTAGTCATGAATTTACCGTTCAATACAAAAAAAGCCATGAACTCTATTTTTTCACTAAATTAAATCCATTTCCTACCCTTTCCCTTATTTTCTTTTAGGATTTCATTCAAAGCATTATTTAATTATTTCGCAAATGGGATATTTCGTGAATGAGTAGAGGTTTCCAATACTGTTATATTGTATTGTTAATCATTTAATTAATTATATTAAAAAAGTTGAGGGCATATTGATTTTAACACTACGCTCGTAAGTTTGATCTTAAAAATTAATATTTAATTTTTATTTATTTGAAAAAGTGGTTTTTCGGGTTTGTGTGGATCCCTTCCCCAATTTATGTTTTAAGAAATGCATTATTTAATTATATCGTTAAACTTTGAACATCAGATATTGGCTACTGTATTCATGTTTGAATTTAGGTTTGAAATTGTATGTGGTGTGGGTGAGAGTTTCTAGTAGGTCGGTGTTAGAAATAATGTGTTTTGTGTGATTTTCATCACATTTTTCAATTCGTCATGTACGATGTTCTCTCTATTCCTTTTCAACAAAATGTGTGGTAGTCTATACATTTACTTTATTGATTCAGCGTTCATTACGGAACAAAGAACCAAGAAAAGTAGGGAACAATCATTTCATAAAAAAAGTAAAAAATAAAGAAAAGTAGTGAACAATGCTTTATTTATGTACTCCTTCTGCTAAAAGAACTGTAACACCCGTTATTATTGAAATATTTTCCCATATAAGGTTTATGAGCACAAAGTTTATGGCCCTACATTTTGACAGAAAATGGTCGTATCAAACAAAATATCTAAAAATTGGAGGGTTTGTATAAAATAAATACACTGTGAAAAGTTAAAAGAAGTACCGAGGAAATAGTAATAAATGTCTATTTCCCATTTAATTATTAAGTCCATGTCTACTCATTTTTTGTGTTTAAATAGGTGTCTAAACTAACTACAATGATAGTGAGATAAATAATTCACTGCCCATAGCGCCCTTAGTCTTTATTTTTGGACCATGTAAAAAAAATAAATTAAAAAAAAAAATCGTTTGTGTTGAATCTATTATCACATAAATCAAGAGAAACAACCACCGATTGGTTTTTAAAACCATTAATATATATATATGTATTCATTTCAACAATTTTTTTTTTCTTTTTTAAATTCAATTGCTTCAATTCCTTTTTCCTATTTAGTTTGAAATCAATCTCTTTCCCAAGTGAGTTATTCTAGATTGTGATTTGCAGATTGGTCATCGTTGAAAGTCCAACGTTTTAGAGAGGATCCATCACGGTTAATCACTATCTCATATACATTATTTTTATTTTTACAAAGTTTTAGGTGGACGACCCAACATTGTCCATGAGAGCATTGAAGCACTACTTGAATTTTTTTGAAGTTTTTTTCGGGGTAAAGGGGCTCAGTTCTCAATTGAAGCCACGTCTATGACGATTGCATTCGACGAGGTTTGGGACGACGAGAATATTGTGTATTAAAATTTCAATACTAGCTGAAATCACAACAATACATACAACGTATAAGATTGAGGATTGAATTTTAAGGTTTTTTTTTTGTTTGTTCAACCATTCGTCTCCCACGTTTGTAATTTTGTGGATATTAAGTACAGTTACACACTCTTACGGAGAAATTTTGTGCGTATTAAGTATTTTATACACCCTTAACGGAGCGATTTTGTACACTTACACACCCAATGGAACAATCATCACAACACTAAAGTGAGTTGATTTGATCTTTTTTAAAAAAAAATTATAGTCAATATCAAAATATTTATGCTAGGGTACTTGAATATCTATACTAATATATATATATATATGGTAAAACATCACTTCACATCTTCAATTGTTTTATTACTGGTTTATCCACCATCATGTATGATTATGTACAGTACGCATTCAATATTTCTTTTTTGAAAATATTCATTTAAATTTTGAATGTCAAAATATTATCACTCATTTTTTTTTCACTTTCAAACCTCAGTATTTTTTGCATGGGTTGTTACAATAAAAAAAAGAATATTTTTTCACTCTCAAATGTCACGATCTTTTATATAGTTTGTTAGAAAAAATGTATTTAATTAGTTTTTATAACAACAAAAAACAAAATGCATTCAAATATCATTATTTTTAGCATGGTTGTTACAACAAACAAGATTTGAAATAATAAGTAAAAACAAAAGAATTAAAATTAGTAAGGGTATGATTGTCCATTTGCATTAAATTATTTATGATTTATTATTTAATTTTTTTTTAAAAAAAGACACTCATTCTAACTCCAAAATTTTGTAGACACACCCTTAATATATTTGTACAGTTTAGACATTCCCCTCATTTTCCCAAAAAATTATTCTTGCCAACAAGTTAGGAAGGAGAATTGTTAAAAAAATATTATTAAAGTTTAACTATTATGGTTGCCTTAGTAGTTAAGAAGATCTTGAAAAATTGAAAGATTATAAATTAGATCGATTATAACTATCGATTTTAGAAAATAATTTTCTATGTGTTTTATTGACATTCAAATATGAAGAGTCAGATAAATAGGTTGTCGCTTGAGAATGGTGGAGATGCACAATCTTACCTGTTTGGATGTCTTCACTTGCGGACAAGTAAAACATTTACTGAGGTGTTCTACAATGCTCCTTTTTTATTCCATTCCATTAACACACTTTCTTTAGATCTAGATACATCTTGATGCCACCGGGAATGCCAAAAAAAGGGAACTGTATACTGCGGTCAATAAGTAGTTAAGAATTTCGGCATCCTCAGATATACAAAATCGGCCTCTCAATCTCAAACTGCCATCATTTGTTAACAAGAACCCACTGTCATAATTCTTATATAATTTCTCTACCTATTTCTTCCAACTTCTTGTTCTTTGATTATGCCTTAATGATAAGTTGTCTTAAAGTAGGCTGCACTGATAACTAAGCTATGCTTGCTATAATCTGTCAAACCAACACTACGATGTCTGCTCGCTCAATCTCCTGGTTCAAGGGGTCGAAGATGAGATCAACGCTGCAGAGTGCGGTGTCTTTCTACTTAAGGCATAAAAAAAACATTGGCCTTACTAGGGTGGTATAGGATCTTACACTCGTAATCCTTTACCAAGTACTCCAACCAAACTCCATGGTTGTATATTTAACTCCTTTTGAGTAAAGAAGTACTTGAGGATTTTATGGTCGGTAAAGATTTGAGTCTGGCGAGTAGCGGTTGCTTGAGTGCATTACCTAGCAAAATGTCCCTGTTTTCCACATTTGTAATAGGTCTTCCAGATTGAGTAGGATTTAGTGTGGAAATATTTGCAATAGCAGCAACGTGTAGTCTTTAGTAGCATTTGGGAGGTTGAGGTAAGAATAAATTGTCAAGGTCAATCAAGAAGCACACTTACCAATTGCCATTCGGTGGCGAAAGAGTGGCGATATTAATCAATTCCCTATCAATTTCTTTTGCATTTTCTCGATCCCAATATACACTTTATGTTAGTTGAGCTATGAATTTTATTCTATTTTAATCTCTCATTTGTTCAATTTTGCATGTGATTTGAAGATGCCTCACCTATATGAGTTGAACTCTATTTAAGTTAGCTAGGATGTCCCTCGTTACTTTCTAATAATATAAAATGAATTCGTCATATGATATAAATGTTCATAAGACAAAGAAGATAATGTGCTCCTTATCAACAAAGTGTATGGTAGGCTTTTTATTAAACCATTTCATTCAATACTAAGAAAGAGCCATACATTATCATATCAAACAAAGGATTAAATCGAGACCATTACTTTGAACTTTAAGACTGACCAATCAAACCTCGACAAGCCACTAATCATAAAGGAAATTCTAAACGTAAAAGAGGTTTGACAAGACTAGACTTGCAATTATCAACACAAAACACAATAAATTAATTTTGAGATACTTTGAGAATTAATCCAAATAATATATCTTCCACATTGTGATAAGACTCATGAATGCACAAAAGAGAGGAAGCCAGCAATCATCATTGTTTTAGATCATACTTTTATCCATCCTCCATTCTAACAAAAATATGAACTTTCTGTCTCACACTTATTTGGTGAGGAGATAAGTAATCCGGATACTATATTAGAAAGGTATATGAACATCTCTATCGAAAATAATTGACGATAAAAAAATAACCAACATATCTTATAAAGTTTAAAAAGTGTTTTCACATTTTTTCGACGTCAGATTTTCAACCCCTAGGACCCAGGTAAAACAACCATAAATAGAATGCTTTATGTGCAATGTTTCCAACTTCAATTATGGAGCATGAAATGCCTGGATCTAAACGTCCCATTGCAAACTATCATCCTAGTATTTGGAAGGACCATTTCATTTCATTAAGCTCAAGCGAATTGGTAAATTATATTATCTTTCTTGAAGGTTATATTATAATGATTTTTGTTTTTGTGCACTAACTTTAATCTAAATTAGTTTTGTGTTCTTCATTATAGCAAGTAGATGATACAATGATTGAAGAAGTTGAGAAGTTGAAAGAAGAAGTAAGGAAAATGTTGGTTATTTCATTGAGAAACCCAATGGAAAAGCTTGAATTGGTGGATTCAATCCAACAATTAGGTGTATATTATCATTTTGAAGAAGAGATTGATCAAATCTTAGAATTATTATATATGAACTATAACACCTTCTTGAGCGAAGATGATGATCTTCATATGACTTCTCTTCTTTTTCGACTTCTCAGACAACAAGGCTACAAAATTTCATGCGGTAAGTTAAGTATACAATAAGATAAAATGTTACAAAATGAAATTAGTTCAAGAACTAATTGTTCATATAAATTTTTTAAAAACTTTTTTATATGGAGTTAAACTTGAATTCCTGTTTTATTTGTGTTGACGTTGTTCATAATTTTAAGGGAATTTGCATCGAATAGCAATTTTTTTACCACAGTTACAATTATAGCAACTTTTTAAAAATAATTTGTTTATAGTAAATTCTGCCCATTTTTTAAAAAAATAATTTATTTTTAGTTACACAGGGGAGGAGAAAAATACCGGACGCTCGTGTTGAACTGATTTATAACCAAACATTGAAACCAGTGCATCACTGACCCATTCAATAAATTGAAAAATAATTTGAGCCATATAATAATAATTTGGTTAAAATACTATTTTGGTCCCTAGACTATCATCATTATTTCATTTTGGTTTATTGACTTTCAAATGTTCAATTTTAGTCCTTAGACTTTCATGTTTGTCCATTTTTAGTCCCTAGACTTTCATATTTGTTCAATTTTAGTCTTCCAACTTTCAAATATTCAATTTTAATCCTTTAACTTTCCAAAATATTTTAAAATAGTCCTTGTAATTAAAAGAAAAAGGTTAAAGATGACAAAAAAAAAAAAATAGAAATCAAAATAAAATTTTCATTCTCCTCCTCTAGTGCTTATGCTCTGTTTTAGTAATTTTTTCATTTTGAAATTTAACTAGAGGGTGGAAGCTAATGGGGGAAGAAGATGGACAAGGAGTGAAAGAAGAACCATTTGAACTAAACTTTTTTGAAATTGAAGCCTATACACATAATTATCATATATCCTTGACAATTTTTGAAAAAATAAAAAACATTAAAGATGAAGATGGGCAAGGGTTAGTTAACAACTTTTGAAAAAATATTCCATTGCCACTGTGCTCCATGTTTCATCCCTGCAATCAAAAGAGTTTTAAGGAAAAAATTATGAATTTCTTGGAAGGAAAATAAAAGTGGGCAGTATGATAAAGATGAAAACATTTAAGATGGATCTTTTAGAATTTCATACCTTCTTCTTCCCCATGTACTTAAATTTCAAAATGAAAAATATAGTAAAACAGAGCATAAACACAGGAGGAGGGGAAGAATGAAGATTTTATTTTGATTTCTATTTTTTTGCCATCTTTAACCTTTTTCCTTTAATCACAACGACTATTTTAAAACATTTTGGAAAGTGAAAGGATCAAAATTAAATATTTGAAATTTAGAGGACTAAAATTGAACAAGTATGAAAGTCTCGGGACTAAAATTGGACAAACATGAAAGTTTAGGAGACTAAAATTGAACATTTGAAAGTCAAGAGACCAAAATAAAACAATGATGATAGTCTAGGGACCAAAATGATATTTTAACTTAATAATTTAAATAACTTGATAAATAAAAATATATATTAAAAAAAAAATAAAGTGCAATATTAGGCGGTACCCGCATAGTGGAACTTTGAAAACCCACCTTAAAATGTTTGGAAATGTCAAGATACCTAATATTTTTATATTACCACGAAACGAACATGAAAATCCCGATAGCTTATTTCATAAGAATCATAGATTATTTCAAATTTAACCACCCCTTGAGACTTTCTTACCCATTATTTTCATATCCTTAGAATTCTTCTTCCTCCGAGATTCATTCATGAACTTTTATCGTTACAACTAATATTTCAAAGGAATAAAGTTTTCTATTAATGGAGCTTTGGTAATAATGTGGGATTGACTTTAAGTGCTTTTGGGTTTAGCCATGTCATGTTGACTTTGAGCATACTATTTGGACTTTAGCTGCTTGATTTTGTCCTAAATTATATATAATCCAACTTTTGTTCCAAATAAATTTTGGAACAAAACCAATTTGTCATTGACCAAAAAGTTGAATTTGTTGATTAACTTAGAAATTAGTAGCCAAAATTTGTTAGTCGATACTAATTATTATTTTTTATTGTGGGCTTAACAGATATATTCTCAAAGTTCATAGAAAAGAATGGAAAATTTAAGGAATCATTGGCTGATAATGAAAGGGGAGTATTGAGCCTATATGAAGCAGCACATATGAGGGGACATGGAGAAAATGTTCTTGAAGAAGTTCTTGAGTTTTCTACAACTCTTCTTAAAAAGTTTATTGACCATTCTAGCCCTTCTTTTGTAGCTGAAGTTAAGCATGCCTTAAAATGCCCTATAAGAAAATATATTCCAAGAAGAAAGGCAAGAGAGTACCTATTAATCTACCAACAACTTCCTTCTCACAACCATACTTTACTTACTTTCTCAAAACTAGACTTCAACATATTGCAAAAGCTTCACCAAAAAGAATTATCTCAAATTTCAAGGTACAACCCCTAGGGTACTAATATAAATCCTCTATTGTTATAAAAAAAACATACACTAATATTTGATGGACTTTAACATATCAACAAACTGGTGGGCTAAATAGGTGGTGGAAGGATTTGGATGTCCCAACAAACTTTCCATTTGCAAGAGACAGAATTGTGGAGTCCTACTTATGGATATTGGGTGTATATTTTGAACCTCATTTCAATGTGGGAAGAAAAATATTGACTAAAGTGATAGCCATGACATCAATTCTTGATGATATATATGATGCCTTTGGGACATTTGAAGAACTCCAAGTCTTCACTTTAGCTATCAAAAGGTGATTTGCTCTAAGAAATTTGTTATATTTTAAGAAATATTTCATTCATAAAAGAATTTTGGGTGTTTTTTTTGTGCATATTTCAATTCTTTCTTTAACCGTTTCTTAATTGAAGGATATATAATGCAACAATTGAAGACTATTTGTGTTACTGATTGAAGACTATTTGTGATACTGATTTAAGATAATTTGTGACATTGATTGGAGATTATCTATTGCAATGATTAAAGCCAGTAGAGGCATGAGCTTTTTCGTTTTTTTTACTAGGGTAACCCCAATTTTATGCTATGCATTAATTTTTCTTTTAAAAAGTTTCTATTCTTAGATTTTTATATATACATATATATTTTTTTTATTAAACATGAAAAATCCCCTTTTCTTTACCCTAGGATCATGTTGAAAATAAATTTAATTTTATGATTATGGTGATTTACAATGTGTTTAAATTTTCAGATGGGACATGAACATGATTAATCTACTCCCTGAATACATGAAGGTTTATTATACAACTCTACTCTATCTCTTTGAAGAAATTGATAAAGAGATAGGAAAGGATGGAGCATCACATTGTATTCACTTTGCAAAAAAAGCAGTGAAGTTCTTTATTCCACTTCTTTTCAATCTCAATTAATTTCACTCTTTCTTCATCATAATTAAGAATAAGTGTTTCCAATTTTATTTGATATTGGACAGATGAAAAGGCAAGCTGAATTCTATCTGAAAGAAGCTGAATGGTTAAACAGAAATTATAAACCAAATTTTGAAGAATACATGGAAGTGGCTCTTGTTACCTCAGGTTATTCACTACTTGCAACAATTTCATTTGTTGGCATGGGTGACATTGCAACAAAGGAAGTTTTTGATTGGCTCTTTCAATGCCCTAAAATAATTGAAGCCTCAACCACCATTTGTAGACTCATGGATGATGTTGTCTCCTACAAGGTATGTATTCAAAACTACTCCAAAATTCAGATACCATGATATTAGAAAAGTATAGCAAATGCTTTCGGGGATACTTTTCTGCAATGATTGTATCGCACATAATCTATTCTTTTTAGATTATACTTCTTAAAAAGTGTTATTGAAACTCTTTAAATGATACTTTTTTATAATTTGTATCGCACAACATCTATTTCCGAATAAACTTTAGCTTTATAGCATTGAATTTATTGAGATGTCTGAAAGAAGTTATTTGACTCGTTGAATGACCTAACATGCATATCTTGTTCATATAGAGATTATGGGTTCATTTTTTTAGCTTTGGGTTTTATTGATCTTTTTAAGGTTGGAGATGGCTACAATATACAAATCCTCTTAAAACTCTTATTTCCTCGCTATTTTATTCTTTGTAATTTGGTGATATTTTTTTCAACTATAAAGAACTGTAAGTATAAATTTATTTACTTTTTTTCGTAGAATGAGCGTGAAAGAGAACATATTTTTTCCGCTGTTGAATGTTATATGGAGAAATATGGGTGCTCAGAAGAGGAAGCAATTGTTGAACTTTATAAGGAAGTTGAAGATGCATGGAAGAACATAAATGAAGCTTGTATTCGTCCAATGCCTGTCCCAATGCCGTTTTTACAGCGAATATTAAATCTTTCAAGAGTTATGACCCTACTTTATTCAAACGAGGATGGATACACAAATGCTAAGGGTACAACCAAATCTCTTATTCAGTCTCTATTGATTGACCCAATTATTTGAGAACTCGGTGAGTATAGAGTTCATGAATCCCAATATTTACTATAGGATACATATGTATATATGTGTATGTATGGATGTATATAGAATTTGATGGGTGCCCCAATACTGTATCTCATGTATGCTTGCTTATATTATATGTTGATTATGGAATCTGAGGCATGTAGTCTATGCGTTAAGTTGTATCGTTGTCTTGATTGCTTAACTGTTTATATATAGTATCGAGTATGTGTATCTAGTCCCAGATTATTGTTGTTGCTGAGCCAGTATTCTGATGATTTGAATAAGTTGTTTGTTGTTGAACATGTGGATGTGATTTGTTAGGATTGAGCATGTTATACTCTTAGCATATAGAGTTAGTTTGGTTGTTATCATCTAGAGACTATTGGGTTGATCGTACATTCTGCTAGTAAGAGAACCTTAGTTTATATCTTCCACATACCTCGGCTCGAATCATAGGAAAGTCTATTGTGACTCGGTTAGAGCTGCAGGCGATGAGTGTGATCATCTGTGACAAGTGTTGGCATGGGATTCCATAGCTAAACCCAATTGCACACTTTTCCTTTTTGGGCGCACACACACACAAACATATATATATATATGTACACGACATGTACTGGGTTAGCTAAGTTCAAGGTCTACCTCCTGACCGGTTACAGCTGCATACGTTGTGTGTGCACATGGCATTGAGTACTGTTGAATGGATTGCATCCCAAACCACTTTCGTCGATACACCATTCTTATCTAAAACTAGTCATTCAAGCATACCCTAAGTGACTAGATATATACCGAGGGTCAGGGTCAGTGGCGCTGTTGGTTATCTTGTTTGGTGTTAATCCATTTCATGTCCATGGTCACGAGTTTGAACCCAGAAATCGGCATTTGGCTCTCATATTATTTGAGAGCAGTTGTAATCTCTATGTAGGGTTTGTTAGTCCACTTTCCTCAATTTGTACTAAAAAAAGTGACTAGATATATGTAGTTGCTAGGATGCTTACTTGAATTTTATCATGCATATTTTACCTCCGATTGATGGTTCTTACTAAGTATTTTTAATACTCACTCTTTATGTGTGGTTTTCTACCAGGTAACTGCGAACTCTACTAGAAAAGCTGTGCTAGATGGATGTGCCAAAATCATGGGAGACTACTACAATACGAGTTTGTTTGATTTTTAATAAGTCCTAATATTCAACTTGAACCATATATGTTTTCTTATATTCAAGTGCTTTCGCAAACTTTAGCCAATGGCTTATTTATGTTTTCTCAAGGATTTATCGGTTATCAATGTTTGAGAACTACTTAGAATTTCAAGTATTTTTAACTATATTTATTCATTCATATGAGTGAGAATCCAAATTTAACACTGTATTAAAATTATTAGTATTATTGATTCAATTTTAATTATAATTAATTTTAAACTTATCAAATAGATCAATTTTCATATTTCTTAAAAATGCCAACATTTATAAAACTTAACATTTATTTATGAGTGTATAGAGAGTTTATTGGACCTGGTGAATAATAGGAGAGAAATACATTATGAATATTTAAATAATTATTGATCAAGGTAGAATAAAAGAAAGAAGCACCCAAAACAAAACAAAACAATAATGAGTAAGTGTAGGGTTGGTGACTTGCAAGTTTCATCTTCTCAAAGATCACAGTGAACAAACTTTAGTGGTCTTCTTGCTCTTGAAGAAAATTTTTATGGAAAACTCATTTTTGACGGTTTGTCATAAATACAGCCTTCAGAAATTTTATCCAGATGTTTTACATATGGCAAACCTTTCACCATGTCTTTCCTTGCTAGCAATCTCAAACTATCAAACTTCAAATGTTCAAATCTCATGTGCCAAATCTTGGATGGATCTTTCAAACTTGACTTTAAACATTTCGCAACATCAGTTTGCTTACACTACCTATTATCTTGACTACTACTTCTAATAATGAAAACTGCTTTCATAAAATAATACGGGTCATTGTCCCCACTCACAAAGTTTCTAAGAAAATTAGAGTATAAAGTCATCCTATAAATTGTTCAACTTTGGAATTATTATGAGTAAGTTTTTGAAAAAGAAACTACACCTTGTTAATATAGGTAGTAATTGTTCATTCTTTTGAAGTTTTTTTTAACTATTACTTTCATATCCTAATTCCTCTCAATTAAATGTAGTTATGATAAATTCATATACCCCTCTTAATCTCGAGCGTTATACATGTGATGCTTCAAATGGAAGAGTATTTTCTATTCATATAACTCTCATGACATATTGTGGGCTTGGACTTTAAATGCTTTAGGGCCAAACTTTTGAACTTGGGTCTTGTTGGCTCTCAGCCTAGTATTTCGACTTCAGCCAATTGATTTTGACCTAACATTGGTCCAAATAAATTATGAAAAGACCAATTTGTAATTGACCTAAAAGTTTAATTGAATTTAGAGAATTTACCAGCGTCACATTTCACCTCTTATATTATAGAGAACTTATTATTAGCAACACATTCTACCTATTATATTTGTAGCATAATTTTTAAAATAATTTATCTATAACATATTGATTTCTATCACTCAACTAGTGATAGAACTCAATTTGGATTTTTATCACCGATAGAAAAATCAAGCAGTAATAGAATGACTCTATCATTGATTGAATTCTATCGCTAATAGAATTCAACCAATAATAAAACTTAATTTGAATTTTCTGCTATAAATAAATTAATTTTAATTTTGTGCTATGGATAGAAATATCTTGTCATTTTTTGTTATTCATGCAAAATTCCCTATATTATATTTAGGGCACAATTTCTAAAATAATTCATCTATAGCTCATTGATTTTTATCACTCAACTAGTGAATAACTTAATTTGAATTTTTATCGCTGATAAAAAAATCAAGCAAACTCAAGTAATGATAGAATGAGTTTATCATTGATTAAATTCTATCACTAATAGAACTCAACCAATGATAGAACTCAATTTTGATTTTATGTTATAAATGAATTAGTTTTAATTTTGTGGTATAGATGGAAATATTTTCCTCTTTTTTATTATACATGCAAAATCTCCTTGAATTTATTTGCTAATTTAGAAATGACATGATAATTTTGGAATTTGCCAAAAATTTCATTGGTCAATACTAATTATTATTTTTTGATTGTGAGCTTAAACAGATATATTCTCAAAGTTCATAAAAAAGAATGGAAAATTTAAGGAATCATTGGCAGATAATGAAAGGGGAGTTTTGAGCCTATATGAAGCAGCACATATGTTCTTGAAGAAGCTCTTGAATTTTCTACGACTCTTCTTCAAAAATTTATTGACCAATCCAGTCCTCCTTTTTCAACTGAAGTTAAGCATGCCTTAAAATGTCCTTGTTATGAAAACGACAATCAATAATCGATACGAAGATATAAAAACAGATAATGATAAACGCAAAAGAAGAAGTAAAAACACATACGAATTTACATGGTTCACTAACGTTGTGTTAACTAATCCACGAGCAGAGAGGGAGAACAATTTTATTAAAGAGAGTGGAATTACAGAGTTACAAAATGAACGTCATAATACGGTTAGGGTTTAATTCGATTAAACCTTATTGCAGAATGAGGATGCGCATACGCATACATGACGACGTAACACATTGCAGCAATGTGATATGCTTTTGCGCTTGCGAAGCGTGCTATGGAATGCGTTAAGCAAAAGAAGATGCGTAAACATATGCGAGATGCAGAATGCATTTTCAAGGTACATTGGTGCGTTCAAGGCATATCTTAACAGTCCTATAAAAAGAGATATTCCAAGAAAAAAAGCAAGAGAATGCCTGATAATCTACCAAAATCACCCTTCCCACAACCCTACTTTGCTTACTTTTTCAAAACTATACTTCAACATATTACAAAAGCATTACCAAAAAGAATAATCTCAAATTTCAAGGTACAACCCCTATGATACTAATGTTAATCCTTCTATTGTTATAAAAAACATATACTAATATTTGATAAACTTTAACATATCTATAAAAGGGTGAGCTAAACAGGTGGTGGAAGGATTTGGATGTCCCAACAAATTTTCCATTTGCAAGAGACACAATTGTGGAGTGTTACTTATGGATATTGGGTATGAATAATGTGGTATGAATAATATTGACTAAAGTGATATGAATACTATATCTATAAAAGGGTGAGCTAAACAGGTGGTGGAAGGATTTTGAACCTCATTTCAATGTGGTATGAATAATATTGACTAAAGTGATAACCATGTCATCAATTCTTGACGATATATATGATGCCTATGGGACATTTGAAGAACTCCATTCTTCACTTTAGCAATAATTTCGTCATCTTATTATGATTTTCTTGTAGGGCTTATATAATTCCGTTAACTTTAACCAACTAATTACTTTAACTAACTGCTAACTTAATGAACCGCATAAGATATTGAATGTTATCGCTTTTTCATGTTTCACTTTACCTCTTGATATTGAATGGGATGGTTGAGAGTCGGTGGCGATCGCTGTTAGAAAGAGCGATACTTACCTAAGATTGATCAGTAAGTATTTTGGAAATACTTACCCATCTTAAAACCATATGTTTTTACTTTATTTTTTTAAAAAAATCAGCTTTGATTGATGGAGAGAGAAATGTTAAAGCTGAGAGAGAAATGCAAAAAGGTAAAAATATATAATTTTGGCTAAAGTATCAAACATACCCCTAAACTATCACATTTTTTTAAAACTTACTCCTGAACTTTCAAAAGTTTCAAAAGTACTCCTGAACTTTATAGAACATTTCAAAAATACCCCTACCGTTAACTTTGGATGGAAACCGTTAAGGTTTTGTTTCAAAAATACCCCTGAACTTTAAAAAGTTTAAAAAATACCCTTGGTCTTTAAAAAACATAAATTTTAAATAATTTAGCTTTCTAAATATTTGAATTTTAATATGTCAAACTTTGACCAATTGAGATTGTAGGTTATATGGGATTTCATCCATGCCCATAGATTACCCGTTTGGATTTAATGAGCACTGATACCATATTAGATTATATAAGGCTCCACCTTAAAATCAATTGGTCATGAGTAGAGTAACTCATATTTATTTTATATTGTTATGAGGTTTCCACTCTTTCCGATAGGAGATCCTTAACAAGCTCAACCCTATAGTCTTAGGTTGGGTTGGGTTCTCAAGTTGCATTAATCTCAGATTTCCTATCTAAAAAAAAAGTAAATGCATACCTCATGAATACATGTACAAATAAAGAAAATGTGTGTGAATTAATTAATAAGATGACTTCAAAGCATATTAGTAAGAAACATACGCTAATTAATAAGATATTGCAACCTAGACTTTGTATTGTATCTCTCCCACACACACACATATATATATTGTTTACATATTTATGGGGTATGAATTTAGTTCTTTTTTATATATGAATGAGATTAATACAACTTGAGAATCCACCTCAATAAAAAAAATATTAAGATTGGGTTGTGTTGTTCTATGCATAGAGTTGGAAGGGTCGTATGCTTGACAAACTCGAAAAGTGTGGTTGATCCCAATAAAACCCCTAACTTAATTGTAAACGATTTTTCTTTTATCTTTGTAGTTTTAACTTATTGATATTTTTAAGTCAATATTATTGATTATTTAATTAATTAAATTGTTTTTTTAGATTACAAAATTTGGGGGAAGGGGGACTCGAACCTAAGACCTCTAAGTCATTAGGTGTACATTGATGTCACTTGAGCTACTGGTCTATTGACTAATTAATTAAATTGTTAGTAAATTGATTTCTTAACATATTTTTCTAATCATTATTGTCGATCATTTTATCTTTGTTTTTAGATGCATAAAATTATTAAAAAGTCATTAAATGTTAGCTTAAACCAACTAATATTTTATTGTTCGTTGCAATGTGCTTTAAATTTTCAAATTTAATGTTATATATATTTGAAATTGATAATAAGAAACTAAGAGTTTTAAATAAATTATAAGATTTTAAATGAGTTATAAATTCTAGTTGTAATAATAAACAATAAATCTTAATTTGAAAGCCTTTATGAGACATAAAAAATTTCTTCTTCATGCGGCCAAAATTTGACACATTAAATTTTAATATTTGGAAAGTTAAATTATTTAAAATTTATGTTTTTCTTAAAATCAAGGATATTTTTGAAACTTTTGAAAGTTGAGGAGTATTTTTGAAACAGAATCTTAACGATTTCCATCCAAAACTAACGGTAAGGGTATTTTTGAAACGTTTTGTAAAGTTCGGGAGTACTTTTGAAACTTTTGAAAGTTCAGGGGTAAGTTTGACAAAAATGTAATAGTTTAGGGGCATGTTTGATACTTTAGCCTATAATTTTAAAGGTAGGTAACTATTTTGAGATAAGTATTGCTCCTACTACATATAAATGTCTTTTGTGTTAATTTTCACCACGTTTTTCAATTAGTCATGTAGGATATTGTTTGTATTCCTTGTCAACAAAATGTATGGTAGTTTATACAAATTTATTTTATTAATTCAACGATAAGGAACGAATACGCAAGAAAGATATGGGGCGGGTTTAGGACCATCAACATAATCCTTATTTGTCTTGTTGCTAAAAGAAGTATACGACCATTTTTTATTGAAATATTTTTTTATATATAAAATTTATAAGGCTTATGTACCTAAATTAATTGATTCACTTAGGTCTCGTTTGATAACATTTCGGTTTTTTTTTATTTCTTAAAACTTAAGCTTGTTTTTACTCAAACTTTCTACCATATATTTCATCTTTCCTACAATACATCATCATTCCTTAAGAAAGTATGTGAATACTAGCCAAATTTAAAAATCAAAAATAAATTTTTGGAAGCTACTTTTTTTTCTTTCCAAATTTTGATTTGGTTTCTAAGAAATATAGGTAAGATGTAGGCATTCCATGTTTGTTTCTAAGAATATAGGTAACAGGTAGACATCCAGGTAAGAGAAAACATATAATAAGATAGTTATTGTAGGCTTAAATTTCAAAAACTAAAAACTAAAAACAAAATGATTAGGTCCCGTTTGATAACCATTTCATTTTGTGTTTTGTGTTTTTGTTTTAAAATTTTTAAAAACAAGTTTGTTTAATAACCAATTTTGATTTTTTTTTTAATTTTAAAAACGTTAAAGAAAATTTAAAAACTAAAAAAAGTAGATTTTAAAAATAGGTTTATGTTTTTGTTTTTTAAAAAGCATGAAAAAAAATCAAGAATAAAGAGGAAAAAACTAAAAAAATTCAAATTTAAAAATAAAAAATAGTTATCGAACATGTTTTTTTATTTTTTATTTTTAAAAACGTAAACCAAAATTAGTTATCAAACATATACAATTTTTCTTTTTTAAAACAAAAAACTAAAAACCAATAATAAAAAACTATAATAAAAAATAAAAAAAATGATGGGGGCTTATCAAATGGGCTTAACTATCAAAATCTAAATTTTATTAATTAATGGGTGGTAGTACACATATATAATTATCTATTTAATTTACCCAACTAATTGCTCTATCTAACTAATGAACCGGTATCAGATATTGAATGTTGTGGTTGTTTGATGTTGGACTTTAGCTTCTTATATTGAATGCATTGGTTGATAGTCTGTGGCAACCGCGGTAAGAAATATAATATTGACTTTAGCTTCTGATATTAAATGGGGTGTAGTTTGAGAGTCGGTGGCTACTGTTGTTAAAAATAAATGTCGTGTTGATTTTTACCACACTTTTCAATTAGCTATGTACGACAATATTGTCATTATTCCTTGTCAACAAAATGAATGGTAGTTTATACAATTTAGGTAAGGTTAAATGATCAAACATATCATGTATTATGAGATTTTTGTCAACAATATATGTCTCAACTTTCAAAAGTTTTAAAAATATCAAAGAAATTTATAAAATATTTTAGAAATACTTTTGTCGTTAAATTAGATGGAACTTGAAAAATACCCTTAAATTTTAAAAAGTTTAAGAATACCTTTAATTTTAAAAACTATTAAAAAAACCTTTTCACCGTTGAATTTTGAATGAAAAATGTTAAATTTTTGTTTGAATAAATTTGATATTCACCGTTCAAAATATTAAAAAAAGTTCTTACTCCAAAATGATAATTCTTCTTTCTTCCCTTTATATTTTTCTCCCCAATATAAAATTTAATTGTAATAAACATATATTATTTGCAAGGTCATACACTATTTGATCAACTAAACTCAAGAAACTCAAAATTGATTAGTATAAACATCTTTTGATTAATCAAATGCAAAATAAAAAAGACTTAATTGTTATTGAAATAACATTACAGCTAGTCCAAAAATACTAGCTAATTTAAGCTAACTTACAATGATTTCTATTAGAAATGTTCAAATAACCCGACAACCCTAACTAATTCAACCAAATTTAGTACTCAAAGACATACGGTTGGACGGATTGATAACTAAACAAAATTTTGGATTGGTCCAAAAAAACTCCTTAACTCAACCTCATGTATATCCCTACTTACTATGTATTAAAAAATAAAAGTAAAATGAAAAATATATAAAATAAATGATAAACATCAATTATAAAATAAATATTAAGAAATTAATTTAATTAATCATATTAATTATTCAATTAATTAAACAACTAGTTATTGACACATAAAAGTAATTTATAAGTTAAAAGTACAAACAAAAGAAAACTTTTAAAATTAAATAGGTAAGATATTTGAAATAATTTATTAAATAATATTATAAAAAGGATTAACCGTACAAATATTTTATAAAGTTTTTATAGATGAAACTTTTTAAAGTTTAGAAGTATTTTTTAAATAAAATTTTAATAGTTTCTCTTCAACTATTTCTGAAACATATCATAAAATTCAAAAGTATTTTGAAACTTTTTAAAGTTCATGAGGTAATATTAAAATGAATAATATTAATTTAACGAAAAGAAACGAATATCCAAGAAAAACATGGGCGAGTTTGGACCACCGCATAATATTTTATTTGTCCTTTTTCATTGAAATATTTTCCTATAAACTTGACAAGGTTTATTGTGCCGCACAAAAGTTTGTGAGCCCAAAGTTATGTGCTCACTGCATTTTGACAAAATGGTTTATATTATTGAAAATATTTAAAACCTATTGGGTTTGTAAAAAAGCAATACCTTTAATATGGAGATTTTTTTAAAAATACTTTTGATTTTAAAAAATAATATTATAAAATATTCTAGAATTCCTTAAAATTTCATTTAACAACGTATCATTGAAGTTTAAGTATCATGGTTGACATTTTCATGAGCAAAAAAGTTAGAGTAAGATAATCTAAAGTTAATTTTTTTCTATTTTCTTCCCATTTAAATTTTGTAGGATCAATTGGACGAATTGTCATGTAAAAATGGTCGAGATGCACGTTAGCCGACTTATACACTCATTGCAAAAAAAATATACCCTAAATTGTGGCACTAGAATACATCGGAACGAAGACACAGTTGAAGGATGTCTATACATTAATATCACACAAACAAGTTTTGAACTTGTGATTTGAAGGAAAGCATACCCTTCAAACCTGTCCAGCTTATCTTGTTGAATCCATTTTGAGATATCTTGCAGTTCTTTTCTTGATGTTCATAGAGTTGTTCTCATGTTCTTATTGGCGGTCTATTTTGGTTCATTTGGTTCGGCGGAACACCCGAGTTTTTAAAAACATCTCTAAGACCGATTTTGCTCTATGGGAAAAATATTACTGTTAGTATTGCTTTTTGGTGTAAGAAGTCCAATTATTATAAGAACTATGACTACAATATTGGAGATCTTTTATTGCTTCTCTATGATGTATTTTCTTTGACTTGCTCCTTGCATGCCCTTAATGAAGCTTAGTATCTCTTCCAAAAAAAATGTTCTTATTTTTTGACAAACGAGTCTTCTTTTTCGTACTCATCTGGTATTTCAAGGTCTTCCAGACCATGCCCTTTGTTTGACATATTTAGGTAGTTTTTGGGTTAAAGAGTTATATTGAGGAGTTGTATTGAATAGTTAAAAATTGAGAGTTGTGTCAAAAACTCGTTTTGATGTAGTTTTTGTGTAGAGGAGTTAGAATCAAAATCTTGTTTGGATGTAGATTTAGAACTGAGTAGTTATTTTTAGTAGTTAAAAAAGAAATGATTAAAAATGAATGGTTAAAAATGAGTTATTTTGATTGATTTGATAGAAATAATTAAAATAAGTGGTTAGAAATGATTGAGTAGTTATAAATGAATGATTAAAAATGAATGGTTAGAAATGAGAGTTATTTTTAAAAGTATAAATGAGGAAGAGTTAATAAAAACGCGTTTGGGTATAGGTTTTGAGGAGGAGTTGATAGCTCCTAATTAATACCAACTTCTACCTAAATATGTCAAACAAACAGCCCCTGTAAGTCTAATTTTTCCTTGAAATTGTTGAGAATCCCACATCCTAGTGTTTATAAGGTGGACTACTCCACCCATTGTCAATTGATTTTGAGGTGAAACCTCATATTATCTAATATGATATTAGAACTTCATATGGGTTATTTGTCCCCCAAAATCCGATCCAAACAAAATTTTTTTGAATTCTAAAGCGGATGTGGACTCCACCCAAGCGGGCATAAGCTTAAGTGGGTATCTGACCACAAAGTTCAGATCTGACCCTAATAAAAGTATGTCAAAGTGGGTATTTCGATCCAGAAATTTGGATCCATTCAAAGATTTGTAGCTCAAAAGAGACACCATCTTGAGGAGACATGTTGAGAATCTCACTTTAAAATGTGGGAATATCTCACCATCTTGAGAAAGCATGTTTAGAATCTCACATTCATAAGATGAGTATATCTCTTATCGTTTATAAGCTAAGTGAACTACTCCTCTAATTACCAATTAGTTTTGAGATGGATATTCACACTATCTAATTTACATTATAAATAAAAGGACTAAAGGTTCCTTACCAATAAAATGTGTGGTAGTTATTTTATGCAATGGTTTAATTTAGTAATAGAGAAATGTGTGGAAACGAATGATCAGTTGGTGGCGCATTGGTTTCATTACTTGGTTGTAATCTCAATTTAACACCATAGTCATAGATTTGATCTCGAAAATCAATATTTAGTTGTACTTTATTTTGAGAATAGTAATACCTATTGTGAAAAGAAAGGAACGTAGGTGATAAGAGAAATCTAGATATGTAAAAAAAAAAACTATAAATAAATGCTTTATCTGCCTTTTTGCTGAGAGGACTAGATAGCTTTTTTTTTCACTCATTCTAAAGGTAAAAATATATCTTTTGAGCAGTTTCAATGTTTCCCAATTCAGTTATGAAGGAGAATGATATCCCTATTTCCAAACGTTCCGTTGCAAATTATCATCCTAGTGTTTGGAAGGACCATTTCATTTCATTAAGTTCAGGCGATACATTGGTAAATAAACAATCCTTTGAAGGTTATATATTATAATGTAAAATTTAATCTTATTTTATGTGTTCTTCTTTATAGAAAGTTGATGATGCAATGATTGAAGAAGTAAGGAGAAGCTTGAATTGGTGGATTCAATTCAACAATTAGGTGTATATTATCATTTTGAAGAGGAGATTGATCAAATCTTAGAATTGATATATATGAATTATAACACCTTCTTGGGTGAAGATGATGATCTTCATCTTACATCTCTTCGGTTTCGACTTCTCAGACAACAAGGTTATAAAATTTCATGCGGTAAGTATATAGATTGAACATTAATTAATATGTTACAAATAATCAAATTAGTTCAAGAACTAATTCTTCACAAGAGATTTTCTACTTTTTTTCATGAAGTTAAACCTAATGTTTGTGTTATTTATGTTGATGTTGTTCCATCTTTATCTTTTGATCTTCTAATTCTTTTTTTGTAAATTCGTATTCTTTACTTGAAGAACACAATAAGAGTTTTTTAGGTTGATTTCTTCAACTTAAAGGGCACATATTTCACCCAATTTTTAGCAATTTCTCAAAATTTGACAATGTTTCTCAAATCTTTTGAAACACGAAATTGAAACAATTATTAAACAAATCTCTTTCTTAAAAAATAAAAAACAAAAAACAAAAATAGAATGATTTCAAAGTAATTTAATAAAAAACAAAAACCACAATGTTACCGAATGATTTGAAAGTAATTTAATCTTTGAAACACTTCTGTGCATAAAAAAGTGTTTGGATTTTTAAGGGTCCGTTTGATAACCATTTTGTTTTTAGTTTTTTTGTTTTTGAAATTTAAGCGTACAACAACTATATGATCATATGTTTTTCTTACTTAAATGCCTACATCTTACCTAGATTTTTAGAAACCCAACCAAAAATTGGATAAAAAAAAGTAGTTTCTAAGAACTTGTTTTTGTTTTTGAAATTTAGTTAGCATTCACATATTTTTTTAAAGACAGATGAACATATTGTGGGAAAGATGAAACACATTGTAATACATATGAGTAAAAATAAGCTTAAATTTTTAAAATCAAATGGTTATCAAACCGGCCTAAATGTTTTGGTGTCTTTTTTGTTGATGAAAATTTTCTTAGTAAAAATAAGCTTAAATTTTAAAAATCAAATTGTTATGAAAGCTCTAGGCCCCATAAATTCTCTAAAACACACTACCTATTTGTCTTCACAACTCTAGAGTGAAGATTATAATTTTTCATAAAACACACATGTCATGTCATTATGTATCCTTACTCACAAGCTTTCTAAGAAAATTACTATAACTCAACATAGATTGCTCAACTTTTGAGTTATTACGATTGAGCTTTCGAAAAAGAAACTGCACTTTATTGATATAAATAATAATTAGTCATTCTTTTGATATATTTTTAGCCACTACTTTCATATCGTGATTCCTCCCATTCAAATGTGTTACAATTAATTCAAGCCAAGCTCGAGCCAGTTGATTTTCACCTAAATTCTATATAACCTTAACTTTGGTACAGATAATTTTTTTTAAAATATCAATTTGTAAATGACTTAAAAGTTTAATTCAATTTCTTCACTAATATAGAAATAACATGATAATCTGCAATTTGCCAAAATTTCTTCTTATTATTTTTTATCTTGAAATTAAACAGATATCTTTTCAAAGTTCATAGAAAAGAATGGAAAATTTAAGGAATCATTGGCAGATAATGAAAGGGGAATTTTGAGCCTATATGAAGCAGCACATATGAGGAGACATGGAGAAGATTTGCTTGAAGAAGCTCTTGAGTTTTCTACAACCCTTCTTAAAAAATTTATTAACCATTCAAGTCCTTCTTTTGCAGCTGAAGTTAGATATGCCTTAAAATGCCCTATAAGAAAATATATTCAAAGAAAAAAGGCACGAGAGTACCTATTAATCTACCAACAACTTCCTTCTCACAACCATACTTTGCTTTCCTTTTCAAAACTAGACTTCAACATATTGCAAAAGCTTCACCAAAAGGAGTTATCTGAAATTTCAAGGTAAAACCTATGGTACTATTGTTAGTCCCTTCAATTGTTATATACAAAGCATATGCTAATTGGTTGCATCTATATATACATATGTGTATATACATTTTATTCAACAAAATTTAAGAAAGAAGATTCAAATCTATAACCTAATAGTTACTAAGTTATATAAGATGACCGGCTTGGAGAGAAATAAAGGGAGGCAGAATAAGTTACAAAAAAGCACACCAGTTGTTAGCAATGTTTTTTTTTTTTTTGAAATTACAACAATTGGGAATGGGGAGACTTAAACCCTAGACCTCTTGTAATTAGGCATACACTAGTGTCATTGAGCAACTGCTCATATTGACAATTGTTAGCAATGTTTGATATGCTATAATTAATAAAACATTTTGATCTAGAGCTCCATGACGCTGTTGTAAGAGTGATTTGTCCCCAGTGGTTAGCTGCAGGTGAGTGTTGATGATTGATTAGTAGAGAAAATTCACAAATTCCTTTCTTTCCATATCCACTACAGAGTGGCCCCTCTTAAATAAGTAATTTTAGGGCATTTAAATATCCAATCAAATAAAAAAACATATATTATTTTTGGAAAAAGTAGTTTAAGTTTTGAATGTAGTTTTTATTTGGTTCTTCTAATTTAAAATAAAATTTTTTTTGTTCCATTTATTTCAATAATACTTAAATTTTGTTTTTGTGTGTTTATTTTAATTTACTTTATTTTACTTCCTCATTTTCTTGTAAGAAATAAACTTGGTCAAGATTAAAAAAAAGGGAAATTGTGTTGGATAATCCAATTTCACAAAATAATTGCAAATTTAGGCAAATTTAATTTTTTTACATCCATAGTCAAATGTATCGTATAATTAAAATATTCATCATAAGATATAATTTAGGGTATTAATTCAAAATTTTGTATTATTAATACATTATTATGTATTATTGATATAATATTATATATTATTAGTATAATATTGTATATTAATACAATATTATGTATTATTTATACTGTATGATTTGTGTACGGTATGATTATACTTGCTAAATATTTGTATTTTGCCTAATATTGTAAATATTTTTCCAATTATGCCTACCCCTAAAACTACCCCCAAAAAAATTTTGATATACCAAAATAACCTGTTCATCAATATACTTTTAACATGTCTTTAAAATTATAAATAGGTGGTGGAAGGATTTGAATGTCCCAAAAAACTTTCCATTTGCAAGGGACAGAATTGTGGAGTGTTACTTATGGATATTGGGTGTATATTTTGAACCTCATTTCAATGTGGCAAGAAAAATATTAACTAAAGTGATAGCCATGACATCAATTCTAGATGATATTTATGATGCCTATGGGACATTTGAAGAACTCCAAGTCTTCACTATAGCTATCAAAAGGTAATTTCCTTTACCCTATGATTATGTTCAAATTAATGCATTTAATTTTATGAGTATATGGTAATTTACTATGTGCTTAAATTTTCAGATGGGACACAAGCATGATTCATACACTTCCAGACTACATGAAAGTTTACTATACAAATCTGCTAAATATCTTCGAAGAAATTAATAAAGAGATAGAAATTGATGGAGCATCCTATCGTGTTCATTTCGCAATAGAAGCCGTAAATTTCAGCCTTTTTTTATTCAATTTCTATAAATATATATATATATCAGTCTTTCTCTTCTCATATGGGACAAACTTTGAGAAAGAACTAAATCTTCTAGCTTTCTTGAACTTTACTCAAATATATAATAAATAAAGAAAATCTCCTAACATAGACCTTAGAAAAACATATAACTCATCTTTTTATAAAATGCTAAATAATTGAGGATTTTTCTTGTATAGCAAAAAATAAACAAAAGAAAATTGCAAGTACCAAATGGGTCAGTAACGCACTAGTTTATTTTTTTTGTTGTATATCAATTAAATACCAGCATCACAAGTCGGTATTTTTCCTCTTTCCCCTAATATGTACTCAAAAAAAAAAGAAAAAAAAAGAAGATTGGAAGAATTGTAAATTTTTGAAAAAAAATCGTTTATGGCAAGAAAAAAAAGCCGGGTCATAATTAATATTGTTGAGGTTAAGGTTGGCTATCTATAACAATTTCCCATTCAATATTGAACAGATGAAAAGGCAAGCAGAATTCTATTTGAAAGAAGCTGATTGGTTAAACAAAAAGTATAAGCCAAAGTTTGAAGAATACATGGAAGTGGCATTAGTTTCCACAGCTTATTCACTACTTGCAACTATTTCATTCATTGGTATGGGTGACATTGCAACAAAGGAGGTTTTTGATTGGATATTTAAATGCCCTAAAATTATTGAAGCCTCAACTATCATTTGTAGACTCATGGACGATGTTGTCTCCCGTGAGGTATGTGTATTAACTGCTATTGAAACAATAAGAATAAACTTAGATTTAGTAATTGCTCGAATGTCTTTGAATTATGTTGTTCCATAATTATTTTGTTGGAGTTTTGCTGTTTGGTCAACGAATGAGATCTTTTAGGCATATATTGAGTTTATGTTTTCGTATGTATTGAGTTATATGCTATGAAGCACGTAAACTTCAGAAAAGAAAAAGAATCCGTATACACACCTTGGACACATGTGTCGTCTTTGAGCCCAAATGCTAAAGACCAAAACCCACAAAAGGCAAAAAAAAAAAAACAAAATAGTAGTCTCTCTCATTAATGACAAAAAAAAAAAAAAACCAACCATCTTTTCCTCTAATTCATAATCTGGCTTCATCTTCTAGAATATTCATTTGTTGCCACTTCCCACGACTAATCAACGTCCATTTAATTAACTTAGACATTATATTATTTCTAGTGGAATATATTTCGTCTCTCAGGTTAAATTTTCATATTTACTCAAAAAAAAAAAAATTAACGTATTCTCAATGTATCCATGTCCTAATTTATTAGAAATTGGCATATCGTCGTATCCTAATCCATGCTTCATAAGTTGTATGTTGTATTGAGATATTATGAAATTGCACTAAAATTCCTTGTCCCGTTTGACCAAATACTACTATTGTTATCTCCATAATAAAACAGTTCTCTCATCTTACCTAGTCGTCATAATACACCGATAGTGAACCAAGTAAATGATTGAAATTTTGCCTCACCTTTTGTTGAATGTCGTTTTGGTTTATAAAAATTATTTGTTTTCCAGTTTGAGCAACAAAGAGAGCATGTTACTAGTGCGGTTGAATGTTTTGTGGAGAAATATGGCGTCAAAGAAATAGAAGCCGTTGTTGAATTTGGTAAGCAAGTAGAAGATGCATGGAAGACCATAAATGAAGCTTGCCTTCATCCACTTGCTGTCCCAATGCCATTATTAATGCGTATATTAAATCTTTCTAGAGTCATTAACTTGCTTTATACAGACAAGGATGCATACACAAATGCTAAGGGTACAACCAAATTTCTTATTCAATCTTTACTCATTGACCCTGTTAAGATTTGAGTACTTGATGAGAAAAGAGTTTGTGAACATTAATAATTAAGACCTATTAATGTGTGTGTATATATATATACACACCATTTGCCTTAAAAATGTTAAATAATATCATCACCGAGCATTCTATTTTCGTAATTGAGCCTATTTTGTAATAGGATTTTATGAGACTACACTATATAAACTCTCTTAAAACCCTAATTCCATCATATCGATATTCTGTATTCGTACTCTCGTTAATAAAAACATTCTCTCCTCTGTTTGTGGATGTACCTAACACACCATTAATGAACTACATAAATTATATGTTATACTCTCACGCTCTCTTATAGTTTTTGATTGATGGTTGATTGTCGTTTTCATAAAATTAAAATATTTGAATTTTATTTTAATAATATTATAGACATTTACAGACGGAGATGGATATATAAATGCTAAGGGTACAACCAAATTTCTTATTCAGTCTCTACTAATTGAATCAGTTAAGATTTGAGTACTTATTTACAAGAGGTCCAGTTCGGCGTTCGTACACCCAAATATTTAAGTCCTATAATTGTTGTGGCAAATTATATCTATAGAATTTGATGAAGGATATTTTATTGTAACTATAACAAAAAAAAAATTATAATATAACATAGTATGGTACATTCCTACTAATGTGATTTCACTTATCTTAGTCTTTAGTTTCATGTCATGCTTTTAACCAAATAACAAAACAATTTATTGGCTTCCTCAAAAAAAAAAAAAAAAAAAGCTAACTACTGTAGATTTATGTGATTTGATCATCTGCCATACTTGTATTATTGCCATATTTGTATTTTACTTTTCTAATTTATTCCTTTAGGGTAAACTTACCTACTTTGAAGTGTAAAATCTCTCTTATTTAAGGAGCTTTGTAACATTACAAGATATCAATTGATTGAATAAGAACATAATTCTATTCTTAAAAAAATCGACCAATATGGGTATCACAGCAAGGTTGGTAAATTCTTGTTTTTAAAAACCTTCGAATTTCATAAACATAAGCTTTAGAAACTGTTGTGAAAGTCAATTTGAATTTGTTCATAGTGATCTTCCAATTCAAGATTTGGGTATTGTTTTGGGCTAATTAGAGAAATGTCTATTTTTTGAAAAAAATAATAATCAAATGTCTACCATTCTAGCTAGTTTAAATTTATTTCTATATCTAAAATTATGGTATTTTCTAATTAAATGAATGTATGGTAAATTACAATCGTACCCATTTTGTGCACTTTTTTTTATTTGTTTAATATCCCCATTATAAATAAACACTAACTAACTCCTTTAGAATCTTAACCCAAAAAATTTAAAATTTTAACGTTTAGAATCGAAATATACGCATGAAAAATAAGTTGAAGATAAAAAATAGAAAATTAAAAATAAATTTGGAAACCTTTTCCATTTGTCTGCCTAATTATTTAATATGCATACATGAATATTCGTTTAATTAATTCTAAGTTAGGATACTGTTGCTGTTGATACCAAAAAATTGGTTCCTCGGGATCAACGGTAATATTTGTATTACTGAGAATAGAGTAACCTGCAAGATGACAAAACAACATTAGACACCGGTGTGGTGCGAGCCACAGGGCCTCCGATGCCTAAGTCAGAAATGAGTTGGAAAACAGGTAGAGTATAGAGAGCTCAAGAGTTCTAGAATGGCTTATCTTAGAGTGCTTAAGTTAGCTTGCCCTCCTTGGTGGAAAAATTGACCTTTATATAGCCATTGAACTGATAACCGCCCTAGAGCAAACACTTTTCTCGTACGCTTCTCAAATTCAATTTATACATGCAATTTCTTCTCATCTCTACTCGAGCGATTAAACGCTCTTTCTTGTCCCTGAAATGCAACGACCAGTCTTTTTCAAAAATACAGAATAACCCTTCTTTGTGACTTGCCCCGAACTTAAAATATTTGTTTTGAGATCTAGTACATAATAAACATCCTGGACTGGCCCTATCAAGCCATTCTTCTACACAAAAGAAATCGTACATTTTCCTATTACCTTTACTTTTGACCATCACCAAAAGAAAAATGACCATCTTCAATTTTTCGCATCTCTTTGAACAGATGCTCGTGTCCACACATATGATTCCTTACCCCTGAATCGAGATACCACACAGTATTATTATTGTCACTTCCTTCTTTAGGCGCTATCAAAAGAACATCTTCATTCGCATTGTTTTCTACTGCTAAGCTGCTTGTTTCTTTAACCTTTTTATCCGCACGACAATCTCTTGCAAAATGCCCAACTTTTCCGCAATTATAACATTTTTCGGAATAACAATCACTTGCATAGTGACCATACTTGTGACACTTGTAACATTCAATATTTCATTGATTCGATCTACCGCCTCTTCCTGGACCGCGTCCTCTTCTGCGCCAATTCACTTGACTCGTATGTCCTTTCTCCGCATCATAACTATCACTTTGATTACTATGACCATATCCACGACCTCCACGTCCTCGATCTGTACTCTAAAATTGTTTAGAATAGAGTACCTCTTCATCTTCGATTGACGCATTGGTTTGAAGCACTTGCTCTAGCATTTCCTCTTTCTTTTTGTTCTTGCGTTGCTCATGTGCCTCAAAAGAACCAGCAAGCTCGTCAACGGTGAGTGTCGCGAGGTCCTTTGACTTTTCTATTGCGCACACCACATTCTAAAATTATCTATCAATGATCTCAAAATCTTTTCAACAACTCTCGCAAACGTTAGCTTTTTTCCATTCCGATTGAGTTGATTCACCACCGTCTGCACACGCGTGATGTAGTCAGATACGCTTTCTGAATTCTTCATCTTTATGCTCTCCAACTCGTCGCGAAGAGTCTGGAGATGCACTGGCTTCACTCGGTCGGCTCTTTTGAACACTTTCTCTAAAGTGTCTCACACTTCTTTTGAAGTAGTTGCACTGACAATCTTCTCGAAACCCGATTCATCCACTGCTTGGAACAACATATACAAATGCCGTTTTATCCTTTGATCGCATCTCTTTCAACGCTTTGGTTTGAGCCACCATATATCCCGTGGTATTCTCTAGTTCTACGAAACCTTCTTCGACCACTGCACATGCATCATGAGATCAAAGTAGCGCTTTCATCTGAATGCTCCAATTCTCGTAGTTTGCCTTTGTCAATCGTGGCAACGATAATTGACCCGTTATGTTCTCCATGATACCAATTTGTAAGATCAAGATTTGAAAAACAAAAAAATAAATAAACTCAAATAACAATCGCGCAAGTTTTTCGCTTCAAGATTGGAGAGACAATGCACACAACAATTTCTCTAAAACACTTTCCTTTATTTCTCAATTAAACTTTCTCTTTAACTCTCTACATACCTTTTCCTTTCTTCACTCTCTTTTGTTTTACGATTTGTCTCTACAATTCACAATGAAAAAATTCTCTATTTATGACCTATTACAAACTTGATCTCCAAGTTTTTTGCATAAGTATTTCCCACTAATTGTTAAAACAATAAAATCTACTAATTCCTTAATTACTCTCCTAAATTGACATAATTGTCTACCCACTAATTCCTAAATTAATTATTCCATATCCCAAAATACATTTAAGTTTATTCCAACAAAATTATCATTACAATGAAAGGCTAAATTCGTTTTAGAAATACATTTCAATTAAAAAAAATAATAAAAAATATTCTTAGGCTTAAGAAAAGTTAAATAACATCCTTTAAAATCGACGAAAACATTTTAAAGTAAATATTCTTTACCAATTCACTTTTGGATTTTAGGTTAATCTCCGGCGATTGGGACCGAGGGTATCTCTCTTCGAAGGAAGATGTGTTGTAATCTCTTTTTCGGTTAATTTATGTTGTTTGGTTTCAAAAACAGAACAAAAAATCTACTTCCACAATAATTTTTTTTTTTTTTTAATATAAAACTTTACAAAATACCCTAAAATTATTGAACACGCAACCTTCATTAGCAGACTCAAGTACCTCGATTCCTTTTCAACAAAATGTGTGGCAGTGATATTGAGTTTGGGACCAGCAACATGAAGCTATAATTGTCCTTGTAACACTATTCATAAAATTTATGTACCAGACACAATTTTAACTGCACAAATTTTATGGCCACATATTTTGGCAAAGGGTTGACCGTGGCTAGATGATTTCATTGTTTACTTGAAAATGCAGTTCAAGTTGTGAAAGTTTGAAAAATATCTATGATTTAAAAAATAATTTTGAATAATATTCTTGCCAACAAGTTAGGGATGAAATTGTTAAATTTTATTTTAAAATATCAATAAACTTTAACTCTTATAATTGACTTAGTGATCAAGAGGGAACTTAAGATATGAAAAAGTTATAAGTTCAATCTATAGCTCATCACTTATTTAAATTTTTTTTTTTTTTTTTTTTTTATAGATTAACATTCAAATATTGTAGGATCAGATAGACTTTTTATTATACGAGAATAGTCAAGGCGCATCTAGCTCATTCAAACACTCACACACACACACACACATATATATATATATATATATATAAACCACTGAGCTTCAAAAACTATGTATAACATTTGCCTTTAAAAATGTTTAATAATATTATCATCGGGCATTCTATTTTCGTATTTGGGTTTTAATTATGTAATTGAACCTATTTTTAATAGGGTTTTATGATAGTGTACTATATAAACTCTCCTAAAGCCCTAACTCTATCAAATCGACATTTTGTATTTACATTCTTCTTAATTAAAATGTTTTATATAAATTCTGTGTTCTTCTCTCCCGTTCTTTTACACTTTTTCGATTGGTTGTTGATTGTAGATTTCCTAACATGAAAATATTTAAGTTTTGTTTTAATAATATCATAGACATTGATTTGTGTTTGTAAAAGATAATTTTATCATAATCTTTCTGAATTTGTTAATTATTTGTATGTTAATTTCGTTTTTTTTAATTAATTGAATCGTTGATTTTACTAATAAAATTTATCATATATATAACCTTTCTTACTACAAAGGAGGATTAAAGAACTCGAACCATAGACCTCTTTATTATTATTACCTAATAATATCGCTTGAGCGATGCTAAATTGACTTATTATTTCTTTTCTAATGGTTTCTTATATTTATTCTGTGTCTTAATTTTCTTAATACTTTTCATCTTTTTTTATGAATTTTCCTCTCAAAAATTGTATAATTATATTCATGATGATCATGTTTTGGGTCATAAGAATTCATTTTTCATCTCTTTAGTCAGAAAAAGATTTGTTGCTCGTAAATGTTGACATTAATCCCTCGAGAAGGTGGATTTATGGATATTGATCATCATGCTAGATGTGTCTCCAAAGGTTTTAACAATGTATCTCAAATGTTACAAGCTGTGAGGGTCAGCCTCGTCGAACATCAACATGTCTTTGACAAATAAAAGGTGGGATAACTAGGTACCATCAATCAAACAACAAATTAAGCCCTTATTTTGAGTATTAAGTAGCACCTGTGAGAGGTAATCTATAGCAAGCGCAAACAAGAATGGAGATAAAGGGTCACCTTGTTGGATACTAAAATAAGAATGAATTTTACCACGAGGACGATCATTAACCGTAATAGAGAAGTTGGTTGTTGGATAATAAGTAATTAGGGTGTACTCTAAGTGACCTAGTAAGTGCTAAGTGTGTTCCATGATTGATGATTGTTAAGATTCAGGTTAGGAGTTATCTTTGACTGTTGGATGACTGTTGTTTGTATTGCTATCTTTGAGCTTGACTAGATATATGCACGTAGTTGCTAAGATAATTTCTATGCATACTATATTATGATTTGAAGTTCTTACTGAGTATCTCTTTCTTGTGGTTTCTGTAAACACAAATAACAACCATGCAAGCTTTTTGCTTCGGGATTGGGGAGACAAAGTACGCAACAATTTCTCTAAAACACTTTCTTTTTTTTTCTCAATTAAAATTTCTCTAACACAAAATAAATGTGATTAATTAAAATCACCTGCAGCAGAAACGGAAACTTAATTAATAAATTAGCATGCTTCCTGCCATTGTTTTTTATAACTGAAAATGAAGGCAACGATCACCTCGATTGCAACACCTTAACATGAGCAACAAACATTAAACACATCGGCTGCGGAGTTCTTGGTTTTTCTAGACCCTCACTCTTCCTAACTCAAATGATTTCGTTTATTCTTAAAGGAAGATTAGGCGTAGGGACCAACATTTGATGAAGAAAATACAGAGAAAAGTTCTATAAATGATGTGATTTTCCTCTGTAGTTTTGTTATGAATAGTCTATCGATAAATCACTACCATAATGAGATTTAATCGATAAAAATAAAAGCTAAAAAAGTGGGTGGGGTGGTTAGTAAATGATGGGTGGTTATTGAGATAAAGGATCACGAATAAAGAAGATAAATTAATAAATTTAAAATTAAATAATTTCCAACAAAGTTTTCCTCTCTTCGCTCTCTTTTGCTCTACGATTGTCTTTACAATTCACGATAAAGTAACACTCTAGTTATAGGCTATTACAAACTTGGTCTCAAAGTTCTTACCAAAATTGCTAAAACAATAAAATCTACTAATTCCTTAATTTCTCTCCTAAATTGACAATCCATTAATTCCTTAATTGTTTACCCACTAATTCCCAAATTAATTATTCCAAAAATACATTAAAATATATTTAAGTTTAGTCCATCAAAACTCCTCCATACGAATTCTTTTCATTTTATTGTGGATGAGAGATCAGCTTATGATTTCAAAACTTATTATGGATCAGAAATCTAGAAAAATAGATGTAGAAACCATCATGGAGTGGCTCATATGGTCAAAGAGGACTTTGAGGTGCTTAAGGTGATGAGTTCAATCCATGATAGCCACTTACCTAGAATCTACGAGTTTTTGACATCCAAATGGTTTAGGGTCAGAAGGTATATCTTGTGATATTAGTCGAGGTGTACGCAAGCTGGCCATATGGATATAAAAAAAAAAAAAAAAAAGGAAAGGTTTGGTGGTGTATTGATTTTATTTTTTGGTGGTAATCAAGTTTAACATCATTATTGTGGATTCAAAATCCCATGAATCGGTAGTTGACTCTCATTTATTTGAGAGTAAACTAATATGGGCTCCTCCTTGAAGTCTTTATTTTGAAAAGAGAAATATTTCCCTCCATATGACTAAGGAGGGGAACCATCTTTAATGTATATGTTGCATCATTTGGTGCCACAAAATTTTTGTTTGAACAATTTTTGGTATTAAATAATGTCACATATATATATAAGGATGTCTTTCCTTTTCAGCAGGGAAGTATTTCTCTTTTGAAAATATTTCAAAACTTAGCATTTTTAATGTTAATATGGTGCCACAAAATTTTGATTTGAACAATTTTTTGTATCAAATAATATCACATATACATATAAGGATGGTTCCCCTCTTTAGAAGGGAATATTTCTCTTTGAAAATATTTCAAAACTTAACATTTTAAATGTTAATAATTGACTGTAGGACAGTTGCTTTGGGTCTCTTACCAAGATGCCCTTTGATTATTCTTGTTGTTCTTTGTTACAAATTAACTTTTCCATTTTCTGTTAAGTCTCAGTCTAAGTTGGCAATGGGAAAAACTTATCAAAGTGCAGGTAAGTATCTTGTCTATACTTACTCCTATAATGTATGGATAATAATTAGCCACATAAGTAGTGTAGTATTAGTCAAATAATCATCATTTATACATTTACGTGGCACGTTATTAATCATATATATGTTGGTAAGTATGGACAAGATACTTACCTATCTTTTGATAAGTTTTACTCGATGGCGATTAGGACAAAGGGTTAGATTGGGTGAATTGTATCCTCTTGCTTTTATCTTTCTTGTAAGAAAGATGTGTTGTAATCTCCTTTTTGGTTATTAATGAATGTTGTTTGGTTTCAAAAATAGAACAAAAAATCAAGCTCTAGAATACATGAAAGTTTTTGTTTTATACAACGTTACAAATTGACCTGCAATTATTGATCATTAGTAGACTCATTTACGGCACTTACTTTTCAACAAAATGTGTGGACAATTGTTTTATTAATGTAGTGATAAGGAACGAACAAAGAACAAAAAAACATGTGATGAATTTGGGACCAGCAACATAATGCTTTATTTGTCTTTTTCCTAAAAGAACTTTAAGACCCTTTATTCTTGAAATATTTCCCTACACAAACTTTATAAGGTTTATGTACCGTCGCAAGTTTATGTGCACAAATTTTACTGCCACACATTTGTTTATATTAAAGAAAATGTTACAAAATTATAGGGTTTATGTAGAAAATACCATCAACTTGCAAAAAGTTTAAAATATACCTATGATTTTAAAAATAATGTTAAAAAACATTCCTGCCAATAAATTAATATAGACGAAATTGTTAAAGTTTCAATTTAACCGTTATAGTTGACTTAGTAATCAAGAAGAACTTTAGATATTAAAATGTTACGAGTTTAATCTATAGTTGGTAGCCTAGTTATTTTTTTATGAATTCTTTTGACATCAATATTAGAGGACTACATTTATTTTTTGTCAAATGAGAATAGTTAACGAGCAGTCAGAGAATTAGAGATCAAAAAAAATATCGTTGAGGTTCAAAAAAATGTTAAATAATATCATCGTCATTAAGTTTTGTATATAAAAGTATTTAAGTTTTATCTCAATAATATCATAGACATTTATTTGTGTTTGTAAAAGATCATTCAACCATTATCTTTCAGAATTTGTGAATTATGTGTATGTAAATTTTGATTGTTTTAATATCGTCTAGAAACTAAGAAACGTTCAAGAAAACTTATCTAGACTTTCTTGGACGATTTGAAATATTTTTTTGATCTGGTTCTCTCCCTCTTATACTCTCGTTATAATACCAATTGTTGAGATTTGTGAGTTTGAGGAAGTTCAAAGCCTACGCAAAAGATCATGAGGCATTTGTCTTAGCTTCTATCTTGCACAATGCAACAACAAATCAAGCCAATTATTCTTTAGCGATGTGGGTACGACAGTATAGATCGAAAACATCTGTTGGTTTTTTGGCCCATATCTCAAATTAATTAATTTTAATTAATGTTTTGATAACAAACTCAAATTTTATTTACTTATAATTTTAGATTTTTGAAGTAATTATTAGGGGCTTTTGCATATATATCAAAATAGTCCAAAATATTTACATGTATAGCAGAATTTCAAAAGAAATTTTTTTGTAGCAGAAAATCATACCGGCCCAATGAAATGACTAAAAAGCCTATTTCTAAAAATTGCAAGCAACCCATTTCAGATATGCACGACTCCTTCAATCACACACACGGACTCCTTCAATCACACACAGAGACTCCTTCAATCACACACACAGACTCTTTCAATCACCAACATCATCAAGTGTCTTTCAACTTCCATTTGATATTTTCTTCCTCCGATCATACACATTTCTTTTCTTCTTCTACATTTCGTCTTCCGACTCTCAATTGCAACTCAATCTATGAACTGAGCTATCAAAACTCTTTTTATATTCTTCACTCTCTTTGCTTCTTTACTTGTTTCCTCTATTCTTCATGTTTGAACTGAGCTATCGACTTCCAATTCTCAATCGGAAAGTGATTGAAGTTTTCAATCGTTTTGATTTTCGTGATTTAGGTTTCATGTGTGAGATTTGCCATTTAGATTTCATGTTTAGTTTTCACTCAATCACTCCATGTTTAGGATTGTTTGAAATATTTGTTTAATGGTACGACTTCTATGTCAACACTCAATAGACTTCTGTTTCAACATAGATCTATCACCTATGCATAAACATTCTATCACATATGCATAAACTTTCTATCACCTATGCATAAGCCTTCTATCACTTAGGCAGAAATCTTCTATCATGTATGCATAAACATTCTATCACCTATGCATAAGTCTTCTATCACTTGGGTATAAACCTTCTATCACCTATGCATAAGCCTTCTATCACTTAGGTAGAGACCTTCTATCACCTATGCATAAGTCTTCTATGACTTTGGTAGAAACCTTTTATCACCTATATGCATAAGCCTTTTATGACTTAGGTAGAAACCTTCTATCACCTATACATAAACCTTCTATCACTTAGACATAAACCTTCTATCACATATATGCATAATCCTTCTATTACGTACGCATGATGCTACTGAGTTTCTCTAGCCCACTAGCTAACTTCTATCGGTTACACAATGATTGACTTTTATCATTAAATAAACTGGCTTCTATCATTAAAGAAACTTATTCTATCACCTACAAAAATGAATGATTTCTATCACTTAAAAAAATGATTGACTTCCATCACCTATAAAAATGATTGACTTCTATCACTTAGCAAACTAACTAATTTCTATCAGTTACTTAATGATTGACTTCTATCACTAAAGAAATTGACTTCTATCATTAAAGAAATTGACTCCTATCACCTACAAAAAATGAATGAGTTCTATCACTTTGAAAAAAATGATTGACTTCCATCTATCACTTTGAAAAAAATGATTGACTTCCATCACTTACAAAAATGATTAACTTCTATTACTTAAAAAAAATAACTGACTTCTATCTCTTGGCAAACTAACTAACTTCTATCAGTTACATAATGATTGACTTCTATCACTAAAGAATCTAACTTCTATCACTAAAGAAACTGACTTCTATCACTTAAAAAAATGAATGACTTCTATCACTTTAAAAAAATGATTGACTTCCATCACTTACAAAAATGATTGACTTCCATCACTTACAAAAATGATTGACTTCTATCATTTAGTAAATCAATTGATTTCTATCAGTTGAACTACTATAATTAAATTTTATTGAAGTATCTCAGTACCATAGTCTAGGGACGGATCAGTAGTACCCCATGTATAGGGGAGCAAAGCTCTGATTTCCAGTTTTTTTTATAAAAAAATTTGATTGAAGGCAATAAAAATTGACAATTAAAGGACTTCTAAAACCTAAAAAAACAGATTTTAAAAACCAAATTTTGTTTTTTTTTTGTTCTAAAAAGTGATAAAAACATATCAAAAATAAACTTCGACCCTTTTTTCAAAATATATATATATATATATATATATATATATAGATATAAAGTTGACCCTATAGATTTGAGGTTTATTAGATCAATAATATTCTAAAATAATTTTTTTTAATTTTATTAAAAATTAAAAATAATAATTTTTTATTTTTTAAAAAACAAAAACTATTATCAAACTTATTTTTAGTTTTTTAAAAAAGTTATCAAACATATATGATTTTTATTTTTTAAAATAAAAAACTAAAAACTAAAAATCAAAATCAAAACAAAATAGTTTATCAAACGTGACCTAAATTGTTCGTAAATAATGAAAGGGATTCATGTGTAATAAATTAAAAGACTAAATTTCTTTATGAGGATTCAACAAGCATTAAGGATTTAAAGCTTTAATGGAATAGAAGCACGTTTATGTTTGATTACTTTCACCGTAGAGGGTAAAATAGGAATTAAATATTGAATGAGGGAAAAGTTGCTATGTATGAAATATTTATAAAAAAAATGCTAAACTTGAAATTATTTTCATAAATCTTGACACGGAGAGCTAGTTCCCTAATTATTATGTGGAGTTTGTAGAGAAGCTGTCAACGTCAAACTTGCGTAGTTTGGAGAGAAGTAATTATTTAATTTACTAATAATTTTAGATTTTTGAAGTAATTATTATGAATCGGCGCATTATAAATTTTATGAAGAAGCTGCCACGTCAAACTTGCGTATTTTGCCTATGAAAGGTACTTTGTGAGAATTATTCATATTTTTTATTTTGGATTTTTATTAAGGTGTGGGGTACACTTTGGGTTGTGAGAAAATGCAATTGTTTTAATCCTCAACCAGTAAAAAGGATTTGAGTTCCTCTTTAGCCTAAGAAAAAGAGGATTGAAGTGGTTTAATTCTGAAACTGGTAAAAAGATTGAGGTTTCTTTCTAGCTAAAAAAAAAGGGGTCGTGTAGGTTTGGTTCTCATTCGAAAAAGAATCATATAGTAAAATACCCAATGAAGAGCCTTGAGGAGTAGATTAGGGATTTTCGAACCACTATAAATTTGTTGACTCTCTTTTCCTTTCTTTTACTTTCCTCTATTTCATTCATGCATATTAATATTTTATTGTTTGTTGATTTTAGTTTAACAAATTAAGATCACAAATATTATTTTTAAAGAACTTACAACCTCTTCGTGCATAGTGTTGTCTTTCAATCCTACAACCTCTTCTTCTTCTTCTTCTTCTTTCTTTTCTCTCTTCTCCCGAACAAGGAGAATACACTAAAGAACGTGCTAAGAAGTAAAACGATAGAGAAGGCACAAGATGTTAGTGGTTCAGCAAAAATCAGCTTAATCCACTATGAAAAGCAAGATTCATTGATTTACTAAGGAGTTTTGTAGTACAAAGTTAAGCTTCTTGCAACTCTAATTTGTTATCTTAATTATGGATGCTACCACTCTAAATAAAACTCTTTAAAAGCTATCCTTTATTCTACTGTTGATAACTAATCCTTATATAGAAGAAGTTACAACAGATCTTTGTAACTAACTTTATGTTACAGATCCTAATACAATATTATTAGTAGTGTAATTATTAAGAATTTTTTTGCTTGATTAACCTCTCTAAACTAAATGAAAATAGTATGTGTGAAACATCCTGTTAAAACTTATCTTTATTTACACCCTGAGATCCTATAATTCAATAACGATGGGGAAATGATCAGAGGTAACCCGAGTAAGCCTCCTAGTGTGGTGAACATTGAATTTTTTCATGCCTCTTTCTAAGAATAAAAAATGGACTAGACGAGATAAAGATGGAGCCACTCTATGGCATGGTCAGGTCAACACATCACTGATCGCTCAAGAGTCTATAAGATTAGTCTTTTAAATATATTTGCTGAAACTTCTCATATTCTTTTGGGATGAGGTTCTAGATGTTTATTCAGTCCCCCAATTCGAAGCACATATACCACTAAGCTCATTTAATTCCCTCCAAAATAAGTATTTTCGATATCTTTTTGCAGGACCATATTAGTTTAAAATAGAAAATACGAATAGAATAGTCGCGCCAGCTTTCGTGACTAAAGAGAGAAGACAATCGAATTTTCTCTAAAAACCACTTTTCTTTATTTCTCTACTTCTTTCTCTTCTTTATCTACTTGCTCTATCATTCACACTAGATAGCACAATCTATTTATAAGCCTATTATACTCTTAGTCTACAAAACTCTTGGCTATTCATCTTTTAACCTTTTGGCCTAACAAAACTCTTGCCCTTACAACTTCGTAACTTTGGACTTTTCATCTACAAATCTTGTGGCCTTTCATCTACCAAAACCTTTCGACCTTTCATTTTTCCACTAGCTTCTTAATTTAATACTCACTAATAAATTAGCATTTAAGTTTATTTAACAAAACTCCTCCATATACTTAAAATGCTTCTATCATATGTCATGTCACTACTACAAAAATTAAGAAAGTTGACGCGCACAGAACATCAACTCTGTAGTTAACTTGACGCTTTCAAAAGCGTCAATGAATGGACTGTCAACTGAATTCACTATAGTTGACGTTCGACAAAACGTCATTTGATGTTATAGTTAACATGTTATAAGTGTCAAGAATATAAGTCATTGATACTCTATAAACGTCAAGTGATGATTTGGATGACGTTTTATAAACGTCAAGCAAAAGTTTGATTGACGTGCTGTGAATGTCAATTATTAACAAAAACGTCAAGTAAATATACATATGTTGACGGTTTGTAAATGTCATTAAAATAGAAGGTTGACACTTGACAAACATCAAGTTGGTCCTTATTGTTGACACTTATGAAATATCAAATAATGTGATTTTTTTATAAAAAACATTGGTCATATTTATCTAATTATCCCATTCATCCTATCAATATATACATAATGATATCGTGCTGGACAGAATTCCAATAATAAATTACAATTTCAATATTTCCACATAAGTATTAAATAGAATATATACATTTCAAGTACTAGTGTCTTACAATCCAAAACCATGAATAAAAGTATGGAACCACATTTCAAACTAAGTATGTCATTTTTTGATAAAAAAGAAACTGGAGTTTTCTTTACCGACACCAAAGTTTATCACAAAAGGAAGTAAGGTCAATCAAGCGATCACGAGCTAAGTAATAGCAGATCTCACCCTTTTGAGAAGTTGAAGGATTTCCAAGTACACCCTTTGCCTACAAAAAAGAATAAAAATAGTGTCAGACGCCAACAATGAAAAACGAAAGACAAAGAAATAAGAATACTATAACATTACCAGCAATTCCAGTAATTAGTACTTCAAATTTGAAACTATTTGAGGAAGCTCGATTAAGGTATCTGGAGTTTTGAACTGAACGACTTCAAGTAGCTCCAACGCCTGGACATGAGAAATTGAAGAATAGATACTTAAAAGTAACTGAAGAAAAATTTGGAAGTGCTTAAAAAATTGAAGCTTGTTACATGGAAAGGTCGATTGCAAGTACTAAGTTTAAAAAATGCAGGAATATGAAATGTAAAGCATGATCATGATTAAAAGCTATTCATCAAGAAAAACAAACATGATGAAGGGAGCTGGCACGAAGGGTGTGGTTGTTTCCAAATGCTACCATTACAAGCGTGAAGAAGGTACGAATGGTGAAAGAGAAAGCGGAAAATTTTGTTCAATAAATGAATAGAACTTAATTTTATTTTCAAAAGGCAAGCACAACATTTAACCCAAATAAATTTCGTTTTTGTTAAAAATGTGATATTTCTAAATTTATCGAATCAAACTTTCAATAATGGTTTGTGAAGATATCCTTAACTCTGGCTCGCCGCATATAATAATTCCACGCTTCCTTCCTTCACATGATCTCGGATAAAATGAAGGCAAACATGAATTTGTTTTCTCTTTTTATGGTTCACTGGATTCTTTGCTGACTCAATTGCTGATTTATTGTTAACTTTAATCACGGTTGCACCAAGTTGCTTTAGCTTCATCTTGCTTAACAAATTTCTTAGCCATATTGCATGACATACAAAACAAGATGCCGCAACATATTCAGCTTTGCATGTCGAAAGCATCATGATGGATTGTTTGTTTGAAAGCCATGTAAATGTTGTGTTTCCCATAAAGAATGTGTATCTCGATGTGCCTTTTCAATCGTCTATGTCTCGTCACCTTGTAATCTTCTATGAACCGACTTGTAATCTTCTGCTTTCGAGTAGAACATCCCAAGTGCCACCGTACCTTGGATGCATCGTAAAACTCGCTTCAACACCTTCTAATTCGAATAAACTAGCTCCTCTATGAACCGATTTATAATATCAACACTTGATGAATGACCCGGTCTTGTGCATGTAAGATAATGAAGGCTTCTTACCATGCTCCAGTATCTACTCTTGTTGTTTGAGATAATTAAATTTACCTCAATCCATTAGCTTAGGCTTTTGGATTGATTAGTGTTTTAACATAATTCAACATGGTATAAGAGTAGGAGGTCTTGAGTTCGAACCCATGCCGAGTCATTTCATCCCCAATTAAAATTAAAGACCACTTGTAGGGAATTTCTCAAATTTCAAAGCCCATTATTTAGGGGGAGTGTCGGTTGAGACTTAAATTTTCCAACCCATTAGTTTAGGCTTTTAGGTTAACTGGTGGGTTAACATAATTCAACACTCACATAATTCAAAAGTTTTGTACCTAGTTCCATTTGTATTGATATCGAGTTTCAATTTCTCATCTTGTACTTCTTCAAAATCTCGTTTGTATATTGCCCTATGGTACAAAAATATCCATCTCTCCTTGTTTAATTTCCAAACCAAGGAAAAAATTCAACAGGACTAAATCTATCATCTTAAATTCTTGTGTCATTGTGCCCTTAAACTCTTCTATCATTGTTATCCATAAAAAGGAGGTTATGGACATAAAGAGCAACAAATATCACATTACCTCCCTTTTTCTTTGTGTAAAGCACATGCCCGTAGGGACATTGCTTGTACCCATTATCCTTGAAATATGTATCGATGCAAGTATTCCAAGCTCATAGTGCTTTCTTCATCAACCAGTAAAGCAGTTTCTTAAATTTTAGCACCATTTCTTCTTTTCCAATTTTCATGTACCTGGGTTATTGTTCGATGTAGACTTCTTCTTCAAGTTCATCATTCAAGAATGCCAACTTGACGTCCATTTGAAAATTCGGCCATTTAAATTGAGTCGTTTGAGAAATGAGAAGCCAAATTGTCTCCATTCTTGCAACTAGAGCAAATACTTCATCATAGTCGATTCCCATTTTTTGTTTGTATCCTTTCGCAATAAGTCGCGCCTAACTAATACGCTCTATCTTTCCTTGTGCATTCATCTTTTTCGTAAATACCCACTTCACACCAATGAGTTGATTTCCTTTCACCAATGTTGTTAGATTCCATGTCTTTTTAGGCTCAATCGCATTAATCTCCTTATCAATGGCAGTTTTCCATTTCTTGTCTCGCACTGCTTCTTTAAATTCAATATTTTTAGCATCTGCCAAAAGACATACAAGGTGTACCTCATTTGTTGAATCATACAAAACTTGCAAACTTCACATTTTGGGTTATTGTGGTTCATCTTCATCATCAGTAGTTCTAGAGTTAGTTGGTATACTTGTTGATGCAACGATGGATGATTCTCCAACTTGGATGCTAACTTCCATTGAATTGTTTAGTCCCATTTGTTTTCTTCATTTACTCGCACATCACGACTTACCATCACCTTCTTGCTTGTTAGGTTATGTATCTTACACCATTTTGTTTTCTCATCATACCCAATAAAAATATACCTTTCGCTTTTGTTTTGAACTTCGTTCTTTGTTGATTATGTACGTGTGCATAAGCCACCCTACCAAACACTTTGAAATGTGAAACTGTCTGCGTTTGTCCACTCCTTGTCTCTTTTGGTGTTTTATCATCAAATTTCACATGTGGACAACAATTTTGCACATAGATGGCACATTGGCATCTTTTTGCTCTTGAGAATTGATCGAACAATGTTAAGAATGATCCGATCTTTCCTCTTTGCCACACCATTTTGTTGAGGAGTTGTATGGTGCGGTTAGGAATCGCCTTATGTCTTGCTCCTCGCAATATTCCATGAAAGTCGTCGTAATATATTCGCCACATCTTGCAGATTGTACAATTTTGATGTATCCTATAGTTTCCTTTTCCATTTTCACTTTGAATTTTTTGAATGCCTCTGGTTTTTCTTTCAAAAAATAAATACAAGTTTTCCCTGAGAAATCACCGATAAAAGAAATAAAGTACCTTTTACCACTGAAAGATTCTAGGATAATTGGTCAACATGTATCGCTATAAATCATCTTGAGAGGTTTCTTAGCACGACATTCCACTTTCTTTTGAAACGAGGTTCTTGCTTACCTGTTGAGCATGCATTCTTCACAAAATTTTCCCTCGTAGTCCATGTTCTTCTTCGTTAACTCCTTTTTACTAGGTGACCACAAAGCGGAGATGCCAAAGTTATGCCCTTTCTTCTACATCGACTTAAAAACATTTTTCTCGTATGATTCTCAAATTTAGTCTATACATCCGATTTTTTCCCATCTCGACTTTAGCTACCAAATGCACGCTCTTACTTTTCCTTCAAGTGTAACAGTTGGTCTTTTAAAAATATCGAGTAACCCTTCTCTGTGAATTGCCCCAAAATCAAAATATTGGTTTGAGGTCTAGTACGTAATAAACATCTTGGATTGACCCTATTAAGTCATACTTCTACAAGTAAGATTATACCTAATGTCACCATAGCTCTCCTCCTATTGACCATCCCACACAAAATTTATCTTAATCCCATAACCTCTTTATTTTCTTATTCTTCTTTCAAAACTCTAATTATTTTTCTTCTTAAGGGAGTTTCTTAAGTCTTATTTTTTCATGGAAATCATATTACATTGAGTGAAAATTTAATTTTTTTTTCTCCAAAACCCTCAAAGTTAGCTAGGATGTCCCCGCATTAATTTATAACAAAGTAAAATGAATGTCATATTGATATAAAATTTACATAAGGCAAAGAAGATAAGGTGCTCCTTATCAACAAAATGTATGGACGTTTATTTTTTTTTAAAACCATCTCATTAAATTTTATAAAAGAACATACAATATCAAGGATTGAATCCAAACCACTACGTACGTTGTTTTCAATCTATAACTTAGACAGAGACCAATCAAATCTGATGAGCCACTAATAAAGAAAACTCTAACGTTAAAGAGGTGTTATTAAACCCTCTTACAATGAGATCGACCTGCAATTATGAACACAAAACACATTAAATTTTGAGATTATTTGGGACTTAATCCAACAACTATCCAACACATTCAAGATTCGTAAATGAATAAAAACATTTAAAAGACAAATAATTTCCCCATAATAAATACCTAATCATAATTGTTTTAGATGTATCTTTTATCAACGACCAAAAAAAAAAACCTACACTAATCCTCGATTGTACTAAAATATGAGTTCCATCTCAAACTTGATTGACAATGAGACAACTCGTACACCTATTTTAATAATTTTTTATACGATAATAAAAAAGGTATGAACATCCATATTGAAATCAATTGATGATGAGAAGAGTAGCTCGTATAGCTTATAAAATGCTAAGAAGTGTTGTCTTTTTAATGTGGGATCCTCAACATTTATGACCAATGTAAAACAACCTATAAATAGAATGCTATTATCTGCCTTTTTTATTAGAGAACTAAATAGATTAACCTTTTTCTCTTTCCAAAGATAAAAATTGTATCTTTAGAGAATCTTCGATGTTTCCAACTTCAGTTATGAAGGAGCATGATATCCCTGATTCTAAACGTCCCATTGCAAACTATCATCCTAGTATTTGGAAGGACCATTTCATTTCATTAAGCTCAAGCGAATTGGTAAATTATATTATCTTTCTTGAAGGTTATATTATAATGATTTTTGTTTTTGTGCACTAACTTTAATCTAAATTAGTTTTGTGTTCTTCATTATAGGAAGTAGATGATACAATGATTGAAGAAGTTGAGAAGTTGAAAGAAGAAGTAAGGAAAATGTTGGTTATTTCATTGAGAAACCCAATGGAAAAGATTGAATTGGTGGATTCAATTCAACAATTAGGTGTATATTACCATTTTGAAGAAGAGATTGATCAAATCTTAGAATTAATATATATGAACTATAACACCTTCTTAAGTGAAGATGATGATCTTCATATTACTTCTCTTCTTTTTCGACTTCTCAGACAACAAGGCTACAAAATTTCATGCGGTAAGTTAAGTATACAATAAGATAAAATGTTACAAAATGACATTAGTTCAAGAACTAATTGTTCATATAAATTTTTTAAAAACTTTTTTATATGGAGTTAAACTTGAATTCCTGTTTTATTTGTTGATATTGTTTCATCTCGATCTTTTCATCTTCTAATTCTTCTATGATAAATTTGTGTACTTTACTTGAAGAAGGTGTTGGAGATACTCACTCTGTCCCAGATTGGAAAAGGTGAGAAGTCTCCAACATCTTAATAAGTTATACAAGCTATATTTTTTTATTACCAATTGATTTTTAAGTGGAACCTCATATTATCTAATATGATATTTGAGTTTAGATAATTAGGTTTCTTTTGCAGGTATCGTACTCCGACATAAACCTAAATTTATAATTAAGTTCTTTTTATATGTCTATTTTCAAATAGATAAATAAAGAAAATTGATAAATATAGATAAATATATATATATATATATATATATATATATATAAAAATAAAAATAATGAAGGGAAATATGGCCAATAGACGATCCCTGTGAATCTTGAAAATCAACCTATAAAAAACATATCCAAATCTTGTTGGATGCCCTTTATATGAGAATCTAGAATGTCCGGAAATTTCAAGATATCCGGTATTTATATTGCCATAGAAATTTTGAATTACTTCACATTAAAACTTTCTTACCCATTACTATCATATCCTCAAAAATCCTTCCAACTACTAGGATGATAGTTTGCCATATAATCCAAACTTTTGTCCAAATAAATTATGGAACAAAACCAATTAGTAATTTACTGAATTTGTTTATTAATTTAGAAATAATGACATGGTAATCTGCAATTTTCCAAAATTTCTTAGTCAATACTAATTATTATGAACTTAACAGATATATTCTCAAAGTTCATAGAAAAGAATGGGAAATTCAAGGAATCATTGGCAGATAATGAAAGGGGAATTTTGAGCCTTTATGAAGCAGCACATATGAGGGGACATGGAGAAGATGTTCTTGAAGAAGCTCTTGAGTTTTCTACAACTCTTCTTAACAAATTTATTGACCAATCAAGTCCTCCTTTTGCAGCTGAAGTTAAGAATGCCTTAAAATGCCCAATAAGAAAATATATTCCAAGAAAAAAGGCAAGAGAGTACTTATTAATCTACCAAAATCATCCCTCTCACAACCATACTTTGCTTGCTTTTTCAAAATTAGACTTCAACATATTGCAAAAGCTTCACCAAAAAGAATTATCTCAAATTTCAAGGTACAACCCCTAGGGTACTAATATTAATCCTTTATTGTTATAAAAAAAACATATACTAATATTTGATATACTTTAACATATCAACAAACTGGTGGGCTAAATAGGTGGTGGAAGGATTTGGATGTCCCAACAAACTTTCCATTTGCAAGAGACAGAATTGTGGAGTGTTACTTATGGATATTGGGTGTATATTTTGAACCTCATTTCAATGTGGGAAGGAAAATATTGACTAAAGTGATAGCCATGACATCAATTCTAGATGATATATATGATGCCTATGGGACATTTGAAGAACTCCAAGTCTTCACTTTGGCAATCAAAAGGTGAATTGCTTTACCTTGTATTTTTTTGAAAAAAAATACTATCTTTCAAAAGTAGGGTAATAAACAGACATATAAGTTACATAATGTTTAAGGTAAGAAGGCTATTTCAGTTGAGTGACAACATGGCTGTCTCATAATCCTTGAAGAAATTAAATTTCTTATACAAAAAAAGCATATCCGTTACAATATCCTTTCATAAGGATTCCTTGGAGTTGTCAAGATTTTGGAATATACGAGCATTTCGCTTTCTCTAAATAAACCAAAGGATAGCACTGAACATGTTGCTAATCATAACTGATTTTGCATTATTTAGCTTTAAACTCAGGCCCTTTGAAGATGAAAGTTTGTATGTTGGAATTTGCATCCAACAAAGCTCCGTACTCCACCAAATGAGTATATTGATTTTGCCCCATAAGTAACGAGAGAAAGGGCAGAGAAGGAAAATGTGGAGCTGTGTTTCACAAATTTCACGACAAAGGCTGCATTGAGATGGGAAGAGAGACATTTTAGGAGCACGATTCTGCATCACATCAGATGTATTTAATCCACCATAAAACAGACACTTAACAAAACTTTAATTTTCTTAGGCCATAACAACTTCCATATATCAGCATTCATAATCCTGTGAAGTTGATGATTTTGAGATGCTTCCATTTGCATTTTAAAGGACTTTACTTAGAAATAACCATTTGAATTAAGAAGCCAACGAGGGGAGTCAAGCAATGATTGACCAAATGGGAGGGGCAAAATATTAGATATGTTGGACCAAAGATCAACTTCTCTATCAAGCAACGAGCGACGAGGTAAAAAATTCCATCTACCACCATTTTCATTCCACGCCTCAGACACCTGTAAATGCGGTTTGCTAGACAAAGCATAAAGACTCGGATATTAATCACGAAAAGGACAATCAAATGCCCAATTATGGTGCCAAAAAAAAGTGTCATTGCCATTTCCAATTTTCCATCTGGTGTAGATTTGGCCTTTATCAATGAGATTTACCACCAATTTCCATGGAGCCCTCTTTCTAGTATAGGAGCACAAAGATGGGATAGCACCAGAATACCTAGGAGTATATATCTCATCAATAAGATTTCTCCACAAATGACCTTTTTCATGCTAGTAACGCCACAACCATTTACTCGTTAATGCATCATCGTGCAAGTTGATGTTGCCAACACCAAGACCCCCATTTTCTTTGGATCTAGACACAATGTCCCATCCAACAATGTGGGATCCCTTCTCATCAATGCCTTCATAGAGGAAATTTCTCATATGTCTCTCAATGACTTTGTAGATAGTTTAAGGTGCTTTGAAGACCAAGCATAGGTAGGTAGGGCGATTGCTCAAAACTACCTGGCAACGTGAGTCTTCCTCGTTTAGATAAATAGCGATAATTCCATGAAGCAAATTTTCTCTAAATACTCTCCTCAACATTAATTATACTAATGCTATACTAATCGAATAGTATTATGCTAATACTCTAACACTCGATATGAATATGGTGATTTACAATGTGATTTAATTTTCAGGTGGGACAAAAGCATGATTAATCTACTTCCAGAATACATGAAAGTTTATTATACAAATCTACTACATATTTTCGATGAAATTGATAAAGAGATAGGAAATGATGAAATATCACATCGTGCAAAAGAAGAAGTAAAGTTCTTCTGCCTCTACTATTCAATTTCAATTAATACCACTTTTTGTTTCCTCATAAGAGTATGAGTGTTTCCAATTTTATTTGATATTGAACAGATGAAAAGGCAAGCAGACTTCTATTTGAAAGAAGCTGAATGGTTAAACAGAAATTATAAACCAAATTTTGAAGAATACATGGAAGTGGCTCTTGTTACCTCAGGTTATTCACTACTTGCAACAATTTCATTTGTTGGCATGGGTGACATTGCAACAAAGGAAGTTTTTGATTGGCTCTTTCAATGCCCTAAAATAATTGAAGCCTCAACCACCATTTGTAGACTCATGGATGATGTTGTCTCCTACAAGGTATGTATTCAAAACTACTCCAAAATTCAGATACCATGATTTTAGAAAAGTATAGCAAATGCTTTCGGTGATACTTTTCTGCAATGATTATAGTATCACACATCATTTATTCTTTTTAGATTATACTTCTTAAAAAGTGTTATTGAAACTCTTTAAATGATACTTTTTTATAATTTGTATCGTACAACATCTATTTCCGAATAAACTTTAGCTTTATAGTATTGAATTTATTGAGATGTCCGAAAGAAGTTATTTGACTCGTTGAATGACCTAACATGCATATCTTGTTCATACAGAGATTATGGGTTCATTTTTTTAGCTTTGGGTTTTATTGTGTGGTTTATTGATCTTTTTAAGGTTGGAGATGGCTACAATATACAAATCCTCTTAAAACTCTTATTTCCTCGCTATTTTATTCTTTGTAATTTGGTGATATTTTTTTCAACTATAAAGAACTGTAAGTATAAATTTATTTACTTTTTTTCGTAGAATGAGCGTGAAAGAGAACATATTTTTTCCGCTGTTGAATGTTATATGGAGAAATATGGGTGCTCAGAAGAGGAAGCAATTGTTGAACTTTATAAGGAAGTAGAAGATGCATGGAAGAACATAAATGAAGCTTGTATTCATCCAATGCCTGTCCCAATGCCGTTTTTATTGCGAATATTAAATCTTTCAAGAGTTGTGACCCTACTTTATTCAGACGAGGATGGATACACAAATGCTAAGGGTACAACCAAATTTCTTATTCATTCTCTACTGGTTGACCCAGTTATTTGAGTACTTGGTGAGTATAAAAGTGTGTGAACCCCAATATTTAAGATCTATTAGGTATTTATATTTATATTTATATCGAGGGGTGCCATAGTACAATATGTCATGGATGCTTGCCTGTATAAAGTGCTAAATGAGTATGGAGTCTAAGGCATGTAGTATATGTTGAGTTGTATCGTTGTCTTGATTGCTTAAGTGTTTACTTAGAGTTAAGAGTATTGACTATATGTATGTACCTAATTAATTTTAGATTATTATTGTTGCTAAGCTAGTATCTTGTTGATTGCCATATATGTTGTTTTCTATTGAACATGTTCATGATGTGATTATTAGACTAGCGGTGTTCAAACAACCCAAAACCCGAATAACCTGAACCAACCTAACCCAATTTGATGGGTTGGGTTGGGTTGGGTTCAAAATCATGAAATATTCATGAGTTGAGTTGAGTTGAGTTAAGGGTTGACCTAAAATTAACCCAACCCAATCCGACCAACCCGAAATTATTATTTGGTTTAAATTTTTTTTTTTATTTATAACATAATTATATACGCATATAATTGGTTTATTTAATTATTATTGTTAGACTTTTTATTTTTCATTTTCTTTAATATTTTTTTCAAATCTTTATAATTTATATATCATGATAAAATATATAGTCAAATTATATAAAATATCTTTGTTGATTTTAATTATATACTTTTTTTATGAAAGTCGAATTATGTCATCTAGTTTTGTGGTTTTAATTATCTATTTGTTTTATGTTTTATAGTTGAAATCTTGTATATGAACCATATATTTATATTCATTTCATTACCTTAATTGGAGGTTGTATTTTGTTTATGTATAATAATGCATGATTGCAAAAAAGTGTCACAAATACTTTAGATGATACTTTTTTATAATCATTATATCGTACATCATCTATTCTCTTTAGATGACACTTCTTAAGAAGTGTCATTAAAACTTTATAGATGATACTTTTTTGCAATCATTGTATCACACATCATCTATTCAGATTAGATAACACTTCTTAATAAGTGTCACCAAAACTCTTTAGATGATACTTTTTTACAGTCATTAGTCCTTCTTTGATGACATAAATTTGTAGTCACATATGAACAATATATGACATATAAAATAAATCATCAATAGTTTATCAATGACACCTAAACATTATCATTAAAAAAAATTATTGACACTTTTTTATAATCATAAAATATGCAAACATGATACTTTAATCAAATTACACGCTATACAATTTTTTCATATTCGAACTTGTCATTGCACATACGACTATTAAAACTAAATGATTTCTAAACCTGATCCAATATAAGAATTTTTATTAAAATCATCATTCGTAGATGTATTCTTCTTAGTATAACTTTATACATGTAATTGCAATCCAATAAAATTACCATAACACTTGGTAGAAAATTTACACAACTTTTGGTACTAACTTATACAAAAAAGAACAATGTATATAACAATATCACTTTATATGGCTTCATCACTTGGCTGTGTTCGTACAAGACCTAACAAACATAAAATAAGAGTCATAAATACTAATAATGAATATCAAGATTTTTTTTTTAAAATGGAATGTTAATAATTGTAACAAATGAAAATGAGAGGAGTTATAAAATATATATTTACTTAACCAAACTTATGAATAATTCCACGTACTTTTGGAGTTATAAATATATATTCCCTTTTAGTTCTTCAAAAAAAAATTAAGTACTATGAAAATTTTGGAAAAGGGTGTTTGACATTCACCTCCATAAACACCATGAGCTGCCTAACAATGATAGTCCCCACGTCCACTTTTATTTGTTGATATCGAACCATTTTGTAACCATCTTCTTAGACCACAAGAGCTGTATAAAACAGTTAAGAAGAAACAAAAATCAATTTACAATCAGAGAAAAGACTTATTTTAAGTAGATAAAAGTGAAATGCCTCACTTTTCTTTGTAGGATTAATTTGATAAAAGATATTTATATTTATAATTTATTATTGGACCCGATGACCAAATCTAACCCAACCCAAAAATAAAAGTGTTGGGTTGGGTTGGGTTGGAAAAATGATCAAACCAAAAATATGGGTTAGATTGAAAAGCTCTTTCAACCCATGTTCACCCCTAATTAGGCTCGTGGGGCGACGGTACATGCCGTCAGTCAGGGAACCCTAGATGGTATCTCTTACATACCACGACACTAATCACATAAATCAACTATGATTAGGCTACAGCTGTAGGAAATGAGTGTGGTCATGCTGGGCAAGTTGTTCACCAAGGACTTCATAACTTAGTCTAATTGCCCACTTTTTCTTTTTGCATAGATTTATATGTGCCGTGTAAGATAGTGCAGGCCTACCAGATGACTGATTACAGCTGAGGTGTACTCTAAGTGACCTGGTAAGTGCTGAGTGTATTCGATGATCGTTAGGATTTGGGTTAAGAGTTATCTCATTGATAGATCATATATGGGGTTCATGAGGCTCTATGATTAAAGGTCATGGGACGTATTATATGAAATTTGATGACTATGATTTATATTGCTATCTTTAAGCTTGACTAGACATATGTACGTAGTTGCAAGGATATTTTTTTATGTTTACTATGCATACTGTACTCCAATCGGGAGTTCTTACTAAATATTTTTGTAAAGACCCGACCCAACTAGTGTCTAACCTAAGTTCTCAACTCTAAATGTATGAAAATCTCAATAATATTCAGGGCATGATCAAATGAAAATAAAAAAGCTCTTAAAATTATTCAAAAGAATAAGTTCATAAAATTTTACATTAATCTAAGAAAAGAATACAAGTGTACCCAAGAATCAAAATATAAAAATCTTAGTCAAACAAGTAAAACCTAACATGGCCTTAAATATTTCATGCAAAAAGAATAAACAAATATGTACAAAACAATATATGCAATCAAATTTGCAGCAAGTGATAAGTATTTATTTTATCATTCTCGGTGTCATAGTCTAGGACGAGCCAGTGGTGCCCCAGGTAAAGGAGAATGAAACTCCGATTTTCCGGTTTTCAAAAAAAAAACCTCAAGAGTTGTACAAAAATGTAAATGAATGGTTTGGTGGTTGATTGTTTTATTATACTACAATGTGAAAATGTAAATAAGCTTACGTGAGGATGGGAATGCGAATAATGTTGATCATGCGATAATGGTAAGTTAAATTTCATGCTTCTATATTTCTAATGACTAATTCAACAATCAATGATTTATGGGGAACTCAATTCCCGCTACAGTTCTTCATACTTACTCAGGGCAATACATGCATTAGTAAGGTTATCCCTAACTCCTTAAACAATGTGAGAGACTTCGAATTGACCTAACGTAACCTATTGTGATCTTTGCTAGTTTCCTCTTCTAAGTTCGTTGGAGATTGACACAGACATAAAATGTAAACAACATTTAAAAACCTTCTTACGCTTAAGCAGTAATCTAGTGAAACATGATTAAGATGAAAATGGAATAAAAAGTAATAAATTGCATCATGAAGAATTTAACTATAGAGTTATGGTGATACAATATACTCCTAAGTACAATATAAAAGAAAACAATTAAGGAATTGGTGCAGTTGTCGTAGGTGTCGAACTCCTTTTCATCATATATCACGAACACCTTATAGTTGCCTTCTACACTGGCGAAATAATTCGGAGTGAATATTGACTCCCAGCCAACCGGCGACTCTCTAGGGTTTCTCCTGTTCTTCTTATATAGGGTCTGTTTACTTGGCTGGAAAGCTTTGATGGTTCTAGAATATCTTCATTATCGCATAAATTATTGCTAATTGATTCTCCTAAATTTTCGCGGTGATGTGATACTCCGAGCATAGAAAGTTCTCAAGCGTGTTATGCGCTAGCAACTCTTGGCTTCGCCAAACATTTTGCTCAAATGCGGTTGCACCTTCAGCTTTTCTCAGTCCTACAAAAAACACTTTAATTAGTGCGTTTATTTCTCTCTTTTGCCTGAGAATATGTTATGTTATCTTTCTTAATGCGTTTATGTAAATGTGTATGGATTCTACCCTATTTATTTGCATTTTAGCTCTATTTAATATCAATTTCCCAGAATAATCCTAAGAAATGTTTAAGTTGGATGTCTAATTTATACTATATTTGAGAGCAATCATTTCTAATGATGTTAACTGTCGTGTTACTTTTTTCCTACTTACTGTATTTTTCAGGATCAAGATTCAAAGGAGATGATTGGACGTGCTAGAATATTGAATGGTCTCTACTATTTCGAAAAGGAAACATCTGTTAATAAAAAAATTTAGGCCGGGTTTAAATAGTTCTTCTCCTGTTAAAGAAACTATTTTACTTTGGCATTGTAGGTTAGGTCATCCTACTTTTTCGTTATTAAAATATTTATTCCCATACTTAGTTAAAGGAATTGATTGTTTAACTTTTCATTGTGAAACATGCGCCTTTGCTAAAAATCATCGAAATAGATATTTTTTAAAACTTTATAAAGCCTCAAAACCGTTTTACTTAGTTCATAGTGATGTTTTGGGTCCATCTAAAATTTTGACTCATAATGAAAAACGGTGGTTTGTTACATTTATTGATGATCATATTCATTTGACTTGGATTTATTTATTAACCAAAAACAAGGTATTCTTATTAATCAGAGAAAATATATTCTCAACTTAATTAAACAAACATGATTACTAGGGTGTAGAACAGCACAAACTCCTATTGAACAAAATATAAAACTATAAGCAGAGCAGTCGAGAAAGAAGTAAAAGATAAGGAATGATATCAGAAACTTGTGGATAGATTTATCTACCTATCACACACGAGACCAAACATTATCTTTGTAGCATGTTTGGTAAGTCAAATTATTCATCCTCTAGGACCAAATCACTTTGAAGCACACACTTTATGTATTTTCAACAATTCTCCCTTCAAACAAACTACACATATGAGAGCTTCCTCAGCAAATAGTTATCTTTCCAAATTACACTTATGCAAACCAAAAAGTTCAATCACAAGATCCATACAAACTACGCCTGAGCAGTACACAACAACCTCTTATTAGTAGAGCAACATTCATAAGCACCCTCATGTCACAACACTTCCATTTACTAAGCACCCATAATTGAGGCACTCCATAAAACTTAACACCAGATTCACTATGACTAACTATGACATATATCATTTGAGGCTCATATTCATTGTTTGACTTTCCAGAATTCCATGAAAATCGAGGCGCATATTCATTGTTTGACTTTCAAAAATTCCATGAAAATGGCAAAGTAAGAAGCACAGCTCTAATACCAGTTGTTAATGAACGACAAAACTCAAAAGATCTCCATATTTATATGATATTTTCACTACTAGAAATCTTACATACCATGACACTTGTTTTCCTCTATATTACAAGAAAGAAAAATAAAAAGAGTCATAATAGGTCAAAAGGAAGGTTTTTCATTTTTTTTCAACTTATGATTATATTTTAGAGTCATAGAAAAGTATATTAGGTTTTGTGTTCGAGCCAGATACGACGTTGTTTATTTTTATAAATATTTATGTAGTTTAAATATAGTTTTAAAAAGTAAAATAAGAAGAATTTTCTTCTTAACCTAGCTACCTCACGCGCACGAAAGGACACAGGAAAACCGTCCCTCACCACTCTCTTCTTCGCTAACTAGGTCGAAAAAGCGAAGCCGCCGCCTCTGGGTTTTGTTCAGACCAGAACATTGATAAAAGCTCGAACACAGGTTGGTTTTGTCCATCCATTTATTTCATTTCTTTTTGGGTGTTCTCTCAATCTCCCTCTGGGCTGTTTGTTGGAGGGTTTTGTGGAGCTGTTGGAGAAGCGTTTGTGCAGCTAGTTTTTTTTTTTCTTTTTTTTTTTCTTGAGCGGTTACTAGAGCAAATAGATGGGCAATTTTATCCTTTTTTTTATATAATTATTTTCACACTTTCTGTTCATCGTTCTAGTTCAAAGGTGAAGAATGAAAGACACTTGTGAAAAACCTTTAATTTTTTTTTCTTTGATTTCATCTCCTCTTCTCACCGATCGGAAATCAAAAATGGAAAATCGGACGAGGACCTGTTCATCATTGTCTACGTCTGCCTTGTCTCTGAGATCTTCTCAGACAAATCTCAAAATATTGGAATGCCATAGACGAAGCTCTGCTCATCGTTATAGGAAACCATGGCGCCAAAAGGGGAAATGGGTCGAGGGGTTTTTATTATTTATTTTTTTCCATAGCTTCCATTAGATTTCAACAAATAAAAAAAAAAGTGGAGAATTTAAATAATCTAAAAATTCAACAAAAATGAATTGGAAAAGATGAAGATGAAACCCTTAATCAAAACAGGATTATAGGATTTTCAATGCTTTGCAATCCTATAATTCCAATAGTCAGGTGATCGAATTTTCACCCCACAATCGAATAAAGTTTACATAAATGGATTGGAGAAAACGATGAAGAAACCCAATTTTTTTTTTTTTTTTTTTGAAAGGAAGAAGAAATGGGTGGGTGAAGAAGAGAAGAAACCCTGTTTTTTGTTTGAAAAGGAGAAGAAATAGGACTGTGAGGATGGGAAGAAATCCAGAATTTTGAATTGAATTTACTAAAATAACCTTTCTTTTATAATTTAAGATTTTTTAAATTACTCAAAACTAACCAATTATTTCTACAACCACATTACAAACAACCATATTCAAACGAGTTATTGATACATTCACTTTATAAAAAACTACATCCAAACGAGCTATTAATAATCTCTTTACTTAATCACTCCAAAAAATTGTCATCCAAACAACCCCTCTATGTCTTCCATTTCGCTTGAAAATTGAAACTTATAAGTTTTTTTTCATCAGATAATTATCTAATGAAATAATGGATGTTTTTTTTTTCTTTTTGGGGAATATTTTACTGTGAATTGTAGATTGGTGGCTTGATTGATAAATTATGTTCTTCCTTAGATTTGTTTCGCCATGCTTATTGTTGTGTTCGGATGTTAATCTATGAATTGTTTGATTTGTTTCACATTGACGAGACATTGCCAGAAAGAATGCCATGTTTTAGAAGTAATGTATGTTTTGTAATTTCATTAGTTGAATTAATACGAATCGTGATTTTAAGTTCTCTTTTTAGAGACGTTGCATTTACCTATTTATTTTATCGCTACTGCTTTTTGTGGTTGAAATGTTATGTCTGATCAAGTTGTTACGAGTTTGATTTTACTCAGTTGCAGATCTTGACCTTTGATGCCCCATGATTACTTAGTCGGGAATCTCGCTGCCCGAACACTATATAAACCAAGACAAAATATGTAATTGAGTTTATGCTTTCGTATATGGGCTTCATGTATTTGAGATATGAGAGTGCACGATATAAAATATCTTAAAACCGTTCTATATTCTTGTATCTCCGTATTAATAAACCATTCTATATGAAGTAGTTGGATTGTATGTTAACAAAACTCTCATTTTTTTTTCAGTCAATAGTTTAGTCTAGTCAATATAAACCATGTATGTTAATATGTAAGTTTTTTTTCTTCTTTCAAATCATAGGTCATTTAAGAAGCTTAACTTGAAGAAGCCGATATGGAAATTAGTGAAGGTTAGTTCTCTCATTATCTAGTCAAGGATAATCACGAATATTTTATTGATTTGTATGATAATATGTGTGCAAACATCAGGGTCCTAAACAACCAGGCGTAGTTGAATGTGGCTATTACCTTTTGAAGTATATGAAAGAGATTATAATGCATAACACAAGTTCAATACATGATATAGTAAGTATAAAATTGTATAAGATTGACTTACACTTGAATTATCATTCAAATATGTCAATATACTTTTTTTTTTATTTTAACAGATGAAGGATGCACCAACAACTTATACACAAGACGAGATTGATTTGGTGCCAACGGAGTGGGCGGAGTACGTGGGTACTCGCGTATACTCCGCATGAATGTATATTTTTTGTGGATAATGATTTTTTGTGATGCAGTAAACATATATTTTTGTTGTTTACATGCTTTTTGTTGTCGCCATCAATCTTTTTGTAGAGATGCGACAAGAGTTAAAATCTTGCAAATACACGAACATAGACCGTGATGAGGGTGGAAGAATGCACATGACTTTTGGTGGTGAGTTAATGGATTTATTAATATTATCTAATTGTTGATTTATTAAATATGAGTACTATTTTTTTGTCCAGTAAGGGAGTGACATATAGGATTGTTGATATGCATTACAAGTGGATCGACAAGCTTTCCATGAATATCAACAACAAGAAGGTACCTCGTATTATTATTTTTGTACTTTTTTATCTTTATATATTCACATGTTCTGGATTTATGGCTATCCTGCAGTTATGGTAGCCATAATAATGTAAATTGTGCATTTGTATATTGTTTATCTTTGTTTTATGATTATCTTGTAGGTATGGTAGTCATATTTATGTAATACATTTATTTTTACTTTCTATTTCCTGAAGCATTTATTTGTTTTTTATAATCAAACTTGTAGTTAATTTGTTGGGAACAATTAGAACTTATTTGCGTTTAATAACTCGATATTTATTTCAAACTATTCTAATTCTCCATTTCAAATGAAAGTTGGTTTTTTTTTTAATTTCACACCATACCTTGCGAACTTGTTATTTGTTTTAAACTTTATGTGCCTCGTCTAATAGTATTTTCATTTATTAGTTCTATGTGAGTTACTTTTATGATTGTAAAATATTTGATCACTTTAAAATTTGGTTCTTATACTTTATTATTTAATTTATTAGTTAGTTATATGTGAGTTACTTTTAATCAATTATGCATATTAAGATGGAGTAGGGTAGTGAGCATGACACAAAAGTATATGAAGTGGATTCATCGATGTTTTGATTATGCGAGTTGCCTTCAGGTATATGAGTTTCAAAGTCTATTTGTGTGTGTTGTATTTCTTCTTGATGAGTAGGATTGACATCTTATTTATTTTATTTGATGATTGGGCAGAAATATTGCTTATATCTTAAGGCTTATTGGAGTATCACCATATTCGCACCAAAGAGCAACTTTATGGGTCAATAACCTCATTCAACGAAGCTTGCCAACATGCACCTGATCTATTCCTTATCATTCCACTTTTGCACACTTAGTAGACATATTATGAACTATCAAACATATTGTTATTAAGTGCATATTTTTTTTAATCTAAGTGTGACATACATCTTTATTTATACATGAAATGATATTCGTTTAAAGATATTTTGTTTAACTATGAAGTTGCAAATTATAGATATTTCTTGACAGGTATAGGTACAATGAAGACTAGTTATGAAAAGGAACAAATTAGTGTAATAACATGAATACAGTAATCATAACTATGCATAAGTGTCATTAATGGATCAATCATGACATTAGTTATGTGTCATCGATGAATCAATAATGACAATAGATATCTATCATTAATCGATCAATCATGATAGTAGATATGTGTCATTAATTGATTAATCATGAAATAGATATATGTCATTAATACATAAATCATGACAATAAATATGTGTCATTAATAGATCAACTATGACAAAATGCTAATGTCATAAACTCTTCAACCATGACATTACATGTGTCTCATCAATGGATATACCATGACAATAGACTAACGTCATAAATACACCAATATTGACAATAAATATGTGTCATGAATAATTCAACCATGACTATAATAAAATGTCACAACTAGTTATACGAGGACACTTCTAGACTGTCATTCTTACATTATCAATGACTATATATATTTGTCATGAATTGTTAATCAATGACTGTAAGTTTATGTCATAATTGGTTCTACCATGACATTTTTACTATAGTGTCATGGTTGAACCTTCCGTGACAGCGGATACAAGGACTCTTAATTTTAGTCATGGAAAGTGTTCATGACTATAAAATATAGTCATGGAATATGTTTTTTCTAGTAGTGTTTCCACTTTATGCATGAACTTTTATAATTTTATTTTTTATTTCACTTAATATCTCATATCAATGAAGATGCTTATATCCCATATAAATTAAATTAAAGATCTCTTCTAAATGTGTGACTATACTTTTTTCTTTTTTCTTTTTTTGTATACCCAACACCACTATTTACTTAGGTAGCTGGCATCATTATTGCAAACTTCTTTTATCTTCACTCCCACTATTGACTTTGCGTGTACATTTAAATTGGACCATATACTAGCTTCAAATTGACTCAAACCAAAACTTCAACCACAAAAAATATCAACTTTGTTAGGGCCAATCCCAACTCACCAACACACATGTGGTTCTCTCCAAGGTTATAGGTTCTCATCATTCTTTCTACTTTTATTTCAGGAGAAAAATTATTCATTTTGGAAACAAAAATTTCTAGAACTTGTAATTTTCCTTTTTCTTTGTATACACTAAACCTATACTTTTTCCACTTGTGAACTTTGAGAAAATCAATTTTCATTTTTGAAACCAATTGCTTGAACACTTGTAATTTTTGAAATCGATTTTCATTTTTGTTTCTACTATTAAACAAACTATTTTCATTTGGGACATTTTAATTTTTGTTGCATCTTTTAATTGACAATTGCCCATTCTAAACCTAGAAATAGACTATATATATCTTAACATATAAACTGTGATGAGTCTTATTCTTTTGGAGGTATGATTCTCTAAACATACCCTTTTGAGATGAAACTTTATTTAGGCTGTGTAATACATATTTAAATTTTTAGAACTAATTGAAAATGAGAAAAGTACCTCGTATATATCTTATAAATTGTGATCTTTCCAATGTGATATGTTCAACATAACCTTTAAATCTAGGGCGTTATATTGGTTCGTCCTTACACTGTGGCACTAGGATAAATAGTAATATATTAATCTCTACATCCAATAGGGAAAGTAAAAGTAAAGGTTGCCTGAGAAATTAATCTCTACATCCAACTTGAACTTGGGAGACTTTGAGGGAAGCACACTTTCAAAGGCTCGACCCTCGATTATTATGCCGCTTCTAGAGGACGAGAGATATCATGTTAGGATTTTTTTAAGGGAACTAACAGCATCTAATGTAAGTGAAAAATCAAACAAAATCTAACTCAATGGAAGAGAGAGAGAGTTGACTGAATTAATCAATCAAAACAAAGAATTGAAAAAAGGTTTGTGTGTAAATTATTCCATTTGTCTTTTGAGACAGACATCCATCTTGTTCTCAAGCCTCTCACTGAAGGTTTGTTGATGAGCTTTTACAAAATGGACAGAGACTTTTTTTTAGTGGAAAGGCATGCACTACACTGCCACTAGAGGGATCCAATCATAACTTTCAATGATTACGTATTATGTGTATTAATCACTATGAAAAATCATTAAAGATTGAGTTTAAAATCAAGTTCAATAAAATTTGAATGACTATTTAGTTTTTATTTTTAAAGGCGATAAATTCAATGGTTGTCAAATGGGTCTTAATTTTTAGTTTTTAATTTTTGAAAATTAAGCATTTATTTTATTTTATTTTTTAGTATAAATTGAAGAGGGGGACTACAAACCCTACAAAAAGGTACTTTTTTTTTATATCCGTGACTATTCGAGTCAGTTTGAGTGCAACTCGACTAATGTCACGATATATATCTTTGAATGTTAAGGAAACTCGTGGGAAATTAATTTTTATGTAGATAGTCACTATGGATTGAACTCATCACCTTAACACCCTTTTTTACCATACTTGAGCCACTCCAATAATGGTTCTACAAAAAGGGTACTACTAGTCTCAAATAAATGAGAGCCAAATATAGATTCTTGGGATCGAACACGTGATCATGGTGTTGAACTGAATTATTACCAAATAATGAAATAATTAGGGCACCGTCTCTTTCGATTGAAAATTAAGCGTTTAAATTCTTCTTCCATTCTTAAATTTCATTGGTGTTGTTTTTGTATATAAAATTACCTTTCTACCTAAAAAATGAAGCCATAGTATAAATAAATTTTTCAAAAAATTATTATTTTTGGAATTTGAAATTTTGTTAAAATATTTAATATTGTATATATTTCTCACGTTAGGGGCACATGAATGTATCGTACCTCATAAAAAATGAGAAGAATCATGAAATATTGGAAGTCATGGTTAAAAAATACTTTAAAAAATCGATAATTATTATCTAAGAAAATGAAGTGCATCTTACTTTTTAGTAGTTCAATTGTAGAAACTCCTATAGAAGCATACATGAGTGACGATAAAGCATATTAAAGGACATGTGTTGATATCTAGGACAATTTTTACGGTTTTTAGAAAGTATTTAAAGACAAGTAGGTAACGTGGTTTAGGTCAAAACAAGAAATGGTCGGGACCAGGAGGGACCAAATTATTGGCCTAAGGGATTATGCTATAAATAATTATTTGAGGAAACTAAAATTATTGTAGTGAAATTGAGTGAAAAGAAGTTTAATTTTCAAAACTAAATAGTTATAGAACGATGTTGATTAAAATTCCTTGAATCAATAAAAAATCGAAGAATGGAGGGAAAAAAGCAACACAAAAATTTAAAATTGTTCTAGAACTAATTCCCTACATCCGCTGTTGTAACTCAATGAGAGATTCTCATTCAAATTACCACCACCATGAACATCAATGAAAGGTAAACAAATTCAAGAAGATGAAGAATCTCACTCAAATTCTCACCCAATTTAATTATTATGAAGTGGCCTAGTGGTCAAGAGGTCTCGAACAATTAGCAGGTGATAAGTTCAATCTATAGTAAGCTTACATAGACATTAATTTCCTACAAATTTCTTTGACATCCAAATATTGTGATCAGATCACGTGTTGAGCATCATCTTACGAACACTCAAAATTCTAGGTCAAATAAACCTAACTCCAAAACTCCAACATGGTAAAAACATTTAACCCAAGGTAAATACAAATATTCGAATTCACAATTTTAACCGAACTAGACTAAGTTATTATAATTTTGATATCTTATTTATGTATATATATGTATAGAAGCCCTCATCTCTTGTTCACTACAGCATCTATCTTGTGGAGACAAGTATATTGAGTACATCTCTCTCTCATAAATCAAGTTTTTTCTATTGTTGTTTCTTATGCATGCATCCATTATTCGAAGTTTTGTGCTTTGTTGCATTAAAACATCACACTTTCAAATTTATGAAAGTTTCTTCTAATGTTTTTTTCTAATAAAGCCACGAGTATATAAAGGATAACTATATATATAAAGCATTTCGAATGAAATCAAAAAGCAAAGCTAATAGAGTATTTATAATATCATACCATTGTTGAAATATATATTGAGGTCGATTATCGTTTTCTCCTCTAGTAGACGAATCTACATGAACAACGACGGCGAGCATTTTTTTTTTAAAATTTAATTCACTTTTAATGTTGATTAATATACTAACTTCACTTGAGCTTATTACTTAACTTATATGTTATGTCTTTTTATTTGTTTGCAGATTCAAAATGGGGTTTAGGGAAATATGGGTGTTGTTGTCAATAATGTTTGCAACTTCAATTGCTGCTTTGGATGAACAGACCTACATTATTCACATGGACACTACAAAGATGGCCACAACAAACCCTGAACAATGGTACACATCCATCATCGATTCAGTTAATGAACTCTCATCTCTCGACGACGAAGATGAAGCATCAAACGCCGCGGATATTCTCTACGTCTACAAAACTGCAATTTCAGGTAATGTTCTAAACTCGAACGTCTTGGTCATAGAAACACATTAATCTTACCGAGTTACTACTCTTTTGTTTGTTGTATCATTAATGTTGAAGATGATGTGAAGTTTCAAATTTTATGGAAATCTTAATAAGCATATTGATGTGGTCAAATATTTCTAGAAAATTAACACAAATGTATAAGATTAAATTTAATTAGAAATAAACATTTTCGAACTTTTTAGTAGCCATGTTTTTTTTTATGTGTTTTGAACTTTTTATTTTCTTATAAACACTCAATACGAGCACTTTTAGAAGGATAAAGCACATAACACGCCGTACAAGCACTTCAAAATTTCTCAAACTACTTTTTCGTTTCATCAATTTTTTTCAAAAGCGCTTATAATTAGTTTGAAGTACTCTAAAGCACGTTTTTAAAACTTTTGGAAAAACTTTTTTTTTTTTTTGAGAGTACTTTTGGAAATTTTTTTGATATGGGGATCACTTTTATTCTTTTTAAATCATTTGTAACTATTTTCGCTTTATTCAACCATCATGGAGTGGCTCAATTGGTCATAGAGGACCTTGGGGTGCATAAGGTAATGGGTTCAATCCATGGACGCCACCTACCTAGGAATTAATTTCCTACGGGTTTCTTTGGCATCCAAATGTTGTACAGGTCAGGCGGTATGCCCCGTGACATTAGTCGAGGTGCGCGAAAGCTGGCTCGGACAGTCACGGATATCAAAAAAAAAAAATCACATCACTTACATAAAAGAGACCTAGGAATTAATTTCCTACGGGTTTATCAAAAAAAAAAAAAATCGCTTTATTCCATTTAAAATTATCATCTTAACACATCACTTACATAAAAGAGAGCAATTTATATGACTTGACATGATTTAAATATTGTTACATACATATGTGATGACCCAAAAAAAAAAATGTGATGACCCAATTTATTAGGGGTGAACATGGGTTGGGTTGGGTTGGGTTAGAGAGGTTTTCAACCCAACCCAAAATTTCGGGTTTGTCATTTTTCCAACCCAACCCAACCCAATTAAAGAGACAACCCAACCCTTATATTTTCGGGTTGGGTTGGGTTGGGTTATCGGGTTCAATAATAAATTATAATTATAAATATCTTTTATCAAATTAGTCATACATTATATATAAACAAAATATAATCTTCAATCAAGATAATGAAATGAATATAAATATACAATCATGGTTCATATAGAAGATTCCAATTATAAAACATACAACAAATAGATAATTAAAACAACAAAAATAGATGACATAATTCGACTTATATAAAACAAATATATAATTAAAACCAACAAAGATATTTTACATAATTTGACTATATAGTTGTCATGATATATAAATTATAAAGATTTGAAAAATATTAAAGATTATGAGAAATAAAAAGTCTAACAATAATAATTAAATAAAAAAATATATACACTTATATAATTATGTTATATAAAAATATATATTTTAAAACTAAATAATAATTTCGGGTTGGTCGGGTTGGGTTGGGTTAATTTTAGGTCAACCCTTAACCCAACCCAATCCATAAATATTTCATGATTTTGAACCCAACCCAACCCAAAAATATATTTAACCCAACCCAACCCGTCAATTTGGGTTGGGTTGGTTCGGGTTGTTCGGGTTTCGGGTTGTTTGAACACCCCTACAATTTATGCGCCATTTTATTGATTTTAATAGAAAAAAAAAGAATTGAAAAAAAAAATGTGGCCAAAATTGAATCACAATCAATGTTTAGGTCAAGTATAACCTAAACTTTCGATAAATAAAATCACTTTTTTGAAGAAGGTTTGTCAAAAAAAAATGTTTGAAAAATTATCATCCTTCTTAAGAAGAGAAAAATTGAGGGAGAGGAATATGAAACACCACTTTATATTGAATGAAAGGCCGATTCTATGTCGATTTGGTTTCTATATTTCTCTCTAATATTTTGTTAATTCTTAATTTTAAAAATATTACACATGTGGAAACTTATATGTGTAATAATAATTTTAAAACGAAATTTTGAATGAAAGATCTAATTTTTATTTTACATTTTTTAGTTCAACAATTTGAAGAAATAAGATGAACACATGATTTTTTAACAATATAGGCGTACTTTTATGTATGGTTCCTAAGTTTGGATTTTCAAGATGTCAAACCACAAAAACTAATTAATAGTAATATACTTTTTTTTGCTAAAAACCCAAAAGCACTAGTTACTTTTAGAAAGCACATAAAGTGACAATTTGTTGTTATCTTTTAGTTAATATAATGGTAAATTATAAGTTTGCTCCAAGTAGTTTGAATAAAGTTAAATTTAGTTTTATGATTAAAAAAATTAGAATTTAGTCCCTAAAATTTGAAGAAAGTTAGAATTTAATCTTTATTGTTTCAAAATTTGAATTTAATCCTTATAAAATCTAAGAAATCGTCCTTATCATTTTTAATTGTTAGCAAATTGAGTATGTGAAAATTAATTATTCATGTGCAATAATGAAGGTGTAAGTTAAGTGATTGATTGGATAAAAAAATTACATAATTTACACATGAATTCCTAACTTTCACGTATATAATACACACTGATTATAAACAACAATAATATATCTTTAGATTTTATCAAACCACACCAATTACGAATGAATGACAATATTATCTTTAAAAAAAATTTAGTTTTTTAGACCTTAAGAGACTGAAGAGTTCAAATCATACAGACGAAACTTATAATTTATTCTTGATATTAATATTTTACTTGTTAACAAAATTTTAACACCTTTAATTCAGGTTTTGCTGCCAAGCTCTCAACCAAAAAACTCAATTCTTTAAGCAAAATCGCTGGCTTTCTAGCAGCCACTCCTGATGAACTACTTCAACTTCACACAACCCATTCCCCTGAGTTTCTAGGCCTACAAAAGGACCATGGCCTTTGGAATTCTTCAAACTTGGCTTCTGATGTAATAATTGGTGTTCTTGACACTGGAATTTGGCCTGAACATATAAGCTTTCAAGACAAGGGTCTCCCCCCAGTGCCTACAAAATGGAAAGGCATTTGCCAAACAGGCCCCAAGTTCAAACGTTCGAATTGCAACAAGAAACTCGTCGGCGCAAGAGCCTTCTTTGACGGCTACGAGGCTATCGTTGGTAGATTGAACGAAACTGGAACGTTTCGATCGCCCCGAGACTCGAATGGACATGGCACACACACCGCGTCAACTGCCGCTGGAAATGTCGTGTACAACGCTAACATCTTTAAACAAGGCATGGGGGTAGCGACTGGAATGAGCTTTAGTTCAAGGTATTAAGTTCTAATCTTTAATCATACTCTGATTTGATGTTGATATTAATGTGAAGAATTATATAACAATAAATTTAATCTGAAAATTGGTCCTTCAACTTTAAGGTATATTTTTTATTTAGTTTGGTTTATACACCTTGACATTCATGTGCATCTCCTATGACGTAACTAGAATAATTTCTAAGAGTGAAGAATATCCCCATACACTAACACAAATCATTTCAACACCTATTATTCTCAAATCAAATGCTTTTATAAAAAAAAAAAAAAAAACTTTTCAAAGATCGACCAACATAAGATTGCTCCAATCAAATATGTTGAGTAAACTTTAATGCAAATTTATTATTTTGTTTTAAATGTAATTAGTTGATATTTTATTAAGGAATTGATGGGTTATAAATTAAGGAGCTAATTAAAGAATTAATGGATCATTTATTGAGCAATTGGTGGAAAAGGTTTTTGGAAAAAATTTGGAGACCAAATTGTTATAAAGGTATAAATAGGTGGCTTATTTCATTGTGAAACATTAGAGAAAGGAAGAAGAGAGAAAAGAAGAGAAAGTTGTAGATAAAGAGACTAAGAAAATAAGAGAAAATTATTTTATAAGGAATTTGTGAGTGTTTTGTCTCTAAACAAAAAGTTTGAGTGATTATTTTATTTGCCTTTCAAGTTTTTTTAAAAAAACATGGTTAACTTTCAAGTTCCTCTTATTGAGCAACAAAAAATGAAATTACATAATAATGTTCAATTCTTTTACTTAAGCCACCATACGTTGGATATTCTTAAGATTGTTCTTTATTTGAAGTGTGGTCACCGTTCATTCGTGTACCCCTCATAGATTCAAATTAACATTATTACATGTTCATGAGTAATTTCTACCATAGTTTGTCGTAAAAATAACATCTTATTGAGACATGCATGGTATATGAAAGAACATGCAAATTATCACCATATATATCACCAAAAATATCACAAATCTAAACCTACTATAACTTGTACTCTCAGGATTGCTGCATACAAAGTATGTTGGACACTAGGTTGCGCTAGTGCCGACATTTTGGCAGGCATGGACCGAGCAGTCGCCGACGGAGTCGATGTTCTATCGCTCTCTTTAGGTGGCGGTTTCAATCCTTTTTACAAGGACAACATCGCCATAGCTGCATTTGGTGCTGTCCAAAATGGGATTTTTGTGTCATGTTCAGCTGGTAACTTTGGCCCATTGCAATCATTTATTAGTAATGTTGCACCATGGATCATGACCGTTGCTGCTAGCTACACTGATAGAACATTCCCAACAACTGTAAAGCTTGGAAATGGACAAGTTTTTGAAGGCTCTTCTTTGTATTATGGCAAAAACATAAATCAACTCCCACTTGTTTATAACAACACTGCTGGTGGAGATGAAGCAAATTTTTGTACACCTGGTTCACTTGTTCCATCTTTGGTGAAGGGCAAAATTGTAATCTGCGAACGAGGAAAAATCGCGAGAACTGCCAAGGGACAGCAAGTGAAGTTAGCAGGAGGAGCAGGGATGATTATAGTTAACTCGCAACTTGCGGGCGAGGATCTATTCGCCGAACCTCATTTTTTGCCAGCCACGTCTCTAGGAGCTACTGCTAGCAAAGCCCTGCTAGACTATATAGCTTCGTCCAAAAATCAATCGACGGCTTCGATTGCATTCGGAGGGACTAAATATGGAAGTCGAGCGCCCAGTGTTGCTGCGTTTTCTTCTCGAGGACCGAGCATGGTCGGACCCGATGTGATAAAGCCGGATGTAACTGCACCCGGTGTTAACATATTAGCTGCTTGGCCACCCATTGACAGCCCGACTGAGCTCAAGTCGGATAAAAGACGAGTGATTTTCAACATCATTTCAGGAACTTCTATGTCTTGCCCTCATGTTAGTGGATTAGCAGCATTGCTTAAAGCAGCAAACAAAAACTGGTCGCCAGCTGCTATTAAATCTGCCCTCATGACCACAGCTTACACTGTGGACAACAAAATGAGTCCAATTTCCGACGTCGGCTCTCTCAATGGCTCATCCGCGAATCCTTTCGCTTTCGGTTCCGGGCATGTCGATCCAGAGAAAGCATCCGATCCGGGGCTCGTCTACGATATCGCACCCCAAGACTACCTAAACTACTTGTGCAGCTTGAGTAACTACAATTCAACACAAATTGCTATAATTTCAAAAGGGAATTTCACATGTCCATCAAAAAGCAAAACTCTTCAGCCAGGGGACTTGAATTACCCTTCATTCTCAGTGTTCATGAAAAGGAAAGCCAAAAATGGTACAGTTACATTCAAGAGAACAGTGACAAATGTTGGGATCCCAATAAGTGATTACACTGTTAAAATCAACAATCCAAAGGGAATAGAAATTACTGTGAAGCCTATGAAGTTAAGTTTTGGGAAATTGGGAGAGAAATTAAGTTACCAAGTGAGTTTTGTTGCATTGAATGAATCAGAAGATTTTGGTGAGTTTTCTTTTGGATCTATTGTTTGGCTATCTGGAAAATATGTTGTGAGAAGTCCAGTGGCAGTAACTTGGCAGTAGAGAAGGATTGATGTATGTGGGTGCAGTTTGGAGTGCTTTTCTTATCTATCTATTTAAAATGACCTAAGTTGTCATTCATTAAATATAATAGCCAAATCTTTAAATTCTTGTTTCATTCCCATGGAAGATTACATATTTAAAATTGGAGTTTTTTTTTAAGTACAAATTAGGGGATGGGGGACCAACTAATTTTATCCAGAAGGGTACAAATGTTCTCAAATAATATGAGAGTCAAATACTGATATTCTTGGCTCAAACTCGGGATTGTGGAGTTTAAATGGATTAACACCAAACATGATAACAAATTGCACTACTGACCCTCTGTACATATTTAAAATTTGAGTAATTTTGGTTTATATTCACGTTTAAGGAAATAATTACAAATCTAGTCTAATCTCAAAATATTTACAATAATATTTTTATATTTTTATACTCATTAAAAAAATATTTTGTATACTCCCAAATTTCCCCATACGAATTTCCATTTCAGTTTCAATTTCTATTATTCACTTTTCGATAATCATGTCAATATTTATTTTGTGGTTTCATTAAAAAAAAACATAAACAACTTAATCATGTAAGTTCGGTCCATTTTCTTCTCAACCATCACTGTAAAATCACTATCATTGGTGTTGAAAAGTAAACATGTTTTCCAATTACTTTACTCAAAATGAGTTAAATCTTTTTAAGTTTTATATTTTAATTTGAGAGCATGATGGACATTAAGTAAGGATGTGAGTTATAGATCTAGATTGTTCTATGGTGTTAGGTAAACAAAGTATTCTACATTGCTAAGTTTGGAGAGGGATCTTGGGTTTATTAGGAAGGGACAACACTTCCATTGATATGAGGCCTTTTGGGAGATGTCCAAAAACAAAATTACGAGGGATGATTCTCAAAGTGGACAATATCATATTAATGTGGACGTTTGTGGTTGCTCGTTGTCTATGTTATATTATCTTGGCATTGAGGTGAACCAGTCTGAATGATAAAAAAAAGTACAAGTAGATTTGTGTTCTTTGTTGGCAAATACATCGTTTACTCGGAGTTCTAAAAAGTAGCCTATTGTCATGGATAACAAATCAATTATTGCTTTAGTAAAAAATCTAATGTTCCATGATTGTAGTAAGCATATTGATATGATATTTCACTTCATTATCAAATTACGGATATTTGTGACTCAAAAGTTTTGTGTTTAACAAGTTGAGGACCATGCTTTAAATTTGTTCAAAAATATGTTTAAGAGGGTATGTATTACCAACAAACTCTTGCAGATATCTTTTTTGGTAATACATTGTTATTTTCCACAAACTCTTAAACTTACATATGTATTGATTTTTTTTCAAAAAAAAACATATATATTTATATTGTATTATTATTACTATTAAAAAATAATTTTATAATTTGATTTTTTTTTTATGCAAAATCGTATTGAGGTAGCTTATGTTGTGACTTCGAGGTATGCTCCCTTCCCTTGTTCAAGATTGCTAAAAGCTCTTAAACTAAAATATTCCTTCTGTATTTCGAGTCCGAGCCCACTACTACAATTTTGGCTTTCTATGACAATTTTTAATTGTAATAGTTGACTTATCATGACAATTATCTCAAAATTATGCTATGTCATAGTATCCTCTATCATAGTAAGTCTTCTATGACATATAATAAAAATGTCATAAAATATAATTTATGACAAGTATAAAATTGTCATAAATATTTTTTCAGGACAGTTAAAAATTGTCATGAATCAATGAAAAATAGGGTTTATGATCTCTATTTATGACATTTTATAATTGTCATAAATGATGTTATTTTTGCAATTTTAACTTTTTTTACCATGACAGTTTTAGAATGTCATAAAATAGAGTTATTTTTCCAAATAAAATTTAATCATAAACTATCATGAATCATATTTCATGACAGTTGTAATCGTCATAATTTTTATTTCTTTATAGTTTTAAATTGTCATATATTAGATATCATGACAGTTTTAATAATCATGATTTCTACTTTGTGATAATTTAAATTTGTCATAAAAGATATACCATGACAGTTTTTAAATTCTAAAACTGGATATATTTCATTAATTTGTTCATTTTATTCATGTTAATTACAATTAAACCAATAATTCAAAAACAATAGTTAAACTTGTCAATAATTGTGCATTTAATAAATAATGTCACAATCCACATAAATGTCAAATAGATTTCATTCATCACAATACAAATAAAATCCTAACAAGTTCTTTACAAAGTAGTTTATATAAAAGTTGTAAGTGAAATTACACTTAATGTTTCATAAAGCCTAGAACGAAAATCAAATACTTTGGCAACTTGTACGATAACTCAAAACTTCGATCATCATCTTGAATAAAATACCTACACAATATAATTATAAAACTTTAAGAAAATAAAAACAAAATGTTACCAAATATATTATTATGTAAATTTCCCAATATAAATACAAGTCACTAAGAGTATACTCAAATAGAGAAGACTATAAACTAACATTAAACATGTACAAGACCATGGTCGATGAAATTATTAAAGACCAAAATTAATAGTATCAAAACTTCAAGATACAAGACCATGGTCGACGAAATTCTAAAAACAAAAAAAGTTACGAACCCCTAATAATTACCTCAATCTTCATTGTAGGTTATCATACATGCAAGATAGCCGCATAAACACCATTTAAAGTATGAGTGAGACATTATTTTAGAAGTAAGAAATTAAACTTACTTGATACGTTGTTGCGGGTGTTAACACTCCCAAAAAATCCATTACTTCATAGAGTTCATTGTATCAACCTACAAAAAAAAAAAACAAAAGAATTATAAGTTTCTCAACCTTGCTAAATATGAAATCATGGAGTAACAACTAGATCGTAGAAAATAATACGTGTAAACAAAAGAAAATACAACTATACAAGTACAAAATTGGCTAGTACCATATTTTCTTTTCTCACTTGAACTCCTATAAAAATCATAGGAATGCACAATTCAGAATACATGTTCTAGCAACTAGCTCAAAATTCCTAGATAAAAGGAACACATTCATATGTCATGAAGTATAAACAAACCGATCAAGTCATCATTGTATGAAAATTAATAACTCCAAGTAGTAATCATTGGCTACACAAGCATTTGCACTCCATCAACTGGACCTAAAACATACAAGCCAAATGAGCCTATTAGACCTGAGTTAAAAATAAAACATCAACAATCTACAAACATCCTGAAGTCCTTGACTCAAAGATTATAACCTACTTGCCCAATCTAGGCATCTGGCCATTTCTTATCAAGAATGCCATGCATTGTAACCGAGAGAAAGCAATGAGAAAAGCAACATTAGATTGTATAAAGACTCATCACTTTGCTAAGTCTGTTGGTTTACTCCAAAAAAGAGAAACAAATACATAGAGCATTGATTTTTTTTTTTTTTAATTAATAGATAAGCTAAAATAACTCACTAAAACTCTCGACCAACAAGAAAGAAGAGTATACTCAAAATGAATATACAAAATGAAATATCATTAGTGGGTAAAATATGAATCTATTAAACAATATTCTACTAAAAAATTATATGCAAAAATCAATTCTATATTTTTTGTAAGGCTATAACAATAAAGAAAAAAAAAACAGTATCCATAAGCTGCCGAATCCTCGCCATTTTCTTCAATCATCTAAGGAAAATACTCATATGTCCCATGGCAATAAATCATCTAAGGAAAATGCTCATATGTCCCATGGCAAAAAAAAAAAAAAAGTATCCATAAGCTACCTTGAAAAAAATACCTACACAATATAATTATAAAACTTTAAGTAAATAAAAACAAAATGTTACCAAATATATAAAAACGAAAAAAGTCACGAACTCCTAATAATTACCTCAATCTTCATCATAGGCTATCATACATGCAGGATAGTCGCATAACACTATTTAAAATGCATTAAAAGTATGAGTGAGACATTATTTTAGAAGTAAGAAATTAGATCTAAGATTCTTTTTCCTTCTATATATAAACATTCTTTTTATATGATTACTCTTGTTTTAACAATTCGTTTGCAATTTAGTGTTCTTTATTTCAGGTTACGTTTTTTGGTCCAAGATCTTCCTACATTGTTTGTTACATCATGAAGACAAATTTACCGGTAATTTGTCTCTAAAATTTTAATTCTATAGAAAAAGTATTATAGAAAATTTTAATTTTAATTTTGTTTTGTTTTATTTGGAAAAGGAAAAATGTGCACCAAAGAATGTGAAGAAATTAAAAAGATCTCATACTATCTCACATCCAATTGAAGGACGACAATCTGGTATGAGTGTGGGCGAAGAACTATCTATTCCGCCAAAAAGAGTTGTAAAAAGGAAGATAATGGATGAATTTGATAATGTTGAGCCTAATATAGAGAGAGGGGTTGAAATGACACCAGCTTCTTCTAACCCACATCACCATAACAATTTAAATTCCCCACCCATAACTCTGCCACACTCCCCACACGAACATCTAGTTGAACTTCCAAACTTGAAAGGGCCCGTTGAAACTTCTAGTAGACAACCGATTAACCCATTAGATTCTCCTGTAGCTCGTACTAGATCAGCCATTCGTAGGATGAGAATCATTGAAGAGGTTCAGAACCCTATAGAGGAAAATATAGAAAATGTTGTAGACCAAAGCATTAAAGAACCAAAGATTAAAAAAACTAGAGGTTGCTCCAAAATGCAAACAATAGCAGTTGAGCCAGAAATGAGATTAGATATAAACTTCAATGCATATGGGCAACCTATTGGAGAAACATCAATTGGATTATCATCCTTTTTGGGCTCACTTGTGAGAGAAGTGGTGCCAATAAATGTTGAAAGTTGGAAGAAACTCTCTACAAGACATAAAGAAGTATTATGGCATTCCTTAAAGGTTTGTTAAAAATAATCGTATTATATATTGAATTTATTTTAAATTATTATTTACACTTAATATGTTAATAATTCAATTACTATTATTGATATTCTCATTTTTAGGCACGATATAAGGTTGATCAAGATTGGCAAAAAAAAAACTTTTTTCAAAAGATGGTGGGTTGTGGAGAGCAAGTAAATCACGCTTGGTGAGTAAGATTCGAAGTGCTTCCCACGATGAGCTGGATACATTAAAGCCCGATAATATTACTTCAATGCATGATTGGAACGACTTAATCAAAGATAAAACAAGTGCACAGTTTAAGGTATGTTCGTTTTGTTAAGTTTTTTCTAAGTTTGCTACATATTTGTTTATATGGTATCCAAAATGATTGAAACTTAAAGTATTGTATTGGTCACTTTAGGCAAAAAGCAAAAAATTTCAAGAGATCAAGAAAAAACAACTTCCTCACACATGTAGTCGTAAAGGTTATGCTCGACTGACTGAAGACATGGTACTATTAAATATAATAACATTGTTACTTATAATTAACAATCCATAATATATAACTAAATAATTATTTTTTATGCTAAATTATGTAGAAAAGTAGTTCATCAACTAATATTACACAAGTAATGGTTTGGACAAGGGCACATATGAAGAAAGATGGACAACCTGTTAACTCACAAGTTGCAGACACAATGGTATGATTCTCAAATATTGCATGATTGATTATAAGGTAGGATTCTTGATTTTTAGTATAATTTGTTTTTGTTATGGATATGGTAGCTAACATGTGTTTATTTAAATCTGTTGAGTTAGAACGACATGAAAATGTGAGTGTTGGTGTCATTATAATTGTTGTGTTGTATTAGAAGTGTATAAATATGTTTTAACAGGTGTTTTAAATTTGGGTAACTTGTATTTACGTCGTTATGCTGCTGAAATTTCGAGGCATAACGCAAATAGCTAGTGACCATCTTTAGATTTTGTTGAATTTTGGGTGCATCGTACTTAGTTTTTACTTAATGAATTGTGTTCTATGTAATCTAGGAGCAAATCTCACAAAATGTAAGTAATGAAGAAATGACGTCTCATTCAACTAATGTGGCTGATGATGCATTAAGTAAAGTATTGGGTCCTGATCGTGGTTATATACGAGGATTAGGATTTGGAGTAACCAAGTCGAAGTTGTCCATATCAACTATAAAAGATAAAACTATTGCATCGCTTGAAAATAAATGCAATAATCTAACATCGGATGTGAATGTGTTGAAGGAAGTAGTATCATCTTTATTGAAGGACAAGGTAAATTTAACTTACTTTATTTAACTATTTAAAATTGTTTTTAGACTTTATTATAATTCTTTGTGTACATAGGAAGAGAGAATGAAGGAACAAGCATCTAAAAATAATGTTAATGTATCGGCATCAACACCTACTCAAGCTCCCATCATAAATTCTCCACTGGTAAATTTATCTCATTTAGTATTCAAAATTATTCATTTAGTATTTCAAATTGTTAATGATGGATAAAATTTTCATTTACTTGTGAAAGAGTGTTACAACCAATATTCCTCCCCACAAGTGTATGTTGTTAGATTGGGTTGGTTCACGAGAAGTAATTGCCGAAGGGAGATGGTCTTCTAATGATCCATCAACACTTGTCCATCACATTCCTCTTGGTCCTAATGCAGTACGTGTGTGGGTTGATTCAGTAAAAAAGTCTAATTCATTCTTATGGAGGCCTACATCTGATATTGTTGTTATTGATGATGCTGTGGGTACTACAATTGCATGGCCAATTGATAAAGTCAAAATATGTAAGTAAACTAATTTAGAATATATTTGATTGATGTATGAATTAAAATCATAATTTATAACATCTACTTTTATTTTATTTGTTAGGTGAATGAAATGACAACATGGGCACGAAGATACATATTTTGGGGAGAATTATATGAACATTTTGAGATTATATATGTACTCATTTCAACTTTCTTTCATTTCTACGTAATTTATTTGTTAGAAAACACACTTTTGGTTTGGGTAATATTCTAAATGAATGTACTAGTATAATTTTGTGCATCTTCATGTCTATGACAAGTGTTGTTAAAAACGATTGCTATGACGATTGTGTATCTTCATGCCTATGGTAATTGTTATTAAAGATATTAAAATATTTTTTTGATGTTATGAAATAGTCCAATTAATAGCTTTACATCATTAACAAAATTCTATGAAAAGTTAATACATTTCCATCACATTAGATATAACAGCTTTACAAAAATAGTTATAATATATCTTTTATATCATCGTTCATGTACTATAAAAAATGCTATGAATGAGAAATCATAGCATTCATTTTAATGCTATAGTTAAATTTCATAGCGTTAAAATAACGCTATTGAAATAAACTATCAATAGCATTTTTTATAGCGGTAGAAAAACGCTATCATTGGTTGGTTACTTTCAATAACATGGGCTACGACTGCATTTCGTTAAATGCTATTGTATGTTTACCATAGCGTTTTTTGAAAGCTATAGAAAGGGGTATTTGTTGTAGTGAGACTTACTTGATATGTTGTTGCGGGTGTTAACAACTCCCAAAAAATCCATTACTTCATAGAGTTCATTGTATCAACCTACAAACAATAAAACACGAATAGAATTATAAGTTTCTCAACCTTACTAAATATGAAATCATACTTACTAACAATCTTGGTTTCTATGCCTACAATAATGAGAGAGAGAGAGAGAGAGAGAAATAAAAATAAAGTGTATTAGTCTAGTTTCTAGAAAAGTAAACTAATTGGGTTTTATTCGAATAAGAACTAGAGTAACAACTAGATCATAGAAAATAATACGTTGTGCTAGAAATCTTTGAGCTCCCCATTGGCGTTTCATCGAAATGGACATGAACCTACCACCACAAAACGTTAGAAAACCAAATATCACACCTCATTACAATAGCATTTTTTGAAAAAGTTGGCAAAATAGTTCCTCTAGAGTTTTTCCCAAATCTCGAGCATTTATAACAATCCAACTCTTTCTTAACTCCCTCTAATATGCACACATTTCTTTGCCCCCTACTCAAGAAGAATCCATCTTCTCAACATTTAGTAATATCAACATAACTGATAACCTGCACATTTGAAGTTTAACTAACAGTCATTACAACATCTTTACACACACACCTCATATACATTAATTAACATCCATAGCCAACACGTTTCCTAAATACCCCAATCATAAGCTATAAATTCATATAGAAACTTCATTCCACAACCTGCAATTAGCAGCCAACATAGAAAAACACCCAATAAACCTTACCAAATTGAATGCACCCACCTATTGTTGAGAGGATCACTCGCTGTGTAGCCCAATACCGCCCTGTTTCGAACCTCCTACATACAAGAGTACTACAAATAAGAGTAATTTCAGAACAAACCACTTGTTTAACAATTTTTTTAACCATTATAAATCTCTAAACTTTGGGTTTTTTATAAATCGAGCATTAAATCAACACTTTCTAATTAACAACAAGCAACTCATCTCTTTCTCTACAAGCTCCTTGAGAATTCTTACGTGTTTCAACAGTATAGAACAACTAAGAAAACACTCCTTGAGTTGCAGACAATAGATTAATCAATAAGCAAGTTTCAACCTAGCAATTAACCTCCAAAATAAGCCACTTAAATCCAAGTTCAACAACAATATCGAACCTTAAACCAACGATTTTCGACTTCGAAACTTACTCAAAAGTAGGAGTAACCACGGCTGTCCCAATCTTGCAAGGCTCGAAGAACAATACAGACCAACCTATCAACAACAACCCAACCAGGACCACCATTAATCAACAACTAGAACCCACAAGTAATTAATCATGGGACCATGTTAGAAATCTTACCCACACTTACACCAGTCCGAAAAAACCAACGAAAACGCTAGCATGTCGCGAGGCGTGGCACGGACGGCCATTACGGTAGATCTGGGATGCGATTGGTGGCTGCTCGCAGGTAGGGGACACGTGCGCATGGGTTGTCGAGGTGTTGTGCGGACATGGGTTTGTGTCCGTGGGGTCTGGTGAGTACGGTTGGAGCAACGCCGAGCGCCTGCGGGAGTGGGATTAAGCAGCAGGGTTCGCTGCTCGTCCGCGCGAGGTATGCGTGCGCGTAGGGGCAGAGACGACTCAACACGAGTGCTGCGGGTAGGTCTGTGCGGCGACAACCTCGAGTGAGCGGCGACGAGCAACGGAGAAACATGGCAGCGACAATGTTGGGTGGGTGAAGAAGAAGAATGAAGAAGAAGAAGAAGAAGAAGGGATGGGTTAGAGATTTTGATATTTCTTTTCTTTTTTAAAAAAAAAAGAAACAAACCAAACCAAAATCTCTTGATTTTATATTTTAATGACCTTTTTTTCAACTAAAAATGTCATTTTTTTCTTTCTATTTTTCTTTTTTTAGATTTTATATTTTATTTTAATAAAAAAATAAAATAAAATTTATAAATTTATAAATATTTATTTTCTATGTCAATTTCAAAAATTGTCATAATCTTATGAAAATATGAAATATTATTATCTAAAAGTAAAAATTTCTATGACAGTCATTACAATTGTTTTATGACAATTATCAAAATATTAATAACTGTCATAAAACTTCAATAACTTAAAAGTTATATGTTTTTCTACAATATGCGTGTTCTTAGATATTTTATGACAGTTTTTATGTTTTTTAAAATTTTTGGATTAAACTAACTGTTATAGAATGTCAAAATTGTAGTAGTGGCCACTTGCAAATACTATATATTATTAAATGTCAATGTAAGACTAAAAGATATTACTACTGATATCAAATTACTTTAAAAACTAAGTTAATTTCCAATAATAAAAAAAAAAGTATCCAATGTGTATAAACATGCAAATCCTTCCTAAAAAATCAAAGCCAGTGAATAGTTTGCGAGATTTCTTTTTTCGAAAAAAACTATAGAATAAATTAGTGGTGCGCTTGTTATCTTGTTTGGTGGTAATCCACGAAATATATGTAAAATGAACTGGTTATCAAAAATCTTGGAATTTTAAAAATTAAAAAAAAAAAAAAAAAAAAACTCAAAATATCAACCATGAAATTCAAAGGATTAAAAATTAAGATGATACATAATTTGTAAAATTCTACAATATCCTTAAACTAATCATTAATAAAATATTTTTAAATTTAAAATAACAAAAAAAAAAATCTCGTAAACGTCCAGTGATCTTTAAGGAAGCATGTCTTGAAGTCTTTACCCTCAATTACTGGGCTGCTCTTTCGAACAATATTTTGAGATTTGAGTATATTATGTATAGTATATATACATAAATAGTATACAAATATCAATTTTATATATATACATATGTATAATACAAATGTTTCTTTGTGATTTTGTTTTTGCAACCTGCATCTCAATTAATTACAGAAAACAACAAAGTAAACTAAAAAAAAAAAGAGTCTATCTTAATTACCAGAGAAAAATAGAGAAATAAAAGTTGGCACCTTTAAACCCCATTTCATGTTAGCTGGTAGGCATCATGATAGCAAACTTCTTTAACTTGACTCTTACTATTAACAATGTGGTAGGGATTTCAATTGCAATTGCAGCATATTATATGGCTTGAAATGGACTCAAAGCAAGACTTCAATAACAAGATCAATTTATTGTGAGGCCAATGCCAACAAACACATATACATGTGTGTTGGTCCACAATCTTCTAGCCCATAGGCTCTCTATACATCCCCTACTTAAAAGACCAATTTCTTTCCCAAAATAAAAAGTCTTTGATTGCCCTAAAAAAAAGGGAGATGTTTCATGTATAACAAAAAAATCACAAAAACAATTATATGAATAGCATAACTTTGAAACAAAAAATCTTTTATATATGATAGGAAAAGGGATCTTTTATGAAATGATCAAAATATTCACACTTAAAATCAAGGGAATTGATTGCCTTTAATCTATTTCACTGATTGAAAACAAGTTCAACTAACTGAAAATAAATTCAACTGATTGAAAGTAATTAGTTCACCTGATTGAAAGAAAAATTATACTAGAATATGAAAAATGCACAAAAAATTGTTACACATAAAATATTTTAGGAAAATGTTTTATAATTTAACAATATTTTTCCCTTTTTTAGAACGTAAAATGAATTTTCAATTCATTGTGGTCACTTACTTTATTAATTTTGCAACTACTAATTTTTTTTTAACAACTAAATATAATAAACTTAATTGATTACGTGTTAATTTAGTCGAGATATGTGTATATATGTACCTATGCGCACACCTCCGATTTATTATCATCCCAATTTTCTCTCTACTTCCATGTGAGAGATCCATAAATGGTTATTGCACCTTATTTTTAGTTGTCTACCCTCCAAATTTATTATTTTTCTCCTTATTAGAGATACTAGCACAGTCCCAACATCAAGATTAAAAGTAAAATCGATATTGGTTGTGTCACATTCTAAAATTCAAAATAAACAATAATGTCACACCATTATGAAAAAAAAAATAATAATAAAAAAATAATCAACTACCCAACAGAAGAAAAAAAAAAGAGTTGACTTATGTAAGCAAAAACATGGGGAATTGGAAAATATATTAAACTTATTTTCAAACGCACGAAAACATGTTGTGTTCTTACAAAATGGAAAGTTTTTGTTTTTTTTTTTTTTTTTGAGAAAGGGAAGTTTTATTTTTAGTGGAAGGCGTGTACTACACTACTAGTAAAGGAGGATTAAAAAAACATAACATTCAATGATTGCTTATAAAAAATCATTGGGAAAAATCATTAAATGTCGAGTTTAAGCTATCCATTTTGTTCTTTTATTTTGTGTATTTATTGAAACCTTCTCCTTGCCCAACTCAATTGAAGCATCTACCTTGTTCAGGCAAATGCAGTAAGTTCTCTCTCAAAAAAAAAAAATTCTTGCAAAGAAATTTAAATATTTGCTTTCTTTTATTTTATTTTAAAGAAAATAAAAGATATATGTATAAAAGACCTCCCTTTCAAATATAAAGTATTTTTCTTTAATTGACTTTCAGTAAAGTTTTGTGCTTTGTTTCAGTCAAACCAAAGTTGTAGATTCACTAGACAGGGAAAGAACAACCCTTGTTATAGATAATGCAATTTTACTTCAACATTAATTTTAATTTTATCATTTTTTTCTAAAATATGTCATTTATAAAAGAATATTCTTCTTTCAATCAATTCAACTTACTTTCTTTCAATTAGTTGAAGTAATTCATTTCAATCCATTGAATTAATCGAAAGGAATCAATTCATTTGATTTTAAGCATGGCCTTTTTTTATCATTTTATAAGAAATTGTCTTTTTTATCTTATAAACATTTTTTTTTTAATTTGTACTATACATGCGATTTCTTTCGAGTTTTTTTTGTTATACATTAAAAATCCCCTTTCTACGAATTTTTTTGGGAGACACAAAAAGGTAAAGTTACGGACTTTTTTAAAAAAAAAGTACAAAGATTTGTACTCATAAATAAGTTTTGGTTATACATCATAATACTATCATTATATTTCTAGAGCTATACTCTTGTTTGCAGCTTACTGAAAAATATGAATGTTGATTATTATATTACTAATTCATTTACTTATATTTGCAGACACACCATGGGGTTTAGGGGAATATGGGTGTTGTTCTCAATAATGCTTGTAACTTCAAGTAATGCTGCTTTGGATGAACAGACCTACATTATTCACATGGACACTACAAAAATGGCTACCACCAACCCTGAACAATGGTACACTTCCATCATTGATTCAGTCAATCAACTCGCATCTCTCGATGACGACGAAGACGAAAAATCAAATGTCGCCGAGATTCTCTACATCTACAAAACTGCGATTTCAGGTAAAGCGCTTTCAATATTTAATGTGGATGAAATAATTTTTAAATTAACAGACAAATGTATGAAATACAAACAAAGTAATCTCTCATTTTGTTAGATAATGAGAAAAGATTATGAGTTTATAAGTGAAAGGATAAAGTCTTATTAGTTCAATTGGGTGAAATAAATTTAAAGTGATTCGAAAATTAACCCTCCATAAACTATCATAACTTAGAGAGGGACAATTCTCATTCAAAATATCACGACCATATCAAGGAAAGGTACACAAATTAGAGATGATGAAATTTCTCTCACTCACTCTCGACAAACTCATAATATTAATGTGTTTTATATATGAGCACCATTCTACGATCTTTCCAAATTTTACCATGGTTAGAACATTTAACCAAGGCAACCTTGAGAGACAGTGGTGGAGTTGGTTGAATGTTTAGATTTTGAGAGTATGCTCTTGATCTTTTGGTATCGATTCTGAAACTCGTTTGTAACATTAATTGTAAACACCCTCAACTGTTTGTCTATACGTTCCTCCGATGTTGTTAATTAGGAACAATATATTAAAGATATGAGTTATTCTTCCTCTCATTGCCACTTGATTTTAAGGTGGAACTCCATATTATCTAATATGGTATCAAAGCTCATAAGCCCAAAAGATAATTCGATCCAATAAAATGAAAATTGAGATCCGGTTTAAGATTGGTGAGACTAAAAGAGGCACCACTTGAGGGGTCATGTTAAGGATCCCACATCGAAAAAATTGGAGACATCATAACAATATATAAGAGACATGAGTTACTCCTCTAAATGTCAATTGGTTTTGAGGTAGAACGTCATATTAACTAATAGATGTATCTCATTGCTACCGTCTAGATAATATTGGACTAGTGGTACCTCAGGTATATGAGAGCGAAGCATCAACCAAGATAACACAAACCATGAAGGTTTATGTTTACCAGAACAATATCAAACCAAAATAAAAACCATACAAGAACTTTTAGAAGGAAATTTATTAGTTCAATTTTTCCTCACATTAAGTTTTATCCAACCACTTTTTATCATAAATTTTTTTAACCTTTTGAAATCATAATTATCAATCATTGTTAAATAAACACTTTTCATCATTTATAATTAAGCACAAAAAAGCAAGCAAAAACACAAGCTCTACTATCTAACATTCGTAACAATTTACCATAATTAACACCTTCATTTTCAGGTTTTGCTGCAAAGCTCTCCAACAAAAAACTTAATTCTTTAAGCAAAATCCCTGGCTTTCTAGCAGCCACTCCCAATGAACTACTCCAACTCCACACCACACATTCACCAAAGTTTCTAGGCCTACAAAATAGCCATGGCCTTTGGAATTCTTCAAACTTAGCTTCTGATATAATTATTGGTGTTCTTGACACTGGCATTTGGCCTGAGCATATAAGTTTTCAAGACAAGGGTCTGCCCCCAGTGCCTAAAAGGTGGAAAGGCATTTGTCAAGCGGGTCCAAAGTTCTCACGCTCGAACTGCAACAACAAACTCGTCGGCGCAAGTGCCTATATTAAAGGCTACGAGGCCATCGTTGGTAGATTGAATGAAACGGGTACGTTTCGGTCGCCTCGAGACTCGGATGGACATGGTACACACACAGCATCTACTGCTGCTGGTAATGTTGTGTATAACGCTAGCCTTTTTAGCCAAGGCATGGGAGTAGCCACTGGAATGAGGTTCACTTCAAGGTATTAAATTTCTGTCTAACTTGTAGATATTTTCATCCATTTGATATTGAAATTGTTATAATTAGTTCAGTCAATATTTCTTTAATACCATATCGACAAAATATACAATCAACTCAATTAATGCCTAATTTGATAACCATTATATATATATATATTGAAAATTAAGTCTACAATAAATACTTACATGTAGTTTATGAAATTTAAGACTTTGTGTGATAACTATTTCGATTTTTAAATTTAAACTTACAACTACTCATGTGTGTTCAGGTTGTGTATTATAATAATTATTGAGTTATGTGAGCATTAGTTAGACTGTAAGTGAAATATGCATACACCTATTACAAGCTTCTTGAGAATAAATAAAAACACCCTACACATTTAGAGATAGATTAGAAATTAGACTAAAATAACTCATCCTAAATGTTCATACTCCAACCTTTAACTATAAAATAAATATATTTCCAAACTGTCATTAATCTACATTGTTACTTCAAACGACTTTGATTCTCTAGGATCGCAGCGTACAAAGTATGCTGGCCCGAGGGGTGCGCCAATGCCGATATCTTAGCAGCAATAGACCGCGCCGTGGCCGATGGAGTCGATGTTCTATCACTCTCATTAGGAGGTGGAGCCAGTATTTTTTACAAAGATGAAATAGCCATAGCTACATTTGGTGCTGTTCAAAAAGGGGTCTTTGTGTCATGTTCAGCTGGTAACTCAGGCCCATTTAGCTCAACAGTTGGCAATGCAGCACCATGGATCATGACAGTGGCTGCTAGCTACACTGATAGAACATTCCCAGCCATTGTAAAGCTTGGAAATGGAAACGTTTTTGAAGGCTCCTCTTTGTATTATGGCAACAACACAATTCAACTCCCTCTTGTTTATAACAAAACTGCTGGTGGAAATGATGCAAATGTTTGTATCCCTGGTTCACTTGTTCCATCATTGGTCAAGGGCAAAATTGTCATATGCGAACGAGGATCGAATTCGAGAACGGCGAAAGGCGAGGTGGTGAAATCGGCAGGAGGAGCTGGGATGATTTTAATTAATACACAACTTGAAGGTGAGGAGCTTTTTGCTGACCCTCATGTTTTACCTGCCACTAACCTTGGAGCTTCAGCTGGTAAAGCCATCATAAACTATATAACGTCGTCCTCGAAAAATCAACCGAAAGGTTCTATCACATTCGAAGGGACGAAATACGGAAGTCGAGCACCGAGAGTGGCTGCGTTTTCTTCACGAGGACCGAGTGGCGTTGGATCGGATGTGATAAAGCCGGATGTAACTGCACCGGGCGTTAATATATTAGCTGCTTGGCCACTCAACGTGAGCCCGACAGAGCTCGAGTCGGATAAAAGACGGGTGATTTTCAACATCATTTCAGGAACTTCTATGTCTTGCCCTCATGCTAGTGGATTAGCAGCATTGCTTAAATCAGCACACAAAAGCTGGTCACCAGCTGCTATCAAATCTGCACTCATGACCACAGCTTACACTACTGACAACCGAAGGAGACCGATTTCCGACGTTGGCTCTGAAAGTGGAAAGCCCGCAGACCCTTTCGCGTTCGGTTCGGGCCATGTCGATCCCGAGAAAGCCTCCGATCCGGGGCTTATATACGATATCACAAACCAAGACTACCTAAACTATTTGTGTAGTTTGAAGTATAATGCAACACAAATTGCTTTAATTTCAAGAGGGAATTTCACATGTCCATCAAAAAAGCAAATTCTTCAGCCAGGGGATTTGAATTACCCTTCATTCTCAGTGTTCATGAAAAAGAAAGCCAAAAATGTTAGTGTTACATTCAAGAGAACAGTGACAAATGTTGGGATCCCAATGAGTGATTACACTGTTAAAATCAACAATCCAAAGGGAATAGAAATTACTGTGAAGCCAATGAAGTTAAATTTTGGGAAATTGGGAGAGAAATTAAGTTACAAAGTGAGTTTTGTTTCATTGGGAAAAAGAGAAGCTTTGGGTAAATTTTCTTTTGGATCAATTGTTTGGATTTCAGGAAAATATGCTGTGAGAAGTCCAATAGCAGTGACGTGGCAGTAGAGAAGGATGATGTGGCTGCAATTTCGAGTATTTTATTTCAGATTTTATATATTTTGGGAGACCTAAGTTTTAATTAATTTAGGATCAATTGATTTAACTAATGTCATTCTAATGAAAAAGTTTACATATATTATGTGAGTGTGTAGTGTGTTATATTTGAAAGGGACACTGCTATAAGTTTTATAAACTATTATGCATTTTATTTGAACTATTAATGAAATTTCTGTAAGATGTTGGCAACTTTTTTCTCAGTAATTTAAGAATAACCCATCAATACATATTAGATTTGTAGCGATTGCAAAATTAACTTCATTGGACTTCAATTAAATTTACTTGAAGTTAAATCAAAGAAGGACTATAATTCTTTATCATCATGTTAAATTGGAGAGCTTTCCTTTCTTTCTCGTGTAACTATTTTCTATGTTTCTTACCTTCCTCTTATCAATATAATATCTTTTTTCTAAAAAAAATTAAAGTTTGACTTTAGGTTACTGAAGCTTAAATTTAAGTTGTGATTGGAGGAGAGATAAAGAAGGGAATCCAATAAATGAGTATAACCCATTATAAGTAAATCTCCATTAGTTGTATAGTGGTAAAAAACTGTCTTAAGAAATCAAAAAGTCTGTGAATTTAATTTACGGTGGTCTTTTACCTAATAATTATTTTTATACGAATTTTTTGTGGCATCTAAAGACGTGTTTGGATGATATTTTGCATGAATGATTAATTTGAGTGATTAGAATAAGCGTTATTTTGAGGGAATTTGAATGGAGATTATTGTGGAGGAATATTAGGTAATTGTTCCTTTGAATGAGAATTCTTTCTAAGAAATTGAAAGGAAAAATTAGTCATTTTTTGTGGAATTACAGCCAGAAGTTCGTTTGATTATTGATTTTTTTAGAAGAGTTAGAAAAATGATTTTTATTTCATTTACATAGACAATTATTATAATAAAATTTGTGTTTTATTTGTACAATAATCTCTCATTCTCATTGATTATCATTTTTTTTTTTTGAAAATCGGAAAATCGGAGCTTTGTTCTCCTATACTCGGGGCACCACTGGCCCGTTCCTAAACTGTGACACTACAACAATTTTGGCCTTTAATGACAATTTTTTCAATTAAGAAAATTTTAAAAATATAGAAAGTGTCATAAAATATCCAAAAACACGCGTATTTGTGGAAAAGAGATGAATTCTAAGTTATTGAAGTTTTATGACAGTTATTTATATTTAGATAATTGTCATAAAACAAATGTAATGACATTTTAATAATTGTCATAGAAATTTTTTCTTTTAAACAAGAATATCTCATTTTTTCTTAAGATTATGACATTTTAAAAATTGTCATGGAAAATAATATTTGTAAATTTGTAAATTTTATTTCATTTATAATTTTTTTATGTAGGTTATTGAGTTTTTTATTAAAATAAAATATAAAATCTAAAAAAAGAAAAACAAGTTCTTAAGTTGAAATAATAAAAAAGGATTTTGAAAATAGGTCACTTTGGGGGCATTAAAGTAAAAGGGAAAAGAAAATAATTTAAGTAAAAATATTGTTTTTGGATTTAAAAAAAAAATAGAAAGAGAAAAAAGAAAATAAAACAACTCCATTTAACACACCCTTAAAATTAGTTTTTTAAAAAAACAAAATCCTAAAGCCCCTTCTTCTTCTCCATCTTCATCTCCACCAACCCTAGCCGCCCTTGTTGCCTTTGTCGTCGAACCACATGTGTGCCGCCGTCGAAGACTCGGCCAAAATTGAAAGTGTCGCACATCGCCGGCACGGATCGAGGCTCCGCAGCTCCTCGTCGCGCACATCACCAATACGGATCTAGGCTCTGCGCGCAGTTGTTGTCGACGCCGTTCGCAGTTGTTGTCGCTGGTCGAGGCTCCATTCACGAACAGTTTGCAGTTCGCACCCGAGGCGTTCGCGTTGTTGTCGCTGGTCGTTCGCGTCCTGCCGTGCACCTCGAGGCTCCGTGCGCAGCAGTTCGTGAGCCCGATCTATTCGTGAGCCCGCGCCTCTTGCTATTGGCGAGCCCGATCTGTTCGATTCTTGGGTAAGTTCGCAGCACAGTCGTGCTTGTTTTGTCGGGTGTCGAGTAAGATCTTGACTCGTTACCATTGTTAGCCTTCATGGGTTGATTTTTGAGTTTGACTGATTGCTAGGTTGTTGTTTGGAGGGCATTGCAGCTCTATTGATTCGTGTTTCAAGAGGACAGCCGCGTTGATTTCGTGTTTTGGGTAAATTTCAAAGTCGATTTTGTTGGTTTGAAGTTCAATAATGATTGATTATTTTTTGTGGCATTGGTAAAGATTAGCTAAAATGCTTATAAAATGATAGATATAAGTTTTGTGCTTATTGTTAATTTTCTTTAACGCCTGATTGTTATTGATAATTTGAGAGATTGAGAATTATGAAATCAATATATAGAGTGAATATATATAGGTTGCTCTTGGATGCATTTTTTTGGAGTGATTAGATAGAGTGAATATATTAATAGCTCGTTCGGATGTGGTTTTTTTTTAAGTAATTTATAGAGTGATTGTAATAATAGCTCGTTTGGATGTATTTGAAAATTTTCTTAGTAATTTCACCTTCAATATTTGTCGTTTTAATTTGTATTATTAAATTGCATATTGTTATTTTTTTTTATGATATGAACTTTAACGTATTTGTTGGCTTTTTGGCCCTATCTCAAATTAATTAATTAATTAATATTTTGATGATAACAAACTTGATATTATTTACTAATAATTTTGATGTTTTAAGATGTCAACAGTGTAGTGCTCGAAACAAGGATTCCAACGCAATTTGAATTACTCAAATCGGAGTTGAAACGAAGAAGTTATTGACAAAACAAGTTTGAACGAGAAAATCCCGAGACGGTGACGTGGCAGCTGAGTGTACATCGTGGGCCATTTAGAAGTTGACATGTGGAGTTTTGGATGAGTGAAAAATGACAAATGGTGGCTTTTGGTAGTTTTGAAAATAAAAGAAAAAGAAAAGAAAAGGAAAAAGAAATTTAAAAAAAAAAAAAAAAAAATATTATATATATTTATATATATTCCAACGGTAAAAAAAAAAAAAAAAAAAAAAAAAAAAAAAAAAAATCAGAACTGGTCAGTGACCGTTCTGATTGTTTTGAAAAAAAAATATATATATATATATATATATAATAATAATAATAAAAATATTTTATATATATTATTTATTATTTTACTTTTTACTTTTTACTTTTAACCTTTTAACTTTTTACTTCTTTTAACTTTTAATCTCCACCATTCATTTTATATTTTATATATCCAATGACTCAAATTAAATGTTGTCTTTTACCCTATTTCCTCTTTTTAAACTCAATCTTCTTCTCCAAAATTACAACACAACTTTTATTATTCAATCCTCCAAAAATCAAAAGCTCCATTGTTGCTCTCTCCAAGCTCTCAACCTTTTCTTTTAGATTTTATTCTTGAGAGACATTGTATTGTGAGGATTTGGTTGTGTGAGATAAAATTTGTATATCCACTCTTTTGAGAGAGTTGTAAAGTGTGTTCCAAAAAATTCTATACTTTGTAACGGTTTGATCTTGATCCGTGGAAAAGATCGAGTTTGCTCTTGAACTCGTAAAAGGAGCGGTTTACGGTTGGACTCTAATCCGTGGAAAGAGTTAAGCAAAAGGTTTTTCAAAATCCCAAGAGGCGCTTGGGTAGTGGAGTAGGCTTGCCGAACCACTATAAATCACGGTGTCATCTTCTCTAACTCTTTCCTATTTACTAATTTTTAGTATTGTCTTTCATGCTTTAATTTGAATTGCTTTAAATCAAATTGGTTTACATAATCTTTATCAATCTTGTGTGGTGCATTATTGTTTCTTTTTAATCTCTTGTAAAAGTTTGATATTTAGAATATCTTAAAGCTTATTTAGAAAAATTTGTGTAAAACCCTATTCACCCCCTCTGGGGTTGTCATACCGATCCAACAATTGGTATCGAGAGCCAAGTTGCTCTTCTAGATTTTTAATATAAACTTTATTGTTTGAGCTTTATGGCAAACCTTGTGGGAAGTGGTATTAATGAAGGACAATCATCCTCTAGGCCTCCTTACTTTGATGGGTCAAATTATGGTTATTGGAAAATTAGAATGATGATATATTTGAAATCCATTGACTATAAGTTGTGGTTTAATGTTATTAAAGGTCCCAATATTCTCACGAAAAGGTTAATGATAAAGATGTGCCTAAATTAGAAGATGAATGTGATGAAGATGAATTGAAAAAGCTTGCTTTTAATGCTAGAACTATGAACTATTTATATTGTGCCTTAAGTTGTGATGAGTTCAATAGAGTATCTATGTGTTCTTCAAGCTAAAGAAATTTGGGATATTCTTGAAGTGACATATGAAGGAACAAGTCAAGTTAAAGAAACAAAAATTAGCATGCTTGTTCATAATTATGAATTGTTCAAGATGAATGAAAATGAATCTATTAATAAAATGTTTACTAGATTTACTAACATCACAAATTCTTTGAAGGGCCTTGGAAAAGAATATAGTACATCCGAAAATGTTAGGAAAATTCTTAGGTGTCTACCAAAGAATTGGGAAGCAAAGGTGACGGCAATACAAGAAGCAAAAGATCTCACCAAACTCTCTTTGGAGGAACTTATTGGTTCTCTCATGACACATGAGATTACCATAAAAGAGAATGTGGAAGATGAGTCCAAAAAGAAGAAGAGTATTGCTTTAAAGTCTATCACCTTAGAAGTTGACTCAAAGATGAAGATGTTCTTGATGAAGATGATATTGCATATTTTTCACGTAAGTATAAAAACTTCATCAAGAGGAAGAAACAATTCAAAAAGAACTTTTCCAACCAAAGAGAATCAAAAGGAGAAAAGAACAAGAAGGATGAGGTAATATGTTATGAATGCAAGAAACCGGGTCATATAAGAACGGATTGTCCACTCCTCAAATCATCCAAGAAATTCAAGAAGAAAGCAATGAAGGCTACTTGGGATGATAGTGATGAAAGTGAAAGTGGAAGTGATGAAGAAGTAGCAAATTTTTGCTTCATGGCTCATAGTGACAAAGTGATGATGAACAAGATGATGAGGTAACTCTAGAATCCCCTTCTTATGATGAATTATTTGAAACTTTTGAAAACATGCAAAATGACTTAGAAAAGCTTGGTTCAAAATATAATGTGCTTAGAAAGAAATATAATACTCTTACTAGTGAAAATAAGACTTTACTTGATGAAATTACTTGCTTAAAATTGCATGAGCATGATATTGTGAAAATTGATAAAATAGATGTCTCTTGTGATGAACATGCTTTAGATTGTGATGAGAAAAATATCTTACTTGATAAAGTTAAATTTCTTGAGCAAGATTGTTGTGAAAAAGATAATTTGATTAAGTTGCTCAAAGAAAAGGAATTAAATGTTTTGCATGAACTTGATAGGGCTAATGAGTCTATTAAAAAGTTAACTATAGGTGCCCAAAGATTGGATAAAATAATTGAAGTAGGAAAGTCTTATGGTGATAAAAGAGGTGTAGGATACATTGATGAAGTTTCTACTCCTTCAACTTCTAAAACTATTTTTGTTAAAGCATCTCCTCTTGTATCTAAACTTAATATTCCTAAAATTGTGTCCAAACATGATAAATCTAGCTTTGTGCCTATATGTCATTATTGTGGTGTTAAAGGTCATATAAGACCTAAGTGTTTTAAATTAAAATATGCTCATACTACTACAAGAAGAAAATTTTCTCCAAAAGCAAAGTTTCATAGAAATAATTTCTCAAAGAAAAGTAGAGTACATAATTTTATTATAAGAGATAAATCATTGTATAATGTTGTTTGTTTTTCATGTGGCAAGTATGGACATAAATCTTATTCTTGTTACTTGTCTAAATCAAATGTGGTAAATGTGGATGCAAAAGTAAAATGGATTCCAAAGTTTAAAAATGCTAACCTTTTAGGACCCAAACAAATATGGGTACCAAAGGATCAAACTTGAATATTTGTGTTTGTAGGTTTGTTTGAAAGCCTCCAAGAAAAATAAATGGTATTTGGATAGTGGTTGCTCAAGGCACATGACGGGAGACCAATCCAAGTTTGTCAATCTTTTAAGAAAGGATGGAGGCTTAGTAACTTTTGGTGATAACAAGAAAGGTAAAATAATAGGTAAGGGTAGTATTGGTAATGCTTCTTCTACTTTGATTGAAAATGTACTTTTAGTTGATGGTTTGAAGCATGATTTACTTAGTATTAGTCAATTATGTGATAAAGGATTTAGAGTTATGTTTGATAAAAGAATTGCATAATTGAAAATGCTAGTGATGGAAAAGTTTTATTTGTTGGAAATAGAGATGAAAATGTGTACACTATTGATTTGAATGATTGTCCTATTAGTGATAAATGTCTTTCGGCTTTACAAAGTGATTCATGGTTATGGCATAGAAGATTAGGACATGCTAGCATGCACTTAATTTCAAATATTTCTAAAAGTTCCTTAGTTAGAGGTCTTCCCAATATTAAATTTGAAAAGATAGAGTTTGTGATGCTTGTCAAATGGGTAAGCAAACTAAGTCATCTTTCAAATCTAAAAATATGATCTCTACATCTAGACCTCTTCAACTATTACACATGGATTTATTTGGCCCTTCTAGAATTGCTAGTTTTGGAGGGAATTATTATGCTTTTGTGATAGTTGATGATTTTTCAAGATATACTTGGGTTTTAATGCTAAAACATAAAGATAATGCTTTGAAAAGTTTTGCTAGTTTTGCAAAAGAGTTCAAAATGAAAAGGGGTTTCTCATTTCTAAAATTAGGAGTGATCATGGAGGAGAATTTGATAGCATTGCTTTTGAAAACTTTTGTGAAGAAAATGGTTTCTCTCATAACTTCTCCGCTCCAAGAACTCCTCAACAAAATGGTGTAGTTGAAAGGAAAAATCGTACTTTGCAAGAATATGCTAGATCTATGTTGCATGAGTATAATTTGCCTAAGTATTTTTGGGCGGAAGCCGTTAATACCGCTTGTTATGTTTTAAATAGAGTTTTAATTAGACCTTCTTTAGATAAAACTCCTTACGAGCTTTGGCATGAAAAAGTCCCAAATATTGGGTATTTCAAAGTTTTGGATGCAAATGTTTTATTTTGAACAACAAAGAAAAACTTGGAAAATTTGATTCTAAAACGGATGTTGGTATTTTTCTTGGTTATTCTTCTTCTAGTAAAGCTTATAGAGTTTTCAATAAGAGAACATTAGTTATTGAGGAATCTATGCATGTTGTGTTTGATGAATCTTGTAAAAATATTTCTAATGAGTCTATATGTGGTGATGCCTTAGAAGAAAATTTTGGAGATTTAATTGTTAGTGATAAAGGTAAAGAAATTGCTCCATGTAAAGAAGAAATGAACTTCAACGATAAGAATGAAGAATGTTCTTCATCTATGCCTAAAGAATGGAGGTATGTTTCATCTCATCCCAAAGACTTGATTCTTGGTGATCCCGAACAAGGTGTGAAAACTCGTTCCTCTCTTAATTTATTTAATAATCTTTCTTTTGTTTCTCAAATTGAACCAAAAGTTTTAAAGATGCCAAAAATGATGAATTTTGGATTTTAGCTATGCAAGAAGAGTTAAATCAATTTGAAAGAAACAAAGTTTGGGAATTAGTCCCTAGGCCTTCTAACATTTCTATTATTGGGACTAAATGGGTTTTAGAAATAAAATGGATGAAAATGGAAATATAATTAGAAATAAAGCCGGACTTGTAGCTCAAGGTTATTGTCAAGAGGAAGGTATAGATTATGAAGAAACTTTTGCACCCGTTGCTAGATTAGAAGCTATTAGAATGTTACTTGCCTTTGCTTCTTATAAGAATTTTATCTTGTATCAAATGGATGTAAAAGTGCATTTTTAAATGGTTATATTATGGAGGAAGTTTATGTAGAACAACCTCCTGGTTTTGAAAGTTTTGATTTGCCTAATCATGTTTATAAGTTGAAAAAGGCTCTTTATGGTTTAAAACAAGCTCCAAGAGCTTGGTATGATAGACTTAGCAACTTTCTTCTTAAAAATGATTTTAAAATGGGTAAACTTGATACTACTCTCTTCATCAAGACTAAGGAAAATGATATGCTTTTAGTGCAAATTTATGTAGATGATATTATTTTTGGTTCTACTAATCCTTCTTTGTGTGAAGAATTTTCTAAGTGTATGCATAGTGAGATTGAAATGAGTATGATGGGAGAACTTAGCTTCTTTCTTGGACTTCAAATCAAACAACTCAAGAATGGTATTTTCATAAGTCAAGAGAAATACACAAAGGATTTGCTCAAAAGATTCAAACTCAATGAAGGTAAAATTGCAAAAACTCCAATGAGCACATCTACCAAACTTGACAAGGATGAAAAGGTAAATGTGTGGACTTAAAAGCTTATCGAGGTATGATTGGATCTCTTCTTTATTTAACCGCAAGTAGACCCGATATCATGTTTAGTGTATGTCTTTGTGCTAGATTTCAATCTTGTCCTAAGGAATCTCATTTGCATGCCGTGAAAAGAATATTTAAATATTTACTTGGTACTATTGATTTAGGCTTGTGGTATCCTAGAAATGTTGAATTTAATTTAGTAGGATATTCCGATGCGGATTTTGCGGGAAGTTTACTTGATCGTAAAAGTACTAGTGGAACTTGCCAATTTCTTGGAAGTTCCTTAGTATCTTGGTTTAGCAAAAGCAAAATTCGGTTGCCTTATCTACTACCGAGGCGGAATATATTATGGTGGCTAGTTGTTGTGCTCAAATTCTTTGGATGAAACAAACATTATGTGATTTTGGTTTAAAATTTGATAATGTGCCAATATTTTGTGATAATACTAGTGCTATAAATTTGACCAAAAATCCTATACATCATTCAAGAACTAAGCATATTGATATTAGACATCACTTTATTAGAGAGCATGTGCAAAATGGTCATATTATACTTGATTTTGTGAGCTCTAATAATCAATTAGCGGATATCTTTACCAAGCCTTTGAATGAAGAGAATTTTTGCAAAAATAGGCTCGAGCTTGGTATTATTCGTTGTGATACCTCTTAAATTTATATTTTGCTTTAAGGCATATTGTTAGGGGGAGCTATTTTGAAAAGTATGTAATCATGTTTGTAGAGGAAATATTCTTATATTTAGGGAGAGCTTTTATATCTTATTTCTTTTTGATGATTACAAAGGGGGAGAAGTTCTTTGAAAAAAAATTTATTTGAAATGTTTGTAACATATCTTATTATTATTGATTATTGATGCATTAATTTAGGGGGAGAATTAATGTGAACTTTATGATGATACTATTGGACACATGTACTCAATTGATTCTTATGGTTTTTCAAGTGATTGTTTTTAGTTGTTTGTCATCATCAAAAGGGGAGATTGTTGGCTTTTTGCCCTATCTCAAATTAATTAATTAATTAATATTTTGATGATAACAAACTTGATATTATTTACTAATAATTTTGATGTTTTAAGATGTCAACAGTGTAGTGCTCGAAACAAGGATTCCAACGCAATTTGAATTACTCAAATCGGAGTTGAAACGAAGAAGTTATTGACAAAACAAGTTTGAACGAGAAAATCCCGAGACGGTGACGTGGCAGCTGAGTGTACATCGTGGGCCATTTAGAAGTTGACATGTGGAGTTTTGGATGAGTGAAAAATGACAAATGGTGGCTTTTGGTAGTTTTGAAAATAAAAGAAAAAGAAAAAGAAAAGGAAAAAGAAATTTAAAAAAAAAAAAAAAAAAAAATATTATATATATTTATATATATTCCAACGGTAAAAAAAAAAAAAAAAAAAAAAAAAAAAAAAAAAAAAAAAATCAGAACTGGTCAGTGACCGTTCTGATTGTTTTGAAAAAAAAAATATATATATATATATATAATAATAATAATAATAAAAATATTTTATATATATTATTTATTATTTTTACTTTTTACTTTTTTACTTTTAACCTTTTAACTTTTTACTTCTTTTAACTTTTAATCTCCACCATTCATTTTATATTTTATATATCCAATGACTCAAATTAAATGTTGTCTTTTACCCTATTTCCCTCTCTTTTTAAACTCAATCTTCTTCTCCAAAATTACAACACAACTTTTATTATTCAATCCTCCAAAAATCAAAAGCTCCATTGTTGCTCTCTCCAAGCTCTCAACCTTTTCTTTTAGATTTTATTCTTGAGAGACATTGTATTGTGAGGATTTGGTTGTGTGAGATAAAATTTGTATATCCACTCTTTTGAGAGAGTTGTAAAGTGTGTTCCAAAAAATCTATACTTTGTAACGGTTTGATCTTGATCCGTGGAAAAGATCGAGTTTGCTCTTGAACTCGTAAAAGGAGCGGTTTACGGTTGGACTCTAATCCGTGGAAAGAGTTAAGCAAAAAGGTTTTTCAAAATCCCAAGAGGCGCTTGGGTAGTGGAGTAGGCTTGCCGAACCACTATAAATCACGGTGTCATCTTCTCTAACTCTTTCCTATTTACTAATTTTTAGTATTGTCTTTCATGCTTTAATTTGAATTGCTTTAAATCAAATTGGTTTACATAATCTTTATCAATCTTGTGTGGTGCATTATTGTTTCTTTTTAATCTCTTGTAAAAAGTTTGATATTTAGAATATCTTAAAGCTTATTTAGAAAAATTTGTGTAAAACCCTATTCACCCCCCCTCTAGGGTTGTCATACCGATCCAACAGTATTTCATATTTCAAAAAATTACATGTAAATTATGAAATGATGATTAATTTTAAATGATGAAATACATTTGTAAAATGGAATATTGTGTGAATGATAATAATTTCTAATCAATTAGTAAATTAGATATATAAGAAATGATGAATACAATTTTTTGAACTAAAAAGAAACTTGAATTCTGAAATATATCCTCATAATATGATATTATGTGAATACAAACAATTTAAATTTTACTTAGTTCAAAATTGATAATATTAGGTAGATAAAAAAAGAATATAAAATTTTTGAGAGAAAAAAATTGAATTATAAATAAAAAATATAACTAATATTTAAAAAAGAATATATCATAAAACATTGAAAAAATTAATTTTAACTCAAATTTAGAGAAATAAAATGAATAGTTTGAGAAAAAAAAAATTCTGAAAATTTTAATTTTAAAAAATTAAAATTAAAAATTATAGTTTTCAAAAAAAAAATAAAGAAATCGAAATAAAAAAAATTAAAAAAAAATTGAAAAGTTTAAAGCTTAAAATTTGAAAAAAATTGGAAAAATATATTAAAAATGTAAAAAAAAGAACCTCATTCGTAACAGCCTCATATCCCTTCCAAACAAATAGCCCCTTGAGGTCAAATCTTGAATTTATTGTCTGCGGTAGGGGTGAATATATCTAATTTATTCTCTACTTTTGTTAGGTGGTTGTGTGCATTGTTTTCGAGTTAAAAGGGAGGACTATCACTCTCGTTTTTTAGTCAAGGTATATGTATCGCTTTGTAGTTGATTTTACGAGTGTTTTCTTTATTCTAAGTTTATTCTGAATGAATATTTCTTGCCCAATTTATACTTGCATTAAAAAAACATGCATGATGGTTATTGGGCAGTAAATAGTACATGTATTAATTTTGTAACATGTTGTTTGACCATAGATCGAAAGTACAATGGAGAAGTCGTGGATGAATGAAAATAGATTGTCCAAGGAATATGAGTTAGGGGTTGAAACATTTATTAACTTTGGTTTGCAACATGCCAATGGGTCAAATTTGCTTTGATGCCCATGTTTAAAATGTGGAAACCGTTTGTCTATAGATGTTTTAACCATAAGAACTCATCTATATGTCAATGGTATTGATAAAAGTTATAAGATATGGTTTTGGCATGGTGAAGTTTTGGAAGCCGATGATATTAGGTTTAAATTTAAGGATGAGATACATGAAAATATCGAGGAGGACAATGATTTGTTTAATGTTATTGACATGGTTCAAGCTGCACATGACCAATCTTCACAAGGACCTGAGATGTTTGATAGTATATTTGAGGAAGCTAAGAAACCATTGTATACAGGATGTAATAGATTTACAAAGTTGTCTGCTCTTGTGAGATTGTACAATTTGAAAGTGCGATTCGGATGGTCTAATGCTAGTTTTTCCGAACTACTAACCGTGTTACGTGAAATCCTACCTGAAGACAATGTTCTGCCAGTCTCTATGTATGAGGCCAAGAAAACCTTATGTGGTCTAGGATTGAACTACCAAAAAATCGATGCATGTCCGAACGACTGTTGCTTGTATAAGAAAGAGTTGGCTAAGTGCACTAAGTGTCCACATTGCAATGTATCAAGAAGGAAGTTATGCAAGAATTCAAATGAAGAGAAAAAAGGAATAGCAACCAAACAAATGTGGTATTTTCCTATTATTACTCGATTTTTAAGGATGTTCAAAAGCACAGAACATGCAAAAAATTTAGTTTGGCATGCAACAAAAAGGATTATAGATGGGACTATGCGACATCCTGCTGACTCTCTGGCTTGGAGGTTGATTGATCATTTGTGGCCAGAATTTGGTTCAGAACCAAGAAACCTTCGTTTGGGGTTGTCTACTGATGGAGTTAATCCATATGGGGATATGAGCACTAAGTATAGCTGTTGGCCCGTGATAACTACAATTTACAATCTTCCACCATGGTTATGTATGAGAAGAAAGTTTTTGATGTTGTCAATGTTAATATCGGGACCGAAACAACCGAGATACGATATAAACGTATATTTGGCTCTTTTGATAGAAGACTTAAAATTTTTATGGGAAGATGGGGTGCAATGTTATGATGCATATAAAAGAGAATTGTTCTCTTTGAAGGTAGTGCTACTTTGGACGATCAATGATTTTCCAGCATATGGTAACCTATGTGGATGTAGTGTCAAGGGTTATAAAGCTTGTCTGATATGTGGTGAGAACACTAATTCATTACGATTAAAACATGGAGTGAAAAATGTATACCTGAGCCATAGAAAATATTTGTTAAGACATCATTCATATAGGAAACAAAAAAAAGCATTCGATGGTGACCAAGAACATGGAAATGCTCCGGTTCCATTGTCAGGTGAAAAGATTTTCTTAAAGCTAAAATGCTTAAAGTTTTCAAATGGAAAAAATAGAGCTAAGAGATCAAATAGCCAAGCTTCAAGTAGTTATTGGAAGAGTATGCCTCCATTTTTTGAACTACCATATTGGAAAAAATTGCATGTCAGACATTGTCTTGATGTAATGCATATTGAAAAGAACGTGTGTATGAATATCCTAGGAACGTTATTGGATATTCCAGGAAAAACCAAAGATGGACTTACTGCTAGAGAAGACTTAGAAGCTATGGAGATTCGACCTGAGTTAGCGCATGTACGTACAGGTAATAGAACATACATACCTCCTGCATGTTATACATTATCAAAGACTGAAAAGTATAGTATATGCAAGGCTTTATGTGGTATAAAAGTACCTGAAGGCTATTCTTCCAACATCAGAAGTCTTGTATCACTAGATGACTTGAAAGTTAGTGGTATGAAGTCTCATGATCATCATATTCTTATCAAAGAATTACTTCCAATTGCATTACGAGCAGTGTTACCGAAGAACGTGAGGTTTGCTATTACTAGATTTTGTTTCTTCTTCAACTCATTATGTTCGAAGAATATTAAGGTAGTCGAGTTGGATAAGCTACAAGATGATATTGTTCTTACATTGTGTTTGTTTGAGAAATATTTTCCACCATCATTCTTCACCATCATGATACATTTGACAGTCTACCTTGTAAGAGAAGTTAAATTGTGTGGACCCGTTTATCTTAGGTGGATGTATCCTTTTGAGCGATACATGAAGGTGTTAAAAAGATATGTACGTAATTAAACTCGACCAGAAGGTAGCATCGCAGAGGCTTACATAGCTGAAGAGGCAGTTGAATTTTGCACTGAATTTTTGGATGGGTTAGATCCAGTTGGACTTGGTTCGTTTTTTATAAGAGACAAAAAAATGATCGATAGACCATTATCAGCTGGGTCATTTATTAGACCATCAGTGGAACACTTGAAACAAGCACATTTGTATATACTTGAGAACTCAGTAGAAGTGCAACCATATAGAAAGTAAGTAATTATATGTTTGTTTTTCTCTTTAATATTGCATATGGTTAAACTCATTATACATTATTACTTGTTACAATAAACACTTAGAGACTTTGAAAACTAAAAACCCAAGGAAATGCAAGAATGAAAAATGGCTCAAGGAAGAACATAATCGATCCTTTGCGAGTTGGTTACACAATAAGGTATTCTATTAAATAAACATTTTGTTTATACTCTTCTAAAACATTTCATGCATTCTCTATTAATAATAACTTCTCTGTTAGGTGGCGCTCGAAATACAGGGTGGACTATCAGTGTCTAACAATGTACGTTGGATTGCACATGGCCCATTTCCAGAAGTGTTGACATACGAAGGCTATATGATTAATGGGTGCACATATAGTACCAAAACTCATGACAATAGTAGGAATTTTCAGAACAGTGGGGTTAGTTTAGTTGCCTCGACGATGCAAGTGTCTAGTGCAAAGGATAGAAATCCTATTGTTTCTTATATGTCTTTTTATGGAGTAATTCAAGAGATATGGGAGTTGAGTTACAATTCTTTCAAGTTTATTTTATTTAGATGTGATTGGGCTGCGAACTACAATGGGGTGCGTAGAGATGAGTTAGGATTTACATTGGTTAACTTCAATCGTATTGGACATGCATCAGATCCATTCATTCTAGCCAGCCAAGCAAGACAAGTCTTTTACGTTGAAGATTCACTAGATGATCAGTGGTCTATTGTTGTCACACCACCCGAAAGAGACTATCCGTATACTTGTTTCAATGACGAACTTTCATATATATTTCTGTATTATCCCTCACCTGTAGAAAGAATGCCACAACCTAATTTAGGCGAGAGTGAAGCCTCATATACTCGTCATGATTGTGAAGGCGTTTGGGTTGACAACTAATATTCATATTGTCAACATTTATGATTTCTTTATATCAAAATTAATTTAACATGTTTCTTGGACTTAGTAGTTTGTATTTTATGTTTAGTAATTTTCCTAATTTCACGAATATACTTTATAATTTATGATATTTGTTTCCACGATGAGCATATTTATCTATTAATGAGATTATTTTCTAGATGGATGTTCAACCAGAGAGTAGTGTACACAGTGATGGGTCTACACCTCCCCCTGATGATACAGATTTTCTATTGGCTCATAATGCTATTCAAGAAGCATCAAAGAATAAGAAAGTGCGTGGCTCCACGGGAATGCACGAGGTAACTCGTGCTAGTAGTGAAGGACATAAATTGGAGGTTAGGTACAACTCATAGGGTCAACCCATCGGACAAAATGCAGTAAAATTTGCGAGCTTTATAGGAACGTGTGTAAGGTTTCATGTTCCAATTACATGTCCTGACTGGAAAAGTGTCTCACGTGAGATGAAAGAGAAGATTTATGAAATTATCTTGGTATGTATATTATATGTACTATATACTTTTGTTCACCTTATTTACAATTTGTATCAATTATAACGTAAAAGCAAACAAGGTGGATTTATAATTGATACCAACTCAAAGAAAAATGTTATTCAAAGTGCTGGAGTCAGTTTCGGTCAATTCAAGTATTGGTTGACGACATATATTAAGGAACATTCAAATGATCCAGATATGTTGAGTAGACCGACCTCCAACTAAATATCAACATATTCCACTTGACCAAAGGGTCCAATTTGTCAAATATAGACTTTCTGAGGAGTTCAAGGTATAATATCAAAATAATTTATATTAATATTTTGTGTGAATGATTGATTTTGATGCACTTATTTCTATTTTAGGTGATGAGCAAACAAAAACAAGAAACGTGGGAACAATATGAATACGAGCATAGGCTGTCTAGAAAAGGATGTGCAAATTTTAAAGAAAAAATTGTAAGTTTGATTTCCATGGAGATTTAATAGTTATTAACGATGATGTCTAATTAAATTTTTCTATTGTAGAAACAAAATGAACCCGAGGAGGATATAACTGATCGATCCAATGTGTGGAAGAAAGCTCGCATGAATAAAGAAGGTCAGATAGTTCGCGAACAAACTAAAGAAGTGGCAAATCGTATAGTAAGTAGACTCATTGAAACTTATTTGGTTCATATTTTTACATAAGAAGAATTACACCTAATCATGTGTTCATCATTTAAGGATGATTTGAGAGCATCGCAGACGCAAGATAAAGGTAGTTCGTCTAAGAAAATGGATATTTTGTCAACGGCACTGGGTTCGAATGATCGCAATGGAATTGTACGAGGTGTAGGTAAGGAAATTACTCAAAATCAGTATTTCCACAAACCCAAAAAGATTAAGCAGACAAATGAAGAAAGTAATGACATAGAAAAAGCCATGATGGCTGAGAAGATCAAAGACTTAGAAGCTTAATTGGCAAAATATAAAAAAAATTGCTATTGAAAGTGAATGTTCTAGTGATAATCAAGCAACTGAAGTTGAGCCTGTCAAAGTTGGAAGGAAAGAACCAAAGGTACACTACTTTAACTCTTAGAAGAAAAAAAATAATAGTTACGTTGAAATAAAGTATCTAATCTCATGCTTAGGTGAAGAGGCTCCCCGGAAAAAAAGAAAACAAAGGCAATAAAGGAAAGAATAAGATGGAACAGATAAAAGTAAGAACCATTTTAAAAAAAAATTAGTTTCGGTATTTCAAATCTGGCTGACTGCTTTTGTATGCATGCAATGATTGTCTGAACATGAATATAGGATGGAACATCGTGCAAACTAGTAATAGGGACACCGTCAAACATAGTAGCTAGTGGGGCGATTTTTTATTGGGATCGTGCTGGAGATAATGTTCTTGTGTCAATAGACGTTGTTTTCAACGGTGATAGTGACGTTCCTATACCATCCAAAGAATATGGGAACACACTGTCACAGGAAATAGGGTCACATATATTATGGTCTCGACGTCTAGTAATTATTAGTAGTCCGAAGGTAATATTTATTGTCTTATACTTAGATGTTATTGTAAATATTGGTTTACTAATGTTATCGTACATCAGAAGGTTCGTAGAAGCCCAAGAAAGTTGAAGAAGAACATGAATGCATGCTCAAACACAGTAGTGCATAATCTACCAATAGAGTTCCAATGTTTGTTGCGGGAGCTCGATCTTGTCCCTTCATCGATTCAAATCAATGTGCCTGAGGATGTGTTTGGCACTCAACACAAATTTAGCATTCTATTGGATGATGTGCACAATTTCTCTAAGATGCACGCAATTGCTAATCCATGCCTTGATGCATACATGATGTAAGTGTTATGAATTTTATTATACTTAAATAATTGATGAATAATAACAATTATTATGTCATGTGCAGGTTCTTGAAAAAATATTTGGATGTGAATAAACCTATAAACATGTACCACTTTATGGATTCTGGTGCTATATCTTTAAATTCATCTATTGAATTGCGTGTTAACAAACTAATTAGACGCTTGAGAGAAATTGATTCAAATCAACCATTACTCTTTCCATATAACTCAAGGTAAGTTTCATTAATGTCTTAGAATTTTATGGTATTCTTCTTATTTATTTAATATGTTATTGTCTTGTTATAGATATCATTGGTCATTAATAATCATGGATTTATCAAAGGGATGTGCCTTTTTCATGGAGTCATTACGCAATCGTTTGCATCCTGACATAACTATAGTACTTAGTAGGTACGTAGATTTCAAATCCTATCAAAGTGATGCACCATTATTGTTTATGAACACATTAATTTTCTATTATTTGCAGAGCCTTTAAAGACATCACTAATAAAAAGCTTACATGGAAATTAATCAAGGTAGCTCTAATGGTTTTCTTAATCTAACTTTATGTATCATTTATGTATATCTTACTAAGTTCATTTTTTTCCTTGCGTGCATAGTGTCCGAAACAAGTTGGTGATGTAGAGTGTGGGTATTATGTAATGCGATTCATGCGCGAGATAATATTCCTGCTTGAGACTCCATACACTGATGTTGTACGTATATTAAATCTTAAAACCTATAGATACAGTTATAATAATCAAGTTTTGAATACTATGTTATTTTTTTAGATTAAAAGTGCACCATCAACGTATAGTCAAGATGAACTTGACATGGTCCGTGCTGAATGGGCCAAGTTCGTGGGTTCATTCATATTATTTGCAAGATGATGTGTCATATGCTTTTTTTGTGGAACACCATATACATTTTTGTGAAAGTCTCCAGTTGGCCTTAGGAGAACGGTGTTCAAGGAAACATAGTTTCTAAACTTAAACTACTACTTTGGATTTTGTATTTTGAGCAATATATTTTTGGAGTACTCTTAACAGCTGCAACAAGTGAACATTTTACCAAGTAAGCCTAATCTCTAACTTCTATAAAGGATGTTATACTCATTGCAATATCTTTGAATAGTGATTATGTGGCTATCCTACAGATATGGTAGCCATAAAATAAAATCTAGATATACTCATATTCCTCATTTGCTTTAATAGATTGATACTAAGTTGTTTTGGTTGGAAACAACAATGGTTTTTGTCAATATGAATGGAAAGCATGGATGAATAATCAAGTAAGGCTATCTTTTTGTCATATTATTATTATTAGTTATATTGTTGTTGTGTCTTTTTCATTTGAAAAAGTAACAAAAAAAAACAGGCATTGGATTTGAAGACAATTGGAGCTGAATATGGAGAAGGTTTGAGAATTAGGCTAGATGGTCCTATGAAAGTGGATGTGTTCGAATGTTTTGCTTGCAAACGTTTAGCTTCATTTCAGAGTTTTAGCCTAGAATTTGTTTTGCTTGTAAACTCTTTATCTTCTTATCAACTCAACATTTATGCTTAGTGGTTAAATTTATTTATTCTCATATAACATCATGTTTTAATCATAAAGATGTCGTCTGATGATATATATATAATTGTTTTCGACCAGATACTCAAACTTGAAGTTGAAAGTGTGGAAGCAACTTGCCTTAGAAGGTATTGTTCTATTTCTTTGAAAGCTAATGTATAGATGCATATATTTGAAGTGAAAAACAGAAAGTAAAACAAGAAAATTACACAAGCATTTATTTAAGATTTTCGTAAGGTTCTATTTAATTGTCCGCTTGGTGAAAAATGATAACCCTTTTTACTTTTTTTTTCTTATTTTGAGATATAATTAATATAGGAAAAAGAGTTCCTGAAGATGGTGATGTGCATAAGCTAATACTTTATGTAGGTTCATTCTTCGTTTCTTGTTTTTCTTTGTAATTGACTCCATCCAGTTATATATTTCTTGAATTTAACATGCCAAGGTTTATAATTATATCTACCAATTGTGTTTGCAAATATATGGATGGTTTGAATTGGGTGGCAAAGTTATGCAGTAAATATTTTCATTTTGTTTTACATTCACTTAAAATTTTATAATTATATTGTGTAGGTACTTTGTTCAAGGTAAGGATCATTTGCAGACAGTTGTCGTCCAAATTGTCAGTCATCATACAAATGGTCGATGTATTTGATTCTCATTCTAGGCTTTATGAGAAGTTGAATGTAAATTCATTTACAACCTATATATATATATATATATATATATATATATATATATATATATATATATATATATATATATAAACTATATTTGTATAAGCATTAAGTGTTTGTTAAAGTCTTATTTACATTGTGATCAATTAAATTTATTTCTCTTTTATGTGGATATCATGACAGTATTTTTGGAATGCACAATTATTTAATAGCTTAAATGTTGGAGCTTTTGCATTAATAAATTTAATTGTAATTAATATGAATTATATGAATAAATCAATGAATAATTTTCAATTTTAAAATTTTAAAACTGTCATGATATATCTTTTATGACAACTTTCAACTATCATGAAATAAAAATTATGACTATCACAACTGTCATGAAATTCATTTTATGACAACTTTAAACCATCAAAAAATACAAATATGATGATCACAACAGTCATGTTATCTCTCTTATGACAGATTTAAATTATCATGAAATAGAATTCATGACTATGATAATTGTCATGAATGGTGAATTCATGACAGTTTACAATTTAATTTTATTTGTAAAAATAACCTTGTTTCATGACATTATAAAATTGTCATAATAAGAAAAGCTATAATTGCAAAAGTATCATAATTTATGACAATTATAAAATGTCATAAATAGTTATCATAAACCCTATTATTCATCATTTCATGACAATCTTTAGTTGTCACGAATAAACATTTATGACAATGTTATAATTGTCATAAATTATATGTTATGACATTGTTATTAATTGTCATAAAAGTCTTACCATGACAGGAGATACCATGACATAGTATATTTTGGGTATAATTGTCATAATAAATGAACTATGACAATGAAAGGCCAAAATTGTAGTAGTGTGACACCGTGATACTTTGAAAGGTATTCTAGTTTAAGCGATTTCTAGCGGTCTCGAACAAATAATCTCTCAAGGAAACATGTCTTGAAGTCCTTAGCCTCAACCGCTAAGCTGCCCCTGAGAGACCATTGATTATCAATTTGCATCTTTTAATTATTTTTTTCATAAATTTTTTAAATATGTAATTTATTTAAATAAGTGTAGAATATTTTAATTTGTATGTTCAATTCTAATTTAAATATTATAAAATAATAAAAACATCTTGATTTAATCTAGTTGAATAACTAAATTTGTCATTTCCATTTTTAACTATATGTTTATATTTTATTGATTTTTTGTGACAGTATAAATGAGAAAATAATATTCATTTCATATGGTAACATAATAACGTTCATTTCATATTAAAATTATAATTTTGACAAAAGAGATGAAATTTTATTTTAGGGACTTAGAGTTTATTAAACTTCTAGTTATTATTTTCAATTCATCTAATATTAGTTTCATTTAGTCTCTAAACTTCTTTTGGAGGCAAAATGTGATATGATAACGGAGTACATTAGTCTCTCTAAAAAAAAAGTTTTGAAATGGAAAATTATTTCAAAAAATTATTCTGAGTGATTACAATAATTTGTTTGGATGTAATTTTGTTTAGGAAGAATTAGTAAGTGCTCAATTATAAAAACTCCTTATATATGACAAATAAACATCCCTAAATGTTGTAAGGTCGACAGTATGTCACATAAAAAATAGTCGAGATATGCACAAATTAGATCAAACATTCACGAAAATTTTAAATATATATAAATTAAATTATATGTATATAAAGTGGAGTCCTTTATATCTTACTTTTGTAGTGATCATCTAAGAGAATAATGAATTCTAAGGTATTTCAAAATAGCAATTGATTGTTTGTATTATTAATAGTGGAAAATTGAACAAAAGTATTCCAATTGAGGAATGGAGTTGACTCGAGGAAATAAGAACATGGGGATTTTACTAAATGGGATTTGTTCTCTTTTTTTAGTGGGAAAATTTCCACTACACTACCACTAGAGAGAGATTCAAACAAACAAGCATAACTTTCAATTTATTACTTATTATGTATATATACTAATAACTCTGCAATATTCTTCTTTTAAAAAAAAAAAAGCTTTGAAATATTCTTCAATGATTTGTGTAAGTGCAATTTTGGTCAAATTTCCATTTTGGTTCAAATTTAACCTTCAAAACACTCATTTTCACCTTGAATGTGTTTCTTCTAAAAAAAATGACATTTGTGCTCTAAACCCTACCTAATATAAAATATTTAGTATTAAAAAGTTCAGATAAGCAAGAAATGAGTGGCAAAATAATGTACTTAAATTAGACCGACTAATGACAATTAGTGTAAGCTTATATGCTCATTTTACCTAAATAAATACTTAAGTTTCTCTTTCATATTTAAAAATCATAAATATTTATTAACATATTCATCGACCTGGATACATCAAAATGAACTTATTATAACGATAATTTATATATATTCTAGACCACAGAATTGTAGATTCGATTCTTGAGCACCCTCTTAAATATAATACTTTATTAAAATCATTTAATAATAAGTAATGTAAATGAAATTACCTTCCCTAATCTATGGTGTCAATTCTTTACTGTGGATAATGATGATCATTGATGTATAGAGTTTTATTTTGCTCTTGACTTCTTTATTTACATCATGCCTGTTTGAATTTTCCACATTTTTTCTATTATTATATCTAATTACGATGGATATTTGAAATTTACTTTCTTTAGTTTTATTCTTATGAACTGTGGTCATGTTTGTAGCACTATTGACTAGTTTAATATAATCATTCTTTTTAAATTATTTGTTTCTCTAAAGTTATTAACTTTGTTTGAAGTGATTATTGGGTTCTAAATCGTCTAAATTCATTGTTTTTTTTAAAAAAAAGATAAGATTCATTCCCAAAAGCATGCAAGGAGCATGCTAGAATTACAAAAAAGCTTTCCAATTTAAAGCAATGCAAGCAATGTCATAGTTTCTAAAAATAGTAGATTTATAGCACCAAGAAGCAAAATTGATATTGATATTTTCCCAGATGAAATCGGCATGCTTGTTGACGTGCTTGCTATCAAAAATTCGAGCATTTCTTTCTTTCCAAACATTCCACCAAGTTGCAGCATAGAAACTGACTCTCAAAATCTCCTACTTAATTCTGTGCATGGTATCCATCAGATCTTTGATATGGGCAGCAACCGAGGGATAAAAGCCCTGTTGAGAAGAGGAGGGAAATTTTGCACTAATTTTCATAGTATAGCTGCATTGAGAAAAAAGGTGATCAACTGTCTCATTTTCACAATTACAAAGCGCACACCAATTTGGGCAAAAATGGTGTTTGGGATGTCTCTTTTGCAACGTATCCGCCGTGTTAAGCCCTGAGTTATAAAGAGTCCACAAAAAAACTTTGATGTTCTTGGGGACGATAGATTTCCAGAAATTCATTGAAAGACAACCACCATTCGATCCATGTTGCCCATTAGATAGTAACAATTTTAAAGAACTCACAGAGAAAATATTGTTATTGGTCGGTTTCCAAATTAAAATATCATTTGATTCAGAGCTCAAGAGCGGGGGCCAATTTGCAACAATATCGTTCCAGCGGTCAATCTCGCGATCAAGGAGAGGGCGAAAAGGCTTTGGGTCCCATTCAAGTTTGTCATTGTTCCATGCCTCATTAACAGTAAGATTTTTTTATGCAGCAAAGGCAAAAAATCTGCTTTGATTCAAGTGAAGAGGACCATTTACCATCCAATTATCATACCAAAACAATGTGTTGATGCCATTGTTTATTTTCCATCTGGTATTATTTTCCATAATGTCTTTTATAGACATAATGTGAAACCATGGGGATCTTGCACTCCCATTCCTACATAAATGATGAATACCTCCAGGATGTTGAGGATAGTACTTTGCCTGGATAATATGCCTCCATAGAGATGTCGCCTCATGAAAATATTGACAGTACCATTTTCCAAGTAGAGCAAGGTTGTGTGTATGTATGCGTTGAATGCCTAGACCACCATGCTCATTTGGCATAGTCACCAAATTCCACCTTACAAGATTGGAGCCACCTTTTTTGTCGATGCCTTTCCATAAAAAATTCCTCAAAATTCGTTCAATGATTTTACAAACCGACATAGGAGCTTTGAAGACCGATAGGAGATAGGTTGGCAGGTTACTAAGCACAGATTGCACAAGAGTGAGCCTCCCACCTTTAGAAAGAAAGGCGTATTGCCATCCATCAAGCTTCATATTAATCTTTTCAATCGTCGGCTCCCAGAAAGACTGATTTCTAGGGTTCCCACCAAGCAGCATGCCAAGATATGTGAAAGGCAATGAGATGTTTGATGACCCGGATGCTAGCAAAAGCATCAATGGATGTCTGATTTATATTTATCCCAGAGAACACAGATTTGCTAATATTTATTTTGAGGCCAGAAGAAGCTTCAAAGACTTTAATAATCTGAAATAAATTGTACAACTTTAGATTATCAGCCTTGGAGAAGAGAAGAATGTCGTCAGCAAACAACAAATGGTTAATATGACAATCTTTGATCGAGCAGCCATCAATAAGACCTTTCTGTTGTGCATCCATGAGAAGCCTGGATAAATAGTCCATAGCTATGATAAAAAGAAAAGGAGATAATGGGTCTCCTTGACGAATACCCCGAAGAGTTTTGATTTTACCTCTAGGCTTACCATTGATAATGATAGATAAATTCACTATAGAAATGCACGCTTGAATCCATTTAATCCAGACATTATTAAAACCCTTTAGCTTTAGAATGACCAGAATGAACTTTCAATTTATCTTGTCAAAAGCTTTCTCCACATCGAGCTTAATAACAACAGTTGATTGCTTTGTGCATCTCCAATAATCCACCACCTCATTAGCAATAAGAACAGCATCCGTAATTTGTCTATCATGAACAAAAGCACATTGATTATGAGCAATGATAAATGGAAGGACCTTTTTTAGACGATCAGCCAGCACTTTGGATAATATTTTGTATATGCTCGTTGTCAAACTAATCGGCCTAAATTCAACGACCTTGGTAGGCTTTATCACCTTTGGTATTAAAGCAACATAGGTTTCATTAACTGCCATGTTAACTATACTTGTTTGAAAAAAATCTTGGAACAGATGCATTATAGAAGGCTTGAAAATGTTCCAAAACTTTTTAAAAAACTCAATAGTGAACCCATCAGGCCCTGGCGCCTTGTTGTTTCCAAAGCTTTTAACGCTCTTATAAACCTCATCTTCATTGAAAGGAATAGTAATAGAGGCAGCTTGTTCATTAGTAAGAGGTTCCCATTTAAGATTTGTCACAATCCAATTTCCTCCACTTTCACCCATGTATATATCTTCGAAGAACTTTAAAAATTCTTGCTTCTCTTTGTCAGTGATACAACTGTGACCATTCTGGTCCATGATCTCGGAGATGAAATTGTACCTCCTTCTGACCGTACAAGATTTATGGAAAAAAGAAGAGTTTTCGTCCCCCTCGAAGAGCCAAGATTTTTTGCTTCTTTGTTTCCATATTCTAGCCTCACTGAGAGAGATATTGCAAAAATCAGATTTTAATGCAATTCTTTTATCAATATTCGCTTGATCGTCTAAATTCATTGTTAGCTTTTTCTTTTGTTAGTCAATGTATTGAATTTTGTTTATATGTTGTATTTGACATTTCAATGCTCATTTAGGATTCAAATATCATCGACGGTGATTGGGAATACTTTCAAAACATATATATAATTGTGTCATCATAAATATGAGTAGAATATAATTATTATATTCCTAACTGCAATATATAAGAGATGGATCAACAATTTAGTGTCATCATCTTATGAAAATTAAAGTATTTGAAAGACATACAAAATTTATAAGAAATCTTGCCAATTTAAGGTCATCGAAGATATACATCGTAATCTCTAAACAAATTTGATTTATAGCACCAAGAAGACAAATTGATTACGATCATATATTATAAAAGATTTACTTTCATTAATACTTACCTAAGAATGAAGGGTATTAAAAAAGTTCTTATATTGAATATGATTTCTAGATCATTTATTTTTAAAGAGTGTGCAATTATAGGTACGAACAAGATAAAAATGTAAAGCGTGGGATTATTATATGCATACTATTGACAATAAATACTTGTCAGCAATTGGAGATATATGACTAAAATGAAGATTCAGACAAGTTTGCATATTCAATGATTACAAAGAACTATTAATACAAATTATTTAATGATAATATGAATAGAGGATTATATTGATGACTGTTTTATAAATCATATATTATTTAATATGACAACAAATTAATATTGAAGAAGAAAGAAACAATCTATCATCTTTCAATAACACTTATTTAAAAGTGTAATCTAAATAAAATGGAGTATGTTTTTTTATGGAAAAAGATACACTATTGATAACATGTATGTAAAGAACATACAAAATAACACTTATTTAAAAGTGTAATTTAAATAGAATAGAGTTTTTTTTTTTATTTTGGAAAAAGATATAGTGTTGATAACATGTATGTAAGGAACATACAAAAAAGTTACAAGTGAAGATCTCTCCAAATTTAACATAATAATAGATGTTTCATATTCCTTGAAGAAAGTAGATTTTTTACACCAAAAAGCGGCATTAACAATAATGTTGTCCTAGAGTACATCAATCGGAGAAGAGAGGACATTGAAACACTAGTAGAATTTCCAATATAGATGGCGGGAAAAAATCCGCCATCAATGCCCCTGTCATCGTAACGTTTCGGTGGCGGGCAGGGAAAAGATGGCGGGCACGCCCGCCACCAATATGCACCAATACAAAGGCGGGCCTTGCCCGCCATTAAAACTGTTCAAAGGCGGGCATTCGTGCCCGCCATTAATACTCTTTTATGGCGGGCTTTCATGCCCGCCACCTTTAATTTTTTTTTTTTTTTTAAAACCCCCAACAAAAGGGGTTCGGGCTGTCTTTAAAAAATGATCAATTATCGAGAATTTGATGGTCAATCATCGGGTGCCCGCCATTAAAAGACATTATATTTATAAAAAAAAACAAAAAGATCAGAAAAATGCAGTGCCCGCCATTAAAAGACACTATAGTTATAATTTATTAAAAATGCTATATATTGCGCCCGCCATTAAAAGTTATTATACTTTATAAAAAAAAGGGAATATAGAGACAGTCAATTCTAAACTTTCTAAATAGCTATCCAATCCCCTATTAAACTCTAGTTTTTAACGAAATCAATCACCCACACACTAACTTATATGGAATTCTAACTTCTAAACATATATGCATGTGTTCTTAACACAATAATAGATATGCACACGAAATTTCGGCAGCATGACGGGGCAATAATGCGATCCCAAAAAATTTCACCTGTTATATAACAAAACTCTCCACCTGTATATGAACATAATGAAAAATCCAGTACACACCAAATGAGACTTTTGTCCTTCCAGAATTGAATTACATGCATCTAGCTATTCAATTAACATTTAAACTACAACTAATTCATTTCTCCATACATAAACACTAATTTTCTATCATATGTCTACCTATGTACTCTGCCCATTCAACTCGTACCTCATCAATATCTGCTTGAGTGAATGTATTTGGGCCAGTCTTGAACTACAAAGTATTAAGACATAAATAAAAACACCAAATTAGTATATGTTCTATATGATGCTATTTAACATGTAAATAAAACTTACAAGTCTCAATACGTGCGTGGATGTGTTGTATATCATCTTCCGTATGAATATTTGGACGTAAAATCCACATACTATTGATCCAATTTGTTGAGGGCACTAGGGGAAAAAATAGTTACATATACTTAGTAAACGATAATTGATCAGCATCACAAAAAAAAAAAACTATAAACAAACGAATTTGATTTAACTTTACCTTCACCCATTTCCAATATAATTGTTTCGGCCTCAAATTGTGTCTTAAATGCCAAACTCGGTAAGCACTATATTAATAATTCTAAACATTAGGATGATTAAATATAAATTCAAAGTCCAAAAGTTTTCTATTTAGAAACTTACGAAGTTATGATTTGGAGCTAAATAAACATCTATGTCATTTCCAGGTTGTTTGGGTCCTGAGATTAATGAATTTAACATTAAGAATTTACGCTTCATGCACAACCATGAGGGTAGATTGTAAGTAACCAACATAATTGGCCAACAGCTATATCTAGTACTTTGGTCACCATGTGGATCAACTTCATCTGTTGATAGGGCTAGGCTAAGGTTTCTCGTTTCTCCACTGAAATCAGACCACCTTTCATCTATTTATTTCCATGAAATTGTGTCGGCTGGATGTCGTATGCACCCATCTCACGCTTGCCAGTGCAGCATGCATGCACGTCAACAATCTCGCGCTTTCTTTACTTGAAACATTCGTTGAAATCTTGGAATAGGAGAGAAATACCACATGACTTTTCTTTGGAATATTTTTCACTCCTTCTTTCTTATTCTTCTTAACCTTCCATCTCGATATTCCACAAGTAGGACACAGTTCTGCATCGACAAGTTCTTTTCGATACAAACAACAATCATTGATGCATGCGTGGATCTTTTCATACTTCATCCCTAAGGTACTTAAAATCTTTTTAGCATAATAGGCGGATATCGGAATTTCATTAGGACTAGGCAACAACATACTCAATAATTCTAACAGCTCTGAGAAACTTTTATCGCTCCACCCATACTTTGCTTTCAAATTATAAAGCTTAATCAGTGTTGATATCTTGGTAAAATCTTTACAATTTAGGTACAATGGTTTCTTGGCATCTTCTAATGCTTCCTCAAATAAAGGGGATTTGTAGTTAAAATAATTTTGTGCAGCCTCAAACATCCATATTGGGTCATCCGGGTCATCCACATTCTCATCTACAACTTGATCTATTGGAACACTTTCACTATTTCTTTTTCTTGAAACTGATTCTCCATGCCAAATCCATGTGTTATAACTTTGATCGATGCCATTACAAAATAAATGATTTCTTATTACATTCACATTTTGGTACTTGGCATTCACACATTTCAAACATGGACAACAAACAACATTCAATCCTTTCGAATGTCTTATGGCATTGTTTATAAATATCTCAACACCCAATCCGTATTCCGGTGACATTCGATCCTTAAACATCCATGACTTATCCATAGTCATTTTAGTAATTCTAGTCAATTAGAGAAACTTAACCTACAAATTTTTTCCAAAAAGGTAAAGTTGAGTCACACATCTCACTCGTATTGCATTGTTTATATGCTATCTCAACACCCAACACATGCATGGAAAGATTTTTCATCATGCATTAATAATACAAAACTAAACTAATATAAAAGGCACAATGAAAATTTAAGTTTCTTAAACTAACTTTGGAAACAAAAGTTTCTTAAATTATATAAAAAATGTCCATATATGAAACAAACAAATTTGAAGCACATCTTGAGACATAGATGAGATTTGAAGCACATTATCACAAATTTGAGACATAGATGAGATTTGAAGCACATTATCACAAATTTGAGACATATATGAGATTTGAAGCACAAATGAACAAATTTGAAACATATATGGAAAGATTACAAAAATGCATCCATGAAAAATTTCCTTGAAAAAAAAACTCTTTCTTTAGAAAATGAAAATGGACTAGAAATTACCTAATTTTTGGGAAGGAAATACACAAATTTGAGAAAGGGAAACCATGGCGGCGCCAGGCGTTGATGGTCGGAAAATGGCCGGAAATGACCGAGATGTGGCGGCGCGTGAGAGGTAGGGTTTGGTTGAAGAGAAGAGAAGAGAGAAAAGGGGAAAAATGGCTCAGGTAGAGAGAAAAAGGAAAGAAAGGAAAAGAAAAGGAGGAAAAAAAAAAAGGTGGCGGGCGGCTCATGCCCACCACCAAATCCTCTCTCGAGGCGGGCTTGGGCCCGCCACCAAAAAAAAAAAAGAGGCGGGCCCAAAGGCCCAGCCCGCCTCCAAACATAAAAGGTGGCGGGCGGGCCTTGCCCGCCACCAAAAGCTTTCAACAGCGGGCTTGGGCCCGCCACCAAAAAATAAAGAAGGCGGGCCCAATTTCGCCCGCCACCAATTCTCAGGCCCGCCATCTTTCATCCGTGTTTTTTAAACCTCTTCTTTTTAGCCCGCCATCTATAGGGAAATTTCTACTAGTGAAAATACAAGTATTGTGCTCCTCCCAAATGTTCCACAATATAGCACCAAATATAATGCTCCACATGATGTTTTTTTGTGCGGTTCATTTATTAAGGGAGACTCCATCATTGATAAACGAAGAAAGCATGCCTTCTTCATTTGTCCAATTCAACATAGCAGTTCTTGGAAAAGTTTGTTCTATATTGAAGAGGAGAAAATACAAGATATAAAAAGAGAATAGATTATGTATAACACAGTAGCATTTAAAAAAGTTTCAATAATAACATTTTTTAAGAAATGTTATCAAAAGAAAATAAGATTATAAGCTTTTGCGATATTCGTATGAAATCATTAATATTTTAAATTTGTAGTAATATATGCTCGAGATAGGATCTCATAATTTCAGGACTTCTTCTAAGTGTAGCTTTCAAAAATTTTAAACATGAGACTCCTTATAAATCAACATGATTGTTGTTATTAAATGTTTTCTTAGCCAGCAAGATACATAATCAGAAATTAAAGACTTTAGACAATAAGGCAAACCATCCAATCTAAAGTGGAAAATTGAACAAAAGAGAGTTGACTTGAGCAAACAAGAGCATGGGCAATTGGAAAAAGAAGGTGTGTAAATTGTTTCCACTTTCTCTTGAACAGGCATCCCATCTTGTTTTCAAACACATTAGAGCTTGGTGGATTTTACAAAATGGTTTTAGTGGAAATATTTCCACTACACTACCACTAGAGGAATTCAAAAAGACATAACTTTCAATTGATTACTTATTATGTTTACTAATCATTATTATGTCATGTTTAAGTGATTCCTTTTTATATATATATATATATATATGAAAATTCTCTCATGACCATTTATAGATTCATCTCCTTCACAATTGCAGCACCAACTTGATGAGGCAAGTATAGTGAGTACAAATAGAACTCTTTTTAAAATGAATTCCTTTTTATTGTTTCTTCTGCATTTATCTTTATACATAGTACTGTGTTTTGTGGCATATATCATATCATATCGAGCGCTCTCCGGCCAAAAGGAATAGTAGTTTAATAACATTAGTTTATTATGGATTCGAATTCAAATATTGTTGAATTAAAAAAAAAAAAAAAAAAATCTTGAATATGATGTCGTATTATTCCTACTTTATGCATCTGATATTTTTTTACATTGACATAGAAAGATTATGGATATAAAAGGGCGCGTATCTTAATTGGTACCAAACTTTACGAGTGAAATAAAAAATAATACATCATATACCATGAAATATGGAGAATGTCTAAGTATATTTAAATACTAAATCTATGAATTATATATTCTTAATTAACATCATTTGGTAATTATTAAAATCCCTCGCCTTTCCATAGATTACATCATACCTCATTAATATCATTATCCTTTTGGAAAAAGAATTATTTGATAATTATTTGGTTTCTAGTTTGTGGTTTTAAAAAACTAAGATTACAATTAACTACCAGCTCGCACCTAGGGTTTATGGTACATATTTTTATTTACTTGTCACCTACGTTTTAAAAGCAATCCAAGTTCGTTTCAAAAAAAAAAAAAAAAGCAATCCAAGTTATAAATGATGTTTAAAAAAGTTGTTTCCAAAAAAATTGTTTTTTTTTTAATTTGGCTAGAGATTCAATCATCGTGGATAGTTTAATAGTCAAAAGAATAATAAAAAACCAAATGGTTGTTGGTTAAATCTATGATGACCACATACTTAAAAATTAATATTTTATATATTTTTTTGACATTCAATTGTTGTAGGAAGTATTTGTTTGTCAATTTTGAAGAGGATTTACATTGAGCATTTACTAACTATTCGTCAAAAAACTACATTCAAACGAGTTATTGTAATTACTTAAAATAACTCTTCATTTCTAATCATTCAAAATAACTTCTTGTTTATAATCACTCATTTCTAATCATTCATTTCTAACTTCTTAAAATAACTTCTCATTTCCAACCACTCATTTCTAACTACTCAAAATAACTCATTTTTAGCCACTCATTTTGAATTATTCATTTTTAACTACTCAAAATAACTCTTCAATTCAAATCCACATCCAAACAAGTTATTGTCTCTAACTCATTTATTAAAAATAAAAAAAATGCATCCAAACAAGTTTTTGACTGAAACTCTTCCATAAAAATCAACATCCAAATGTGCTATTACAAAACCTCAAATTTCTAACTACTCAAAATAACTACTTACTCATTTTCAACTACTCATTTCTAACTACTCAAAATAACTCATTTTTAACCACTTACTTTTAATCATTCATTTTTAACTACTCAAAATTACTCTTCATTTCAAATCAACATTAAAACAAGTCATTGTCTCTTACTTCTCTATAAAAAAAATTTTGAAAAACTACATTCAAATGAGTTTTGAATTTAAACTCCTCCATAAAAATCGACATCCAAACGAGCTATTACAAAACCTCAATTTTCTAATAACTCAAAATAACTCTTCATTTCTAACCACTCATTCCAAATCATTCATTTTTAACTACTCAAAATAACTCTTCATTTCAAATCCACATCCAAACAAGTTATTGTCTCTAACTCCTCTATGAAAAAAAAATTAAAAACACATCCAAACGAGTTGTTGACTGAAACTCCTCCATAAAATTCGACATCCAAACGAGCTATACAAAACCTAAATGTTCTAACTACTCAAAATAAATTCTCATTTCTAACCACTCATTCTAACTACTTAAAATAACTCATTTTTAACTACTCAAAATGACTCTTCATTTCAAATCCACTTCCAAACAATTTATTGTCTTTAACTCCTCTATAAAATAATTTTAAGAAAAACACATTCAAATGAGTTTTTGAATGAAACTCCTCTATAAAAATCGACATCCAAACGAACTATTACAAAACCTCAATTTTCTAACTACTCAAAATAAATCCTCATTTCCAACCATTCATTTCTAATCATTCATTTCTAATTACTTAAAATAACTCATTTTTAAGAACTCAAAATAACTATTCATTTCAAATCGAGATGCAATCAAGTTATTGTCTTTAACTTCTCTATAAAAAAAATTAAAAAAACTCATTCAAACAAGTTTTTTACTGAAACTGCTCCATAAAAATTGACATCCAAACAAGGTATTACAAAACCTCAATTTTATAACCACTCAAAATAACTCTTCATTTCCAACCACTTATTTCTAATAATTTAATTCTAACTACTTAAAATAACTCATTTTTAACTACTCAAAATAACTCTTCATTTCAAATTCACATCCAAATAAGTTAGTGTCTCTAACTTCTCTATAAAAAAAGATTTTAAAAACACATTCAAACGAGTTTTTGACTGAAACTCCGCCATAAAAGTCGATATCCAAACGAGCTATCACAAAACCTCAATTTTCTAACTACTCAAAATAATTTCTCAAAATAGCTCCTCAAACTAACTCTTCGTCTAAACGCTTCTGAGGTATAATAGTTGAGGTCTGCACAAATTAGTCCAAAAAAAAAAGCAAATGCTTTTTAAAAAAGAAGATGAAAGTTAACATGTACCTTAATTTTCAAATACCATGGTTTTCAAATGGGGCATAAATCAGATGATGATTATATAAACTTCACTCAAGCTCTATAATAGCTAATATGTTTTTTGTATTCTTTTTCTTTTTTTCTTTTTTTTTTTTTGCAGATCCAGCATGGGGTTTAGGGAACTATGGGTGTTGTTGTCTATTATTATGCTTGCAGCTTCAAATGCTGCTTTGGATGAACAGACCTACATTATTCACATGGACACTACAAAGATGGCTACCACAAACCCTGAACAATGGTACACTTCCATGATTGATTCACTCAATCAACTCTCATCTCTTGACGACGACGAAGAAGAAGCATCGAATGCCGCCGAAATTCTTTATGTCTACAAAACTGCATTTTCAGGCAAGGTTCTAAATATGGAGGTTGATAAAAACGCAAGCCTTATTTTGTTGAAATCGTTGATACTAATGAATATGTATGTGAAATAATTACATATTTCTTATAAATATGGAGATGATGAGACTTAGGGGAGAATGTAGGGTGTTTGGGGTAAAAAAAATATAAATGATCATTATGGTGAAAATTGGAATGAGAATGATTATTTGTGTTTAAGAGTGAAAACAACATTCATAGAGAGAACTATTATTTATATTTGGGATGAAGAAAACAATTACGGGGAAAATAAAATAACAAGTAGGATGAGAGTAGAAAATAGTTATAGATAGATCAAAAAACAGTGGGAAAATAATAAAAAATATTTAGGAGAGGAGTTAAATAAATGGAATCATTCTTGTTGACTCAATATAAAAATTTTAAAAGGAAAATAGTGTTTGGATAGAGTGTTTTAAAAATGAGAGGTTTTGAATGATTATGAGTGTTTGATGAAGACCAAACACTATTCATTGTAAGTTGGTTGTGATCGAAAAAAAAATTCTTAACAAAATATTCGAACTTTTGATATTGTCAATCAATTTCACTAGCATTGTTTTCAATTAATTTAATTTGATTGTAGTTATCATTTTCGTTGGATTGAAACCATAATTTTGTAGGCTTGATTGAAGCCATCAATTTAATTTGTTTGAACCAATTTTTCAATTATTCCAAAATTTTGACCTCTATTATAAAAATAAAAATTTAAAATTTTATTATTATTATTCATGAAAAAATCCCTATTTTTTAACTAACCCCTTTTAATAATTTATAAGCACAAAGAACATAAGTCAAACACATCATCTAAAATTTAACACCTTGATTTTCAGGTTTTGCTGCCAAGCTCTCAACCAAAAAACTTAATTCTTTAAGCAAAAATCCAGGCTTTTTGGCAGCCACTCCTAATAAACTGCTACAACTTCACACAACCCATTCCCCTGAGTTTCTAGGCCTAAAAAAAGACCATGGCCTTTGGAATTCTTCAAACTTAGCTTCTGATGTAATAATTGGTGTCCTTGACACTGGCATTTGGCCTGAACATATAAGCTTTCAAGACAAGGGTCTCCCCCCAGTGCCTACAAAATGGAAAGGCATTTGTCAAGCTGGCCCGAAGTTCTCACGTTCGAATTGCAACAAGAAACTCATCGGCGCACAAGTGTTTATCAAAGGCTATGAGTCCGTCCTTGGTCGGTTGAACGCAACCGGGACGTTTCGATCCGCTCGAGACTCACATGGGCATGGCACACACACGGCTTCCACTGCTGCTGGGAATGTTGTGTACAAAGCAAGCCTTTTTAACCAAGCCATGGGGGAAGCTACCGGAATGAGGTTCACTTCAAGGTATTAAATTTCTGTTAAGATATGCCTTGAACTGTTTAATGTCTCAAGATTATTTTATTGGTGATCTTATTAGTGAGCCACATAAATTTTGTGTTTTTTCTCTCACAGTCTTTTATTATTTTCAATTGATTGTTATTCTGTTTTCATAATGATTTATGTCATCCTTTTTCAATGATTTGATATTCAGGTAAATGAATGGAGCTAGTCTTTATTTCTATGATAACACACATAATGTTGGAGAAAACCTTTCTTAATAACAACAAAAATGTTCTAAAAAAAAAATAAATAATAACAACAAAAATATGTAGAAATAAAACTAAGAAATTAAAGGAAACAACAAAATTGAAAGACACAAAGATTTACGTGAAAAAACTTCAAACCGGAGAAAAAACCACGGGCAGAAAGAACTTCCACTAGGTAAAAAGTTATTACAATCACAAAAAAATTTCTCTCCAACCTTAATTATATAAACACTCTCTTCAAAACTTATATTACTAACACCCTTTACCCCACTCTCCAAGTATACACAAAGAATTTAACTAGAGTCAAGTACATCAAATTTAAAGTGTTTCTAGTTGTGATGTTTTCAAACTAAAGTTACATGCTTCTTTAGAGTGATTGGAGCACACAACTATCTTGCATCTTTCTGATGTGGGACAATTCTCTTTTAATATTTGATAAAAAAACCAAACATTATTGGATATAAACTTTGATAATTCATAAACTTATTAGAAAATTATCCTTTAGAAATAAAAATTGAGAACTTAAACTATTTCAACTTAACACTAGCACATCCAACTATTCCTAGTAGACATTGATATTTAAAACTTTGGATGGTCTTAGAATTGCAGCATACAAAGTATGCTGGCCTGAGGGGTGCGCGAGCACCGACATTTTGGCAGCCATAGACCGCGCTGTTATGGACGGAGTCGATGTTCTATCGATTTCTTTGGGCGGCGGGGATGGCTTCTTCTACAAAGAAGAAACCGCCATAGCTACATTCGGTGCTGTTCGAAATGGTGTCTTTGTGTCATGTTCAGCTGGTAATTCAGGCCCATACATCTCAACAGTTACAAATGTAGCACCTTGGATCATGACAGTTGCTGCTAGTTACACTGATAGAACATTCCCAACAACTGTAAAACTTGGAAATGGAGAAGTTTTTGAAGGCTCTTCTTTGTATTATGGCAAAAACACAAATCAAATCCCACTTGTTTATAACAAAACTGCTGGTACTGGAGATGAAGCAAATCTTTGTACACCTGGTTCACTTGTTCCATCATTGGTGAAGGGAAAAATTGTCATATGCGAACGAGGATTGAATTCGAGAACGGAGAAAGGCGAGGTAGTGAAATTGGCAGGAGGAGCTGGGATGATTCTAATCAACACACAACTTGAAGGTGAGGAGCTTTTTGCTGATCTTCATGTTTTACCAGCCACAACTCTTGGATTTTCAGATGGGAAGGCCCTCTTAAACTATATAGCTTCCTCGAAACATCAATCGACAGCTTCGATCGCATTCGGAGGGACGAAATACGGAAGTCGAGCGCCGAGAGTTGCTGCGTTTTCTTCTCGAGGGCCGACGTTTTTTCATCCTTATGTGATAAAGCCGGACATAACTGCACCAGGCGTTAATATATTAGCTGCTTGGCCTCACATTGTGAGCCCGACCGAGCTCAAGTCGGACAAAAGAAGAGTGTTATTCAATATCATTTCGGGGACATCTATGTCTTGTCCACACATAAGTGGTATAGCTGCGCTAATTAAGTCGGCTCACAAGAATTGGTCTCCTGCCGCGATTAAGTCTGCGCTCATGACCACGGCTTACGTTACCGACAATAAAAAGAGTCTTATTTCCGACGTTGGGAGCTCTAGTAATAAAAATGCTGACCCTTTTGCGTTTGGTTCGGGGCATGTCAATCCCGAGAGAGCTGTCGACCCAGGATTGGTCTACGATATCGCACCAGAAGACTACCTAAATTACTTGTGTAGCTTGAAATACACTTCTAAACAAGTTGGTTTAGTTTCTAGAGGGAATTTCACATGTCCATCAAAAAGAAGATCAGTTAAGCCAGGGGACTTGAATTACCCTTCATTTTCAGTGTTCATGAAAAAGAAAGCCAAAAATGTTAGTGTAACATTCAAGAGAACAGTGACAAATGTTGGGATCCCAATGAGTGATTACACTGTTAAAATCAACAATCCAAAGGGAATAGAAATTACTGTGAAGCCTATGAAGTTAAGTTTTGGGAAATTGGGAGAGAAATTAAGTTACAAAGTGAGTTTTGTTGCATTGAATGAATCAGAAGACTTTGGTGAGTTTTCTTTTGGATCTATTGTTTGGCTATCTGGAAAATATAATGTGAGAAGTCCTATAGCAGTGACCTGGCAGTAGAGGAAGATGATGTGGCTGCCCACTTGGAATATTTTCATTTCAGCATATATATTTGGGTGACTTGTATTTTTAACAATTTATAAGGAATTAATAAAGCTTTAAATTATAATGTCTTCCCAAGGAAAAGTTTCATATTATGTGAATGTAATGCTTGAGCAAATTAAGTAGGAACACAATTATATAGATTTATGTATGGGGTTTTAGGCATATCCTTTACAATTTCAAAGGGTTCAAATCTTAACTTCCAATTAAAAACATAAATAAAGAGAAATTGGAATTGTTGTGATAGAACCTAAGAAGTGTAACTTCAATGTTCCTAAATCTTGTTACTAATTTGAATGTTTTTATGTTCATATATATGTCTACTTTGAATTGAGCAAGTAGGGTGGGTTTAAGAATCTAAGTCAAAGTATCATTCCAATGTATAGAATGGAAGGTCAACCAAACACCCAAACAAAAAGTTAAAACTAAAATAAAAATGTTGTGCAAATGTCAAAACACTTGGAGGTTAACCTTCTTAACCCTTGCCCATCATTTAATGTTTTGCCATATCTCTTCATTTCTACGGTTAATAATCTTGAAGTATAATCGTAAATCAATTCAAACTCTTTCATGTATATTGATTCATAATTACCTCTCAATTTTTGGAGGCTAACCTTCTTAATATAACTTACTTATTTATAAGTATTATCCAAAATTGTTAAGTTTACATTGCAATAGCTATTGATCCGAAAATCTTTTAATTTTTTAATGAATAATGGTGAACATCTTTTGATCTTTATTTCTAACATTTTATAGAACTTCGCGTTGAGCTTGATTTGAAATTGTATCATTTTTAAGTTCTTCATAATTCTTATCAACACTTTTGATAGATTATTGAGAACGAAAATATTGAAATAGGAAAAACTCCATTAGAGAGTAGTGAAACTTTTGATTATAAGGTAAAATAGCAGAAGCTCATAATGTACCCACTACATTGGAAATATAAACAACCTTATAGTAACTGTAAGATCTAGATTAAAAAAAAATAATAATAAAAATAAATAATAATCACGCAAGCTTTTTGCTTTGGAATTGGAGAGACAATGCACACAACACTTTCTCTAAAATACTTTCCTTTATTTTTCAATTAAACTTTCTTTATAACTCTCTACACAACTTTTTCTTTTTACTCTATAATTCATAATGAAGGAACACTCTATTTATAGCCTATTACAAACTTGATCTACAAGTTCTTTCTATAAATATTTCTCACTCATTGCTAAAACAAAAAAAATCTATTAATTCTTTGAATACTCCAATTCTTTAATTGTCTACCCACTAATTCTTAAATTAATTATTCTAAAATACATTAAAATATATTTAAATTATTCTCCTCATCTACAGCTTCAACAACTTTCTTTGCTACCTTTTTCTTTCCATCTGCAATTTTGCAAAACAATAAATTAATATACATGCTTGGATGTATTAAAAAAATTGATACCCATTAATATCATTCTCTATATGTGCTTTGTTTTTTTTAAAATTACCCTATTTGTAATTTTTTTTTTTTCTAGATTTAATTAGTCTTTTAAATTTTCCTCAAAAAAATTCACATATTACAAAAATTGATTCAATAAAAAAAATTGATAATTTTAATCAAATGAAACTAATAGACTTCAACCAAGTTCAACTGATTAATACAATCCAACTGATATTAACCGAAAATAATGAAAGTTAAAATATTTTAATAAGTATGAAATATTTTTAAAAAATTGGAATTATTAAATTAACCGTGCTAGGAATTTGCTATCTACCATAAATTTTCTAAGAAAAAAGGAAACAAACCGTGATAATAGTTCCAGCAAATGATCTAACCAACTTTGCCCCATTCGCTCTCGTGTAACTCACAAACTTGTACTTTGTCTCCAGAGGCATTGCTAACATAATATGGTCTCTTATGGAACATTTCATGAAATTTTGAAGGGGGGGATTTGATTTCAATATAAGCTTCCAACTTTCCATAACAAGACATTTTTTAAATATAAGTTCCAATTTGAATGAAAGATATTGCTTTGGCCAAGTGTGTACAAAATTTGACATTTATTTATAGAGAGGATTTCGTCAATATATGTCAATATATGTCAATATATATATATATTATATCTAATTTATTGGTATAGTTAGGATTATTAAAATGCTAGGTTATGAATAGTTTATATAAATTAAACCCAAGGCTTTTATTGAGAGTTTTTTTTTTGTTGGAAAAAGATACGATTCATTCCCAAAAGCATGCAAGGAGCATGCTAGAATTACAAAAAAGCTTTCCAATTTAAAGCAATGGAAGCAATGTCATAGTTTCTAAAAAGAGTAAATTTATAGCACCAAGAAACAAAATTTATGTTGATATTTTCCTAGATGAAATCGGCATGCTTGTTGACGTGCTTGCGTATTGAGAGTTGGTCATTCTGCTTCAAACATCTTTTAAGTCTCTAGTGGTGGCGTATCATTAATGATATGCCTCCAAAGTTGATATGAAATTATAAAGGTCGATATGCAATAATGAAGCTCCCTCCCAAAATTTGCATCAAATTTCATAAACAAGAAATAGAACAACCATCACAAAATAGAAATACATTTATTTTACTAAAAAAACACTTGGAAACACAACAAAAAAAACATACAATGAACTAGAATACAAACTTCTGATACAGGGGATGTTCATATAGCATACACTTGCACAAAGCAAAATACATTCATTACAAGAAGACTTCACAAACTTTTATGAGTTCAAACATGATGAAAATTTGAAATTTTCACAATCCTACATCCCGGCGCGGCAATCTACGACGCATCGTCTACTCTAATGATCCGTACCCAACAGCGCGAGAAGGAAATCCTTGTAGCCACCTGATGTCTCGGAATGTACTGCTTTGTTCAGTGTTTTCTTATACTTCTTGTGGTACTCTGCCTTTATATACTGCATATCTATTTCAGCTCTTGACACAATTATCCTAATCAGTGAAGAGTCATCTGTTCCCATGCCCTTCATGGCCTTGCTCAAAACCTGGAATTAAACATTAACATGTTCGATGTTTACGAATCGAAGCTAGAAATGAACTTCGATCGATGTATCAATCCATTGTAATCTCTTGTACAATGAGAAAGAAAGTAAGGAGAAAATAGTTTATACTACTCAATGTACTCATCAGTCCTTTGTAATTTCTTTTTTTGTAATTTCATATATGAATGAAATTGTTTCTTAAAAACACAATCTTCATGAAGTACTGATATATCTTAATCTCTGATACAGTAAAAAAGAAAGTGAGGAGGAACTTGAGTACTTTTAGCAACAGTTAACTCTAAGGTAAGAAGATTAGTTTTTTTTTTTTTTTTTTATAGGAAACAGAAAACTTTCATTGATAAATGAAAATTACAAAATGAGGAATAGAAAGAAATTATAAGAAAGTACTCAAGTGATGTATAAAAGTAGAAAGACTATAATCCTTAAATGGAGATACTTTATATAATAAGTACTTTTAGCAAAAGTTAACTCTAAGCACTTTAGTAAAAAGTTCTTCCTAATACATCACTTTGATGTTTGGTTCTAATTTTATCTTCTTAAAAATACTCTTTATTTACTTCCTAATCATTGGCCAAAAAACAAGTACCTAAAATTGCTAAACACTTTATATCACTAGCAATCATGAAGATTCTAACTAAAAGTGCTTTTGAGTTATGAAAAAAAACTGATTTTAAAAATGCCAAAAGTAACTGAAATGCTAAAATAAAAAAGTTGGAGTGGTCTTTTGTGAAAAAAAAAAGCATTTATATTTTCATCACTGTAGCTATATGAGCTTCCTTTCAAATTGGAGAGTTCTTTTATTATCTCTTTATTGGGATTTCTCTGTTTCTTATGTAATTTCTGATGGAATTCATATTAAGGACATAATAGTAAATAATTAGGGAGTTTGTTGGGGATTTCAATTATAAATAGAGGGTGGGGAATGAGGAAGATATGGAATATTTTGGATGATAACCCAAGGCTTGAGTGATCTCAAGAGTATGGCCTCCAAGTACCTCTAATTACTTGGTTATATTGTAGTTCTCTTTATCTTTCTTTTTTTGAAACAAGGGTAACCACGCCCGTATCTAGGCCAGGCATCAGAGACATCAAAGGAATAATGTGACAGGTGAGTCTCGAACCCAGAACTTGAGGGGAGCATACTCTCAAAGCTCAGATCTTCGACCACTGCAGTACCCTTGGGGACTTTATTCTCTTTACCTTTCGATATCAATAAATTTCAGATCCTATCAATTTCATATATCAATGAAATCGTTATGTATCCAATATATATATATATATATATATATATATATATATATATATATATATATATATATATATATATATATTAAGAAGGTTGGGACATTGACCTTTGCAAAGTAAAACCCAGGATTCTCAGCACACAGCAAAATTGTTAGAAGGCCATGCTCAAAATTCCCAGATGTTTCTTTCTTTATTGACTGCAAAATGAATTTGGTCAATGTTAGCCTTGAGAATCTTTGTATTTTAATAAAGATAAAGCTACAAATTTAATATAACAACTCACCTCTTTCAGAGAGGTTCCATATGTATGTTTATAAGCATGACTAACAGCAGAGAGATGTGCCCTGCTTCTTTCACTGAAAATCTTTATAAACTTGTCTTCATCAGTCCCTATTTTCTTCTCTCCAGCTTTATAGAGGGATTTTGCATCTTTCTCTACCCAAGCTCCGTCGACTTCCGGGCCTTCGTAGCGCGGTTTACTAACGTACTCCAATAGCAGCTGAAAATAAACAAAACTCTTTTTCAGATCAATGGATCTATAAAAAGAATAAAGCCAATAGTCTCAGCTTCAACTTTAAGATAGAGCTCATTTATTCAGTTTTGAACGACAACTTGACCTTACAATATTTGACTGTCAAGATTTCAGCATCGTAAATACTACATGAGTTTGAACACATTATCCTAAAGTCATTTTACTCTCTCATTTACTGATCCAATGTCACTAGGTCAATCGAGGATGGTTAATTACCTTTCTCCTATAACCCAAGCATGATAGGGAACGTTTGACGTCTTAAATCACGCCCTATTGTGCTTGGATTATACGAGTTTGCTTAGCATCTAAAAACGCATCCTACTACAAGAAGTACTCATCTTCACATGCATACATCTCAATAGACTTAAAACCTTCAAGTAACTGAACAATATCATCACAAACTAGTAGAAAAGTATTAGAGACAACAAATACCATACATATCTCCAGATTCATACGCTACTGTCCATTTTGGTCATTAGTCTTCATAGCTTTGTTTTTTGTCATCATCCAAAATGCCTCATATCAATGGAGATATTATCTCGCTCACTTATATGTTCAAGATTTTTCTCTTTAACTTAGCAAGGTGGGACTTTAGTCGCAATACCAACAAAAAGAAACGCGGAAGAAAGGAAGGTAGAAGAAAAATAGAGAGTAGGACCTTTAGGTGATCACCAGTAGCACTAGTTTCGATATCACGTTCGAGAGGAGTACGAAACATGGTCAAGTAAACTTGTTTAAAATGCTGAATCTGTGATGGTGTACGAGAACATATTACTTCAGTGGCAGCTTTAAGAGAAGAAGCCTGTGAATATATTGCCTCCCTCACAATAGTTGCATCTCTTGTTGCTGGATCATACAACCATAATAAAACTGCTTCCTGCAAACGTAAAGACAAAGGAAATTCCAATATCTCATTAGGATGAGATCGAAAATACAAGTGACGCAAGATAGAGAACTCTAATCGTTGAGATGCCTTTGAACTATGATGCCCCATGATTACTTAATCAAGGGCCTCGCTGCCCGATCAGTGAGTTGGGGTCCAGGGGCGAAGCACCTAGTGGGAGTTTGGGGCAATGCCCCCGAACCCTAGACGAAATATGTAATTGAGATTATGTTTTTGTATTGGGATTTTATGCGCTTTGTGATTACAAATACAAAAGTGTAAGCTATCTACTCTAGATTAGATCGTTCATTCTTTTGATAAATGCATTCACAAGTAATTGATAAACTAAACTCATAGACAAAATGGTGTGTTGTGAAAGAGAGAGAATAAGAAATAGAAATGGGATGAAAATCTTAAATAAGCAATAGCTCAATTGGCGTAAATGTGTCTATGACCAAGAGATCTCAGGTTCGAAACTCTCACTGTTGAACTAAAAAAAGAAAATCGTGAATGGAAACCAAGCATGTCTAGTCTAGTATCACGTACCTCAAGTTTGCCACTGAGCTCAGATTTCAAGCGTTTGGTGAGGTCCTCAGAGTACATGGTTTTGTACTCATGCTGAATGAGAGCACGCTGTGCTGCATCTCTGTGTGCAAGAACATTGATAACAGCAGAAGTATCACAGCCAAAACCTGAAAATACAAAAACAAAGCCAATACCTTCATAATCAATCAATATAGTCCACTCCATTTCTTCAAATTTGTGTACTGATGTGTTAAGACGAAACCACTTTTTTTAATTCAACAATATCTAGGATGGAAGGTTTTAATTCATGATCGTATGATCTCTAAATCATACATCATGCCACTTTAGCTATGCTTTTGCTGGCATTAACATGAGCAAGCATACAAACCTATACGTTAAAATCGAGTATTGGGTGAGCAAATCGATACGCCAAATAGGTTAATGTTTTTGTTGAAATGTCTTTAACTATGATGCTCTCGGATTACTCAGTTGGGGGACTCACTACCAGTTCAGCGAGCGAAGTACCCAGTGCAGACTTAAAACTTAATCAAAATATGTAATTAGGTAGTTTCGTATCGAGCTTATATGTATTACAGGTCATAAGTTGTATTAGTGTTTTATGCACCGTATAAACTCTCTTAAAACCCTGGTCTCATTTGTCAAACCATTTATATTCGTTTCTTCTAAATAAAACTGTTTCTCCCCTCAGTGGACAACTATGCCTCCACACAACATTAGTGAACCACCTAAATCCGTGTCTACTTTGTTTCTCACTCTTTCATTCTTGTTTCTCGTTTACGATTTTCATACCGATTTTAAAATCCATAACTAAGGCCTCATTTGATAACCATTTTGTTTTTAGTTTTGGGTTTTTGAAATTTAAACCTGCAACAACTACTGCACCATATGTTTTCATCTTCATGGATACCTACATCTTACTTATATTCGTAGAAACCAAATCAAAATTTAAAAACAAAAAAGAGTAGCTTCCAAAAATTTGTTTTTGTTTTTTATACGTGGTTAGGATTCAAGAGTACATTGTCGGAATGAGTAAAAATAAGCTTAAATTTCAAAAATCAAATGGTTATCAAACGGGGCCTAAATTAGACCGTCCCAACATTCAAAAACCAAAACAAAAGTAATGGCCATTCAGATCCAACTCTCGACAATATACATTCCAACAAAAATAACATCAAATCAGATCACAAATTAACAAAACCCCAAAAACCACATATCGATTACCAGTTACAAAATTGAACTAAAAACCCAAAACAAAAACAGAAAAGAAGGAAATCTAAGAAAAAAAGAATTGAAGTAAAAAACTGACCTTTAAAGGCGCGGTAGAGCAGAACAGCATCGTCGCGAGGAGAAGTAAGAACAGAGGGAATGACCAACGAAGACATGGCGTTTGTTAATTCTTACAAAAAATTCTGAAACAATCTGTGAAGGGAAAGATGAAACTGAGCTATGGGTTTATAAAGAACAGATTATGTGTAATGATTCCATTCAATATTGACAACTCCATTGAGTTTGAATTTTTCAACTCTGCAGCGCTGTCACTGTCCATTGACTCAGTGATTAAAACATGGGTTGAAATATCGAGCATTTCAAATAGAGATGTCCACCCGGGGGTTGGGGAATGCCTTCTTCATCCCATCCCTATTACCAAAATCATTTTTCATTCTCGCAAAATTCACACTTTTTTTTTTCGTGGGGATGGGGATGGAATTCACTGCCAGGCATTGGCGGGGATCAGTTCTCACGGTAAAAAATTCACCATTTTATTTTTATTTTTCCTTTTCTAATCTTAATTTGTATAGGTATTTTTAATAGTATTTTCAAATAGTTAATTTTTCATGGAAAATATACATTAATTTCTATTACATAATTAATTATTGTAAAAAAATATGCATTTGAATAAATATTTTTACAAAAAAAATACTAAAACTAAAGATTAAATTAGTAAAAATAGGGGGAAATTATTTTTAAAAATTAAAGAAAAATGTAAACGGTGCAGGGATTGGGGAAGGGGTGGGGAATACATTCTTCATCCCCTTCCCCGTTTACGTTGCGGGGATTTTTTTATCCGCGCTCACTCCCTCATTCACCACCTAAACGGGGATTCACGCCCCGTTCGGTGCGGGTCCCCATGGATCCCTGGCCCCACGGGAAAATAGACATCTCTAATTTCAAATCTTGGATTTTTTGTGGATGTTTGTTTGCCGTATTTAAAGAGGGTTTAACTCGAGAATTTATTAATATTTGCTTGAAAACGTGCATCCAAATAAGTTTTTGTAGTTCTTTATTTTTATTTTTAAAAATAACCCATCATTTCTAACGTTTTTTTTCAAATCAATCAAAATAATTTATTTTAAATCTACATCCACACAAGTTTTCACTTTAATTTTCTATTAATAAAAATCACATTCAAACGAGTTTTTTTATTGAAACTCTCAATTTTTAACTACTCAAAATAACTCATCATGTAAATATTTAGGGTTTTGATTACAAATAATTTTCAATCAGTATCATAGATAATTTTTAATTAGTATAGTTTTTTATTTATGAAAGATATTGACCAATCAAGATAAGATAAATAGTCAACTTGAAACATGCAACAACAAAAAACACCTCAAAATTTTAAATTTTTTTTATCTTATATTTTATGAGAAGAATTTATTTACAATCCGTTGAGTACGAGTTTTTATTTTAAAGATAGGTAGAGAGTTGGCATTTGGTTTCAAAATAAATTGAGTTGGCATTTGGTTTCATGAATTAATATAGTCTCAAAATAGAAAAAAAAATTAAAAACAAATAAAAACAAAACAAAACGTTCTCCAATTTTGACCGAGTCCCACACACAAGTCGAAAACAGTCAAATTTTCATTGTTATTTATTTTATTTTTTTAGTACAATTTTCATTGTTATTTTTCTCGTAAGGGTATCTATATCTTTTTTCTTTTTCTTTTTCTTTTTTCATTTTGAAATCGTAAGGGTATCTATATCTAATCCTTTTTTATTTTCTTTCTTCTAGAAGATTGATAAAAAATATAACTTAGTAATAGATAATTATTAAAAGTAGTATAATTTTAGTGATATCATATAAGATATAGTAAATTAAAGGTTATAGGTTCCTCACACTTTTAATATTATTGAATTAAAATACTATTCATTACAACCAGTATATTTTTGGCCCAATGTCTAAATTTAGTCAACAAATCTAAAGTTTAATAGTACTATTAATAACTTTATTTTAATTTAATAATATTTGAGAGTTGGGAGACTGGAACGTGTAACATTTTATTTATTAAATTGTATATAATATCCATAGAACTATTTCTCTAAAAATACATAGATTAGTATTGTGTCATCATGTACAATCTAGTAATCTAGATCGTTATAACACATAACTTAAGGTTTAAGAGTTTTTTAACTGATGTCATAGGAAATTCGTTGAAAATTAATTCTTAAGTAGGTGAGCGATCATGAATTAAATTGATGACTTTAAGCATTCAAAGGCCCTCTTTGACAATATTTGAAGTGGTAATCTAAATCCATGGCATCTTTGATCGTAAGTGTATATATATATATATATATATATATATTTTTTTTTTTTTTCTTTTTTTAATGTGTGAGGTATGCTTTTATTGACTAGCGCCTTCCATTTTTACTGTAATATGATTCATTATTTTGAATCCATATAACCGAAACATAAAAATTAATTTAATTCAACAATATGGATTAATATAAGTCAATCATGTCAAGTGATTTAATCCAATTATCTATAAATTACTTTAAATTATTTGATAAGGAATTAGTTTAATCTTAAATTTTGAATTGGTTAAAAAATAGTTGAAGATTATCGATTAAAGTAATCTCGATATATATAAACTAAGTTGACTCAATCATAGGACTTTGTTTAGATAAACTATTTCAATGAGTATGTCATAAGTTTAAGTGTGTTAATGTACTGATTTAATCGAAGATTGTGAATTAACTATAATGGATAACCTAGTAATCAAATGAACATTAAATAATTTAAAGGTTATAAATTTAATTCATGATAGTCATCTATTTAAAAATTGATTTCCTTATACAAAAACTAAAAAATCATTCCTACTTCAAATCCTCGTACATTAAATATGTTGAATTAAAAATAATAATAAAATAAAAAAGAAAAAAAAACTTCATAATCGTTGAGAATCCATTTGCACACACCTAACCCTCTTTAATTTATTCGATTTCAAAAAAAAAAAAAAACCTCTAATTTATTCATTATCTTTTCTTTTTAATTATTGACATTTATGTTCGCTTGAAGAATACGTTTTGGAAAACTATACCATTTTATAGTCAAAGATTAAATTGACAATTTACTAACTTGAATGAATGTTGCTTAAGATGTCATGATCTTAATCAAAATGTCATTGTTTCACACTTTCACCTCTATAATAACATTTGTTCAAGTCACTTGATATATATATTAAAAATGAACTGAGATACATATATGAAAATGACTATAATTCCTTTGACTTTTGTGGCTGCTTACACGAGATTTTGGCAAAGATTCTGCAGCTTCATTTCAAGATGAACTTATTTCATGGACTTTGCAGCTTATTCCTTAATTCGATTTATCTTTAGATTTAGACTTATTTTTGAGGTAGACTTATTTGAAGGGTGTTGCACCTTTGTTCTCAAAGTTGGAGCTTCAATTAATTCTAAAGTATTGAATAATCTTTCATATGATAAGGATGACAGCCTTATCCGAGTCTATATTGATATGATGTTGTTCATTTTGAGTCTAAACCCTTATAACTTTGTTTTTTGGGTAAAGTTGTTTGCAATATCGGAGGCTATATAGAGTGTCAATCAAAATAGTCGTGTTCTGAGTTTTCATTTATTTGTAGATAGAAAGTATTGAATATATAGTTACTTTTGATCATGATAATTAAACTATATAAAAGTGCGAATTTTGGTAAGCAAACCTACGTAAAAATCATGAAATATATTAGATGATATGAGATTCCACCTCAAAACCAATCGATAATGAGGGGAATAACTTATTTCTCTTCTAAACATGTTGGAGAATCTCCACCTTTCCAATGTGAGACAATTGCCACAAGGTGAGTATGTCCAACAAAATTGTAGAAATTCAAATCACAAATAAAATAATAAAACACAATCGCGCAAGCTTTTCGCTTCGTGAGTAGAGAAACAATGCACACAAGATATTCTCTACAAAGACTTTCTCTTTATTTCTCTCCAAAACTCTCTATAATTGCTCTATCGAAAGAACACCTTATTAATAGCCTATTACAAACTTGGTGTTCAAGAGTCTTACAATTTCCTAACCATATCTGGCTTTATATTTACCAAAAATATTTCACACTAATTCCTAAATTAAGGATCTACTCATTCCTTGATTGACAACGCGTTACAACAAAATATTAAATTTAACAATATCCTAAGTAACTCTAAAAAAATTTATGTCTTTTTAGAAACTAATTGGGAGTGTGACTCACATGCCTTTATTGAAATCTTTATACAAAAGTTATGTTCTAAAATAACTAAACAAAACTTATGTTCTAAGATCTATAATTTCAAGAACCGATACTTACCTAGCTAGTTTATAAAATTAAACGTTATCTTCAAGAAATTTGAGATAACTTACCAACGGCTGTGGATCAAATTACAATCCTTAACTAGTTTATAAAATGACACATTTTCAGAAAATACAAGATATCATATCAACTATGATAGAAAGTTATGTAAAAAAGTATATGATAAGATTAATAGAATTGTAGCATATGAACCTCACTCACATGCCTATTGTCACTTTGTTTATTATGTCAAGAAGTGTTCTATTTATAAGGATGAGTACAAAATTGATAGGAAATTGCTTGATGATTCTTATATACAAAAATTATTTGATACAATCTATCCATGAAGTACATTTTGGTGAGGAACTGGATAAGGTAGTCAGATATTCTAATATTCATAAGATAGGTGTAGAGTTTTTTTTTTCGTCAATTGATTTTGAGATAGATGTTAATATTTATGTGTATTTGGTTTTTTTTTTCGTATCAATATAAGTCCTTGTCTTTTGAGCTCATTTTTTGTTGGATGTATTTTATTAGCTGTAACACTATTTTCCTTTTTAGATATAAAATAATTTTCATGATATTATTGAAGTCATTAAATTTGGAAAGTTTTTTTTTTTTTTGTAATTTGTCTATGCCTTTTTTTTTTTTTTTGGTCTCAAATAGTTTTAAAATATGTTATTTGCTTCGTTTTCTTTTCTTTTTTTTTTTGCATCGTTTTTATTAGAGTACAAGTGCACCATTAGTAAATGCTTTGTATTTCTTCTCAAAACAAAAAAACAAAAAGCTTTGTATTTTATATTATAAAGTTATTGTCGGAATTAAAATTATACAAATTATATTCCGGTTAGTAAGTGCTTTGCATTTTATATTGTAAACTGTAAAGTTATTGTCAAAATCTAAATTTAAAAATCATATTCCCATTATTCCACAATCAACTTAAGGGGTGTTTGGCTCCACGCAGAAAACTTTGTTTGGGGTGAGATGAGATGACAAAAAAACCATTTCTTGTACTTTTTATACATTCATATTCATATTCATAGTTTTTTTTAGATTACAACAATTGAGGGTGGGGGAGGTTCGAACCTAAGACCTTTTAGTCATTAGGTGTACACTGGTGCCGTTTGAGCTATAGCTCGATTGACTATTCATATTCATAGTTATCGAAGGTAAAAGAATTGTTAATAAAATACACTAATTAATATGTAATATAAATTAAATATATTTATCTTATTAGTCATTGATACTTCTAGGGAACTATAGACACCCCTAAAATTTTTTATTTATTATTTTTTTGTAGTTAAAAGAGAACTCGGTCACATTTTGATAATAATTATTACATGGAAGTAATAAAATATCCCTCAAATTTTGGAATTTATTGTTTTTTTATTAGGTAGAATAGATCTCAATCCCTATGACTCATACAAGTCTTGAAATTTATAGTTATTTTTTTGTATATACAATCAAGACTCTCAAAATTATTTAAATTAATTTATCCTTTCAAAAAAAAAATATTCACTCTTACTATTATTTCAAAGTGCAACACTGACTACAAGAGTATAAAATTTGAATCTTATTTTTTTAACAAACAAAATAAGTTTAATATTTTTAAGTTTAAAGTTCATACTTTTAAATATATTGTAAACTACAGATAAAAATTCAATGCGTATAAATTATTCAAATTTAATTTTTATTTTAATAATAAATTGATATATTTATTGTTAATATTAAAAATAAACACATAACTTTTAATTATTAATTTTTAAATATGATATTTATAGTTTATCTCTAAATAATTAAAATTCTATAACTTTTTTGTTATTAAAGACGATTAAAAAATGAATAAAAATATGAAAATTTAACGTTATATATTAAGAGACAATATATATCTATTTATTTTAATTTTTAAAATTCTAATATATTTTAATAAACATTTGATATAATAATAGTATAATTATTATAATTATATATTGATATATTAAAATAATATTATTATTATAAAAAAAATATATCAAACATAAAATAAGTAAATATATATATAAATGAAAAGATGAAAAAATTTTAAATTCAAAAAAAAAAAAAAGAGAGAAGATGAGGTGAGGAATACCTTAAGCCAAACAAGGTGTTGGGCTTCCAACACCCCACCTCATCTCATCTCCTCTTATAACAAACACCCCCTAAGTTAGTAAATGCTCTGTATTTTATATTAATAAAGTATTGAGCCAAAATAAAAAATAACAATTCATATTTCTATTATTCTACAATCAAATTCGTTTCTACATCTTAAAAGGATATGTCTAAATGTGTTATCAAAGCCTGTCCCAAAAAAAAAGTGTTATCAAAGCGATACATTTGAAGTTAAAAATGAGGAAATTTTTGTTCAAATATGTTTGAAAGTTAGCTAATTAACTTTAACGTTACAAACTACTTTTAGAAATATTTTAAAATATACAAAAATCAAAGAGCTAAGTAGAACTAGTAGTTTTCATATTTAAAAGGGGAAAAAAATAACCAAGTATTAAAAATGCATGTAAAAATCACTAGAAACGACCTAAAGAATAGTTTTAAAAATCAATGGTTCGTTTTCCCAAATTTCTTTACACACTTAATAATTAAAGTATTGTTTGTGCTATGAAAATGATAATCAACCGACCGAAACAAAGATAAAGAAAATGTAGAAAAAAATAAACAATACAAAAATTTATGTGGTTCACTAACGTTGTGTAAGCTAGTCCACAGGCACAGAGGGAGGGCAATTTTATTAAGGAGAGTAAAATACAGATTACATAATGACATAATCCCCGATTAGGGTTTAATTCAATTTTATATATGAACTCTTATTAAACCCTATTACATAGTGTTTAGACGAAAAAAAAAATGCGCAATAGAATGTGGATGCATAAATACATGCAAAATGCGCAACAGAATGCAGATGCACTTAAGCTGTGGAGTACAAAAGCGGGATGTGTTAAACGAATGCGAATGCATTTCTGCAATGTGGGATGTGTTTGCTGCAATGCGGAAAGCGTTTACGAATGGGAGTGTTGCCCCGCACTCCTACTCATACTTGAACTCTCTTCAGATGCAACAGATTGTACCAACAGTATACCAGATGTTCCTGATGAACCAGATGTGTGCCAGATGCATAGCAGATTCAGATGTATTCCAGATTCAGATGAGTACCAAAATAGATTTATATCATGTACAAGAAACTCAAATGCTTCTTTCTCTGCCTCAAATGGTCCCCTAGATACTTCAACAGCTGTAAATGTTCAGCAAGTCTAAACAATGTTGGAACTTTTTGTGCGGCACTACCTTGGTGAACATATCAATAGGATTATCAGCAATGTCCCACTTTCAGAACCGTTATCCTTTTCTCATTTCTCAAAAAATGATACTTCACATTTATGTGCTTAGTTCTTTCATGGTGAACCTAATCCTTTGCAAGGCATATAACACTTAGACTATCGCAGTTACACTACTGCTCGACCATGATGAAAATCAAGATCACTGACTAGTTCTTTCAACCATATTCCCACTTTAGCCGCTTCTGTCAATGTCATAAACTCTGCTTCAGTTGTAGACAAAGTCATTGTAGCTTGTAGAATAGCCTTCCAACTCACAACAAAACCACTCAGAATGAAAACATAACCAGTCATTGATCTTTCTACTCTCAACATCCCTAGCATAGTCAGAGTCAGAATAACCAGTCACTAAACAATGTGTCTCATTCCCATAAACAAGACCAACATCAACAGGGCCTCTGAGATACACAAAAAATCTTCTTCACAGCTTGCTAGAGTTCTTTTCCAGGTTGGCCCATATACCTACTGACAATACTATGGGCGAGATCAAATCTAGTGCAAACCATAGTATACATTAAGCTACTGACTATGCTAGCATAAGGAACGTGGGATATGTATTTCCTAACAATATTTCTTAAGTAAATTTTCTAAACACACCAACCATTTTCTAACAACAATCTTCGGTAGATTTCAAATTTTAACTTGAATTTTAAAAACATAATTAACAAAGTAGATGATAAAATATAAACTACAAAAATAGATAATAAAATAAAGAGACAAATAAATGGAACTAATGTTTATATATTAAAATTTTCAAAAACTAAAAGGTTCACCCTATAAAACTTACGCAAAAAAAAAAACATCCTATTTGTTCTTAACTATTAAATTTTAAAAGTTACCTAATAGATCCTATTAAAATTGTGTTCTATTCATTGTAGCATGTTAAGTTACAAATTTAATAGTTTTTAACTTTTTAATGGTTGTCTATTTGTGCTAAGGTGGACTTAGCCTACCATTAATTTGCATGCTTGAGTCTGTAATTTGAACATCTCAATCTCAAAATTATGATTCTATAAAATTGTGTTCTATTTGTTCTTTAAATTTTAAAAGTTACCTAATAGATCCTATTTTTTTATTCATGTTTCTTTGATTTTTAAATTTTCTATTTGATAAGGCATCCGACACATTTAGCATAAAAAAAGTAACAAATTTATCCTACACAAAATTGAATGTTTATAATTAAACTAGATGCCAAAAAAGGTAGTATTTCAATTAATCATAAATAACATGGCAACTAGTTGGTTGGTGGCATGTTCGCTACCTATTCAATATTACAATATCTTTTATATAAAATTTGTGATCTTTTTTCTTAATTTATATTAAAAGATTAAAATAATAATAATAATAATATAGTAACCTATTAATTATAGATTCAAGTGTCAAATGTAGTTGAATTAAAAAAACACACAAAGTCAAATTTTCATAATTGAGTAGACATTTCCAAAATTCATAAAATTAAAAGTGTGAGGGAACCAAACAAGCATAAAAATTAAAATTTATAATTTATAATTTTTTAATATGGAGGAGGAAGAGAACAAATCCTACTATTACTCTTGTTTAAATGAAAGTTGTATTATTGGTAAATGATGAAAACCAACAAGTCACCGAGTGTCAGTGGCGCAGTTGGTTATCTTGTCTGGTGTTAATCCATTTCAACTCCACTCATATTATTTGAGAGTAGTTATGTACTCTATGTGAGATTTGTTGGTCCTCCTTCTCCCATTATATACTAAAAAAAAGAAGATAAAATTCAGAATCTAAACTTATAATTAAATCACATATATATTATATACCACATTACATGCATACATATACAATTGGTTACCATTAAAACTATCAAACAAATTCTCTAGTGCTGGTATTGCCAAAAAAAAATACTATTATTTTTCTTTTTCTTTTTTGGATTCATAATTGTAGGAGAAAGTTTCCAGCACATGAACTCTTATCCTAAAAGTATACTCTACCTAAACTTGTCCTAAAAATTACATTTTTTAAAATTTATTTCTTTTGATTACTTTTCAATATGTGAGATTAAAATTGGAACCAACAATTTTTTAGAAGAGATTAATACTTTGGTCATTGTGACATTAGTGCGCCAATAATGTTGGCAACTCACTTTTTGTCTAGTTTCATGAATTCGACCACTTATTTATAACCCTAGGTCAAAACAATATGTCAAGATTCAAAACAATACTTAAAATAATTAACATCTATTTTCGAATGTGAAGTTGCATATTTCTTTTTGAAATAAGATAGTCAAATAATTAACATCTATTTTCGAACGTGAAGTTGCATGTTTCTCTTTGAAATAAGATAGTCACGCCCGACCCTAAGGTAGAAACTAAAAACATTGAAAGAGTGATTTCACATCTGAGTCTCGAACGGTAGAGGTATATTCTAATCTCCAATTTCATTTTCTTATTTATACAATTCATTTTATTCTGTTTCCAACTGTTGTCTTCTTCTCCAATTTTTCTATTGGTTCACATCTCACGTTCTCATTCCAAAAAATTTCCTCCATTTTTTCCGTTCCAATTTTCTTCAATTCCTCAAATCCTCTCCGTGAAGATAAACCCACATTGCCAAACCCTCAACTGAAATCCAAATACATTGCGCAATAGCAGGCAGTTTGGCCGGAGTAATGGCCGGAATCGTCACCGGCGACAGCGACAGTCCACCGGCCGAAGCTCTACTGCGCCTAATTCACGATGTTGTTCGAATTTCGGCGGGGACGAACAGCGGAGAGGTTTTCAAGAAGGATTGCACCGATCTGGTGCGCCGGATCGGGCTCTTGACGCATTTGTTTGAGGAGACCAGAGACTTTAATGGCGTCCGATTCCGGCCAGTTGATTCATCTTGTTCTTCTTTTTCTTCTCCGAATCCGTGGCTGTGTGATTTGGTGGCGGCATTGAAAGATGCTAAGCGCCTCGTTTTCGACGCTTCGACTTTTCGTTCCTGCAGTTCTTCTGTAAGTGATTTTTCTAATTTTTTTTCTTTTGATTTTCTTTTTGATTTAGCAGCTTGAAGAATCTGAAGAGTTGGATTGTGTTCGTTTTGATTTTTAGATACCTCGATTCATCTAAAACTGAAGTTAATTTCACTTTCTTATGATTAGAATGTTCGATTTAGTTCAACACATGTAGTTGTGTGAATTTCTTGATTCTGTTTTCCTTAGTTTAACCTAGCTTTTCTACTTGGAATTTGGGCTCTATGGAACTGCGGATTGATAATGAATGGCTTCTTGTTTGTTTCTCATGATCTCATGTTTGGTTACTGATTTTCATTCACTAGTCTTGGTTGAGATACATAATCTTCTGCATTTTTGAATACCGAATTGTTGAATCATGTTAAATCGCTGATCAATTGGCATAAACTTATGAGTTGAGTTAAATTTAGTTATATCAATTAACATTCCCTCTCGTCCCCGAGGGGTGGCAGAGTGGTTGAAGACTTTGGGCGTTGAAGGTATACTCCCTTCAAGATCCCAGGTTTTAGACTCACTTGTGACATTGCTCCTTCGATGTCTCCCGATGTCTGGCCTAGGGACGGGCGTGATTCCCTCTCACTTCTCGGTTTGAATGAGTTTGAACCACGTCCTCATATCATGTTCCGTTAAATTACCAATCACCCTACAAGCTTTGTAATTTTAGCTATATCAACCAAGATCAATTGCACCAATTACGCTCAAGAGGAGAACTGTGATGAACTTTGACTTTGAATGTTGGAGCACTGCCTTTACATATGTTATTTTTTGTTACCCTTTTTGTTCTTTGTCGTGTAGATAGTGTTAGTTAGACTTAGAACAGTGAAGAACTTAGCATGAGAAAAAAGGAAATCGTTGTATAATACTGGGTTATTGATCAGTGTTTGTCATTTGGGATCTCCATGCCTGAGGAGTTTAGTTCAGAGCATAGCCATCTGGTCATACTCGTTATTCAAACTTTGACGTTCATGAATGTTGCTAAGATGTTTGGCCAAATCTTTTGAAATAATAATGGAATGTGTTAACAAGTCTAAAAGTATACCCTTTCTGAAATTTCTCTACGTTTTAATTTTAAAGGAGGAAGTTGCCAAGAAGATACTCTTCCAGTTCCAATGCGTTACGTGGAAGTTAGAGAAAGCATTGGGAAATCTCCCTTATGATCACTTTGATATATCAGAGGAAGTTCAAGAACAGGTAGGATCCCAGAAAAAAAGTAGAATTTTAAAAAAACTACCATTTGACTTTTCGGATTCTAAGCATACTCTAAATCTGTTATTAATTCATTAGGTTGAATTAGTGAGAACTCAGTTGAGAAGAGCAGCGGAAAAATATGGCTCGCTGACTGCGATTCCGCCGAAAAACATGGACCTATTGAATTTGAACAAATGGGCTGATAACTTTGATGGTGAGGAGAATGGTGTTGTTGATCATGCGATAACAGTGAAATTTGATGCTTTTCCAAATTGTAGAGAATTGATGAATAATAGTGTGGATCAGCTGATTTTCAAAGGACTTGAAAAACTTTCATCCTCTTCAGAACCTTGTTCTGATGGACAGGAAGATTCTGCCAGAAAGAGTGAAGACCAGTTGAAGAAGTCAGATGGAGTTTCAATACCTGATGATTTTTTATGCCCCATTTCCCTGGAAATAATGAGGGATCCTGTTATTGTATCTACAGGACAGGTATACTTTGTTGAATTCTATTATTTTCACATCCGTGACTGTCTGAGTCAGTTTACGCGCATCTCAATTATTGTCACGAGACATTCTACCTGAATTACTTAAACGTTTCTTGAGATGAATTTGAGCTTTTAGAGCTCAAAAAACACGAATTCCTATATGCCTTTTCTTTATAGTTCTCTTTCTTACAACACAGACGTATGAGAGATCTTATGTTCAAAGATGGATAGACTGTGGGAATACTACTTGTCCCAAAACTCAGCAGAAGCTCCAAAGTTTGACTCTCACCCCAAATTATGTACTGCGAAGGTTGATTACTCAATGGTGTGTTAGTCACAATATTGAGCAACCAACAGGATTAACCAATGGAAAGATCAAAAAGTGCGATGGATCGTACCATGATGTGGTTGAGGAGATGGCAGCTATCGAAAGTCTGGTCCGTAAGCTGACTAGCCAATCAATCGAGGAGCAGAGAGCTTCCGTGACCGAACTTCGATCTCTATCGAAAAGAAGCACAGATAACAGAATACTGATAGCTGAAGCAGGAGCAATTCCAAATTTGGTCAATTTGTTAACATCTGATGATGTTTTAATTCAAGAAAATGCGGTTACTTCCATTCTCAACCTTTCAATATATGAGAACGGCAAGGGACTAATTATGCTTGCTGGTGCAGTACCTTCCATTGTCCAAGTTCTAAGAGTTGGAAGCATGGAATCGAGAGAAAACGCAGCAGCAACATTATTCAGCTTGTCTCTTGCCGATGAAAATCGGATAATCATTGGTGCTTCCGGGGCCATTCCAGCTCTTGTAGATTTACTCGAAAATGGTAGCTCGAGAGGGAAGAAGGATGCTGCAACAGCACTATTTAATTTGTGTATTTACCAGGGGAACAAGGGAAGGGCTGTGAGGGCAGGGATCATTCCAGCTCTATTAAAGATGCTTACCGACACGGTTAACTCCATGGTCGACGAAGCTCTCACAATAATGTCGGTCCTGGCCAGCCATCAAGAAGGAAAAGTAGCCATGGTGAAGACCAGTACCATACCTGTTCTAGTAGACCTGATGAGGACTGGACTGCCTCGCAACAAAGAAAATGTTGCTGCTATTCTGCTTGCTTTGTGCAAACGGGACACCGACAACCTTTCTTGCATAAGTAGGCTCGGCGCCATGATTCCTCTAACCGAGCTCGCCAATAGCGGCACGGAGAGAGCGAAAAGGAAGGCAACTTCACTGTTGGAACATCTTCGAAAACTACAGCAGCTATAGAAAAGGTAAGGATTTTTTAAGAATCATTTTCCATATTTTTTCCACATTTTTTCGAGTTTGAGTTCCCTATTATTACTTTTGAGCTCGTTAATTATCTTTGATTACAATAACAAAGAACTAACTAGGGATGGATGGCTAATGAAGGCCACTTCCCTTGAATCTGTGTATTTGATTCCTTCATTGTATTGTTCAAGTGTGTATAGATTCATTTACTAACTCTCTTGACAAATTTTCTTTTAATAACATGAATGTACTGTTTAGGAATAGTTGGACTCTCTCTCTCTCTTTTTTTCGTTGTCCAGTTTCTTTAAGAACATCTAGAATTTCTTTCCAAAATAAAATCTTGGCTAAAATCTTAGGCAATTTTCATGTATAATAAATATTAAAAAAACCAAAACAATTATATGAATAACAACTTTTAGAAGAAAATTGTGCAAGCAGAAAAATTGGGGCAAGTCTAGTAAGAAGATGTAAAAATCCATGAGTGTGATGACTCAATCAGAGCATATATAATCTTCATTCAGTGTCATAGATAGTCTTAGATTAGTATAATCTTCAATCAGTGCAGCAGATAGCATTCAATCAAGAGACGATGAATATGACAAAATTGGAATATAACCATCATGGAGTAGCTCAAGTGGTCAAAGAGGGTTTCAAAGAGGGTTTTGGAGTGCTTAAGGTGATAGGTTAAATTCATGGTGGTCACCTATCTAGGAATGAATTTCCTACAAATTTCTTTGACATTCAAATGTGGTAGGATCAGGCGGTATGACTTGTAACATTTGTCGAGGTGTGCACAAGCTGACGTGGATAGTCACTGGTATTAAAAAAAAATATATGCAAGAAAAACACCCAAAAGTTTGCGATTGATGAAATATTTCTGAAAAAAAGTGCTACAATTAAAATAGACAACCAAAAAGTTGTCATTTGTTAGCAAATTCTTAGTTCAAGTCGAATTGGGTTTAACGAGTCAAAAATTGGTCAACTCAAGAATCGAAAAAACCTAAGGAAAACAACTATAAAATCATAACTCAATTCAATGAAAATTATAACTCAATATAATAATCAAACCTTTACTATTTGGGTTGGGTAGTTCGGGTTAGTTTTTTATACACATCTAGCTACGTCTACGGGCACATGAAAGAAATTGTTTTATTAAGGAGATACGAATGCAAATGTTCGGTCAAACGGGCCTAAAATTTTAAGGATATTTATATAATGCATAGTCTTAAAATTAAATGATTCAATATGGTTAAGAAGCTCAATACAAAAGTACAAACCTAATTACATATTTCGACTAGGTTTCTTCAAACCTCCATTGAGAGCTAGCGAAACCCCACGGTTAAGTAACCATAGCACAACGTTCAAAGCATTTCAACACCAATCAATTTCATATTATTCATATCTTGTTACCTCATCTATTTTGCAGAAACTTTCATCCTAAAATTTAAATTTTTCACAAATCCAAAAGACCATTTGCTAGCATCAACCTCTTGCATTATTTTATTTTTTTATTTTTTAGAATTCTTGCATTATAATTTGATGATTCCATTATCGAAAAAAGCCCATCAATTTTCTTAATTCACACATTTATTTTCTTGTTTAGTAGACTTATACATAAAAAATTAAATCTTAGAAGATTTTTTAATGGAAATTGAAAAATGCTGCAAACATTCAACCATACATTGAGCCCCAAAAATTATTGCCCATAACATTAGGGGAGCTAGCTAGATATGTATAATGAAATTAATAAGTACATAATATAGGTGCATAAAAGAGTTGTAATTCTATGTATATATTCTACAAAAATACGCTCTATATTATTGATTTTTTTTTTTTAAATTGAAGTACTCTCAGTAAATCATCATTGTATTACTTCAATTAATTTGTTCATGAAACTTGTTGATTAAGATCTCATGACACTGCAATTTGAGTTCCTGCTTCCATTGTCGTCATGAAACTTACTCGTCGCTTCTGCATTTTCAAACCACATTTTAAAAAATTATGTACCATACAAAAAAAAGTTATAAATATGTTATCATTTAAAATTAATACTAGAAAAGTTAGAAAAAAAAATTCAACAGAAAAAGAAAATTCAACAAAAAAATCAAAAAGGAAGTTACATTGAATGAAATGTTTTCACAAAATAATTACGCATAAGTATATTTATATCTACATTCATTAATATTGTATTAGTATTATAAAAAAGTACATCATTAAATTTACTATTTTTTTAAGTTACTATATTTATAATTATTTTCTAGATTTGATTAAGGTTAAGTCTTTAAAATAAACAAAAAAAACATAGGATATTAGTTTGGATAGATTTTTTTTTAAGAACCAAACTCTTTTACACAGAGGAGCCCTACCAAAGGTTGCCACAAAAATTTACTTTGTAAATGAAAATATCAAAATTTATATAAATTTTTAGATGTCACATAAACAAAAAGTAGACTCCTCTAGATATGGGGTTTTTTAGTTCTACAAAACTATGCTTTTTTGTAATTATATAAGAGGCAATGAATTTCGTTCTTTGCAACTTAAAAATTTTGTTTTCTACTTTTTTTGGTAGGGACCATAAATTTTATAAAGAAGAATCCATGAATATGGTATTGAATTAGATTACCATCAACTAATGAAATTATCAGACCATCGTTCTTTTCAGTGGATTTGTTTTTTGTCTTTTAATTTGTTCTTATCCAACTTATGGGCTAAGACCAAGTTGTTTTCTTTGTATTTTTTGTTTTTCCGTCATGTTTACTCTCTTGTTTAATAAAATGGTTTTGATTCCAAAAAAACAAAATTGTTTTGTCTCAAAACTATTCTGATAATTTACACAAAAGAAATGGTCCATCAATTATTAATTTGATGGAAGAAAATTCAATATAAAAAAAAGTTGGCAATTAAAATGGCCACCCGCCATAATGAAATTTAATGAGTTTGGCAGGCGTCCATATCATTATTAATAGTATGTTTTGAAATTTTGAATAAATAGAACTAAAAATAGTTCTCCAAATTTACTTCTTTTTTTTTTTTATAAGTTGGGGTAAAAGAAATTACAAATATTAATTTTAGGAATTAAATCTGTGACTGTAAGGTGGTAATGGATTAATACGAAATTCAGCGTCACCCACCTATTCAGTCATATTGAGATAGTTTAATTTTATATATATATATATATATTTTTTTTTTTTTTTTTTTTTTTTTTTAAGATACCTATTTTATTTTTTAAGTTTGTAGGTTGGATTATACCTCACTACTTTTGTTAAACTAAAAAAATAAAAAGATTCTCTCAATTATTGTCTAGAGTTAACTTGTACAAAAACTTAAAGGGTAAAATACCATTTTGATCCCTAAACTATGATGTAAATTCCATTTTGATCCCTGAACTTTCAAAAGTCCAATTTTAGTCCATGAACTATCTTTTTTGTTCCGTTTTGGTCCCTCAACTTTCAAAAGTCCAATTTTGATCCTTAAACTTTTGAAAAAGTTTAAAAATAGTCTTTGGGTTAGAAAAAAAACTTGACCAAGGTTTAAATTGATGAGGTGGCAAAATAATAATAATAAACCTTGGTTAAGTTTTTTTTTCTAACCAAGGACTATTTTTAAACTTTTTCAAAAGTTTAAAGACTAAAATTGGACTTTTGAAAGTTGAGAGACTAAAACGGAATAAAAAAGATAGTTCAGGAACTGAAATTGGACATTTGAAAGTTCAAAGACCAAAATGAAATTTACATCATAGTTCAGGGACCAAAATGATATTTTACCCAAACTTAAAAGATAGTTTTCTTAAAAAAAGAAATATCTAAAACAAAAACTTGTACAAATAAGAAAAATTCAATGGAAACAAATATGGTTACGCAAAGAAAAATATTGCAATTAATGGTTTTGGCTAGAGTTAACTTGATGACCAATACTGAATTCGATAGTTGATAATTATTTTAGAATTAAATTTTCTTTATATCATTTAAAGTTTTTTTTTAATTCAATAAATATTTGAAAACTATACTTCTTTTGACATATAATTTAAGTTTTCAAATCTAAATATAGATATTATCAAGGGTGAATTCATAATTATCAACCAATCCTATCTTTTAAAATACTGTAGTAACAATATAAAAATTCATGACTAAATTTTCTTCAAGAAACTACTTTTACAATTTTTTAAAAAATTAAGAGAATTAAATGAAAGTTGAAACATCATCTCAAAAATTAAATTGTAGAGTTGAAAATACTATGAGGAAATGGTCACACTACAAAAATGTTGTGATTAATGGAGTAGAAGACAAAACACTGACCACACATAATTTTTATTGGAGGGTGTGACCAACTTGCCATTTTAATTGTGTTGGATAAGAAGTGGAAGTGACATTACTATCAAGAATGCATATTTAAAAATTTTAAATTATATAAGTTGATAATATGTTAAATAATGCGTAACAATTTGATGTTTTAACTACACTAAAATATTTAAGTAAATCATTGATGGATTTTATTTTATTTTATTAGATTTGAAAAATAATACTTATGTGAAAATTGATACAAAAACTTATATCAATAATATAAGAGTAGTCAACTTAAGTATTATATTTCACGTCTAGCAAAAACTAATTGGAATTTTAGTCGTAATTACGTCGTTATGTTGTGGAAAAAAATAATAAATTTGGGAGAAAAAATTCTATGAAGGTTTACAAGAGAAAGATGGGTGCCAAAATTAAGAGGTTGATGTGATTTTTGCAATAAAGAAAAGTATAAATAAAATAATTTTAAAAAAATAAACTTGATGGTGAGTGAGTCAATTTGGTGTCCTCTATTTAAATTTACATCTTTATTTAATTATTTTTCTAATTACACCAACTCTTTCTCTTTTTTTAGTGCAACTACTTGGTGATTACACACAAAAAAAACCCATTAAATATTAATCAAGGGATTTTGTATGTATGACAAAAAAAATATATATATATTTTTTCATTTACGACACAAAATGCACAAAATCAAAATTAATTGATTTGTACAAACAAAAATAAAATTAAATTTTATCACCGTTTGAATTCTATTAGCAATGGAATTCAATCGGTGTAGATTTATTCTACTACTAGTTGGCAGTTAATTCTATTAATAATAGATAATTATGTGTTATAGATGAATTATTTTAAAAATTGTACTATAAATATAATATAAGAAATAAAATATGTTGCTCGGGATAAATTCTCTATTGATTACCTTCTATTTCTCTAAAGTATTCTAAACCCTAAACCCTATTACGTTCTAAATTAATATTTTTCATGGAAGAATAGTTTTTTTCTTTTATAATTTTATTTTATGTTAAAGTAATTAAATTGTAATTTTCAATAGAATTGGCATACATGAGTCTTTGAACTGTCTGTATTTTGACCTTTGTTTTACTTTGGTCTTCTTTTTCAACCATTTTTAATCATTTTTCAAATTGTGTAATAAATATTATAACTCATCCAAGTGGAAAAATATTTTAGTTTACATCAAACAACGCTTTTTAGAAGTTCAAACCTTATTTTTATTCTTAAACTTGTTTGTAGTTTGAACTCTCAACCTAGTCTTGTTTTAATTTTGAATTATTAACCAAGAAACCCAAACAGAAATAAAAATAAAAAGATATAAAAAAAAAAATTATTATTATGAAACAAAAGTGAGTTAGAAAGGCATGCGCACCTCACGTGGGTTGATGGTATCCTTCTTCTCCTGTTTGAGATCATTTTGAGTAACATTTTCTTTGGTTTTTTCCATGTATAGCCCCATGATTTTGTTTGCTGCCTCTGCTTCATCTTTGCTCTCATTCAACAACCTCTCAACCTCGCCCTTCGGCAGCCGTACTTTCAACCGCGTTGTCCCCGTCCCTGCCCTCGATGATCCCTCTCCGCTTCCTTCCTCCCACAACACGCTCTTTGGCTTCATGAGAGTTAGGTCCGATGCTGAGCGTCGAGCCAACAACAAGCTCTCTAGCCTGTCCTTGGCACTCATGTTGATCGCGGACCGTACCCGCCGTGGACCCTTGGTGAATCATATAAATGAAATATTCAATTTACATAATACTGTTAACATGAACATAGCTCAATTGACATAGTATATAATATATGGTTAAAAAAAATCATAAATTCGAATTCTTTATTCACAAATATTGAATTAAATTGACAATATAATCTATTATCTTAAGCTTTTGAGTTTTTTACCTGTTGATTTGGAACCTTAGGTAGATCGACGAGGAAATAGAGTCTCTTGGTGGTAAGCTTTTGGTGAGATTCCAATGGCTTTGCTCGAACGCCGTAATGCTTCACAGCCTCGGATTCGAGCAAAACGAAGCCGGGGTAGTCCTTGAGGACGTCCCCGGCTTGAACCGGGGGGTTTAGTTTCATCGTCTCGCCCGAAACCTTCATCACCTTCACCGTCCTCTTAACCCCAAAGGTGTTTCCCATGGCACCCAAAAGCTAAGGGAAAGAGAGGAAGGAAGATAGGGCTTATGGAAGACAAATATTGAAGGCTCTTTTATAATAACCAAGATTTTGTTTTTGTGAGTAAAAAGTTTTTTTCTTTTTTCTTTTTGGTCAAACAAAGAAGGCAATGTGTAAAAATTGAATTTAAATTAAATCATGTTTTGACAATGAACAAAAGTACGTAATCTGTCCCTTTCCAACTAAGAATGGGAATTTATTTTTTATTTTTTTTTTATTTTTTTTTTTTTAATTTCTTCACATTTTTTCAATCCTACACGATCCTTATAATAAGTTTGCTTTTTTACTTTATTAAGTTAATTAGATTAGAAATCTCTAATTTTAGTTCTCGAGTCTAATTCCTTTTTTCTTTTCTTTTTTTGTGTTTCTCGTTTCTTTTTTTTTTTTTTTTTTTTTGCATTTTTGGTCAAGATCGTCTAAACAACAAAGTTTGTAAGTTTCTTGGTTTTTTTTTTTACAGTTTTTTCTCAGAACATTAATCAAAGTATTTGTTTTATCATTTTGACTTATAAAATGCACAATAAATATGTTAACAAAATTTATTTAGGATTTAGGGTTTAGGATTTTTAGGGTAACAAAATTCATTTTGACTTATAAAATGCACAATAAATATGTACCTATTTACTAGGATGAAATATTTTTAAAATAATGTTATCACCAAAATAGACAAAAAAAAAAAAAAAAGTTGTCAAGAGAAAATTCCCATAAAAATTTAGAAATAAAAAATAGAAGGCAGGGTCTTAATTTCAAATCTACATATTGCTTAGATTTTGAGATACATTTTTACAAGTAATAAATATCAAATCCAAAGAAGAGTTTTCTTTTACTTATTTATTTTATTATTATTATTATTTATTTATTTTTTGGTTTCTAAAATTGGAGAGAGGAATCTACCAACTCTAAATAAGATGAGAATGACTTACTAATTTTCAAGATGGAACGTTTTATCAATCTTTTATTTTAAAAAAAAAAAAATCAAGACAAAAAAACAAAATAAGAAAAAAATAGACTAAGGCCCGTGATGTATGGGGTATGGTTTTGATTTTATTTTTATTATTTATTGTATGATTTGATTATTTTTGTAGTTATATAATTATATAGTTTTAGCTTATTGCCATGTTTTTGTTTAATACCATTGATACAAAATAAGGATAGGCGAATGCGTTAATCACGGGCATGGATCCAAGGATTCTTTTTGTTAACATTTTCCAACATTTCTAACTTTGATCTTGACTTCAGCCGTTTATATGTGGTTAAAATCATGTAATTGGTTCATAAAATTTTAAAAGTTAAGGGTTAAATGTACAATTATAAAAATATTACATAAGAAGATATTATAACTTTAAATATTCTTTCAGAAATTTTAAATATTATACCTAGAATTTTAGAGAGCGAATTACTAATAGTAATTATAGTTTTTTTAGTACAAGTTTGGAAGAAGGAAATCACAAGCCCTATCGAGATCAGTGTACTACTGATCTCAAATAAATGGAGATCAAACTTTTGATCATGGTGTTGAGCTTAGATCATCTCCATACAATAAAATTAATAGGTCATCGACTCTTTCGGTAATTATAGTTTAATTAGAACTAAGTAAAAAAAACAGACAAACAAATAGATAAATTTTTTCAATAGATTTAAAGAAAGTAGCTTTATTGAATACTTTAGAGGAATTTACGTGTATAAAAAAAACCAAAAAAATATATATAACACTTTTTTTAAAATAATTATATATATAATAGACAATTGGTCACGTCTCTATAAAATGGCCAAAAATAGTCAAACTTTAATCTATTTCAACTGATAATCTTTAATTAGTTGTCTAAAAGTTTTCGATTACTTCATTGATAACTTTTGATTAGTTAGTTATAGTATTGATTAGAAACAACAACAAAAAAATTAAAAATAACTCTAAGGTCACAACATTTGGGAGTGGAGGAATTTAAACCTATACATCAAGGTCAATAAATGTACAGTTATGTCACTCAAGCCTTTGGTCATGTTGGCTTCATCTACTAATTTTACTTTATAAAATTGGAAAACATGTTCAAATTAGGTGTTTTGTTGCGTAAGAATAATTATTATGAAATAATTTCCATAAAAGTTAATTTACCAATTATTTATAAAATTTATTTAAGGTACATAGAACTAAAATTAGAAGAAAAAAAAATGTAATTTATAATTACCTAATCAATAATTTAATAAACTCAATTAGAAAGAAAATTTTAAATTCATGACTTTTTTATTTATAGACATCAATTATACCATTAAACCATTTATAAGCTACATTTATAGTTTTAAATGTGCAAGAACAATTAATTTTCTTCAAAAAAAATATTTACTATTTTTATTTATTTGTTTTGATCACATGTAGAATAGGGAAATGAATCTCTAACCTCACAAGTTTTTTGTTTTGTTTTTTTTGTTTTTTGTTTTTTTGTGAGAACGTATAGATCAGTTAGGCTCATTTTACCTTTATTTATTTATTGTTTTTTTAATTAATTAATTTATTTATTGTTGGACACAAGATAAACACAAGAAGACATGATGATTTATTTACTATAATTTTAAAACCAGATGAGGATTTTTCGACACTGAAAAATGGCATTTGGTTCAAACTAAAAAGAACCATTTCCCGGATTTGCAGTGACCTTGCAAAAGATTTGACATTTTTTAAGAAAAAAAAATTAAATTCACAATTTTTTTTTTTTTTTTTGTTGAGAAATGACATAGCAATTTTTTTTTTTTTTTTTTTTTGAAAGAAAACCAAATATCATTCACCAACCACCAAACCCATACAATCATTCTCCAACTCGGAGCCAACAACAGGGGGGAGATTCCCCCTCCAAAAATGAGACCTATCCTCAACAGAGAGGGTAGGATCCTTCCAACAAAAGTAATGCACTGTTTGGCTAATACATCAGCTACCCTATTACATAATCTATTACAATTCAACACTTTGACAATGCCTAACGAAGAAATTAAATGCTTAATATCAACGATTATGTTGTTGAATTCAGAAATGCCTGAGGAGCCACTAACAACTTCTTTAACAACCTCTGAAGAATCAGACTCCACCAAGATAGGAGGTAAAAACGAATTTTGCAAATCTAAAACGTGAGAGAGGCCTTCTTTCAAAGCAATGCCCTCTAAAAATTTAACTGGCAAGTTTTGAAAATTTGATCTCCAACCAGCCAATTTAGCATGACCCTTCCAATCTCGAATTACCCATCCTATGCCTCCTTCACCCGAACTAGTCTTCATAGCCGCATCAACATTCATTTTCCACACCCCCTTAGGAGGGGCTTCCCACTTTAAGATCTCCTTCTCTTTTGCGACCAAATTCTTTGATAAACCTGTACCACAAAAGTATATTGAATTAATAGCTTTTTCCAAAATGAATTGAAGATTATGGAACTCGAACGACTTATTTTCATTAACTCCTTGATTTCTAAAGTTCCATAAACTCCAAATAACAACAATGCTTTTAAATAAATCTTCCTTAGGAACTTTATCACATATTCCTTTCCAAAAATCAATTCCAATATCAATCTTTTGGAAAAAATGTTTAAAATTAGTGAACCATGGAAAAATGTGATTCCAAGCACGAATAGCTATCTTGCACTCTTTAATAATATGCATATTAGTCTCTTTGTACTTCCTGCACATAGGACATAAACTATTAATGTTAACACCTCTAGAATAAATATTACCATTGGTTGGAATCGCATTAGAAAGAACACTCCAAGCTCCCATTTTAATTTTAGGAGAGATGTTAATTTTCCAAAAATCTTTCCAACAGGAATTCGTGACTTTAGATTCAGAGGAGGACTCCTCCGCTTTTGAATATAGATTTATACCAACATGATAGGCACTTTTAACAGAGAAGTTACCATTCTTACTGGCGTTCCACATTACCTCATCCTTAGTACCCACCTCGCTAAGAGGAGTATTCACAATGATATTAGCATCACTTTTGCAGAAAATACTGAAAATTAGCTCCTTGTTCCAACTTCCATAGCAATTTAAACTATAACTTTTTTATTATTCCATCATATGTCATATATTGAGGTTTTTTTTTAGCTTAAATTATTTTCTCCATCACTTCTAAAAATTAAAAGACATGCTAATCAAAAAGAGAGATTTTTTTTTTTTTTTAAACTCAATTATTTATATATTAATTTTTATGAGTGAATTTTGTGTACCTCGTGGTAGGGGTGTACAAAAAACCCGGTAACCCGAGCTACCTGGACAACCCAACCCAAACAGTAAGGGTTGGGTTGGGTTATGTTTTTAAAAATTTGGGTTGGGTTAGATTTGTAGTAAACCTGGATTTTTTGGTCGGTTCGCGGGTTCACGGGTTTTGGGTTGGGTTCAACCCGAAACCCGAATATAAATATATATTTCTTAACATATCTTTGTAGTGTAAAGTTGTTGATAGCTTAGTAGTTGTACATCTTTTCTTATTTTATGTTTTCTTTTTCTTTTTTTGCTTTTTCTTTCTTCTATGAGCAAGTAAACTTCAATCTTTCTCAAATCTTTTTTCCCTCAAGAATTTATCCAATCTTTTTATCTCTTATTAGGTTAAATACAATATTTTTTAAATTTAAAATTAATTCTTATCTTTTTTAAAAAAATCTCATACTCTTTACAAAATTAGCTTTATATTTAGTCAAATTTTATACCGGTATTTGACTTTCAAATATTGAAATAATTAGTGTTTTCGTCGAATTTGTAATCTCGCTTTCAATTTTTAATTCTTTTGAACCGATAACCCAACCCAACCCAACCCGAAAATATAGGGTTGGGTTGAAACTCTAATTGAGTTGGGTTGAGTTAAAAAGTTGATCGACCCAAATTTTTGGGTTGATCCAAAAATTTCTGTTAACCCTACCCAATCCAACCCATGTACACCCCTATCTCGTGGCGTTTCCGGGCATAACCTTAGGTTGTTCCGGTCCTCTCAACTTCGTGGACTCTTAGCCGCACGAGACCTATGGGCAATTGATTATTAGGCCTTTTCTGAATAGAATAGGCGAGAATCAAGTCCATTGCACACTAGCTTGCAGAAATAAAAGAGGAAAAGATTTTCTCTAAAAAAAATAAAAGAGGAAAAGATTATGTACAACCTCCCTATAAAAAGTCAAACAAACAACAGAAAAAATAACTTTTTTTTACCGTAGAAACCATTGCCCCTCCAATATTTTCATCATTCAAATCTTAGTTAGGTCTTGCAGGACCACGTTTGTGTCTAAATTTACTTTTGTTTTATTGGTGATTTATCTCAAGAAATTACAAAATTCACTATAAACTTCAAATAATAAATTTCAACATCAACATTAATCAATTTTGATTTTTTATGAATAAAAGTTAAACAATAAAAAATCCAATTTAACGATAATTAAAATTAAATAATTTGAACTAATAAACTTTTAACTATGATGCACCTATATAGGTTGAGTTTTTAAAAGCTAAATCTTCCAACAAATCTTTAGAAATATATATTCTAAGGGAATTCTATTTTAAATATGAAATGAAAATGAATGATAAAATGAGTTAATCTTCCATTTATTTTCTTATACTTGTAGTTATATTTTTTACATTTGCATATGCAATTTTCTTGAACTTGGTTTGAGATTTTTATCATAAAGTTTTGTTGTTTTTACGTGCTTAAATATTTAATTTGTAGTTAAATTTCAGTTTTCTTGGTCAGATTTTATACATTTGACTAGATTTTTTTTTTTTTTTTTTTTGAGATAGACATTTGACTAGATTTTGAAATATGGTTTGTTCATTCAATCTTTTTGATGTTGTATTTGCTAGTTCATACGCTATCTTATGGTTCTATTTAGACATGATATTAATTTCAATGCTTATGTAAATTTAATATTCTATGTGGTGAAATTGAATTTTTTAAGTTAGGATTGACTGGAAAATTAATTTTATGGGTAGAAATATTTTTTAATTTCAAAATTTACTAAAATAATTTTGCACAACAAAAAGATTTCTAACATTTTTTTTTTTTTTTGAGAATACTTCTAACATTATTTTTGACCAATGATTCAAAGTAAAAAAATAAAAATAAAAAAAGGGAAGTTGATATATGAACGGAAAACGAAATGGTTTTTTTTTCTTTTGACACAAAGGTATTAAAAGAAGAGGAAAACGTTTTCCTCTTCTTTTAACGAATTGTATATGTTAATTAATTTTTTATTAGTTAAATTAAAAAAATTAATTGTTCATTAATCAGTTTATAAACATCTCATAATTGGAGAAAAATTATAACATAATTATTAAAAAAAAAACCTATTCAAATAATTCAAAATTAAAATTGAGTTTTTTTTTTTTTTTTTTTTAAATACCCTTGCTAAAGACTCGACATATTCGTTATGAAAAGGTTTCAACCAATTTGTTCTCGAAATATGTTCTCAAAACTCTCAGGGGTGTTTGTTTGACATATTTAAGTAGAAGTTGGTATTAAGATTTATCAACTCCTTCTCGAAAATCTACATCCAAACGAGTTTTTACAACTCCTCCTCAATTTTACTTTTAAAAATAACTATCATTTCTAACTATTCATTTTTAATCATTCATATATAACTACTCAATCATTCTAACAACTTATTTTTAATCATTTCTTTCAAATCAATAAAAAATAACTAATTTTTAACCATTCATTTTTAATTATTTCTTTTTTTAACTACTCATTTTTAAATCTACATCCAAACAAGGTTTTGACTCTAACTCCTCTACACAAAAACTACATCCAAACGAATTTTTGACACAACTCTCAATTTTTAACTATTCAATATAACTTCTCAATATAACTCCTTAACCCAAAAACTATCTAAATATGTCAAACAACTAGCCCCTCAAGCTTTCGACTAACTATATCACCCCTCTCAAAGATGATGTTTGAGCTTTAATCCTCAATTTTTTACCACCCTAAAAAAATATAATTACTTCTTTTAATAACGAAATAAAAGTTCAAAATAAAAGTAGTACATATTTCTAAAATATTTTATATTTATTCATTTATGTAACGCAGGCCTAAGATTTGGAATATGGACTTGCCTCTATGGGCACCGACATTCCCCTACGTCCTAACCATGTTAGCAATTGGCCTCCATTACTTCTGAGAATGAAAACTGTCCCTACAAACTAACACGGGTCCTTTAACATGTTTTGTCCTCACTCACATGTAACTTAGGAAAATTCCTAGGAGATCACCTAACCTAAAACTACTACAAGCTAAGCATCCTTAGCTATGAAGTTCTTTAGATTGAGCCACCAAAAAGGAAGATGCATCTTGTTGGTATAGAGGTATAGTACAAATCATTTCTTTTAAGCCATCTCGTTTAGATGTGGACTGGTTCACTCAAGCGTTGCGGTTTTATAATAGCTGGTTTGGATGTAGATTTTTATACAAGAGTTGTTGTCAAAACTCATATTGATGTAGTTTATATATATATAATGAGAGATAATAACTTATTTGGACATAGATATGAAATTATGAGTTATTTTGAGTACTTAAAAATGAAATATTAAAAATAAGTGATTTTTTTTTTTTTTTTTTGAAATAAGGTAGCCACGCCTGTTCCTAGATCAGGCACTGAACACATCGAAGGAGTAATGTCACAGGTGAGTTTCAAACATGGTACCTTGAGGGAAGCATACCCTCAAAGCCCAAGTCTTCAACCACTACACCACCCCTTGCGGACATCAATTATTGTTATATAACTTATCGTCTATAATAATTGGATATCACCGAAGTCAGTGGTGCAGTTGGCTATCTTGTTTGGTATTAATCCATTTCAACTTCACAGTCATGAATTCGAGCTCGAAAATCGGTATTTGGTTCTCATATTATTTTAGGATAGTTGTGTCTTCTATGTACGGTTTGTTGGTCCTCCTTCCCCGGTTGTACTAAAAAAATAAAATAATTGGATGTCAAAAAACAATTATGAGAGATTAATTTCTAGATATCCATCCTAAATTATATACATACCCTCTTAAATCTCAAAGCCTTTTTTCTTTATCAATTCATAATAGTTAACTTTGCAAAAAAAAAAAAAAATTTATTCAACTACATTACAAAAATAGATATTAAAATTTATGATTGGTAACCTAGAGCTATGCTTTATTAGCCATTATGATTAAACTTAACTGAAGAATATTAAAAATTCTCTTTGAAAAAAATATATATAAATTATCTATAAAAAAATCTATATATTAAAAAATTGTCCAGTCCAATTTGGAAGCTTGTGTTTTTAATTTCAGATAATGGCTTGGAGAGCAAGTCCATGTACCTTCTTCTTCTCTTCCTTGAGAGAATTGTTTTTAATTACACATTTAACCTTTATTTATGGACCATTTTTCCCTCTTTTTTTTGTAAATTAGAGTTAAAGTAGGTGATTTCCTCTTTTTCTTTTTTTACCAATGTATAAGTTTGCTTAAATTATAAATAAAAGAATAATAAAGGGCTATTTTCTTTCCATGGAAAAAAAAAATCATTATTACTCTATTTTTTTACAAATATTTCAAATTATGGCTGCAATAAAAAAAGATCATTAAAATGTTGGAACAAAAGTTAATATGTATTTAAATGTCATTAATTTGAATTTAATCCTGACAAACATTCTAATTAATTTTCTTTTTCTTTCACTTGGACAAACAAAGTTGCCCCACATCATTAAGATTAAAGAAAGATCTTGGGTATATAAGGAGGGGACAACACCTCCAATGATATGAGGCCTTTTGGGAGATGCCTTAAATCAAAGCCTGGACAGTATCATATCAGTGTGGAAATTGGTGGTTGTATGTTGCATTCACTTTAATAAGATTCTTAGTCCATCACTTTTCTGAAAGAATGAACTCTAAACTATCTTTCAAAAAATTAATCAATCTAATGTTTTTTTTTTAAATATCTTTCGTAATTTCTTAAGTTATGATGAAGATCAAACTACACTTAATTAAGTCACAAATTTTAAAGGTTTTTTTTAGCTCAACCTCATGTAAAGGGTAAGGATTTTGACATCAAAGATATATATATATATATATATATTTATTTATTTATTTATTTATTTATTAGTTAGTTAAGTTACGCTTAAGTTGACTATTAAAAATTATCATTTGAATTGCACGTGTATAATTAATTATATTATTTTTCAAAAAAATATATTATCACAACAAATGATATATTAATGAATGTTAAAAGTAAACATAATTCAACAAAATATCTTTAGCCACGATTGAGCATTCAACCGAGAATAAATTTAAGAAATTTGTTATAGATACCAAATTTTAATATCCATATTTTATTTATAACAATTTTTTAAATTATAAAAAAAAAATCAACTTTCATTATTTTAATCAATTTTACTTGTTTTTTTCAATCAGTTTAATTTGGTTGAAGTTATCAATTTGATTGATTAAATTCATCCATTAAATTTGTTTGAATTATTTTTTTATAGATAATTATATTTTTCTAAAATTTAAACATTCATACCATTTTTTCCGTTTTTATCAATCCTCAAATCCAAAATATTAGTGTTGTATTAAAAAAATAATAATAAATTTTCCCGATTTAAAATGGATTGAAACTACATTGGCCGCTATTTTTCATATCTTTCATTTTCTTTTTTCTTTTTTTTTCCTTTTTGTTACCTTTTCATTTAAGAATTGTGGATAGTTGGGTCTTTGCTTATATATATCCAAGAATATTTGAATCGGTTAACACACACTTTGACTATTCTATGAAACAGAAGATTTGATTTTTATTGAATATGTATTTAAGTATATGTGTAAATTTTTAGTCATGTAAATATTCTTTAGTTAATTTTGATATTACCCACATTGGAAGATAATATCTACTCTTTCTCCCATTTACAAACTTATTAATTTTATAAAATAAAGAGTAATTGCGATGGATATTCAAATCTAGAAACTTATTATAAAACTATTTCGATTTCAAAATATTTGTAAATTTATTTTTGTATTTTTTAATTAAAAAATTGATTTTAAATTATTCCCAAATATACCCTCCACGAATTCCATGTTTTATAGTTTCCATTTTTGTAGTTTTCTATTTAAATTCTTTATTTAAAACTTTATTCCTTAATTAATGCCCACAATCTCTTATATTAAATTTTCATTGAATTTATTTTTCATTCAATAAATGTATTATAAAGCATTCAGACATACCAAATTAATACCAAGCAATAACATTCAAAAGAATTTCAAATTTTAAAATAATTACATAATTTTACAAACGTATTAGTTAAGTATTACATATAATACTGATCGTACAAATCAACGATATTATAAAATACTAGTGTATAAAGTTGATATTATATAATACTAGTGTGTATGAGCTTCTAAGAAATGCCTACATTCATCAAGTACAATATTACAAATGTATTATATAAGTATAATTATTATATAAATATAATAATAATATATATTCCACAGTATTAATATAGTCATAATACGGTTGAATATCAAAACATTCAACATACTATTAAAATACGGATGAAATACTAAACATGCATTAATAAAAAAATTTAAAAAATAAATAATAATAAATATAGATTAAAACTTGTAGGAAGCAAAAAAAGAAAGAACAAACAATTTAATAGAATAAACTTCAATTTTGGTATATCAGTCATTAATGAATCTAAGAAGGGTATGAAGGTAATCAACTATTTAATTTTTTTTTAATATTTTAAATGGTTGAATATTAATGACATTTATATGAAACTTGACAAAATGCTTAATATTTTTGCTAATTTTGGCTAAATGTGCAAAAGCCTCTAAAATAAATGGTTTTAGGATTTAGAATATATCATTTAATAAAATTTGTAATAACTTTTTTTTTTATGATTATCATATATATAATTTATAACATTCTAAATTTCAAAGTCTTTAATCTAACTCATCATGGTTAATTGGGTCTTTGTTTCCAAAAATATTTAGAATTATTCCACGACCTTTGAATAATAATTCACTAAAAAAAAAATTATACTATTGCTTACCCATGTTTTTCGATATTATTATTTGTTGGCCGTTTGACTAACCATTTGAATTTTTTTCCTCGGTGTAAAATCAAAAAATTGACAATTAATTTTCAAAATTGATTTTGAATGCTTTTTTTTTTTTTGGGAGCGCCGCATATTATATAATTTAACCAAAAAAATTGTTATTTGTTCAAGTCGTGTCCAATTTAAATAATGAAGGGTGAAGAATTACTTTTTTAAGATTTTTTTTTCTAATATAAGCGAAAGAAATTATATGTTTGAATTCATTTATCCTGAATTTTAAATTGATTAAATTTAAAAATGAAAAACAAAAAGTTATATATTTTTATTTTGAGATATAAATGTGTGTAAATGATCATTATAGATTAAACTCTTTACTTTTTAGTTTTTTAAAACTTTCCTAACTATTAAATCAATTCAGGATAGTTAATACAGTTATTATTTTATCTTTAAAAAAATTAATTATGAAAAAAATTTCACTTTGCTTCTCTCCACACAATTTTTTTTTTCATAAATCTCAATCTTCATGGTTTCCTTAAAAAAATTAAAAAAAAAATTATCTCTTCATACATGAGAAATTATTTGAATAGAAGGGATGAAATTTTATATTCCCTTTTCACCATTTTTATAAGTACATTTGAAAAAAAAGAGATTAAATTTATTAGGGACTAGGGTAGAAACAATATGGTAGTCGTATCTAAAAAACTTTTATCAACACTATCTGATTTTATCTAAATTAATTGATGATAAGAGAAATAGTCCACATTTTTTTATAAACGTGATAAGGATTCTCCCTTATCTCCAACATGTCTCTCCAAGATAGTATTTCTTTGGATATACACTATTTTTTTTTATTGAATCTAAATTATATCGTGCTTAAGTTGGATTCAAATTTGTGAATTGAATACCCTGCCTTAGTTGAATCCAAATACCTACTTGAGTTTGATAAGCTTATATACCGTATTAAATAACATGAACATCTCAAAATCAATTTATAAATATGTGGCCTAAGACTCCTCACCTTTCTCCAAATCTAAACATCTCAAAACCAATCATGATGAGAGTAGTCCAGATGTTTATAAATGTGGCTTAAGACTCTTCACCTTTCCAAGGGAGGATCTCATGCATTTTCTCTTTTTTTTAACCAACGATTGAATAAGAGAGAGAGGACGCAGATTTACATGGTTTATTGACACTGTATTAATTTTTATGTTCATGATTGTCTGCGCACACGTTGACTTTTGTCATAGAACATATATCATGGATTGAACTCATGGCCTCTTAGTTCTTCGAATCTCTCTTGACCACTAGATCACTCATGATGGTTGTTCAATACAAAATATAAAACTCAATTACACGTATTTTAACTATGTTTTGTGGTCTTTGCTTATGTTCCGCTACTCGATGCTTCATCCTTAAATCTTAACTCCCTGATCAAACAACGAGACCCCTACTAAATAATGCAACATAATTCAAGTTATTTCGACATTATCAAACATACAAAAAATTTAAATAATAATAATAAAATAAAAAAGAGAGAAGAAAGTATTGCTTTATATTTAGGAATTAATAATATACCAAAAGGAGGATGGATGAAAAGTATGTAAATGAATAGCTCCAATAAAATTATTATTTTTTAAAAAAACGAGAAGCTCAAAACTAATCGGAAAACTAGTAAGAAAATTGGGGCTACACTTTTAACCTAAACATTACATAACTTGTTTTTTTTTTGAGACACAAAAACATTACATAACTATCTCAAGGAAATAAACACATTTGCATTCACATTAAAGCATGAAGACAAATTACAAATGCTCATTTTTCTTTTGTGTATTTTTGCTTTTAAAAGACTTTTTTTCTGTATAGAGACTAAACTATTAAACTTAAAGTTTTAATCTTTAATTTATTAAAAGAATAGATACAACCATCCTTGTTTTATGGAAACCTATCATGAAAATTTTGACGCATAATGTGTAATTATTTAGTTATAAAAAAAATAACAAAGACAATGATAATTTGTCATTTATAAAAACAAGTTATTTAGGCCCTGATAACCATTTTGTTTTTTGTTTTTTAAATTTAAACTTACAACAACTACTTTACCATAACTTTACTTTTATTTGGTTATCTACATCTTACTTATATTTTAAGAAACAAAAAAAAAAGTAGCTTCCAAATGCTTGGTTTTTGTTTTTGAAATTCGGTTAATATTCACCTACATTCTTAAGGAAAGATGGATACATTGTAGAAAATATGGAGCACATGGTAAGAAAGTTGAGTAGAAATAGACTTAAATTTGATGAACCAAAAACAAAAAATCAAATGGTTATCAAACGAGACTTTAGAGAGTCAATGAATCAAGCGAGACTTGAATGTTCATTTTTAAAAATGTCATCTTTTTCTATTATTAAATATGTTGAAGTTAGTTGTATCGTCGATATTGATCGTTTTAGAGACGAATCATATGTCATTCATCCATCAATTATATATCAAGTTACTAATGAACAATTGTACGCATAAGTTGTCGGAATTATACTGCATGAAAATGGATTATTTTGAACCATAAGGTTGCTGGTCAATACCTTTATATGGACATCTATTCTAGACTTACTCTTAACAAGATATAAATCATTCCCTCTCACTCATTTATGTATGATTGCATTATATAATTCTAATCTATTATATATGATGTCACATAAAGGTATAACTTTAAAATTTTCCATACACTATATTTAAGTAATGAAGAAAGTATAGTATATAGTCCATGTGCACCATCTTTCATTAATTATAACTATTAATTATTGTTGTTAAATAAAGTTAGGTGTGAATTTTCAAATAAACATGCTCCATTGGGCCTCTTCCCCCACATTTTCCTCTACTTTTTTTCAAAGTTCCATCTTGGAAGCACAAAAAGGGCAAAAATGTCTACTCACTTTTTTTCCGTCTGAATAAAACTTATTCTCTTTCTTGTTCCCATTTGAACAGAAAAAGAATTGAACTTTTTTATCTTTTTCAAATCTCACCAGCCATTTTGGAGCTCTTATTCAAAAGGGTTGATTTCAATTTGTCAAAATATTTGAAAAGAACAATTAGTTTTCAAGATTTCTCTCACCACCTAATTTAAATATAATTTTTTATACATAACAATATAAACTACTTGAGATAGAGACAAAAGTTGTTTTGGTGTAATTTGATAATGACTTTGTGGACTGTGGTTGTTTAGGAAAACTTCCTATTCAAATATTGCATATGCTCTTTTTTCTTAATGTTCAAGGAATTAGTTATTGTTTGTAATAAAATAGAATTAAATATGGTTTTAGCTTCTAGTCCATACATTATTAGATAAATACAAACCTATAGCCTATTTTAAGAGATAAATATAGCTCTTTATTATAAATTAAGATTTAATGATCTTTAAATAGGATATTTATTATTTTTAAAAATCATTGTATTGTCACTCTTCATTTTTTTTATGACATTTTATTAGTGTTGTTTGTTTACCTATTTATAACTTTATTTGAATGTCAATAATAAATAATAGATGGACTTTTAATCATGTATAAGTATCCATACACATTATTTACAACGCGAATTTATATTAATATATATATAAACTTCAAACATTATCAGTGACTTCAGATATATATCTTTTATTTATCGATGACAAATATCTATTATTAACATCGTGCATTTGATAATAGTATTGCATTGTCAAAATAATTTATTTCATGATGCTTTTGTTAAATGTCACAAAAATTAATAAAAGTTAAATACTTTTTGCTTAGCAACTATTATAACTAATTATCTTAAAATTCTAGTCAATCTAAGAAAATATATGGAACTATAACAAGCTCAGTAAAACTTGCATTTTTCTTCTCAAGGCAATACCAACAGAAATCATAACATGTAAGCATTGGCTTCTACAAATATTTCTCATTAGATTGACAAAAGTACACTTTTTCATTCTCAAGGGTGTTGTTGGCCCTGTCTCTTTTGGACTTAATGTTTGTTTCTTTACACAACTCATAAGTGATGAAATGGGTTAGAAAAACCAAAAAAAAAAAAAAAAAAGAATGAGAAGGATTCCTTTAAATTTATCTGCAATTGCAATCCCTTTATTGATGAACAAATGCTTTCATTGACAAAAGAATAATACAATGGTCCATCATAAAATCAAGAAGACCATTGATCAGGAACTGTGAGAAAATAAGCAGTCATTGCCTTCCGAAACCGTTTCTTGTATTGCATCGGAGAGATGATGGTAGGAGCAGCATTTCTCGGGCCTCCGAGTATCCCCGACGCCTTGACCCACGTCTCTAACTGCTTGTCCCAAGTATACTGCCTCATAAAGTCAATGATGCCTAAAACAAGCTCCTTCCGCTCCTCATCAACCCCAACCAAAAGCGAATAGTCCATAACGTCTATCGACTGAAGAACATGAAGAATCAGTAAATTAAGTACTGAATGCAAATCAAATATACAAACAAATCAATAAATCAATACCAAATCAGAATTCAAGAATGCACAGCTTACCGCCAGAAAAGATGTATCATTCCAGATAGCCCTTTCAAGATTTCTTTTGGACTTGCTTCCAAGAAATATGGGTTTCGTCCGCAGTGCTTCTAAAAGGTTCAGATCGAGTAGAACCTTGTCAGCCCCGGTGGTGTCTGGGTTGTATCGAGACCGTGAAGAACCCTTGAGGTCGTAAACCTTTGAGATACTTCTCATGTAAAATAGATTCTCCATCACCATCAAATCCATCTTCACTTCTTTCCCACCTTTCAGGTGTTTCACAGTGACCTGCTCAATGCCATTACATAATTGTGAGAAGATATAAAATGAATTAAGGCACTTGTATTCTTTCATTCTTTTTCAAAGAAAGTTTGGTATTCCCCAAGAACAGCAAATATATATTTCGTATTAACTGTGAAGGTGTGTCCATTTCAGCCCCTAAACTATAAAAACATCAACTCTCTTTCCAACTTTTTAAAAATATAATAATGATTTTGGTTCTTCCATTAATTGTTCCACACATGAATGGTATCACTTCAATTGCATAGTAATGCACCAACTGACCACCACAGGTGAATGTTGGAGCCACATAAGTTGGCCATTGGCCAAAGGTATTGATAGATGTAATTTTTCTTTTCTGTCCCGGTGAGCGTCCTTACGTGCACCTCAACTATTCTCACAGGATATATTATCTAACTCAACAATATTTAGATGACAAAAAAATCCGTATAAAATTTATTTCTAGGTAAGTAGCCGTCAGAATAAATGTAATATTAGGTGGTAGAGTAATGACAAAATCAAAATTGTTATTTTTTTTTTGAAGTGGATGTACATGTACTAATACAGTCACAAGAATTAGTGGACCAAAATCGTTATTTTTTAATGTTTAGAGACCAAAATAGAATATACCTAAAACTAGTTTCAGTAAACACAATAGGATTAAATATTTTTACCTGATAGATCCCAAGAATTTTAGCAAGACAAGTTGGACTTCCAGAGGTTAGAGCATGTGTCAAGTACTTGAAATATTGAGGAGCAAACTCCTCAAAAGAATCAAGCTCTGTCCTTGTGACTTGTTTTATAATGAATCTTTCATCCAACGACTTAGCGAAGTACACATTACTTTTCCCACCTTGAGCGCTCCATTTTCGACAACGACTCAAAGACCTCACAAAATCCACACCTCTTGGACAGCACTTCTTTCTAAGCAAGTCGAATTGCTTGGCAAAATAGCAAGTCACAGAGAATTTGACTTTACCTCCAGATGTTGAAGATTCATCTCCAAATGAAATTCTCAAATGAGGAGATTTTTTGGGATCTGAAAACAAGGTCCTATAGGATGAAGAATCTTCAGAGCCATAATTTCCATAGTGGATATAGTCCAAGTCCAGAGCACCAAAAGACTGCCAAGCTGAAAGAGTTGAAGGCCGAGAATCTTCGAGGGTGATTCTAGGGACACTTCGACCTCTCTCATTGTCCGTGAACTTATCAGCAACCCAGTCGTCGTATTCTCTAGAGTTAAGAGCATATGCAATTATGCTAGTAGGTTCGTTGTCATAAACGGCGATAACTGCATCAATATTGCCAGTCTGAGGAAGCAGCAATTGAACGCCCTCGGGGACATGAGATGCTGAGATAAAAGATGGAGTTGAACTGAGTAATGGATTTAACTTCTGTGTTTCACATGGTAACACTTGATGAGAGTGAGCTTTAGTTAAACTAGAAACAGGGTCCCTCAACATACTACTGTAATCTGCAGAAGCATGAAAAGATCTAATTGTTGACATCTGAAATGTAGATGGATGTAACCCTTTCCTGATTCTTTCTTGCATTCTCATTGCAGAATCAAAGGAATGAACTCTCACTGGTGAAATCAATACCCTTCTAATTTGAGGATTATCATTTGGGCTCATCTGCTTCATTGCTCCATCTTGAGGTTCTTCTGCTTGCAGTGCAGAAACAGCCTGTGGTTTCTTCACAGATTGCTCAGTTCCAGACCATGCACAATCTATTCTCTCCGAAAGAGTGGATTCGTAAGAAGGAATGCCTTCACACGACACTGTCGATGCCGTCTGCTCCTCATCTGTGTGTATTTCTTCCCTGCAGACTTGATGTGAGCATTCTAATGCAGTGGACTCTTCCTTCTGCTTCGATTGTAAATCATTTCCAGCAGACTCATGGACCAACAAAGATTCATGAATGTTCTCATTATGACCAAATTCAATTTTCACATCACTTTTCAAATCTCTCATTACAGGAGATGACACATCAGTCTTGGAATTTAAAATCTTTTTAAGAAGGGAATCTAGCGAATAAAGCCGGTGATCCCAATAGTGTGTATGAATTAATAGGGAGCGCCTCAAGCGATTCAGTTCCAGAATGTCAACAGAAACCATCCCAAGTAGTGAAGGCTCCATCATGAAAGGTTTCAGCAAACCCTATCAAATAAGCAATCAATTGGATAAACTCATAATAATGAACATTACCATATACATATGCGCAATAACATATTATTCAATTTTCTCCCGGCACTTACGATACAATCGCTTCGCTCCTTTTGAATCAGTTCTTTCAGTTGCATTATGTAGCTTTGCACCTCACTCGAGTCTAACAAATCTTGCGTGGACAACTTGCTTTTCTGTTCCATCCTGTCGATGATATCAGAAATCTCTGCATACAAGCTTTCCATTTTACCAATAATCTGCATTGAAAACCAAAGAGTACTTTAGTAAACAAAAACAAGATTCTAAAATCATCTAAACTACACTGAATTCTTATAGCCACCTCTGAGGCTTCTTTTGATATCCATTCCTGTTGGACATGGCTATTGAACTCGAGTACAGATGGGGGCAAGTTGACAGAAAGAATATCAATGGTCGAATATCGGAAGAACGCAACCATGCTCCCTAACCTGTGTGCAAACTTCGAATTCAGTGACAAGCAAAATCCAATAACAATTTTAAAATTAATACTGAATTCAGATGCCCAACATACCCATAGAAACGGAGGCAGTCTCTCTGCAATGAATGACCACAAGTTGCAACTCGATTAGCAGTCGCGTGGTTTGAGAAACTAAGTTCCAAAAATTTTCCAAAAGATAGACCCCATGCCGCATCAGACATAACAACTCTAGGAGCTGCAGGGGGGACTCCATCAATTTGGGCGCACTTGAGGCACCGGTGCCACATCCATATCTTGCCATCTTCTCCCCCAGGAAGCTTTATAGAGGGTAGGCGTCTAACATTAATTGTAAGGTTATCCTGTTGATGGGTGTAACAGCGAACATGGGCCTCAGCGGATTCCTTACACGAAGGACAGTTTGATGTCTGCAGCAAGAACCCAGGCCACGGTTACACAGCTATCCAGACGAAAACAACTATATGTTTCGATTAGATAAATGGAATAAGTAAATATATAAACCTGGGCGAAGAGGTCATCGCGAAGGTATTTCCCTAAAGGCTTGTCAAAACGACCATAAAACTTTATGCGCAAAAGACGAGAGCGCTCACATACAGTTCCTTTGAGTACACAATGGCTTGAATAGGATACCAAAATGCTCTGGTTAGTATCTGCAGCTGATAAGTATTCACTAGAGATATCATTTTCATCAAAACTTTCCGACTTCTGCAACTCTGGAATCCCACCATTCCCTCTTCTCCGTCCCAAGGTTTCTGGCAATTCAGATTCAGAAAAACTTCGGACATGGAAACCAACTGTTGTACCATCCTTTGATTCCTCACAATGTCTAAGAGCTGGCTTTAGATGAACAATGGGTTGTGAATCATCATTGAGTACGTCAGGAAGTGCATTAACCATGCTAGAGTCTTCAAGGCTAGTAGACATTTTCATTGAATATATTTGAGAATCCTCAAGCTCAGTATTAAGAGCAGAAAATTTATCTCCAGAGGAGACATCAACGAGACAATTGGATGGCACGCAAGCATCGGGATTTTCAGACGAGGAATTGTCTTCAACAGAAAGAGAGCGCTTTGGTATTTTAGGTAGAGAAGCACCCTCGTCCACAAGAAAGGAAGTCTCAAGAGATAAGTGATATCCTGCAAATACTGCATATTGAACAACATTTTTAACTTTTTTAAGTTCTTCACGACACATCCCTTTCAGCAAGACCTATGAGAAGAATTGTGACATGATTAGAGCAAAACAGAAGTTCTATAAAATAACACTTTTCAAGTCCACATGATTCATTAGTTCAAATTAGGACTTACATGCTAGAACAGAGAAAGAAAGGGGAAAAAGGTTGTTTGAAAGCTACAATAAAAAACTAGTGCTTGTGGTTTAGAAAATAATAATAATAACACATTAGTAATTTAGTGTGATTTCTGAAAATGATAGAGCATAAACTAATCACATAACCAAATATTTTGATTACATGCGTTATCTTTTTTGTTTACAAGTCAACTATTCACCAACAAAAACTTTGCAATGATAATTCAAAAGAGAAAATATATAAAAACACTCTGTTCATTCTTTGAGAAATAGTCTCTTTCATTTCCTTAATGAAAAGTTATATTGTTAAAAAAACTAATTGTAGAAGCATTACAACCGGTACCCATGAAGATTCATCGACAACATTCGTACGCAGAAACTAGTTTTGATGAATCATTCATATTGCTTGGTTAGTAAATGTACAAGAAAATAACTGAAGACAGAAAAGTTAAACATGTCTTTCAGAGAATATCCTAAATTAAAACTCAATGAAGAAAGGGTTTTCAAAGTAGCCTAGAAAATCATTTTGAAAAAGTAGCCACAGAGAACCAACCAATTAATTTTCTAGCTAGAATTACCGTGCAACCCAAGCGCTTTGGACATCCTTCAAAGAACATCAAGGTCTTGGATGGTTTTTTATTTTGATTAACAATCCCAAGCTCTTCAGTCACTCTCTCTAACCGGAAAAGTTCACAATATCCTAAACGTGCCGTGGAAATATGGTCAATTGATGGAGTAATTGAAGCACCAGTGCAACGGGCGATGCACTCTAGTAACGGCCTTTTAACATTCAGTACCAGAGATATTTCCTTTGCCAGCAGATATTCTTGTGCGCACAAAGATACACTTTTTTCAACCAGCACAACATTGGGGCGGAGAGACTCTATTTTTGAAATAATAGTCTTTAGATGATCATTTTCCTAAATAGAATGCAAAAAATGTCAAGTAACAATAAACTATTTCTAGCATTTTGTATGCATAGAAAACTTATGTGTAAAACAGAAGATAACAAAACACCAGACTTCTTACAACTAAAGAAAGTACCTGATGTAATAGTGTACTAAAGGAAGCCAACTGGTTAGTAATTTCATGATATTCGAGGGATCCTCCTAAAAGAAGTAACCTGGGAGTTTTGAATTGTGAGGTCATCCGCTTGTGCTTTATGTTTTTCGTACAAACAACTCCCTTTATAAGTGTGCTGCAGAAAAAGAGATGAATAACTTCAAGACATTAGTCAAAAACATATGATATGTAGGTGAAGGGCATTGAAGCTCTATTTGCACAGAGAGATATTCCAATCTAAAGTAATAGCCATAAGTTAAACCTTTCATGAGGGTGTCCCGACGCTACACACTTTACTTTGACATAATCTCCAGGATCCATACTTCCTCCTTTGCTAGTATCTGGTCTCACAAAATTTGCAGCTTGCCAGGCTATTGTAGTAATTACATCAAGCCAGTCATCAACATCATCTCCACCAGATTTGATATCCGCCCCCTGTAAAAGTTGTGCAACAAGAGCCCTAAAGTGACCCTGAACCATAGCTCTGAGAGGCTCTTTATTCTCATCATGCAAATTTTTCTTTGCTGAAAACATGCTAGCAAGACTACTGCTTGCAGTGAACATAGCACCTGAATCCCCAATTTCATCGTCTTCATCATCGTAGGCAAACGAATTATTCCCCAACTCATCATTTTCATTATCTGGAGGTGGGGGGAACCATATAAGACCATTGTTTTCAAAATCTAATGGCCTTACTACCTTTTCATCTTGGTTCTGAGTGGTTGAGAGGTCGCTAGGGCAGGTATGTTTGTTGTTATCTTGACCTTCAGTAAGTCTCTCGGACCTATTTAAAACGGTTACAGTCTGTACAACATAATCAGCTTTATTTAAAGTATAATCACTCCTTGAGGGGCTGTTAGAAGGACTCGATTCCCCAAAATGAGAACTAAAGAACTCGTTTCTAGTACTAATACTACTTGACTCTATGTCTGAACTGTCACGAAAATAATCACTTGATGGGCTAAAATAATGTCTCCCAGAATCCTCTGCATCATCTTCATCACTCCTACATAAGTACAAAAAGATTAAATGAGATAAATGTACCGAATCTTTTCATGTCAATGTTCTGTATCAGTATTAGAAGTTGAAGAATTGAACAACATAGAGGAAAATAACATGTAACATCTATCTTAATTTTGTTGATTTAAAGTTGAAGTGTGTTATATTATAATCCTAGGAGGCTGGAGCATCATCCAAAATCAAAAACCTGAATATACCAACAAAACTATTTGCCAAAATGGAAGAGTTTTCTATTTAAAATTGGAATTTATAATTTTTACATAAAATTTCTGAGGTACTCAATTGAAAATTTTTGAGACTTATGCAAAGTCAGGATGGGTGCATAAGAAATAATTCACTCACAAGAACTTTAACAAATATTGAACTCACTTTTAAACAAAAACTACATGGTTAATAAAAGTTACAGCAGGTACTAGAATACCAAAAATTATTGGGACAAACATGCACTGGAATTCATTCAAATGTTACCAGTTAGGAGAGTGGTGAACAGAAATAGGCGATGGATGAGCACCAAACAAGCTCAAAATCCCATGTGAAGCTGCATAGGGAGAATAGCCACAATCTTGTGACTCGAGATATCGACTCAAGCGATCATCATGAATAGACTCGGTCTTCATAGGAGACTTGTCTGCACCATCATAACTAGGAGAAGAAGGTTCAGGGCTATATCTGGGAGACACAGAAGGATGTACTTTTTCAATATATCTCCTCGCACCTTCACGCCGTAGGTTTCCATCAGAACAAAGCTTGCAGAGCTTGGTTTTCTTCACAGCCTCATTACCCACCTTCATACCATCTGATTGAACAACATAAGATTCATAACCCCGAATACACTTTCCGCAAGACAATTGCTTACAACTCTGGCACAGGTATCTCATAGACATCATGGAAAAGCTTGTATCACACTCACAACACATCTTGTAACTATTGTTAAGCATCACAAATTCCTCAGATGAGTCAATTCCCCAGGAAATCCGAGACCTAATCTTCTCAATCAGATCTGATATTGAACTATCAGGAATTCCCATAAACAGTCAATCATCCAAGATTGAATTAAAACCTGGATGACCCCTCTAAATTGAAACAGTATAATAAGACACCACTCCTCTTTCAAGTTCCAAATAAGGAAATCTTTTCTTCTTTTTCACATATAGAAATAAAATGGAAAAAGAAAACCAACCCCTTGGAAACAAAATACCCACAAAAGTTCCAACTAAAATGAAGAAACTGATATTACCCACAATAAAAAATGATGGGGTGCTTTGGGATGTGTTTGTATGAGTCTCAAGACTGTATACTATGTATTTTCTTCCCCTCTCTTTCTTTATCTCAAAATGGGGGCCAACAACCAAAGAAGAAACAAAAACAAAAACAACAAAACCTCCGAGAAATATATCAAAAGAAGGATTCAAACCCCTAAAACTATTTACACCAAAATCCTATCACCAAACCCAATAAAGACCAGAATCATCACCTACAACAACAACAACAAGAACCCACAAAAGGTAACCCTAAAACCAAACTAAATCCGAAGTCCTCAACAATGAATCTGGCAACCGATTTAAGCATCCCAATACTAAATCCAGCAAAAACCAACCATATATCAGAAAAGCGTCAAAGATCAAAGAAGAGAGTTAGCTTAATTCGATGTATAAACAGAAACCCAAGTCAAAATTAAGCACACCCAGAAGAACAAACACCAAAAGAAGACCAGATTTGACTAGTAAGAAACAACAGATTATGAAGAACAATAAACTAGAAAGGGATTTGGGACTTGGGGTTTTAAATTCTTGGTAAAATGAGAATCAAAAGGAGGTATAGAAGGAGTACAGAGAAGGTTTCTTTTCTATCGAAATCTGTAGCTCGCATCTCGAAGCTGGAAATTTCACCTGTATTAACCCAACAACAATAACAAATTCTACTATTTGAAAAACCCATCTGAAGAACAATTTGCCTCTTCAATCCCCCATTTTTTCATTTCCTTTTTGCTGATTTTACTTCAATTTTTTTGCTGGGTTTTTTCTTCTTCTCTCTGTTCTTTGCTGCTCTGCTTTTTTTTCTTTTTCTGTTTTCATAAAATTATTGAACAAGGAATCTGCTTATGCGGCTAAGGCTGATATAGAAGGAAATAAAACCGAGCCGATCGAACCCGACCAATACTTTTCTTGAACTTTCGGTTTGGTTCTTACACTTTTTATTAAGCTTCTTTTTTTTTTAATTTCTTTTTATTAAGCTTTTGAAGACATTTCACTTTAGTTAATTTTCGTTTAAATGTCGAGATTTGATTTCGTAAGTAAATATGGAAAAGTGTTCAATGTCATAAATACTTGTAAATAAATATAAATATAAAATATTTAAATGAATATATAGTAATTCAAAACTTAAATCTTTAATCAGTTAATCAGTGTGTCACCTTTTGGAGTCTGGAGATACATGTAAAGATTTAATCAATTAATGTATTTTTTAGTTGACTATTTTTGGGAGATTCTTACTGATTACGGACACATTTATAATAGTTGACCTATTAATCTTTTTAACTTATACATATTTTTTAAAAATAAATTCAACAACATTTGAGATTCATTTTCGTAATCAATTAATTATCGAGCAGAGAGGATATCATCCAAATACTACTTATTGTGGCTTTTTGTTTTTTAATATTTACAAGTTAATATATGCATGCACTTAAAAGCTACATTGTTAAATTTGAAAAAATAGAATAAATGAAATTAACTAAAGAGAAATATTTGCATGTTGCCTAGGAGCATGCATCTACTAATATGACATAATTTAATTTCTTGATTGTTTTTTTTTATAAAAAAATTAAATAAATTTCTTCAATTAAAAACAAAATCAATTGGTCAAATTTTATGCAGCATGCAAACCTTTATCTTAACGAAAATGATTGTACTCTAAATGTTAAAATAAACATTCACGCAGTTTGTTTTGTCCCTTTTGATTATTTTCTAATTTAAAATTTTGGAGTTAAAATTCATGCTGTTGATTGGTCAATAACTCAGCATCAGACAGATGGAGAAGCACATTCAACTCTAATCTATCCTTAATTTTGTTTAATTAATAAATATAATACACAATATATATATATATATATATATATATATATATATGTATACACTATTATATGAAATTTTTATTATATACAAAAAAAAGTTCTTGAGCTTTTGAGGCACACTCTCAGTGTAAGCGCGTGTGGTACATGCGCCTTTGACGACATCTAGAACGAATTTTACACCCAAATTACGATTGTATCCTTTAACTTGTGGGTATTAGTTTCAACTTTGGTGTTTTCGTATTAGTTCACTTTGATCTTGTTTAGAGGGTCATTTATATTAGTAGACTAACTAACTCAAATAATAAGTACCGAAAAAGTTAGGGTTCGTGATTTGATGGCTTCATTATTTGGTGGAAATTTCAGTTCAATATCAAGGTCATGAGTTCGATATTCGAAATCAGTATTTGGCTCTCATATATTTAAGAGTAAGGGTAAGATTTATAATCCTTTTTTTTATATGTATGAGTGTCATAACTAGCTAGTTTACATGTACACCTTAATTATTTTTGTAAAAATATCATCTAATTCTACAAGATTTGAATGTCAAGAGAATCGGTAAGCAATTTTTGTCTTTTTTTTCATTGTAAGCAATTATTTATCGGTGATTATCATAAAGTGAATTCATCACCACTCACCAATTATAATAATTAGTGAGTTGGAATGAATTCAAGTCGTCACCCTATATAATTTATATCATCGTTTCACATAATATTAATGTGTATATTTTAATTTATTTTTTTTAATCTTTGAGTGTCTACTTTACACGCACCTTAAATTAATTATTTTCATGAAAAATATCGTCTTCAAATATTTAGATATAAAAAAAATAGCAAGCAAATTTTTCCAAATAGTAAACAATTATTTATTAGAAATGATCATGAATGAACTTATCGTCACTTACTTTCTTTATTCGTGAATTTATATTAACATTTTCTCTTTCAATTTTCTTTTCACATCTACTAAACTAAATCTTTTAAAATAGTCATATATTCTATATTCTATATATATATATATATATATATATATATATTTGAATAATCAAAGCACTTTTTAAATTTTTAATTTTTTTTTAAAAAAAACTCTTATGACAATTTGTCATCCAAACATTATTTATCATAGTTTATGTTATAATAACATATACTTCAAATGTAGTACATCACAACCTTGTTATAATAATATGAATCATAAATACTGTGTAAAATAATTTACCATTTATTATAATTTATTATTTATAATAATTCAACACACCTCTTAAATAATAATAAAAAATAGGCTTATTTTTAGAGTCTACCATAAAAACTATTTAAAGTTTTTTTTCAAAGTACAAAAATTAAAAAAATTAAAATTAAATATTTAAAAGTTTAGAGATCAACCTAAAACTAATTACAAAAATATAAGAACTAAAATGATATTTATATTTGATTTTTTTTTTTTTTTTTGACATTTGAGAGTTAGACAATCAAACCTACCATTTGTACCATAAAAATTATTTAAATTTTCTTTTCGAAGTACAAAAATTAAAATTGAATACATAAAGAAAATTAAAATTAAATACCGAAAAATTTAGAAATCCAATTGAAATAAAATACAAAATATAAGAACCAAATGATATTTTATATTTGAACCTTTTTTGACATTTGAGAGATGGCCATTCAAGCCTACCATTTATTTTTGAAACATTACGTGTTATTCTATGTTATTTTATTTTGATCATAAAACATTCAAATATTATATTTTAATTCTTGGCTCTCTGAATTAAAATCATTCAAATCATTAATGTCAAATTTCTTTTTAAAATTATTTAACAAAAACTTAAATAGGCACGATTGTACTTTAATTGGATGATTATGTATCAATATTGATAATGTTAATAATAAAGTTTCAACACGAATCCCAAATGGAATTACATAATTAATTCCAAAATATTGTTTACTAACAAAAAAAAAGCCCACATAAGATCTAAATTATATATTGTTGTCTTTAATTAAATAAAAATGAAAATCATTAATCATTATCAACCTAATATCGGAAAAAATATCTTCTATTTATTTAAAAATAATAGTGATTGTCATAGATAAAAATAATGATTCTTAGCATTTATTCTTTTTCCTTTGCCACATGGATTCTCCATCAGCATTTTTGTAGAGGAATGAGTTAAAGTAGTATAGAATTGAATAATAGAATTATCAATTAATAATTTTATTTATGTTATACAAAAGTCAATATATACACAAAGCAAACTCATGAAAATCTTTAAAAAGTTTATTTTATTATGTCAACAAATTTATTTAAAAGCTTATACATTTGTATATCTATTATTCTAAAATATCCAAATGTCTCAATGAGGCAAAAGATTTTTTTCTTCTTCTTCTATGCAATGAATTGTAAAAGAAGCAACTATTCGTAATATAATTAAATTTGGGTTCTTTGAAAAATAATTACAAAAATAATTTTTGGATTCAATAAATGAAACGTTCAATTTCAAAACACATGGAAAATAATTAAATGTCGTATCCCACTATTACTTTCGATATAGTTATAAGTTTTTCTTTTCCTTTTAATTTACTCATGCTACGTCGTTTTTATGGCTTGTTATTAATCGGATTTCTTATTTTATAAATATAAATATATTTTTGTGATGCTTTTTTGGTTTCTTTCTTTTTTCTTTTCTTTTCTTTTCATTTTTTTTTTTTGAGAAACTTTTGGTTTCTTTCTTAAACAGGAAGCAATTGATGTCATGCATTTTTTATTTGGTTTATGCTCAATTAATGTTGGATTTTGTTGATTTATGGAAAATAATGGTTCCAGTTTAAGTAAATATGATTTTCATGCTATTTAAATATGAAGGGTTTTTTTTATTTTTTTTTTATTTTGAGAAGGTTTAAATATGAAGGACGAAGATATACTTTTAAATACTTTTTTTAGGTGAAGATCGCGACTTCTAGGTAGCTGATTTTAGCATTAAAAAATTAAGTTTGTAATGAATAAACTACTAAATCAATTGTGAGATTTATAGATAAGGATTACATGTTGCTATTAATTTAATGTTGGTTTTAATGATCAGGGTTTGGATGATTTTTTTTTATAATATATATATAATCTAGTAGTTGACATTGTTTATCTTTTTAATTAATTATACACCTAATACACTTTTAATGGCAAAAAAAAAAATAGTTTGAGTATTAAATTTTTTATTGAGGGTTAGTGACCTCATTGATTATCTTGTTTGATATTAATTTATTTTAACTTCACAGTCACAAATTCGAACTCAAAAATGTTTTTTAAAAGAATAGGCAGAATTTGCTATAATTATAACAAATTATGAATCACAGCCTAATTTAAAAATCAATGTGGCTTTTTTAATTAAATTATATTTTATTTTCAATTTAAGGGAAAGAAGGAAAAATAGCAGATATATAAGTTAGAGAAAAAAGGGCTAGTATATTTGTGATTTAGTATTTTAATAATGCAAAGTCTGTAAAAGCTCCTCAAACATTCTAAATAGTCAGCTTTGGTAAATTCTAAAAATTTATATTTCTTAGGATTTTTTTTTCTTTTCTTTTTTGAGAAGTCCTTATGAAAAATAGTCGATTGTTGAACCTTGGAAATTTCATTATTCCAACCTATAGTTTTTTGTTTTTTGTTTTTTTTTTTTGGTCACTTTTTCTTTTCTTTTCAAAAAGATTTTTTTGTCTATCGTCCATTATTGTGGCTATAAAAAAATAAAAAAAATAAAAAAATAAAATAGTTTTTGTTACGCATGCTCACAATTAAATTGAAGAAAATAAAATTTCTATTTTATTTAGAGAGTTTTTTTTTTTTTTATGAGAAAAACCATTCTCTCATGAGATGGAGGATTGGCAATCTTTCGAGTGAAAATATGATAAGGAAATTACACCAAATGAAGAGTTTGTAGTTCTTTTTCCTTTTAAATAATATCTAAATAAGAAAAATATGTAGCAACTTACAACAATAGTGGTATATATACATGTATATACGTGCTCACACACATACATAAACATAATTATTAACATGTTGGTCTTATTTTATAAATATTGTGTTGGGTCACTTTAAAAATGTGAATGTGTAGCTATTGTTTGACATGTTTTTTAAAAATGGTTATTAATATTTGGTGTTAAAAGTATAATTTTAAGCGAAACACGGGCGGTAGCTTACCGGAATCAATGTGCACACAATAATAGTGATTAAGAGGTCATAGGTTTGAGTAATTATTGGTAACCTAAAAAGAAGTACATATATATTTTTTTTAAATGTATCATTATTTATAATAATATATTATATCAGAAAAAACTGGAGAGAAAAATAATAGTTTTTTTTTTTTGAAACCAGATCCACAAAAGTTAATAGAGAAACGAAATGAGTAAAAAGTTAGGGAAAATAAAAGTAACGAAATGAAAGAAAAATCTTGGAGAAAAAAAAATTCTAAGATAAAAAGGTAATATAGACGAAAAATATCTTGTATAGAAAGAAATACATGTGTTTTTCTTAAAAATGGAACATGTTTTATGAGGATAAATTTCTTTGAAGAAAAAAAAATGAAATACAAGTTAGGAGTTTTCTTAAAAGAAATATTAAGAAAGAAAAGATAGATTTTTTTTAAAAAATTAAAAATAGATTTTTTTTTTCTTTCCTGAAAACGTAAAAAAATAGAACTTAGAATATTGGAGATGTAAACTTTTGGAAGAAAAAATATACGTCCAAAGGAAAAATGTGCTTAAAAGTGAAGGATATAAAATGGAATTTAGGTAGTAATTTTGACAACATTTTGAACTTAAAAATTAAAAAATTATGATCTCAAAAAAAAAAAAAAAAAAACACATCAAAGATTACATTTTTAGTTCAAAAGTTCTGAATATAGTTTAAATTTGATCTATACATTTTAAAATAGAACATTTTTACTTTTGATATTTTAATAATGTTCAAACTTTTAGTTATCGTGCTTTTTTTCAATTTACTTTTACAAAACTTCGCTATAGCAAATTTTATAACACATTATAATTACACCATTTTTATTTAAAATTATTTTGTTTTATAGTACATTCTGATTTCATTTTAAAAAAATTTCATCTTACCCAATTTTTAAGGAATTGATTAAATCATCATCAAACTAATTTAATCTATAGTGAATGGATTAAATCTATCAATTGAAAATTGATATTTTAATTATTTTACCATGATCATCCAATTATTTTGCTATAAATGAAATATTTTCAAAAAAAAAAAAGTTATTGATAGTGTTTTTAGTAGTTTCGTGACATTTTGATACTTTATGAACAACACAAAAAACATACTGTGGAGCAATAATATTTGGTGCCATTTTGTGGAGCATTTGGAAGGAGCGCAATACTCGCATTTTCAACGACATTTCTACCTCGAGTTGATGCTCTCTCGGACAATATTATTGAAAATGCAGTTCTTTGATGTAAAAAATCTACTTTCTTCAACAACTATGAATTATTATTTTAAATTGGAGAGTTTTCCTCTCTCTCCCTTACTTGTAACCCCTTTGGTAAAAAATAGTAAAAATGAATTAATACCGATAACCAATCTTACCACCAACCCATTCGGTAATAATTCTTTTATTTGTGTACGGTACTTACAATCATTATTTTATGATCACTATTTTTTCTTTTATAATATCATTTTTCTTATAATTATTCTTCATTCATCATAACCAACTTTTATTTTTATGAACAACAAAAATAATAACTCAACCATATAAGTATATATTATGAACGAATCCATTGGAGAGTTTACGAACTCCTCGAAATATCATATTAATGTGGAGATATGTGAAAGACTATTATCTTTCAGGTGTGTCTCAAACTTGAAACCTTGAGGGAACACACATCAAAGTCCAAGTTTTCAACCACTGCGCCACTCTTTGGAAGCAGAATCAAATATCGATTTTAGGAATTGAACTCGTGACCATTGTGTTGAACTGTATTTCCACAAAAAAAAAAGTGAAACTATCAAACCATTGACTCTTTCGATATGTGTAAATGAAATGATAGTTTATATTTTATTGACAATTTAAGTTAAATGTTGATTAAATTAAAATTTAGTTGCACCGAAATGGTTGGTTGGTAAATTAGTTTCATCGTACGGTGGAACTTTAGCTCAAACACCAAAGTCACGACTTTTATCCTAATTTTTGGAAGCTACTTTTTAAGTTTAAAATTTAAATTTAAAACATAGAAAGATGTAGATATTAAAAGAAAATATTTATAAATTGGAGTAGTGCAAACTTAATTTTAAAAAGAAAAAACAAAACTTATTAGGAATTAAAGAATTCAAACCCCTAAAACCTTAGTCATAGAATCTTAATCGATATTGCTTAGTTATAGTTCTTGTTGGCCTCAAAAGTACCATTTTTTAAAAGAATGCAACAAAATTGTCATTAAACGTACTTAGATTGTAATTTTGAAAACTAGCTAGGCTGACTTAAGGGGTGTTTGTTTGTTGAATTTATAGAGAATTTAAAATAATTATTAACTACTTTTTAAAAAAACACATATTCTAACAAGTAATTACGACAAATCAAAACCACTCATAATTTATCATTTTTTAGCACACATTTTTAATAATTCATTTATAACTTGTTGAAATAATTATTCATTTCTAATAGTTTATTTTTTAATCTTTCATTTATAACTATTAAAAATAACTCATTTTTAATCATTCATTTTTAACTATTAAAAATAATTCCTTTACAAAATAAAATTGCATCCAACGAAAGTTTAGCGACAACTACTCCGTAGTAATCTACATCCAAACGAGATATTACAAAAAAAAAATCAATTAGTAATTCTTCATACTAATTCATCATCTAAAACCTCATTCGAACTAGAGATATCCATTTTCATCACGGGGATCAGCTCTGAACGGGGCGGTGAATCTCCATTTAGGTGGAGAAATGGGGAGTGAGTAGAAAAAAAACTACCATGCAAATTAAATAGGGCCGGAGACAGAGAATGCATATTCATCATCACCGATTCCACGATCCCACCCCATTTATATATTTTTTTAATTGTACTTTTAAAAATTATATTTTTTTCTGTCTTTTCATCCATATAATCTTTAGAAACATTTTATTTTTGTATAAATATTTATTTAAATAAATATTTTTCTTTAATAATTAACTAGATCGATACATATTTTTCTATTAAAAATAATCTATTTGAAAATTTTATTAAAAAAATTCTTATAAAAATAAGTAGAAAAGTTTGAAAAAAAGAAAGGGAAAAATTCCCTTTAAAAAACTCATATCCGTGTCCATTCCCCACGGTGAATCATCGAAAAAAAACAGTAAATTTTGCGGGAACAGGGATGGGAACTTTTTTTTTTTTTTTGAGTACATAGTCGGGGATGGAGAACCTATTCCTCAATCTTGCCTTACCTTACTCCTCGACATCTTTAATCCGAACCCTCCTATCCAAATTTATAATTTAATAATAAAAAAAAAGTTCTGTCTCAAAAAAAAAAAAAAAAAAAAAAAAAAGAAGCAATAGCGAAAGCTAAAGGAATGACGAAAGAGCAATATGTTCATAAGCATATACAGAGCATTTTTGGCTGTTTGTTTGGTGAAGAAGACAACAACGTCTTAAGAGAGAGAGAGAGAGAGAGAGAAAGATCGCATATGCTGACAAGCTTCGCCGAAAGATAAGCCCCTCTATTTCTTTATTTTCAAACAAATATTTTATTCAATTACACGATCGATTGATTCTGCTCCATTTTCAATTACGTTCATTATCTTGGCGTTTTTTCAGCTGCTAATCGATTCATTTGTTGGAATTTGTGACTTGGTCTGCAACGTTATTGCTAATTAATAGGAATTAGTTTTCTATTTGTTATCAAATAGCTATTTTGTAGGAGTTTGATTTGTTCTTTGATTCTGTTTGTTATTCTGTTTTGCAAGGCTCTATAAAAGCCATAGTTATTCTTCAATAAAAGCATTCATTCGATTCCTTTATTTGGTATCAGAGCAAATAAGGATCTGAAAGAATAAATACACAAATTGAGTGTTTGAGAGGAAAAACACTGAACAAATGGCAAGTGATTCAGGAAACTTTGCTACACCATGTGTTCCTAAATTTGATGGAGACTACGAGCATTGGAGTTTGGTCATGGAAAATCTCATGCGTTCAAGGAATATTGGAGTGTTATTCAATCTGGTTTTGAGGAACCAAAGGAAAACGAAGCACTAAACGCACCCAACAAAAAAAGGCAATCGAAGAAGCAAGGATCAAAGATCTCAAAGCAAAGAATTACCTCTTTCAATCCATTGATAAGAGTATTCTCAAAACCATCATTCAAAAAGATATTGCCAAGCAATTGTGGGATTCAATGAAACTCAAGTATCAAGGAAATGCTAGAGTGAAGAGAGCTCACCTACAACGACTTCGAGAACATTTGAAACTTTAGAGATGAAAGCGGGAGAAGGTGTTTCCAGTATTTTGCAAGAGTTATGTCTAATGCTAATGACATGAGGAATTGCGGAGAAGATATGCTTGGATGTCAAAATTGTTGAGAAAATACTTGAAGTCTCACCGATAAATTCAACTTCATAGTATGCTCAATTGAAGAATCCAAGGACATTGACAAATTAATAGATCGATGAATTACAAGCATCCTTGCTTGTACATGAACAAAAAAGGTGATTGATAAGAGGAGTGAAGAGCGTGTTTTTGCAGGTGGAGAATGTACCAAGGTATGGACAAGGAAGAGGCGGAGGGACATTTCAGAGAGGAAGAAGTTACTCTAGAGGGACAGGGAAGAGGTAGATCTTTTGTGAACCGGCTGGCCATCAATCGCTTTCGATGTGGAAAGCAAGGACATTATCAATTTGAATGTCCGGTTTAGAAAAAGAAGTCATTAATTATGCTGAATTTGACGAGGAGGAAGAACTGCTATTGATGGCGTACACAAAGAAAAGTAAAGTTGAAGGAGAAGGCATTTGGTTTCTCGATTCCGGGTGCTCAAATCATATGACAGGGAACAAAACATGGTTCATTGAGCTTGACGAAAGTTTCAAACACACTCACGAGGTTGGGAAATAGTTCAAAAATGGCGATTGAAGGAAGAGGCAATGTTAGATTCGAAGTTGAAGGTATCACACAAACCGTGACAAATGTCTACTACGTCCCAAATCTCACCAACAATTTGCTAAGTATAGGACAATTACAGGAGAAGCGCTTGGTGATCTTAATCAAAGAAGGAACCTGCAGAATCTATCATCAACAAAGGGGTATGATAATGAACACACAAATGACGGCGAATCGCATGTTCCTAGTTCATGCAAAGATGAAGCCATTGGTTGACAGATGTTTGAAAATAGAAGATGAAGATTTGGAGGATTTGTGGCACAAGAGGTATGGGCACTTGAACAAGAAATCTATTAAAATTATGCAAAGAAAAACAAATGGTGGAAGGATTACCAAAATGAAGGAAGTTGTCAAAGTTTGCATGATTTGCAATGTTGGGAAGCAACAACGGCAAAAATTTCCAAAGAAAAGCAAATGGAGAGCATCAAACAAACTGGAATTGATTCATGGAGATCTCTGTGGACCCATCACTCCAACCTCTCACAAAGGTAAAAAGTACTTGTTAGTGCTTATAGATGATTTTTCTCGCAAGACATGGATTTATTTTCTTGCAGATAAATCGAAGTTTTTGAAACATTCAAAAATTTTAAAAACCTTGTTGAAAATGAAGCAAAAACAACCATACGTGGACTCAGAACTGACCGGGGAGGAGAATTTACGTCAAATGAATTTAACAAGTTCTGCAAAGATAACGGGATCAAGCGACAATTAACAAACCGCTTACACTCCCAAAGAAACGGAGTTGCGAGAAAGAAGGAATCGGACCATCATGAACATGGTACGGTGTCTTTATCCGAGAAAGAGATGCCGAAGAAGTTGTGGCGAAGCGGCTAGATGGATGGCTCATGTTCTGAATCGCAGTTACACAAAGGCAATCAAGGACATGGTTCCTGAGGAGAAGTGGTCGGGCATAAGACCAAATGTGGAATACTTCAGAGTATTTGGTTCAATTGCACATGCCCATATTCCCGAACAGAAGAGAACCAAACTTGATGATCGAAGTTTCAAATGCGTCTTACTTGGAGTTAGTGATGAAACTAAGGCCTATCGCTCAGTATGATCCAAAGAACAAACAAGATAATTGTGAGCAGGGGATGTCATATTTGAAGAAGGTGCAAAATGGGACTGGAATTTAAGTACAAAAATGCAGAGCCGGATGTGTTGGCTTGGGGAGATGATGATAATATTGCTGCAGAAGAGTCAGAAGGAGGAGAGACTGATGGAGAAGGAGATTCAAATGAAGAAGGCAAAGTAGACAAATGTAAAGCGAGACTTGTCGCTAAGGGATATTCGCAGAAGGCTGGAGTAGATTACAATGAAGTTTATGCACCAAAGAGCTCGATGGGATACAATCGACTGCAGTAGCGATGGCGACTCAACGTGGATGGTGCATCTATCAACTTGACGTCAAAAGTGCTTTTCTATACGGTGAACTAAACGAGGAGGTATATGTTGATCAACCCAAGGTTTTGTCAAAAAGGAGAAGAGAACAAGGTTTATCGATCAAGAAAGCTTCTCACGGCCAAACAAGCACCGAGGGCCTGGTTCAAAAAAATCGAGAGGTATTTCAAGGAGGAAGGATTTGAGAAAAGTAATTATGATCACACCTTGTTCTTGAAGAGAATTGGAAGAAAATTGTTGATGGTTTGTCTCTACGTTGATGATTTGATTTACACAGAGATGATGAGAATATGTGCAAATGTTTCAAGTTATCAATGCAACTAAGTTTGAGATGACAGATTTAGGAAAAATGAAGTTCTTCCTTGGAGTCGAAGTTTATCAAAACGAAGGAGGAATTCATCTGTGCAAAAGAAGTATGCTAAGGAAGTATTGGAAAGGTTCAATATGTCGAATTGTAATGCCGTAAAGAATCCGATAGTTCTGGCACCTCTTGTCAAAGTCGCAAAGACATAAGTGTCGATGCAACATTGTACAAACAATTAGTAGGATGCTTAATGTATCTTACGGTAACTCGTCCCGACTTAACATTTGTGGTTTGCTTGATTTCTCGTTATATGGCTGATCCAAAAGAAGAACATATGCTTTGATTGCTAAAAGAATGCTGAGATATTTAAAAGGCACATTAGATGTTGGAGTTTATTACAAATGGAGTAAGGATGTAAATCTTTTGGGATACACAGACAGTGATTATGCCCGAGATATTGACGACAGGAAGTGTACTTCAGGCTATGTTTTCCTTCTAAATGGAGCGGCAATATGTTGGAGTTCAAGGAAGCAGGGAATTGTCACACTATCATCTACGAAAGTCGAATATGTGGTCACTCATCGCAAGTGCATGTCATAGTGTTTGGCTTAAGGGAATCCTGAAGGAGCTAGGTGTTCTAAGCAGCGAGTGCATCGATATCATGTGTGACAAAGAGCTCAAAGAATCAAATTGTCTAAGAACCCAGTTATGCATCGAAGGACAAAACATATTGATGTCAGGTACCATTACTTGCGTAATTTATCAACTAATGGGAGTGTGAGGTTGGTGTTTTGCGGAACTGAAGATCAAGTGGCAGACATAATGACTAAACCAATTAAGCTAGATCAATTTGTGAAATTCAGAGACATGCTTGGAGTTCGACAACTTGAGTAAACTGATGCTGTTTTAGCATATTTCAGTTTACGGGGAGGAATTTGTTGGAATTTGTGACTTGGTCTGCAACGTTATTGCTAATTAATAGGAATTAGTTTTCTATTTGTTATCAAATAGCTATTTTGTAGGAGTTTGATTTGTTCTTTGATTCTGTTTGTTATTCTGTTTTGCAAGGCTCTATAAAAGCCATAGTTATTCTTCAATAAAAGCATTCATTCGATTCCTTTATCATTAGTTTAATATAACACCATCTGGCTTTGATTTTCAATTGGGGGTTTTGTTTCTTTGAGGGGAAATGTATGGGCAAATGGAATGGTTCAGAATGCACGCTAACTGTTTGTGAAAATGTCTGAGTGAGTAGTTAAGAAGGTCTTCCAAAATTAAGAGGCCATGGGTTAATCTACATGGCCGCCTATTTCCTTGATATTCAAATATATTTGTAGGGTCGGATGATATGTACGATAACATTAGTCGAGGTGTGTGCAAGCTGGCTTATATTAAATAGTGGAAACGTCGATTGCAAAACCTATGTAATATGGTATCAGAGCTCATTAAGCTCAAATGAATACTCGGTCAAATAAAATAAAATTGAGATCCGATTCAAGATTAGTGAAACCCAAAAGAGGGTTATGTTAGAATTCGACTATTGTCCCACTTTGAAAAAGCGCAGAGTTATCCAAACATTTATAAGGTAGTTTGACTATTTGTCTGAGTCCTCTCTGTTAAGGGTCCCATATTGGAAAGAGTGGAGACCTCATTAGTCATTAGCAATATATAAGATAGGTGAACTACTCCTCTTATCACCAATTGGTTTTGAGAAGACTGTCCACACTTCACACTATCTAATATGCTATCAGAGTCATTAATCCCAAATGGATATTCGGTCCAATAAAATTGAAATTGAGATCCAATTCAAGATTGTGAGCCCAAAAAAGTACCATATTGAGGGAGTATGTTAAGGATCCCACATCGAAAAGAGTGAAACTCCATATAAGATAGGTGGACTATCCCTCCCATCCACCAATTGATTTTGAAATGGATGTCCACATTATCTGATACTCTCGCCCCAATCAATTTTGAAATGGATATCCAGATTATTTAATATAGCATCCAATTGGTTTGAGAGTCATAGATATTAAAGGAAAAAAAAATGTCCGAGTCATCTTCATAGTTCTATGTCATCGGTTGGGCTGGTGGGGGGAAAGAAACGTCCTGCCTGCGCCGCCCATGGGCGGATTAGTCATCATGCCTGACTCAGCTCCACATGAATTGTATGTTTTTTTTTTCTTCTTTTATCCGCTGCTTTTTTATGGGAAATTTGTATTCAAAGCCCTGCATGTTTTAGTTTTCTATTGTGAATTCTTTGTCAAATTAGGGCTACTTTGGTCCCACATATTTGATCCTTTCCTTTCTTTATTTGTTTATGTTAGATTCCCTTCCATATGACATGTACATGTATGTATATATTTATATGTTTATAGATGTGGTAGCTAAAGTCAATATATGATTTGGATAGTGTTTGCCGCGAAGATGAGGATGGGAACCACTTAGGGGCCTTCCTTAGTTCATACCATGATCCTTTTTTTTGTTGACAATATTTGTGGGTTATATATATATATTTTTTTATAATTGTGAATAACTTGATCCGTTTACATGCAAAATGACTTTTTTCACCGAACAAAAGCCTAGACCCTTTCTACATTTGCATGTCAAGTTAGCTTGTAAGAAATTAGTTATTCGGTAGCTGACCACAATCCATTCTCCCTAAACATTCTATGATTTCTAAGGTCCTTATTTTTCGGCTATTTAATCCATTCTCCAATGGAGTTTGCAAGTTTTTTATGCCCACATATTGTTTTTCCCTCACGTGATAGTGATTTTCACCCACTAAAATTGCTTTTTTCTTGTATTTATTTGGATTAATTATGCACTTAATGATAAAGTTGGACTTTTAAAAGGTGAAAAATGCCTTTTTGTTTTTGAAGTAATTGAAATTAGTGTATAATTTTTTTTGTGATGTTTGGTTACATAGTCAAAAAATGATTTCGAAAATTCTTAAAAAGCAATTTGAAGTTCTTATAGATGAAACAATGATTTGATGTTTATCTAAAAAATGTTTCACATAAAGATACTATTACAAATCATCTAAAATCCTTTTTAAAAAGAAAAAAAAGTGTAATAACAATTATTCAAATGTTAAAAAAAGTGCTTCTCAATGAAGGACGTGAATTAAGAACACTTTATTGGTGTTTCCTGACTTTTTCTAAAAGCAGTTTTATGTTAATTTTTCTTTAAAAAACTACTTTTCGAGGTACTAAACACCTTTTACAAATATAAACCTCTAGTGGAATTGAGTTTCGGATCATTCTCTCAAGAATAGAAGAAAGATCAAATATTCACTCTCCTCGATCTCCACTTTAGAACAAAATTAGCCTCTAAATACAATTCTTATAGTACTGTTCGGGGAGTCGATAAGTTAATTCCTGTCAATGCGTATTTGCTGGGGTGTCTCGAAAATTTGAGCACTTTTTGATTAATTATCATCTAGGAAATACCTCTGCCAAAGTTGTCAAATAAACTTCGGGAGTATTGTGGTTTGATCAATAATGATACCTTAGAAAAAAAAGAGGCTCGTCAGCAAATTCATGTTAATTATGGGGGCATGGTCGGCTAGAAAACACCAAACGACATGACTTGGCACAATTCCCACTTGCCATAGGATTTCTTTGTTTAATAAGTGGTTCTCTTTCCTTTCTGTAAACCAATTTCAAAGATATAGCTTTATTTTAGCTAAGCCTAAACAGTTGTTCTAAGCCTTCTTTTTTCTGATATGATCTCTGTGATTAGGATAAACGTTGCATTCATTGGGATTTTTTGTTTTCTTCTGAAAATTGAGAAATCGTAGCTTCGCTCCACTATATTCAAGATAACCATGCCTATTTCTAAGCCATACATTGGGAAATATGGAAAGAATGGAAACGTGGGAGGTATTTACAAATTAATATCACAGGTGAGTCTCGAACTTTGGACCTCGAGAAAATGACACCTTCAAAACCCCCGTCTTAGACTACCAGCCACCCCTTGGGGACAAACGTTGCTTTCATTGTTGATGGAAAAAAGTTTCAATTTCTAGTGGGAATAACATAGACCTCTCTAATCAATATGGATTTTTCTTTTGTGCTTTTGTGTTTTAGTGTGATTAGGCATCTATTCTCAACTATGGACCTCTCACTAGCTTGTGAGAAAACTCCCTCACTTTGTGTCTTTGTCTGTTGGGGTTGATGTATGAGCTCCAAGCCTCCAAGCATATTAGCTCACTTAGGGCTTGGTTTAGACTAGTGATTCTTTTCCATTTATAGAGGGAGGAGTGTGTAGATGAGAAAACGAGAGAAAACGAATTTGTTTTAGGGATAAAATATACTTTATTTCTTTCTATGATAATCACCTACCTAAGATATCATTTTCTTCGAGTTTTCTTTACATCCAATTGTTATTGGGTTAAGTAATATATCTCTTGAGAATAATTGAGATGCGCGTAAACAGGTCCAGCATATAAAATAAAATAATGCACTTTAGTGCATGGGATTTGGACTTAGTTTCTACTTGTTTTTTAATTTTTGGTCAATGAAGATTTGAACTTAGGGCCGTTTGTGTCCTAGGAATGGAGAGAGAATTTTTAAACAAAATAGTGTGGTAAGGAGAAAAAGGAACCCTAGTCTTAGTAAATAAGAGATCGGGAAATTTTTAACCACACATGAAAAATACTTGATTTTTTTTTACATATTATTTAACAAGATCGAGATTGTTTCTTAGAAGTTGATGGTTTTACACTAGACTATGTACAGGCTCGAGGCACGAGTATATATAGTGGGGAAAAGTTATGATTATTAAAAAAAACATAGCTATACATAGAGGAATTATTTTAGGAGGCTTTGCCTTGGAGAATAAGAATTAAGGCAAAGAGAGGCACAGAATCTCTAGGGAATAAGAGTGATCCTACGTGGAGGAATTAAAGGGTACCACGTGGAGGACATGAGTGGGAATAACTTGGGGTAGCCCTAAGATAAGAGGGTTGGTTGCTTTTAGGGTAATTGGAAAAGAATAAATAAAAGACACCAAAAGAGAAAGGAATAAAATAACATGCCCTGCTCTGCTATGATCTGATGCATAATAAAGCAGGTTTGGTTTTGTTGGTTGGCATCCCCCACACACGACAACGTCATACCAACAACAAGATGATGACAGATTTCTTTAAAAACTCTTTAATGGCTGACAATTTTTGTGTTCATTATTGGTCCAGTCATTAATTAAATTAATCTTTGATTCTTTATACTGTTTCAATTGACTATGAACTCTGAATTACGATACACATTATAGTAGTGCTTATTTATTTATTTTTATTTAGTTTATTAGTCAAGAATACATGTCAATTACATTTAGACGTAGATATGACAAAATATCGAAATATAATATCAAGTAGAAGAGGCGTTGTTTAATATATACACAACTGAAAATTCGTGAACTTTAGGTAGTAGAAAGTAACGTTCGGTTCAATTTTTTTTTGTCAAAGGATTGATTTATGAAATTTGGAGTTGAAGACTCCTAGAAAAACAAAACTTATTACAAGAATGCTTTCCAATTGGAGATAGAAAAAGATAAATTAAAAATACTCAAAGGAAAAATGTGCTTGCACAAAAAATAAACATTAAAAAGAACAATCTCTAGAAGGCGATCAAAACTGTAAGAAATGTCCCTAAAAACCATTTATTTCTTTTCAATCCATGGTGGTCACCTACATAGAAATTAATTTTCTACAAATTTTCTTGACATCCAAATGTTGTAAGGTCAGATGGTATGCCTCGAGACAACAGTGAAGGTGCACACAAGCCAACTCGGATACAAGTGAGGATTAAATATGTAATTACCCTAAAACTTTCTAAAATCACCACACCACACCACATCAAATGTACTAGTCAATCACCTATTGAATAGCACACACATCCCATGTCAATCGCTAATTCATTATAAGCGACAGAAAAACCCACCCACTTTTGCAATTTGTCTATTCCTTAAACCTAACATTTTCAATAACAAGCAGCCCAAAACTTCAAAAAAAAAAAAAAAAAAAAAAAAAAAAAAAAAAAAACATGACGCTTGTGCCTCAACCTCAACTTTTTTACTAGAACAACAAAACAAGGTGGGAAAAAGTAATAAAAGTGCATGGTCGGAAAGAAGGGTAGAAAATACTATTTTGTTTATGTACTTTGAATCATTTTCGTTTAGATAAGTTAATAGAAATTGTCCCAAGGGATGATGTAGTGGTTGAATACTTGAACTTTGAAGGTATGTTCACTTTAAGATCTCAGTTTCGAGATTTATATGTAATATTACTCATTCGATGTCTCTAATGCTTGGCCTAGAGACGGACAAGATTACCTTTGTTTCAAAAAAAGGAAGTTAATAGAAACTAGGGATCAATTTATTAGATCATTCAGAATTTCATCTTTAAATCAATTGGTGTTGAGAGTAGTAGTCAAGATAACTTATCTTATAAATGTGTTGAAAATTCTTCATTTTTTTATGTGAGACAAGGTCAAGGATTTCGAACATTGACCCTTAAATGGTGTCACTTTAGAAAGATCATCTTAAATTAGATCTAAATCTATGGATCGAATACCCACTTATGTTTTACCCACTTGAATTATATTCAAATTTGTAGATCAGATACCCATTGTTTTGTGAATTTGAATTTATAGACCAAATATCCACTTGGATTGTTTATACCATATTTGATAATGTGGGATTTAATCTCAAAATCAATTGATAACGAAAGAAATAACTCACTCTTCTTTCCGACACATAACAAGGTGACTCCAACATTTATTAAAGGATAAGGCTAAAATGAAATAAAATTTAAAATATGCAAACCTAAACAATATTTTAACCAAAACAAAAGGAGTATTAATAAGGGATGTAAAAAAGCAAACAGGTGATGCTTTTTGTTGGAATAAATTATAGATAAGGATGATGAAAAGCTGGAGGGTGGCTGCTACAATATACAAAGGGGGGATTTTGTAGCCTCTCTTGAGTCTAAACCAAAACACTTACTTTTTATTTATTGCTTGTAATAAAGTGGGTGTAAACCAAAAGCATTTCACTTGGTCTCATAAGAGAAAAAGTATGTCAAAACTTTTATAGCCACACATTTCATAGACCTCACAAGTAACTTCCTAGAAGCACTGAATTCCATGGGAACAAAATTCTTACCTAGTACATTCCTTAGGTATTGAGGAAATTTATATTTAATCTTTTGAATTATAAATTAAGAAAGTGTTTGGCCCAATGAATAAGGAAAGTAAGCTATGAGAGCCCATCTCCTTGTTTGGGCCGAAGGGCAAAAGGAAATTAAGACTTAAACTACTAAAAAGGCAAGCTGATAAATATCATGCTTGTCAAGTAAAAAAAAATAGTGTTATGCTGTGCTTCTATCAAATAGAGAAATAATGGAAGTATTGGTTGATATAATTAAACTTACCCCAATCCATCAGCTTAGGCTTTTGGATTGAAATTAAACATGGTATCAAAGCAGGAGGTCATGAGTTCGAATCCCTGTCACGTCATTTCATCCCCAATTAAAATTAAAGTCCACTTGTAGGGTATATATATATATATATATATTTCTCAAATTTCAAAGCCCACAAGTGAGGGGGAGTATTGGTTGATATAATTAAACTTACCCCAATCCATCACGATGTTTAAAGTTTAGAACATAAATCGAATTTGAAGAATTAATATGAGATTTCAACTGTTAAACATGTAACTCGAAGCTTCAGGTGGTACAAGAAGAAGCATAGTTTCCAAAACTATCTAAAATATGTTTAAATCTCATAGATTGTTTTTTTTATAAGAAAATAAAACATTTTCACGGATAGTAATGAAAAAACATTTTCATGGATAGTAATGAAAGTCTTACAAAGTTTTGGAGGATTAGGTTCTGAACTACTTTTTTCACTGATATAATACGATAAATACAAACTTGACACTAAAAATTGGACATCCAAGAGAAATTTGCACATCCAAAGGATTATCTCTCATGTATCGACAACATATTTAAGTGGAAAAGAAGTTGTTTATCGAGACATTTCCATCGAAACTAGCACAAAGGAAAGAAGTGGGAAAGATCCAAGACCCATTCTTTAGGCACCAAATGATAGAGTAGTGTGGAAAAGACTAACGATCCATTGTCGATCAGATCGACAATAAGGGCAAGTCATTCCGAAGAACACTTGCCCCCTTCTTACCACTCTTAACGGATCGAAGGTACTCCCAAATCACCAAAGCTTCAAGTAGAGTTCAAGCTCCATATTTTAGCCGATTAGAGGATGTAGAAGTAGAAAGTCATGAGATGAAAATAAATCCCATACATTGTCATCTACAAAGAATACATTTCATATGTTGAATGTATACGACATATTTTCCTGTTTAAACAAATTTTGAAATCATGAAAATATGCAATTCAAAGTTCTAGAAATGTACTCGTTTGCCAATACAGCAATAGCTCAAGCGGCATCGATGTATATCTAATGACTTTGAAGTCTTAGGTTCGAGTACTCGTTTGTTGGTATTATAGACTGGTGTACACTAAACGATATTTGCTTTAAATTGAAAAATGGGTGATGAAGATGATTAAATATGAAAGAAAAGGGAGTTACACTCATTGATTTAGTATAATATAAAGCTGGAAAAAATTGAATTTATTATGGCTGATCAATAGTTTATTTGAATAACAGGGAACCATTTGGACAGATGGAAAGATTGGAGTCTGGAACAATGCCAAAGAATTTAAATAAAATTTTCAGGTAGCCTAATTTGTAACTATTTTGTAAGTATAGTTAATCCAATACAATTTCTCTATTATTTTTTTTTTTTTATTATTGATTTGGAAGAGTAAAAACTGAATAAGAACATTAACATGTAAGTATGATATAAATACTAAGTTATTATAACATGAAATTACAATTCATTTTAATTGTCCCTCATAAAAATAGCCCAAATCAACCCTACTCAATATCGGAACAGGTCCTGGTCCTCAATTGATCAGGTTGACACCAACTTTATCGAGCAGTTTCGGTTTAAAAATTATAAAAACCAAATATTTTTAAAATAGAAGATTTGCATCCAAGTTCCATATTCTTCTTCCATTGACTGGTCGACCCCAATCAAGGTTACTCAGTTGACAACACTCAATCAGAAAGAATAATGTCACAGGTGAATTTTAAACCCCAAACCTTAAAGAGAGCGTACTTTTAAAGTCAAAATCTTCGATCATTATATCACTTTTCAAGTTTTCAAACATCCGGGTCACCCCTTGGGAAGGAGTGATTTGTACTACAAAAAAAAGTTGGTAACATTTTACGAAGTATATTTTATATTTAGGCTCGCAATTGTTGTGAGATGTATCCATTCGAAGCGATTCGGTTTGGTTTTAAATTTCATCACAGCTAACAAATTACTCATTTTAGAGAAGAAAAGAACTCAGCCTGTCAATATTGGGAGTCAGCAGAGAATTTTGCAGTAAAACTCAAAGGGACATTTACAAAGTGGTTGGGGTTCTAAAAATTTACAAAACTACCCCTACACTATATGTCCAAATGAGTTCCACACATGTACATTGGGAGCATCTATCAAAACATAAGCCCTTGGGAGCATTGAGTCATTTCACAACCAGAGGACCAACAAAAACCTTCAGCCATTTGCTTCAACATCCCCTGCAATTCCTCCAAGCTGTAGCTCTTTTCCTGTCCACCAACAATGGCGAACTCAGTTAAGACCAAAAAAACCCAAATCACAAAATCCACCAAAGAAAAGAGCTATTTTTCTTTGTATTTTACCTCTCTCTTCTTGCCTTCTGCCATTAACGACCACAATTCTTGCATGAAATCGTACATTCCCTGAAGAAGACAATAATGGAGGCATTGTTAAATGAGAACCAAAAAGACCATCTTCGATTAGATCCAAATTCAACTCAAAATAACCGCTTTAGCTTATTCGATGAATCCAACTTTTTTGGAATCAAATACCCACTTAAGTTTTACCCTCTTGAATTTGGTCCGAACTACCCGCTTAAGATTATCCACTCGAGTGGAGATCTAAATTTTTTGAAATCAAATACTAGCTAAACTTTACTTGTTTAGATTAAGTCTAAACTACCTGCTTGAATTGGATCCAAATTTTCGAATCAAATACCTGCTTAGGTTTTTATTCACTGAAAGCTAATTCTTGTAAAAGGTTCAATTTTTAGAAAGGTTTACTAACTACCTCATAGTCTTCATCGTCATCGAAATCTTGAATTCCGGCATCATATCGAGTTCTCTTTCTCTGATCCGATAGAACTGATCCAACGAGATAAAAGAAGATCAAAACATCATATTAATCAGTTTACTGGTGTATTGTGAAGAACAAGAACACTTCCAGATGAATGAGTTTCAAAGGAGTTGGGGCTTTGGAACGAACTCACCTGCATATGCTTCTTGGATTTGTTGGAATTTCCGCTTGGCCTTATTCAACAGAGAAGGATTTTTCACACATCTATCTGGATGCCACTTCTGAAACATGAACAATCAACGAATTTCAGTGAAAAAGAACAAAATCACGAAACATAACTTGGAAATTCGAGAAAGAACTAATTTTACAGAGTATAGAATAATCCAAACTTCATCTTCTTTCTCCCCTTGAGATGTAATTTTTCAGCATCATGATCTTGAAGAATCTAAAAATTAGTAACCAATGAGTGCTCAGGTACAAGGTATGCCTTAAAGAAACAGTAATACACCACGATTACTTAGTTAGAGGTCATAATGCCCATTAGTTAGTCGAGGTTAAAGGACAATGTCCCGAGGACACACCGAAACCTAAACCTCGTTTGGTAATCATTTCGTTCGATAATACACCATGAGCTAGTTTTACAGACGGTTTGATAACCAATTTTAGGTTTTTATTATTTAATTTTAAAAACATTCTAAAATTATTAAGAGAATTTGAAAAACTAAAATAAGAAAAGTAACTATTAAAAAAAAAAAAATTGTTTTAGAAAAAGTATGAAAAACCAAGAATAAAGAGTAAAAAACTAAAAAAAAAAATCCAAACAAAATATAAAATTTAAAAACAAAAAAACAGTTATCAGATATATTTATAGATTTTTAATTTTTAAAACCTAAAGCTAAAATCACTAATACAAAATAGGTGAAATATGTAATTAGATATATATTTTTGTATTAAGCTTTTTTGTGTTTTAGACTTTATATTAACTTGTTTTTGGTGAGTTGTTGATTCCATTTTCATATATTGGTAACTAACAAAATCAGAAAATCCAAATGAATTCTCCGATCATCTTTCTCCATTTGGATTTCATTGAATCAGAATCATGATTTCCAGAATCCAAAAATCAGAACACACAGAGTTAACAATTACACCACCAAATCAGAGAAACTCCGTAATCTTCTTCCATCACAAATCACATTTCAAAACCCCCAAAAAACCACACAAATTCAAGAACAAGCAAAGAAATCAAGAAGAAGAGAGGAAAATACCATGGCGAGGTTGCGATAAGCTCTGCGAATTTCATCGATGGAACAGCCAGAGCGGAGGCCGAGAACGCTGTAGTAGGAAGTATCCATCACTCTCATTGGTAACACACAGAGAGAGAATCAAGAAAACTCGAAGCGCTCAACAATGGCGGAATCTATGATCAGAATTTCGCAGTGTGTATTGGAGAAGACGAAGTGATTTATATATATGTGTGTGTGTGTGGGAGGACGGGAAAGTCCAGAAGATTCGAAAGAGGGAAAAAAAATATCTGTGAAGGAGAAGAGTGTTCCAGAAATTTCTAAAATGAAAAATAAAATTAAAAAAAAAAAAAAGAAGAAGAGAAAGATGACGTGGCGGTTTCTATTACCGGTTTTAGATATTTTTTTTTTGGGTTTACCGGTACACCATCGACTTTGCGTGGTTCTGTACAGCTGCCACGCACATTTTAATTTTATAATATATCAGAATTTTACGCCTTTTTTTTAAAATTTTTTAATATCAGAATTTTAGGATCTCATTATATCTTTTTACGTATGTTGGAGAACCAATTGACTGATAAAAAGCTATTTGTAAATATTAATTCAAGATTGTTTATGGCATTTATTGAAATTTATTACTTGCACTTATACTGAATTTATTATTTTTATTTTTTTATTAGGTTCGTCCATACGTGTGTGGTTAAGAAATGATAAGTTTAATTAATAATGGTTACCTTAACGTCTCAAGGTTGTAAACTTATAAAATATGTATCATGATATTGGTCGAGGTATCAATAAGTTGGTCTAGATAAGTTATGTATATATGAAAAAAGTGTTTATTTTTTATTATACGTGAAAAATCCCTTAGATTTTATATTTGATTTTGTTTTCATTGCCTTCTCTATTAATATTTAGATTAAAATGTTATTCTGGTCATTATATTTGTTTATTTTAAGTAGAAATATAATTAAGCCAAAAAAATTTAACTAATACAATTCTACAAAATGATACAGAGTTACTATCTTCAGAGAAAGTGTTTGGATGAAGTTTTGATGATTTTTTTTTTTTTGAAACAAGGTAACTACGACCGTCCCTAGGTCAGACATCGAAAGAGTACTGTCACAGAACTCGGGACATTGAGGGGAGTATACTCTCAATGCCCAAGTCTTCAACCACTGCGCTACCCCTTAGAAACTATGAAATTTTGATGAACTAATTTGAATAGTTAGAATTTTATAGTTTTTGTAATAGCTCGTAGATTTTTATGGAGTAGTTGGACTACACTTATATTAATTTATTAGACCCCAATCAACAATATTAACTTAACTAAATTTATAAAGTGTAGTCACCAAATACAAATTAATATAACCCCTCAATTTAATTGAACCCTACAACTTACCCGACAACAAAGTATACCTCAGATCTTATTTTCTTTTTGACAAATTAAATTGGATGGACTATTTTTAACAAACAACTATGCACACACCAAAATTTTAAAGTATTTGCAAATAATCATGCTTTAATATTATATATTTTTTTAAATTATTTAATACGTTTTAAAACTGTTAGTATAAGATAGGAGGGAGGAACCACCATGATGACATAATTAAGATAGGAAGGAGGAATCACAAATCCTACCATGATGATATAATTATTTTGGAATAATTGTGAGCTAAGTATTAATTCAAAGATCGAACGTGTTTAAATGTATTATAAATATTTATAATATGTTTTTAAATTTTTTTTATTAATATTAATATTATTAATACAGTATTATAAAATACATAATCCTCATTAATATCCATAACTATATATTGAGGTAAACATATGGTAAATTTCCGTTCGTTTTTGTTTCTACTATATTCCCAATTGGATTTGTAAATCACCTTTGATGAGGATATTTGTAGAAAGATTCTTTATAAAAACAATTGAAAATTGAAAAGAAATAAATAAAACCCCATAATACAACCATTAGTTTATTAAATCAAAATAAACCAATTAATTAATAGCTACAGATTATAATAATATTTACCCTCAGAAATAAACGCAGAAAAAAGGAAAAAAAAACTCGACCCCTTTGACAAGACATCCATTGTGTTCTTCATCTTTCAATTCTTCTTCTTCTTCTTCAACAAATCTGTTCTTCAAAATCAACAATTCAACAATTTCTCCGATGGCGAAGATCAGATTCTCTGGAATTCATCTTCTAATCTTCTTCTTGTTCTTCATCATCTCGCAAAGCCTAGCTCGCAGTCCCCATCAGATCGATTTCCGATCCCCAAATCTGTACCCCGAAGGTCTCGTATGGGACTCATCGGCGCAGCATTTCATCGTCGGCTCCCTCCACCGCCGCACCTTAATCTCCGTCTCCGACGCCGGCGTCGCCGAAACCCTAATCCACGACCCCGACCTCCCGGAATCCGCCGCGATCCTAGGTCTCGCCATCGACCCCGTCCACAACCGCCTCCTCGCCGCCATCCACGCCCCCCCGGAGTTCAACGCCCTCGCCGCCTACGACCTCCGATCCCGCCGCCGCACCGCCCTCACCCCTCTCGCCTCCACCAACCGCACCGTCGCGAACGCCGTCGCCACCGACTTCAGAGGAAACGCGTACGTCACGAACTCCGGCGAGAACCTCATCTGGAAGGTCGACAAGCAGGGATCCGCCTCGATCTTCTCCAGATCCGCGATCTACGGCGCGTATCCGGCGGCGGCGAACGAGGTGTACTCGAAATCGGGGCTGAACGGCGCGGTTTACGTGTCGAAAGGGTACCTGCTGGTGGTGCAGTCGAACACGGGGAAGATGTTCAAGGTGGACGAGGAGGACGGCACGGCGAGGGTGGTGCTGCTGAACGGAGACCTGGTCGGCGGCGACGGGATCGCGATGAGGAAGGACGGCGTCGTTTTGGTGGTGAGTTCTTCGAAGCTGTGGTTCCTGAAGAGCCAGGATAGTTGGGGGGAAGGGGTGGTTTATGACGAAATTGCCCTCGAGGAGGACAAGTTCCCCACTGATGTGGCCGTGGGCGATTTGGGGAGGGTCTATGTGTTGAATGGGTATGTGGATGAGGGGCAGAGTGGTCATTTGGGGAGGGACAATTTTGGGATTGTGGAAATTAGGTCTGGCAAAGAGAGTGAGGATGAGTGGGTTTGGATTTATGTTCTGGTTGCCTTTGGGTTGGCTTATTTCTTGTTTTGGAGATTTCAGATGAAGCAACTTATTGGGAATATGGATAGGAAGATTCAATGATTTTTCTTGGTTTTCATTTGTCCAATGTTGAATAATACTTTTATTGATATGTATATCTTTGATTGAGAGATGATAGAATAGTAATTAACAATGTTGTTTCTTTTTTGTTCCTTGTTTGGGAGAATGATAATTTATTCTTCATTTTGTTTGATTTTGATTTTGATTCATGAGTAATGAAAAATAGTAATATCTTTCTTTATCAGCAAATTAAGCTTAGTTTAGGCTTAATTGAGTTCTATAATGAGATCATAGTAATTAGAATAAAAAAGACATCTTATACTGTTTCCGTAACCATGAGATTACATGTTCGAACCATCATTCTCTATTATTATGGTATAAAAATTGTGTTTTTTGCAGCTTTGCATTTGGGTTTTGAGTGAAAGGTAATTTAAGAAAATCTTAACCAATCTATGTATTTTGCAAATCTACTAAATCTCAGCTTTCTAAATCAACTTGCTAATTTTTTTTTTTTTTTTTGAAAACATAAGCTACTTTCATTAACCAGCCTTTAGATAGTACATCCAGAACTCCCTCTTAAAGGGACCGCACGCTGATCCGTCTCCACATGTTGGAGTGTGATCACATAAAGAAGGAAATCCGAAGACAAGGCCACACCCATTAGTAAAACCCAAGTTTCGATCAACGTTTCTATTCGTAAAGGAGTATTGAGACTCCACTTGGTAGAAACTGATTCCTATCATCTCCTATAGATCGAAGATTTTTTGATAGTCTTTGGGGAATAATCTAACGTCCATATCACTGACTGAAGAATAGGACTCCACCAAAGAAAATGGAAAAAATAACACTCCTGAAGAGCTTAACTTTTTCCCCACAAAGAAACCAAAGCCATCCTAACAAGGTTTGAGCCTTTATCCACTAGCTCTTCCCAACTACATTGACCAACAAACCAATTACTTGTTTAAAAAGGAGAAGGCTCCCCCACAACCTTCGACCAAACAACATGCACCCGCCAAGTTGTCTTCAAAGACCAACAACTCAACTTGGAAAAATTACCCAAAAAGGGGAAGAACTTACCTGAGACATGGAAACTCTCGATCAAATTCGTAAACTCTCCAAGCTCCGACCATCTACCCCCAAGCTCCGGTTGACCCTCTCGGAACTTCCAGAATAGCCCTAAAACAGCTCCATCCACCTTGCTTTCCTTCGAGCCCACAAACGACCCCACCCCACTCTCTGAAGAGAGTATGGCGTGGTCCCAAGAACGCACCCGTGGGTGCCCACAAACGCGCCGGCGAATCTCCTAAGAGAACGTCTTTGAGCCCGGCGAAATACCTCTCTCTAAACGAAAGTGAGAGAGAGAATTTCATGAGAGTCCCTGATGTCAACTTGATAATTAATTTCATACTTCAACAAATTTTAGATTTCGAAAATGACATCCGTATTTTAGGATCAGTTTTTGTTATATATTTCTTAAATTTTGTTGGGAATTTGTTATATGTGTACAAAATTTGTAAAGATACTATTATTTGATCAATTTGTTTGTTTTGTTTTTTTATTTTTATATATATATAAACATTGCTAAATTTTTAAAACGAATGGAGCTTGAGTTTGTTAGTTTATTAGGAGAATTAACTACTTGATCACCTCTAAAGATACAAGATTCTGATTGACTGAGAAGCTGTCCTTTGGAAATTGGAGCTTAGTAAATCATAAATGTCATTTGATTCATAAGGTTGGAGCTTGGTAAATGTCATTTGATTCATAAAGTTGGAACAAGAAAGATACTATTTGATCCTTGTCTCTTACTAAAACTTGCTTTTTATCGACACCAATTGCTTTGTTTGAAGATTCTTGAACCACAATTTCAGTCGTAATTGCCTCTCCCCCCAAACGAGACTTAGGAGAATTAGTTTCTTGATCACGTTGAAGGTTTTGACTTTTCAAATTTTCCGAGTCTTGATGGATCAAGAAGTTGGTTTTTCCAAAACTGTAATTCGATAGATGTTTTTTGGTTGATAAGGCCAATTTAGAACAAGGAATATATAAGTTTAGTGTATCATTGTTTCTAACTAGAATTTACTTTTTTGGAAATGTTAACTAATGACAACTATTTCCATTTGTTTAATTGTTCACGAGATATAAACTCTCATGATTTTGATTTGGATTTTACTCAAAAAGCTTTAAACAAATGGAAATAGTTGTCATAATTCATAATCTTCTCATTATCTAAACAATGTGAAACTTTAGTCGTACCCCTAATAATAACTTATTGAGATTTGAGAGTTTGTTACCTTTTATATGTGAGGCCTTAGACCCATTGGAAATGTTAAATTTGAAGTAACTCTCTGTCAAATGAATACATTTTGCTAATACCTTGAGTTTTATTTCTCATACATTTAATATAAAAATAAGAGTAATCTTCATCACATTGTACCATATCATATGAAACTTGTTGAGATTTAAGACTATATGTCTTTGAAATCCTTGAGCAATTGAAGGCATTGAATTCCATGCAAATCCTTTGTCAAATAAATAGTCTTCTGCTAATCCCTTTTGTTCGTTGTTTGCTCGACCTTATATTTCAATTCTTCCAAACACAACCAATTTCCATTCAAAATTTCTACAAATTGAATTACCACTAAATATTTTTACTAAAAAACTAATGAAGATGATGGAAGATGATGTATTTTGGTTTCTACCACTTTTTAATTAACTTTGTTTTACAAAGTCGAGGAGTACTATAAATCATATAAAAAGAGGGCAGGGCACAACTACTCTTAAATAAATGAGAAAATAGCGTTGAACTAAATTACCATCAAATAATGAAATTATTACACTATCGTCCTATTTGATATTAACAAATTTTGTTTTGATCTTCAAAGACGCTACATTATAAAACAATTTAAGAAACCAACTTATTTAACAAAAAATTTTAGAAGCTAAATATGTAAAAATAAATAAATAAATAAAGAAAAGAAATAATTTTATAAACTATTAATTTTTGTGACACCTATAATACGGCATCCCCAAAATGTATTAATCTATATTAATGGATATTGATAATATAGTATTGAATTATACTAATGATTATAAAAGTAAATATTTTAAAATTTGACTACCTTTATAATTATTTTGTTAGAATAGTCTATTCATTTACAATTTCTCAAAAAAAAAAGCAAACCAAACTTTATTTCGTTTTCACCACATTATTTCTCACCACAATTATTTTCTCCCTCACTGAGTTAATTAATAGTTTATTTAAAATAAGTATCACGTTGATTTCATTATTTGATAGTAATCTAGTTTAATATCACATTGACAATTTTAATCCTAAAAATCAATATATGCCTCTATTAGTTGAGAGTAATAGATCTGTGGTCCCTCTAACATTTCTAGTCAAACAATAATAATAACAATAATAAATGTTTTTCGGTAGTATTTTTTTCGTAGTTCATTTGTTATTAATTTAAGCATTGGCGGGTTTTAAGGCACTAAAACTAATTCAAAAAATAATTCTTATATTATTGTAATTGGAAATAGATTGTCCAATAATATTTGGGTTGGAAAATTTTGAACGATTATTAGATAATACTTGATTCTACTAAAATTATACATCTTTTGACAATGGTGTTATTAAAACATTTTGCAACCATATACGTTACTCTTTTTTAGTTCAGTATATAAGCGAAATATTTGGGTGAGTAATTGCATGAGAAGTTATTTCGAGTGATTAAAATGGTGAGTTATTTTGCGAGATAAGAAATTGATGTTGTAAGAATAATTCGTTTAAATATAAATTTTTATGAAGCAGTTGTAGCTAATAGTTGTCTAAATGTAAATTTTTATAAATGAATTGTAGCCAATAGTTTGTTTAAATGTAAATTTTCGTAAAAAGTTAAGAAAATGAATGATTTTGAAATGAAATATTATTTTGAATGATTAAAAAAAGAATAACTATTTTAAGTGATTATAATTGCTCGCTTGAATATAACTTTTTTGAGAAAGATACTCATTTATAATACGAAAAAAACATAGTAAAAAACATAGTTGGGTTAGAATAGAAATTGGTGCACATGTAACAACTTGTTTTTGCCAAGGAACAGCACCTTCTTACCTACCAACAAAACTCTTGGCTCTTTTTTAAAAAATTGTTTTAAACAAAACTTTTGGCACCTACCTACCAATAAATCTATGAAATTTATAAATTATTTATTTATTTATTTTTACTATTTTTAAAAAAGTCTGAATTAATATAAAATTGAGTTGAGAAAAAGAGAAGAATTCAAGGTCGAACAGACAACGAGAGTAAAAGGTTGTAATTTACAGTAGAAGGCTCTTTATTTGACAAGCAACGCATCGAATTCAACCTTCCTTTCTTCTAATATCCGAATCCATCTAAAACAAAAACAAAAAAATTAATTATTATTGAGAGTCGAATAAAAAAGAAAAACAAAAAATTCTCCTATTTCAATTGGATACCAATAAAACGTATTAAGATTTGAAATCTTAAATTTTGTATTATTTTTTGGAAAATTTTATATGGTTTTATTAGATTTAAATGGAAGGAATGAAAAAGTAACAAATAAGAAAAATATATGAATGGAAAATTTACCTTTGAATTTTGAGCTATTTCTCTCAATTTTGATGTTCTCCATTCTTCTATGTTATGTGTCTATGTGAAATCTCCCATCAATTTATAGAAACAAAAGTGGACTTCTAATCAAGCGTGTGAACCTTGCACTCCCGGCACGTGCGAGGACTATTTTTATTTTTTATAACAAATTTCACCTTTTTTTTAATTTATTTTTCCTTTTTACAAAAAAAAATCATCTTATGAGAAATATGCATACCCTATTATCACGTGTTTTAATAGATGGAGGGTAGTTGTAAGTTTCCAAAGTTTCTTTACTTATTTCTTGTTCTAGAAATTCTAATAAATGAGTGGGTTGTTGTATATAATTAGGGTTTAAATTCATCTATTTTGATGGTGGTAATTGCCAAGTCTTTTTTTTTATCTAAATTTTAAGTGTTATTTATTGCTTGCTTCATTTTTTTTTTTTTTAATTTTTTTAGAAATTTAACTTGTTTTTTCATCATTCATGTACGATGATTTTTATATTTATAATAAAACATTTAAACTTTTTACTGAATAAAAAATTAAAATATTATTTTCTATGGTAGTTAATTTTTTAATAAGAACTTTCCAAATTAGTTAAATTCAAAAAATAATTATAAATATAACAATTTAAAAAAAAAATTGGCAATCATAAATATAGATATTAATTTTTTTTTGAAATCAGTAATTATAGATATTAATGATAGTATTGTATTAGTAATAAATAATATTATATTAATAATACAATATTGATACGTATTAATGACTATGAATATAAATATTTTAAAATTTAACTACATTTATAATTATTTTGTTAGAATAATTCATTCATTACGGCTTCTTCTCTTTTTTTTAAACATTGATAAAAGTTAATAACATGACCCCGTTTGATAACCATTTTGTTTTTTATTTTTTGTTTATGAAATTTAATCCTATTTCTATTCAAATTTCCTACATGTGCTTCATCTTTTCTATAATGAATCTATCTTTCCTTAAGAAAGTAGGAGAATACTATTCAAATTAAAAAACATAAACAAGTTTTTGGAAGTTACTTTTTTGTTTACAAATTTTGGTTTTGTTTATTAAAATATAGGTAAGATTTAGATATCCAAATAAGGAAAAATGTATAGTAAGATAGCTGTTGCAGGCTTACATTTCATAAACAAAAAATGAAAAACAAAATGATTATCAAACTGGACCATAATAAGACAATTAATACGTAAAATAGTAGTCCATAAAAATAATAACTCAATTGCATCGATGAGATTCGTGAGCTAAAAAGGTGTGAAGATTGGAATGTGTGATATTTTTTATCATAAACAAACGTGAGATAAAATTTACTCCACGTCCCTTTCTCCAACTTCCCCCATAAGTTATATAATTTGGTCTAAATTTTGAGGCCTCTATTTTATTAACTTTGGAATTTTTTTTTATTACATATCGAGGGAGGGGAACAAATACCGAGGGAAACAAATATCAATTGTTTACCATTAAATACTGAAATCATTGGTCACTGACCCATTCGGTATTAACTTTAGAACTTTTAGAAGTATTAAATATAATTTAAACTTTCAAATTTGTGTAGTTGAAAAAAAAACGTGTAGTAGTTTCGCAAACTTTCGATTTTGTCTTAAAAATTTTCTTAGCTTCATTCGATAATTATTTGGTTTTTTTATTTATAATTTTTAAAATTAATTTTTTTTATTTTATAGATTTCTTACAATTCTATCTTTCTTGTTAGATATCAATATTTCCTTAATAAGAAAATAGGTGAATATCAATTAAATTTTAAAAATAAAAATAATTTTTTAGAAATGACTTTTTTTGTTTCTAAATTTTAATTTGATTTCTAAAAATATAGGTAAAATGCATATATACAAATAAGAAAAAACATATGATCAGATAGTTGTTGTAGACTTAAATTTAAAAAAACTAAAAATAAAATAGTTATAACTCATATCTTAATTTTTAATATTTTGTTTAATAGGTCCTAAAACTTTTCGATCTTTTTAAAATTCATGAATTTAAAAGATACAAAATGTAAATTCTTATCTTTTTTAAGTTCAGAAACCTACAATACATTTGTATAATCAATGGAGCTGAACTCTCCACGTTCGTATCATTGTTCTTGTGAATGTCGACAAATTCAGGCAAGTGTTGAAGAGATTTGTTATAAATTTTTTTTTTTTAAATATACAATTAATTTATAGCCACGTATATATAATATTAACCAAAATGATATATATAATTTGTTGGAAAAAAAAAAGATAGAAAGAAAAGAAACTACATAGATTTTTAGCAAACTTGTAAGCCTTCTAAAAAAAACTACCCAACCCGAAAAGTTGGGTTCGTTCTTGGGTTGAGTTGGGTGAGGTTGTGCTTATGATGGTTGGACGGGTTGGCGAATTGACCAACTCGAAAAGTTGGGTTGGTCCAAAAAATTCATTCAACCCTATCCAACCCGGACCATGTACACCCCTAACAGATAATGATAAATGCAAAAGAAGAAGAAATAAGAATACACATGGATTTACGTGGTTCACTAACGTAATGTTAGCTAGTCCACGGGTAGAGAGAAAAAACAATATTATTAAGGAGAGGCGAATTATAGAGTTACAGAATGAATGATATAATACGATCAGCATTTAAATAGGGTGCAATGCGCATACGTCGCTGCAATGCGATATACGTCTGCACTTGCGAAGCGCGCAACGGGATGCGCTAAGCAAAGACAGATGCAAAATGCGTTTTTGCAACGGAGGTGTTGCCCTCGTACCGAGACCCCCAACTACTAATCGCAGGACATTGGTGCGTTCAAGATATATCTCAACACGATGAATGATAAGTTGTTATGATATATGATTCATGTGGGGTTGACTAATTGATAAACAGTAAGATCATGTTGTGCAGGTAATATAAGTTTTTTTTATTAAAGTTATGCTATGTGGTTTTGCGAGAGAAGCGATTAGAGTTATATATAAGCTGGTTTGGATCATGTTAACATGATCGGCCTAAAATTGAACAAATAAATTCGGTCTAAATTGCATCTTTCAAAACCCCTTTTATGTATATTTTATCAACTTTGAGAATATGTAATCTATTTTTATGTGGTATCGACATAGCTCAAGGTGAAATGAGCCAATTTTGAAGACATTTGGAGCTAAATTGGAAAATTAAAGTAAAGTGGAAAAATGCCCTTATAAAGCATTGTAACCCTCGACTTCTTGACACCCAACTTGTGTATAGTGATGATTTGGGCTTTTTTTTATTTAGAGATTTAATGCAATTTTATTATAAAATCTTGAATGTATAATATATATATATATATATATATTATTGGTTGTTTCAATCATAAAGTTAGATTATAACATTACAAACAAAAGCCATGTATTCTTGGATGCTATGTAGAGATTCTTGTACAATGTGTATACATGTAAAAAGCTATTTCATGAAAGAATTGGCTTTCTAAGGAAAATATTGAACCTCTAATATCTAAATGGTTAGTACAAAGTACTTGTAAAACTATACTCATTTTAGATTTCATATTCAAATCTCCTCACTCAAATCTCATATGTTTGCACCATTAAAAAAAAAAACTCCACTACTTTATTGAAGCATCTTCAATTTTGTTCTTAAATGCTCTTTATGTCAAGATAAAGTTCATTAATTGTTTTAATAGTTAAGAGTTACTCTTATTATTTTTATTATTGGTGTCATTATTTGTGTATATTTTCTGCCCCCCAATCCAATCAACCCCATTGTGGAACTACACTAAAACTCTCCAACAACCACAACTATAAGCTAACTTTTCTTTTTCTTTTTTCTTTCAAGTCCTTATTTTGTCTTCTCCTCCTCTCAAACCTATGCATTTCATTTCTACAAACCCTAGTCTCAACCCTACTACTTATTTACACACATATTTGAAAAAAATAATTAACTCTACAAAAAAAAAAGAACATTATTACTCTCGAATAAATGAGAGCTAAATATTAATTTTTGAATTCGAACTCATGACCATAATGTTAAATTAGATTACCACTAAACAATTAAACTATTAAGTCTCTGTCTCATTTGGTTAATAGGTCAATGCTCTGCATATATGTTGGGGGTAAGGTTGAAATCCATGGAAGAATAACATAAATGATTAAAGTTGTTACTTTTTCTTGAACTTATGGATTGAAATAGACTAAAAGGTGTAAAATTTAACAATCGAATTGGGATATAAACCAATATCTTATTAGAGTCTTATATTATTTCTGTTATTTATAATATATTTCTGTTATTTTTTTTATATAGCCGTTAGAGGCTAATTGGTAATTCCAACTTGTATAAATAGGTGTTCATTCTCCAAATAAATTGAGGATTTTTCTTTTCTTTACAAAATTGTACATATCTTTCGTCCTTTTACTTTTGTGTAGGGTTTTTACACTTTTCTTTCTTTTGTTTACTATTTGCTCTTTATCTACTTTTAACAATAATTGACGTGAAAGTGAATATTAAATTAATAACGATTGAAATAATTGACCTCACTTTTATCTCCTCTGTGAGATTATTAATACCGAGAAAACTAAATTTGGAAATCCTTACAATAATTTAAAATTAGATGATATAACAACTTAGCAGATCTAAACTACTCGAATATATATAAGGGGTTGTTTGTTTGGTATATTTAGGTACGAGTTATTTTTAGCTTCTCGTCCAAAACCTATATTTAAACGAACTTTTATTAACCCTTCCTCAATGTTACTTTTAAAAATAACTATTATTTCTATCCACTTATTTTTAATAATTCATTTTTAATCATTTCTTTTTTAACTACTTAAAAATAACTACTCATTTTTAAATCTATATCCAAACAAGATTTTGATTCTAACCCTTTTATGTAAAAACTACATCCGAACGAGTTTTTGATAAACTCTCAATTTTTAACTATTCAATATAACCCCTTAACTCAAAATCTATCTAAATATGTCAAACAAACAGCCCCTAATAGTCCCTCTCTAAGTTGGAGGTTATAAATTAGAAAGTCTAGAAGAAAAAAATAAAAATACAAATAAAAGCCCCAATTGGGATGAGATACTGAAAAATGAAGCGTCAATTGGAAAATAAATCCTAAATTTTAGAAATTGTGGGGCGAATTTGTTGCAGTATGACCGCATATCTCTTCAAAAAGATAGCATGAAAACAAAACATTCAAAATAATAAGAATTAATAGAAGTAAAATTATGAGCAAATTAAGTTCGATCCTTTTCGTTAATGATATAAATAGTTTATGTTATGAAACCAGCAATCAACATACAATCAAATCGAAGAAGAAAGAAAACGTAAAAGAAGAACAATAAAGAAAGTTACGTGGTTTAGTAATAATGTGTTAGCTACTCCACGGTAGGAGTATACATGATCCGGGTTGGGTTGGAGGATTTTTTTTTACCAACCTAAATGTGTGGGTTGGTTAATTCACCGACCCGCCCAACCCTCCATATAGTAACCCAACTCAACCCTTATATTTTGGTTTGAGTTGGGTTGGATTCATCGGTTGTGTTTTTTTAATAAAATATATATTTTTATGTACTAAATTACATACTTAAATTTCACAAAATACCACGAATTTAAAAAAAGGAATTTGAATTTTTTTTTAAAAAAAATTACACAATAAAAGAAAGAAAAAAAAACCTACAACATATAGAAGCATTTCATTTGGAAAGAATAAGAAAAAATCACCTTTAAATCCACCAAACCATAAAGAAGCATTTCATTTGGAAATTTAAAAATAAAAAAGAAAAATATTGAATCCGGTCCAGTTGGGTTGACCTGGGCTAAAATTTTGTCAACTCATAACCCAACCCTGATTAGCCGGTTCCACTATATTCCAACCCAACCTAAATCCAGAAAAAAAAAAATCCAACCCAACCCAACCCTTGTATTTGGAGTTGGGTTATCGGAGTAGCTCAGGTTGCCGGTTCTCTTGTACACCCCTACTTTAGGGGCAGAGAATGGACACGATTTTATTAAGGAGAGCTAAAAAATACATAATGAACCTCGTGGGGGCTAGGGTTTAATTCGAGTTTATATAGTGCACTCTCATTAAACTCTATTATAGATAAGGTCCAATTACATAAAATTCCATATACGAAAATAGAAACAACAATACAGATTTCATTTAGGTTTCTTGCCCCCAAACTCCCACTTACTGATCAGGGAGTGAGACCCCGACTAAGTAATTGTAGGGAATTAAATCAGTCCAGGCATATCTGAGCATCTACGATATATAAATAAGGTTGGGACCTTTATCTTGACAATAATGTTGATACAACCCCACTTTGTCATTGTCAAAATTAACTTGATTCAAGTCCTTCAAATAATTGATACATGTGGGTGGGGGTATCCTATATAAATAGGTTGTACAAAGTTGGACCAAAATATTTTATATGCTTCCTTAGTGAATTATGAAATGCCTGTGAAGATGTCTGTAGATATGTATATGTCCTGAATACAACCAACGATGTTGATTCAATAAATCTATCATGTTAAGGATTTATCGAAGTAGAGAGAGTGGGAACATGTAGATCATGATTGATGCCCCACGGTACTCAATTCAGTACTTGGGGTTTGTTTTAGTCGTAGGGCACTCATTTCTTGCAGCATCACTTAAAGGAGTGATACAACATACACTAATGAAGGAGGATGCAACGTTCATGCTTGAACGCTACAACATGACTGCTCGATCGAGTGTGAAAAGAGACAGCATCTCAACAACATCGCATTTTTTTTATAAATAGAAACTAATTTTCTAAGTTCACAATTTTTGAAGAGAGAAAAAATAACTTTATAATCAAAGAGAAAAAATTTGTTTTATTTGTATTTTGTAAGGAAAGCTCGACTTCTCAACCTCCAATGCCTAGATGGTGGTGAATCAACCGTGACTTAAAATTTTTACCATTTTAGTAGCAATTGATTAGATTATGTACGTTTGTAGAAGCACTACCCACAATTTGATAATATTACAATCACCTTAGGGTAAAATCAACTAGAAGTTAATAAAACTAATTAACCACTAGACTAGTGTCCTTGATTAGAATCACAACAAACAATAAAATGTCCAAAAAAAATATTTGATTTTGAAGATAAAAAATTAACATTTTTTTCAACAAATAAAGATATAAGAAAAAGGTGGGATTGGTTAATGATTCTCAACCACATTCACCACCTACCAATCTATTATCCTCCCACCGACGTTTAAACTAACTCTACACTCTATTTTATATTTTTCTAAAAACATAAAAAATAATAATAATATTAATAATAAATAAATAAGTCCATAGTTTTCTTTGTCCACTCATGAGATGTGATCTCTTTTTCATTTTTAACCTTATTCATTTTGTGGGACTAAATACAAAACAAAGGACCAAATCACAAAAAGTGGACATAAAAGAGATACAAAATGTAAATGTTCTTTTTAATTCGATTTAACTAATCTAAGCATCTGAATTACTTCTAACAACATAACTAAAAATAGACAACTTTTACAACGTTACGACTGCACATAATATCATGTTTGTCTTGAATTGTTATAAAGTTTATATTGGAGAAACATGTATAGCCACCCTTAAATATTCCTCTACATCCAAACCTACTCAAAACTACATCCAAATGAACTATATTCCTCTACATCTTGTATTATATTTATATCAGAATTTTTAAAATAATTCATTTATAGTACATTGATTTCTATCACTCAATTAGTGATAGAACTTAATTTGGAATTCTATTACGGATAGAAAACTTAAGTAGTGATAGAATGAATCTATCATTGATTGAATTCTATCACTAATAGAACTCAACCAATAATAGAACTTAATTTAAATTTTTTATTACAAATGAATTAATTTTAATTTTGTGATAGATGAAAATATTTTACCTTTTTGATATTATACATGCAAAATTCCCTAATTCTTATCCTATGTAATCGTTGGCATGTTAAATACATAGAAAACTCTTTATTCATCTATAGTGATGCATTGTTTTTTAGTATCAACCTTCCATTTTTCAAAACAAACAATTTTTAAGAAAGTGTATTAAAAGAGTAAAAAGGTTCCACCCACACAAAATGGGGAAAGCATTATGCATGAAATTTCCTTCCATACACCTCCCCACTTCCTTATTAAATTCCACTATTTTTCATATATGTTTTTAATTACCAACTAAATTAGAGATCGAAATTTTTTCGTTGACATATTAAAATAACATATATGTAAAGTAGTGGGAGGTGGATGGAAGGGAATTTCATGCATAAGCTTTCCCCATTGTGTGTGGGTGGAACTTCCACTTTGCAAAATTCTCAAAAAAAAACTTCCATTTTTCAAAATAAACCATTTTTACTTTTTAAATACACTTTTTCAAAAATTGGTTTTATGTGTTTTTTAGTACCATATATGAAAATCACGAGATTCGAATCAACGACTTTTAAATTGAGAAAACATATTATCTTTTATTGGATTCAGCCCCTTCAATTTTCTTTCGTGTGTTTTTTAGATTTCTTCAACATTGTTTTTTGTTTTGTTTTTTTTTTTGAAAGAGATTTATTCAACATTGTTAATAAGTCACTTTCTATAATGCATAATATACACATATTGTACAAAGTTAACTTTACCAACTAATTGGTTTTTTTTTCTTTTTTTTTTTGAGAAATGGTTTTTTTTGTCTAATGTCAATCAACTAAATAATTAATCATAATGGTGTGTCTTCTATTTCAATTACGTTTCTCTTTTATTTTGTGAAATATTCATACTATATAGAAAGTATACCTAATATTTGTATTACGGCTTGCTTTTTTTTTTCTTTTTTTTTTACTATTATTATTTGTTCTTTTAACCCTTTTTTCTTTTACGAAATTCATAATTTTACGAGATCAACAAAACTTAACATTTTCTTAAGAAAAGAGTTGCATTTTAGAATTTTAAATACATTACAATAAAATCAATATATATATAATAAAGGACCAAATTGAAAATTAGCTAAAGATGAGGGACTGTTTTGTTATATTTAGGTTCCATTTCATATATTTCCATGCACCCACCTCCACTACTGTCCCTTCACCTTCCAAACAACCTTTCTTAAACCTCAAACTTCTCCTCCTTTTTTCCTTCAAACCCTCCACTATTTCCCCAAACTTTGCCTTGAAATTTTATTTTCAACATGTGCATTATTATTCAAAAGCAGCCTTGTTGTGCTCCATTGATCCTCAACTTATTCTTGATTCTTTCAATCAATGTGGTATCCATCCATGGCTTGATCTCTTCCAAGAAGCTCGACGAAGCGACGGGTAGCAACGACTCGAGCGTCAAGTGTACACCATGCACCCGATATCCCCCTCCGCCACCACCTCCACCGAAGAAACCGCCATCAATGTACTGCCCTCCACCACCGCCTCCTCCATCATCTTTCATATACGTACTTGGCCCGCCGGGGAACTTGTATCCTATCGACAAGGACTTCACTGGTGCTCGGAGGAAGATGGCTGTGGAGTTTCCCGCGGTTGCTCTCTTTGGATTGATTTGCTTTATTGCTTTTTAGTTATTTTAAACTTTTGATTTATGGTAAGTTAGAATGAGTAAAATGGAGATAATAAGCTAGATTCAAATCTTCCTTTATAATTTTTCTCTTTTTTTTTCCTAATCTTAGCTTGGTTTTGTTGATCTGAATTAAACTTACAATGATGAGCAATGTCATGTGATAGACTTCAAGGAGGGAAAAAAAACTTTATCAAGGTGATATAATTTGTATGAAACCAAAAAAAACTAATAAATGTTTATAAATCAGGAATATTTCCTACATATTTTCTAGTATTACTACATCTATGATGCAATGATAAAAGCCTAATTAACACATACTGGTATATTCAATTTGACAAATTAGAGACAACTGAAATAAAAGCCTTGATTACCTAACAGATAATTTTACATAAAAAAAAACATATATCTATGATGTCTTTAAAAACAGATAAAGAAATTTAGTCACAATTTATTGTTTATTCCTGCCCAACATTAACATACATGACTTCTAAATTACAATGCAGCATAATAACAATACAATAACTATAACAAATACAGAACCTGGACAATATATTCAGATGATTCCTACTACCCGTGAAATGAACGAAACATTAACGATGATGAACGACTAACCTTTCCTTCATGATCTAACACCGACATTACAACGACCATTTATGGATCCAGCTACACCTCTGATGTCCCTTCTCCCCGTCAAACTCATGCTTCTCGGCACCCCGGCTTTCTGCTTCCCATCAACTCCTTGTTTCGACGTTCTACAGTTCTCTAAAACTCGGGATTTCGGCACACTGGGTTCTTTCTTCTTTGCTAGATCTTTTTTCCTCCTGTTTTCAGTAACTGAAACAGCTGCTTCTGAGCGACACTCTTGGTTGACTGATGGACATGAAGAACAACTATCACTTGCTTCAACGTGGACGGCCGAGCGAAAGCTTATGTTCTTTGAAATATTTGGTGCTTCACTTGCAGAGGAATTGATGTATCTTCTTAACAGCAAATGCGAGGACGACGCTGCAGTCGTTGACTTGCTTGAACTGTTCCGTACTTTCGAGCTACTTAACACTGCCTGAGATGTACCATGAACCAAAACAAATTGAATTCCAATTGCTTACAAGAAAAAATGCATGTGAACAAACCAACATAAGAGGCCCCATTCATTTGTTAGACAAAATTTACTAGTTGTCAAGATATCTGAGAAACTACTTTCCCTTCCGTTATTTTCCTCTGTTTCTACTAGATAATATGAGGTTCTCGTAAGGGGAGTAACTCATATCTCTTATAAAGATGTCGAAGACTTTTCATTTTTTCAATGTGGATCATCAAGATAAGTATCGCTAACTGTTTCTAAAGATATAAAATGCTGCCTAAAACTTGTGTAGAAGAATTATTTAATCACTTTAAATTGTTCTGTTTTTTTTGTTGGTTACATCGTCTTCTAAAGCAATATAGCATGAACTTGTAGAAGTTTAGCTAATTCAACTCTAATTCTGACTACATTAAGAAGAAATACACTGTACTTGTGAAAGATGTTTCTGTATAATTAGAATGTATCCACACACCAGGAAGAAGCTATATGGCTTCTTCATTTTAACACATCAAGAATTACTACATTTGTTAGGCCTCATTTGATAACCATTTGATTTTTAAATTTTGATTTTTGAAAATTAACCCTATAAATACAACTCACCTATGGATCTACTTTCTAAATATGTTTCTGAGAAATATTTACCATCCGAAAAGAAACCAACACATATATTGGAAACTAAAAAAAAAAGTAGTTTTCAAAAACCTGTTATTTTTTAAAAAAACTAAATACAAATGTTTTCATAAGGGAGACAAAAACTATTGGGAGAGAAATTGGAAGAAAACAAGTTTAATTTATAAAAACCGGCAAAGCCTTAGTTAATGAAGAGAGGACATTTAGACATTTAGATAAGGTTCCTATATTAGTCACAATAACGGCAGGACACTGGTAGCTAAGTTGAGAAATTATAATATTCGCCTTGAATGCGTACGTCTCTTCTAGAGATCACAGCTATATTTATTTTGGTGTTTGTTATTTGTTGGAGCAACAGAATAAGAATTGTAAAGCTCAGTCAAGGGAATCAATTGAAAAAAAAATATCATTTACCTTCTTCCCGTCCGACTCTGGTCGAACTGCACCGCAAGAAGATGGAACTGGTTTTGATCTGATGTCAAGGTTCTTCGGTAATTTCTTAATTTCAGAATCAGCCTTGCCCTGAGACAACATCCGACAACCAATTTCATTATGTTTTTAAGATGAGAATATTGAAAGTGTAATTTGTGGCAGCAGATGCTTCTCTACTGCAGAATCTGATCTTCATCCCAGTACATAAAATAAGCAATGAAAAATCGTAGGGAAATTCACTAGCTATAATTCTAATAGATAGTTATACTCTTAGCTGAATTACTATTATACTGAATTTCTCTATTATAATTTGTCTTAATAATTACAGCATTTGGAGACAGTGTTGGTCCCCCAATAATAGAAGCCATAATGCAATAAAGAGGGGCTCACTGGCTGTTTTATCATCTCATTAACTCTTTCTCTATCTATTACTTTTTTTTTATAATGAGGGACTTGGAGTTTCGTACCATTACATACCCAAGGACACGCATCTGCCACAAGGCTCAGGCCCGGGAAAACACTAGGAGGGATAATAAAGCTCAAGATTTTATCTTTTTTACCTGTTTTCTTACTTAGCTCTTATATATATATCAGTTTCCTTAATTGGCAATTATTCCTCCAACTTTAGATGAAAGTGGATGTTAAAGTAAGAACAATATAGTAGGCCAGTTATCCTATCCCACAGGAATAAGTATAACGCAAAAAAGGACAGAGATCAGGCTTGCCTGTTTTCTCCTTTCTGTCAAGTCGGTGCTTCTAAAATTGGAAGCTGAATTCCTTTTCCCAGTATCTTGCATGGCTGAGTTGACAGTCCGGTTTTGTCTATATTCATATTAAATTAAAAATACATGAGCATTTTCAAGTCGATATAATATCTAAGAAGGAGAATATCTCTTGAGATAGGGCAGTGAAACCTGGTGGTTGGCTTTATATATGATCTAGACTCGAGCTTTGATGAAGAAGAATATGATACTCCTGAAGTTTGCGCCTTTTCACCACTATTCATTTCATGGTCTTAACTCATCAAAAGTGCTAAAAAAACACAAAAAAACAAACGAACAAGAACCACAATATATACCTCCTACTCTCGAGAATGGGTCTTCCCTTGAGAACTTTAGAATCCTAGAAAATTTTAAATTAAGAAAAAATGAGATTGGCTCTATTAAAATGAAACTCTGATGAACTCAACAAATATATGTTTTACATTATAAAGATAACAGCGCAAGTTAGAATTTCAAGTTGCACTATAATAAGCAGACAATTACCTCAACTTTGGGGGTGGTTCTACGAACAGCATTTGTACGTAGAGTAGAAGTTTTCGACAAATTCGCCTCTGAGCAAGTTTTAAGTGATGGCTCTCCTTTGCTTTTATTGGATACTTTTTCAGGAGTGAGTGCTGCACCAGAAATATTTCTCCGATTCTGATGAATGTTGGCCAAAGGTTTGGAAGCTTTTGTTTCCCTTTTAGATGTAATCTAACATTTTTGTGGAGGAAAATTGATATTAAGACAGAATTCAGATAGCAGATGAACTACTGCTCGCCTAACTAAATAAATCGATTTAAACGATACGTGACCGAATCAGAATGTAATTGGTTAACAATAATGAAGAGGTCACATAAGTAGAAAATAACAGAGAGCAGAACTGAACCTTTGAAGTGAGAGTTTGCTGACTTCCTAAGCTGCTTTTGCTAGTTTTCTTCACTAGTTTGGGAACCGACTCCATCACTTCAGATGGCGTTTTCTCACTCATTCCGTTATTGTTGACAACTTGTTTTATTTCAATCTCTGGTTTATCACCTACAAATGTTGAGAACTTGTTCTCCCCATTGTCATGTAGTTCATTTTTTTCAGCATTGACACCATTCAAATCACCACACATTGAACCGCCAGCAGTGCTTGAAGAATTTTCAAATTTAGAATTAGAAGATAAAATTTCAGGTTTTGGCATTTCTTCAAATTCTGTGACATGGTCCCCATGGTTTTGGGAACTGACAGAGCTATCATCAAAAGGGCCATCATGCTTTTCAATATTTATAATCTCTATATCTGCCCCTTGATTCACTTGCTCTGATACATCATTCTCAGTGGTATGGGACTCAAATGAATTTTGGCCAAGCAAGGCTCTCTTTTTCTTGAAATGAGCCTCAAAGTACGCCTTTTTCTCATTGACTGAACCCGGTTTGGAGAATTTCTCTACCTCTTCTAGGTAACGATTATGAGAGAATGATGACCTCCTTTCCCAAGATAATGATTCATTTTCAAACCTTCCAAATGATATGGAGTCTGAGATTGCAGTCTCTACCTGAACAATTTCAAATAACTGGGCGTTATTGAAGACTCATTGAGCCTGAAAAAATGGAGATAATACAAAATCCAGCTCTTGCTGGACATACCACGAAATTACACAGATTATATCTTAGCAGCTTATAGCTCAAAACAGAGAGTTAAGTTTTCTGAAATTCACTGTTCATGTTTACAAGTTTATAACTACTACATCAACACCTCTTTGTGCATCACAGTTCTCTACATAAATGCTTCGTGATAATTAACTACAATAACAACCAAGTCATTGAAATTGAGGCAAGAAAATCAATTTATCAATTCAGTAAAATCAATCCTCTGATGATTAACACTACTAGTAAATGATGCACTTAAAGAACAAATTTTTTTTCAATTTTTTTTTTCTCTGATATCCGTTACTGTTCAGGTCAGCTTATGGACAATTAGACTATTTTCACATACATACCGCCCGGACTCTAAACATTTTGATGTTAAGAAAATACAAAATTAATACCTAGTTAGGTGGCTAGTTCAGGCTAAACTCATCGCCTTTTAGTTACTTCTTTAGAGAAGAGATTATCGAAAACAACATAGAACAGGAGAAATCTAACTACTAGAAAATTTCCGATTGAGGTTGAGAAACGAAACTCTTATTCGACATCCAGAAAATCTCAAATCATTCGCAAGAAACGATAAAGCAAGCGAACACAGTACCTGAAAATTAAAGGCGAACGGCCGTTCGATATCTCCAGCCATGATCCGATCAATCAAGCATCAGAAACCGCTAAAAACAACTGCTCCAAAAACAGATTTCAAAACGAAATCAAAACAAGTTAAATCAATCACAAAAAATAGGTAAAAAAACCGCGAAGAAAATCGTAGAAAAATCACAATACACAAATCAAACCAGTACAGATTCAGCTACACAGACTTGGATCATGAACAAAATGACCTAAATAAGCCAGAAAAACAAAAACACTCACATTTCGCATTCGGATTCGGATTCGCAACAGCATTTCATCAAAATCCAGAACACGCAGAGGCTCAATTGATCTCTTGGATTGATGAAACAGTATGAATGATTGATACGAAGGTTGAGAGAGATGAATTTGCTTGTGAGTTGAAGGAATCTTGAAGCAAGCGTGTTATGAGCGAAAGCACAAATCTCTCTCTCTCTAGCAGAGGCTTCACTGTGTGTTCTTAAATGCGGCCTTTTGTTCTTCGAGTCTGTAAAACGGAACAATATGTCTATTTATTTGTTTTTATTTTCTCTGGATCTGATGTTGATTAAATAGTTTAATATATTTTCAAAACTTCCCTTAAAAACATACTATTTTATTTGCCCGTTATTATGATTGTTTTTTTTTTAATTGAGCCAATAATTGAAAGGGGTGGTCGTGGACGAGGATTTGTAGGAATGATTAAAATGAAGAATTATTTTAAAGATTAAAAACTGAGAATTGTACAATAGTTTGTTCCGATGAAATTTTTATGGAGGGGTTCATGCAATAGGTCTTCTGAATGAGAATTTTGGTTGAAGAATTGTAGGGGAAAACGTGGATGGGGTGTATGTCGAGTAATTAAAAAGAATTATTAGAAATGAGTGCTTATAATAAATCATTTGGATAGAATTTTTTGAGACAGTGATCGTATTAGCTCATTTGTAATAGTTAGATGAAAATTGCAAAATAAACCGTCCCAAATGGTTCGTGCATAATTAGAAGACGTTGGGGGATTTTCATGAATAATAATAATGATAAAAAGTAAATAAATTATATGGATGTCAAAATTTTAGAAAAATAAATAAAAACAACAAAAATTAAGGACGAATATTTTACTCACTTGTATTATAACAACCTACAAATTGATGTTTCAATCAAGTAAAAATGATAATTTCAGATTGAGATAAATTGATTAAAAACCTCCATTATAAAATATTTTTAAAAATTGTCAGAAATAAAATAAAGATGATAAAATTTATCGACTACAACAAATTTCTAAAAAAAAATTTTAATAAACGAAATATTTCATGTAATTGATATATATATATTTTTTTAATTTTAATTTAAGGATTGGGCCTTAAACAAAGAATAACATGTGCGGTGGTTTTTTGGTTTTTGTCTTTCTCTTGACTAATGCTAAAAGTGGGGTAACCAAATCTCTAATTTTCCGACACTTGGACACTCAACGACGCCGTTTCATGACCCTTGACACTGACTCCACGACTTCTATTTTTCTCTTTATTATTATTTTTCAATTAAAAGTAATAAATTTAAGTCTTTAACTTCAATTGCATGTCTTTTTGGTTCAACCATAATTGTAGTTGAGATTTATAATCTTTATAGCGGTTAAATTATTGGTTTTGTTGATTTCAATAATCACTATTTGGTAATAAATAAATTTAAGGAACAAGAGAATGAATTAATTGTATAAAGAATATTTGAAGAAGATTAATAAAAAAAACACTTTTAAATCAACTTGAAAAAGTAAGTATTTAGACTCTGTTGGATAACCATTTTGTTTTTAAAATTTAGGCCTACAACAACTATTTTACTATAGTTTTTTTTTCTTATTTGGATATCTACATCTTATCTATATTTTAAGAAACAAAACCAAAATTTGAAAAAAAAAATAGTTTTCAAAAGTTTGTTTTTGTTTTTGAAATTTGGTTAGTATGCACCTACTTTCTTAAGGAAAGATGGATATATTGTAAGAAAGATGGAGCACATAGTAGGAAATTTGAGTAAAAATAAGTTTAAATTTCATGAACAAAAAATAAAATGGTTATCAAACTGAGTCTTAGTTTCTTAAATTTTAATTTGTGAATATGATTTAATCCATGAATTTTAGTACGCAACAATTTTTAGAGTTTTTTTTTATGGTAATTCAATTCACACCTCGGTCATATATTCGATCTTGAAAATTAGTAATGGACTTGAACCATATCCTCTACGTAGGATTTGTGATCCTCTTTCCTTTTATAGATTAAAAGGTTTTTTTTTTTGTATAATATAAATACATAGCAAATATTTAAACCTAAATAATGGTATATTTGTTAATTTTGTTTTTGTTGTTGTGTGATGATTGGGAAATTTAGGGAAATGAAGCAATGATGTTGTTTTATGGGAACATTGAAAAGTGGAATGAGCGAATAAAGGAAAATGCAAAACAAGATTCTTGAAAGCTAATGAATCTGTCCTTAATAAAATTGCAAAAAGAATAACGACAAGAAATTAATCATGTTCCACCACGTGCCCTGTCCGTGCCTCCAACCCACCTTTCTCCCTAATGTCCCGGCTTTTTTTTTTTTTATTGTTTTAGGGAAAAAAAAAACTTTTTACCTTTTTATTGTGTTGAGATTACAACAATTTGGAGGGAGTATTTGAACTCAAGCTTTTAGTTATTGTGTTAGCTAATACCGCAACAACTATTTTTATTGGCTCTTTATCTATTAAAGAATAAAGATGAACGTAGAGATATCCACGGGGCGGGGCGGAGACGAGGATGGCTTTACCGTCCCCATCCCCGTGAAATTCATCATAAAATTTTGCGGGAAACGGGGTGGAGATTCACCACGGGTAAACTATGGGGATCGGGTTCCCCACGGGGAATTATTCACCATTTAACTCTTCTTCTTTTCTTTTTTTATTTTTAACTTTTTACAAACTTTCTTTATTGTTAACTCAATTCACTAAATCTTAGATAATTTTTTCAATATTAAAAAAATGCTTATTGATTTTTAATTAAATAATTAATTAGGTAAGGATAATATTAATCCAAATAAGTATTTTTACTACTTTATATATATTAATGTATTTAGAAAAATTTAAAAATACATATATAAAATATGAACTGGGCGGGGAACGGGGAACGGGGAAACGGGGATGGGGAGTACATTCCCCGTCCCCATCCCCATTTAGCTTGCGGGAAATTTTTCATCCCCATTCACCGCCTATTCGGGGATTCACTGCCCCTATAGGGGTGGGTCCCCACGGGTCCCGGCCCCATAGGAAAAATGGACATCTCTAGTTTGTTTTATTTTCATTTTTTAATAATTTTATTTATACAAAATTTATGTGGCACCATAAATTTTAAGTAGACTAATGTTTCTTAGGGATGTATAAACGATCTCATAGCTTAAGGAACTTGGATTACCCAACCTAAATTATAAAAGATTTGAGTTAGCCTTTTTTTTTTTCAACCCAAACCAAATTGAATATATTTATATTTGTTCAATTATGGCCGAAATAGCCAATTGGTGGGGTGGTTGTGTATCCTTCTTTGTCCCACACAAGTTTGAGGCAGGTGTGTGATCACAACCCAATTCAATATTTACACATCTACAATGTCAAGAAAATTTTCCATTCCCCAAAGCCCTCTTAACTACCAAATTCACTTTCAAGATGGTTTTAATTTCTCTACTTTTATTGTTTTTTTTTTTAGTACAAGTTGGGGAAAGGGGATTACAATACCGATTTCAGGGATCGAACCCGTGACCGTGGAATGAAAATGGATTAACTCCAAACCAGATACTCTACTTTTATTGCTTAATCTAAATGTTGTACTAAGATAATTACTAAAGTTGAATGGTTTAGAGCATCGGTATGAGACAAAATGGGGATATGAAAGTTTTTTTCGTTTCATTCTCATCACCATTTAGGGTGTGTTTGGAGCACCGGTTTGGCTATGATAGACGGAATGTTATAATAAATGGTGGGTTATGATAAACAATTGATTATTATAAATGGTATTTGAGGAGCAAGTTATTATAACAAGGAATAGGATAAACGGTGTTTGAGAGGGTGGTTATGTAACAAAAAGTAATATATGGAAGGTTTAGATAAATAGGCACGTAGGTTTAGATAAATAGGCACGTAGATTTAGATAAACGGGTACGCAGGTTTAGGTAACCATCGTCTATAATAAACGATAGGGCAAACATCGGTTGGGTTATTATAAATAACCCGACCGTTTATATAAACGGGGACCCAAACACACCCTTCGTTCTCATGGAATTCATCAATTTATTCTTTTTCATTTATGTTTATATGTATTTTAGTTTTCTTTTTCTATAAAAAAAATAAAAGCTTTATCCATTGCTTGGGCCTTGCATTATGTGCTCCTATCCCAAGATTTGAACTTCGAAGATAAAAGATTTTACAATTAAGTTTATTTTTGGGATTTCAAACTTGAAAGCTCTAAAGGACGTATCTCTTGAGGATCTCATGTATATGTATGTATGTATATAAATATTTATAATTAAATTTTGTCAAAAAATCCCTAAATTAACCAAATGGTCAAAGAGTTTTAAGAATTATAAAGTAATTTAAGAAAACGAATTCAATTTGTGGAGGCTACCTAAAAGTTAATATTCTAAAATTATTTTGAATATTAAATATAGTAGGATAAAAAAGTTGTCTATAAAAATAGTCGAACTTGATTCATACAATCACAAATATCAAATAAAAATTGTGTCTAAACACATAATTTAAATATAAAAAATTCATGATAAACTTTTGAAATTTAAAGATTCATTACACACATTTGGTTTAAGAACTAAATTCAAAATTTAATTATAATATTTAAACATTTAATTCAAAATTTTGTCACATAGATGTTCAAAAATCTATTTTGTATTGGCATTCACTACAAGGAAAATGGTCTTTGCCGATGGCAAATAACGTCGCCTAAGACCAAAAAACCGTCGCATAAGGCTTATGCGACGGTAAACAAATCGTCGCCCAAAACGTCGGCAAAACCTCGTCGGAAGAGCCTTAGCCGACGTTTTTGCGACACCGTCGTCAATTCAAAATTTGTACGACGGTGTTCTAAAACGTCGGTCATTATATTCTTTGGCGACGGTCTAAAAAACGTCGGTTAAGGTATTTTGACCTTAACCCTTTATGCTATCTCCCCTAATACCTAAAACTCTGCCAGTGATCTTTAACTCGTCATATGGGAGTTCAGCGGCAATCGCCGTCGTTCTAATCTCTATCATTTGTTCCTGTACAAAAATTAAGCATACATTAGTATCAAGATAAAATTTGAATGAATAAAACAAAATCAACACACTTACATAAGCTTCCTCAGAGTTCTTGTCGACCCATCCAGTCTGTTCCTTGAAGTGTGTTTCTTTGAATAGGTCGATGTACCCCATGAGCTGACCATCCCTCTTTCTCTAGAAACATAAAATAAAGTCGTTAGTATATTGTACGAATTGTTCGCAATAAAGTATTACACAATGAAGTATTACTTGTTCTCGTATAGTCAAGAAAGAATTACTCCCAGCCACGTGATGGTATTGAACATGAGATCTACTTTCCTCAGCCTTCTTTGACTTTGATTTGAAATTTGGGTCCTCCCATTTATTGCACAAATATTCCCAATCAGCTGGATCCATTATGGAAGTATGTGGGTTCGATCGTCGAACCGCAGGATCCAAACTCCTAAAAAATGATAATGTATGATTAGTTTGATGCATTAGAAATGGAACAACATAAGCATAAGTTAATATATTACTTACTTGTAATGTTTGTGCAACGTGCATCTATACTCCTTCATCGTGGTTTGCATCACGTCCTCTATATGCTTGTTGACCCTAGGATTACCGAGAGGTCCAGTTGAAGTGTGACTCGTGTAAAACGAATGTATAGATTAATACAACAAAATAGTGCCTAAAATACGAACTATGTGTTTTTAAACATACTAGGAGCCTCTGTTTCACTAGGTTCTTCAATTCTGGAGTGACCTCTTTCCATTTATTAAGAGTCAAAGGAAACAACCCTCTGACAAGCACCCCGATTTGCTTACTCAAGCTGTTTGCATTTCGTCCAACAGCTTTTCCGTACTCCTGATTAAATTCAACGCTGAAAAGGCCGTGATTATTCACATTTCTCTCCATCTCAGAGCCTGTTGAAATACCTCGATCGCGTCGAGGTCTAGATGTACTACCTGCACGTGGTTGAATGTTAGAAACCAATAAAAAAAAATGTGAATGAACAAAACAAATGAAATCATACCTGATGGCTGGGTCTCCTCAGAAGGCAAAGTGGCAGGAACAATATCCTGATCATCAGTGATCTCATCAAAGAATGTGCTAGACATCCCCGACAAATTAGCAGGCATGACTACACTACAGAAAATAGATAATCATTATCATATGAAATCAGGATGCGAGGTAGTGAAGTCCGTAAGTACTTAAGTATACTAATCAGTCAGAATAACAATCATCCAACGAGAGGCTCTCAAAAGACGTTTCTTGGTCATCCTGGATCTCATGGTCGTCAATGAAATCATCTAAATTATTTTTCGATTGTATCCTATTCCGTGTTAAATCGACTATGACAGGTTCGACATCAATCCTATGTAATATACTTTCTTCTATACACTCATCGACAGTAGTTCGACCTTCTAGTTGTATTTCATCAGGTTCTTCATCTTCTTGCTCTTCCACTTCAGGCACATCCCATACCTTTTTATTAGGTACTAATTGCACTACCTTCCAATTGCGACCATACTTTGGATCGCTTATATAAAACACTTGTTCTGCTTGTGTGGCAAGGATAAATGGCTCATCTTTGTACCAAAATTGAGACATGTTAATTGAACGCAAACCTAGCTCGAAATGAGATCTACCTGGTTTTTTGTCAGTGTTGTACCAATCACATTTGAAAATCATAACTCGTCTCCTATTAACGTACACAAGATCAAACACTTCCTTTAGTACCCCGTAATAGTACAAGGGGTCATCTTTAGTTCTCCCTTCTCCCGGCACCTTAACACCACTATTTTGTGTTGTTCAACGCTCTTGAACCTTAATATTGTGAAACTTTACACCATTAACTATGCATTTTTCGTATGATCGAACCAAATTACTAGGTCCCATTGCCATTGCATACAAATCATCAGAATGATGTCCATTTTCTCTCATTTTGAGAACTTCTTTTTTAAACCAACTTGGAAATTGTTGCTCGTGTTTTGTATATAAGTCGGCAGCGGTTAACACACCTGGACGAAGTAGTGCTAAATGTTGAATAAGATAACTATTTATCTCATCACAATTATGGAGAATGTACCAATGTAATCTTCATATGTCAATATCAGATAAAGTTTTTGGTGTCATTTCTCCCATTGGTCGTGCATTCTGTTTGAATACTTCATATTCTCCAAGCCGTTCGTTATTAGTGTTGTGGTCATCATTGCGGTCTGCCCTATTGAACCTTGTTTCAATACCAATGAGATATAATGAACAAAAGTTCAAGCATTCTTTGTTCACATACCATTCAACAATCAACCCTTCTGGACGTGCTTTATTCATAACGAATAGTTTGAATATTCTTAAACGTCTCTCGAAAGGATACATCCAGCTATAGTTTACAGGTCCAACCAACTTACATTCGTACGGCAAATGGATAGTCAAATGAATCATTACATCAAATAACGCAGGTGGGAAGTTCTTCTCCATTTTACAAAGGATTATAATAATGTTCTTTTGCAACTGATCCAAATCAGACACACGTAATGTTTTAGAACACAAAGAACTAAAGAATTGACAAAATTCAACAATCGTAGTACACACTTCCTTAGGTAAAAATGCTCGAACACCAATAGGGATTAGTCTTTGAAGCAAAACATGGCAGTCGTGTGTCTTCAACCCTGTTAACTTTGAATCATTAACGCACCGTCCTATATTAGAAACAAAACCATCAGGATACTTGACTGTTTTTAAAAAGTTACAGAATTCAACTCTTTCGTCTTTACTGAGCGCATATGTTGCATGCGGCTTAAGCTCTTTATCTCCTAATTTTTGTACGTGCAATTCCCTTCGTATTCCCATATCTTCGAGGTCTTTTCTAGCGTTCATTGTATCTTTTGTCTTCCCTTCAATATTAAGTATAGTTCCTAGCAAATTCTCACACACATTTTTTTCAATGTGCTTTACGTCTAACTTATGTCTTAACAGAAGTTTAGACCAATATGGGAGCTCGAAGAAAATGCTCTTTTTTCTCCAATTGTTTTCGGATTGTTTCCTCTTCTTATCTTGTGGTAAATAACTCCAAATTGACAACACAAAAGGGAAGTGGTAAATAACTCCCCTCTCAATTATCAAATTATGAAATTTTCACTAAAAGGAATATTAGTGAAAGACACAATTTTTCCAATAGAAAATACATACAATAGAGATTCTATAAGTTGTACAATATTTTCCAATAGAAATCAAAGTATTTAGATGCCCTTTACTCACATCCACCATCTCTTTTCTCAACCCCCTTTTATTATTTTTCCTTTCCAAAAATCATAACCACCAATTACCGATGTTTTGATATTGACAAAGAACCAAACATGAGAAATTCAATAAAGGTTTTTCCATTTTCTTTTTACCCAAATGCAATGTAACATATGGTACTTTAAGCAATACTCACATCTTTGCATTACTCTCTAACTAACAAACTTTAAGCAATACTCTCATCTCAACAACTTTAAAATCGAACAATTATTCGAAACTTGGATATAAAAAATAGAATTAGAACTTTAATTTGAAGAAAAATGTTCTAAAACCAACACCTCAACATCTCTAAAACCAAGCAATACTCCCATCTTCAAATGAACAAGAACAAGAAAAAATCAATTAAATTGCTTACTTCTATAATTTAATCAAACTTCACATACATAAAGAACAAGAAATAGTTTAATCAAAGAAAGATTCAATAAAATTAGGGATTTGAAGATTTACCTAGAGTTAGGGATTTGGAAGTGAGCGAGAGAGAAGACGAACGGCGGCGGACCCCTTGGCGACGGTGGAGAAATGGTGGAGGAGATGGAGAAACGGCGGACGGGAGGCGACAGATTGGGAAAAGAGGCATAGAGTGAAAGAAAAAAGGAAAAGAAAAGAGGGGAAGAAGAAAAGAAAAGAGGAACTCGAATTTTAATCAGAACCTTAGGCGACGTTTTTAAAACGTTGGCTAAGATTATTTTCTACTACGTTTTTTAAAAACGTCGGCTATTATTTTAAAATAAAAGCGGAAAAATGAATTTTAGGAGGGAAAATAAAAACTTAGCAGTCGTTTCCATAAAACGTCGGCTAAGAATATGTTTAGCCGATGTTTTTTTCAAACTGTCGCTTAAAATAAAGTTTAACCGACGTTTATAAAGCCGTCAGTTAAACCACTATTAACCGACGTTTCTTAGGCGACGATAAAAAAACGTCAGCTAACCCCTTTTTTCTTGTAGTGATTTTACCTTCCTTTTAATATTGTCTCTAAACTTTTAAAGTCACCAACACTTGAATTTATAGCATCATGAGATGTAGAAGTTTGGGAATTCTTTATATAAGAAAAACCTAAGTTGTGTATTTAAAAATGAAAAAGAAAAAAAAAACATGCAAACCTAGTCAATTATTGGTCAAATAAGTCAATTCCCAATTTTGTTTTTGTTTAAACCTCTATCTATTTCAATTAGTGAAATGTTGTATAATAGAATTATAGAAAGAAAAAACAAAACAAAACATTGTGCATAAATGGGTCATAGAAAAATGAAACAAACCCAAGTGCCAGCCAAAGTACACCATTTGAAAGTAACACACAAAATAGCAAAAATCCAAATAATCTAAAGTGACTTCCCAACATCTCTTGCTTTCCCAAACTTTCTTTCCCCTTAGCTCATTTTAGTTTTTCCCTTTCTTTTTGTATTGAGCAAGAATGCCTTCAAATTGGAAACCCACCCATGTGACTTTGCATTGCTTGAGTAATGCATAGGACTCTAGTGACTTCCCCACAATTATGTAATTGCATTATTTGTGGTGAAATTACCAATTTGGACTTTACTTTCTTGACTAAATTTTAAGTTTTTCTTAATGAATAAATGAGGAAAAATGAATTCAACTTGTGACCAGAAAAAAAGGGTGTTACAACATGAATAATTCAAAAGTCATTTAATTACCATTTTGATTTTTGTATATATTAGTTTTTTAAATAAGGGATAGAAAATTTATAAAATGATGAATGACTAATTAGTTTTTGCCTACGACCACAATGTCATGGGTTCAAAATCCTCAACTCACTATGATTGTTGAAGTAAAAAAAAAAAAAAGAACTGTTTTTGAAACTTAGTGTTTAAATACAACTTTCACCCTTTTGTTCGACCTCTACCTTCTATCTAACTCTTAAGAAACTAAGGGAAGTTTTACTCATTTGATAACCATTTAAGTCTTATTATATAACTTCATTAAATAATTTGTCATATATTTATATATAACAATACAAACATGATAATTTAAGTATACCAAACATCTATAATATTGGTATATTAGAAAATTCAGTTATTCTGATTATAAATGTATCAGATGTAGGGTATGCTGCCCGAAAATTTACAAATGAAATACACTTAACTTATGATCATAAATTAATTATATCGGCGAGTATTTATGATAGATTATTGTTCTAATGTATATAATTCTTTCTCTTTTTTTTTGACATGCTAATGTATATAATTCTAACAATAATGCCATCATGTAAATCATTTGATCTTTGTAGTTATTAGAAGTTTTGCAGTCATAAATAATTTTGTTTATCTCTATTTTGTGTATATGAGGATAAACTACATATGTTCAACATTTATCATTAACTTTTTTAAGAATGAAAATGGAAATGACGTGAATTATTAGGTCTAAAAAGTAAAAACATCACCAGTTTCCATGTTGAGAAGAAATTAACAATTTATCATTATCAATAACCAATAATAAAACTTCAATGCCACTAGTCCCATGTGTTTGATATTCCATTAGGGAAAACTCTACCATATTTTGCACACTTTAAAATTTGAACTTGATTGTTTCAATAGACATTTCTATTTAAAGAAGACCCAAGTATCAAGTTTTTGGAAACTTTAAGTAAAGTTCAACATGTTCTGAAAAATAAAAAAAATAATAATTAAAGTTCAATCCATTATATCTTCCAACCATCCACCTATGATTTTGCCTCATATTTAAGTCTCTGCACATTTCTATATTTTACCATTTTTTTCTTTTCTATTTCATTACCAAGTTAATAACTTAGAAAGTGGTTGAGGAACAATTCAAAAAAGAAAAAGAAAAAAAAATGTATTGAAGAACCCATACTGTCAAATTTATCTTTTCTTAGTGATTCATCTTAATTATTAAAAATTCATATTATTTTATATAATAAAATTAATATTTATAAAATTCATAGAATCAGATATTCGTGCTTTGGGAGACAGCTCATTATTGATCTGAACTTTGAGGGTATATGTTCCCCTTAAAATCTCAAGTTTGAGGTTATTATGAAAATTAATTTTTCAGCGACTCCCATTTCACTTCAAATCCTACGATATATCTTAGATTCCAGTTTAGAAACAGGTTGATGATGTCTCTTAGTTTAGAGGAGCAAAACTCCAACTTTCACATCATTAGTTTTTCTTTTATTATTATTTCGATGGATTGGTCAAAGTTCAATACAAGGTTAGAAGGTATGTGAAAGTGAGATTTGGAAACAGAGAGAAAAGATATTCATAATACTTAAGTTGAAACCCAAATTATAATATTTAATAAATATAACTTTGGCAAAGGTCAAACTTTTTTTATCAAAAATTATAAGATTGATATAATTTGCAATGAATCGTGGATTATCAAAAGTTGTTTTTCTTAGAATTTTAGTTGAAAAATGGTTCATAATTCAGCTATGTAATAAGACTTTGTTGCTTATAGATAATCTATGCAATACTACAATTTTTTTTTTCTTTTCAAATTATCTACTTTCTTTCATTATTTTTCTATCACATCATAGATAATATGATTAACCAAATATAGTCATTCAACAACAAGAGTATCGGCCCTTTTAATGCTTGGAAGTTTCTTTTAATTCGATTTTTTTGGTGGGATCTTATTCTTCAATGAATTCTGGATGTCTAACTGTGATAAGAGATCATAAGTTTGAATTTCGCATAGTCTAACAAAAAAGGAATGCATATTCTAAGTCCCAAAATAAACTTTTATAATTCATATGATTATATTATCACCAATTCCAATCATAGGGCTTCATAAGCATATTGGAGAAAGCATCATATTAAGAAAACTCAATTACCCTAACAAATGAAAAACCCTAATAAAAGGAAACATTATCCTCAAACCTCCTTCACATTCACAGCCACAGCTCCTCCATTACTGATCACCTCCTTCTTCTCCTTCACTTCCTCCTCTTTCTCTTTCTCTTTCACTTCCTCTTTCTCGGACGCCTCCTCCTCGATCTCGAACGCCTTCACCGGGTAAGCTCGTGACAACCCAGCCGGGATCTGGAAATTGATATTCCCGGTGGGCGGGTCGTCGACATAGATCTCGGACAAACCGAGCCAAATCAAAACCTCCTTCGCCTTAACGCCCGTCAAATTCTTGACCCGATTCTTCTCGACGTTGGCCGTGACCTCTTTGGCATAGGACACTTGCTTCCCAATCTTGTCAAACTTGTGGGTTATGGCCTTCTTTTGCTTCATCCAAACAAAGCCAGTGTCCTTAACATATCCACATTCTATTATGTCCTTCAATGGCAAGAGCCCATTTGGGAGCCCCACTTCTTTGAGCAAATGCCTTGTTTTCTCTTGTGAGATCTTGTCCCCATAGTAGAGCTCATCAGCTTTGGCTTTCAACTCTTCTGTGATTAGAGACATTTTCTAAGTGGAATTTATTTGATTTTGCTTTCGTTTTCTTGGATTTAAGTTGAGGTGGGGTTGTGTTGTTATATAGGGTTATTGATTTGTATTTAGGCTTGTGTTTTGATGAAATTACCAATGATGCCATTGACCTTATGGAAAAGGAAAATATAGTATTATAAAAGAGGAAATTACACTTTTTGGCTGTTTGTTTGACATATTTAGGGGTTGTTTGTTTGACATATTTAGGTAGGAGTTGGTATTATGAGTTATCAACTTCTCCTTAAAACCTACACCAAACCAGTTTTTATTAACTTTTCCTAATTTATATTTTTAAAAATTACTCTCATTTCTAACCATTCATTTTTAATCATTCATTTATAACTACTCAATCATTTCTAATCACTTATTTTTAATTATTCCTATCAAATCTATCAAAATAACTCATTTTTAACCATTCATTTTTAATCATTTCTTTTTTAACTACTAAAAATAACTACTCATTTTTAAATCTACATTCAAACAAGATTTTATGACTCTAACTTCTCTACACAAAAACTACATCCAAACGAGTTTTTGACACAACTCTCAATTTTTAACTGCTCAATACAATTTCTCAATATAATTCCTTAACCCAAAGACTACCTAAATATGTCAAACAAACAACCCTAGTTTTGGGTTAAGGAGTTATATTGAGGAGTTATATACTCGTTTGGATGTAGTTTTTGTGTATAGAAGTTAGAGTCAAAACTTTGTTTGGATGTTGAGTAAAAAATGAGTAGTTATTTTTAGTAGTTAAAAAAGAAATGATTAAAAATGAACGATTAAAAATGAGTTATTTTGATTGATTTGAAATGAATGATTAAAAATAAGTTATTAGAAATGATTGAGTAGTTATAAATGAATGATTAAAAATGAATGGTTAGAAATAAGAGTTATTTTTAAAAGTAAAAATGAGAAGTAGTTAATAAAAACTTGTTTGGATGTAGGTTTTCGAGGAGGAGTTGATAACTCCTAATGCTAACTCCTACCTAAGTATGTCAAACAAACAAGTCCTTTAGGATTTATATTTAGTTTCATTTTGGTCTTTTCAAAATTCAATATTAATTACTACTACATTTTAATAATGCTCACTTTTAATCTTTTTATATTTTTAAGATTCATTTGAAAATTAAAGAAAAATACTTCCATGTAGGGCTCCCTCCTTAAAAGTATAATCACTCCATCAATATATTGAAATTTAAAATTACTTTAATCATCATTTTAGTCAATATTACAATATATATAACTAACGATTTTGTTGTCTCATGTGCTAAAGCTGGTGAGCCTTATATTGAAATATCATGGGTAAAAATTTTCAATTTTGAAACATAAAGACTAAATTGAAACTCGGCAAACCTTGATAGTTGTACATAAAGAAATAACTAGCTAACCGAATAGTATAGTTAATTTGGTAGAAAAGAGAATAGTTCAAGAGTTTTTTTGCTTGGGGATCGATGTTAGAGTAATTAATTACTCATTTGAGAATTTTTTATAGCAATGACATATATTATAAGTCAAAAATTAAAATGAGTAGATTGAATTTTTATAACCTTTAAAAGCTAATATAGATATTTTAAGAGTTTAGCATCAAAGTAGAGACCAACTCCTAATGTCAAAATTCCTAAATGGGAAGGAAGGCACCAGATCGGTTACAGCCTATGATATAAATAAACTTGACCTTTATTTTTAGGATAAAAGTACAAACCTAACTTTTAAAGACAGTAATAAATATAATAATTATATATATATATAAACAATATTTAAATTTAAAATGTATATGTAAACAAAAGAAATTATTAATTAATAAATATAACGAGGTAACAACTCAAAATGAAGAAAACAGTCTATATTTTTTTATAAATGTGTAAAAGACTTATCAAATTTTCAATACAAAGCAATTAACATGTTTCTCAAGATAATGTTATTTTAGGTTTACAAATCTTAGATTAGATTTGAAACTATATCCATTTAGGTTTGATCCAAATCTATGAGCAAATATGCACCAAAGTTAAATTGAATACTCACTTAAACTCTAATATGATAATATGATATTCGATAACTAATTTAAAATCAATTAAAGATGAAGAGAACAACTCATATTTCTTATAAATGAATGATAGAACAAAGTGAAAATTTCTAACAAAATAACATAATTTTTTTAAAAAAGCAAATTACTATACACTCCACTAAATTATAAATGATTATAAGAAAGATCTATCCATAGAGTGACTATAAACCTATACTTTTTTTCCTGTTAAGAATAAATCAGGAGAGGAGATCACATATTTTAGAAGGTACTACTAATACTCTCAAATAAATGACAGTCAGATATCTATCTGTCAATCGAACATGTAATCATAGTATTAATCCGACATTCAATAATGAAATCAATCCGGCATCATCCCTTTAGAGAATTTTGAATGTCTCTAAGCAATAGCTGTCATGGGGATAAAAATATATGGCATTTAAAGCCTAGGATAAGAAAAGTAATGGGGCCTTCCAAATTTTATAATATGTCATGTCAGGTCCATAATCTTTTACATCCATAATAAATCTTATAAATGAAAGAGCCAGGATGGTTCAACTACCAAAACTAATGCAACCATTTTTTAAAATGGTGAAACCCAAGAAAACAACTACATTCAATTTCTTTAATGTTGATACATTTTATAGTTACGAATGTATGGGCTCACAAATGTCTAGGTGCTTAGCATGATTTTTCGATTCATTTCGAAACTTTGATGATAAGTAATACACCTAAGTTGAGTTTATACGATTGAATAACATGCTTAAATTCCAAAAACCTTATAATCTAGGACTCATTTGCTTAATTCAACTCTAATTAATATATATTTGCTCATTTTGATAATCTAGGGAGTTTTTAGACTAAGAACATAGCATGCACCCTTTAATTTACCTATGTTTTGTTTGTTGTTATTTTGTTAGGTCTCTTCACATCAACATTCCACCAAATTGTTTTTGAAAAATTTAGGCATCTTTTCATATTGCAAATGGATAATATTACATATTGGTAGATAGATACAACATACCTTCTAACTAATACATATTTGTATAATGGTATGATATTAGTTATTTTGAGTATATATAGAATCAATTATCAATGAAGATAACTGCCCTTACCTATAAACTCACAATCACTCTAAATCCCTTCCCTAATCAATAGGATTTTTTATTTCCACTCATGGAATCACATTGTACCTTTAGACAAAGAATCACTTGAAAGAGTGTCTTTTCGATTAACCTTAATCTCCAAACGAGTAGTAAACTACTTTAAACTACTATTAACAACTTCATTCTCTTCCACTCCACTCATTAAAAGGGGTTGTTTGTTTGGCATATTTAGGTAGGATTTCGTTCTAGGATTTATTAACTCTTTCTAAAAAACTTACTTCCAAACGAGTTTTTACTAATTTCTCTTCAACTTTACATTTAAAAATAACTTCCATTTATAACCATTTGATTTTAATTGTTCATTTATAACTACTCGATCATTTTTAACCACTCAGTTTTAATAATTTATTTCAAATAAATCAAAATAATTTATTTGTAACCATTTATTTTTAATAATTTATTTTTCAACTACTAAAAATAACTACTCATTCTAAATCAACATTCAAACAATGTTTTGACTCTAACTCATCTTCACAAAAATTACATTCAAACGAGTTCTTTGCTACAACTCTGAATTTTCAACTATTCTAATATAATTCCTCAAGTTAAATCTTACGTAAATATGTCAAACAAACCCCTACAGATTTTCTTCCATCTTATATGGTTCAAACGTGTGTCGCCTTTATGCCTTGTACTACTTTCACAAGTTAAGTATTGTTAAATAATTTATAATGAATGGACCAAATAAATAAATATTGTATTTTTTTTTAAATGAATGGAACAAAATAAAATATAATCTTTATAATTCGAAGCATATTTTCACCCCTTGTTTATTGCTTTCAGCTGAATTTCAAACTGCGGACTATTATTCATAATTTTGTTGCAGGTCTACAAGTCTATGGCCTTTATGGGGGAAGCCAACTTCCCATTTATAACACTTTACTTTAGCCCATGAATAAAATTTTATTTATTTTTTTCCCATTTTGTACAGAACCTCAATTAAAAATTAAATTAAATTAAAATAAATAAATAAAGCTATATTCTTACTGGTTTTTAGCCGGATAAAAAGTTGATAACCGAATAAAAATCTCATAATTGTCAATACATTTATAATCTTTAGGTCGAGTCAAGGGGTGTTTGTTTACGGGAGGATTTAAAATTAGGATTTACTAATTATTCATCAAAAAATTATATCCCAACGAATTTGGTAACGGTTCAAAATAATTTCTTATTTTTATTACTCAAAATAATTTCTCATTTCTAATAATTCATTTATAACTATTCAAAATAAATCTTCATTACTAATTATTTGTTTTTAATAATTCATTTTTAACTTTTTAAAATAATTCATTTATAATCATTCTTTCTTTAACTACTCAAAATAATTATTCATTTTAAATCTATATCTAAACAAATAATTGTAACTCCTCTGCAAAAAAATAATAGCATACAAAAAACTATTATGGACTTGTAAGTATAAGAGGTAACAAACCAAAAGAAAACATCTTATATGATCCCATAATTAAAGAAAAAAAAATTTAGAATCAAGAAAATTGTTTGAGTTTACAAGTTGGATAATATATCTAATTATGGAATAAGAATTCAACAAATCAAACATCGTAATAATCATGAGTTATAAAAAATCATTTTATTGTATTTGAATTCCAAAGAATTTAAATTTTGGGGGATTCAAATTCTAACCAGCGAACCAAACAACTCGTAAGAGTTAAAAAAAAGAAAACCATATATATTATATGAATAGTAGTAATTAGGGCAGAGATGGAAATGATATTTTCAAGAAATTGGCAAAATTCAAAGCTCTAATTCTCCTCCATTTGCACACAGACAATGGAGATGTTGGAACAGTTGGAAAAGATTAAATATGCTATATAACATTTATTATATTTCTTCTACATTTGGTTTTAGCCCTTCCTATAATTTTCAACTATTTACTCCTAACATAAATGCCATGAGGTTGTTGCATCTTCCAAATTTAATTTCACTTCAACCTTTTTCTTTATTCCTTTTTTCTTCCTTACTATAATGTGGATCTAACCCCCAATCAGAAAGTGATATAATAATTTCATCGTTTGATTGTAAACCTAGTGTCTCAAGTTCGATCCCAAGAATCGACCTTTTATCTCCTCTTCCTCGTACTTCAAAAAAAAAAGGTTCCCAACACCTAAAAAACAATAATTGATATAGTAATATAACTATTCCTATAGGTATGAAAATGAATATTGTTTGAGAAGCATTATATACGACCTAGTAAGTTACAAATTTAAATTTCTTCGTTCTTAAAGATTGAATTAAAAAAAAAACTGACTATATAGGTGCCCATGGCTATGAATAGACCAACATATATTGTATGTAGAAACTATACTTTTTTTTTAAATAAATATATTTATATATATGTATATGTATATATATATATATGTACACACACGTTTAGTCTTGAGGTTTTAAGTCTAGTTTCAATTTGATCTCTAGACTTTAAAATTAAACTCTTTTACCATGATATTTTAGCATCCGTTTAATAACTATTTGATTTTTATTTTTTATTTTTTAAATTTAAATATATTCTTACTCAAAATTTTTACCATGTGTTCGACATTTCTACAATGTATCCATTTTTTTATCTTTTCCTGAAAGTATGTGAATGTTAATCAACTTTTAAAAAAAAACAAGTTTTTTTAAACTACTTTTTTTTTCAAATTTTGATTTGATTCTTGAGAGGTAGATATCTAAATAAGAAAAACACATATGTTAAGGTAGTTGTTGTAGACTTAAATTTAAAAAAAAAAAAAACCAAATAGTTATCAAAGCCGTAATAATACTAACTTTAAGTCATTGAAATGATGAAATTGTTAGTTACATAACGTAATGTTGACAAAAATGATGATTATACTAATTTTAAGTATCAATATATTGATGAAGTGATTATTTTTGTTTAAATGAATTTATTTTTAAATATACAAAAAAATTTTAAAGAAGTATATAAGAATTAAACTTGAGAATTATTGAAATATTAAGGATAAAAATGTTTAATTTTAAAACATAAAAACTAAATTAAAGGTAGATCTCAAACCTAGAGACTAAGAAGATATTTTAGCTATTATGCTTTCTAGTCTTTTTAAGAGTCTATTCCTCAATGTGTCTCTATATTGAGTTGCCATTATGTTCAACCTAAACCCAATTCAAGGCTACAATATTTGGGGTGGGGATTTGAACTTATAATTTTAGGGTTACTGGGTGTACACTGATATCAGTTGAGCTATTGTCTATGTTGACAAAAAATAAAAAGACTTTTAAGTTCATAGAAAATCAAAATATCTCTTGATAAGAACATATTCTTGTCACCATAAAATAATTTTTTCTATTCATAAACTCAATACAATCCAACCCAAAAATGAAGAATAATAAAAACCCAAATCCTACTAAACTCAAGCCCCAAAAAACCCACAATCAAAGACCCACTAAGACCAGGCCAGGTTCTCACCTCAAGAAGCTTTCTCAAAAACTGAACCAAGAAGCTTTTCATAATTGAAGTAAAAGGCTTCTCAAAAGCAAATTTCTCTTTCTAATTTTTTTTTCTTTAATTTTATAAGCATGGTAGATAAGAGATTGGAATTGATAACAATTTTAGTTTTTTTTTTTTAGATTATAAGAATCGGGGGTAGGGGAGATTCGAACCTAAGATCTCTAAGTTATTAAACCTACATTGATACAAATAGAAGATTTTAAAAAATATATATATATGTATGTAACATTGCAACAACCTTGCGTCCACTTCAGCCAATGTTTTATATATTGTCTAATTTTACAATATTTGAAATTCTTAAGTAGGTAGCCACTGTAAAATAGATTCATCACATTATAATTTCTTAAACTCATTACATGATGGTTGATACATTGAACTATTATTCTTGTTAATATCTTTATGTAAAAAGAATATTAGATTCTTTGCTCATCCAAAACACATGATCAATAAGTTGGCCAAATTATTACACTTTTGCTTTTGAAATCAATTCATAAATAGATAATTATCATAAATTAAACTTATCACATCTTAATTCTCCAAAGCCATTACATAATAATTGATACGAACTATTATGCTAATTATCTTCAATAGTATATATAAGGCCTTTTGAATGAAAAAAAAAAAAAAAAAGCTAACAGTATATACATATTTAAAATGCCCAATATCATATTAATATTAAAATTTAAGTAGAATTGTTACCCTTATCAAATTTCTCTCTGAGATTTTTGCAATTCAAAAATTTTGGAAAGAATTAAAATAATTATGAAGTTTATGAAATCAATCCTATGGTCGATTCTTGTCACAAATGAAACCAAATTTGAATATGCCAAGATTTCATATCATTGAAACAAAGAAACATGAAAAGGGAAAAAAGAAACGCCAAGATTCATCGATACAAACATTGATTTTATAATGAAATTAAAATTCGTTGACCTTTTTCCTCCACTGATCCATTTTATATAATTCTGATCTCAAAAACTTCAACAACAAAAAAAAAAAAAAATGAAGAACATGCTTTGATTTTGGAATGAGCAATCGGCCAGGGCTTCTTCGAATTCGCCTGTTGCGAGGTATCAATCTCGCCATTCGCGATGCTCCCACTCGCAGCAGCGATCCCTACGTCGTCATCTCCACCGCTAATCAGGTTCCGATTCCGATTCAGATTCAACGATTTCTCTCTTTTTCGCATCTGATTTCATTACGGTTTTGGATTTGGATTGCGATTGTGTTGTTTTTCTTCCGAAATTTAGTTGGAATGCTTGTCGATTTTAGGTTTTCTGTTTCGATTTCCATTCAAATATTCGAATTCAGATACATGGGGTTCCACCTTAAAGCTAATTGGCAACGAGGGAGGTAACTCATACCCCTTATAAATGTGTTGAAGAATCCTCACTTTATCGATGTGGGATAATTGCACCACAAATGAGTTTCTCCAACATGCCCCTCAAGATGGGGGCCATATTTTGGGAAATGTCATCTTGAATTGGATCCGAATTTGTGGCTGAAATACCCGCTTTGGCTTTACTCTTTGCCCGCTCGGGTGGGGTTCACATCCGCTTTTTTGAATTCCAAGCATTTTTTGGGTCGGATCAGAATTTGGGAGGCCAATAACCCACATGGGCTTTGATACCATATTAGAGAATATGGGGTTCCACCTCAAAACTAATTGACAATGAGGGAGTAACTCATATCCCTTATAAATGTTTTGAAGAATCTTCACCTTATCAATGTGGGATAATTGCACCACAAATGAGTATTTCCAACAATTGCGAGTTTCAGATCTTGCTCCTTGTAAATATTTTTCAATGATTTTTCGTTTTTTAGTTTCTGGTTCGAATTCTGATTGTAATTTCCTTCTTTCAGAACTTCCTTGGATTCATTTGTCAAATCTCTCTGTTCTTAGGGTATTTTCCTGTTTGCATTTGTTAAGAACTATAGCACTATAGTTTCATAGATTTAGCATTTAAATATGGTTAATATCCTACAGGATTGTCTGGAGATTTGCTATATATTTTCTAGAATTTTGGTAAGAGATTCTCTAGGAATTAATACTATTAGAAAGATTTTAGGTTTTGGCTATTTGATCATTTATCATGATATCAGAGTCTCATTAAATTTAAAATAGGTTGTTCTTTTGTGATTAACATGTGTGGCGAGTATTGTGTGTGCGGTATGTTATGTTCGGCAACATGATTGACGACAATTTGTGCATGGTGCTCGTATGTGCGCCCGTCGTGATCGTTGTGGGTGTACGATCACGATTGTTTGGCCATGTGATCTTCATGTGTGCAAATGCACATCATCATGTGTTCAACAAATTGCATTAGTTATTTACATATGCCAACCTGAGAGAATTGTTAGAAATTATAGATTATATTTTATCTACTATATATAGTTGTGTAACTTAGTGGAAAATTAGTAGTTAGGCACAGGCCTTTCTCCAAGTTTAGATTTCCCCTTTCTTCACTGTGCAAATGGCACAAATACTGATTGCGATATCCGCAATGATCTAACTGAGTTCTACTGAATCCACATGAAACAATAAAAGAATCAAACTTCAAATACCATTGTCTCGAAGCACTTCAAGCCATATAAAGACTTCTTCAACGACAATTTCTTTATAATTTGCAAATATTTGTGGAAGTTTTCCATTTCTAGGTTCTCTTTACCTATTTTCCCTCTCGAAATGGCTCGGATTCTAGATTTCTTTCTTGCATAATATTTATCTAGCTTCTTCGTTTATGAAAACGGATTCGAATTGTGATTGCAATTTTCCAGAACTTCCTATGGAAGATCTCAGAAATTGATTCGTTTTTCCATTTGATCTAATGATATGGTTCTTTGGTTACAAATTTCTTGTGCAGAAATTCAAATCTCGAGTGGTGAAAAAGGACTGCAATCCACAATGGAACGAGGAGTTCACACTTTCAATCACAAATGTCAACACACCAATCAAACTAGTAAGTCAAATAACATAGAGATTCAAACATGTGATGAAACATTGAACAAATCAGTTGCAAACAATCACATTTCTTTCCATGATTGGACTCTCAGGCAGTGTTCGACAAAGATAGGTTCACGAAGGATGACGGAATGGGGGATGCCGAGATCGACATAAAACCGTACATAGAGTGTTTGAATATGGGGTTAGGGAATCTGCCAAATGGTTGTGTGGTGAAAAGGATTCAACCAACAAGATCAAACAGCCTTGCAGATGAGAGCTCTTGTGTTTGGAATGATGGTAAGATCATCCAAGAGATGACTCTTAGATTGCAGAATGTTGAATGTGGTGAAATTATGATTCAGATTCAGTTGTTCAATGCTTCTGGGATTCAAGGCATTTGAACCTACTCTTTAGCCCGAAAAACGGCACCTCTCTTTGCCTTTGTTGTGTGTTCGTGTTCGTGTTCGCATTCTTCTTTGTTGTTGTTCGGCTACTGCTCTGCATTCGTATATTACTCCAATATTAGATATGTTAGATTTACTCGTAAATGTAAATTTCCATTGTGTATGTTTATTGTAAAATGCTTTTGTTTGGCCAAGAAAGAAGTTTTACCCTCTTATTCTTGGTTTGTTTCAATATGGTTGATTTTTTTATTTGTTTCTAATGATTTTTTTTTTCTAATTTGAGCTTTGGACAATGATTGATTCTCCATACCAGCTAGTGACTTGTTAATTCCCTTCTCATGGGCACAAGCTAGATGACATTTTTCTGGAGATTACTTAGGAAACCTCTTGGAATGTGTGCCATTAAAATTCAACTACTCAATTTGTTGCTCGAAGGGAGTGCAGAGATTAAAATACGTCGATTAGATTGTGGTGGAGAATATATGAACTTAAATTTTCAGACATATTTAATAGATATGAAATTATGTCTTATTTTTAGTACTTTGGAATATAGTTTCATCTAAAGTGTCTTGAATCCAATCTCAAAGAAGTTGGAACCGTGAAAGTAGGTTTATTTGTTAGTTCTCTTAGAATAATGAGACAAAGATACTTATTAGTCTTTATTATAATAATGTATTTGTTTTGAAAATTCAACTTTCTTCAAGGAAGACTACCGATTACATAAGTAATCACAAGTTTTATAGTAAAATAGTGTACTTGTAATTAACATTTCAAATTTTTTTTTTTTAAAAGAGTAAAAATGAAAGAGGGATTTTGAAAGGTTGAATAACTAAACATAAAAAATAATAAATAAAAAGAAACAATTTCAAAAACTTCAAATTCAACGGTCAAATTGTAATATTGATTATAAGAAGGAAAAAAAAGTGTAATTTCTTAAAAATGAGTAATAATCACTTTTTGGAAGGCATTCACAAACTTGTCTTTTCTCCATTACTTAAAATCTTGCAACATGTTAAAAAAAAACATTAGCCCACGATTATTAAAAAAAAAAATACTACATAACCAAATTGGATATGATATTGTTTTAAAATGAGCATAACTACTTTTTTTTTTTTTTAAATTACAATAATTGAGGAAGAGCAATTTAAATTATTTACCTGTGCGAATATACATTAATACCCCCTAAAAACCCTTTTAATTTGTTTTACAACTCCTCTTTTTACTATATAAATTTTAGTACACAATATTTCAAATAGAAAATTTGATTCACAATCTCCATAGTCAACCTACTTCATGATCTCCATAGCATCTTTTGTTTTTTGTTTGAAAGCTAAAAAAAGTTACAGAAAACAATAATAATAAAACTTTACATAGCTTCGTTAGAAAAGAAAAGGTTAAGCAACGTATGTACTTCCTAAAATTGTGTTACAAAATAGAAGCATAAACGAAAGTAAAGTTTAGAAACCCAAAAAAAAGAAAAAAGAAAAAAAGATCATTGATGGCATTCCTGTAAATCCGGTGATCCAAATGGGCTTTTCTGGAAAGTCAACGCCCTATAAAATTCATATTCTCCAACATTGAATCCTCCATTGTCGATTCGATCTCACGCGCCTCCATTTTCTTCATTCTTCTTCTTCTTCTTCTTCTTCTTCTTCTTCATCTCAATCTCAATTCCTTTCTCTTCAATTTGGTCCCAACAAAATCTTTTCTGATTCTGATTCACAGTTGAATTCCTTGTTTTTTTTCTTCTTCTGTAATTACTGTATCGATCTCAAGCTCAAATCCATGGAAGACAACCAGGTTGCTTTCGAATCCATGGAGGACAGTCACAATCGCAATCACGACGCATATGTCGACCACGGCTGGAAGAAGGTAACCTACACCAAGCGCCAGAGGAAGGCGGCCAAGTCCTCCGCCGCCGCCGATGCAGTTTCCGGCAAGATCTCCGCCGTTCCCGGTGGAGACAGCGTTTTTCAGTCGCTGGAGAAGAAATCGGAGGAGCGGCGCCGTAGAATCGCGGAGGCGCAGAAGACGGCGGCGATTGACGACGACGACGAGCCCGTTCCGGTCAGATCGAGGATTAGGTCTGACGATGAAGATGGCGATGGCGATGGCGATGGAGAGGATGTTGAGAATGGAAAGGCCAATGGCGAGGCTAAGAAGATCAAGCCGAAGAAGCCGAAGAAACCTAAGGTTTCGGTTGCGGAGGCGGCTGCGAAGATCGACGTGAACGATCTGTTCGCGTTTTTGGCCGATGTTTCGGTATGGTGATTGGATCTGCTTGATTATTCGTTCATGATTTTATCTGATCTGTTTTGATCTGCTTGTTTGTAGATTGTGATATTTCTAGGGAATTTTCCTTAATTGAGTATGAAAATAGATTTTACTTGAAAAATTGATCGATTATCGAGAAGAAAGGAGATCTTCGTTCCTAAGTTTGAGATTTTGAACTCTTCCCAACCTAATTGATCACACTAGATTGAAAGTTCTAAACACAAGAATACAAACATAATGCTTACACTTAAATATGAAAGTTGTAATCTTTATGCTAATTATAATCTTTAACTTCTCTATGATTTACAAAATTATAATCTTTATACTAATTGAATAGTTATTATGAAAGGACTCGATCTTTCACTAATGTAGTCTTATTCAGCCCTTGTCCCCAACGAGTGGTACAGTGGTTGAAGACTTGGGCTTTGAGGGTATGCTCCCCTCAAAGTCCCAAGTTCGAGACTCAGCTGTGACATTACTCCTTCGATGTCTCCCGGTGCCTGGCCTAAGAACGGACGTGGTTACCCTTGTTTAAAAAAAAAAAGTCTTATTCGGCCCCTATCTTTTTATATCAATTAGCATTGACATCTTAGCTTGATCTTCAGATCAATTGTTAATGATTGTTATTGATTCTTGTTGTTCTTCGATCTTCGTTTGGTGATAGGAATCGTACGAGAATCAGCAGGATATTCAGCTGATGAGATTTGCAGATTATTTTGGTCGCGCATTCTCTGGTGTGAGCGCTTCTCAATTTCCTTGGGTGAAATTGCTTAGGGAATCTCCGGTAGCTAAGATTGTTGATGTGAGTTTTTATCTTTTTTGGCTTTGTGATATCAGCTGTATATGAGTTTTCTTAGATGTGTGTTTCATATTTCTGATTGGTTGTACTTAATTATTTTATGTCCCTTGTTGTAATGAAGAGTAATCTTCAGGCAAATGAGTTTATAATTGTAGATGCATTTTGGGTGTCGATCATTGATTCTTCTGTTTTGGTTGTCTGTATTTTTTCAACAATTGTTCATGGATTTCGTTGGATTGGAGGGACTGAATTTTGGTATGAAAAAGCACCGTCCTCGAGTGGCATTCTCGTTGTAAATCCCCTTGTTGTATCTCGGGTCCAGGCCTTGGACAGAGACAGACCCATCATAGGTGCTCCGGGGTATAGTGGAGCAAAGTTTCAATTTTTCGGTTAAAAAACGAACCTTTGAACCGTTTTCTATGTTGTTCATTTTGCGTGACGTGAGTAGATTATTCTAAATTAGGACCGAAGATGTTTGATTTGCTTGATCAGTAGAATGAGTCCTAATTGTGAGTTTTTCTGCTCATTTTCCCCTTTTTGTTTTTTATTTTATATTCTTGTGTGTTCGAGCTAGTTTATGTGTACCTCGACTATTCACATGACACGAGACATATTACTTGACCCTACATCATTCGGATGTCAAAGAAACCCATATGAAATAAATTTGTAAGTAGGTGACCATCATAGATTGAACCCATAACCTTTTGATTTCTTAAGGCCTTTTTAATCTTTTTATTCTTAAGGCATTTTTCCTCAACGAATTTCCTATTTCCCGGTTTCAACAACAACAAAAAAAAAATCTTTAGGCATTTTCCCCAATTGCTTGACCTCAAGTACCTGCGTTCTCTATATTTTTGAGTATGAACTTAAAATGGTGGAGCTTTTCAGAAAATGTATACTTTGTTGTGACATAATCGTTGCGTCTACTCTTTTGCAGATCCCCCTTTCTCATATTTCTGAGGATGTTTATAAGGCATCAGTTGACTGGCTTAATAAACGATCTCTCGAGGCACTCAACTCTTTTGTTTTGTGGTCTTTAGACAGCATTCTTGCTGACTTTGCAAGCCAACAAGCTAGTGCCAAAGGCTCTAAAAAGGTTGCGCAACATGCATCATCGAAATCTCAGGTATCATCGGTAGCATCACTGTTTTGTTCCTCCAATGTTTATGAACTTAATGATACACTGTTTTGTTCGTATTGGGTTGGCACAGTACTACTGTTTACGTGAGGTTTCTACTTTCTAGTTGAATATAAATCCCGACCTCCAGTGCTATTTTGTTAAGTTTTTGAGCGTCAACTATCTTTTCGGGTTCTATCAATATGAGAAGTATCAAAAGCAAGAACAAAGAAAATTTGTTTTTCTTACTGAGGAAACTGAAGAAAATTTTGTAACATACTGTAATTTGTTTCTTTTTTTTTGAGTACATGAAGTTTTTATTTTTTGAAACAAGGGTAACCACGCTCGTCCCTAAGCTAGATACCGGGAGACCTTGAAGGAGTAATGTCATAGGTGAGTCTTGAACTTGAGACCTTGAAAGGAGCATGCCTTCAAAGCTCAAGTTTTCAACCACTGTGCCACCCCTTGGGGACCAGAAACTCGTTCTAAACTAGTTGTGTAATTTTCTAGCCATTGAAGAACTCTTAGGCTTAACTTAAACTCAAACTGTCATACTATAAAACTTAAATATGCCGATTCTATTTCATGTGGCCAACATTAGAATTGCATAATTTATGGTCTAAGATGAAGGATGACAAAATATGAAATGCCTAGGAAATCTACTGCTTTTATTATTTTAATGAAATTGGAAGTGGTGGCATAGGGAGGGATTGGATGAGGAGGAAGGGTGAGTTCACCTATTTTTCTGCAAGATTCAAGAATTAACATATTATTATTGCATAGCAGGTTGCTATATTTGTAGTCCTAGCCATGGTTTTACGAAGAAAACCCGACGTCTTAATCCAAGTATTGCCAACGATAAGGGAAAACTCAAAGTATCAAGGGCAGGATAAGCTTCCAGTAATTGTCTGGATGATAGTTCAGGTAAATTAATAATAATATCTAATTCATAATTTATCTATGTTTAGATTTTGTATTGTTCTGATTCTTATACTATCAGACTTTGTTTTTCTCTTTGCCAGGCTTGCCAAGTAGAACTTGCAATAGGGCTTTATGCATGGGCACATAACCTCTTGCCCATAGTTAGTGGTAGAAGTTGTAATCCTCAATCTAGAGATCTAATTTTGCAGTTAGTGGAAAGGTGAGAATACTGCATGATTTCCCAATAACAATATGTTCCCTCCTCTTCTATCTCCAAGGGGTGGTGTGGTGGTCGAAGGCTTAGACTTCAAAGGTGTGCTCCCCTCAAGGTCTTAGGTTCGAGACTTACGTGTGACATTAATTTGTAGCCACCTCCCGTGTCTTCATCCCTTTGGTGTCTCCTGGTGCTTAGCCTAGGGACAGGCGTGGTTACCCTGGGTAGTAGATCTGGAGTGAAGCTCCGATTTTCTGGTTTCAAAAAAACAAAAAATCTCTCTTCCAGTTTTTCTTTCCTAACCATTGAAGATTCTTTTTCAGCAGAATTTTGTCCTCTCCGAAAGCTCGTACGATCCTAGTAAACGGTGCAGTCAAGAAGGGGGAGCGATTGATTCCACCCTCATCATTTGAAATACTTCTACGGGTTACTTTTCCTGCATCGTCAGCTAGAGTGAAGGTGGGTCGGTCAGTCGAAATCTTTGCCGTTGTATAATATACTGAAAACAATATGCACGTTTTTTTTGGACATTGTACTATTTTCAGGCTACTGAAAGATTTGAGGCTATCTATCCAACCTTGAAGGAGGTTGCACTCGCTGGCGCTCCTGGTAGTAAAGCAATGAAACAAGTTTCACTGCAAATATTTAGTTTTGCTATTAAGGCAGCTGGAGAAAGTATGTTTCTTTTTTCTTTTTACCATTTTTGATACGATCTTGTTTTCTGTTCATGAACAATATCTAAGAGAAGATTTATGAACAGGTGTTTCAGAGCTATCTAGTGAAGCAACTAATATTTTCATTTGGTGTTTAGCTCAAAATGCTGATTGCTACAAGCAATGGGTGAGCTATTCGAATTCTTTTTCTATAAATTATTTAGCCCGTGTTTGATAACTATTTGGTTTTTTAAATTTAAGCATATTTTTATTCAAATTTCCTACCATGTATTCCATCTTTTCTAAGATGTATCAATATTTCCTTAACAATGTATTCGATAACAAAAATAAGCTTTTGGAAGCTATTTACGATAAAGTAGTTGTTGTAGACTTAAATTTCAAAAACCAAAAACTAAAAGTAAAATGGTTATCAAACGGGGCCTTAATAATTCTAATTCATTCTTGATCTGTTTTGTAATTTTTAAATCCATCCTTCTAAATGTCCCTATAGGGGTGGCACAGTGCTTGAAGACTTGGGCTTTGAAGGTATGCTCCCTTCAAGATCCCAAGTTCGAGACTCACGTGTGACATTTACTCTTTGGATGTCTCTCGGTGCCTGCTCCAGGGACGGGCATAGTTACCCTTGTTTAAAAAAAAAAAAATCCATCCTTCTAAATATGCAATTATTTCTTGCAGGACAAGATTTATGAAGATAACCTAGAAGCTAGTGTCTCCGTTTTGAAAAAACTTTCTGGTGACTGGAAAGCGCATTCTTTAAAGCTAACTCCTTTTGATGCCCTGAGGATAACTTTAAGAAGTTTCAGAACCAAGGTAGTTCCTATTCTAGTACAACATCACAGAGTTTGGAAGAATTGAACTAGTAGTTGACTATGCTTATTGTTTTTTTGGCACGCGATTGATAGAACGAGAAGGCGTTGGCTAGTGAAGCAGAGGACAGCGCTCGCCAATCCAAATACAAGGAGGCGCATAAGTACGCTAAGTCGCTACTTAACAGGGTTTCGCGAGGCTATGGATGTCTGAAAAGTATGGCTCTTATAGTCGTTGCTCTAGGTGTTGGTGCTGCACTCATGTCCCCCGACATCATAGAGTCGTTGGATTGGGAGAAACTCACTGCTTTCATCCCGCAAAACTCGCTTTAAGTTGGCCTTTCTGCATTGTTGGCAAACATTCCAGTCGACAATGTCGTGAAGCCAACCTAGGCTCCTTTTGAGTATGAGAAACCAAATTTCGCCGGTAACGAAACCACACAACAACTAGTCAGTCAGTCATTTTACAACCTTTGTGTTCCTCATTGGATACAAAAATAGTGGTAGTAGTAAGTTTTCAAGTTAATATCTTTGAAAAAGGCTCATAACAGTTATTTTAGCATCTTTGATTTGATTTTTGAATTTGATTTTCCTTATTTGTTAGTTTTTTTTTTATAATATTTTTCCACTCTAACCTTCAGTTTCGGCAGTAGATCAAAAAGGGAGTTGGATACACTTGTAATTTTCGGAAGAAAGAATGTGTTTCATTTTAAATGGAATTTTGTAACTTATTGTGTTGTTTTTTTTTCCTTGGCTTTATTATTTTTCAATTTCTTTTCATTCTTATGTAACTTGTTATTTACTTGGTGGTTTGAACTTGAAAATATCTGTTTAACAAGGTGATGTTATTGATTAATTACAATTTTTTTTTCTTCATTTTTAATTTTGATTTTGTATTGGGTCTGAGGCTATAGGACAACAAATTTGTTGAAAAATTTAGTACAAAGAAGTAAAGGTTATTAACTTAATAACCTTTACTTCAGCTTCTAGAATAGGTTACTATAATAATACTAAATGGGTGTTTGGTTGGGGAAAGAAAGGAATGATTGTTGAGATAGAAAGTGGAGACATGAATAAGAGAGGAAGGGACAGGCTCAGTTTTTGGAGTGAGGATGTGAAGATGTCTATTTTTCCTGTAGGGCGTTGTCTCTAATGGGGTGGTAAATCATGGTTTTGGTGGGGATAAAAATAGTTCTCTCAAACTAAATAGAGATAAGGACGGAGAATGTATTCATTATCTCTGTTTCCTTGATTCTTCCTCGAACTTGATTCTCGTGAATTAATATGGAGAATTTTGCATGGATAGGGAAGTTTTTGGCTCTACCCGTGGACATCTCTATTTAGAAGGGATAGAGATGTGTTATAATGAGAAAATTGAAGTTATTTTTCTTTCATATTTATTTTGTACAAAAATATATATACATTAATTTTTGGGGTTTTTGCATGTATATTAAAAAAAAAATTGATAGAAGTCTAAAGTCTATCAGTAATCTAAAAATCCATCGGTTGAATTGATAGAAGTCTAAATAGGAATTTTGGACAAAATGTACCATGAATTAAATTATTTTTAAAAAATGGGCTACAATTGTAAAGAAGAGCCAAAAATATGTTGTGGAAGATAAATTCCCTTAATTATAATCATCTACTAAAAATTATAGCAAATTATAAATTTGGTCCAAGAAGTTAGAAATTCTTTAATCTTCTCCCTTGATTGAGGGGCTGCCAAATTGTCATTTATGTTTATCGACCATTATTATTTTTGTTTGTGTTTGAGAAGAATATTTATAAGGTATGTTATTTTTTTTCAATTTTGTTTATATCCTTAATATTGATAAGTGCCTTTTGTTTTCGAGAATGTTGTCTACGTTATACGGTTGTTTTCGTCAATAGTCACTAAATTGGCCAGAAGACAGTTTGAAAGGAGACAACAAAGATACGTAGATGACACAACTGCTCACAAATATTATGAGAGCTGAATACCAATTTCTGAATTCGAACTCGTGATTGTGGAATTGAAATAGATTAACACCAAACAAGATTATCAACTACGTTATTGACCCTCGATGAATTAAAAAGGTTTCTAATGAAGAAATATACCATATTGAATGGTGCATTGATTATAATAATAATAAAAAAAAAGAAAAAAGAAAAAAAAGAGACTGTGTGATAGGAGATGAAATCTTAATATGGTACCTACTTCTTCCAGAAAATAGTTTCTTAATTATTACGTATGTCCGATGGACAAAATAACAGAATTATGAGTGTACTCACTTCCTACTATATTGTGATTTTTATGTTATTGGTCCTTAAATAATATTGGCTTTAAGTACATATTTTTCTAAATAGTTACTTAGAGGTGAATCATAGTCTTATATTAATAATATATCATCTAACTTCCAAACATTTTGGGCTAGTTTTTCTATTCATACTAACATCTATGAATTTAAAAAAAAAAAAAAAAAAAACCAACTTAGAGATTTTGTATAAAAATGAATTACTTCAAGCATAAATACTACTTTCAAACAAATGTTTCCTTATTTTGGTATCTTTTTATGTATGCCTCAAGTTCCTAAAACTATAAATAAAATTTCAAAAAAGGTACTATTTTGCTTTAAAACCAAACAAAATACTACTTTAGTGTCACATAAAAAAAGAATAATATTTTGAAAGATTTTAGCCAAAACTTGAAGTATAGGTAATCCTTGTTTGAATGTAGATTTTCATGGAAGATTTGCAGTAAAAAGTCTGTTTGAATATATTTCTTTTGTAGAGAAGTTAAAGGACAATAAGAATTTGGAATGAAAAGTTATTTTAAATAATTACAATTGATTGACTAAAAATGAATAATTAAAAATGATTGATTTATTTTAAGTAATAAAAAATAAATGACTAGAAATAAGTAGAAATGAATAATTAAAAATAATAAGTTATTTTAAATGGCTAAAAATGAAGAGTTATTTTGAATAGTTAGAAGGAGAGAATTATTTTGAATAGTTATAAAAAAATTCATTGGAATGTAATTTTTGAGAAGTAGTTAGTAAATTCTCGATCTGACAAACAAACATTCATCAATTGAAAATAAGATGCAAAAATCTATTGTTTTAATCAAAATATATTAGTAACAGTTGTACATATTTGTTTATTTTTTTTACATTAGGGATTGGGGCAAAAACTGCGAACTTACTGCACAAAAAATATCTGATAAGAAATTGAATTTGAAGCTTTTCTTTCCAAATTATGAGAAAGGAGGAAGGGAGGAATGAATGCCTATCCAACTACACTTTGAACCAAATCTTTCCACCTCAACAATTACATTCTAATATAACTAAGGATACAAAAAAACTTATAAACAAAAAGAATGAACCTATTTTATAAGGCCCCTAGCCTTCCATGGGACGTTTCCCACGAGGATCGTATCCTCGACTAACTGAAGAAGAACCCGAAGCAACTTCAGTCACATTTGCGGTTGCAATTGGTGTTCGAGTTATAGTTCCTGTACCAGTATTAGTCGTTGAAGTAGAGGAATACGATACGCCAGAAGTTCCAGCGTTGGAGGACGATAGACTTGTCCCACGAGACCTTCTATACCGAGAAGCAGGAAATCCTGGTCTTGCCGGTTCCTCCAAAGTACCAGGTTTCTTCGAAAGGATCAAAACTACACGCGGCATGGCTGGCCGTAGTTGCGGATCACCTTGTGTGCAGAGCAATGCAATCTGAATGCACATTGAAACTTGGTCAGGAACAGCTGAGGATGCTAATGTTGGGTCCATGAACTCCAAGCTCCTGCCTTTCTTGAACAGTATGTAAGCCTGCAGCCAAATTCACAAATAAGACCTTAACGATTAGGCATTAAATTTATTTGTTTCTGAGACCAAGTTCCTCTGAAATTGTTTGGCTAACATTTCTACGAGTGGTTACTGGTTAGTTGACTTATATGCTTTAGACTGAGATCAAGGGTGAACTAAGCCCTAATAAAATTCACTGAACTAAACCCTACAGAGCTCACTGACGAGTCGTGTTCCGATTCTTAACTGTGGATAACCTAATTGATCAATTAGGATAGTTTAAATATAGGGTAAAATACCATTTTGGTCATAAACTTTGAGCTATGTTCTATTTTCGTCCATGAACTTTTAATCTTTGAACTTTGAGATTTGATCCGTTTTAGTTGCTGAGCTTTTAAGATTTGTTCGGTTTTAATTGCTAAACTTGCAAATGCCTAATTTTAGATGGTAAACTTCTGATATTTGTTCCATTTCGGTCCCTAAAGTTTCAAAAAAACTTAAAACTTGGTCCTTAAAAAAAAAAAAAATCTTTACTTTGAAAAATTTACCATCTTCTCTATAAATTTTAGAGATAGGTTCACATTTTATCTTTGATTGTATTAAAATTATTAACATTATTAAATCAATTTGGATTAATATTAATAGGGACTACTTTTAAGTTTTTTTTAAAGTATAAGAATAAAAATTAGACTTGCGATAGTTCGGAGACTAAAATTAGACTTTTGAAAGTTCAGTGACTAAAATAGAACAAAACTCAAAGTTTAGGGACCAAAATAGTATTTTATCTTAAACATTTACCCAATTAATAGATTCTACATCTAGAACTTAAGAACTATTATTGCACTCTGTTGATCTTTATTATAATTAGTTTACATGGCCAAGGCAACTAAAACCTTACCCAATCAAGTAGATTCTCAGCTTCCCCACATGAACTGAACGATGAGTTTCGCTGGCCACTGATGAGTTCCAGAACCACAACACCAAAGCTAAAGACATCTGCCTTTGCTGATAGATGGCCGCGCATTACATATTCCGGAGCCATATATCCACTGTATACATGGAAAAAGAAATTAGTACAGCCCACCAGTTAGGATTTAGAAACTTGACTGGTTGTAACATGGAACAAAGGAACTTACTTTGTACCAGCAACGCGAGTATTGACATGAGTTTGATCTTCGGGGAAAAGACGGGCCATGCCAAAATCGGCAATCTTAGGGACCCATTTCTCGTCCAACAAAATATTGCTAGCTTTAATATCACGATGGATAATGACATTATGCGAGTCTACATGAAGATATTGCAAGCCCCGTGCTATGCCATAGATTATGTCATACCTCCTCTTCCAATCGAGCTCTCCTCGTTTATTGGATTCTGATTTGAAACCAAAAACGAAATTACTACCATATACTTTCTTTTTTCATTTAAAAAAAAAGTGAAGTTGTCCCAAGATCAAGCATCATATCAACAACAAAAATATTAATATAGAGTTGAAAAAGAAAGAATAGGAATCCTCTGAAAGAAGAAAGGATGATTTCTAGGTCAGTTGAATGAAATTTATTGAGTGTGGTTCACATGGCAAAGTATTTCATTTAGGAGTTTAGGCAGGACTAAATTTTGAAAATTCAACTAAACTTCTACAATCAGTTTGTCTTAAGCAGTTGGTTGCTTCTCCCTATTAGGCTTAATAATCCCTCATTCTTAAGGCAGCTAGACACATGAAAAAAAAAATTGGTAATAATAAATGGGCTATAATATGAAATTATATTTTGCCTGGTGTGTATGAAGATGGAAATATTTGATGAAGAAAATTTAGACTAATTTTTTTGCATAATAATACTCTCTTTAGAGTAAGCAAGTACTGCAAAATTACACAGTAATTTCAACTTATCTATGAGAAGTTCTAAACTTTTTTTTTTTGAAACAAGGGTAACCACGTCCGTCCTTAGGCCAGGCACTGGAGATATCAAAGGAGTGTTGTCACAAGTGAGTCTCGAACCTGAGACCTTGAGGGGAGCATACCCTCAAAGCCCAAGTATTCAAACCAGCCATAATGTTCACTACAAATGCGCATAAAAACTGAAGCACAAGAGAACTCTTTTGTGTTTGCACGCCTTCAAGCCAAAGAGCAATTATGTGGAAATTTCTATGGTAATTTGAGAAAACAGAGTGAAATTTGAACAAAACAAACAACTTAGGTACTTGACAACTACACTGGATAAGATAATGAAGATGCACAGACATTTATTGAGAACTAGTTAGCAGTACTTACTAAAGAGAAGCTTGTCGAGGCTCTCATTCGAGACGTATTCGTAAACCAGTAGTTTGTCAGAACCATGCACACAGTATCCTAACAAATTGACGACATTTCTGTGCTGCACTCGAGCCAACAACTTGGCCTCAGTCATAAACTCTCTTCTCCCTTGTCTTGAATGCTGGGATAATCTTTTAACTGCAATAACTCTTCCATCCTTTAACTTCCCCTGAAAAAAGCAATAAGTAAAATAAATTTAGATATTACTTGAAATGATGTTGAATCTTTGAAGTTATCTTATCAATTGAATTAACCTAAGAATAGCACTTACCTTGAGAAGAAATTCTAGATATACTTTTATCAAAATAATAAAAATGATAATCAACAATAGAAATAACTAAACACTGCACAATTGTGCATAATATATTGTTGTAGAAAATGTTTTTTGTACATGTGTAACAATTCAAAAGAATTGTTCTTAGATTAAAAAAAAAAGAAAAAATGGTGTTCATCTACTAAGATTCTTTCAGCAAATGGAAAAGATCAGAAGTCTTAAACACTCCAACTTGACATTTGCTAAATTTAAACATTATGGGGCTCCTTAAAAGGTCATGGATTCAATCGATAGTGGCCACCTACCTGAAAAATAATTGGGGATTTTGCATGTATATTAAAAAAAAAAATCCATATATAGCACAATTCCCAAACTTATTTATTTGTAGCACAAAAATGATTGAAGTCTATCAATTTGCATTGTTCAATCACTGAAAATCGATTGAAGCCTATCGGTTGAACTGATAGAAGTCTAAAGTCTATCAGTTGAACTGATAGAAGTTTGATGATATTAGAATAGCAATTTTGGGCAAAATGTGCTATGGATGAAACTATTTTAACAAATGTGCTACAATTGTAATGAAGAGCTAAAAATATGCCATGGTGGACAAATTCCCAAAATAATTTCCTACCGGTTTCCTTTTATTTTTTCTCAAAGAAAATCAAATTGAATTGACATTCAAATGTTGTATCGCCAAACGGCATATCTAAAAAAGGTGAGTGTAACCTAGCTCGAACAGGCTTTTATGTTTCAACATTCTTCAATAATTTCATATTCACCATTGAGTGACATTCAGAGAGAAACTCAACTAAGCCACCAAAGAAGAAAAAGTCAAAATTCAACCCAATTTTTTTAAAAAATTGGGAGAGTAACTAGAAACAATTCTATCATCGACTAAATCCAAACCCGAGGAAAGCGATCCTCTGCATTTCTTATTGGGCGTATATCTAGGCAGAAAAGTTAAGCACAAACAACAGCTAGAATGAATATAATTTTTAAAAAATCATCAGAAAAGTGCAATAAAGATTAATTAATTACTAATGACAATTTCCAAGAAATAAAATAACCAGAAGAACGAAGAAAAAAACAAAAAAAGGAACAGTTTCGATGATTGGATTAACGATCAGAATCTAAATTTTGCAGTCAATCGAATAACATTTGAATCTAACCTAACCTAACCTAACCTTGTAAACTGGACCAAATCCGCCTTCACCGAGCTTGTGATTCCGATGAAAATTGTTAGTCGCTTCAACTAAGGCTTCGAACGGAACAACCTTCTGTTCTTTCGCAGCAATCTGCTCCAGATCCTCCTCGCCCTTGCTGTCTGATCGAACAAATCATCAATCGCTAAAACAAATCAGAATCAGAAACGAAATACGATTTTCCCTAACTACAACAGAACAAGAAAGAAGAAGAAGAAACCGAGTGAAATTCAGGCAGATACCTCTGGAAGAACCGAATCTGAAGGGTTTGATGATGCTGTGTAGAAAACTCTTGGACTTCACCATGCTCGTCTAGGCCATGGAGTTGAAACGGCGAAAATGGCCGGAATCGGCTTGAAATCGGACCGAATCCGATCGGTTTGAACAGGAAATTTCTGAGAGAATTTGAGATTGGAGAATCGAAATTGGGTTGTGTTGTTGCAGATTTGGGGATTATTGGAGAATTGAGAGAGAGAGAGAGAGAAATGGGGGATTTGTAAGAGGAAGATGAAAAGAAAACAAAGAAATGTACGAAATTGACCGAAGAGACTCGCTGCTTGCAAGAACACGACGCTTTCCTTTTTTTATTTTTTTCTAATTAAAAAAAAAAATACTCTAAAATAAATGAGAAATACCAAATTGAATTACCATCAAACAATTAAATTAAGACGTTATCAGTGGCGCAATGATTTTATTGTTTGGTTGTAAACTAGTTCAACACCAACGTCACAGTTCGAATTAGAAAATATGTATTCGTCCCCTCGTGTAATATGTATTAAAAAAAAAGACTTATTTTAGTTACTTTTGTTAGCATTTAATTAGATTAATAGGTTGGTTATTATAACAAAAATAATATAGGTGATATTTAGATAAACGGATTTAGACACGCAGGTTTAAGTACCACTGACTATAATAAACGGTGAGACAAGTATGAGTTAGGTTATTATAACCAACTCGACAATTAAATAAAGTGTTAGTTTTCTCTAAATCATTATAAACCAGATATATTACCTATATCAAAAGTATTATTGTTTTTAACAAGATAAAAATCAAATATCAATTTTTAGAATTGAGCACATGACTTGTGAAATTGAAATAGATTTCCTACCATCAATCAAGATAAATAACCCATATATATATATATGCAACATATATAATTGTAATGCATACTAGTCGATATAACGTTTATGTAGCATCTTGTTAATATAATTGGATAGATATTTTTGTCAACATTTATTTTTAATACTTAATGGAAAGTAACTTGTATCACTAATATTAAACTCAATAACTTTTAAAATATATTCAATATTTCATTCAATCACATCCAACCTCTAATTCTCTTGTCCATGTGGAATTTAGATATGGGAAAAAGCCTAAAAGCCAAGGTTTTTGTAGGAGTTATCTAGTGGAAACATCAATGAGAAAAGTAATGATGTATTGAAGAAATTCAAGTTTTAATTTGGTACTTTTATTGTCATAACTAAATCTATTGAATTTGGAATGGGCCCTTTTTTGTTGACTTTTCTTCAGTTTACAAAAGTTTTCCATAATGTTCTCAAACATAATTATATTTTCTACAACAATGTTTCCGAACATTATAAACAATCTTTAAGGAGCAGATTATTATAATAAGGATGGGTGTTAGAGGAGCTGATTATTATAACAAAAATAATATATGTAAGGTTTAGATAAATGAAGACGCAAATTTAGATAAATAAGTACACATGTTTAGATAACCATTGACTATAATAAACAATTGGGCAAGCATGGATTAGGTTATTAACCAACTCGACCATTTACATGAACAGGTCCAAACACACCTTTAAAAGAAAGTGTTAGATTTCTCAAAATCATTATAATATTTATTAAATTTAGAAAAAATACCGTCAACTTGATGCAACCATCAACTTTACATCGAGGTATTATTGTTCTTAAACAAGATAAGAGCCAAATACCGATTTTTAGAATTGAACACATAACTGTGGAATTGAAATAGATTACCACAAATTAGGGGTGATAATGAAAACCGAAAACTGACAAAACTGAACTAAACCAAATCAATTCATTGGATCGGTTTGGATTTTTCATATAATATTGGACATAGTGGTTTTTATTTAGAGAAAACTGAAATTTGTTGGATCGGATCAGATTCTATTAGTAGAAACCAATAAAAATCGAACCGAACAAATACTCGTTTATTTACTTTTATTTTTGTTTTTGTGTTAGTTAAACTTTTTATTGGTAGATGACTAATTATTTTTATTTTATTTGGTTTAATTTAATTATAAATTATGAGATTTATTTTAGAAAACAACATTAAAATATGAATTGTAAGTAAAATAGCAAGTAAAATGGTAAAAAAGAAGTAAATCGTAGGGAACTGAATCGAAGAAAATTGAGCCAATAATTTTAACATTTATCGAACATTGTTTTGGTTCCTCTTTTTATGAACTCAATTGGATCGGATCGGTTATCGGTTTGGCCTAGAAATCAAAGAAAGCGAACCAATGGTTTTGTCTTTTGTTGGACATTGGTTCGGTTCTTGTTTTTTTCAAATTGATTGAATCGGTTCAGTTATTGGTTTGACCTAAAATCGAACTAATATCACCTCAACCACCAATCAAGATAACCAACCCATATAAATATAGTGTCAAGCGACTTATATAATTGTAATGCATATAGTCAATATAAGTTTATGTAGCATCTTGTTAGTATATTTGGACAGATATTTTTGTCAACATTTGTTTTTAATACTTATTGGAAAGTAACTTGTATCACTAATATCAAACTCAGTGACTTATATTATATAACTAAGAAATCAATAACTTATAAAATATATTGACTGATATTTCATTAATTCATATCCAACCTCTAATTCTCTTGTCTACGTGGAACTCTAATTCTCTTGTCCACGTGGAATTTAGATATGGAAAAAAACTAGAAGCCAAGGTTTTTGTAGGACTTGTCTGGTGGAAACATCAATAAGACAAGTAATGATGTATCGGAGAAATTCAAGTTTTATTTTGGTACTTTTATTGTCATAACTAAATGTATTGAAATTGGAATGCCTTTTTTTGTTGACTTTTCTTCCACTTACAAAAGTTTTCCATAATGTTCTCAAACATAATTATATTTTCTACAACAATGTTTTCGAACATTATAAATGATCTTTGAAGAGTAAATTATTATAACAAGTGTTATAATAAACGGTGATTGAGCGACTGATTACTGTAATAAAAATAATATATGTAAGGTTTAAATAAATGAACAGGCAGATTTAGATAAACAAGTACACAAATTTAGATGATCATTGACTATAATAAACACTTGGACAAGTATGGATTAGGTTATTAACCAACTCGACCATTTACATGAACATGTTCAAACACACCTTTAAAAGAAAGTGTAGTTTTCTCTAAATCATTATAATATTTATTAAATTTAGGAAAAATACCCTAACTTGGTGCAACCATCAACTTTACATTGAGGTATTATTGCTCTTAAACCAGATAAGAGTCAAATACCGATTTTTAGAATTGAACACATAACTATGGAATTGAAATAGATTACCACCAATTAAGGGTGATAATGAAAACCAAAAACTGACAAAATCGAACTGAACCAAACCAATTTATTGGATCGGTTTGGATTTTTCATATAATCTTGGACATATTGGTTTTTATTTTGAGAAAACCAAAATTTATTGGATTGGATAGGATTCTATTCGTAAAAACCAATAAAAACCGAACCGAACAAATACTGATTTATTTACTTTTATTTTTCCTTTTGTGTTAGTTAAACTTTTTATTGGTAGATGACTAATTATTTTTATTTAATTTGGTTTAATTTTATTATAAATTATGAGATTTATTTTAGAAAACAACATTAAAATATGAATTGAAAATAAAATAGCAAGTAAAATGGTAAAAAAGAAGTAAATCGTAGGGAACCGAATCGAAGAAAATTGAGCCAATAATTTGATCCTTTAACGGACATTGTTTTGGTTTCTGTTATTGTGAACTCAATTGGATCGGATCGGTTATCGATTTGGCCTAAAAATCAAAGAAAGCGAACCCATGGTTTTATCTTTTATTGGACATTGGTTCGGTTCCTGTTTTGTCAAATTGATTGAATCGGTTCGGTTATTGGTTTGACTTAAAACCGAACTAATATCACCTCAACCACCAATCAAGATAACCAACCCGTATAAATATAGTGGCAAGCGACTTATATAATTGTAATGCATATAGTCAATATAACGTTTATGTAGCATCTTGTTAATATATTTGGACAGATATTTTTGTCAACATTTGTTTTTAATACTTATTGGAAAGTAACTTGTATCACTAATGTCAAACTCAGTAACTTATATTATATAACTAAGAACTCAATAACTTATAAAATATATTGACTGATATTTCATTAATTCATATCCAACCTCTAATTCTCTTGTCTATGTGGAATTTATATATGGGAAAAAAACTAAAACCATAGGTTTTTTTAGGAAGTTACCTGGTGGAAACATCAATGAGAAAAGTAATATGTATTGAAGAAATTCAAGTTACTTTTATTGTCATACCTAAATGTGTTGAATTTGGAATGGGCCTTTTTTGTTGACTTTTCTTCAGCTTACAAAAGTTTCCCACAATGTTCTCAAACATAATTATATTTTCTACACAATGTTTCCAAACATTATTAAACTATATATTTCATCCTCCAAAATTGGTTGTTACTACTCAGTAGGTGATCCTATGAATTGAATTTATTAAATAAATTGAGTTAATGATAATATATTTTGTTTTATCAAATATATTTAGTAGAGAGGTATTTGAACTCGACTTCTCTCTCATGAAAATATATTGATATCTCTCAATTTTATAAACATAAAATATGTTTAATAATAATATTTTTTTTTTTTTTGAGATTACAACAATTTGGAGGTAGGGAAGACTCTAACCTAAGATCTCAAGTTCATTAGGTGGCATCGATGTCGTTTGAGCCTCTATTGACAATAATATATATATATATTCTAACATTTTGAAATGAAAATGCAAACAAAATCTACGTGAATATCATTTTAAAATTAACTATCCAAAATTATTGTATTATTTATTTTCAGATATATATTAGGATATTTGCAGCTATAATATAAGTAAATAGCAATTATTCAAACAATTTGCCGGAATTAAAATAAATAAATAAAAAGGCGAACCTTGACAAGTTATAAAAATCTCCATCAAAATTTAATAACTTCAATCAATGAGAAGTTATTGACTTGTTGAGAAGAAAGTTAATATAGATTAATTTATCAATTACGTTATAAACTTTCATGGATGTTATTAATCGACTTCAATCAACGTATCATAGTTCATTCAATAACTGAAATGTACAAAACAGTAATTAAAGTCAATAAAAAGTATAATTAATACCGACTAATTTAAAAAACATATAATAAACTTCAATGAAGGTTATTGATTGACTTCAATTACAGCTACACATTGAAATTACTTAATGAAGTTTATGGATATCTGTGACCGTAGAGGATTTTCCAGTCCAACCTAATGGATCAATGACACAATGGTTTCATTATTTAGTTGTAAACCAGTTCAACATCAACGTCACAATTCGAGCTCAGGAATCAGTATTTGTCTCCCTCCCTTAATATGTACTAAAAAAAAAAAGATTGTCCAGTCCAAGAAATCGGTAAGAAATTAATTACAATTAAAATGACTAAAAAGCCTATGGTAAAACTTGAGAGAAAAAAAGGACTTTTTTCCCAAGCATTTCTACTCATTTTTAACACATTAGAGGAATGTTCCACCATAAAATAAATTTCCGAAAATTTAGTCATCAAATCAAATTCCATCTAAATTTGGAAAAGTTGGTGGTTCACATTTTAAGTCAGTTCATATAATAAGAGAAAAGGTTTATCTAAAAATAGAACTTGAGCTGCCAAAATGCCATATTAGGCTAATTCAATACATTTAATTGATGGTTACACTTAATTTTAGGCTCTAATTAGCACTACTAAAATTCGGCTAAATCCGTAATTAGGAAGAGAAACTAAAAACTTTCCATTTCAAATGCAAATATGAGAATGTAACTCTTTCCTTTGGATCTTGCCTGCAGAGCCATGACGAGGTAAGTTCCGATAAATTCCGGTTCGATCTTTTCTTTTGATTACATTGCAATAGTTCTGTTTCAATTTCTTCATTGATAAGAGAATGCAAAACAATTGAAGTATATGAAATGTGATGAATTATATACGTACGCATAAGAATTTTAATCGAACTCGCAATCAGCACGACAGAGTTCCAGACATTCAAAAATCTGAAAAACGGTAATGAATTTCATGCACTACTTATTACATCTTTCACTATGCACTCTCAGTGGAAGTTTCAAACCCGAACAAATGTCGCACGCCCCAAAACCAACCGTTCTTTGCAGCTTGTTCGAAGAAAACCGACCCTTTACATCCCGTCAAATATGATGAAACTAAATCTGTTGACTAAATTACATGTTGGAGTCGTTACCGCGAATGGTCTACAATAGGCCTGTGCTTCCAAATGGATTGTTGGCGTTCGGAGGAACCGTATGGTGGTTAGGAGCAGGGAATGCTCCAAAACCTGGATCGCCGAAAGGATTTGTTGGGTCCATTGTAAATGGTTGTTGCTGTGGGAAGGTAGGTTGGTACGAACCAAAAGGATTTGCCTGCTGCTGAGCTATTGGCGCCATTTGAACCGACGGAGGTGGAGCGATGGCGTTTGAATATGCGAACGGATCTTGAACCTCGAATGGATTTGGCGCAGGCTTACCGTACACTGGTTGTAGAGAAGCTCTATAAGCACCTTCATCGTATAAACTATCAAGAGTAAGTGTATCCAATCCACCAGCCTGGTTCATCGCAAAATGACAACGAAATTATCAATTTGTGTTTATTTACACTAATTATAATCCTAGCAACCTAGAACTCATGAACAGATTGTACAGTCAAACAAATCTTGTTCAAGGTAATTGGATTAACTCATTCTCAAAGTGGACAAGGGCAGAAAAGATGTGCACTTGGATTTCTATTTCCAAATAATTCCCATAAACTTCAAAGAAACTAGTTTAGATAGATTCACTAGCTAATATCCAAGACTGCTCATAAAAAAAAAAATACAAGGCAAACCTAAAAGACCAAAACTTGCCAACTTCTCGAGAAGTATCTCGTACATACTTCCCACCATTTTAGTGGATAATAATGTACCGCATCTTTAATTTATAATTTTTGTCTCATCAGTCAAATCATCATTTATATACATATAACATTTTCTATATAATTGCATTAATTACATGGCACATTATTATGTGGGATGTACGAGATACTCCTCCGGAAGTTGGCAAGATTTTATTCAACTTAAAACGTTCTTTTAAGACCCTAACGACCACTGAAAATGGAAACCGGAGAACAAAATGGTTTTTTTAAGTTCACCAATTTTTTAGATGTCCAACAATTGGGTGGTAATTTCGAATTCATGACCCCTCTTGGTCATGTCATGGACACCACAACTGAGTTATTGAGCTATTGTTCTCGTTGGCTAGAAATGAAATGGTTTGAAATTCATTATCGCATTTGCAGTTGTACAACCTATCACATTAAAGCCTACCAGTTGTCTCTCGTTAGCTGATGAAAGGTTACTGCTTGGAGTGGTGACGAGGGCCAGCTCCCAACCAGCAGGGTCGAAATCGTTTGGTTGTGCACCATTGGAAAGAAAAGTGGGTGCTGCTGCATCTGATACAAGGTTCGATATCATTACGAGTTAGAAAAATTCCTCAAGTAACCGAACTAGAAAGTAAGACCGAGAATTTACCACCAGAAGGAACTATAGCTAAAGCCATTGCATTTCTGTCCTCAATTGCAGATACTTCAGTGGTGGCAAAACTCAATCCCTGAAGAATACACCAAGCAAAAAGTTTATTTTGTTTTAAAAAGTGAGAAGGAAAGTGAGAGGCATTTATCAATTATTACAAAAATAAAAATAAAATCCAAATTAGTGTATATATATACCAACAAATCTCCAGTCTCTACATGGCTTTCATGAGCAGGGGCTGGAGCTGGAGCTGGAGGTGGTGGTGGAGCCATCTCCGTATTAGAAAGATCATCTGAACGAGATGCCTCTGGTTCATCAGATGGTACGTTCGGATCTTCGGAAAGAAATTCTTCCGGCTTGTAAGTAAGCAGCAACTGTCCAGGATGCGAAAATATAAATTTAAACATTGTAAAACACAAAATATCTTATATACACAAATAATATGCTCAAGGGCACAAATATACGAGAACAGAGAAAAGAAAGTCGCGGTGCCATAATAACTAGACTCTAAACATGAAAGAATGAAAACAATCCCAACTAGAAAAATCTCACAAATGCTTGAACTGAAGTAAAACCCAACTATTGGTGTGGAAAGTGATAAGAATATACTAACCAGCGGTTCATTTGGTCCGGTAACCACCCGTGGTGCCTCCCTGATGTACTCTTCCATCGTATTAAGAAATGACTGTGGAGGCTGGAATTGGATAACGAGGCATGAAGTATGAAATTATAAGTCATACAATAGCTTAAAGTTGATAAGAAACCCAAATTGCTATAATACCATGGTTACCTCTCTTAAAACAGGAAACTGGAAATTTCGAGCAAGTTCTAACCCTTTGCAAATTTCATAGAAATCTGATAGGCTTCCTGCCTGCAGAAAGGTAAAGGCAAGACAAATAAGCCTGCAATACCGATTGGTGTCCCTCAACTAATATAAATAAAATTGAGAGACATTTGATGAAAAACAACCAATAACAAAAATTCATGGTAAAAGATAGCTATTATATTTTGAAATAAAAAATGAGTTGAAAGATACCTGTTGGCCAGCTCTTTTATAGATATCAAGAGCTTTGATAGCCTCATGTCTTGGCATCTCAAAAAACTGTAGGAAATGCAGTAATTTAGTGGTTGTCACCAATGCATATGTATCTGTGTCTTAAAGTTTTGCTTACTTAAGATACTTACCTTGTCAACGAGATTTATAATTCCATCATTAATAGCGCAATAGATTTTAAAGCTCTCTTTCAATACCTGAAAGTAGCATGTCACGGCATTATCAATACTGGTAATATTGCTTTGTTAAGAGAAAAGTATCCCTTGAGTACAGAAAAAAGATAAAAACATATACTACGCTTGGTCTTAGCCAAAAGGCCGTGAATAGGAAAAATAAAACTTGAAAATTCTTATCCACGTGACACAAGATACAAGCATACAAGAACAAAAAATAACCTTTAATCATTATATAGTGCCACTATCCAATCCTGGTCCTTACATATGAAAACAACGAAAAAGAGGAGGTACGGAGAAAGAGAAGAGGGTGACCAGTGAAATAAACAAAATCAAAGCCATCGCAAGTTTATTTAATTCAACCACGTGAAAAAATACCCCATCCCGTCGACAAAGAGGATATCATCCACAAAAGATGAAAAATAATGATAACATTAACAGCAAAATTATCATTAATAGTGACAACATTAACATTAATAGTATTCTCTGCTAAAAAGTCAGCATACCAGTGCCAGGGCATACTGTATAACATAATTCCCAATAGCTGCTCCTTCAGGCTGTGATTTCAACATCAAGAAATTACATATTTAAAGAAGGTCAAAGTAAAGAATTTTAATTAATAAAGCCATATTCAGACAAAAGAAAGTTAAGTGTCAAGCGAAAGTGAAAGGTTCACAGGCTTCAAAAAGATACCCTGCAGCCAATAAGACGATACAAGAGCTGTTGCAAAGCAGGCAAATGTTCCAACAGATCTTCACTGTCGAGTTCCCTGGTTCTGCTGTAGCCCTGCCAATTAAAGAATTATTGTTAATGAATTCAAGAATCTATGAACTGGGGACACTATTAGACAACCCAAAACACATAGCTTAATTAGTTTGTACCTTTTTTATATCAATGTCAAATGAAATTAGTAGAGAAATAGAAGAAAATAAAAAATAAGGACAATGATTGAGAACCAAATATTATTACACAAGGAACTAAGAAATAAAACGTAAAACACAAACATGTAGAAACTACATCAAATAGTAAAAAACAAAAGCCCACCAAAGTCTAAACATGGATATTTTTTTTACTTTGACCTTCAAGTAAATAAAAGAAAAGATAGGAAAGAGAAGCAAAAGAGGAAGGAGAGAAATAGGAGGAGATAACAACTACATAGGAAACAAATTACAAGAGGCAAAAGCAAATAGATAAACCCAAACTACAAGCTACTACACCTCAGAATAAGAGATGTATATTGGTGTAGCCATGCTTCACAATGACGTTATCATATGAGATGAGAAGAAGAACCCCGTCGGGAGTCCTTGTTTTGCCCCCAATTCAATGCCTATGGAGTTGGTGCCAGAAACCCCAAAAGATAGTCGAATAGGTTACTCGCCAAAATGTAAACTCTAGGGATAATGAAATTACATAAATCATCTGTAAACTAAAGTCAATGATTCTCGAAGGTTTGTAGGCGCCTTAAAGATGAGCAGTGAGTAGATAAATCTCATAAAAACTATGTCTTCACCAGTAAGGGATCTCAAGATAGAGTCAATAACACAACGTGGTTCTCTAAGACCCCAAAGAGATATTCTATAAACAGAGAATGAAATCGAAGCTTGATGCTTAAGAGTAAGGAAAGAAGTCCCTATAATGCAAAAGTGAGGCTCGATTAATCTAACATTCGGTAAGTGTTGCAAGGAGAGAGAATGCAACACGCCTATCGACGAGAAAATGATGGAGCTTGGTGGTGCTAAGAAGAGAAGAAAGACTGAAGACACACACCTTCGGTACGTATTGAGATAGAGAGAAACAATACATCTATTAGTGTAGGTTCACCAAATCTCAGGAGGCAGAAGAGAAGATATGTAGATCTGACAACCGATCATACAACAACGACCATAAAATAACATTGTAAAGAACATGACAAATATAATGGGTTGAGGGTTCAGGAAATTTTGGCAGCAAACATAGCACCGATCTAAAGCCGATCGAGCTCTAATAGGTATGATGATTGGTAGAGAGAGACTTTGGTGAAAGATGATGATCCCGAGAGAAAGAACATGCATGATAAGAAAATATAAGTAGGAGAAACAAGAAGATAGAAGAAAAAACAAGAAATAGATAAATAATCCGAGAAAACCCAAAAACTTGAAGAAAGAAAAAGATAAAACGGACGAAAAGTGAAAAGATCTAGAAAGGTCTCAAAAACTGATCTGGTTGAACCCAAACAACTGAACTGGTCTTGGTGACCTGGATTGAACCAGGTATCCTTATAGATAGTCAAAATAGATAAGCATTTTTCATAGTATATACCTAAAAATGTCATAACTCACTCAAACATGTACTATGCAAGGAGGCCAGGTAAATAATAAAATTCTTGAATACAATACCTTCTCCTGACCTTCGATAGGTCGTGGCAAGCGTTCAGCTTCGATGTCATACTTCAATATCCTGAAACATTCGAGTCGCTCCTCTAAAAACAATGCATATGTACGTACCCATGCAGAGCAATCCCAAGCTATTAAAAAGATATATGTATCAATCATTTGTTATTATTGACTACACTATTAGAGTATCATTTGCATGAATTGAGTCACAGAAAAAGATAACAAGAGGATTTCAAAAACAATTACCAATAGGACTTGAGTCATCCTTAAAATTAGACAGTTGAAGAATACGCGCTCTTTGTGTAAAATTCAAAAGTTCTTCCCTAAATGTTGGATCGCCCTCCCTCAAGGTCCTATGTATGACTATTAATGTTTTCAAAGCTACCTGTAAAACATGAAGATATGTATATAATGGATGCAAAAAGAAATGAAGTCATAAGAATAAAAGACGAAGGGTAAATTATTTTCTGATTTTGGTTGCTTCTCTCCACCGAAAAGGGTGGAACCTGCCACATGCGGGAATACACCAAGACTTTCAACCTCAAATCATGATCATTTGACACCATATTTGTCAAAATAACTATGAGATACAAACATTTTGTTTTGAGAAACGGGTAACTTTTCTTTTCTTTTCTTTTTTTTTCTTTTTTTTGATATATATGAGTGGTCGGGCCAAATGTGACACCTCAACTATTCTCACAAAACATACCGTCAAACCCTACAACATTTGGATATCAAGGAAACCGATAAAAAATTGGTGGATATCATCGATTGAACCCATAACATCTTAGTTCCCCAAGACCACCTTAACCACTAGACCAACCCATAAAGGCAGTTACATTTCAATCTTCCGGCCACATAGGTCCTTCATTATCAGTAGATAGATGAAATCCTAGAAATATTAAACAAAGAATCCAACTAATAAAGGGATAGGACCAAACAGGTTTAGTATTTCACCAAAAAAGAAGAAAAATAAATTCACCAGAAAGAAACACTTCAAAATCTACAGAAATAAGCATTTCCTTTCAAATGGTGATGTTGAGAACAAAGAAAATAAAATTGCATGTGGCAATTCTACTTCCGGACTATCACTCTTGAAACACAATGCAGATACACATGAGCAATAAAGCAAATTCACTCACAACAGGAACACAACAGCCATTCGTAAATAAAATCGGTACCGTCCAATTGCGCGTCTTCGATAACCGTCGAGCGAGAGCATGAATACAATAAGCAACATCAGCACGAGGTCTAATCGCAGATGTAGCAAACAAAATCTCTGAAACAAAAACACAAAACTAAACAAACAAGCAAACAAAAGTATATTCCAATTCACATCAACAAAACGGATCTAGCAACAGCAATCACTCACTTCTAAGATGCCTCTCTTTCGGCGGACACTCGACGTGGTTAGTAGCTTTCACTATCGCCACATCCAAATCCTAATCTCAGAAAAATACCAAAAAAATCGCAAAAAATCGGAACAAATCAGAACAAACACGAATCGGCAAAATCCAAAACGAATTCAAAAGAGAATCAAAAGGAGTACCGCGTAATCGCTGTTGACATGAGCAAGGCCGACTTTGGTGGAATCTTTGAGAGCGCCATAGGCTTTCCTCCATGTCTGAAGCGTAGCCATGGTTCTTGTAACAATCTCTCTAGATCTCTCTCTTTCTCTCTCTAGAAATTAGGAGTCTTACGTGTTTCGATTACCTGAATTTTCTGGTTCTGAGATTCTCTCTCTGTGATCTAACGAAGAACAATGGCAAATTCTTGTGGAGAAGAAGAAGATCGAATTTAGGCTTTTGATTTTTTTTTTTTTTTTTTTTAGAACTTTACTTCTGGTTTCGGCGAAAGTTGATTCCAATTTTTGACTTATGTTGGCGATGGCGTGGATGGCTACAATGGCTTCCTATATTATAATACGTGTCAACTTCATTATTTTATTTAATTCTAATTCTTAATCTGCTTATATGTACCTAGACTAGTGCGACAGATGTACCTAGACTAGAACCGTTGATTAACTTGTTTACCGATAATCCATTTCAATTTAACGATTACGAATTTTTAATTTAAAAATCAAGATTTAGCTTTTATATTATTTGATAACAATTAGATCAGTCTCTCCAATTATAAATTTGTAACAATTATGAACTTTTAATTTGATTTATTGGTATTTTAAAATTTGGTAAAAGAAATTATGTAATTCCTAACCAAATTTTAAAAACAATTTTTTGTATTTCTAAATTTTTGTTTGATTTATATAAATATAGATAAAATATACATATTTTGGAATTTTTATGGGCATTAATATTGTGTAGAAATGGTACTTTTCGACTTGTTTGCTCTTCAAACTATGAATTAAAACCATAGTCTTTTATGTATATAAAAACGATGAAAAATAAAGCTTCCATTCTAGACTTAAATTATTAGTGTCAAAGTTCAAGAATGAGTGTTTATAACCTTCCAAATACTATGGATCAAATTTAGTAAATTATATATATTCATCTACAAAGCTAACAGCCAAATTTGCAACAACAATGCTCTAAAATAATTGAGAATTTCCAAACTCATAACATTTATGCTAAATATCTGCCAACAAAAACAAATAGTTCAGACCATTAGACTAAGAGGTCTTGTATTCGACTCCCCCGCCCCTAATTGTTGTAAAGAGAAGAAGAAACCAATCTAAAAGTAAAGCCAAAATGATAAAATCAAATTCTTATAAAAGAAAAAGAAAAGATACAAAGAAAATAAACTGAACTTACAACTTCAACATTTTGAGTGATCAAATTGAAGATCCTAACTAACCTGCTAAGCATGAAGGCTCCTTACAAGTTTCAAATCCCTAAACTCCAAAAGAATGTAATTACTCCCAGGCATGATGATGATAGTTACACATCTCACAAATAATGATTTGATTTTTCACTCTACAAAATCCAAATTACGATCGCTCATCGAACTCGAACTGATATATAACCATATTAACCGACCTATCCCCACCCATCCACCTTTTTACCGTACAAAACTGGTCACATATGCTACAATAGCTTGGAAGCCAAGGGAAGCAGTTCGAAAATCCGAAACCGTCACGGGGATGCATGAATACATATAGAAAAATGCAGCAGCCTTATCACAAGAGTGCCAATGTCATTAATAAAACACACAAGATCATTGAACTGGTGTAAGGGCTGCTACCATATAGATGCTTTGGAAGGGAGCCACCAGCTGAATTAGAAGAATTTGAGGATGGAGCCAAAGATGTGGTATTTACTAAAGTGCCATTAGTTCCAGTACTGCATTAGAAAAAATATATATGAGGTGACAACAGTCAGCAGGACATTTATGCTTATGTAACGTATCTAACTGAAACCGAGACATAATTCGGTATAGCTATTTAAAAGATGTCGGTTACCTTCCCGGGAATATACAGGTACCGTGACCTGCAACAAGAAACACAACAATGGGTCAAATAATCAAGTTCTAACTACCAGTTTTTGTAATGGTATCTTTTTTTCTATTTCGGAAACTGGGTCCCAGGACACCCACGTCCATCCCAAGGCCCAGACCCAGGAGACAACAAGAGATTTTACAATTAAACTCACTTGTAGGTGTCGAACTTGAGGCCTCCAAGGAAGCATGTCTTGAAAGTTTCAAGTCTCAACCAACAAGGTTGCCCCTCGGGGACTTGTAGTGGTATTTCTAATAAGCATATCAGCTTACATTACTTAAAAGAATTTCAAGATTTCATACTTGGATTTGTGGTGGTGATGATAGCTACTCCTTTAAAATCACAGGTCCCTGGAGACTTTGCCATTTTCTGGTAATATGCATTGAAAGCATAGGTTGAATGAGCTATAACATTATCTGGTTGATAACACGACTGACCATGCAATAGTGGCGAGCAATCGACTTTTCCCGGTCCACAAGCCCAATCTAGTGCTGCCTGCAGCAGCTTACGATCTGCACCATCTCTTGCAACACAGAACGTCTGGTTCGTGGTATCATTTGCCAAAACAGCACCAGCACCAGTCAAGTGTAAGATATAAACAGGCACTCCATTTGAATTGAAGAGACCCCAGTTTTTTTCCGAGACCGAACCAGGTCGCAAATCCTCATTGTAGAGCTCATATATGTAGGTACTAACAGGAACTCCGGGATGCTTGGGCGTTCCAGTGTTGTTAAGAACATGTCTAATTAAGTTGCTATTGAAAGTGTTAGCATTATCTAAAGTTGCATCTGGCTCTGATGCATCGCCCTTTGATGGCCAGCCTGACTCCGATACAACAACTCGTATGTTAGTGAAGTTTAAATGCGACATTGCAAAATATGCAGCATCAACAACTGCATCAAAGACATTAGTATAGTGCAAGAGGGTATTGGCATCAACAGCTTCCTTCGTCGGAGGGAGGGGTCGGAAAAGTGCATAGTCTAGAGGAATCACACCATTTGATTGCATGTAATCATAATATGGATATACATTAAGCATAAGACAAGACCCAGTGGACTGCAAAAATTGAAGTAAAGGAACCATGACAGGGTCCCACGAACGGTTAAAGAAGGCCTGCGATGGTGGGAACGAGTCGAGAATAATGGAGGAAGAATGTGGGGTAGAAACTTTAATTTGGCGATCTAGATTAGCGGCAACGAGAGCAGACTGAATGAATTTTAGGGCCGAGACTAGGATTGGAGCAGCATTTGGAAGAGTGGTAAGAACCTCAGACCCAACAGCTATTCCTGTGATGTTGGTGGCAGGAACATGGGCAATGACATTTCGAGATACCCAGTTGGCGGCTGTCGCATTGGATTGGCCAATTCCAAGGAGTTGGTCGTTGGGTACAGAAACAGTCACCTGGATGCCGGTGTTGGCGAGTGCAAGAAGGATGGCACGGTCGGCATCGTATAGCCTGATATGCTTAATATTTTGAGCTTTGAGAAGTGCAGCTACCTGAGTGGGGGTGGGCATATCAGAAAGGTCTGTACCAAGGTTTACACCAATGAATGCATCTGCAATTATATAAATCATATCAAGAGTTTAGACAGTCTTTTATGACAAGAAAGCAACTTTATTCAGCTTTTTCAGAGTACAATCATGAAAATGAACAAACACAACAATCATCAACATACTCATACAAAGAAAAGCTATAATCAACCAACCAGAGGTAAGGAGGAAGTGGAGAAATGACAGCCAACCAATCTAAGCACAGTTTACATGGGCCAATCACATCATATATTAACCATAAAGTCTAGAGGAGGATTATATATGACATATTTTATAAAAAGCATATAACGAAAGGTACATAACACAATATCCATTGCCAAAATGAGTATAGCTTAACTGGCATAAGCCTTGTTCTAACAACCTCGAGGTTAGATGTTTGATTTCCCCACACAACACGAATAGCCAGTAGCCAATAGGATGATATTTTAGCATCTGTCTGGTCTTCTACACATAACACAAAGGATCCTATCTTGGTAATATTCAGCATGGAGGTTTCAACAAGGACCCTTTACAGAACAGTATTTCCTATCTATTTAAGAGACCTAGGCTAGTGCTTAAATAGACACGTAGCTTAACCAACTCTAATTAACTAAGTAAAAACTAACTAATTAATACCAATAAAGGGTCTATCATCTCCAAAATTAATACTGTTTCAAACAAATAGAACAGAATGGTAAACTGATACTTAATTGCTCTCCATATTTATCTTGCTTTTAGTGAACCAATTGCATAAGGAAAAGTTGAAAAGCAATTGCATAAGGAACAGAATGGTGTTCATGGTGTTCAATGCTTTTCAGCATATGGTAGATTTTTTACCACCTATTTTGTTCTTCCAAGATTCTCCATAATAAGTTAAGATGTTGAAACACAGAAGAAGATGAGCTGGAATAGAACCAAATATGGTTGCTGACAGAAACTCTCCATCTAATATGTCAACTTAGCTAGATATCATTTTCAACAAAAGGAAAAAATTTCAATAAGTAACCTAACTTCTAACCACAGAAACAAAATCTCTTTTCTTGGAGAGCTACTCTCATCTGAAATTCTTTCCATCTTTCACATTCCTGCTAATTACTCCAAGTCCAGATCACTGAAAAAAAATGTTTTGGCCAGGCTTCACAAAAGAAATCTAAAACCCATCAACACAATACAACTTTATTTTATATCCGTGAGTATCCGGGTCAGCTTACGTGCACCTCAACTATTATCAAGGGACATATTTGAATGTCAGGGAAACTGGCAGAAAATGAATTCTTGGGTAGGTCATCGTGGATTAAACCCATCAACTCTTAGTTACTTATGGCCATTCTTGACCACTAGGCCACTCCACTATGGTTTCAACACAATACCACATTGAAACTCATTCCACAATGGCCAGTGAAATAGAAAGAAAATTATGCTAAAAATATCCAACATTGAAGTACAGAAAAAGAACAATGCACTGAAAACCAATCCCAATAGATGTTCACAATCTTTCCAATGAGATTAAGAAAAACCCACAAAAGACAGAGTGAAATAACACAAACTAAAACAAAATAGTGAAAGAAAGATTCAACCTAACAAGAAAACTCAAAAGAAATCTAAACCCATCAACACATTACCACATTGAAACTCATTCCACAATGGCCAGTGAAATAGAAAGAAATTTATACCAAAAAATCCAACATTGAAGTACAGTGAAAGAACACTGCACTGAAACTAATCCCAATAGATGTTCAAAACCTTCCAATGAGATTAAGGAAAACCCACAAAAGACAGAGTGAAACAACACAAATGAGAGCAAAACAGTGAAAGAAAGGTATACAACCTAACAAAAAAATTCAAAAGAAATCTAAACCCATCAACACAATACCACATTGATACTAATTCCACAATGACCAGTGAAATAGAAAGAAATTTACACTAAAAAAAAAAATCCAACATTGAAGTACAAAGAAAGAATACTGCCTTGAAACTAATCCCAATGGGATTAAGGAAAACCCACAAAAGGGAGAGTGAAATAACACAAATTAAAGAAAGATAACACCCTAACAAGAAAATTCAAAAGAAATGCTTAAAAGGGGGAAAGGGTTTGTAGAAACATTACATTCAGAGAATGTCAAGAACAATAAGATTACACAAGAAAGAAGAAAAAGAGCTCACCTTCATCAGCAGAAACAACAGAAACAGCTAGAAGGAAAAAGAGCAGAATCACAGCCATGGAAAAAAGAAAAACTCAAATTTGAAGAAACCCTCAAAACAGAAAATGGGCTTTGCTTCACAGACTCAATTCAGAAAGCAAAAACCCCACAAATTCAAAATCTAGGTTGGACCCCAAAAAGGAGAGACTCCCAAAGAACAAGATTACAAGAAAGAGAAAATTTTGAAGAGAGAGGATCACAAAAGGCCACTAATGGAACAAACTTTTTCCTGTGTAGTGTTTGAAGTGTTGGAGAGTGTTTCAGGGATATGTCATAGATCCAACGGTTGAGATTTGATGTAAGTGCACTGTAATAGAGAATGAATGAGTTTAAAGAAATTTTATTCCATAAGGGGCTGTTTGTTTGACATATTTAGTTAGTTTTTAGGTTAAAGAGTTATATTGAGAAGTTATGTCGAGGAGTTAAAAATTGAGAATTGTGTCAAAAATTCGTTTGGATGTAGTTTTTGTATAGAGGAGTTAAAAGTCAAAATCTTGTTTGGATGAAGATTTGAAAATGAGTAGTTATTTTTAGTAGTTGAAAAAGAAATGATTAAAAATGAATGGTTAAAAATGAGTTATTTTGATTGATTTGAAATGAATGATTAAAAATAAGTTGTTAGAAATGATTGAGTAGTTATAAATGAATGATTAAAAATGAATGTTTAGAAATGAGAGTTATTTTTAAAAGTAAAAATGAGGAGGAGTTAATAATAACTCCTACCTAAATATGTCAAACAAACAGCCCCTAACATTGTCCAATCAAAGGTTATATTTTTTTCTTTAACAATGCTCCCACCCTAAAATATAATTTTTTTTTTAAACCACAATACCTACAAAAAAGATTATTATTACTCTCAAAAAATGAAAGTTAAATTTAATTTTTATAATCGAACAGGTGATTTTGATGTTGAACTAGATTTTTACCGAACAATGAAACATTAGGTCACCGTCTCTTTCTCTTTCAATGAGAAGCTTATTTTTTATATTTAAATATTATAAAATTGTATGTTTGGTGAGAATATGTGAAGTGTGAAATCAAATATTCACAAATAATAATAATAAACTGCTTTTTTTTATAATTTGATATGTACTTTAGACCAAAACCATGAGAGATTTCAATCTCTATTGAGGGTCTCATATTTGGTAAGTGGGTATATTTTTATAGTATTGATGGACAGTTTATTTCATCATCAATTGATTTTAAGATGATATTTTATACATTTAATATGGTATCAAAATCTATTAAACTCAAATGACTATACATTTTAACAAAATTGAATTAAAATGAAATTAAAATATAATCAAGTATTTATTAGTCCAAAGTAGCACCAATTTTGAACTTAAAAAGTAATCACTTATTTGAAAACCATTATAATTGTCAACAAAAACATTGCTCCATAAAAACTTGTGTTAACGATTATAAGGTTATGGCTGTTGAACTAAAAAAGAAATATACTAATCTTCAACCGGAGTATAGCAACGTAATTAAAACTTTTACTTTTTTTTTTAGATAAATTTAAAGGTTCTAAGTCTTTGTTTTTATCGTTTTATAGTTCAATAAAATTTGGTATGAAATCGAATAGGTCGATGACGTGATTAGTTATTTGATTTGATGTTAATCCATTTATACTTTATAGTCACGAGTACGATCTCTGGAATCGGTATTTGTAATCCTCTTCCCCCAACTTGTACTAAAAACAAATGGAATGTCAATTGAAGCACAATCTTGTTAATCATTCGCCCCTAACTTTATCGTCCTATAAAAATGTTCTAGTTATACTTTAATGTGGAGGATGATAGATACTTATTGTTCCTAACAATAAAGGAGGGGAAGCTTCGTATGACTTGGTGTACTTTGTTCGAAGGTAGGTCTTTTCGATATAGACAGAGGTGCTAAGATTTGAAGGGTTTAAAGTGTATTTCGTTTGAGGGAGGATTGTTAAACAAACAAAATTGTCTCATATTACTAAGATAATAGACAAATCTTGTGTATATAAAAGAAGAGACAACCCTCTCATTGACATGAGACATTTTAAGTAATGTCAAATAACAAAGTCGTGAGGGACGATTTTTAAATAAATAATATCATATCAATATGGACAAACTTATGATATTCATTGTTCTTTTAACACATTTGTCCCTTAACTTTATCATCCTACAAAAGTGTTCTAATTACACTTCAAATGTAGTATATAATTTTTGTTTCTTTTTTTAAACTAAACTTAAATTCTTTTTCATATCTTTGAGTTTGAGTTTCTCAATAATAATAATAATTATTATTATTTATTTATTTTACTTCGGTGGAAGAGAGAAAGATTAAGCTTAAAACTGTGAGTGTGCTGTGATTTGTCTTGTATTGAGATTGAAAACTGTACAGAAAAAGAATACAAAAGTTTGCTGACGTGGAATGAAACTGCCAGCTGGATCCAACGGTCGTGTTCTTCAAGTTCCAGCCATTTCTTTTTCTTTTCTTTTTTTTTTTCCTTTAAAGTTTAGACATTTTTTGTAACGTTTATTTTAATTTCCGGTACTTTTCAATTTTTTTACAATGTACTTTCGAAACTTTTGCTTTAATTTTATGCTTAAAGTTTATCTAGAGATATTTACGGAGTGGCGTGAGACCGAAGAATTATATTCTTGTTCCTGTTTTCACCACAAAAGAACAATCTTCGTTCCTATAAAATTGAGAGAATTTTTTTTCTTTTTTTCCTTATTCCTAATTTAATGTTTGTAAGTATTCTTTTAACTATATAGTTTAAATAGTTAATTTTTCATAGAAAAATATTTATTTATTTTCAATTAATTATTAAAGAAAAATATTAATTTAAATAATTATGTGTACAAATAAAAAAAGTCTATCTAAAGATTAAAAAAATAAATTGAAAATGTAAACGTGATAAGGAAAACGGAGATGAAGATATATCACACTCTCCCGTCGTTATTAGTTCGTCGGAAAATTTTCTCACCCACTCATTTCTCTATTTCCTACCTAAATGGAGATTCACTTCTACGTTGGGTCAGGTCCTATGCATGAAAAATGGACATCTCTAAATTTTTACCGTATTTGCTTATGGTAGAAAAAAATTTCTCCAACATGTGATTCATGCTACATTTTTCAAATAAAGCTTCCTACCATTTCCTTTTAAAACAACTTTTTTTTTCCTACTACTCTCTATAAACAATTTTATCCAAGCATAATTTTTGTGCCACCATATTCAAACACCCTTATTTAGCACAATTTTTATGTTGATCCTTTCTTCCAACAAACTTATAAAACATGTGTTTTACTGTAATAACTCGTTCAAACACCACGTCTAAACCAGTCCATTTTCTCTTAATTTTCACGTTCATCTTTTCTCCATCAAACATATCTTAAAAGTGTGTTTGGTTTTTGTAAAAGAAAAGTGGTAAACAACTACCATTCTAGAACCATCTTATTTGTATTTAATGGTAAACAATCACTCTTAACTGCCCTTAAAAACTGTTCATCAAACTTTTTCCCTCAAAAAAAGAAAAGATGAATAACTAGATAAGCTCAAAAAGGAAAAACTGCATGAACTTGTAGGGAGTTTACTAATCGAGGTTTAAAAGATAAGCATGTGTGTCATGAGCAATTTGGTCATCCATCGAGCAAAATGCTCTGAACAATATAGGTTCATAAAATGTGTCTGAAAGTTAGGACCTTTCAACGAAAAAATATGATCACAAACGGAGCCAATGTTGGAAGGAGAGATTTCCCCTCCAAAAGAGAGACTCGACCTCAACATCGAGACAAAGGAGTCACTCAAAGAAAACCATTAACAAAATCCTTCCTGACTAACAAGTTAGCTACCTTATTACAGAGCAGCCTATTACAATAAAATGCATGCTTGATACCAAGACAAGCAGAAAGATGCCTAATATCAACAACAATATTGTTGAATTCAGAGATATCTAAGGAGCCATCAATAACATATTTAACCCATGTCTAAAGCATCGGACTCCACAAGAATCAAAAGGGAGCAAAAGAATATGAGTATCTCTCAAATGTTTCAAACCCTCTGTCGGCAATCCCTTCGAGAAACTTGACGAACTAGCACACAAAATTTGATTTCAAACCCATCAGCTTGGGATATCTTTTCCAATCACGAACCACTCATCCAATGTCTCCCCTTCCCGAACTAGGATTCACCGAAGCATCCACATTTAGCTTCCACATGCCTTTAGGAGGAGCCTTCCATTTAGGCTCAATGCTAGGACCTTTAGTGACCTTGGGAATAACACATGTACGAAGGAAATTATGAGCATTAATAGCTTTTTCAATAATATATATGAGATTATGGAATTTGAAGTCCACTTGCCATTGATCCTCTAGTTCTTGAAGTTCTATAGGCTCTAAATCATAATAATACCTTTAAACCCCCTCTTTAGGAATTTTATCACATAATCTCTTCCATAAAAATCCACTCCACAATTATCTTTCATGAAAAATTTATTAAAATCAGAGAACCAAGGAAAATATGCTTCCAAGCACGAATGGTCACTTTACGGTCCTTTTTTTTTGGAGTGAAGTCACTTTACAGTTCTTAATAGCATGCATATTGAACTCCCTACCTTTTCAACACAATGGGCACCTCACATCTTCCGATAAATATGCATTTTGGACGGGATTGCATTAACAAGAACGCCCCAAGCACCCACTCTTATTTTGGGAGAAAGTTTCACCTTCCAAAATCTTTTTCAAATACTTGAAGTAACTTTGGAATTCGAGGGAGACTCCTCCTTGGCATTCATCATCTGAAACCCAACATGGTAGGTACTTTTCACCGAAAAGGCACCATTCGAATTGCCACACCAAATCACCTCATCAAACACATCCACCTCAGTTTTGAAATTTGAAATGAGAGTAATTAATGTATTGCTCTAAACCATTTTAATTAATAGCATTCAATCAATTTTCAAATTTATAATTTTTAATTAGTTCAATCAGTATTTTAAGTGGAAAGAACAAAATTGAAAGAGAAAAAAAACGAACGTAAAACATTTTACAAAAATGCTGTAATTATTTTGCAATGTCGGAAAGTTGTTATTGGAAGTAAATTTCCAACCTTGTTTTACAATATTTTGGATAGGAAGAAATGAACTTTTAACTTGAGATCCTTAGTACACCATGCCGGTTGAGTTATCTTTTTTTTATTATTATTATTATTATTATTATTATTATTATTATTATTATTATTATTATTTTGATATCTGTAACCGTTGTTATAAGCACCTCAACTAATATTACGGAACATAAGTTATGCTCATTTTTGCAATGAAACTAATTATCAAACACTAATTATGAAATAAATATTTTATTTTAAAAAATTGCTTAAATATTTAAATAACAAAGTAAACCACGACAGAAAAGTTGAAAAACAAAAATTCAATTTCAGCAATAAAAAATTATATGATTATTAACCATATTTAAAGAGAATTTAGATTGAGAATTTATTAATTTTTCCTTGAAAATTACATTCAATGAATTTTGTAACTACTTAAAATAACTCATCATTTTTATTACTAAAAATAACTCTTCATTTTTAATCGCTCATTTCTAATCATTTATTGATAACTATCTCAATATAACTCTTCATTTTCAAACCACTAATTTCTAATCAATCAAAATAACTCATTTTCAATCATTATTTTTTTAACTACTCATTTTAATCTACATCCAAATAAGGTTTTTACTCTAACTTCTCTAAAAAAAAAAAACAAAACAAAACAAAATTTTTGCCCCAATTTTTCTCTACTCAAAATAACTCTCATACTAACTTTCCATCGCAATCTCATCCAAACACCTCCTAAGAATTATTGTCTAAATTTATGATTAAAAAAACATATCAAATAACACCAAAATGAGATTAGGTTAAAGATAGAGGGGTAAAAAGTAATTTAACATTTTCAAAAAAAAAATTATTAAGGTTTTTTGGATATATTTTGAAAGCTTGTTGAATAAAGCAATAATTAAAGTTTGTGTGGGTTGTACGTTTCTTAGATAATTTAGTGGTATATAATTGTTTTTGTTTGTTTACTTTTAATATCTTAATTAATATATGCTTGACAGTGAAGCAGAAAATTTGGTCTAAAGTTATTATATTTTTTTTAAAGCGAGCATGTGCTAAAAATAGAAACGCAATGTTTCAAAATAGGCAACCCACAATATTAAAACATTGCAAACAAATGATTCATTAATGTCAACCCAATAATGTAAACTATTTTAATGTTCACTCTTTCAAAGACATAAATAAATAGTTTACATTATTGCAGTTTTCAAATCAAACCCATTTTACCATGAGAATAATTCAATTAAAAAACAAAATGAAAGAGATAGATTGATAATTGTGAGGTTTTGTCTAAACGATGTCACTTTATTTGTTTATTATATTTATATATGAAAGTAAGAGGCTGTTTGTTTGACATATTTAGGTAGTTTTTGGGCCAAAGAGTTATATTGAGAAATTATTTTGAATAGTTAAAAATTGAGAATTGTGTCAAAAATTCGTTTGAATGTAGTTTTTGTGTAGAGGAGTTAGAGTTAAAACCTTGTCTTGAATTAAAGATGAGTAGCTATTTTTAGTAGTTAAAAAAGAAATTATTAAAAATGAATAGTTAAAAATGAGTTATTTTGATTGATTTGAAATGAATGATTAAAAATAAGTGGTTAAAAATGATTGAATAGTTATAAATAAATGATTAAAAATGAATGGTTAAAAATGAGAGTTATTTTTAAAAGTAAAAATTAGGAGGAGTTAATAAAAACTCATTTTGATGTACGTTTTCGTAGAGGAGTTGATAACTCCTAATGCTAACTTCTACCTAAATATGTCAAACAAACACCCCCTAAAAGTTAGTAGATTAAAGAAATCTATTATTATTTTAGATTTACTACTTTGGTTTTATTGTTTTCTTTATAGCATATGGTTCTATCATTAGAATATAACGAGAGATTTAAAAAAAACATTAACAGCAAAAAAGAAATTATTTTCTTACTAATTATGATCTCATGTTCTAGGATGAATTACCAAACATTAAAAATGTTGCTCTATTCACACGAAATTTTGACATTTTAATATAGAATAGAGACACATATAAATACATCATATATGTTTATATTGATTTGGATAGATGTGAGTGTGAGGTACGATCTTTATTTATTCTTTTGATTCTTTCTTTCTCATACATCCTAGAATTTGTGGAGCCCTCAAATTCATTTATGGAGTTTCAAATTTCTCCTCCTTCGAAATAAAGAAGAGTTCCTCTATTTATAGAGCTCCTATAAACCACTTAAGCCCTGATGGGTCTGATCCTTGGGCTTGAACTCTCTGGCTTGAATTCATTAAACTGGGTCTAGTTTAATTTCAATCAATATTCAAAATAAATCAAATTTTAGCTCAATTTAATTTTGAGAAATATTGTCTCTAAATTTAATTTTATTTTGCATTAAATTTAAGGAGCTGAGCTTTTACTGACATGTTGTACAACCTAGTAACTAAAAGAATGGGGGGGGGGGAGGGGGGGATTTTGCATGTATATTTAAAAAATGTAAAATAATTCCATGTATAGCAAAATTTTCAAACTTATGCATTTGTGGCACAAAAATGATTGAAGTCTATCAATTTGCATTGTTCAATCACTCAAAATCGATTGAAGTCTATCAGTTCAATTGATGAAAATCTAAAGTCTATAAGTTGAACCGATAGAAGTCTATTAGTTGAACTTGATAGAAGTCTGAAGTCTATCAATTAAACTGATAGAAGTCTAAAGTCTATCCGTTCAACTTATAGAAGTCTAAAATCTATCAATCCAACTGATAGAAGTCTAATAATGTTAGAATAGGAATTTTGGGCAAAATGTGCTATGAATGAAATTATTTTTAAAAATGTACTATAGTTATAATGAAGAGCAAAAAATATGTCATAGGGGATAAATTCCCTAAAAAAATGGCATTTACAAAAGACTAGTCATTTAAATTTTATATTGGAAATTAATTGTATTCATAGTCTTATACATTGATGAATGTGGAAGTTAGAATTTATCGATCATCTAACAACTTGCAAGCAACTTATGGTTAAGATCTCAAGTAAGACAAATCTATCAACTCTTCACATAGAGAACAACGGAGAGAGAAGAAAACCTCAAGGTAGTATAAGTGTGGACTTTTTCTTTGATTTGTAAACTAATTTGACTGTTTGGGAATTATTCTTAGTGTAAATAGACTTAAGATGACATTTTTTTCAATTTTGCAAAATGATGTCAATTTAGGAGGGGGAGCCAAAATAGTGTTTCATATCAGGGAAAACTGACACGTGAGAAATGAGTGAAGATCGTATGTAGTACTGACTGAAAATTGTCTACAACACCGATAGAAGACTGTTGATGAGGATGTTGATTGAAAACAATATAGACATTAATTGATGACTATCTCTTACATTGTTTGAAGCCATCAAACATATGCATTTTTTTTACTAGATCCGTCTCAATTTCCTTCTATGCATAATTTTTTTCTAAAAAGCTGCTTTTCATAGATTTTTTTTAAAAATTCTTTTTTACTGCACATGAAAAGTTTCCTATAAATTTTTAGGGCTCACTTACTCATTCATGAGTATGCAAGTATTGCTCATTTAAAAATAACATTTGTTGCTATTTCTTAAAACATGTCGTCTTGGTTTTCATTCTGAAGTGTTTATTTTTTCGACCATCTTTTTTTTCTTTTTTCTTTTTTCTGGAAGCACACTAAGGAGCTTCTTCGACCACTTTGTTGCTCAAAATCTTGTGATGTTGGTATCGTTAGCTTCGTCTTAGAGTCCTTTTCCAATTAAATCCTAAAACAATTATCGTTATGTGCTCATACACTCATCTATCTCCGACGATTCTCTCAAAAAGGGGAAAAAAAACTACGCAAGCTTTTTTCTTTTTGACTTTGTTCCAAACTTTTTTTTGCTTGGTTTTGACAAAGAAGGCATCATGAAGTAAAAGCTATTAAAAATTTCATGGTTCTCCAATGTTTTCTTATTTTCTAAAGTTTGATTTTCATAGTAATTCTTTCATTGTTCTTGATCTAGTCATCGAAGATTTTTAGCACGAGCTCGAATTACTAGGAGTCTTGTTAAACAGACGAGTGAGCTTATTGGTTTCAAAACATGAAACGAGAAGATTTAGTTTGGTATAGTTAGATCAATTTTGCTCGTGTTTATTTTTGTTCTATTGGTTTCTAATTTTAATGTACTTTTAGGGTTCTACTCAAGTTTTTTTCCTCACTCGAAGAAAGAAGTTCAATTGATTTAAAAAAATTCAAGCTCAATTGATATAAGTAGCTTATGGATAGTCTTTTTTGTTCCAATTTTGGTCTTTGATGTTGTGATTAAGTAAGACTTCGTTTAAATACGTAAGGACTATTTCTAAACCTAACATAACAAATGGTTTAATTGTTGCATCTGAGATATGTATGCATGAATTATCAAATTACATGTTTATGGAGTTTATATTTATTATGTGTTTGGTTATCATATATAAGTTAGAGAGAATTAATCGAAAACTATATCATAACTCTTATAGACAACACCATATTTAAATAATTAATAAATCCCACACAATATAGGAGTTTTAAGTAATTCACTATCTCAAGATAAGGTTTAACATTAACAAGACAAGCTCAACTTATCAAGGGTTGGGCTGCCTTTCTTAAGTCTCAATCAATATGGTAAACATAATAGTAATGATATGACATGGTTTAATTGAGATGTATTTGTTAAAAGTGAGATACATGATATAACTAGATGACTTCTTAACTTTGACTCACGTGATACACTTTAATGAGATGTACTTGTTACACATGCAAATGATTTGACAAGGTGTCATTTCGAGATTCCTAAATCTCTTTCTTAGGATGTTGTTTGTACATGGACCATGAAAAAATACACATAATTTATGTCAGAAATGAGAAGATGCAACGCCTAAATTAAGCTTTAGGGGATGTAGAGAAATGTCAGTGTTGTCGGGCATCCAATATAAATTATAAATCCTAATTCAAATCTTAGGCCTTGAATATTACAAAAAACGTGATGGTTTAGTAGTGATTAGTTGTCGATTTTCCTATACATAGAACATGTGAAGTCCATGATCACTCTTCTACTACAATGCTAGTGATAATTTTGAAATTATTCCTTAAAATTTGGAATGACATAAAGTAATTTCTTGAATGTAGGTCAAAAGTAAAATCACCTATTTCTTTTTTTTCTTTTTCTTATTTTTATGGATTTTACAACTTAACTTGATTCTTTAAATAAAAAATGAACAGCAAGGTAAAGAAACCATAAATGAAAATAGTTATCAAATAGTTAAAAACTAAATTTTGAAAAACAAAAAAAATAAAAAAATATTGTGCACAAAAAGTAGGGTGGATGAAAAAAATTTCTCAAAAAAAAAAATCAAAGGAACCAATGTAAATAGGGCACATGTTAAAAACAAAAGAAGAAAAAGAAGAAAACACGTAGGAAAGGTGTAGTTGTCTAGTACCCCATCGACAAAATTTTATCTTATTATTATTATATATATTTAATAAATAGTAATATTCTCACAAGAAATCGACGAGTTGTTGGCAATAAATCGTTAGGTGGGGGAATACCTCGGATTTAAATAAAAATTTAACCACGTGCGGAAATCCACGTGTCAGTTTCTAAGACAATGCCAGCAAATAAAAGTGGTACCACTAATGGATGGGAAGTAGGGATATAAAAAAAACGAAAATGATCGATCCCAATTGCCCAATTAAATGTAAGAATTGGATTGAATAATATATATATATATATATATATATTGAATTTGATCGAATTTTAAATAGACAAATTTTTAACTGATCAATTCAATATTATATATGGATAGGATTTAATTAAGAGAAGAATTTAAATGCAGTTGAGACTGTACTCTCACTTAGGGTATGTTTGGGGCAAAGAGAATTGTAATGGTTTAGGAGGGAATGATAATGAAGAAGAGAATAAGGAGGAGAATGATTATGGAGTAATTGTTATTTGTGTTTGGGGTGAAGGTAATGATTATGATGAGATTGATTATTTTTATTTGAGATATATGTAATGATTATGAGAAATATAAAATAATGAAAATGATATGAGTGTAAAATAGTGATGTGATGTATGAAAAGTTGTTGGAGAGAGAATAAAAAGTAGTTAAGGGAAGAATAAAAAAAGTGATTTTTGGAAAGCGTAATTATGAGGAGAATGATTGTTGGTGGCCCAAACACGTAAATACACATTCTCATCCTCTCCTTTATTCTTGGTGGCCCAAACACTCTCTTAAGGGTGTTCATGAGATAACTGAAAACCGATTCGATCGACTAAATCTAATTGAACCGACAGTCGATCCATAAATCAATCGGACTAAGTGACTGGTAAGATCTTTTCAAACAGACAAATCGAAGCATACATCTCTCACAAATGAATTCCTACGTGTGGGCATAAAATGAAGGAACATGTGGAAAATAATATTTATATTTCAAACAGACACCTCGTGTAGTGTGTATGTCATAGATGTAATTATCATTTCTATTCTATTATTATTTTTTATATTATTAAAAATATAAATATTATTATTTATAGCATGTAATTATTACTTTTTATTATAAATAATATTATTAAATGAAAAATATTCATTACTTTTTAAACTTAAGTAAATTTATAATTTCAAGTGTACTAATTATAATTTTAAAATATAATTTTTTTTTTATATTCATCTATTCACTCTTTTTTTTTTCTTTTTTTTTTTAACGTCTTCTTCTCCCTCCCTTTTCTTTCGGGTTTCTTTATATTTTTCATGATAACTTCATCTTCCTTTCACCTTCTTTTATTTTATTTCATCAAAGTAACACAAAACGGTCGAGCGAACTTGTGATTGGTCGGTCGATTTTTTTAATTCTGGCGAAGTCGCCGATAACCAATCGACATAAATCGATTGGTCGGTGGTCGACATTGGTTTTCTTCCAAAATTGACACCAATCGACCGATGAACACCCCTACTCTCACCATGTTGTCACCCATGTGGAGCCACACATCTTCTTTTTTCTTTTAATAATAAATATAATGTAAAAAAAAAGATGAAATGTGCGACACTAAATGTGCTACATGGATGACATCGGGTGGGGATATAGTCCACCCTAAATCTTCTCTTTAATTAATAAAATACGGTGTTAGCATATTGGTGAAAAACAAAATACACTAATAAGATCGATAATTTAAATTCAAGTATAATATAATATATTATATTAGGAAAATTTTCATATACAAACAAAATAGTGATAAAATAATCAAACAAAATAAATAGCAAAACTTTTAAAATATTTTATATAAAATAGAAAATTGAGCCGGCTTTTTATGTAAAATGATCAAAATATTCGTACTTCAATCTTTTTTCATTAATAATAACCTTCAATTAGTTATCATTGATAGTTTTCAATCTAATAATAATTATGGAGTGACTTAATTGGTCAAAAAGGGATTTAGAGTCCATAAGGTAATGAGTTTAATCCATACCGCCACCTACCCAGTAATTAATTTTATACTAGTTTTCTTGACATCAAAATATTGTAGGGTCAAACGATATGTCCTATATCTTGTGACATTAGTCGGGATATGCAAAAATTGGCCCGAACATGAATATATATAATAACAAAAGTTTCCTCCAATGACTTCTTGACATTGAGGGAGATTGAAGCTATAATCAAAATGTAAGGCTAAACAATTGCTATAAGAGTGAATATCATTTTTTTAATAACATTTTTAAAAGTAATTAGTTTATTTAAAAACTCAATACGACTTAAAAATATATGAATTGGGTCAGGTTAAATTACTCTAATACATAGCTTTAGACGGGTTGACGGACCGACCGAACTAACCAATTAGATAGGTCCAAAAAATGTTACCAACCCAACCTAAATTATTTAGGTACACCATGGGTAAGGAGTCTGCACAATTTCGCACGTTCTAAGTTACCGGCTAAGCCTGTCGCCTTCACCGGACGAATCGGTAAACTCTGCCGATTAATTCATAACCATGCTTAAATTCCAACGACGCCCAAGATCCAATTACGCCTTTATTTCCCTCTTGTTTGCCTTTTTTTTTTTATTTTGCTTACACTTTAATTTTTTTTTTTTTTTTTTTTTTTCCTTTGTCTTTGTTTCAGCTTTGTGTGGTTGGATTTTGAGGGGTTTTTCTTGTTGATTTTGTTGAGGTTTTGGTCTGAAATGGAGAGGGATTTTTTGGGTTTGAGCTCTAAGGAGCTATTGGCTGTGGTGAAAGAAGAAATTGACAATGATGGAGCCCAAGATTCTGGTAATTTTTACAATCTCATCTTGTTTATCCTTATAAACTATGTTCTGGTTTAATTTTTGTTTTTTTTTGTTTATTTTTTTTTAATCCTCTGTTTGTGTCTCTGGCTGAATATTGGAGTTTGGATTTGTTTTCATTGATGTTGTTGGTTGGAGATGTCTTTTTTGGGAATCATAGAGATTTCCCACTTTTTTTCTTTCTTCAATGGTGGCTGTTTGTAATAGATTGGTTAATTTTTGACAAAAAAATCTGTTTAACTTCAGAAGGATATGGATTTGGTTTATGGTGACCACTTATCTAGAAATTAATTTCATATGGATTTCTTTGTTATCAAAATATTGTAGGGTACTGTAGGGTTTTGAAAATAGTTGAGGTAAGCCTAAGCTGGCCCTGGTGTTTTGGAGCGATGATGTTTTGAAGTTCCCTAATTTCATGGCTAGTTTCTGTTAGTCAAGTGGTAATTTCATTGATCTTCATGATTTTTTTAAAGGGTATAATAAAAAGATATGAGTTTGATTTATGGTGACCACTTACGTAGGAATTAATTTTGTACGGATTTATTTGATATTCAAATTATATGATGGGTTGTCCAGTGAAAATGGTTGAGGTACACATAAGTTGACTTTGGGGGCTTTTCTTATTTCCTTGTTTTGGAGTGATGATGATTTGAAGTTCCCCAATTTCATGGTTAATTTCTGTCAGTCAAGTGGTAATTTCATTGATCTTCATGCATTTTTGCAGGGTACAATAAAAGCTCTGGTGTTCCATGGTCCTCGAACAAGGCATCTTCCCTTCCTTTCAAGATTTCAGCAGAGGAGAAGACCATGAATCCGGTTGCAGCTACTTTGGATCAGCGAAGAGCAGCCGAAATCCAGGTTTGATATGTGTTCTTCAGTTTTGTTTTTGATATATGAAGTTCTTGTTGTAAACTAGAGTATATTGGAATCAATCAATAACTTTGACTTGTTCAAATAACAAACAATTAAGGTGAAACAGGTCAGGAACAACGAATCTCCTTATGATAAACAGATTCACTAGATATGGATAATTGTTTCCAACATCGTTCTATCTACGGTTCGGTTTCAAAGACGGGTTGGAAGTGTTTAACTCATGGGGTAGGTTTATTTAACTCAAGGCCATAGTTGAGAAGTCGATCCTATATTTGGTGTGTGCGTTTGTTTGTCTATAAGGCCTAGCTACTAAGTAATCCCAAGCTTGAGATTGGTATATTAGGCATAGGTTACATGAACCTAGATTTCTATTGATTTATTCCTTTCGATGCCAGATCTCTCGATGCCAGGCTTCATAAATCCATGTTCGTTGATTTCAATGTGTGAAAACATCTCATTATTATGTTTAGAGAGGACAAACAAATTTCCTTGCCTTTACTAAAATACATTGCTTGCTTTTGTTTGTGCTGATATGGTTGTATCTCTTTCTTCGGTCGTATCTTCGAATTTTTCAATCTAGAAAACGTTCAATCACGATAGGCAAGGTGACCCTCATTTTTCCCTGGAAGCTAATCTTATGCAACCTGATTCGAATAAGATTCATCGTCCTCACGAAGCAAAACTGTTTTCAGTTCCAAATCAAGGTATAACTGTTCCGTTTGGTAATTCATCCTTGAAGAACCCTTGTGCTCTTCCTGGTCAGATGGCTGGTTCTATCCTCAAACAACCACTTGGAGTCCCGGTGTCAAGCGCTCAGAATTCATTTTTTCCGCCATTTGGGTCTGCTGTCGGGATCACTGATCCATGGTAACACTCACTCTTGTACTTGTACCTTTTAACTTCTTTCCTATTTTTGAATGAGCATTTATGGGTAGAACTGAATGCATTTTGAACAATTTTTTATCATCTGTTCAGGAATAGCATGAAATTCACCGGTGGATCTCCAGCTCAATTGACTATTTTTTACGGCGGTTCTGTAAACGTCTATAATGACATTACCCCGGCAAAGGTAATTGAGAAGACGAATAATGATCAAAGTCATATAACTTTTCTCTTTTGAAGTAACATAGTAAAGAAAGGCCTCTGAGATTGATATTCTTTTGCAGGCTCAGGCTTTAATGTTCTTGGCTGGGGCTGGATCTGCCATATCTAACATTGCACATCAAAAAGCTCAAACTCATGGAATGGGTGCATTAATGGCAACAGCTAGTGATACTGCTCCTGTGAATCAACCTGCGAGCCCCTCGGCTTGCCATGCGCTCTCTAGCCCATTGTCTGTTTCTTCTCACGCAGGAGCCCAGTCTGGAAGCGGCTCGAGTTGCAACGATGAGTTGAGAGGAGCTAAAACCAATGGAGTTCCCACCACTCCTATCAGCAAAGGAGAGCCTTCAAGATTAGCCAATGCAGTCGGAGCTGTTACTGCTACTGCTATGATGCCTTCCGGTATGCTTTGCGCTAACAGAAGCGATTATATTGGCTTCTTTCCTTTGATAATTCCGTTCCAATACATGTCTTGCACTATTTTGATGGTGACTTCTTAGCCTATGATTTATGAATTAGCTCAAATTAATGCATTATTCTGTTCTATGTTTTGGGAGTAAGCATTCTGATAGTATAAGGTTGAAACTTTCTTAAGTTGCAGCTTATGTTTCAAATTCGGTTTTCTTCTACAGCTATTCCACAGGCTCGTAAAGAATCCTTAGCTCGCTTCTTAGAAAAGCGCAAAGAAAGGTATGCCGTCTTACGATTTCTTGACACACAAAATAACATCATCAAAGAACATATATAGATCCAAATTATGGTCGTTGTAAATTTCAAGCCTCAACATCTGATCTTCTGCACTTTTATGTACATATAGGGCGATGAGCTCTGCTCCATACAATCTTAGCAAGAAATATCCTGAGTGTGCTGCGACAGAATCGAATGGCGCAAATTTCCCAAGTCCTATCACGGGCAACAGCGCTAATGTGGCAAGCTAAGAGCATCAGGCATGTATGATGCGAAACTTAAAAATGATGAATATTGTATGATGGTTTTGTAAGCTTAAAAATGTGAGCTACTGATTTGTATGGTCTATTATTGCCTGAACAACCTTAAAGATCTTTGACTATTAAAGTTTCTAAAGTTCCACGTCTTAAATAATGTTTTGCTTATACATAGTTGTTCTAGAGGTTGTCCATTAATGTTCAAACCTTGTTGGATCATTTGCTTCCAACACTTTTATATAGCCTTGATGTATACATTAGTACCTATCATAACTATTTCAGCTCTCTCTTGTACACGAGATGTGGTCGTGTTGATAGTCATTGTAAAATCGACTTCTGCTGCAATTGATGATTAACATGCTTTATACTTTAATTTTGTGCATAGAATTCTATTTGGTATACCATTCGAATGATGATTCAATGGATCGTTTGGGTTGCATTGGCATGCGATGCCCCTGTTTGGCTCGCATTGGTATACTATTTTATTTTGTGCATAGAATTCAGATGCTCGTGTTTAGCGAGCGGCCCTTCACCCTTGGATGGCTCGCATTGGCACACGACACCTTCTCGTGTCTTATCGTGATCTTTTCTCCTTCCGATAGATTGTTGGCACACGGCTTCTCACAATCTACTCTTCCTCGGTGGATCATATTGGCACACGACCCCTTCTTCCTGACATTTGCAGACGAACAATGACCTTTAATGTTGTTTATGAACCGGGTTCGGATCATAAAGCGCCCAACAAATCGGCTTGACAACTTCCAAACTCTATGGATTTCTTCTCCCCATCCTATGTAATGCTTGATATGGCCCTATGATTGACCCCCTCTCTTGTTTTTATATTGCAGGCTTATCTATTGGTAAGGATTTCTTGGTAGCCAATGATGCTGAAAAGATAAGATTGGTTGAAGAACATTGAGTGTGGTGTTAGTTTGATTCATTGTTAATTTTTCTTGCTGTTAATCAACTAGATTTTGAATTCCAAATTACATGTAAATTCTTCAACTAAAAGAAAGTTGCTTTTGACTCTGATGGGGAATCTCTTGATTATAAAAATATATGATCAATTAAGAAAGTACACTCATGTGACTTGAAAGCACATTTTCCCCACTAAGGTAACAACAAAAGGGTTTCAATGTTAAGCCTTTGTGTGGTTTCACAAAGGAACAGACATGGTTCATTTTAAATTCCTCTAAGAAATAAGTTCTTAGTCCCTTTTGCTAAAAAAATAGTTTTTTAGTCCTTAACCTATTATTTGAATTAGGGTTCTTTTCTTTGGTGCAGCCAGCTTAAAATTTATCATTTTTTTCTAATCATAATGGGTAAATTAGTGTTAAGGAGAATATTATTAAAATTTAAACTAATATATTTAAATATAAAACTACACAATCCGAAGGTTTTGAGACTTTTGATAAAAAGTACCTAAATATATTTAAACATAAATCTATTATGTTACAAACGTTCTAAAAACCTCCGTTAAAGAGTTCATCACATTAGTAAATATTTTTACCTTTGTTCATCATTTTGTTTTTAGTTTTTGATTTTTGAAATTTAAGTCTATAATAATTACCTATTCATATATTTTACATCTTACCAGAAACCAAACCAAAAAAAAAAAAAAAAGTAGTTTCCAAATATTTATTTTTGTTTTTGAAATTTGGCTAGCATTTACCTATTTTCTTAAGGAAAAATGGATGTATTGTAGAAAAGATGGAACACATTGTAAGAAGTTTAAATAAAGATAAACTTAATTTAAAAAACGCAAAACAAAAAGTTAAGGTCCCATTTGATAACCATTTCGTTTTTTGTTTATAATTTTTCATTTTTTGTTTTTGGTTTTTTGTTTAAAAAAATAAAAATCACGTATGTTTGATAACTTATTTTAGTTTTCATATTTTTAAAAATGAAAAACCAAAAAACATGTTTGATAATTATTTTTTGTTTTCAATTATCACATTTTGTTTAGTTTTGTTTAGTTTTTTGCTATTTATTCTTATTCTTTTAGTACTTTATTAAAAACAAAAACAAAAACTTATTTTTAAAAGCTATTTTTTTTTTTAATTTTTAGAATTTTGATAACCTGTTTTTAAATAAGTAAAAACAAAAACAAAAAACGAAATGGTTATCAAATGAGACTTTAGTTTTAAGTTTTTGGTTTTTGAAATTTAAACTTATTTTTTTACTCATATTTTCTATAATGTGCTAAATATTTCATACAATATAAGAAAATATGTGCATTCTAACCAAATTTCAAAAACAAACTTTTGAAAACTAATTTTTTTTTATTTCTTAGTTTTTTTTTTAGTACATATTGGGAGAGAGGGACAAATACCGATTCTCGGGTTCGAACCTTGTGACGCTAGTATTGAACTGGTTTATTTCTTAGTTTTGAAATATAGATAATAGGTAAATATCCATATGGGAGAAAACATATGCGTAGGCTTAAATTTTAAAACTAAAAATTAAAAACAAAATGGTTATCAAAAGTGGCCTTAGCATCTCAATTTTAATTTCTTTCCATTTATATTAGGAAAGACACAAAATATTTTAAAGAATTAGAAAATAAAAAATCCAAACATAGTAGTGAAATTTGGATAACTTTAAAAAAAAAAAAAAATTCAAGTTAATTTCAGTTGACTTAAACTAATTTGATTCATTTAAAACCAACCAAATCCAATTCTACCAACAAAAGTAATAACCAAGCTGGCTGCATCAGTGTATACTAATAAACCAACTCAAATAAGTTGCAACCCATGAAATTAGGTTGGTTTGACACCCATTACCAAAATCAAAATCAAAATCTCCAGAGTGAGAGAAGTGATCCATCCAATTAGTAGATGAAGTGATAGAAGTAAGAAAAATCAAAATCTCCAGAGTGAGGAAGGCCCCATTTAAGGAACTAGCAAAGATACAAGAACCAAAAAGAGAAGCACCAGGACCCATTCATGTCTAAACAAAAAGAAGAATCTAAGACCACCAACTGTCTACTAATAAAGCCTTTTGTATTTCAGAAGCAAGAAGAAGCTACTTCAATCATCTTTTATTGAAAAAAAACCAAACAAACAAAACAAAAGAAACATCAAGAGTATAAAAGAGCTTAATACAAAGGAAGCTTAATAAAAAGTGAAAGACATCAAGATTCTAGAAAAGGCTTGCAAAGGATCAAGATTATAAAAAGGCTTGCAAAGGAAAGCTTAACAAAGAGTCAGTCAAAACACCACAGGAAGTTATTAAACCTAGCCAAGAACAAACCAACTAAAAGGCTACCTAGAAAATGAAATATAATACCACCACTTGACAGGTTTGTTGCAACCACAAGAGTAAAGGAACGATGACGTTTTGGGCAGGGTACAATCAATCAATACAAACGATGTTGTTTGGGATAAATGGTGAAACAACTACGTTTGCTATTTTCTTTTTGGAAACCGAGAAATTGGAGCTTCATCCCATTATACCCAGGATAATCACGCTCGTCCCTAGGCTAAGCACCAGAAGACATCGATAGAATGGAAACATGGTACGTGTTTACAAATTAATGTCACAAGTGAGTCTCAAACTTAGGATCTTGGGGAGAGCACACCTCCAAAGCCCAAGAAATGACTATGTTTTGATATTGTCACTAACAAGGCTGCTGGATTCTCTTATAATAAGCTAAATACTCCACAGAACGCATAAATCTTAGCCACGACCATGGCGGAAAAATAAGGGGAGCGGTGGAGGACGGGGAAGAATGAAGATGACCTACAACATAGGTGAGGATCAATCAAAAGGTGAAGAATTTCCTAGAGGAGAACCCATATGAAAAATTACCTGTCAGCAGTTGGAAATCAACGGACACAAAATGTAAACCAGAATAATCAACATTCCCCAAAGAAGGCAAGGACAGTAACCACAACACAACTTTGACGGGACTATCACCCAAACAGGAATCCTCCCAAAAGCACACAAGAAATCAAGCCATCCTCAATAAGAAGTTTAAGAAAATTGAAAAGAGAAACTAGGCATGATAGCTTTCCAAGTCTTGTACAAAGATCCAGTTAATAGGATAAGTATCATAGTTGCTCACCATAACAAAATGCCACAAAGTATTTCACTGCATAAAGAAATGCCACTGCCATTCAGCCAAGAAGGCCAAATTAGAAACTTTCAAGTTTTCTATGCCTAACCCACCAAATTAAAAAAGTTCTTGAGACAACCTCCCACCTAATCAAATGGGAACCCCTCGCTCTGTCAATAACCACCCACAAAGAAACGAAATCGTACATTGTACACAAATTTACTTTAACATATGTGATTACTTGTTAACAGTTAACACGAGTAGAAACGAAATTATACCTCTTCTACAAGAGAAGAGAAATAGTAAACAAGGATTGTCAACACTTCGGAGTGTTACAACTTACAATAAGAGGTGGTTCATGATGATCCAAATTATACTAACAACTTGTTGGTAGGAAAGGGGTATTGGAGGTACTACTACGCCGGAGTGCACGAAGATAGACACCATTGGACTCTTCTATAATAAGATTCCAGAAGAGTAAACGATTTAACTTCGAGGCTTTGTGAAACTTAATACAGCTACCCATGGACAAGACTTGGAAGCAAACGATGCTAAAATGCTTTTGTCAATGATTTTGTAGTATTAAACTAAGTGGTAGTGCTAAGCAAGTCCTATCCGCTTTTATAGGAGTCTATGTAACAGAGTTTATTTACGAATGAAAGTATAACCATCATGGGGTGCGCTAGTGGTCAAAAGTACCGTATATAACTATGTGATCACCTACCTAGGAATCAATTACCTACGAGTAACCTAACCAAAGAAGGGCCAGTGGAGTAAGGAAGAGCCATAACGTAAAGAAAAAAAAACATAGAATTTAGAAATATCTCAAAAAATCTATACAACAACTGATTCTTTTATTGCCCAAGTCAAGCATCACATCAAGCTAAGAACCAGACAAATTCAAAACCCCAAAATAGCGATGATGAACTAAAAACAATAACAAACAAGTCCCAAATACCAAAAAACTACCAATTTACTGAGATTTCCAGAAACATGAAACAAAACAACAGTCATCAATAATGCATCAGATAAGAGAAGACAAAAACAACAAAAACCCTAGATCGCCATTTCCACAAACATTCAAATCAGACGCTAAAGACATCCAAGAGGTAGTATCATCATAACAGTTTCAAAGTATATAATAGCAGTATCAAAGCGTGATACAAAACAAGCTGCAATTTCCATGATATAGCATCAAAAAACCAAAATTAAAAAAAAAAAAAGAAAAAAAAGAAAAAAAGAAAACAGACCCAATTGAGGAATCGCCTTCGATCTCCAATCCTCAATCCCGATTCCTCAACCGCTCAACACGCTGGTTCAGCTGCTCGACCTTAACAACCAAATGCGTAACCGAGAACAAGATCCAGTAAAACATGAGGGCGGCAGCGATCAGGAGCGCGTTTCGCTGGCTCTTCATGATGGATTTCTGGTGGCGGAGGTACTCGGAAGGGGTGCAGGAATCGGACTCGCAGGTGGGGAGATTCTCGTATTTCCAGTAGATGTCCATGAGGAGGAAGAGGCAGAAGGGGACGATGGAGAGGAACGGCTTGAGGAGGTTGCGAGTGACGGCGATTAGGCCCTTGCGGAGGGCGTCCAGGCCGGGGAGGGTGAGGAGGAGGACCATGATCGCCTCCGCGGCGGCGGCGTAGCCCAGAACCACCCATTCTAACGCCATTGATCACAGATCTGAGAAACGGAATTGAATGCTTTTCTTCGAGACGAAGGATTTTGATTTCTGAAGAAGAAGAAGAAGAAGGGTTGGTTTTTGGGAATTTAACCCAGGATTCGGTGACTTAGTGCCACACGTGCCAAGTTACAACACCTATACGTGGAGGACACGTTATTCTTTCTTTGGTGTGTTCGAAGCACCTGTTTGGTTGTGATAGACCGTGAGTTATTATAACATGGATAATGATTATGATAAACTGTGTTTGAGGAATGAGTTATGCAACAAAAAAGAAATATATGTAAGGTTTAGATAAACGGATCCACAAGTTTAGATAACCATCGTTTATCAAAGGCAAATATAGGTAGAGTTATTATAACCAATCCGATCATTTACATATGCTGGGTCCAAACACACCCAAAGTAATTTAATTTTTTTTAATATGTATGGAAAATGAAAGTAAAATTTTAATTAATGTTTGAATTTAACCCATATAATTATATCTGTTTATTGAAATTCAATAAAGAAGATAATCCCACCGTCTATTAAATGTTATTATAAGCTTGTACTAAAAAAAAATTTATTATAAGCTATAAAACGAAATGAATAATTTTGAAATATTTTAATTTTTCTTCATTTCCTTCTTTTATTTTTCATCTTTCTTTACCTTCTACTTTCAATAGACATGGTTGTCGATTGCCTCTTACAACATTACTTTGTTGTCGTGCTAACAATCACTTAATATATGGTGTATTTGTGAAGTTTTCACAAAAAAAATAAAAAAATAAATAAAGAATACGATCATGAAGTTTCGAGTGTCTAATACGTGCTTGAAGAGTATTCGAAAGTATCCATGTCTAATATATATACTTTGTCAAAATCAAATGTCTGTATTTCAAAATGTGACTTGCCACTTTTTTAGATGTGTTTGGATAGAGAGTTTGATTTGGGAGTTAACTCAAATCTTTTTTTTTAAAAAACCTTAGTAAATATTCCTAAACTCTATAAATTTAATTATCACTTCTATCTCAAGCACTCATAACCTCTTCATCCAAATGAGTGGTTCTTCTACTCATAACTTCTCAATCTAAAAGAGAATTTTCTAAATCACTCGCTCATAACTTTTTTTTATTCAAATGAGGATTACACAATCACTTATCCTTTCAAACAAGGTTTTATCTTCACCAAACTTATCATAACCACTCAACATTTAACTACTACTCTATATTTCCACAACTCGATTATTTTCATGTTACAATCTGATTTATAGTAAAATTGGCCGCCTACCTTTACTCAACTTTAGCCCATAATTGTTGTGTTTCTTTCAAATATAGGTCATGGTAGTCCAATTTCACAACACTAATCAATAGCTGAACCCTTAAAAGACATTTGGATAGGAAATGTTGAATGAATAGATCTTTTTTTTTTTTTTTTTTTGAAGTAGATTGAATTAATAGAGCAATAGTTACTGGATTACTAAGACAAGATTGAAAATTTCATCAACTAAAAACTTTAAACTCTAGGACACCATACAGTCACAAGTTTAAAATTAAAGCTCATGGATCTATTATAAACCTTTTCAAATACAAAAATCTATTAGACATAATTTAAAAAGTTCAAAGACCAAATTTGTACTTTGTTTCAACAATGAGGGAGAGGCCTTTATGTCTTGCAATGTAAGTTCATCTCTTCTAGAATAACATTTTTGTCTCCAAATACTTATTAATCAATCATCTTCTATCGATAGTTTTATACCTTGTGCAGATTGGAGATCTGTTGGGAGTCCATGAACCATCTAACTTATAAACATAGCAGAATTAGGTCGAATTCTGACGAAATTTACTGAACTAATCAAGTCCTAAAGGGCTCAATACAAAGGAAGCTTAACAAAAGGGGAACAAGGGTGTGTTTGGGCCCCCATATATGTAAACGGTCGGGTTGGTTATAATAACCCAACCGATGCTTGTCCCACCGTTTATTATAAACGGTAGTTACCTAAACCTGTGTGCCCGTTTATCTAAACCTTATATATATTACTTTTTGTTACATATCCAGCCCCTCAAACACTTTTTATCATAATCCATGTTATTATAACTTGCCCCTCAAACACCATTTATCATAACTCACAATTTATCATTACCTTCTGTCTATCATAACCAAACCGATGCTCCAAACGTACTCCAAGAGTCTAGAAAAGCTCAATGCAAAGGAAGCTTAACTAACAAAAAGAGGGTTATGACACTACACGAAGGTATTGAACCTAGCTACCAGCAAAACCAGACCACCTTAAAGGCTGGTGAATTCGTCATATGCCAAATACTCTACCAAACACAGAAGAAAATGTATATGTCAAATAGTTCCCTCCTCGTTCGAAAATGACGGGTGAAACACGACAAATAAAGAATCACAATGACTTACAAGGAAGGTGAAGGATTGCCAAGACTCGAGAACCATATGAAATATTAGCTGACCGGAGTAAGAATCAACACTAAAAATATGTGAACCAAAAGAATCAAAATTCCAGAAAGAAGGCAAGGACAGTAGCCACAAACAACCTAACGAGATTATCGGAGTAACCGCTATCATACCAAAAGCATACAAGCAATCAAGCCATCCAAGAGAAAGTTTAAAAAAAAGAAAGAAAGACCAACTAGGGGTGTGATTGCTTTCCAAGTCTTGTGTGTAATTTTCGCCTCAAACAAAGATCCACTAAACAGGATGAGCATCGCAGTTGATCACCATAACCCTATGCCACAAAGCATTTTACTGCAAAGAGAAACACCACCACTATTTAACAAAGAAAGCAATATTAGAAACTTCCAAGTTTTCTATGCCTAACCCACCAACCAAATGGGAATCCCTAGCTCTGTCAACAACGTCTCATAAAGAAACCCTTCACGATCTTCTCCAAGCTATCTATTGCTGAAGTTGGAATCTCACACCAAACGAAAGTGATTGTGCCAACCAACGTCCTTTAGACACAAACACTCCTACATTGTACACAATTTTACTTTGATCTATAAGTTGATTGTAGACAAGAGTTTACACAAAAATTGTGCATCTTCTACATCATCAACACTTTTGGAGGCTACAATAAGAGGGTGGTTCATAATGATTCAAAATAGACTGACCATCATTGCTACTCGTACGCATGGGGTATTCGACAAGAGCTAAGAAAGTCCGTCCGCCCCTGATACCAAAATGGTAAATGATTCAACTTGGAGGCATTGTGTAACTTAATACAGTTGCCCATGGACAAGATAGACCGAAGCAAAAATTGTACCTCTTATTAAAAAGCCAACAATGTTAAACTGCTTTTGTCAAAGATTCTGGAGCGTTGAATTTTCAAAATAAAGTTAGCGGTGATGAGTAACTAGTAAGTCCTCTCAGTCTAGATACATCTATGGAAATTTCATAGATTTCATTACGAAAATAAGTACGAATACACTTAAAGAAGCTAAACAAACAAGGGTGAGCAAAGAAAGGAGGAAAGGAACATAACCTAAGGAAGAAAACATAACATTTCTGTAATGTTTGTGAGTGTACACTGTGCAGGCCAACACACCAACTTATGCGCACCTCAACAATTTGACTTGACCTTAAGTTGGTAGCCACAATGGCTATGACCTTTTAGTTAACCCAGGCCAAACCCATAACCATGATGGCATCTAGAAATATCTCAATGAATCAAAGACAAGAACTGAAAAATCAACAATTTGGCTTGGTAGTGTATCTCCCTTAACTGATTCTCCAATTGCCCAAGTCAAGCATCACATCAAGCTAGGAGCCAGACAAATTCCAATACCCAAAATAGCAATGGTGAACTACAACATAGTACATCCTTTTCAATAGCCCTGGTATAATGCAAACACTAAAAACAATGAAAAACAAAGCTATCAAAACGTAAGCAGATGAAAACGAATTCCTGTCCTCTTTTTTTTTTTTGAAATAAGGTAACCACGCCCATCCCTAGGCCAGACACTGGAGGCATCGAATGAGTAATGTCACAGGAAAGACTCGAACTCGAGACCTTGAGGGGAGCATACCCTCAAGCCCAAGTTTTCAACCAATGCGCGACCCCTTGGGGACTCAAGAAACTCCTGTCCTCAATACCAAATAACTACCAATTGACTGAGATTTCCAGTAAATAAGAAACAAAGTCTCCAACAATGCATCATATTAGAGAAGGTAAATAAAAAAAAACCCCTCTTAATTAACACTAAGATACTCAAGAGTCGTATCTTATCATTATCAGTTTCAAAGTATATAATAGCAGAATCAAAGCAGAACACAAAACGAGCTGCAAATTCCACAATATAGCATCAAAAAAAAAAAAAAAAAAAAAAAAAATCCCAAAAAAGAAAAGAGAACAGACCCAATTATTCGAACACCCACGATTCAGCCTCCATCCCGAACCTCAATCCCGATTCTTCAACCTCTCAACCCGCTGGTTCAACTGCTCAACCTTAACAACCAAATGCGTAACCGAGTACAACAGCCAGTAAAACACAAGCGCGGCAGCGATCAAGAGCGCATTTCGTTGGCTCTTCATGATCGATTTCTGGTGGCGAAGATACTCAGAAGGGGTACAGGAATCCGATTCGCAAGTGGGGCGATTCTCGTACTTCCAGTAGATATCCATGAGGAGGAAGAGGCAAAAGGGAACGACGGAGAGGAACGGCTTGAGGAGATTGCGAGTGACGGCGATTAAGCCCTTGCGGAGGCCGTCGAGGCCGGGGAGGGTGAGGAGGAGGACCATGATGGCTTCGGCGGCGGCGGCGTAGCCCAGAACCACCCATTCTAAGGCCATTGATGACAGATCTGAAGGAAATTGAAGGATTTTTGTGTTGAAATGGAATGGATTTCTTCGTGGTGAAGGAGCTTTGATTTTGGGGGTTTATACGCCAAGGGGCTCGGTGTGTTGCGAAACACGTGCCTGTTGGCTTTTTGGCCCTATCTCAAATTAATTAATTAATATTTTGATGATAACAAACTTGATATTATTTACTAATAATTTTGATGTTTTAAGATGTCAACAGTGTAGTGCTCGAAACAAGGATTCCAACGCAATTTGAATTACTCAAATCGGAGTTGAAACGAAGAAGTTATTGACAAAACAAGTTTGAACGAGAAAATCCCGAGACGGTGACGTGGCAGCTGAGTGTACATCGTGGGCTATTTAGAAGTTGACATGTGGAGTTTTGGATGAGTGAAAAATGACAAATGGTGGCTTTTGGTAGTTTTGAAAATAAAAGAAAAAGAAAAAGAAAAGGAAAAAGAAATTAAAAAAAATATATATTATATATATTTATATATATTCCAACGGTAAAAAAATAAAAAAATAAAAAAAAATAAAAATAAAAAAAAAATAATCAGAACTCGATTGTTTTGAAATATATATATATATATATATATAATAATAATAATAATTTTATATATATATTTTTATTATTTTAACTTTTTATTTTTTTACTTTTAACCTTTTAACTTTTTACTTCTTTTAACTTTTTACTTCTTTTAACTTTTAATCTCCACCATTCATTTTATATTTTATATATCCAATGGCTCAAATTAAATGTTGTCTTTTACCCCATTTCCCTCTCTTTTTAAACTCAATCTTCTTCTCCAAAATTATAACACAACTTTTATTATTCAATCCTCCAAAAATCAAAAGCTCCATTGTTGCTCTCTCCAAGCTCTCAACCTTTTCTTTTAGATTTTATTCTTGAGAGACATTGTATTGTGAGGATTTGGTTGTGTGAGATAAAATTTGTATATCCACTCTTTTGAGAGAGTTGTAAAGTGTGTTCCAAAAAAAATTCTATACTTTGTAACGGTTTGATCTTGATCCGTGGAAAAGATCGAGTTTGCTCTTGAACTCGTAAAAGGAGCGGTTTACGGTTGGACTCTAATCCGTGGAAAGAGTTAAGCAAAAGGTTTTTCAAAATCCCAAGAGGCGCTTGGTAGTGGAGTAGGGCTTGCCAAACCACTATAAATCACTGTGTCATCTTCTCTAACTCTTTCCTATTTACTAATTTTTAGTATTGTCTTTCATGCTTTAATTTGAATTGCTTTAAATCAAATTGGTTTACATAATCTTTATCAATCTTGTGTGGTGCATTATTGTTTCTTTTTAATCTCTTGTAAAAGTTTGATATTTAGAATATCTTAAAGCTTATTTAGAAAAATTTGTGTAAAACCCTATTCACCCCCTCTAGGGTTGTCATACCGATCCAACAATTGGTATCGAGCCAAGTTGCTCTTCTAGATTTTTAATATAAACTTTATTGTTTGAGCTTTATGGCAAACCTTGTAGGAAGTGGTATTAATGAAGGACAATCATCCTCTAGGCCTCCTTACTTTGATGGGTCAAATTATGGTTATTGGAAAATTAGAATGATGATATATTTGAAATCCATTGACTATAAGTTGTGGTTTAATGTTATTAAAGGTCCCAATATTCTCACGAAAAAGGTTAATGATAAAGATGTGCCTAAATTAGAAGATGAATGTGATGAAGATGAATTGAAAAAGCTTGCTTTTAATGCTAGAACTATGAACTATTTATATTGTGCCTTAAGTTGTGATGAGTTCAATAGAGTATCTATGTGTTCTTCTGGCTAAAGAAATTTGGGATATTCTTGAAGTGACATATGAAGGAACAAGTCAAGTTAAAGAAACAAAAATTAGCATGCTTGTTCATAATTATGAATTGTTCAAGATGAATGAAAATGAATCTATTACCGAAATGTTTACTAGATTTACTAACATCACAAATTCTTTGAAGGGCCTTGGAAAAGAATATAGTACATCCGAAAATGTTAGGAAAATTCTTAGGTGTCTACCAAAGAATTGGGAAGCAAAGGTGACGGCAATACAAGAAGCAAAGGATCTCACCAAACTCTCTTTGGAGGAACTTATTGGTTCTCTCATGACACATGAGATTACCATAAAAGAGAATGTGGAAGATGAGTCCAAAAAGAAGAAGAGTATTGCTTTAAAGTCTATCACCTTAGAAGTTGACTCAAAGATGAAGATGTTCTTGATGAAGATGATATTGCATATTTTTCACGTAAGTATAAAAACTTCATCAAGAGGAAGAAACAATTCAAAAAGAACTTTTCCAACCAAAGAGAATCAAAAGGAGAAAAGAACAAGAAGGATGAGGTAATATGTTATGAATGCAAGAAACCGGGTCATATAAGAACGGATTGTCCACTCCTCAAATCATCCAAGAAATTCAAGAAGAAAGCAATGAAGGCTACTTGGGATGATAGTGATGAAAGTGAAAGTGGAAGTGATGAAGAAGTAGCAAATTTTTGCTTCATGGCTCATAGTGACAAAGGTGATGAACAAGATGATGTGGTAACTCTAGAATCCCCTTCTTATGATGAATTATTTGAAACTTTTGAAAACATGCAAAATGACTTAGAAAAGCTTGGTTCAAAATATAATGTGCTTAGAAAGAAATATAATACTCTTACTAGTGAAAATAAGACTTTACTTGATGAAATTACTTGCTTAAAATTGCATGAGCATGATATTGTGAAAATTGATAAAATAGATGTCTCTTGTGATGAACATGCTTTAGATTGTGATGAGAAAAATATCTTACTTGATAAAGTTAAATTTCTTGAGCAAGATTGTTGTGAAAAAGATAATTTGATTAAGTTGCTCAAAGAAAAGGAATTAAATGTTTTGCATGAACTTGATAGGGCTAATGAGTCTATTAAAAAGTTAACTATAGGTGCCCAAAGATTGGATAAAATAATTGAAGTAGGAAAGTCTTATGGTGATAAAAGAGGTGTAGGTTACATTGATGAAGTTTCTACTCCTTCAACTTCTAAAACTATTTTTGTTAAAGCATCTCCTCGTGTATCTAAACTTAATATTCCTAAAATTGTGTCCAAACATGATAAATCTAGCTTTGTGCCTATATGTCATTATTGTGGTGTTAAAGGTCATATAAGACCTAAGTGTTTTAAATTAAAATATGCTCATACTACTACAAGAAGAAAATTTTCTCCAAAAGCAAAGTTTCATAGAAATAATTTCTCAAAGAAAAGTAGAGTACATAATTTTATTATAAGAGATAAATCATTGTATAATGTTGTTTGTTTTTCATGTGGCAAGTATGGACATAAATCTTATTCTTGTTACTTGTCTAAATCAAATGTGGTAAATGTGGATGCAAAAGTAAAATGGATTCCAAAGTTTAAAAATGCTAACCTTTTAGGACCTAAACAAATATGGGTACCAAAGGATCAAACTTGAATATTTGTGTTTGTAGGTTTGTTTGAAAGCCTCCAAGAAAAATAAATGGTATTTGGATAGTGGTTGCTCAAGGCACATGACGGAGACCAATCCAAGTTTGTCAATCTTTTAAGAAAGGATGGAGGCTTAGTAACTTTTGGTGACAACAAGAAAGGTAAAATAATCGGTAAGGGTAGTATTGGTAATGCTTCTTCTACTTTGATTGAAAATGTACTTTTAGTTGATGGTTTGAAGCATGATTTACTTAGTATTAGTCAATTATGTGATAAAGGATTTAGAGTTATGTTTGATAAAAAGAATTGCATAATTGAAAATGCTAGTGATGGAAAAGTTTTATTTGTTGGAAATAGAGATGAAAATGTATACACTATTGATTTGAATGATTGTCCTATTAGTGATAAATGTCTTTCGGCTTTACAAAGTGATTCATGGTTATGGCATAGAAGATTAGGACATGCTAGCATGCACTTAATTTCAAATATTTCTAAAAGTTCCTTAGTTAGAGGTCTTCCCAATATTAAATTTGAAAAAGATAGAGTTTGTGATGCTTGTCAAATGGGTAAGCAAACTAAGTCATCTTTCAAATCTAAAAATATGATCTCTACATCTAGACCTCTTCAACTATTACACATGGATTTATTTGGCCCTTCTAGAATTGCTAGTTTTGGAGGGAATTATTATGCTTTTGTGATAGTTGATGATTTTTCAAGATATACTTGGGTTTTAATGCTAAAACATAAAGATAATGCTTTGAAAAGTTTTGCTAGTTTTGCAAAAAGAGTTCAAAATGAAAAGGGGTTTCTCATTTCTAAAATTAGGAGTGATCATGGCGGAGAATTTGATGCATTGCTTTTGAAAACTTTTGTGAAGAAAATGGTTTCTCTCATAACTTCTCCGCTCCAAGAACTCCTCAACAAAATGGTGTAGTTGAAAGGAAAAATCGTACTTTGCAAGAATATGCTAGATCTATGTTGCATGAGTATAATTTGCCTAAGTATTTTTGGGCGGAAGCCGTTAATACCGCTTGTTATGTTTTAAATAGAGTTTTAATTAGACCTTCTTTAGATAAAACTCCTTACGAGCTTTGGCATGAAAAAGTCCCAAATATTGGGTATTTCAAAGTTTTTGGATGCAAATGTTTTATTTTGAACAACAAAGAAAAACTTGGAAAATTTGATTCTAAAACGGATGTTGGTATTTTTCTTGGTTATTCTTCTTCTAGTAAAGCTTATAGAGTTTTCAATAAGAGAACATTAGTTATTGAGGAATCTATGCATGTTGTGTTTGATGAATCTTGTAAAAAATTTTCTAATGAGTCTATATGTGGTGATGCCTTAGAAGAAAATTTTGTAGATATAATTGTTAGTGATAAAGGTAAAGAAATTGCTCCATGTAAAGAAGAAATGAGCTTCAACGATAAGAATGAAGAATGTTCTTCATCTATGCCTAAAGAATGGAGGTATGTTTCATCTCATCCCAAAGACTTGATTCTTGGTGATCCCGAACAAGGTGTGAAAACTCGTTCCTCTCTTAATTTATTTAATCATCTTTCTTTTGTTTCTCAAATTGAACCAAAAAGTTTTAAAGATGCCGAAAATGATGAATTTTGGATTTTAGCTATGCAAGAAGAGTTAAATCAATTTGAAAGAAACAAAGTTTGGGAATTAGTTCCTAGGCCTTCTAACATTTCTATTATTGGGACTAAATGGGTTTTAGAAATAAAATGGATGAAAATGGAAATATAATTAGAAATAAAGCTAGACTTGTAGCTCAAGGTTATTGTCAAGAGGAAGGTATAGATTATGAAGAAACTTTTGCACCCGTTGCTAGATTAGAAGCTATTAGAATGTTACTTGCTTTTGCTTCTTATAAGAATTTTATCTTGTATCAAATGGATGTAAAAGTGCATTTTTAAATGGTTATATTATGGAGGAAGTTTATGTAGAACAACCTCCCGGATTTGAAAGTTTTGATTTGCCTAATCATGTTTATAAGTTGAAAAAGGCTCTTTATGGTTTAAAACAAGCTCCAAGAGCTTGGTATGATAGACTTAGCAACTTTCTTCTTAAAAATGATTTTAAAATGGGTAAACTTGATACTACTCTCTTCATCAAGACTAAGGAAAATGATATGCTTTTAGTGCAAATTTATGTAGATGATATTATTTTTGGTTCTACTAATCCTTCTTTGTGTGAAGAATTTTCTAAGTGTATGCATAGTGAGTTTGAAATGAGTATGATGGGAGAACTTAGCTTTTTCTTGGACTTCAAATCAAACAACTCAAGAATGGTATTTTCATAAGTCAAGAGAAATACACAAAGGATTTGCTCAAAAGATTCAAACTCAATGAAGGTAAAATTGCAAAAACTCCAATGAGCACATCTACCAAACTTGACAAGGATGAAAAAGGTAAATGTGTGGACTTAAAAGCTTATCGAGGTATGATTGGATCTCTTCTTTATTTAACCGCAAGTAGACCCGATATCATGTTTAGTGTATGTCTTTGTGCTAGATTTCAATCTTGTCCTAAGGAATCTCATTTGCATGCCGTGAAAAGAATATTTAAATATTTACTTGGTACTATTGATTTAGGCTTGTGGTATCCTAGAAATGTTGAATTTAATTTAGTAGGATATTCCGATGCGGATTTTGCGGGAAGTTTACTTGATCGTAAAAGTACTAGTGGAACTTGCCAATTTCTTGGAAGTTCCTTAGTATCTTGGTTTAGCAAAAGCAAAATTCGGTTGCCTTATCTACTACCGAGGCGGAATATATTGCGGTGGCTAGTTGTTGTGCTCAAATTCTTTGGATGAAACAAACATTATGTGATTTTGGTTTAAAATTTGATAATGTGCCAATATTTTGTGATAATACTAGTGCTATAAATTTGACCAAAAATCCTATACATCATTCAAGAACTAAGCATATTGATATTAGACATCACTTTATTAGAGAGCATGTGCAAAATGGTCATATTATACTTGATTTTGTGAGCTCTAATAATCAATTAGCGGATATCTTTACCAAGCCTTTGAATGAAGAGAATTTTTGCAAAAATAGGCTCGAGCTTGGTATTATTCGTTGTGATACCTCTTAAATTTATATTTTGCTTTAAGGCATATTGTTAGGGGGAGCTATTTTGAAAAGTATGTAATCATGTTTGTAGAGGAAATATTCTTATATTTAGGGAGAGCTTTTATATCTTATTTCTTTTTGATGATTACAAAGGGGGAGAAGTTCTTTGAAAAAAATTTTATTTGAAATGTTTAGAACAACCTCCCGGATTTGAAAGTTTTGATTTGCCTAATCATGTTTATAAGTTGAAAAAGGCTCTTTATGGTTTAAAACAAGCTCCAAGAGCTTGGTATGATAGACTTAGCAACTTTCTTCTTAAAAATGATTTTAAAATGGGTAAACTTGATACTACTCTCTTCATCAAGACTAAGGAAAATGATATGCTTTTAGTGCAAATTTATGTAGATGATATTATTTTTGGTTCTACTAATCCTTCTTTGTGTGAAGAATTTTCTAAGTGTATGCATAGTGAGTTTGAAATGAGTATGATGGGAGAACTTAGCTTTTTTCTTGGACTTCAAATCAAACAACTCAAGAATGGTATTTTCATAAGTCAAGAGAAATACACAAAGGATTTGCTCAAAAGATTCAAACTCAATGAAGGTAAAATTGCAAAAACTCCAATGAGCACATCTACCAAACTTGACAAGGATGAAAAGGTAAATGTGTGGACTTAAAAGCTTATCGAGGTATGATTGGATCTCTTCTTTATTTAACCGCAAGTAGACCCGATATCATGTTTAGTGTATGTCTTTGTGCTAGATTTCAATCTTGTCCTAAGGAATCTCATTTGCATGCCGTGAAAAGAATATTTAAATATTTACTTGGTACTATTGATTTAGGCTTGTGGTATCCTAGAAATGTTGAATTTAATTTAGTAGGATATTCCGATGCGGATTTTGCGGGAAGTTTACTTGATCGTAAAGTACTAGTGTGAACTTGCCAATTTCTTGGAAGTTCCTTAGTATCTTGGTTTAGCAAAAGCAAAATTCGGTTGCCTTATCTACTACCGAGGCGGAATATATTGCGGTGGCTAGTTGTTGTGCTCAAATTCTTTGGATGAAACAAACATTATGTGATTTTGGTTTAAAATTTGATAATGTGCCAATATTTTGTGATAATACTAGTGCTATAAATTTGACCAAAAATCCTATACATCATTCAAGAACTAAGCATATTGATATTAGACATCACTTTATTAGAGAGCATGTGCAAAATGGTCATATTATACTTGATTTTGTGAGCTCTAATAATCAATTAGCGGATATCTTTACCAAGCCTTTGAATGAAGAGAATTTTTGCAAAAATAGGCTCGAGCTTGGTATTATTCGTTGTGATACCTCTTAAATTTATATTTTGCTTTAAGGCATATTGTTAGGGGGAGCTATTTTGAAAAGTATGTAATCATGTTTGTAGAGGAAATATTCTTATATTTAGGAGAGCTTTTATATCTTATTTCTTTTGATGATTACAAAGGGGAGAAGTTCTTTGAAAAAAATTTTATTTGAAATGTTTGTAACATATCTTATTATTATTGATTATTGATGCATTAATTTAGGGGGAGAATTAATGTGAACTTTATGATGATACTATTGGACACATGTACTCAATTGATTCTTATGGTTTTTCAAGTGATTGTTTTTAGTTGTTTGTCATCATCAAAAAGGGGGAGATTGTTGGCTTTTTGGCCCTATCTCAAATTAATTAATTAATATTTTGATGATAACAAACTTGATATTATTTACTAATAATTTTGATGTTTTAAGATGTCAACAGTGTAGTGCTCGAAACAAGGATTCCAACGCAATTTGAATTACTCAAATCGGAGTTGAAACGAAGAAGTTATTGACAAAACAAGTTTGAACGAGAAAATCCCGAGACGGTGACGTGGCAGCTGAGTGTACATCGTGGGCTATTTAGAAGTTGACATGTGGAGTTTTGGATGAGTGAAAAATGACAAATGGTGGCTTTTGGTAGTTTTGAAAATAAAAGAAAAAGAAAAAGAAAAGGAAAAAGAAATTAAAAAAAATATATATTATATATATTTATATATATTCCAACGGTAAAAAAAAAAAAAAAAATCAGAACTGGTCAGTGACCGTTCTGATTGTTTTGAAAAAAAAAAAAAAAAAATATATATATATATATATATAATAATAATAATATTTTATATATATTATTTATTATTTTAACTTTTAACTTTTTTACTTTTAACCTTTTAACTTTTTACTTCTTTTAACTTTTAATCTCCACCATTCATTTTATATTTTATATATCCAATGGCTCAAATTAAATGTTGTCTTTTACCCCATTTCCCTCTCTTTTTAAACTCAATCTTCTTCTCCAAAATTATAATACAACTTTTATTATTCAATCCTCCAAAAATCAAAAGCTCCATTGTTGCTCTCTCCAAGCTCTCAACCTTTTCTTTTAGATTTTATTCTTGAGAGACATTGTATTGTGAGGATTTGGTTGTGTGAGATAAAATTTGTATATCCACTCTTTTGAGAGAGTTGTAAAGTGTGTTCCAAAAAAAATTCTATACTTTGTAACGGTTTGATCTTGATCCGTGGAAAAGATCGAGTTTGCTCTTGAACTCGTAAAAGGAGCGGTTTACGGTTGGACTCTAATCCGTGGAAAGAGTTAAGCAAAAAGGTTTTTCAAAATCCCAAGAGGCGCTTGGATAGTGGAGTAGGCTTGCCGAACCACTATAAATCACGGTGTCATCTTCTCTAACTCTTTCCTATTTACTAATTTTTAGTATTGTCTTTCGTGCTTTAATTTGAATTGCTTTAAATCAAATTGGTTTACATAATCTTTATCAATCTTGTGTGGTGCATTATTGTTTCTTTTTAATCTCTTGTAAAAAGTTTGATATTTAGAATATCTTAAAGCTTATTTAGAAAAATTTGTGTAAAACCCTATTCACCCCCCCTCTAGGGTTGTCATACCGATCCAACAGTGCCAAGTGATGCTGGAAAGTGCGTAATGAGACGCTTCTTACCTGGTTCGTCTCTAGGGCACGATATACATCGTACGACCCTACAACATTTAAGGGGCGTTTGTTTGACATATTTAGGTAGTTTTTAGGTTAAAAAGTTATATTGAGTAGTTAAAAATTAAAAGTTGTGCCAAAAACTGGTTTGAATGTAATTTTTGTGTGAAAGAATTATAGTCAAAACCTTATTTGAATGTAAATTTAACATGAGTAGTTATTTTTAGTAGTTAAAAAAAGAAATGATTAACAATGAGTGGTTAAAAATAAGTTATTTTGATTGATTTGAAAAGAATGATTAAAAATGAGTGATTGAAAATGATTGAGTAGTTAAAAATGAATGGTTAGAAATGAGAAATATTTTCAAAAGTAAAATTGAGGAAGAGTTAGTAAAAAGTCGTTTGGATGCCAAAAAAACTCGTAAAAAATTAATTTTTAAGTAAGTGACCATCATGGATTGAACTCATCATCTTAAGCACTTCAAGACTCACTTCGACCAATTGAGTCACTCCATAATGGTTAGTCTAAGGAACTAATCTTTTATATGGATGAACTTGGAACTTCAAGAAGAGTACTCTTTCAAAGTCCAAGCACTCATGTGCCACATCTGTAAGAGAGCTCTTCCACTTTGAGTACACTTATCACTTTTTTGTATTTAACAAACTCTATGTGATTTTTTTTTTTTGAAAAAAACTCTATGTGGTTTAATTAGGCAATTTAGAGATAACTAAAGCAATAATTTAATACTATAAATGTATTATCTTTAAACTAAGAATTCATAAGTTTAATTAAAAAGAAAAACAAGGATTGTAATGTGCAACTTCTTAATTAAGAATACATCTAAAGTATCAATATGTGTTTGGCTATAGAAATGGGTCAGAAGCATATCAAAACCATAATGAACAACTTTGTTATTTCACATTGAAAAGTAAGATTCAATAGAGATTGAAATTAAATGACCATTTTTCACGCACAAAAAACTCATGATGTACCTTTTATTTAACCAATGTGGTAAGATCTTGAAAACCTATCAATATAACGTTAATCACTACCGAAGAGTTAGATTCAATTAAAATCTTAATGAGGGAGAAATGAACATTCCTCCTCAAGATTTTAACTGATGGTGATTAAAATCTTAGTCAATCCTTCAACCTGTCAAATCTTATGCATTAGAGTAATCGAACCTTATATTTTTGGGTTGGGTTGAGTTATCGAATTGTGTTAATCTCTTATTTTATTCTATAAAACACAACTCTATTTATACCCTATAAATATATAACCGAATGAATAAAAGATGGATAACGTTATACTTGAATCTAGATCATCTATTATATCTGTGCATATTATTTATCAATATGCTAACAATCTATCTTATTAATTAATTTCTCTTCTCATACACATATACGTATATGTATATATAATTCCTTAGTTCTAGTTGGATTGGGTTAAACGAGAAAAAAAAGTTAATCAACTTTAGAATCAACCCAACCTAACAAAAAATAGAAAATCATACCCCAACCCAACTCAATCCAACCCTTATAGTTTGAGTTTGATCGTCCGAAATGTTCGAGTTGTCGGTTCCTTTGTACACCCCTACTATTTTCTACCATATTTGAAAAAGATTCTCCAAAAATGGCCTAAAAAAGTTGGAATGCCCAAATGCTCAAATGGGCTTTTTTGTGTACAACCATTTTTAGGCAATGTGGTACTTCTACAATGCTAAGGTTTCATCCTGGGCCCAAAGGCTAGAACACTGGTACTGGAGCCTTTGTATTGCCCAAAAATGTGATTGCCAGAACATATATGATAGGTTTATGATGAGTCTAAAACCAATAATTTTAGTCATTTATGTTTGAGAAAAATATATATGCATATGACAGAGTTATGGATTTTGTTCTTTAATATTAAAAAAAAATTATATCCTTAATTATATAAAAAACCAAGAGATTAAAAAACAAAAACTTAAATAGCGAACAACAGTTGTTGCTCGTTGACATTAATGTCTTTCCATTATCAAGAGATCATGGATTCCAATCCCTCCCTCAATCGCAGTTGAACTAAAAAAAACCTAACTTTAGAACAAAGTGTCCCAAATTAAGCTTAAAAGCATACTAGAGAATGGAAGAATATTCAATATACACAATAAACAACATTATCCAACCACTAAAACGACTGTAAGTAGTTCTAAAATAGTCAAAGAAGATTTTAGTTTATACACATAGTTAGTAAATCATTTTAAGACATCCCATATCCGAGTCACGATTGATATAAAAAGAGTGAGAGTTTCTCTCACATAAGAGAGTTTGATGCTATTTTGTAAGATAAAAAGTTTGTATAACTCCGATCGTTAATAGTGAAAATCTTATATTATTTTCTGTAATTATTACCTAAATTATTTAGAGGTTTTTCATATAAAATTAATGTATGCCATTCTTTCTATAATAATTTAAGATAAGTTGACTCGAACTCATAATCTCTTAATCATTGGAAATATATCTGATGATGCTGTGCTATTCCTTTTCCTAAGTCAAATGCAAATTTTACAAAATTGACAACTCAATTTTTTTCAATAAATTAATTAAATCCACACATTCATCAAAATATAAAAGAACACCTAATTTTCACATGAATAGAATATTGTCACATAATTTTTTTTTAATGATTATTAATGACAAAGACAATTTATTATGATCAATCTAACCATAGAATGTTTATTTCTTCTAAACCTTAGAGAGCAAATTTGTTATTGAACTTTATTTTTTATCCTTGGGTGAAAAGGAGTATCCAATATGGAGGAATTGATACCAAAGGCTTTTTTGGCTTTGGGTGTTTGCAAGAATAAAGTCTCTTGAGGCATTGGAATACCAAAGGCTTTATTGTCACAAGTGGTACACCTCATCTTTTTTACCACAAAAACCATTGCTTTTTCTTCTTACTCACCACACTTCAATTCTTAGAAACTTTGTTCAAGATAAAGGGTAGTTTCATATTCTTTCAAAAAAAGAAAAGAAAAGGGAAGTTTCATATTCTATTCTCTTCAATGCTTTATCATATTTGTTTGTCAGATGCCTGGCCTTACAATTTCTAGTTTTCAAAATCTTGTCCATTTTTTTAGTGTTAAGGTCAATTTGAGGATATTCTTGGAGCCCTACTTCATTATCCTTGTTTATTTTTATGTATTCTTAGCAAATTTGGGTGGATATACATATTCAACATTTAAAAGAGAAAAAAAAAAAAAATCTCAATAGGTCCATACAATATAAAACAATATTCAAGTGATTTGGATTTCTCTAAATATCATATTGGATCCACAAAAGTAGAAACAACAACACTCAATCCATTGTCTCTGTATTGAATATTGAATATTTTCACTTATTAATTAGATCAAGTTTGCTTTCTAATTTTTCATATGATTTTGTTTGTTACTAATCGTGATGTTGTTATATTATTGTTAAAGTGGGCATACTTAAAATATAATTAAGGTATATACTCTTTCTCTCAAAAATTGGAGATTCATATCAAACATCTTTTAGAGTGAAATTTATTTATTAATTAATTTGGATGAGAAGTTAGTTTGAAGAATTAGAAATTGAGATTTTCGTAATAATTCGTTTGGATGTTGATTTTTATGGAGGAGTTGGAGACAAAAAATCGTTTGAATGTGTTATTTATTTATTTAAGAGTTAGAGACAATATCTGGTTTGAATGTTAATTTTGTAGTAGGAGGAGGAGTTTTGAAATGAAAAGTTATTTTGAGTGGTTTTGAAATAAAAAATTATTTTGAGTAGTTTTGAATTGAGGAATTATTTTGAGTAGTTAAAATGAGTAATTAAAAATGAGTGGTTAAAAGGAGTTACTTTGAATAATTAAAAACAAATAATTAGAATTAATGAATGGTTAAAAATGAGGAGTTATTGTCTTTAAGGGTTGACACACTCGTTGAAAACTTGAGCTTTGAAGGCCCTTCGAAGTCCTAGGTTTGAAACTTATTGTGATGTTACTCGCTCTCAGTGCCTGGCCAAGGGACGAACGTTGTTACCATTGTTTTAAAAAAAATAAGAAATTATTTTGAGTTAAAAATACAAAATTATTTTGAATAATTACAATAATTCATTTAGATATAATATATTTTTTTAATAGAAATAATCAGTAAAAACTCATTTCTAAATACTCCATAAATTCAATAAACATCCGTGAGCGAGTAAAAAAATAAAAATTACATAAGAATTGGTTAATATAGAAATAGATAAAGTAGTCTATAATCATGGTCTCATTGATTTTCAAAAAAATAAAAATAAAAATCATGGTCTCATGGCTTTTTCATTAAAAATAATGTAAAGAATGTGGCCTACCAAGCATATATCAGCCATTTGATCTCATGGGGATTATAAGAACACCTTTATGTTCAATATACTACAAGGTCCATGGTGGATCCCAATATACTAAATTTCATTCTTTTCTATCATTCATTCTTGGTTTAAGCTATTCATAATTGTACACTTTTCCCTCTTTTGTAATAATATTATTTTGAAAATATTATGTTTTTAATACATCTAATTTTTTTTAACCTTATATTTTAAAATTAAATATTTTTACATTTAATATTTTAATAATACTCCTTTTTAATTTTTTATATTTATTTTTTTAAACAAATTAAATTCACGTAAAATTAAAATAATCACTTGAAATTTAATATTAGTTTAATAATCATTTTAGTAACAATCCCCCAGCTAAAAAACTATTATGTAACAAACAATTTTTCCTATTTCATCCAAAATGAACAAAATTGAAAGGTCAAACATAAAATGTTCGTTTTTTAAATTTAAGGATCAAATTGAAATTAGATCATAAAGCGAAGGACTAAAACGATTCCCCCCCTTTTTCATCAAACTAGCTCGTAAAAGGTTAATTTGATTCTTCAAAGCCTTTATGATTGGTACTTAATTTGATTCTTGACCATTACATTATTTGCAATTCTAAAATTTTGTAACTTTTTTTTTAGTACAAGTTGGAGGAGGGGAGACAATAAACTCTATAAGTAATGTACTCTCAAAGAAATGACAAATGAGAGTTAGATACCGATTCTCGAGATCAAACTTGTAACCATAGTGTACACTAATTTATGAGATAATTAAATTTTATAAAAACAAATAATTTTTTTTTTTATGAATATTGTTTCATGAAATTTAATAACTGTCATAAATATTTGAAAATTTGAGTATATGTTATTTTTTCACCAAAAACGCGTGTATTACTAATTTATGACAGTTTTTTTTTCATCTGCTCTTATTTTTTGTTGAGTTATTGTGTCATGGAAACCTAAATTTATTGTAGTGTGTTGAATTGATTTTTAACAAAATAATGAATTTATTGGGTCACCGACTTTTCGGGTGAAACTTTATAGTTTGAGAATAATTAATTCTAGGATTTCACTTTTGTCCAAATATGATAATTTCCAAAATCTTCTCATTTTCCTCGCAGACAGGTGAGATTAAGACATTAAACGACCATATGTCAATCAATCAGAGACTAAAACTAAAAATCAAAGACAAATATTGATGGATAATATAACATAAATTCATTTGATTAGTTCTACCTTAAATCATCATTAGAATGAAGTAAATGTTTAATCATCAACATTTAACATATAAGTTTGAGACAAATAGAGATTTCATCAACCCCATCAAGAACACATATCCCAATATTACAACTTTTTTTTCTTCTTTCTCCAATAAAAGAAAAAGGGCATTCAATAAAATATATTCTCAATATATCAATAGTGGGGAAAATTAAAAAAAAAAAAGGGAAAAAAGGCAACAAGAATAATATAAATCCATATGAAGCTAAGACTTGAAGTTGAGTGGGTCCGACATGTCGAATCTTTTGAGCAATATTTTTTCTCTTAGTTATTGCAACTTCTTTCAATGAACCCTTTTGTGCCATGCACATCACTTCTTTTTATATACTCTTCATAAAAAGAGAGAATTGAAGCAAAAAAGTTCATTTTTTTTAAACTATAAAGAGAAGAACCACCAGCTAAGCCATAGCCAAATTCAAAACAAAGATATAGAATATGAGATAGAAATTTGGATTCTTGAATCATCCCCTTTGAATATCCAACCTCATTTGACACCTGTCGAGATTCCGATATCGAACAAAATTAGCATCACACTCTATACTTTCAAAAGTTTATCGTATTGATTTTTTAATCTTCAAAATGTTTCTAGTTATATTTTACTAAAATTCTTTTGAAATGAGAAAGAATAGAAAATTAGTTAATCTTAAATTTTTTTAAAAAAAATGTCACTTGAGAAACTTGTAAAAGTCTCTTAATAATAGCATATATGTTACATTGAATTAAACCTAGAGCCTCAAATTTGAAAATTTGAACATGAAATTAAAACTATTGAAAATTATAAAAAAAAAAGTTCGAAAAATCTCTTTATCTATCAATTTTACTTTCTAATTAAACATGTTTGAAATTGAAAGAATCTAATAGATATAATAATATTAGAAGCATAGAACATGTTAAACCATTTTGTAAGACAAAAATATTATTGAAATTGTATTTTAAAAGTTTGAGGATCAAAATTTTAATTTAACACACAAAAAATTACTATAACTATTAGAGTAGTTTAGTATTCAAAACGATCTTACAAATAAAATAAAGTAATATATCTTGTAAGAAAAGTTAAAACACATCCGATTTAACTCGAATAATCAAGAAAAAAAACACAAAAAATAACTAAAAGAAATGTATTTATACCTTTTCGTTTCTCACAATAATGGCTTAGGAAAGCAAGGAAAACGACAATGAAAGCAATTCCAGCGATGAGTCCAATTATTACTGCAAGAGTTTTCTCAATCTCAACGTCTGCATTTCTACCCTCTGTAAAAAAAAAAAAAATTACTATATCCAAAATTAAATTAAAAAAAATATATAAGAAAAAACAAAAAGAACTATACATTCTTTGATGTTGCTTTATTGCAATTCTTTTGTTTTGTATTTGTCTTTACTCTGTTGGATGGAAATAGCTTTTAATCTGATTGGAATCATCCATAGCATTGATTGTATATTGAATGGATTCATAGCTTAACTTCCCAAAAGTTTCCCATTTTTTCAATTTCAAACATATAGTAAAAATCATTAGTTTCTCAATGTGGGGTTTTCAATGTTTAAAGATTTATAAATTTAATGGGTAGAAATTTAGGACCTACAAAAACTTAATTTGAGTTTATAAAGAAATCAAATGTTTGAATCTCTACCGTCACAAGTGTTGAATAAAAAAGAAAACAATTTAGACCCTATTCGATAGCCATTTGACTTTTTATTTTTAATTTTTGAAATTTAAGCATACAACAACTATCTTGCCGTATGTTTTGGAGAATCTATGTATAATATTTTATTACATTATTATAGTTTTCTTTGCTTTGTGATCCATTTCTATACACATAATAGTATTTTAATTTGGATAGATGTAAAATTTATTTGTAGAAAAGAAAAAATTAGAACAACTAAGTAATATTATTAGAACAAATTTAAAATATATAAAAAAAAAGTTTTAAAAAATACACTCTCGACTAAAAGGAGCACAATTCTAATATCATCTTCTATAATCAAATAACCATAAATAATCTACCACTCTCAATTTTACTTTTAATTAATATATATATATAATTTCTTTGCAACACAAAAATGAAAATTTTATGCAATTTATACTTTAAAAAAGTGAAACTAACTGCTCAATTTTTCATCTGAAAAAATAGCTTGGATAAAACTTTTTTTTTCCCCTTTTCTAAAAAAGAATAAAAGCAAAATTTAGCATTGAGAGATTTTTAGAGTGTTTTTACTTTTGGCTCCTCTCTCTTTCTTTCTTTTCCTATTTTTCTTAACATACTTTTGTGCTCAATACCCTTTAAAAGAATTTTAATATGTAAAAAAATAATAATATGAAAAAACTAAATGCATGAAAAGATGTGAAAGAAAAAGAATGGCAATCATCTCATTGACTCCAACCCTCCAACAATACACACCTTTATATGCATTTACAAACTTTACAACTAACTTCATTTTTTATTTTGTTTTATTTTACTTCATTGCAAATGATTTCTCTTAATATTTTGATATATGGACAAATATTGTTTAATCTTTAATATTTTGTGTTCTTTTTTTTTTTAAAATAAACCCTATGGTTTAAAAACTTCAAACTTAATCATTTATATTTCTTTCAAAGTATACCATTTTTATTAGTGGAGGGTTAAGAGATGTACGAAATAAAGAGGATAAATACTTAGTAAATCGGTAGAATTTCGAAAGATGAATTAAACCATTTACAAAAGGTAAGAATTTAAATTTTTACTAATTAATTTGAAAGAATATACGAGAAAATATTGAAAATTTCTTCATCAAATTAAAATGGTCTAATTTCTTGCTTCTTGCCTCATTTCTACTAACCTACTAAAGTTATGCTCTCTACTAATGTATAATAATCTAGTGAAAAAACAATGGTAAAGCTTAAACAATTAAAAAAAAAAAAAAATCACACATTTGCAACTAAAATACACATATTCCTCTTTAAAGCTATTTCCCTCCAAACTTTTAAACTCCAATAAGTGAATTTTCAAACTTTTAATAACTACACAATTATAAATTCGATTTTTTTTCTCCATAATTAAAAGCCTTTTACAAATGAGTCCTTTTTTTCGAGTATAAATTGCGGGAAGAGATTACAAATATCAATTGCAAGGATCGAACATCGTGGAATGGAAATGGATTAACACTAAACTAAAAAAACAATCGCACCATGACACGTTCAATTATAGATGAGTCATTTTGATTAGTCTGTGTCTATTGTCTTGACGCTGGTGTTAAACTGGTTTACAACTAAATACTGAAACTATTGCGGCACTGACCCATTCGGTTTTGAAATTAGTCAATAACCATTCAATCCAATAAAGAAGTGAATTTACTAAAAAAAAAATTAAAATAAAAAAGAAGTTAATTTAATATGGAAATTGTGTAGAAATTAAGTTCCACCGACCCTAATAATTGAACCAAAGAAAAAAAAATCAATCTACCAATCCCAAGGCAGTAATTTTCCAAAAAAGTAGAAAATATTTATATCTTTTTTAAAAAAAAGAAATCCAACTAACCATTTCCACCGCCGCCCCCGCCGTGGGGGCGGACACCGCCGTGAGAAAACCTGGCATAGCACTTCCCCAAGAACACATCGCCCCACCCCGCCGCCGCACAGTCCGCCCTGAGCCTCCCCACCGCCGTAGCCACACAATCCTGACACTCACCGGAATCCAAATCCCCAACGCACTGCGCCACTCCTTGAACATCTCCAGATCCACCCACTCGGTACCCACCGCCGCCGCCGTCCGCCGCAGCCAAATACGCCAACACCGCATCTCTTCTCGCCCACCCGCCGGAATCATACCCCATCACCGCCCCACATTTCCTCACCACCACCGTCTTGTCCTCCACTCCCAAAAAGCTCACATTGTCGTACTTAACAAAACACCCCTCCAACTGCAACGCGCCGGCGCACGCGTCGAGGCATATCGACCCGAGCTGCGCCACCGCGTGGGCCACGCATTTCGCGCATGCCGCGTTTTGGAGGTTGCCGCGGCATTGGAACAGCCCGTACACCGTGTCGCCGTCGCTAGTGCCGGCCACGGTGAAGTTGGCGTAGAGGGCGAAGGAGGCGGAGTTGATGAGGGAGGTAAGGAGGGAGTTGAGATTCGACTCGTAGGTCGAGGCCGGAGTGTATTTTGTTTGGGAACAGCCGCCGAAGACGAACGACTCGCCCGTGGAGACCGCGGCGGACGGGGGCGGGAGGGTGGAGGTGAGGAGGATGAGAAGGAGGAGAGGGGGAAATGGAGGCATTGTTTTTGGAGAGGAGGGATAATGTGATGAAGAAGAGAAGAGAATTATTGGGGTGTTTTTCAAGGTTTTGAATTGCCATTTTATATTTGTCTTTGCTGATTGATCCCATGCAAGGAATTTTTTTGGGGGGTAAAGTTTTCAATTTTGGGGTTTTGGGTGGGTGTGTGGAGAAATATTTAAGTAATTCAATTGATGATTTAGTCTAATTATTGTAAAAAAAATGTGTTAGAGGTTTGAGTCATTGCTTTCATACTCGGCCGCTAATTGATTACAAGTTCAAATCTCAAATATTATTGAATTAAAAAAGTTATTGTAATTTAATCAACAACAATATCTACAAATTACAATTTTTTTTAGTTCAATAATGGTAGGAGTTTTGGGTTCGATTCTCTATTCTACCATTATTGAACTAAAAAAAAAAAAAATGTAATTTGTAGATTTTTTTTAATGACAAAGATGATTAGTAAGTTTTGACTAAATTATAATGGTTGAATTGAAACATTTTAAAATCATAGGATAATACAACCCAAAATATGTTTTTTTTTTGGGAGTCTAATTATGAAGTCAACTTTAAACACAAATTTGAAGTCAAGCTTTTCATGATTATGATATGTGGAAATTAGGTTAATTTTTAACACTTGGAATCTAGATCTAGTGCATGGCAAGATGTTATGTTGGTTATTCAACACAAAAGTAGGGGAAAAGTGAGAGAAAGGATAACTATGCATGTAGACATAAAGTAAAGTCTCAATGAACATAAGCAAGCATGTCTTACGATTAACCTTTTTAGTACATCAAATGGGGCGAAGAAGAATTTTAACCCTCGACCTTATCAAGTACTCACACTTTGATACTATTGATCTTATTGTAATCTTCATTTTAAGGGAAATTGTTGTCAATACACATTACTTAAAATTTAAGTTTTTTGCTTCGCTTGATCGGAGTGATGCGTGGAGTTTGCTTCGCTTGACCGGGATATGTGGTGCCATTGTTTGAAGCTTGTAGACTTTGAGATTTTGACAAACAATTGGGTCGTACACCTCGGACCCGATTTTGCCAACTTAGATCCTTAACCATGGGTGCCAGCTTAACCAAGACCGCCACGTGAATCTATAGATTCAACCCGGTCTAGCTGAACTCATGACCCGTTCTCGTGAAGGTCAGTTTTAAGATTGATTTTGTTGAATTGACACCGTTTTGCTCATTCCAACCAGCCTTGATTCGGGTGATGAGGGTAATCTTGCTACTTCTCTAGTTTTCCTTAGCTTTTAGGCCTTGTTAGGTTCATTATTCGGATGCTCGATGTCGTTGTTCTTGGAGTGGTTTAATCAATCGCAAGTCATCGGTTATGGTAAGAATTTATCCTTTATTATGGTGTATGACAAACATGTAGTAGATTGATATATAATAAGAGTATTACAGTTGTGTTCTAGTTGCTTGACTTGATTCAGATATGTTTATATGTGTTTCACATATCCTGAATGCAATAGAATGACATTTAGATTATTGCAGTATTTTGTATATTTGTTGGACTTAGACTTGCATGGTTTATGTTGTAGTGAACTGATAGCTCTAACTTGTTAGTGTGTTATAAAATGGGTTGCAATGTGGATTTGGAAGTTATTAAGCATATGTTCTTGCTATACACTTGTGTGTCTGTGCAATCTTCCTTGACCTAAAGAATGGTACTCTCCATTTTTTCAATGTACACAATAGTAACATCCTAACGTACCCTTTCAAGACTTTATTTTAAATTCCACCAATCTTGAATCAGATCCTAATTTCATTTATTGGACCATATATCTGTTTGAGCTTAATGTGCTCTAATACCATATTCGATAGTGTGGACATCCATTTCAAAATTAATTTATGGAATCCTATTTTGGGTTTCACCAATCATAAAGTTTGTTGGACTCTTTTTTTTTTGTAATGTGGAACAATACTCGGATCCTAAGCATCATTGGTCCTCTTTGATTTGTGTATGCATTTATTTTTTTTGGGTAATACTTATGTTCTAATTTAGTGTTCTTAGTTTCATTAAAGTTATTAGAAAGGTATGAATAATATTCAAAGTTCTTACGGGACGACAAACCTAGCCAGTCATTTCATTTGCATCATATTATCCACTTTGCACCTAGATCCTCATAACTTTAGAGATGTTGTTCCCTTATTATAAACCAAAAATTTACTCTTTATTTAACCGATGTGGGATTACACTACTTTGTTTACATTCTCAACGTAAAAGTAGAAAATGCAGGTAGAGTATTTTCGTCTAAAATAATTAGGCAAACCAATATAGATTTATTGTTGTGTGATTTTCTCTTTCCATTTTAATTTATCCACTTTCATCCTTCAGTATTATAAGAGGCGAATCTTGGTACCCAAAAGCCCTCAAACTATACGTGAACCAAAATCAAAAATAAAAATAGATATTTAATTTATCAAAATAATAATAATAATAATAAAATCCTAGTTTAATTGTTTTTGAAAGATGTATGTGAGACACGTACAAATTACTAAAAAAAAAACACTTTAATTTAAGACGATGGAGCAATTGAATAAAGTTATTCATTTTTCTAGAGATCGTAAAAGTTATTCGTTTTTCATCGTATGAATTAAAAGTTTCCATTCCTTTTGATGTTTTTAAATTGCATATGAGAAAACAAATCTGCAATTACATCTAATTAGGAAAAGTGTGAGTCCCAAAAGAAGTTTAGGTTTTTATTTTGTTGAATAAGTAATTAAAAAAAATTAAACCAATCGACTAAAATGACTTTTGTATAAACTCTATAGACTAACAATCAAGAGGGCTAAACTAAAATATTTACAAGTTTAGTAGGAACAAAACAAATATAACATTGACCATAAAAATAAGGTTCAAATTTAAAATAAATAAATAAAATGGATTGAATGAAAATCTCCTATGCCTTTTACAATCTTTCAAAGACTTCAAAGATTTCAATATTTCAACTTCTTCTCATAGCCATTAAATGTGTAGACAATAAAATCAAAGTATATAAAAGGCAAAGATGTAAAATAATTAAACATAAAAAAGGGAACACACTACCTGAAAAAGTTATGTAAGTTTCAAATATTTCATTTGTATAACAAAGAGAATCTAAATGGAAATCTTGTGTGAAAGTTCCTTTCACATAAAACTATATTTGAAGTTTTAAAATATAAAAAGAGTAAAATCTTAAGACAAATAAAGAAGCCATGAGAGAATTCAAGATTTTTTTTTTTTTTGGTAGTTATGTTTGAAAGAGAGAGTAATTAAAATTATTAGTTATTATAATTCAAAAGGAAGAAGAAATAGACTATACAAAAAAACGTTAGAGTCTAAAGGTGGAGGAAAAAATGTGTATTTAAATCGATTGAAGTTGGACTCAAAAGAAAGATATTATCATTTGATTACTCGAATTATGTGAAGTTGACATTTGAAATATAATAGTTAAAAGTGCATTTAATATGATTGAACTATTATAAGCACGTTTGGTTAAAAAAAATCTATAATAAACATGTTGGGAATAAACATTACTATAAGCGGTAAATTATGATAAGCGGTAAATTATGATAAACAGTGAATTATTATGATAGACGGAGGGTTATGAATTTGATAGACAATGAGTTATGATAAACAGTGGATTATTATAAACGGTGTTTGAAGAGCAAGTTGTTATAACAAGGGTTATGATAAAGAGTATTTTATGGCTGATTATTGTAACAAAATAATATATGTAAAGTTTAGATAAACATACAAGCAGATTTAGATAATCGGATACAGACGTTTAGGTAACCACCAACTATAATAAACGGTGGGACAAACATGAATTAGATTATTATAATTAACTCGGTCGTTTACATAAACGGGAGACCAAACATACTTTGTACGTCTATGAATCAAGTATTTTTCTTTCTCCCTATAGACTTTCGTTTCTCTTTCTAGCGGTTATTTTCTAAGTTAACTCAAAAATGATAAAGATCACTTTATATATATTGCCCCAATGAACTTTAAATGTGATTTTCGTCACTTTGAGTTAATCTAGAAAATAGCTATAGATAGAGAGAAACGACAACTTATAGAAAGAAAAAAAATTAAAGAAAGAATAATTGATTCATTAGACAATATTATATAGTATTTATCCCCAACAAAGTCATCATTCATTCTAATACTTCAATAAACGAATTGAATATTTTAATTCTTAGATTATGTTTGATGATATAGTTTGGAAGAATTTTTTACATGGCCAAAACACACTTTTTTAGAAGGTTGGACCAAAAATATTTCCCACCTAAAATTATTATGTTTGTAGAATTTAGCTTCAAAGTGACTTTGAGAAAAGAAAAAAAATAGTCAAAAGAACTTGAGCTTGCTTCATTGAAAAAATAACAAAGCAATTATATAGTATAAGTCCTTAAAGTTCATTCAAAAGTACAAAAATAAAGCTTTAGAATACAGAACCAAACATCAAAAAGAATTTGTCTAAAAAAATCATTCACATAAATAATATATTTATGATCAAGTGATCATGAATTCAAATAATTTATTCTTAATTATAGTTGATTTTTTTTTAAAGATTACAATAATTAATGGTAGAAGATTCAAACTTATAACCTTTTGATCATTGAATGTGCAAGGACAATTACTGCTTTTCTTAACATCAATTTTGGTTAAATTTAAAAATTTATTATCATTTTTTTTATTAAACTACTTGTAACTAAAATCATTTATTGCTTCTCCAAATCTGAATAAGAAATCATTTTATAATAGAAACGAAAGCACATGGAAAATGTTAAATGCTAAATGTTAAAAGTTATTTTTAATGGACTATAGACTTATGGACTATAGACTATAGACTATAGACTTATGTTAAAATTTAAAAATTTGGAGAGACTTTAGCTGTATTAAATTCTTTATTTATAAAGTTCTTATAGACTATAGACTTGGATACCGGTGGGCCTTTAGACTTGACCTCTTGAACTTGTCTACATAAACTCGAGCCTTTAGACCTGAACATTAGACTTGGACTTTCTGATTTGGGCTCACTAATTGAAATTGAGCTTCGTTTAATTTTGGTTTGGGCTCACTATTTTTAATTTTTGAAAATATCAATTTTACCTATAAGTTTATTTGTTTTGATATTTACTTCTTATTTATATTTTCAAAATTCAAACCAAATATTAAAAACAAAAAAGTAGTTACTAGAAAATTATTTTTATTATTTAATTTCGCTAATAATTGAAAAAAAAATTCAATCAAAAGGTGAAAATCACACTCAAATTATCGTGGAAAAATAAATATAAATTTAAAAAAAAAAATTAAAAAAAAAAAAAAATTATTATTTTCTATTATCATCATAAATTGATTTAGTAGTAAAGAGAATTTTGGTGAATTGAGATATTATTGATTAATCTTTAGGGATCAGATCACCTATTTAAAAATTACTTTGGTATAAATTTTCGTGTCAATCAAATGTTTGTTCAATCTGACAATTTGTCCAGTAAGATTGTATAGTCTATATGTGTGTATGTATATCTATATACTCACCAATGTTACAATTAAGGCTCATTGTGTCCAATATTTATATGTCAGCTCAGGTCCATGTGGAATATGTATTGTTATGTATTAGTAGTTTATTTCTAATAAGCCCAAAAGAATTAGTTAGTGTGTGGGGGTAGGGGTTGTTCACCCCATAATTTCATTAAGAATTTTTCATTATGTTGAGAGAGAGATGTATATCTATGCTTTTCTTCATTTATGATAGAGAGCTCTTTATTTATATGTACCATGATATATATAACAATATATTCAACATTGGTTTTCTCCTATATTGTGATTTTTTTTTCTTTTAACTACCAATATATATATTTTTTTTATAAACACCAATTTCACAATTCACACTTTCTCTTTCCCTGGCTTCCCTCCATGTAGATTCTTTCTCTACTTATCTTTCTTTATTCTAAATGTATTTTGCTCTTTCTTGAAATAATAGTAGTAAGTTTTCAAAAGAAACAAAAAGGAATTGACATATTATTTAAATAGTTCATTCCCAACATTGGTAATTAGCTAGTTTGATGAAAGGTGATCATTTTTTGACAAATTAGTAAATTCAAGGTCATATAACTCAGGTTGATGGAACATCCTAATGATTTATCATGTCAAAGGAATATATTTTGTTATTTCATGTCAAATTAGTGAATGTTGTAGACTCTCCTTTAAAGTTATTGTATCTTAATATATATAATTTATTGTGATTTGTGTGGACCTTCTCTCATCTCTTTTTGTTAAAATTAAGTATTATCTTAATTAATTTTATGGATGACATTTAAGTTCTAAAACTTGTTGAGAATCATTTTGAACAAGGAATATTTCAATTGGCTTTTTAGATCCTATATCTACAACAAAATGAAGTTGTAAAAAGAAATCATAGGTAGTTTCTAAAATGCCTTTGCAAAACCATAAATATGCAAATTTTGTTCTTCCAATCTAATCAAAAGGATGTAGATTTTAGTTCTTAAAGAGTAAGAGGTCGCACTCAACAGACATGATATATAACCCGATAACCATGAAACTAATGGTTCAAATCACCTCATTCTTCGACATATAGTTGAATACAAAAAAAATGTTCATCGATAGTTAGGTACTCAAACGCAATCAAACGAATACTAAGATACATCATAGGAACACTTAATTAACACTTATTCCACTTCATTAGTTCTTCATCCAAAGATTTCATTTCTTCTTCTTTGAAGCTCTCTCTTTCTCCATGTGCTCAAATAAGCTTCCATCATAAACAGCCTTCACAGTTTCCTTTTTAAGTAATCCATTTTCATCTTTGCAAAGTATGTATAGAGCTGTCCATTCTGACCATGCACCAATCCTTATAATAGCATGTACCAACAAAATAATTAGCATTAAAAAAAACAGTTTTTTTTTCTTCCATGTTCCAATTTTGTATTAAAGTTCAAAACATTGAATAAATCCTAAATTTTATACTTTTAGTTTAAGAATAATTTTAATTTAGATTGTTCTCGTTGAATTATACTAAATCACCAATTCACCCAAAATTTTAAGTGATGGATTGGGGTAACTTTGATTATATTGACCAACACTTCCCTTACTTGTTGACTTTGAAATGCTCTGATACCACATTGAATTAGGTTAAAAAGCTTAAGATAGATTGGAGTAACTTTAATTATATCAACCAACCGCTCTAGTTTTCTAATTTTTCACGAGAAGAGCTCAAATATCATAGAAAAATGGTGACGACTTCTCATTCATCAGCATACTCCCTTAAAAGCAATTATATTTTAGACCAAATCTTCATTCGAGTTTCATAGACTCAGATACTATATTTAATAAACATGAAATTTCATCTTAAAATTAATTAATAACAAAAGGAAGAAGTTAGAGGCTAAAGGTTTTAATTGTAGAACAAATTCGAAAAAAAAATCGAATAAATAGTTGGGAAAAAACTAACCATCCTTTATAGTCCTTGGGCTCTCTATTAGCTTTGAGCAACGCTTTGAGCTCTTTTTCTGTTAAAGCATCGGGATAGGTTAGGGCATGCTTCTTGAAAATTTCTTCAAATCTTGACGCTACAAATCTGTCATAAAAAAATCACAAGTTTGTTGAATTATGGTTTCAATTTGAACAATTCACTTATAATAATCGGATTATATAGATTGGGTTGAGTGAAATTTATTGATCGAACAAAATTTTTGAGTTGGTGGTCCTACCATTAAAATCCGTTCAACCTTATTTGTTAGATCAACTCAACCCAACACAATTCATGTATTGTTAAATTCACGGGATTAGATTGGATCACGTTGGATTATCTGATTGTGAATACTTTTTGTTATTTACTTTATACTTTTAAATAAATAAAAATGATAACTTCTTAAATTTCCTTTGTTATAAGTAAATAACATATTTTTAGATATAATAAAAAAAATGGAATTACTTTATCTTAATCCAAATTAATTTTAGGTCAATTCAAAAACCAACCAAACTTATAAAAAGAAAGGAGCCATAAATAGTTAGAATAAAGGATTTTATTATAGAAAAATGATGGAAGCTACATCTTGTGTGTGTCATATGAATGACATTAATATCAGCAAACTATCACTAATATTCAGAACTTGTTTGATAATCATTTTATTTTCTGTTTCAATTTTTGAAATTTAAATTTATTTTCACCAAAAACAATCTACTAGAAGTTTATCTTCTCCTAAAAAAATATTTCAATCTCAACGAAATTTCAAAAATCAAAACTACTTTTTGATAGCTACTTATTTTTAGTTTTTCAAATTTTAATTTTTGAAAATATAGATAAAATTTGGTTTAAAAAAAGGATAAATTTTAGATATCAAAATAAGAAATCTAAAAAATAAAATAGTTTTCAAACCTGTCTAACTTTCTCATTCTCATTACTTATGGATCTCATCTTTTTTTTTTGACAAAAATACCAATTTTGATCCTCAATAATATATTTCTTCAATAAGTGAATGTGAGTTATTGTTTCTAAAGTAAGTTTGAATTGAAGACAAAAACTACCTAAGGCAAGTATAGAGCATAACAAACATTAACACATAGTTACATCAGCATTCAATATCCACCCACAATCTACATATAATAGTTCTAAATACATGCTTACATTAACAATTTAAGTCATATAATATACACATATATTATTAGTCATCTATTATACAATTTAGCTAGGATAAAAAAAAACTTATAAAACAAATATTTCAGAATGCAAATATATAATAAAAGCCTCATTAACATGGTTAGGTTTTTTTTTTTTTTTTTTTCATGAAGGATAAAACATCTACTAATTCTATATTCCTTTCCTATCTATTTGGTTCAACTTTTAGCTAAAAATTATAAACTGAGACCTTGGGAGCAATTAGTCATAAAATAGAAGGATTTGAAAGCAAAGTTTGATGCATAAAACAATCATTATTAAAGAAATGATTATATACCTTCCCTCAGAATCATATACACCAGAATCACTTCCATGTTTGGCAAGGTGAATGTTCTTTATCTCAATTGGGAACAAAAAATTTGGATATTTCCCCTGCAAAGTAATGCATAAAAATAGAGTTAAGGTAAGTGGTCAATTATAATTATAGACAATTATTTTAAAAGAAAGTTTTATTATGAATGGATTTTTTTCTTATATGTGTGATTGTCTGAATCAGTTGGCGAGCTCTTCATCTATCACCACGAGATATATAGTCTAACTCTACAATATTTTGATGTTAAAGAAATTCGTAAGAATTAATTTTAAGGTGGGTGACTATCATGGACTACACCCATTACCTTTTAATTTTCTCAGCCCTCTTAAACCACTAGGCCACTCTATAATAACTTTGTTTAACATGGATTATTAAACTGAGGTGGAAGGTTATATAAATGAGATGAAACATTATAATCTAACCCATCCATTACTATACACAAATAGTTTATTATATTATAGGTTATTATAATCAGGCTCGATGGTTATTATAGTTGAGATGAAAAATTATATGTTTACTTGTTGATTGTTATAATAATTGGCGGCCCAAATACAAGTTGAAATATTATAACCTAAGCTAACTCAAGCCTTAAACAAAGGTCCAAACCCAACATAGCTTGAAGATCTATGTCTCTTCGACTCGAGATCTCTCTAGAGCAAGTTGATGTCTCAAAATTTGATTTTTCAAAATTTTAAATCTTGACAATACAGCTAACTCATCTCGAACATATAAGGGTTAGGTTGGTTTATAAAATACCCTCAACCCAACTCAACTTGGACCATATGTATCCCCTTAATTCTAGTTAAATTTCATTTAAATAAAATAACCATGATTACTTTAATCTTTTTTAGGGTTTGCTTCCATTCTAGTCCATACCTAATAATCAATCCTATTCAACTTCAATAATTGTCGATATTAGAACATGAATACACATAAATTCATGTCACTTTGGTACATTGAAAGAGACTAAGATAATTACTTTCTAAATGTTTATTTACCTAATTTAACATATTAGATTTGAAATTTTAATATATTTAAAAAAAGTAACTTACACTACTTTAATTTACTTTAAACCAAACAAATCATCTATTTTTTTAATACAAGGATCCACAACAAGAATATTTAAATTTTCAACTTTAGCATGCTCTATCACTTTTTGTACTGGTTGATACACGATTTCCAATATTACTTTTTTAGAAAATAATACTCTATTACTTATATAGATAAATATTAGTTATAGGAAAATATATCTATAAACAAGTATTATTACTTAAAGTTAGCGTGGGAATCAAATAAACGAAATAAAACTAATTGCAAAAAGGAATAAAAATCATCAGGTAAGAATATGGACATCACACGTCTTAAAAATCAGAATCAAATTCTTCGAATAAAAAAATATATAATAGATAACTTATTCTAACAAAAATAATTATAAATGGAGTCAAATTTAAAAATATTTATCTTCATAGTCAAAAATACGATTCAAACCGTATTATTAATGTAATATTATTTATTATTAATACAATATTATATATTTTTAATATGGTATTGTATATTATTACAATATTATTAATAACGTATTATTATTAATATCTATGATTATGATTGTTAATTTTTTTTAAAATTGAACATATTTATTACTATTATTTTAATTTAACTAATTTTGTAAATTTTTTTTTTAAAAAGAAACAAATAAAAAATGAATTATATGAGTTATGAGAAAAAGGACAAAAATAGAAAAAGAAAATATTTTTAGTCCCAAGATTTAGGATTTCTAGTTTTAATTTGGTCCTTTTGTTTCAAAATTAAACCTCTTTTATTCTAACCACTTTTAGTTACATGTCTAATTTTAAATTTCAAATATTGATAAAGTAATTATTATGATTTTCATGTGAATTTAATTTTTCTAAAAATAAGTATAAATACATAAAATTAAAAGTGACACATTGTTTAAATGTTACGGTAAAAAAATGTCCAATTTTAAAATTTAGAATCCAAATTGAAACCTCATACCAATCTTAAGAACTAAAAAAAGTGATAAAGTACCGAATGGGTCAGTGGCGCGATTAGTTATCTGGTTTGATATAAATCTACTTCCACTCCAACGTTATAGATTCGATCATTGGAATCGATATTTGTAATCCCCTCCCCCAACTTATACTAAAAAAAAAGTGATAAAGAAATACCGGTCGGGTTTTTCTGCTGAGTCCAAGGTTAATAAAAACAGCGCTGACGGTCGACAAAAACAAACCGGCCCCAATTGCTCGCAAGCCTTGGAAGGTTTCCCATGGATAAACGACGCCGTCTTGGTTCCTATCGAAAAACGCCACGTGTTTCTGCAGCACGTTATTCTCGCCTGCACTTCATACAACCACGGGTCAGTTTAACAAACCCAGACATGACACAAATGCAATTTCAACGAATTCAGGGGGGGCGTTTGCAAATTACTCTCTCCGTTGGGGCTCGTCGACGGTTCGGCCAACGGAGAAGAAGACGAAAGTTGAGGGGGCGTTTTGCAAAATTCTGATTTAAGAGTGAAACGGTGCGTTTTGGGAGGGTTTACAGAGATGTAAGTGAACGTTGTGAATCGTTTTAGTTTGCTTTATATAGAGGTTTTTCTTTTTTATTCCACGTGTCGTCTTGTCAATGGACATTATTTCCTTTATTTTTTTCTTAACTTTAGATTAATATTTATTCAATTTGTCCTTTAATTTTGTTTCAAACAAACAAACTCTTGGCGTGGGCTCGAATTAATAATTGTATTTCCATGCAAAAAAGTATAATTCTTTGTCTTTTTCTTCTTTTTCTTTTTCTTTCTTTTAATTTTTTTTTATGATGACGTAGGCCTAAATTCAAAGACACCACTGACCTATTTCTAAATAATATTATTATACATTATAGGATCAAAATTGAAATTAAGGGTCCTTTAAAAAATGGAAAATTATAGTAACTAGACCATATTAAAAAAGTATTTACAAATATAGACGACCAATTTTTTTTTTGCAAAGTTAATTTTTTTATAAAAAATCGTAAGTATTAATTTTTCCTCAATACCATTTTGCCCTTTCTCATATTTAATATTAAATTTTCGAATTAAATGCCTCATTTTGCATACTTTCCATCCTTTTAAAACATACCATGTATAATTGTCAACTCTTTTAATGCAATGAGATTTAATTTCATTTCTCATTTATCTCTTATCTTTCTTTCTATTCCATTTTCGTTTCACTTTTCTTCTTCCATTCTCCATTCCTCCATTTTTCGTTTCTCCAGCTCCATTCAATCTTTCTTTTCACATTTCGGCCACCACATAAATTGTCGTCGACCACAAAGTTCTGATCGGACGGTATAATCATACGTCTTTAGTTATCTCTTCTCAATAATTTTCATTTTTCACCGTATTTGTATTACGTTTTTGTTCCTTATCCATCATCATTAGTAGGTTGCTGCTCGTTCTAGTATAATCGTGATCCGATATGTTTCAGATGGTTTAGTATGGTATGTTTTATTCCTATTCTATTATTTCTGTACATTTAACTCATTTAAATTCCAGTATCTAGAATGTCAAAAGTCATGTTTAGAAATGCAGTAAAATCATATGTAGAACAAAGAGTTTTTTCTGTACTTTGATTTCCATATTCTGGTATAATTGATTGTATACACATCTACAAAACTGTACAATTGAGTATATACCGTATGTTCATACAGTATTTTTAGGTTAGTTATACTGTACATCTTCTCCTTATAGGTTCATCAATCATTTCATTTGTATAATATCATTAATACTTTGTTTGCCATGTAGAGTATGATATGTTTTACTCCTACTTTGTCATTTCTCTACATTTAATTTATTTATATTTTAGTATTTAGAATGTCAAAAATCATGTTTAGAATTGCAATAAAATCATATGTATAGTAGTTTCTTCGTACTTTGATTTCCATATTCTTATATAATTGATTGTATACACATCTACAAAACTGTACAATTGAGTATATACCGTATGTTCATACGGTGTTTTTAGGTTAGTTATACTGTACATATTCTCCTTATAGGTTTATCAATCATTCCATTTGTATAATACCATTAATACTGTTGTTTGCCATGTATAGTATGATATGTTTTACTCCTACTCTGTCATTTCTCTACATTTAATTTATTTATATTTTAGTCTTTAAAAATGTCAAAAATCATGTTTAGAAATGCAATCAAATCATATGTAGAACATTAGTTTTTTCGTACTTTGACTCTCATATTCTAGTATAATTCACTATATACACATATCTGCAAAGCTGTATAATTGAGTATATATCGTATGTTTCATCTTGTGTTTTTAGGTTAGTTATACTTTGTACATCTTCTCCTTATATGTTTATCAATCATTCCATTTGTATAATACCATTAATACAATGAGTTTGTCATGTACTATTATATTACCGTATAAACTATACAAAACTCTATATATTTTTATTATACATATTGTATAACTTACACTAATATTTATGGTTTATTATTCATTTTATTCATGTCTAATACATTTTTCATACTCATATTACTATCCATTACATTTCTATTCATGTACTACAGTATTGTTTATATACATGTATATTATACGACTTATAATATAAGACGATCTTCGTTTGAACATTTTTGTAATACTATACAACATTTCTTTATAGGTTAAACAAGCATCTCAATCCCTATTGGACGTAGTGGTCAGTGGGATGAAAATGAAGATGTACCATAATCATGAAGTAGCTGAAGAACGTTGCATAAATATTGAGGAATGCATTCACCCAATGATGATTTTACATTACAGTCTTTTTTTTTATGCCGACTTTCAATTTCAATTTTGTAACTCATAAGATCTTTTTTATTTACTACTGATCTCACTTTAAATAGTAATTTTTTGTGAAGTTTTATCCAACACTATGAGTCTCTATCAATTCACAAATATTACGTATGTTATTTCCAAACGTTTTACTATACGGTATTGTACATTAAAAAATTTATACATTTAAAATTACTTGTTCGTTGTTGCAAACATATTAAATCACACTACAAGTATCCATATCTGCAAATTAAACATTTAAAAAAAACATAAAGTTTTAAAATACAGTATGATACATGATATATTATGAGTGTACCGTATATACCAAGTTATTTAAGTACTGTGTGGTTATCATACGGGTTCTGATTTCAATCAACAAAATTGAACGTTCAACAACTCATACGGTATATTTATGAACAAAATTACCAGAATCAAATAACATGTAAATTACTAACTATATTGTACATGTACATTACTAACCATACTGTTGTAAATGATAACTCTACCTCTAAGAATATACTGTCGCCACTTTCGTTAAACAATTAATGCACCATAAATTGGCAATTTATGGTTTTCCATAATTAATGCACCCTAAATTGTCGGTTTCTAGCATTCTACAATTAATGCACCATAAATTGGCAGTTTCTAGTTTAGAATGTGAGATAGGATTTTCTTTTTTTAAATTTCCTTTCCCAAATGAAAAACCAATAAATTAAGGGTAGTGTTGTAATTCGTTAATTTCAGAATTTATAAGATGTTAAAATAAATTCTAATTTTGCTAATATTTTTGAAGATGCATATATTTGCAAATATTTTTCAAATAAAGTCTATTTATGAAAAATGCCCTTAAAAATTAGTTCTCACAACAATCTTTAATTTTAAATTTTGAAGAAAGTCATCTTCTTAAAATTCAAAAGATTAGACAATCGTTCAGACCTTACAAGACAATAAGAAATTCTTGTCTTGAACTAAAGTTTTTTTTTTTTTTTTTTTTTTTTTTTTAGGGAATGTCTTGAACTAAAGTTTAGGTCAACAATTATTAGTACACATTATTCTAAAATAATAATAATAATAATAATAATAATAATAATAATAATAAGTACACATTATTACTTAAAAAAAAGTATATGGCTCAAATCTTTGGAAGTCAAATATTGTTGTTATGCCAAATATGGAATTAAACTTTATGATATTTTTTGTTGTGAAAAAAGTTAAGGAGTTTAATAAACATTTTTTAAAAAAAAAGTGTGGACAAAAAATATTTTGAGAATTGAAAAGGTGATAAATTCAATTTATAGTTGTCATTTATTTAGAAAATATTTTTTTATTAATTTTTTTACATCAAAATATGTTCAGATATGCATGAATTAATTGAAGCCCATGGATATAAAAGGAAATGTAAAAATCATGTGCATTTTCTTGATAGTTTTGAAAATAGAAATGTAACGATTAGAATTAGATGAAAATTAAGGTTTGAATTGATCAATATTTATTTTTAGTTTATGAATTTTAATTTTCTGTTTTCCACAAGCTTGTTTGGTAAACAAATTGAGTCTTCTTTTTTAAATAAATTTAAAACGTTTATAGATTTATAAAGAAATTTAAAATCCCGATAAATATATTTTAAAAATAACCATTTTAATAAAGAAATACGATTTTCCAAACCTACATTACAGACTAACCAAACAAGTTTTTTTTTTTTTTTTTTTTTTTTTTTTTTTTTGATTACAACAATTAAGGGTGGGAGAGACTCGAACCTAAGACCTCTAGATCATTAAGTGTACACCGATTTCGCTTGAGCTATTGCTCGATTGACAGACTAACCAAACAAGTTGAAATCACGTGTTTTATTTAAATCAAATTTTTTTACCATTAAACCCAAAAAAAAGAAAACGTTATAATCTAAAATTCTTAGGGGCTGTTTGTTTGACATATTTAGGTAGGAGTTAGTAGGAGGAGTTATTAACTCTTCCTAAAAAACCTACATCCAAACGAGTTTTTATTAACTCTTCCTCATTTTTACTTTTAAAAATAACTCTTATTTCTAACCATTCATTTTTAATCATTCATTTATAACTACTCAATCATTTCTAACCACTTATTTTTAATCATTCTTATCAAATCAATCAAAATAACTCATTTTTAACCATTCATTTTTAATCATTTCTTTTTTAACTACTAAAAATAACTACTCTTTTTCAAATATTCATCCAAACAAGATTTTGACTTTTAACTCCTATATACAAAAACTACATTCAAAGGAATTTTTGACATAATTCTCAAATTTTAACTTCTCAACATAGCTTTTCAATATAACTTCTTAACCTAAAAACTACCTAAATATGCGAAACAAACAGCCCCTTAGGAACTTTACATTCAAGGGATCACTTTTTTTCTTTTTCTTTTTTTTGAAAATAAGGATTTATGTTTTTTAGACAGTTACTTTTGTCTTTTTAAATACAAAGGTGGCTACTTGTTTTCAATGGCTTACTTTATTTTTTTCTCAAAGAAAAGTAGGTGTTACTTTTATTTATTATTTCTTTTTGGATAGTGGAGCATATTCTTACTTCAAACTATATTTAGTTAAATGTTGTTGAATAAAAAAAGCTATATTATAGCATAAAAAATATTACTGCAGTTTTATTTTTCTTTTTAACATCAACTTTTATTCTGAAATTTTGGCTCTATCAATAGTTAAATAATAATTTTATTTTCTCTCCAAAGTTTTAAAATTCAACTCTCATTTAAAATTTAAAAAACAAAATTCGGAAGATTTAATTTTGATATTGTAAAAAACTAATCTTTTTAAGCGAATTACTTAGTTAATGAAGAAAATAAAATTTACAATAAAATTCTTATATAAAGAAGACCAAAATGAAAAAACAAACACTAGACTGAAAAGAGCAAAACTATCTTGTAAGTCAAGTCGAGACAAAACAAGATGAAAAAATTGTAGATAAAAAAAGCTCCAAAAACATTTGAGATGAACATTTTTTTTTAGTTTTTTAAAAATTATTTATTATTATTATTATATTTTGTGAATATGAACTCTTATGGATATCACCTTTTTTTTTTAATTTTGTAGTTTGAATTTGCATCCAAGGTTGATGTACTAAAAATATATTCAAGACATAAAGTGCAATATTTAATTTAATTATAATAATCAATAAACTTAAAATACTAATATTGGTAATTCTCAAAAAAAAAAAACTAATTTTGGTTTTTTCATATGAAATTTCAAAATAAATATTTAATTATGTATATAGACAGAATGTATTGTAAAAAATTGTTCGATATTTTAAAAATAAAACATTACTCCAGTGTCATTTTGAACTTTTATAGAAAAATAAAACAAAAAATAGACAAACTGAAAATAAAACATAAAATAATAATTCAACGAAATCGAAATTGTGTTTCATAACTTACTTTGATTTAAATTTGTATTGAAAGCATGTTTAGTAATATACACACACATAAACAATAAAAAACAATTCAATAGGTTATATTTTTTTAAGTATAAATTTGAGAAAGAGAAATAATAAACTCTACTTAAAAGATACAATTGCTCTCAAATAATATGAAATTCAAAATCGAATGGGTGACTATAAAATTATAATGATTTACCACTAATCAAATAATTAACAGGTCACCCATTCGTTTTATAAAATGAAATAAGTTATAAAACAAACATTTACTCAAAAATATGTGAACATGAGCATGCATATCACAACTAATAAATAGAAGGTTACGGATATTATTTTAGTATCTAGCTAACTTTGACTAAATTTTCAATTTTAATTCCTCGAATTTTAAACATACTATTCATCATCGTTTCTTTCTTTTAATACAAGTTGAGAGAAAGGGATTACAAATATCAATTCTACTGACATCAAACTAGATAAATAATTCACCATCATTTCTTAGATCCATGTATATTTACATTTCTTTTTTATTTTATTTAAAACAATTTTATCTTTTTTAAGCATTTAATCTTTAGATAGTGTTTTTTTAAAACAAATATTTAATAATTAACAATTAAATTTAAAATTAATACATATTTTCCATGAAAGTTTACTTATTTGAAAATATTATAATTTTTTTTTATTTCAAAGTTTATGACCAGATAGTTCATAAGTATACATTAATATAGTTGAACTATTACCATGGTTAACTATTTAAAAATACTTATTTGTAAAAATTTTGGAACCCAATCCCCAAAAATAAATTGCCACTTTTATAAAAACGAAAATTGCATTTGGTGGCAAGAATGAAGAGAAAGAGATAGAATTCATTCTTCGACTTTGTATATATATAAAAAGAAGATATTTCACCTTTGAATAAAAAAAGGTACTATAATGCAAATAAAAACAAAATTTTAACATGAGTGTGTTACCATGAGTTCATGAATTCGAATCACCCACCTTCGTTGTATCTAACAATATTTGATAATATAATACTTATTGGTTTGGTTGACTTTTCATTTCTTTCTCAATTTAATATGATATTAATCATAATCCAAATATTTCTTCGTTCGGTTCCTTTCTTTCCTAATCAAAATAGTTTCTCAGTTTGGTTATATTCCTAATTCATTATCTAAAAGAATTTCTTGGACGTTTAACCTTCTTTCCTAATTAATTAATATGATATTCATAATCTTTTTGAATTTCCTATAGCTATATTGCTATATCCTTACTTCAAAAGTCAAAGTTGAATATATATTAATTGACATGTTAATGTACTCCTTTCATTCTCATATCTCCTATTTAATTATTTATTTTTCATTCTCATATCTCATATTTATTTTAGGGAAGCAACAAAGAAAACAAATTAATATTCTTTTTCTCAATTTAACACAAAGTCAAATAATTGAATCAAGCAACATAGCATTTTTTTTTCTTTTGAAAATCAAGCAACATAGCATTACAATTTTACAATATGTAGATAAATAACATAAAACATCATCATAGCATGGTATAGTATAAATATAAAATGACAAATATATAAGATAAAATCTATGAAACCACTTTTAAAAAATCTTCATATTTCATTTCTTTTTGTTTGAAGCTCTCTCTTTCTCCATATGTTCAAATAAGCTTCCATCATAAACTGCTTTCACAGTCTCCTTTTCAAGTAATCCTTTCTCATCTTTGCAAAGACTGTATAGAATTGTCCATTCTGCCTTTGCAGCAATCCTAATAATACCAAATACCAAACCAATCATCAACATTTTCTTAAAACAAAGTAAAAATTTTAGGCTTAATTCATAAGCATTTGATTTTTTATTTTTAAAATTTAAGTTTATTTTTACACATGTATTCTCCTTTCCTATAATATCTAACTTTCCTTTTAAAAACTAGGTAAATGCTAACCAAATTTAAAAAACAAAACTAAAAAATTGAATTTTTTTTTTCTTTCTAAATTTTGGTTTGATTTCTACAAATTATATTTAAGATGTACATATTCATGAAGAAAAAAAATATATAATACGGAAAATGTTGTCGACTTACATTTCAAAAACAAAAAAATTAAAAACAAAATAGTTATCAAATGAAATTTTAGTTATTACTATTCTTATTAGAATTCAGAAGGTTACAAATATTATAATATGAATTTTCTTACTTGAATATCTATATCTTACCTATATATTCATAAAACATAAGTTTTTTTTTTCATTATATTTTTTTGAAATAGATGGGGTGATAAAAAATTTGATCTCTATTATTTAATAAATCTCACTAATCATCCCCACAATTGTATGTCATTCATTCAAAATTTGTAAAGTTTAAGTCCTAAGTATTATAGACTAAGATTATGTTATAAATCTCTCAAAGAATAAGTTTTGAGTAATTGAGAAAAAAAAAACCAACCATCCAAAATAGTCTTTGGGCTCTTTATTTGCAGTGAGCAAGTCTTTAAGCTCTTTTTCTGTCAAGGCATTGGGATAGGTTAATGCATGCTTCTTGAAAATTTGTTCAAACTTTGAAGCAACAAACCTGCCATTCAAAATGATGAGTTTGTAAATAATTATTTTATTGTAAACAATAACATTATCTCTCAAAAATTATTATTTTTTTATATTAATTTGCATGTATCTCGACTATGGTCACAAAGAGATACCATTTAATACCTTACAACATTTAGATGTCTAAGAAAATTAGTAAAAAATTAATTCCTAAGTTGATGGACATATGAATTGGACTTATCACTTCGGAAATCTAATTATTATTATAGAAATGGACAACATCAATACACATATACTTCCATGTTTCACGCTAAATCCTTCTAGCCTTCCGTCCTTTGTCTACACTCACGTATCTCTTCACATTGATATAATATTAGAAAATTTGTTGTATATAGTAAATTCTACGTCTTTTAAAAATATTTCATATGTAACAAAATATAAAATATTTAACTTATGAGTTTCAATTAAATAAATTAAACACCCGGAATGTATTTTATCAATAGAAATAGTTTTTATATTTGCTTCAACCGATACTTTTGGCTAAAAGTTGAGGGAACTTGAAACCTTGGATAGCAATTTCATAAAATAAAAGGACTTGAAAGCAAAGTTTGATGCATAAAACATTAATTATATTAAAGAAATTATTATGTACCTTCCCTCAGAATCGTATACACCAGTATCACTTCCATGTTTGGCAAGGTTAATGTTCTTTATTTCAATTGGGAACAATAAATTTGGAAATTTTCCCTGCAAGGTAATGCATAAAAAATACATTCATAAAATAAAACAATAAAATGATTTTTTTTAACTCCCTTTAAATTTTAAAAAAATTTATGTTGTTGAACTAATAAAATGTTCAAAATCAGTGGATTCGAACATTTTTTATGTCCCACAAAATTTCTAGTCCTCGAAACTATAATAGTCCACTATTTTTGTCGTTCTTGACTGAATAATGAACTAATAGACCACTCTTCAAAAGAAGATAATTACTAAAATAAAATATCCAGGCAAAAATATAATTGAATCTAGAAACAAAAATTCAATATGAAAATGACATTAAAAGAAAAGTATGAAAAAGGGATCATGACAGCTTTGACGTCTCTATTGTTTGATCCATTTATATCTATTTATTTAATTGAATTAACAAAGACAAACCTAAATACTATCCTCATGTTTTCTTATGTTTATCCTCTCCACTGATATATGATTTGATAAATTTTAAAAAAACCAAATCAGTTTATTAATGTTACTTTTCATGATTTTTAAAACTTGAACCAATAATACATAAATCAAAACTCAAGAAAAATATGAAGTAAAATTAGGTTAATTTGGTTTTGATTTCATTTTAGCCCTTAAAATTTTCAAAATAACAACCATAATAATCACTTAAAATTTTGAAAATAATCATTGCCAATTTAATCTTCTCCATTGTCAACTTTCAAAATAACCAATACCCAACCTTAGCCAACATCCTACCTAACTTCAAAAAATATACATGCTACCTCTTGAATCAATAAACACATTAATTAAAAATCACCATCTTTCATCTATCATTCATGCAAAAAACAAGACCAAAATAATTCTGATTTAAAAAAAAAAAACAAAGTTTTTTTTTTCTTCTGTTTTCTATAATTAAAGGTGGACAAAGATGCTCAACAAGAAACTTAATAGACTGACAATTTTACCCTTTGTTTAAAAATATATTTACCCAGAAAGTTATAGTATTATTATTTTTTTATATCCATTTCTGACCCTATAACATAAACTCCTAAATGATCACCATAAAATTTATAAATTCTTGAATCTGGTCAAATCTTGTAAAAAATAATATTGAAATTGGTACTGAAAGGATCAACTTTTTTATAAGATACTCAAATTGGCAAAAGAGGAAAAAAGGATGTAACAATTACAGGTTTTTTTTTAAAGGAAGATAAATATTGTTTTTCCACAAGTTAGCGTGGGAATCAAATAAATGAATTAAAAACTAAATGCAAAAACAAACAAAAATCATCATAAAAGTGTGAGAATATGAACATCACACGTCACAAAAATCAGAATCATATTCTTTCCTCTTTTTCTTTCTTTTTTTGTTCAACAATAAATGATAATAGAGAATAAAAAAGAAAAAAAAAAAAGAAAAGTACCGGTCGGGTTTTTGAACTGAGTCCAGCGTTAATAAAAACCGCGCCGGCAGCTGACAGAAGAAAACCGGCCCCGATTGCTCGAAAGCCTTTGAAGGTTTCCCATGGATAAACGACGCCGTCTTGGTTTCTATCAAAGAACGCCACGTGTTTCTGCAGCACATTCTTCTCACCTGCACTCCATACAACCATGGGTCACTTTAACAAATTACCCAAGATATGGCAAACATGAAATTTCAACAAACTCTGGGGGGTTTCTTGCAAATTACTTTCTCGGTTGGGGCTCGACGGAAGAGTCGTCAGTTCGGCCATCGGAGATGAAGAAGAAAAATGAGGGGGTTTTAAGAAAATTTTGGCTTAGGAATGAAACGGTGCGTTTTTGTTTGCTTTTGCTTTAGGTTTTGTGTGGACGAAAAATGAAACTCGCCGTTTATATAGAGAATCTTTTTTTTTCTCCTTTTATTTGAATTGTGAGGTGTCCTTTTCCTTTTATTCCACGTGTCCTGCAGTCAGTAGATATATTTTCTCTCTATTTTTATAAAGTTATATATATATATATATATATATATTTTATTGTTGTACTTTCATGAAGCGTTTGGATGAAATTTTAGATGAAGGATTATTTTAATTAAATAGAAAATTGAGTTTATTTTAATCGATCCTTTTAAAGTAGTTTTTGTAAAAGAGAATTTAGACACAATAATTTATTTTAATTAGATAGAAAATTGATTTTTTTTTAATCGCTCCTATCTAAAGTAGGAAAATTGTGTTGCTAATTTCATAAAATAATTGAAAATTTAGATAAATTTAAAAATATTTGTATTCATATTAAAAAATAGGGTATACTTAATATTCATTGTACAATACAATATAATTTAGAGTATTAATACAATATTATATATTATTAGTGCAGTATTGTATATTAATATAGTATTATGTGTTAATAATATAATTTAATGAATATTAATTATATCTTAGGTTTGATTATGATTGTTTTTTTTTGTATTGTAAATATTTTTTCAATTTAACCTATTCTTAAAAACCTAATAAGGTATAATCAATAATAATATACTATTTTTATTTTTTTAATAGAAAATCAATTATAATATATTTTTGTTAGAATCTCAATAATAAACATACTTTTTTTTTTAGAATAATAATAAACATACTTAGTTTACGGTTAAAGTAGAATAAAGTGCAATTATTTAAAAAAAAAAATAATAATAATAAAGTGTAATTAATTAACACCTCAATTTCAAAAAAAAAAGTAATTAATTAAAATATATTTTTGTCAAAAAGTAACAGAACTAGAACAGTACCTTAGCTTAAATTTCTCATCCTGAAATGTGGTCGAATTAAAAAAAATATATATATATATATATATATATATATGGCTTTCAAAAAAAAATATATATATATATATGAACATATGAACATATAAATGTGTGATATTGTTTTCTTCTTCTAAGTTCGATTTCAATAAATGACTTTAAAATGGGGCAAGAACTTGCTAGTCCGTAATAATTAAACTTTATAGGTTTAATACATTGCGCGTTACATTCAATGGATTCGTTGGCAAGTATTTTATATTTTATATTTGTTTGACACCATGGCAAATATATTACAATCACTTAAGTCGCCAGCTACTATATTTTATTCACTAAATTTGCTGGCCACTACATTTTAACCTTCTAGGTTAATACATAAAATTACAATACATTCATCGAGGTCGCTAGACCGACTAGTACTAAGAGGATGATTTGACGATTTTTTTTAGAACAATCCAAATTTTCAGGTTAATCAATTGAACAACCTATTCAACCCTACGCATTCCAGAAACTCAAGTCCAATCCAATTCATATATTTTAAATTAGGTTGGGTTAGGTTTTCTCTCTTTTTATATTTGTAACGGTTCGGACCAGCTTACGCTTATTTTGACTAATGTTACGGGACATACGGTCTAACTCTACAACATTTGGATGTCAAGAAAATTTATAGAAAAGTAATTCCTAAGTAGGTGGTCACCATGAATTGAATTCATCATCTTATACATTTCAAGACCCTCTTAAACCATTAATTCACTCTAAGATGGTTCATAAAATATAGTATTATGGAGGTGTACACATATTCAAGTAGGTTATAAGGTCGTCATTAAGAGAGCAGTTACCTCCATTAAACACATAACTCAATTTCTTTAAGTTCAACAACAATTTGGAGTGGAGAGATTCAAGCCCATAACTTTATGATTTATAGGTCGTGCTGATGTCATTGAACTATTGCTCTCGTTGATCATTCCAATCTCTCTCAATTAGCTCCACCACATCTATTCATAAATGCTTTTCAATAATGTAGTCTCAAGGTTATCTAGGCTAACTAATGAGACTTGATCCCCTCTACCAAATCTCTACTTAGGGTGTGTTTGTTTTTGGTAAAAAGAGTGGAATATAAGATAATGAATTGGTTAATAGTAGTTAGGAGTGGCTAACTACTAGTTTGGAGATTGAAGTTAATAATAGTAAAAAAAATCAACTACTTATTGAGAAATTGAGATTAATAGTGGCTGAATGACAAAATAAAGTTTAGTAAAATTTAATTAATATGAGATTTGATAAAGGGGCTGAACAAGGATGGAAGAGCGGTTAACAGTGGTTTTGTTTACTACAAAAAAACAAACGAAGTCCAAAAAAACAAACTTAATTAATTAACTCATATTTCTAAATGGATGGACACAATACTCATTAAAATAATAATAATTTAATACTATCTTATAATATCTCGAAAGTATGTATCAATTACACTTCTAAATACCAATGGTGCGATCACCATCATGTGATTATTTGAACTAAAAATGATAAAGATAATTTAACCTAACTTAAGGGAAATAATCAAGGTCGGTAAGCAAACCAAAATTAAAATTATTGGAAAGTAAAATTTAATGCAAAGATTGAAAAAAAAATGAAAAAAAAAGTAGTTGAAGGAGTAGGGTTAATAAGGGAATTGCGTGTACGTGTTGAAATCGATAAACCATGGATTTGACGCCACGTCTCCTCCTTCAATATTAAAAGTCTATTATATCCCCTAAATCTTTTCGGAGGCCCACTAATATTCGGCGGCCTACTACTTATATGTATTGCTATTTTTTTTCTTTTTCTTAATTCTTTTTAAATTATAAAATAACACATAGAATGGTGTTTGGATGAAGTTTTGGAGAAAAGAATAATTTAAGAATTTAATTTGAGTAGGTAGAAAATTGAGATTTTTGTAATAAATTGTTTGGACGTTGATTTTCATAGAGGAGTTATAGTCAAAAACTTGTTTGGATATGATTTTTTACGGAAGAGGAATTAGAGATGATAACTTGTTTGGATGTGAATTTGAAAAATATATGAGTTATTCTAAGTAGTTTAAAATGATCGATTAAAAATAAATAGATAAAAATGAGTTAGTTTAAGTAATTGCAAATGAATTATTAGAAATGAGAAGTTAAAAATGAGTTATTTTTAGTATTTGAAAATGAATTATTAGAAATGAGCGGTTAGAAATTAGTAGTTATAAAAATTCGTTTAGATATAGTTAGTAAATGTTCGATTGTTTTTTAATATAAACTGGGGGAGATAGACAACAAATTCTATATAGAAGACACTACTACCTTAACATACAATTTTTAAGATTGAACTCATAATTATGGTGTTAAATTAGATTAGCATCAAATAATGAAACCACTAAGTTACTAAATTTAGATAACTAATAAGAAAGTAATTTAGCTAGTACTAAATGTATATTTATGACTTAAAAATCATGTGGGCACATCTTTTTTCAATTATTGTTGAATTTATCAATGTATTTTATTGGCATCATGTACCACATGATATCAAGTTGATTATGGATTTAAATCCCCAAATATTGTTGATTTATAAAAAAAAAATGGATTTAAATTCTTGAACTTTAGATGCTGATTTGCTTTTTTATTTTCTTTTATACCTTCTAATTGTTTATTTTAATTTTTATCCACAATTTTATATTTGATTTTTTTAAAAAACTAAATTTCTACCTATTGAGTTTTGTTATTTTCGGTCAAAAAAGAGTCCAATTCTAATAATATTGAGTTTTGCATGGTGTTCATATTTACCAACACATAAACTACAGATTTTTTACTTGACTTGATAGTGTAATAGTGCATATTTTTATTTGACTTGATAAGTGTGGTTTTTTCAATGAGTATTTTGTGATTCGTTTTTTTTTTCTTTATAAAATTGAGTAACATGTGGGATTGGGAGCTTCCAACCTATAACATTTAGGCACGTTTGATAACTATTTTATTTTTCGTTTTTTGTTTATGAAATTTAAGTATGCAACAATTATCTTACTATATTTTTTTCTTATTTGGATATCTACATCCTACCTATAATAAACAAAACCAAAATTTGGAAACAAAAAAAGTAACTTCCAAAAACTTGTTTTTTATTTTGAAATTTAGTTAGTATTCACCTACTTTGTTAAGGAAATATGAATACATGGCAGGAAAGATGGAGCACATAGTAGAAAATTTGAGTAAAAATAACTTTAAATTTCATAAACCAAAAACAAAAAAGCAAATGTTATCAAACGGAACCTTAATTATTGTGTTATACATGATATCAGTAAAATTCGTTTTTGGTATGATTGTCTTTTCGAGAGTTTGCGTCGAAGTCTTCTTTTTTTTTTTTTCTTTTTTTTTTGAAAATCGAAGTCTTCTTCTTGAAGTTTTAAAACTAAGTGATTGTGATGGATGGAGGGTAATGGGCAAGATATATAAGGAAATTTAGAGAAGATAATAAAGAGGAATTGTCTGATAAAGATGAAATATGAAAATTTTATGAACAAATGGTATGGTGTGAGAAATTAGCAAATACTTAAAGATGAAGAGTGATGGAATGCATTAAATCAGCAATTCACTAATATGTTGATTATGATTCATATTCTTTATTATTTAAGCTCTATGACATAAAAAGTCGTTCACTTTGAGATAATCTAAGAATTCTCATGGGATGGACATTTGGATCATCATGCTCTTTTCGTGGTAATTGAAGAATGCGAGGTATTTTGACATTTTCACGCATCCTAGGATTCACATATGAAGGGCATCCACAGGATTTGGATGCCCTTTTGATTGATGGGTTCCAAGATTACCATGAAGACAAAACCGTTTATTGATGACCTTCATTTGTTAATATATATTTATCATTTAAAAATATACATAATTTTATTTAAATTATTATTATATATCTTGATTGAAATTTGACGTGTTTTTTATTTTACTTTTTACGATATAGTTACATTTATATATAAAAAAAATTAATACTATTTCTTTCAAAATTTTATTTATTTTGATTATGATCTATATATATCTATATAAATAAAAGTTATTAAAAAGTATAGTTAACTATACAATTATCTTTTTAAAAATTATTATAATTCATAATATGCATGGAATTAAACTTTAATATAAACAATTATGTTATATAAATTATTTAAAAAAATATATATGCAAAATTATATGAATTGTATGGACATTTTTGAAATATTAGGTAAATTTACGTCATATCAAGTACGATTTCTACAAAAGAAACACTTTTATCTAAATATAATCAAATATTTGTAAAAAATATTCCTACAAAACAAACAAAATCATCTAAGGATGGCAGACATTTGTGATTACGGGCATATGAGATTCTGGATATAGAAGATTCCGGTCATCTCAATTACCTCAAATTAAATGACCCTTAATATTTTTAACAACAATGTATTATATAAACATTTTAAAAAAAATTATCTGTTTTCTTAAAATGATTGTTTTTTTCTTAAGCTTGTAAACCTAGCTAATACAACATAATTTTTTTTTTTGTCAATTTTTTTATTCATTTATTGTTAATTACTTTTTAGCCCCCAACGAAGAGTATGAATTTGAATGTCACTTGACTTTATTGATTTGGAATAAAGAGTTTGGATGGTTTATGTAAACTAATATAAACACCATTTTTTGTTGAAAAGGAAATCATTTGAATAAGCTTCAAGCAAAGCTACATCATGAGCAAATCAATGAAGAAACAAGTTTCAAAGCATCATGATAACACCAAATTAAACTCATCATAAAACCAAATTCAAAAGCATCATGATGTCACCATAAAACCAAATTCTTAACTTTTCTTTATCTGCTTTCTTTTTTATTCAACAAATAGAGAATCGTCCCTATAATTTCATTTTTTTTAATTAAATAATCTTGTGATCATTAATGTATACAAAAATGTCAATAGCTAGAGATATAATAATCTTTGAATTTTTGTTGGTCTATAATTTTATAATTTACTTTTAGTTGGTCGATTGTAGGTTATGCAATTGTCGGCTTGATTCAACCTAATACAATCCAACCCGAACTAAGATTGATATTACATATGTAAAAGGTTCATAGATAAGATAGATATTTAACATATTGGTAAAAAACATGCACTAACAGAGTACAATACTTCAAATTCAAATCTAATATCACAGCCATTTTTTTATAGAGATTTATGGACTATGTGATGAGGTTTGGAGAATGAAAATGAAATATTTAAAATTCAATAACCCAACTCACATTTCATGACTTTAATACATATGGTTAGACAACTTAATCTCACATTTCTTCCAATCAATTCATCTGTTATCTTGTATACCCTTACTCTAATTTAATTATTAGAGAGTGCCTTAATAATTTTGAAACACAATTGTCAAAGATGTGCAATGACATTATTCTATCCACTTGGCATGTGAACAACTTTGGATATTTAATTTATCAAATATGTGGCTTTCTTTCAAGCCAAGTTAGTTGGAATAACTTTGTCTCCTTTTTCACAAGTAATTACAAAAAAATTTAAAAGGGTAATGTAACACATATTCCTTTGTACGATTTATAAGTATAAAATTGAAACCAAAATTTTTTAACAAAATTTATACGCCAAAACTATGTGTCATCATAGATGTTTGCTTTTAAATGCCTTCTTTTTGGCATTCTTGACATTCATCTTGGAATGATGGATGATGTACCATCCTCTTTGGTTATATCATGAAATATAAATGGATGTTTCAACATATTGTATTTGTATAATTTCTTTAAGTCATTATCATCTTGATGATAATAGATGATAATTCGGCATTCTAATAGGTGTTCAACTAACTTGATAGCAATTCATGCTTCAAACAAACATTCAACTTTTGCACTCCTTATGAGTTGTTCGCCCGTGCAAGAAGTAGTTCGCCCGTGAATCTTCTTGCATCGTCTTTAGACATGACCCAATGGTTGACTGCACAAGTAATATTATGCCTCGAGCTATCTCATCCACAACCATCTTGGCTTCCAAGACTCGAAAACGAGGACACATGACATGGTCTCAACTTATAGCAGCATCTAACAACAGAACTTTGATGGTTGTTTCTGTTTGGTGTGTTATGTAATGGAAATTAGTTTCAATCAACTTAACTAAGTATAGCTCAACAAAAATGATTATGATTAAACAGAAATGAACGGAAAAGATTTAACTCCAGAAGTAGAAAATGTTTAGAAGTACATGGCTCCAATCTTTAAAATGTTTGTATGATTGAATGTATACTTTTATGAAATTGGCCTACCATCTTAGTAATGAGTTCAGAAAAGAAATAACATAAAATGCAATACAACACAATCTAGAAAAGAGGTGAAGTTTTGAATTATAAAAGGTATATATGCATATTGATTACTTCACTGAACCTATAATCAAAGTGATAGATGTAAGTACATTACTATTTAACTTTTTAGCCTTGAAATTTGATATATAATTCATTTACACAGACCAGACAATATATCAGAAAATCCATCATCTTCAAGATTCATCCATACACATAAGATAAGACACATTTGCCAAGCTCGCTTTTTGAGAGCTTGCCAAATTCAAATTGCTATGTTAAGAGCTATGAACCAAGCTAGATGAAAATACAACAAGCCTTTGGCATTCTAATGCAATATGATGCTCCCTCTACGCCTCGGCCTTCGCCAAAATCTGCAGTTATGCATCGAGATCAGAGCTCGGGGTCCTCAAGGGGCAGCCCAGCACTTGAGGCAAAGGACTTCAAGGCATGCTTCTTTGAGAGATCCCTAGTTCGAGGTTGCTGGACAGCGCTTAAACTAGAATATCCTTAGAAGTATCCCGGTGCCACAGTCTAGAGACAGGCCAGTGGTGCCCCGAGTATATGGGAGCGAAGCTCCAATTTCCCGATTTTCAAAAAAAAAAAAAAAAAAAAAAAAAAAAGAGATCAAAGCTCGTGAAAGATGCAGGCAACATGACTGATTAATTACGAATTTGGTCCCTAAACTTTTAAGTATACGACGAAGTTACTTTCAAGATTGAGTATCTAATCTCTAATAAACTTCCCCCCAGTTTACTGGTTTAGTTTTTGTATGATATTTGATAAATCCAAATTGTTTATTTTTTCCCTATCTTTTTTCCTAATTGAGTATGAAATTCACATCAAATGGTTTTTGGTGCATAAAGTTAGAATTTCATGTTCTTTTTTTTTCTTTCTTTTTTTTTGAGAATGAATTTCATGTTCCAAATATTTTCATGGTTTGGTCACCTTCCAACTTCCATATTTATACCCTAAATATTTTCTTGGTTTGTTTTCTGTCATTTTCCAATTCAATGTATTCATAATTCAAATAATTTCTTTGTTTGATATTTCCTTCTTTTTCCGATTCAATATGATATTCATAATTTAAATATTTCCATATTTGGCTTCATTTCCCAGTTTAAACATGTTAATATTCATAACCCAAATATTTTCTTTGTTTCATTTCCATTCTTTCCCAATTCAATATGATATTCCTAATTCAAATATTTCTTTTCTTATTTTTTTTGGTTTGGTTTCCTTTCTTCTTCTTCTTTCTTTCTTCTTCTTTTTTTTTTTTTTGAGAGTGCTTCCTTTCCCAATTAAATATGAAATTCATAATCAAAATATTTTCTTTGTTTGGTTTCTTTTGTTTCCTAATTAAATAAATAATATTCGTAACATAAATATTTTCTTGATTCCTTTTGATTTCCTTTCTTTCCTAATTCAAATATGATATTCATAGATCTCAAAATCAAAAATGATATCTATTCATCATGGTTTCATTTCTTTCCCAATTCAATGTGATATTTATGAACCAAATATTTTCTTGGTTTTTTTTTTTTAATTTTTTGTTAAAATATTATTTTAGTATCTAGCTAACTTTGACTAAATTTTTATTTTGTTCAATTTTAGTTCCTCTAATTTCAAATGTACTATTCACCATTGTTTCTTAGATCCGTGCATGTTTACATTTCTTTTTTATTTTATTTAAAACAATTTTATCTTTTTTAAGCATTTAATCTTTAGACAGTGTTTTTTAAATAAATATTTAATAATTAACTATTTAATTTTAAATTAATATATATTTTTCATGAAAATTTAGTTATTTGAAAAAATTATATATATATATATATATATATATATATATATTTTTTATTACAACGGCAATCAACAATCAATAACGAAGATAAAGAAATCGTAAAAGAGGAAGAGAAGCAGAAATCAGCGAGACCCCCGACTACTAATCGTGGGGCATTAGTGCGTTCAAGGCATAATGCAACATATATATTACGATTATGATGTGGAAAATCGAGTTTTGACCTGATAGTTCATAGGTATACATTAATACAGTTGAACTATTATAATTATTTAAAAAGATTTATTTGTAAAATTTTTGGAAACCTAATACCCACAAATAAATTGTGACTTTGATAGAAACGAAAATTGCATTTGGTGGCAGGAACGAAAAGGAAGAGGCCATTCTTCGACTTGGTCTACCTTTTGAGTAAAAAAAGTACAATAATACAAAAAAGAACAAAAAAATTAATATCAATGTATTATTATGACAGCCATGTCATGAATTCGAACCACCTAAATTTTTAGTTGAACTAAAAAAAACACTATTTAACGATATTTGATAATATGCTTGCAAAAGAAAAAAACATGATAATATAACACTTATTGGTGGTTGACTTTTCATTTCTTTCTCAATTTAATATGATTTTAATCATAATCCAAATATTTTCTTCTTTCGGTTCCTTTCTTTCCTAATCAAAATAGTTTCTCAATTTGGTTATATTCCTAATTCATTATCTAAAAGACTTTCTTGGTTTAACCTTCTTTCCTAATTAATTAATATGATATTCATAATCTGTTTGGATTTCCTATAGCTATATTGCTATATCCTTACTTCAAAAGTCAAAGTTGAATATATATTAATTGACATGTTATCCTTTCATTGTCATATTTCAATATTCTAGCTGGATATGAGAATGAAAGGAAATATGAGATATGATATATCCTCATATCTCCTATTTGATTATTTATTTTTCATTCTCATATCTCATATTTATTTTAGGGAAACAACAAAGAAAACAAATTGATATTCTTTTTCTCAATTTAACACAAAGTCAAATAATTGAATCAAGCAACATAGCATTTTTTTTTCTTTTGAAAATCAAGCAACATAGCATTACAATTTTACAATATGTAGATAAATAACATAAAACATCATCATAGCATGGTATAGTATAAATATAAAATGACAAATATATAAGATAAAATCTATGAAACCACTTTTTAAAAATCTTCATATTTCATTTCTTTTTGTTTGAAGCTCTCTCTTTCTCCATATGTTCAAATAAGCTTCCATCATAAACTGCCTTCACAGTCTCCTTTTCAAGTAATCCTTTCTCATCTTTGCAAAGACTGTATAGAATTGTCCATTCTGCCTTTGCAGCAATCCTAATAATACCAAATACCAAACCAATCATCAACATTTTCTTAAAACAAAGTAAAAATTTTAGGCCTCGCTTCTTTTTTCATTTTGAAAAAACCAATTCATTCAAACAACACTAACCAACAAACTCAAACAATCCGACTCCAAAGCAGAGCCAACATCAACGGAGAGAGTCACCCTCCAAAAACCAACTCTATTCTCTATAGAAGAGATAGAGGAGATCCTCCTAAAGTCCATAGGATCAACAACTTGCTTGGCTAAAACATCAGCCACACAATTACAAACCATACTACGTACAATGAGTAATGTTCACAATCCCTAAAGAAGAGATTAACTCTTTAATATCAAGTATAATATTGTTGAATTCAGTAAAATCTGGATGATCACCATAAATGACATTTATAACCTCTAAAGCATTTGACTCAATTAGAATAAGGGAAACCCAAGGGATCTTAGCTTTAGAAATTTGCTTAAGCCCTTCTCTAAGCGCCTCCCCTTCCAAAATCTTAATAGATAAATTCTTGAACCCTATTTCATAACCACTTAGTTTCCTATAATTTATCTAATTTTCCTAAAAAAATATACGAAAAAATGCTAACCAAATTTTAGTCAAAAGTTTAAAGAGTATGAGATAATTTTTACTAAAGTTTTTAGACGAAAAATTAGTTTAAAGAATTATTTTAAGCAGTTAAAAAATTTAGATTTTCATAATAGCTCGATTGAATATAGATTTTCATGGACGAGTCGTAGTAAAAATGCTCATTTGAATATGAATTTTATTCTAAAGTAGTTAGAGATAATAACTTGGGTTTTCAAAAAAAAAAAAGATAATAACTTGTTTGGATATGAATTTGAAATAAGAAATTTTGAGTAGTTTAAAATGATTGATTAGAAATAAGTAGATAAAAATGAGTTATTTTGAGTAATTGGAAATTAATTATTAGAAATGATTGGATGGAAATGAATTATTAGAAATGAGTGGTTAGAAATGAGGAGTTATTTTGAGTAATTATAAAAATTCGTTTAGATATAGTTAGTAAATGCTCAATTTTTTTAATTTAAATACAAATTTGGGGGAGGGAGATAACAAATCGTACATAAAGAGTCTACTATCAAACATGTGAAAGATTGAACTCATGATCATAGTGTTAATCTAGATTATGACCAAATAATGAAACCACTCAATTTAGACATCTAATAAGAATGTAATTTAGCTAGTACTAAATGTATATTTATGACTTAATTAAAATCATGTGGGGAAATCTTTTTTTCAATCATTGTTGAATTATAAAAGTTGAATTTATCCCAAAAAAATTATATTTTAAAGACATCACGTACCACATGATAATCAGTCGATTTATGTATTTAATCCCAAATATTGTTGATTTATATACATATAAAGATTAAAATTTTTGAACTTTAGATGTTGATTTCTTTTTTTATTTTATTTTATACCTTCTAATTGTTTGTTTTAATTTTTACCCACGATTTATTTTTTTATTTTTATTTTTTTTTTTTTTTTTTGCAAAGAGATTTATATTTTATTTTTTAATCTTATTTTTGAAAAAAAATAAATTTATACCCATTTAGTTTTGTTATTGGGAAATTGTATTGAATATATCTTTTATAATAAATAATTACAAATCTAAACAACAAATAAGCTTTTTGCATACCTAATTTTGCATTAAAATTCCAGCTAAATTAATTTTTCATAATCTCATTTTACCCTCACCTACCTCAATTGATTTTTAATTGATTTTTCATAATTAGATTTGTCTTAATTAACGATTTTCATCTAAAAACAGGTTTTCTTAACTAATATCACATAATCTTCCCTCTTCTTTATTTTCTAGATCTATTTTGTCTTCCTCCTTTTGTCGATCGTCTTCTTCTCATAGTACAATTTGATCGACAAAATTTCCCACTTACTGTTTTTTATAGTCATTTCCAACCAAAACACACCGAGCTCTTACGTGTTCTGTCCACCTTTTTGCCAACGTAGTGCTTTTATTTCCGTTCGTTCTATTAACTTGTCGTTGTGTTTTAGCATATTCTAGTCATTTCCATATCACACAGTGTTTATCACCCACACTCCAACTGTGCTGTCATTTCTACTAGTTCTCTTCACCTTTTTTTTCTTTCTCGTGTTTCATCAATCGTTTGTCTTCACCATTTAATAATGTCTCAGATGATATAGTTTGGTACATGCTTATTCTCTTGTAAATCTACCAAATTAAACAATATTTGATTCATAACAACACTCCAATACCTTATTACTGATAACACTACTCATGCCTTATTTCTCATGCTATAAATTCTAAACCAACAATATATATCGTATGTCAGATTATATCTTCCAAACTTCTCGTTATTGTTGTATGTTCTATACCGTGTATATTATACATTTAATTAATTACGACATTCCACTATAACATGAATACGAGAAAATTGTAGTATTATTTACTCACGGTTGTTTTCGTTTCACGATACCCTATTGGTTGTTTATTGTGTTTATACCGTATTTATACTCTATTCATTGAAAATACATCTTCCAAAATATTAAAATGTAGTTATGTACCGTATTGTGTATACCTATGTATAATACTATATTTATTTACCTCATAGGTTCTGTAAGCATTCCATTCGCATTATTGCACATAGGTTATGTATTTATACCTATGTATAATATTGTATTTATTTACCTCATAAGTTCTAAGTATTTTGGTAGTTGCTATTGAACCAGACTTTTCTTTATAGAGAAATAAAAAGACGATGAAAAGATGAAAATATGGAAATGGGGAGAGAAACTGTGGTGGTTTCTATTTTGAATCAAATCGCAATAATGGTGGCACGATTTTAGGGATAGTGGGTATGGAAGTTGGAGATTTCTTCCTATTTTATTAATAATTCGAAATTCTAAAATTAGAAATTAGAGGTTGGAGGGTATTGTAGTAAATGATCAGTAATTAAGATAATTAATAATATTATTAATGAAATTTCTTTTTGCTAATATTTTTTCACGAGCATACATTTATAAATATATTTTTTATTTGGTTTATTTATAAAAAGAACCTCTTTGTTATTTTCCCTAAAACAAAGTCAAGTTCTAATAATATTACGGTATAATCTAATAATTGAAAAGTTACACGTTTAAAGTATACTAGTGACTTTGATAAGTATGATTTTTTCAATGAGTACTTTGCAAGTTTGTTAATTTTTTTTTTTTATAAGTTAGACCTATATAACTTTTTAATTATTATGTCATACATGGATACGAGTAAAATTTTGTTTTTGGTTGTCTTTTTGAGAATTTGGGTGTCGAAATTTTCTTCTTCAAGTTTTAAAACTGAGAGATTGGTAATAGGCAAGATATATATTGAAATTTAGAGAAGATAAGAAAGAGGAATTGTGTTGTAAAGATAAAATATGAATTTTTTTTTAACAAAATGGTATGGTGTGAGAAATTAGCAAATACTTAAAGATGAAGAGTGATCAAATGCATTGAATCAGCAACAATTCTTATAATATGTTGATTATGATTTATATTCTATATTAATTAGGCTCTATGATATAATAGTTTTAACAACAATGTATTATACCAACATTTTTAAAATTTTTATCTATTTGCTTAAAATGATTTTTTTTTTCTTAACTCGTAAATCTAACTAATACATTGTTAGCGAATCACATAATTTATATTTTTGTCTAATTTTTTTTTATTCATTTTTTGTTAATTACCTTTTAGTCTCCAACAAATTTGTTAATTACCTTTAAAGAGTATGAATTTGAATGTCAACTATTGATTTGGAATAAAGAGTTTGGATGGTTTATGTAAAGTAATATATAAACCATTTTTAGTATGAAAAGGAAATAATTTGGATATGCTACAAGCAAAGCTACATCATGATCAATGTGGAGAATCAATGAAGAAACAAGTTTCAAAGCATCATGATAGCACCAAATTAAACTCAAAAGCATTATCATAAAACCAAATTCAAATGCACGTTTTATCATAAATTTCAACTTTTCTTTATTCGCTTTCTTTTTTATTCAACAATATTAATAGAGAATCGACCCTATAACTTCGTTTTTTTTTTACTTAAATAATAAAACCAAATTCAAAAGCATCATGGTTTCATATAATTCTTATTCAACTTTTCTTTCTCCACTTTCTTTTTTGTACATTAATAGAGAATCGACCCTATAACTTAGTATTTTTTTACTTAAATAATTTTTTGATTATTAAGATATACGTACAAAGATGTCAATAGAGATATAATAATCTTTAAATTTTTGTTGGATTATAATTTTATAATTTGCTATTGATTGAGTCGATTGTGGGTTAAGCAATTGTTTGCTTGATTCAACCTAATACATTTCAACTCGAACTAAGATTAATATTATATATGTGAAAGGTTCATAGATAAGATAGATATTTAACATATTAGTAAGAAATATGGACTAACAAAATAAATACTTTGAATTCAAATTTAATATCATGCCATTTTTTATGAAGATTTATGGATTATGTGATGAACTTTGAAAAATGGAAATGAGATATTTAAAATTCAATAACTCAATTCAACTCAACCGCCCAAAAATGTAGGTGTTAAAATGGATTAGATTGCGTAACTTTAATATAGTCTCAAATTTCTTCCAATCAATTCATATGTTATCTTGTATACCCTTAACTCTAATTTAATTATTAGAGAGTGCCTTATTAATTTTGGAACACAATTGTCAACGATGTGCAATGACATCATTCTATCCACTTGGCATGTGAATAACTTTGGGATATTTAATTGATCAAATATGTGTCTTTCTTCAAGCCAAGTTAGTTGGAATAACTGTCTCCTTTTTCACAAGTAATTAAAAAAATCTTTAAAAGGGTAATGTAACAAATACTCCTTTGTACTATTTATGAATATAAAATTGAAACCGAATTTTTTTAACTAAGTTTATACGTCAAAACTATGTGATTGCTAAATCATTGACATCATAGATGTTTGCTTCTAAATGCCTTTGTTTTGACATTCTTGACACTTATCTTGGTGTAATAGATGATGCACGTCCTCTTTGGTTGTATCATGAAACATACACGGATCGTTTCAACATATTCTATTAGTATAATTTCTTTTCTATTGAATCAAGTCATTGCCCTCAATAACTTCGCTCGGGACTAGTCGCGCCTATGGACTACGACAATTTAGCCCCACTTTAAGTCATTCTCATCTTCATGATAATTCGACATTCTAATAGGTGTTCAACTAACTTGATAGCAATTCATGGCTAGCAAACATGCAACTCTTGCACTTCTTATGAGTTGTTCGCCCGTGCAAGAAGTAGTTAGCCCGTGAATCTTCTTGCATCGTCTTTAGACATGTCCCAATGGCTGACTGCACAAGTAATATTATGCCTTGAGCTATCTCAACTACAACCATCATGGCAAGTCCTTCTTGGCTTCCGGGACTCACAAACGAGGACACATATCATGGTTTCAACTTTTATAGCAACATCTAACAACAGAACTTTGATGGTTGTTTCTGTTTGGTGTGTTATGTAATGGAAATTAGTTTCAATCAACTTAACAAAGTATAGCTCAACAAAGAGATTATGATTAAACAGATTTGAACTGAAAAGATTTAAATCTAGAAGTAGAAAATATTTAGAAGTCCAAGGCTCCAACCTTTAAAATGTTTGTATGATTGAAGGTATACTTTTTTGAAATTGGCCTACCATGTTAGTTATGCAAACTCCAAGCACCATAGTGGAGAATCATCTCAAGAATATTGTTTTCTATGCAAAAAAGAAATAACATAAAATACAATCTAGAAAAGAGGTGAAGTTTTGAATTAAAAAAGGTATATGAATATTGATTACTTCATTGAACCTATAATCAAAGTGATATATTTAAGTACATTACCATTTAACTTTTTAACCTTGAAATTTGATATATAATTCATTTACACAGACCAAACCATATATCAGAAAATCCGTCATCATAAAGATTCATCCATACATAAGATAAGACTCATTTGCCAAGCTCGCTTTTTGAGAGCTTGCCAAATTCAAATTGCTATGTTAAGAGCTATGAACCAAGCTAGCTGAAAATACAAGAAGCCATTGGCATACTACTGCAATATGATGCTCCCGGTACGCCTCGGCCTTCGCCAAAATCTGCAGTTATGCATCGAGATCAGAGCTCGGGGAAAGATGCATGCAACGGGACTGATTAATTACGAATTTGGTCCCTAAACTTTTTAAGTATACAACAAAGTTACTAATAGTTTCTAGTTTCTGGACTTTCAAGATTGAGTATCTAATCTCTACACTTCAAAAAGACAGCTCTCTAATAAACTTCTGCTAATAGGCTTCGGCCAGTTTACTAACTGGATTATTCAAAGTTACATGGGCCGAATTTGGACAAGCCAATGGCTGGACAACACTTGTTTTTTAATATATCTATGATTGTCTGGGCCAACTTGCACATCTCGGTCCTCGACTAATGTTACGGGACATACCGCATGACCCTACAACATTGGAATGTCAAGGAAAAACGTACAAAATTAAAGCTTATTGAGCTTACTGAGCTCGAGAACAAGCTAAGCACAACCTAGAAAGTTTCGAGACCTCATAAACTTTTTAAAGTATGACCAACCGTTCAGGGACTATACTTTGTATTTGATAATCAAATAAATATAGGTAAAGAACAAAGAAGAATGGTGCCGCTGTCTATCCCTACTATATTTAGTAGTCAAGAAAATCAGTAGGAATGCATAATTGAAACATATTAATAAAATAAATTCTTTTAAATCTAATTTCGCTTTCACTACTGTTTGCATCCTCGAACTTTAATATTAATTTTATCTATGAATGAAAAGTTTTTTCTCGTCAAAAAGTAATCTAGTCAGTTTAACATGATGCAAGGTATATCAGGACAATGCATCTATGGGATCAATTACAAGTAATGTAATGTTAAGCTCCCTAATCAAGTAATCACACCTCATTATGTCAAGTAATTATCTTTGATCAAATTCTCACCTGAATCAAAGAATGCAACATTTCAGGACCAGCCCCTTTTGTTCTGTTCTTCCCTCTTCATTTCCTGAAAAATTGTTATTAAACCATCAACCTCGAATCTCTAGATGCTTTATATTAAATAACCAAAACAGAATGTTACTCATGCTTTCATAGATTAAATAAAACATTGCTAGGGAGTAATGTTTTAAAATAATAAATCGGTTGTAAATTAAAATTTTTGTAAATGGAAAATTAAAGAAAAACAGAGAAAATAATTATTACAATCCGTGTTTTCAAAATGCAAGGCATACCGCAAAATCGTCTCAAGGCGAGAGACGATAAAAAGGCGAGACCCAAGTGAATAGTGAATAGAGGCGCAACAAATAAATGCATAATTAAATAATATATTGAGCATAATTTCTCATGAAATTTAAAATTCATACATAAATCACACAAATTATGTTATTATATGATATACCATACATATTAAATTATTATTTGTATAAAGAATTAAAGTTAACCAAAATATAAAAAACAAAGATTCTAAATATGTCTACATATATTTGAAATAACAATTAAAAAAATTCAGTATCCTTAATAAAGACTTTGCATGGTTGCAAGATTTCTTCTTGAAATAATTCTAGATTATCTTGTAGATATTAAGTTAGTGTATTGATCAATAAATAAAACTTTGACAAGGTGCACGCCTTGGTCTAAAGCGAAGGCGATGCGAGGCGCAAAATGGCAAAGGCCCGATTGAAGGAGCTCGCCTTGGCATTTTTAGTGATGCAATAACTGCCTATGTGCAAGGCGATGGCCATAGGCGATGGCCATAGGCGAGGAAGGCAATGACCTTGAAAACACTTATTACAATGTTTTAATAAGTGGGAATCGAAGTTTTTCTCCACTACATACACGAGACACCCACTCTTATCCCAAAGCCCGAACCCGGGAGATAACAGGAGAACATACAATTAAGCTCACTCGTGGGTTTCGAACTTGGAACTTCCAAAGAAGCAAACTTTGGAGACCCCGAAGAAAATTATATTCTCGTATGACATGACACTTGTAGCTAATTCTATGACCGATTTCGGTAGGAAATATAAAGAGCACCTTCGGGAGGCTGAGCCAGCTTTCGATTTTGTGATGACATCATTTCTTTCTTCAGTTGAGTCAATAAATCCTCCATTGTATATTCCCTTTGCCATTTAGCAAGCATGGGGAGTAGGTTCCTTTCGACCTGGTAATTATAGGAAGCATAAGTTATTTTCAATTATGAAATTCCAAAAAATGCCTAGAGAAATATTTCATACCACTCCGGTGTCTGGATTGACACAGGTCATGTTTATCCTACTTTGGAATCTAACAGCTGGTGGATTATCTGGATAATCCTTTCCACAAAATAGCTTCAATTGGTAGATTCTCCCTTCATGAACAGTCTAAAAAGGCATAACCATCAATTTTCTTTATGTGAAATAATTAGCAAATGGTAAACTGCAAGCTTTATTAAATTAGAAGGAAAAAGCATGTCAAGAAAAAAGAGATGGTCAGTCAATCTGGTAACCGAAGGTAATTATCAAGTGTAACAAGACAAACCAATAATAATGCATCAAAAAAAATTCGTAGCTTTCTCCAAAAATTATTTAGTTCAAGGCATTCAAGACAAAGCAGTATAATTGTTTGATGACCCGGGAACTTGGAGCGTATGCTCCTCTAAACCCGAGAGAACCAGTGACCCGTCCCTAGATTGTGCACCGATTTACATCGGAAGAATAGAGACACTAGAGATGTCTACAAATTAATATCATAGTTGAGTCTCGAACCTAGGATCTTGAGAGGAGTATAATTAAAACGTTCGTATTTTCTTTGCATACCTTTTTTTACAAAAATGGCAACATCTCTATAAAGGATGCAACTTGGGAGTAAATAAAATCAACTTTCTATGTATTCAGAAGACATCACTTCAACAATGAATTGAATACTCCAATTCGAGACAAATAAGAAAAAGAAAATCCCAAACTAAAAGCAGAAAAGTTGAAACTCACATTAGGTGGACCTATAATGGTCCCAGTCCAAGACTGCATTAAAGAATCATCTGGATCATCCATGCCATAGCTGACAGTCCCATCACCAATCCCTTTTTCACCTCTCTCGAGCTCTTCCAACAATCTAAAATTCCTAGGAACTGCAAACCAACAGACATATGCACCAGTCATGCAAAGAGATAATAATTAGCAAGCTTAAACTATAATGCATCAAAGTTGATAACGCATAGTAACTGGCTCCAAGGGTTCAAGATAGATGACACACAGAATCAGATTTGATTGAGGGAAGACCATAGAGAGATACAAACTTTTTTAGAGAATAATAGATAGTGTATATGCACACACATACACACACAATAAATACGACCAGGAAGAAAAAAATTGTGGTTTAATTTAATGATCTAAGGGAAAAAAAAGCACAACATTACACAAATATGGTGTGCATTTTTCATCATAGAGAATTAGAACCAAGATCTATTGGGGCATACTAATTTAATCAAATTCAAATCGAGATCGTAAGTAATGCAAGTTGGCTGTCAACTGTCTTGGAGGGCTGTGCTCAGCCACTGCCTTCTTTGGTATGTTTTAGGGAGTGGAGTTTTCAAGGCATATTGAAGCAGGAATCTTTAAGGAAATGGGCTACAGATAGAGATTCTTGCATTTCTCATGGGTGGCAGATTACTTTTCATTAGTGGGGATACCTTCAAGTATTCCTATCTTAAGCGCACCTCAACTATTTTCACGGAAAAACTGCCTAACAACTACATTTGGTTGTTAAGGTAACTCATAATTCATAGAAAGGTGGGGGTGAGGTGACAACCATAGATTGAACCCTCCCCTCTAAGAAGTAAGAACTTTATGATTCTCTTTTTTTTTCTATGATAAAATATCAAAGATTCATTAAGAAGAAACAAATGAAAGAAAATTACAAATAAAGCGTAAGCGAACAAAGAAGACTTCCTAAAAAAGTCTCTAATCAAAGGAAATTACACATAAAGAGTAATTAATAAAAGCTTAGTAGCAGAAACCCAAAGAGAACATAGATTTTAATGATGGCTTAAACATCATCCAAAGATCAGTCTCTATACACTCTAAAGATTCTATCATTTTTGTCCCCAAGCGGTGGCATAGTGGTTGAAGACTTGAGTTTTGAGAGTATACTCCCCTCAAGGATCCGGTTCGAGACTCACTTGTGACATTACTCCTTCGATGTCTCTGGTGTCTGGCCTACAGATGGGCATGGTTACCCTTGTTTCAAAAAAAATAAAAATTCTATTATTTCTCTCACCCCAAAAGGTACGCATCCCAACTTTACACTGAACTTCCCCCTTAACACGATAGAAGGGACTCCTCCATCTAGCCAACACAAAACCAAAAACCTCAAGAACTCACTCCATGCCTCTGAAGCCATCTTGAAATTCCAAAAAAGATAGTCCAAGTTCTTAGTTACCCTCCGGCCTCCAATAAAATACAATGCGTCGAGCCAACAAAAGAAGGATCCTTCCATATCATCCTGTCTAAAGTGTGTGCCCAAAATCACATTTCCGGTAAAAAACTTAACCTTCTTGGAAATTTTATCAAGGAAAAAGTCCACAGAAGAGAAAGAGTAAACAACAAACATCGAAAGAAAAAACCCATGAAAAAACTTCTATTGGGTTAAGAGACCAGTACCGTTCATCTCTACGCCCCAAAATACATTGGAAACTCCCCACAAGGTCCATAAGAGAGGTGAGAACTTTATGATTCTCAAGACCCTAATTTGACCATTAGATCAACTCACGATACTAGTTTCCACTAGGTCAACCCATGGTAGTTCTTCAAGTATTACTATATATTGTATCCCTCCTAAGGTTCTTATGATATTTTATTAGTGGAAAACATCAATATATTATTTCTCCACAACCCACCGCTGCCACAGCCACCGTCGTGTGATTCGAACTCTAAGGATGCAGTGTTGAACATAGACATGGTAGAAGAAGCTCCACGGCTAAATTTGGAAGAGTCTCCCGCAGACACTCGTTTGTGGGCGAAAAGAGAACCAGCATGTCCTAAAATCAGGATCCCTTGGTCTCTTGACAGCAAGAGGCCGTCAGGTGCTTTGATCTTCACCAGTGGGAGACCTAACTACTATTGTCGGAGGAGATAACAAATCAGAACCAGAACAGATTCGAGCACCCGAGCAATCGGGCACCGATGGTGGTGCCGATTGAAGCAATTAAAACTTGCAATAACCAAATAAAACCTCTACTTACATGTTCTATCTCAAAATTCATCAGTCACAAATCCAAAGTTCCAAATTAAATTCTTCCATCATAATATGAACTAATTCGGTCGTCCTTGACTCTAGCAATAATAAATTTAAACATCTTGATCAAAATAGCTAAAATAAGTTCCATAGTTATTTGAAACACCATCAAATAATCCAATCAAACACATGACCAACAAGAATTCAAATCCACAGGACTCAACCCCATCACTAAACAAGTCAACAAACAAAAGTTCCATCAAAAACCCACAATTCCAAAAACCCCCCCAATAACAAAACAGATTCAGAAACAACAATCAAGCACACAAATAAACAAAAATTAAACTAAAAGAACACAAACCCACATAGGAAAGGAACAGAGGGAAGCAAATTAGGGTTTTGAAGAACTCACCAACCACCCTGGATCCTTCAGAGCCCATGAAGCATAGAATGCAGAGAAGAGAAATTTGTAGCGATAAAAGGGAAGAAATCAATGAATGAATGGAAATTGAAGGCAAAAAAGGCTTGGTTGAAAAATGGGTTTGTGATAATTTAAGCCGAATCGGCCAGAGAAAAATCGCAGTCCCACCTACTAAATGACTGCTGTTCTCGCCAGTTTCGCTGGCAGAACAAAGACGCAGTCCCCATATATTATTCTCTGTGGACCTGTCCATTACTTTTCTCATACACCCGCAGTTCTAGATCCTTCCCCAAAGCGATTTCTGTCGGCGTTATGCGTATCTCAACTATTTTCACGGAATATATTATCTCACTTTATGATATTTGAATGCCAAAATAGGTATGAAATGAATCACCTTTTAAATATTTATAATCCTTTTTATCGGTAAGTCGTTTTATGATAGTTAAAAATGTAGAACATTGTGATTAATGGAAAGTATATGAGTTAATCAATGAAACTTTCCATTCAAAAACAAGGGAAGCTAAGAAGTTTAAATTTATTTTGTGAGTTTTCATGTTAGTATTTTGACTGAATAATCATCCTATCTTATAATAATATATGTGACTAATTTGAAATGAATTGAATTCATAATATCGTGAGTTTTCATACTAGTATTTTGACTAATGTTATCTGACTTGTTGGTGGTTGGCGTTGGCTTTCATAAAAAACCAACTCCGACCAACCGATGAATACCCCTAACTAGAGTTGTATTTTTTAGTACAAATTGAGAAAGAGAGACCACAAATTCTATATAGAAAGTATTACTGCTCTCAATTTAATAAAGTCAAATACCAATTTTTAGGATCTAACCTATGAGCATGGTGTTAAAATGGATTAACACCAAACGTCAAAATCAACATGTCACTGACCCTTTTAGTTATCAAAGAGCACAATTAAGTCTATCCATGACTATATGTGTCGAATCAAACGAAGCATTCATCATCTCGAAGATCTTGTGATTTACACCATGAATAAACTAACTTTGGCTTATAACATGTTCCGCACTTTTGGACGGATTCGGTCTCAAACAACTACGTTTGAGGAACCCATGTCTTGTTTAATGAAAAACTAAAAAAGTGTTAAAGTTTCAAATTAGATCTAAATTTTGTATAAATGGCATCTCCAAAAGCATTGATTCCATACCTTTTTGTAGAATTTTGCACCATAATGTTTATGTCAGATTATTTCTTTGGTTATTTTTGTAAGTTCTTTAAGTATCATTCTAAAATGTTTCATATTTCACAACACTTTCCAAGTTCTTGGTCATTTCCAACCAAATATACTTCTTACAATTTGAAGGGAAATGATGATCTACCAAGAAATTGCAGTCTGGAATTTGTGAGTAATATAATCAATGGGAGGCAACAATAACTGGACTAGTAGGAAATCGACAATCCGAACAATACAAACTGCCCAATTCACAAAATGTAAAGATTGGGTTGGATTGTGATATTATCATTTTTGTTGGACTAGTTCTTGTGTTGACCAAAATTTAGCTCAATCAACCCAATTTAACCCGGTCTAAGAATAACTATATGTCCGCAAAATTAATTAATAAGATATTTTATTAACATATAAGTAGAAACATGCTTTAAAAAATAGTAAGAAATGCTTCTAAAAAAAAGAGTAAGAAATATATACTAATAAGATAAATAACTTAAATTTAAGTACAAAATTATGTCTTTCTTATTCATTTTTTTTATATATTTACTTTGTATGAATTGAGATTTAAGAAAGTAAAATGAGATTAATCATAAGCTGAGAACTCAACTTAACTCGAAATATATGAATTGAGTTCAGTTGAGTTCTTCTAATACAAAAGGTTGGACAAAATTGACAAATTAACCAACCCCAAAATTTTAGTTGGTCCATAAAATTACTAACTCAACTCAGACCATTTACACCCCTTAAGCTTCAAAACAAAATTTATCATCCTAATATCAACAATGTAGGTATTATTTGCCTGGTGATATTCAAGGATAATTGGAGTACTGCTAACACAATATCAAGTAGGTTGATTTCAAGACGTTCTATGCTATATGCTTATTAATTGAAATTTTGTATTTCAGTTCACGGAATCCAAGTCAATAATTAAGAGGTTATAAGATTCCGAATACTTCCTTAAGTGAAGTAAACTAGAGTAGAAAAATGAAAAGAAAAAAAAACACATACACAAAAGAAAACAAACAAAATTAATTTCGAAAATAAAAAACTTAAGGTCTACAATTTTTGCCTTTATGATTTGCTTTTTCAATTTTAAATAATGTCATTTTATTTATTTATTATTTGAATTTCAAAATGATTCTTTAATATGTTTGAGATTTTCTCGAGTAATATCACTTTCTTTATTTTTTTTATTTTAATTTTTATAATTAAACTTCCATATTATTATTTTTCTTTAGGAGATTACTTGTTGTACTAATAATTCTTATATATATATATATATATATGTATATATGAATTTAATTTCTTACTTAAAGAATTACATATAGATTTTAAATTATGAAACATATTCTTAAAATACGATATCTGAGACTAAGTTATAATTTTAATTTTAATTTTTTTTTTTTAATATACTTCACACGTGCTACCATGCACGCTATTAAAACAAGCAAAACAGCTCTCCACATAAACGAAACGAAACTAAACAAAACCTTAGATCTCATCTTCTTCGATCGCGCTGAAACCTAGATCTACTGTAAGTTCAATTATCTTTGATCTTTTGTTACTATTCTTGCAATTGTATTTAGTTTCTTGATCCTAATTTAATATAAGTTTAATTCTAATTATCTTTCTTTTCTTGCCATTTGAATTAATTTCGTTCTCTTGTTTTTGTAGCCGAAATGGAAAATCCATTGTTGGTGCCTAACCCTGATCACCTGCCCCATATCCATTGGTGGTGTGTAACAATGAGTTTTGTTGGGTAGTTTGTGTAGTGTTGATGTTGATACTTGTGATGCGTGCATTGTAGCCCCCGAGGTTTCGAGGTTGAATAAACATTTGGACAGCCGTGTTGACTTCAAGTTTTTGGTAAGTTTCGTGGTTGTTTTGTTGTTGGTTCTTAAAGTGTTCGTTGTGTTGATGATTTTGAGTATGTCGAGAATTTTGCTAGGTCGTTTAGCGTATTTGGTTGACCTGTTGGCGCTTCTTGGGGATAAAATCCCCTTGTTTGTTCTGTAATATTGGGAGTTTACTTGATAACTCAAGAATGGATCGTAAGTTGATCGGTTGCATGTATTGTTAGGATGCTTGATGATGTGATGACTTGTGTATTGTACCTCGGTTAGGCATACTCATATTCACCCTTATTCTGTGGCTTTTCCATCAGGTAACTTGGGACAGCACCGGGACTACTAGAGGAGGAGCTGGTGAACATGGGAGTCGTTGCTTTTATTCCATTTATTCTTTTATTCGTTATTTGTTTCAACACTTTGGTTAGGGACTAAGTCCATTAGTTATTATTATTATTATTATTATTATTATTATTATTATTATTTGAATTGTTTTTAATAATTCTCTGGCTAGAGGCTCGAATAAATTGTTTTGTTTTCGGTTGAGCATTTTATGATTTTAAATAAAGAAGTTTTCTCATTTCAACTGGTTTTGTTATAATGGTATTGAAATCATCCATGCGGAGTAAGAACCAAGTTTAGGACTTTTAGAAGTCAGGTTCTAACAATAGCTCGTTTGAATGTAATTGTTTATTGAGTGGTTGCAGATAATAGCCGTTGGAGGTTATTTTTTGTGGAGGGTTATATGAGGAGTTTGCTTGTTTTTTTTTTAATGATATACTTGCCTCCACATGCATGTGGAGGCAAACCTTACTCATGACCTATGTGCCACTTTTATAGCCAATCATTTTTTTTTTTTTTTGTATTTTTTGTGTTTTTCATATGATCCTTTTTTTTATGTTATAATATTCTATACTTTTGAATGCTAAGTTTATTTTTTTGAATGTCTATATTATTTTTAATAAATGTTTGAATTATTATTAATTTTATTTTTTAAATATTATTAATTTTTAACTGAATCTTAACTTTTAATAGATAAGTTGAAAATACTATATAATATCATTTATTAAATATAATAGAACTTCATTAAAAAAAATAAAAAATAAAAATGTTTTAATTCTATGATGATTTTAAATTTAAAAATATTGATTTTAAAGATGGTTATGTGGCCATTCATATTTGAAATGTGAGAATTTTTTAGTTAGTTTAGGTTAATAATATTATCTATATTTAAAAATAATCAATTAGAAAATGATTTTGATCTAAAAATATTATAAAATTAAAAATTAATGATTTTAAAGATTTGGTAAGAAAAAGTTAAATATAAATAAGAATATAAAATTGAAAAAACTTCAAAATAAAAATAAAACAATACTTATATTAAGTAACGCATATAACACTTTATTTAAAATTATATATATTTCAAAAATAAAATTAACACTAAAAAACGTATAAAATATTGACAAGAAAGAAAGGGAAAAAAATACAAAAAATAAAAAAAGATATTTTCCCACAAAAAGTGTCTAAACATGTACTAGCTTGAACAGCTTGAACTTATTCAAGAAGATTGTTACAAGACCGACGAACAAACAAAATAAAATAAAGAAAAGATAAATACTTTGCCCTCTTTTACCCACTATGGCTTCAACATAAAAAATAACACCACCAAATGGGTAAAAATATCCCCTTTTACAAAATGCAAAAGAATAGCTCAGCTAAAAACTGAGCTTGTCTCAATGTTTTTTTTTTTTTTTTTTTTTATAAACCAGCTGACCCCAACCACACAGCTAAAGAAAAAATGTCTTTTAAACCAACTCTACTATGATATACAATTTTACAAACTACACAAAATCTTATCCATCTTTGAGTTCAATCTGTATATAATCATAACTATAATAGCCCTGGCCCTCTCCTTGATCTTGAAGGGGGCCTGTTTATCTCTGCTCCGGCACTCAAGGCTGTTGCCGGCGCTGACGATCTTGTTTCTTCGGGATTATCGACTTCCTGCATATTTTAGAAACACCCTTCTCTCAGTTGATCATCAGCAAACAAAGATTCACGATCGTCAGAAAAATTATCAGAACATTAGAATATCAGTGTACTGCTTTTCAATTTTTTACAAGTTAAGCAACGTTGGAAAAGAAACAAACAGAAAGAAACAGTTTCAAAGGATATTTGAGTAATCAACATTTTGTTGGGTTTTTGGCAATGTATTAGAAGAAGATTGTCTCACATCCGAAAAGGACAAGGAATAAAAAAAGTTCAAGAAATTGGAAAAGACGAAAGGCTCAAAGAATTAGAAAGTGATGTAATCCAAGCACTATAAAAAGAGCAAGTGGTTTTGGTTTCAAAATAGTCCAGTCAAAAGCACATTAAGTTTGATGTACTGATTCTAGTTAAATGTCATTTATATTTTCTTGAGGAGAGCGGGGCAAAAGGTGCGAGCAGTACAAGTTTTAAAGAAAGTGTTTATGTAATTGGGATCGAAGAAAGAATTCTATATGATTGTAACAATTTTTCATATGGTAGAAGTTCTTTCTATCCGTGGTTTTTTCTCCGATTTGAGAGTTTTTTCACGTAAAATCTTATATCTCTTTTGTTATTTTTCCTTTAAATTTCTCAATTATTTTTCTGCATAATTAGGGAAAGTTTTTCCAACACATTTTACAGACCGAAGGTGGTAGAGTATCCTATACAGCAACTCTCCATCCTCTGTAATGAAACTTTTCTCCATCTAGGCATTTTCATTTCCTCCCCATTACCCCCTAGAAAAAAACTAAACTCACTTTTGTTCGAGTATGTCAAGGTATGAATTATATTCAATTCTTTTTAGACCATCACACAATAGAAGTAAAGCCAATGGATTTTTAAAAAATGAATCTACGAATGGTTACCATTAGCTGAGGTGGAGCACTGGTCCGTGACAACGCCTGCACTTTTGCGTGTAAGCGATGTTGATGCTGCATATGCTCGAACTGCTGTAGCCTAGCAGCAAAGTTAATTCCATTGCAAGAGTTGGCAGCATCCTCGCTTACATCACCATCTTCATTTATATTCAACTCAGACATGTGCATTGTGGAGTAGGAGTTCCCAGATGATAATTGCTTGAAGTGTTCACCACTAAACGAGTATGGCGGCACTGTTTTCAGACGGGTTCGTAGTATCTTAAAGGCGGCACTTTGCTGTGTTTGTATGTCAAACAATAGGCAAACAAGAGTTAGCTAACACATCACAAGAGTGTTACCATTCACGATAGAAATGAACACCATTATGTCATCTACGCATTATTTTTTAGAGTCTCCTCTTCAGCATGGCATGGTACAGGTTATTGAAAATGGAAAGAAAAGCCTATTTGAGTATTTATTAGGCTGCTATCAAGTTCATCAGTTTGTACACTTACATAACTAATATTATTTGGCAGTGGTAAAGATTAAGAAAGTTCATATCCATTAATAAAATCAATATTTCATCATCTAAAGTTGGTAAAATGGAACATACAAAACTAATAATTAAGACTCCATTTGATAACCATTTAATTTTTTTGTTTTTTTTTCTTCTTTCTTTTAACTGATTGAGAGAGAAGGAAGGTTCAGATAATAACTTAATGCATGGAGAACGCGGTTCTAAGATTGGAAGACTAAGAATCGCTTTAGAAGTTGTAAAAGGAATTAGCTTAAGGTCTTGCATGTCAATGTATCTAGATAAGATTAAGAATATTGATATCTTACTAAGCTAAGCTGGGGAATAAATGACCAGTGTTCTGGACTTGTGAAATATTGCAGGTTTTTATTGCATTCCGTTTAATTCATCCATAAATAAATTAGTGAAATCAACTCCCTAAGAGACTTTTCCCATTGTTTTCTCATTTACTTTAGTTTCCTTTTTCTATTTCTTATATAGGAAATAGTTTTCTTTTAATCACATCATGTTTCAAAAAATAAAATTCAATCACATCATATACCTTTCTCTAAATAAAATTGAATTGTAGTATATATCTCAGAAACCCAATCTAAAAACAGTATCCATTACACTATATTAACACTTGACCGTATATTTAACAAGACACACCTGGGGAAGTAACATTAGAAGACCGTATAATGCTTTTAGCAGCCATATATATCTTCCAGGCTCGAGAAGCTGCAAAGATCCAAAAGATATCCCAATCAAGAAGAAATAAACAATCCCATATATAATTCTCCATCCCCACCATCGTCCTGTGTTCTTCACAAGACTACGTTCAAAAGTTAATAGTTGAATCTTATGTATGTCTTATATATTATTCTAGATCAAAATTTCATTTGTTTCCATAAAAGGAAGGTTTTTAGTTGTTCTTAGGTGTGTTATATTCTTAGTAAATCTTGTTACTATTTAGTTTTCTTATATAGTGCATCTTAAGTAAAAAATAATTATTAAAAAAAAAACTGCTTTTTAGTGCGCTTTATGCCTCAAGTTCCAAAGCCATTGCACCATTTATGTTTACTTGTGCCTTTTAAAACATTGCTTCTTCTTATCAGTAATAATGAATTATATGATATTAGATTAAAAATAACACTAGTACTCCATTCTGTTTTATTCATTTTCAATTAAAAAATAAATAAATATCACAAATGGAGCACATCCGTTTTCCTCTGATGCTCCCCTGTGATCAGGCTTGCTTTCTTATAGCTTCTACCATATTTACATTCGATTTTTTTTTTCTGAAAGTAGTTTCTTATTCCCATAAAAATAAAATAAGGAGACACAAATTAATTTCTTCATCTACTAATCTGAATCGAAATGATTTGAAGAGAAAATTGCAAGCAACTACTAAAGAATATCATTTCGAATACGCAATAGCAAAGTGAACTATATTAAGTCATTCCCACCTGCAATCTTAGATAAGTAAAGACTGGAGTCTCCAGAAGGCGAATCAACTTATCTAGCTGAACTAAAAATTTCACATTAATATCTTCCTCCCGCAACGAGTGAATCACTGCACTAGCATGCTGGTATGTCTGCCAAGAAAAAATAAACAAAAATTTGAAATAGAAAAATAATTGGTATCTCTGATTTAAATATTGAGACAGTTAGATATAGAACTGAAGTCTTAACCCATTCAAATGCTACTGTTGGTTGATATAATTAAATTTACCCCAATCCATCAGTTTAGGCTACCTGTGCTAATAAGCAAAGGCTTAAAATAGCCATCGGAGAATGACACCATGAAGCATATAAAGAAACAAAAAGGTCCTTCCCAGCTGCTTGCACCAATGATTTCTTTACAAGATCTCGAAGATCAGATAACTCCGAGGAAGTTAGCAAAATAAAATTGAGTGCCTGAAAAATACAAACAAAAATCACTGAAATGGACAAATAGTAGACAGTCAACAAAAATAAGATGAATTAGAGAAAAAATATGTTTAACTAGGGAAGGAGTGGGTGGTAATTTAGGTCTGCATTTGTGAGGGGGGAAATTTTGAAAATTCAGCACCTTTGTTCTGACATTAGAAAATGTGTTTTGAGACACTGCTCAATGAAAGCATATTTGAAACCACCCTCTTGTATCAGATGTGACTCTTATTCCACCATTAGTAACGTAAAGAACAATAAGCAGTACAGAAAATTCCTAAATAATCAAATAACTGTGTTCCCAAGCACGCCCCAGTATAGGCGGTGAGAAACTGCATTCGCTTATGTTTGGCTTCGAATTGTGATGGTTACGATATCTATGATAGAGGAGGTGCTCCTAAGTTGGCCTTTTCAAGAGTAGGGTAGAGTTTTGTGGCACTCTAGTTTCTTTGCAATGAGATTGACTAGAGAAACACAATACGATTTTAAGAACGGTGGAGGAATCTTGTGATCAGGTTTGGGAGTTGGTGATGATAAATGCCTCCGTTTGGGCATCATAAACCAGACCTTTATGGAATTATAATCTTGTTTGTTTAAGGATTTGTTAGACTGAAGTGTCCAAGTAGTTTTTCTAGGATTTCACTTTAGTTCTGTAAGGCCTTTGTTTTCGCATGCTCTTGTTTATTCTTTCATTTTATCCAATGAAAGCTTAATTTCTTGTCTAGTCAGGTTGACTTTGAAATTCTATTGATCGTAATAAAAAAAAAAATTCATGCCTTACACTGCATGTCATGTAAACCTTTGCATTATTACATCCGCAGTTCTTTTGGTCAGATACCTATGCAAGGTTTATAAGTAGCACAGAAATAAATTACATTGATGAGATAGCAACCTGAACCATAATAGAAGCAAAATCCAGATCTGATTCTCCTTCCAAAATTGTAGAAACCTCTCGGTAGACCCGTTCAGCATTTAAAAGTACACACAATCGGCGAATTATCAATGCACCACGCCTAAATAAATGATAGAGCATGTGTTTTGTAAATCATAAAATCAAAAATCAATATAATCAGCTTTTTGTGAGCAGCAACAAATAAGCAGAGGAGAGGGAAAGAAACCCACTTCTCCAGTAGAGAATTATTGATCCGGAAGTTTTGCACTAGAAAGACAACGAGTTGGCGAAAATGTTGCTGATCTTTTGCTATGCAAGCATGAACGTCGAGAACAAGGAGCACCACCTAGGACAGAGTTCAATATAAAACTGTAAGTTAATAAGCAGAAGCTAGGGATGAAAAAAAATAGCAATAGAAAATACGAATCGAACCCCAATAAGGCAGACCTCAAACAGCTAATTTCAGATACCAAAAAATAATCTGAGTAATATAAGTCAGTTATCAGCATATCAAATGCTTCATCAACCTTAATCTTTCATGGTTATGTCATTCAGAATCTTTTAATGTAACAATAATTGGGATTAAGACTGAAGCTTCAAATAAAGACATTAAAATTTAACCAGTGAACACAAATCGTTGAAGATTCTGAAAACAAATCGTTGAAGTGTTTTAACATATTCTGAAATGAAGGACAGCAAAGCTAAGGATTTAACTAATATAGAGACATTGTATTATAGATTATAGCCAGTAACCAAATATATATATACATATATAATCAAGCAACCAGAAGATGGCATTTCCACAAATTAGAATTACCGTGTGGCCAAACCTACAAGATGATGATGCATCAGAAAATAATAGATATTTGGAACCAACATAATGCATAACAAACTAACATGCAAAATAAAATAAAATAATTGAAGAGAAAATAGACAATAAAGGACAAGAGAGATGAATTTTGAAGACATGAAGTCAAATCATGAGAAGAAACGGTTACATCATCAGAAGGATCAGATAGGGCTTGAAGAAGGATCTCCAGTATATCATCCAAATAGAACAAGACCTGTTAAAAAAGGAATGAAGATTAACTACCCATAAGAGCGCACCTAAAATATAGAAAAAGAAGAGAAAAGGAATGAAGATTAACTACCCATAAGAACGCACCTAAATATAGAAAAAGAAGAGAAGTGAAAACAGGACTAATAATAATTACAAGGACAATCTAACTCTCTTGAGGCAGCTCGAATGCCTAAAAACACTGCTGATGCATGTTGAGATCTCAATTGTCCCACATTGGAAAAGTAGAGAGTCCAACATCAATTTATAAGAGATATGGGTTACTCCCCTCATGGTCAATTGGTTTTGAGGTGAACCCCACCAATTGGTTTTGAGATGGATGTCCACACTATTTTCACATGGTATCAGAGCCCATAAAGCCCAAACGGGTATCGGTTCAATAAGAATGAAATTGAGATCCGATTCAAGAATGGTGAGCCCAAAAGAGGCACCATCTTGAGGGGGCATGTTGAGATCTCAATTGTCTCACATTGGAAAAGTGGGGAGTCCAACATCAATTTATAAGAGATATGGGTTATTCCCCTCATGGCCAATTGGTTTTGAGGTAGAACCTCATATTCTCTAATAATGCAAACATAAAAAGTGCAACTCTGAGTGTGTTCTTGGAAAAATAAGAGATGATATATCATATTTAAAGTGTCATAATTGTCCATGGTATATTTGATCAATTTCTTTTTTTTAGTTCAACAACATCAAAGATTCAAACCCATGACCTCTTGACTATAAATTACATTTTATTTTGAAAATGATAGATGATAGAGATTAGGAAAAATTGAATGGAGAAATCTATCCCTCACCCAATTGTCTTCTCAAAAGGAAGTGGAAGTCTCGTCTCCCACTTGGGAGACCATAAAGCGAGAATGGAAGGGATACTCAATTGCAATGCCTCTCCATATATATTCCTAGAAGTGCCATGCCCCCCAGTTGGTTTATGTTTATTTTATTATTTTTATCTTTTTAATTCTTTTTTCCTTTTATGATTAGATTAAATATTATTTCCTATTTTTCTTTTTATTATTAGATATTGTTGAATTATGTTAAACCACCAATCAATCCAAAAGCCTAAGCTGATGGATCGGATTGGGGCAAATTTAATTATATCAACCAACACTTCCCCTCACTTGTGGGCTTTGAAATTTGAGAAATGCCCTACAAGTGAAATTTAATTTTAATTGGGGAGGAAACGACTTGGCAGGGATTTGAACTCATGACCTCATGCTCTGATACCATGTTGAATTATGTTAAACCATCAATCCTAAGCTGATGGATTGGGGCAAATTTAATTATATCAATCAACAAGTATTTTTTAAAAAGGCAACAAACTTTTCATTAAGAAGGTGAAAAGAAGTAAGAGCTCTTGGTTACAAAATCCTGTGAAGGATGAAAGAAATAAACAAAACAGCAGGGTCTCAGAGACCCAAAATAGAAAAGCAGATAAGAAACAAAACAGGGTAAAAAAGGGGATTATAGAAAAGCTTCCCAATTAATCACAATGTCTTTAATAAGGTATAAATCAACAAGATGAAGCCTTGATTTTGGCTTGCTCAAATCTGAAATTCCACGAGATGGGAGAATCTTCGAAGCTGCGTGATTTCTTTCCCACCAAATTTCAGAGAGAATAGCCTTAACCGCATTAATCCAAAGAAGTCGATCGCGACAATTCGACCTAGGCCCAATGAGGACCAAACTAATCTTCAAAATCTCAAACAATTTGAACCAGCAAGCTCTTGAGAATTTACAAAAGATTCTGACTCCCAATTGGTCCTGGCATCACTTTTCTCAATTGGCCCTGACATCGTTTTTCCCAATTGGCCCTGACATCGTTTTTCCCAATGGACAGAAGATTCTGATTCCTCAAAGCACAAAGAACAACCAGATGGCATCAAGGAAGACTTGGAAAGCTTTCTTTGCAATGAATCTGTCGTATTTATACTTCCAAAAAGAAGAACCAAAACAAAGATGCTAATTTTCTTAGGACTTTTTGATTTCCAAAGACATTGGAACAAGGAATGCTCAATAGATTTTGATGGGTCAAGTGCTTTAACCATAGATTTTACTGAAAAACAACCACTGCTTTCTTGAGACCAAAACTTTCTATCCTCCCTTGGAGTTGTCGAATAGGATGAGATGGCAAAGAGTAGATCTTTGAAATCTCGGGATTCCTCATCAGTAACCAATCTTCTAAAGGAAAAATTTCAGGAGCTGGTTGAAGAATCTCAAAAATCAGCAAGAGAACATTCACTAGAATTTGATATAGCAAAGAGTCTTGGGAAACCTTGCTTGAAGGACAAACTAGAGGCCCAAGCATCGTGCCAAAATGAAATTCTTCGACCAATTCCGAGTTGCAGCTTTGCAAATAGGTATTATCTTTTCCTTTTATAATTAGGTCACATTTTCCTTTTATGATTAGATAGATCCTCATTTGTACTCTATTTAAACTCAATATTGAGTTCTCCTCCTACACTCTCTTCTTCTTTTCTTAATTTTAAAAATAGAAAAAACTCCTCTATTTTCTTTTCCTAATCTCAAAACCTAGAAAATACAAGCCATCTCTATGCTCTTCCATACTTCTTTTTTTTTAGATACATAATTAAAAAAAAAAATCAAACTCTTTAAGGAGAAAATCATCTTCTCATCCAATTTATGGCATCATCTCCTCTCAAAATCCTCTATGATTTCATCGAAAATTCCCATCTTTCCAATTGACCCCTCTTCCAAATTGGCCATTAATCAAATTTCCCAATTGGTCGTGATTAGCTTTTCCAATTGGCCCTGACATCGTTTTTCCCAATTGGCCCTGGCATCACTTTTCTCAATTGGCCCTGACATCGTTTTTCCCAAATTGGCCCTGACATAGCTTTTCCCAATTGGCCTTAGCATCACTTTTCTCAGTTGGCCCTGGCATCGTTTTCCCCATTTGACAGCGCTTTTCCCAATTGGCACATCATCATCCCAATTTGCATCACCATCAAGTTGCTAACATTCTCACTAAAGCATTACCGAGTCCAATTTTGATGAATTTAACTCCAAGCTTGGGGAAAGTGTTGGATTATGTTTATTTTATTATTTTTATCTTTTAGGATTAAATTAAATATTATTTCCTATTTTTTCTTTTTATTATTAGGTATTAACTATTATCTTTTCCTTTTATAATTAGGTCATCTTTTCCTTTTATGATTAGGTAGTATCTTTTCCTTTTATGATTAGGACATCTCTTGTACATTAAAACTCAATATTTGGTTCATTATTAAATGAAGAATTTGAAATTTTTGAATTCCATCTTTAAATACCCCACACGACTTCTTTCAAGAGACCGTACTTACTCATGATTACCTTAACTTACGCCAAAAAGTGTTGGGTTCCTAATGAAACCTCACAGGCATTTTGCAAAAATTGGTCAATTGCGAGCTTTCAAATTGTCAAAACCCAAACCCCAAGTTCAACCGCTTTTGTGGCTTCATCCCACCTAACTAGATGACTACCCCGGCCGCCTCCCATACCCTTCCACAAGAGAATCTCACTCAATTTCTTCAGCAGCTTATCAACCACCCCTGGAAACATGAAAAATGAAAATGAAATAAGTAGGGATATCACTTAAGATGGATTGTTTAAGTGTCACATACCACCTTTAGAGAAAAAAGGCCTTCTTCCAGGTCGCTAATCTTTTACAGACCTTATTCACCACAAGCTTCAAACACAAACTAGACCTAGGAGACTCTAACTGAGGGGAAGGGAAACCCAGATAAGAAGAAGGAAACTCCCCCACCTCAATACCTACCAAGGCAGCCAACCTGTCCAACTTTTCTTTCTCACTGTTTATACCCAATAACTGTGACTTGCTCTGAAATATCTTCAGTAAAAACTCCAATGGATTGTTCAAACTGATAAACCATATGGTTCGTGGTACTTAAATTGAGGCAAGAGGAAGTGAGGTAGGCTTCAATGACATTAGGAAAAACTCTACAAGTTTCCATCTTGAAACTTGGCCATTTTTTAACAATGCATGGTTAATTAAAAACTAAGATTAAATTTAATTTGAAAGGATCAACTAAGTATACTATTTTTATATATCCATGATTGTCCGGCCATCAAAGCACCTTAACTATTCTCAAGGAACAATGTTCTGATCCTACTATATATGAAACCCATAAAAATTAATTTCTAAGTAAGTGACCACCATGAATTGAACTTATCACCTCTTAGCTCTTTAATGTCCTCTTGTCCACTAGGCCAACGCATGATGGTGAGTACATGGTTTATTTCAAGGAATGGAAACACCCAACTTTTAGAAAGTTGAAAACGTCTATAGTTTCTAATTTGGTACCACACAAGTAACAATCGCAGGTTATGCCTCCAGAAAATGCATATACAATTCCAATTGCCATAACACTGAAAAATCTCCGTCCTATGCAGGCAGCACACTGCATTTATCTAGAAATATCAGACTGATGAAGGGAGGTAATCATTTGCCACCGTTATGTCTGGATAAGCCCAGTAGCAAATTGAAAGGTCTACTTGGTAAAAGATTAGAATAAAAAGAAAAAGTAATAGCAAGGTCAAATAATATACTTCAAAGGATAAGAGTTGGGTTAATAGATAGGTTGAAAACAACACGCCACACAAAAAAATGGACAATGATAGTCACCTCAGTTCGATGTCTGTCTAAAAGTGTTGACATCCAATGCAATGCTTCAATCCTAGTAGCCTCATGTTCACTAGAGAGTTGTCTGATTAATCAACAGAAGCAACAATCATGAAAACGTACTCGTGAGTCATGACTGCAAAAAGCTTGCATCAAATAAAAAATCAACATGGCTGCTTGTAGGAACACTAAGATTCCAAACAGTGCCATTGCAGAAAAATATTTGATCACATTTTCTTCAAGGAAAGGGGTGGACGGAGGGGCAGGCAAAGTTGTACCTCCTAGCAATAGAAAGGATAGCACCAACATCAAATCCTTCAGATGGAAATGCCTTGATATTGCGAAGTTCTTCGTTTGTTTCCCGAGCAACCTTCAAAAAATAATGTAAGTAAATCAGCTGCATTAAATTCTCATAAAAAACCATTCGAGTCCTCACCATAAGGCGTCAAAAAGGGGGGAAACCCTGTACTGTATCATTTTATATCCAAAGGGGCTTCAAGAGAGACTTTTGATTCTCACTGTGGTCACATTTAGTCAAAAACAATAACCTCTTAATAATTAAATATAAATTTAAAGGTTATCACCGGCTAAACGATGACGTTTTATAATTGGAAATACTCATTTTATAATTGGAAATTCTATTTTTATGTGCAAGTTAAGAATCGTTTCAAGTAACGAAAGAACAGAATAAGTTAAAGATTATTTTTTATCTCCAAGTGTCTTTGTCAACTAGATGAAACAACCACTTGATCCTACTGTATTAACTGGTAGAATATTATATCCTAGGTGGTCTGAACTCATTTCTTGAAAGCCTTTCATTATTTACATGGCTCTTCTTGACCCCTAAACAAACTCAGGATAGTTTTTGAAACAAGGGTAACCACGCCCATCCCTAAGCCAGATACCGGAGACATCGAAGGAGTACTGTCATAGGGAAGACTCAAACTCAGGACCTTGAGGGGAGCATACTTTCAAAGCCCAAGTCTTCAACCACTGCGCCATCCCTTGGTAGAGATGTCCGTTTTCCCCGCGGGACCGGGTCCCCGGGGACCCTCCCTAACGAGGCGGGGAACGGGGCAGGGGACAGGGGGAAAAATTCCCCGTGGGTTAATCGGGGCCGGGGACAGGGAATGTATTCCCCGTCCCCGATTCCCCGATCCCTGCCCCGATTACTTTTTTTTTTTTTAATATTTTTTCTATACTTCACCTCTTTTATTTCAAATAAAAATATATTTTTTGATGAAATTATCCATGCATATAAGTATTTTTCTTTAATAATTAACATTATAGTTGAAATTTATAAATATTTTCTAAGAAAATCTAATTATTTAAAAGTATTGCACAAAAAAATATATAAAAAATGTAAAAAAAAAATTTGAAAAAATCCCCGCGTGGACCCGATCCCCGAAAAAAAAAACCAGGGATTTTTTCGGGGACGGGGATTAAAATTAAGTGGCGGGGACGGGGACGGGGAAGCCATTCCCCGGCCCCGCCCCACCCCGCCCCGTGGACATCTCTACCCCTTGGGGACTAAACAAACTAAAGATAGCCAATAAATTAAGAATATAATAATGATATTTTCTTTTAATAAACATTTAAAGATTAAAAAATAAATCATAAGGTAACTGAAAAACAATTTTATGTGTTTTTATCTTTAAATGAGAAGGCAAAGCTTATTTTAAAATTTGAATCTTAATTTATTATTATATTTTTTAAATACATTTGTGGAGTTAACTTAAAGAATTCCGCCTTCCGGCATTACAATGACATCAATAACTAATCGTATTGTGCTGGGCATGTTCATTTCATGTTTCTTCTTATCTTGTGAATTGTTCTTGCAATAGTATTTTGGTCATTTTGTGTAACTCTTTGAACTTGACCACATTTTCGGAACTTAACAATATTTTGTCGGAAGTATTCACTGGGTATCATGTATGTGCATTTCGTCCACACTCACACACAAACACTCACCCACTTTGTCTCATATTTCTCTCTCTACAAACTCTCGAGGTGGCCACCGTAAATTGAACTCATAATCTTTAGATTGCATAGGGGTGTTTGTTAGTCAAATTTAAGGAGGATTTAGATTGAGCATTTACTAACTACTCTTCAAAAAACTACATCCAAACGAGTTTCTGTAACCACTCAAAATAACTCATCATTTCTAACTACTCAAAATAACTCATCATTCTAACCACTCATTTTTAATCATTCATTCTAACTACTCAAAATAACTCTTCATTTATAATCACTCATTACTAATCATTCATTTCCAACTACTCAAAATAACTCTTCATTTCTAACCATTCATTTCTAATCATTTATTTTTAACTACTCAAAATGACTCCGCATTTCAAATTCACATCCAAATAAACTAGTGTGTCTAACTCCTCGACAAAAAAACTACATCCAAACAAGTTTTTTATTGCAACTCCTCCATAAAAATCTACATCCAAACGAGTTATTACAAAAACCTCAATTTTCTAACTACTCAAACTAACTTCTCAAACTAACTCCTCAACCAAACATCTCTCTAAGGCCTTCTTGACCACTAAGTCAACCCATAATGGTTCACGAGTCCTATATAATATATCTCTAGTACTTCATTAAAAAAATCAACGATTAAAGATAATGGAAAACAAACATAATATGACATAAAGGATAAAGTACATGACCTAATTCTAAGCATTGTGTGTTCATGGCCAAGTAACGATATAGAGGGGGAAGATAAATCCTACCACTCTAATCTTATCTTCTTTGTCAGCGATGGAAGGTAGAATAGCTCCTAGAATATCAGCATAATGAGGTACTAGTTGGTCTCCACCAAGTTTCACAAACTCATTAATCTGCAAATACAACGAACTATAAATTTAAAAAATCTTTACCGATTTTTGGAAGACCTGGGAAGGAACTCATAGTAAAATGAGACTAAGTCATGATTTATTGAATCTTAGAGAAATTATAATAACAAATGGTGAAAGCTCAAGTCCAAAGTACCCATATAATAGCCGTCAAACGAGTAAATTCATCCAGGGAAGAAGCCCTCTGGACCAGAATCTCAGCCATTCGACCATAATCTACAGACTTCAAGAGTAGAACTGCTCGAGTCAGAAAAATATTAGATGAACAAATAAATTTTGTACACGAAAGTAAAAAAAAAAAAATAGAAAAAAATCGATAGTAATATCAAAGCTATTTTTGTGATTTCATGATTGCATGTAATTTATCATGTTATTTTTCTGATTTTGTAATTATCAATAGTATAAATGGGAAATTAATTTCCTTCTCATACATGAACCAAAACTCTTAATTCAAAATAAGAAAAATAAAAAAGCCAGCAGCATCTAGAGCCAAAGAGTTCACAAAAAGAATTCCAATTAGATTAATAATAAAAGAGAAATATTTAGACATGACCTAAATATTAATGTCCACCTACGTGGTCAAATATAGACTACATTCTATTTTATTTAACTTCAAAAAAATAAAATAAAGAAAGAGAAGAATTTGAGAGCTGCCTGGCAACATGCTGCCACCAACGTGGCTAAAGCACAGCCACCTTTTTTTCATTTTTCTTTTAAAGAATTATTTCTCAAAATCAAAAGGAAAAAAGTAGTAGCTACCAATTTAGCTAAGTTGGTGGCAACATGCTGCTCAGGCAGCACTCAAATTCTTAATAGTAGATCATTAATAGTTGGTGGCAACATGCTGCTCAGGCAGAAAAATAGAATTTGAACCACATAGGTGGGCATTAATAGTAGGTCATGTCTTGACATTACCTAAATTTTTCTTATAATAAAAATGCCTCTGGTTAAAAATTGATCATAAAATAAAGTGACATTTTGAGGTTATAAATCTAGTTATGGATACTCTAAGTTAGCTAAGAAATCTTACTGGAGAATTCTTGATCTCTTGGAGAAACTCCGAAAGAGCAGAATCGGCCTGTTGCCGGATTTCATGACTTGAATCACTCAACATATTAAACAAACCTGAGATTTATCATGGATTTGTAAATATCATAAATATCTGGTGGAAAGATCTTATAGAAATATAGCTCTTCAAATCCATTGACTCCACATTCAATAAGCAATAGCGAAGAAATTATATATTAAAAGAAATTTCATTTAACAGAAAAAATCACCATCAAGAAAATCAGGAAGAAAACCGAGCATATCAATATCTGGCACACTATCAAGCACCGTGATCCACCCAACCAAAAACTGACGAACATATGGATTTAGGACATTCATACGCTCCCTCAGCAAAGGAATAAACTCTTCGATGCTGAAGAAAGATAAGGTAGAAAAGTATTAACATTTATTTGCAATACAATTTCAAAAAAATGCTTGATGAAAGCTTCAAAAAAAAATTTGTTAAATCAAGTAGTTCAAAAAATGATGGCATACCTGAACTGGTCACTTTCGGTAACAATATCCTGTTTCATTTAATCTAAATAGTTAAAATTGTGGGAAATTTTTCATTAAAACAAAGAACAATTCAAACAGAAAAGTACAATGGAAGACATCTCCCTCAACTTCTAAGAAGGTGGACGAACTTACATCAATGAGGTTGATAGACTAAATACTATAATAGATTGAGTCGAGTGCATAAATGTAAAGCAGTGATACAAGATCCAAAGAAGGCAACTTATTGTATTCTTCAAAAGTTCTGATATTCTTTTCAATCCATGTTGAACCAAAGAATGTTTTAAACTTGTTGGTGTGGTGGGGCATAAGCGAGTACCTTCACAAGACGGTCTAATAGATGTGCAGCACTTTGTACATTTGCATCTGAATCAGCTGAAAGCTTACATAAAGCATCAAATATCTGGTTAAAGAAAACTATAAAATCGCCTCTAACAACCTGCAGCAATAGAAGAACATATTCAGCTTAATCCCAAAAGTACATTAACAGCTCTAACAATTCTTCTGACCTTCGCAATGTTGTATAGAGCTTCGCATGCATAATAACGTACTCTGCTGTCTTGATCAGAAAAAGAATTGAGCACAGGAGGTACAATTTGCTGAAAAGTTTATCATGTCAGAAAGAAAAACTATGATACAACATTGCCAACATGAAGAAGCCAAAACAAATATATCCAATTCATGTAGCAATGATACAACTAATACATCAACAACAAGAAGGAAAAACCCCTTTAAGTTACACCACTTGAAGAGATAGAAGAAACGAGCAAGTTTCATATATGTCGTTTTCCCAAATTGATATTCGGTATGGTCAGAATCTCTACAATTCAATATTTTAAGCTAAAAGCATCAGAGTTTAGGATAACTATATCCATCTTTTAACCAATCAACTCTTTAAGTACAATTTAAGTAGACTATGTACTTAATTACACAAAATAACAACAATGGTTCATTGGAAACAAATGATGAACTAAACTATAAAACTCAATCACGAAACAGCATAAGAATATACTAACCTCAAGATGTTGAGACGCTTCAGAAGTCAAACCAACAGTAGCAGCAGCAAGTCCTATCAATCCTCCCTACAACATCAAATTCAAAGCTTTCAAGCAAAATCCTAACACTAAAAGGAATAAAAAAGAAAGCAACTAAGGAAATAAAGAAAATTAAGGCCCGTTTGATAATCATTTGATTTTTTGTTTTTGATTTTTTAAATTTACGCTTATTTTTACTCAAATTTTCAACATGTGTTCTATCTTTTCTTAATGAAGTATGTGAATCGAATGCTACCCAAATTTCAAAAACCAAAACAAGCTTTTGAAAACTACTTTTTTTTTTCTAAATTCTGATTTGGTTTTAAGATAAGACGTAGATATCCAAGTAAGAAAAAACATATACTTGAAGTAAGTTGTTCTAGGCTTCAATTTCAAAAACAAAATGGTAATCAATGCGGGCCTAAATTTTCATCAAGCACCCAAGTCTCGAAGGCAAACTTGAACTATCAGAAGCATTCATTCTCGAATTTGTCTCATACCTTTCTCTGATTAGCTTGAGGCGACATAGTAAACTCATTAGTTAGCAGATTAATAACCGCCGTAATCTTCTCATGATCTCCAGCAGCCGTAAGTTGCTTAACAATTCCCTCAACCTACAAGAACAATGCAACCCTTAAAAAATTACAAAAAAAATCAAAACCCTAGAAATGAAAATTGAAGAACTGGGTCAGAAAGTAAACCTCAAGTGCAGCGTTCTTCCGCTTCTCATAGAGTTTATCAGACAAATTTCGTAGCACAGATGCCGGCATAACAGAGTGAGCATCCGCCATTTCAGACCCTAATATCACTGAAACGAATTCAACTGATCAAAGAAACAAATTGGAAACTATCAATATCAAAATCGTTTTCGGATCTTCTCCTGCTCGAATCGAAACATTGCTGGGTGGGAATTTTCCCATTAACAAAACTAGAAACGAAAAACTGATGAAATTAAACAAAACCCCAACAATGGAACGGGGAAATCGGGATTGAAACTCGACCGAATTTGAAGGAATTGATGGAGAAGATTGACGACCCAAATCTAATCCATTGAAATAAAAAAGACCCAAATTGAAAAGAGAAGGAAAAATAATGAAATTAATTCGTCGAGAGGAGTTTTTCTTTGCTTTTTGGCCCCCTTTTTTCTGGGTTTTCAAGGGAACTGACTTTATTTTATCAAAGACTTTTATTTTCTTTTCCCTTTTTTTAATTTTTTTTATGTTTTTTTTTTTATATTTTTGTGTCTTTGTTTGGCTTGTGTGGAACTAAGTGGTGGGAGAAACCAAGCATTTGGTGAGAGAATTTAGGGCAATGTCACTGTTCACTGCGAACCAAACGGACCCAATGTCCCAAGAACTAATTTAATTTATGAAAAAATAATTTTTTTATTTGAAAAAAAAATTGGAAAAAATATAATTTTAGTCTCCAGATTTGAGACCTAAATTACAAAATTGAATATTTTTATCGATGATATTTCCATAATGTTCACTTTTAGTTCTTGAAACAATAAATTTTTTAATTACATATGGTAATGTTGACTAAAATGATGATTAGACTAATTTTAACATATTGATGAAGTGATTATTTTAATTTTCACAAAAATTTAATTTTTTAAACAAATATATGTATAAAAGTAAACTAAAAGATACATGAGTACAAAAAGTGAGTATTATTCAAATGTCACAAGTAAAAGTGTTCAATTTTTAAACCTAAGGACCAAATTAAAACTACCTCCAAATTTAGAGACAAAAGTATTAATGACCTCAAAAAGCTTTTCACCTCTTGGTTTTTTAAAATTTTTTGTTTGAATTTGTAATCTCTTAGTTATTCGCACTTAAAATTGGTGGTGCAGTTGGTTATCTTGTTTGGTGTTAATTCATTTCAACTTCCGATCACGAGTTCGAGTCCGAAAATTGATATTTGGCTCTTATATTATTTGAGACGTAGGGTAGGGTTTGTCTGTCTATTTACATATTATCTAAGAATTAAAAAAATGAGAAACTTTTATGAGGAGTGCAAGTTCTCCCTATGGTTTTGGGGGATGTGTATATCTTCGATTTCGTTGATTTCTTTTCAAGTATCAGTTTGAAGGTTAGATTTTTGGAGTTGTCTTTGTTCTAGAGCAACTAAAGAAGAGGTTTGTTTTTTAATACATATTGGGGAGGGGGACAAATACCGATTCTCGGGATTAAACTTGTGACGATGGTATTGAACTAGTTTACAACTAAACAATGAAATTATTGTGCAATTTTTCCAACTTAAACATACGTCAATCAATAAACTACATTTTCTTCTTTAGTTCCTTTTTGTTAGCATATGACTTAGAGTTAGAGACCTACCTACATACATATTTTTTCCAAATTTCCAATACTCAATTAAGATATCAATTTAAAAATGTTATTCATATTTATTGAAATGATTGGTAGCACGTTGGTTTTATTGTTTGGTGTTAATCCAATTCAATGAGTGCAATAACACCATTTATGTAGGATCTGTGATTTCCCTCCCCCAAATTATAGTAAAAAAACGTCATTCATATTTTACGTTTTCTATGCATATATATAATGAATAGTTTAGAAACTTATAACACTTTTCAAGATTCAACGTCTTAATTAAATACAAAATTGAAAGTTCACAAACTTATTAGATTCAATATCTTAATTAGCACAGACCTCAAATTCACACTGCTCTCTCTTACTATCACCAGTTATTAATATTTCAATGAATTCCAATCAAAATGTTGATCCAATGCAACTTATCGGTGATAGTCGCAACATCGAAAGCTTTTTACGGAAGCACACATGTATTACGTATATTTCGATAGTAGGCGATAGTTGCATCGGGGTCCCCTGATGAATACCACGTAGGTAGATTAAACTATATTGTCATGTGTTGATTTAATGAATTAGAAATCAGAAATTGGGTGATAAGTTCACGAGGCTTCAAAAGGGGTTACTGTTGTAGGCTTTTTGTGCACCAACCTAACTTTAGTTAAATGCATTAAATACACCCTGGCCGTATTATTGTACGGAAAGAATACAATAGATTGGGAAAAGGTAATTACAATAAATGGTATGATTAGAGAAAAGTAGCACAACCCATTAAAATATAATTAATGGATTTTTCTCTAATATAAAAAATGACGGTCTATTACCAATAACAACCCTATAACTCCACTAATTGTCAATTGGCTTCCAAATCTTCTTTACTTGTCATCCTGAACTTTTGGTCTCATCCTTTACATTTTAGTGTGTTTTGGCTCTAAATAAGAGAAGTCAACCAAATCAAGAAGTCCAATATCTCAACAACCTTTTATGTATTTAGTAAGTATAAGATATGTGGTTTGAATCTTCTAATCTTATGTTGTATTAAAAAAAATTAGAATTCCTCGTGATTGTAATATGTTCGATCAATAGTATAAGTAAAGTGTAAAGCATGAAACCATTTTAAGTTCAATGCTCTCATATCATAAAGAGTTTAGTTCAACAATGATCGAAAGGTATCATCAACTAAGAGGTCGTAGATTCGACTCTGATAAAAATAAAAAAAATTACGCTCATTCATAGAGGTTGCAACTTGTAACTACGTGACAGCGTAAAAACAACCGTAAAAAACAACTGGAAATAGAAACAAATCAGTCTTCATTTTAGAGGGTCAGTTCCACCCCCAAATCTTGGCTATTTTTTCATTAAGAAATCAAATCATCAGCTCTACGAAAATGATGATGGCAATAATAATAACAATAATCACATCCAATGAAATAATCAGACAAACCCTTGCTCCATGTTCAACATGGAAATTTAGCATCAAAGAATCAAAGCTAAGAAAAACTAAATGAAGATACATCATAATGCTTCTCAGGATTCTAGGGATATTCTGGTGCGGACGAAGTTGCGATACCACTAGCCGTCATTACTTGTAACGGTTAACGGTTGTGAAACCCCGGAACTGCTCACCTGTAATACCTAATGTTCTTCAAATGAAAATTGAGCCCAACTCTCTCACTGCCAAGGAGGAACCCTAGAGTTCTTCAGGCACTCATCAAAACAGTGCAAAAGCAAACGTGATAAGTAGGCATGATAATAACTATGGATTATAAACTTTTTTTAAAAAAAACTAGAAAATCGGAGCTTTACTCTACTCAGCCTGGGGTGACCACGCCCATCGGTCAGACAACGAGAAACATCGAAGGAATAGAGACACGAGAGATGTCTACAAATTAATGTCACAAATGAGTCTCAAACATTTACACGAGAGTAGACAAAGCCTGTCATTTTCCAGCAAGATGCTGCAACAGCGACATCATCAATAGTCAAAACATTTGTCGTTGATGCCGGGCCGGTTACCTGTGTACTAAATTTAACACCAAACATAACTCATGATGAGGTCCTATAATTAAGAAAATGACTTATGATGCAGTGTTATTCTCTACTTATTATACATAGTACTCGGGGTATAAAATTACCTGTAATATAAAATGTTATTATGGCCGTTATTGCATGAAGATCAGAAGATCAAACCAAGAAAATCATTATAGCTTCACATGCATCAACACGCCAACACAAGTAGGTAGTTTCTATTATTTAACATTACATTGCATCATTAACTAAATTTTTATAATATTACATTGCAGCATCAAGTAAATGGTTACAAAAGCCACTTCAGCCATGAAAAATCTACCCTTGTATCTTGAAAAAATCAATTGAAACCTCAAACATTTGGTACAACAGAAATCATATGGAACAAAGATATATCAAAATTGCCTAAAAGAAAAAGAACTAACTAGTGACTCTTCAAGCTCCTTAAAGCCCCGATAGACAGCTTCAGTTTGGTTCTGTGGAAGGGCTAACCGACGAACCTCAGTCATATATCTGCAACAAAAGTTCGACGGTAAGGTCAGACACTCATATAGCTTGAAATGAATATCTTCCTTATAAAAAAACTTATACATCAATTTAGATTAGATCAGTTAAAATTCTCCGAGTAAATGTTTGTGGTCCCTTGCATTTTGTCCTAGGGGTAGTAAAGCCTCCCCAAGAGTTAGTGGGTTAGAGACCACACACATAATGGGCCGCTATCCCGATTATCAAAATAATATTATAATAATAATAATAATTTTGAATAGTTGGTGTTCCCTTTTGTAAGGTTTATTTTTGTGTCTTTTTGTAACTGGTTTTTCCAAAAAAATAATAATAATAATTTGGATTGTTTAAACAATATAATAATTAATTACTTGTTATTTTCCGGAATATTGCTAAGAAAAACTCCAATCTGAAGTTGGCAATAAGATACAATTATTTTTCCATATCCACGTGTGTCAAAGCCAGCTTAGCGCACCTAGACTATTATCACAAGACAAACCATTTGCCCTCATTTGATTGTCAATGGAAACTAGTAAGATATTAATTCTTAGGCAGGTGGTCGGTCACCATGAAATAAATGCTCCAAAATCCAAAGGTTTTCTTAACCACTCAAATAAGATTCAATTTATCTAACAATTAACAAGTATTACCAAGGAAATTTCTATAAACAAAACGAAAATCAACAAGCGCAGGAAAATCTGACCTGTTGGAAGCACTGGCTATCTTGTCCCGAATACCTTGGTTGGCAATAGCTATTTGATCCAAAGAGTATTTTCCAAGAAGCACAAGAGATGATGAAGTTGCACTTCTACCCACAGTCTGTGAAGATATGGACATAGCCCACTCATGGAGTACCACTAACACAGATTGGAGAAGGCGTAACCTGAGTTTTGGTGATGGCAGAATTGCACCATTCAACAACAATTGATCATAAGCATTCAATACCGGCTCCGTTGCACCTTTGCAAACAGCAATAAGGGCTCTTGCAATATCGTCGTTCCCAATAGATTCAACACCGGAATCCAATCTCTCCTGTATAAAGACAAATGTTACAAAAAGAAAGAGCTGATACTATAGTCTATAGCTATAGCAACAACATCATGAATACTAATAGAAAAGGCACAACGATTTTATAATCAATCACAAAATATCGTCAAACATGTCTACTTCATAATTCTCGCAGACAACCATACCAATGCAGCCTTCTCGAGATGAAGGCAAAGAGTCTCCAAAGGTAATCCAGCCCCATCGCCAGGGTAAATGTGAAAGCCAACCCTTTTTAATACTGAACAAGCTTCAGCAATGCCACCCGTAGAAAGAGCCTGGTCAATTAGTCGAGCCCAAGTTTCCCTGACAATACTAGTATCGTCGTCGGAAGAATAGTTTGCGAAGTACAGCATTTCTAAACATATCTGAAAACCACAAGAAGAAAAAATCATCTGTCAGACAGAATAAAGAACAACAATCCTTTTCTCTATTCTCTTCAACCCTTCTCTATTTTGCCATAGGTTGCAATGTTCATTCTATCAATAAAATGTTTTGTTTCCTACATATAGCTTGGTTTGAGGGAGAGGGGTTCTCACCCCTCAGCCCTTAGGCTGTGCCTTTTTTGTGATTAATACATCTTGGTTTCTTTTGAAAAAAATGAAATAAAAGCTTCCTATTCAATGATTACCTCCCATAGCTCAAATGGAACAGCATATTCATTATATAGCTGAGTTATAGTCTTCAACTCCAACGATAGCTCTTTGGCCTTTTGCCGAGCCGTAGCAATGTTGGATTTATCTGTGATCATTTCATTTTGGACAGAATCAGATGTACTTGGCAGGGCTTCTATTCTTGAAGCTAAAGCCTCCAGCTCCTCCTTAATTTTCATCTGGAAACGAAGAACAGCAAGTTTCCCTTCAAGCTGTTCAAGCAATCCATTGTCTAATGAATCAGGGGTAGATCCTGCTAACCCCTTGCTGTTTGCATTCTTTGCTTGTAGAACTGCATTGCTCAAGTATTGGCACCTGGGTACAACAAGTAACTTAAAATAAGTAAAAATAACCGAAACTTCTCCAAGAAAAGCCCTTTTATGCCAAAACAATAGTTTCAAGGAATCTCAAAATTGGACAAGACTTGAAACCAAAGGCTAACTTGGCATTTTAGCAGAGTCTAACAAAAGCTGTGAAGCTCGGAATGAAACAAAAACCAACCACATACTTTACATGATATGCACAACTACAATATTGAATTTTCTTTCTTTTTCTTTTTATGAAAAGTATGATCTTTCATTTATATAAAGAATAGCTACAACCTAAGGGTAGGTAATGGAAAAAACAAGACAAAGTACAACAGTCATCCCCTTTCTCTACATTTCACAATCTCTTGTGCAACCTGAGAGTGGGTTGCACAGTATGATCTTTCATGTATATAGTGAATAGCTAAACAAAGTACAACATACATCCTCTTTCTCTACATTTCAGAATCTCGTTAAAATAGAAAAATAAAATAAAATAAAATACAGTTCATAATCTCCTGTGCAACCAAGGAGAAAGATTTCATAGCCTTTTCTTTTATAAAAAATGAAATAAAATTAAAATTTTCAAAATAAGCATCTCTTTTGGGTCGATAGTCTACACTCTGCAAGACTATTAGGGGGTGTTTGTTTGATGTTTTTAGCTAGTAGTTATATTTAGGATTTAGTAACTGCTCTTCGAAAACCTACATCCAAACGAGTTTTTACCAACTCCTCCTCAATTTTACTTTTGAAAATAACTCTCATTTCTATCCATTCATTTTTAATCATTCATTTATAACTACTCAATCATTTCTAACCACTCATTTTTAATCATTCCTTTCAAATCAATCAAAATAATTTATTTTTAACCACTCATTTTTAATCATTTCTTTTTTAACTACTAAAAATAACTACTCATTTTAAATCTACATCCAAACAAGGTTTTGACTATAACTCCTCTACACAAAAACTACATCCAAACGAGTTTTTGGCACAACTTTCATTTTTAACTACTCAATATAACTCCTTAACCTAAAAACTACCCAAATATGTCAAACAAACACCCCCTTAGCTTCCTCTTAGTGCTCTTTGTACAAGTCCTTAGCTAATTAGTTTACTGTTTTTAATCTAATGTTTATACTTTCTTACACACTCACTCCTTTGTGGAGCTTATTTTCCTAGCCTCTTAGAGCAATGGTCTCTCATCTATTCAATGAGAAGTGTCATTTCTTGTAAAATATATATATATATATATATATAAATAGCAAATAATCAGTAAATGCTTATAAATAAAACTCCACATGAACAGCCCCTTTGGAGACATGACATCCCAAATAATAAAGGGAAGACTGCATGGCCCTTTCCCAATTATGCCACAAAAAAGTCAAGTAATGGTCCAAAGAACTTCCCGAGCAATAAAACTAGCAAACTCAAAGACTACATCCTTATCACTATGTCATTCTTTGTTGTTGAAAATGTTGGGGGATGGAACCTATAACATTTTGGTCAAGGATATGATCACGAAACCTCAAACAGTTGAGATGCAGGTTGGGGATTCTCATCAAGCTAAATAACTCCCACACTAGTCTTCATTGCATTTCTTCAAAATAAACTTTCGACCTTCATTTTAAACCTTCGACAACAACTGACATCATAAATGTTCATTACTATTTTTTTAAACAGATCCCAACATTCAAGTTTTAACCAAACTTTCATCGATGAAGGTTTACATTTCCTATTAAAAAAATCTATCAAAATAAACTCTATAAAATTTTTATTGTCAAAGCATGGATTATGATCTTATAATTAATTGACCATATAAATAGAATAATACTGGCAGTCACTCGAAAGAAGCAAATGTTAGGAATTTATACCTCTCCTCCAAAGTAGGAACGTCCCCAGGATCAGATGAGCGTCTACCAGCTAGTCTTAGCAGAACATGAGCAGCAAGCAAATGTTGCCGCTTCATAACATAGTATCGAGCTAAAAGATCAAAAAATTTTGCTTCATTTGATGCACCAACTGGTCCAGACTGACCAATTGGAGAACCTCCAGCTGTTAAAGCTGAGACAGCTCGAACCTAAACCATGTAATAGAAAAGTGACAACTATGTTAAACCGATAAATATGCAAAATATATATTCTTTTTTATTTTTAGAGAGTAATTTTAAACTACGGCTACTGTCCAACTCTGTACAATTTTATTGCTTCAAAAACTGGTGAGAAATAGTCAGCTCTAAGCTATTTCAAACTCGTGATTTTTTCTTTTGCTATTAAATGGTTATTTCTACTTGTACCTTTTCATGGATCATAATGAAAATTTTCAGCATCTTGATTGAACAGGTTAAATGAAGTACATTATATAATCTCAACCATCAATATTAAATACAGATGGAAGCTGATAACGTAAAAAGAAAAGTCAAACCTCTTCTATAGGATGCCGCCCAGCATTTTGTAGGAAAGGTACCAAATCTGGTCCTCCATACTCTAACAATTCATTGTCAAGCCCCAAATCAATCATAGACCGATACAAGCGTTCATGGAAAATTTTGTCCGGTGATTGAACCCCAAGCTGAACAATCTGGCAAATATATTTATTACGTGATGCCATATCAGGAATGGACCTTGAAGCAACAGGCTTTAGAGGAGACCCAAACTCCTTCTGTGAGACATCGCCTTTTAGTGAACGCAGAGCACTAATAATTATCTCATAGCACTGTTCACGTTCAGAAAGTGCACGTTCTCGAGCAGCCAAATCAATTTGATCATTAAAAGCATTGCCTGCAGGGTCAAGAGCCTGGGCCTTCTGCAGAGGCAAACGAACCACAGCTTCATAGAATCTGGAATAGCCACCTCATATTATTAAGTCCCCCACCAAATTAATAACTGCTTCCCAAAAACACACATATCAGCATTAGCAATAAGCCTGGAAATAAACTAACCTCAAATCCTCAAAACGTTTGCAAACAGTTCGTAAATCCGCAGACTCTGGAATTTTACTCAAACAATTAAATGCTTCCCTAGCAAGATTCTCTTTCTCCATTGGGTCGAGAGTCACAGCAGCTCTCTCCAGACACTCCACGGCTAAGAAAAATTTATAGTCAGACTCTTTAAAGTAGCTTGGACAGCCCTCCCTTAATTTCCCACTAATGTCATCAACAGTTCCCCTGCCATCAGGACCAGTATAGTACTGGCAAAGATAAACACGTCAATTCAAGGAATCTGGTCCAAAGTGAGATATAATATAGCAAAACCTTCTTGTTGAACTTAAAATACTACCTATGTTAATAGAAGGGATTACATGGTCCGAAATGTGTTAGGATAAAGGGAATTTTTGGACCAACCCAAACTTTTGAGTTGGTCAATCTGTCAACCCATCCAACTCTATGTATTAAAGCAACCCAACCCATGTATTTTTGGGTTGGGTTATCGGGTTATAAACATCTTATCTTTTCTCTTTAAAGTCAAGTCCATAAGGGTACAACAAATCAAGAAAAAATGCATAATACTAGACTCAAACCCAAATTATTTATCTTATTAATGCATACTCCCTACCAAAACGCTAAGAATCTATCTAATAAAATTATAGCCCAACCCAACTCAAAGAACATTCTAACCCAACTCAACTCTTACGGTTTGAGTTGAGTAGCTCAGGTTGCTAGGATTGCTGGTTTTTTTTGTACATCCTAATGGTATTGAGGCATACGAAAAATTGGAAGCCAACACAAATCAACGTAACCTCCAAAAGAAAATCACAACCAAAAATATGACAACAAATATTAGAGGAAAGTCACAACACCAGAATAATAATAAATAAAAAGAAAAATCTTGGAAGCAAAAGCCCAAAAGAAGAAACAAAATAGGCAGGAAAATGAAATTTATGCTACATTTTTTCTACATAATATCGCCTTCTTGTACTTCTAATAGAGAGCAAAGGAAGGAGCATCCAAAAGTCTTGTTTCTTCAATAAAAAATCTTTGATGAACAAGAGGATGAAATTTATGCTGGTAACTATGTGTGCTAAATTATTCGTTACTTCCATTTTGAACTAGAAGAAAGCCGTTCACCTGCATTAGAGCAGATATAAGTCTTGTAGCAAGATTATCACCCTCTTCTGCACAAACAAGCTGATGAAAAGTCAATTGAGCTATTGCCTGCCTAAAACTATCATCCAAGCCCTGAACCAAGCGTGTTAGGTGGTGTTGTGAAAGAAGCTGAAGCAAAAATAAAGCTTCGGAAGATCTAAGCAGCAGTTGTCTTATACATTCCATTGCCCTAACCTGCAGTTTAACGAGCATACAATCATGAAAAACGAACAAAGAATAAATGGCCTAAACATTTGTTGCTGCAAATTTAAACTACCTCCATGGCAGCCAACTCAGCAGGACTATAAGGTAATCTCTGCCTTTTATTAGAAGTTCCAGTCCCAACAGATTCCATGTTTCTTGAGTATGTACCAAAAATGCTTTTTACCATATTCTGATCACCTGAAAAAATATCTGAACCACTACCATAAAGAATAGAACCTGTAACGTCCCCCAAGCCAGCTACACAACCATAAAGACCTCTTCTTTGGTTCCTTCTCGACCTTAGAAACTTTTCAAGAGCACGGAGCTTGTTCTCAAGGATTTGCATGGCTCCAGCAGAAAGTCTACATAAAACTAGTCCATTGGGGGAAGTGTTCGTAGAATCTGAGATACCTTTAACAGCCATGACAGGAAGTTCCCAGAGTGGGAAAAGCAATCTTGACGAACATAAGCAGAGCCCTTCATGTGCACCTGAAAATACTGGCACAGCCTCCTGAGCAACCTGACCCATGCTAAACCCAGCAGAAGCAGATCTTGTGTTAGACAAGGCACTACTGCCTTCAAGCTGAGGCATTCCAACAATTCTTGGATCCTCGAAAGCTTCACCTGCCTTGTCTGCAACAATATTGGTTATGATACTTTCACAGTGGATAATTCTTGAAGCCAACATTAGACACATAGCAGCTGCTTCACCAGCTCCAAACCTTTTGAAGAAATCTTCTAAAATTGATCTTGGCGAATTAGACTCAAACAACCTTCTCAAGATGTCTACGGGCCTGTTGAAAGCTATCTCCATCATGCCCATGGTACTGAATACAACAACTCTCCTCCTAGGTAATATATGTTGGGTAGATAGATCTCCTCTAGCCCACAGTTTTCCAACTGCTTTTTCAATATGCTCATCTAGGAAATCTGACCCCCCAAATTCAATCTGTGAATATAAAGACTGCATGGTGGCTGCAGCATCCGGTAAGGGTAAGACATCTGCTACAAAAAGCATCCGACCTTCAACAGGAAGGGAAGAAACGGTTTCCCTTAAGGCAAAAGAAGTCCTTGCATTTAAAGACGATGAACTAGATATGGAAGATTGTGCTACTGGATCCTTGCTCACAAGGAGAAGTGAAGATATAGCAGGTGGTGATGAATCAGAGAGGACAAGAGTCCCAGCAGAGTAAAATGCTGTTTCGACCTTCGGCAAAAATTCTTCATTTTGAAGTCTACCAGAAACAGAGTTGGCCCCAAATGTAAGTCCTCCACCGACACCTAGAGGAGGAGAAGGCCTCGTAGCAACAACTTTTAAACAACTTGGAGTTTGATGGCTGGAACTATATCCACTCAAGTTTCCATTTGATGGGGAAGTCGTTAAATACATCCTTCTACCATCTGATAGAACAGCTACAAGGTGTAACGACTTTGACTCAAGCGTAGATAAGAGTGAAATGCAGACAATAGATGGCATAGATGATCGACTCATAGCTCTAGGTCCTTTTGACTGTCTACCTCCATAAGAACCATTCCTCTGATTGATCAAATTTCTTTCTTCGGCTACTTTCTTCAGCGCTCCATCACCATTGGGTCCCAACACAAATACTTGAACTTTCATTTCCTCAGTTCTCGCATATAAAATGCATCTTTCACTATCATAAATCATTTCAACTATAGGATCAACAGCTCCAAATTTGAATACATTTGGCACAACCCATCTGCAGATGCCAGGTGCTTTTAGGTTAGGGTAAAAACCTAAAAAATTTAGTTACCTCAAAAAAGTAAAATATTGTGAACATTTTTTTTCAACAACCAAAATTCGAGCTTCGTCCCACGACAGATCTAGGAGTACTTCTGTCTATCCCAAGGCTCGTATCCATGAGACAACAAGAGATTTTACAATTAAGTTCACTTGTGCATTATGACTTACGAACCTAAGACATCCAAGGGAGTATACCTTGGAGACCCCAAGCCTCTACCAACAAGGTTATCCCCTAGGACACTGAATACATGATAAACTTATTCAAACAAACACAGTGTTGCTTCCAATTGGAGTAGTTTAATGGGTACTTATTTATACCGTCGTTGTTGGATAATAGACCACCTTTTTCAAAAAATAATAATGATGCAAGGGAAAGAGAGATTGAAAGTCCAACTATACAAATTTAAAAAAATTAATTAATTAAAACTTAAAAAATTAAATTGTTACTTCATATAACGAACAAGCCAGCATACACAAATGCAAAACCGTAAAAAGGGAGACTAAGTTATCAGCTTTTATGAATTTAACACCAAGATCTTAGATACCTTGATATAACACTTCCTAAACCAGAAGTAAGGCAGATTTTACGACATCGTTTTTGCCAACCAGAACCAGATGTGTAATGAAGCTCATAAATATTTCCATCACGCCCAGCCAAAAATATTCGTCCTTTATCAGTGCAAGTGATGCAAGTCATGGTGACTCCATCTGATGTAATAGTATACTCCGGCAAAGGTTGGAGTGAAATCTCTGCATATGGATCTATACCATCAGCACCACCAGAAGAGCATACTCCTACAAGAATCAACTGGTAACAAAAAGATGTTGAGAAGAAACAAAATAACTATTGGCAAAAGAAAAATCTGAGTAATTTAAGCAAAAATAACTAATGACAAAAGAAAATCTAGGGATTAATTTAAGCAGTGAAGGAAACTGTAGGACTTCAGCAGTTAGCACAATTGTTATCGTCAACCTTGAGTTCAATGAAAGACACCATTAGTTGATGAGGCAAACCAAACTAAGCCTGAGGAAGAAAAAAGATGAGCAGCTTCTATGCATGCATTAAAGTGTTCCAACAATATATATTTTCCAATAAAGTTCACAATACAAGCTTTAAAACGAAACCAAACAAGTGCTATTCCCAAACTTTTATATACTTAGTTTGGAATTTATTTAAGTAGGCTTTTTATTTCCTTCATTAATCAATGAGGGTGGGTGGTTTTTTTAATATGGAGAAGGGGTAGTTATATTTTTCAAATGTGTGACAAAAATGTCCTCAACGTCCCCAAGAGATGGCACAACGGTTGAAGACTTGGACTTTAAAGGTATGCTCTCCTCAAGATCTTGATATGATCCAAGATCTAGATTATATCAAAAGTAAAAGAATAAAGATAAGTCAAGTTTTGATAGGTCTTGCAACCTCCCCTCTCAAGAGAATTTCTTGAGCCGTACAATAAATCACTCAATAAATCACTCAATAAATCAATAATTTGGATGTCAAACCCTAACCTAACCCACTCTATTTATAACAAAATCCTAACTTACTCTCCAAGTAATTGCTAACATAGAGTCCTAGGCCCAACCTTATCAATACCCGCCCCTTTAAAGCACCTTGTCCTCAAGGTGGGCATACACAAAAATTTTAAAAGTAAAAAATGAAAACATTTTTTTTCCGACGGCAGTAGCGGCGCGTTGGTGGTGGCGGAAGTAGTGGCGGCAGCAGTGGAAACGACAACGGTGGCGAAAGTGGTGGCAGAGGCGGCTATGTCAGAGGTGGTGGCGGCGGTGGTGGCGATAGCAGCAGCGGTGTAAAAACCCTAGCCGTCACTTTTTCTTCCACGACCTTCTTTCTTCCTCGATTCCTAGCTTCCATCTCTAATCTTCTTTGTTCTCGTTCTTCTCTAATTTCTTTTCGAAAGGAATCGATCAAGGCCATCAAACCTTGCAACCCTTCTTGGAATGAATGAATCTCTTCTTGATTCATCTCTACACCCAGGAATCGAAACGGCTCTGATACCAATTGATATTAATTGGTATCAATTGGTATCAGAGTTCAATTCCTGGTTATAGCGATGGATCATGAAGAGGTTTGTTTATTTCGAGAGGCGTTGCTAAGTTTGATGGCCTCGGTTGGTTCTCTAAAAAAAGAAATTAGAGAAGGGGTAGCTTCAATGAAAGAAGATCTCAGAAAAATGAGGGAGAGCTGCAGTGACCTAAATAGTTTTCTTAGAGAGCTCAAAGAGGAAATTATTATGGAAGAAAAAGAAAAACAATCAGAGAGATGAAGATAATTCAAGTTAAAGTGACGTCTAGGGTTTTGACCCCACCACCACTTCCTCCTCTGTTGCCGCCACCACCTCCACCACCGCCACCGCTGCTGCCGCTGCCCCCACCTCCGCCATCACCAACCCCACCTGCGGCGCTGCTACCACCGCAGTTGTTGCCGTCACCAACGTTGTCGTTTCCACCGCCGCCACCACTGACGCACCGCCGCCAGGAAAAAAAAAATTGTTTTCGTTTTTTATTTTTCTATTTTTTGTGTATGCCCACCTTGAGGACAAGGTGCTTTAAAGGGGCGGGTATTGATAAGGTTGGGCCTAGGGCTCTATGTTAGCAATTACTTTGAGAGTAAGTTAGGATTTTGGTTATAAATAGAGTGGGTTAGGGTAGGGTGTAGGCATCCAAATTATTGAGTTATTGAGTGATTTATTGTAGGGCTCAAGAGATTTTCTTGAGAGGGGAGGTTCCAAGACCTATCAAAACTTGACTTATCTTTATTCTTTAAATTTTGATATAATCTAGATTCAGGATCATATCAGATCCTAAGTTCGAGACTCACCTGTGATATTATTGTTACTCCTTTGATGTCTCCCAGTGCCTGGCCTAAGGACGGGCATGGTTACCCTTGTTTCAAAAAAAAACAAACAAAAATATCGTTACATGCCCTTCTCATTTCCTTAACGTGATGTGAATATGTTGAGAAATTAAAAAATCAGTCTTTTATTTCACGTCACTTGTCACATTGGACACACCCTACAAAAGGTAGAACGCATGGGCTTCCTAGTGCATGTGTATACCCAGCCCAATAGATTCAATATAATTTTTCGGCTTTCTTAAGCACCACAAAAGAAAACATCAGTAAGTGGGGAGGAAACAGTGGATTGGATACATTGAAGGTCCTCAGTTTAGTGGCAGTAGTACTGCAAGTTCCATGTGATTTTGACATTGCGTCCGGTGAACATTGTGACTTGAACAAACACTACAACTTATGCTGGTAGGAAAGCACTTGGAGACCCCAGAGTAAAATAAAATATGAAAAAAGGTACTTCAAAAAAAAAAAAGATACTTCAAAACATGGATAAACCTAAACTATGCTAGAGTTTCAATCCATATAAAATAAATTAAAAATCTTCTCAACTCTCCCTATTATAAATAATATTTTTTAAATCGCACAACGTTTCTCCTTTCCCTGCTAAGGAAGTCTTGGCCTCAAAAATATTACACAGAGAAACGCAAACATTTTATCTATGATAAGATATGAACCTTCAAAGCAAGAGAAAACATTGTAATATAAAGTTTTATCTAGAAACCTTGGAATTGGATTGATAAATATTTTTTTGTATGAATATATGTGAGTGTCAGACTAGCTTGACCCCTACTACATTTGGTTGTCAAGGAAACCCCTACGAAATTAATTTCTAGGTAGGCGGTCCCCATGGATTGAACTCATTCTCTTTTAGTTCCCAACTTCCCCAAGGTTTGTCTTACCACTACTCCAACTCATGATGGTTTCCTATTAATGAATGACCTTTAAGCATTTGTTTCCTAAGACGGTAAAATGTATCGTGTCTTCTAGAAAACATAAGAACTGGATGACTTAGGAAGAGATTGAGCTTCTTGTTGAAAAGAATTTTCCAACCAATAGGTCCCAGCCTCCAAGTTGTCTAGCTTAATGGATAAGATGCGGAAACCCACCTAAACTAACAGAACAACTCTAGGCGGTAAAGCTTGAAGAGTTCTCGCATGTTTTAGATATAACCTTGGACAAGTACCTTACCAAAGCTATTTGAACCAAAAAAAGAATCCTACAAAATTAAATTATTTATCTAGATGGAGGCTATGGGTAGATAACCCAAACAGACCAAGTCCAAAGAAAACATCCTAATCCAATGTGCTAGTTTTCAACTACTTTTTCATTTTGAATAATAAATCCATTAATATTTTTTTAAACAATAAAAGGTCGCATTTCATTGATATATATGAAAAGAGACTAATGCTCAAGAAAACAAGCTTCACAAGGAAGCAAAGGAAAGCAAAAAAAAACAGCAAACAAAAAGAAAGAAACGCATGAAAAATACAAAATAAACTGAAAATAAAGGCGGAAAGAATGATTGGGATATTATTACCTCCGCTGGCGTAGCTAGAATTAAAAGATATTGTATTGCTTCAACAAAAACACCGGGCTTGGATTTGGTGAGGCCAACAGCACAGATGGCTTGCTCCTCCACGTTAAAATCAGGACATTGACCATCCCTGACCAACATGGAGTGCCAAGTTAAAACCACCGTAATTTGACAAGGTAGTTAAGCTTCAATAGACAAGTGTTTAAAAACCTAACAATCTACTGTCAACTTGTAGTTTTTAAATGATATACTTCTGCTTTTTACAGTTTACCAAAAGAAATATGTGTTTCTTAAGTCTGCAATTAGAACAACGAAAACAAGTAAACTCTCAATAGCACTTCTTTAGTACGTGAAGCCATGAACAGCTTCTTGATAGCTTTTTATAGTAGTTTTAGAAAAATTAGCTGTAGGAGTACTACACCCAATGTTTAGAACGGCAACTACGCTAATCCACCAAGGCCAGAAGCAAGGTACCTTTTCCTCATTTGTCCCGCCTATCTAACTCGTGCGACTTGGAGAGAAAGGTAGGATATTCAAAATCTTTACAAGATGGTTACATGAAGCTTCGAATTGGTGTTATCTTGGCCAAACTAAGCATTGTATAAGCAACTATGATCAAACTATTAGAGTACTTACAAGGGAGAAGAGAAATTAATATTCATGAGTTTGTGGACCAGTATGTACGCACCTAGACTATTCACAAAGAACAACCGTCTAAGTCTACCCAACTACACTTAGTTGCCAAGAAAATTCTTGGGATATCAAATCATAGGTAAGCAGCCACCATAGCTCGACTCATTCCTTCTAGGTCCTTTAATGAGAATTCTTCGGAATGTTATTAGGGTACTAATAGTGTCATAGTTAAAAAAATAAATAATAATGGCAAGATTATAATTATGATATAGAAAGAAAATACACACTCAAATAACCTTCCAAAGTCCCACGCACTGAACTAACTCACAAGTCCCAAGTTTAACTATTATCCAAATCCTTTAACTCTCTGTTAATAGCCACTCAAAACTACTGGTATCCTAATAACATTCCAAGTAGTGCCAATTGAAACTTTTTAACACAAACCTAATGTTGCTATGTAACTAATGGTTTCAACGTCGTCTTTTGGTGTAAACAATCTTCACTACTTCAAATAGTTGGAGATCCTTTAAGTAACTCATTGGGGTTTCCCTTTCCATGTAATTTCATATATAATGAAATTGTTTCTTATCCAAAAAACAAAATTAAATAATGGTTTCATAAGTTGGTTTGGATTGAATAATACGTTAAATTGATTTTTCTTGTGTTAATTTTCATTTTATCCAAGCAAAGTAACCTTTTAACAATTGTCCACTTTATTGTGAAGAAGAATATACGTAATAGTTCTTAAAAACACTCAAATAGAAAGGTTTCAGCGCTTCAAAGTAATAGATTCTCTGGTTACAAAAAGGCAATTGATGAAACATTAACTCCAAAATCATCACAGTTACGAATATTTTAAATGTTAACAGTTACGGACAAGAGGACATCCAGCATACGATATTGTGGTTGACAATTAGATTTCAAAATAGACATTACTGATAGAATTATCTAACATGAACAAATTATGCTCACCACTTATCAAATCGCCAAAGAAACAAAGAATTGTCAACAGACGCCCAAGCTCTTCGTATTTCCGGAAATATTCCACATAAGGCAGTTCCTTCACCACCGGCAGCATTATATCTTTCTATAAGCACTGGAGGCAACTCCCAAGTATCCACCACTTCCACCAGAGGAGGCCACTATAAGAGAATTCATGAACATAATAGAACATTTAATACAATTTCTCTCTTCAGCTAAGCAAGCATGTACTTTGCCAAACCATTCAGATGAGGGTATTCAATCCTATAAAACTACTCATAAAAGATGCTATGTCAATTTCTCGTAAGTATCATCAACAAAAATCCAGTGATTATCACAGCAAATAAAGTTTAAACACTATAGTATAAACCAAAGATAAACATCAACGAATTTTTACTCGATAATTAGTCAAAGTCATGTAGAACTTGCTAGAGACCTCGATTAAAAAAAACAAAAGCCAAATTGTTCAGAACTTGTTTTGATGTTGAGTAAAGAACCCCAAGTGTGAAAAAACAACATACTATCTAAGAAGCACGAATACAGACACGATATGACACAGACACGTAGACACGCCATTATTTAAAAATGTAGGATACGGATATGTTGGGGACACATGATTTATTATTATGTTTCATAATATACTATTAAAAGATGAAATCCAAAATATTTAAGTTAGTTATAAGTCTATCTATAATAATCTCTAAATATTTTAGTTTTTATCTCATTTTCCTTCCCTCCATTTTATTTTCTCTCTTTCTTTCCTTTTTTTTTCATTTTAGTCCATCTATCTTCGATAGACATCGTCGTCGACAGACTCCACCAACACTACCCGTTGTCGTGTCATCCGCCATTGGAAACAAATAAGCCTCAATTGAGGTGTCCATGAAGTATCTATGGTGTGTCCATGAAGTGTCCTAAATTGAAAATAATAATAATAAAAGAGGACACAGGATTTTGAGTGTCGGACACATATCCAATGAGTGTCCGGAAGTAACGGTCTCGGACACATATCCAATGAGTGTCCGGAAGTAACGGTCTCGGACACGAGTACGGATACTTTGTCAACATAGAGGTGTCCGTGCCTCTTAGCAGGCTACCAATTGAAAAAACAGGGCAATACAAAAAACATAAACTTCGAACTTCAATTCACAAAACCACAATTCATAAATCCATCTACTCAAACAAAACCGAGAATCAATCAATACCTCTCTGGGGTGCGTCGTGTACGGATCGCTAACGTATCTGGACGCTTCAAGCGATTCCTCCAAATCAAGTTGAGCAGCCACTTCTCTGGAAATGCGGTCGCCGATGACGACGCCGGCATTCGTGACATCGCGAAGAACGACGTCTTCGTCCATCGCCATGTTGTTCGGAACCCTAAAACAAGGATTGGAGCCGGAATTGGGCTTGCAATTCTCTGGGATTTGAGGATAGTGTGGGATTCAACGCTTAGAAATCAAATGATTTTGAGAATTTTCAACAGATTTTAGTGGCAGAGCTTGGGAGTTCTTGAGCCCTTGAAGTAGGGTTTTTGAGCAGATTCGCAGTGGCGGGGAAATTGTGAGAGTGTAAATTTGGAGGCTGCTAAACCCGGTTCGACCCTACCATTATAATACTATAAATCGATACCATGCCATTATTAATTCCTATACAAAATATATAATAAGGTATTGGAAAAACAAAAATAAGTACGAATAAATTATTAATTTAAAAAAAAAAGTAAAAATAAAAATATATGCTATTGAATTCAATCCTACTCAGAGTAAAAAGTGAATCTAATTTATGATCCTTTGATCAATGGACTATATTTGTATTATTGTTTTGATTAACCCAATAATTCTTATTTATCACATATTCATATTTTTTTTATAATCAATCAAATTTTTAATAAATGATATCAACTGAATGGGTCAGTATGTAATAGTTTTATTGTTTATTTTGTTTGGAAAGACCTCCATAAAAACCATGTTAAAGATTGAATAAATATTTTCTCCAATATGACATATTGGTGTACTAAGTCTAAACTAAACCTTTCAATAATGTTAAATTGGAACGCCTTTTGTAATGAGTTGGTTAGACCTTATATTTCTCATATACTTGATCTTTACTTTATCTAAGTCTGTATCTCTCATTATGATTATCATTATTATTTGGTGAGCTCAATAACATTTTGAAAAAAATTAACTCATAACCTCTTTGTCAAGCACGACAGATCATGCCCAACAAAAATAATATCGACATCAATGTAATCCATGAATTAAAATAAAAGTTAATGGGTTCGAATTTTCTCTTCCTTAAATGTTTTTGAACTAAAAAAAAGGTATATTATATTTATTGAAATATGCTTTTGTTGATATGATCTTCTATAAGTAACCTTCCTTATTATAATTCGTTTCTTTTTTTTTAAGCCATATTTAAACTTTAAACTTTTTTGTTGCATCTCACTTAAATTGTGCTATTGTAAACCGATTGAGTTTTTGTTAACTATCACAAAGTAATTTATTGGTCAAGATGAATTCTATTATGAGGAATTAGTGATGAATTTAATTTATAATTTATTTTACATCGAAATGTCACGTAGAATATATTGAGTGAAAGTAAGTTGAACCCAAAAGAAAAAGTAGCAAGAATATAGCCAAAATAGTATCTTATTTGAGAATTTATCATCAGCAGCACATTTTATCTTTTGTATTATATTTGCAGCACAATTTCTAAAATAATTTCATATATGTCATATTAATTTATATCAATGATAAAACTCAATTAGTGATAGAACTCATTTAAAATTCTATCGCTACTAGAAAATTCAAGCAGTGATAGAAGAAGTGTTTCATTGATTGAATTCTATCACTAATAGAATTCTGCTAGTGATAGAATTCAATTTGAATTTTTTGCTACAAATGAATTAGTTTTGATTTTATGCTATAGATGAAAATATTTTGTATTTTTTTGTTATACATGCAAAATCCCCATAGTATTTTGAGGAAAAAAAGAATTTTTGTATAATGAAAAATGATTTGACTAGTCAAAACCCTAAATTTGATAAAATTCTCAATCCATTGCAATTTACATACGCCCGAAACCAATCAAGCAACTCGCCGGCGACAGCGGATTCCGGCGGTCGAAATGTACAGATCCGACGACGGCAACGGCGACTCCGAGCGCACCGCGTTCAGAAGAGCAGAAAAGAAATACAAACTGTACTACGACGACACCTACAAATCTTCCAAAAAGTATATTTCAAATTTAATTTCATTCAATTTGGTATTGAACTCATTGTTACAGGCGATTTTCAAACTCTTGCTCGTGATTTCTCTCAGGAAAAAGCTACCAAAACCCGTAGATTTGTCTGAGGTTATCGATTTCAAGCGAATCGTCGAATGTTTCAATCAGGATGGCGCATTTCCGATGGGCGTCAATGCGACTAATTGCGATCTCGATCGTCCAGTTTTCTGCTTGGAGAATCATCCAGGTATTTCTTAATTCGTCATTTTCGATGCAATTTCGAAGATTATGATCCCAAATTCGGTTTGTTCGTTCCGTCAGGATCCCATTTGGGAGTCGAAAAGAGTATACGCCCAATAACAATATATAAGAAATGTGGATTAATGCTCTCATCTCTAATTGGTTTTGAGATGGATGTTTATACTATCTAATTTAGCATCCGAGTACATTAAATCCAAAAGGGTATTCGGTCGAATAAAAATGTAATTGAGATCCGATTCAAGATTGGTGACCCGAAAGAGGCACCATCTTGAGGGGCATGTTAGAATCCACGTTGGAATAGAGGAGATCTCATGGCAATATTAATATATAAGAAAATTGACTACTCTTCTCGTAACCAATTGGTTTTCGGTTAGATGTCTACACTATCTAATCCGTTCTGTGTTTGATTTGTAGGGTTTTATTTTATTCCTGGTGCGTTGAGTTTAGAAGAACAATGTCAATGGATTAGGGAGAGTTTAACGAATTTCCCGCAGCCTCCTAACAGAACCAATCATAATGCTATTTATGGACCAATTCAAGATCTGTTCGTTGCATCAAAGGAAAAGAGAGTATTAGTTGAAGATAATGAAGTATCTGATTTCAATGTTGATTCTGATCTTGAACCTTCCATTAGCAATGGGAAGTCTAGTGGATGGAAGTTTGTGTTGGAAAATCAAAATACTGTTTCATCCAGAAGGGAGACCTGCAAATCAGTTCCTTCTTCGGTGTTACTTCGGAAGTTGCGTTGGAGTACACTCGGTCTACAATTTGAATGGTCCAAGGTGACTATAACTACAAGTTTTCATATTTTGCTTATCTTAATAATAGTTCAATCAGTATAAGTGTTTATGACCAAACGGTCGTGATTATGAATTCCATTGTACTAAAAAAAATATCGATTCAAACACTCTTTTGAACGTGTTTAAAGGTTTCTATTTGAAAGTTGAAACATGTCTGATTTGTTTGATGCCCCCAAGGAATGACTTTCTTGGTAGAGGTTTGAGTCTCCAAAAAAATGCTCTCTTGGAAATAGTAAATTAATTGCAAAATTTCTTGTTGTCTTCCGAATCTAGGCCTCGAGGCCGGTGTGAGTGTCTTGAGTATGTTGTGAGGCTAATTGGGAAGTTTAATGTTTGTCTATAGATGAGAGGCTCTGATTTCTCGATCCTAAAAAAATATGGATTTGTTTGATATGATGTAGCTTTCTGAATTAATTTCCTTGTTATGGTGTTAGAGAAGCTATGACACATCTCTGCCCCATAATAAGATACCCTTTGCGTTATGTCAACTTGCCAAAAGAATGGCGGCAGCTGCAATGCCAACTGGTGAAGAATTCAAGCCTGAAGGTGCAATAGTGAATTACTTTGCTTCAGGTAACTAATAAAAATTTGATTGACATCAATAGAATGATAAGTATTGCACGAGAAGTTAATAAAATCTTTCCATGACTCCGATCGATGTTTCTAGGCGACACGCTCGGTGGCCACCTAGATGACATGGAAGCTGACTGGAGCAAGCCAATTGTTAGCATGAGGTACACCGCCTAGCCAACTTATCCTCTTTGAATTCCATTTCTATTTGATATGATAAGAGGGAGGAAATGAGCTCTAATGCTTAATTCTGTTATCTTTTATATTCGCCGGCCTCCACATTGTCCAGTTTGGGTTGCAAAGCAATTTTTCTTTTGGGTGGCAAGTCGAGACAGGATCTGCCCGTAGCCATGTTTCTTCGCAGTGGAGATGTCGTGCTAATGGCCGGAGAAGCAAGGGAATGTTTCCATGGTAATGTAGCACTGATGTTTATTGTTTCGTCATATTGAAGTGTATTTCGATAGAAGATTACGTGCACTTGCATTGTCTTTTGTTTTGTATATTTGCCTTGGATATCCAACTCTGATGAAATGATGCATTATTTATTTGTCGAAAGACCGTAAATTTCCCGGAACGTTCTGTTGGATGTCTTGTAGGTGTACCACGGATCTTCACAGATGAAGAGAGTGAGGAAATTTCTCTTCTTGAAAGGCAGTTTTCAAGTCCAGATGATTTACATTTTCTGGAATACATAAGAACTTCAAGAATAAACATCAACATTAGACAGGTTTTCTGATTGATTAAACCTGATATTTTTCAATCTTCAAGGTTGCCTTTGCATTGCTAGATAAATTTTCCAACACCATGGAGGCTCTGCAAGTGCATAGACAGATGAGAAAAGAGATCGATGACACTCCGATTGCATACAGAATATCTATGAAGCCCGAATTCGAACATTGGCTTTGGTTACCATTGAAGGGGGTATACCAAAGTGTGAAGAGAGCACATTAGTCTTTTAATATTTCATACATTAGTCTTTTGTTATGTATTCTGTTATTAGCAACTAAAGTGAGGTGAGGTTAATTTGCAACCAATAGTTTGTTGCTTATTGTAGCTAAGTTAAAACTTTTTGACAGAACCCTATAAATAAGGGTTTTGCTCTTTGATCATATAACTTTCTCTTGAGATTAAATTGGTGTTCTTCAATTCTATTCTTTTTGAGATGAAGGGTGATTGTAAAGGATATTGCCCATTGTCCCATGTTGGAAAAGTGAGAAATCCTCCCAACATTTATAAGATAGGCGAGTTACTCTTTTCATTATCAAATAATTTTGAGATAGATGTTTATATTATCTAATATGGTAGCTAAGCTCGTTAAATTTAAACGGATGTTCATTCCAATAAAATGAATTTGAGATCCAATTCAAGATTGGTGGAACTTTAAAGAGGCATTATCTTGAAGTGGCATGTTGAAAAAGTGGAGTTCTCAAAATTATTTCTCATATCACCCATTGGTTTTGAAAAAGATATTCGCGTTATTTAAGAATTATGAGTGTGTAAGATAATCCTCTTGAAGAAAGATTGATCAATCTTGTGGATTGGCCAATTATTTTTTTTTTGTGGAAGGTTCGATTTGAACAATCTTTGGGTCAAACATTCATGTTATGACGTTTGAGTTCACTTGAAGTGATTTAGATTATTAGTGATTAAACTAATAACTATTTTATAATTGAGAAGTGCTCCGAAATAGTGAACCTATGACTTTCAAAGGAAATACCATTTTATGTCAACCATAGCAAAATTAACTTGTATAAAGCATATGCTTAAGAATAGATTAGGTCATGAATTCAAATTTTTCTAGCCATTTGGTATCAAAATTGATGATGTATTTTATAATTTTAAACAAAAAAGAAATATTGAATGTTGAGAGTGGGATTTAAACCCACGCCCTTTCGGACCAGAACCTTAATCTAGCGCCTTAGACCAACTCGGCCATCTCAACATTTTGAAAGTTATTGAATAATTAAAGTATTTTACAAATACGTAATGTTTGTTTGCCATATTTAAGGATGATTTAGCTTTAGGAGTTATTTTGATTAGTTAAAAATTGAGATTTATAGCTTAAAACTCGTTTCGATATAGTTTTTGTGTAAAGGAGTTAGAGTGTGCCAAACAAACAACCCCTATTGTTTTTTAGGAGAGAATAATACTAAACTTAAGCTTAGGTTACATAACTAATTAGTTATATTTAATACAAGTGTGCTAAGAAGTTATCTTATTAATTTATCTTATCGCATACACTATTATTCTCAGTTTAGATTGTGTAAGATATTTTGTTTTTAAATCTAGAAATCGGAGTTTCGCTCCCTTATACCCGGGGCACCACTCGTCCGTCCATAGACTGTGGCACGGGATACTTCGAAGGATATTCTAGTTTGAGCGTTTTCCAGCGACCCGAATCAAGGATCTCTCAAGGAAACAAGCCTTGAAATCCTTAGCATCAATCGTTGGGCTGCCCATTAGAGACTGTTTATATTGTGTTAGATTAAATGAGCTAAAAATTGGCCGAACTCGAGAACTAACTCAATCCAACAAAAACTATAAAAATCACAATTCAAATCCCAACTCTTACGATATGAGTTGAGTAGTCTATGTTGACGGTATCTGTTATGAAAACGACAATCAACAATCGATAAACACAAAGAATAAAGTAACAAATAACGATAAACGTGAGAGAAGAAGAAAACAACACAGAAATTTACGTGGTTCACTAACGTAGTGTTAGGTAGTCCACAGGCAGAGGAGGAGAACAATTGATTGAGAGAGACGTACAAATACAGAGATTATGTCATTTTACGGTTAGAGTTTAATTCGAGTTTATATAGGCACTCTCATTAAATTCTATTACATAATGTGTAAGCATTAAACAGAATGCGATGCTAAAAACATGCTCTGCGAGTGTAGTTAGTGGATGCGGAATGCGCTTGCGCATATAGGTAAGTTCGCGCAACAGAATTCTAAATGCTCAAATGCGTTCAAGGCATAACACAACAATGTCTTTATACACCCCTGATAAAAATTGAGTTTTCATGAGTATTAATTGATGAACCCTTTTCAGAGCTTCCTTTCGGTGAATTGAATTCACAAACTTATATTAAATTCATATTCTGTAATCGTGAATCGACTCATAATAGCTCAAGTTAAATGTTGGAGACGTTTTATCCACGTTACCTTGCGAGTTCATGATCTATATCATTGTGCGCTATAGATCTCTTTCGCCTCCACTAAGTTTATGGGTCATTGATATCTTACCATCCACACATCATCATCTCTCTTTTATGACCTATTATGTAAGTGAAATGACCCACTGCCCAACATAGGTCAAGGGGTTGGCTAGCCCTTGAGCCGAGGATTAAGCCAACCTTCAGGTTGACTTAGCCTTGCCAATCTTGAGGGTTCAGCTTGTCTCGAGAATTGACGTCTTTAGGCTTGATTCTTTTTTTTTATTTGTTTACTTCTAATACATATACCACATTTAATCATTGAGGGTGTGTTTGGGCCCATTTATAAAAACGGATGGGTCGGTTATAATAATTCAATCGATGTTTCCCCCACAATTTATTATAAACGGTGATTACCTAAATCTGCGTGTCCGTTTATCTAAACTTTATATATATATATATATATATATATATATATATATATATATTTACTTTTTGTTATATAACTAACCCTTCAAACATCGTTTATCATAATCCATATTATAATAACTTGTTCTTCAAACACCATTTATAATAATTTACTGTTTATCATAACTAAACCAGTGCTCCAAACACACCCTACATATTTTAGAATGAAATACAATAGCAAAATCGTCAAGGAAAGAACTTAAGAGTCATGTAAACTTTCTTAATTCCCGTTCTCATTTTTGTACATTAAATTGATATTAATGTCCTTCATTACATAGAAGACAAAAACACAGAGATTTCAAGTTCTGATTTAATACACACATTTTCCCTATGTCACAAACGCACCCGTAAATCTCCTATGCCTCTACGTTTCTTCACCTTTCTCACTTGGGTGTGAAAGCCTGTAAAAGTAAATCACATAATTACAAATGATCATAAATTATCTTATAGTTTTTTTTAACCATAGAAATTAAATTTTAATATTTAGAATTATGTAACTAAATTTTAACTTTTTCTTAATTATAAAAATTAAAAGACTTGGTTTGAAAAAAAAAAGTTAAATTCAAAGACGTCAAATTATAAAATTAAATGCATAAGTGTGTACTCTTGAATAAAAAAAGTATGAACTCTATCTCAATCAACCTAATAAGAAAACGTAACAAAATAACTCAATAAAAACAAAATAAAGTTGGATTATTTAAACCCGCCCAATAACCATTTCGTTTTTTGTTTTTATGTTTATAATTTTTCATTTTTTGTTTTAAAAAATAAAAATCGTGTAGATTTGATAACTCATTTTAGTTTTATGTTTTTCAAAATGAAAAACCAAAAAACATGTCTTATAACTATTTTTTGTTTTCAATTATCATTGGATTTTTTAAGTTTTTTATAATATTTATTCGGGTTCTTTTCATACTTTTTTTAAAACAAAAACTTATTTTTAAAAGCTGATTTTTTTTAGTTTTTAGAATTTCTTTAATATTTTTAAAATTTTAAAAATAAAAACCAAAATTGGTTGTCAAACAAACCTGTTTTTTAAAAAGTAAAAACAAAAAACGAAGGCCTGGTTTGATAATAATTTTGTTTTTCGTTTTTTGTTTACGAAATTTAAACCTACAATTTCAACAATTTTAGAGATGCATAGATAAAAACCAAATAATTAGTTTACAACTTACAGCAAAGACAGTGGCATGGCCGGGATCAGCAAGGTGGGCAAAAAGATTATCAATAGGACCAGTGGCAGTATAAATATGTTGAAACCAAGCCCCCATAACCGCCAACATTGCCAATCTCCCATTCTTAATCTCCTTTGTTCTCAATTCCTTCAACTTTTCGGGCGACCCCGTGCCCCACCCGAGCGGGTCGAACCACAGCCCGCCCGGGTACCCGACGTCGGTCCCGGTGAGCTTGTTGTTGGGAAATATGGGGTCGGTGTTGACGCAGCCGGGTTTGAGGATGTCTGCCCACCGCCGACCCTCGGCCCAACCGATGAAAAGGAGCTCGACGACGAACAGAGTGGTGGTGTCGGTGAAGTATTCCTGTTCGCCCGCGGTGTACCACGATGGCGTGTTCAATATACCGATCTTCGTTAAGAACTCTGGGATGAAGATTCCGGCCGCGCCCAGCATTGCCCACCGGCAGTGTACCAGCTCTGCTTGTGTGTTCCATCTTAGACTCTCTGGATCAGAAGCTGCAAAAAACACACAGTACATTTTTTAATTACAATTATTGTACTATATTATTCTGCTGTATATTAATTATAATACCTATGCATGAGTCTAACTTAAGAATACTTTTTTTTTTTTTTGTGTTGATACAGTTCAACCACAAGTTCAATTTTAGAAATCAGGATTTAACTCTCCTTTATATAAAAACATTTGTATAGAGTTCGTGGTCCTCCTATGGTACCAAAAATATATAAATCTATATATAATACTATAAAAATCCATTAGTTAGAGATGACTTGATTTGTAATTCAATTAAACTAAAATCGATATTGACTCACATCTTATCTTATTTAAGAGTCGTAGGAAGGTAAAACTCTGATTTTTGGTTATCCAAAAAAAAGCTCTTATCTTTTAGGATGTCTATCATCTTATGTTAAGGATGACAAGTCACTCTTTAGGGATCTTCAAATTGGTATAATAATATCTATTTTATCATAAGTTATAGTGATTTTGATTTTAGTTTCATCCATTTTTTTATTATTCTAATGAAAATGTTCATTATCCTATAAATTTAACTTAGAGTAATAAGTAGGTAAATGTGAAAATACTCACCCACCCTTAATAATTTACATTTCTCTCCCCACTTTCGAATTTCTCTCTCCATCAATCGAAGTCAACTTTTATAAAAAAAAAGAAAGTAAATACCTAATTCTAAAGTCCAAAATACTTATCTACACTAACCTAAGTATTGCTCATTTAACTAAGGATACACTATTGCCATTAGTATTTCCAACACTTTATATGAATGATTGATAAAACAATATAAATAAAGAAGAAAGTTATTACTTAAGCTTTTTGCATCATTTCATAAGAGCCTATCACCATTTTGTACATATTTAGACCAAATTCATCGAACAACATCTATTAAATAATCATGGATTGAATTGATTTTTACCCAAAAATGGTAACTATTAACCCAATTTTGATGATTATTTTGGTTATAAATTTTGAAATATATTGGGAATGGTTTAATACTTACAAAGACCAAGAGGGTCAAAGCCAAAGTCACCAGGGAGGCTGCCATCGAGCCATGGAGGAGGGGTGCTACCCGGGAACCAGAGCGGTCTGTTGGGGTCGGCCGCGGCGCAGACCGCAACAGCTCGAGAAGCAACCGGCGAAGCCGCGAAGCTTCTGAGCCTCAGCTTCTTTCCAGTAACAAAACTAGAAGCCTTGAGGCACCCATTCTTTTGAGAACTACAAAAATTAATTAAGCTCCATAATTAAAAATTCAATTAAACATAATTGGAAATGGAAAAAAAAGAAAAGAAAAAAGAATTGCCTGGAAGAAGAGATTGTGACAGCAGCAATTGCTGAAGAAGCACAAGCTGAAGCCATTTTTGGGTCAGATTTGGATTTGGGATTTGAGATTTGGGATTTGAATTTCAGTTTGTTAATGTATGCAGTGGCCTATCTAAATGGATAAGGGAGGGGATTTGTTATTGGGCTGCTTTACTGCCACGTGGCATACAGAATCTGATATCTGCCACGTGGCTGCTTACCTGGAATTATCTCTGAAGTTGTGGCTCTCCTTTTAACCTCTGTACCAATCATATCCTTACATGTGGGCTCCAATTAGAATCAAGATTGAGATTTTGTGCCCACGTGGCTACTTCTCTATGGTTATAAAATCATCTTTAATTTTTCCCCTTTCGAAATGTAACTTGATATTATGATTCTTGTGGTGAACTTGCACGCACGTCGACGATGTTATGAGATATATCATTTAATTCTACGATTTTGAATGTCAAAAAAATTCGTAAAAAGTTAATTTATAAGTAGGCGGGCACCATGAATTGAATGAGAATAAAAAATTAATAGCATCAGAATATGCTCATATCTAAGAAGATGAGTAATCATTATAATTATCCCATTCTTTAATTGATATAACTAAAACAATGTTAGTATATGATTGAATCTACAAAATATCATTGAGGGTCAGTGGCGCAATTGATTATTTTGGTGTTAATCCATTTCAAGTTCACGACCATGAGTTTGAGCCCAAAAATGTTTTTGGTCCCCCTTCCCCCAATATTTTTTTTATTTTTTATGCATGATGCACCTTAAGGGGGTGTTTGGGGGCAAGGGGAATGGTAATGATTAAGGGGGGAATGGTAATAAGGAGGAGAATAAGGAGGGGAATGATTATGAGGGTAATAGTTATTTGTGTTTGGAGTGAAGGTAATGATTATGGGGAGAATGATTATTTGTGTTTAAGATAAAAGTAATGATTATGAAAAAAATAAAATAATGAATATGATGTGAGTAAAAAATAGTGATGCGATGTATGAAAAGTTATTAGAGAGAGAATAAAAAGTAGTTATGGAGAGAATGAAAAAAGTGGTTTTTGGAAAATGTGATTATGGGGGGAATGATTCCTGGTGGCCCAAACACGGGGAATCATTCCCCTTCCCATTCTTCTTCTTATTCTTGGTGGCCCAAACGCCCCCTAAGTAAAAAAGTCAACGCCTTTTGGGTGCAACTCAGGCTCTAGAAGGTCATTGTGCCTTAGTATGTCTTAAGCTTTTTAAAACACTGGGAGTAATCATATTTCTTCTAAATATTTTCCAATGTTAGATAATTGTGAGATTCAAACACAAATTAGCCAGGTTCCTGGTGGAGGGATCCTTGTGATGATATGCTTCACAACATCAACAAAAACTCCAAATGATTTATGAAGGTTCTATATCTATGCTTTTTCCTATCCAATTTGTTCTAGTTCTCACTTGCACGAAACCTTTTTGGGGGTATTTGGACCACCAATTATTATAATTGTGGATTAATCCACACTCATGATCACATATTTCTATACTAAATCTCCAATACTTTTATAATAAAAAGTTTGTCTACAAGGAGTGGCACGGCAGTCAAAAGTTTGAGTTTTGAAAGGACGTTATCTTCAAAGTTCTCAAGTTCGAGAATTAATTGTGATATTAATTTGTAGATATCTTCCATGTTTTCATTCCTTTGATCTCTTTCGGTGGTTGACTTAGGGACAATCATGATTAATCTAAGTATAATGAAAGGAAGATCCCGTTTTGTGGTTTCCAAAAAAAAAAGAAAAAGAAATTTGCAGCTAAAAAAACCAATAATAACAATTTGCACCCAAACATCATCATAACTGACATGCAATCTCAACACATGTCTTTATAATTTCTTGTTATAATAAGTGATATTATAATAATTTGTGTTTTAGCCTTTTAACTTTTGTTGGTTTGTTTTGTAATTTTCATGTGCTGTTGGAGCTAGGGGTGATTTCGGTTCGGTTTTTGTCGGTTTTGTACCAAACCGACAATCGAACCAATATCTTCGGTTTTCAAAAAATGGATCCGATCCAATGTCCAATAAAGTATAGAACCATTGGTTCGGTTTTTCAATGTCCAAAAATGGATCCGATCCGATCCAATGTCCAATTTTTTTTAATATATCAAAAATAATATTTCTCATATAAAAGCAACATTCTCGTAAACAACTATTTTTTTAAAGGTTAGAAGTATTTTTAACTTATTTAAAATTATTTAAGGATATTTTTTACTTGAAATAGGGGTGAATTAAAGAAATATTAATGGGAAGAAGATTACTCTATCTGAATTATTGACTATATATATATATATCGGTTTGGATCGGTTTTTTAAAATGAAAACCGGAACCGATCCAATATTTTCGGTTTTTTCAAATTACAAACCGATATGTCCAATTTTGAGGTAAAAAACCGATCCGATCCATTGGTTCGGTTCGGTTCGGTTTTTCGGTTTTTTGTTGCACCCCTAGTTGGAGCACCTTGTGGTTTGTATAGTCAAACAGAGATTTTGGTGCTGGAATAAACTTGCTTTTTAGCTCATATTAGGTGATTGGTAGTTATGGTTTCATTTCAGAATTACTTTTGACATTACTCGAGACATTCTTTTAGTATTGAAAAAATGTTATCAAATTTAAAATGTTATCAAATTTGTCACACCCTAACTCTAATAAAGAAAAAAGTTTGAAGAGTTAAAAATGGAGAGTTGTAGTCAAATACTCGTTAGAATGTGGTTTTTATATAAATAAAAGGTTAAAAATGAAATATTTTGAAGAGTGAGAAATGAATAATTATAAATTATAAGTTATTTTGATTAGTTATAAATGAATTATTAGAAATTAGAAGTTATTTTGAATAGTAAAATTGAGAAGTTATTTTGAACTATTACAAAAAAATCATTTGGATGGTTTTCAAGGAGTAACTCGTAAATACTTAATATAAATCCTCCTTTAAATATGGTAAACAAACACCCGAATAACCAACCCATTTCAATATTTGTACTTTTATTTATTTTTGTGTAGCAAACATCTTTTAAAAATCTCTGACTTAATGGTCACGAGTATCATAAAAATAAATCCAAGAAGGGATGAATTTCAATTCATATTGACCATTTATCTAGAAAATAATATTTTATAAAAAAAATGACATCTAAGTTAAATAGTATATGGTAAAGTTAAATAGCATATGTTATATGAGAGTTGTCAAATGAATATAAAAATCATTTTAAACAATCAAGTGGTATATCTTATGAGTATGAGTGATTTCATTTTGATTTTTGTTGAATTTGTACTAAACTGACAATCGAACCGATGTCTTCAGTTTTCAAAAAATAAATCCATTTAAATGTCCAATAAAGTTTCGGTTTGGGTTTCGTTTCTATCCCAATATAAAAGTGATTTGCCAATGAATAAGAAAATCTTAATATCTTGCATCCAATTATCTTTTGTAAAATTAGTTTTAAATAAATAATATCTAATATAAAAAAAAGTAAAATTTGAGAAACCTACTTAGAAATATGAGGAAGAACTTATTAGCAATATATATATTTCGATATGGTTCGATTTTATTGATTTTTAAAAATAAAAAAGTGAATAAATCCAATATTTTCAGTTTTAAAAAATATATATTACAAACTGATATATCTAATTTTATACTTAAAAATTGATCTAATCTATTGGATTGGTTTTTTGTTGCACACATACTTGCTGAGTTGAAACCAGAGCAAAGAGCTACGTATGCCAATTAAAATGAAACTTTTTGTTTGGGCCAAATGTGTTGTTTCTTAAGGTTCATTTTAAAAAAAGCACTTTTCTTTGCTAAAAAATATAACTATTTTTGTTTTGTTTTTATTTTGACATGGCTGATTTTATGTACTAAAAACCAAGCATAACATTTTAAAACTTTATTGTTCATATTACAGGCATTGCCCTTAGCAACCATTTTCATCAAAGATTCAAACCTATCAACATCAAAAGCCATTCACACTTTATCTACAGCCTTCCAATACTTCATATCAAACTTCTTGAAATTTCCATAAAAGCTGCTATTCATCAACTTTGTGCTCCTACATCATGAACCATCATACTCTTGCAAACCAGATGATTAGCTAATCAAACTACAAACATTTTCTTTCTATTCAGAAACTGAAACCGAACCCGATTCCGATTCGGAGTCTGATCCCGGTTTACGCTCCGGTGGAGCTTGTGCAGTAGTAGATGCAGGAGCAGGTGTAGAAGTAGGTGCTGGTGTCTCTTCCTTGCTCTTGGGTTCTCCCTGCTTAAATGCCTTGGCTATCTCACTCACAGGAACTTCAGGAAAATAGGCGAACACGTAGTACCCCTTCTGCCTCATATCTTTCACCTTGCTGTTGTACTTCTCCAGCCACTGAGCCGCCGATGGCACCGCCATGTCCGCCACCTTGTGGAACGATGGAAGCCGGTTGAGCCCCACCCAAATCTTCACTCCTTGGTTTAGAACCAACTGCTTGTACTCCTTTGCTGCATAGTGAAATGCTGAACGTGGTCCACCCGTTTGAAACTCGCTCACGAGCTCTTGGCCAGTTCGAGCAGCCTTTTCAGCAAAATGCTGCATAATCTGAACGGCTTGCTTTGCCAGAGGAGGAGCACGTTTGTCAAACTCATGTGTTGCTTTGTCAACCTGCAACAAAATCCCCACCAGTCTATAGTGTATACTATAACAGCCCCTTTGATAAATTATGAAGGTTAAAATAAATCTTCGTCCATGTTCTTTGAATTTTGCAATATTTAGGTCCATATGCTTTCAAATTTTCAATTTTAGTTATTGTACTTCCAATATAGCTCAAAATCAGTAGAATGATAGATTTCATATTATTTTTCTTTAACAAGACCTCTCTATTAGCTCTCTGCCTGCAAATTTCTTCAATTTCATATGAATCAATTTAAAGCTTTATCAAAAGTAATGAACCAAAATGAAATCAGTCTTAAAAGTACAAGAACCAAAATGCTATTTTAACTAGTTAGGCATTTCATCTTCACCAATCTTGTTCCATGTGAATGAAAGAAAGCAACAGGACTAGTAAACATAAGCCAAGGAAAAGAAAAAAGACAATGCACAGTTGTTAAAAAACTAGATTGATCGATGAAATTCAGATTCCAACCGTATCAATAAGCTTTGGACTAGCTCAAATTTCAAAACATGCATCAATTCCATACTTCAGAAACACTGATTCAATTCAATCTGAAGCAAAAATCATTTCTCGAAATCTCATCATATAGAAGAAGCTGAAAAACTAAAATCATCCGAGAAATCTAGATTGCAGAGATGCCTAATCCAACTAACAATCAATCGACCAAAACCGACTGATCCAAGAAAGTAATCACAGATTTCAAGCGATTAAGAGAAAGCAAAGAATACCTTCTCGTCAAGAAAAACAAGAACATCATCAGGTACGATTCGAAGCTTCTCATACGCAGGCGCTACAACAGTATCAACAGCGCTCTCCACACTTTCAACCGCAGATCTCAAAGGACCAGAGTTCTTCTTCGCATAATCGTACAGATTCGAAACACAAGCAATCGTATGAATCACAGCGATCCTCACAAACCCTAGGTGCTTCAACTCCAAATTCCTGCTTTCGTTCTCCATCTGAAAATCAATCAATTCATCAACAACAACAACAACAACAAAAAATCAAATCAAGAACAAAAAAAAAAGTTTATTCGTAGAGAGAATCCAAGAATCTTACACTGAACGTTTGTTTCTTCAGTGTTCTTCTTTGTATTCGCCTTTTTTTTTTCTCGATGAATCATACTTCGATCAATACGGCTTTATAGAATTTATACAAAAGCCGCTGGCTAATATGCAGACGGTGCGGATCGTTGGATTAACCCTGCTGCTCATCCAACGGTTAAGGTGTGATGAAGCCAAAGATGTGGGGCCCATAATGGAATCTTATTCTTGGGCGAAGGATTTGATAAGAGTGGGCCCGGCTTAAGGGATGGGGAGCAAATAATTTTGCTGCGATTCCATACTCTTTTAGATGTTTCCAGAACGACACGTGGCGGTAAATGATATGCGATTCCAAACCCTAATTATGTAATTGGAAATTTTTTTAAGAGTTTTTGTTTTGAACTTTCAAATATTTCGAACTTGTCCAAATTACTAATTTTGAATTTAATAATATATTGTATAAGCTATTAGTTAATAAATTATAGATTCGAATTCTTCATTCTAATTATTTTTTAATAAAAAAAAAAATTTGAATTAAAAAAATATATTCATTGGAACCTAATCCAATACAAGTAGGCTGATAACTAAACTAAATTTTAGATGAAGTTGGATTCTTGGGGATACTTAGGGTCATTGAATTTTTTGAATTTTTTAACACTTAATGTTAAAAATAATATTTCAATGCATGTGTTTACTTTTAAATAATTAGTTTTATAAATGAATGTACTTTCCATATAAGTGAAATACAGTTTCGGATCGACAGTTAGTTATCTTATTTGATATTATTCTATTTTTACTTCAAGGTCACGAAAATTAATATTTGGCTCTCATATTATTTTAGAGAAATTGTGTCTTATACGTGGAGTTTGTTGGTCTCCTTCCTCCAATATAGACTAAAAAAAATTGATAAATATCTTGCGAACGTTTATTTATATAAAAATAGGGATTCTCACTTTTTATAAATAATTTCATGTTATTATTCCTTAAAATAAAAAATTCTCACGTGACAATAAAGTTTTATTATTTTTTTCTTTTGATGTAATTGGAAGTTAGGGAACTTGAATCGTAGATATCGTAGTTTCTAATACATTTAGGATGTCACTTAAGAATGGTTTAGCAAGAATCTTAAATTTAAATATTTTATAGGTGTTCGCGGACTAAGGTAAGGGTTTAAATTGAATTCAAATACAATACATTTAGATCTTGATGGACTTAAAATGAAAAAAAATAAACATTTAATTTGAAATCAAATGACAAGATGTTTATTTTTTTTATTTTTTAAAAAGACATAAGATGTTGCCATCCGACTTATAATCAAGGTTGAGGAAATCTTGGTAAGTTTACTAATAGACTCACTCTAATTTCCTATTTTCCTTCCATTTTTTAAAAGGAGAATTAATTGAAATTGGCAAATAAAATAATTAACATCTGAGCACTAAGGCCCAACAAGCCATTCGAGAAACTCAACAGATCAAACCGAAGAGCCCAATGAGATAGCCCAAACCACCATGTTTTCAATTTAAATCAAGATAATACTTAGATCAAATCTTGGTTTCATCGTATCAAATTGAATATTCAATAAATTTCCGTAGCATATTAGATAGTATGAACATGGTTTTCAAACTAATTTAAAATAAATAAAATAATTCATCTATCTTATAAATATCAGGAAGATCCTCAACATAGACTTTCTTGAAAACACCCTCAATAACTTATTTGGACTCCAACCAATAACCCGCAATCTACTTAAAAAGAAAATCAAGGAAACAAAAAAAGATTTGATGGTCATCTTGAACACTTTCAAAATTTAAACTTGAAGAAATTGTGGGATAATGCATTGTAGGGGTGTACATGATTCAGGTTGGGTTGGAGAATTTTTTGGACCAACCCAAACGTGCGAGTTTGCTAATTCAACGACCTGTCCTCTGCTCAATCCAACCCTTATATTTCGGTTTGAGTTGGGTTAGGTTCTTGTATTTTTTTAATCAAATATATATTTTTATATACTAATTTATTTACTTAAATTTCACAAAATACAATCGATTTAGGAAAAGACATTTGAAAATTAAAAAAAAATATATATATTACAGAGTTTTATATTACAGAGAAACCTTATCTTAGGAAAGAAGAAAAAAACCACTTTTAAATCCACAAAATCACAAAGAAACTTCTCATTTGGAAAATTAAAAAAAAAAAAGAAAAAAAGAAATTCGGTCCGGTTTGGCTTGACTAGAGCCAAAATTTCGTCAACCCGCAACCCAACCCAACCCGATGATCCGGTTTCGCTATATTCCAACCCAAAAGGGGAAAAAATCCAACCCAACCCAACCTTTGTATTTTGGGTTGGATAATCTGGACAGCTCGAGTTGCCAGTTCTCTTGTACAACCCTAATCCAACAAATATAAATTTCACACAAGCATACAACTCCACGAAGACAATCGAAAAGAACATCAATCCCACATAGGAACCAACTAATTTTTAAGAAACCATGTATGAAACACATCCAAAATTAATGACAACAACATATTACAGAACACACATTAATTACTAATTAATCCGCCTGCAGAGAGTTAGGCCATCACCCACAGAAAGAAGAGCTATTTCCACACGTGAGTCATTAACCAGAAACTGGTTGAGTTCTCGTATGTGGATTCTATTTGCCTTCAAAGTCTCGTGAACGACGTCGTTTGCAAGGGCCACTGAACCGAACCACAATGTGTTGTCATACGCAATTACTCCCCCAATCTTCACCAATTTTAGAAGCTTTTCGTGATATTTGATGTATTCTGATTTGTTAGCATCCACAAATGCAAAATCAAACTCTCCCTCTTTGCCCTGTTTAAACTTTTTTAATCAATTAAAATCATCTTGCATTTATATATATTATTTACAAAAATGGCAAAAAATAAATGGGTATTTTTACAAGTACGCCAAATTGAAAAAAATATTTAAGAAACTCGCCAAAATAAAAAATATTTAGCTAGTATAGTGTACACAGATTATACGGTATAATTAATACATGATACTGTATTATTATGCAATACTCAATTAATAACATAAATATTGTATTAATAATACATAATAATGTAAAATCAAACTCTCCCTCCTTGCCCTGTTTAAATTTTTTAATGAATTAAAATGATTTTGCATGTCTATATTATTTACAAAAACAGAAAAAAATAAATGGGTATTTTTAGGAGTAGGTTAAATTGGAAAAATATTTATAATACTAATGCAAAATAAAAGATGCAATCATAGTCATACCGTGTACACAAATTATACGGTATAATTAATAGTACATGATATTGTATTATTATATAATATTAAACTAATAACATATAATACTGTATTAATAATACAAAATACTATATATATTATTAATAACATATAATTTATGGTATTAATATATATATATTAATACCCTAAATTATATCATATGATGAATATTAATTATATCCTATATTTGACTATGAATGCAAAAAAAAATCAAACTTACTTAAATCTACAATTATTTTGTGAAATTGAACTATCTGACGTAATTTCCCAAAAATAAAATATCTTTCTTGTTTGAACAAATTATGAAGAAATATAGACATCTTAGATCTCAATAGAGGTTTATTAGTGTTAGTGAGAATGTACCACAAAAATAATACATCATATATTTACAATACTAGGCAAAATAAAAAATTTAGCAAATTTGAAAACTATTTACAATACTAAGCAAAATAAAAATATTTAACAATCATGTGTACACAAATTATACGATATAATTAATATACATGGTATATTATTATACAATACTGAACTAATAACATATACTATTATATTAATAGCACATAATGATATATTAATAATACAAAATATTGTATTAATACCTTAAATTATGTCGTATAATGAATATTAATTATATTGTACACCTAACAATGGATGTAAAAAAATTTAAATTTACCTATATCTATTATTATTTTGTAAATTTGGACTATCCACCACAGTTTTCCTTATTTTAAACACTACTAAGACAATCAAAATAACTCTTTTAAGAATACAATGATGTAAATTGGAGTAAGATGGGAACTTTCAACCTAAACCAAATGGAGTATATACGTTTAAATATTGACATGTGCTTATCTATATACATGAATCATTTCATACGATGTATAATGACGCCCTTAATTCATAGTTTATTATTATTATTATTATTATTTGTTTGAAATCAATAGTTTTTTATTATTAAATTATACATTATGTTATATGCTTTTGTTATATTAATAGTTAACTTACATAGAATTGACTTGTACCAAAAAGGCAAAAGAAGAGAAATTTGAATCTTCCAAGATAAATATACTCGAACTATTATGTAGATGAGTCTTAATGGTCAAAGAAGGTTTGAGATACTTAAAGTAATTACGATTTGATCTTTATAATTGGAATTGTCTCGTTTTAATATACTTATAAATGTGTGATTTTAATATAAAAATTAATTTGAATTTTTTTTTTTTTGAATAATTTGAAAACAACTTACATCATTGAGGAGGTCATTCAAGGCAATGGATGCCTGAGATTCCACAAAATTGATTTTGTGATCAACTGCTGCTTCTTTTATAAACGGCAAACCAATCTCGAATGCTTTTCTATCCACGTCAATGGCTGTTATCTATTTAAACAAATAAAACAATAGAAATTTAAAATAAATCACAAATTTGTAGTACCTCCAAAATTATGCCATGTGTACACTCTTGTCTTTTACTTCAATTGGTAATGTTTTAAAACTATTCTAAAAGTGTGTATTGCAATTTTCTTAGAACATGAGGTCCGTTAGAGCATCGATTTGGTTATTATACACGAAAGGTTATGATACATGCGGTGAGTTATGATAAATGGTAGGTTATTATAAATGGTGTTTGAAGGGCAAGTTATTATAACAAGGATTATGATAAACTGTGTTTGAGAGGCTGATTATGTAACAAAAAGTAATATATGTAAAGTGTAGATAAACGAGCACGTAGGTTTAGATAAACGGGCGCGCAAGTTTAGGTAACCATTGTTTATAATAAACGGTAGAGCAAACATCGGTTAGGTTATTATAACCAACTCGGCCGTTTACATAAACGAGGATTCAAACACGCTCCAAAAGTTTTGTTAAAAAGCTGTTTGGATGGATGGGTTGGACAAGGATGGACAACCTTCATATTTGGTGGAAGCCACCTTAGAAACTTTTGAGATATATATTTTTTATTTTTACTTTTATTTATTTTGTGATTCAATGGGAAAATGTTTCAAATTTTCAATTTCTTATTAACCAAGATGCCGTGGTTTAAATCTATTATGTAATATGAATTTCACTTCAAAATTAATTTATAACAAGGAGAATTACTCATATTTATTATAATGTTAAAAATTTCTTCAGATTTTCAATGTAAGTATCTTCAACATGATCCTTCAAGATGGTGTTATAAAAGGAATACTATTTTAAATTAGACGATGATAATCATACGTAGTATCTTCTTACTATTTATTTAACTCGATTATAAATATAAAAACCATTTGCCAATCATATGCAATTTCAGTTAAAATAATGAGGCGATGATGGCAATGAAGATATAGAGGGGAATTGAAGCCTTACCTGGCCATCAGCGGGCAGTGCAAGGGCAGTGGCCAGGAGCGAATAGCCAGTGAATACGCCGATTTCGATGGTTTTCTTTGCGTTCATCAATTTCAAAAGCATCGATAGAAACAATCCTTCATCCGCTGGTACGTTCATAACGCTTCTGTAAAACTCAATCGCAAATGTCAAGAAAACTCATTGAAAATTAATTTATAACAAGTTAGATGATTATCCTGACTTGAAAAGACTGTTTTGATCGCTGGACCACTCCATTAAAGTTTATTTCTTATAGAATTATCGAACTTAATCCAACCAAATCCTTCCAAATCGACGGATCTACTTAAATTGATCAAAACCCAATCATATTCTAAAACCAAATATTCAAAACCATTTGATAACAAGAATGTTCATCTCAAAATCAATGGATGATTAATATGAAATAATTTAAATATTTTTTTATAAATAATAAAAAGTCTAAGGTTTTATTTTTTTATTTTTAGAACAAGTTGGGTGAGGGGAATCACAAACGTCCCTACAAACAAAAACGGTAGTACTATTATCAAATAAATGAGAATAAAATACCTCTAATTCTTAATAAGATCGAACTTGTCACTATAATGTTAAACTAGATTACCACCAAACAACAAACCATCTAATTTAATTTTATTAGCCAAATACTCGTTTAACCTTAGCCAACTGCAATTTCTTACAACTGCTATGAATTCTCTGCAACTTTTTTAATATGAGATCCTCAACAGAAACGAATGAAATCCAGAATTTGAGCCGAAAACTTACTGCGACTTGTCGAGCTTCGCGTAGGTTGTCTCTCTGAGTTCCTTCAATAGTGCATGCTCTCTGGGATAGGCATTGGCTTCAAGTATATACTGTAAATCAATATGAAAACAATACATATATGTGTTTGTTTAATCAAATTCAAGAACCAATTTAATTAATCTCGAGTAATTAACGTAATTAATTGGTTAATTAGTACAAAGGAACGAACCTGGAGAAGAGCAGAGCTCTGGAGGATGTTCTTATCGGGAAAGTCGTCGGCCATGATCGATCTGTACAGCCAAAGCGCAATTGTTTGTGGTTTTGGAATATTTGCTTATAAATATACCATGAAAATAAAAATAGCATTTTAATATCAAATTCTAACCTTTCTTTTTTAACAGAATTCTAATAATAAAAATAAATTGGTGGGCCAGCAATCATTTTGTGTATGCTCGTGGAATTATTCTGTAAGATGGTTGGTGAGAAATGAGCGCATAGAGAGTAGTGGGATTAAATAAAATATTCTTCTTTCCAAAAAAATTATTCTTTTAAAATTCATGAAAAAACTAATGTAATTACTCGATCAATATATTAAAATCATTTTGTGTATGGAAGAAATGTAACGCAACGCTCTTTTATGGTGTGTTTGGAAGGAATGCAACCTCGTACTTTTAATGTTAAGCACATAGGATGATACTACTATTATGGGCCGTTCACTTCATGGTAATTCAGGATTCCCATGGAATGAGAATCTGGATTACCACGTTTATTTAACAGAAATTGTAAAATATTCTGAGCATCTTGAGATGTTGGGCATCCTAGGATGCTCATTTGAGAGGCATTTGGATGCCGTCCTGCAACATGGGTTTTTAGGATTCTCATATATAGAGCATCTCGAATGACATTTTTACCTTTATTATTTATTAAAATTATATCTTATCAATTCCTATCAACTTTTTTTCCATATTTTATGAGCAGTTTGTAGCTTAAAATAAAATAATATGTTCTTTTTTAGTATATGATTATTATGCATGTATAAACAACTAACCATACATAATTAATTTTATTTATATTTTTCAAATATAATTGTCTACTTTTTTTATATTTAGCGAATTTTATTGCTTATTCAACTAATGAATTTATTTTAGTTTTTTTATTAAATAAATTTATTTCATAAAATAATATTTAAACTAATAAAAAAAAATATGTTATATAAATTTTAATTATATAAATTAACGTGTAAATTAAGTTAGGAGGATAATTAAGACATTTTCATAACGGTTTCTCTAATACCCATGAAATTATTCCTACAAAACAAACACGGTTATCTAAAAATGTCGGACATCTATCATTCCGGGTATCTATGATTCCGGATATCCAAGGATTCCGGTTATCCATATTATCAGAAAGTAAACGCCCCCTTAATTTTGTTTCTTGTGTACTAAATCTACTTTCTTTAAGAACTTTGACATTGGTTCCATTACTTTAAATTAGAAAGTTTTTTTTGTAAGTTTATGTTACTTGCATCATTTTTAAACTACTTTGTATCTTTTCTAAAACAAATGAAATTAATCATTTTTAGTCAAAATTATTCTATCCAACTAACAAGTTTGTTATCTCATGAATTAAAAGTGAAGATTATTAAAATGTAATAAAAATTATCATGAAGGTGGCCAACTTAATAATAAATTTTTATAAATTTTTATCAATATATCTCGTAATAAGATATTTCCCATATTCTTTTTCAACCCAAAAGAAGAAAAGAAAAGAAAAAGAAAAAGAAAAAGAAAGTAATTGTATAAGTCTACCGTCGGTAGGAACAAAACTACATGTCTATCCAAAAAATTATATTTGTTTTTAATATACTTCAAGCTGTCTAATTTTAATTTTTTTGCTAAAAAGAAGTTTAAATTAGATTTATATGTTTTTTTTCAAAACAATCCACATATTGTTCATTTAAAATGGAAAACTGTAATAATGAGAATTTTTTATAAAAAAATCCTTTTGAGAAAGAGTTTTAAAATATTTGAATTTATAATTATTACGTTTGTATTATTAGTACATATGATTATGATTGTAATTTTTTTTAAAGTGACCATATATATATATATATATATATATATATATATATATTTTTTTTTTTTTTTTTTTTTTTTTTTTTTTGAAATAAAGGTAACTACAATTGTCTCTAGGTGAGTTATCATAGAAAAGCGAATATTTGTAATTATTTTTTTGAATTTGACTAATCTTGCAAATTTCCCATTTAAAATTAATTGTAGTTCAAATTAGTCCAAATAATAATAATAATTGTGTGAATAACTAATTATCATAGGTAAAAAATACCTTAAAAACCAAGAGGTGAAAAGTTTAATTTATGGTAGCCATCTAAAAATCAATTTCCTTTGAGTTTTTTAACATCAAAATATTATAGAGTCAAATAATATGTCTGGTGAAGATAGTCGATTTACACACAACAACCATAGATATCATATATTTTTTTTTAATAACTTACCATCATTGAGAAGGTCATGCAAGGCAACAATGCGTGAGATTCCACAAAATTGATCTTATGATCAACTTCTCATTTTTCATAAACGGCTAAACAATCTCGAATGCATCTCCATCCACGTGAATAATTGTCATTTATCATAGACAAATAAAACAATAAAAATTAAAAATAATGCAATATTTTGCCTTTTCCGTTGTCTTGGTTTGTATTACATTTTTTTGTATTTGTATTATCATATACGACAACCTACGATACTTAGATGTCAAAGTATGTAAAGTTAATTTTTGGGTCGGTAAATATCATAAATTAAATCTATCACTTCTTAATTCTCTAGAAATCTTTTTAAGTTAATATATATATATGGACTACAAAATCACTTCATGTTAATTTTTATAAATACTCTTGTCATCTCAATTATGTCAAACTAATTCATCCAAGACTTTCCAATTAAAGGGAGATTTTCTTTACAACCATTAATAACTATTCTAAAAATATCAACCATTAATAACTCAAAATTTTCTTTTACAACCATTAATAACTAAAACATTCGTATCATCACAATTATTGTATTAAAAAAAATCTTAATCTAAATTCTAAATTTTTTAATAAAATATTTTATTTAAATTAAAAAAATTGTATCTACATCAGATAAATATATTAACAATTATGGTAATTTTTCTAATTGTTTATTGCATAGTATTTTAATTTTAATGAAAACAAAAAACATACGCATGAAGTAGAATAATTTTAAAAAAATGCACAAAAATAAATGAGTTTAAGTAAACTTGCAAACCAAAGACAACTAAACTTTAACACTCAACTTAGCATACACCTTAATTTAACTTACTTATAAAAAACACAATATCAAACAAACAACTCTAACTCAATACTCTTAAGTATCCCTCAATTTAATTTAATACTTTAACTTAATTTTAATCTATGCATCTAACATGTCATAAGTTTTAATGACTAAAATAGATTAAAATAAATTATTTAAATCAAATAAATCCTAAAATACTAAGACCACAAAATGTTATTTTAACCAATTATGAAATAGATCGGCATTTCATATTCACTAATAGTGTTACGTGGGAATGAAAGGAAGCAACTATACTAATAAACATCAACCAAGAAAAAGTAAACGCACAAATTCAATGGTTGAAAAATTAAATTGACTGTAACCTCTAAATTTCTGAATCGTACATGATGATACTACAATTACACCTCTTTTAGTGGATTCAAATGACATCAAACATCTTGTCATTCAAATCTAAATCAAGAAGGAAGACAAGTTGGTAGGTTTACTAATAAACTCCCTTACTTCTTTCTCAAGCCATTTAATACTCGACGGACCAAACAGAAGAACAAATACAAAAATTTACTATTCTTAAATTAAGTCATAATTTCATTTAAGTGGATCCAATAAAGTTTAACATATTGAAATTATCATATTATAACTAACGGAATAGTTCATCTAACTTATGAATATCAAAAGGTTTCACATTAAAAACGTGAAATCATAAAAACACATACTAAAAAGTGAATCACCAACCATAAAGATTTCCTTAACTAAGAATACCAAGAGTTCAACATAAGAAAAGATGACTAAAACAACCAAATTGGATGACTAAGTCTTTAAGCTACTAATTAAACAACAACCTAATAATAATAATAATATAAAGTCTTGAAACATAGGATAGCAAATTAATTGCTTTATTTAATGCGCCTGCAGAGAGTGAGGCCATCGCCAATGGAAAGGAGAGTGATCTCCACGCGCGAGTCGTTGACCAGAAAAGCGTTGAATTCTATTATATGATTTTTGTCAATCTTAAAGTATTCGAAAATAACGTCATCCGGAAGGGCCACAGTCCCAGCCCACAGAGTGTTGTCGTAGGCGATTACTCCACCAACCTTCACCAACTTTAGAAGCTTCTCGTGATATTTGATGTACTCTTGTTTATTTGCATCCACAAATGCAAAATCAAACTCTCCTTCTTTGCCCTGTTTTCAAAATTATTAATATTATTACTTTTTTTAGCATATTAATATTATTACTTTCCAACTTCTAAATTTGGGTTAAGGAATTATATTGATAAGTTATAGTTAGTAATTAAAAACTCGTTTGGATGTAATTTTTGTATAGAAGAGTTAGAGTCAAAACCATGTTTTGATGTAGATTTAAAAATGAGTAGTTATTTTTAGTAGTTAAAAAAGAAATTATTAAAAATAAACTGTTAAAAATGAATTATTAAAAATGTTAAAAATAATTGAATAGTTATAAATGAATGATTATAAATGAGAGTTATTTTTAAAAGTAAAAGTAAGGAATTAATAAAAACTTGTATGAATGTGAGTTTTTGGGAAAAAGCTAATAAATCCTAAAACTAACTTCTAGCTAAATATGTCAAACAAACAGTCTCTTCAAAGATGGACTCCTAAACCAGCCAGTGATTGCTCAAACTAGGGTGTTGGTACATACCAGTTTAAGGACAATCGATTGATTTTGAAGTATAGGTCGGTCGGTGTCTATTACAAAAATTATATGATCAAATTAAATTAATAAAAATGCTTCTTTCTTCATTTTTTGGTAGAAAATGGGATAAACTCAACAAAAATATATTTTAAGTCTTTAGTCTTGGGGTTTAATTTTGTCTCTATATTTCAAAATTGAATAGCTTTTCCCTTAATTACACATAATGAAATATCAAGATAAAAATATTCATTTTTTAAAGATACAGATTGAACTTAAACTAAACTCAGACCAAAAAGGTAATTTTCTCAAATATATAATTAGAACTTGCAATGAAAAACTTACATCATTGAGGAGGTCATTCAAGGCAACCAATGCTTGAGATTCCACAAAATTGATCTTATGGTCAACTCCTGCCTTTTTTATAAATGGCAAGCCAATGTTAAATGATCCTCTATCCACGTCAATGGCTGTTATCTATTTAAACAAATAAAACAATAAAAATTTAAAATAAATCACAAATTTGTAGTTCCTCCAAAATTATGTCCCATAAACCTACTTTCCTTTAATTCGTTGGTAATATTCTAATTTTTGTTTAAGAAAGACTAAAGAAAATAAAAATTGCTAAGTTATGCTAAGTAACCCATTTTCATGTCTAAGAAGTTATGAATTTAATTTTTTTCTATTGATGTTTTTGTAGAAAATAAAATGTTTTAAGTTTTGTTTGAAAGACTCTAAATAATTAATTGTAAAAGAAATTTGTTCCATGAGTTGCCAATGAATTGTTTTTTTTAATGCAAATATTAGTTGATTAATTAATTAAATTTTTATTTTAAGGGTTGAAATTAATTTTTTAATACATTTCTCTTCTAAATGTTCTTTATCATTTATTATATACATTTATATCATCTTTTATTGAGGACCATCATTGAATATTAGCTTAAATTAATTTAAATACTTACAAACTGGTCTCTATAATAAATATGAAGTTAATTATAATTAAAATTGATTCAATATTTTATTTTTCTAAATAAAAAAAATTGACTCTAAAATATTAATACAAGAAAGATTAAGTATATGAATTTTAAAAAATTTATAAGTTGATTTCTACAATAAATATGAAGTTAATTACAATTAAAATTGATTCAATATTTTTCTTTTAAATAGAAATTGATCCAATAACATGAATACAAAAAAGCTTAAGTATACGAATTTAGAAAATGATGTATCTCATTTTTTTAATCACCAACCTAAGTTTAGCTTATCAATTAATCTAATATCAGACTTAAAAAATTCTCTTCTATTTTCCTAAGTTCTCTAGTATGTGTTAGGTGTTAGGGGTTGGGTTCAAAATGATGTGTTAAATTCTCTTCTATTTTACATAAAAAATAAATAGAAAATCATATTATAACTTGATTTAGAGAAGTAAAATAAGTTCGAGAATTAAGAAGAAAACATGAAATTAGCCCAATGTCGATATTAAAAACTTTGTTTTGGCTACTAAACGAAATCGTGGAATTTCCACTTGCGGATGCTGGCACGGGTGGCCCGTGCCCCACACAATAGTGGGGGCCGCCAGTGTCAACACACTGGGCTAAACCTGACGGTCTAACATGCCCTTTAATATAAACTTGTTTTAAATTTTATGAACAATTACGTAAATGCCTAGTTTTTAGAAGATAAAACATCAAATGTCAAAGTTTTTTTGTTCATTTAAATTAATGTCTACACCTATTGATAGATTCAATCGATGGAGGCTGATAGAATCAATTAATGATAAGTAAATTGATAAATTTCCATCAAATTCTGTCAATAAGGACCAATAAAATCAATTCATAAAATTAATAAACTTTCATCACTAGAGAATGATACATTCTATCAAAATTTTCGATAAAAAAGGTAAATAATTTTTTTTTAAATGACAGAATTCGCTCTAAAAGAATTATTTTTAAAAATGTGCTATAATTGTAAATTGTGATAAAAAAAAGTTGCTATATAGTGCAAATTCCATAATATAAACTTGTTTTAAATTTTAGGGGCAATTACGTAAATGTCTAGTTTTTGGAAGATAAAATATCAACCGTCAAGTTTTTTTACTCATTTAAATTTATGTCTACATTTAATATTCTAAATTTTTATGATTAAAAGAATGATATTTATACCTTTCTTCCAAGTAAACATAGATTTAAATACAAAAAAAAAGATAGACATTTGATGGTTTATTTTCCAAACCGGACCATCATTACTATTTCTCTAAATTTTAAAATTAAAAGTTTACATTTAAAAAAAAAAAATTAAAATTAAGAGTATATTTGATCCAAAGCCCATAAATTAGGAGTTCTATTTTAATAAAATTAATAATTTAGCCAATAAAAAAATTAAGAAAAAGATAAAGCAAAAAGACGAAGTAAAGGCGAAATAAAGTTACATTGTCCCACCTCAATAATTTTATCAATTTGTTGCAATATATATAATTGGCTTCAGAGATTCACAAAATCATAAAGCTATCAATATGTTATTTTCCAAAAAAAAAAAGCTATCAATTTATGTGTTAGCTTATTTAAAACTTTCAGACTTTGATATTAAATTTCTTTAATAATGTACCTACACAGTTGCTTATTTAAAACTTTGAGACTTTATATTAAATTTCTTCAGTACCTACACAGTTGCTTATTTAAAACTTTCCAGAGATGATATTAAATTTGAAAACAGTTGCTTCTGACCCAGGCCAAAGTTTTGTGGTGTGATAATAATTAAAATTTTGTTTATAAAAGGATATTAAAAACAATTATGGGTCAATCCCTTAATAGATATTCCAATGTTATAACCTACATTTAAAACATAAATCTATAAGTTTAGGTCTCTTTCCATGAGTTCAAATTGAGAAAAAACCACAAACTCTTTGTAGAGAGTAAGTTTTTCTACTTTCAAATAAGATGGTTTAAAACTGCAATCGTATAGTCGAATTGGATTACAACCTGACCATCTTCGGGCAGCGCAAGTGCAGTTGCTAGGAGGGAGTAGCCCGTGAAAACACCGACCTCTAAGGTTTTCTTTGCGTTCATCAATTTCATAAGCATCGATAGAAACAAACCTTCATCGGCCGGTACACCCATCACGCTTCTGCAAACACAATTATCGATATTTTTTAATACAATAATTGAAGATCGAAAAATTCAAATCAATGACCTCTTGACCTTCATATGTATATTAATGTCGTTGAACTCTTTGTTGGCCAAATTATCAAATTCAATCAACTTGAATTGATGGTTTTAGTCACTTTTCTTTACTAATTCCTAGAACATATCATACTCTAAAAGAAGTTTTATCTCAAAATTAAGTATAAATGAGTGAAATAAATAACTCACTTCTCAAAATTAAGGAAGATATTGTTTGACTCAACAATATAATAATTTTAATGTTAAGAAAGATATTGTTTGACTCAACATAAATGGTACTCATAATCCTTAATATATTTTTTACTATCATATACTACCCATGATGATTGCTGGTTTAGATTCATTAATTTTAGATTGTATTCAAATTCCATGATGATTACTAGATAACCTACATTTTTATTATGATGAACATATTTTGTAAATATCAAAGTTAATTGAGGATCAAGTTTCAAATCTATAATCATTTGATTATCAAGTTATCTAAGATGTCACTAGAGACGGGCTCCTTTTGGTACTAAAAAGTTTATTCACCTTTTCTATTTGAGATCGTCAAATAAGAAATGTCCGAGGATGATCCGAAAAAAGCATCAACAGTTATCCATAATAGCATACTTCTACTATATCATGTATAATCTAATAACTAGAAATTTATATGCTTAAATCCATTAAAATCCAAATACTAAAATTAAAAAAAAAAAAAAAAAAAAAAAAAAAAAAAAAAAAAAAAACTCACTGGTTTCTGTGGAGCTTAGTGACGGTGCTTTCTCTGAGTTCCTTCAACTGTTCATGCTCTCTCGGATAGGAGTTGTTTTCCAGTATATACTGCAAACTCAAAATCAATTACATGTATGTTTCTCTAAATCTCATTCGATAACTATTTAGCTTTACTTTGATAACCGTTTTATTTTTTATTTTTTTATTTTAAGTTTTAGGTTTTTTGTTTTAGAAATAGGTTTGATAACTATTTTTAAACGTTTGACAACAATTTCTGGTTTTTTTTAAAAATAAAATTTTATTTTTTTAATATTTAACAAAATAAAATACAACTTTTTCAGAATATTTTGTATCTAATTTTTATTTGTGTTGTGTTTTATGATTTTTATAGCATTGTATCTGAAAAAAAAAATATTAATAATAACTGGTTTTTAAAAGTAATTTTTTTTTTTTAGTTTTTAGAATTCGTTTGATATTTTAAAAATAAAAAAAAATAGCTACCAAGCAAGCTAATTGCTAAAAATTAAAAATAAAAACAAAAAATAAAAAAAATGAAATGATTATGAGACGGAATCTTTTTTATTTTTTGTTTTTGCAATTTAAATTTACATTTACACTAATTTCATAGGATCTGTTCCTTCCATAGTTACTGTAAAAAGTAAACGACTATCAACCAAATTCAAAAACCCAATTTAAATTTTGAAAGTGAATTTTTTTCTGGTTTTTAAAAGTATTGGCGAAATTTCAAAAACCAAAAAGAGAAAAAAAAATGATTATCAAACGAAACTTTAATTAATGACGATAAATTAACGGAATGAAGTTGATTAGTTAAAGGTTACGAACCTGAAGAAGAGCAGAGCTCTGGAGGATATTCTTCGAAGCAATGTGTTCGTCCATGGCTTAACTTTGCAACTTGCGAGCAATTGTTGTGAGCAGTTTGTGACACTGCGCCTTGCTTATTTATAATATTTATGGAAATTGGAAAATATTATTTCAATTTTTCTTCCCTTTTCATCTTTCTATTTTTAAATAATTTGTCTTCATTTTTTTTCAAATGAAAAAGTTGAACATAAATTCTATCTAGCTCGCATTTCTTTTAGAGGGGAATTTGGTTGCACCCCACCCATGAAGTCACACACACATTTTAATATTTTTTTATTAAAAAAAAAAAGTGGGCCGAGATGTGTGGCACCAAGAGTCTTACACATATGTTGACTTTCATGGGTGAAGAATCTGTTTTGAGTTACACCAAAACAGTTCCTTTCTTTTAAGCATGATAAGATTCAAATATCGAAATCCAAGATTAAATCCATGATCATGAAGCAATCAAGATAACCATCGAATCATCCATATTTTATTTTACACATTTAAACCTATGTTATTAAAATTAATTGATTTTTTTATAGGGATTTTGCATGTATATTAAAAATACATAAAATAATTTCATGTGTAGCATAATTTTCAGACTTATTCATTTGTGACATAAAAATGATTGAAGTATATTAATTTGCATTGTTCAATCATTCAAAATTGATTGAAGTCTATCAGTTCAACTGATAGAAGTCTAAAGTCTATCAGTTCAACTGATAGAAGTCTAATAATGTTAAAATATGAATTTTGGACAAAATGTGCTATGAATGAAATTATTTTTTAAAATGTGAATGAAGAGCAAAAAATATGTTACATAAGACAAATTCCCTTTTTTAATTCAATAATATTTAAGATAAGAGTTCATAATTATCGACTCATGTACTCTCTTAAAAATTTAGTCAAAATCTCTACCTTAATATGATATTGTCTATTTTGCACACGTGCTCACGTGGCTTCCTTTATTGTTTGACGAAGTGGAGTTTGATAAGTTGGATGTGCTCAACGTTTATTGTCAATTTTAAATAATTGGAAAACAGCTATATGTCCAGCGTAAATATCATATCATAATAATTTTATTTATTACAATTAATACAAGCTACAATATTAATGTGAATGAGTCTCAATCCATCATACCTCCTTTTCTCAAATATATCAACTGATTTTATTTTGGGGAAATTTGTGGTATATTGCAATTTCTAGTATTCTTAATAAGCTCTTTTAAAAAAATATTTTAAAATAAAAAATATAAGCCAACCAAAATAGTTGTTCAACAACATTAATACAAAGAAATTATAGGTTCGAATTCACTCCCTTATATTTATTATTTTAATTTTTTTAATTCTGAAATCTCTAAACATATTTTGATTTTCTTTTTTTGAGTACATTAAATATATTTTGATTTATTGTGAAAATTTTCATTTATTTTACGCAAAGTTGTAAGGGATGACTCACTTTAAAATAATTAATTACAAATATACTCGCATTAAAAAATATTAACAAAATTAATTTATAATTAAAAATTAGAGGAATCCTTTTAATAGATCACAGTTTTCTACAAATGTTTTTTCAACAGATAATACCCAGTATTATTAAACTGATGAATTTTTTACAAGTTCGTATGGTATTTACAAGTTTTGAAAATACATCAAAGAAAACTGATACGTATATAGTTATAGTATAATTAGTTCTTATGCGTTTATTACAATATTTACAAAATACTAACTAAATGCGCCAAATTATAATTACATACTAAATATTATGTATAGGAATCTAACGAATACTAGATATAAATTATTTTGAACGTATTTATTATATAAAATTTCACAAACAATACAACATATTATTTAATAAATATCATAATACAATATTAGTTTTCATTGGGGTAAACATTGGGTTTTAATACTTGTCCAAAAACGGAGATTTTTAAAATAAGAACTCGTCCAATCCACTACCATTAAATTTAAATGTTACAACTGATGGATGTTTTTCGAGAAAAACAATTAATGCAAGAAAGGCCTATTTAGTAAACTCTATTTTAGTAATATATATATATATACACACACAAAATTGATTAAGTATGAACAAATATTTGAGAATGTCTGATTTAACAAGATTTGTATGGGTAGAATGATATCCAAAGAAAATATAAATGATTAGTACTAAATATAAAAGTAAGGATGTAATGATTTGTAGTTAGTTTCTTATGTAGATTAATAAATATTACGAATATACGTGGTGTGTTTATTATTATAATTAATATTAATATTACTATTCTCATTTAAATATCAACTTTCAGGATGAAAGTTGTCATTTGTTATTTTTTTATATATACAATAAATTATTTAAATTAATTTATCCATTTTCTACTCACTCATACCACCCTTTAAAGTGCAACGTAGTGTTATCTTTGTACTCAGTAAAAAAATTGAATTTCATTTTTATAACAAACAAAATAAGTCAAATACTTAAATTACGTACAAATAAAAATTAAATGTTATAAATTATTTAAATTTAATGTTACTTGGACAATAAATTGATGTATCTATTGTTAATGCTAAAAATAAACACATAATTTTATATCAATAATTTAATAATAATTTTTTAATTAAAAATTTGTAAACACGATATTTGTAACCTATACAAAGAGGGATTTATTTTATTATAAATAAAAAATATTAAAATTCATTGTCATGTATCCAGAAATAATATATATATATAGTAATTTAAATTTTCAAACTTCAAATCTATTTAAATAAATATTTGATATAATAATAATATTCTAACCATAAATATATCAAACCTACGAGAATTTAAAAATAAAAATAAAAAACAGGTAAGAAGACAAATAAGAAGATGGAGAATGTTAATGAAAAGAAAAAAAAAATAATAATAAGAGAGGAGAGAAGTAGGTGGCAGAGGCTCCCAAAATAAACACACCTTTATTTTTAAGGCTGGACCCATAGATTTTAAAAGCTCATGTGTCATAATTTTTTAACCACACTTATCTTATCCTTCATTTGTTGACCACGTGGGTGTAAGATGAAATTACATGTTTTTTTTTATACAATAATATCAACAATGCGTATTCTAACCTGTAATGTTATTGTTAATATATGGTAAAAGATGTCGTTAGAGTTATGTTAAAGTTGAAATTTTCGTATTTTTTTAATCTTATGGACAAAAGAAAACCGGATGAAAGTTGGAAACTTAGACTGTTTAATATGAAACATAACTTGTCAACTTACTCAAAAGTACGTGGAAGATAATACTGTCACATTTTCAATTTATTATTTTCTTTTCCATTCATCAATTTTTTAATACTACAACTTTGGAACGTGCCTTGCACGGGAGATTTTTTCTGGCACGTGAGATTATATTTTTATTTATTAAAATATTTATAAATAATATATATATATATATATATATATATATAAATTTTAAATGAGTAAGTAAAATATTTATTATGAAATAAATATACATATCATCATTTTTAAAAATTATGAAATAAATTAAACTTCTTTAAAAAATAAGTTTTCGTCAAGCTAAAATCTTACTTTGTACACAATATTCTTTTTCATTCATTTATTATTTTAGTTTAATCTACGAACATCGAAGCCATATTTTCAAAAAAAAAAAAACCTCCAAACCATCACCTCTCTAAAATCTTAAAAATCATATTTGTGTTTTCTTATTTCATCTTATATTTTATAAATAATAAAAAAAATAAAGAAAATATTGAAAAAAAAATTAAAAAAACTCATAAAATCTATTATCTACCTCTTCTACGAATTTTGATGAAACATAAGTTTTTTAAATATTAATTTAAAACATAATATTATATTAAATCTAGTGTTCTCTACAATAATAATAATAATGGTGTATAGATTTATATTTAAATTTAAAAAATATATAATTAGTAAAATTGATAAAATTTAAGTAGCTTCGTAGGTCAGAATATGAGTAATCTTGATACGACATCACGTATCACGTATAATAAGCAACAAATTATATGTTAAATCATATTTATTATAATAACAAATAATAATAATAATAATAATATGAAAAAATAATAATTATTAAAAAATTACCTTTCATTGATGGAAGAATGTGATAAACACTTCTTCAAAATTTTAAATACTCCATAAATTTAAAAGAAAATTATAAATTATAAATTAAAACTTAAAATTACAAATTAAAGTTTAAGCATAAAATAAATAGAATTACACAAAGAAAACATAATAAAAATAAAAATAAATGAAGAAGAAGAAAATGTTCTTTACAACGAATTAAATACAGATTGAAAAAATTGTTATTTACCTTTGACGACAACCGCTCCCACGAACACAACTCAGTGCACCAATGCTAAGACTCTCAACCCAAACAACATCTGTACATCTGTGCAAGAATTATTAGTAATTTGAATTTTGAAAAACAATAAATTTGTGATATTTATAGAAAAAGTTGGAGCCCAAGATCTTCTTTAAATTTGGAAAAAAAAACTCAATATCTTCATTTGATTTTATACTTATTTAGTTGGAATATACTAAATTTTAATAATTAATAATAATAATAAGTCACATTTTAAGTAGTAAAGATAAAGATAAAAAATATTATGCAGATTCTCTTATCTTCTAATTTAATTTATGAGATTTGCTAAAAATATATTATCTCTAGAGGATGAAAATCTAAATAATCTAAATAATATTATAAATATATTTTCATTTTTTTTTTTATATATTTGAATAGAAGATTATGACATATTTGTAATTTAGGGTATGACTTAAGAGTAAAATCGTCCAAAAATGATTTTCCTCTTAAGCCACAAAGTAGTATGATATGATTTTTTATATTTGAATAGAAGATTATGACATTTTTGTAATTTAGGGTGTGGCTTAAGGGTAAAATCGTCCAAAAATGATTTTTCTCCTAAGTCACATTTTAGGTAGTATGATATATATTTTAATGTATTTTTATATATTTCATTACTTAAACATATGTTATTATAAAATTTTGGATGTTTTGTATGATTTAACTGAAAAATTGTTCAATTGAAACTGAATATAATATTATACTGATTAGTTATGATTAATTATCTTATTGGGTGGTAATTTATTTAGTTACATTATTGACCAAAAAAGAAAACAAAAAAGCACAATTATTGCAACAAAGAAAGGAAATGGTGGGGTGGGTCAAAGTAGATACAATTGAACTAATGTTTAAAAAGAAAAAATAAAAATAAATAATGCATTTAAACTCAGAAAAATTATATCATTTTTTACGATAACCCCTTGCCCACGTTGCCCATTTTCTATCCTTTCAAACCAACTACTTGCCCACGCTGTAATATTACTATTTTTTCTTTTTTATCTTTAATTTCATTTATAATAGTGGTTTTTTTTAAACCATTCATTTAAACATTTAAAAAATTTTAATAGATAATAATAGGCTATAATTATCCTAAAAAATATGTTTACCACAATTTCCCAGTCACAAATTTGAATATGAAAATTACTATTTTACTTTCATATTATTTTAGAGTAATTAGGTTATATAAGGATTTATTGATCCTTTTTTCAATTTATATTAAAAATAGCCGGTATAATCATTAACCACCCTAAACAAAATAATTACTACAGCTAAAAAAAAACATAATAATTACTAGACTATCTAACCACAATCATCAATAATAATGAACTTAAATGAATATAAAATATTGGAATAGAAAATGTTTTTTTTCTTCATAATTTAATCTTTTTATTAATTATAAATCATAATAGAATAATTAACTTTTTGTAAATTTTAGCATTTAAAAAGTTTGTGAACTCATCCATTCAAACTAAAAAAATGGGTCTTTTTATCCTTTTTTTCATCCGCTCTAAAATTGACCCTTTTTTTTATTTTACTTTTTTGTAATACATTTTTTAAGTGTCCATTTTTTGACCTTAGGCATTCTATTTAGAGATGTCCACGGGGGTGGGGCCGGGGAATAACTTTCATGTCTCTGTCCTGGCCACTTAATTTAATCCCCGTCCGCGGAAAAATCTCCAATTTTTTTTCGGGGATCGGGGCGGGAATTTCCCGGAGGGGCACCAGCGGGGATCGGATCCCCTTGGGGATTTTTGCAAATTTTTTTTTTACATTTTTTATATATTTTTTTGGACAATACTTTTAAATAATTAGATTTTCTTAGAAAATATTTATAAATTTCAACTATAACGTTAATTATTAAAGAAAAATACTTATATGCATGGATAATTTCATAAAAAAATATATTTTTATTTGAAATAAAAGAGGTAAAGTTTAGAAAAAATATTTATTTTTAAAAAAAGTAATCCGGACGGGGATCGGGGAATTGGGACGTTCCCCGTTCACTACAAGAAAAAAGGTCTTAGGCGACGTTTTTTAACGTCGCCTAAGGTCTGAAAAACATTGCCTAAGCTTTAGGCGACGGTAAATAAACCGTCGCCCAAAACGTCGGCAAAACCACGTCGCAAGAGCCTTCGTCGACGTTTTTTCCAAAACGTCGCCTAAGGTTTTTTAGGCGACGTTTTGGCAACGTTTTTCAAAACGTCGCCTAAGGTATTTTGGGCAACGTTTTCAAAACGTCGCCTAAGGTATTTTCGGCAACGTTTTCAAAACGTCGCCTAAGGTATTTTAGGCATCGTTTTCAAAACGTCGCCTAAGGTATTTTGGGCAACGTTTTTCAAAACGTCCCCTAAGGTATTTTGGGCAACGTTTTTCAAAACGTTGCCCAAGGTGTTTTAAGCTGGTTTTTGCAATTTTTCCTAATTTTTTTATTTTATTTTTTTAATTTTGATATACACATGATATTTCTATCAATCATAAATCAAGTTGAAAGGTAAACTACATCATAACTGAATGAAAACTGCGAAATTTTATTATAACGAAAAAAGTAGAAATAAGTTCTTAGCCATACATCCATTTAAAGTTTTTTAAAAAGTATCACAATACAAAAGTTCCTAAACAAAAGGTCCACACTCCATACATTGTTTCCTTGTCCTCAACCACAGGTCGTGCATCATCTGAAAAAATGAAATGAAATATGAGTTAGTTGACAAAAATTAAAAGAAATTATACTTATATAAAAGAAAATTCAAAATTTCGGCAGCATAACGACACCCTTATGACTAACAAAAAATAATAATTACACATGCTTTAACAATAAAAATCATATATAATCTACCATGTGGCTATCTTTGCTGCAGGATAGCCACAATTCACATAAAATAACACTCACTTTCTTTAGGATTAAAAAAAAAAACAACAACCATTGTGAATAAAATTGTATTGTGCGAATGTAAAATCATTAGACCCAACTAAATATCATTCATGCCTTTTCTTATCACATCACAACTATCTCAATTCTCTCAATTCTCTGCATAATGGTTTTACTCAAAATAATTGTTAATCATGCCTCTTCTCAATAGTTATTTCCATTCTCTAAATCATTTCCCCAACATTAATCGAATTTACAACTATCTCAATTCTCTAAATCATTTGCCCCAACTAAATTATTAACTTTATCACCCTATAATTTTCATGTTCTTTGAGAAATTATGTAAAACCAACCTCAATAACCAAAAGAATAAAGAAAAGGAAAGTTAATAAACTCATCCAAAAATTAGCATAAAAATATTAAATTACTTAAAGCCGACCTCAATAACCAAAAGAATAAAGAAAATGAAAGTTAATAAACTCACCCACGATTTTTTTCCTTCTTAAAAATGGACGGTCAAGATTCTTCTTCTTCTTTTTTGAATATGTCAACGGCTCAGATTCAAGCGGGTAATCCTGTGAATACATAAAATCAAAATTATACATCAAATATTATATGTTGGCATTAAATCAAAAAGTTGAAAAAGATTGGTGATTTTATTTTTTATTCTGTTGATTCTTTGCTAATACCTCGTTTGGTTGAGATTAAAGCAATAAAAAGTTTCATTGTGGCAGTAAAGCTATGATAAACAGTGAACTTATTTATGAAAAATGTTAGTAGATTCATTGCCTAATTTTCTTTGGCAATACAGCTACATTTCTTTATATTCCATTCAATTCTTTGATTTCTTTTTCAAAGTTCTATAAACTTTTATTGTATTAGTATTTTGTGAATTTAGAACATTTGATTATCTTTTTTATGATGGGAGTGTCTGGTCCGTTTAAATGCATCCCGACTATTCTCACGAGACAACTCGTAAGGAGATAATCGTCTTATTGAACTCATTAATTTTTGTTTTCCGCACTTGATGTGGTTTTTTTTTGTTGATATGTAATGAATGATTTGTGATTTGGGAAATTGTGAAAACCCATTGATGGACATGGGAGCAATGTGATTTATGTGTGTGTGTGTTCGTCTCAATTTTTTTGGGAATCATTGTTTGCTTGCTTGTTGAAATTGTTAGCCAAAAAAGAAAAGAAAAGAAGGAAAAATAGGAAAGTGAGTTGCTCAAAATAAAGAGGCTCAGATTATAGGCGTCATTGAGGTTTTTTTTTTGGAGTTGTTTGAACCTTTCCATAAATGAATGATTGTTGGCAAAAAGCTTCCATAAAAGTTACTTCCCTAGACGAATAAAAAGATTTAGAATCACTTATTTTAGGAGTTGGAGCTTGGGCTAAGTGGCTTAAACTCTCAAACTCACCTCACATATAAAATCTAAAAAACTTTCGAAAAAAAACCATAACAAATTCACAAAGTACCAACTTTTCAAATTAAAATCAAAACCCATTTCGAAGCACGATTCATGGTGTTGTTCTCTATCCCCATCCTCAAGTTCAATATTCTCCTGGTACCAAAAAGGGCTGCTAAGAATGAATTAACTTCGATAGTTATACAAATTATAGTTATACAATAAACTCATTATGTTGGCACATATATATTTGTTAACTTGAACTATACACATATTACACTACTTACACATGTAAAACTCATGGTGCAAATTAACTTCTTTTTTTCTTCTTCTTATTTTGAAAATTATAATTAATGATATACAAATGAATTGCTATTGGTTTTCCCTTTTTCTTTTTCTTTTTTAAGTTCAGTAAGCTAGTATTGAGATTGAAATAGATGTTTGCGTAGACGAAATAGAGAAATACGTACCGATCGCAATCACAATCGAACGATCGTCGCGTGGAGGAGATGGGCTCTGTGGGGATGGGCGCAACAAAGGGGTTGTTCGTGGCTGCTCGCTACGAGGGGAGATCGAAGAGGCTTTTCGTGGCTGCTCACGACGAGAGGAGATCGACGCGAAGAGGAGATCAACACGAAGGGGGAGATCGGTGTGGGTAGGTACGAGCAGGGGCTGTTTGAGACGGGGGAGATCGATGTGGGAGCGTGCGCACGAAGGGGCTGTTCGTGGTAGCTCGCGACGAGGGGGCGGCGTGGTGGCGTTGTTCGAGCGGCCGACGGCGTGGAGAGCTGAGGGCGGCGGCGTGGTTCGAGTGGTCGGCGGCGGCGGCAGCTGCTGGTAGATGGGGGAGTGGGGTTTGGGTTGGAGAAGAAGAAGGAGAAGATGAAGAAGATGAAGGGCTTGGATTGTTTCTTTTATGAAAAAGAAATTTTTTAGGCGACGTTTTTAAAAAACGTCGCATAACTCTCGATTTAGGCGACGTTTTCTTTCCCAACGTTAATAAAACGTCGCCTAAGGCCGGTTTAAGCAACGTTTTCTTTCCCAACGTTAATAAAACGTCGCCTAAAATATGGCTTAGGTGACGTTTTTAAAAACGTCGTCCAAGATATATTTTAGGCGACGTTTTTAAAAAACGTCGCCTAAAGCCGGTTTAAGCAACGTTTTCTTTCCCAACGTTAATAAAACGTCGCCTAAGACCTTTTTTCTTGTAGTGGTTCCCCACCCCTAACAGGAAAAACGGACATCTCTAATTCTATTTGATGAAGTTTGTTAATTATGTGTGGTTGGAAAAGTATCATGTAAGTAGGTCCTTATATACAACTCCATCTTATTTTATGTTTAATGATTAATTCTACTTTTCCTCTTGGAGAATATTCAAGAGGTTTTATACATAATTGAGCATGCTATAAAAAATTATCTGGCACATGCAATAGTAGAGATAGCGGATATACATGCAAGAACAAGTTCATGTTTTGATGGAAAGCATTCTACTATTTATCTTTTTTTTGTATCACCAACTTGAATGCTTATAATTTTTTTGAAATTGGTTCAATAAAAGAAATTGATAAATATAAATATGTTTCTAAAATCGATAGGGATTGAGGTAAGAACAAGTATTTATTTTTGTAAGATAGAATTGAGCAAATCTACTAAACTATTGAAACAAAATTTATAATTAACTCTATTTCTGTTTTTTTTATTTCTCAAAAGAAAACTTTATTTATTTTTTTGTAATTTATACCTAACAAAATAAATAAAGTTTGAAAAATACTGTACAAGTAGCATAAGAGCTTAATTGGATAAAGGTTAGATCAAAAAACGAGTTCGGCCCAGTTCACAAGCCCAAATCTTATTCTTAGGATTACGTAGAAAGATCTACATGCCTATAAATAGTCAATTGAGACTCTAATATAAATAAGTTATTATAAACCCTAGAAACAACTCATCTACACTTTTTGACCTACTAACTTAGACATCGGAGACTACGTGGCTCACACACATTTACCGTATTCGTCTTAACGAAATACAAATTCACTCTTGATCCAAAGACCACATTTTATTTATGAGAGTTTTTTTTTCTTAAAATTGAGTTCACATGAGGTTTCAAGTCTCCATTAATATAAATTTCAATTTTTACATGAAAAAATAATACAAATCAAAGCAGTTAATAAAACTGCAAAATTAACAAGGAAAAAGACAGCACAGATTAAAAAAAAAAGGCGATTTTACATGTATAACAAAAAAATATAAAATATTTTCATGTATAACATAAAATCAAAACTAATTCATTTGTAGCAAAAAATTCAAATTGAATTCTATCACTAGTAGAATTCTATTAGTGATAGAATTCAATCAATGAAAGACTTCTTCTATCAATACTTGAATTTTCTACTAGCGATAGAATTTTAAATTGAGTTCTATCACTAGTTGAGTTTTATCAATGATAGAAATTAATATGACATAGATGAAATTATTTTAGAAATTGTGCTGCAAATATAATACAAAAGGTAAAATGTGTTGTTGATGATAAATTCTCTTAAAAAGAATAAAAAATAAATAAATAAACCGTAAGAAATAAGCTGAGACAAGTGAAATTGAATGTAGTGATGGGCCCACTGCGGAGGGTTCAATAATGCAGGCGCTGGCCCCAAACCCGCGCCCCAAAAAAGGATATAGGCTGTCGGTGTCGACCAGACCCTGTGCCCAAACAGCCCCTAAGCTGTACCTGGTTCTCCATGAGTTCATGTCTTCATGAACATATTTTAGTTTCTGATCCAAATAAAATTTACTCTTTTTTTTTTTTTTTTCTTTTTCTCTTTTGTATACTTTAAATTTTTGTTGTTAATGATGATCTATTGTATTTAAAAAATATATTTATGGTTGTATACTACGAAGTAAAACTTATAATAATGATGATGATTGTTATGTAGGTTTATTATATACATTATGATAATTTTCCACTTTTATTTATAGTATTTGTTTGGTCTCCAAAACATAATTTTTTATCTTACATATAATTCTTTAAAAGGTGAGTGGTTTCCTTTAAACTAGAGATGATAATAAAAATCAAAATTTGATAAGATTGAATCGATCCAAACTAATCTATTGAATTTGTTCATATTTATATATATATATATATATATATATATATATATATATATATATATATATTTTGAACATGTTAGATTTTTATTTGGAAAAAACTGGAAATTATGAATTAGATCTGTTTTTATTTGTAAAAATCTATCAAAATTGAATCAAACCAATATTAATTTATTTACTTTCATTTTTCTCTTCGATATTGTTTAACTTTTTATTGATAAATGAGTAATTATTTAAAATATATATATATATATATATTTAAATAGGGGTTGTAGGTAAAACAGCAAATACAATAGTAAAAAAGAATTAAAAAGTGAAAAAAAAATCAAAGGAAATTAAGCTAATAGTTTTATAGTTTATTGGATGTTTGTTTGATTCCCTCTTTTGGTCAAATCAATTAGATTGGATAATATTGAGATTAATATAATATTATTTTCATTAAAAATATTGAATACTAATTAGATTATATCATTTATTTTTATCTCTATTTCAAAAACTGGCGTGACAACAAAAAAAAGTTTAAAAAAAAGTATGAATTATTGCCTTGTGAATTTTTAGTTTTAAAGTAAAAATATGTTAAAATTTATTACACATCCACCACATACAAAATTTATAGTAATCAATAAATGGTTACTGCAATTCATAAAGTGGGTCAAAATGTGTATGCTAGTTGTGGAACTTGTCGGTAGAATTATATTTTATGAAATCTGTTTTAACTTTTTTTTTTTGAGAAACGGAAATCTGTTTTAACTTAATATTTGTTCTTTATAAAAAAAATTTTTTAAAAAATCTTAATATTTGTTCATGTTTTTTTTTTTTTTTTTTTTTAATTTCCCCCGAACATTTTTTTTAGTCTATAGTGGAGAAGGAGAAACAACAAACTCTACATAGAAGACACAATTACTCTCAAATAATATGAGAGCCAAATACCGATTTTCCTCCGAACTTAAGATTGTAACTTTTCATTAATTTTTTTCATTCTAATTTTTTATTTTTTATTTAATTTTTTTTAGAACTAAAATTTTCAATTTTTTAATTTAAATTTTCAGTTTTAAATTTTAAAAATTTTGGATTTTAAATTTTTTGTTTTCCAATTTTGCTGATATAATATTTTAGGTGATATATTTCTAATTTCAATTTATAACTTTTTCATAAACCAACTTTTTTTTTTGATAATTCAATTTGTTTTGTCTTAAATTTTCAATACATCTTTTATTTCCTTAATAGTATTAATTTTCAACTAATTAATTACAAATTATTCTAATTCACATAACACCCCATTTTAAGAATATGTTTCATAATTTAAAATTAACACTATTTTTATAATTTATTTAACTTTTTTTATCTACCTAATATTATTATGAAAAAATAATAATAATAAATCTCTTATACAACCTCCCTACAAAAAATACATCGAGCAATTGTTACAATCACTCTACAAACTACTTTAAAATCAACCGCATCCAAACGAGTTATTAATATATTCACTCTAACTAATCACTCCACAAAAATGCATCCAAACAGCTCCATTAGGTTAGTAAAATTAAGAAAATAATTATAAGTATGATCAATTTTTTTAAAAATCAGCAATGATGTATTAATTACAAATAATAGTGTATTAATAACCATTAATAATACAATATTTAATAGCATTTATGACTATAAGTGTAAATATTTTTAAATTTAACTATATTTATAATTATTTTATTTGAATTGATCATTTGTTACAATTTTCCATCTATTTAGGTGGGTTTAGAAACTAATGTTTGGTAAATGCAATTTTTTTTTTTGAGGTTACAACAATTGGGGGTGGGGACTAAAAATGCATATTTGTGGATTAAAATCTAGAGATTTGAAAACTCTCTTTATCGTATTTCTTACTCTCTCGTATGAAATAAAACTAAAGTGCGTATTTGGTCAAAATTACAAAAAATGTTCATAAATGAAACCAATCAAATAAACCCTAATTCTAAAAAAATATTATGTTTGTCTATTTATTTTTTAAAAAATCTATTTAAAATTAATTGATTTATTATTTTTTTTTTTTTTTTTATGTTTATCTTCTTAATTGTTGGGTATATATTTTATTTATATTAATAATTCAAACAAGAATATGAAAATGATTTTAAAAGATGAAAATAGTTTTTTTTTAACCACATGTTTTTATACCGTTTGAAAAAATAAACTTGTTAGAAAAATAAATGATGATAAATTATCTCATTTATTCTTTATATTATTTCCTTTAAATGATCCAAAATTTATTTCATAATTCTTTTGTTTTCAACATTTTTAGGACAATAATTTTTTTCATTTAATCAAACAATTTAAAAATATGAGATCGTCTTTTCTTTATATAAAAAATAAAATAAAATTCGATAATTCAAAATCAAAATATAACATTATTTTAAATATTTCATTCACATTGTATTATGGAATATCAAATCTAGCAAACCAAACACGGTAATCAAATGCCGGAAAAATTGATTACAACACTTGATTATGACGAATCTTGATTTTAACTCGTAAACTAAACAAGGTTTTATAGAATTTTTATGGATCATGGGCTTGAATCTTGTGGCCATGACTCTTAGACTTTTGATTTTTTGGATTTGAATTCTCATAATTGACTCACTAAACGAATTTGAGTTTGATTTAATTTTGTCTAAAATTTAAGATAAACCAACTTTTGACTAAATTTATTTTTGGGAAATATTGTCCCAAAATTTAATTTAATGTTATCATTAAATGTAAGATAATTATGTGGCCAACGTTTCTCAGCCACGATGTATTTATTTTAGTTTATTGTTATACTTATTTTTTAAAAAAAAAATTAAATTTACGTGGAAACTAAAATAATCATTTTAGTGATATATTAAAATTTAAAATTACTTTAATCATCAACTTCATCAACATTAGTTTATGTAACTAATGATTTTGTTATTTCAAGAATTAAAGTGAAAATTATTAAATTATGAGAGATAACAATGTTTAGTTTTAAAATATAAAAACTAAGATATTTTATTCAATAATTTTATTTTTCTTAAGTATAGCTATTTATCTATTGGACCTTTTTTTTAATACATAATAGGAGAAGGGGGACCAACAAACCCTACATATTAGGCACAACTACTCTCAAATAATATTAATATGAGAGTTATCGAGGGTCAGTGGTGCAGTTGGTTATCTTGTACTCATATTATTTGAGAGTAGTTGTGTCCCCTATGTAGGGTTTGTTGGTCCCCCTTCCCCTCACTATATCCTAAATGCTATGAATAAAAACAAGCTAAAAAATTGTGACTTGTTGCATATAGAAGCAGTCGTTTCAAATTTAATATCTTATTTTGATTCAACTTTCCGTAGTGTATCACAAACGAACGTCAATAATTTTTATGGCTATCATTGATAAATTGAAAAAAAAAGAATGAGAAAGTGTTTTTGATCATCGTCGTTGTTCATGTGGGATTATTTTTTTCTTACCTTGTTTGAAGGGTCACCAATGGTATCAAGTAGCATTTTGATGTATAACGATTTTGCAAATAAATATACATGGACGAATACACTTTGACATAAATCACAACAATGCGTACAGAGCGCAGACATCATGGATGCATGATGATAAAAAATTATCCAAACATGTTTTCAAGTAAAAAAATGAGATGAATGAAAACAAGCTAAAAAGTTGTGACTCATTTTAGATATAAACAGTTGTTTCAAATGTAATATATTATTGTGATTAGGTCTTTGTATATCTATCATAAATGAACTTCAATAATTTTCATGGCTATAATTGATAAATTGAAAAATAAAGAAAGATAAAATATTTTTTGATCATCATCGGTGATCATATGGGATGATTTTTTTTTTTTACTTTGTTTGAAGGGTCATCATGGAATCCAAAGACATTTTGACGTATAACGATTTTGCATATGAATATACATGGACAAATACATTATGGCATAAATAACAACGTGTACATGTGCAGAGACATCACGAATGCACGATATGTCTCGTGCATACTACATGTTCAATTTATTTTTATTATATATTCATTCACCATCATAATTTCATTAACATTTTTAGAGTGTGTATGAATATGTAAAAGTATGTATCTATCTCAAAAATTCAAAAGTTAAAAATAATGACATTCAACTACCTTTTCTTCTTGACAACATTTAAATAAATAATGGATTATAATAGTCTGTCTCATGCATACTCATTTTTTAATTATTTTATATTCGTACATTAACAAAATCCCAATAACCCTTTTGAACTCCCGTATTGCATAAATTACTCAAAATTTAATAGTTTATAATACCAACCATCTACTACTTTTTAATGATAAATATTAGATTTTAAATATCAAAATAATTTTAAATTTTAACAGTAAATTGAATATTATATTTTATTTTTCAAAACAATATAAAATTTAATGTAAATAGTATAATACGCTTTAAAAAAAATGTAACCGTATAATAAATGTTGAAATATATTTTCTATAATTAATAAATTTAATTCCCAAATAAAATTTAGAAATAATTATAAAGTTTAAAAAAAAAAAAAAAAAATCCCTTTCATTGGTTTCAATGAATTTAGACATTTTTCTAATTTTCCCTTAAAAGCATAAGGACTGGGAATCTTTTAGTGGGCCTTTTAAGGTCGGCCCAATACCAAGTCGACGTGGTTCAGTAGTTCACAATTAGGGTTTCCTTTTTCACTATAAACACTCTCGAAGCTCATCTTCACAAATCTCTTGCTCGCAGTGGGGACTCAAGTTTTCAGCAGCCATGGTAATTGCCTCTTTCATCGATTCATTCTCATTTTCATCGCTTTTTGATTTTGCGCGTTGCTTGAAATTCTACGATCTTAGCAAGATTTTGAATTCAGATTTGTGTTTATGTTTCTTGTTTTAGGTTAAGTACTCAAGGGAGCCGGATAACCAAACAAAATGTAAGTTTGTTCTTATCGTATCGTAATCTTGTTCGTTTTTCATTGATTTTCGTTATGAAGTTTTGATGCTTTTCACTGTTTGTGAAGTTTTGGAGTTTTGTTAGAACTACATAATCTAATGCTTGTGTGTTCTTTTTAATTTTGATCAGCCTGCAAAGCACGGGGATCCGATCTCAGAGTCCACTTCAAGGTAAATCAGCTGCTTTAATTGAAGTTTAAGTTTCTGCGTAATCTATAGGTTTTGAATGCCGTACTCTTTGGAGGATTATTTTAACTACCTAAGTTTAAGTTTTGGATTAAGAGTAATGGGGTATATAGTATTTTAATTCTCAATAATGCAACATGATGTGAAATGTGAATATCATTGTTATCTGGGACATCCTGTTACTAACCTGATGAATAAATCATGGCCCCGTTTCTTAAATGTGAATATTACTCTCGTTAATTTCATAGAAATTAAATGTATTAATATTGGGTGAACCTCTGTAAGATTTTGCTCAAGGTTCAGTAAACAATGTCACATAGTGTGAGGCTCTTTTGTTATAATATACTTGGTTCATATTTTTTGGATTGTGCATAGACGACTTATAGTTAATATCGTCAATGTGTTGTTTATCTGAGATTGCACGTAAGCAATCTGATTGAAAAGCAGGCTCTGTTGCATATTTTGTGAATTGTGCTCCTGTAAACGTAAGGAGAACGTAATGTATTGTCATTGGGTGAACCTCTGTAGATCTCATTGCTGAAGGTTGAGTGAATGATGGTACATAAATTAATTTCATGTAAATTTGTTTGTAAATATTGCTCAAATTTAATCATGTAAAATTGAAGAGATTTTACTCCATTAAAGTATGGTCTTTTCAAACTGGAATTCTTTTAAAACCTGATATAAAAAGCAGTGCTTTGTTGCCTTTTTAAGAACATTGCCCTCGTAAACTTCAGGGAAAGCACTTGTGCATTGTTATTGGGTGAACCTATGTAGATATTGTTGCTTAAGGTTCAGTAAATTATGCTACATGAATTAATTTTATGACCATTTAAAATTGAAAAGCCTCAATCATATGAAATTGAATTTTTTTACACCATTTAAGTATTGAAACTAGAATTCTTTTGTAACCTGATGTAAAAAGCAGGGCGTTATTGCCTCTTTAAGAACATTGCCCTCGTAAACTTCAGGGAAACCACTTGTGCATTGTTATTGGGTGAACCTATGTAGATATTGTTGCTTAAGGTTCAGTAAATGATGCTACATGAATTAATTTTATGACCATTTAAAATTGAAAAGCCTCAATCATATGAAATTGAATTTTTTTACACCATTTAAGTATTGAAACTAGAATTCTTTTGTAACCTGATGTAAAAAGCAGGGCGTTATTGCCTCTTTAAGAACATTGCCCTCGTAAACTTCAGGGAAACCACTTGTGCATTGTTATTGGGTGAACCTATGTAGATATTGTTGCTTAAGGTTCAGTAAATGATGCTACATGAATTAATTTAATGACCATTTAAAATTGAAAAGCCTCAATCATGTGAAATTGAATTTTTTTTACACCATTGAAGTACTGAAACTGGAATTCTTTTGTAACCTGATATAAAAAGCAGGGCTTTGTTGCCTTTTTGTAAACATGGCTCTCGTAATCTCCAGGGAAACCACTTGTGCATCGTTATTGGGTGAACCTCTGTAGATATTGTTGCTGAAGGTTCAGTAAATGATGCTACATTGTTATTGTAGCAAATAGTTTTTAAATAAAATAAACATAATTGGAGTGCATCAAGATCGTTGTTGTTTTCAGACTATTGCAGTTTTTTATCATATTAGTTGAAGACTTGGGCTTTGAGGGTATGCTCCCCTTTAGGTCCCGTGTTCGAGACTAGCGCATGATACTCCTTCGATGTATCCGGTGCTTAGCCTAGGTACGGTTGTGGTTATCCTTGTTTCAAAATAAATAAATATAACTGGATGAAAAAAACACGTCTCTATTGCCTCTTGTGAATGGTATCTCTCTTTAAATTCAGTAAAACTGAATGCATTTGTTCTGGGGTGAACCTCTGTTAAGCTTGTTGCTTAAGGTTCAGTAAATGAGACTACACATAACACAACGCCTATTGTCCCTTATTATAATAAAGCTTTTGTCAATGTGGATCAACATATAAATATGACATCCTATTTTAAATGATGGACTGGGTTTGTTTTTCATCTTTTACCTACTAACTTATTCTATCCAAAAATCTGTTTTGTCTCTAGAATACTAGAGAAACAGCACATGCCCTCAGAAAGATGCCCTTGGCCAAGGCAAAGAGCTACTTGGAAGATGTTCTCGCTCACAAGCAGGCTATTCCATTCCGACGTTTCTGTAGAGGCGTTGGACGAACCGCTCAGGCTAAAAACAGGCACTCAAATGGACAAGGACGCTGGCCCGTTAAATCTGCCAAATTCATTCTAGATCTTCTCAAGAATGCTGAGAGTAATGCCGAAGTATGTATTAATAACATCTATTTATTTACCCATAGCCCTCTCTTTCAGTTCTTCATCTCCTATAATGGTAAATCTTCTTTCAGGTGAAAGGACTAGACATCGATTCGCTCATCGTATCCCACATTCAGGTTAATCAAGCGCAGAAGCAACGACGTCGCACATACCGTGCGCATGGAAGAATAAACCGTATGTTATTATAAGATCTCTATTGTTTCTTGGTTTTCAATTACGATTAAAATTCCAAAAACGTAATCGGAATGCTTGTTTTGCCAGCCTATATGTCATCACCATGCCACATTGAGCTTATTTTGTCTGAAAAGGAAGAACCTGTAAAGAAAGAGGTATTTGTTTTTCAAATTTAATTTGTATAGTATTTAATTATATTTATGGCTTGTTCTTGAATTTTTTTTTTCTGGTGGCAGCCTGAGTCGCAGTTGGCCACAAGTAAAACCAAGAAAGGTCAAGCTCTTCGCAGTGGTGCTTCATCTTGATTAATATTAGTGTTATGTTATGTTTTTTATAGCACATTTTGGTTGCTTTCGTGCTCTACATTCATCGAGTTTGGGTGTTGGTTCTCTATAACTTTGTAGTTTATGAATTCTTTTCTAAAATTCGAGTTTTCTTTCCTTGTAATCGAAGAGTTCTACAAATCAAGACCTTTTCTTTTTAATCTCTGTGATCGGTTCATGTTACTTTTGGGAATTGTTTGCTGAACCCATTGTCAAGGTTGCATTCATTTTGAAATCCCTCTTTGAGTTTATATCTTTGTAATTTGATTGATAATAAAACACAATAAATCTGTACAACTTAAAGTTATTCTAAAAATATAAAATTTATTTAATTATTTATAGTTTAGAAATAATATGGCAAAAATTGAACATTTTTCCCACCGAGTGTAAACTTTTATTAGTTGTGTATTTTTTAAAAATAAAATAAAATTGCGGTAAAAATTAACATAATCACATCATCGATACTTTGAAATTTAAAAGTTATTTTAATTATTATATGTTTTCAATAATCTTAAAACTAATCTACGTACGTCAATTATATACTGATGGTAAATGTAGTATGGTATGTTAATCTGGTGGCTACTTTATATATATATGATTTGATGAAAATTTAATGTAGATATACCAAGGTCATGGGTTTGATTTATTTTCATTTATATAATCTAAAACAAATTTGTAGTACATACATATTGTAGCATATATATATATATAGACCATTTTTCAGGATGTTGTGGACTAGAACTATAATAGTAAAAGGGTATATAACCCTTATTTATGCTCCCAATTTGTTAGGATTTATCTCTAGCAATAATGAATGTTCTCGATTTGAAAAAAAATAACAATAATAAAAATAAAAAAGCTAACCACATCGACCAAAATAACATTTAAATCGACAATTAATTACCAATTCGTCTGGCCGATTAAACACGCGAAATCATCCGACGGCTGAGATTTGACGTCTGTATTCTTCGAAATCAGGACCGGTAAATAACATGCCGCTCCTCTTCTGAGTTCTCACAATCCCTGCAACTCATTTCCGATTCCAAATCGTCGTCTCCAAATTCTCCCACAGGTTTTTCTCCTCTCTCTTTCTCTCTCAGTTTTCAAATTCCTTCAATCTTCACTCTCGATCTTGTAAATCTTTGTTTAATCTGTATCTACACGATCTGCATCGTCGATTTTGCGTCGAATTTTTCTGTTCTACGCTGATCCATCGCTTTCGATCTGTCCATAATCTTCGATTTTCCTTGATTTTAGATGGACTGGCAAGGGCAGAAGCTGGCGGAGCAGATGATGCAGATCATGCTCGTTGCCTTCGCGGTGGTGGCGTTTTCTACCGGCTATGTCATGGGATCGTTCCGGCTGATGGTCTTGGTGTACGCCGGCGGTGTGGTTCTCACCACGTTGATCACCGTTCCGAATTGGCCTTTCTTCAACCACCACCCGCTCAAGTGGTTGGATCCCAGCGTCGCTGAGAAATACCCTAAGCCGCCGCCGCAGGAGCCTGTGGTTTTGAAGAAGAAGGCCGCTAAAAAGTAGGTCAGTTTTGATTGACCTTGTTGTTCTTGTATTAGCACACAGTTTTTTAGCTTTTGGATTTCTAATATCCTGAAATGATGATGATACGTGCGTTGTTCTTATGGATTATGATTTTGACAGTTTTATGATAGACACAATCTTTTTTATGTGGTGTTGGCTATTGTTGTTGCTATAAGTTTTTGTTTTGCTGCTTTTTCTTGGTTGCTAAATTTTTGTTGATGTTATAATATGGCATATGCTTGTGAATAGCATTTTTAAAGATCTTGTTGATGTTATGATTTTTGTTGACCTTGTTGTTCTTGTATGAACTCACAGTTCAGCTATTGGGTTTCTAATATCTCTAAATGATGATACGTACGCTGTTCTTATGGATTATGATTTTGAAGTTCTATGATAGATACGTCTTCTTTTTTATGGCATTGGCTATTGTTTCCTTTGGTTGCGAATTTGGGGGCTCTGTGGACATAGAACCCGTGTGTTTTTTAGTTGATGGTTAATATATATTATATTATAATTCGCATATCAATATTATTGTAGTTATTAAGGCTGTTCGATAACCATTTCATTTGTGGTTTTTGAAATTTAAGCTTATTTTTATTCAAATTTGTTACCGTGTGTTCCATCTAAGCAATCTTTTCGAAGCTACTATCAAATGGGCCTAAGTTGTTGTTTGCTGTATTGTTTGTTGCTGCTCCCGCTCCCATTATTAAGGCTTTGTTTGATAACCTTTTTTTTTTTAAATATAAGCCTACAACAACTATCTTAGCATGAGTTTTTCTTACTTGGATATCTGCATCTTACCTATATTTTAAGAAACCAAACCAAAATTTAGGAACAAAAAACAGTAGCTTTCGGAAGCTTGTTTTTGTTTTTAAAATCTGGTTAGCATTTACATACTTTCTTAAGGAAAGATAGATATATGGTAGAAAAGATGGAGTACATTGTAGGGAACTTGAGTAAAAATAAGTTTAAATTTTAAAAAGCAAAACCAAAAAGACCAAATGGTTATCAAACGGATTTAAATTTTTGTTGAGTTTGTTTATTTAGAGGATGAATTGCCTTTCAGATTGTCAGCTGCAAGCCATTAACCTGGAAGGCATTGCAGTTTTGCGTTATTCATCCATTCGTTCCTATGGTATTACTTTGCACTTTGGTCTTATGGGCGTTATTGTTGTATGTTTAAAGGTTGAATATAGGGTTTGCATTTAAAGGAAACTACGGGTATTAGTACAAAGTTAGAGAGTTACTTGTAGTATTTGGTTATGAATAGAGAGAGTGGGAAAGGAAAAGAGAAGCATTGATTCAGTGGGTTTGCTTAAGGGCTCGAGTGGGAGTGCTATTAAAAGAGAGGTTCCAATTACCTCGAATACACATCTATAAAATATTTTAACTTTTAACCATCATAGGAGCTTAGTGGTCCAAAGCCCCTTAAGAAATTAATATGTTGAGTTCAATTCATGGTAGTCACCTACTTAGAAATTAATTTTCTATGAGTTTTCTTGACATTCAAATGTAGTAGGGTCAAAATAGTTGAGGTGCGCGTAAGTTAATTCAGACATTCGTGGGTAAAAAAAAAACTTGGCTTATCTCATAGTTTCATTATCTTTTGCCTTTCAATTCATGCTGGTTTATCATATTGCTCGCTCTGAAGTTAGTCGAGTTTCTTGTGAAATTGGGCATTCTGCTATATGTTCTGTGTGAACTCTGACTTCTTCGTTGGGTTTATTTATGATTAACCGAACTCCTCTAGGATTTGAAGTTGGGGTTGAAGGTCTCTTGATTCAATCAGGAGATCATGCTTTCATCTCACTATAAAAACTATACTGTTAGTGGGTTTACTAGCCATCGAGTCGATTAAGATCGATAGCGTTTACCCCTTTCAGTCTCGGTTCAAATAAGCATGTTTTCCTCATCTCTGTGTACTGATGAAGTTTTTGTAGATTAGTACAGTGGTTTTGACAAGGTTTTTTAAGTAACGATTTCGCAGTTACGTTCGACCTTAACTGATTGAGCCGATAATGGTGGTTTGCATAGAGGTTTTGTCCTGAAAATTTGTCGTAAACGGGCTTGGACACTCATGGACATTAAAATATATAAAATGGTACGTGTGAGAATTCATCCTTGGTTGTATTAAGGAGACAAACTTTGTGTCTTGACATCATTTCAATCGCATCAATTTCATACCTTTTATATGCTTCTTCAGGATTCAGTACGAAAGATGTTTGTTATATAAAATTGAATATGGTTTATTTTGTTTAACCGCAAGATTAGTCTTGTGTGAATAAAAAAATCTCCAAACAGAACATTACCGATTATTTTACTGTGAAGTTGAAAAGGTGGTGGGTTCATTTAATAAAAATCAATGTACAAACCATTTTCATGTACATTTTCACCTGTAGTCCGGGTAATATGATAGTTTCACTCAAAGTATGTATTCTCAATTCATAGATTAGATGTACAAGATTGACTAAAAGGATAATTCATGATGCCGTGCCCTAAACACTAAACCTACACCAATGTACATAATGATTAGCTCAAATAAACTAGGGTGCGTTTGGAGCACCCGTTTGGTTATTATAGACGAAAGGTTATGATAAACAGTGGGTTATAATAAACGGTAAGTTATTATAAATGATGTTTGAGGGGCAAGTTATTATAACATGGATTATGATAAACGGTGTTTGAGGGGCTGGTAATGTAACAAAAAGTAATATATGTAAGGTGTAGATAAACGGGCACATAGGTTTAAATAAACTGACACGCGGGTTTAGATAACCACCGTTTATAATAAACGGTGGGACAAACATCGGTTGGGTTATTATAACCAACTCGGACGTTTACATAAACGGGGGCCCAAACACAACCCTAAACTTTATTGAGAAGTGGGACATTAATTTATAGATGTCTTTTGCAATTCTATTTCTTAGATGTTTTTGGTATGTGGCCTAGGAATGAAGTTGGTTATGGTGGACCTTGAGTAAGTAGAGTGAACTTTTGATTTTTCGATTTAAAAAAAAATGATAACCTTTAACTATATTTTTTTTCGATAATATAAAGCTTTGAACTTGCGAATGTTAATAACCTCCAGATTTAGTCTCACTTTGACTAAACCCTTTTTTGGCATAAAATATCTTTTGGTCAAAAGAATGTATTTTTTTAATGTAGTAGTTGCATGTCAAACCAAAAGATCCAGGTGTTGTTTGGTTGGCATATTTAGATATGATTTAGTTTTAGAATTTATTAACTTTTTTTTTCAAAATTTACATTCAAACGAATTTTTACTAATTTATCTTTATCTTTACTTTAAAAAAAAACTCTCATTTCTAACTATTAATTCTTAACCATTCATTTATAACTACTCAACCATTTCTAAACTATCTTTTTTAATCATCCCTTTCAAATCAATCAAAATAACTCATTTTTATTAATTTCTTTTTTAATTACTAAAAATAAGTACTCGTTTTAAATCTAAATTCAAATAAGGTTTCGACTCTAACTTTTTTACACAAAAACTTCGTCCAAACGAGTTTTTGGTTACAATTCTTGATTTTTAATTACTTAACATAACTCTTCAATAAAATTCGTTAAGCTAAATTCTACCTAAATTTGTCAAACAAACAGCCCATAGGCACGAAATTTATTTCGAAAGGTTAAGAGTAAGAGTGAAATTTCAAAGTAAGTTAGTGAAAATTTTCACCAATACAAGTAGACGGTAAATTGTATTTTCACATTTCTAGGGTCTGAAAATAAATTTTTAAAAAGAGGTTCATATTTACAAATAGAATGATTATGGGGGCTATTTTATCAAATTCCCAAATAACTCGTCGTCGTTTTAACCTCTACCATCCCGTCTCTGAAAATCTTGAAGGCATTTCGTGGAGCACAAGTCTCTTTTACACTCCATTGCAGCTGCAATGCTCGGAGCTCAACCCTCCTCCCCCGTCTTCGGCACGCCGGCGACCACTCCGGCCTTCGGAGCTCCGTCGGCGTTTGGAAACCTTTTCTCATCTCCTGCTTTCCGAACTCCATCTACGTCGCCGGCTTTCGGCTCCGGCTCGTCTCTGTTCTCCACTCCATTCTCTTCCCCGCCGTCACAACAGAAACAGCAATCGCCGCTGTTTCAGAAACCAGCCGCCACCGGATTCAGTTTCCGGACTCCGTCGGCAGCGTCTCAGTCCAGTCCATTTCCAAATGCTCAATTGACCACTCAGATGGCTCCGGTGGCGCCGCTTCCTTTCTCCCTGTCAGATCGAGATATTCAAGTACGTTTCTGGAAGTAATCGGCAAGAACTTGCAATATTTCCTTTCTTGTTCTTTACTCGCGAGTATTCATTTCTTGTTTTTATTGTTTGCATCAGGCAATTGTTGAGGCCTACAAGGACGATGCAGGAAACCAGAAGTACGCTTTCAAGGTTCGTTTCCCTATTCTCGACTGGAATCCGGAATGCCTTGTGCTTTTACCAGTCACTTGCACTTGTAGAATCGATAATCGTGAGGATAAAGAATATGATGAACTTTCTTTTAAGCTCTTGGATGTAATGAATGTATTCACAGTGTTTACAAAGCTCAAGGGAAAGGCGATAAAAAGGCGAGGCCCGAGTGAAGAGAGGCGCTTTTATAAATTGATAATAAAACATATGTTATTCCCATAAAATTTCAAATTTATATGGAAATATACTAAAAAGTAAAAAAATAAAAAAGTAATAAATCACAAAAATTATGTTATTATAAAATATATCAGAATATTAAATTATTATTTGGATAAAAAAAATTGAAATTAACTGAATTTCTAAATGAAATAACTCGAAAAAACAAGACACATATATTTGAAATAGCAATTAAACAAATTAAGTATCCTTAATAAAGGCTTCGCATAGTTGTTGGACTTTGTCATAAACTAATTATAGGTTCTTTTTGTGGATATTAAGTTAGGATATTGATAAATAAATAAAACTTTAACAAGGCCCATGCCTTGGCCTGAGGCAAAGTCACAAAATGGCGAGGAAAGGCGAGGGCCTGATTGAAGGAGCTCGCCTTAGCTACGATAGAGGCGCAATACCTGCCTATGTGCAAGCCGACGGCCATATGGCGAGGAAAGGCGATGGCCTTGAAAACACACCGTGTATTCATCATTTCCAATTGCTCCTAAGTTGATTCTTCTGTTTATTTTGCAGCATTTGTTATTCAGTGTAACTGATCCTCAATATAGGACAAAGCCTGCGGGTGTATCGGATGTGAGTTCGATATATCAAGCTTAGAATTTTGGTATCTTTGGATTCTACACGAAGTACGGATAATAGTTTGCATTGCCAGATAACGTGGGCTGAGGCTATGGCAAAGCTTGAAGGCATGGAAAAAGCTGATAGAGAGCGATTGTGGCCACAACTTGTCCAAGGTTTTAAGGATTTATCTCAGCGCTTGAAGGTATTTTAATTCACTGCCATATGTGCTGAGAAATTACATTAGTTGATTATACTTAAAAGATATTTGTCTCTGCACTTATAAGTTTTAAGTGAAGAAATATTTGTCTATAAATCAAAATGATAGGTTCGACTAAAGCTTTATTGTTTATTTAAATATATAACTATAATATATGTCATCAAATTATACTTTCAGTTTTTATAGTGAAGAAAAGTTCATTTGTCTCAGGGCAAAGCCTCATTTGTGCCTGAATTTGGGTGTGGTCCATTTGTTATTTACTTTCAAAACTATGCAGTAGGTAAACACAAGTTATGTTTGATAGGATGCCAAGCATGCTTTATTTAATTCATCAATGTTGGTGAAACAAATGCAATAGCTTAGACCCTATTTGATAACCATTTGGTTTTAGTTTTTGAAATCTATGCTTACTTTCTTGCCATTTTTTTATGAATGTTTTAATTTTCTTAAAGAACGGTTTGAATTCTTAGTCGAATTTCAAAACAAAATCAAGTTTTGAACGAACTTTTTCTTTTTTTTTCTCATTTTTAAAACCTGGCTTGGTTTTTTATAGCATAACAAATAATTTCTGTTTATGAGATCTAATTTTAAAAAATTTGAAACGAAAAACCATATGTATCAAATGTGATTGGTTTTATGTTTCCATTTAAAGTTATTAATATGCTCTTTTTTTTAACTGATTATTAATATGTTCTTGGATAAATATAACTTTATGTTCAAGTTGCAGGGAGTATGTAAATTGAATTTAGACATTATTTCTTTTGAATGGAGATCATTTTATAAGTTTAAAAAAAAAAAATTGTGGACTCCCTTTTCGTATGTCCCTTTGATCTTGTATCTTCATCCTTTCTTTTCACAATGAAAACTTGAGTTATTATAAAAAAAATATATCCATCCGTAATGTATCATTATCGCATGATGAAAGTTAAAATCTGCCGAGTCTTAGACTCTTAGCTTCTGCATGTGCTTCCAGCATTCCTTGTGAAAGTCTTTGCTTCCAATTGATATGTTCTTGAAAGTTGTTAAATAGTGAATGTGTTTTGTTTTAATTAACGTTCATAAAAAGTTATTTGGGAAACTAATTTTTGTGCGTACTTCTATACCAGTATATTTTTTTTTCAAACGTCCTTGCATTTCTATCAAAAAAAAAAAAAAACGTTCTTGCGTTTGCCGAGTGAAGTAGCCTGGTTTGTTTCACTGACTCTTCAGTGGAGTTAATACAGATTCAAGATGAAGTCGTCCTCTCTGATGCTGAGAGACTGCGGGTGATCCAAAGCAGTGTCAAAATGGTAATCTTATGCTTCCTTGATGATAAATTTTAAAGGTTAAATTATTGATTTGGTCCTTTATGGTTATTGTTTTGAAAAAGAATATGGTCTTTTTGGTTTTAATAATTAGAATTTAATTCCTATGATTTGATAAAATCTAAGTAGTTTTTGTGGTAATTAGCTATTCACGTGTCAATAATGATATGTGCTAAGTAGTTGATTAGATTAAAATTGGTTGGAAATAGCAAATTTCTTTGGAAATTGGCAACTCGATTTTATTCTATCAACTCACTTTGTCAACAAAATACATTAGATCACCATATTTACGCATAGATAGCTACTTAATTCGCTCGCAATTACGAACAATAGGAATCCTTTCAAATCATAAGGATCGGTGTTTTAAAAGTCGCACTTAGGTGCAAGGCAAAAGGCTAGCACCTCATTTGTCCCAGGCGAGATCCTTGTATTAGGTCATTTGAAGCGCGTGAAGGTTTTTATTTATTATTCTTGGTTAAAACTTCATTTATGTTCATGAAAAGTGTTTTATTATGTATACACATATATGTTTTGTGTTTTTTTTTTATATAGTGTGCCTTAAGTAAAAAAGTCTTTGTCTTTCGGTGAACCTTGTACCCCTTGCGCTTTTTAAAACACCGATAAGGATTAAATTCTAACTTTTAAAATCATAGGGATGAAATTCTTACTTTATTGGGGCTAAATATTTGTTTTAACTAATTTTAAATTTTCCTTTTTTTTAATTGATGCAGCTTCAGAGGTATTTTGTAGTTGATATTCTACCTTGCGTCCAAAGATTGAAAATGAAGGAGCAAGGTTTTCAAAGGCGACTTTTGAGAGTACGTGTTATTTTTTCTAATCCCCCACTTTAAAGAAAAGAATTTCATAATGCTACTGATTCCAAACTGCTTCTATATTAAATTTGACTTTTTCTTCAATTTAAGGTTATGAGAAATGTGGAAGCATTAGAACGTAAGGGGTGCCTAGTGCCTGTAATGAAAGGGGAAGCTGAATTGGCTGATAAGTTAGTTTTGATAACGAGGCAGGTAAGTATCCTTCACCCCTTTTACTTTAGTTTCCAAAAAGGATATTGAAAAATCTTCGTGCAACGAGTTCGTAGGGAATCTCCATCTAGTTCAATCAAATTCAACTTTATCATAATTGTCAAACATGTAAAATATGTCAAAACATAACTGCCAACTGCATAAAATTTCAATTACAAATTTGCAAAAAGAGAGCAAGTTAATCAAGGGACAACCTACAAATGATTTTAATCGCAAAATCCCTTGTTCCTCGGGTTCGAGCCTTGGGACGAGTGTAGGTGCTAGAGCAATACTAGGAGTTGTTTTTGTTCCCAAAGGGTGGCACAGTGGTTGAAGACTTGGGCTTTGAGGGTATGCTCCCCTCAAGGTTTCAGGTTCGAGACTCAGCTGTGACATTACTCCTTCGATGTCTCCCGGTGCCTGACATAGAGACGGGCGTGGTTAACTTTGTTTCGAGTTCTTTTTTTTTTTTATGAGCAAAACTATGAGTTATGAAAAAAAAAAAATTAAAAAAAATCAAGGCCTTGTTTTTCTTTTTAAAGTGCATCGCACGGCCGACATCTTTCATTGTTTTTTTTTATTGTTTACTGTAATTGAATTATTGTCCTTTTATTTGTAACAAAATTTGAAAGATGACACCGAAATGTTACTATAATAAACTTGTGAATGAATTTAGTTTCCATGTAGTAGGGGAATTTTCCCTCTTCTTTAACTAGAATTAGAATTATAACTAGGGGAAAATATTTTACGTATCACAAAAAGTTGCATGATATTATTTGACACGTTTCAGTTGAAAGGATCTGGGGAAGAGCTTTCGAGGAGGGTGCAAACTTTGCTTACAACTATTCGTGGTCAAGCAAATGGCTCCAATGCTGGTAATTCTATCAGTCTTCAAGGATCGGCAAAAATACACGGACAAAGTCTTGCCGATATGCAGGAGGTGCGAATTTATATATATTTCTTTTGAGTAAAGGTGCGAATATAATTCTGTTCTGCCGAATATAATAAATGTTTGAGAAAATACCTTTTCAGTCTCTGGTTTAGGTTCTAGACTCAATTTGAGCCCTGTGTTTCAAAATTGAAGACTTTTACTGGCCTAGGGATGGGTGTGGTTTCTCTTGTTTTAAAAAAAATTGAAGGCTTTTACTACATTTCAATAATGAGATAACAAAATGGTTAGTTTATTGACTAAAATTGTAATTTAACTAATTTAAAGTTAAAAACACAAGGACTTTAAGTGAGCATTATTGAAATGTCTGGAGTAAAAGTATTCAATTTTGAAACATAGAGAACAAATTTGGTATTAGATCTCAAACCTTTTTTCTTAGAGTGTGTTTGGAGCACCGGTTTGGTTATAATAAATGGTGGGTTATGATAAACGGTAGGTTATTTAAATGGTGTTTGAGAGGCAAGTTATTATAACATGGATTATGATAAATTGTGTTTGAAAGGCTGGTTAGGTAACAAAAAGTAATATTTGTAAGGTTTAGATAAACGGACACGTAAGTTAAGATAAACGGACACGCAGATTTAGGTAACCACCGTTTATAATAAACGGTGGGGCAAACATCGATTGGATTATTATAACCAACTCGGCCGTTTACATAAATGGGGTCCAAACACACCCTAATGTTTTGAGATTTATCAACATTACACTTACAGGCTTTCTAAAAGGATAAAAATGGAAACCACAATGGATATGCCTAGTCATCAAAAACTCCTTAAGAAACCAAAAGATTGGAGTTTAATCTATGGTGCCCTGGTTCCTATCTAGGAGATTAAATTTTTATGGATGTCCTTAACATCCCAATGTTTTAGGGTTATTTTTTAAAAAATTGGGAAATCGGAACTTCGCTACATTGTACCTGAGGTAACCACGACCGTCCAAATGTTGTAGGGTTAGGCGATGTATTCCATAAAAATAGTTGGGGTGCGTGTAAGCTGACTCGAACACTTATAAAGTAAATATGGAACAATGGTCGTATAAGTGAGAATTTTGGTATATGTCACATTCCAGGTTTTGCAGAAGCAGACAGAGGCGATTGCTAAACTTGGTAATGTTTTTAAGAGAGATGTTAGAGACATGAAAATCATAATGGCCGAAGACAAAGCGATGATGGATGATGCGAATTGAGTTCGCATTTCTCGCCTGTTGTTTTTTGTTATAAATAGATATAGTTGGCTTTAATTTTCCAAAGGATAATTTTAAATCCGTTACCAAAAAATTTACATATTGCCCAAGTAAATTCCTTAGTATTTTGTTGATATAGGGTCAATTTGAACTGCTTATGCATGATTGATTTTGGTTCGGTGCAGTGTTAAAAGGCTGAACCGTAATGGAGTCATCAGGCAGCTTGAACATTTGCTAGACTTGTTCAAGAAACCCTAATAAATTGATCAACACAGCCCAATTTGATCGGTTGTTTAATCGGGTTGGATTGTGTTTAAATAAATGAAATTTTCATTAGGTGGATGGATTCTTGGATTACCTAACATTAATTTGAGTTGATGGAAGTTAATCAATTTATTATTAATTACTTTTTTTACCTATAAGTTAGGGCATTTTTCTTGTCTAATAAAAAAAATCCAAAATTTTTATGAATAGCAATTTTTTAGAAGAAATTTTTATGTAATAAAAAATTGAGGTGGATTTAGTAAAAAGATGAAAAGTTCTTCTGCATCTAATAGTTCATTAATGCCGCAAATTGTCTTTAATTAGTGTCATAGTCTTTAATTAACTTTAAATATAGTTTTTATGGCTTTAAATAACTTTAAATATAGTTTTTATGGAAAGTCAAAATTGGAATATGCAAAAACACCCAGAATTCTTCGATGAATAAAAAATTTTATGATTAAAATAAAGTACAAAAAGGTTGTCAAGCAAATTTTCATAAAATAATTATATATACATCTACTTATATTATTTAATTGTTACCTTTGGACTTTGTATTTTTCAAAATTCTTTAAAGTCTTTAGAAATATATATTATAATTTAAATTGAAGATCAATGGTTAATAAAAGTTGTTAAATTGATTTTTTAAATGACCCACTCCAATTTAACTTAAAAATATATAGATTACGTTGTTTAAACGTATAGAATTAGACAATTTGTAGTTTTACACTCTGAGAAATTTTGCGTAAGTTTAAAAAATTTTCTAAACCTAACTCAATTAAAACATGAGTCTCATTTATAAGTTTGAAATCTATTTTAGTTAAAATTGATTTATCAATAATAATACTTTTAATACAAGAAAGAACCCAATGTAAGTATATTTCTGAATTTATGAAAAAAACTAATAGAAAATCATTTTTAAAGAAAAATTATGAAGAAAAAAATCTATGGTTAGAGCTAATTTTAAGTTTATCAAAAGTAAGAAATGCTAGAATTAAATATTTAAAAAAAAATATATATATATATATAAGACGAAAATAAAAAAACCTGTCTCGAATAAAGAGTAAAATAATTTAAATGTACATTGCTGGTGTGGACAGTTTGGTTGTCGTTACTCGGGCACAAATTTCGTAGTTCACGGGCTATCATTTTATAAATAAACGTTTTTTGCTCACCAAAGCACATGTCAATTCCTAGTAAGTGCCAATTTCAACTTTATCAAGTTAGTAAGTAAATTAAATATTTTTTATACAAGTAGATTCGAAGATATGACGTCATATATGATATCGGTAGAACTCTGCTCTTGTTGACATTTATGAACATTTCACTTTTTTTCTTTCTTTTAATTCGATAATATTTTGGAGAGATTTAAAATGTAACTTTGTCAATTCATTATCACGTTGTCTGAGTATATTATAGTGTTGTTAGTTTAATGAATGTATTTGAATATATGAATTCAATATTATACATACATTTGTTAAATTACAAATTATTTTAACTCAATTTCTTTGAATCAAAATGGTTGATATTGTGTTGGATTGATTATAATTCTATTCAATTTTACAATCACAAATTTGTGATATTATAAAATAAGATGAGAGTCAAATTGATATTTTTAAAATCAAACCTATTTAATTACAACTAATTAACTAAGTCAATACATCGTCAACCTTTAGGTCTCAGCGTAATCTTCTTTCTTTTGAAAACAATGAATCTTTTCATTATTTTAATTTATATTTGTCGTGAAAAAAGGATCTTCACTTTTGATCTGACCATTAATAAAATAATGGTAGATGAAAGCGACAATGTATCATTTTGTTAAAAGAAAATTGTGACTTAGACAAATATATCATGAATTAAACTTTATTTTTTCACTATAAAATATTATATTTTAGAAAAAAAATTGCACAAGCAATATGGTGTTTGTAACAATCAACCTCATAAACTTTTAATTTGAATAATCATATCTCCTAAAATTTGATAAGTACTGCAAACACACACACACACACATATATATATATATATATATATATATATCTTTTTTTATTGATAAAAATTGTTCTGTATTACTTGATTGCAACTTAAAAACCTACTTATATAAAAAGAAAATTCCATTACACCCCTATTTATCGTGGAGTAGCTTTGTGATTACACAAGTCTTTGAAGTATTAAAAGTAATGAGTTTAGATTAGCAAAAACTTCCATCTCTAACCAATGATTCTTCCATAATAACCAATCATACAAGTCCAAATTGCTTATCATTTTCAACAACTTTAGCAATGAACAAATGAACAAATGCAAGAGCTCTTAAGCCCATCAATGAGTTTGAGACTAAGCGAACAAAAGAGTAAAAGTCCAAATTGATTATCATTTTCAACAACTTTAGCTTGTAGAATTGACTCACGATCCAAGATTCTTTGCATATGAAAAAGAAAGAAAAATATTTAGGTCATATTGAAATATGATGTGTAAAATAATGTCCACTATGTAACTCAATATGAATCAAATTCTATTTTATTTTATTTTCTTTTGAATTTAAAATCATATTCGATAACATAAGTGAGCATTATTTTATATATCATGCTCAAACATCATTTTAATATTTCTCAAAAATAAAATAAAAATGGGAGACAAAATGAAGGAAAACGAAAAGACAATAAAAATTCAACCGAAGATTTGATATATATATTCACAACTCTCCAAAATAAAATATAAAGCTTAAACAACAAAAAAGAGAAGAACATAGTCAAATTTGTTTTAGTATTTTCGGGAATAAAATTTGACTAAAATCATCAAAACAAAATTAGTAGAACAACATCCCTAAGCAATGAATAAAGTAAAAAAGAACGGAGAAAAATTCATAGGAAGTGTTTGGATGAAGAGTTAGTTTGAAGGATTATTTTGATGAGTTATTTTAAATTATTAAAAATTGAGAGTTGTAGCCAACAACTCGTTTGAATGTATTTTTTTTAGATAAGTAGAGACAATAATTTGTTTGGATGTGAGTTTCAAATGAATAGTTATTTTGTATAATTAAAAAAGAATTATTAGAAATAAATTATTAAAAATGAATAGTTATTTTTAGTATTTAATAGTAAAAATGAAGAATTGTTTTAAATATTTATAATAACTCGTTTAGATGTTATTTTTGTAAGGAGAGTTAGTAAATACTCATTTTAAATCTCCCATAAATCTAACAAACAAATGCTCCCAAGGTTTATGGCCTTCACCGCCAAAAAACCAAGATTTGAGATATATCTTGAACTCTAAAAAATTGTATGTCTATTAGATAATTTAGTGTTCCTTCTCAAAATTAATTAGTTATAAATGTAGTAATTCATATCTTTTCTAAAACTATGGAAGAATCCTAGTATTTTTAATGTGAGACAATAAATTTTGGAAATCAAGCTTCAGTGTGGTAATTGAGTTTTCTTTTATATTTATGAGGTTTTTAAGCAGTAGTGTAATAAAAGAAAGCACATATTTTTATTAATAAAAAAATATATATATGACAATTTTACTTGGGCCATTTGTTTGACATATTTAGGTAGAATTTAGTTTTAAAATTTAGGTTAAAATACCATTTCGGTCCCTTGACTTTGGGGTTTGTTCCATTTTGGTCCCTCGACTTTTAAATGTTCAATTTTAGTTTCTCAACTTTGTTGTTTGTTTAATTTTGGTCCCTCAACTTTCAAATGTCCAATCTTGGTCCCTCAACTTTGCTATTTGTCCAATTTTGGTCCCCCAACTTTCAAATGTTTTCAAATTTGGTCTTTAGACTATAAAAAAAGTTAAAAAAATTGTCTTTTAGTCAAATGAATTTTTTATCACTCCTAAATTATTTTCTCTCTCTTTCATCTTTCATAATTTCTCTCTCTAAAAGTTTTACCTCTCTTCAATCCACCTCACTTCCCCTCTTTTCTTTTCTTTTTTTCTTCTATATTTTCCTTCTTTTTTTTGTTGCCATGATAGACTATGAATTTTGGAAAACAAAAAGTGATAAATCAAAGTAGGAAAATTATTATTTAGAAAAATGATCTCATTTTAAATAATTTGATGAGATGGATTGAAGAGAGAATAAGAGAAAAAGAGAAGAAAAGAGGATTAGAGAGGTGAATTTAAGAGAGATAAAACTTTTAGAAGGAGAAATGATAAAAGATAGAAGAGAGAGAAAATAATTTAAGAGTGTCAAAAAATTTATTTGATGAAAGGACCATTTTTGAACTTTTTTGATAGTCTAAGGACTAAATTTGTACATTTGAAAGTCGAGGGATCAAAATTGGACAAATTACAAAGTTAAGGGACCAAAATTGGACAAACAACAAAGTCAAGGGACTAAAATTGAACATTTGAAAGTCTAGGGACCAAAATGGAGCAAACCTCAAAGTTGAGGGACCAAAATGGTATTTTAACCTAAAATTTATTAACTATTCCTTAAAAATCTACATCGAAACGAGTTTTTACTAACCCCTCCTTATTTATACTTTTAAAAATAACTCTCATTTCTAACTATTCATTTTTAATCATTCATTTATAACTACTTAATCATTTCTAATCAGTCATTTTTAATCATTCATTTCAAATCAATCAAAATAACTCATTTTTAACGACTTGTTTTTAATAATTTATTTTTAACTACTAAAAATAACTACTAATTTTAAATTTACATCAAAACAAGGTTTTAACTCTAACTCTACACAAAATTTACATTCAAACAAATTTTTGGCACAACTCTAAATTTTTAACTATTCAATATAACTTCTCAATATAATTCGTTAACCTAAATCTTACCTAAATATGTCAAACAAACACCCGCATATCATACAAGTGAAAATTCTTCAATGAGTTAATTGAAATATTTATAAAATTTTGAAGAGGTAATTGTTCAAATTAAAAATTTTATTACACACCGTTGATTTGTGCAATTTTATTAAAGTTAAAAGTTGGAAGAATTATCATTACAAAGCTTATGTAAATTTAGTATTTAATCTTGAATTTGAATTTTCGCTCTTTTCGAGTTCATTTTATTCTTCAATTATTTCAGTAAACTCGCTCACATTTCACAATCACAAAGTTCATTTTCTTCGTCTTCTTCGCGAAAAAGCGCCAATCCAGAGCTCTGATTCCAAAGATCACTGTCATTGTAAGTTTACGATTCTGTTAAGCTTATACGATTTGAAATCGAAACTAATCTGTGTATTGAATTTCACGTCGAGCAAACAAAAATCGATGCAGTCCAAAGTTCTTGCTGTAAATCGTAAATGTTTCTGCTAACGAGTTTTTGTTCTGTTCTTGATTTGGAATTTGAGGTGCGAGAGTGACGAGAAAGAATGAAGCTGACTCCAAAAGAAGTGGACAAGCTAAATCTGCACAATGCTGGATTTCTAGCACAGAAGCGTCTTGCTCGTGGCTTGAAGCTGAATTACGCTGAAGCTGTAGCACTTATTTCTACACAGGTTTGAACTCTGTATATTCTGTTTCTTTTTAATGATTGTCCTGATATTTAACCTAAGGTTACATCATGTTAAACTACCAATCAATCTGAAATCTTGAGCTTTTAGATCGAAGTATGTTTAATTGTATCAACTAACACTCCCCTCACTTGAGGGTTCGAAAAATTTGAGAAATATTCAATAAGTAGAAATCACAATGATTTGAACTCAGAGTCTGCTGTTGTCGTGATATCAAGATGAATCACCACTCAACCTAAAAACTTAAGCTGATGGGTTAAAAGTAAATCTAGTTTTATCAACACTTTCCTCACTCGGAGGTTTGAAAAATTTGAGAAATATTCAATAAGTAGAAGCCACAATGATTTGAACTCAGAACCTCTTGTCATGATATCATGTTGAATCACGTTAAATCAACAATCAACCAAAAAAAATTAAGTTGATGGGTTGAGGTAAATTTAATTTATCAACACTTTTCTTATTTGTGGGTTTGGAAAATTTGAGAAATACACAACAAATGGAAATCACTCCTACTCTGATACCATTTTGAATCCTGTTAAATCATCAATCAATCCAAAAGGGAGTAAATTTAATTTTATCAAATTAACACACAAAAGTTTGGACTAATAGTAAGGGTTTCTTCTTTACATGATTGACATTAACCATTGTTCAACCTTATAGCAGTCATGTTATGACGTGGTTTTCAAATCCTTTCATTTCAGACGTATACTATTCTAAACTAGATAGAATAATAGAAAAACGGTTTTGCAGACGTATTCTTGCGTATGCAAGTCAATAAAGTGACTAAGGAACCAAGTGTATATCAACTAAAAGACCAGGCCATTCCATATAAAAAATTAGTTGACACTTAATTTTGATGAGATTTTCTACTAGAGGGTTTAAGTTTTATAAATTTGTGGTATGGAGATTATAATGTTACATTCTAAAAGTTTGAGAGTAAATTGTTATACATGTGAAAGTATAAGAACTAAATTGTTACTTTTTTTAAGAGTTCACATACCAAAATTTTTTTCTTTATTGTTTCCCTTTCTTTTTGGTAAGTTCACGGCTTCAGACTTGTGAGATTTTTATTATTTTCCCCATAGATTCTTGAGTTTGCTCGTAATGGAGATAAGAGCGTGGCACAATTGATGGACTTGGGGCCAAAACTCTTAGGAAGGTTTGATGAAGTTATTTATTTATTTATTTTTATTATTTACCTGAGACTGGGGAATATTGTACTGCTTTTATATCAACCTGCTTACTAGAAACAACTGCAGAATTATCACTAACTTTCTTCATGACAGGAGACAGGTTCTTCCAGCTGTTCCACATCTTGTGGATTCTGTGCAGGTATTGTCCCGCAACGTATTGTTTTGAAATATTCCATAAATTCAGCTTCCAATTTATCAGAAAAAAATACTCGTAGAGTCTTTAAACATCATGCATGATGCCAGAGATTGATACTGTAGGTTGAAGGAACTTTTCCTGATGGGACTAAGTTAGTCACAGTTCATAGGCCCTTTGAAGAAGAAAATGGGAATCTAGAGCAAGCATTGCAGGGTTCTTTTCTTCCAGGTGGATGTCAGCTTCACAAAGCTTTTGAGTTACATTCTATGATATCTTAGGCTCCATTTGATAACCATTTAATTTTCTTTTTCACTACTTAAAAATTAAGTGTATAAATACTACTTTCACCTATGGTTTTTCTAACTTTTGATATCTACTTTTTTTTCCCCTTTAATTTGAAAAACGGAGTCAAGTTTTAAAAATTAAAAAAAAGACTAATTTTTTATAACTTGTTTTTGTTTTTGGAATTTAGTTAAGAATTCAAATGTTTTAGTAAGAAAGATGAAATTCATCGTAGAGAAATTGGGAGAAAACAAAATTAATTTTTAAAAACTAAATGTTATCAAATGAGACATTAATATTCTATTTCTAGGTTTTATAATACTACAATGAAGATCCCCATGATTTCTAATTCTTGCTGCATATCTGTGCTCTTAATTCCCAACTAAAAAGGATTTAATTTGGTTAAATTCCAAGGTTATTTCTTAAACTTTTGTGTCTAGCTGATTTCGGAACTGTTAAAAATATCTAACTAGTTCTTAAAATGAACTTAAAATTAAATATATGTAAAACATCTGTGCATTTCCAATTTGTCTCATTGGTCCATGATTTGTTAGACATTTTCAAAATTAACTGGTTTGTCAAAGATACATGTATAACTCAATTTTCTGTCTAGTATGTTCATGAGTTTTAAACACAAATGTGAAAGCTCAATTACTTATTGAACACAAAATTGAAAGTTTAGACTTCATGGACTTATTAAACACTAAATTAAAAGTTCTAGGTCCTCTTAGACACAATAATGGAAGTTTTGGGACTAAACATGCAATTTAGCCCTATAAGTTTTGTGGCAATTTTATTATTCTTTGCTTTCTATATCTTTGAATACTTTATTTCTTTTTGTTTGAATGATTCAAACAGTCTTGCAGTTCTTTATTATCATTCACATGTCCCTGCCTTGTTTCCCACCCTGTCCTTAACCCCTAAATTGATGTCTTTTCTTAGTTCCTTCTGTTTTATCAGCTTTTACAAATAATATTAGTGGAAATTGTTACTAAACATGGTATGGTATGTAATTTTAACAACACACTGGATTTTTGTTTCTCGCGTCATCCAAACGTTCAAATGCTGTTTCTAAACTTTTAAATGTTCTTTAGTGTTTTTACTAATTTGAGTGTTATTAGTGTAAGTATTGTCTAAAACTGATTGCAAGTACAATTTTGATTTTTGAAGTAGCAGTCATCACACTTTTGTTATGGTTAACGTTTTAGGTGATTTTCTTTATGGCAAAGTGACTTTCCTCCCCGTTTGTTATGGTTGGTTTAATTGCAAAAGAATTGTTTTGCAGTTCCTTCACCAGAAAAATTCCCTTTGGTCGAAAACCATGTGGTGCCTGGTGAGATTATCTGTCCAGATGATAAGATTCCTATTAATGTTGGACGAAAAGCTGTAATACTCAGAGTAGTCAATAAGGGAGACAGACCAATTCAGGTGTTTCTTGTCGTCTTATTTTTCAATGCAAAGTAGTTGTCTCTAACTTAAACCATAGTCCATGACAATAATCAGCTGCTAGTTTAGTTGTGAAACAGACGAATGCAGGTGTCTGTTGTGTCCTTTTGTCAATGTTGTTAAATCAAGGCTGACTTATATATTGGCATCGTGCCCTATAGGCAGGCAATGGGTTTGATTATGAACATGTGTGTGATTCCAGGTTAAAATGATGAACACCATGTGCACCTTTTGATATCTTGGAACAACTAGTGCCTCGGAAACATTTTTCTTTGTTTGTTTGTTAAGTTTTGAGTTGAGGTTATCAACTAAGTTAGATAGCTCCTCATTTGTTTCAATTGTTTCCTGACATGCTCCCCTGGATATCAATACAGAAACCTATTTTTATTTAAAACTCCAAACTTTTAACTTTCTAAAAGCAATATTGTCTTAGGTTGGCAGCCACTATCACTTTATTGAGGTGAATCCTTCCTTGGTTTTTGATCGGTCAAAAGCATACGGAAAACGCCTCAACATATCAGCAGGATCAGCTACAAGATTTGAGGTAGAAATTTTTAATCTTGTTGGGGGCTATTAGTTATAGATTATTGTTTAATTCATTTGTTTTTTTCTTGTTCTCTTGTTTCCATAGTTCCAATTTTTTACTTCCTGGATGGTCTAGCAAATGCTTCCAAGAACTTATTTAACTCTAATTTATTCATTATAATATAATCTGATGACCTATTTATGGTGTAATTAATTTGCCTCTATCCTTTGTCCAAGATACTATTACGTGATAGAAAACTGTTGCTGTGTTGCATGCGTTGATGTATGTTCAGCTCTTTAATCTAACCTCATATGCCCTTTCAGGCACTTTGCTGATTTGTTCTTTTTTCCTAGTAGCCAGGGGAATCAAAATCTGTCACACTTGTAGCTATTGGTGGTAACCAAGTTATAAGAGGGGGAAATGGCATTGCCAGTGGTCCAGTTGATAGTTCTAAATTAAAAGAAGTGATGGAAGCTGTGCATGCTAGGGGATTTGGACATGTGGAAGAAAGCAATGCTAGGTCTAGACTATCTGATATGCATGATTGTTGATTGCATTATTTTTAATTTATTAGATCATTTTCATTTCCCATTTATTTTTAGTGCATTGTAAATCCAGGTAAATAGAAGTCTTATCTTAGAAGTTACTTTTGCAGAGAAGGTGTCACTGTAATTGATGATGAATTCACTACCCGACTTTCTCGTGAGGACTATGCCAACCGGTATGGTCCTACTACCGGTGACAAAGTTCGACTTGGTGATACAAATTTATATGCGGAAATCGAACATGATTTCTCTGTTTATGGAGATGAGTGTGTATTTGGTGGTGGAAAGGTTATTAGAGAGGGAATGGGCCAGTCTTGCACGCATCCACCGGCTTTATCCCTTGATACTGTAATAACCAATGCAGTCGTCATTGATTACTGTGGAATTTTCAAGACGGATATAGGTATCAAAGATGGCTACATTATGACCCTTGGAAAATCTGGAAATCCTGATGTCATGGATGGTGTTCATCCTGATCTGATTATTGGGGTAAAATTTGTCTTTCAGAATGATTTTGAAGGTATAATTTTGTACTACTGACTCCTTTCATTCCTATGTGATCAGGCTAATACCGAGGTTATTGCTGGAGAAGGATTACTGGTTACAGCAGGGGCCATAGATTGCCATGTGCATTTCATATGCCCTCAACTAGCCTATGAAGCAATATCAAGCGGTAAGCTTACCAATTATGGATAAAAGAGAATTTATAGATGTAAATTGGTGAAAGCACCATCAATTGACTTCATTGGCTTTCTATTTTTTCTTAATTTATTTGAAACTAGAATTCTGCAGTATCTAAAATGAAATGCTTTTACCTTGCTGGATAACCATTTGGTTTTTCATTTTTGAAAATTAAGCTTATATATACTACATTAATCCAGGATTTTCGATGCTTTGTATCTAAATGCTAAAATTGTTTTCAACATCCAAGTTAAGTTTTAAAAACTTCAAAAAATAAGCTTTTCCAAACTTGTTGTTTTTGGAATTTGAGTAAGAATTCAAATGCTTAAGTAAGCATGTAAAAATCATTGGTAAAGAAATTAGGAGGAGATGAGCACAATTTACATAAATCGAAAACTAAAAACCGTTATTAAATATCTTGGGTTTATAAATTTGTATTTGATCTGAAAATTCCATGCATTGTATTTCATTTTAACCTATATACAGTAAACTTGGGTGTTGAAACAACACTGAAAACGGAAGCGTTTTAATATTTAATGCAAGTTTGTTTATTATTTAGATTTTTGTTGATCAACTCTGCATTTAACTAGGCATTACAACGCTGGTGGGAGGTGGAACTGGACCTGCGGAAGGAACTTGTGCTACTACTTGCACACCATCTCCAGTGCTGATGAGGATGATGCTACAATCAACTGATGACCTCCCCTTGAATTTTGGCTTTACAGGAAAAGTACGTAAACTTAGACCCGTTTGATCACCATTTGGTTTTTTATTTTTAAAATTTAGTTTATTTGCACTCAATTTTCCTACAACGTGTTACATCCTTCCTACCGGTGTGTTCCATCTTTTCTTAAGGAGGAAGAATGTGATAATCAAAATCAAATTTCAAAAATCAAAACAAACTTTTGGAAGCTATTTTTATTTTTTGTTTCTAAATTTTGATTTGGTTTTTAAAAATATAGGTAAGATGTAGGTATCCGAAGTAAGAAAAACATATGGTGAAATAGTTGTTGTAGGCTTAAACTTCAAAAATAAAAAACTAAAACTAAAATGGTGATCGAACGGTCCTTAGTTTTTTATTTATGGAACTCTGTTTTCTCTGCATACCTCTTCAAAGATGGTTCTTTCCATTTTCAATATAAAAATTTAAAAGGATTTAAACTACTATTTCATCTGCCATTATTTTCACTCTCTTTGAAAACTTGGAGCAACTAGCTTCTTGCTCATTTCACCTTTTTCTGGAATTTACTTACTTGTAAGTCCTAATACACCATCTTTTGTCTGTCGCAGGGGAACAGTTCGAAGCCAGATGAGCTACATGAAATAGTAAGGGCTGGAGCAATGGGGCTGAAGCTACATGAAGACTGGGGGACTACTCCTGCTGCAATTGACAATTGCTTAACGGTGGCAGAGAAATATGACATTCAGGCACTTTTTCAGCCTTCCAAAATGTCTCTGCACGAGTTTGAAGAAGTTTAAATCGTAGTTATTGACGTTGTGTTTATTGCCTTTTATTTTATTTTATTAGGTGAATATTCACACAGACACCTTGAATGAATCTGGATTTGTGGAACATACTATTGCAGCTTTTAAGGGAAGAACTATACACACATACCACAGGTAAAAAGTCCATCCTACCCTGATTATTGACATATTATGTGTAGTGAAGCAAGTTTTTCCTTTTTGAGTCTCATCTTAAGCCATCTTTCCTGGAAGTTCCTTTTATTTTTGCGATGGACTAGACAAATTGTATTTAAGAGGTAAATTTGGTTTTATTTGAAATTACTCCTTTTTTACACCCTTTCCTTATATTGTATGGACAGTGAAGGAGCTGGAGGTGGTCATGCTCCAGATATCATTCGAGTGTGCGGGGTGAAAAATGTGCTTCCTTCATCTACTAATCCTACACGACCATTCACGATCAACACTGTAGATGAACATCTTGACATGCTGGTATTAAGATTTTTTTTTTATAAGAAACAAAAACTTTCATCAATAAATGAAAAGTTACAATAGATCATAGATCAAAGTTCATTGCAAAAGGCTTTTCCAATGAGACAAAAGTGTAGTTAATTAAGCTATAATCTTTACAAGGATGAGTATTATGGGCCCAAGTAATAGCAAGAACAGTGTTGGCTTCTATGATGTTTTCTATATCCTTGTTGTCGTCTGTGAAAATCTTGGCATTTCGAGTCTTCCATATCGTCCACCAAAAATCCGCAAGGAACAGTTTCCATAGTCTTTTTCTCCTCCTTGTAAGGATGGCCAATGTATGCATAAGGATGAGGTTCCTAATGTTCCCCGGTTTAAGAAAATGAAATTAGTGTGTGGCAAACACCCTCTTTCTAATCTGAATTTCTCAGCGCAGTTTCTACTTGCTGGCTATGCATTGAAGAACTGTAAAGCAAAATTGGTAAAAAAAAAAGTATATATATATATATGTATATTGAATTTGGGTTTATCTCCTACAGATGGTGTGCCATCATCTCGATCGCAATATTAAAGAAGATGTAGCTTTTGCAGAATCGAGGATAAGGAAGGAAACAATTGCTGCAGAAGATATTTTGCATGATATGGGTGCAATCAGTATCATATCTTCTGATTCACAGGCTATGGGTCGCATAGGGGAGGTTCTTAATATTTTTTTATTCCTTTATTTCTTCTCTATATTAGAAGGCAGTCCAGTTTTCATTTCAATATCATTGTCGTCTGTTTCTCGTCAATGATGATTTATTTTCGTTAGGACAGGGTGGGGTTGATTGTTGGATTTTGGAAGTTGAGTATTTATTAGTCCTGAATACGGAACCATATAATTTGAAACTAAGTAGATAAATTATCATGTTAGCACAGAGAAATCCTCATGACATGCAATCATATTGTCAGCTCATGGTAATAATGTTAAGACCCTAATAATCTTAACAAGTACAAGAGAACTAAGATGATAAACACCAACACAAGAACATTATATTGATAATAGATAGAAGTTACAATACCGTACCCTTAGCCTTTCGAGAGGGCTAAGTCTCTCCCAATAGCCTTTCAAGAGTGCTACACTCTCCCACCTTGTTGAACAAGACAACAATACCAAAATATTTCTTCTCTACCAAAAGCCCTAAGACTCCTATTTATACTAAAAACTCTTAAAGGACTATTTACTAGTCTACCCTTACATATATTATACTAATATTCTCATCTCACCCTTGGTACTCTATCAAATATCTGTAAGCTTGATTGGAGAGAATTCATTTTTCAGGATTGCAAATGACCACTAAGTTCCAAAAACAGAAACATGTTTTAAAAAAATTTGCTTTGAATTTTGAAAATGTTTTTATAATGGATAACAAAACATAAAATTTCATAGATGGAAGTAGTGCTTATAAGCACAATTTTCAAAAATTAAATAGTTCTCAAAAGGAACTTATTGGATAGAAATTTGTTGCTTTTTAAACTAATAATTTGTGTCCGTTCCTAAATGAAGAATTAGATGTTCTGAACCGCAATTTTGTTTCATTTTATGTATGGTTTGCTCAGGTGATTTCAAGAACGTGGCAAACTGCACACAAAATGAAGCTGGAAAGATCGCCTACATCAGACAATGACAATGCCCGGATCAAGCGATACATATCCAAATATACTATAAATCCAGCCATAGCAAACGGGTTTTCTCAGTATGTTGGTTCAGTAGAGGTATTGTACTTTTTACTCGTTTAGTTAATTAGATATTAGATGATGAGCTAGCTGATAGACATTGCCATTAATATCAACGACACCTGCAAATGAAAATGCTTCCAACAACATATTAAAATTTGTTCATCGAGAATTTTATTCCTAGTTTATGTATCGCGATCGCCCACCCACTGTAAAAAAAAATTTCTAAGGTGCAGGTGAGGTGACCTCAGGTTTCATTATTTTGTTCTTCATCTCCTGGACTCGTGACATTTTTCTTAAAGGAGCGTTGGAGGCAAGGAGAATGAGAATGATTATAGAGAAATGTGAATATGAGAAGGAGAATACGTGAGAGAATGATTAACGAGGAAAATGATTATTTGTGTTTGGAGTGAAAAGAATGGTTATGAGGAGTATCGTTACTTGTTTTAGAATGCAAAGAATAATTTACAAGGAACAAAATAGTGAATATGACTATATGAATAGAATGAAAAGTGGTTATGGAGGAATCAGAATGTGGGAGGAATGAATAATTGATTATGGGGAGAATGATTGTCGGTGCCTTAAGTAAACAATTATTTCTCCATAATTATTCTCATTAAAAAGACTATTGAGCTTTAACCCCCTTTCACTTAAAAAAAATCATTTATTTATTAGCACATTATTATTTTTTTAAAATGTCAAGTCCTTGAGTCATCAAGCTTTGACATTCTACTTGTTCATTAAATTTACGAAACTATCTTATTTATTTTGTGAGTACAACAGGTAGGGAAGTTGGCTGATCTTGTTCTGTGGAAACCAGCCTTTTTTGGGGCAAAACCAGAGACGGTGATTAAAGGTGGCGTAATTGCATGGGCGAACATGGGTGATCCAAATGCAAGCATTCCTACTCCTGAACCGGTAAGTTCATTTGTGTTAATCTTACACAACTATTGAATTGTGTGATAGAATGGAAGCATGAGAGTAAGGAAATTCAGTGTTTGGGATGAATTTTTACACAATGATTCTGATCATCTGACTGCAGTTAGAGGCAATTTATCATTTTTGAACTGGAATTTAATTCACTCTCCAATATTAGTTCACTCACCAAATCCTTGCAAGTTTCATCTTAATTTCTAGTATTTTTGGAAGTCCACAAGAATGATACACAAATTTGAGAAAATTTTGAAGTGTACAACCAGCAAGATTATAAAACTGTCTTTTACAAGCTTTTCTTAAATTCACCTACATGCATTCAGGAAAACGTGAGAGTAATGACAGGCTCAATTCTGCTTGTTTAGGGTGAGCTTTTCCTTTATAGGTTTCTTCTTATAGATTAATCTCCTATAGATTTCTTTAGCAACCAAATATATTAAGATCACGAATTGTTCCGTGAGATTAGTCGAAGTGCGCATATGACACTCACGAAAGTAAAATAACATGATACTTGCCCAAGAATTTAAATGTTTTAGAGATGAAAATTATAGTATAGAATTTGTAAGGAGACATTCACATTTTTTAAAAACTGAAAACCAAAATGAAATGATTAGATAGTGTGGTGGACATCCATCTCAAAAAATCAGTTGGTAATGCAATGAGTAGTCCACCTTTCTAATATTTTGCTATGAGGTCTCCACACTTTTCGATATAGGATCCTAACATGCCTCCTCTAGATGGTGTCGCTTTTAAGCTCACTAATCTTGAATTGGATTTCAATTTCATTTTTATTGGACTGAACACTCATTTGATCTTAATGAACTCTGATACCATATTATAGATAGTGTGGACATCCATTTCAAAACCAATCAGTAATGAGAGTAGTCAGCCTTTCTTATATATCGCTATAAGTTCTCTACTCTTTTCGATGTGAAATCCTAACAGAATCATTATCAAATGAGTCTTTTGCATATGGCGTTTGTGTAATGAAGTGTTTTATTATTTTCTTGCAGGTACTTATGAGGCCAATGTTTGGAAGCTTTGGGAAGGCTGCAAGTACACACTCAATTGCCTTTGTTAGCAAGGCATTTCTCATTCTCTTTCTTTCCCAATGCTCTCTCCTGCTCTTTTAGTGTCAATTTGTTCTAACCAGAACTGTTACTTGAATCTCACACAGGCTGCTGTTAACTGTGGAGTTAAAGACATGTATGGACTCAAAAAGAGAGTTGAAGCTGTAGGCAACGTCAGGAAACTAACTAAACTTGACATGATGTGGAATGATGCCCTTCCACACATTGAAGTAGATCCCGAAACATACACCGTGAAAGCCAATGGCGAAGTTCTTACGTGCGAGCCAGCCTACACCGTTCCGCTCTCTCAAAATTACTTCCTTTTCTAGACGTGCCTTAAACTCTTCATTGTCTTAGTTTTCCTAATTTATTTCCAGTTTTCAAGCAGGTAATAACTTTCAGAATAAGCTCAAATGCCAGTTTTCAGTTGGTTTTCCTCTCTTTTGTCTCAGTATTTGTCCTCAATTTACATTTGAAGGCAATGCCAATGCTTTCATTTTAAAATTTGTTTCAGCATTTGCCGCAATGGATTGGACACATTTTTTGCCACAAGATGTCAACAAGCATTGCATTGTCTACAATGGCGAAAAATAATTGCGAGATCTCAATTATCTTTCTAATGTGAGATCCTCAGTATGGTAAAATTTATTCAATGGAATAGTAGCAAGCAAAATTATAATATGATATGTAAACTCATTTTAGACTGTTAAAGGCTTCCCAATCCATTTTATTTTCTAGAGACAGAAATGATTTAAAATTTTCTTATAACAAATAACATTAATTGGTTTAAGGATCAAGCTGACATAGAAGAATTAGAAAAATTATGGATGTTGATCATCGGCCAAAATTAATTTCTTTTTTCTTAACAACAAAATATTATAGGAAGCAATTGGTTTCATCAAATTAATCGAGGTAATTAAACCAAAATAATCACAGATTAAATTTTTAATAAACAAAATCTTCATTAGTTTTTATTCTATAAAAGCATGTATTAAATATAGACATCAACAAATCATAGTTCAACGAGAGCAAAGGTGTAACTAAAAATTCATATGTTCAAATTCACCACCAACATTTAAAACTATAGAACAAAACCTTTTTTTTAATCACATAGAACAAAACAAACCAAATGATATTTTTAACCTATTTGTTCAATCCCTTAAAAAAGTTTTGAATCTATATTTGTTTCTTCATTTTTATGAAGGTTGCTCCCTATGTTTTATTAGTACAATGGTCATATATTCTAAGTGCTGAAAATAACGTTATCCACCAAATAAGTTGGTGGCACGATCGATTATCTAATTTAGTGTTAATCCATTTCCACTGCATCGTCACAAGTTCAATCTCTGAAATCGATATTTGTAATCCTCATTCTCCCAACTTGTACTAAAAAAAAGAAAATAACGTTATCCATTCTATATCCTCCCTTTTATTTTACACACATTAATAGAGTATGTTAAAAAAAAGATCTCATTGCTCGATAAAAAAAAAATAGACGTTAAAAAAATCATATTTTTCACATTTAAAAACCAAATAAATAAAGAATCATCTATTCCTTCGGAAAACATTAGCACTTCAAATACAAGCGGTGCCAATCTTCAACATACAAAAATGATCGTTTCTGTTTAAAAGAAAGTAAGAATATTACGTTAAAACATGTCAGAAAATAACGGATATAGATAAACAATTATATTTGCGAAAAGGAAAAAAAAATATGTGCAATTGTCAATCATGAACTTTACTAAATACAACCAATTTACTGAACTGATAGATTTAAAATGACAGCAAGTGAAATAAGATCCCCATAATCAATTGTTCAGAAAAAGCAAATACATGCAGTTGTCATTCATGAATTTGACTAAATCCAACAAATTTGTAAATACCTCCTACGTCTCTATTCCTTCGATGTCTCCCGGTATCCGACTTAGGGACGAACATGATAACTTTGAATGTAGTGGAGCAAAACTCCAATTTCCCGATTTCAAAAAAAAAGACAGCAAGTGAAATAAGATCCCCATAATTAATAGTTCTAAAAAACTCTTTCCATAAAGAATCGAATTTCCATTTAGCTTAACATATGGATGTAAGATTGGTCCTACAATTATTTGTCAAATGAAAATAAATCAACGGCCATTCACTAACATGCCCTTTATTATCGAGGGTCAGTGGCGCAGTTGGTTATCTTGTCTGGTGTTAATCCATTTCAACTCCACGGTCACGAATTCGAGCCCGGAAATCAGTATTTGGCTCTCATATTATTTGAGGGCAGTTGTGCCCTCTATGCAGGGTTTGTTGGTCCCCCTTCTCCCACTATGTACTCAAAAAAAAAAACACATGCCCTTTATTTAGTTGCCAAAAGCACTGCCAAATCAGCCCCAGTTATATTCAACATGAAAAATCAACAAACAAATGTCGTCGGTTATGGGTTAGTGGTCAACCAAAAATTTACAAATTCAAGTTATGATGATCACCTACTTAAGAATTAATTTCCTACGGAATTCGTAAGAACCAAATGTTGGATGATCATTGATCATGCACTTTGTCTCGCGAGTATAGTCAAAATGCACACAAGCAACTCAGCAATCACAGGTAAAATAAATAAATAAAACAAACAAGATTCGATACAAAGGGGCGAGACACTATGACATTCACTTGCATGATATCCCCTGCCTAAGACTTCCCAGTGGTTTTTTTCTCGACAACCAATTTTTTTAGGTCAGACAATTTGTCTCATAGTCAAGATGCACGTAAACTAATCTAAAATCTCATGAGTATCATAAAAACAACATAAGATTCGATAGCAAGGAAGGGACAAGAAGACACTATGATAGTCACTTGCATGACAACAAACAAATTGGCTGTAAATCAGTTCCAACCTATGGCATCAGATCAAACAATCATTTTACCATGACAAACATTTAACTTTCCCAGGCAAATTACATCACTGGACAGTTCATTACCTTCAAACACCACCAGCAGGTAAATGAAGGCAAAACACACAAGTGAGGTCTAAAATCTGGTATTCAACCCATGAAATCCACTAATATAACAATTTTACCATATGTTTTCAAAGCAATGCTTAGTAAAACAACGAATGAATTCTGCACTCAAACAAAATAGTTGAAGGAAGATACCCATGGAAAATTTCAACATTGAAGCCAAGACCATAAACCGACATTAAGAATACTGGAAGACCATCAAATCAATATTAGGATGAAGAATCGAAAAATAAATTGCAAGAGATCAGCTGCATAGTATGGTTGACGCTAAAAGCTAAGGGTTAGAAGATTCTCACTCAATCCCCACCAGGCTTGATAGTTCACCGACACAGAACAGTCAGCTTAAAGTCAGGTTAACCACATACTTTTCACTTTTCAGTATAACAGAGCGTTCCCAAACAGCGCTTCTAATAAGAAAGCTGTCGAGCAAATATTTAGGAACTTCAAAGAAAATGCAAACAAAAAAAAAGTTTGCATATAGTACCTCGGGTGCGCAAATGAACAACTAAGTTCATAGCTTCCAGAGCACTGAAGGTAAGCTCCTCAACCTGCTAGCTTTGATACTGCAGTGACATTTGCAGAAAAATCATGGGGGATGACAAAAGATTGAACCTTTGTACACCAATTAAAAGAGAATAAATGAGTGACAAAAGTCGATCCATTTTAAGCATTCCTTTCAAACTTCTGAACGACAAGCTAATGCATTGAAGAGACCCTGAGGCAGTACGCAACAACGCCCATGCAGATTCAATTATTTTTTAGAAAAAAACTATTAATTGCATAAAAGCACATAATGAATATAAAATACTACAAAATGCATATTCTTGTCTCTAAACATGCAGATGAAACATCTCATAGAGCACAAGGCTTTTGGCTGCCATAAAAATTCCTTCTGTTTATCTAGATGAGTCTTTTTATGTCAATTATATGGAGGCAGTAATTGGAACTTAAATTACACCCAAATGAAATAGTCACTTAAAATCACCAACAACCCAGCACTAATTTTTAAAACTCAAGGACACAGTAGTACAACCTTTAGAACAGATCCTGTTCAAGTAAAATCACCAGCAACCCAAGCACTAACTATATTTTGATGGAAGATCCCCATATGATAAAAAGTAATGTAAGGCCACCATTTGACAATTTCATGTAAGAAGCTACCAACAGTCCAAGCTATAGAACTCAGATAGAAACCTTTTGCAAGAAAATCAACCCCAAGGAAAATTAACGTCCATCAAATAGAAATGTGAACAATTTGATGACTATGGGGGAAAAGAACAAAATAAATCAGGGTTATATATAAAGCCAACTTGGTAGACACAACTATTAAGGCAAGCACTGAAGTATGTATGCTAACGTTTAAAAAAAATGCACACATCAAGATACCGATATAAAAAGCTTCCAAACACAATCCTGATCCTAAAAGGCTTATATATAAAACCAGGCTTATATATAAAAAGAACAAAATAAACCAGGCTTATATGTGAAAGCCAACTCAGTAGATACAACTATTCAGGCGAAGCGCTGTAGTAAATTTGACTAACAGATGACCTTTACAAAAAAGAACACGAAAAAAGATACTGATATAAAAAGCTTCAAAACATAACCCTGATGATCCCAAAAGCCTTTGCAATTATTTAATTACCTTTGAAAAACTACCTTTACTGTCAAATTCTTCACCATCGAGAAGCAAAGACCGCCCACACTTTCACACCAACCATCTCTTGCAAACACAATTCAAATATTAAAAGGAGATATATATTTGAACTATGTAGGCGATAAATCCACGGTGATCTAATATTATCAATAAAATTTATGGCCAATAGCCTAATTTTCAATAGGAATATGTTACACAATTAGTTTCTGCTGAATCTGATTTTTTCAAGAAAACAAATGTTTCACACCTTGCCATGCAAGCCGTATCACTGAAGAATTTTCTATATGATGACCAGAGGAGAAGAATAAACGTCGAGCTGCAATAGATCTTCTTGACAGAAGCAAAAAATACACATCTTGAACCAAATAAGCATGATTCACAGCCTTCTTCCCTAACCTCGATCAGATCCAATAATCAGAGTTATTAAAAAAAATAACTTCAGGACAGCCTCAGTCAAATTACCAGATCCGATCCCCTCTTAGCCAAACAAGCCAGATGTTCCCAATTTTCCTTGCTGCAATTCTTTTCTGCGTTGCTCTTCTAAGGGGTCTGGACTCTTCATTACCCTCCGCAAACGCCTAGACAGGTATAAAAAAATACCATGTTTATTGTTTATATTAAGTTTTAAAAAATTTAAATCACAAACTCATAAGTGTAACGGTTGTCATACCTGTCCTGAGCATGATGAGCAGGAAAAGTAGGCATGAACTCTTTGGACTTTGGAAGAGGAACTTCTGAGAACCATTCATGATTAAGAGCGGCCTCAGCTGTAATTCTCTGCATTGAGAGAGAGACAATAAATCTCAGTAGGAAATTGTGAAAGTGGAAGATGAAATCAACAGGAATCGATCAGATGTTTACCTTCTCAGGATCGTAAGTTAGAAGTTTGTTCAACAAATCAAACCCTGAATCGGAAAGAACTGGTGAACCGGTGAATGACGTTGCAGGGAATTTCTTCCGCAGTAAGTTGTACCTGAAAGGAACATGTCAGAGGTTAAAACGTTCTGTGAAAGTAAAGTAACTGGAAGGTCACCAAATGAGGCCAGATAGCCAGACCAGAATCACCCAAAGCTGGACGCCTGGGAAAACAGTGGGAAAAAATAAGTAAAATGTTATAGTTAAACTCGAATTCAGTAACATCAACAATACTTACTGGTGTTTAACAAAGTTGACCCTTACTCCTGGAAGCTTGGAAAATCCAGGCCAAATCGTTTCATTTGGTGTACCTAGCATTCGGAATATCTGCAAACTCAAGGTAAGGACATAAGCATGCACGCAATAACATTCAAATAACAATTAAGATACACCAACAAACTAAAATTGGCACTCTCTGTAATGTAATATAATTAATAATTTTACCTTGTCAAGTTGATCAACTTCAGTTTTTCCATTAAACAGTGGTTGCTTTGATAATAATTCAGCCATAATACAACCCAACGACCACATATCAATAGCTGTTGAATACTGTCTTGTTCCCAAAAGAAGTTCAGGTGCCCTAACAATATGCATAAAAAAATAAAATTAGAAGAAAAGGCATAAAATCTCTGTATTATCTACCCGTCAGCAAAGTTCATCTAGGCTCATGGCATGAAACTTCAACATAATCAAGCAAATTAATGCCTCCAATTCTATAAAAGAGAACAAACAAGGGTGGATATTACAAATAGACATGAATAAATGAAAAATGTAACTAACCTGTACCAAAGAGTAACAACCATATGCGTATATGTTTTCAAGGGACTCCCATATTGTCGAGCTAATCCAAAATCGCAGATCTTCAACTCTCCCTGATTATTCAAGAGTAAATTAGATGTTTTTAAGTCCCTATGAAGCACCCAATTATCATGAAGATATTTAACACCGTCCAGTAACTGAAGCATCAGACATTTGACTTCACTTTGACTAAATGGCTGCTTCATTGTCTCCATGAGTGCTTTTAGGTCATGCTCCATGTACTCCATTGCCATAAAAATGCTATCAAGACTACTCCCCACCACCACTTCTTTTACATCAACAATTGAAGGGTGATGAAAAGAAAGGAGAATGTTTATTTCCCTCAAAGAGGTCATAGGAAAACCTTCTCGTTCCTTTTCCATTTTTACTTTCTTCAACGCAACAATTTCTCCTGACTTTTTGTCTTTGGCTCTATATACAACACCATAAGTTCCTTCATCAATCTTGTTCAGTCTTTCAAATTCATCTACACTTCTACAGCCCTGAAGCATATTTAAACTACGTGGGGGAGGGGCACTTGGCTCTACTTCCTTGGGAGATTCTGTCTCATCCTCGGAATCAGAATCCAACCGGCTACTACTAGTATCCATTCTATGAATTTCATCCCCAAGTTCCATGCCTTCATCCTTCTCAAAATCATTACCAAGGTATTCAGTTGACTCAGATGATCTTGTCCCTGCTTCAGAGCTTTGTCTCATTATCTCCCCAAACTCTGGAGTTAATGATTTTCTTTGTATTCTCATGCCCTCCAAGGACTCAGAAATTGGTGTTGTCTTCCGCCTTTTAGACATTTCCTCATCTAAAATTTGACCTTCATCACCAGGAGAGTTATTTCCAGCAGCCCATCTAGAGGATGAAATGTTTCTTGTGGGGACATAATCATCATCCCCAAGATTTTCTCCTTCAATATCATTCTGCCACGGCTTCCTAGTAGAAGCAGAAGATGGCATCATTGGTGAACCACCTGCAGAAAGTTCATCCGATCCAAGAGCAACAGAAGGATCAGCGAGAGAGGAAGGTTGCACATACTCAGGATCACTACTTCTAACCGTGGGTACAGCATCAAGAGCATTCAACACCACATCAGGAGATTCCTGCTGCTCCTTCGGAGACGGCGGGGATGAAGCTATCACAGCCTTGGCGACCTTATTTCTTGTGGAAATAGTCTCTTCCTTATCCTCTTTGTCCCAAACTATAGGTGAGAACTTCCTCTTCTTCTCTGGCGTATAACGAATCCCATTCATCACCACCTTAGTCAACTCCCGATTTTTAAATCTTAATCCAGACTCAATGGCATCGTCAGATCCACTCTCGCTCGACAACTCACCCGGCTCCCTATCCATTAAAACACTTTTCTTGATTCCATAAGAAGCAAGCCCACCACTGCTACCAGAATCGCTTCGACTCAAAGACCGTAGACTACCATTACCCACTTCCCTCTCCCGTACATCCTTTTGCCTGACTCGAACTCTCTCTCTAACATCACGACCTCTACCCTTACTGATTTCACCGTTACCGCCCCGCCCCCGTTCATATTCCTCTTTCGCACTCGCATCAACACCGGAATCCCGGTCCTTCATATCATAATCCCGACAACCCCCCATTCTCCCGGCTGCCATAGAAACACCAGCCCCCACCCCAACAATCCCCAAACAAAACCCTAAATCCGCAATTTTCACAAAAGGAACGTCGAAACCCTAAATCGAAGCAATTTCAAATCGCGAAGGCTCGCAAAGGGAGTAAAATCCCACAAAGGATTCGTCAAATTATCGACGAATCTGGCTGTATAAACGGAAAAGAAACAAAAATCGAGGTTGAGAAATATACCCTTGAAATCGATTGGTGCAAATTGAAAAAAGCAATCCAGGAGAGGATGGAGGCTGTTGAATCCGAGGCTGGACTCCAATCTTGAAAGTAGAATTGGATGAACAGCGTTGTGAATCGAAGAAAAACCCCGGAAGGTAAGCGAATTGCTAGATAGACGCGCGAAGAACCCTAGTCAAATCCAAGACCGAGAAGAAAAGTTTCGTAGTATACAATGAACGTATGGTTCAAGTGCTCGACTTCTCCATCATTTCATTTATATTATTAGCTTATTACCCAATACATTTTTAAATATTTTTTCCCTTTTTTTTAATGTGATGTATTTAAATAATATGATGTATCGACCAATTTGAATGTGGTGTATGAATGAAAGGTGATCGAACAATCTTATTTGAATAAGATTATTGGTAAAATAGTTGCAAAATTTTTATTTAAATATTGAATGGGTAACTGACGCAATGATTTCATTGTTTTGTTGTAAATCAGTTCAACACAAACTTCATAGGTCCGAGGCGATATTTGTTCCCCCTAATATGTACTCAAAAAAAAATAAAAAAAAATAAGATCGTTCGTCGTAGGAAAAAATATTTCAAAAAGTGGTCGTAGAAAAAATTTGATTATAAAAGATTGGAATAAGAGATTAGAAGGAAGGGTTGAATTGAGAAGTTAAAGGGAAAATTTTTATGGACTAAATTTATAAAAATTATTTTTAGTCCAATTTCATCAACAACAAAAAATATCCACCACGATTTTTTATTTATTTTTATTTAGTAACCACCACAACCGGAATAGCTATAAAATGATATTTGGTTGGCAACTTATTTTTATTTATTATTGTTTTAAGTATAAAATGGGGGAAGAGGAAGAACAAATCTATGACACAATTACTTTCAAATAATATGAGAGATAAATATCGATTTTCGATCTCGATCGTAATTATGAAGTCGAAATACATTAACACGAGACAAGATGATCAACTCGTGACCGCAACTTATTTTTATGAAGTAACCATTAAAAGGATAGTTTTAGAGAATTTACCATCCGCAACACATTTTACCTTTTGTATTACATTTGCAGCAAAATTTCTAAAATAATTTCATCTATAACATATTAATTTTTATCAGTGATATGATTTATAAAAAAAAATTATATCGGTGATAAAATTCAACTAGTGATAGAACTCAATTTGAAATTCTATCACTAGTAGAAAATTCAAGCGGTGATAGAAGAAGTCTTTCATTGATTGAATTCTATTACTAATATAACTCAACTAGTGATAGAATTCAATTTGAATTTTTTGCTACAAATGAATTAGTTTTGATTTTATGCTATACATTAAAATATTTTATCTACATGCAAAATTCCCATAGTTTTATTATTATTATTATTATGAAACAAAAGGATAGTTTTAATTGATAACCGCAACATGTTAACAAGTACAAGATATTTGTTGTTTGGGTCATTCAATTGTCTATATACTAAAATAATCATTCTATTATTATGTCAAGATAGAGCCAGCTTCTTTTGATTTTTCCTATTCTTCTTTTTATTTCTCATAGTCCAAATAAAAATCAACATTTATGCATCCAACATTGATCTTGCTATATGCAAGAGACTTCGTAGAAAATATGCCAATAAGAGTCGTAGCTCATTGGCATATGTGTCATTCATCACAACTTCAAGTTACAAATTTAAGGGAGTGAAATTTTTTCCCCTTCTTTATTCTAGATTGTGAATATTAAGAGTGTGAAGCAATTTAGATCGATGTAGTATGTTTCGATTTTTATTTATTTTTTTGAAACTGGAAGGTGTGTTCTAAACATGTGTTGAATGTTGAAGTCCTTGAGTATTTTAAGCTTCCAAGTCCTTAAGCATTTTAGCTCAATTATAACTTAAAATGAATGTAATTTATGTTACATAGACATATGCTCCTTTTAAGTGAGGATTCTTTTGATTTAAGATACAATGCGGCATAATGTTGAGCTATATTCATTTTGTCATATTTTTCGGTTTAATTTCACCAACATGACAAACCATACCGTCATATTAGACTCGAAGTAAGAATAATAAAATTTTAGAAATCATAATAGGATAATGTAGGGTAAAAAGAAAAGTAATTTCACATAAAATCTTACATAAGATCCCTTCACCTAAAATCAAACATTACATTTTATTACCAAGATTTCATATATTAAAAAAAGTATATATAATAAAAAAAAGGTGTGGCTGCTACCAGCAGAGAGAGGGAAGCTTGAAGGAGAAGGAAGAAGGCAAATGGCCAGTCCTCCTTACATAATCAGATTTCTCCGAAGTTTTTACAGCTTTTTCGTTGAGCTTGGCCTCTGCATTTGCTCGCTTCTCTTCCGCCATTCTTCTCGTCGCCGCAAGCTTATTCGTCGTCTTCTCCTGCGCTCGAGCTTTCATTCTCTCCGCTTTCACCTGACCCAAAAACCACTGCCCAAGTTAGTTTTGATTCCACGCTCCTATCATATTAAAGGTTCCAAGTTTTTGAATCCGATTTGATAGTCATTTAATTTTAACTTATATCTATAAATATTATTTTCATGTTGCTATCTTTTTTATAAAAATTATTATCATTTACTTTCAAACACTAAACAAATTCTAAAATTAAAATCGTGACTCAAATTCATGTCATAGATTATAGATATTGCTTTTGTTGGCATTCAAATATTTACTTTATAAAATATGAAATTTATTAAAAATAATTTTGAAAAAAAAACTGATTTTCATCATCTTGGCAATGAATATAAAAGAGAAGGAAGAATCAAGTAAACCGAATTTCATACTTGAATGCATTTTTCTTTTTTTAATTCTCATTTGTTAAAGATATGCACGTTCTTGTCAATAAAAATAGTTGTTCATTAACATTAATGTAACCTAGAAATTTAGAAATCTCAACATCCTTTCAAATTAACACATGTTCGAATGTCACTCTATGCTATGGTCATATTAATTTTCTATCGTCATATTTGATATTTTTTAGTGAAATATTTGATAGTTTTAAAACATTTACTAAAGGTAAATGTAATATCACAATCACAATTTAAAAAAAGAAAAGAAAAAAAGGTTGAAATATATTTTTAGTTTGTAATTTAGGCAGTAAATTTAATAGAATTATCTATTTTGTCAAATTTAATTCAAGTAATTACAGCCAATTGAGGGTTTTGGTTATGTAAGTTGGATCAACGTCAATTACCTCTATTTTTCTCATCTCCATCTCTGCCCTTCGCTTCTCGTGATTTTCCCAGGCTTCTATCTTCACTTCTTCCCGCTTAAATCTGCAATTCTCACATAATTGTTTACTTTCAAAATTAATTTAATAAGTCCATATATTACAAATTTACCCTTTTCCTTTTTCATTTTTGAGAAACACTCTACGATCTTCTTCAAAAAAAAGAAGAAGAAGAATTTCGTTATTATTTAGGATAGTTCGATAATCATTTAGTTTTTAGTTTTTTAGTTTTTACTTTTGTTTTTAATATTTTAAAAACAGGTTTGTTTAATAACCAATTTAACTTTTTGTTTTAAAAATTTTAAAATATTAAAGAAATTCTAAAAACTAAAAAAAAACCTTTAAAAACACATTTTTATTTTTGTTTTTAAAAAAGCATGAAAAAATCAAGAATACATAGTAAAAAACTAAAACAATATAAACAAAATATGATATTTGAAAACAAAAAACTGTTATCAAATATGTTTTTTAGTTTTTAGTTTTCAAAATTAGAAAACTAAAATGAAATATCAAATATATACAATTTTTATTTTTCAAAACAAAAAACTAAAATCGAAAAATGAAAAATTATAAACAAAAAACGAAATAGTTGTCGAACAAAATGGAGTCATTCTATCTATAGTTAAAGTTTTTTTAATTCAACCATTTCTGAAATTGAGAATTTGAACTTGTAACCTACGTGATTACTGAATCGTGCATGATAATACAAAAGTAATAGTTTCGCATAAGCTCATTTATGAATGAGATATTATGGATTTACCAATTCCAAGAAATATTCAATATGTTTTATTTAAAAAATAGTTTTTGAAAAAGTTAATGGTGGCCATTGTTTGATAGTAATCTAAACCTAATTCCATCATAAAAATAGATATGATGATATATCATATCATACTACCTTAAAGTGTGACTTAAAGAGAGAATCATTTTTGGACAATTTTATCCTTAAGGAACACCCAAAATTACAAATACACCTTTTGCCATTTAAAAAAAAAATACATAACTAAAATGGACGTGTGAATGTCCTTAAATTTATTTTACTTTTTCCTTATTAAATTAGGCAATGGACGTGTGAAAGTTTTTTTTTTTTTTTTAATAAATTATCTATTTCCCATAAATTTAAATTAAAAAAAAAAACAAAAACAAAACATTTCACTCATGCACATTCTATAACTCTTTAATTATAACTCTTTAACTCTTTTATAAAATAATTAGTATTGATCACCATTTAATCAATAATTAGTATTGATCACCATTTAATCATATTACTTTAAAGTGCGGCTTAAAGGGAAAATCATTTTTAGACGATTTTACCTCTTAAGTCATACCTTAAATTACAAAAATGTCATTTATTGGAATATAAAAGAAAAAATTCAAATAACATAGAATATATTTACAATATCATTTAGATTTTCATGGTAGAAAATAAGATATTCTTATCAAATCTCATAAATTTTATCACTAGCTTAGAAGATAAGAGATTTTTTTTTTGAGATTAAAATAAGAGATTTCAACCATCAAATGGAGATATTTACGATATCATTTAAATTTTCATGTAGAAAATAATATATTTTTACCAAATCTCATAGATTTTATTTGACATTTTATATTCTAAATAAAATAATAAATTGAATTTTTCAATCCTAGTTCACTATCAAACATTTTTTGTTTGCTTGAATTTATTTTTATTTTTTTGTTTTATAATAAGTTATGTTGGATTATTTATCATAACTTTCGTCTAATTTTTTTTTTGTGCAATAATTTTTGTAAGTTTTTTTTTATTGTCTTTCAAAAAAATACTTGGAGATCTTGAAAAAAAGTTTGATGAATTATAAGGTTATCATCTAAGGTTAGTGCATGATTTCCTACTAACCTCAAATAGTTCTCTATATTTTGGTAACTATATAGTTCTCTACATTTTGTTTACAAACACATTTGAAACTTTTTTTTTGCTTGGGGTTACTTTCTTGGTTTTTTTTTATATAAAAAATTTAATTATCTTATTTTTGTTGGATTATTTACCTTCATTTTGTAAAGATCTTTTGTTGCTTAATTGTTGACTTGGAGATGTGAGAATTTTTTTTTTGAAGAACGATAAAATTATCATTTGAGGTTAAATGTAGGTTGATGTACTAACAAATATATTTAATTTTTTTATATTTATAATTATGATATAACTCTTATAAATTTTATAATTCAAAAGTAATTTTATATATATATATAATTTATTATTTAAGAAATTATCACGTGCAACGCCGTACTAACATTATAGTATATATATATATAGAGAGAGAGATAGTTTTTGCTTGAGAAAAAACAAAGAAAAACAAAATCATTGATTGAAAATGAAAAGAAAAAAATTCTCAAAAAAGAAAAAGTGAAAAGATTACCTGGCCATGTATTTGGCTCGTTCGGCTTCGTCCCAAGCCATAGCCCTAGTTTCCAACGAGTTCATCTTCTTCGCCTGATCCAAATCCCCACATTCCTCACCTAATTTCCCGCCATTCAATTCCTCACCAATCTCAATCGCGTTCAATTCCACTCCGCCCAGAACCCTCGCCGGACTTGACGATCCAGAGGAAATAGGGCTACGCGCCGCCGCCGGTGTCCTCGCACGAATCGGCGTCGCCGCTCTCGAAGCCTCCACGCTCGCAATCGGAGTCATATCCGTCCCCATATCCCTCACACAAATCGACCTAACCACCGCCGCAGGATTCTCAATCTGTTTTTCGATTCGCCAAATCGAATCCACATTCTTCGTCGCCATTGCAGAAACAGAGCTTCGATTTCGCCGTTCTTCGTCGTCGCCGCTCGAATAATCCTGCTCTTTCTGCGGTACAGGAGCGATGAGTCTCAAATCGTCGGCGTTCGAGTTTCTCGGTGCGGTTTTCGATTGGTTCAATCCAACCAGCCATTTCTGCGCATCGTCCCATTTCGACGGCGCTGGTTTCTTCCCCAACGCCGTGCGGTGATTCGAAACTCGTTTGCTGCCATTTGAATCGAGGTTGTAGCAGCTTTTATCCTCCACTGCCCTCATCATTGTAAGTGTAGGAATCAAACTTTAACTCTCTGCGAATTCTGTGCAGGTTTTGGATCTCTGATTTGATATCATTTCATGAGGTTGTAAGGACCTGTTTGGCTATGGGAATGATAAGGGAAAATAAATCAGTGTTTGGTCGGACCCGATTTAGATCTGGTGTAGTTTATTCTAAGGGCTTGTTTGGCTACGATGAAGAAGTGATAATAAATTAGTGCTTCTCGGTTGACACGAAAGGGAAGTAAAAAACTACACAGGTTTGGATCTCTGATTTGGGATCCTTACATGAGGTTATAACTTATAAGGACCTGTTTGGCTACTAGAAAGATGAGTAAAAATAAACCTCTTTGGATCTCGGATTTGGGATCCTTTCACGAAGTTATAAGGACCTGTTTGGCTACTGAAAGATAAGTAAAAATAAACCAGTGTTTGGTTGAAAGGAAATCAAATTCGGCACATGTTTAGATCTGTTTGTTTAGATATCTGATTTGAGGTCCTTTCATGAAAAGAAGAAGTGAAAATAAATCAATGAAACGAGAGGAAAGTAGAAAACTCCACATGTTTGGATCTTTCGAGTGAAAATAAATTAGCGTTTGGTAGGCAATAAAGGGAAAGAGAAGTAAAAAAATGGTTTGGATCTGTTTGTTTAGATTTGTGATTTGAGATTCAATGAATGAAAAGAGAGTAAAAGGGGAAGTGAAAAATGGAGTTTCAATAATGGGTAGTAAAGCTTCAAATGGAAAGAATGGCAGGTGAGGTTTGTATGGCTAAAGAGAGAAAAAAAATATAGAGAGAAAGCTATTTTGTCAAAAGCTATGGATGTTTTGGAAGTTGCTGAGTCGATGATGAAGATATAAGCTTTGAGATTCCCATTGGTGGAGGTATTAAAAAACAAAGGAATTGCATGGATTGATGCTTAAACTGACAAATTATATTGAATATATGGTAAAAAAAAAAAGATTAATAAAATATTTTCATGGAAATTGATGGAATATCTTAATTCGAGTTGGTTGCAACCCGCCTCGATGTAGAATCTGTTAAAATTGTTTACACGAATAGAGCAGGGTCGCAGCTAAAGAGAGATTGAAAATTACAATAGTAATGAATAGGAAGAAGAGGAAGAACGACACAATGATTTTACGTGGAAAACCCCTAAACAAATTAGGGTAAAAACCACGGGCAAGGATAGAAGAACTTTATTACAAAAATAGGAGTTACAACCTTCTCTCTACAAAGAAACAACAAGCTTTCTTACAAGGAGAAAACACTCTCTATTTTTATCTCACAACCTCACTTTAGATGTGGGAAGTCTTGGGATGATTTGGGATGGTTTGCCAACAAATGACATAACCTATTTATAGCCTCCATAAACTTGGGCTCCAAGTATGATCCAATGGTCCACATTTTGCCTTGGTAATCAAGTCAAATAAATGGCTAGGATTTTGCCACAACTTGGATTTGGATAAGGATGTCTAGATATTTCTTGGCAAGTTGAAGTTCTAGATTTTTCTTTGACCATCTAGGATAAATGATAAAATCTAGAGTTTTCTTTTGGCTATAACTTCTAGATTTTTCTTTGGACCTAAATTCTCTTTTGTTGGGCCATAATATTTAACAATCTCCCACTTGGAGATTTGATTGATCCATCAATAAATCTCCACACCGCTCTTTCTTCCTTGCCATCTCCATGTTGCTTATGTTTCGCTTAGGCCATTCGCGGATCGACACCAATCAAACTTGTCACCATTGATCGCCTTGGTCGATAATCTGCCAGTTTTCTTTTGTATGAATTTTCTCGCATATCCATCGTTCCTTCTTCCACTTTCTCACGAACAAAGTGGTACCGCACTCGAATATGTTTTGACTTGGAATGGAAAGCCGGATTCCTTGCAAGGTACAAGGCACTCTGATCGCTCACAAAACAGAGAAATATTCTTCTGTTCGTGCCCGAGTTCATCCATTAACATTTTTAACCATACTGCCTCTTTACTAGCTTGTGTAGCCGCAACATACTCTGCTTCAGTTGTCGAGGTAGCCACAATCGATCGCAGCTTTTGAAACCCACCACGACTCATTGCTAGCAAGAGTGAACACATATCCAGTGGTGGATTTGCTTTTATCAAAATCACCTGCATAATCTGAGTCAACATATCCTCTGACAATAAAGTCTGATCCTCCATAACATAATGCAACATCTATCGATCCTTTAATGTATCTAAGGATCCTTTTACAAAGATTCCAATGCTCTCGACCAGATTCGCCATGTACCGACTAACTACTCCCACTGCATGTGCAATGTCTGGTCTGGTACAAATCATGGCAAACATTAAACTTCCCACTGCTGATGCATATGGTACTCGAGACATCTCCATCCTCTCCGCTTCACTGCTAGGGCACATACTAGAGGATAATTTGAAATTAACAGAAAGAGGGGTAGAAATTGGCTTACAGTCTTCCATGTTGAAGCGTCGTAAGACTTTCCTTAAATAGTTTCTCTGAGATAGCCAAATCTTTCTATTATTTCTGTCTCGGTGAATTTGCATCCCCAGAATCTTGTTTGCTGGCCCCAAGTCCTTCATTTCAAACTCCCTAGCCAACTGAGCCTTCAATTCTTTAATACGATCTTTGTTGGGGCTCACTACCAACATGTCGTCAACATACAACAAAGAAGATAATGAAATCTTTTCACTAAACCTCTTGAAATATGCACAAGGGTCTCATTTAAGTCTGTTGTATTCAAGGCTCATGATGAAGGAATCAAATCTCTTGTACCAACATCTCGGCGCTGCTTGAGACCATACAGAGATTTGTTCAACTCGCAAACCAAGTTCTCTTTTCCTTGTTCTTCAAAACCTTCTACGGTTGGAGCATATAGATTTCTTCTTCAAGATCACCATGGAGAAATGCGCTTTTACATCTAATCGCTCCAGATGTAAATCAAATGTAGCACACATTGCTAAGACTATTCTAACAGTAGTAAGTCGAACTACTGGAGAAAAGATTTCATTGAAGTCGATACCTTCTTTCTGAGCATATCCTTTTACCACCAATCTTGCACGATACCGCTCCACTTGATCATCATTGTTGCGCTTGATCTTATATACCCATTTGTTACCAATGGGCTTTCTTCCCTGTGGTAGCGTTACAAGTTCCCAAGTCTTGTTCTTATGAAGAGCTTCCATTTCTTCATGCATAGTCGTCATCCATCGAGCAAAGATCTCAACTAGTCATTGCCTCTTGGAATGTTAATGGCTCTCCATCCTCGCTTAGAAGACAATATGCAATGTTACTCTCCATAATATAATCGGGCGCTAATCGGGTGGTTTTGTCGTTCGGATAGAACGGCGAGTCTCTTGTGACTCAACTGGATCTTGTATCTCGTGTGTTGGTTCAGCTTCAGAGAAGTCATCTTCATATTCTTTCTCCACATGTACTGTTGTAGTCTCTGAGCTTTCATTGACAGTGCTATCATTTGTTATCTGTTTCTTATCTTCCATGAAGATCACATCCCTGCTGATGATAACCTTGTGGGAAGTGGGATCCCACAGGCGATACCCCTTCACACCATCAGCGTATCCTAAGAATAAACATTTTCTCGGATTTTGGATCCAGCTTTTGTAGTTTCTTGGGTATTGTACATCACGTATAATCGGACTTCCAAATATATGGAGGTTTGAATAATCAACAAAGCTTACTACCATCTCTCGCATTGGCGTCTTCAACTCAATTGCAGTTGATGGAGCACGATTCACTACATAACAAAGCGGTATTGATCGCTTCGCCTGAATGATTTGTCCAAGCTGCAGCTCCTAACATTGCTCTTGTTCTCTCTAACAAGGTTCTATTCATCCGCTCTGCCACTCCATTTCTTTGAGAGAGTGTAGGCGAGTGAGTGAACTGCCTTTTTAATGCCTTGTTGATTACAGTGCTCTCAAACTCATTGCTTGTATATTCTCCTCCATTATCCGTCCGCAAGCACTTGATCTTCTTTTTTTTCGATCGTAGTTCAACTTGCGCTTTGAATACTTTGAAGACCGAACACATATCCGCTTCTTCTTGATTGGATACACCCAACACCTTCGGAGTAGTCGCCGATAAAGGACACAAAGTACCTTGCTCCTCCCAAGGATGTAACTCGGTGCTTGCCATACATCGTAATGAACCAATTCTAGAATATTTTTGCTTCTAGAATTTGATGTGTTGAACTTTAATCTGTTTGCTTACTTGTAACGCAATGCTCACACAAAGGTAGAGACACCTTAGAGAGCCCAGGGAGTAGATTTTGCTCTGCAAGAACTTTAATTCCTTGCTCTGACATGTGTCCAAGTCTCTGATGCCACATCATTGAAAGTTGTTCACTTGAACTACTTGAGGCAACCGACGCCTCTCCCTCTTGCAAAGTCTCCCCATCGGCATGTACAAGTTGTTGTCAACTTTTTCTCCCTTCATAAGTACCAGCGCTCCTCGAATCACTTTCATGACTCCTTTCTCCACCACGACTTTGCAATCAAGGTCATCAAGTGACCTAATGAAAGCAAGTTCTTTTTAGGCCTTCTACATGTCGCACATGTTGAATTGTCGCGAACAGATATTATCATGGAACTTCAACTTGATAGTTCCAATACCGACAAATCTTCAAGGCGTGATCATTGCAGCTGAGCACGGACCCTCCTGAGATAGGTTCATAATGATGAAACCATTCTCGGCGTGAGGTCATGTGATAAGTCGCTCCTGAGTCGATGAACCATACATCGCCCAAACTCTTTCCGCCTTTGATAGTTGTCGCTGCTTCACAAGATAAAACATCACCTTCATTTGAGGTGCTTGCTACATTTCCTTGAGGATTGGAATCCTTTTTGTTTAGATTCCAACAATCCTTCTTCATATGTCCTTTCTTGCCACAATGGTAGCACTTCATGCTCTTCTTACTTCTTGATTTTGACCTTCCTTGATTTTGGCTCCCATTGAAGCCACGTTCCATTGATCTCCTCTTGTCACCACCAGAGCCTCTATTTGTTGTGAGTCGGCCAACTTGTCTTCTCTGTTCTTGCGCCGATTTTCTTCTTCAAGGACAAGGCTCCAATATCATCAAAGTTTAGACAATCGATCGAATATTATTTGTCGGGTTGATGACAAGTTGATCATATGAATCGGAAGACTTTGAAGTAGAATTTCAAAGACGTTCATTTGAATCTATTTTATAACCCAACGATGTGAGTTGAGAAAATAGAGTATTCAATGTGCTCATGTGCTCCAAAATCATTGAAGTAGATTCGACATTCAAGAGTATACGATTTCCTCTTAAGGAAAATCTTGGTGTGAAGTGACTTGGCCTCGTGATGCGGCTTGGTGAGATGTTCCCAAATCTCCAAAGCGATTTTCTTCTCCTCTATGCTTGACAAAATCCGCATCTGCTAATGCTAGATGTAAATTTGCAATAGCATTCCCGTCCATCTCATTCCACTTATTATCATCTGTGATGTCCGTCGGCCTCTTCTCGATGGTCGCAAGACAATTATCTTTTCTCAAGATAGCCTTCATCTTCATCTTCCACAACGAGAAATTGGTCCCGCTGAACTTCTCAATCTCGAACCTTGCCGCCATTGCTTCTACCACGCGAGCGAGAAACAATCCACAACCCACGTACTGTCAACAAAGGTGAAAGTATCTAACTTATTTTCTGATGTGGAGGATCCACTTTTAGTGGCAACCACAGAGCATACGATAAGTAGATAGTTACACCAAGAAACTAGGCTCGATACCACTTGTTAAAATTGTTTACACGAATAGAGCAGGTCGCAAAACTAAAGAGAGATTGAAAATTACAATAGTAATGAATAGGAAGAAGAGGAAGAACGACACAATGATTTTACGTGGAAAACCCCTAAACAAATTAGGTAAAAACCACGGGCAAGGATAGAAGAACTTTATTACAAAAATAGGAGTTACAACCTTCTCTCTACAAAGAAACAACAAGCTTTCTTACAAGGAGAAAACACTCTCTATTTTTATCTCACAACCTCACTTTAGATGTGGGAAGTCTTGGGATGATTTGGGATGGTTTGCCAACAAATGACATAACCTATTTATAGCCTCCATAAACTTGGGCTCCAAGTATGATCCAATGGTCCACATTTTGCCTTGGTAATCAAGTCAAATAAATGGCTAGGATTTTGCCACAACTTGGATTTGGATAAGGATGTCTAGATATTTCTTGGCAAGTTGAAGTTCTAGATTTTTCTTTGACCATCTAGGATAAATGATAAAATCTAGAGTTTTCTTTTGGCTATAACTTCTAGATTTTTCTTTGGACCTAAATTCTCTTTTGTTGGGCCATAATATTTAACAGAATCTCAGAGGAAAAGGATATTTAAATGTGAGAGGGCAACTTTAAAAACTATTACTAGGATAAGGTTCAAACAAGATTAATTTGGTTATTTTGTTTCAATTTCCAAAAAAAAAAAAAAACAAATCTACAACAACCTTACATTTATAAATGTCCAAATTTATTTATTTATATTTTGTCGTACAACATTTGGATATTAAAATATAAATTAATTTCTAGGTGACTATGTTGGAGATACTCACTTGTAGTGTAATTATCCCACGTTGAAAATGTGAGGATTCTTCAACACATTGAAAATGTGAGGATTCTTCAACACATTTATAAGATATATGAGTTACTCCCGTCATTGCCAATTAGTTTTGAGGTGGAACCCTATATTCTTTAATATGGTACCAGAGCTCCATGTGGGTAATGGGCCTCCCAAATTCTGATCCGACCAAAAGATACTTTGAATTCAAAAAAGTGGGCGGGGGCCACAAATTCGGATCCAATTGCCAATTGATTTTAAGGTGGATAGACAAACTATGAACTCATTATCTCTTAATTCTCAATTTCTTTCAAAAATTTTTTTACAAACAATTCTTATAATAATAATAATGTTACCAAAAAAACAAATTATGTACATATTTTGAAGATACAAAAATTTATTAAGAGTAATTTTTAAATAAATAATTAAAACTTACGGTTCATTTTAAGATTTTTCAAAGTATCAATTAATGAACTTAAATACATAGACGTTTATAAATTAAAATGAAAGAAATATCAAAATAATAACCCTGGTTCAAAATTCACTTGTGACATTATTTTTTTGATATATATGGTGTCTGACTTAAAAATGGACATGGTTATCTTGTTTCAAAAAATTAAAAAAGAAATATCAAAATAATAACAACCAAAGTCATCTTATATTCATGCATAAGTTGTCAACTTTATTGTAATGTTAAGTGCCTCTTAATTTATACTAAAGTGTTCTTAACGCTTCAATCCACACACATTAGGTTCAAATATCAAACATTATATTACATAAATCTCCTAATTTGTAGGTTTTATAAATTATAGACATTTCATTATAAAGTGTATATACAATATTTAAACTTTTTCTAATATTTTTTTGTGTTGAATTCGTACATTTGAATTAAAATGATTGTGTTTTAATAAAAAAGTGATGAATTTAATATTTTAAAAACAGTTTGAGAATGGCAGGGAAGAGAAAAATAGAAGTAAAAATAAATAAAATTAAAGACTTTTTTTATATATAGAATTTCCATCCCTATCCCATTGTAAGAAGAAAAAATATGCAATTTTCTGTTGTGATAACGGTTAGTAGCGGAAGATTGAGGGTAAGATTGACACGTGGACGGTGGATTAGGAATCTTGTCAGAGCTGGAGATTTTATAATTGAAGTTTAATGAGGTGGTGGGGGAGTTTCCTGACCCTTTCACGTGGCCGTGATGGGCCAAACTTATGAGATCTGAGCCGTACATTGCTTTTGTCATTACTTATTTATCTTTTATTAACTTTTTGGATTAAGAAAATTATTAAATTATGATTTTGACTAGATCCTTCGTTGGAAAAGGGAACAGAATGCCAGCCAATGTAATCACGCCAAGTGGCACAGTATTTTTGTCTCGGTTTAGAAACAAGTAAATTGGGCCGGACTAGAAATGGATCCTATTGGATATGGGCTTTTAGAAACCAAAAGCCCACATATTTGTTGGATCGGATCTGACAATGCTCCTTTGAATGTATACGAAATAACCGGCTAAAATCCTAGGGAAATAGTAGTGTATAACTACTTTTTTTTAATTTTTGTCCCTTTCGTAAAATGAGTGGGAAAGAGAAATTTTTTATTTCGAAAATATCCTCAATTTATCAATATTTTCAAATGAATTTTATTTAATATTTAATTAGTCAAATCAAATGATCCCCTAAATCAAGGATTAATTAATTATCTTTAATATTTAATTACTGAAACCAAATGATCGCCACGTCAGTGATTCCTGTATTTTAAGATTTTGGGTTGGATGTCATTAAAATGTCTCATATTTATTCTCTTCCTCTACACATACGATCTTAAATCCCTTTCATACAAAAAAAACTTTCTTCAAATTTTCCAAAATGGTGCAACAACCTTATAGTCAATGGATTTCATGGAAAACTTTTGGGTTCCCCATCACCAGCCTTAAATCACATCGTAGATGAATTTCGTGGACGGGTGTGACTGCCAATGAATGGTCTAATGTTGCGAAGAAAGGCTAAAGTAAGTTTCTTCTTGTGTATGAAAAATTTAGATTCAACTTCATAATTCTGTTTCACGCCTTAATTTTTAGGAAGATTTTGATTGGGGCGTGTTTATCCAAATTTGGAATACCTTCATAATTATTTCTTCATATTTTAGGAGATCACAGAAAAAATAAAATAAAAAATGCATTTAAAAGTTATTTTTGTTATTTTTTTTTCATCAAACTTGTTTTCCTAAAATGAATTTGAGATTATTTATAATCCTTATTAGATTTTTTTTTTTGTAAACTCATTCTCTCTCTTGCATTGAGATTCATGTCATATTTCTTCATTAACAGTTATCTTCTTGGTTATGTAGCTCCAAATCATCGGTGTAAGTTGAAATTCAATGACACCTCTCCATTCTCAACATAATCGTCTATTCATCCCTATAGAACCTCACGCTAGAATACGCTTCAACGCCGAGTCCTTCCAACCAACTATGTTGGAGCAACCTTATACTCGTGGTGTCATACACATATCACTGACCAAGCCTGACTTTGCCTGATGAGATATTTGTTAGCAACACAGAGATGTATAGTGGATGTATAATGATTTTTCAAGTTGCATATATAAAAACTATTGCATATGGATAGAAAGTTGTACTCGTACACACATGGATGTATAGTAACAATGGAAGAAGATAATGATGTACATGGATGTAGATAAAATTTTCAAGTAGCATGTACAACTTGGCAAAAACTATACCATTATACATGCAAATGTATAATATATTAGTTCAGAAGAATATGTGTGGTGGAATGTTGGCTTAATTTTCTCAACCTTAGATGGAAGGTCATGCACGGGTATGTTGATTTCTTGTTTTTATTCAAGTTTTAATTAAAGTAGTATTCTATCATTATTCTGCATCTACATCCAAAGATGTAAGAGGATGTAAGCATCTATAATGAACCTTGAAATAATTTTTTTAGTTTTTTTAATTTTTTTATTAATCTGCTGCCGATTTCTAAAATTGTGAATTAAAAATTGAACGATTCTTTTATCAAAGATATTTGATTCTTAATTTTTAAAACAAAAATTAGATTTGGTGGTTATTAGATAATCTAAATTAAAACAAAGTAAATTTGATTTTTATATGGTTATTAAAAATATCTAAAATAAAATTAATTAATTCCTAAAAAAGGTAATTAATTGCAAGGGTACAATGGTTCATTATAATATATTTATTTATTTAAAAAATCTAGAAAATTGAATTTAGACATTTATTTTAACTCTCTACAAAAGTAGATATTTATTTAATAAGTTTGGTTAAAGTAGCTATTCCCGAATTCATCCAAAATCCTATTATTCAAGTATTAACTCTTTTGTAATAGTGTTTAATTTTACTCGGTTATTCTCTATAAAGTATAAAAATTGATATCAATTGACAATACAAGTGATTTTGTTTTCAAAAGTCAATGTTAAGAGGAAAGTAAAACAATTGAAAGTTCTATCGAATAGGTTATTGGCGCAATGGTTTTATTGTTTGGTGGTAAACTAGTTCAACATCAACGTCACAGATTCAATCCCGAGAATTGGTATTTGTTCCCCACCCTCGATATGTACTAAAAAAAACAATTGAAAGTTCTTAACGACCCAAAATAAGAGGCCTGAAAAATTGAGTGTCGACTTCCAACCTGTCTAAAAAAAGTACAACTGCAACTTTAGTGGGGTGTGAAAATGAAGATTGATATTCATTCGAATGACGTCTGTGTCTGCTTCGTTGAAGTTTGGAGAGATGATTGATAAATGCAACGATATTTTAGATATAACAAGTACTACCTCGTAGGTGTCTTTGCTTCTATACGATCCACAAGCTCACTTCTCTTCCTATAGTGGTTGCATATACGTTAGTAAGTATCTCATCGGTAGTTTGAGCCATCAAAGTTCTATAAAAACTCTACTATTGTAGTATTGGAAAATTTTTGTTGATCCTTTATATCAAAATCTTTCACTCACATATATGCAACAAGGTCTTTTTAATAGGTTTATGTTGATCCAATTAGAGTTATCTTTATTAGTGGTTATTCATGTTCATGTAAATCTCAATCCAATATGTAGATTGCTACAAAAATTCTATTAGTTCGTGTTATCCTTTGCGATTGTTCCTTGTTGGTGGGGAGGTTGAATACTCTTATTTAAAAAAATGGTATCTATTATTAATTTATTGACATTTTTCTTTGATACAAACCGGTCTAAATTCCATTTATCTAGAATATGTTTAAAAATTAAGGGGCTTTTGCATGTATATTACAAAATGGATAAAATATTACATGAATAGCACAATAATGAAAATATTTGCACATATAGCAAAAATTGTAAATTGATAGACTTCATATTGATAGATTCTATCGATAAAGAGTGATATAATCAATTACTAATAAATAAAGTAAATTGATAGACTTCCATCAGATTCTATCAAGAGTCTATCAATAAGAACCGATAGAATCAATCACGGATAAAATTGATAGACTTCTATCACTAGAGAATGATAGATTCTATCAAAGTCTTCTATAAAAAAAGTAAATAATTTTTTTTTTTAAAAAGGCAGAATTTTCTATAAAAGAATTATTTTTAAAAATTGTGCTATAATTGTAAACTGTGGTAAAAAAGTTGCTATATAGCGCAAATTCCCAAAAATTAATGATTGATGACAACATTTAATAAAGTAAGAAAAAAACTAGACCACTCTACTTTTTTTTTTTTTCAAAAGAAAATAGAGTGGTCTAGTACTTTTTTTTTTTGAAAGATTATATTATTCATCACCGAACCATACCAAACAATCTTTCTTCAAATCGGAGTTAATTATAGGAAAAAAATTTTCCTCCAAAAGCAAAGCTTATCCTCGACAAAAAAGTTATAATTTTTTCAATAAAGATAGCGTAAATCATATTATTTAGCTTAAACAAAATTAGAGGGTATAGTTTGTTTTCAGTTATATAACCCAATGAGTAAATGACTCTTTTTAATTTTTTTTTTTGACTAAATGACTCCTAAATTAGAACTTTTATACATAAATAAAAAGATGATAAGGTATACTACCAAAATTTGATTTTTCCAATTTTCGAAATACATAAATTGTTTTTTTGAACGACCAGTCGTTAAATTGCAAGAGTATCGTAGCAAAACAACTTCTTGCTCGAGCATTAATGGCGATTTTCTGAGCTTGTTCTCTAATGGGGTTTGTAGGGTTTTTCAAAAGGTTTAATGGCTTCCAGAAATTGAATTCAACATTTCAAGCAATACCACTTCGGTACGTTCAGAATAGATGCTTAGCAAATTCCAAGCTTTTCCATGGCGGCGAAGAAACAGCGGTTCCGGTTTTAATTGTTGGTGCAGGACCTGTAGGTCTTGTTCTTGCTATTCTTCTCACTAAATTAGGTATATATTTTCCTTCTGTTCCTATTTTTATGTTTGAGATAGGCTTTGAATATATTGATGCCTATTAAAGAATATGAGGTTTCACCTCAAAACCAATTGACAATGAGGGAAGTAATCGATATCTCTTTTATATTGATGTTGGACTCCCCACTGGGACAATTGAGATCTCAAGATCTCAACAATGCCCATGATCGATTACTGGGCTCGCTAGGCGAAATATGTTATTAAGTTTCAATTTTTGTATATGGGTTGGCGTTATCTGTAATAAAGTTTTATTAGGGTGCACTCTCTTAGAATCCTAGTCCCATTTGATCGATATTTGATATTTCGTATCTCATTATCTGCTCTGTTCGTGGATGTAACTAACACACTGTTACTGAACCAAGTAATTTTGATTCTTGTTTGATTCTTATTGCCATTTTTTGTAACATTGTAGGTGATGAATAAATTGGAATTTTTACAATGTTTGTGTTTGCTCTTTTCTCTTTGCTTAGCGATTCTGAGGAAAAATGGAGGGATTAGTTTATTTTTGGATCCTCAGAGAAAAATAAACTCTCAAGTTGACATTATGTAGATAGTTCTAATGTTAATTGTTATGCTAATTCCTATCCCAAGTTAATTTATTGGGTTTGGCCTTTTGAAGCTTGTTGTACTTTTTAGGTAAAGTCTCTTATAGATGGTTTGTTGAGTCTGACTGATCCAACAGTTAAGGACTTCTACTCGTTTCTTTGGGCGGGACGTATAAAAAAAAGAGTTCTTTTTTTGTTAGCTTAGTGTGGTAGTTAAAAACATGAATAACCGTTTGCAAAGAAGAATACCTTATATGGATCTCTCCTTCATATTGTATTATGTGTAGTTCACAATCAGTAACATCTGGTCATTGGTTCTGGTGATGTATGTTGGAAGCTTTCGGTTGGTCTTTTGCTTCACATCGCCCTTAGAACCCGTCATTTTTTATCTACTATTTTGATGGACATACCATTTAGTGGATCAACGAGAACACTTGCTAGCGATTGCTCGTGCATTCTTGTGGTGTCATCTTTGACTAGAAAGAAACGACAATATTTTTTGGAATGTATTTTCTTCTTTTGATCGCTTTCTAGACTGTTCAACCTTTTAGTCTTTATAGCTAGTAACTTATCTTTTTTAATCTTTAATTGGAGGTCCTTCGTGTAATCACTTTTAGGTGCTTGAAGTTTAACTTCTCATTTTTTATTTATCAATGAATTTGTTTCTTTATAAAAAAAAATGCTAATTCTTTCATTTTGGGGCATTTGCTGTGTTTCCCTTCCTGTAGGGGTCAAATGCGCAATTGTGGAGAAAAGCAGAAGTTTTTCTAGTCATCCACAAGCTCACTTCATAAATAACAGATCAATGGAGGTTGATTGAATTTCTATTATTGAAGATTCCATACAATAACTGAGTTAAAGATTCAAAGTAATGTGTTTATACAGAGTTGATTGATAGGTATTTCGAAAATTGGATGGACTAGCAGAGGAGATACAATTATGTCAACCCCCTGTAGACTCGTGGAGAAAGTTCATATATTGTACTTCACTGAATGGTACAATTCTAGGATCTGTAGATCATATGCAACCTCAAGGTATGATTATGTTAATATGTTCACCGATACTTCACTTGCACGATCATTAGCATACCGTGATAATAATTTAACTTCACTGAATGGTACGATTCTCAAATTATTAGCTTATTTTAGATCTCTTTTGAGGGTCCTTTGGCTAAAAAGAAAGAGAAGATTTTTTTTTCGAGAAAAAAGAGATCTTTTGTTTGTTTTGGGAAGATCTTACTTTTGTCACCTTCTTTTGATTAAAGCTCTGTGTTCATGTGTGTAACAATTGTCTAAACTCTTAGTGTGCTAATTGAAAGAGTTCTTCCATAAGCTGTAGCTTGGTTTGGTGCTTGCTACCCTCTGTTCTATAATTTTGTTTGTTCAATGAAATTGATTTATTTTTAAATAAAAAATGAACATTAGAAGATTCATATTTTAGGGATATCTGGATTGCAAGAAGTTGTGGTTTTTTATTAGCAAGGAATATAAAAACATTCAGTTTAAAATATGGGGATTTTGAATGTATATTAAAAAAAAACAAAATAATTTCATGTATAGCACAATTCCCAAACTTATTCATTTGTGGCACAAAAATGATTGAAGTCTATCAATTTGCATTGTTCAATCATTCAAAATTGATTGAAGCCTATCAGTTGAACTGATAAAAGTCTATTAGTTGAAGCGATAGAAGTCTATCAGTTGAATTGTTAGAAGTCTGATGATATTAGAATAGTAATTTTGGGCAAAATGTGTTGTGGATGAAATTATTTTAAAAAATGTGCTATAATTGTAGTGAAGAGCAAAAAATATGCTATGGAGGATAAATTCCCTTAAAATATTGTACTGCTACCTTCTGATTTTTTAAATTCTTTATTCACCATCTTTCTACCTCATTTGTTTTTTTCCCCTCAATAACAGATTTTGATCACATTATCAGCCCAGTTTCCGTTGCACATTTTTCCCAATACAAATTAAACAGGTTACTACTTAAGAAACTTCAAAATCTCGGGTTTCAAGTCTGTTCGACTGACAGCTTGGAGGGCCCCTGTATAGTCAGAGAAAAGAAAATACTTATGGGACATGAGTGTGTTTCTATTGATGCCACTGATGATTCTGTAACCATGACTGCATCTTATCTCAAGGAAGGGAAGCATATCGAGACGAGGAATATTTGCAGTAATATCCTTGTTGGTGCAGATGGTGCTGGAAGTACTGTCCGGAGGCTAGTAGGCATAGAAATGAAGGGTGAAAAAGACTTACAAAAGCTTGTAAGCGTCCATTTTTTTAGTAGAGAGCTTGGTGAATATTTGCTAAATGAGCGACCGGGTATGCTATATTTCATCTTTAACACTGAAGCTATTGGGGTTCTTGTTGCTCATGATCTCAAGCAAGGGGAATTCATATTGCAGGTACTTCCACCATCTTGATACACAAATGCTTCTTCATGTGCAACTTAAACTTAAGGTGTTGTTTGTTATCTTGTAGGTACCATTTTACCCTCCTCAACAAAACATTGAAGATTTCTGTCCTAAGGTAATTCTATCCACCATCTGTGTTATACTGATTTTGAAGAATAATTGTAGGATTGAGTGTTGAGACATACTATTGAATTTACAAAGCATATTCCATTATATATGATTGTGTTTTTAATTGTTTAACTTGCATAAGTAGTATATACTGATGTTGATGCCAATCATACTTTCTTCCTATGGTAAATGGATTCAATTTCGTGTAGATGTCTGAGGAGTTAATCTTCAAATTAGTTGGTCTAAACCTTAGTGACATAGATGTGCATGATGTAAAACCTTGGATTATGCATGCTGAAGTTGCTGAGAAATTCACATGCTGTCAAAATCGTGTATTACTTGCTGGTGATGCTGCTCATCGATTTCCTCCAGCTGGTGGTTTTGGTTAGTATTAATGTTTTATGCTGAGTACTGCTTGTTAGGACTTATAATACTATCCATTATCTTTTTGGAAAACTAACAAGATAAGTCAAATTTATAAAATAATTACAAATATGGTCACTTTTAAAAAAATTAGCAACTATAGTCATTGGTATTAATGAGTGTTGTCGCATACTTTCTACTGTGTTAATGAGTATTTATAATACAATACTAAAACGTATTAATGACATCAATTACAATTTCCCTTCGTTTTTTTGGCTAATTTAGAAAAATGGCCAGCTGAAGTTAACAGTCATAAATATTCAAACACATGTACCAAAACTCAGAATGTTTTCGTGCATGATATGTTAGCTAAAAACTTCTAGAATGTATAATTGAGATAACAATGGTTGATGTATGATTGATGCAGGAATGAATACTGGAATTCAAGACGTTCATAATCTTGCCTGGAAAGTAGCTGCAGTACTACAAGATATTGCATCACCTTCTATATTGAATACTTATGAAATGGAAAGGAGGCCGGTAATCTTTCGATCATTTTTTTTTTCCTGTGATTGAATTTTGGTTTGAAAGTTGCCTGAGTAAATGTGATCCACGTTGACACTGCTTGGCTATTACAAATAAGAATGCTCAAGGAAAGATGAGAAAGACTATAAAATACCTTTACAAGAGAAATTTAAGCCACAGAATGTGCCTGCCAAACACCCTTTGATAGGTCAGACCAAAGTTTGAGTTGTCATATCTAAGTAGTGTCAAACAGTCTACCTCAATCTTGATCATTCAAGGGAGCGGGGGTTGAAGAGACGAGTACGAGTCATCTGTTCACCAGTCGAGGATGAGAGATTTCAAAGGCTCGTCTCCCATTTTAGTCATTGGTAGACTTGTTTGAACATCAAGCTAAGCTTACACCTCAATAATAGAGAGCTTATTGAGCTCCTCACTTGTTTACAAGGGACCACCACATATGGGATGAACTCCAACTTTATCAAGCTTATTTTGCTCATCCTCTTTCATTATTCCTTCGGATGCACGCCTATCTTATGAAGCTTGGGTAACACCTACCTTATTGACGCGGAAGTGTTATGCTCACCATTTTATGCTTTACTAGGTATACTGTATGAGCACCTATCTGACCAACCTGGCGTTCTTCTCCCACCATCTGTTGAGCGAATTCTTAGTTGAGACAAGTTTGCTCATCCGGTTAGGTTGAGTTATGCAAGTAGAAGGAATGGTCTAGATGCCTCCTTGTTGCATCATTATGACAATTTCACTAACAGGGACTTCTTATCCCCAACTGTGCTGGTTCGAAATTTTTACCCGATCTTCCTATGTAGGAAGAGCTCATCACAGACTTTGGACTGCTCTTGAGGTTAAACGTATTGTATTCAGTCCTAGTACAGGTGGCCGTGGTGAATTTGGTTATATTATATGTTTTGTTAGAATAGAAACAAATTTCATTGATGAATGAAATAGCAGGAGCTTAGAAAACTCCCACCGCCAATCGGTGAATTACAATAATGCTCTCCAATTGGAAGAAAGAAGAAAAGAAAAGAAAAGAAAGACTTTAATCACTGAAAGAGTATTTAATCTTACACCAATACAAAATTCCCTCTATATTGTTGAAACTTTTTCCTACCTTGGTGTCAGTTTTTCGAGAAATATGTTTCATGATGCAGTCTTTTCTTGTATGACAAGTGATTGATTTTCTCAACTTATCAGAGTAGTTGGGTTAATTTGGATCAAACAACTGTGGAGGTGGGACTATAGTATAAATATGTGGTCCTTTTCACTCCAATCTAACCACCTTGTTTTGAGAATAGAGTTCAGTTGAGACAGTGATGTGGGGCTTGGAGAATTTTTTTTTTTGAAAAAGGAGACGAGCTTTTCATTAAGGTTATGAAAGGGGAAGATACAAGGACATTTGGGGCTTGGAGACGTGAACATACATTTAAGCCACAATCCAGTCTTCCTCGTTTCTCCTCGGGCAGTGCCAACGCTAAGCGAGTCAGCTCAGGCAGCTTCCTTAATAAATTTCAGCAACAAATTATCTAATTGATTCCTGACCTCTCCTGTCACTCCCTATTCAGATAGCACTATTCAATACGGCCCTTAGCATCAAGAACTTCAAAGCAGCCATGGAAGTACCTGCAGCTCTTGGTCTGGATCCAAAAATTGCAAATTCCGGTAAGTAGAAAGCTTCATCTAATTTTAATGTCACTCTTTAAACATTTTGATTGTTGTATTTAAGGTTTTTTCAAAAACGCAAAATTCCTTTTTTTTTCTTAACCTGGCAGTGCACCAAGCGGTTAGCCATGGTCTGGGTTCTGTTTTATCATCCTCGCTACAGAGCGCAGTTCTGGATGGAATTTTTCAGATAGGTCGTTTGCAGCTCTCAGATACTCTTTTGAATGATAAAAACCCCGTTGGATCATCAAGGCTCGCAAAACTAAGACGCATATTTGATGAAGGGAAGAGCCTTCAACTTCAGTTCCCAGCGGAGGATCTTGGCTTCAGGTATATAACTTATATTCAAACTCAATGCATGAGCCAATTTTACACTTCTTTAGATGCTTGATTCCCTCTACCAGTATTTCCCAGTTTAGCAACTTGTATATCAAATATAAACGAAAAGTGAGACATCTGGATTAATGATAGGATGATTATATTCATTTCAATATTTTACATGCAGGTACTCTGAAGGGGCACTTATTCCTGACCATACTCAACTCGGTGGTCGAGAAGAACCTACAGGTCGTCGGAGACGGTATATCCCTTCTGCAGATCCAGGATCAAGGCTACCGCATATGGATGTGAGGGTATTGGCTACTGAGGTACTTAATCCCCGTTCCCTCATACTCCCCTACTGTTTCAGAATCGACCAATCGTTATCGTCTTCTTAAATGATGCTTTCCTGCATATTAGACGGCCAGCTAAATATATATGTAAAAAAACTTTCCAATGGTTTCAAACTTCATTTAAGAGTCGTCTTTGTTGAATTGCTTGACACTTGGGCTGTTGCTAGATAGTTGAGTGATATCACCATTGATCAACTATATATTGGAAATGTGTGTGCAGGAGATGATTTCTACTCTTGATCTGGTATCTGGGGATAAAGTCGAATTCCTTTTCATCATAGCACCGCTACCGGAGTCTTACCGTCTTGCTTACGCTGCTTTCAAGGTAGCTGAGGAATTCAAAGCTTCGATTAGAGTGTGCATTTTATGGTCTGCTGATATCATCAGGATTGAATCAAGCAGCAAGGAAGAACTAAAGCCATGGAAGAACTACATTGATGTTCAAGAAATTCGGCAATCATCAACTTCACCATCATGGTGGGATGTCTGTCAGATGACCGACCAAGGAGCGATCCTAGTTCGGCCCGACGAGCATGTTGCTTGGAGGGTGAAGTCTAGTATTTCTGATGATCCAAACAAAGAACTGAGGGGAGTTTTTACTACTCTATTTAAGTGATATGTGGTTTTTCTTTTCTATTCTTTTAGGGGCTTTTGTTGTCTTCCACAACGTTATTGGTTTTATGCCTCACATAGTCTTTCTTTGTCATCGGCATACTTTATCGGGAACTTGGGGCACATTGTTCCATTTCTCGATTCAACCACATTTAAGTGTGGTAGATTCGAATCCATAATCTCTTTATTATTAGGTTATATAAGATGACACTAGAGCTATTATTTTTGTTGACAACATTGTACCGCTCTAACAAACATATTTATACAAATTGTATACTTGATATTGTTCTTAAATACACATGCTATTACAAGTACTGGTGCTTCTAGATTTGCTGTTTGGTCATATAGGTTTAGTTCAAACGCCAAGCTGAGTTTGGAGAATCTTCCAACATGGTGATAATTAACAAAAGTTAAGCATGATAATATACGAACATTAATGAAGATAATTAGCTAGTTATAGAAGGTTTCAACATAATAATAAGGTATCTAAAAACATTTTAGAAGTTTTAAGGGTACACAAGTATTTATAATTTAACCCTTTATTTTATTTTTTTCATTTTATACTATGATTGTCGAAATCAATCGGCATACATCTTGATTATTTTTAAGTAGGTAATTATCATGAATTGATCTTTTAGATCATTCCCCGATGGTTTTTAACCTTCTTATTATCAATATTTAGTCACGTTTATGTTAATGTTACCGTGAGAAGTAATAATAGACGAGCCTAATAAATATATATATATATTTTTTCTCGACCATTCAAGTAAAAAGTAGCCTTCTTGAATCAAAATTGTATTAGAGCTATATATATAAACCAAAAATGCTAAGAACTATATGTTTGTTTTTTCTGATTTTTTGCAGATGTTGCTGCAGCTTGTTGGCCATTACACTAAATACAGCAATCAATCAATGATTCTGAAATATCTCTCCGATCAAAGCTTATGTGCAGACCATATTCACAAGAACAATTTGATACTGAACTTTCCACCAAAGAGCTTTCTTTAATGACAAAATCAGAGCTCTACAATGTTTTAAGACCTAGTCATGATGATCATCAAATGGCCAATAGAAGAGGTGACAATACCAAGCAAGCCTCCAGCTATAACCTGTAACCAAAGGGAATATAGCCGCACGTTAAAAAAAAGAAAGGGATCAATTTTTATTATTTTTTTTAAATGAAAGTGAATCCTGAATAAGGCATGATTCTAAAACTAGATTTCCAAACTGGTTCAAGTGAACGTTTGCAACTGTAGAACATAAAGAAAGGTCCCCAAGAGGAGGTGGCACAGTGGATAAAACCTTGGTCTTTGAAGGTGTGCTTCCCTCAAGGTCTCAGCTTCCTGTGACATTAATTTGTAGACACATATCGTGTCTCAATTCCTTTGATGTCCGGGTTCCACATAGTACCAAAGATGACGGTAAAAGAACAATGATTGGCTTTCTTTATATCCGTGAGTGTACAGGTGAATTTACATGCAATTTAACTATTCTCACAAGATAACTGTCCAACCAACTGACCCTACTGTATTTGGTTGACGAGGAAATTCGTGGTAAATCAAATATTAAGTAAGTAGTCAACTATAGATCAAACTTATTCCCTCCGAGTACTTTATGATTCTCAAGACCTTTATTTAACTCCAAGTCAATCCAAGAACGATGATTAGCTAAGCAGTCTTTCAATATCCATAAGTTCATCAAGTTTTACTGATCTTCAACATGCATGTGAAGGACATGGAAGCATGGATTTGTAGTAAAATAACCATATACAATTTTATCTCAAAGTTGATTGACCAGAGAAAGGAACCAAGAAAACAAATACAAGTTAATTCAAACTGCAAAAAGGTTAGGTTTAAATAAGGGGTGATTTCGGTTCGGTTTTTGTCGGTTTTGTACCAAACCGACAACCGAACCAATATCTTCAGTTTTCAAAAAATGGATCCGATCCAATGTCCAATAAAATATAGAACCATTGGTTCGATTTTTCAATGTCAAAAAATGGATCCGATCCGATCCAATGTTCAATTTTTTTTAATATATAAAAAATAATATTTCTCATATAAAAACAACATTCTCATAAACAACTATTTTTTTAAAGGTTAGAAGTATTTTTAACTTATTTAAAATTATTTAAAGATATTTTTTACTTGAAATATGAGTGAATTAAAGAAATATTAATGGAAAGAAGATTACTTTATATGAATTATTGACAATATATATATATATATATATATATATATTTAGGTTTGGATCGGTTTTTTAAAATGAAAACCGGAAACGATCCAATATTTTCGATTTTTTCAAATTACAAACCGATATGTCCAATTTTGAGCTAAAAAACCGATCCGATCCATTGGATTGGATTGATTCGGTTCGGTTTTTCAGTTATTTGTTGCACCCCTAGGTTTAATCATAGAACCTATACAGCCTATTTAGTATGATATTAAAAAATTAATTAAAATGTCAATTTCACAGACAATATAATCTATTAATAGACTGCACAATGTCACCAAACCTGAGGAGGGGTGTGACCAAGAAGTTCTCGCAAAGGTCTGCTCTCAGCCAAAGGATGTTCAGCAGGAAGCTCATAAACAATTTGATTCAAAACCTGAAAAATAAACTTAAGATATTAAAACAATATCCAAATGAAAGCAATTAAGGAGTAAAAGAAGCATATAAACCTCTGCTTGGCGTCCAGCATGTAATCTTACACCAGTTGCATCGTACATTACCTGCCAACAAATTCATAATGTCATACTGTCATGTAATCTTAGAATGTTTTGAATTTTACCCCGAATCATTTTTTGATATCCGTGAGTGTCCGGGCTAACTTACGCACACCTCGACTATTTTCACGGGACAACGATAAACTACTTGATCTGACAACATTTGGCTATTAAGAAAACTCATAGAAAATTAATTCTTTGGTAGGAAACAATCAAGATTGAATCCAGAACCTCTTAGATCTCTAAAGCCCTCTTTTACTCATACTGTTATCCATAAAATAAATAAGGAGGTCATACAACACATGCTAAGATCAATGCAATAGCAAAGATTGATGCTCCAAAGCCTTCTTGGAATCCAATGGCCACAGCAAGGGCAGAGACAGTTGAAGAATGAGATGAAGGCATTCCACCAGATCCAACAAGTTTCTTAAAATCCCATCGTCTTTCCCTATACCTGCAATGTTACAAAAAGTTACACGACAATAAATTAGTTCGGTCAGGACTCAGCACTGCCGTGATAAAGTCTTGAACAAGAAAAAATAACTCCGCTTTCGTGGGAACATCGCTATCAATACACTAACCCCCACCCCTCAATCACTAAACCATCGTAGGTTGGCCTAATAGTCAAATGAAGATTTTTTTTTTTAATATATGTGAGTATTCGAGCTAGCTTATGCGTATTTTCAACTATTTTCACGAGACAAATCACCTGAACCTACAATATTTGGTTGTCAAGAAAAGCCGTAAAAAATTAATTTCTAATTAGGTGATCGCTATAGATTAAACTCATAACCTTTTAATTCTTCGAGGCACTCTTAGCTATTAGGCCAACCCCATAATGGTCAAATAAAGATCTTGTAATAATAAAGATTAAAGTGTTTAGAGATTATAGATTTAATCTATAGTGGTCACCTAATCTAGAACTAATCTCTAACTAATTCCTTTAAGAGTCAAGTCCATTATCGATGCACGTAAGCTACCTAGACACTCACGAATATCAAAAAAAGAAACAAAAATCACAAAAGCTGCTTTAAAGTACTTGCTCATAAAAAGCTAAAAAACGAAAAATAAATTTCTAATTAGGACAACCGAGGGAGAAAAGACCACATGGGACAGACTGCTTTTCAGGTTCCACATACCAGAATCTGATACAAGAATATTACATAAAAGAGACCAAGTCATAAAGCACTATTTTGTGAAACAAATCATCAATATTCTCAAAATCAGCTGCAAAAGGAAGGATCAAGCAAAAGAGAAACCAAGATTCAAAAAGCTCAAATGGGGTTTTCATGATCATGCCTCAACAGGACAAACACAGCCAGCAAGTCAAGACCCAGAACCAATAAGCAAGAAAACTCATACAATATTCATAAAAAACCAAGAACGGGATGAGATTCTGTTAAATCACCGATCAACCCAAAAACTTAAACAAATGGCTAGATTTGAAATATACCCAAGAAGTAAAATTCAATTTTAATTGAAGAAAAAAACAACTCAGAATCTTATGTTCTGAAACCATGTTAAATTAGGTTTAAATCATTAATCAATCCATGAGTTTAAGCTGATGGGTCGATTTGAAAAATGCCCTACAACTGAAATTCAAATTTAATCGAAGAGAAAAACAACTCTGAAGAATCTCATTAATCAACCCTAAATTTAATTACATCAAAGCTAATTAAAGATCTAAGTTTCACGATTATATATATATGCAATCAAAGCCTAAAAAGGAAAAGACAGAGAAAAATACCAAGACGTGAAGAACTTGATGAACTGAGCAATAGCAAAGGCCAAAAGAGCAGAAATAAGAGGGAAATTCGTGAAAATGGTAGAGGAAAACGAATTGGGTGTTCTTGAAGGAGGGCCATGGATCAATGAGCGCGATATTGAAGCCGACACGTCGTCCATTCCTGGATGGATCGATGAGTCGAAATTGTTGCGAATTTTTGAAGGGTTGTAATTTCAGAGAAGATTGTTCTTGAGATTTGTAGTTTTGCAAGCTTCGATTTGGCGATTTCTGATTTCTCTTTTATCGAACCTAACGGTTTTTGCTCTCTTTTCTCTTTCTCTTCAACATTTCTTCTAATTTCTAAACTGAAAAATGCTCAATAAAATGAATAACCCTTTTCCAAGAATATGCTCTTTTTATCCAATAAACTTTTTTTTTTCTTTTAATAACATTTGTTCACTTGTTTTTAGTTAAATGATATGAGATTTTCATGTATAATAAAAAAACAAATCTGTAAATAATATTTTTCATATCTAAATGTTAAAATCAACAAAAACTTAGCTCTTAAGTGACGAGATGTAGAATTGGTATTTGACTCTTATTTATTTGAGAGATACTCTATTTGACTTTCATTTATTTAAGAATTTGCGGGGATTTTGTTCGAGGAGTGGAGGAAGACAATTCTCTAAAAATGATAGTTCTGACGCTCACGATTACGACAATTTAGGGGTGGAGGGATTTGAACCCATGACCATTTGGTCATTGAGTGTACATTGATGTCAATGAACTAATGCTCATGTTGGCATTATTTGTTTTCTTTCTAATGTAAGAAAATATGGAGATGTTTAAGATATATCCCTTCCAGCATTATAGTTTTAACCTTTTTATTGTCTAACCTTTTGAATAAGAGGATCTCTAACATATCTCTCCAAGCATTATACTTAATCAAGAGCTATGTTGGTATTAATTATTACATGAATATTTGATCCTAGTATAACAAATCATTTCAACTTCTTTTTAGTATAATTATAAGTAGGAGAGGAAGACTCGAATCCATAAACTTTTGGTCATGAAAATATATGATGTCATGACTGAATTACTGGAACATTAGAAGATTTTAAGAATCAAAAGTTGATATTATATAATAACCAACACTTAAAGTACAACTGAATGACAAATAAACAACATATAAACACAATCCCTATTTTTTATTTTTCTTTTTTATAAACCTAATTGAATAAAAGCTTTTTTTTTATTTTTTTTTATTTTAAGTAATTCTAGCCTCAGGGTTTCTTGACAGTTTATTAATGTACATTCACACTGTAGGTAGTATACCATTGTTTCAAAAACAGCATGGTTATTTTGTCTAGGATATTGTTTGAAAGCTGTGTTAATTAACTTCGAGCTGTGTGATTGTTTCATGAGAAGAACTTATAACTCTTGGCCGAAAGGATGAGCGTTCTTAACCCGCCAATGGGCGATAAAACCATCAGCAAAACTCCAAACACGATGCATATCTGCGCAAAAGCTTCGAATTAGTCAAAAAGAAAAATAGCTGTCGAGGTATACGTGCAAACTGACCCGAACATTCATGAATATCAAAGAAAAAAAAAGAGAAGCAAAATGGCTGAGATGTGGGTTTACCCAATTAGTGATCCAAGATAAGCTGAATCTTTTTGGCTTGTAAATTGCTAGCCACATGGTGCATGGGAGCTGCAATTAAATACACACACAAAATATACAATGGCATCTTATTAATTAATTATGTTTTGAGCCCTTGAAATGAAAATAAAGAAAAATATTTTTTTTTATCAACAACTATTAATTATGTTTCGATTATAAATGAATATTTTGTATTGGTTGAATTATGCTCATTCGACCGATTTAAAGGTTGATTTTTAACCATAAATGAATGATTTTACTTACAAAGTATGTAGTGGGAGCAAAAGCAAGGCCTCCAAAGAACCCAAGCAGGCCACCAAAGAAAGGCACAGCTATAGCCACAAACATTGTAAAAGCTACAACACCAAACAACACAAATTAAGGAATTTAATCACCATCAAATCAATGACCCTAAAATGTGAGGAAAATTAATCATTCAACAAAACTTATAGTTTCTCAATGACCATTCCATGCATGTTTAAAATACAATTTGCATGGTTGCATCTTGACTCACCAACGTATGTAGTTCGAGTGATAAATCGAAGTCGAAAACAAGGCGTAAATTTCAACTTTTTCACCAATATGGTCTCAAGCATGTCAAACACAGGCATGGCGTAGATCTGCTCAAAGTCACACGACAAAGTTTTAGCAATCAAAACATATAATCTAAAACAAAAGTAGTTTTTTTCGAACTCATAACTTCTTAAGTCAGGAACAAATACTTATGTATCGTTGAACTATTGCTCTTAGTGGCTAGGAAGTAGTTAATTTTCTTTTTTTTTTAGAAACTATGGTAACCACATCCATTTCTGGGCCAGTCATCGAGAGACATTGAAGGAATGAAAACATGAGAAATGTCTACAAATTAATGTCACATGTGAGTTTCAAACTTGAGACTTTAAGAGAGCACAACTTCAAACTCCAAGTCTTCGACTACTGCGTCACCCCTTAGGGACTAAAAGGTAGTTAATTTACAAGGATGCAAAAAATATACCTGATAGCTTCCAATAACGTGGATGACGACGAACATGTTGGCAGTGGCAATGAGCCAGGCGGGTTTCTCGAGGGAAATTAGGATGTTGTCTTCGACCGAGTTACCGAAAATCCAATACCCGATGAAGGCGACGGGGAAGTAACACAAGGCCACAACAATGTAGGCCAAAATGACACCTTTCCACATGGGGCCTTTGGAAGGTTTTTGAGGAGTGGAAGGGATTGTGGCTTGGATCTCCAAAACAACATTGTGGCCAGCAAAGGCAAAGGCTATTTCGCCCAAACCGTTCAAGAAATGGAACACACCGTCCGATTTGGACGTTGCTTTGTAGCTATACTCAACATTTTCTTGCACCCCTTTCTCCAATGATGCAGCCCAAGCAATTGTAGAGTAACTACAAAATTACATTAGTTTTTTTCATTTTAGTCGATTAACCATGGTATTAGATAATACGAGGTTTCACTCATATCTCTTCGATTGTGGGACAAAAGCAGAGTGTGAATATCTCCAACTCATGATTTTTAAATAGTCAATAAAAGTAATAGTTTAATAATATAAATGAATGTTCATGATTGAAATTATGAGTTCGAATTCTCTATTTCAATTATAGAACTCGAAAAGGAAAAATTACAATTAAGATTTTTTAGTGTACATGACATTTGATGGTGGTAGATAAGCGCACCCATCCCTAAGCCAGGTACCAGGAGACATCGAAGGAGTAATGTCACAGTTTAGTCTTGAAACTGGGACCTTAAGGGGAGCATACCCTCAAAACCTAAGTCTTCAACCATCGTGTCACACCTTGAGGACATGTCTTAATTTATTTTTAGTAGTAAATAATTAACACTAATCCAACTTCAGGAACCAAAAGCCATGATTTAACTACAACAATGCAAGTTAAGTTTTTTTTTTACTGCTAATTTAACCTAAGTGCTAATTAGTCAAACGAGTTTAAATTGTGAACTAAAAATATATTCAATAACTTAATACCCAAATAGACATGCCATTCAAACGAGTTTAATTGTGAATTAAAACTTTTATCATGGATGTTTAGTTACCTAATGTGACTGAATCTCAATGATCAAATAGACACTATTCACCAACCCAACTTTTGGAACAAAATGTAGTAATTAACAATTTGTATAATTTGATTTTTTTTTTAAAAATGTATCTGTTGGGATTTGAACCGAAGATCAAACGGTTAAAACTGAAATTCAGTCCATCCTCACGGTCATCAAGCCTCAATGCCATGACGTATAATTTGAACTTTAATATTAATTCTCAGAAACCAAAAGTGTATTAACAGGTCGGGTAAGTACCTGAGGGACATAACGGCGGCGGCGAGGGAGACACCGGAAATAGAGTTAAAGTTAGGGAGATGGGAGAGGACGAAGTGAACGGAAGCGAAGACGAGGATGAAGTAAGATGTTCGTATTTGGGAGCAGTTCGGGCAGACGGTGTCGTGGAACTTCTTGAGGGACTTACCGCCCGTGACCATGTACACAATGTTGACCCCGACCTCGACCGTGAGCTGCTGAGGAACCACGATCCAAAGCCCCAGCTTCTCCCCAAACGCATGCTGCCCGAGCTCGTGGTACCGGTCAAACCGCTTTCCGGGGACCATTTCGTGCATTTCCACCATTTGCCATAGCGTGTAGAGTGTGATGATCCATGATAGAACCATTATCACTGTACCAGGTCCCCTGCAAAAATAAATACCATGCATAATAATTTAGTTATTTTTTTAAAGTTATTATTTACTTTGAAAATGTTTTTTTAGTTCTACCATTGAATGGAAATTCAAATTCATAATTTTTTCTTAATAAACTATTTCTATGATTGCTTTACTAAAAAAGATGTTTGATGATTGATGATACCAACTTATTTGGAGTAAATTCAAACATTAATGGCATAAAATAAAATTAACAAAAAATGTTAGCAATTCAAAAAGAACCTTTTTGGACATAATTTGAAATTTTATTAAATTCTTTTTAATTAAACAAGAACAATATTTCCATGTGACTGTCAAATTTATTACTGACCACTCTTCAAAATTTGACGACTATTTTGTTATCAAAATAAAAAGAAATTTGACAACTAAGAACTACAAACAATGACGCTATATGTTGCCAAAAAATAACAATGACAACTAAGAAAATGAAAACTATGATAAAAAAAAACATCTCTTCTCTCTCCTTTTGGCATTCTCTTTAGTAAAAAATACAAAAATAAATTAATACGCATATCACGAATAAATAGGTAAGTATCATAATTTTTTTTTTAGAATCTCTATAAAAAAATATTTCACAAAAAATTATCCATTAAATGCTGACAACTCAATTTGAATTACCACCCACTTCAGAAAATACATACATATTCTTCATAATTTTGTTTTGGTTTTCATCTAAAATTTTTTATATTATGAGATAATTGTCTATCATTTATATTATCATGATCTTCTTTTGATTAAATCAATGCATGATAACTTTTTTTGCATAACGTTGAAAACAAAAAACTAATATTATACCTAAAATGTGAGCACAAAATCAAGGAAACACACGGCTTTCTATCGTTCTTTAATTAAAAAATATATTATACACAAAATTGAAAATATGTTTTTTTTTTTACCAAAGAACTAAATAGATAGAAACACAAAAGTTAAAGAAGAGAAGAGATTAAAGAACAAGCACCATCCAAGCTCGGACATGGCGTAAGGAAGGCTGAGAACGCCCGCGCCAACCATGGCCGTGACATTGTGAAAAGCAGCATACCACCATTTGGCATTTCGAGAAGAAGTAATCGGAAGCCAATCGTCGACTGCCTTCTGGTTCGAAACGACATCGTTTAGTGATGAACCTTGACGAGCCATATTCTTCTTCCAAATTGTTTTTAGTTAACAATGACTATGAGAGATTTGGTCTTTCTCACTACAACTCCAATATTTAAAGGATGATCTCTAACACACATTCTATAATTGTCCTCGTTTTAATTGTATGGTCTACAAGCCATTTGTGGTCTGTTATTTTAATTTGTTTTATTTACCTTTTATATATATATATATATATTGTTTTATTTACCTTTTAACTTGTTTTGTTTTTTAATTTTTTTTTCAATTTTAATCTAGGATAATCTGATTATTTCTGAGGTTGTCTCCATTGGCACACCTAATTTTACCATAATGTCCCAATTTGGCGACCAACCATTGGTCTATATTCAGCACCTTTTATCATCCCTTTTGTCAAATTAAATATTCTGCTCAATTCAACAGTTAAAAAGAGGAGAATCTGCAACTGCTAGGAGATTGTTTTGCTGTTTTGCAATTATAAGATTATAAAGCATTGCAAATATGGAAAAATATTTTATACAATTTTTAATTAAAATTTTTAGTTTAATTATATTTAGAATGAAAATTTTAAATTAATAACCTTTTGGTTACAAAATTATAGATTATGTCATTAAAGTTATATTTTTGTTCGTCATTTTACCTTATACCAAACAATTTTTTGCAAGTCCGATGAAGTTGTGCCCTCTACGTTGTTTGCAACTACCATGTCCATGACACCAACAAGCTTGTCGTAAAATACACTAATTTCACCGAAATGGTTGATTGGATGTTGGTTATCTTGATTGATGATTAAATTATCTGTGCGTGTCAAAAGAACGGTAATAAAAGATTACCAAATAAACATTTAGCATATCAACATATTAATGAGGGTTTATCTAATTTCAATATGGAAGTGTGAAGGATTTTTTTATGCAAGATTGCAAATAGTTAATTTTTCTATCCTATTTTATTGTGTCTATTTAATTGTCATATGCCTAGCATGAATCACATCAGCCATAATGTATTATAATTTTCGACACATCCCATATGGTGTCACATAGCTCAGTTTCCTAACATAGTTATGCAACATCGTTCCCTGTAGTTCAGGTATGAAACAAAAAGGACAATTTTCTTCAGACTAGTCAAATTTTGAGTTATTGATCAATTAATTTAATATCTCTACTTTTTTATAAAAAAAAAAAAAGAAAGAAAGAAAAAATCCATATGCAAGGATGGATATACTAGAATGCACAGATCATCACCTTTATAGGAGGAGAAAAGACCTGAAAACTAGTAACCTCGTTGTCGAACATTTGTCGATTATTTTGATGGCCCAGATTCAATCTCCTCGAAAACCAACACTTCATCAATGCCAATCGCTCGATGATCTATATCCCCTGTGCTTCCGAGTTGAACAAAGTGACAAAGATTGAGGCATCTCAAGTGATCAAACTAAAACCAAGAGGACCATTGATATCCAAATCATGTTTGATCAACTTCATCGCCTACATCTTTCTCGTACCGTGTACGATAATCCAGAATAGGGCATGGCGAGCTCACAATTTTTTCATAACATCTTCAATCCTATCAGCAAATTCATCCATGTTCTTCTGCTTAACTTCATCCAAAAGAAGTTGACATGTAATGTATCTTGGCTTTATATCTTGACCAATCATCTTCACAAATAGCTGATAGGCCCACTCACACTTATTTGCTCTACAAAGGCCATGAATTAGAAGGGAATAGGTACATATATCAAGACTCAGATGATGTTTATTTATCATATCATCCAACAACTTCCTCAGAACATTATCTGTATTTTCAGTTCTAAAGCAGGATTTAAGCAATGAGTAATATGTCTGGACATCAGGTTCACAAATCCCTGATTTCTCCATCTCCTCAAGCAATTCCATAGCCTTGTGTTCTTGCCCGCGATGACAATACATGGAAATCATAGAATTGTAGGTTGATGTATTTGGTAAAACGCTCTTGCTCGGCATTTCTACTTCGAATACATGAATAGCTTCTCGTACTTTACCCGCCCTCCCTAGTGTATGGATCAAACAATTATAAAAAAGTGTATCGGGTTCACATCCAGCAGATTTCATTCTCTCAGCAATTTGCAAAGCTTCCTCAAATTCTTCCGACTTTGTTAGCGAGCACATGATAGTGGTGTAAGTGACGATATTCGCTGGGCATCCTTGAGCGTCCATTTCATCAAGCAACTCATAAACCTTACTAAAGTTGTGCTGACGACAATAAAATAAGATAATCGTTGAATAACTAATGACGCAAGGATGAAAACCCTGCCCTTTCATCTCTTGCAATGTCCAATGTGCCTCATCAACCCTATTAACTTTACACCAACCATGAATAAAAACATTGAATGTGTTGGCATTTGGGGATATATGTGACTTCAGATCGAAATATATCCGCCGCGCTTGCTCAACCTTCCTCTCTTTGCACAGAGTATCTAGCAACACATTCATGGATTCAGTGTTCTTCTCCAATCCAAAAGTTCCCAAATCATCAAATATCCTAGCAGCATCTTCCCAATGTCCAGCACCCGCAAACCTACGCATAGCTTTCGCTACCGTATTAAGCGTCACAAGATTCGATTCCTTCATTTCTTCCAGCATACCCCTCATCTTAACCATTTGCTTTGTTTTCCCCAATGTATCTATTATAATCTCATATAAATCCGGTGTGTGCTTGAATCCAGAGAGTGACTCTGCCCATCTAAACACACCCAATGCAGACTTCCAATCATCTTTAAATCGCCGGAGCAATTCGTAAACAAGTTCGTGGGAGAATCGTACGCCATTACACGATCGATCCCGCAAGAGAGACTGAAAAACTTCATCCTCACTGCTACCCACCTGAACTTTAGAAATGATCAAGTCAAGATCAGAAAGTTTTGTCTGTATCCTCTGCTCCAAATCCCTAGCTGAGATTGAAGGTTCCAGCAAAGACGAAAATCCTACAAATGGTTTATAACGATCAAGAACACCACAAATGCTCTTAACCCTTTTCCTAAAATGCAATGACATGAAGAACAGTAGCTGAAAAATGTCCAAAACAGACTTTACCCAAGTGACCCAAAAGGGAAATCAAATCAACAAATCAAGAAACCAACTTTTGGGATTACTGTTTCGCAAACACAGAAAACTTCACAATCACTATGGAAGAATCTCAGAGTTTCGAAAGAAACGAAAAACAGTGGGATTGAAAATCAGCAATACCTTTGAAAGTTTAAGTCCACTTTCCAAGTCTCTGCAATTCTTCGCCCAATTGAAACGATAGAAGAGCCAATTATGAGTTCGCGATGAAGGAGAGTAAGGAAAGCAAATGGATTGATGAAACAGTGGAGTTCAAAATGCCGAATTCAGAAACTAGGGTTTCCAATCCAGAAAACACAACTTTAACCCAAATTGTTTGTTAGGTTTTCAAAGACTTTTTTTTTTTTTTTTTGAAATAGGGAAATTCGACCTCTGCTCAACTATACCGGAATAACCACGTCCGTCCCAAGGTCATGTATTAAGAAACATTGAAGGAATGAAGATATCTCTACAAATTAATGTTACAAAGGAGTCTCGAATATGAGATTTTGAGGGGAGCATACCTTCAAAACCAATCATTGTGCGATCCTTTTTTTTTTGTTATTGTCCGGACCAGCTTGCGCGCACCTCGACTATTGTCACTAGGCTTAGCGTCTGACCCTACAATATTTGGATGAGAAGGAAAATCATAGGAAATTAATTTTTAGGTAGGTGGCCATCATGGAGATTGAACTCATCATTTCATGCACCCTAAGACCCTCTTTAACCAATTGAGTCATCCCATGATGGTTTGTGAGATCAGTTGGAACTTTTTAATTTTAAATTTGATTTATAAATTCTCTTTGAACTCATCATTTCATGCACCCTAAGACCCTCTTTAACCAATTGAGTCATCCCATGATGGTTTGTGAGATCAGTTGGAACTTTTTAATTTTAAATTTGATTTATAAATTCTCTAAATTTTGTTAAATGTTGTCAATAAGAATTATAGTTCAATGGGAAGAGTGTATGTCAATAATAAATACTATTGAACTAAAAAAATTTGTCAAATATTTGTGATCACACCCTAACATTTGTACTTTGTTAAGTGTTTCAATAAGACTATTATAATTAACTCTCCAAGTATAAGGGATTTGATTGCATCACTTGATAAAGCTCACGGATTAATTAATCAAAGTACAAGTTTAAGAGTGTGATTGCACAATTTAACAAAGTTCAAATGGTTAATTAATTAGAATATGAGTTCAAGAGACTTATGACATCAATTAACAAAGTAGGAGGCTCAATTATCAAATAAAAAGTTTAAGGCATAATTGTAATGCTAAACAAACTTCAAAGAACTGGTTGATCAAATGAAGAGTTTAAAGGTATGATTGTATCTATTTCCATAGTTTAGAATTGGATTGTGCAAATTTACCCATTACTCATGTTCATTTAGTTTAGCGAAAATGACATGTATCTTCAATAAAAGGTCGTAGGTTTAAATTTCTCAACTTTAAATATCCTATTAAAAAAAGTGGTGAAAAATCAATAATCAGTAGATAAAAAGTATTTAGTGATACAAAAATAATATACATCCAATATTGTTAAACATATTGACACTTTCATTTGACCTTTTCTATTTCAAAATGGTTGTCTTTTTACTCTCTCCCTCACACTCCTATTGGTAGCTCTCAACCAACAAGATTGAAAAGATCTTGTATTACCATTAACTGCTCTGTGACATAAAACTTATATTATGCAGGCAGAAGTACACTGATACATAATGGTAAAATGAAACTCAAAGATTGAATTACATTAAAAAATAAATAAAAATAAGACTATGGTTAACACCTAAATAATTATCATGCCCTGTACCTATCTATCTACCTCATCAACTATTGTTAGACGCTGGTCATGGGTATTTGCTAGGATTTGCTATTGGTTCAGAGGATGAATATCAAGTTTCTTACTCTAAAGGATCTTCAGCCTATGCAGTTAGTAGCAGATTGTTTATCTTGCTAGCTCATAGAATTAGCAACAAATGTTTCCCTACCATCTTTACATTATTTGATCATCAAAGTCATGAAGTTCAGCTACAAGTCCCCACAGATTGCGAGTGACTATTGGATGACCCTCTCAAGAATTCCGCCACCAACTTCGAAAACATAGACGAACTGTTCTCGAGTAATCGAGATGGCGAGTCGTACTCAATGACCATACCTATAAAAATGAAACTCATGTGCATTACCAACTATAGATTTTATAACATGTGCAGAAGGTCACCGATAAAAACAGAACTCTAGTGGTATCTTGTATAACCAGTAATCGAGAGGTTACAGGTTCGAATCCTTCCACCCTAAATATTGTTGAATAAAAAAAACATATGCAGAGGTTTGGTAACTTCGAACTTAAAACCATTTTTTTAGAAGAAATTTTTTTAAGATATGTAAGAAGTTGGCCTTACCTTCATCAAGAACCAAAACCAAATCATTGTCGATAACGGTTGGTATGCGATGAGCTATGGTTATAACCGTACATCCATTCGTCTCCTCTCTTATTGTTTCTTGAATGATATTCTCTGTTGCAGTATCAATGGAAGCTGTTGCTTCATCCAACACAAGAATCCTACGCTTCTTGAGAAGCACCCTGGCCAAGCAAACCAGTTGCCTTTGTCCAACGCTCCAATTCTCTCCATCTTCAGCAACTGGAACATTTTTTTTATTCAATGCCAAGTACAAAACAAATACTTATGAGTACAAAATAAAATAACATTGGACAAGAATTTCATAAAAGTGGGAGATCCCATGCCCAACCTGGTGCTTCAAGAACCGATTGGTCCATTCTGATGATCTCGGTGAACCGACATTTGCAAAGGACCTGAAATATTTAAGTTAGTTTTGTAGACTTTGAAATTTGAGAAATGCCCAAGTGTAATTGAATTTTTAATTAGAGATGAAATGACTCGCATGAGCTCGAACTCAAGACTTCCTGCTCTGATACCATAGAATTATATTAAATCACCAATCAACCCAAAAGCTTAAGCTTGTGAGTTGGGGTAAATTTAATTAAATCAACCAACAAAGACCATGTTATTTTGCCAAAAGAAGCAGAGCTCTAGTAAACATTAAGTATGACTCAACAACTAAGAGGTTACGGATACGAAACCCCCACCTTCAATTGGTTAACTTTCTCATTCTCCATGAAAAAATAAGGCAGTTGTAAATCTTACCTCCCATATTTCTTGATCGGTATGTTGTTCCAAAGGGTCTAGGTTAGTTCTCATGGTTCCTTGGAACAATGTTGGATCTTGTGGAATGATACCCAACCTAGACCTCAGATCATGAAGACCAATTTTGCAAATGTCAACTCCATCAATAAGGATCCTTCCTGCAGAGGGCTCTACTACCCTAAAGAGTGCTTGGATTAAGGTGGATTTTCCACTTCCTGTCCTGCCAACAACTCCAATTTTCTTCTTTTTTGGGAAGGTACAAGTGATTCCTTTGAGAACCACTGGAAGATTAGGGCGGTATTGAACATGAAGGTTCTCAAGTTCTATATTTCCTTCCTTTGGCCATTCTGGCATTGGTCTACAATCTTTAATCTCCGCCGGTGCCTCGGAATCAATATTGGTAAATTGAAGAATTCTTTCTACAGAGATCATTTTGTTCTCAACATTGCATAGATTCCATATAACCCAAGCTTGAAGCACATTCATGTTTAAGCCATATGTGGCTGCTAATCCTGCTAAACCTGTAGTGAGATAAACCAGATGCTTAGGTGATGATGTTGATGGGAACATTAGAATGTTTAGAATCATGTTAAATCACCATAGCCAATAAAGCCAAAAGGTTAAGTCGATGAATTGGGGTAAATTTAATTTATCAACCAACAGAATCCTATGGTGAAACTATTTATCAAATGAAAGTTTCGGATGGCAGTGGTATCAATGGAGATAACTAAAGTTTCGAAAAGCTTACTTGGATCAATAGCCGATCTAGGAAGGGATACTAAGATGACGAGGGCGAGAAAGAAGACGACGTCAAAAAGAAAGTTGATGCGCAGACACAACCATTCCATTGTAGTTGAGTTGTGGAAAACCACACGAGAATAATCATCAACAAGTTTCAGTATTTTGGTCAAGAAACGATCTTCCTGATTGAAACAACGAATAATAGTTGCTCCAACAACTGTTTCAGAAAAATGATGAAGAATCGGAGCTTTTCGAATCCCAACCATTCTTGCTAGTTCTCTAGCAGTACTGATGTAGTATCCCTGTAAAGGAAAGTCAAATAAGTCATTAAACTTGATGATTTAAGGAATAAAATCCAAGAACCACTGGCTGTTGGAAACCATATTTGAGAAACTAGAAGCATATGGTAAAGTTTACAGGATTTAAAGAACAAATTTTCAGCACAAAGTTCAAAGAATAATGAAAAGCATTTTATAAGCTAAAAGTGGGATTAATGTGCTTACCTGATACCATATAGAGATAGCAAGAACTATAAGGAAGAGGGGGAAAACTTGCCATGCAACCTTGGACATGAGGATGATGATACTCAACAGCTGAATTAATGCAAAGGCCAAACCTCCTAATCTATAAGGGATATCCGTATCCACGGTGCTTTGATCAGTAGAAGACTGCATCATAGAGAGGATGAAAAAGGAGGTTAAGAAAGATTATTGACACAATAAAGAAACTTAATATAAGATAAGATAGAAAACACATTAAGAAGGTATTTGTATTAACTCTGTTAAGGATTTGGCTTGAAGGTTTGACATCGAAAAATGAAATAGGTGCTGCAAAAATTGATGTCATCATTCCAAGAAACATCCGTTGTGCGGTCTCAATAGCAATGGTTGCCATCAAAACGGCCCGGCCTAATATAAAGATGGAGCTTCCGCCCGACATCAAAATGAAGACCCCTATCAGTTGTTCTCTGCCGACCTTGCCTTCTTCTTCTGTTGCCCAAGATATCCAGTAATTGCTGCCAATCTGAAGTATTTGAAAGAAAACCTGACATAGAAGGATGATAGGAACAAGAGCTCCTTTATATGCAGATGTGATGAAGGTCGAGTAGACACTCCACTTGACTCGACCGGTTTGAGTTTCCTCTTCTTGAGTTCTCACTGAAATGCCACCATTTCCAAGGGATAGAGAAAATTTTTCATCTATAGCTTCTATCTGATGAGTCTGACATGGTCTTTTGTGTCTAGGCTTATCTTCTTTGAATGGTTTGACTCCATTCATTGATTTTCTATGTGCTTCAATGTGCCTAGCAAGTTCACCATTTGGGTCTGATATTAATTCTGCATACTTTCCTGATTGAACAATATGACCATTTTTCATCACCTGCAAGAAAAAGCATAAGAATGCGGTACAAGGTACGGGTGTTAGTGCTCTGTGATACCCCATGAAAACAAAGAAACTTCAAGTTACTTACCAGGACAAGGTCTGCAGCTTTAATAAATTCCAAATGATGAGTAGCATACATGACAGTTTTACCAGACAAAAGTTGCAAGAGACATCCCTGCACTAACATAAAAATTTCATATGAAAAACCTTATATACAGGGGAATACCATTCTCCTACTCCAATAAAAAATAAATGAAATGAAATAAATAAAAAAGGAAAGAAAGAAAGACATAGTTACGCCTTAGGCCGAAGATTAGAATACAGATTCGACCTCTCTCGTTCCTGGCATTCCCTTGCATACCCTATTGACTTGACCACATTACCTACATGTGTTGACTGCTTATAAGAGTGAAGACTCTCCCCACAGACAAATACAAGTCTTTTCAACATGCTTTGTCCTCACTCACATTCTTCCTAGAAAAATTCTCACATGGTCACCTAACTTAGAATTGCTCCAAGTTAAGCACGTTTAACTTAGGAGATTCTATGTCCCCAAGGGGTGGTGCAGTAGTTGAAAACTTGGGCTTTGAGAGTATGATCCCCTCGGGGTCCCAAGTTCGATACTCACCTGTGACACTACTCCTTCGATGTCTCCGGTGCCTGGCCTAGAGACGGACGTGATTACCTTGTTTCAAAAAAACTTAGGAGATTCTATGCTTAAGGCACATAAAAGAAATGTGCACCTTGGTATAGGTAATAATAGTAACCATACTTTCTTTTAAGCCTTGGTTAACCATGACTTCCGTATCTTCCAGATTCCTCTCATTTGGATGTGGTCACGGTTCATCCATGTACCCCTCATAGACCCGAGGTTACAGACATGTAAAAGAACATAAAAAGAAAGAGAATGAACAACAAGAAAAGCAGAAGAAGATGAGGCTTGCCTGGAACAAATGTGATCCAGTACATGCGTCCACGGCACTAAAAGGGTCGTCAAGAAAGTAAACATCTGCATCACTATAAACTGCCCTAGCCAATTGAATCCTCTGCTTCTGTCCTCCACTTAAGTTTACTCCCCTCTCTCCCAACAAAGTACAATCTCCATCCATCCACAACTTGATATCCTGATTCAAAGCACAGGCTTCTATTACATCCTCATAAAAATGTTCGTCGATTTCCTTCCCAAACAGCACATTTTCTCTAACCGTGCCTGATTGGATCCAAGCACTCTGAGGAACATAAGCTTTAGTTCCATGTACCTTCATTTTTGTTCCTGAAATCTGTGGAATTTCTCCCAGTATACTACAAAGTAGGCTCGATTTTCCTGAACCGACTGACCCGCAAACTGCAACCTTATAGCCCTTTGGTATTTGCATCTTCTCTGCAACTTTTATTGTTGGTTTCTTAACCTTCAGATCACTGGCTTCCCATGAATACTCCCCCACCTCTATTTCAATCATGATGTCTGATGCATTGGTTGGAGGATAATAAATCTGCTTCCTTTGATCTTCTTCTCGAATGAACTCTTCGATACGGTCTAGGGACACTTTTGTTTGAGCAATCATGGAAATTAGCTCAGGTAGGTTATAAATTGGTTCTTGTAGGATCCTAAAAGTAGCTATGGCTGATAAAACAGTGCCTGCTGTTAAAGGGACTTTCATTAAAACACAGGAGCCAAAAGTGAGTACTGAAACTAAAGTTGGTGAAACCCAAAAGAGAAAGGCTACAATGGAGCATGTATAGAGATATCTCTTCAACCAGCTTCTTTCCACTTCTCTAAGTTGCAAGACCTTCTTCAAAAATGTCTGTTCCCAAGAATGGAGTTTCAAGACTCTCATGTTCTTTAGAGTCTCCGATGTCAATTTGATCCGGGAATCTTTCGCATCCATGATCTTCGAGTGCAGATTTTCTTGAACATTCGCCAAAGGTGTGTTGCTCACCATTATAAATATTGTGGCTAAAAGAGCAGTCATGGAAGGAGCAGCTCCAAGATTCCTATATAGGATGATAAGTGCTAGAACTATTTGAACAGGAAGCAACCAAATCTTGTGAATATACCAGGAAAAGTCTCCAATTCTTTCAACATCCACATTGATTATATTTATGATTTTGCCATTACTTTGACCAGCAGCATTAATAGATATAGATTTCTTGTAGATCATCACTGTAAGAGCTGCCCTTATCTGTATACCGATACGGTGAGTGCCGAAATACCACTGTCTTTGAGTTAGAGACTCCACTGTCTTTGCAAAGAAGAAGAAGAATGCTAGAATCAACCCATCACGGTTGCTCGAGTCGTCACCTTTTCCCAACAGATAATTCACGAAGTTGGTGATTAGCAAAGGTCCCATAAAAGATGCTAATGTGTTGAATCCTGATAAGAGTTTTGAGGAAATAAATCAGAGAAAAAAAATCAGCATATGTGTTGAAATGAAATGTCTTGAACTATGTTGCACTACAAAAACTCAGTACAAGGGACTCATTGCCAAGTTAGCAAGCAAAGGTCTATTAGTATTTTATTAGTATATTATCGAACATTTGTATTCTTCACGATCTCCTAAAAAAAGTTGTTCTCTTTCCTCTAGCTCGAGGACATGGCTTACACAAATATGAGTGAACTACGCAAATGTGTGTGCTCTTTGTCTCGCGTATTTTTAATTGTTTACGATATTTCATAACAATTTCGAGAAGAACTCAAGTAGTATAAGGAAGAAGAGGGTACCTGCAAAAATTGCTGTTAAGACCAGGGATTTCCATGTGGCTAAAACTATAGCTTTAGTCAAAGAAGAAGACTCCATTTTCTTTCTCTGAAGAGATTCTTCCAGCAATGAGGAAGCAAATTCAGCTGTTTCAGGTTGAGGTACACAAGGAACATGAACTAATTCAAGTTTCTGATCCCTCCCCTTCTTGAAAAGAGGGTTCAGCCATTGAAATGTAATTCGACTCCACAATCCAGGATCGATAAAACCACCATAATCATCTTCAAAAGAACAAACATCCTCTTTTTGGAGCAGTATTTTCTCAAGATCATTATGTTTCTTGGAACAGTTAACAGCCAGTGCAGCACAACAAATCATCAAAGACAAAGGAAAAGAACCAAAATCTACAGTACTGGCTTTTGGGAAAAATTGAGGAAACTCCATAGATTTCAAATGGGTAAGCAGGTAAATAACCAAAGAACATAAATCATAAAAACAAGAAAAACCCCACCAAACAATTAGAATCAATGGCCATCTTTTTCCCTGACGAAACATTCTATTTCTCCAGTAGAAAGCAATCACAGTGGCCAAAATCCAAGTTAAAGCACAAATGGCCAATTCCCAACAAATGATTTTGAAATTGCAATACTCATAAACAGCAAAACCACAATACAAAAATGGAACAACAGCATTAGAAAAGACTATGATTCTATTCAGCCATTTAAACTCTGGAAATGCTCTGTTTCTCGATTGAGGGTTTTCACTCAAACGAAGCAAAACCCACAAGGAAAATGCAAAAATAAACACAGAATTCACGATTACAGAAGAAAAATCCATGGAAACGGGTTTTCAAAGCTCGCAGTGCATTGAAAAGAAGGCGAATAAATAGAACAGAGCAGAGAAATTTGAGAAAGACAAATGTGGGTTTAAATGGAAACGATTCGAGGAGATGAATCCATGGAGTTAGAAGATGAAAAAGAAGAGAAACCCATGAAACTGGATCGAATTTGATGAAAACCTGGTGGGTTTATGGCAGTGGTTTGTGAGCTTGTTCTTTATAAGAGGAATCGTATATAAAAATGGTGGAAATGTATCGCTATTTGGCAAATCTCTGTCGTCCCCACCTCTATACATTTCATATTACTAATTAATCCTCTGTTAAAATATTTCTGTTCATCTCGTGTTCGATTTCGGAAATATTTGGGAGATGATTGGATTTTGGAGTTTAGACAAGTTGAGGAAATGAAATTATGTAACTTCACGTTTGTTCGTATGTAACAAGCTTCTCAATTTCTTTCCAATTTTTCTACCTTCCATTAAATATATTTAATTTTATAAAATATCAAATCAAATTTTATTATAATAAAAAAAAAAATCTCTCTTAAACACCAATTTCCAAAAAAAAATCAAACAACTCTTTTCAAAAATAAATTTTAATGTCTTTTCTCCGAAACATCAATTCTTAAATAATTATCGTATTTTTCTAAACCACTCCACTTCTTCCTCTCTTCTCCCGAACTCCAAAATCCAATATGAACTTTCAACTCCATTGATGTCCTCATTATGGAATCCATTTTGTAGATAAATTAGTTTGATTTCTAATGATTTTTTCCTAAAATTATTATTGCTATTTAACAATTTTATAGTGTTTTTTTAGACAAAAAAAAGTTAATAGTGTTAGTTCTTTTTTTTTTTTGTTCAAAGTTATTACTCATAATTTCATGTTTTTTTTCTTGAGTACGTATTGGAAGAAGAGAAACAGATATCGATTTTTGGGATCGAACCTGTGAATTGGTTTACAACCAAACAATGAAATCATTGCACCACTTATTCATCCAATCATAATTTTATAGTTATAAACTATGCATCATGTATTGAAATATATAGTGCCATATTTATTCAATTGATTAATTCGATATTGAATATCATCCGTGGACTCTCATTGTTTAAAAAAAAACTAATGGACTCCCATTTTATTTGATAATTTTTATATTTTAAAATAAATTTGAAGGTAATTTTAATCCAAATTGGTTCAATAGCAATAATAATTTTAATAACAAAAAAATTTATATATATACATATATATCATTTATAGAGAAAGGATAATAGTAAAAATAAAAAATGAAAGTTAAGATAAAGTAGACATTTGAGATGAACTTTCAACTCCAATGATGTGCTCATTATGACTCCATTTTGTTGATAAATTAGTTTGATGATTTATATTAATTTTTTTCCTAGAATTATTATTGTTATTTAACTAGTTATAGTGTTAGTTTTTTTTTTGTTCAAATTAATAACATGCATAATTTCATGGACATAAACTATGCATCACGTGTAAATGATTGATAACAGGTTGATGTGGTTGATTATCGGTAAATCATTTCAATTTTATGTTCTCAAATTCAATCATTAATACTATCTATAAAGTATTTGGGTTCCACAAATATTTTTGGGAAACTAATTTCTATATAGATGAACAATACAATATGATTGCCTTACATATGAATTTTTTTTAATTTTATATAATTCTTATATGTTAGGGTAAGTTTGAAATTAATTTTAATCCAAATAATAATGATTTTAATACAAAAAGATGACCTAATGTAAATATATATCTACCATTTCTAAAGAAAGGGATAATAGTAAAAACAATTAAGAAAAAAGACATAAACTTATCATAAAAATCAACTTTAAGCCATGGAAAAAAATGACCTAAATAGTATTGTTCTCTTTGTATTCAAAACTTAATTTCACACTTCAAATAAAAAAAAATTAAAATGCACTTCAAATAAATCATTATTATCATACTAAATATATATATAATGCTATATATAAGAAATGAAGAAATCATAGTACAGTGATTAGGAAAATGTTTCAATATTTTCCTTTTATAATCAAGTTCAATTTGTAGGTTTGGGACATAAAATCCTTCAAAAGAGCATATTTTGGTATGCTCTCATGATTTAATTAACAAAAAAGGTGCTCCTTCAAAACTCTACTTTCCTATGTTTCAAGAGTTGGCAAGTATTTTCATACATTATAGTACTGCTCATATTAATATAGTTGCATGATTATTGTTACTTTTTGAAAAAAAAGTTATTATATACATTTGACTTATAGAATTTTATGATCCATGAGGAGAATTTTAACTATATATTGTATAACTCAGTAATTACAAAGTAGTATTGGAATCTCTCTTAATATATATATATATATTAAAAAAAATTAATAGAATTATTCAAAATTTAGGTCTAATTCAACTCTAAAAAAAAAATCTAACGGACATAAATTTAGTAATAGATAACCATTTGGTTTAAAAAAAAATAAAGTAATCGATAATAAATTACTCAAACTGAAGGTTGGTAGCGCAGTTGGTTATCGGATCTATAGAGGGTTCGTTGATCTCCTTTCCCCACTATATACTCAAAAAAAAAAAAAAAAAAAAATGGTCCACTACCATTAAATTCAGCCTTAAAAAATAAAGTTAATTCATCGAGAAAAAAAAATACCAAAGAAAAAAAAGGAAAAAGAAAATAGATTATGATGGGTCAAGGAACAGAAGGTGTTATTCAGTACAACGAGTAATTTTGGTCCCGGCCACGTTAAATTGTTATGGAATCTCGTGCTCTAATGAGAAGCTGCCACGTGGATATCCGTTAATATATGCTTGGATATAAAGCGAATTAATGACGTTAACGCCCAATTGTGTGCCTGACGAGTGGCTCGGAGTCTTAAACCGGGTCCGGTACGTGCCCCAGAACCTGCTGGCGCGTGCTGCCCGTGTGACCCTCACGTGCCCCCACCTATCCCACTATCCAAACTCGTCGTTTCCATTTATGGTGTACAAATGAATCGATAAATCGAACAACGTGAACTACTTAACTCAATTTATAAAGATTAGGTTATGTCGGGTTATGATTTTATAATTATCTTTCAGTTGGATTTGTTTTGAGGTTGGTAAATTTTTTGTTCGTTTAATCTAATTCAACCTGAGTTTAGAAAAATATATGAGTATAGAATTGAGTTGTTCTAATGCTTATTAAACGAGTTTAATAATTGACTAACTTGAAATTTTTATATTGATCCAAAAAAACCACACTAACCAACCCAACCTTAATTATGTACGCCTTTATTTTTATTTTTCTATTTGTTTTTATATATTTTTAATATTAATATCTTTTTTTAGAAAATGATAAATGATAAATTTAATTATTATGATTAATAAAAAAAGTAAAATTTAGTGAATTAAAAAATATAGTTTAAAATTTAGTCAAAGTCTCGAATATAAATTTAAAATTATAATTTTTTTAGTTTATTTATTAATTTTTTTGTTTGCAGAATAAGAAATGTAGAATTGAACTACAAATTTCATGATTATTAATTTATTTGGTATGTCATTTGTACTTTGAGATGACTTTTTAATTTTCTTTTTATTCAATTATAATTGACACTAAGAAAGATTCAAATTTATGGTATCTTGATCATAAGAATATATTAATCTTGGCAAAGGTAAAGGAAAAAAAAAGTTAAGCAAAAGCGTAAGACTAGTCTCAATCTAATCTTGCATGAGTATCTCTTGTGGGCTATATTTACTTTAGCACGACTAATATTTATTTATTTAGTTATTAAATTATTTAGGAAATTTTACATGTATAATAAAAAAATGGTAAAATATTTTCATCTATAACATAAAATCAAAATTAATTCTAGAAATTCTAAATTGAATTTTATAACTAATTGAAATGATAAATTCTCAATTATTTAATTCACTTATGATTTTATGGATAATTTTATGTCAATAAAGTCTTAATTTTTGTAATTCTGTGTCCACTAGGTTCTAAACTTACTTTGACATTTTTCAAATTCAAGGAAAAAAGAGGGTTGGTTTATCCACTAAATTGTTGTTATTTCAACAAATGATGTCATATTTAATTACACGTGTTTTTAAAAACAATGTTTACATTTTCAAGGAAATTTTGAATTTGTAGTCAAGTTTGAGTGGATAATTATTTTGTTTTTTTATTTTTCACTTTTAAAATTTAACTTCTAAGAGGTGTTTGTTTTAAGAGGAGGTGAGATGAGGTGATATTGAGGTGTTGAAGCCCAACATCTTGTTTGGTCCAATGTGTTCTTCACCTCATCTCATCTTCTCTCTTCTATTTTTTTTTTAAATTAAAATTTTTTCATTTTTTATTTATATATATATATTTACTTATTTACTTATTTTATGTTTGATATATTTTTTATAGTAATATTATTATTTTAATATATCAATATATAATTATAATAATTATACTATTATCACATCAAATGTTTATTTAAATATATTTGAATTTTAAAAATTAAAATAAATATATATATATATATATATATATTATCTCTTAATATATGACGTTAAATTTTTATATTTTTATTCATTTTTTAATTGTCTTTGATAACAAAAAAAAGTTATAGAATTTCAATTGTTTAGAGATTGACTATAAATATTATATTTAAAAATTAATAATTAAAAGTTATGTGTTTATTTTTAATATTAACAATAAATATATCAATTTATTATTAAAACAAAAATTAAATTTAAATAATTTATACATGAATTTTTATTCGTAGTTTACAATAAATTTAAAAGTATGAACTTATTTTCCATAAACTTAAAAATATTAAACTTATTTTGTTTGTTAAAAAATTGAGATTCAAATTTTATACTCTTGTATTCAACGTTGCACTTTGAAATAATGGTAAGAGTGAATCTTTTTTTTAAGGGATAAATTAATTTAAATAATTTCGAGAGTCTTGATTGTATATAAAAAAAACAACTATAAATTTCAAGACTTGTATGAGTTACATGGATTAAGATCTATTCTACCTAATAAAAAATAATAAATTCTAAAATTTGAGGGATATTTTAGTACTTCCATGTAATAATTATTATCAAAATGTGACCGAGTTCTCTTTCAACAACAAAAAATAATAAATAAAAAAATTTAGGGATGTCTATGGTTCCCTAGAAGTATCAATGATTAATAAGATAAATATAGTTAATTTATTATTACCTATTAATTAGTTTATTTTATTAACAATTCTTTGACATTCGATAACTATGAATATGAATGTATAAAAGGTATAAGAAAATATTTTTTTTAAATAAAATAAAAATTGCTATAAAGATTTTATAATGACTAGTTTAGCTAAATGGTTCTATTTTTATTTTTTTAATAAATAGAATCTTGGTATTTTTTAATTTTTTTTTATTATTTAAGTCTAACAAATCTTTAAAAAAAAGTTATTAACGATGTACAAATAGTTTAGATTAGTCAAACTTTATTTTGGTGGTGTGGAAATTTTTTTTCTCATAATTTTTTTTAATTAAACAATATTTAAGTATGAAAAATTAGAAACTTTTAACCTAATGGTTATTATTTCGTACATAATATCATTGAAACTATGTTTTCTTTAATAAAAACATAAATATGATTAAGAGTGTTTAATATTAAATTTATATTACTTACATTTTATTTATAATAGTAGTTATATTTACATACTTATTATATTAATAGCTAAATATTTGAGAATAATTATTAAAAAAAAAAGAAAAGAAAAAGAACAATTTTATTGTTAAAAAAATATAAGAACAGATTTAAAAAAAAACATATCTTAACATCTCATCCCCTCCCCTTCTACCCTAAACAAGGTTTTTCTGTCATTTCATCTCACTGCAAATAAGATTTTATGCTATCAACATCTATCTCATCTCATCTCATCTCACCTGCAACCAAACACCTCATAAATATATTAATTCTATGTATTTCTTTGTCTATTATCCTACTCTATTTTATAAATGTATTTTCAAAATCTTTGAAAGCTAAACCAGAGATTTAAAAAAAAAAACAAAATCTAATTAAGAATTCAATGTTTTTTGTTTTTTGAAAATTATCCTAAAAGGCCAAGCACATAATCCCAACTTTTCCAGTCTTTATATTAAAATATGCCACTCAATGCCAAAAACAATGTTGTTGCTTTTCTCTTTTATAACCCACCACATTTTTTTTTCACCAAGGACAGAAAGCTTAACATTATTGGGTTCTAGCACATTATCCTTTCCCTGCCTACCAGTTTATATTTCTCTCTGTCCTATATGTATAATTTAGTTCTCGAACATTTATATTATGTTGAATTATGTTAAATCATCAATTAATTCAAAAGTTTAAGTTGATAGATTGAAATAAATTTAATTGTATCGTAAAGTTTCAATTTACTTTCATCTTTGAAATTTTTAGGTCTATTTTAGTTGGATCCTTAAATTTATAGAACATGTTGAAGCTCACCCATTACACACATTTAGTCCATATAGATTTCCATGTATACTTTAAATTTTATATATAATTGACCTTTAATTTATTTAAAAATTAATTAAATACATTATACTGTATTTTAAATTTATTAAATTTTATTGAATTTTGGTAGAGCCTTCATTTGTAATTATTTGTAATTATTTTGTAAAAAAGTATCGAATACAATTTCCTTGCACTTAAAGTTTTTTTTTTTTTTTCCTTTTCTAAAGTTTTAAAATATATTGAACATAAAATCTCTCAAGAGGTAAGGAGGCAAGCTTTGTTGGGGTGCAAAAGTGACAGCCTATTTGAGAACTTATCTTTGAAAATTTTCCTTTTTCTTTCATTTTGTATCAATCAGTTTGGTTATTTAAATATTGTGTTACATAATGAATATTATGTAAACTAACTTTTTCAAAAGCTATATATTACAGGTGTACCAATCCCAATAAACAGACATCCTTCATGGACCAGTTGTTGCCTTTTATTTCAAAAGAAATAAAGTAACTATAAATTTATTTGCATACAAAAAAAAAAATCACATGTGAAATTGAGATACAATATTTTTCCTCTTGAAAATGGGATGCATATTGCATTTGGTTGATGTGGACCATCTTATTGAATAAAGATCATTTTCTATCATTTTTTTTGTACAAAACTTATAATTTAAAGTGATTTAGATAAAGTATTATTATTATTAGCTTTAAAAAGAGAAATGATTATGATGGTTGTAGAGAAACATAAGTCCATATCAAAGCTAATTATCTAACAAAATTTGTGGGGTTTTACGATCTTTCTTTCAAAAGAAAAAAAATAGATAAAATATTCTTTGAATTAAGTTTTTTAGAGTATTGAATTAGATTTTATGGCTGAATGTGAAATTTTATCTCAATTTTAATTGATTATGAGAAAAGTAATTGTATACTTTACAAATTTTATAAGATTTTCTCATTTATTTATATGGAATATACCCACTAGATTGAAAGTACTTTTCATTTTCAAGTTAATTCAAAAAATCACCAAGGAATACAATATCATATTTTTCTTTTTCTTGTTTTGAGAAAAGGAAATACTCTTATCATCTTTGTTCAAATGTATAAGTTGAATTTACATAAGTTTAGAATAAATCAAACAATCCTAACTTTTATGAAATTATCCCGATTGAAATTTGACAAAATTCCAATTCGTCCCAAATTTACATTCAAAAAAAAAAAATCCTAAATTATCAAGACCCTCTTAAATAACTATTTGATTTTTTATTTTTAAATTTAAATTCATAGTCTTTTAAAGATTATAAAACAGTTATATCAAGTAAGTTACTCTCTTGTTGACATATAAAGAAACAATAATATAAAATAAAAACATTAGGGGTGCATTTGGAGCACCGATTTAGTTATTATAGACGGAAAGTTATGATAAATGGTGGGTTGTGATAAACGGTATGTTATTATAAATAGTTTTTTAGGGGCAAGTTATTATAACAGAGATTATGATAAATGGTGTTTGAGGGGCTGGTTATGTAGCAAAAAGTAATATATGTAAAGTATAGATAAACGTGCACGTAGATTTAGATAAATGAACACGCAGATTTAGGCCCCGTTTTATAACCATTTTATTTTTTTGTTTTTTGTTTATGAAATTTAAGCTTACAATAACTACCTTACTATACATTTTATGTTTTTGAAATTTGGTTAGTATTCTCCTACTTTCTTAAGGAAAGATGGATATATTGTATGAAAGATGAAGCACATGGTAGGAAATTTGAATAGAAATAGACTTAAATTTCATAAACAAAAAACAAAAAACAAAATGGTTATCAAATGAGACCTTAGGTAACCACCGTTTATAAGGACAAACATCGATTGAGTTATTATAACCAACTCGACCGTTTACATAAATGGGTACAAACACACCCTAGACGTTGAAACATGACATACAAACGAAAAGTGTCCAAGATGTTTTGTTTTTAATTGTTTGTTTGGTTTCTGTTGATGAAAATGAGATTGGCAATGTATATCTGTTTCATATTGTTCATTTTTCCACTATCCTTGAAAAAAAGCCATAAGGAATCTTTTCCTTTTTTAATTTCTTTTTTCTTCTTTCTGACGTGGCCCAGCCTCGGCCATTTGTCCACCACTACACTGTGTCAATGGCAGCCATGTCACCCAGCTGTTTCACACTCACGCCAGCCATCTTATTCCACGTCATACTATTATTTTACACTGCTTTATTATTTACTTCCAAAGCTTTTAAATTTTTTTTTTTCAATTAACTTCAATTGAAGTTTCCCTTCTAAATTTCATCACTTCCGAATATTGTTTTCTAGATTATAAAGAGTTTTGGGGCGAGAGATTCGAACCTATAAATTTATGGTCGTGTATATTGTTGTCGTCAAGTTATTACTCTTCTTAACATCACTTTCAAATATTAATAAAAAGGTTAGAAAGTCGTATTTCTGTATAGGAGCATTTGCAACAAAGGGATGAAATGAGGAGTATGGAAATAATTATGATTTTTGGTGTTTGGGCAACTAAAAATACTTCTCGTTGTAATCACATTTTTCTTAAATTTTGTTTATTTTTAATTCTCATTAACTATTTTTCGTTTTCTTCGTAGTTGCTTTTCATTCTTATCATACTTATTATTTTATTTTTTTCATATTTATTCAACCCCTTAAACTGAAATAATCCCCACACTCCTTTAATTGTTTTTAAATAAAAAATATATTAATCAACAACATTCAAATCGATACAATCATTCCAATAATACAAGAGAATTAGCCCTCAATAAAAAGAGCTATTTTGCAAGGAAATAGTCACCCTACAAAACTTAACATCACTAGGCCACAATTTGAATAAATAATATCCCACAATGTTGCTCATTCTCACATAATGAGCAAAAACAATCAAACAAAAGAGATCAAACTCTTAAACCCCATTTGATAATTATTTTGTTTTCGTTTTTTGTTTATGAAATCTAAGCCTACAACAACTACCTTATTACACATTTTTCTTTATCTGGATATCTACGTCTTACTTATATTTCAATAACCAAAACCAAAATTTGAAATTAAAAAAAAAAAGTAGTTTCTAAAAGCTTGTTTTTGAAATTTGGTTAGTATTCACCTACTTTTTTAATGAATGTGGATACATTGTAAGAAAGATGGAACACATGGTAGAAAATTTGACTAGAAATAAGGTTAAATTTCATAAACTAAAAACAAAAAAATCAAATGATTATCAAATGAGTCCAGTTTTAGTAGAAGAATACGTAGATCCCAAATGAACAATTTCACTCCACTCTCTTCGAACGAGAAAGTTAACCAAGACGCATCCACATTAAACTTCCAACTATCTAAGTGAGGAGGACCATCTACCGAATTTCCCGAACAAATCAAACACATAGGACAATACACAAGAATCCGTCACAAAAGAAACAATAGAATAACAATTTGTAGAAATTTTGAAAAAACAAAAGATCAAAAGCCTTTTCTACGAAATTTTATTAGAATTACTAAAATTGCACACTCCAAATAAAAAAAATAATAATTAAAGCTTTAACTCTTTCCATCTTAAACTTATCAAATTTTATGAATATACCAAGATTGCAACATATTCAAATCACCCACATGAACACTATGGTAATATTATAATCTAGATTCTTAGAAGAATAGAAATGTTTCTATTTGATTTTGTTTAACAATACAATTTGATTATATATATATATAAAGGGGTTTTAGGAATAGGATAAATTGGAAAAGGGAATTTTGCATGTATAATAAAAAAGGAAAAAATATTTTCATCTATAACATAAAATTAAAACAAATTCATTTGTAGCAGAAAAAATCTAAATTAAGTTCTATGCGTGATAGAATTCAATCAATGATGGACTCATTCTTTCATTGATAAAAAATTATGTTTTATCACTAATTGAGTTATATAGTGATAAAAAAATTATATTCTATCACTAGTTGAGTTCTATCAGCGATAGAAAATTATGTACTATAAATGAATTATTTTTAAAAAGTGTGCTATAAATTTAATACAAGAGATAGAATGTGTTGTTGAGGGTAAATTTCCATTGGAAAATTATTTACAATACTAGCAAAAAAAATAGCAATCATGGTCATACCGTATAAAAATTATACGGTATAATTAATACATAATAATGTAGTAATATACAATAATGTACTAATAACTTATAATATTGTATTAATAAGACATAATACTATATTAATAATACAAAATACTATATTAATATTCTAAATTATAATGTACAATAAGTATTAATTATACCGTATATTTGACTATAATGCAAAAAAAAATTAAATTTATTTAAATTTATAATTATTTTGTAAAATTGACCTATCGAACACAATTTCACAAAAAAAAAACTTATTTTTGGTTCTAAGAACAACAAATTGAGCTATCAACGATTTATGTAGTTCAAGGATTTGGTTTAGACAACATTTATAGTTCAAAAGTGGATGGTACAATTTTCAATTATTAATTGTATGGCGTACCAATCCGTAAAAAGAAATAAAATGACAAAATGCTCAAATTCACATGAATTTTAATAATTATTTATAATCTAATCTTATAGAAATAATATGGTTACAATTTAACACAATATTTTCACGATAAAATTTGAGTCAAACCGAAGTAAGAAAAGACAATATCTCCTACGAGAAAAAGAATCGATGTAAGAAATTTGGATTTGATTCTAACATATCCTATAGTTCCATTTGAAAAATATTTAAAGTCGAGGCGGGTTAGAATCTACATTAAAAAGAAAAGAAACTTTTTCGATAAACATAGAAAAGATAAATTATTTTTCTTATAATTAATTGATTTTGAAATAAAAACTTGTGCTATATATTATATAATACCATAATTCATTAAAATTTAATAAACTTAAAAAAAAAAAAGTTCCTACTTTTAAAAAACATAAATTCAGAACTTATTTATCTTAGGTTAATTAAAATATCATTTTAGTCCCTCAACTTTTATCTTTGTTCTATTTTGGTCTCTCGACTTTCAAATGTTCAATTTTAGTCCTTCGACTATGATTTTTGTTCCGTTTTGGTCCCTAGACTTTCAAATGTTTAATTTTAATCCTTCGATTTTGATTGTTGTTTCATTTTAATCCCTTGACTTTTATTTGTGTTCCATTTTAGTCCCTTATCAACTTTTTGTAAAAGAAAAAAAAAATCTCCTCAACTCTCCTCTCTCCATCTCTTTTTTTATTTTCTTCTTTTTTCCTCCCTGTTCATGACCAGAAAAATAGAGGAAAAAATCAAACCTCATCTTCCTTAAATCAAATGAAAATCACTTAAAAAAACTGTTCTACAAATCACTAAAAACATATTAATAAAGAAGCTCAATGGATGGAGAAGTCGGAGATGGGATCTGACAGAATCGGTGTGATATTTAAAATAAGAAAAGAAAAAAAAAAAAGCAGAGAGATGAGAGTTGAGGAGATTTTTTTAAAAACAAGTTTCAAATTTCAAATTTCAATTCACAATTCCAGTATGGAATCGCACAACGCCAAAGATTATGAACACAATAATGATTTCTCCGACAATCTCGTCGGTTTCTCATTAGAGAATTCTTATGCCGTCACCGATCAACCTAAACTCTTGCCTGGAAATGCCTCTTTTGCCTCAATTCATTACGCCTTCACCGAATCGCCGACTAGAATCCGATTTTGAATTCCTCTATCAGCTCTGTATCAAGTACAATCGACAATTCGGTGAAGATGAACTTTGATGGGGAAAACCTAGAAATTCACTGGAAATGTATTGGCGATGGAAAGAAACTCGAGCAATCCGGCCATTCTTCGTCAACGGTGACGACCGGAGAGATGAATTCCAACGGCGTTATGAAGGCAGAATCCGACGATTCTTCTTCAAGCCTAATTTCATTGATTTCAGATTTGCTCGTTAAGGCAATTGGGGCTCAAATTAGTCGTTCCTTTGTGGTTTTTTATATTATTGTGACAATTTTGTTTTTCCCTTTGGCTGATTTCGCTCCAAAAGGAATGATGTCTCCTTCTGTTGAACTTCTTAGCTATATTAATACATTTTTAGTGATTTGTATAACAGTTTTTTTAAGTGATTTTGATTGGGTTTAGAGAAGATGAGGTTTGATTTTTCCTCTATTTTTCCGGTTTGATTTTTCCTCTATTTTTCTTAGTCATGAACGGGGAAGAAAAAAAAGAAATTAAAAAAGAGAGAGATAGAGAGGGGAGAGGAGTTGATGATTTTTTTTTTAAGTTAATAAGGGACTAAAATGGAACATAAATCAAAGTTGAGGGATTAAAATGGAACACCAATCAAAGTCGAAGGACTAAAATTGAACATTTGAAAGTCTAGGGACCAAAACGGAACAAAAACAATAGTCGAGGGACTAAAATTGAACCTTTGAAAGTCGAGGGACCAAAATAGAGCAAAGATGAAAGTCGAGGGACCAAAATGGTATTTTAACCTTTATCTTATAATTCATTGTTTTGTTTAAACAATAATACTATCTAATAAATTGCACAAATGATCTTTATTATTATTATTTTTTTTTTTTTTTTTATGGATTTCATTTCAGCAATTTCGTAAGCCTAATTAATAAATTGATCAAATTGAAAAATTGAGATTAAATTTTGCAATTTCCCCTTCTAAGTCGGAAAAACTTGCTAGACACATCAAATTTAAAGGTAAGAGATTTGTTTGAAAAAAGTAAGAGATTCTTTAGACCAAATGTTAGACATTTTCCAATATTTGGTGCAGTGTATATATCTTCAACTTAAAGAAATCATCTTTCTTTAAAAAAAAAAAAATATTGTCGCTTTAAAAATTTATGAAAATTCGGGAAATGATCCAATGTACAACGTGGCACAAATTAAATAAAGATAATGTTTTTTCAGAAATTTAGAAATGGCGTTGTCTTACACAACAAGAACACGTGGTATGAAGAAAAAAAAAATCCCCTTTTAAAAAAGAAAATTCCTCATTTTTTTTAGTACAAAATAGTCGACGAACAATCGCTACATAAAGGTCAAAATTACTCTCAATAACATGAAAGTCAAATACCCATTTTTTGGACTTAAAATCATGATCGTAAAGTTGAAATAGATTATTACTAGACATGCAGACATGATAATCAACTACGCCACCGATCCTTGATAAAAATTTCTCATTTTCTACCTACCAGTCACAGTACGACTCAGACCGCATCTAATCTAATAATCATGATGTTATAAATTTGATTATTTATTTATTTTTTATTATTGTATATATATAAAAAATTCACTATCTGCCCCACTACCAGCTGTGTACAAAAAATAAAAATAAAAATAACCATCTGAATAATCAAAATTATTTTATCTAAATAGTAAGGATGTGTTTAAGTTATAAAGTTCTTCAAAATAGATTGCTTTTTTATTTTGTAATTTTTATTTCATTGATGGTCGTTGAGTTAATTAATTCTTGACCGTTTGTACAATTTAACCAAACTCAACTCAATCTACTCTAAATTAAGAATAATATTATATTTATGAAGCAAGATTGATTAATACAATAAATGTTGAAATGCAAATATATATATATATATATATATATATATATATATTACTTTTTTACATATTTATAGACTATAAATTAATTATTAAAGAGGAAAAAGAAGAATTCGAGAATTTAACCTAACCTAACTTAAATTATATATAGCCCTACTTGGAAGCAACTAAACCTTATTAAAGAAAAAACAAAAAAAGAAGCACCTTAGACCCCGTTTGATAATCATTTTGTTTTTTGTTTATGAAATTTAAGCCTATTTTTATTCAAATTTCTTACTATGTGCTACATCTTTCGTGCAATTTAACCATATTTCCTTAAGAAAGTAGGAGAATACTAACCAAATTTCAAAAACATAAACAAGTTTTTGGAAGCTACTTTTTTTTGTTTACAAATTTTGGTTTTGTTTATTAAAATATAGGTAAGATGTAGATATCCAAATAAGGAAAAATGTATAGTAATGTAGTTGTTGTAGGCTTAAATTTCATAAACAAAAAACGAAAAACAAAATGGTTATCAAACTGGATTTTAGTTATTATAACTTAATTAAAAGGTTATTTTTAAATTTTGCTAAAATATGTTTTTTTTAGTACCATATAACACGAGTGACAAAAAAGAGTCCAATCAAACATTATGTATTGTCGTAACAACCTAGGGGGCTGTTTGTTGACATATTTAGGTAGTCTTTGAGTTAAGGAGTTATATTGAGAAGTTATGTTGAGGAGTTAAAATTTGAGAATTGTGTCAAAAACTCGTTTGGATGTAGTTTTTGTATAGAGAAGTTAGAGTTAAAACCTTGAAACCTTATTTGGATGTAGATTTAAAAATGAGTAGTTATTTTTAGTAGTTAAAAAAGAAATTATTAAAAATGAATGGTTGAAAATGAGTTATTTTGATTGATTTGAAAGGAATTATTAAAAATAAGTGGTTAGAAATGATTGAGTAGTTATAAATGAATGATTAAAAATGAATGGTTAGAAATGAGAGTTATTTTTAAAAGTAAAAATGAGGAGGAATTAATAAAAACTCGTTCGGATGTAGTTTTTAAGGAGAAGTTAGTAAATCCTAGAACTAACTCCTCCCTAAATATGTCAAACAAACAGCCCCTATAGATGGCACAACTATTTTCGGGCTCGAACTCGTGATCGTAGAGTTAAAATGGATAAACACCAGACAAGATAATTAACTGCGCCACTGACCGAAAGAGTTGATGTTATGTTAATTTAGTTTAATGATTGTAATCCAATTCTACTTTACGATCACTTTGTTTATAAAAATTTATATTTGACATTATTTGAGAGCTTGTCCTCCTTCCTAATATTTATTTATTTTTATTATGAGTTTGACTCCTTCTCACCAACAAAGAGGTGTTTGGTGAGATTTTAAATGAGAAGTTAGTTTGATAAGTTATATTTTCGAATAATTAAAAAAATTAATTTTTAATTTTTTTTTTGTAATAGCTCATTTGGATATAAAATTTTAACATGGAATTCTAACAAAAACTCATATTTTTTTATTTATGAAAGAGTTAGAGATAATAATAGAGAATTTACGTGAGCAACACATTCTATCTCTTATATTATATTTGTAGTAGAATTCTTAAAATAATTCTATCGGTAACATATTTATTTTTATCACTCAACTAGTGATAGTACTAAATTTGAATTTCTATCCCTGATAGAAAATTCAAGCAGTGATAGAATAAATCTATCATTGATTGAATTATATCACTAATAGAATTCAACAAATGATAAAAGTAAATTTAAATTTTTTGCTATAAATAAATTATTTTTGATTTTGTGCTATAGATGAATTTTTTTTTTTTTTGTTATACATGCAAAATCCTAATAATAATATATTTATATAAGAAGTTACAATAAAAATTATTTTGTTTCAAAAAAAAATATTTTAAGTTAGCAATTAAAAATAATAACTTATTTCGATATGATGTTTTGACAAGTAATTAATAAATACTCCACTCTTTCAAATCGACCAACAAACCATTCCTAAAAGAATGGAATTGAAATGTGTTTTTTTTAATTAATTTTTTTTAATGTAATAATTAAAATTAGAGATTTTAAATTAATTTATCATTGTCTCGAATCTAAATTGTACAACCCAAACGAGAAACGTAGCCGCTTACGGTTAGCAATCGGCGATCATCTTCTCTCCGGCACTTCTCACGGCGACCGTAGAAGGTAAAACCAGTATTTAATCTTCTCTCAGGCATTCGAAATTGAGCTTGTTCTTCTTTGATTTCTGCAAATTTCAACTTCTTTAATGCTTCTAGGGTTTGCGAGCTCGATTGATTTTAACCTCATTGTGGGCTTTGTTCATTTTGTGCAATCGGGTTTAGCTGCGTGGAGCTTGCTTTTCTTAATCTTGTAATTGAACTCATCCATTTCCCAAAATTATGAGCTAGTGAGTAGTGAATAGCTTATGCGAGTTATAAATCGTTTTTGGAATGGACTTGAATGTTATGGGTGTTTTTATTTGGAAACCGGGAAATCGGAGCTTCGTCGGTCCTTAGGCCAAGCTGCGGGTTTTAATATTAAAGGGATTGACATGCTTGAAAAAGATTTAAACCCATCTTATCATTACTTTGTTGATTATTATTTATTATTTTCTTTATTTATTAATTCTGATTTAAACGTACTATTTTAATATTAACGTGTTTCTAGTTTTTAGGCGTTAATGGGATCGTGCAATAGTGACAGAGTGGATCCTAGATTTTAGGAATTGGGAATGTCCAATTTATTTTTAGGATTTTATTTTGCCTATATATTGTTAAATGGAAAATCCATAATGGGAAGAGTGTGTTCAGCAAGTTCTGCTTTGTATTTTGTTTTCTCTGTTTCCAAATACAATTTTCCTTCTTCTGTTGATTTAGGGTCTGTTTGATAACGTTCCTGTTTCTTGTTTCTTGTTTCCCATTTCCGTTTCTTGTTTCTTCTTTATAAAGAATTAAAAACAGAAATATGTTTGATAACTGTTCTTGTTTTTTAAGAAACAGGAACAAAATTTGTTTGATAACTGTTTCTTGTTTCTTTGTTTCTTTTTTTTTTTCCTATAATTTTGTGTATAAAAAAATTAAATATATAACTTATTAAACTAATACAAAAGATAATGTTTAATATCACAATATAAAATTGCACTAGAAAGTATGGAATATAAATTGTACTAAAATAAATACCACATACAAAAAAGTCCCAATTTCAAGAAAATAAACATACAAAAAAGTCTCAATGGTAAAATTAAAAACAAAAATAAAACTACATTTATCGTTCTAAAGTCGCCCAAATTTGATTTGCAATGTTGTCTCTTACTCCCGCCATTTGCCGTAATTGATGTTGACTCACATCTAATTCAATTACATCACTCGGTAAATTATCCGGCAAACTCTGCACATCTTCAACAATCATTGATTCATTGCTAAAAACATTAAAGATATCATCATGACGATCATGCAATCTAATGTAATTGTGAATAGTACAACATGCTATCGGTAAATATTTTTGTGTTTTGAGTGGATAAGGGGGCATTTGTTTAAGGATAGGAAATCGAGCTTTCAACACGCCAAAACAACGTTCAATAACATTTCGAAGTGAAGAGTGTCGATAGTTAAACACCTCTTCCTTACCTCGAGGTTGATGTCTCCTTTCTCTAAAATCTCGCAAATGGTATCTTTGACCACGATATGGTGCTAAAAATCCTGGCATGTTTGAATATCCTGAATCAACTAGATAATATTGGTCTGCATAATATAGAACACATAAATTTTTTGATGAAGGAAAATGTTGAAATAAAGTATATCATGTCACTCAAGTTAAATAACACATAATTATATACCTCTTTTGGGCATAGGAAATTTGTTCTCGGGATGCCTGATACATTCAAGAAGTATCACGAGAATCATTGGCGATCCTCCTTCCCAACTGGACATGACATATGTGAATAACATATCAAATGAACATACACACATTATATTCCATGTTGTGTTAGATTTTCTACCCCGAAAAGGTATTTGTAAATTTTGGGGAATACGTGCATCAATATGAGTTCCGTCAATTGCACCAATACAATCCTGAAAAACAAGCACTACATAAGTATATTTTTTTAATATCATGTTTGTGGGGAAAAATAATTAAGCTCTTACCTTGAAAAATGGGAAGTATTTAGACTTCGATCTAATCTCTTGTGGTATATTATCTCCGTCGGGTGGACAAATAATTTCAACACCAAGCTTGCAAACTTTTTTCAAAACAATGTTAAAAACTCGAGAAATAGTTTGACCTGAATGTTGAAACCTTTCAGCTACTATACGATTTCTTTCATTATGTGATATGACTAATAAAAAAATGGCAACTTTCTCTTGAACAGAAAGATATCTAGATGCTTTCAAATTTGTCTTCGCTTTTAAATCTTCACAAAAAGCTACGAATGTATCTTTTTTCATCCTAAAGCAATCAAAACATCTTGTGTCGTTTCCATTCAATAACTCAATCACATAATCATGACCTTTGAGTAAAGACGTTCTACATGGTTGTCTAGAAGAGTGCAGCTTGTCAAAACCATTTATTAAACCAAAAAAGATGTATACAACATCATCGTCGCCGTCAGAATCATAATCCAAGTCATTCTCTTCAATTAAATCCATAAAGATATCCCTGAATAAAACATGGAAAACATGAAATTATATAATCAAACCACATAACAAAATGTATAAGTTTAGTACGCGAGAAAGTAAGTTATATAAAAAATACAAAAGATATCATTCTCAAACAATTTTCTTCTATGAATGAGATGGCTACAAAAGCTCACAGCAAGATCTAAAGACTATAAATCAAATCTCTCTTCCTTGCATCGGGTATGCGCAAAAATATCTTTCTCCAAGTAACATCTCCATGCAAAAGTTTGAGTACTTTGGCATAAGTCTCTCCATCTAGCTCATCCATTGCATTCAAGACATCGATGCATTCCATTAACTCTTTATCGGCAATATCTTTTTCTTTTGATGTTTGACTTTCCACAACTGGACTAGTGGTGGTTTTAATGAGATCTTTTCTCGAGAATGTCATTTCTTCTCTTGGAATTTTCAGCATACACATTTATAAATGTTGACATGAAACTACCAAATTCGTCTCTTTTGTTTGAACTCGTTTTCTACTCTTTTCAGACCACTATCTTCACCAATACAATTTGTATTGCTCCCAACATCATTTTCATCTTGAGAATCAAGGAACTCTTGCCGATGGACCAAAGATATACACACTGTGAGTGTGGTATCTCCAAAAATTCTCATAAGCTTTACATAGTGCGGACAACCACTTTTTTTAAACTTCTTAGCTCTCTTATTCACCTATAATAAATTTCACAATAATAATACATAACTAGTTATAATGCAGTAGATGATTAGACGATAAAAGTGAAATGGTGGTTATAATTTATACCTAAAAGATCAATCCATTGCTCCTCTTCTAGGGTGATAGTGCCCAACAATGGGTCCCATCCATTTCTGACATATCACTCAATATTTTTTGAAATCCTTGTAAACTTGTCTTAATTTGTTGAACTTATTTTTCAGATTGATCGTGAGTGTAAGCATAACCAAATTATATCGTTTAACTTGGTTCTCATATAATTCCAACTAGTTTTTGTAAATGTTGTGGTTGGCCGGTTACCCTTTGCAACTTCCTCATCCATCAAGTCAACAAAAAGAGTCTCATTCTTGTCAAGCCATGGTCCCTCACTCTTTAACTCATCAATTTCGACATCATCAACACAATGCTTTTATGATATTTTTTTAGACATCTAAAAATACGAACAAAAAACATAATTCAACAACAGAATCGAAGTAACAACAAATATTTTCTAAGCCTCACTAGAACATCGTCCATGGTAAAATAACTTAAGTTTTATGAATCCATAGTAAAAATAAACTACTCTAAAATCAGTCTCAAAGATTCGAGATTGAAATTGCCCTGTAAAGTTGATTTCTTATTCTTCTCAAGATCCAAGCAACACAAAAAAATATACAAAAATATGCAGGAAATGAACATATATACCTAAAAATCTATAATTTTTTAGACAAGTTGTAATTTTGGACAAGAAAGAAGACCAACATTTTAGTCTTAAAAAGAGTTAGAACACAAAGAAATAGATCAATGTTTTTAGTATGAACATCTCTAACCTTAGAATCTACATGTAGTTAGCCGGTATTTCTTTGGAGGGACTTGGTATTACCATATTCGTTAGTAAAGAAAATTGATATCACACTTGGCATTTCCCCAACTCTCATGGTGGTTATGGAGTGGGAAGAGCTTGAACCTCCAATGGGTCTGCTTTAAATTAATGTTTCCTTATATACAACTATTAGGGAACCAGATATTCTAAAATTTCCCTTAGTTAATGGCGCTAACATATCATCCTCGTCTAAAAGAGTGAAGCAAAAATGATTGATTAGAAATGAATGTGTTAGAAATGAGGAGCTATTTTGAATGATTAGAAGTGAGTATTTAAAAATAAATTATTTTGAGTAGTTGAAATTAAGGCTACGATTGCTCAAATTAAGGCTACGATTGAATCGAATAACATAAACAAGAAAGACTAACATAGGATCAATTACACAAATTAGTGAAACAAAAATAGAAAATATGAAGAAAAAAAAGTTTTGATAAAATTAAATGCGAGATAGGTAGTAGAGAAGGCGAAGAACAGAGCATGGACATATGTGTATGTGGTTCGTTGTTTGTACCCCAAGCGGCGGCCAACATGCCATGAATCTATTTATGAATTTTAGATCATAACCAGCCATTTCACCCATCTCTGTTTTTGCCCATTTCTATTTTTGTTTTTTTGTTTTTCACCTCACCGATTCATTTCCCATTAACACACACTGTTACACTACACCAAATGAAAAAAAAAAATGAATGGAAACCATACCATAATGATCCCATAAATAAAACCTTCCAAAAGAAAGCATGAATCATTAAGACTTGGTACACGTTCAGAATGAGTTTGTACAAGTTGCTATTGTGGTTAGCACAACTATAACCTATTTTCTTTCGTTATTTGTGTATACAGAACAACCAGAATATATAAACAGAGTATGGTTTTAAGAAGTCATCAACAACGGAAGCCATTCCAATCCTTTTGACAGAATATATAAATAGAACAACCAGAGAGAAATATAAAAATTTTCACAACACCCTTTTGACAGAAACAACAAAATCAAACAAAAAAACTCAAATCCAGAAAAAAGCAAGTCAGATCCATAACTAAAGAAATTCGTGATTAAAATCCAAATAATTGAAAAGGATTTTCATGCTTAGATCGCTCGCTTTAGCATTCAAAATAAAAAAGAAAATAAAAATAAAAAGAGAAGAACAACGAATTACCTTGAAGATGAGAGATAATCGGAAGTCTTCAACAAGATTAAGCTAAAAAATTGGTAGAAGCGTTGAAAATCGGCATTTGGAGATGCAGGCAGAGAATAGCTAACAAAACCCTAGAAATTAGGAGAAGAAACGCATCTGAGAAAAAAAAGAACGGAACGGCCGAAACGTTATTTTGAAGTTTCTTTTTTTTTTTGGCCAATTTAGAAACGTTTCTTTAAATTTTGGAAACAGGAAACGGGAACGGTTATCAAACATGCCCGTTTCTAAAAAAAGAGAAACAGAAACAAGAAACAGGAAACGGGAACGTTATCAAACGAGCCCTTAATTTTCCTACATACTTGACGTTGGTATTGATGTTCAAATGCTTGGCAGGTTTGATATAGGGTGTGCATTTTGTGTGATTCCACGAGTTTTTGAGATTTTGGCGATGAACTTCGAGTTTCTTCGTAATTTTTCGTGGATTTGGGGCCAAAGAAGCAATGACTTGGGTCTTCAATCTTCTGGTGCCATTGTGGAGCAAGGCCATGGTAATACTCTGATAGAATCTACCACAAAATATTATTAACTACGATAATCTCTCGAGAGGATCTCTCAAAGAGCCAAGTACAAAGACGACAACTGTTTGAATGAATTCTATAATCACCTATCCTATCCTATATATAGTAAACCTAGGAGTTGACCTAATTTAGTAATAACTCTACTAAGGCCCACAAGCCCAATACAAATGAATTACAATTAAAGAATATTAAATATAAATAATAAATAACTAATTCCGTAATGTCTTGTTCCGCCTCGAGTAAACCTTCAGCGGGCTCGGGATCGTATCATACTCGTTTTGATATCAAGACATGGAGATTTTCTCTTCTTTCATTCCTTCCTTGGGAAAACAATACCAATGCCCCGGATATCATTCTAGCAAATACAACTATTAATAGAATCTTGAAAAGGCAAGTGAAACGAGGTAGAACGGCCGAGAATCGTGGTGAAGAAGATTCTTTACGGTTCAAACCATATGTGTGTAAAGTTCCATGGCATACGGGTGTGAAAGCATTTTTTTCTCAGCTGATTCCGCGTTATGGTCATTACTGTGGTCCGAATTGGTCTAGTGGGAAAGACAGTGGTTCTCATGTTTGGGATAAACGACCAATTGATTGGCTGGACTTCTGTTGTTATTGCCACGATATTGGCTATGACTCTCATAATCAAGCAGAGTTGCTAAAGGCTGATTTGGCATTTCTCGAGTGCTTAGAAAGGCCTAATATGGATTCAAAAGGAGATGCTAATATCGCTACTCTATACCGAACCCTGTGTGTCACAGGTATGCCAGAGCTTCACATATTTGAGTTGTCTTTTGAAAGTGTTTAGATTCTTTTATAGCACATTTCCGATTAAGTGCATGTTTCATGTTGGTGAATGGTTCTTAAGGGAAGAGTACCTTTTTAGTCCTAAGGTTTGGTTGTTTCTATTTGATCTCTATATGTTTCAAAACAAGCACTTTTGTTTCTTTTTTTTTTCTTCTCACATTTCAATAATGCTCAATTTTTTTTTATAGGAAACTAAAACTAGACATTGAAATGATAAATTGGAAAGGTTATCTGTGGGAAGCATGTCTTACCACAATCTTCTCTTTGGTAAAGTTCTTTATTGAATGATAAATGTAACAGGTCTGAGGAATTTGCTTATTCCTTATAGAAGGCATCTTATTCAGCATCAGTTTCACTCTGGCAAACCTGCAACTCAGTTTGGATGGCTTAGCAATATGAAATGGTTTCGTTGGAACTTGCAGAGAGATGAACAAAAGCATCCCAAAATGTTATAGATACTGCTGGTCGATACTGTACGAGCCATTTCTCTTCATTAATGTTTTATTTGACCATACATTTCATGTATACATAAAATATTGCATTGGCGTATTATGTAGCACATGTGTATACATTGGTGAGTTGCAAATTTCTGGTAACTGCTAGTGTAGGTGTATCAGGGTTGACATTTATGCTACCAAAGGGATCTTTGTATATGGACTAATGACAAAGTTACCTGCTACTAAATCCATGCTACCTAAGATGGAATTTCCTGGTGAATAAAAAATGAGAATATGTGAGTTGTCTTAAAACAAAAGAAAAGAAATGAAAAATGAGAATCCGTGTTCTTAGGGGTGGTGCAGTGGTTGAAAATTTGGGCTTTGAAGGTATGCTCCCCTTAAGGTCTCGAGTTCGAGACTCACTTGTGACATTACTTCTTCGTTGTCTCCAATGCTTGGCCTAGGGATGGGTGTGGTTATCTTGTTTGAAAAAAACAATGAGAATCTGTGAGTTGTTACTCACTTTGATATATCTTCTACTATACCTTTAACTTAGGCCTCTGGTACTGGGATCAAATTTCTTAGAAGTTTGAAACAACATGCGGAATTACTTGTATCTGTTTAAAAAGGTCACGTATACAAGTCATTCACAGTGTTTAGTTATTTGGATTAATATAGAGAATTTCTCTCGGTGTCTGGCCTAGAGACAGGCGTGGTTACCCTTGTTTCAAAAAAAGAATTGATATGGAGAATTGTGTGCGCAATTTTGAACAATGTAACTCTAACATCTCATCTTCTCTTTATATATATATATATATATATCATTGCTTTTAAGAGACCTCAATTATACAGGATATGTTCTTTAGGTTCTACACAATTCTTGAGTTCTAAAGATATATATTATTGCTATGAAGAGTTATTTAAGCTTTGCTTAAGAATATTAGATTGAAAAATAAGGAAAGAGGATGTGTGCTTAGAACCTTTACCCAAAAGGAACCTTACTTTTTTTCCTAGAAAAATTTCTTCAAGCTTTGAGCTTCAAATCTCGAGCATATGTTGTGTGCTAAAGAACTGAATTTTATGGTATATTATTTAGTTTATCCGAAAATTTTCTTTGACCCCTTTTGATAGGCCTCATACACCAAAAAACTAACTTGTCCATAATGTAAACATCCTTTTGAGTTCTTGATTTTGCATCGTTCTCTCGATGAAAGGCGTGTTCTCACTTATCATTTTGTAGATTTTTTTATAGTTTAGAGTTTGAACGGTTTGTGGTCTAGTATCTCTTTGAATTACTATTCTTACTTTTTTTATTCATATATTGTCTGCACCTTGATAGCATACATAACTAGATGTTTGAGGAGAGTGTGTGCTTGCTTCTAAGAGCTTTATGATATCGACCACTAATTGTTGAAAAGCGTGAGGACTGAGGAGTCATATCCTTATGATGATCATGAGGAAATATAATTGGGTACATCAAGTCTTCACATCAGAAATCAAAGGTGGGGGAGACGATGGATTTGTGAGGGCTGGACGACAAGAAGCACGACCAGTTGTTAGACCAACTGTTCATAAATAATAGTCTGAGTTCCTATATATAATAATACTTACGCTTAGACTCTGTGTATAACTCTATAATGGAGTTTCCTTTTCTAGTTGATCTACCTTACCTGCTCCTGCCGGTAGCTCTGAGTGAAATCTAAGATGGAAATCTCCTTACAAGGTGTAAACAACACACCAGATCTCAAAATCAATCTTTTGTTATGGTTGGATTTTCATTTCTTACAACAAAGCTTCACATGTTAATTTTTCAACCACTTTCATCTTTGTGTGTAACTTGCTACAAAAGATGCCAAAAGGTTTTGAGGTGTAGCCAAACTTCCTTTTGACTTCAAGTGAATTGTAGTGCTTAAAAAAAAAGTGACTTGTAGTTTTATTTCCTGACTGTTCTTTGACGACAAACTTCTCAAGGTTAGATAATTCGGTTTTGAATAATTCGGTTCCTGGCCTAGGGACAGGCGTGGTTATTCTTGTTTCGAAAAAAATAATAATTATGTTTTGAATGGTTAAAAGCTAATCTATCATGGAAGTATTATGACTATGATAGGGACTGGAACACAAATGAAATCTTCATATGATACTACATATTTAGTTAAACTGCACAAATAATCATGGTGGTGAGATTACTGATTCTAATCCATAGTTTCTCAAACTGATTTTGCAGAGGGTGAGACTAAGTTTCAGAGACTTGCAACACTTTTGGGAACTCCAGGAAAAGACAAGGAAAGCTTTCTTGGTGGAGGACTATTGAGATATTATCTCCTGTCGAAGGTACCACTTCCTAATCTTAGTAGGGGCGTATATAGGTTGGATTGGGTTAAGAAGATTTTTTGGACCAATTCAAATTTTTGGGTTCAACCCCATCTGCTACGAAACTCAACCCAATCCGGTGTTATTATTATTATATTTATTTAAATATATATTTGTTATTTGCTTTTAATTTTAAATAAATCACTATGATAACTTCTAATTTTACTTTATATTAGAAAGGAAATATTAGGTAAGATATACCCTAAAGATTTAAATAATTACCGTAGAATTTTGGAGAATAAAAAGTTGAAACTCAAGAAAATGTATACAAATATAATTATGTTATAGGTAAAAAAAAAATTAGACTTAATAATAAATTTGGGTTAGCTTTGGTCAATACAAATTAATTTTTAGGTCAATCCATGAACCAATTCAATTCATATCATTTTTGTTGTTTTGAATCCAATCCAACCCATCAATCGAGTAATCGACAATCATCTATATCGAAAAATACAACAAACGAAAACAGGAAAAAAAAAGAGTATTTAGGGCAACTATAATCACTATTCATTCCCTTCATAATCTCATTCTCTCATAACCACTATCCATTCTCTATAACCAAAATTCATCCACATGATCAATACTTTGTTCTCTCATAATCATCCTCTCTATCCCAAGCGCAAGTAATAGTTCTCTTATTAATCATTCTGTGTGCTCCAAACACACGTAATGGTTCCTCATAATTATTATTTCACCTTAAACACAAACAATCATTCTTTTATACTTCTATGTACCCCTTGTCCTAAAAGGTCCAAAAGAAAATAAACAAATTACACAAAATCTACAACTTGGACTACTAATTCTAAAAAGAAACTACGATTTTTAAGTAACTTTTTTTATCATAGGCTATCAGCCTATCACTTGCTATGATTATAATGAAAAGAAACCGACTAAATCTTTGATTACTAAAGAACTTTTTTTATGATTTGCTATCACTTGCTATGACTATTCTAGTTCGTAGTTTTTTCATTCATACTCTTAGTCTGAGGAGGAATCTGTTCCTTCATAATGTAGTCACGTCCATAGATAAAGTGGATGATATAAAAATATCATAAAATTGTTGTGGAAGCCCTATGAGCAAGTATAATCCAACAGAGCAATCGATACAACACAAAAAATCCAATCATAATCCCCACATTCATCCACCGGATATCCCTGTCAAGCTCTATATTTTTCAGTACGTCGTCGCCGGTGAGAACGCAGATTTGTTGTTGCTGTTGAACGATCCACGAAAAACACTCTGATTTTACATTCCAATACTCGTTCACAATCATCGCCTCTAAAGGGTACCGATACAGCGATATGTAGTACATGAAAATCCATAATCTCGGAATGTTATCTTTCGGGATGAAGTAGCCAGAGAAGAGGAAGAATATGCCGAGAACGGTGCAGATCAAAGAGTTTCCAGTGATAAAATCCGGCGATATGGCGCTGAGGAAGAGCACCAACGAACTCGCCATCATCACAATGAGCCAAACGACGAAAGTGAAGAAGGCAAAAGCCTCAATTGAGGGATTTAGCCCTACGAGCCAATAAACTGGGGCGGCAAAGAGAACGGCGACGACGAGTAGAAATGGGAGAAAAACAATGGTGTTGGCTATCATGTATGAGGAGATTTTGTATACTCCTCTTGAGGCTTCTTTCATCAGAACCCTTCTTTCTTGGAGAAAAATGGGGAGAGCTTCTACTGTGGAAGAGAGAAGCAAACTTAGACTGAAAGCAAAGAGGCCCAATCTTTCTGTAACTCCTTCCTCATCTCTTTTTACTCTCAAATAAACACTTCCTAGCCCAATTCCTCCAACAATTGCTTGCCATGTTCTTCCTATAAGTAGTTGCTTAGTTCTGTATAATAACTTCCAAAATCTTGAGCAAAGAAACATAATCTCTAGGAAATGTGATGAACAAAAGATTGATATCTTTTTGCTGCTGATGTTGTGTGTTTGAACTCTTTCAATGGCTTCATCTGGCCAAATTGGGGAAGAGAAGAGCTGATTTTCTTCTTCTTCAATCTGGGTAGTTGTGGGGTTTGAATCTTCTGTCAGTTTGTCTATGATTTCCATAGCAAATTCTAGTGCATTTAGTTGAATAGGGATTTGGAATCCCATTTCACCAATCCTCTTTTCCAGTGAGTTGAGGCTTCCAAAATGAACTGTGGAACCATGGGATAGAATCAAGAATTTGGAAATATATTGGAGGATTCTATAGCCTGGTTGGTGGATTGAAAGAATCACAATTCTTTGTTTAGTTCTTGCCATTGAACAGAGAAGTTCAACAACTTGAAGAGCTGAAGTGCTGTCTAAGCCTGAAGTTGGCTCATCAAGCAAAAGAATTGGTGGATCATGAATCATTTCAACTCCAATTGATACCCTTTTCTTTTCTCCACCTGATATCCCTCTCTTCTCTTTATCTCCAACAAAGCTATCTGCTACATGAAACAATCCAAGCTCCTCCATTAATCTCTCTACTCTTTCTTCTGAATCCAATTCTCTAAGCTTTAACTTGGCCATGAACATCAAGGTCTCTCTCACAGTAAGAAGAGGAAGCAAATTGTCTTCTTGTGTCACAAAACCACAAAACTTCCTCAACTTCTCTGGACTGTTCACCCATTGATCATTAATGGAGATTGTTTTTGGGTCAAAATCCTTCCCTTTCACTCTCCCTGATAGAATCTTGAGCAGAGAAGACTTGCCAGTTCCACTTGGGCCAACAATGGCAAGAACTTGAGAACTTCTTGCCACAAATGACACTGATTTGAGAACGTTGATGGGCGGCTTGGGACTTCGAATCAGCTCGGATAAGGACCTGTTTGGAAGGACAGAGAACGAGAGATTCTTGACAAAGAGTTTCCTGGTGGAAATGGAAGCATTGGGTAATGGTGGGGAATGGTGAGAAGAAGAGGAAGAAAGGCTGGTGGTTTCCTCCGGCGAGTTCGATGTCGAGAAGAGGGCGGTTGAGTCATCTGCGATGCTTTGATTTTTGAAGCAAGCTGCCATTGTTGGCTGATCTCAAGCTCAAAACTTTTGTAGAGAAAAGAAGGCTTGAGAAAACAGAAAATGAGAGCTTGAGATTATTAGTTGGACCAACCAAGATTTAAATCAGGTGATGAAGAAGTTGGTCTTGTTGGTGAGCAGAAATGTATTGACTAATGCTTTGGAAAAACTTGTCTGGCAGTGGAGAAAATTTATGAGATTATAAAGAATTCGAGGAGAGTTGGACCAACCAATTTTTAGTTGCCTAGAATACATGATGGGTTAATGAAAAACAATTAAAATTTAACAAAATTTAGCGAAATGTTAAAAGACAAATCTTTGTCCATGAAACATCAATCTACTTGAGTGAATCCTAAGCCTGATGGCTCAATCTATACTTATAGGTTGACCTAATGTTCTAGGAAGACGTTTAAAAATTCTAAAAAGTTATTGATTCAATTTATGGTAGTCACCTACTAATAATAGATAAGCTCAAACAGTTTGCTAGAGAATAGTCTAAGGTTAAATAAAAAAAAACTACCATTTACTTGAAGTAAAAAAAGGTTAGATTTCACCTAGATGGGCTACAACTCAAAGCCTTTTGGCATCTTCAGTAGAAGTTGCACACAAAGATGACAGTGGTTGGAGAACTAACAATGAATGCTTTGTTTTAAGAACAAATGAAAATCCGATCATAACAATTCTTTTGTGATTGATTTTGAGATCCAATGTTTATTCAAAGAATTTAGGGGGTGTTTGGGCCACCATGAATAAGGAGAAGAATGGGAATGAGAATTTCTTCTCCTTGTTTGGACCATCGGGAATCATTCTCCCCATAATGATGCACTTTTTTTATTCTCATCCTAACTACTTTTTATTTCATTTCCAACAACTTTTCATACATCACATCACTATTTTTTATTCACATCATATTCATAATTTTAGTTTTCTCATAATCATTACTTTCACCCGAAACACAAATAACTATTACTTCATTATCATTTCCCTTCTCATTACCATTCCTCCTTGTCCCAAACACCCCTTTAATGGTGTGATGTTTACACCTTGCAGGGAGATCCCATCTTAGATGGACATAGAGAGCACAACTACTCTCAAATAATATGAGAGCCAAATACCGATTTCCAGGCTCGAACTCGTAACCGTGGAGTTGAAATGAATTAACACCAGACAAGATAACCAACTGCGTCACTGACCCTCAGTGGTAAGGTTGGTCAATTAAAAAAGTAAACTGGAGCATATAGCTAATACAGAGAATCTAAATGAAAGGCTCCATGTTTAGTTGATGCTATTTTATCAATAGCTTCTCGTTTTAAGACTCTTTTAGCTCGTCAATTGAATAAAATGGCTAAAATAAATTTGTACCTATACATTGATTAAAATGTCTATTATCGACTTAGAAAACAAAACCTTTTCACCTTATAATACAATGGTAGATGTCACATCAATCAAAGCATAGATCAATGACGAAAGATGCATTCATAGCCGAATTAAAGAAAGAAACATTCACAACCGAGTAGAAAAAAGTCAATTGATTAACCAAGTGGAATAATGTCAACTGAAAATATTGTCTTTTTTTGGCTAAAGTATCATACATATCTTCAAACTATCCCATTTTTTTCAAACTTACCCCTGAACTTTGTTTCAAAAGTACTCCTGAATTTTACAAAATGTTTCAAAAATATCTTTATCGTTAATTTTGGATGGAAACCGTTAAAGTTTTGTTTCAAAAATGCCCATGAACTTAAAAGTTTAAAAAAATACCCTTATTCTAAAAAAAACATAAAATTGAAATAAGTTAACTTTTCAAATATTTGAATTTAATGTGTCAAATTTTACCAGGGTAAACTATAAATTTTCGATAACTCATAAAAGCTTTTAAATTGAGATTGTAGGTTATATGGATTCCACCCATGCCCACCGAATACCTGTTTGGGTTTAATGGTTCCTGATACCATATTAGATTATATAGGGTTCCACTTCAAAAGTAATTGATCATAGGTGGAGTAACCCATATTTTTCTTTTATATTGTTATGAGATCTCCACTCTTTCTGAGATCCTTAACAAATCCAACTGTATATTTTCGGGTTGGGTTGGGTTTTTGAGTTGTATTAATCTCATTTTTCCTATATAAAAAAACTTAATTCATACCTCATAAACATATAAACAAATAAAGAAAATGTGTGTAAATTAATTAATAATATGAGTTCATAGCATATTGGTAAGAAACATGTGTTAGTAAGATATTGTAACCTAGACTTTGTAAGTATCATACAACATATATATATACACAAACATATATATTGTTTACATATTTATGGGATATGAATTGAGTCCTTTTTTATTTATGAATGGCATTAATACAACTTGAGATTAGGGTTGGGTTGGGTTATTATATGAGGGTTGGGGGCTTGACCAACCCAAAAAGTGTGGTCGATCAAAAAAATACCTCTAATCCAACCGGACTCTGTACACCCCCTAACCGCTACATATTTAATTGCATTTTTTTTATCTTTATATTTTTAACTTATTGATACTTTTATGTCAATATTAATGGTTATTTAATTAATTGACTTGTTAGTAAATTAATTTCTTAATAAATTTCTCTAATGATTATTGTTGATCATTTTACCTTTGTTTTTAGATGCATAAAATTATTAAAAAGTCATTAAATATTAGCTAAACTAACTAATATTTTATTGTTCGTTGTAACGTATTTTAAATTTTCAAATTTAATGTTATATTTGCAATTGATAATTTAAGCTCAGAAATTTAAATAAATTACAAGGTTATAAATGAATTATAAATTTTAGTTGTAATAATAAACAATAAATCTCAATTTGAAAGCCTTTATGAGACATAAAAAAATATTTGTTTATCCGGCCAAAATTTGATATATTAAATTCAAATATTTGAAAAGCTAAATTATTTAAATTTATGTTTTTTTTGTAAGACTAAGAGAATTTTTGAAACTTTTTAAAGTTTGGGGTATTTTTGAAACAAAACTTTAACGGTTTCCATCCAAAATTAACAGTAAGGGTATTTTTGAAACATTTTGTAAATTTTAGGGTACTTTTGAAACTTTTCAAAGTTTAGGGATAAGTTTGAAAAAAAATGTAATAGTTTGAGGGTATGTTTGATACTTTAGCCTATTTTTTTCTTCCTAAAATCCCTTCCACCCAACATCTTGATCGTTACGTCCATCAAAAGAAAAATAACTAAGGGTATGTTTATTTTTTGGACATAAGAGTGGAGTGGAGTGGAAGAAAATGAAGTGGTTAACTACTTGTTTGGGGATTGAGGTTTTTTTTTGACAGTTGGGGATTGAGGTTAATAGTAGTGGAGTAAAACTACTTGTTTGGGGATTGAGGTTAAAAATGGTTGATATAATTTTTTTTTCTTTTGCAAATGTGGTTGAAGTAAATAATAACAATTATGTACTTATAATTAAAAATTTATGAATTTTAATTATTCACTTCAATTGTTCTTGACTGATCTTAAAAAACATTTTTTTATATCTTTTAATTTAACAATAATTCAAATTGAAGAATTTAAATTCGTGACATTTTAGTTCATTGACACATTTATACACCTTTAAAATAATTAAAAACTCTCATATTAAATTATCAATCAATTTTTAGTTTTATATTGTGTTACTAAACATATTAATAACATGAATTAAACAAACAATAATAAATTTTAAAATTTAGACTAAATTTTTACCATTGAATAGATGGTTAAAATGTAAATTATTCAGGAAGTAGTAGAAATATATTTATCAAAAATATATTTACCAGAAACTTGTAAAAATATATTCTTTCTCGAAAATAAAGAAATAGAAAGTAGTAAGATATAAGGGTTTAATTAAGCAAAAGTAAACAAAATATATTATATAATAGTTAAAATATTTGTTTCCTAACACAGAAGAAGAAAAAATTCCTTACTTCAAAATATATATATTTTCTTTTTTTACCTAACTTTATTATAAATTTTGTTTCTTATTTTTATTATTTTTTAAATATTAACCACTAGAAAAATAAAATAACTAAAATGTCAATTTAGTCAATGTACTCATTTTGTTTTATTTTGATTCACTTTTAAATATCAAAATTTTAATCTTTATAATGATAATACAACTAAAATTTAGTATTTATTATTAATTTATTACTATATTTCATTTGCAAATTTGTTCTTATAAATTTTTCATAATTTTAAAATATGTTTACCTAAAATTTTTTATTTAAAAAAAAGAGGTTTTTTATGAATTAAAATTATTATTAATGAATAATTTTTTTATGAAACAATTCATTTCAAAATCGAATTCTAAAACTTAGAGTTAAATTGGATTACAATCAAGTTAACACGTTATTGACTTTATCAATAGAGCTAAAGTTGTTTTTAAAAGTAAATATTTCAATATTGATGTTAGCGGAGATTAATATATAAATTTGATGAGATTTAATGTGAGATTTGATAAAAATATTTTTTTTATAAAAAAAATATAAAAATTCAAAGAATGGTTAAAGAGCTATTGAAGAGAGATGAATAATGATTGTTTACTAAAAAAAACAAACGAGGAGTTATTGAATCATTTCTCATGTCAAAAAAAAAACAAACATACCCAAATTTGACGGCAATATTTTTTCTTAATCTTTTACAAGTTTAGTATGTTTCAAAGAGAGAGGTATTATGTATAGTTTAGCAAATCTGAATTGTTCAACTCTTTTCAAAAAAGAAAAAAAAAAAAAAAGTTGTGCAACCCAATCGCCCCCTAAACGCAAAACGTAGCCGTGCGATTAGCAAGGCTCGATCGAGCAAAGTCCTCTGTTCTTTGTTTTCACCTTCTCTCAGGCGATCGTAGACGGTAACTCAAGTCTCTAAATTTTTTTTCTTTTACTGTTAACGCTTTTGAATTTGGGCTTTTGTTTGAGTACTTTGAAGTTCTTTAATGCCTCTAGGTTTTTGCGAGCTTCATTAATTTTATTGTTAATGTGGGTTTTCTTCATTTTTCGTAATGGGGTTTAGCTACATGAAGATTTTTTTTTTTTTTTTTTTTTTTTAATTTTTAAAATTTTAGTGTATGTATTGGGAGAGGGGGACCAACATACCCTATATAGAAATTGCTCTCAAGTAATATGAGAGCAAAATAACAATTTCCGGACTTGTGACTGTGGAGTTGAAATAAATTAGCATCAAACAATATAACCGATTGCGCCACCGACCCATTCGGTAGCTAAGTGAAGTTTATTACATTGTAGTTGATTGACCAGCTATTTATTTATTTATTTGTAAAATATTTTCTTTATAATTGAAGTGATACATTTTTAAATTATGAGGTAGTGAAAATACTTTATTGTTCTTTTCCCATAAGATATGCCAAAAGACTAGATTTCAAAGCCTTGTCATCAAACACATACCTTTTTTCTTTTGTAACAAACCAAACTTTGGAGTAGCAGAGTTGGTAGACAATGGGAAGAGCAAGCATCAGACTCTTGCAACACCCTCAATGAACCTTTGGGAGATCGTAGTCGGAACAAGGTTAGGGACAAATTAAGAAGACACTAATAGTGAGAAACTCTGCTGTTTGGATTGTGGTAAGCATCAGTGGGGTTGGTGCCTAACACAAACACAAATATGCTTTAGGTGTTATCAGGAGGCTCACATGTTGAGTGTTTGCTCTCGAAAGGGTAATGGCGGAGGTGGGGACCAACCTTTAGGTTCGGTAGGGCTAGACCCCCAGATCAAGCTATTATGTGTATATATGTGTGTGTATATATGTGTATATATTTAGGCAGTCTCTGTCCATATTCTTCTATCTTTTCGTCTTTTATAGTTGAAGGTAAGTTAAAAATTTTAAATTCCACAACAATTGGGAGTGGGAATCAAACCTGTAACTTCTTGGTTACCGGGTCATAAATGATGTCACTGAAGTTTTGCTTCTTTTGGCCAAAAGAACCTTTGAGCTCTATTTTTGTAAGTGGCCACCTCGGTGCGGTGAATTTTCTATCAATTGAGAAGGGGAGAGCACGACAACAACCTCAAATTTGGAGAGAGAGTAGTGACCTCAATTTTATATAGAACGACTTCAATTTTCTTTTAGAGATTAACAACAATTTTGATTTTAGAGAGAAAAGTTCGTCCTTGAAGATAACGTGACAAGGCGTAATGAAGTGACAAGCTTAACTTTTGATGTGAAGCCACAAAATCTTCAAACTTGAACTTAGAGGGCAACCTTGTACTTGGACTTGAAACTAGAGAAGCCTCGTCCTTAAGTGAACAAAGGTTCTGTTATGAAAACCAAAACAACAATCCAAGAAAACAGTAAAGAGAATGTGAAAGAAAAAGAGAATGGTTTTTATTAAGGAGATACAAGAAATACAGAAGGTCGATCATGAAGGGATAGAATTTTAAGAGAGTTTATATAGTATATACTCGTATCAAACGCTATTACGATATATGACCGAAATGCATAAAAGCCCAAGGGATATCTCCACAAGTTCTATTTTAAACTACAGGATTTTTTAACATGAAGTGCATGAAAGTCGAACTTGATGTGAACTGCCAAACTTGAAGGCAGAACATCTAAATTAAATGTCATACATAAAGGGAGCTAACATCCAAACTTCAAGGAAAAACACACAAATTTGGAGGAAAAACGTGTGGATCTTGAACTTGGAAGAGAGAAAGACAAACTACAAACATCTAAAGCTAAAAATGTGAATCTTGGACTTGTAGAAGGAGAGAAGCATGAACCCCCAGACTTGGGGGAGAAGTGCATTGCAAACCTCGAACTTGGAGGAAGAAAGAAACGCAAACCCCAAACTTAAGTGAGAAGCAAAATGCCAACCTCGAACTTGAAGAAGAAGCAAAACGCATACACCAAACTTGGAGTAAGAGCAAAACGTGAACTTCAGAATTGGAGGAGGAGGAAAACTCAAATCCCAAACATTGAGGAGCAAAGAAGAAACTTCGAATTTGTGGGAAAAGCAAAGTGCAAACTTCGAACAAGGAGAAGAAGCAAAGTTCAAACACTAAACTCCAAATGAGTAAAATGCAAACTTTGAACTCTAGGGAAAAGAGAAATGCTTACACCAGACTTTGAGGGATGAAAAAAATGTCACTCCAAACATAAAGAAGTAAAGCGGGAACCTCAAACTTGGAAGAGAAGCAAAATGTAAACCTCGAATAAGGAAAAGAAGCAAAGTGTGAACACCAAACTTTTAAGGACAAGCAAACTTTAAACTCCAAACTTGGAGGAGAAGCAAAATGCATACACCAAACTTTGAAGGAGAGCAAGACGTGAACCCTGAACATAGAAAAGCGAAGCGGGAACCTCGAACTCGGAAGAGAGGAAAAATGTAAACTTCGAACAAGGAACAGAAGCAAAGTGCAAACACCAAACTTGACAGACAAAATGTGAACTCCAAACTTGGAAGAGAAGCAAAATGCTAACACCAAATTTTGAGGGAGAGCAAGATGTGAACCTAGAACATAGAGAAGCGAAGCAGTAACCTCAAACTTAAAAGAGAAGCCAAGCGCAAGCTTTGAAAAAGGAGTGAAGTGTGAATCCTACACTGGAAGGAGCGAAGTGCGAATCTGATACGACTCATTAGTTGGAGGGTAGTTAGTTGGTTAGTCTCCTTTGAAGGCTTTATAAGTGTAATACTACCTTCATTATGAATACAACTAAGTATGTTGATATTGATATTGAATTGATTCAATTGATTGAGGGGAGCTTGCGATAGAGCTAGAATTTATCATTTTGGTATCAGAGCACGTTTCGATCCATGGATCAAGATGCCGTTCTTGAGTGGTTACATAGTAATGATTGTATCAAAACCTTGACAAAGATAGTAGATAAAACATGGAAGGAATCATAGGAAGAACCAAAGAAAGAAATGGTCTCGAAGAAATTGGAAGTACTAGTTTATGGAGACAATAATCCACGAAAGTGGTTACAACAGATCGAAAGATACTTTTCGATAAATCGACTAGCAGAAGGTGAAAAACTAGAGGTTGCAATCTTGTGTTTGAAAGGAACCGCCTTGACTTGATTCAATTGGACCAACAAGCGACGACCCATCGCAAGCTAGGAGGAATTTCAATCGGAGTTGGTACGTGGATTCTTGCCATCGGAGGTAGGATCTTTGCACGAACGTTCTATCGTTCAGAATCAAGAGGTAAGGAGATATTGTATCCTTATTAAAGACTACTCAACAAAGTTAATTTTTGATGAAGATACTACTGCTGCGGGTACCTATCAATTGGTGTGCGAAGATCAAGAAGTTTTAGAACCGTTTGAAGCCAGAAAAAAGAGGATTTGCTGCAATTATTGATAAAGAAAACAATCGAAAAGAGAAAGAGATTGAGGCCCAAGAAATTTTTATTAAGGTCGATTCAATTTGGTTGATTAGAAATACTTTGAATTAGGGGTGTAAACGGTTCGGTTCGGTTTTAGAGTCAAATCGAAACCGAACCGACCATATTTATCCTTGAAATTAAGAACCGAAACCGAACCCCTCTTCAAATGTAACCGATCCGGTCCGAACCGATAAACCAACGGTTTGGTCGGTTCGGTTAGTCGGTTTACGTTGTGTAAATACGCATGAAAAATAATATGGCCAAACCCAAGCTCGAACACACAACCTTACGGACGAGATGCAACCAGCTGTGGCACTAACGATTTTGCTTGATATTCCTTAAGTATTATATATATTCATTAATCGTGGACTAAATATTAAATAAAAAACGTCATTGTCAAGATTTGAACCTTAACAAGTGGTGGAACAACGCGTTGCTGCTGCCAGTTGACCTAAGCCCTACTTACGTTTTCTATTCTTTTTTAATAAATATATACTATACGGTCGGTTCGGTTTTTATCCGACGTGCCTTCACCAAAATCGAAACCGACCGAATTTTTTAGTTTTTCATATTTTGGAACTGAAACTGCCCAGTAAAATTGGTTTTGGTCTGAATCGATGTCGGTGTCGGTCGGTTTTAGCGGCTTGAGTGGTTTTTTGGTTTTTCCTTGCACTCCTACTTTGAATCCTGAAAAGAAAAATAACAGTAATGATGGAGGTGAAATTGAAAGAGAAGAGAAAAATGGAATAGTATGTGTTGATTGATATAATTAAAATTACCCCAATCCATCAACTTAGGCTTTTGGATTGATTGATAGTTTAACATAATTCAACATAGTATCAGAGCAGGAGGTCATGAGTTTGAATCCATGCCAAGTTGTTTCCTCCCCAATTAAAATTAAAATTCCACTTGTAGGGCATTTCTCAAATATTAAAGCCCACAAGTGAGAGGGAGTGGTGGTTGATATAATTAAATTTACCTCAATCCATCAGCTTGGGCTTTTGGATTGATTGGTGGTTTAACATAATTCAACATGGTATCAAGGAGGTTATGAGTTCGAATCCCTGCCAAGTCGTTTCCTCCCCAATTAAAATTAAATTCTACTTGTAGGGCATTTCTCAAATTTCAAAGGCCACAAGTGAGGGGGAGTGTTGGTAGATATAATTAAAATTACCCCAATCCATCAGCTTAGGCTTTTGGATTGATTGGTAGTTTATATTTGTGGAAGATTATGATATGATCAAAGATCTAGATTATATAAAAAGGTAAAAGAATACAAGATAAACCAAGATTTGATAGGTCTTAGAACCTCCCCTCTCAAGAGAATACTCGCTATGAGCCCTACAAGATAATCACTCAATAATTGGATGCATAAACCCTATCCTAACCCTCTCTATTTATAATAAAATACCCTAACTTACTCCCCAAGTAATTGCTAATATACCCTTGTATTATTCTATTTCTACTAAGACCCAACCCTATCACCACCGGCCTTTAAAAAAATACACCTTGTCCTCAACGTGTTGAAAAACAAATAACTAAGATAAAATTTTGAGTTTTTTTTTTAGTGTGTGGTGGAGGTGGAGACGGCGGCAGCGGCAACAATAGTGGTGGCGGTGGTGGGGGCGGTGGAGGCGGCAGCGGGGGCAGCGGTGTCAAAACCCTAGCCGTCATTGTTTCTTCCACAACCTCCTTTCTTCCTCGAATCCTAGCTTCCATCTCTAAGTACCATTGTTCCCTTGCCTTGGACTGCGCCTCCCTTTCTAATGTTCTTCGTTGCAGCTCCTTTGCACTCTCCTCCCATATCTCTCTAAAACAACTTTTTATGTCATTGTAAAAACTTTGCCACATTTTTTGAAATAAACGAACATCTTCTTAATCCATCTCTACAATCAAGAATCGAAACAGCTCTGATACCAATTGATATGATCCAAGATCTAGATTATATAAAAGGTAAAAAAATACAAGATAAACCAAGATTTGATAGGTCTTGGAACCTCCCCTCTTAAGAGAATACTCTGTATGAGCCCTACAAGATAATCACTCTATAATTGGATGCCTAAACCCTACCCTTAGCCTCTCTATTTAAATAAAATACCCTAACTTACTCCCCAAGTAATTGCTAATATACCCTTATATTATTCATATTTCTATGAAGACCCAACCCTATCAGATTAGTTCAAGATCAAGAAATTAGAGGAGAAAGCCATGACATGGAAACTTTGGGGAGTATGGCCGAAAATGAGGGGATGCGTACGGAAGAAGAAGAAAGCTCATAATCGGCTATGGTCGAGGTTGTTGATGAAGAACACTCAAACAAAGAAAAATCAGAATGAAGGTTGACAACATCATGAATGGCTGTCATCATTGGAGCCACTACAAAGCTCGAAATTGATGAAGATGGAGAAGGGATTAGCACGGACGAAGAAACTTTAGATTTCACAGAGGAGGAAAACGAGAAAATTGCAAGAAAATTAGCCTCCAAATCTTGACTCGAGCCCGACCTGAACCCAACATACCATCACAACGATCTAAACCGCAGATTTCTACTCGACCCGAACTGGTTGGGTGACCTGACTCACACATGCGACCCATCTCTCTGCCGTGACTGACATTTGAATGTAGAAAAAGGAAGGAGGTGGTAAGATCCAAGATCTAGATTGATTGATATTCAGAAAATCATCTTATCCACAAGATGTTTACAAACTAAATCTAGAAAACAATTCTAAATTGAAATTCAAACTATTAAATTTGAATACACAAAAGAAAAAAAGAAACAAAAAAATTCCATGAAGAATTATTCTGGTGGCCGAACTTGGTGGCGGCGGTTAGTGTCCAGGGTGGTGGCGGCTGCAACATGGGTACCAGTTCGTCTTTATACAATGCCTGGGCTTCCAAAATAAATTTCAAATTTGACCCATTCATCTCCCATGTATTTAAAATTGTGTCATTTTCCAGCAGCCCATAAAAGCCCAATTTGAGGTGGTTTAAATGGTCCAATCTTGGCCTTGGCTTGCCCTAATTGACACAATGGTTTGTGCCTATTAACTTAAGCTGCCTCCCGATAAGTTTGGGCCTTAGAGGAAATAAGAATAATATAGGAGTATGTTAGCAATTACTTGAGGAGTAGGTTAGAGGCTTATGATTATAAATAGAGAGGTTGTGTGAGGGGAAAGGTATGCATATTTTTGAGTGATTACACTTCGGGCTCAAAAGATGATTCTCTAGAGAGGGAGGTTCCAAGTTCGTATCAAAACTTGGCTTATGTTGTCTTTCTTGATTATTTGATATCAATATTAGACTGACCATGTTTCCAGCTTTCTGAGCTCAATTAGATGCTTCATGGTAGGATATCCAACTCGACTGACTTTATCGTTTTGAGAGTTCCGTGTAATAGACAAAAGTTCCCAAGCATGCTTGGATGTAGAAAATCAATGAACATATACGAACCAAAGACACTTTTGAAACACTTGCCACCGAGGTAAAAAAACAAGTTCTTAATAAGGAAACACCTTTTTACTGTTTTCATTTACTTTCTTTCTTTATCGCTTTCCCCTTAAGATTAGATATCACCTTTCAAATGCCCCCTGCTCTAGTTTGTGTCGAGGTTAGATTTCTGGTTTTTGCTCAGTAGTCCTCGAATGTTCACTAAGTCCCTATGTTGACTCGACCACTAATGTTGCAAAGCTGTTGGCTTATAAATATTTTTGACCACCTGACCCTTCAACAAGGTCAATCCCAGAAATGATGTTGTTGCTTGGGATTACTTCGGTTATTTCTAAGGCATGTGTTGTTTTGCTGGCTTTGTCACCTCTTTTCTGTAAATACATGTAATTAACCAAATGAAGAAGGGAGGGTTCTTACCTGAACAAAGAAAGCAAAAGAAAAAAAAAATCATAGATGAAAGGAGAAAAAAAAGTAACATACAATTTATAGTAGTTCGGCAACGGAGCCAACATGAAACATTAGAGTATCTTATTTCTTTATTTCTTATCTCCAAACCAGTTCATCACACAATATCTCTCACAAAGGGTTCTTTCTGGTCGTAAAAAATTCGGACACCCTTTATCTTTTCCAAATCTCTTGCTAATTGCTATAAAGTGGATCTAATCCCTTTCTTCTTGTGTTTCATCTTGATCCATACCAAATAAGCCCTTTAATCCATTTAAATTGGATGACCTCCTCCCTGGGAGCTATCCATATCTGAGTAAGAGGACAATGAGGATGAGATCCTCCTTTGACATTGAGGAAGTTCGATATCTGTGTTAGCTACACTAGATTGGTCCTCTGTAGATTCAACATCAACATCAACAGGAACAATAACACTATTCTCTTTAGCTTTCTCTCTTTTCCACTTCAGCTTCCTCATCCAATGCTTTACCAAAACCATTCCCAAACAAATAAAGAGTGTCCCCGTAGTTCCTCCCACAACAGCTAATATCACATTTGGAAGCCAATTTGTTTTACAGTCTTGTGGCATTGTCATCCATGTGGCTGACGTGAAGGCCGTCGCCATGAATGCCACAGATACCCACATTACTTTATGAGTAATCATCAAAAGCTGTAGTAGTAATCTCCTTTTGAAAGGGATGATGCTGACTAAAACCAACATGATACACAAAGATGTTGAAAGAGCTATGCTATTGCTTATCACAAACACATTGTAACCTTTTGTTGTTCCGAATACTGATTTCCCAATTAGTGGTCCGTCTTGGTGCACGCCGCCTGGAGGACTTATGCCGGCAGAAAATGTAACTGTGGTGATCAAAGCTGCAACTAAAGTGATTGTGTTCCTCCCATTTTGTAATGCCTCTTTATACATATCATGTTGCTTCTGTCGTTGAACTCGATTCTTATCCATTTTGTTCATCAATACCTCTCGCCGCTCTTTGCTGAGACGTTTTTGTTTTCTTAACTTTCTTTTAATAGTCGAATTGTCAATGGACGCATTTTCAATTTCATTTCTTAAGTCTTCCTTCGCATGATGATCTAAAAGAACTTTCAGTGAACGATCCTCCAAGTTTCTATCAAAAGAATCAATCCTTTCTCTTCTTCTTTTACCGCCCACATTTTTCAACATGTCCTCAATAACATGGAGTTCCTCATTGTTGTTGACGATTGCCTTGTCCATCATGTCAAAGGCAGTGAACCCTTTCTTGTTCTTAGAATTTATCGGTATTCTTTTATCGTTGATGAAGTAGTCTAAAAACTGCAATATGTATACAAGCAGATTAAGTAAGAAACATCAACTTCTCAAATTGGACAAAAATGAAACTTTATCACAAATATTAGGGGTGTACATAGTCCAGGTTGGGTTGAGTTAGATAAATTTTTGGATAATCGAAATTTTTAGGTTGGTAATCTAGAGCAACTTAATTAAACTCAACTTTATATTTTCGAGTTGGATTGAGTTTTCAGGTTCTGTAATCTCCTTTTCTCTCTCTAAGATTCAACTCATAACCCGTAAATATTTAAGAAAGACAAGATGCATGATATTATATTTAAACCTAAATTGCCTATCTTAAATAATGTCCCCAAGGAGTGGCGCAGTGATTGAAGACTTGGGCTTTGAGGGTATGCTCCCCTCAAGATTCCAGGTTTGAGACTCAGCTGTGACGGTACTCCTTCGATGTCTCCAGTGCCTGGCCTAGGGACGGGTGTGGTTACCTTGATTCAAAAAAAAAATATATAAAAAAATAATAAGTTTGGGTTGGGTTGGGTTGAACTAGCTAAGAGCTGACCCAACCCAATGAAAAACAATGAAATCATAATCCAACCCAAAGAAAATTATAACCCAACTCAACTCTAACAGTTTGATGGTAGTCGAGGTTGTTCGGGTTGTCCATTTTTTTGACACCCTTAAGAAATATCATGGATGTAAGTAAGAACAACTATTTTACAAAAGATTCAAAGGGAAGATTTTGTATCACCTTTACGTGTCCATTTAGAACTGCAACGTGTAAAAGAGTGTTCCCGTCTTCGTCAAGAGAATCGAAGAATGAATCATCCTTAGAGAAGATTTTAACAAGGTGGAGAAAAACGGCGAACTTATTGTACTGAACGAGAATGTGAGCAATTGGTTTTCCCTGTGTCGTACGATCCATGAACAATAGAGGAGCAAGCTCCATAAATACTTCAAAAATTGCTGTTTTTCCATTCATGGCAGCCAAGTGCAAGGGCTGATGGCCAAAGTTAGTGTATTGTTGAGCCAAATGAGGATGAAGACTCAATAGAAATCTTACTACGTCTGCATGGCCTCTTGAACAAGCTTTGTGCAATCCAGAAAATCTATACTTATCCACCTTCACACCCACTTCTGGAAACTTGGCTAATAGTTCCTCAACAACGGCTATATTATAGAAAAAATAAATAAATAAATACAAACAAACAAAAAAATAACCCATTTGAAATAACAATTTTAGAACAGTTAAATTTAGAAAGAAAAGTTTTTTTTTTTGAAACCAGAAAGTTGGAGCTTTGCTCCACTATACTTGGGTAACCAGCCCCGTTCCTAGACTAGGTATTGGGAGATACAGTAGAAATGGAGACACGAGAAGTGTCTACAAACTAATGTAAAAAATTGATAAGGTTTGGGCCTTTAGAAGTATTATGAATATATTAGGGGCATTTATGTAATCAGTTAGATAGTTAGTTAGTCCCTTGGGCTATATAAGATGTACTCTTCTCTTTACTCAATACAACTTGAATATTCATTTGACTAAAGTCACTGAGGGAGGGGCGTTTTGATAGAGCAAGACTCTATCAAAAGTGGATCTCAAACTTGAGACTTTGAGCAGAGCATCTTCAAAACCCAAGCTTTCGACCACCTCGTCACCCCTTGGAGACTTAGAAAGAAAAGTAATTAATGCTTTGACATCAATGTAATCACAATTAAGAGAGACAAGATAAACCATCCTTCTTAATGCATTCAATTTGTGAATTTAAGCTGAGGATTCGAGTGCCAAAAGGAGTAGTACTCCAATGGTATTATATATAATATAGTAAACAATTGGTTATGGTTTCGGAGTCCCAAATATGGTTGAATTAAAAAAAAAAAAGAAGCTAAGCATTCGAGTTGAAGATATAGATTCATGCTTGAGCCATGCTTGGGAACATTACTAGAAGTAATGGGAAGGGTGGGAGAGTAAACTGAAGAGGAAGATATTTGTTTAGATGGTTAACATTGATGATTGAAAACGATCAAACTGTCTCAGAGTTGAAAATTTTTGTGATAAACGAGAGTGAGAAGGCCTGAAATTGTTGGGGATGGTGAAGTTCCCATGTTAGAAAGTGAGAAGGCCTTTTAACAATATTATATAAGATAGGTGGACTACTTCTCTGACCAATTACTTTTGAGATTGATGCCTACACTATCTACTATGGTAAAAGTCCATTAAACCTAAATGGATATTCGGTCAAATAAAAATGAGATTAGGACTAATTCAAGATTAATAAACCCAAAAGTAGTATCATCTTGAAGGGCATATTGAGGATCTCATCTCATATTGAAAAGTGAGGAGTCTTCTTAATCATTTATGAGATAGGTGGATTACTCCTCTTATCACTGATTGACTTTAAGATATTTCATCAGGAAAGTCTTTGCCGATAGTCATCCGTGTAAACCTGTCGCATAGTCTATGCGGACGGCTTTTTTGGATGGAGAGGGAAATTGTATTCTTTTCTCTACTGAACGATGAAGAAAATCTTACTAATATAATGCGTTAAAGGTTGGGCACACATGACCCACATTAGTACGGAGAAGAGAAAAAAACCGATAATTCAAAAATTAAATAAACAGATTAAACATAAGACCCAATTTGATAACCATTTGATTTTTTGTTTTTGAAATTTAAGCCTATAATAACTACCTTATCATATGTTTTTTGTTTACTTGGATTTCTGCATCTTACCTATATTTGTAAAAATTAAACCAAAATTTGGAAACAAAAAAAGTAGCTTTCAATAGTTTGTTTTTGTTTTTGAAAGTTAGTTAACATCTACATACTTTCTTTAAGGAAAGATGGATATATGGTAGGAAGTTTGAGTCAAAATAGATTTAAATTTCAAAAATAAAAAACAAAAAATCAAATGGTTATCAAACGGGGCTAAGTTATTTGTTTAATCCTTTTCATATGTATTATAAATTGCTTAGATGAGCATAGTAAGTGGACTTTACTATCGACATCAAGGTTAGAGTTTCGATTATAATTTTAGCAAAATTCAATTATAGAAACCTAAATTTAAAAACTATGTTTCTTTCTTGTTATTATTATTATTATTTTCTAATTTTCATAATTCTGAAAAATTTGTAAAAGGGAGATAACAAGCTAAAAAAAATATCTGAAAACAAAAATCTATACTGGTCTAAATTTTTCAAGTGTAATAACTATTTTATCATTTTGTTTTGAAAAAAATGGTAGTGGTGTTCTTGATAACATATGATTTTATCTCTAAATCAAATTATTAACAAGTGGGGTTGCTCATCTTTCGTATAAATATTGTGAGATATCTTCGTATTTTCAATGTGAGATCCTAATTTTTGATACGAACCTAGGTGTCCTCCTGTTGCAGCCTCAAAAAAAAAAGCTGGATCTAATCCTCCATCGTCGTCCATTACATTTTGAAGCCATTGCTGATTGAGAAGGATCTTAACAACCTCCACATGCCCTTTCCTGCAGGCCAGTAACAACAGGCTCTGATTTTCATGGCCGAGATTGGAACCAGCCCACGGATCAGTCTCAAGGAGCATCAATAAGATACGGGCATGCCCGTGAGCACACGCTTCATGGAATGGCGTCTCCAGCATCACGTTCTCCGCTGCTGCCATTTCTGGGCTCAGCCTTAAGATCTCCTCCACCATCTCGACATGGCCGTGCCTCACTGCAATGTGCAGCGCCGTGTTTCCCTTTTCATCCAAACTCCACTTCAGAATCTCGACATTCTCGTCGGCGAGCTCCATGAAACTCTGGAGGTTGTTGAATCTGACTGCAGCGAGAAGCCTTGAATCCATGTGTTTTCAGTTTAGAGTGAATGTAACTTGATATTAGATTTTTTTTTCTTTGGAGCAAGTGATGTGAAGCTTATAATTGATATTTATAGGAAGATAATTAAAATTGGCTCTATAAAGATCAGTGGGATGAATTCAAAAGAAGAAAATAGTCAAACTTGACAGCTGATTGTTGTATATGAGAGTTTGTTTTCATTTATTATTTTTTTTTTTTTGAGTAGTTGGAGGAGAGAGATTATAAATATCAATTTTAGGGATCGAATTTGTGACTGGAGTGAAAATAAATTAACACCAAACCAGATAGTTAATCGTGTCACCGACCTATTGGGTGAATATGAGAGTTTGTAAATGCTCGTTAAAGATTCTATATCAGAACGAGTGGAGACCTCATAACAATATATAAGAGATATGAGTTATTCCCTTCCTTATCAATTGATTTTGAAGTGAAACTTCATATTATCTAATAATACTAAAGCACTCAAGTGACGTCTGACACTTTTAAGCTAAAGATTTTTTCTAACATATATCGCTTAACCATTAAAAAGATAAAATAAAGAGTATGTCACAAATTTTATTAGAATGTGTAAAGAAGAATAGACTTTCAACGATATTAATATATTCCTATGACTAAAAGATTATGAATTTAGATCTTCACTCTTCCAATATGTAATTGAATTTATATTTTCATATTAAGTTTTCATTTTTTATTTTAATGTGCAGATTCATATTTTGTAATGAGATTTTATGAAAATGCACTCGATAAATTCTCTTAGGACCCGAATTCTTTTTTTTTTTTTTTGAAACAAGGGCAACCATCCCGTCCATGGGCCAAGCACCGAAAATATCGAAAGAGTAATATCATAGGTGAATCTCAAACTTGAAATCTTGAGAGGAACATACCCTCAAAATCCAAGTTTTCAATTTTTGCGCCACCCCTCGAGGACCTTAAAACCTTAATTCTAGTTTGATCAATATTTTGTTTTCATATTTTTTTGAATAAAATTGTTTCTCTTCTGTCGTCGTAAACATAACTAATACATCGTTAGTAAACCTCGTAAATTGCCATGTTCTATCTCTCTTTTTCTTTACTTTTTTTATGGTTGATTCCAATTTTCATAACATTTCTTATAGTTGATTGGATTTAAGATGAAATCTAGCTCATATGAAGTGAGATGTAATCTAAGAATGATAAACTTAAAAACATCATGTTCATATTGATGCTTCACCGAAAAGATGAGAAAAATAATCTAACCACCCTATAAGATGAATTAAATCCTATTTTATTGTTGCACACTCGAAAAGGAAATTATATTGAAGTTTCCATCTTAAAAAGATGAACTAAATCCTATTTTTGTCAAAAAAAAAAAAAAAAAACTAAATCCTATTACATATGAAATAGATCCGAAGTTTCCATAAATCTTTCAGGATGTTTCGGAGCAAAACACAAAACCTAAAGCTTTGAGAAGTTTCATGGTCTTTGGATCCACTTTTTTCCTTTTCATATTTCCTGGTTGGTTCAAATTCAAACTAAGAATGCAACTTCATTTTTTTTAATTCAACAACAGTTGAGGGTTAGAATACATCATGGACATTATCATTTTTCAATGAAAATCTAAAATATGATACTTTTGTCTAAACAATTTCAATACAGTTGTTCTACCAAAGCGATGCAGTGGTTGAGCACCTTGAGAATGTGTTCTCCTTGAGGTTTCAAGTTCAGACGGTCACAAAAAAAATGGATATAATATGAGAGTCATGTCAGCTTATATTATTAAAAGTCCAAAATTTTTAATAACTCTTTTTGTTAGCTAAAGCACTTGCTATTAAAGACTATGAAAAGATAGCTTGTTTGGATAGGATGAGTTGGGAAGAGATGAGTTGAGAAGGGAGGCGAGAGTAAGTTTATGTTTGGTGGGAAGGACTAAAAAGATAAGAGATAATAAATGAGTGTTTGGTGGAATGAGATGGGAAGGGAAGAGATGTAATTTTTTTTATTTGATTTATTTATAAAAGTAGATATTTAGTAGTTTTTTAATATAATAATAATTAAATATATTTTAAAATTTATTCATTTAATTTACTATTTAAAATTTAGTAGATCATAAAAACTATCAAATAAATAATTTAAATAGTCAGACTTCATATTTAAAAAAATAATAATCAAAATAATTTGATGTAAATAAATTATATATAAAAAAATAAATCAAAACTTAATTACTATTTAATATAATAATTGAATATATAATTTATTTATTGATTAAATATTATTTTAAAGTTTATTCATTTATATTACTATTTAAATAGTATTTGAAATTTAGTAAATCATACAAATTATCAAATAAAAAGTAAAATGATTCAAATAATTAGGTTTTATATTTGAAAGATTAATAATCAAAATATTTTGATGTGAATAAATTTTATATAAACAAAATTAAATCAGAAGTTAATTAGTTTAGTCATATAAATATATAAATATATATATATATTTAACTATATAAATGATAAATGTTTAATACATATTAAAATAAAATATATGCAAGTAAATAAGTAACATATAACACGTAAATGTAATCTAATCATTTAAATAGATGAGTTGGTTAATTGTATTATCTTGAATTATTTATCTAAGAAATGGTTCAGGTTTGAACCCTAATATTAACAAAATAATATTAAAATATAAAAAATCTATATTTATATATAGATTATGTGTGTGTATAACAAATTGTAAATGCATGCATTATTGATAAAAGTCAAATGCATGAAATAAATATTGTTTAGAGAACATGATACATCTAAATATAACATGAAATAAATATTGTTTAGAGAACATGATACATCTAAATATATAAGGAAATAAAGTTTATTTGGAAATTAAAATAATATTAATACTACTAAAAAATGAAGTGGGAAACTTAAATTCAAAATTAAAAAAGAAAAAAGAAATTAAACGCGCGGGGTCCTCACGCCTGGAAATTGGGCGCGTGGGTCTTATTTATGTAAGAAATGGTTCAGGTTCGAACCCTAATATTAACAAAATAATATTAAAATATAAATATCTATTTATATATATATATTATGTGTGTGTATAACAAATTGTAAATGCATGCATTATTGATAAAAGTCAAATGCATGAAATAAATATTGTTTAGAGAATATGATACATCTAAATATATAAGGAAATAAAGTTTATTTGGAAATTAAAATAATATTAATATTACTAAAAAATGAAGTAGGAAACTTAAATTCAAAATTTAAAGGAAATTTAAATTCAAAATTAAAAAAAAAAAGAAATTAAACGCGCGGGGTCCTCACGCCTGGAAATTGGGCGCGTGGGACCCACGCGCAGTGTTAGACAAGGATGGGTCCTCACGCCTGGAAATTGGGCGCGTGGAACCAACGCGCAGTAAGAAAATAAAGTTTATTTGGAAATTAAAATAATATTAATACTACTAAAAAATGAAGTAGGAAACTTAAATTCAAAATTTAAAGAAAACTTAAATTCAAAAAAAAAAAAAAAAAAAATTAAACGCGCGGGGTCCTCACACCTGGAAATTGGGCACGTGGGACCCACGCGTAGTGTTAGACAAGGATGTTTTATCTTTGTTGGCCAAACGCTAGGAAGGAACCCTTCCCTTCCCTTCCCGACAGGCCAAACGCGTCCTAAAGTTATATTTTGCTATTATAAAATTTTATGGCATTTTTGTACTGTTTTGAAAACTTTTATAGATTTCTTTTTGAATATTTTATTACATATTTTATAGTTTTTTTTTCTTGTCGAGTGAAATAAGGAATTGTAATGTGATGGATGATCATAGTTAAATAATCATACTTTATTGATATATATAGAAATATTGCAATTCATTACAACATAAAATTTATGAAATATTGTAATCCATTACATCATAAAATAAGAAGTGTCTAGCACAATGAAAGAAATTCCAACAAGTTTTCTAAACAGAACAAAAGCTACAACATTTTTAAAAGCAAGTAATATATATGAATTAAAACTTCAAGGGTCTGGTGAGGTCTTTATCTCCATCCTAGCATGTCATCCACCTACAAGAAAAAATAACAAAAAATATTGATATTAAAGTTTAAATAGAAATTTAAAACTTGCACTACATCCATCAATTACTAATATTTAGTTGTAAGAGATTTAAATGAAGTACAAGTTGCAAAATATATAGAGGAGACTTACAACTAATTTCTCAATCTATAAATAAAAGAAGAACAATCAATCTGATTTTCTCAAGACTTCACGTGACATAAAAATAGTAAAAACACTGAAGAAAAACATTTAGAATATCTATTTCATTTTGAAGATGAGAGACGTTACTTGCAGAATACAAAAGAACTAACAACAAAAGAGTTTCAAAGATTGGCAAACATTTAAGCAATTGTATATACCAATTACAAAGGATGTTGCCCACAATTTTACTTATTCAAAACTGTTGGCTCCTAACAAACTCAAAATGAACAACATTCGTGATTAGAACTTCAAACCATATTTCCTTTTGCAGGTGAATATTTCAAGTCCAACTTAGGTAGAGTTAGAACATGAAAAACTATAAAAACAAAAAAGAAACTACAATCAACAACAGTTTAGTTCATTTGATGTACATAGTTGAGAAGGTGGATACCTTATAGCATATCCGAGACATTTACCTGACTATAGAAATTATAAACCATCAAGTCTCATCTATGGAATATTAGTAAGCCTTCAACTCAAAATTTAAGAGAAGCGGTTTCATTACCTCGATGTGTGAAAATTAGGCACTTCCAAGAGTATGTTACTTTGTTGTTTCGGATCTCATTTTACCAAGCTTCCATAGACTATCAAAGAATTTAAAGCAAATATTTACCAACAAACCAGTGGCAAAAATATCATAATCATCAACGAGGAGAATTAGCATAACTCATAAACATTTAAAGCCAACCAATCTTTCAATGAATACTTTCTTTTCAAAAAAAAAAAAGAAACAAAAAAACTTTAAAATACTTTAGGCATTCCTTTTATTTTTCATACATCAATGAAAATATGAAATAAAAATAAAATGTGCTCCAAGAATAAAGAATAAAAAAGGGCAACCATAATTCATAGACAATGGCCTAAACAAACGTCTAATGGTTAAAAACAATAAATATTTACCATAATGTAGCAATAGAGTGTTGAGAGAATATATATATACTATCAACTATATCAACTATACCTTAAATTTTCAATGGTTCTGGATCCACTTTGAATATGATTGACATACACAAAAAAGGAAATTCAATACATTACATTTCAAATTCAAAAGGATGGTGATGAAAAAACAGCCACACATAAGATTGAGATATTTCTAAACTAAATGAACAATTTTAATTCCACTGAAAGTGGGCATCTCCCTCAGCTTTAGAAATCAAACATTAGATACAAAGTAACAATTTGTTAGAAGCTAAAAAAATGAAAATAAGTGCTTCATTTCCTATATGTTACCTGAAGAAAGCACAAAAAAGTTATTTGAGTACTAGAAGTCCACTTTCAATTCTTTTTCTTTTACTTATTCTATCTATTTTACTTTTCAATACAAAATCAAAGAATACAAAAATAATAATAATAATAATAATAATAATATTATTATTATTATTATTAATTGACCAAGACGTGGCCTACACTCTTAGGGGGTGTTTGGCTGCAGGTGAGATGAGATGAGATGAGATGTTGATAGCAGAAAACCTTACTTAAGGTGAGATGAGATGACAAAAAAACCTTGTTTGGGATGCAAGGAGATGAGATGAGATGACAGAAAAACCTTGTTTGAGGTGGAGGAAGAGGAGATGAGATGTTAAGATATGTTTTTTTTATAAAAAAAATCTGTTCTTATATTTTTTTAACAATAAAATTGTTATTTTTCTTTTTTTAAAAAATAATTATTCTCAAATATTTAGCTATTAATATAATAAGTATGTAAATATAACTACTATCATAAATAAAATATAAGTAATATAAATTTAATATTAAGCACCCTTAATCATATTAATGTTTTTATTAAAAAAACATAGTTTCAATGGTATTATGTAAGACATAATAACCATGAGGTTAAAAGTTTCTAATCTTTCATACTTAAATATTGTTTAATTAAAAAAAAATTATGAGAAATTTTTTTTTTCACACCACCAAAATAAAGTTTGACTAATCTAAAATATTTGTACATCGTTAAATAACTTTTTTTTAAAAGATTTGTTAGACTTAAATAATAAAAAAAATTAAAAAATACCAATATTCTATTTATTAAAAAATAAAAATAAAATTATTTGGTTAAACTAGTCATTATAAAATCTTGATAGCAATTTTTATTTTATTTAAAAAAATTATTTTCTTATACTTTTTATACATTCCTATTCATATTCATAGTTACCGAAGGTCAAAGAATTGTTAATAAAATACACTAATTAATAGGTAATAATAAATTAAATATATTTATCTTATTAGTCATTGATACTTCTAGGAACCATAGACACCTCTAAAAAAAATTATTTATTGTTTTTTCGTAGTTAAAAGAGAACTCGGTCACATTTTGATAATAATTATTACATGGAAGTAATAAAATATCCCTCAAATTTTGGAATTTATTGTTTTTTATTAGGTAGAATAGATCTCAATCCCTATGACTCATACAAGTCTTGAAATTTATAATTATTTTTTGTATATACAATTAACACTCTCAAAATTATTTAAATTAATTTATCCTTTAAAAAAAAATCCACTTTTACTATTATTTCAAACTGCAACGCTGAATACAAGAGTATAAAATTTGAATCTCATTTTTTTAACAAACAAAATAAGTTTAATATTTTTAAGTTAATTGAAAATAAGTTCATACTTTTAAATCTATTGTAAACTACGAATAAAAATTCAATGTGTATAAATTATTCAAATTTAATTTTTATTTTAATAATAAATTGATATATTTATTGTTAATATTAAAAATAAACACATAAATTTTAATTATTAATTTTTAAATATGATATTTATAGTCTATCTCTAAACAATTGAAATTCTATAACTTTTTTTTGTTATTAAAGACGATTAAAAAATGAATAAAAATATGAAAATTTAACGTCATATATTAAGAGATAATATATATCTATTTATTTTAATTATTTAAATCCAAATATATTTAAATAAACATTTGATATAATAATAGTATAATTATTATAATTATATATTGATATATTAAAATAATAATATTATTATAAAAAAATATATCAAACATAAAATAAGTAAATATATATATAAATAAAAAGATCAAAAAATTTTAAATTAAAAAAAGAAGAAGATGAGATGAGATGAGATGAGATAAGATGAAGTGAAGAACACCTTGCCAAACAAGGTGTTGGGCTTCAATACCACACCTCCTCTTAAAATAAACACCCCATTTTTCTTTTTCGACTGACCTTCTTCTAGTATTATTTTACACAAATTCTATAATCAAAAGATATTTTCTAAATATTAACTACTGCGACTAAACTATTTTGTGGGCAATGTTATTTAAGTTTTCTGACTATTTAATATTCTGCCTAATCTTTTTTTTAATGGATATTCTAACTAATTTTAGATATAGCTACACTAAATAAAAGTTAAAAAAAAAACAAATTAAATAAAAAGAGAGCTGCCTCTTACAATTTCAACATGTACATTTTCTCATTTGACTTTTTCTTATAAAGTTTTATTGTTAGAGAAGAAAAACAATAAATGAATGGAAATAAATATATGACCATGTGGGTCTCTCTCTATTTTTTCTTTTTTGATAAGGGTTTTAAGTTCAACCTTGAGGTAAAAGAGTTCAGACTTGGTCAATTATTTTGGTTTACATTTGTTGAGTGTGTAAGAGCGAAATTGTAAAAAAGTAAAAGAAAATGGTGGATCTCGATATCCTCTCATGAATCCATTAATATAATATTTTATCTTAAAATCAATTAATAATAAAATAATTAAATCATGGTGAGATATAATCCTCAAGTTTAGAAGAAATACATGAATGAACAGTAATCCCATTTAAATGAGAGATCTTGAGAAATGTGTAAATATGATCGTAATAAATGCTTAAGAGACTTGATAGTTATTATGTATAACATAATAAATTGCACCTTCTTTTTCAATGCCTCAATCATAAAACTTTCAAAGTTAAACATGTTTAGCTTGTAGCAATAGATGATCTCCTTGTGAGGATAAAAACAAAACATGTTGAAATTAAAGGTGCAAAATTGAAATTTCAAATCATTGAGGTGATGATGAGAAGTATGAATGAAGGAATGATATCAGATTATATTAAAGTTACGTTTGTAATTAATTTACCAAATGAATTTCGGTTAGTACTATTGTACAAATACAATTCATTACTCTTTAATTAATCATCCAAGATTGTTAAGTTTAAACTATTGTTCATCTATGTTCTTATGGTGTCAAAACTTATTAAATTCAAGTGGGTATTCAAATCCAAACTTGAGTGCGAATTTAGTTACAAATTCCGATCCAACTTCAGAATAGTAAAGGGGAATGTTGGAGATTCTCACTTTATCTCACGTTAAAAAAAGGAAGGATACTTTACCCACCTTTATATCTTTTATTACCGATTAGTTTAAGATGAAAGATTCCTACTACATTGCGCTTTTGCAATTGATTGAGGAATAAATCTCCTTTGATACAGAATTCAATGTTCAAACGATTAACATATGATTGTTGCGAATCCACAATGCAACTTCCTCCGTATCTATATTTCGATTAGAATAAATCGCGAAAGAGAAAGAGATGGAAAAATTGAGGTTAGGATCTCCCATAAAATATGATAATCACCATGGAACAAAACATAGTTTAACTGATCAAGTCCATATACACAATTAACCAAAATATAAGGAGTTCCAATGAATATTTAAGAAAAGTTTTAACATTTAGTAATGATGTTGTACATAAACACCTAATTGCTTTAGCTGCACTACAAGAAAAAACAATGATAGCGTCGAAAAAACGCTATCATAGGCCTTTTATAGCGTTTTATGAAACGCAGTCATAGCCGATGTTATTGAAAGTATCAAATTTTCAATAGCGTTTTTACAACGCTATAAAAAATGCTATAATCAATATGCTATTATTGCATTGTTTTAATGCTATGAAGTCTTTTTATAGCATTGAGAAAAAATGCTATTTTTTCTATTTCATAGCATTGTTGAAAGCCTTGAAAAAATGCTATAAAAAGGCATACCATAGCATGTTTGCAATGCTTTCATAACCAATGTTATTAAAAGTCTCAGTTTTTTTAGTGTTATTTTATTGGCATAAAAAAAGCTATTGAAGACTCATTTTTTACATGTGATTTTGAAGCATTTTATAGCGTAAGAAAAACATTATGATTGATCTTTAATAGCAGTTCATTATAATATGAACAATTTTGTACCTAAAATGAATTGTACAACAATAAATCAAATAAAACTGTACCACTTTGAATTAAAAAAATAGATTACATTTAATGAATGTTCATTGAAATGAACTTCATGCATCTTGAAAGAATTCAGATAAAGAATGATTGTTCATCCATCTTACATAAAACTACTATCTAATATTTACAAACTCGAAAGTAAATTATTTGTAAGTTCCACAAAAAATTCTCTCTGCACTTGCACTTGAACCCATCAATCCCACCTTATTTCCAGCTCGCGCATGAACCTAAATATTTAACAATCTAGAGGAAGGTTAGCTTTGGATGCTTATTATCTCATGCGATTAAACAATACAACTAGAAAATGATTGAAAGAATTTTGAATGATACCATTACATTCACATCAAACTTCTTAATCAATTGTGTTGACACAAAAAAAAGAAGTAAAAATGACTCAATAATAAATCAGGAAGACTAAGCATTGAGTGATGAGTTGACACCCTAACAAAGATCATACATAAAAATGCAACAAAAAACGAACCGCTAAGTAGAAATCGAAGTGTCAAGTCCCTCATTTGTATTTTTTCATTGAACCAGAGGATACCATGATATAGCTATAACAAACAAGGAAAAAGAAAATCTCATATTCACCACCATTTTCCATTGTCAAACCTACACAAAATCTGCCCAAAATCATCACTAAAACTCGAGCCCTTTATTAACCATCACTAGTTTGCAACCGAATAACGATCAAAAGAAAATTGTGATAAGAATTTCTAAAAAGAGAAATGACATCTTTGCAATCTTACCACCGTTCACTATGGCTACCACCATTTTGAATGCAATGACATCGTTCCTCGACTTCATGCTACCATTGTTTCTTAAAAACATACAACCAATATTTTTAAAAATAATAAATTTCATGCAATAAGAACACATGAGCCTCAGCTTTGACTTAACTTTAAACACTTACTCTACATTTACTTCAAAAGCATTTAAGTGATTCTTACGACACTTTGATGTGTATCTAGTTAGATCTCATGGAAAATATAGAATTTATTAGATAAAAAAAGAGTAGAAAATAAATTTAAGTGATTTTACTCTGCTAACATGGATCAAACTCATGACCTCTTGATCATTAGCACACACTCATACCAATTTATACTTGATTTTATCAGTTGACTCATTTGCTTCTTAGTCACATGAAGATTATCCCCATTAAAGATGAATGAAAAAATAGAGATTCAAACACGATAATAAGAAGTAAAAGGAACGAAGTAGAGTGTTATTTAATTACACGACATTTCTCTAAAAAATACATGATACTGGGAGCATATAAGGTTTTATTGAAGAATTTTTGTTTAAAAAAAAAAGACCTTTATTAAAGAACACTTATGAATCCTCAAAGGAAGAATTTAAAAAAGGGCAAAAATAGAATTTAAGAAATGTTGGAAGAAAGTAGTCATGTCTATTGCATGCCATGCTCTAGATAATGTAATGATCAAAAAACTTATCAGAAGGCTCTCTTATATTTAAAGTACTACATCCAATAAACAATCATAATATAGAACAAAAAAAGTCTTTGATGAAACATTTATGAAACCTAACAAAAGCTTCGATTTCCTTCAATTTTACTGTGTGCGGGGCTGCATGTGTAGTAGAGAACAAAGTTAAAATGCTACTAGCGATGAGCTGAACTTAGAGCAAGTTTAACAGATTGTTTATAACAAAAACAAGGAAGTCTTAAACCTAAAAAAGACATTTAAGAATTTTAGGAACTAATAGCATTTAGAAGATTCTATTAAGGAAAAGAGAAAAATATAGTACTTTGGTAGTAACATTTCCAATTAAGTTTTTTTCAAAATCTCCCCTTTGCACTTTTCTATAAACTCATCTCCCTCTAAAACATACTACAAATATCTAAACCATTTATCTTTAGAACCCTAATTTCCCAAATCAATTTTCATCTACAAGAAAAGTTGACCCCTTTATTTCTCTTTTTCTATGGATACACTAAACCCCTGAATGAACAAAAAGTTGTATAAAACTAATAAACAATAAATTAATTATGGAAATATAGGAAGCCAACAAATGTTACCCAGATTTAATGTGTAGTGTACAAATAGAAAATAAAAACATGGAGAAAAATAAAAATGTATGCCTCTAAACTTGACTTTCCTTGAAAATTTTGGGTTAATTCCAACTGGCTCTCTTCCAAAGCCCTCCCCTTGATTCACCAAAATGCCATCAATTTGAATAAAAAGCAATGGAGTGAAAGGATTCTATGGCTCAAATGACCCTATAAAAAGCAATGGCGTTAGTGAAATAAGGATTGGGAGAAGCTGACACTAAAAGAAATCATGGAAATTTAGAGATGATAGGTGGAGAAAAATTGTGTGAGCGGCAAGTTAAAAAAAAGCCTAACTTTCATTTTTATTAATGCTATAGAAAAGGTTATTTGTTGTAGTGAGCTGGCATGTGTGATTAACTAAAGATTAAGCATTTTAAAATCTCTCCAATTAGTGTCATGTTTGACAAATTTCATCCCAATATTGTTTAATCTTCCCTCATTTTGATACCAAATTTTAATTATTTTCCTATAAAGCCAGCAACAATACATTTCACATCTCTCACTCAAAAAAAGTCCACACCATCAAGTTACATGGATTCAAGGCTTTTCACTGCAGTACAAAGCAACAACCTCGAGAGTTTCACGGAGCTCGTCGGCGAGGATGCCGGGATCCTGAAGCAAAGTTTGGATGAAACGGGGAGCACGGCGCTGCACGTGGCGGCGAGGCACGGCCACGTCGAGATGGTAAAGGAGATTCTTAAGGCTGTGCCCGAAATTGGCAACGGCGGAGAACCTAACGCGGGAGACGCCATTCCATGAAGCGTGTGCGCTCGGGCACGCCGACATCTTATTGCTGCTTCTCGAGACTGGTCTATGGGCCAGTTCCAATCAAAACCATGAAAATGAGAACTTGTTGTTTATGGCATGCAGCAAAGGGCATGTGGAGGTTGTTAAGCTCCTTTTGAATCCGCAATGGCTTCGAATTTTAAATGAAAACGACGAAGGCTTGGATCGAACCTGTTTTCTCGAACCTGTTTTCTCGAGGCTGCCTCAAAAGGACACTTAGGTTCGTATCAATACATTACTCATCTTATATTAACATAGAAAATAGTTCCCTTTCGTTTAAAAAAATAGTAGATTTTGGTTTTTGAAAATTAAGTTTATAATTACTACATAAGTATTTTTGTTTGTTATTTATGTTATTTTAGCACCATAATAGGTGTTTGAGGACTCGATCCACATATCCTCTCATTATTTCTAGTACATTTAAAAATGTTAGTTGTGCTACATTACTTTTACATTTATTGTTTGTGTTCTAGGAATGTATTCATAATTCAAAAGAAGTTTTGATGCAATAGAGGTCAAAATAAATAGAGCATTATAATCTTACTTTTGGAGACATATATAAAAGAGTTATATGAATGATCTTCAATTTTAATTTGAAAGAAAATACTCCGCTCTTTTCAATGTGAGATCTTAACATGCCTATGATGGTACTTTTAAGAGAAATTAATCTCGAATCAAATTTCAATTTCATTTCTATGGATCGAATACATGTTTGAGCTTAATGAACTATAATACCATATTAGATAGTGTAGACATCTATTCTAAAATTAATTGGTGATGCAACTTTCTTATATATTGCTAATCTCCATTGTTGAGATATGCCTTGAACGTACCATTGCCAATGCTTTTTGCATTGCATACCACTGTTTCGTACATAGCAGCAATACATTCTGCATGTGTTTAGCGCAACCAGCATTCGTACCCTGCAGTGCTAGCACTTCCGTATTATGATGTGCGTTCTGCATATGCTAGCGCATCCGCATTTTGTAATAGGGTTTAATGAGAGTCCCTATATAAACTCGAATTAAACCCTAACCAATATATTATGACACTGTATCTGTAATCGCCTCTCCTTAATAAAATTGTTCTCCCTCTATGTCCGTGGACTAGCTAACACTACGTCAGTGAACCACGTAAAAGCCGTGTGTGTTCTTCGTTCTTCTTCTCTCGCGTTACCGTTATTTGTTTTTACATCTTCGTATCAATTGTTGATTGCCGTTTTCATAACGTCCACTTTTTCCGATGTTGAATCCTTATACACTGACAATGTGTTATTTGTTTTTTTTTTTTTGTTCTAAAACGAAAGGCGTGCTTGAAGAACTAGCACTCAAGTTTCCTTACGTGGACATAAAGGCAGATAAGGATGAGTTTTACGGTTTGCACAAAGCTTGTTCGAGTGGCCATGCCGACATAGTTAAGTTTCTATTCGAACTTCATCCTCATCTGGCTCAACGATTCACCAAAACTGGCTATATGCCACTGCACTTGGCTGCAATGAATGGAAAAACAGAAATTTTCAAAGTTTTTATGGAGCTTTCTCCTTTGTCTTTCATGGATCGCACATCACAGGGAGTACCCATTATTCATCTTACCATTTCCAACAATCAATTCGAAGCTTTTCTTCACTTGGTTAAAATCTTCTCTAAAGATGAACATTCTTTCTTCCATGCTCTTGACAATGACGACAACACTCTTTTACACGTTGCTGCGTTGAGTGGACAAGTTAAGGTAATACTAATCTCTATGTTTTCATGCTATACTATTCATGTACCTTAATTTAACCAAAATCAATTCTTCATGTATCTCGTTAGATCAGCGAACATCCACATACCCTCCACATTGAACCCTCAGGGGATCATATTTGTTTGTTAAATTTATGAAGGATTTAAAATGAGTATTTACTAACTACTCATAATAAAAATTACATCCAAACAAGTTTTTGTAACTACTCAAAATAAATCTTCATTTTTACTACTAAAAATAGCTCTTCAGTTTTAATCACTCATTTTTAACAATCAATTTATAACTATGCTCAAAATAACTCTTTAATTCTAACCACTCGTTTCTAATCATTAATTTATAATTACTTAAAATAACTAATTTTTAACTAACTACTAATTCTAAATCCACATCCAAACAAGTTATTGTCTCTAATTCCTCTACAAAAAAAAACCACATTACAACTCTCAATTTCTAACTACTAAAAAATAAATCCTCAAACTAACTTCTCAATATCCAAAACCTTATCCAAACACTCAGTCATTATCGAAAATGTCTCATATTAAATGGAGTTATTGTCCCCTTTCTCATATACCTAAGATCTTTCCCTTAACTTAACGATGAGGGACACTTCGTGTGTTCAACATATGTATATCATGAATATAGCTTGATTTTGAACAGGTTGTTCTACCTTTTATACTTCCAATTATGGGTGTCCAAAAAAATCAACGATCTGAATAATCCCCACTATCCAGCCCAAACTGATTATAATATTCTTTGATTTAAGTTTAATTATGATTTTATAATTTTTTTTAATTAGATTGGTTATTAGGTTGGGTAATTTTTCGGTATAACTCAACTTACCCAAACTAAGAATACTATTATATATATATATATATGGAGTTAAGATTAATCAATAAGTTTATTAGTAAGGAGTGTACATATCGATAAAGAGACGGTGGCCTGATGGTTCCATTTTTTGGTGGAAATCTAGTTCAACATTATGACCACAAGTTCGGTCTTAAGAATCGGTATTTGACTTTTATTTATTTTAGAGCAGTATTTTCTTTAATACAAAAGGTTGGATGTTGGATGTGTTGGCTTATTGACCAATCCAAATCATGTCCAACCCCACTACTTCGGACCTTTGTACCCAAATATAACATCCGAAACTATTATGGTTAGTTTTAGTTTATTTGTTAAATTTGTACGTGTGTAGAGATTTGTTTAGCTATAAACAGTAGTATTCATTCATGAGTATTGGAATAATAGAAAATATTTTGAGGAAGGTCACAAGTAATAGCATTTCATTTTTGTGCAATTTGAGATGTTGGTGTTTTTACTTGGTTTGGTTGAATATAAATCGTTGAGATATGCCTTGAACGACTGGATGCCCTATGATTAGTTAGTCGGGGATCTTGCTACCCGGTCAGCGAGAGGAGGTCTATTTTTTTATTTAATGGGCTTTTATGTATTTTGGGTCTATTGTCTTTAGTAGTATTTAATGAGAGTGCTTATATAAATCCAAATTAAACTTAGCCGCCCCATGATGTTCATTAAGCATTTTCGCACCCTTTAACAGAACCGTGCCTCCTCTCTATCTGTGGACTAGCTAACACAACGTTAGTGAACCACGTAAATTCTGTGTGTTTTTCTTCTCTTCTGCGTTTTTTTTTATTCTTTGTTCGATTGTTGGTTGTCGATTTTGTAACATAAATTATTGCAGTTTATAGAGTACTTGATCAACGACAAAAGAATACCGATAAATTCTCTAAACAAGGAAGGGTTGACAGCCCTTGACTTGCTCGACGACAATAACAAGGAATTCCATGATCTCGAACACATGTTGAGAAGCGTGGGCGGTGAGAGAAAAATAGAATTTGTTGGTTCTTTTGATACAAACTGGGAGGATCGTTTACAGAAGATTCTCTTAGACTATCATGAGAAGAAAGACCAAATAATCGAAAATGAAAATGCATCAAACGGTGAAAACACGAAAGCGTTGTTCCAAAATTGGTATGATGTAAAATTGTTCAAAAAACAACGCAGCAAAGTGCAGCAAGAGGTATTGATAGAAAAAAAGAAAAAGAATAAGCGAGCTCGACGACAGAAGCAACACGATATGTATAAAGAGGCACTGCAGAATGCGAGGAACACAATAACTTTAGTTGCAGCATTGATCACCACAGTTACGTTTTCGGCGGGCATAAGTCCTCCCGGGGGCGTACACCAAGACGGATCGCCCCATATGGGAAAATCCGTCTTCGGCACAACAAAAGGGTACAAGATATTCGTGATAAGCAATAGCATCGCTCTTTCAACATCTTTGTGCATCATGTTGGCTTTGGTGAGCATAATTCCTTTTAGAAGAAGACTTTTACTACGACTTTTGACGATTACGCATAAATTAATGTGGGTATCTGTGGCGTTCATGGCAACGGCTTTCATGTCAGCCACATGGATGACAATGCCTCAAGATTACAAAACACATTGGCTTCCAAATGTGATATTAGCTGTGGTGGGAGGGGTTATGACAATACTCTTTATTTATTTGGGGATTGTATTGGTAAAGCATTGGTTGAGGAAGCTCATTTGGAGAAAAGAAACATCCAATGCTAAGAAAAATCGTCGTGTCGACATCGAATCCACAGAGGACGAGGAATATAGTTCGGCTAACACGGACAGCCAACGTCTAAAGAAGTTGTACTCACTTTCCTCTAACTCCGATCTTGTGAGCTCGAGAAAACGTGGTGGTCATCCAGTTTAATTTAATTAAGGGACTTGTTTGGTATGGAAGATGATTTTAGCTAAATTGTTGCATGATTTCTAAACATATATGTTATGTCATTTGTCTTTGATTAAACAAACCCTCCAAGTTTTAGAATTTATTGTTGTCTACTCTACTCAGCACAATTATTATCCATTTGATAACTAATCATTTAAATCTCATTTAATAATGTTGAATTATTAATTGATTTTTTACTTATGCATTTATTCCATGCATAGTTATTATTATTGTATAATTTTCTTATATGGTAAATTTAGTTTTTCCTATTTAAGAAGGAACACTATAATTATTCGAATGTCGATTCAATACAATAAGATATAATTTTATTTCCAAATTGACATGAATGTTAAAAGAAAACCTTAAATCTCGTTATTGTGGTCGTCTAATTATGCTTCATGTCTTTTTAGTTTCTAAATTTTCAAATATCAAGTCTTAATCTTTAGACTTTGTGATTTATTTCATTTTTTGTCCTTAAACTTTCAAATGAACAATTTTAATCTTAGGTTATTAGAAGAATCAAAATAAAACAAACTTTAAAATTTAGGAACTAAAATCCAACATTTGGAACGTCCATGATAATGAACAAATTTCATATTCTAGAATTTTTTTTTTTTTTTTAAAAAAAGAAGATATTTTGATCTTGATTTTAATTTTTTTTAAAAAAACATTTGATTTGTTAATTTGCTAAACACCAACAACAACAAGCTTTTAAAAGTAGTAGTTAGTTTTCAAAAGTTAGTAGTTGTTAATTGCAATCTACGAACCTAGGTGTCCTCTTGATAAAAATAAAGAACAAGGTCAATAAAAGGAAAGATGGTGGATATTCATCGAAGTCATTTAAAATCTTTGATAAATGTTAGAATATTAGTCTTAGTATTATTGTTAGTTTATTTTGTACTAATATCAGTTTATGTAACAAATGTGTAAAGCCCAATGAGCCTAAGTTATTAGGGTTTATTGTTGTCTTAAGATTTCATATTATATATGGTATACAATGTAGCCATCAACACCATCTTTCTTAATATAATTTCTCTCTACAAATTGTCATGTTTCAATGGTTTTGCTATGCATTTCTTTACTCTATCAATAAAGTAGATATTTTTGGGAGATTTATGAAAACTTTTAATTAAGAAGAGATAGTTTTCTGTCCCCAAGAGGTGACACACAGTAGTTGAAAACTTGAGTTTTGAAGTTATGCTTTCTTCAAAGTCCTATATTTGAGACTCACTTGTGACATTTTCTCTTTTGATGTCTCTGGTGTCTGACCTAGGGATAGGCGTAGTTACCTTGTTTAAAAAAACAAAGTGTTGTATTATGCTTTGAACGCATCAATGTCGTGCGATTAGTGTGTGACCTAGGTGACGCTTGAGTGAATACATCTACATTCGCTTAGCACATCCCGCACTCAAATGCATCTCGCATTGGTGCAATGCGTTCTGCATGTGTTTGCGCGTCAGCATTTTGTTTTCGCAGCGCGTTTAAGCATCTACATTCTAATTTACGTTTACGCCCTCGACAATAGGGTTTAATGAGAGTGCCTATATAAACTCGAATTAAACCTTAGTCGTATTATGATGTTCATTTTGTAAAACTCTATAATCTCGTTCTCCTTAATAAAAACTCTGCATACTTTCTGCCCATGGACTAGCCAACACAACGTTAGTGAACCATGTAAACTTATGTATTCTCTTCTCTCACGTTTATCGTTATCTGTTTTCATATCTTCGTATCGATTGTTGATTGCCATTTTCATAACAGAAAGAAAGATAGTTTTCTAGTTATTTAAGTGTTTCATGGAAGGTGTTTAGAAATCTTCCAAAAAAAATTAAACTCATGTTCTTTAGACATCTTTTGAAAATTTTGACAATTGCGAATAAGAATAGTAGTTTAGTGACATCAATTTTTATATCAATAATCAAGAAGTTATAAATTCGTATCCCTCGACCCTTGTAGAACTCATAAAAAAAAAAATCAAACAAGTTCTAATCAAATTGATTTATGAAGAGGTTGACAGCGAGAAGTTTTGCATTTGAAAAAAAGACAGCAAGAAGATTTAAAATAACGACAAGACATTAAACTAATTGAACTTGTTAATTAAGTGACCATTAATCGACATTAGAAAAGAATAACTCGAGGGAATAAAACTTATAATTTCAAAAAAAAAAATATATATATATATATATATATTAAAAAATTGTGAGATCGTAGGTAAACAAATCATTTTTTGTAACCCTACCTACTCCCAAAGAAATAGTCCAACTAATCAACGGTGATCGTTGCTTGAACCAAAATCGTATGATGATCGTATGAACAAAATAAAGTCAATGTTGACTTTTGAGATTTAAATAATACGTATATATACCAAGGAAAAAAAAAAGTCAAACGTAACATTCATTATATTCAAATCTCTACCATGTCAAAAATTTGAAAATACGTCTGGACCTTTTCTTGTTATTAAGATTAAATTAATATCTTCGACTTGGTTCTTTATATATGTATGTATAACTTGGACTCTTTTTTATATGGTTTATATATATCTTGGACTTGGCATTGGGTTATTAAAAAATAACTAATGTTTTTTTTTTCTTAAATGGAAAAATAACTAATGTTAAATGGTCTGAGTTCATACTTAAATTATAGTAATGTGTAGTTTTTTATTCTTCCTCTTCTATCACTTTTCATTGTTTATATATCTAACTTCTCATTTACGAAACACATTAATAGAAGAAAGAAGGAAAGGTGTTCTCTTTTTTTTCAATCGAACTGCTTAAATTTATCAAAAAGAGTACAACTCCAGTAATATTATATACGACCTAATAACCTAAAAGTTATAGCTTGAAATTTCTTACTTTTAAATGTGGTAATTGAAATAAAATAAAATTATATTAAAAAAATAAACAAAAAAACCAAGCTTTTTTTTTTTTTAGTTACATTATTTGGGGGAGGGGGAATTAAAACCTGTGACTTTTTTTTTATGTATTTTGCGTTACAAAATATGTCCACAATAATAAGAGAAAAAGTGAGTAGTCAAATCTTAATAACCTTTTCTAATTCTCTCCTATAATAAGTCAAATAAATGGCTTAATATATATTTTAGTTCCTAGTTTATAAAATGATTAAATTTTGTCTTTTATGTAAGATTTTTTATTTTTATTTTTATTTATACTCATGAAAATATTAGAAATAGGTTGTGATAAATATGTATAGGTTATGATATTTGGTCAATTACTTGAAGTTTGAATAAGGATTGAGTTTTCTAAGAGAAGGAAATTGATAGCTATTATCATTTTTTTAGAAATATGGAAGAAATAATTAGAAAGTCTCTTCACTTACATGACATGATTTCTTCTACAAAAAAAGTTGTCAAAAAATATCATTTTATACACAATCTTTAGCTAGCGTTTCAACATTTGTCAATAGCAAATGTATCTCTGTAAATATATTAAAACATAAGATCAGATTTGGATTGAAACTTTTAATACAACTTGAAACCAAGTTGAAAAAAACAATTAACAAAATTAAGAATTATAAAACATATTGTTAAGTTTTTATTAAAATATTAGAAGATGACCATTTCATATCGAATGTACAAGGAAGTAGTATGTTTCAAACAATATAAAATAAGGGTATGCCTTTTTTAAAGTATTAATTTTCAAAAAACGTTTTAAGTTTTGGTGTAAAAACATTAGTTTAGGCCCCGTTTGATAACTATTGGTTTTTGAAATTTAAGTTTATTCTTACTCAAATTTCCTATAATGTATCAATTTTTTAAAAAAACATTATGTGAATACTAACTAACTTTCAAAAACAAAAATATGTTTTTAGAAGCTACTTTTTTGTTTCCAAATTTTTGTTTGATTTCTACAAATACAGGTAAGATGTAGATATGTAAGTAAGAAAAAACATAGGGTAAGGTAGTTGTTATAGACTTAAATTTCAAAAACCAAAAAACAAAAAATCAAATGATTATCAAACAGGGGCCTAAATTATTCCCTTTTGTAATCTCATTTTCAACTTCTAAAGAGAACTCTCACCAAGAAATCAAACTTTATTCTATGGAAGACCCTGTGGAGTTCATAGAGAATTCTTAGAAGTTTGAGTTGGTTGAGGTCCCTTGAAGTTGTAGACCTTTCAACATTTATCAAAACCATCAATAAGTGTAACTTCTCATACTTAACCTAGCTTTATATTTAGACAACTAAAATTAACATCCATGTCTTGATCGAGAAACTTCATCAAAGGGGCTTTAGTTCGGATGTTGAGATGATCTTTATCGTTACGAGGGTTGGTGAATTCCTCTTAAGATTGAAAGAATTCATCCTTATGATATGTCTATATATTTTACTCCGATAGAAAAGTAATGTCCACAGTTCAAAAAGTTTGTATGCAAGTATTAACTTGACACTTATGTTAAGGTGCGTAGCGAAATGTAATGTTGATGGTTGTATAGAACTTTCTAGTGATCAATCAAGTATGTGAAAGTTATACCATAAATTTACCATAAATTTCAATTATAAAATGTAACAATGAAGAAAGATCTTAGAAAATGTGATATTTCAAGCGACCCTTTATGGTGGAGTGGGCTATAGTTCTTATAGTTGAAGATTATGACTCTTGGTGAAGACATAAATATTGTAACAGAAATTGTGGAATCTTCTTATATCTTGCCAAAATAGAATTTGATCTTCTAGAAAATTGCATTCTCACATGAAAAAAATATACAAAAAAGTGGTGTACTTCAAAAGTTCTTGAGAGTTGAAAAAAATGGTGCGAATGATATAAAGTTCGTGTAAGAGAATGTTTTATAATAGTCGACAATTATGTGTGATTGTAATAATTTTTTACTTAAGTTCAATTTTTGAGTTTTTGTTCTTTAATTGTAAAATTTTTCCACATAAATTTTTGTGTTATTATTTCATCGCTTTCTTTTAATTTATCAATTATTTTTTTAATTATTCTTAAGGGGTGTTTGTTTGTCATTTGTTTGTCATTAGTTCATCTAAAATTGTAACAAAATTTTCATTTCAAGATGTGTAATTTTCTTAAATGCTTTTTATTCTTTTTATTTTTATTACACGCAACTGGACATGAACTCTCATGAAAAATCTCTAGCCCTCATTGATCATTTATGAAAAGTAAAAAAGAAAAAAAAAAGGAGGTAAATATGACCATATAAGAAAACTTAAAGCATTTTAAAAGAAGTCATTCAAATTTAATGTTAATCTCAAAAACTTAGATATTAATTTTGAAATTTAAATGTGTTTTTAATTATCGAAAACAAAAAACCTAAAATTCAAAGGGAGTGTTTGTCTGTCATATTTAGTGAGTATTTACCTTTAGGAGTTATATTGAGGGGTTATTGTGAGTAGTTAAAAATTGAGAATTGTATTAAAAAATTTGTTTGGATGTGATTTTTGTTTAGAAGAATTAGAGTCAAAACCTTGTTTGAATGAAGATTTAAAATGAGTAATTAAAAAAATAATGATTAAAAATGAGTTGTTAAAAATGAATTATTTTGATTGATTTGAAATAAATGATTAAAAATAAATTGTTAGAAATGGTTGAGTAGTTAAATGAATTATTAGAAATGAGGGTTATCTTTTAAATTAAAAAAAGAGAAAAAATTAGTAAAAACTCGTATGAATGTAAATTTTCAAGTAAGACTTAATAAATCCTCCAACTAAATCCTCTTTAAATATGACAAAACAGCCCTAGTAAATAGTGCATAAAAGTTCTCCATAAATACAATCAAATACAAAAAAAAAAAAACAAATAGTTCGTACCTTTTTTTTTTGTAGAGAATCTAAACATGCAATTGAAGAAGAAGCAATTATTAAGTGAAATCACTTTATGCAAAATTGGGATTTTATAGTGAATACATTTCATAAAATTATAAAGGCCACTGGTTCAAAAAACAAAAATTATAAAGGCCACTGGTCATAACGAATCTTCCCATTTTCCCATTTTCAATCACGTAGTCAACCATTCAATATTATATATATACTTGTAATATATATAATTATATATATATATATAATTATAATATATTGGGAGAGTGGGACAAATATCAATTCTCGGTCTCGAACCTGTGATGTTGGTATTGAACTGATTTGCAACTAAACAATTAAACTATTGCGCCACCAAACAAAAAAATATTTATGAATGGCTTACCTGCCCATCATTAATCTATCATGTCACCTTGTATAAATTTTTGTTTCATTTGTAGCAAATATGAAGAGAAATTTGTTTGAACATAATTCAATTATTTAAAATATATATATCATTAAATATAAAGGTTGGAGCACTTTGAACATCTCTCACATTTATATGTTAAAATATCGAGATGTATTACATTTGATTAGTTGGTATGATGACAACATGATAAAATTAGGTAAACTTAATTAATTGGGCAAATAAATATAGTTTTTGGTGGTTGGATTTATTTTTTAGTTGAATATTCTTTTTTATATTTTTTCTTTTGAGAGAGAAAGGTGGCCATGGATTTTTCAAGTTGAGAGAAAGAGAAATCTATTGGATTCTACTCATAGTTCTCAAATTTGATCCAAATGAGCCAAATTCATTAAAGTGCAAGCTCAAATTGATTTGAAACCAACAAAAAAAAAAAAGACAAAAAGACAAAAAGAGACCAACATAAAGATTTAAGATATTAATATCTAATTGCTCAAATAATAAAAAATTGCTCAAATAATAAAAAAAATGATCTTCATAATTTAAAATGAAAATAGGACCCATATTTATGATGAGAGTTTTTTTTTTTCAAGGAAGTCTTCCTTGGATGGCTCGAACTTCACCAATCCATTTCATTCTCTCTCTAAGGTAAACTATTTCCATCTACAATACAAAATTAAAAATAATTTTGATAGATTTTTTTTTAGTACATATTGAAGGAGAGACAACAAATACCGATTTTCAGGATCAAATTTGTCGCGGCTGTTGTTGAATTGGTTCACAACCAAAGAGTAAAGTCATTGCGTCACTAATCCATTCAGTTATTACCGTTAGAAGTCAATGGGTGATAAAGTTCTATTACACTATCATTTATAAAATTCATTCTTTTTCAGACTCATTATATCATTGGTTGAATTCTATTACTGATCAAAATCATATGCTATAAATAAATTATTTTAAAAATTATGTTGCAAATATAATAACACCAACTAAAATGTGGTGCATGAAAAATATAAAGTTAAAAGTGATGTAGATTAAAAAAAAGAAAAAACATAACAACCAAATAATTTATTAGCGAAATCTACTATCGTTTCGTTAATTGGCTAATTCGTTCAGCAGCCATGTGATAGTTGATATTTGTTTACTAGTTTATGAGTTTTAAATATTTCCAATTTGATTACTGAATCCAATAATTCATGAACTTATTATATAAAATTGATAATTTTTTTTTTATATAGAAAATATCTTATACGAGATAAAGCCTTCGCCATCTTTATTCTTAATAAAAAAAAAATTTGAGTGCTCAAAAATAATAAAAAAAAATTAGAGGGGAGTTGGGATATAGCTATCACTTAGCACTAAATTTGATTTTTGTTAAAATAAATAAAAGAAGAAACCATGTGTTTAATTGAACTAATTATAGGTTTTTTAACAAAAAAATAACTATATTAGATTTTTTTAGTACACAATAACAATATTAGATAAACCATAATAGAGCTACAAACATGGCCTCCAAAAAAAGAAAATATAAACCAAGAGAACAAACCCTAATATCCACTCAAGCCAATGGAAAATGACCACCAACAAAAGCAATCAGATGGATACAAACAATTTACCTTGGACCAATCGACCATTAAACCATCAAGAACTTTGAGCATCAAAGACACTATTAAAGAATATCGAGTTCTACCTCAAAATTAATTGACGATGAAGGGAGTAACTCATATATTTTATAAATGTGTGTTGTAGACTTCGCACATTTTTAATGTGACATAATTGCACCACAAGTTGAGTATCTCCGACAGCTACTTTGAAGAGAGACTATTTTCAATCCTAGGCATTAGATTTTTTAGCTTGAAGACAAAGCTTTAAGGATAAAACCTTTTCATCTCTATCTTCAATTATTGTTAAACTAAAAAAATACTTTTCAATTGTTTAAGACTTTCCAAATAAATATAATATTTATTTTTTTTAGAACTAAAATATAATATTTAATTTGTTCATGGTGTTTTTTTAGTACATATAAGGGAGGAGAGACAAATACCGATTTTCGGGCTTAAACTTGTAACACTAGTGTTGAACTTGTTTACAACCAAACACTGAAACCATTGTGTTACTGACTCATTCAACATTTGATAATAAAGTGGGAATACACTTCAAAATATTTTCTTAACTAGTTTTTTCCTAACAAAGTTGCAATATTAAAAAACACACTACTACAAAACATCACATCACATCAAACAAAAAAATACAAATAAAATCGATTAGCTAGAGTAATAAATTCGTTTTATCTAAAAAAAAGAATTAAAAAAAAATCGTCCATCCTCATCTACTTCCAATCCAACATTCTTAAAAAAAAAACATAAATAAAGTACTTTCAATCCGACAACTAAAAATCTAAAATAAAGTACTTTCATCCAAGTGGGAGAGACAGGCCGGTTCATTTATTTTAGTTTTTAATCCAATAATAATTGAAAAGGGTAAATTCCAATTATTTAGGTTGATTGAGCAATTATTTTGGTTGATTAATTTACATTCTAAATCTATAGATTCATTTAAATCGAACTTCAAAAAAAACTATAGTTAAAATTATAATTTACTAAACGATTATTTTATGAAAAGTATTGAATAAACTTGTTAAAGAAGTCTCAATTCATATAAATTTATGACTGTGTCTAAAATATCATGGATCCGAACTCACCATCTTTGGTAATTTTTTAATGTAAAAAATAAAATTTGAAAGTGTTGAAGTTTAAAAACTAATTTCAATATTTAATAGATTTGTTTATTTTAAAATTTTGAAATATGTGGAAGAGATAAAAAGTTATGGATAGAGATGTCCACGGGGTGAGGCGGGGCCGGGGCAAGGGAATGGCTTCCCCGTCCCCGTTCCCGCTCACTTAATTTAATTCCCGTCCCCGAAAAAATCCCCGGTTTTTTTTTCGGGGATCGGGTCCCCAAGGGGATTCTCGCAATTTTTTTTTACATTTTTTATATATTTTTTTGGACAATACTTTTAAATAATTAGATTTTCTTAGAAAATATTTATAAATTTCAACTATAATATTAATTATTAAAGAAAAATACTTATATGCATGGATAATTTCATCAAAAAATATATTTTTATTTGAAATAAAAGAGGTAAAGTATAGAAAAAAATATTAAAAAAAAAAAGTAATCGGGGCGGGGATTGGGAAATCGGGGACGGGAAATACATCCCCCGTCCCCGATTAACCCACGGGAAATTTTTTTCCCCCTGTTCCCCGTGAGAATTTGGCCCCACGGGTAAAACAGACATCTCTAGTTATGGAATGAATTAATAACGTGTTGACTTATTTGATTGGTTATATTTCAATACAACTTCACAGTTTTAAACTTTTATATATATATATATATATATATATAATTGTCAATAAGTTGAAATTAATTTATAAATAGGTGGGTGACATAGATTAAATTCATGATCACCTCTAGTTTCAAAAAAAAAAAAAAAACTCATGTTTAATTTTCTATAATATCCTCTTGACCCTCGGCTATTCCATGATGTTTATAAATTTAGCCAAAACTATTTAAGAAAATATTACTTCATGAACTTCTTTTGTAAGTGAATAATGAAGAGAAAATTTAACTGAATAAATAAAAGGAGAAATTTAACACATAAAGTTAAGCATATTTAATTGGGTATAAAATAATATACAACATTAAAGTTTCTCTTATAATTTCATTAACCATTTTGTATGACATCTTACCAATGACCATATAGTACAATACAAAACCATGCATAAACTAGCCATATATAGTCCAAGTAATTATTGCCCATACATAGTGTATAGAACCTTCTTAAATCTAAATAATGTGAAAAAAGTATTCTTCTCACTCTTTTAATTAAAAAACATTCTAGAACAGCAAACTCTTTATTTCAATTCTTGAACTTCATTTGTAATGAGTATCTTTGGAAAAAACTCCCTTGAGCATGAAAAAAATAATAGTTAGGTTTACTTTTTAATACTTTTAATTAATGGTATAAATGTTCTTTCACATTGATATATTTGAAAAGGTTCCAAAATGGTTGAAGCAAGCCTTACTTGAGCAATCATAATGCATGAAAATGGGAATTTTAAAGACAAAAGTTTCCTGTTTTTTTAATCTTTGCATAGGAATATATTGACAAAACTTTCAACACAAATTTAAAATATTTGAAACATATATGGTCCACATATCTTTATAATTTGCACACAATAAAATAAGAATATTTTTGGTAAATTCACATTATTTTTTAGCATATACAGTAATTAGCAAAACTCTAATGAAGTTTTTTGGAACATGAACATATTCAAAATGTGCATAAATTAAAAATTAAATAAGTAAATTTATTGGTAAACATATATATATTTATATATATAACAATAACCCTTAATAACAGCTAATTCTAATACTTGACATTAAAAAGTTTTAATATCGACCATGCATCCAATATATATGAATGATTCATAAGTATAGATGCCATTTTTTATTTATTTATAATAAACTAATGTTGTTACAAAATGATACCTTCAATTGTTGTAAAAACTTCGTCACTTATTAATAAATAAAATATATTTTATTTAATCTAATTAAAGAAGGACATCTCAACCGTCATTTAAAACTTTTGTTTGTTAAGTGATATATAGTATTTTATGCCGTAATAGTTCTTTTAAAAAAAAAAGAATCTTATATTGTTCATTAACTACTTTTAGGTATTATTCTTTCTTTATACTTTGCTTTTTATATATATATATATATATATATATATATATATATATATATATATATATATATATATATATATATATATATATATATATATATCCAAAAGACAAAACCAAAATGTGAGTTAATCTATGCGGGGGTGTTTGTTTGACATATTTAGGTAGAAATTAGCATTAGCCTAAACTCCTCCACGAAAACCTAAATAAGTTTTTATTAATTCCTCCTCATTTTTATTTTTAAAAATAACTCTTATTTCTAACCATTCATTTTTAATCATTCATTTATAACTACTCAATCATTTCTAACAACTTATTTTTAATCATTCCTTTCAAATTAATCAAAATAACTCATTTTTAATCATTTTTTTAACTACTAAAAATAACTACTCATCTTTAACTCTACATCCAAACAAAGTTTTGACTCTAACTCTTCTATACAAAAACTACATCCAAACGAGTTTTGACATAATTCTCAATTTTTAACTACTCGATATAACTCCTTAACCCAAAAATTACCTAAATACGTCAAACAAACGGCCTCGGCATATTTTACCTCTTTACCATAAACTTTTTTGTTAAAGTCTTCAATTTTCGTAAAATTAAAATAATAGAAAATTTTAGATCGAGCATGTTTTGTTGTGAAAACATAAGGAAAATTCAAAAGGGAATAATGTTGAACAAAATATTATCATATGCTCGATGACATCATCTTACTTTTCCCTTTTTATTTAAAGAGATTTTTCCTAACCTATTTTGTGTGATCAAATGTGAAAGCTCTTCCAATCAACAACACACCAACAACAAAACAATTTCATGGTAATCTAATAATAATAATAAATCGTAGCATTTTGAAATTTAATCTTTATATATATGTATATATTCCGTATTTTTTCCATTCAAGTTAAGCTCAATAATATGAGTGAAAAAAATACTTTGAATTAGAAACATTTTCTTAATTGACGTTTAAAATTTTGATATCAAAGTAAGTGTTGAGGCCTTAATTTTATTAAAATAACAAAGAAATAATGAATAAGAGGTATATGTTAATAGAATATGCTAACCAATCAGAGTAATAGGTCATCAGTATTAGTGTGACTCATAAACTAGAATGTTATAGGTTCAAATTCTCTAAGTTTATTCAATTAAAAAAAAGAAAGAAAGAAGAGAGAGATTATCTTAAAATAAATAATAATAATAATAATAATATACCCTATAAGTAAGTTAGTTAGAATAATTGTTATTAATTCTTAAAAAAAATTACTTGTTTTGATTTTTTTTTTTTTGTTAATGCTATAATGAAATGTAATACTTGAATTAATTTTAACTGGTTGATCTATAAGTGACCATAATTCAAATTGTTTTAAATGATTGAAAAGAGAGGGAGGGAATATATATATATATAAAAAAGTTGGGAAAGAGGATTACAAATACCGATTTCAAAGATTGAACTGATCATGGAATGAAAATGAATTAACACCAAACTAGATAACTAATCGTGTCACCCTCTCATTCAATAGGAGGAGAGAATTTTAAAGTAAACATAAAGTAGAGAATTTTGTGCATATAACATGGATTGTATAGGTTAATATTACTCAATGTTGTTGATCTAAATAATTAATATGACTCTTCCTGTACATGATTACTAGCATGTCTCTTCATATTCATATCCAAACCATCCTTCAAGAAGGGGCTCTCATTGCCTAATTTAGAAAAAATTGAATGATTTCTTTTTCTAAAGCTGATCTCTTCACTTCCTATAAATTGAATTTTAACTTTTGATGTTAGGTTTGTGGATGACTTGTCTTTACAACTATATGTATAAAATTTTAAAAATATGTAGTCAATTAGAAAATTGCTTGCCAATAATTTTCAACTTTCCCTTGGTCACCTAGTTAGTGGTATACCTACTGTTTTTTTTTTTTTTAATTTTGAAAACAAACCAAGTTGGAGGAATGGGTGCTCTTGTATGTGGTCTCTAGTAATTGTAATGTTGGTAACTTTCTGAATAAAGTAATTAAACATTAAAAAAGAATATATAATATTAGATATTATGAGTCTTTTTAAATTTAGTATAAGACTATCAAATTGAGTATAGTTTAACTAATTAAAAAACACGTGAACAGTTATTCAGCGGTATTAGTGTATGTTCAATGACTACAGATTTGGGTTGAGTCTCCTACTCCCATTATTGTAATCTAAAAAAAACTAATTAAACAATTTTATGGCTTAATGCCATAAATGAAAGATACAATTCTTTGGATTCACCTACCATCTCTCTTGACTAAACTTCCAAAGAATGTTCATTTTATTGTCAAACTTTTTCTTTTTATTTTATATTGGTTAACTTATACGAAGTGCAATTAATATTATGTGATATATTGTTTAACCCTATAATAGTGAGAATAGCTTTTCTTAAAAATTGTCGCTTCTTTCTCTTTGTAAATTTTTTCAGCCATAAAAATTAACAATATAGATATTTTCTTAACTTTTCTTAAGGCCTATGAATTTTTTAGTTTTTTTTTTATATAAAAACAAAACTTTAACTCTTTTAATCCAAATATGCATTTTTTACACTGTCTTTTAAAATTTGAAAATTGATTTCTTTTTAACGTCTTTTAAATTTCGAATGTAATTTTGAAGCTTCAAAGATCATTAAATAATATTCTTTATAACTTAGTTATAAAGAAAATCATTATAAAATATAGATGTCAATTTGTATTTTTTTTAAAAAGAAAAAAAAGAAAAAAGAGGAAGGTTGGTATTCGCTGGCCATGTTTGAATATGTTCAACTCAAATACCAAATCCTTTTTAATTTTTAATTTTTTTATTTCTGATTTTTATTCTCCAAATTTGACATTTTTTTAAATTTCCAACAAATTTGGCTGCTTCTCTCCCTTTCCCATTTCCTAATTCTCATCCTCTTTATAAATCCCCCTTCATTTTCTCTCCAAAAATGACCACTCTCTGTTTTTCTTTCACCAAGAGAGACTGAAAGCACAAAAAAAAAACCCAAAATTCTTTATTATTTCCATTCATTTCCTCAAAATTCAAGTTTTTCAATCTGGGTAAATTCTAAAAACTCTCTCTGTTCTTCAAAAACAGGGGATTTTCAAAAAACACCCAAAAAAAATGGAGCGGCGGACTAGCCGGAATTTCAGCCGGAGTATCAGCCGGAGCTTCAGCCGGGCGAGCTGGAACATGGAAGATGTGTTCGCCAACGGGAACCCGTCGCGGCGGAGCACCCGAGCCGGGGAAGACGAGGAGGCTCTGCGTTGGGCCGCCATTGAAAAGCTTCCCACATACAATCGCCTGAGAACCAGTATCTTGCAGTCCGCTGACCACGTCGGCGTCGGCGTCGGCGGTAACTTGCCGGTTCATAAGGAGGTGGATGTGAGGAAGCTTGGTGTTAATGATCGGCAGGATTTTATTGATCGGATTTTTAAAGTTGCTGAGGAAGATAATGAGAAGTTCTTGATCAAGTCCAGGGATAGAATTGACAGGTTAGTTTTTGCCCATTTTTCTTTTTTTCGAATCTTTGAAGGTCGAGCGAAAATGAATTAATACAAAATTAGATGATAACCACCCACTTAATTTAGTCAAAAAGCCAATTCAATTATGACTAATCATTTCATTTTATTAACCATTTTTGGTTATGTCTAAAAATTACCTAGTAACTCATTATTATATTATTTAAAAATAGTATTTCTTCATGGTAATAATAAAGATAAATCTTTGATAATTGGACAACTTGTTTGAAAAAAAAAACCATTTTTTTAATGAATAGTAAGCCTTTAGAAGAGACTAGTGGGAAGAGACATCCCAGCGATTGACACTAAAGACTTAAGGCATCTTCCTTGAGAGATTTCAAGTTCAAGATTATTAGAAAGCGCTTCAATTAATATAGTTTTGATTCAGTGTCAAAAGTAGTTTTGAGTTAAGAGATAGTGAATGACATAATTAGAATACAAAAAAAAAAAAAAAATCCTATGGATAAAATAATCTATAATTAAAATAGACAACTCAAAAAATGTCATCTAGACCAAATTCCTAATTTTTTCTAATTTTTTTAACAAATAAAAATTGTAAAATTGCAAATCGGTAAATAGGTTCTTACTTTTTATTGTTCATTCTTTCTTTTCGAAAAATATATCTTAGGGTGGGAATCAAACTTCCAAAAGTAGAAGTGAGATTCGAACATTTGACGATTGAAGCGGATTGTCATGTCGGGGACAGAGCTCTACCGACGTTGCCAAACGTGGCCCGAAACATTGCCGAATCCGCCATAGGGTTGCTTGGCATAAAATTGGCTAAGCAAACCAAACTCACCATCCTTAAAGATGCCTCTGGCATCATCAAACCATCAAGGTATATTGATATAGATGTATAATTTACAGTTATCTTTATTTGTATAAGTGAAAATTATAAAACTAATCATTTTTTTTATATTATTTTAGGATGACCCTTTTGCTAGGTCCCCCATCCTCAGGAAAAACAACCCTCTTGTTGGCTTTGGCAGGAAAATTAGACCCAAGTTTAAAGGTAAGTAAACCTACCACATTCTCAAACATTATTTTTTTTTTAAATTGAAAAATATTTAATTGACATTTTTTTTTATGGGTTTTATAGGTGAAAGGTGGAGTGACATACAATGGATACAAATTAAAAGAATTTGTTCCACAAAAAACCTCAGCCTACATTAGCCAAAATGATGTTCATATTGGAATTATGACTGTCAAAGAAACCCTTGATTTCTCTGCTAGATGCCAAGGAGTTGGAACCCGTTATGGTAATTTCCATTTTATTTACCAAAATACAATAAAATTAAATGTTACATTGCAAATTTGGTTCGTGTCATTTTCATAATTTTTTTTATCATTTTTTAAGTTGACATTTTATTTTCATAGTTTTTTCCTTTTTTTTAATTCAACAGCCCCTTGAAGGGATGAATTCAAACTTATTATAATTTTTTTCTATTATACATAAAGCAATTGGATTCTTACTCATTTTAGGTTATTTTTATGGTTGGATAAAATCTTGAGAAATAACAAATGATTTTAACATTTAAATTTATGTGGCTTTTGCATGTATAATACAAAATGGCTAAACTATTCCATGAATAATATAATAATAAAAATATTTGCACATATAACAAAAAATTGTAAATTGATTGATTTTCATATTGATAGATTTTATCAATAATGGCTGATAGAATCAATTACTAATAAATAAAGTAAATTGATAGACTTTCATTAGATTCTATCAATAAGTGTTGATAGAATCAATTACTGATAAAATTGATAAACTTCTATCACTAGAATGATAGATTCTATCAAAGTCTTCAATCAAAAAGGGTAAATAGAGATTTTTTAAATAATAGGTAAAATTTGCTATAAACGAATTATTTTTAAAAAGTTAATAATCGTAAACAGTGGTAAACAAAATTGTTATACGGTGCAAATTCCCTAATAAAAATAATACCAAATTTTCATTTATAAAAAATAATTTTTAAATTTTTAAATTTTTTTAGAACTTTTAAGTGAGCTTGCCAGAAGAGAAAAGGATGCAGGGATTAAACCAGAGGCAGAAGTGGACCTATTCATGAAGGTATTATATTAATTTCATAGTTATCAACATGTTTATATTTAAATATATATATATTTATAAGAAAAAGAAATTGATTAAATTATGGAATTTACAGGCAACCGCCATGGAGGGAGTGGAGAGCAGTCTGATTACCGACTACACTCTCAAGGTAGGTACCAGTTCCCCATGTAAACGGTCAAAGTGATATAAACAAATCCATAAATTTGACCAATTCACAATTAAATTAATCTTTTTTTTAGTTTAAGTTATATTTTTATTTGTGTTTTTTGTTTGAACCAAATAATTTATGGTTGGTGGATGAAGTTTTCTTTTGATGACTTTTCAGCACAATTCCAAACCCTAACGACTCTGCCAAATTCAGCCTCTTTTTCTGAATTTTTTTTTCTTTCATTTCACCTACTCTACTCTATTTATTTTTAAAATAGGAAGAAATTGTGAATTCAAATTTAAATAAATAAATAATAATAATAATGTTGTTCAATTTTTGAAACAGATACTTGGTCTTGACATATGCAAAGACACAATTGTGGGAGATGAAATGATAAGGGGTATATCTGGTGGACAAAGAAAAAGAGTTACAACAGGTTAATATATTTCTTGAATATTACAAGTATAATTTTTTTTTTGAAAATTGAGAAATCGGAGCTTCGCTCCCCCTATACTCAGGTATCACTTGCCCGTCCCTAGACTGTGGTATTCTAGTTTAAGAACTGCTCGAACCAAGGATCTCTCAAGAAATCATGTTTTGAAGTCCCTAACCTCAACCGCTAGGCTACCCCTTAGGGACTTTACAAATATAAATTAGGTTATATATGTATACTAATTTGAGCATAATTCAATTGGTTTATATATATATATATATATACATTATTGACTAAAGAGTTAGAGATTCAAATTATTTTACCCACAAGTTTTTATTTTTGATATCCTTGACGAATGGGGTAGGTTGAGTGCATCGACTAATATCACTGTCTGACCCTATGGTATTTAGATGTCAAATGAACTCGTATGCCAATCCATGATGGCTTACTCACAAGTTATTGAACAAAAGAAAGTTTAAAATCCAATTTATTTTAATTCATGGTGAGAGATTATTGAAACTTAAAACTATATTTATGTTACCATTATACTACTATGCAATGCACTACTATTTCCCTTAAATATCTTGGAAGATTAAGCTTATGAAAATGAGTGACTACACGATTATATTAAACTCATGGATTTATTGTTTATACAGGAGAAATGATTGTTGGGCCTACAAAAACATTGTTTATGGATGAAATATCAACCGGTCTTGATAGTTCAACAACTTATCAAATAGTAAAATGTTTACAACAAGTCGTACACTTAACCGAGGGCACTATCTTGATGTCCCTACTCCAACCTGCACCGGAGACCTTTGATCTTTTCGATGACATCATTTTTGTATCAGAAGGTCGAATTGTGTACCAGGGTCCACGCGAGCACATCGTGGAATTCTTCGAAAGTTGTGGGTTCAAGTGCCCCGAAAGAAAAGGAACTGCTGATTTCTTACAAGAGGTAAGAAGATATCAATAATTCACCTCATTCCTCACTATAAGTTATCTAGTTATCTTTATCCTTACTGAAATGGTTGATGACGTGTTGTCTTCATTGATTAGTTGTAATCCAAGGTTCGATCCTAAAAACCAGTATTTGAATTTTCGTCTTATTTGAGAGCAATAGTGCCCTCTATATAAGATATTTTCGAATTTTAAGTAGCCTCATAAAGCTTTGACATATTAGGATTGTATAAGGTTTGTGTTGGGGTTAAGGAGTTTTTTAGGTTGGTCGATTCAATAACTCATCTAATCGTATGTATTAGAGCGATTCGACCCATATATTTTTACGTTGGGATGAACTGAGTTAATCATGACGTATTTATTCTCATATTTTCTCTTTTAAGTCAAACTAACAACTTGTAAATCTATTAAAAAAAAGTAAAATTTAAAATACCAAACTCGGAACTCAAGTTGCATATCTTGTTAATGCATACTCCCTACAATAATACTAAGAAACTATTTTGCTTGTTAATCATATAACATATATATGTAATATTATTTTTAGTTCGAATTAAGTTGGATTATGAACAAGTCAAAAATTGGCTAACTCAAGAACCAACGGGCGTTAAAAAAACTCAACCACATTTGTTTTTACCCAATTCAACTCTTACAATGTGAATTGGATAGTCTAGATTGCTCGAGTGGTCGGGTTTTTTTATACACACTTGTCTTTGTTTCTAGTAGGTCCACATACTTTAACAAATCATCTAACAAGTCCCTAACAACTGTTACTTGAGGCTTAAGCTAAAGAGTTTCAAATTTTGGCGCAGGTTACTTCAAGAAAGGACCAAGAGCAATACTGGGCAGATCGGAGAAAGCCGTATCACTACGTTCCGGTATCGGAATTCGCCAACCGATTCAAGCGCTTCCATGTCGGATTAAGGTTAGAAAACGAGCTCTCGATCTCCTACGACAAATCTCGTGGCCACAAAGCGGCTCTAGTATTCTCTGAAAACGTCGTCCCCAAATTGGAGCTTCTCAAAGCTTGTTTCGACAAAGAATGGTTGTTGATGAAGCGAAATTCCTTCGTTTACATCTTCAAAACCGTTCAGATCAGCATTGTCGCCGTCATCGCCTCCACCGTGTTTCTAAGAACCCGAATGCACACCAGAGACGAGTCCGATGGGGCCGCGTTTATTGGGGCTCTTCTGTTTTCCCTTGTTAGTAATATGTTTAATGGCTTCTCCGAGCTTTCGATGACGATTTCGAGGTTGCCGGTGTTTTATAAGCAGAGGGATCTTAAGTTTCATCCTCCATGGACTTACACAATCCCTACTGCCATTCTTGGAATCCCCACTTCGATTCTTGAATCTGTTGTTTGGTTGGCTGTGACTTATTACACTATTGGATTTGCTCCTGAGGCTAGCAGGTAATTAGAAATTTTAATTTTTACTTAATTTTTGAGATGGAACCCTACATTATCTAATATGGTATAGAGATTTACGTGGATATTTGGTTTACGAATTCAGATCCAAACCATGTTAGGAATAATGAATATTATTCAGTATTAGATATTCGGTAGGATTTGTTAGGAAGCTTTATCTAGGATTTGATATTTTTTCCTAATATTTATACATATGTGTGTAAAGTTGATGGAAAATTAGAAAGTTTAGGCTTTTCTCAAAGTTTATCCCCCAAGCGAGTAAACTTAGGCTGGTATTTGGTCCACAAATCCTGATCCAACCCAAGCGGGTAATTCGATCCAAAAATTTGAATCTAATCCAAGTTGATGTTTCCAAAGTGGCACCACACCTTAAGGGGTATGTTAAGATCTTCACCTAGTCTCACATTGGAAAGGGGGGAGTTCTCAACAGTTTTATAAGATGTACGGACTATTCCTATTATAATTAATTGGTTTTGAGATGAATGTTCATATTATCTATTAGTTTTTGTATGATTCACTGACTTAGATTCATTTTGGATTTTTCAGGTTTTTCAAACAATTGCTGTTGATATTTCTTGTCCAACAAATGGCAGCTGGAGTGTTTAGGCTCATTGCTGCACTTTGTAGGAGTATGATCATTTCTAACACTGGAGGGTCCTTGACTCTTCTCCTTATATTCCTTTTGGGTGGTTTTATCATTCCTAGAGGTGAGTTAGCAATTGACATTGGTAACTTAATTAGAAGTATTTGAACACGGGACCTATTTGATAACTATTTTATTTTTAGTTTTTGAAAATTTAGTCTACAGGAACTACTCCAACTTATGTTTTTTTTCTTACTTTGATAACTACATTTTACCTATATTTTTTAAATCCAAACTAAAATTTGGGAACTAAGAAGTGTAGCTAGCTTACAAAAACTTGTTTTGATTTTTGGAATTTAGTTAGAATTCGAATACTTCTTGGAGGGAAGATGAAACATTTTATAGAAAATTTGAGTGAAAACAAGCTTAGAATCAACAACTAAAAATAAAAAAAACCAAGATCCCGTTTGATAATCATTTGGTTTTTGAAATGTAAGTTTATTCTTGCTCACATTTCCTACGGTGTGTTCCATCTTTCTTACAATGTATCCATCTTTCTTTAAGAAAGTAAGTAAATGTTAACCAAATTTCAAAAACAAACTTTTGGAAGCTACTTTTTTTTTGTTTCCAATTTTGGTTTGATTTCTAAAAATATAGGTAAGATGTAGATATCCAAGTAAGAAAAAACATGGGTAAAATAGTTGTTGTAGGCTTAAATTTCAAAAACCAAAAACTAAAAACAAAATGATAATCAAACGGGACACAAATGGTTATCAATCGAGGCCTAAATATTTCATAATTAGTTAATGTTGATTCAACCAGATACTCAACATCTAGTATGTGAATGAAGAAGAATTTCATATTTTGGTGTGTTGTCACAGGTGAAATTCCAAAGTGGTGGATATGGGGTTACTGGATATCACCCCTGTCTTATGGTTTCAATGCTATTGCTGTTAATGAAATGTATGCCCCTAGGTGGATGAGTAAAACGGTATGTATTTAGTTTCTTCTCGATAGGATGCAACTTTTCGATCATCAATGAAAGTTTTTGTTTCCTATCAAAAAAAGTATTTAGCCCTTCTTGAAACAAGAAAAAACAAATGAAAAGATTGCTTATAAATGTCTTGGATTGACCTTTCTGCAGGCTGCAAATACTACCATTAGCTTAGGTGTGAAGGTGCTACAAAATTTTGATGTCTTTACTAATAAGAATTGGTATTGGATTGGGATTGGAGTTATCCTTGGATTTGCAATTCTCTTCAATATCCTCTTCACCATTGCACTTACCTATCTTAATCGTAAGAGTTCTCGATTTTCTCTCACTATATAACATAACATATAATCGTGCTAATCGAACTTATGTTTTCGTATATTAGCTCTGACAAAGCATCAAGCAATAATATCAGAGGAAACAGCATTAGAGATGGAGGCTAACCAAGAAGAATCTCAAGAACCTAGACTTAGAAGGCCTATGTCGAAAAGAGATTCTTTTCTGCGATCGCTATCTGCTGCAGATGGAAATAATACGAGTAAGAAAAATAATATATTTGTTGAATTAAGTTAAACTATCAATCAATCCAAAAGGTTAAGCGATGAGTTATGATAAATTCAATGGACATAGAAATTTCTAGTAGAAATCAATGTTAATTGACGATGAAAACGACTCGGTAGTGACTTGAACACAGAATCTTTTGTTCTGATACTATGTTGAATTATGTTAAATAACCAATCAACTCAAAAGTTTAAACAAATGGGTTGAAATAAATTTAATTATATCAACCAAACCAACAAGATTAGACCATGCTTATATTGTACAAAAATGGTAATGATGTTGCTTACATGACCTTTGTTAATTTTTATTTACCAGGAGAAATGGCCATGCAAAGAATGACTAGCAAATCTAATCCCTATGGATTAAATAGAAATCCAAGCTCCATAATTGAGGAGGGCAATGGTGTTGCAGCCAAGAAAGGAATGACCCTTCCTTTTAGTCCTCTTTCAATGTCCTTTGACACAGTAAATTACTATGTGGACATGCCTCCTGTAAGAAACAATCTCTTTTCAGTTTTCACCACTTATTCTTTCATGATTTACCAGCGAACTTTGTTCATGGTTCATTGTTCTAATCATAACAGGAAATGAAAGAACAAGGCGTCGCAGAGGATAGGCTCCAACTTTTGCGCGGCGTTACGGGCGCTTTCCGTCCTGGAGTTCTCACCGCACTTATGGGAGTTAGTGGTGCGGGAAAGACGACGTTGATGGATGTTTTAGCAGGAAGAAAAACAGGAGGCTACATTGAAGGGGATGTCAGGATTTCAGGGTTCCCTAAAAAACAAGAAACTTTTGCAAGAATATCTGGATATTGTGAGCAAAATGATATCCACTCGCCTCAAGTTACGATTCGAGAATCGTTAATTTACTCGGCATTCCTTAGGCTTCCAAAAGAAGTCAGCAAAGAGGAAAAGATGGTAAGAACAATAGTATTGTGTATGTCTTGTAAATAGTTTTAGAGGAATATATATACTCAATTGGTGTGTTTTGGTTATGTTTTTTATAGGTCTTTGTTGATGAGGTGATGAACTTGGTAGAGTTGGACAACCTTAAGGATGCTATAGTAGGGCTACCAGGAGTTTCAGGGTTGTCAACAGAACAGAGAAAAAGATTGACAATTGCTGTGGAGCTTGTCGCTAATCCCTCGATCATTTTCATGGACGAACCGACATCCGGTCTCGATGCTAGGGCCGCTGCCATTGTGATGAGAGCTGTTAGAAACACTGTGGACACTGGAAGAACAGTGGTTTGCACTATTCACCAACCTAGCATTGATATATTTGAAGCCTTTGATGAGGTATAAGATATTTTTCCTTTCTTAATTCATATTTATGTCTTTCTACATCCATCCTTTGAGTGTGTGATACTGATTAAATATGTTCCATCTCAGTTACTGTTGATGAAAAGAGGAGGCCAAGTCATCTACTTTGGACCTTTGGGTCGCAATTCGAACAAAATCATCGAGTATTTTGAGGTACATATTTTTCCCTATGTTTGTTTCACGTAATTAACGAGCTATTACCAACGAGCTTTTACAACTACTCTCAAGCAATCATAGCTAAACGAGCTATTATAATCACTCAAAATAATCACTCATTTTTAGCCATTCAAAATAATCATTCATTCTAACTACTCATTTCTTAGCATTCATTTCTAATCTTTCATGTCTAATCACTCATTTTTAACCTCATTCAAACGAGTTATTGTCTGAATTTTCTACAAAGACTATCTTCCAAACGAGCTATTAACTATAACTCTTTTACAAATAACCACATTCAAACGAGTTATTACTAAGACTCAAATTTATAATCATTCAAAATAACCCCTCAGTTATAACCACTCTACAATTCCACATCCAAACACCTAAGTTTTGCTTTTTTAAATCAAAAAATAGTTTTCTCATTCTAGATTAACTGGTTTGTAGTCAATTCATGGAGTGCCAAAAATCAAAGAGAAGTACAATCCGGCTACATGGATGTTGGAAGTAAGCTCGATTGCTGCTGAAGTTCGCCTCGGAATGGACTTTGCTGAACATTACAAATCATCATCCTTGTATAAGTAAGTAAAATATGAAAGAGACCAAAATAGTATTTGCTTCCAAAGTTTTGTTCTTTGCTAAACGAATTGTAACGAAATAGGCGAAACAAGGAACTCGTGACGAACTTAAGCACGCCGCCACCGGGAGCGAAAGACCTATACTTTGAGAGTCATTATTCACAATCATCATGGGGGCAGTTGAAATGTTGCCTTTGGAAACAATGGTGGACTTATTGGAGAAGTCCTGATTACAACCTTGTTAGATACTTTTTCACCTTGGCTGCTGCTCTTATGATTGGGACAGTTTTTTGGAAGGTTGGCACCAAAAGGTAAATTCTGGTTTCTTTCCTAACAATCAACTATTCAAATTATCCATGGAAGGTGAGATGTTTTATATGTTGATGCTGCTTGAGATCTATCTTTGACATTGTTTCGTCTCGTGTCGTTCAGGGATAGTTCGACCGATCTCACCATGGTTATTGGATCCATGTATGCTGCTGTGTTATTTGTTGGAATCAATAATTGCCAAACTGTACAACCTATAGTGTCAGTGGAGAGAACTGTATTCTATAGAGAAAGAGCTGCAGGAATGTATTCTGCATTACCATATGCCCTTGCACAGGTGAGTTAACTGATTTTATTATATCAAATTCTTAGTAATGAACCACACTTTTGTTTTCCTCTGCCAAAAAAATTCAGTAATGAACCATCATCGAGTGATCTAATGGTCAAGAGTGTTGTAAATAACAAAGAGATGATGAATTTAATCTATGGTGGTCATCTACCTAGGGGTGTTATGAAAACAACAATCAACAATCAACCGAAAATATAGAGAAAAACGTAAAAGAGAAGAACACAGAATTTACGCGGTTCACTAACGGTGTGTTAGCTACTACAAGGGCAGAGAGGGGAGAACGTTTTATTAAGGAGACGGCGAAAATACAAAATGTCAACCGTGGGGGTTAGAGTGTAATTCGAGTTTATATTGTGCACTCTCATTAATCCCTACTACAGATAAGGCCTGAATACATAAAAGCCCATATACGAAAATAGAAATAGCAATACATAGTTTAAGGCATATCTCAACACTAGAAATAATTTTCCTACGGATTTCCTTGACATCCAAATGTTTGAGGGACAGGTTTGTTAGAATAGTCAAAGTGCACGTAAGCTGGTCCGGAAACTAACGGATATAAAAAAAAATCTCAATAATGAGCGTTGTTCATCTACTTGAAACTCTTTATTATATGATCGTGCCTGGCTACGACGTAACGAGGTACGATACAAAGAACTAACGGTTTAAACTGAATCGTGTAAATGCAGGTGTTGGTAGAGATCCCATTCATTCTTGTTCAAACAACATACTATACACTCATTGTGTACTCCATGGTTAGCTTTCAATGGACAGCTCGAAAATTCTTGTGGTTTTACCTCATCAACTTCTTATCCTTCCTCTACTTCACATACTATGGAATGATGACTGTCTCCATTACACCAAACCACCATGTAGCAGCCATATTTGCAGCAGCCTTCTATGCACTCTTCAACCTCTTCTCGGGCTTCTTCGTCCCAAGACCGGTAAGCCGCGCATTCCCTCTCGAGCTTGAATGTTCCGAGTATCTATCTAACTTAAACCATCCATATAAATCTAATGGAACTTTTTTGAAACTTCAGAGAATCCCCAAGTGGTGGGTGTGGTATTATTGGATCTGCCCGATAGCGTGGACCGTGTACGGGTTGATCGTCTCGCAGTATGGAGACGATGTGACTGAAATATCAGTTCCTGGGTTATCTGGACGAGTTGCAATAAATTCGTACATCGAAAGCCACTTCGGTTATGATCCTAACTTCGTCGGGCCAGTTGCAGGAGTTTTGGTGGGATTTGCAGCCTTCTTTGCCTTCATCTTTGCTTACTGCATAAAGACATTGAACTTCCAATTGAGGTAGAAAACAGAAAGTGTTTTAGAAGTGCCTGTTTATGATGCATAGAAATATATAGATATATAACCAATTCTTGAAATACTTTGGGAATGTAAATAAATATGTAGTAAAAGATTTTGTATGTTTAAATGTAAAGGTTGTATTGTCTTGAATTAAAGGAAACATATATGTTTCAAGCCTCTCTCCAACCTGCCTCAGATGAGTTTTTTTTTTCTATTTAATGTAAAATAATTTTATCCTCATAATAATAATTATTATTATTTTCTTTCAAAGTTGCAACATTGTCTGCATTTTTGTTTTCTTTATCTGATTTTTTTGTATCAATCTATGTATAGTTTTACCAATTAAGACATATATTCTCGATCAAGAGATTCAAGATTCGGATCATCTATACATGTAATTGAACTAAGAATAAGCTTTCAAATTAAATTTATCACTTATTGAACACATGGAAATTTATTTTTTAGTTTTTTTTTAGAATATATATTTTTTAGTTACTCTTTGAACAAAATTCTATTAAATATACCATACTTATTTAAGTCTGAGATTATTGGTAAGAATCAAAAGTTCTAGGGAAAAATGTCAATAAGTGTTAAAGCATATGTATTAGAACAAGTCAACTCATATAAATTATTAATAAGAATAACAAATTCAGGTTGGGTTGAATTTAATGATGGTTACTTATCAAGACATTAATTTCATATGAATTTTTTTAACAATTCAATGTTATAGAGTCAAATAGTTTATGAGGTGCGAATAGTCAAAATGTGCATATATATATATATATGGAGACAATAAAGTAGTTATGAAAAGAATAAAAAATTGTTACGAAAAAATATGAAGACACGAGAAATAATTCTCTCAAACATGGTAAGAGAATGATTCTTCCCACCATAATGATTCTCATCTCTTTGTTCCACACTCTATTCAATAATAATTTTCATCTTCATCATAACCATTCTCATTCCTTTAATCTAAACATCTCAATGATCTCATAACGATGATCATTTTTATATAATTGTCATGTCGATTTTTATACAACATTCTATATAACTTCTATCCATGTTAATTTCGAAACATTATAAAAGTCAAGAATAGTATTGATTATTTTTAAAACAACAAACATTAGTCAATAATATTTGATCATTTAGTCTTATACTAAATATATATAAATATATATATATATATATATATAAAAAGAAAATAAAAAAAAATTATGGTCAACAACTTTTCAAAAGAAATTGATGCATAGCAAAAAACAAATTGAAACATAAATGACAAAAAGACGAAAAAACTTGTGTATCGATTTAACTAGTGCACATATACTTTTCAATCAATTTCATAAACTGTCTGCTATTAAAACGACAATCAACAATCGAATCTTTCACAAAAGAAGAAGAAAACAAGATAATTCACTAACGTTGTATTAGCTAGTCTACTGGTAGAGAGGGGATAGGATTTTATTAAGGGAAACAAAATACAGAATGAACATCATAATCAATTAGAGTTCAATTCGAGTTTATATATTCACTCTCATTAAACTCCCATTACAAAATGTGTAAACAAAAAACCAGAATGCGGAATACGCATATGCTGTGGAGTGCAAATGTGGGATGCACTATACGAATCGAGGGCATTGCCTCCGTACTCCCACTCGTCGACTGGGCAGTGAAACTCTCGACTAACTAATCACATGTCATTCAACATTCAAGGCATATCTTAACGCCATCTTCCATCAACATCACTAATAGTCTTCCATTAATGCAGTATATAGTTCAATGGAGAGACCATAAATGACAGAATTAGAATAGACAAAAATTTAATTAAAAAAATGTGCAAAATTATCAAATTGTGAGGTAATTGATAAATGGTTAGGTCCACAGTTCCCTATTCTCCCCAACTTGGGAGGCTCATTATGAGTTTATTGTCCCACAAAACATTACATTACAGGTAGGCATAAAGAGGGCCCACCCTAACCCAAATCGTGTGGCCAGCATGGACTGACGTGGACAGCCGAAAATACTTTTTTTTTTTTTTTTAATCCGAAATTAGAAGCCGCGGCGAATCGACGCCGATCTCTTTCCACACCCACCACCAATTCTCCCTTTCTTAATTCACCCACTTAGCCGCCCTTCTTGATTCTTTTCTTTTTTCCATTTTTCTTATAACCAAAATTTCAACATCTTTTACTATATACCTTTCTCTCATATTCTTTTTCATGTCTTATAATATATTTTTTTTAAAGTGCGCTTGGATGATATGTCGGTGCTATGATAAATATCTATCGACATTTTTTTAGTATAAATCGGAGAGAGACCAAAAACTCTATACAGAGAGCATTACTATATATTAATTTTCAGTATCGAATTCGTGACTTTGGTATTGAATTGAATTTCAACCAAACAATTTAATCATCAACTCATCGACCCTTTGGGTTCCTTCGGCAATATTGTTCATATCATTGATGATTAGTGATGGTGTCATTTCACTTATGATTTTTTTTTCGTCGTTGGTAACAATCTTTGAGAATTCTTAATAGCTCGTGTTAGATTTTAAGAATAAATGAGGTTGATCTCATGTGTTGGATATTATTAACATGTCTATTGTGTGTCTAAATTTTGGTGATGTGGCACCATTGAATGCCACAAAAATCTATTTGCTTTTCAATATTTTCATTTATGAAATAATTTTTTGTCGCATTCAATGTGTCGTATTATCAAAATGTAGAGCTCGATTTTGATTTTTCAAAACAATTTCCACGAGTTTAGTAGCGGAATCATCATAATAGAAGGTCTCTTTCTTATTATCCACTCCCTTAGTGATAGATGATAGACACTTTTAACAATGAATCTACTCGTCATTCGAGAAGGGAGATCACAATTCCTACATAAAAGAGTATATTGCTCTCAAATAAATAAGAATATGTACCATGACATTGAATGGGAATACCATCATACAATAAAATCAATGCGTCATTGGTCCATTCAGTAGTCTAACATTGAATTAATTAAGTTTTGATAGCCTTGAAAGGATAATCCGCTATAAATTTCACTAAAAAACAAGATTGCACCAAAAGAAAGGAAGAAGCTTCCATTCATAAAAAGGGCCTTGATTTCTCTATTATAAACCAATAACTTATATGAAGAGAAACAATTGACAATCTTATAAATTTGATATTGGTTTCAATTTAGAATCTATTCTGTCTTTTTATTCCCTCAATATGTCACATTATTTTATCTTTTCAAAGTCCTTTATTCTCCTTCGAATGGGTCATGTTTTCTCTACACCTGTTTTCTTTATTGGTTGAACTGTCCATTTTGTTAGATAGATGTTTGGTTTAATATTTCTTGTATGCTTGGAAATAATATTAATGAATCATAGAGATTGATTTGCTTGGTACATTAGTTTTTATAGGAATAACTGAGAAATATTTCCCTCCTTAATCATAAGGAGGACTCCCTCCTTAAGAGTATATGTAGCACCATTTGCTCAAAATTTTCTTTTAATCAATTTTAAGGAAAAAAGTAAAAAATAAAAATTTTGTGGCACCAAATGGTGCCACATATACCCTTAAGGAGAGAGCCCTCCTCGTAAGGAGGAAAGTATTTCTCTAACTAATATTGGAGCCTTTTATGAGGTTAATTTATACATTGTGATGCGTAAATCTTAACTCTTGTTGAAGGTTTCAAATCTTCATACTCTTAACATTTTTTTTTAATTATTAATGAACTCATTTTTCGACTAGATATAAATTACTCACTCAAATTTTTTTTCTTTTTAAATTCAACAACCTTTGTTGCTAAATTTTAATTTAATCTATCAAATCTCATTACTTCATATAATTAAAAATTTGTTAAGTATTTAACAACATTTGTAGTGATCTAAGGATGTGTGTGATTATCCTCTTTTACGATTTGTAGTGATCTAAGGATGTGTATAAAACGGAAATCAACAATCAATAACGAAGACAAAGAAATCGTAAAAAAGGAAGCGAAGCAGAAATCACACAAGGATTTACGTGGTTCACCAACGTTGTGTTGGCTAGTCCACGGGCAGAGAGGGAGAATGAGTTTTATTCAGAGAGGCGAATTACAGAGGTAAATGTCATAAAAACGACTAGGGTTTTAATTCGAGCTTATAAAACCTAATTACATAATGCTAATTTACGTTTTCGCCACGGGGGCGTTGCCCCCGCACCCCCACTCGCTGACCGGGCAGCGAGACCCTCGACTACTAATCGTGGGGCATTAGTACGTTCAAGGCATAAATGCAACAGAATACACATAGATACCATTGAACTATTACTCGTGGTGGCAAATTGGTTTGAAACTTTCTCTAACCAAACATAGACAAAATCCCACAAACATTTTATCCATATTTAAAAGTGAATTAGGTTGAGTTTATAATAATTTAATTGATGATTTAAAATGCAACAAATGTCTCACATGAAAAAGAGATAGGAAAAGGAGGCAAGTTTAAATGGGACGCCAATACATTAATATGTGGTCTTTTGAGTGAAAATAAAAAATAAAGTTATGAAGGTTTATACTTAAAATGAACAAAATTTATGAAGAATTAGTTAGAAAAAATATATTTTTTTTAATTCAACAATATTTAAGGTAGGATTTTGAACTTTTAACCTCAATTATTATTATTAAGTTGTATAAAGATGTCACTATATATTTAAAAAATGTATATAAAAAGATGTCACTAAAGAGTTATTCGCTTTTTGAAAAAAAAGAATCTCCTTTTAATCAACATTCACAAATTTAAAATGATTGTGAATATCATGTGTGTGACTGTCCCAGCTTGCGTACATTTCGATTTATGTCAATGGATGTCAAGAAAATTCGTAAAAATTAATTCCAGGTGAGTATCATGGATTGAAGTGATTGGATTTTGGGGTTGGGCGAACGAGAGGAAGGAGAATGAGTTGAGAATTCCCAACCCCCTCTTTGTATGCATGGAGAGATTATGAGTAATTGTGGCAAAAAAAAAAACTCTCATTTGAATCAAGAAACTATGAGTAGTTGTGGTAAAAAAAATTCTCATTTAAGTCATGAGGTTATGAAAGAAAGAAAATAAAAGAGGAAGTAAACTGAAAATAATATGACAATAAAAACAAAGGGAACTTCCCTTTATTGTATTAGATTTGCTTTTAACACTTGAATTGATGGTTTACAACAAAGAGTTCACCTCAAGAGAAGTTAGATTACAAGAGTGTTCAAATCATTAAGAAGAAAAGAATAATACCTACTAAAAATAATATATAACTCGTGAGCAAATCAAAATAGTGATATGAATAGGTAAAAAGAAACTATTACAAAATATGTCTTAGCAATAAATAGTTGAAATAAAAATAATATATCGAGGGTGAGTGGCGCAGTTGGTTATTTTAATAGAGACTTTTGTCTTAACAATAAATAGTTGAAATAAAAATAATATATCGAGAGTGAGTGGCGCAGTTGGTTATTTTAATAGAGACTTTTTGAAGTTATTTTTTTCATACATGAAGTTCAACTTTTAAACAAAACCTCACAAGCCCTTTAGCCAAATATCCCCTAAACTTTCCACACATTTTCTTTGCATTCTTTTAATATTAATTTCTCTATGATTTGATTTATTGTTTTGACAGATTCAGTAGGCCACCAAAATGTCCAAACTTTATTTAATTCAATTAATACAAAAACATTAAAATAAATAAATAAACAGTACATTTTTTGAGCTTCCTATAAGTTTCCCATTTTCCCATAGCTTTTTCCTCTTTCAACCTTAGACCTAAAGAAAGAGGGGAAAAAAACCAGTAGAGAGAGAAACTGATCAGGGGAAGAGAGAGAAAGAGAAGAACAGATTCAATTCATTACCATTCCATTTCTTCCTCTTCCCCAACAATCACTTTTCAGTTTTCACCATGATTTCCTTGCACAAAACCACTTTTTTGGTATTGCAAATCGAACCCATTATTCTTATCACCTTCAACTCGATGTTTTTGAATCTGGGTTCCTTTCAATTTCTTTTGATTTCTCTGATTTCTTCAATGTTGCTTGATTTTTTCTTCTCAGGCCCAGATGGGTATTTCTAGAGTTTGCTCTGTTCCCTCCGGCTCCGGCGGCCGGCGGCCGGCGGCTATGAAGGTGGTGTCGATGGACTCGAATGGCCGAGCCGGGGAGCGAAGCGGCGGGGCTGTGGTGGAGAATAGCACTGTCAAAGAAATCGCTCCGGTGGTTGAGGTGGAACCGAAATCCGCCGCCGGAATCTGGGCTCAGGATGTGCATGTTGAAGATTCCGCCGCCGCGGCGGAGGAGCAAATCATGACTCCTTGGAGCGTTTCTATTGCGAGGTGAAGATCACGATCCCCACATTTTCTATGGATTTTTTTCCCCTTTTTTAGGTTTAGTTGGGTAATTTTGTTTTTGAAAACCGAGAAATAGGAGAGTCACTCCGCTATATTCAGGTAACCACCCCGTTCTTAGGTCAGGCACCGGGAGACATGGATGTAATGGAGAGGCTAGAGTGTCTACAAATTAATGAGAAGTGAATCTCAAACCTGATAGCTTGAACGAGCATACCTTCAAAGCCCAAGTTTTCGTCCGGTTGGGGACGGATTGGTTGTGTAATTTAGGGACCCCCTTTTTTAACCTCCTGGCATCTCAACCATGGCTTAATTTAGTTTTTAAGTATTGTAGAAGTTAAAATTTGCAACTATTATATTGGAGTGGGATGCTTAATAGATTGGCCTTTTCTTATTCTCTTTTTAATATTCATCTTAATTTTATACCTTGTGTGCTTCAACTTGAGTATTGATTACTGATTGCTGAAACTATTGCTACTGATTGGAGCTAATCTTGTTTTAATCAGTGGTTTTGATGGCATTTTAAACTGATTATAGTGATTTAACTTGCAGTTAGAATAAACTAGAGGATTGACATAATCTCTCCTTTTTGGATCATAATAAGAAACATGAAGTCCTTTTTTGTGTTCAAACTAACGATTTATCGGTTCTGTTGTCGAAATGATCGACAGCTGTTCAACTTTGGGATTGTTTCCTTGGATGCATAACCTCCTCCCTCTATAGCATTTCCAATCTAGATCGATCAATTATGAACTTCTGTCTTTTTCATGATCCTAATATTAGTTGAATCGAAATAATTAAATGTACCTCAAATCTATCATTTGGGTTGATGAGTGATTTAACACGAATCAACACCTAGTCCTCAGTTCTGGATAGTTTTCTATTTCTCGAGTTTCCACTCGGTTTAGTTGCTGATTTGAGATTTCTAATCTTGCTTATTTGAATTCTGCACACCTTTGAGGAATTTCTTTTCTAGTTAATATGTTACCTCTCTCTCTCTTTCCTGCTTGTCTTTTATTTACCCTTTCATGGCTGTTTTTTTTTTGTTTCTTTGTGCTGGCTTTTGCTGAAACCACAGTGGATATAATTTATTGAGAGACCCACGCCACAACAAGGGGCTTGCATTTACTGAGAAAGAAAGAGATGCTCACTACTTGCGCGGTCTTCTACCCCCGACTGTTGCCGCTCAAAATCTTCAGGTTGTCCTTTCACTTGAGATACTGTTAAGGTCTGCTGTAGGTTTTACAATTCTAGCTTTTGATTATGGAAACTATTTGGAACTACTTTCCAGGTAAAGAAGATGTTGCACAATGTTCGTCAATATCAAGTTCCATTGCAGAAGTACATGGCAATGATGGATCTTCAGGTAGTCATTGTTGATCTCATTTCTTAGTGGTTTGGATTTCGTGATTTAAAAGTATCAAATTGCCCCTAAGGGGTGGTGCGATGGTCAAAGACTTGAGCTTTGAAGATGTGCTCTCCTCAAGGTTTCAGGTTCGATATTCACGTGTGACAATCATTTGTAGACACCTCTCGTGTCTTCATTCCTTCGATGTCTCCTGGTGCCTAGCCTAGAGATGGACATGGTTACTCTGGGTATAGTGGAGTGAAGTTCCAATTTTTCCGGTTTCAAAAAAAAAAGTATCAAATTGTGAACCTTGTCAAACCGTAGTTTGTTTATATTTATGCATCATTCCTTGCAAGTGCACTATTGGAACTTATTTAATGATGAATTCAACCAATTTTTCTCTTAATACTGATGCTTTGATAACCAGATTCAGTTCAATGTGTCTTACAACCGACCTTTGTTGTACCCTTTTTCAGGTAATGAATGAAAAGCTATTTTACAAGCTCCTTATAGATAATGTAGAAGAATTACTCCCAGTTGTTTATACACCAACTGTGGGTGAAGCTTGCCAGAAATATGGAAGCATCTTCAGGCAACCACAGGGTCTTTACATAAGTTTGAGAGAAAAGTATGGCTGATTGCATTGTTTCAGGTTTCTCGATTGTGATGCCGTTCTTTCTTGGTATTTTGTGCTGAAATGTTCGAGCTCCTTTTGCAGAGGGAGAATCCTTGAGGTCTTGCGGAATTGGCCCGAGAAGAACATTCAAGTCATTGTAGTTACTGATGGGGAGAGAATTTTGGGGCTAGGGGATCTTGGATGTCAGGTTAATTTCATTTCCAACTCTTTCTTATTTGGGAATAAACTCTCTCTTATTGTTTGTTATTGAACCTAATGGGTCCTAACACAGAGCAAATCAATGTAAATGTTTCAGGGGATGGGCATACCCGTTGGAAAACTCGCTTTATATACCGCACTTGGGGGTGTTCGTCCCTCAGCGGTAAGTACTTATATCGCCTCATCCTATTCTTCCATATAATTACCACTTATCTCAAGTTCACCTATGCTAGTTTTGCTTCCTTCACTTCCTTTTCTTGTTGGCTCACTATCTATTTTATTGCATTTTTCAGTGTTTGCCCGTGACCATTGATGTCGGTACGAACAATGAGGAGTTGTTGAATGACGAGTTTTACATTGGGCTCAGGCAAAAGAGAGCTACTGGGCAGGTTTGCGATCCCTTCTCTCTCTTTTTAACCAATGTACCTTGCATTTCTAGTTCAATGAGACTAGTCTTATTTATTGCATTCCAATCTTAAGTGAGATGTTTTTCTCAATGTAGGAATATGCTGAACTTATGGATGAATTCATGACTGCGGTCAAACAGTGTTATGGGGAGAAACTACTTATTCAGGTATGTTATTATAACTATACATACTTGATCTGTGTAGTTGAGCAAATTTACTCTTTTGTTCTTTAAATCATTGTAATATTCTTCTAATCCAATTTCCACATTTTGAAGTTTGAAGACTTTGCAAACCACAATGCATTCGACTTGCTAGCGAAATATGGTGCAACTCATCTAGTCTTTAATGATGACATTCAGGTTAGAACCTTGGGCTTTTCATTTTACTATTTGAATGATTTCAATCAACATAACTGATATAATCGTTGCATTGAATCTCAGGGGACAGCGTCCGTCGTCCTCGCTGGGCTCATTGCAGCTTTGAAGTTCGTTGGTGGATCCTTAGCTGACCATAGGTTTTTATTCCTTGGTGCTGGAGAAGTAAGTCTAAGCGGATCGTGTCGAAGATCTTTCATGTTCCTCCTAGTTTCAATGTAATTTATAAATGTTTGGTGTTGCTTTGTTGTTTCAGGCCGGTACCGGAATTGCAGAACTCATAGCCCTTGAGATATCAAAACAGGTTAAACTGAATAGTCATTTTTAGATTATAGATTTTCCTCCTACTCTGTTCAGAGTTCATGTAATCTTCATCTTAATTAACAAGAGCTAACTCTTTGTGTAGACTAATGCTCCATTGGAAGAGACGCGCAAAAAGATTTGGCTCGTCGATTCGAAGGTAACTAGTTCATCAGCTTGGGGAGGTGTGTTCATCATTCATAAAGTTCATTGAGATTGTAATTTCTGATTACTGTTTTTGTTCTTTCCTCAGGGGCTGATTGTAAGTTCTAGGAAGGATACTCTCCAGCATTTCAAGAAACCTTGGGCTCATGAGCACAAACCTATTAAGAAGCTCATCGATGCGGTTAAGGTGTCGAATCTCTCTATTTACCCTTTCATATACATATTCATTATCTGAACCAAGTCTTAAGTTCATTTATTTACTGTTCTACATCAGGAAATCAAACCAACTGTCTTGATTGGAACGTCGGGTGTCGGAAGAACGTTTACTAAAGAAGTTGTGGAAACTATGGCCTCTATCAATGAGGTATTATTTAATCCGTCAAACCGATTTTTTCTTTAATTCGTACTTTCAGAAGAGTGTATGTTGATCATGATTTGTGCAACTTGTTGCAGAAACCTATCATTCTCTCTCTTTCCAACCCTACTTCCCAATCCGAATGTACTGCTGAAGAAGCTTATAAATGGAGTCAGGTAATACAGTGGTTTAATTTCTCAACTGTCTTGGTCGTATCATAGGCATTCCCCATATTCATTATGACATTGTTTGGTTGTTGCGTTCAGGGTCGTGCCATTTTCGCAAGCGGGAGCCCATTCGACCCAGTTACATACAAGGGGAAAACGTTTGTGCCTGGCCAGGTATTTACATTTCAATTCAATTTTGTCTAAGTTGAGCATATATCATGATTTAGCTGCTAACATTATTACTTGGTGATTTATTTTCAACAATTCAGGCAAACAATGCATATATCTTTCCTGGATTTGGTTTGGGGTTGATTATGTCGGGCACAGTCCGCGTTCATGACGACATGCTTCTAGCAGCCTGTAAGTACTCATAAGCCTAATAAGATTAAAGCTCTAGAGACAGGTGCATTCAAGGCTAATGTATAAGTCGTTTTTGTCGATTCGGGGTTCATTTCTTCCTTGCATCCTGATGTACTTGTTTATTACAATCAGCGGAAGCTTTGGCTTCACAAGTGACCGAAGGCGACTACGAAAAAGGACTCATCTATCCTCCATTTACCAACATCAGAAAGATTTCAGCACATATTGCTGCTAGTGTGGCTGCAAAAGCTTATGAACTTGGTGAGTCTTCAAATCCATTTCATTTTCCCAAACTTTTCAAAGAGTTTGAATTTGCAAATTATTCTCTTACTGTTTCAAATGCTGTCTCATAGGTTTGGCCACTCGCCATCCTCAACCTAAAGATCTGGTGAAATATGCTGAGAGCTGTATGTACAGTCCTAGCTATCAAAATTATCGGTAGATTAGCGGTTTCTCTCGTAGCTATGTCGCATCCTGTCGTGTCGTTTGCTTGTTTTCTGATGATGCATCTTCAGTTTATATTACTTTCTTTTGTTATGTATGTTATTTGTTGGTTTAGAAATCAGTTATAGTGTGTATTAGTTGTGAGGAAAAAAAGAGGAAAAAAAAAGGAAAAAAAGGAATGGAAATTGAGCTCAAAATCTGAAGTGGATTCATGGTTGTTGGAGACTTCTGTTTAGGAAGCTAGGGAAAAACTCTACAATTCACTAACATTATTTCATTCAATGTACTATTATTTTGTTAGATGTATTACGTGTTTGGTATATGTTAAAAACATTTCTTTCAATGTATCAATTTGTAACAACTTTTAGAAAAAATAAATAATCATTTATAGATTTTTTTTTTTAATAGTTTAAGGGTATTTTAGGGTGGTACAGTTTCTTGAATTATTTTAGAGGATCAAATTATTATTTTTGTTTAAAATCCTAATAAATAAAAATGGTAAATTATAAATTTTAAGAAATATCAAATAATCCTAATTATGTCAAAAACAAAAAAAGAAAAGAAAAGAGAGAGTGGGAGACTTATTAGAAGCAATATAAAAAGAACTTTAGAAACTTAATTAAGAAAAAAAAAGGTTTAGTGACTTAACACATTTTATAGAGGAGAGACCTAAACAGAGATCAGAATTTAAGAATTTATGACCTATTTTAAAGTTTGAAGACTTGTTTGACACAAACTTGAAATTTGAAAGACATCTTATCCTTTTAACTAAAATTAAACTAAGTTAGCTTATATGATAGAAAAATTGCAACATACAAATTAGGCCTTTGGATTTCAATTTGTAGAATAAGGCTGGGCTTTCCATTGGGGTGGACTTGAACAAGGTTGAACAAAATAAGATGGACTGTGCTCTAAATTGGGAAAATCTTGGTGTTGTGGGGATTAATTGGAAGTGGGCACTAAAGGAGGGACAAAAATGCAAATTTCAGAAATTGGAAAAATATAAAAATGTTTGAAAGAGAAAGCTACAAAAGCTACATTGAGAATAGTGAATGTGGAAAAGGTGAACCCAAGTGATATTCTTAACTAGAAGACTTTGGTAATTAAATGAAGATGATTGGGAAAAGAACATGACTTGGAGGATCCTTAATCTAATTCAAAGTGCAAGAAAAGTAAAAACGAATATATTGACAAAGTTAATGGGATATCGATAAGGACTGTTGATCAATTTCACCGAAAGAAATGATCATCCTTTCTAGGAATGCCCGCTCGGAGGTTTGGTCACCTCCAAGCATGTTAGGCGCTTCGTCATAAAGTGCAAAATGCGTGCCCAAATTTTTTTTCGTTGCTAAATCAAAATGCAATGATAATTTAGTTGCAAAGTTAAAGTTGTTGAATTTTGATTGTTGCTTTTGTGTACTAAATTTGTGGTTTAATGAGAACTTTTTTACCTTTTTAGAACTCTCCTATGAATGTTAGGATTAGTTCTTTTTTCCATTGGCATGTTGATGTCTTCATCGAGGGAGAGATTCTTTTAATCTTTTGAGACTTTTATGAGATAGTTCGTCTTTGTTGTGGTTTATTAAATGGGATTTCAATGAAATTCTAGTTGAGGAGAAGGTGAATAGGTCATCTAGAAGTCATTGGGGGTATTGATGAGTTTAGGGTGGTGATTAATGAGTGTTCGCTCATAAAGGTGATCAATTTACTTGGAATTGAAAAGAAAGATTGAGATACACTCACAGAGTCAAGCTTGATAGATATTTTGTGTTAATCCCTTGTTTATTTCTATGTCAATAATAATTTTTTTATTGTGCATGTTAATTTCTATTCTTCTTATCATAAACTAATATTAGTGGAGTTTAGTTGGGTGAAGGAAAAGGTAGAACATTTTCTTCTTTCGTTAAACTTTTAAGGTTTAAAGATAGTTGGATTAAATTTGAGAAGTACAAAAATGTTCTTTTCTCGAGTTGGTAGATGAGGGTTTCTAAGGGGTCTCTTGCAAACAAATTTCTTATTTGTGTGCTTGGGTGCCAGAAAGACATGGAAAAATGAAATAAGACTAGATTAACATTACAAATACTATTGAGGTTAAGGAAAATGCAGGAGCTTCTTCATATCATTAAGTTGGCCAAGAGACTTAAATCTTAAGTGGTTGGCAAAGCCAAAGTTGGGCTTGAAACCCTTTTAGAGCCGGAATAAAAGTCTTTTGGAAACAAAGATCTATAGAGGAGACTCATATGGGGATGAAAACACTACATGATTTCACACGAGAGTCTCTCAACGAAGAAAAAAATTATCGAATTAACAAATCAAAGGACTCTTATGAAATTGGATTGAGGAGATGGGGCCTATAGCCAAATTGCAAAAGATTACTTTCTTAACATTGGTAAGTCGAGCTCACGGAACATGAAGCAAGAGATAGAATTTTTTAGAGGATTGAGAGGAAGATTTTCGAAAAGGATGTCGAGGATATGGATAGACCTTTCTCTAGGAAGGAGGTTGAGGAGGCATTGAAAAGTATAAATTTGTTAAGTCTCAAAATCTTGATAGGAACTAAGGTGATATTTCTTTTCCATTATTATTAGAATATCGTTGATGGTGAATGTCATTAGACATTATGGTTGATATAGCTACTTTTTTCTTTTCTTTTCTTTTTATAATCTACTTTCTAAATTTGTTTTAATTTTAAGATTTTAAAATTGATGGAATATATTCCATAAATTTAGTTTAGATTTGATAAGTTTCTTCCCTTCCTTTATTACTTTTTTATTATCTTCTTTATGACATTCAAATCTTATAAACTTATCAAAAATACTTATTATACCTTCACCAATGTGTGTACCACTAACTCATTCTCCAATAATTCTTTATTGTGATTATTAGCATATCTAATACATTAATTATGTAATCAACACAAAAATGATTCCAAAAGATTGAGCTCCATAAAATTGTTTTCAAAATATAAAAGAAAATTAAAAAGTGGGTAGTTGAGATTGGGGCTGCCTGCAATTCACATAATCATGAAGTTTGCAAATTCCAAATATAATTTATTATTGCTTGCGAACATTCCATCTTCTTTATCTAATTCAATTCTTTTAGTAAACAAATAAGATTCTTATAATTATTTATTTATAATTAACAATAGTAATTGACTTTATACAATGTTTCATTTTTTTGTTTTTTTATGAAGGTCAAGTCTCTAATTTCACTTATACACTTTCTTCTTTTTTGTTGTTAAATTATTTTCATAATCTAAGTTCATTGAAACTATAAAAAGAAAGTAGTTTTTTTTAAAAAGAATTTAGATGTGTATTGATCAATATGGTGAAAGCACTTTTTTTTAATTGTGACAAAACAAGTCTTAATTTTAGAAAAACAAAAACCTCACAAGCTTTAAAATGGCAATAACATTGATTAACATATTTTCTATGGGTTACTACATTTATAAGCTTTACCGAATGGGTTGGTGCAATGATTTTATTGTTTGATTGTAAACCAGTTCAACACCAGCGTCGCATGTTCGAGCTCGATAATCGGTATTTGTCCTCCCTACCCCAATACGTATTAAAATTTTTTTTAAAAAAAACTAAGTTTTTTTTTAATTTTTAAATCTTAATAAAAACTAAATTGATATTTTCCTTTAGAATTTTGCAACTCAAATAAAAGGGTGAGATACACACATTCTACATGTTTCAAACTAATGACTTCACAAATTCAACACCCGCGTTACAGGTTCAAGCTCAAGAATCGGTATTTATCCTCCTCCAATATGTACTAAAAAAAACTAATGACTTCAATATCTAATTTATAGGCCTATAATATTCTTAGTATAACGTAACAAATGTGAGAGTAAATGAACTTTTAATCTTTTATTTAAAGATATAATGTTTTAATCAGATAAATTATATTCTGAATGAAATGTAGGTTTATAATTATCCCTAACTGTTATAGGAATAATGGAATTAAATATAGGCCTAAAGTGGGATGTCATAGACCATATATATTTATACTCTATGTATCTATTAGATTTGAAGGTTCATTTTACCATCAACCACATGGTTGGTACAATGGTTTTGTATATATATGAATAATTCAACCTTTCACTTCCAATTCCAAGCATAATGGCTTTTTTCATTCCATTATGAAGAATGAAAAACAAACAAGATGGATGATGTGAAAGCCATTGGCCCTGTGATCTCCATTTTATTTCATCAACTTTATTTGTACCCATTGCACACCCAACTTTTTCCTTCATGCTTAAATAATATCATAATACATATTTAGGAGATGGATTTAACAATGAAGTTTGATTATTAACCATTAGTCTGGTTACATCATGTATGATTCGATAATCAAAAGAATACAGTTCGAATCCTTAAACCTTTAATATCGTTGGTTTCAATAAATAAATAAGAAAGTGTACGGGAGATGGAGAACAAATTCAAAAATGAGAAATAATTCTCTTATTCATATTTGGATCCTTGACAATTACTTTGCTCCTAATTATACAATCATTCTTTTATAAATTTATTTTTTCCTGACACTTTTTACTCTTCATAATCATTCTCTTCATCATAAATATAGGTAATAGTTTTTCTCCCTGTTATATTGTCATTCTTTAACCTCAAATACACCTAATAGTTGTCCTCATAATCATTTTCACCATAAATACAAATAATCATTCACGTGTATTCTTTTTTGTATTTTCATTTTTGAATAATCATTTTATTTTCTTTACTCAAAACACTCTCTAAATATTTTTATGTTTGGTAATTGGTTTATAATAATTCCATATCAAAATGTATTTGATATTTAGATGTTTAAGAATGCTAGATTTACTAGATATAAAATAAAGAAATGAAAGTAATCTAGGTTATTCTTATCGATCAAATTTGTATACATTGAGTATTCGACTAAAATGTACTTTATTCAAAATTCAAGTCAATTTAGAGAAAAATTAATTTGAGAAGATTCATAAGAAAGTTCAAAAGATCATATGATCAGTTTTTCTTGTGTAAAGTAAACTCAACCCATGATTAAATTCAAAGGAACTAGACAATGTGCAAGACTTAAAGGTTGTGAATTATTGCTTAAAGAAAATCAACAAACTTGGAATAAATTAATCAATTGATTAGAAACATAGCTACCCTTTTGGAGAAAACAAACTTTTAAGTTTTTTTTTTGTTAAAAGGAAGTTTTTTAAGATGAACTCCAATGAAAGCATTGCTATCATGAACAAAAAATAATAAACATAATAACATAAAAAAGCCACTATAATTGACTAGAGAGCCATCCTTTGGTGGTTGTCATGATCAAGATATTTGCCTTTATTTCCTCCTTTTCTTTTTCCTTTTTTAGTTTGCAAATCTCATGCCTCTAATTATCACTATCACAATATAATAATATCAAAAGAAAAAGAGACACAAAACATAAACAATTGTATGTGTTGGTTGGGTTTGATGTGTCTCATTTCTCATAAGATATGATTCAAAATTTTGATTAGATTATCATTTACCGTCAAGTTAACTCATATGCTTTATGAAATTTTCTCAAAAGTTAAAGTCAAGTGAATACTATTTAGTCATAAAATTTCAAGAAATGTTATATATATACCATTTATATCTTATAAAAAATGTTTATTTTTTTCAAAATAAAGTATTGTTTAAAAGAAAACAAAAAAGATAAGATTTTTTTTTAAGTTGCACTAAAAATTTGAGAAAAGAGAATTAAAATGAGAAGCATGTGATAAATATAATGCTCAAAGTTATAGAGGTGTGGTACATGAATGAGCTATAGCATATCTGATTGAAGAGGAGTTTTAAAGTTATGACCAAAAACAAAACTAAGAGAAATTATAGGTACCATATATCAATAAGGTACCCACTATTTTTTGTGGCTCAATTGTAAGAACTTTAGAGTTAGTGATTAGTTTGAAATACTTTGAAGTTATGTGTCCTAGTGAGAATTTTCCTTAAAAGCATTTGAATGAGGACAAAACATATTAAAATGATTCGTATTACTCTATTGAGATAGGCTTCACTCTTAAAAGTAGTCAAGATAAATTTGTAATGTGATATGTTCACACAGAAGATGTAGAAATATGTTGGTGTGAATCCAACTTTTGAATCTTGATTATAATCTTGATTGTGAGGCGTTACTCTATGGTATCAGAGTGACACTTCTTTTAGTAATTAGACGTGGGTTGTGGGCGAACGAATGTGGGAGCTGGTGGCTCGATGAGCATCTAACACACAGGTTAGAAAGGGTATATGATTGAATTACGCTACATCTGAATGAAAGAAATATTGAAGATATGAAAGTCCTGATTAAGAAAGACTCAAAAAAATAAATATGTACCAGTTATATTAACAAAGCATTTCAAAACTAAGCATGCTTAATTTAGAGCAATTCTAAGTTGGAGTAGCCTCTTAGAATTTTCTTAGAAAACTTGTAAGTGAGCACAAAATATATGTTGATGGTTGTGTGTTGATGTGTTGTAATACTTTTTATTCTTAGAAACAGTCAAGTGAATGTCAAGGCCAAATTTGAATATTGAATTCTAAATCTATGACATTAACGTATAAATATAATTTAGTGGCTTAAACTTACTAACAAAAGTAATAGCTCAATAAAAAATAATGTGTGCGTGATCCAAAGTTCATAAATTTAAATCAAATATTATTGCACAATATAAAAAAGATAAACAGCTTGATAGATGAATCCCACTTAATGATTCATTATCAAATATTGGCCAAAATAGCGACCCATGGTTCATTTGCAAAAAGAAAAGTATTTTTTTTTTGTACAAACACAAGTTTTTAGTATAACAACGTTTTTTTAGATTCGAGTGATCAAACCTCCGATCTCACGATAAAATGTATGTCATTTATAGCTAGTTAGACTAAAGTTTACTTTGACAAATGATTGGGCGTACAAAAGAACCGACAACCCGAGTAATCCACTACGTTATAATTCTATTTGAATTAGGTTATGATTTTTTAATTTTTTGAACATGGTCAACAAGTGGAAAGTCTTCGAGTGTCGTCGTCCATTGGGTTTGGTTGGTCTTAAGATTGACCAATTTTTTGCTTGTTCAATTCAATTCAATCCAAACTAAAATATTATACATATGATAGATGAATTAATTAATAAGATAGATAGATTTTTAGCATATTGAGAACTTGTATAATATCATTTATATTTTATTCAATGATATAGGTGTGTGGCGTGTATAGAGTTGTTTTTTAGAGAAAATATGAAATTAAAACAACTAGAGAACTCAACTCAACCTAACAAAAAAAATATAGAGATAGATTGCTCTAATGCATAGGATTGGACGGTTTGGAGGATTGAAACTTTGAGTTAGTCTTAAAAATCCCTCTAACCTAGACCTTGAACATCCCTAACTAAATTTGATAGATGCAAAACTCAATTTTAGTTTTAATATGAGATTAAATGTTCATTTTTTTACCTAATGAACTTATAAATTTTAAATAATGTCAATAAAGTCAATAATCTACTTTTAATTAGGAAAATAAATGTTTTTCTAAAGATTTATAAAACATAAAATTTCATATTAAATAAATTTTCTTTTCAAAGGTTAGAAACTTAGAAGATGAGTAAAAATAAATAGACAAGGATGCATATTTTGGAAAATAATAATAATAAATGGATGGATTTAAACCATCCAAATAAACATATAAAATGTCCCAGTGTCAGTAATGGAAAGGCAAAACAAGGAATTAGATTGTGATCAACTTTTTTTTGAAAAAGAAAACAAAGGAAAATAGATTATAAAGGATAAAAAGAAACAGTTGAAGAATATATGGGGTAATGCACCAAAGTAGTGTGTGCTTTTTGTACCCTTTTCCAAATTATTTCCTCATCTTATAAAATATGAGGTCTTATGAAGAAAAATCTACCTCAAGTAAAATATTAATAATCTCATTATTTTCAAATATTATTAAATTTAAAAAATAATAATTACTTTTTCTTTTAAACCTATTCGACATCCCAATTAAGAAAACTTACATTTTTAGTCTGAAAAATTGGAATGTAATTTCAATTTGGTTTTAAAATTTCAAAACAGAATCGATTTAGGCTTGAATATTTCAATAATACTCACTTTTAATCTTTGGAATTTTACTTTTATTTTATTTTATTTTAAAATTAAATTCATGTACAAATTCAAATAATCACTTCATTGCTATATTAAAATTTAAAATTAGTATAGTTAACTTGATATAAATATGAAATGTTTAATATAATGATTATTATCAATTTAGAGAACTAAAATTTGCGACTTTTTCAAATTAAATAATCTAATATTCTCTTAACAAACTTTTTAAACTTTAAAAGACTTTATGTTTAAACTTGACAAGAAAATAATAGTAAACCAATGTAGTGATAGAGGAAATCTATAAAGTTAGTATCTTTTTAATTACAAATTTAATTGGGATTTAAAGAAGAAATCAAAATGTGAGAGCATCTTCATAGTGTGGTCCATTCTTTGTAATTTTCTTTCTTTGCGAATGGATTCCTCATTGATTTAGATTTGTCATTTTACTTTATTTTGAATATATATTATGATTTGTTGTTTAGTATTTTCACGCGATCATATCATTAATGAATAAATTTGTCTTGTCTAACTTTAGTATATATATTACATTTATATGATGACTGTTAATAGACAAATAATTAATCAAAACATGTATTATGATTTACGGCATTAGATTAAGAAATTGACGTTGTTATTGAATTAGTTTAAAACCAAACAATGAAACTATTAGATTAATTATCCATTCGTTATTAACAAATGTATTTATTTAGTCTATAAATGTTCAAAATTTTCATTTGCACTTAACTTTAATTATCATTCTAGTAAGTCTCAGACAGTAATAATATTAGTTAAATATTTATATAATCCTAATCCTACTATTGAGTGGTTCTAAAAAAAACAATTAAGTGATAGATTTGACCCAAACGTGTTATAGAAAGAGTGATTTATTCTAATAAAAATAAAAGTAAGCCTAAATAATAAGGGGGCAAAAAATATATATAACCGAAGGTTGTTGGCATTGTTAAGTAATAATATCATTCAACACTACATCTTTGATTCTTAAAATCATTATTTTTTTTTTTTTTTAGACTTCTTAAAATCATTATTTAACTCTCATTGAAATTGATTAAAAAATGGTGAACACACAAAATGCTAACAAAAGTATCCCTAAACTTTGAATTTAAATTTTCATGAGTGTTTGAGTTTCAATTTATTATCTCCATCACATTACTTTTCAAAACTCAATTTATACATGTTTGAAACTTATAATTGCACCAATTAAAATCATAACTTCATAATAAACACATAGCCTAAAGTTTGAGTTCTGTTTTATTTTTGTGTTTTGACTTATTTTAATCTCTAAACTTAAATTTGATCTTTATTAGAAATTTTTTGTTATTTTTTCTTTAAAACATTGTCATACTTCTCTATAAATTTTAGAAATACATTCACATATTTTCTTTATTTATAATAAATTCATTGACATTGTTGAAGCAATTTTAGAGATCATTTATAAACTTTTTTAAGTTAAGAGACTAAAAAGCATAAAAATGACATTTTAACATAGGACATATGCATTTTGCAAGTGAAATAAAAGGGAAGACAGTAATAATTGTGTTCAAAAGAAAATGGTGATAGAATAATTTCACAGAAATGAAGAAAAATGTGGAGGAGAAAAGGAAGATATAACGATAAATGGAGGAAAATAATGATTGAGAATCAAACGGTTGGGATTAAGGCAAACGCATCATCAAACAAAAAAGGTTTGATGGATTTGATGTGATTTGATGGGGCAGTCTTTGTCAGTTGTCTCATACACATTAACCTCTTCTATTCTACAAACGCACACACCGAATCATTACCCCTGAAAAATATTTCATTCATCTAAAAATCCTATTTGTAACAATATATATATACATATATTAGAGAGTGTGTGTTTGTGCCCTTATTTATGTAAACGGTCGGGTTGGTTATAATAATTCAACTAATATTTTCCCATAGTTTATTATAAACGGTGGTTACTTAAACATTTGTGTCCGTTTATCTTAACCCTACATATATTACTTATTGTTACATAATCAGCTCCCCAAACACTGTTTATCATAATCCACGTTATAATAACTTATCTCTCAAACACCATTAATAATAACTAACCATTTATCATAACCTTCCGTCTATCATAACTAAACAAGTGCTCCAAACACACTCTAAAATTTTAATTTAGGTGTCATTTTGAATAATTCAATAATCATTAAGTTTGGTGCTATAATTCTCTCCTCCTAATTTTTATTTATTTTTTTAATATAAATTAATAATACAATCGTACAAAATAGTTAAAGGGGACATAACAAAAGATAGAAAAAAATATATATGAGAAATGTATATTTTTAATCCCTAGTGTAATTTTTATATTTGGTCATTGTTTTTCAAATCAAACAATTTTATTCAATACATTTCAATAATATATCATTTTAATCTATGTAATTTTAGATGCACTTCTCAGAATATAAAGTTAAATATGGAGGAAAATGCGAAATGCATGATGTAAAAATTGGGAAAATGTGAAATGCATGATGTAAAAATTGGGTATATTTAGAGGCTCAAATCTAAATAGGGTGAAGGCACTCTTAGAGGAGAATTCCAAAAAAAAAAGCACTCTTAGAGGGAGGTATTCTTGGACTACTTAAAGTTTAATCAATATTATCAATTGACTTTTTCTTGAACATATAATTATTCTCTCATTTAACTTATTTTTTTCATATTCATCTTGTATTTACATCTCTCATAATCATTTAATTCTCCTTATCTTGAACACCATAAAAAAAAGTCTATTTTAACGATTAACAATAAAAGAGAAGAGTCAGATACGTGTATATATATATAATATGAACTTAACAAGAAACATATTGCAAGCTAACCTAACCCATGTGTTGGCCTATGACAAAATCATGTGATGACATCACATATCAAATGTATGATAGAGTGGTCCTCAAGGGAATCTCTATAAAATAGTATTAGAACTAGGCATACACATAGGGTAGTCTATTTTTACCCTTTGTTTAGCTCAATATGACCTTAATCTAGGATGGACTCAAGGATCATAGTGTACTAGACACAGCAACACAATCACTAATGTGAATTATATATATATATATATATATATATATATATATATATATATATATATATATATATATATATATATATATATATATATATATATATATATATATATTCATATGCCATAATCATCACATGAATGAACATACTAAGATATGGGCACTGACTCATGAATGGAGACAAAGGTTTTTGTTCTTAAAATTTAAACTTATTCTTACTCAAATTTCCTATAATATGTTTCATTTTTGCTATAATATATTCATCTTTCCTTAAAAAAGTATGTGAATGGTAATCAACTTTAAAAAACAAAACTAACTTTTGAAAGTAACTTTTTTTTCTTCTAAAGTTTAGTTTGGTTTTTACAAATGTAGGTAAGATGTAAATATCCAAGTAAGAAATAACATATGGTAAGATAGTTTGTTGTATGCTTAAATTTCAAAAACCAAATAGTTATCAAACGAAGTCTTAATGAGTCCATTTGTATTCACACTTTAGGATTGTTTGTTTGGCATATTTATGTAGGATTTAATTTTATGATTTATTAATTCCTCCTCGAAAACTTACATTCAAACGAGGTTTTACTAACTCCCCCTTATTCTTACTTTTAAAAATAACTCTAATTTCTAACAATTCATTTTTAATCATTCATTTATAACCACTAATATTTAATCATTTCTTTTTTTAACTATTAAAAATAACTACTCATTTTAAATGTACATTCAAACAAGATTTGGACTCTAACTCCTCTACACAAAAATTACATTCAAACAAATTTTTTGCTACAACTTTCAATTTTTAACTTCTCGTCTACTCAACTCTAACTCCTCTTTCTCTCTATTTTTTCAATATCACGGTAGAAATCTAGAGACGGTCATGATTACTCTCGTTGCACAAAAAAAAAACGAAAAATTAGTTTTTAAAAAAAAAATTTTAAAAAGGAAATTAGTGGAATCGGAGGAGAATAAGGTGATGTGTAAAAGGGCGAGGGGAAGGGGCACGCGAGAACGAGAAAAAGGAAAGGAACTTAAAAGAGTACGACTGCGTCAAATCGCACACAATTAATTCGAAATTAAAAAAAGTGACGTGGCGTAGATAGCAATTATAAATTATAAATTATAATAATGGCGCCGACGTGGCATTTTATGGCAGCGTCGACATGATGACGGTCGGCGCTCAGAGACTGAGAAAACATCACAACACGACAGACAGCATTGCCAAACTGTGCTTAAACACACTCTGACGTGGACTACGTTCCTCTTTCTCTAATTTAAATTAATTAAGCTACCAATTTAATTTTTAAACCTTCTAGATTGTATATAATTTCAACTTAAAATTGATACATTAAATATAACGCTTATAATCATAAAAAGATAAAATACTTATAAAAAAAAATTGTTATTTTCCCATAACTTTGAAGCCATTCGAACTCATAGAAAAAGGTTAGACTAGAGATGTTCATGAGATAGAATTGGAAGTAGCTTTTCCTTTCTCCATCTCTTTTAACAAATCTAATTTTCTTTTGAAATCGATTGCTTTAAGGATTAGACATACTTTCAAAGTCTAAAACTTTAGCCACCGCATCACTTTTTAAGGGACGAACATTTTTAGGTTAGAGGAAAATAGAGATGCCCACAAAGTGGGGTGTGGTCGGAGAGGTCCCCAAAAATTCACCATTTTTTTCACAGGGGATTGAGGTAGGGATTCTTCCTTATTTATTTTTTTGTCTCTTTTTGTAATATTAAGGTTTATAAATAACTTTTTAATAATCTTTTCGACTAGTTATTTTTTGTAAACAATACTTTCACCTAGTTGATTTTCATAGAAAAATATTTATTAATTTTTCTATTCGATAGTTAATTATTAAAGAAAATATATAAAGTACTCAGACTAAATAAATCTACATCACATATATAGTGGATAATAAAGATATAGCCATGCTAATTAGTAAAGGTAAAAGTTAAACCGACAACCGACTAACAGGAGCACTAAACTGCAATTAAATATCCTAAGTTGTCAACAATAGTCTAACAATTCCCATGGATATAATGTTAATACTACCAACAAAAAACTATAACTAAAGACTTATTTAATAAAAATAATAATGAAATATAATATAAGCGGGGTTAAATAAAAATGAGGAATACATTCACCATTTTCGTCTCTGTTTACTTTGTGGGAATTTTTCCTTCTCACCCGCTCATCCCTTCGTTTGGGTCGATCCCTAGAGGAAAATGTTAGAGATAAGGGATGTTCAAATAACTCTGAAAAAACTGATTAACCTAATTCATTTTGATAGGTTAGGTTGGATTGAATTCGATTAAATGAAATTATTCTTAATTGGATTGATGCTTTAATAATCTAAAATTAATTAAGTTGATTCTAGCTCACTTAAATATATTATTATGTCTACAAATATTTGTTTATCTATGACTGGCATTTTTTTTTTGTATTTCTTTCTTTTTAATCTTCAAAACTCTTTAAAATATGCTTTTAAGTTTTTTTAATACATATCGGAAAGACAAATACCGATTCTTGGGATCGAATCTATGAAGTTGGTGGTTTACAACTAAATAATAAAATTATTGCGCCACTCTAACTCATTCCATATATGTTTTTAAAATTTTAGAATATATATTTGTTGGAGATATTCACCTTGTGACAATTGTCCCACGTTAAAAAGGTGAGAGTTTTATCACACATTTATAAGCAATATAAATTACTACCTTCATTGTCAATTAATTTTGAAGCAAAACTCATATTCTCTAACGATATTCTTTTAATATAAATCTAAATTAGAAGCTGTTACGTTGATTTATTTAGAAATCGTAAATAAATATATAAAAAAAAAACAAAGGCAAATGTTGGCCGTTAAAACGGGTGGGAGAGGAGGAGGCAATTTATAAAAATATATTATTTTTATAATGTTTTTTGAGAGGGTAATTACGACGCCCACAAATATAATTGAGGTTTCTGAATTGAACAAAAAGAAAATCTACTTTTCATCAGAATTTCAATCTCGAGCTTTGTGCATAAAATATTTATGTAAATTTTTATCTTTTAATCGATCGGCGATCTCGAAGACATGGAAGATTGATCGGACGGATAGGGTCAAATTATAGGCTGTGAGTAGGGTTAGACAGCAGAATCATTGGGTTTTAAAGCTGTTTTTTTAAAACTCAATTTTTTTTCTTTTTATTTTAAGTCTGTTCATTTGAAACTAATCATAACCAAACTGTTTTTTTTACTACATCTTAGAAGGAGAAACATGTATTAATTCTGAGATAAAACCATGACGCTAACGATGAATTAGATAACAACCAAAATTGTGTCAGTGATTTTGGAATAGACTTATCATGTTTGTATTAGGATATCAATTTCTACTCAACTTCTTTTTTAACATCGCATCAAATCTTTTATATGTCACATTAATTTTTTTTTTAATTATCAATCATATAATATAATATAAAATATCTTTTATTTAATGTTATAAAATATCATATCAAATTTTTCTATAATTTTTAACTACTTAATATAAAATAAATACCTTTTTACAATATCTACTCTCCTAAATATTAATCTCTAATTTTAAACCAATTTCTAAATAACTATTTCATATCTCTAAATCATTCAACCAATCATTGTGTAGTATTATTTCAGTTGGCTATGTTCAATTAGGCTTGTGTGTTTGATTTTTCTTTTTAGAAAATGTTTTTTTTAGTATATAGTGGGGGAAGGGGGACCACACAACTACTCTCAAAATATTTGAGAGCCAAATACCGATTTTTGGGCTCGAACTCTTGACCATGAAGTTGAAATGGATTAACACCAAGACAAGATAACCAATTGCGCCACTGACCCTCGGTCTTTTTAGAAAACGTTTGTTTGGTTAGGGATATGCAAATAATATATATTAAAAGGGATATGCAAATAATATATATTAAACGAAATATAATTAAATTTGTGTTTGAGAGCAATTTAAGTAACAGGCGTGATATCACGTTCCACTATATTACCCAATTTGAATCACAATTGGTTGTTCTCTAATCTAAAAATATAGATAAATAAAATTAAACAAAAATAAAGATGTGGTCAAACTTTGATATATAGGTGATGCTAAACATTGATTAAATTTCTCTATTTGCATTTTATAAATTTAAAATTAGGAAAAATACTATTCACATTTATTGCTTTGTCACTGACTCATATAAATATTTTAGAGATATATTTCATTGAACATGAATACGTATGAAAATTCTACATTTTGCATGTGTGGCATATTTTTAGAAGAACATACTTTATTAGGAGTATGTAAGAAACATACCAAAAAGATAAAGACTTACAAAAAGTTGTTACAAAAAGTTCTTATAATTAAGAGTGATATTAAAAGCATCATAATGATTATACAAAGGCAAGAAGGAGCCGAAATAAGAATATCATCTCTAAGTTGTAAGACATTCTTGCATTTGTGGTTGTCATTGAATGGTCTAGCATTCCTCTCACTCTAGAGCCACCAAAAAAATGCACCAATAATGTTTTGAATCATCACCAACCTAGCACTTTTCGAGTTAATTTCCATAATAGCCTGCAAAAAAGAGGTCGCCTGAATAGAAGTATTATCCTCATGATGTTAAAAGCCGAAATTTTTTACACCACCGGGGCTTAAGCATAGTGAGAGGCTTTTTTATTTTTACCATATCAGTAGTGTTCAAACCATTATAAAAGCTAGTCCATAAAAAGACTTTAATCTTAGGTGCTCCAAAAAGAATCTCCTAAATGAGTTTGAAATTTGCTAATAACTTCATTGTTGATTAAGTTTCTCATTGATTTAACGGTGAATGTTTTACAATTATCTGCCAACTATATCCACCTATCTTTCTCTTCAATATTGATATCAAGTGGGTGATGCCAATTGTTGGATAGCTCCTCCCATTGAACCATTTCTGAGTCAAAAAGAGGACAAGATGAGTCAAAGTTCCATGAGAACTCATTCTGGCACCATGAGTCCTCCACAACACGATGCTTATTGATTGCGAGAGTAAGGAATCTTGGAATACTGTTATATAAGGTGTCATTATCATCATTCCACCTATCAAACCAGAAACTAGTGTTCTTGCCATTAACAATGACTTTTTTCATGTTGCACTGCATTATGTCTTGCATTCTTGTAATATTTTCTCAAGGAGATTTTAAGCTGCATCGGTTGGACTTGGATGGAATAAAGGAGATAGGTAAAGCTTTATATTTTCATTAATAAGCATCTTCCAAAGCGTATTGTTTTCATTGTGGTATCTCCAAATCCATTTGTTGAGAAGGACCTCGTTCTAGTATTGGACGTCTTTTCCAATTTCGAGGCCACCTTTTTGTTTAGGCAATGAAACAATGTCCCACCGCCCAAGGTTTGATCTACCATTTAAATTGATTCATTTCCAAAGAAATTTACGCATTAATCAGTCCAAACTTTTATGAAAGCTCATAGGCGCTTTAAAAACAGACATGTAAAATGTAGGCAAATGACTCAAAACCGATTGAATAAGCATGAGCTGCCCCCCTTTCGACAAGTACCTGCATTTTCATTGATTGAATTTAGCATGGACCTTCTCCAAGTTTGGGTCCCAAAATACTTGTTTTATTTGATGATCACCCAAATGGAAGGCCAAGATAAGAAATAAGTGCAATATAAATTTATTTTACAAATAAAAATATTTTTAGTACTAAATAATGTCATATATGCAAAATTTATGGCTCCCCTGTACGAATTCATGTGTAGGAAAGTTTTGCTCAAAATTTTATTAATTAAATATCAATAAAATTGTGTCAAGATATCAGTTGAATTATTATAAACAATAAGACATTATAAAAAGAAACTATTACAAAAATAATTATAATAACAAATATCTAAATGCAAATTATTATAATAGAGGTTAGTGTAATTGAAAATCAAGAGGGTCTTGAGAACCTAATTTCCTAAATTGACAGATATAAAATGGTCTCGAAAAACAAAAAAAAATTATGAGTTTAATTCAAGATATTCACTTACCTAATAATTAATATTATACTAAAATTGTGGACATTCAAACTTATGAGTTACATTCAAACTTATGAGTTTAATTCAAAATAGTCACTTGTTGAAATTGTTACCACTTTTTTTTATTGTAATAAGAAATATATTTAGTTATATGAAAATATCAATATTTTATTAAAAAAAACTTTAGATTAACCGAACGAAGCAGCTGATCGAACTAACCGACACGAATCGACACATATTTAAGACCCAATCGATAGACCCTAATTTAGTTGATTTGGTCGATCCAATCGAGTTTATGAGAATGTATTAATATAACCACCTAAACAGATGGAGAAAGTTAGGCTATTCTCTTGTTGGTTACGGCCATTTCACAGGTAGAGAAAAAAAAAAAAAAAAGCTTTTTAGAGAGAGAAAAAGGAAGCTTTTTAGAGAGAGAGAAAAAAAAGAGTATCTTTTAAGCACGCTTTGCTTCCTGAGCTGCACAGAGTATAACCCACCAATGCATTTTTGTTTCTTTGGTTGCGTGAATAATCCTCTCATTGCCTTCTTTTTATCTTTTTAAACCCCAAAACCCAACAAATCCTTTGACAAAATCAGACCCCATCTCAGTATTTAATCCCCTTTTCCCCCTTTCTCTTGAGAATTTGCAATCTGGGTTGTGCTTTTTTTTTCATCACTTGTTGAAGATTTGCCTTTAATTCAAGTGGATTTGTTTTTTTGTCTGATTTTTCGAGGGATTTCACTCTGAAACGAACCCAATTCGTGTTTTTACTGATTTTCCCATCTGGGTTTTGTCTAAAGCTTCTTGAATTCATTCAATGGAGATTAATGGGTGTTCTGAAAACGACGAGGATTGTCCTCGGCTGTTGGATTTGATACCGAAAAACCGGAAATGGGTTTCCGCCGGAGATGCCGCCGGAAAAACCCAAAACTCCGACGACGGGAAGCTTGAGTTGAGGCTTGGCCTGCCCGGAGAAGCCGATTACTCCGGCGAACAGAGCAAGGACTCTGTTCTCTCGTTTGGGTATTTTCATGTTTCTTCTAATTTTCTTGGAAAGATTCAACCCACCAAAATTTCTTCACCATATTGTTCTAAAATGGAAGATTTCAGTAATGTTGAAGCTAAATCATTTCCTTGTTCTGCTAGCAAAGCTGTTTCAAACAGTTCTCAGAAAAGGTAGCCCATCTCTGTTATTTTGGTACTCTGTTTTATTTTCTTGGCTGTTGAAATTTGAAGCATGTGCATAAAAGACAAAAGGGTATAATGACAGGCTTTAGTTCTTGTGGTTTATATTCTTTTTTTTTTCTTTTGTTCTTCCTATTTTGTAATTGTAAATGGGTCTAGTTTTATTTTTCCTTTTGGCTGTTTGTGTTTTGGTTCTATTCTTATTCTTAACTTCCCTTCATAGGAATCTTTTTTAGCTAACTTTTGTTATGATTTCTGAATTTAGATTAATGAATGAATTTGGCTTCCATGGGACAAGGGTCAAGGACTCAAGTTCTTGGGTTATTTTGATCTAGAGATAATGAACAAGTTGTTGTATAGGACAATTTTTGCTCTAGATTAATAGTGGATGTTGTTATCTTTCTTTTGAACTTTTGTTATGTTGTTCTATTTATGTCATCTTTTGCTGTTTGCCCTGTTCGCCTTTGCTTGCTATTTTTTGTACATTTTTGCTTTGTTATTATCAACTTTATTTTGAATTCTCTGTAGAACTAGGTAGTGAAAAGTCCTATTTGGCCGGCCTATAGTTGGTAGGTATCATGTTTGAAAACTCACGAGTGAGTTTAATTGTAATATCTCCAATTGTCTCCTGGATTTGGGTCTTGGACGGGCATGGATAGCCGGGTGTGTTGTGGTGCGAAACTTTTCACTATCTCTAGTTGTCTCGTGGGTCTAGGCCTTGTGACGGGTGTGGATGGCCCGGATGTGTAGTAGCACGAAACTTCAATTTCTGTTTATGTAACTAATGGGAATTAGGTAGTAAAATGCACTAATATTTGTTCAACTTTTGAATGAATTTCAAGGACTGCTCCGGTTGTGGGATGGCCGCCAGTTCGATCGTCGAGAAGAAATCTTGCGAGCAGCAGCTTCTCGAAGCCTGCATTGGAGTCCCCAAATGCTGGCCCGAGCAAGCTTCCGCCTCCTGGAGAGAAACCGGTTAAAGTTGGTGGAAAGGGACTGTTTGTAAAGATCAATATGGATGGAGTTCCCATTGGTAGGAAGGTAGATCTCAAAGCTTATGACAACTATGATAAACTTTCCTATGCTGTTGATGTACTGTTCAGAGGCTTACTTGCTGGTAATCTTCCCAAGAATTATTCAAGTTACAATTCTTTGAGATTTATGACTGTTTACATCCTTTTTGAACAAATTCATTGAAAACAAAAGGCATCTTAAAGTAAATTATTTTTAAGAGATTCTCAAGTACAATGAGTTGGATGGAGTGTAGTGGTTGAAGATGTTCATATTTGACTTTTCGAACATGTTTGACTCTTTCGTATTTCTTGTTGCTATGGATGTCTGAACTTTACCTATTTGTTCCTATCTATGCAGCTCAAAGAGATTCCTCAGGCTGTGGCGTTTTGAACAAGCAAGTAGAAGAGAAACCGATCACGGGTCTGCTCGATGGTAGCGGAGAATACACTCTTGTTTACGAGGACAACGAAGGCGACAGAGTTCTTGTTGGTGATGTACCTTGGCAGTAAGCATATCCCTCCTCTCAACTCCTTTGTTTTGTTAATATCCCATTAGCTTCCATTGAAACATGGATTCAAAAGAAGCATTTGTTATAGAATCATTATTAATACGAGAACATAATTTGACATCTCGAAACGAATACTTTCAGAATGTTTGTTTCGACTGTAAAGCGGCTGCGCGTGCTAAAGAGCTCGGAATTACCAGCATTGAGTCGTGAGTTCAAACACTATTAACATCTTTCTTCTTTATTTCCTTTGATGCATCTGTTTTCATTGAAACGAAGACGATTTGTTCGATTTCAGTTGGTTGCTCGAAGACACGGAAGATGAAGTGAAGGAAGAGATTTTAAGATGAAGCTTTTGAGTGTTTTATCATTATTGGTAATGTGCTTTTGATTTTGTCTTGTGAAATTGCAATGTAAAGTCAACCAATCTTTCATCTTGAGAACCTAAATTAGCTATAAGCTGTTCTTGCATTTTGTAACACCAGACAAGTGAGTGATTTGGAGTTGATTTCAATTAGAAAAATCCATCATTCTCTTAAACTGTGTAAGCTTTATTTGATGATCATTTAGAGTTTTGAATATAAATCTTATTTGAGCATGTTTTGTTAATTACCTTTTACACGTTTTTTCAATAACCAAAGTAGGATTATGGAATGTTTTTGGAGTTCTAATAAGTTTTAGATGTATAACATATTCCAATTTTGGAATATTTTAATCATTTGATCAAAATAGTGTAGATTGAAAAAGTTATATTGAATTACATCCATTAATTAAAAAGTAATAATAATAAGGGAAGGAAATATTCCCACTCCACCTTTTAGTTGAATAGATGGTTAAATTGTTTTGACCTATTGCCTTTTTTGAGTCCTAAAGTTGGGATAATGTTTTTTTTTTTTTTTTTTAATTTTATTTTTGACAACAAAGGCTAGCATTCCCACTAGAAAAGTAGAAATATTATTTTGTTTCTGATATTTAAAAAAATTGTTCTAAATGTCTAGAGTAAATGATATTGTAAGTTAGATTAATTTAAATTGACTTGTGATAAACTTTAAATGAGGTAATTATATGATTTTTTTTTTGCGTCGATTTATTTTCCTTTTCTCATTTTCTTTTTGTCTCATTGTCTCAAGTACTTTTTGTAAATAAGAAAAAAGCAAATATGAATTTCTATTGAGTGTTAACTAGAGTGGTGTACTTCAATAAAAATCGATTATGTCTCCAAGGGGCAGTCAAGTAGTTGAAAATAAGGATCGAATAGGTCAGTGGTTTAATGTTTTATTGTTTGGTTGTAAATTATAGTTAAAAATAAGGACTCTAAGGCATGTTTTTTAGGGATGGGTCAGTGGTGTCCCGAGTAAAGGAGAGTGAAACTCCAATTTTTTTATTTAAAAAAAAAAAAAGAAAAGAAAAAAGAATCGATTCTATGTTATAGGTCAATGTTAAAAGTAAATTTTGGATTCGAAGTCATATAAAGTAAAACTCAAGATTTATTATTCCATATGAAAATGAGTGTACAATTTAAAAGGGTTTTGAGTTGGGAAAAAGTAGAAAAAAGGAATTAAAAAGTGGTGGCCTTTTGTTCAAATGATCAAATGAAGGAGGCAATAGGGAGATGGTTTCAAGACCATATGAAATGGGAACAAAGAGATGTGGTGGCATCAATCATAGTGTCATTTTCATTGAGAGCAGCCTAACTTTGGGCCCAAAAACTGACCACCAAGTCTAGTCCTTTTCTCTTCTCAATTAGTGGTTAGGGTAAACAGCATCATATAATATAGGTTTTTCAAACCAACATTTTAAAGCAAAGTACTTTTTATCATCAAAAAAATAATTTCCATTGATTTGATAGAAGATAAGTATTTGGATGTGATTTGCAAAAACAAATTTTAAGAATAATCAAATAATTTCAGCTAAATATTTCAAAAAAATAAAAATCAGCTAAATACTTTATTTTCAATATATTATGATATACATTTTCTTTTTATGTGCTACATCTCACTAACTTCTATCTAATACAATTAGTAATTTCTTAACAAAGAATAAACTTAGGTTTTAGAGTACTTATATTTCGTTTTAGCAATAAATGTATAGAGGTTGAGGCTTTGACAAATGAGGTTTAGAAAATGAATTGATATATACCATGCTTGCTTCATTTCAAAATGAAACATATGATTTCAACTAAACACTATTTCAATATATTGTGATATACGTTTTCTTTTTATGTGTTACATTTTACTAACTTCTATCTAACACAATTAATACTTTCTTAACAAATGATAAACTTAGGTTTTTTATCGGTAGATTTAACCATCAAAGTTGATCAAAATTTTTTTTGCTGGTCCTTTACGTTGGAATCTTTCACTCCCATATGTAATAAGGTCGGATTAATGGGTCATGTTGATCCAATTAGAGTTATCTTTATTAGCGACTCTTCAGATTCATGTAGGTCTTAGTCCAACATGTGAGTTGTGACAGAAGTCTTAATTAGGTCTTGTAATCCTTTGCGGTTGTTCTTTGTTGGTAGAAAGGCTGTCTGTGTCACATTTTATTATTATTCTTAATGAATGTTCTGATTTCAAAAAAAAAAAAAAAAAAAAAAAACTTTCTTAGCAAATGATAAACTTAGGTTCTAGAGTACTTATATTTCGTTTTAGCAATAAATGTATATAGGTTGTGAGTTTGACAAATGAAGTTCCAAAAAATTGAGTTGAAGTATACCACACATATTTGAAATGCTTCATTTCAAAAAATTCAGAAAACTTTAATTAAACTACTAAGCATAAATTGTATTATAACTTTTATCTTTCATTTGGTTCATCTGTATCAATAAATGAGAAAAAAAGGGACTTCTTCCAGCTTTGGCCTTAATAAATAGATGTTATTTTTGAAGTTAAATCATAATATAAATCAAACTCAAACACATTTATTATGAAGTGAACCGATAATAGCAACCAACAAAACAAGAAACAAAGCCCAGCCATAACTATTAATTATACAAGTTTTCAAAAAGAAAGAAAATCCATTAATTTTACAACACCCAAAATTTACTCTCTATGAGAGCTTTTACGTTTATGGGTGTACATGGTTCAGATTGAGTAAGATTGAATGGTTTTTTTGGAGCAATCCAACTTTTTGGATTTGTCAATTCGCCAATCCGTTCAGCCCCTCTGCATAACCACAACCCAACTCAACCCTAAATTTCCAAGTTGGATTCTTGAATTATGTTATTCTCCTTTTTTCTTTCTAAAATTCGACTTATAAACTCACAAATATATTTAAAGAAAATGTATTATACTATATTTCAACCTATTACTATTTTATTAGTGTATATTATATATTTTTTTAGAAGACCTACAAGTATGCTAAGAATCTATTTTATTAATTTATCTTACATACATATACATATTATATTTGATATTCTTAGTTCCGGTTGAGTTAGGTTGAATGAGTAAAAAATTAGTCAACCCAAGAACCAATTCAACCCAACAAAAATTTTAAAATCATAATCCAACTCAACCCTTATGGTTTGGGTTGGATAGTGCGAGTTGCTCATGTTGTTGGTTTTTTTGTACATCCCTATTTACATTTAGATGATAGCGACATTTTGCAAGACGTCACTATCGAGTAGCTTTGAAATCCTTCAAAATGAAAAAGCGTTACTTCAATATAACCTTAATTATTACAACTACATTATACAAGCTCCTCCAATACTTATACCTACATATATTTAGAGTTTAAAAAGTACAAATGATGGTGACTTCTGGATTCAATTAACAAACAAGTTGTTGTGATCTGTTAGATTTGGTTGATTTATTGTGAATCTAAACTCAAGAAAATGGTTTTGCATTTAAATAATGGAAACTTTGAGGTTTCAACTTCCTTGTATACATGGACACAATATAATTAAATTCAATGCTTAAAATCTTGAGACAAATTTTCCCACATAGAAGAAAAAGAGAAAGATTTCATCTAAAAATTTGATACATTAAACATAAAGAAAAAAAAAGAAAAAAAAAGAGGGCACAATTTCAAACATACCAAGTATGAAAGGTAAGATCATTGGAGTTATAGATGACAATAGAAAGAAGAAATTTCCATACTTTGTAGCTCTAACCCTCAAAAGTTTGGCCTTTGCATTGAACACCCTTTATTTTTCTCTCTTTTGCCTGGCTAAGCCCCTGTGTGCCTCCACATCCAAACACACCCCAAGCACTTTAACTTTATACCCTAAATTTAATGACCAATTATTACATTTCTTTTTTTAAACAAGTTTTTTCTCCTTAGGAATAATTACATAGGCTTTGTTTGGAAAGAGTCATAAATTCAATTAAACCCTTAAGGTAATAAAGAATTTGCAAGAGCTAGTTTTCATTTTACAATCACATTTTTCATTCTTGTCTTTTATAGCATTTTTCAATTGTTCCTCTATTTAGTATTCAAAATTGATAGACTTTTGTTAGACATTAATTATAATGTTTAATAATTGGTTGATTTTAGTCCAAAATGGTGAGAAGACAAAGTGGAGATGGGGTGGGGGGAAATTCAAAATGGAAATCAATTATCATTTGGACTTGAAACAAAAATGTGTGTAGGGTTTGTCAATGGTTTCATGAATGGAGGAAGCATTTATATATGTTGTGTGTATTTGTCACTCTTGAAAATGGAGAATATAATCATTAGTTGTTGGTTTCACTCATCTTTTTATGATAGGACAAGCATTTTACAAAAAGTCACCTATTATAATGAATTAGATGTTGTCTATTAACATGTATAAGATGAAATCTTCCAATAAAATAATTATAAATGCACATTAAATATCTGTATTCATAATCATTCTTGAATTATGTTCGATCATTAATTAACTTAAATATATAAATTGATGGGTTGAAGTAAATTTAATTATGTCAACCAACCACATCAATATGTTTTAATAATGTAATATAAAAAATCATTAATACTTTTTAATAATGTATTGTAAATACTCAAATACTAGTATTGTATACCATAAATACCCATTAATATAAGTTAGATAAAAAAAGTATAAAAAAGTATGTGACCATACTTATTAATACCAATAATTACATGTATTAATTTTCTTTTGAAAATGATCGCATTTATAATTATTTTCTAGATTCGACTAGTTTAGTATATTAAATGGAGATAAATATGTTAGATATTTTATGCATAACATGAATCTTAAGATCTTGAATAACATGATTATTACGAAATGTAATTGAATCTTATTGGGATTATAATATACCTCATGACATTGTGATTCAAGAACCTTTTTGATTCAACACAAGGAATGAGGGTTGATATTGAAGCTTTCTAACAATTGCTTCAATAGAAGGAATTGGTTTCTCCCTCCTTGCCTATAAGCTTGAATGTGTTTTTCAAGCTTTCTTAATGCTTCTTTCTCTTTCACTTTTACACATTTGAGATGGACAAATGTGTTCCTATTTATAGGTAGAGGGAAGACCAATGTACGTCTTCATTTAAACATAAGTTTAACTTTCCATCAAAGTTAACTTAAACAAACATAAATTCAAGAGAAATGAAACTCATTTCTCATAAACAATGAAACTCACAATCTCATAAACATTTGAATAACATATCAATTAAAACACAATTTTCTAATCGACCATCTTAATGGAGAATGAAAGTTTCAATCTTAAATGAAATGAAACTTTCTTTTCTAACAAAATATTAATACGATTCATCTATCCAAATATCTAAAACTTTGATTAAATTAAATTTTGTAAGAGGGAAAAATAATTTTGTTACATTTTAAGTTCTATTTCTATATAAGTTGGAGATATTTACTATGACCTTTGTTTCACATTAAAAAAGTGGAGTTTTCAACGTCTTTTTAAGATATATGTCCCTTTATTGTTAGTTTATTTCAAGGTGAAACTTCATGATAATATACATCCCCTCCAAACAAAAAATGCTATTAATAATTGGATTGCCTCTCTATTGTTCTAAAGAATTTTTGGTCACAATGATTAGCTACACAAATAGATTTCGAAATTTGGGGCAAATTTAATGCATCAAATTCACACAAATGGCTAATCGGGAGTGTAATCTGATAAAATTAAATGGACGAAAATATATGTTTTAGTCCTTAGTACCAATGGTATTTCTTTACCTAAAAACAATACAATTTTATTTATCGAGGGTCAGTGGCGTAGTTGGTTATCTTGTTTAGTGGTAATCCATTTTAACTTCGTGGTCACGAGTTCGAGCCCAAAAATCGGTATTTAGTAGTTTTGCCCTTTCTCTTTTAAATAAGAGAGTTTTGCATGGTCGTCACTTTTCTAATCAAAGTACTCATCTATCTTGAGATATGCTTTGATTGGAATCATATGTAAACTCTGTCTTTGAGAGTGTACTATATAATTAGGTTTATATTTGTATATTGAATTTTTATGTATTTAAGTCATCTATTGAATAACAAACATAAATTCAAGAGAAATGAAACTCATTTCTCATAAACAATGAAACTCACAATCTCATAAACATTTGAATAACATATCAATTAAAACACAATTTTCTAATAGACCATCTTAATGGAGAATGAAAGTTTCAATCTTAAATGAAATGAAACTTTCTTTTCTAACAGTCTCCCACTTGGTCGATAGAAAAATCCATAAGTGTTTTCATATTAAGATCATAAGGCGCGCATGATATGTCAAAGACTTCATATGTTTGTTATCATAAGTGCCTTGGTGAATCTAGTTGTCAATAGGAGTCATGACGCTTGCACATTATTCCACAACATGCTTACTTCCATGTACTACTACATTAACAACTTTCATGACTAGGCCATAAATGAGATTAGCTTTAATGATCGCATAATGTCTTTAAGTAAAGACTGATTCTGCTTTCATCTTAACATATATGTGTACACTTTAGAAAACAGAAGTAGTAAATTTAAAGAAGACTTAAGTATTAAGAGCTCAATAATTAGCATTTGTAAGTGCATAATTAAATGACATAAACAATATTTAGGCACTATCTACAAGACCCATGCTTTCAATGTGTCCTTGAAAGGTCTTTGGAGGTAGCCTTTTTGTAAATATGTCTGCCACTTGTAGGTCTGTACTTATTGACTCTACAATAATTTTCTTTAATTTAACATCTTGCTTCAGTAATAGGTATTTTAGGTCCATGTGTTTTGAACTCTTGGTTATCCTATCATGTTTGGAGAAAAAGGCTGCAGCTTCATTGTCGCAGTAGATAGTTAATGGCTTGTAGATAAAACTTAAAGCGCCAAACTGTGAGACAAAATTACGCAGCCATGTTCCCTGAATTGAAGCCTCATAACATGCCACATATTCAACCATCATAGTGGATCCAAAAAGCAACTCTGATTTTTGGCTTCTCCATGATATTGCACCTCCACATAAGAGATACACATAGCCAAGAGTGCAAGTCCTAGTGTCGGGACATCCAGCAAGGTCTGAGTCTGAATAACCAGTCACCTGTAGATGACTTGAATTTCTATATGTGAGCATATAATTCCTTGTACCTTTTAGGTATCTCAGTACTTTCTTTGCAGTTTTCCAATGAGCGATTCCTGGGTTACTTTGAAATCTACCCAACATACCAACCGCATTACTAATATCAGGTCTTGTACAAACCTGTGAATACATTAAGCTCCCCACAAGAGATGCATAAGGATATTTGGTCATTTCTTCTTGTTTCATAGGAGTCTTTGGACACTGCTCAAGAACAAGTTTGTCTCCTTTATGCAGTGGAACAAGACTAGAGGAACAATTCGCCATGCCAAATCTCTCAAGAATTTTATTAATATATGCTTTCTGAGACAACTCGATAAGTCCTTGTGATCTATCACGGAATATTTCTATGCCTATCACATAGGAAGCCTCACCCATATCTTTCATTTCAAAATTTGTTGAGAGATAATCCTTAGTTTTACGTAGTAGACCAAGGTCACTACTAGCTAATAATATGTCATCAACATACAAAATCAAAATTATGAACTTGCTCCCACTGATCTTGAGATATATACAAGGGTCAACTAAGTTTTCTGTGAAACCGAAAGCAGTAATGATTTCATAAAACTTTAGATACCATTGTCTAGAAGCTTGTTTTAGTCCATAGATTGATTTCTTAAGTTTGCAGACCATGTCTTCCTGTCCTTCAATTACGAAGCCTTCAGGTTGACGCATATAGACTTCTTCTTCTAAGTCTCCATTTAGAAAGGCAGTTTTCACATCCATTTGATGTAACTCAAGATCATAATGAGCTACTAATGCCATGATAATTCTAAGAGAGTCTTTCCTAGAAACAGGAGAAAAAGTTTCATTATAGTCAATGCCTTCTTTCTGATTAAAACCTTTGAAAACAAGTCTAGCTTTATATCGTTCAATTTTACCATTGCAGTCACGTTTGGTCTTGAAAACCCACTTACAACCGACTGCCTTTTGACGTGGAGGCAATTGAACGACTTCCCATACTTGATTGTGATTCATAGATTTTAATTCATCTTTCATGGCATCAATCCATTTGGTAGAATTAACATCATTAATGGCTTGTGAATAAGAAATCGGATCCTTAGTCCTTTCAGATTCTATTAAGTAAAGCAAATAATCATCAGGAATAACAGATCTTCTTTGTCTATGAGATCTCCGTAAGGTTGTTTCCTGTGGTGCTTCATATCATTCTGAATAGTGATAATCTCATGATGGAGTTGGTGCTCATTTATTGAGTTTTTCTCATTGTGAACAGGTTCAACAAAGGGGTGATTCTCAATATCTTTAGAAATATAAGGTAAAAGGATGGGTACCCTTATTTCATTAATGATCACTTCTTGTTCTTTTATACTCCCACTGATTTCACCATTCTCATAAAATCTGGCATTATTAGTTTCAACAATTCTCGTACTATGGTTAGGACAATAAAATCTATATCCTTTGGATTTGTCTGGGTAACCAATAAAGTAACCACTGACTGTTTTAAAATCCAATTTCTTTTCATTTGGATTGTAAAGTCTAGCTTCAGCTTTGCAACCCCAAATTTGGAGATGTCTTAAACTCGGTTTCCATCCTTTCCAAAGTTCAAAAGGAGTCTTGGGAACGACCTTACTTGGAACCCTATTTAAGATGTATACAATTGTTCGTAATGCATCCATCCATAAGGATATAGGTAAATTGGCATGACTCATCATTGATCTAACCATTTCCATGTATGTACGATTTCGCCTTTCAGCTACACCATTCTGCCATGGAGATCCAGGCGTTGTGTATTGTGCAACAATTCCAAGTTTTTTGGAGAAGTCTAGCGAAAGGTCCAGGATGTTGTCTTGTCTCATCATACCTTCCATAAAATTCACCACCTCTATCTGACCTAATAATTTTCACTTTTCTTTCTAATTGCCTTTCAACTTCAGTAATGAATACTTGTACAGCATCCACAGACTAAGATTTTTCATGCAATAGATAAAGATAACAATAACGTGAATAATCATCGATAAAAGTAATGAAATATTTCTCCCCTCCAAAAGTTGGAACGTCAAAAGGTCCACAAATATCTGTATGTATTATTTCAAGAAGTTGGGTACTTCTTGTAGCTATTTTCTTTGTATTTTTCGTAGTTTTTCCTTTAATACAATCAACACATGTTGTAATATTAGTAAAGTCTAGGTCTCGAAGGACACCATCTTTTACTAATCGTTTGATTCTTTCACTAGATATATGACCTAGCCTTTTATGCCACAAGGAGTAAGAGTCCTTGACTTACCTTTAGTTTCTTTATCGCGCAAGGTGAGATGGATTTCAACATCTTGATGTTTAAGATGAAGTTTATAAAGTCCATCAACTAAAATTCCAGAACCAATAAGACTAGAATTTTTTAACAAAGTGAATACCATTTCCTAATTCAAAAGAATATCCAAATTTATCAAGTGCACTTAATGAAATCAAATTACGGGAAATAGCGGTACATAAAGAGTTTGACATAAGTCTAACTGATAACCGCTATCTAAAATAAGACGAAAAGTTCCAATAGCTTCAACTAGAGCTTTGTCTTTATTTCCCATAAAAATAAAATTTTCACTTGGATTTGTGGTTTGGATCGTAATGAATCCCTACATAGAATTCGAAACATGAACATTAGCACCTGTATCAATCCACCAAGTAGAAGAAGGTACATCAGTAAGATTCGATTCGAAATGACTTACGAAACCCATAGGGTTACCTTTCTTTTCGAACCGTGCTTTACGCTTAGCGCAATCTGCCTGGTAATGTCCAGGTTTCTTGCAGAACTTGCAAGCATCATCTTTCTTTTTCTTCTTGGATGATTGAGAAGATTCATCAAATTTAGGCGGTCCCCTTTTATGGGTTGAATTATTCTTTTTCCCAAATTGTTTTCCAACTCCTTGAGTGAAATGAGCAACTTTAATGCCATGACCTTGTCTAGACTCCTCTTGAACCAATTTGTTAGTTAATTCATTCAAATTCCACTTTTCCGTAATACTGTTATAATGATTCTTGAATGGTTCATATTGAGGAGGTAAACTAGTCAAGATGAATTGGACGAGAAATGCATCATCCATAATCAATCCTAAATTCTTAAGTTTGGCATTAATGTTGATCATTTCAATTACATGAGCATTCATTGAGCGAGAACCATCAAACTTCATGGTTACAAGATCTGCCATAAGTTTTCCAGCAAGGGATTTATCTGCAGTCTTGAACCGATCTTCAATGGCTTGCAAATATTCTTTTGCTCTCTCAGTTTTAGGTAGGGAGGTTTTGATATTGGTATCTATTACCATTCGTAAAAACATTAGGCTTAGTCTATTAGATCGATCCCAATCATTATGAAGCTTGTTTTCCTCAGGAGTACTTTCGTTAGTGAGTGGAGTTTGCTTCTCTTTAAGGAGAGCCGTGTCCAATTCAAGTAATCCCAAGGAAAACTCAACTTGCTCTTTCCATTCTGAGTAGTTGGTTACATTGAGTTTTATAATAGACGTAGCCATTGAATTAAGAGTTGTAGGTATGTTTACTGCAAATAGAGATTTAAAAAAAAATGCAATATTTTTAGTATATAAACAACATAATTATAGGTTTTCCTATAGGTAGTCACCTAAAATTATGTGCATTATACCATCTTTGATCATTATATCTTAATGAACATATCAATTGAACAATTTACTTTATTATTGCTTAAATATATGAATTAATTCGTCTGTGAACGAATATTTGATTCATGTATTTGATCAATATGTATTGTTCACATAAAGATAATGTTTATAAGAAAACTAAAGTTGAAATTTATGGAACAAACTTATTGTTTGTAATATGAATAAGTCATAACAATAATCTAATAATAATTATCATTATCTTGATTAATTATATTGTGATCTCAAAATAATAATAATGATATCATTAGAGAACACTAAACCATAAACATTAATAATTAAGTTGTTTTTTTAATCCAAAACTGATAATAATAAAAAGAAAACTTAAACTTAAAATTACATAATTTGAAAGATAATATATGATCCAACTATATGGTTTTTAGCCCTTTATGAATCATATGCCTTCATAAGTTTTCAAATTTCTTTTAGTTTTCATAATATTATAAAAAATTTAAATTACACAATCGTGATCAAACCTTCGTGCCAAAATTGTATATGTTCAAATGCATTTTCACGATCAAACGAACGTGCCCAAGATAAAAATTGCGGAATTATAAAACATACGTATACATTCAAGTCATAAAAGTTGGATCGAGATTTGCTACATACAAAATGAAGTTTGTGATGAATCTATACATTTTGATTTGATTCAATTTATATAATCTCATGAATGAATAATCATGCATTCTAAACATCGCTCTGATACCACATGTTAGATATTTTATGCATAACATGAATCTTAAGATCTTGAATAACATGATTATTACGAAATGTAATTGAATCTTATTGGGATTATAATATACCTCCTGACATTGTGATTCAAGAACCTTTTTGATTCAACACAAGGAATGAGGGTTGATATTGAAGCTTTCTCACAATTGCTTCAATAGAAGGAATTGGTTTCTCCCTCCTTGCCTATAAGCTTGAATGTGTTTTTCAAGCTTTCTTAATGCTTCTTTCTCTTTCACTTTTACACATTTGAGATGGACAAATGTGTTCCTATTTATAGGTAGAGGGAGGACCAATGTACGTCTTCATTTAAACATAAGTTTAACTTTCCATCAAAGTTAACTTAAACAAACATAAATTCAAGAGAAATGAAACTCATTTCTCATAAACAATGAAACTCACAATCTCATAAACATTTGAATAACATATCAATTAAAACACAATTTTCTAATCGACCATCTTAATGGAGAATGAAAGTTTCAATCTTAAACGAAATGAAACTTTCTTTTCTAACAAAATATTAATACGATTCAACTATCCAAATATCTAAAACTTTGATTAAATTAAATTTTGTAAGAGGGAAAAATAATTTTGTTACATTTTAAGTTCTATTTCTATATAAGTTGGAGATATTTACTATGACCTTTGTTTCACATTAAAAAAGTGGAGTTTTCAACGTCTTTTTAAGATATATGTCCCTTTATTGTTAGATTTCAAGGTGAAACTTCATGATAATATACATCCCCTCCAAACAAAAAATGATATTAATAATTGGATTTCCTCTCTATTGTTCTAAAGAATTTTTGGTCACAATGATTAGCTACACAAATAGATTTCGAAATTTGGGGCAAATTTAATGCATCAAATTCACACAAATGGCTAATCGGGAGTGTAATCTGATAAAATTAAATGGACGAAAATATATGTTTTAGTCCTTAGTACCAATGGTATTTCTTTACCTAAAAACAATACAATTTTATTTATCGAGGGTCAGTGGCGCAGTTGGTTATCTTGTTTAGTGGTAATCCATTTTAACTTCGTGGTCACGAGTTCGAGCCCAAAAATCGGTATTTAGTAGTTTTGCCCTTTCTCTTTTAAATAAGAGAGTTTTGCATGGTCGTCACTTTTCTAATCAAAGTACTCATCTATCTTGAGATATGCTTTGATTGGAATCATATGTAAACTATGTCTTTGAGAGTGTACTATATAATTAGGTTTATATTTGTATATTGAATTTTTATGTATTTAAGTCATCTATTGTATATTAAAGTTTTATGAGAATGCACTAAATAAACTATTTTGAAACCTCCCTGTATTTTTGACTAAGCATTTGCATCTTTTATCTCCTAAATAAAGCCGTAATTAAGACATATTTAGTGAATAATTGTAACAATTTTAAACGATCTTTTCAATTGTTTCTTTTTTTGAGTAGATATCAGGGGAGGAGGATAAGTACCGATTCTCGGGATCAAACCTGTAACGCTGGTGTTGAACTGGTTTACATCCAAATATGAAATCATTGCACTACTGATCCATTCGGTAAAATATGAGAGATGTTCTGTGATAGGGTTCGAATCCTGAACGTGGTTGAATTAAAAAAAGAAAAATAAAAAGAAAATAGAAAGTAGAAATTATTGTACTAAAAAAACACATTCCTAAAGAGAGATTCATTTCAAAACAATTTAGTTAACCAAAAACAACATAGACAAGATTAGGAGATTTGTTGAGATTGTTACTCACAAATCCAAATAAAAATTAATTGACTAAAAAACTTGGATTGAACGGAGTTGAGTTCAAAATCTAGGAAATGAGCATGTGATTGTTCCTTGTTCACAACGGGGGTAGATCATAATCAACGACAAGTTTCCTGATCTTTCCATCCACAAACCCTAGCTTGTTGTGAATCGATAAGGCGATGGTCATAGATCGATTCCGGGTAGCATAATTGTCCTAAAACAGGAGATCAGTAACGAGAAAAAAGTGAGAAGTATCACTGTGATGAAGATAATACAGACTAAGATGATTGGGAACCACTGGAGATCATTCTTGAGCCATAGTTGCAGAAGACGCCGATGGGATCTCGTTAGCCATGATTGGAGAACAGACATAGACCAGTTATTGCACTGAAACCATATTAGAAATGAAAAGAAGAATAAACTAGAAGTGGTGATTTCTCATTAATCAAATGATGTATATATAGATGAGAGAAAAGAACACTTACTTAAATAAACGAGCTAACTAATTATAGGAGTTAACCTAAACTTAATTCAGCTGTAAAACTACTCAACACATGTGCCATTCACACGCTTCAAACAAACTTTGTATCTATTAGAAAATTATGGGTATAAAGTTCTAAAAAAAAATATAATCTGGCTAAATTAATTTAGCCATTAATTTAAAGGGCTTCTTACGTGGTTAGGCTAAATGAGAAAAATATTTATAAATACATTCTGATTTTAAAAATTTAGCAAAAATAGTCTGTTAATAAAAGTAAGGAAATTCGTTTAACGGTAAAAGGACAAAAATATCCTTTATTTTAGCGGCAGTTTCTACCTTTAATAAAAACAATTTAAAAAAATCTCAAATCTCTAAAATTACGCCTTTTCAATTTCAATCTATGCGATTTTTACTTCCGCTTTCTTTCCTTCTTTTTTTTTGAAGATTTCACTTCAGCTTTCCTCCCTAAAATCATTTTATTTTATGTTTGGAGGGTTTTTCTTTAAAGAAAAAAAGAAAATTTATGTGAAGTTTAATTATAAATGTAAGTAAAATTTAAAATTATCTATTATTATTAATACATTTTAATCTTGTATTATTATTATTATTTGAATCAATTTTAATATTGTATTATAAATACTCAATAATACCAGTATTAATTATTAATATTGTATTTTATATACTCATTAATGTTAGTATTAATTATTAACATGTATTATAAATATTTATTTATACTAGTATTAATTATTAATATTATATTATAGATATTTATTAATACTGGTATTAATTATAAATACTTAATAATACTAGCATTAATCATTAATATTTTATTATAAATATTCATTAATACTAGTATTAATTATTAATACTGTATTATAAATATTCATTAATATTAGTATTAATTATTAATTATGTATTAAAAAAATATTAATTTTGTATTATAAATAAATATAGGTTTCAAATAAATAAAAGTATGAATCATGTTATTTATAAGTGATATAATTTTTTTTAGAGAAATTGTATTGGTAAACTTTTCTCAAAAAATAATATATTGGCAAATTCTAAAGTATTTGTATATATAATAATTAATACATTTTAATATTATATTATAAAGACTCATTAGTAATTAATACTTTTAATATTGTATTATAAATATTAATTAATAATTAATACGTTTTAATACTGGTTTTAAAAAAAAAGGATTTTAATTAATATGCTTTAATAATTAATACTATATTGTTTTTTGTAAATGATTTTAATTAATACGTTTTAATATGGTATTGTAAATACTCATTAATACCGATAATACAAGAAAGTATGACCATATCTATTAATACTAATAAATACATTTTTAATTATTTTTTAAAGTGATTAATTGATTTCTAGATTTGACTAGTCTTATAAAAAAATTTATTATTTTACTTTGTATAAATACTGAATTAATACTGTATTATAAATACTGAATTAATACTGTATTCACAACTAAAATATCTTTTTGTATTTATATATATTTATATGACCTATAAAGATTAACTCAATTAAATTTATATTTATTTATATTATTTATTAATTATTTAATAATAATTAAGTGAATATCATATTAAATGATCATGATTCCAATAACATATTTCATTAAAATATAGTATTTAAATCTTAACCAACCTAAACATTAATTTATCAACATAATAATTCCAATAAGAAATTCTATTTTTCTAAATTTATTATGGGATAATGGGTCGGGGTGGATTTTTGCCCACCGCCTTGACAAGAAAAAAAATGGGGCATAAAAGAAGGTAATTTTCGCAAATTGAACGGTAGCGCGAAGTTGAGGGTAAAATGGTATTTAATGAAAGTATTAATTGATTGATAAAAAACAAATAAATATAGGCACAATTCTTTTAAATTTTGAATAGATTTGTAAATATTTTGTTAGAAGTGACTATTCACTGCAATTTCCCTAATTTAAATTCTAAAGATTTGTAGTCAGACCGTTAACCCTTTCTTATTCGAGGCCTATTCAATCTGGGCTTGGGCCTATTTCCTACCCAAATGGGCCAACATTACAAGTTTTGGAAGCCCAATATCAGAGTTCCATAGTGACAGCCTGATATTTCCAACGTTCGAAAAATTTCAAATTTCAAGTGGGGCTTTAAATTTTCACAGCCTTCAAATCCATAAACAAAATTCATTGGATCGATTAATTTTCCTTCAAATGGAGATTTCTGTTCAATCAAATTCATCGTCAATTCCAAGCGAGGCCACTGCGCCGCCAATCTACGCCAAATCCGGTGAGTTTCGTAACCCTAATTTCACTGCAAAATCCAAACGCCGTAATTCTCTGGATTTTCTGTTTAGATTTCTGTTCTACGCCTCGATTTGATGCAGTTTTGATTTGTAGTTTAAGGAAATTGTTTATGTGTATTGTTTGTAGATGAAAACGATCAAAATTGCTCTCCGTCAATTGCGAATTCGAATCGGAGTAGATTAGGGGAAACAGAAAATGTTGTTAAGAAGAAGGTTTTAACAGATCGAAATGAGGCTGTGGATTTGAAATTCAATGAGAATTCGGATTTCAAAAACGTTGATTTGAAATCCACTTCTTGTTTAGAGGATTCTCAGAGGAAGTTGCCGTATGATCCATTGACGAATTATCTCTCTCCTCGACCGAGGTTCTTGAGATTCAAACCGAATCGACGGCGGGAGATCCTTCGTCGAGTTGGAGGAGAAGCTTCTGGGATCGGTATTGGCGAGGATTCTCTTTCGGTTTCGCAATCTTCGTCCTCTGAAGAAGAAGAAGGAGAAACTGAAATGAAAGAGAAGGAGAGGCTTGAGGGGGAAAGTGAGGGGAAATCTAGTGAAGTTGATGAAGTAATCGAGGACGAAAATGAAGACGAGGGAGATGTGAGCAGAGGTTGGACTGTGAAAGATTTGTTGAAACTTTTGCTTGTAATAGCTAGTTTGGTTATGTGTACTGCATATATCTCTTCCATGAACACGCCCACACCTTCATCTGAAGTTTCAGGGGCATTTGGATCTAGTTTTTGTCCAATTTTGAATAACACAGGCGAGTTTGAATCGAGCTCAGTGGTGGAATCTATGAATGTAAATGAAAGCCATTTCTGGGGTGATGAAGTATCTTTGGCTGCTTCAAACAGGAATGCTGATGAAGGTGCAAGCCAATTTGAAGATCATGAAAATGAGAGAAACATAGGTTTTATAATGGAAGAAACTGAGACGTTGAATGGTGAGGATGAAGGTAAGGCTGCGTCTAGAGATTTGGTTAAGTTAGAATATACTGAAGCTGAAGAGATGGCTCAAGGAACTAATGATGTGGAGAAGGATGAAGATGAAGAAAGTGAAGTTGAATTCTCAGAGCTAATAGCTAAGGATGAGAGAAACATAGGTTTTACTATGGAAGAAACTGAGATTTTGAATGGTGAGAATGAAGGTAAGGCTGCTGCATATGGGGATTTGGTTAAGTTCGAATATACTGAAGCCGAAGAGATGGCTGGCGAAACTATAGATGAGAAGAAGGCTGAAGATGAAGAAAATGGAGTTGAATTCTCAGAGCTAACAGCTAAGGATGATGGCGATGATCAGCCAAATCAAAAAGAATTTGAAATCTCTAGTGCAATTGCTGAAGATGATGAGGATCAGCAAGATGAACTAATTGTAGCCTTAAAGCCACCCATTCTAAATGGACTGGATCAGGAAAACTTGTTGTCTAACATTTTAACTGTTACTCGAAATGACTATACTTCTCAAATGGAGGTAGTTGAGAAGGAAGATTGGGAAATGATAGAAGGCAACAAAGAGGAACCCGAGAGTTCTTCGCTCGAGGTGAGTAAAATCACCATTTTGGAGAGGATATCCGAAGACCTTTTCAGTTTTGTTGAAGATTTGAAGAAACTGAAGTCTGTGCTTATGGAACCTCTACACACTGAAACTGAATCTGTGCTTAAGGCTGTACTTGGACTCTCAGTCTCATCTGCAATTCTGACTTGTTTAATATTGTCATTCCAATTTAAGAAAAAAAAGAATGATAAAAAAGAACCAGTAATTTCTATGAGTGTAGAACCTTTGTTGAAGTCTCAAGTTGCTAAAGCTGAGAAAGTTGTCACAAAGGAAGCACCTTCAACCAAGCTTGCTTGTGATGTTGATAGATCAAATAATGAGCCAATCAGGAATATGGACCCATCCAAAATGCTCTCATCTTCTATTCATTCAAGAGATCAAGTGGAAAGTTTTAAAGTAATGTACCACCATGAAGCTCCTACTGTTCAGTTTCTTAGCGAGTTCGTAGTTGATGATATCAACAACTCCCTTAAGAACAACCGTGGATTCAAGGGCATGACAATTGAGGAGGCAGAAGATAGCAATTTTCCAGTTTCTGTTGAAGAGAAGCCTGTGAGCAAGCATATGAATTCTGAACCCGAGCAAGCGATGTCAGAGTTCTCTACCACCACTTCACCATCCTATGGAAGCTTTACCACTAAGAAGAGGATTGTCAAGAAAAAGGTGAAGATAACTTTAACATATTTTTTCCTTGGACATCAGTATTTTAAGAATATTTGAGCAGTTCGTCTAAGGCTTCTGATTTTCATATGTAGGTGGGAGGAGATGGAGTAGTGAAGTCGATCCCAACACCGGTGAGAAGATCAACAAGAATTCGAAACCGTATCGTTTCGCCCTGAAACTTCATGGCCGTGTCACTTAGTATTGGGACAGCATCCTCAGTTGTTCATATTTTTGTTAGTTCCACTCTAGTATGAAAATCCATTCTAGACAAATCTCATAACTGATAGTCATTTAGATGAATTTCTCTCTCACTGACACTGAATTCAGTGTGTTATTTGTATTCATTCCTCCTTTTAGATCAAACATCTGAAGTGGAAATAGCTTAGATAAAAAAACCAACTTCTATACCAACCATTGTTCTACCAGTTTCAAATCATTTGCTGTATTTGGAAGAAAATAAGATGTGGGATTTTGGTATAAATGAATGAAATTTGAGTTCCCATCAGAAACTATCATTAATGTTGAGATAGTAGAAAAAAACCACATGATTTGATTTACATTCCTATTGTACAATAGAAAGCTAACAAAAATTGGGCAATTTAATGTTGAATATATATGATGTACTCAGGGATCAAAAGTACTGCCTCTCTGAACATGGACAAAAGATAGAGAACTTCTTGAGGCCTTCTTAAAAGTTGGAGACTTGTGGGTGTCCAAGCCAGCTGCATAGCTCTTACTACATGCAATCAGTCTCCTGTTGTAAGCATTTTCCTTCTTCTTTGGAAGATCTTCTATGCTCTTTACACTTGATAGAGATGTAAATGATTGCGATTTTCCCTGATAGAACATGGATAGTCCTCTTCTGCATATAGAGTAGTTGCCGTTAGAAATTCGGAATAGATGAAACATAGATTTGAATTCATTCATACTTGTAGGATACGATCGGTTCTAGACTGAACTTGGTGTTTTCAAGTTAACTATATGTCGGAGTTGAGATTCAAACCTCTAAGAGGTCGATGAACATAATATTTTTAGCCAGTTGAGCTTAGCTTGAGTTGCTTATACGTACTCAAGTCCGAATTTCAACCCAAGTACTAAGGCCGATATGAATTCATAATTGTAGAATAGTTCTTTATCTAACTTGCTTTTGTTTTTAATCTAACTTAGAGTACGTTAGTTCTCGATCTAACTTGGTGTGTTCAAGTCAACAAATATGACACGGTTGAGATTCAAACCTCTATGAGATCGAGTATATAACATCTTAACCAGGTGAGGTATACGTGCTCTAATTCGCATCTAGCCTCTATGAGGTCGAGTATATAATATCTTAACCAGATGAGCTATATGTACTCTAATTTGCATCTAGCTTAGCAAGCTTGATGTTTCCATTTGGTGATAAATTATGAATCTAATGAGTGAAACTCATTACTTACTTGATAGGCAGTTGGGCAAAAAGCTCTGTGACATCCTCCAATGGTTCCTTAGATTGAGATGAAGAATTCGAAGCCGATGAACACCCGTCTCCGTCATCTGCCGATTCCAGTGACGATATCGAGTCACTCGAAATCGATGAATCTTCAAACGAAGATGTCGAAGATGCTTCGTTGTAGTGACCTTCTAATTCTTCATGGAACTCTTGGCATAGTGCAACAGAACAAGGTTGATGAAGCAATTGTCTTTGAATTTCAGCCATATTCTAGAAGAAGATGAAGAACAGCAACAAAAGAAATACACAAATTAGAAAGAAAGAAAAATAGAAATTGATAAGGTTGCTTTGATGGCCTTATCTTTTGATACCTTTATATAAGATAACCACTTAATATAAACAACCTTGAGTCTCTGACATTCCTTGTGAACATTCATAGGCATCCAATAATAAAAAAGAAAAAGAAAATTCCAAGAGTGGTTGCATATTTTTTAAAAAAATAATATAACAGGGAAATTGCAGGTCTCACATGAGAAGGCATGGAATTTCCAAACAACCAAATGATAGAAGAAAAAAATGCCAACCAAGTGACCATGAAATGACAAGATGGTCGTATACTAAAAAATTCCCAACATTTTTTTAGACTTGTGAGTGTCCGAGCTAGCTTTATTTTTATCGGACAAACTACAAGACCTTTCAACATTTGACTGCCAAAAAAATTGGTAGAAAATTAACCTTTAAGAGGTGACCAACTAGAATGAATTATAACCTTTTGATTCTCTAAATCCTTCTTGATCATTTTGACAATTCAGGATGGCTAATGAATTCAACTTTAAGACCAAGAAAAGGTCTATAATAAAACTTATGTCAATGTGAAAGAAGAAATTAATAATAAATATTTTCTTCTCCTTTTCATTGAATGCCTTATCTTAAAGATTCTTCATTATCTTTTGATAAGGTATGAAATGAATGGCTTGACCTTTCAAAAGTTTGATTGTGGATTTGAAAAGTTAAGGATAATCTCAAAAAAGGGGGATTTATTCACAAAAGAAAAAGGGGTCACCATCTTTGTGTTTTGTGTGGTTTTTCTTTCCATATCTAAATTGGAAGAGAAAGAATCTTTGGTCAAAAATCTTGTCTCAAAAAACACATGGTAGTTGCAAGGAAACTAGGATGCACATAACATTGGTAGGTGGGGACAAAGCACTTTTTGAATTAGAGAAATTTGCAAGCCTTGGCCTTAGTCTTAGGAGACAAATGAAATTGCAATATGTGTTTCTAGAATCATGTGTTACTATATCTATAATCTATAATGTTGTTACTCTGATACGATATTAGATAGTGTAAGATTTCATTTCAAAATTAATTGATCATGAAAAAAATAGTCTACATATCTTATAAATGTGCTAGAAACTCCCCGATATTTCAATGCATAACAAGATGAGGTTTCTAACCATTTTTGTAGATTTTAAAAGATTCTTTGGATAAAGATTTGTATAGTATCTTTCTTGAACGTTTCAAAAATAATATTATAATAGATATTGGTTGGAATATTGAACAAATTGATGTGTGATGATTGAAAAATTTACTCAAATTAAAGTTAAAAGGAACAAAGTTATACCACGTCAAGATTTTTTTTTTAATCTAACATTCTAAAGATTTTGTATTTTGAGGGTAGCTTAATTCTGAAATATTCATGAAAGATCAAGAATAATCTTACAGGTAGAAGTATTTTTCTAAAACAAATGACCAAATTTATGGATACTTTTATAATTTATCTAATTATGATCCACGATTTTTATTTTTAAAATAAATGAAGTTTTTGATTTGATTGATACTTGAAACTTACAAGTCTTGTTGAATAAGTTAATCTTTTACATTTCAAAATAGTTTTTTTTTATTGGTAGCAATCTGTGTTCAAGATGAATTTGGGGCGATTTGTGGGGTTTCGAAATCTGGAACCGGATGGATGACACAAGTTCTAAATTTGATCAAACCGGTGTGATAACCTCTTAGTTACTAGGACGTTCTTTTAACTTGAGTACATTCACTTTGGTTATATCTTTTGAAGTTAAAAGATATTAAGGAGATACTAACATCTCAATATCAATATTTGAGGTTGTGATTTCGAAGTTGTGGCTTCTAGATTGAAAATACATGTTAATGCAGGGCACAATCCACTCTGATATCTCAATATCTTTATTGATGAACTACTTCAGATTATGATATCATTTTTGAACTTGTCCATTTTAGAAAGCTTATCCACTCCTTCCATCAAATATTCAAGCCTAGGCATCAATTCAATGAGCAAGGAAGTAAAGTTAGCCAGGGACATGGCTGCAGTACTCTCCAGCTTCCTCGTCCTCGACAACAATCACTCCTGTCATCATCGAAAACGTGTATTGTCCACAACGGCCTATGCTCGATGGGGTGATTGATCGAAGCTTGGTCGTGAGTGTCGATGGCACATTAGAACTTCTCAATTGTGCTGTGAACATTCTTTAGGATATAGATATTGAGGGATGGTTTCACGTTATTTATGTATTTGCACAAACTTCTCATTTGCTCTCTTGCTATGTATTTCTTCTACTCATCTGCTCTCTTGCTATGTATTTCTTGTTATAGCCTTGGGAAGCTCACACTAGGGGTGATTTCGGTTCGGTTTTTGTCGGTTTTGTACCAAACCGACAACCGAACCAATATCTTCGGTTTTCAAAAAATGGATCCGATCCAATGTTCAATAAAGTATAGAACCATTGGTTCGATTTTTCAATGACAAAAAATGGATTCGATCCGATCAAATGTCCAATTTTTTTTTTAATTTATCAAAAACAATATTTCTCATATAAAAACAACCCTCTCATAAACAACTATGTTTTTTAAAAGGTTAGAAATATTTTTAATTTATTCAAAATTATTTAAGGATATTTTTTACATGAAATAAGAGTGAATTAAAGAAATATTAATGGAAAGAATATGACTTTAAATGAATTATTGACAAATATATACATTTCGATTTGTATCGGTTTTTATTGGTTTTTTAAAACAAAAATTGGAACCGATCCAATATTTTTGGTTTTTTTCAAATTACAAACCGATATATCCAACCTTGAGCTAAAAAATCGATCCGATCCATTGGATTGGATTTGTTCGATTCGGTTTTTCGGTTTTTTGTTGCACTCCTAGCTCACACTCTACTCGTTCTATTGTTTAATAATTATTCATTTATTGATTTTTAATTCTTTTTTCTCAAATTACAGTTTAACCATTTTCTTCTTAAAAATGTTCATTCTTATACGCTTATGGACTTCATATATTTTTTGTCAAGCGATACATCAAAAGAAAGAGGAAGTGAAGAATCTAACGGAACAAGAATCACATCAAATGGAGCTCGAAATAAAAAGTTATTGACTGGTTGAACAATCTTCAAAAAATTTCATCAATTGTTAGAAAATTAGGAAGAGAGAGAAAGTGACATTGGAGTCAACCAATCGAAGACCATCATCAAATTCATTGAATCTATCAGCGAACTGATTGAAAATTATCAACTAAAAACTGATGGAATGTTATCAACGAAAAAATGATTGAAAGCCTTCAATTAAAATTAATAAAAGACTATCAACTGAAAATTGATTGAATGCTATCGTCAAATTGATTGAAGACTATAAACTGAAAACTGATTGAACGACATTTTAACCATTTTATAAGGATGATCCATGATATTTTTTTGTTTTTTTTTTATCCATATAGAATTCCCTTTGTATGATCAAAATGATTTAAAATTGAGAAATTTCAAAGAAACAAATAATTTAAAAAGAAGAATAATAAACGGCCAGGAATTGAATTGTTTGGAAAGCAAGAAAATGCAAAGAACATTCAAATCTTGCTCTCTTTGACTGCTTCCCATCACTCAATCTCATCATCAAAATATCCACAATTTTTAGACTCCTTTCCTTTACTCTTCCCAATTTACAACTAAAAAAAAATAACTCACAACAAAAATAATAATTCAAACACAATTTATTAAAAAAATGATATCTAACTTTGAAATATAAAGTTATATTATTGAGATAAGTAAACATATATAAGAGATATTTTATACACATATATGAGAATTATGAAAATGACATGAATTCAAATCATCCACCCCATGGTTGAACTCAAACAAACTTTGGAAGAATAATGTGTGTGATTCCAAATAATTTGTTGGGAATTTATTTGGTTAATCCTGGTGTGTTTCTTATAAAAAAAACATCATTGGTTTTGTTGATATATATTACAAATATAGTATTTGAAATTTATTTGATTTGCATGTGTTTGGTCTTTTACCTTTCAAATCTACAAATTTAGTTTCTTAAATTCGATTATCATTTTTTAAATTTAAACCTACAATATTTGGTTTATATTCTTAAAAATCAAACTAAAAAAATAGCTTCTAAATATTTGTTTTGGATTATAGAATTTAATTAGAATTCACATACTTGTGTTGACACAAGATGAAATATTATGTAAAAATTTAAGTAAATGAGTTTAAAAAACAAAAAATGGAAAAATTAAGACCACATTTGATAACCATTTTGTTTTTAATTTTTTGTTTTTGAAATTTAAGCCTACAACAACTATCATACCATATGTTTTCTTCTATATTAATATCTATATCTTACTTATATTTATAGAAGTCAAACCAAAATTTAGGAAAAAAAGGTAGCTTCAAAAAGTTTGTTTTTATTTTTGAATTTTGGTTAGAATTTACATACTCTCTTAAGAAAAGTTAGATCCTTGTAGGAAAGATAGGGTACATCCTAAAAAATATGAATAAAAATAAGTTTAAATTTAAAAAATCAAAAACAAAAATGTAAATAGTTATCACACGGAGTCTAAATAGTTCTCCTTTGGTTCAAGGTTTGTAAAAATAGTTGTTTATTATTGGACTTTGAGAATTTGAGATGCTGTTTTTGTTTTTGTTTAAACAAAACTGCTTCCATATACACCACAATTTGGTTCTATTTCAAATCCCAACAGCTCAATACTCCACATTTTCAGGTCTTCTAATAATTCATTTCTATTTTCCACCTTTTTTTTAACAAACATTTATATTCAATGGCTCACATAAATTTGTTTGGGTTGCAAATTTTAGTTGAATAAATTCATTGAAGTTTTAGGTAGCAATTTGTTGCTTAATTAACCAAAGCTAATTAAGAGTACACAAATATAAGAGTATGATCATTTTGTTCAAATCTTTACCCCAATTATTGGAACTAAAAAAAGAAAACTTTCTTAGAAATATTATTGTAAACTTATAACTAAAATACCTGACTTCAAATTGGGCAGAAAAATGTTGTTTTAACCTGAAAAAATATGTTAAAAAAAGAGATGGAAAATTGGAAATAACAGAATTTTAAAAATAAAAAGAAGAACGGAAAATACGGAAAAAAGGAAAAAAAAAATTGTTTTAAAAAAAAAAAACCCTACGGAAATTCAATTTTCTCCCCCATTCCTAACAGCGGCCTTCTTCATCTCCGGCAGTTTCTCTCCACCGGAGACGGCGAATCTCCGGCGAGAAGTTGCGTCCGCACCAGATTTCGCGGCGGCGCGAACGGCGGCCTTCCACGCGGTTGCTTGTCCCTGACCGGCGGTTCTTATTCTTCACGCAACGGCTCCGGTTAGGGCAGCGTCGCAGGTAAACCACCAGCGACGCAATTACGCAGTGGATTTATCGCGACGAGCGGCGGTTTCAACTGCGTATTGCCCAGATCCGGCGCTAATCCGAGAAGGTTCCATATCAGATTGCCCACTCGTACCGGCGATTTGAAATCCGTCCGATTGTGTCTCCGGCGACTTCGCGGTGTCAGGTTCGTTTTCTGGTAAGATTCGTGCTGGTTTTGGTTGTAATTTGAGTCTAATCCATGAGTTTCTTATTCTGTTTTAGAATACTTAATAGGCTTTAAGTCCGGAATTGCCAAGTTTGGAGTCTTGGGACGTTGTTGAATCGTTTCCAATAAGAGTCAGAGTTGTTTTTGTAATGATTTTTGATTGACCAACGCGCACCTTCGACCATTTTGAGTCAATTTAGATGTTTCAATTTAGGCACTAACTCTTGGATTAGATATCTCTTACATGTAGTGATTCGAAGGCGGCATTGCGGCATTGTGGAAATTATTTTCGAATTGGGCGAGGTTGGATCGTTACGAACAAAATCAGGTTTCACGGATGACCCATTCACAATTATGTCTGAGATGTGTGTGTATCTAAGGTCCTGGGTCCTGTTTTCGGTTTTCGGGTCGGCATTTTGATCTGTGTTGCTGTAATTTCAGTGTTTTCTTCAGTTCTCTTTTCAATTTGTTTGCTTTAGAGAACATGGGTTGTGTTCTTGGCAAGTGTTGCACTTGTAGTCGCTACTCACGGTCTTCTAGTAGTGATATTGCTGAATCCTGTCATGCACCGCCATTTGATTTACAAGAGAAGCATACACTAACAGCAAGGTCATTGGAGTCTGTTCGTGTGCCTTCTCACGACTTCCATATGGTGTACTCGCACCTGACGCAGCGCGGCTACTACCCTGATTCCCCTGATAAAGATAACCAAGATAGCTTATGTGTTAGTACGCAAATTCGAGGTGACTCGGATGTCCATTTCTTTGGTGTTTTTGATGGGCATGGTCAATATGGATCGCAATGTTCAAATTTCGTTAAGGATCGGTTTGTGCAAATATTATGTAATGATTCAGCATTGTTAGAAGACCCTATTAAAGCTTATAATTCGGCATTTTTTACCACAAATGATGAATTGCATGATAGCGAGATCGATGATTCCATGAGTGGCACAACAGCTATTACTGCTCTTGTTGTTGGGAATACGCTTTATGTTGCGAATGTGGGTGATTCGAGGGCAATCATAGCTGTTAAAGATGGGGACCAAATTGTTGCTAAGGACATGTCTTATGATCAAACACCATTTAGGAAGGATGAGTTCGAGAGAGTAAAGCTTGCCGGGGCTAGGGTGTTGACAATTGATCAAATTGAAGGGCGTAAGGATCCAGATATTCAAATATGGGGTGACGAAGAGAGCGAGGGAAATGATCCACCTCGATTGTGGTTTCCAAATAGCTTGTTTCCTGGTACTGCATTTACACGGAGTATAGGAGATAACGCAGCTGAGAAAATTGGTGTTACTGCTGTTCCTGAGGTTTCAGTAGTTCAGCTTACTCAAAACCATCTTTTCTTTGTCATCGCAAGCGATGGAGTGTTCGAGTTCCTTACAAGTCAAGAAGTTGTTGACATGGTATGTTTCTTAACTCTAGAGTGAACTTCACATTTAGTTTTCAATGTTTGGTTACGGACATTTTTCTATGGGATTTTTTATATGTATTTTTTGATAATTAACTCGTCTATAACCAAGGGCACTTGCACCTGCCCCAAGGCCTGGACTTGGGAGGCATCAAAGAAGTTTTTTAAATTAATTTTTTAAGCTCATCCAATCGCTTGAACCCGAGACCTCTAAGCTTGTACTAGTAGGCAGACCAAGAAACCTCAAATCCTTACTTATTGAGGCCACCCCTTGGGGAAAATAGAATGTAGTATTATTATTGTAGTGTTATAATCATTGTTGTTGTGTTGCATCTCTTTCTTTCTTCCATCTATTTTCTTTCACAATATCTCATGTGAACAGAAAGAGCACCTGTCGTTCTACAGCTTGATGCCTTTGAATATTGATTGAATCTCATGTTTATTGCTCTTTCAAATACTTCAAATTCTCACTTTCACTTCCATATTTATGCATGCTTTATTTCTGAAAGATCATTTCTACTTGATTTTGAATGCCTTATGGTTATTTACTTTCTTCATTTAGGCCGCAAAGTACCCAGATCCACGTGATGCGTGCTCTGCTATTGCTGGAGAGTCATACAAGCTATGGTTGGAGCAGGAAAACCGGACAGATGATATAACAATCATCGTCGTTCACATCAATGGCCTCTCTAATGTATGAAAATGTATTCAATCCAAGTGTTTATTTGAGATTTGTACATCCTTCCCATCGCTCTTATTATTTGAAACTTGGTTCCTTGCAATTGCGGCTCTAGCTAAACTTCTGTTGTTAGCCTCTGCACTAGGGAAAGGGTTATTTTACTGAATATGTGCTTGGTGAGAACCATAATTTTCTTGCAACGAAGTTATCGATAGTCGATCATGAGACTACAGAAAGTTGGTTGAGTTATTATGACACTCTTCCAAGTAGTGCTAATCATGTTTCCATATTATTTTGGTATTTATGATGATTAGCATTAGCTGTGTTAAATTTTCTAATTATTTTTGTTTCATCTTCATCATAGTTGTTGTATCATGTATTATACAAGATAGTTCTGTAATATATTCATGTTTTCGTTTTTTTATGGTACTTATGTGGTCTAAATTTTAGTTTTGGAAAATTTTCTTATCTTTTTGGTTCAAACTTCGTCCTAATTTCTGTTGTCAACTACTCTTCCATATAGTATTAATCTCGTTTCCCTTTTTTTTAATACCTATGAGAACTAAAGCTAGTTGTGAAAAGTTTTCTTATCCTTCTAGATTTCATCCTAATTGTTATTGGCCTAGTGCCATGAGGCATCTTGAGAATTATAAAATGTTTACACGTAATGATTTCAATCTATAGTAACCACCTATGTAGAATTAATTTCCTATGAGTTTTTTTGACACCCAAATGTAGTAGGGTCCGATGGTTGTCTTGTGAGATTAAGCAAGGTGGCGCGTAAGCCAACAAATACTCATACATATATAAAAGAAATTGATATAGTCAAGTTTACGAATAGTACTTAACGTGTTTCTCTCTCCTATTTAACACTCTGATTAAAACTAGTGTTTCTCTCTCCTATTTGGTACTCTGACTAAAACTAGTTGGGTGAAATCTTCTTATCCTTGTGGTTTAAACTTCATCCTAATTGTTATAGTTAGGTGCTAATTCAATCGCTGGGCTGAATGGTACCCACATAAGGCATACAAGTTCTGAGCGGGGAACTTCCGAGATATCAGGCTTCACTGGAAGTTCGGAGGCTTTTCGATCGGTCAGGAGCGATTTCTCGGATTCGCAAGTCTCGCAGCAAGTGGGTTTGATGAATAGGAGCACGCCAGTTGTCGTTTCATCTCTCGCGCAGCACCGACCATTGGAAGTGGTTAGTATCTTAATTTCTTTCCGGTTGAACTCTTACTATTATTGCATTATTGATAAATCTGTCGCCTCTACTCGGTTTGGTACAAAAGCTTTTAAAACAATTCCATACCTTCTTGTCATGTTGCTTAGGCTTAACTACCTGTCATGTTTCTTGCAGTTGTCTTCTATAATTTGTTTAGTGTATTGCTTGGAAACTTCATATTATATATATCATTTTCTGGTTACAGGAAGTTGGCTAGGATTCTGTCCCCACTGCCGAAAAAGTTGCTCGTTTCACTCGTATTCGCGAAGCGCTCTTACTGTCAATGTTGCTAGTAGTAATCCTTCTAACTTCAAGTGTATGTATGTTCAAAGAACAAAAATATATTGTCTCTTTATCTTAGAGTTGCTTCAAGCGAATTCTAACGAAACTATGAAAGGAGACAACGGTAATAAAACTATCGTATACGACCCGACCCGACTCACGATTGCAGAAGGGCCAGAGTATGAGAAATCAATGATGTTTTCTATTGAATGGACTTCGTGGAAAGAAATTGACATGAAAAATGTAAATTCTCTCTTAATCTCTTGAGTTGTTTTGATGGCCTTCTCTTGAATTTGGTTGAATTGGTTGATATATGTGATTGATTGATTGAAAAATGGTTTAGTTTTAAAAATATCATAATAATGAAATAGGTAGATGAAATTTATTTGAGAAAATCAAGTTTAATTTTTAAAATATCTAAATAAAATGATTATCAAATGTCGCCTAAAAATTCAGCAAAAAATTTAAAAATTATGGTTTCGTTTGATAACCATTTTGTGTTTTAAATTTAAGTCTACAACAACAATACATTATCATAGATTTTTTCTTATTAGTAGGCACTTAAATTTTGAAAACAAAACCAAAATTTAAAAACAAAAAAAAATAGTTTTCAAAAATTTGTTTTTGTTTTTAAAATTTGATTAGTATTTACATATTTTTTTTAGGATAGGTGAATCCATCGTAGGAAAAATGAAACATATTGTAGGAATTTAAGGTAATAATAAGTTTAAATTTCAAAAATTAAAAAAATTAAATGGTTGTGAAACAAGTCTAAAATTTCAATAACTATTTAATTTTTTGTTTTAAAAATTCAAATTTATATTGTAAAAATAAGTTGGAAGATATTCTTTTAGTGTTGAAATTTTAATTTAATTTTTAAAAATATAGGTAAAATGTTAATATTAAAGTATTAAATAAATAAGTTGAAATAGTAATTCTAGACTTAATATCAAAATACAAAAAGTCATATGGGTTCAAGTGTTTATCAACAAGAGATTTAAAAAATCTTAACATGCAATCATGCATTAATACTAGGCGTTAACCCTGATTTATTAACGTTATTTACCAACACGAATAATAGCTCAAAGTGACATTAGTCTACACCTAGTGACTTTGAGAATAAGTTCAAATTTCCCCACTCCAAATGTAGTATCTTCAAAAATAATAATAATAACATTATTTAATATTTACGACAAACATGGAAAACTAGAACTATTCCATTTTCTTTTACAATCTTTTTACCCTTTTAAAAACACTTTTTAAGGAAAAAAATTCAATAATTAAAAATGAAAGGTTCAAACCATATCATTTGACAAATTTAGACGGTTCAATTATTGCTCTTAGAGTTAAGGGTTAGTTGCCATGAAAATACTATTCCCAAAACTTCCCATATAAAGAGATGAACAGGGTTATATTGCAAAAAGTGGGGGAAAAATCCCAAGGGCAATATTCAAATAAATAGCTCAAAAACTCCTTCACAATTCACAGGGATCAACTCAATGAATTGTAAACGAACAGATAATTTTACATCATCTGATAAAACTTTCATTGAAAAAAATTATTGCCAATGACAGGAGAAAGTCGAAACTGCATCCGAGGCGAAGAACACAAGTACCAGAAATGGCGAGCTTGAAAAATGCACATGAGCATCTCATTTTCTGTGAAACCTGCTGTTAACAGACTCGTAGGTCGGGACATTAATAACTGCAACGAGTACAAAGAAGATTTAAGATATAATTACATCAAAATCGGTTTAGTTAATTCGAGTAAGAAGTCGAAGATTACCGTCTCCGTATGATGCCATTGTTAAAGGAGAAGATATAACTTTCTGGGCAATGTTAGTAATGTCGTTCAAAGTGATTGAGTCTACTGCCTTTAAGAAGTGTTCAACAGGTTTCCTGTAATATTGAAAAGCAAGACACTACATCTTAATACTTGCAGAGGGCAATGGCCATGGAGTTCAAAAGAAATCAAAATTGAAAATATGCAAATGTTTTAGAAGAAAAAAAGCCTATAAATTTTGAGGTAGTCTCAATCATAAATACCTCGCTCCATATGTCAAGATCTGCCTTCCAATATCCTCCGACACGATCATCTGCAAGATAACAGTGTCAGCTTGGTTTTTTGAATTGATAACCGAAAATCAAAACTTCACCCCACTACATATTCAACGGCAGCTACACTCGTCCCAGACTCCCAAGGTCCAAATCTAAGAAACAATAAGAGATTTAATAATTAAGGCCACTCGTAACTTTCGAACCGTAGACGTCCAAAGAAGTACACCTTAGAGACCCAACCAACAAGTCGTCTCTTGAGATAACTTTTATAACTTTTGTGTTTTTCTTTATCATCCTTTTTTAAGGGACAATTTTGATTCAGTTCATACTACAGAATAGAAGTGAAACAATAACGAAAATCGGGTTCGGCATAAGACGGAGTGCCTGAGAGAGAGGAGGAAGATAAGGAGAGTACCCTGGACTCTAGATTCATCAAAACTGCAGATTTAGTGGACTCTTTGGCACGGTTAAGCTGCACCTCGGAAACTGCCAAAATAAACAAAGTGCAAGAAGTATTAAAATAGTGAATTAAAAAAGATATCAGAAATAAAATTGAAAATCTGCAAACCTTGTCCAGGTGTTGCAATTGAGATCAGTTCTGATGCAGCAATATCAACGGCTTGGGAAACAAAGTCAGAACCCTGCATCACAGATTAGATGTTCACAATTGAAAAATGATATGTACATAAAATTAAAAAAAAAAACAAAACAAAATAAAGCTAAGACGAACTAAAACCAGACAGTAGCTCTGTCCAATTAATCAGCTATATATCTAAAAGACGAAGGACTAGTAGAAAAGAAAACCATACAGAAAATCAATAGTAAGATTGTGCCTTACAGTGCTAGCATAAATGCCGAACAGTCCTGTGTTATTGAAGATGCTGTTAAATGCAGAAAAAGATTGAATCTGTGGGTACTGGTTCAAAACTCGAAGATCTGTTTCAAATCCAAACAAATGAAAAGATTAAACAACACGTAAACCAACTAACAACAAATAGAGGAGAGAATAAAGCAAATCAAAAGAAAACTAGTAAAAAGAACAAGCAATAGATCACATGAGGAAGAAAAGGACAATCGAATTTTGAACAAAAAAACGCTTGAAATACTTACATAACCTCGAGTGCATGCCTTTACCAGGGCCCCCAGCAGAAAATGAACCACCACCTCCCAAGAGAATCTGCAGGATTGAGAGGTGTTAACAAAACTCATGAAAGAAGAATTTGTAGCTATGTTTTTCCCCCTGTTATGAGAGTGTACTTGAACGTGTTTCTATTCGCCATTTTTAAAATAATCCAACAAGACATTTCGATTAAGATGTTTTAGTGTAACAGGAAAACAAACATGGTTACAAGAAGTTACTAAAATGAGGCACCTGAAGAACAGTCAAAACAATAGCATCTTTCTCCTTATGCCAGCCACCAGGAACCTCAAAAGCCAGGGCGACATGCGTGCTCTGTCAAATAAAAAACCTACGTGAATAATCAACAATGAAGCTACATGAAACAATAAATGTAGATCATAGTATAATGACCACCCACATTCAATCACCCATTCACAAGAATCAAAGGCCAAATTATCTGTTTTGGCCAAGTAATATTGAATCCATCGATATTTCTCTTTTCTTAACTATTGAATGTTGTTGTTAAAAAGTAAGACATTTAAATTGGTTCAAGTATAAACTCATCCTAATCTATATATACACACCCCACAGTCAGCTTGACGACGATAATCCCCTCCAACATAGGCAGATTCGGGCACTTTCAAGCTAGGTACTTTGGGTAGGTCAGATAGAAGAGGTTCTGCAATAGATAAAAGCTCCTCATGTTCAACTCCCGATGCTGCAAGCACCATTCTAGGGGCAGTATAGTTCTCCTGAAATCAAAAAGTGGAAATTAAAATTCTGAAGAACAGAAAATGGAAGGAAATGAAATGATCTCATATGGAGGAAGGCTAGGAAGATATATGGAGGAAAAGGTGAGAGGTCTCACAGCAATAAATTCCTCCAAGATAGTGCCATCCAATCTGCTTAACGCGAACTCTGGGGCCACAAGAGGATTTGCAAGAGCACCAGAATACCCAGCAGAATGAATTGCCTCAAGAAGTAAGCCCTGGGGGTTATTTGAAAGTTCTCCAAGTTCTGCTTTCATCTTTTGCAGCTGTATGAATATATGGAGTCAAAACATCAGTAATGGACACAGAAGTCCAAAACAACCATTTTCATACATAGTAATGATATGGACAAACTTCTAAGAAGATGACTCGAAGACGAATTACCTCTTCATTGATTTCCCAATCCAAGAATACAGGATTCCTGACACAGTCCACTAGCAGTTCCACCATTTCTGGAACATATGTCTTTAAGGCATCAAAAGTATATCCCATTTGCTCCCGGGATGCAGAGGCACCTGTGTTACCACCGATAGCTTCAACTTCCCTAACAATGCGTAAATGGCTCCGGTTTGTTGTACTTTTGAAGGCCAACCTTTCGAGCAAATGTGATGCTCCAGAAGACAATGGGGTCTCATATATGGAACCACAATCAAGATATAACCCAATAGAGGCTGCAGGATTCTGGTTGACCAACCAGTCTAAAACTTGTCAGTTTGTTAATTGAATAAGTTAACTATAAAAATTAACACAAGAAGAGCCTAGATGTACATTATGGTTCGAACTCTCTACTTACCGAAGAAGTTTCTGAAGCTATTCTGAGACCATTAGGAAGAGTCGTAATCTTGGTCTTGCTTGGTTCAACGTGATCGGGCAATGGTGGAGGAAGAGTAATACCAGATAGAGGTATTTGCAATGAGGGAAGAGAGCTTGAACGTTCTCCAGTAAGCCAGCTGAAAAAGCCTCCAGACGTTGGTCTTGCAGCAACTGCACTGGATGTTGCAAACCTAGAGGCCCCCAAATTGGCCGCATGGTTCTAATTACAAGCAATTGCATTCGAAAAATTAAAAAACCGTGAAAAATTTATCTAATGATCAGCTATTCAGTGCTTAAAAAGTCAACTTCCATGAGCATTCGCAATCTCTTGAAAGTAAAAATGCTAAGCGCTAATTTCAATGTACGTTTAAGCGAGATACAGAACACAGGAAATGCCATTTGAAGGCATAAACCTCGTTCAAACTGTAAACAAATTATCTAACAATTTGCTATCCGTCGCTTAAGAAGCTAACTTCCATGAGCATTCTCAATCTCTTGGAAGTAAAAATGCTAAGCACCCATTTCAACGTACATTCTAGCGAGACACACAACGCAGGAAATGTAGTTTGAAGGCATAAACCTAATTCAAACTTCAAAACAGGATAAAAAAGACAGTATCCCAGACTCCATCCAAACGAAGAACCATTTTCATGTTTACAATTTTTTTTTTGGGAACCGAGAAATCGGAGCTTTCCTCCACTTTACCCTAGATAACCACACCCGTCCTTAAGCCAGGCACCAGAAGACATCAAAGGAATTTTTATGTTTAGAATTACCCAACCACAACTATGTTGATGGTACCGACCATCATGGTCAAGAGGGTCTTGTAACTAAGAGGTAATGGGTTCTATCACCTACCTAAGATTTAATTTCCTAATTATTTCTTTGGAATCCCAATGTTGCGGTGTAAGGCGGTATATCCTCTAACAATGATCGAGTTACACATAAGCTGGCCCAAACGGACACAAATATTAAAAAAAAACCTATATTGATTATACCAGCCAGTCACACAATGAATCATCAATCCATAATCAAGAAATCGAAACGACGACCCATCTCTCCATTGCCAGAATGTGATACAACACAAACATTTTACAGTCTAAGCACCCAAGAACTATCGAACCAATACAAGATCCAAAGAGATTAGGGCAACCAACATGAACAAAACCAAAACCAGATCGATAAAGCCGACCCCTTTCTTCGATTCACAAAAGAGATTCATCGAACAAATCAATTTTCCTTCACATAATTCTACAAAAAAAAATCCTCGAAAGCAGAAAGTGGAAGGTTTAGGCTAACCTTGAGCGATCGAAGTCGTGAACCGGCGATTCTGTGCATGATGGAGCTTAGACGCTGTAAACCCTAGAAAACCTGGCTTTGGTCGAGTTTCGTTTTTCAACCCTCAATGGGCGAAGAAGAAATGGCTTGGTTTTGTTCCTCCAACCAATAGACCTGCACTAAAATATTAGCACAGTAATTATTTAATAATTCTTCCAGTAAATTTAAGTTTTTTTTTTCTTGGGTTATTTATAGTAATATGTGAAATAGGAAAAGTAATTGCAATTTTTTTTTCAAGCCAAAAAAAGTAATTGAAATGTCCAAATCTAATAAAATTATCCATTTCAAATTAGTAAATAAGATTTATCAACATCTGTATTTTGAAAATGGAATCAAGTTGAGTCGCACAGTTGGTTATCTTATTTGGTGTAAATTTATTTCAACTCTATTTGAAAGCAATTTCACCTTTAATGCTATTTGTGAGCAGTTGCACCTTTTATGAAGGTTTGTTGGTCCATTCCGTTAATTTGTATTAAAAAAAAGTAAAACAAAAAAATCTAAAATTTCTAACTACTTTTTCTTCTTATGAGTCTCATGTATATTTTCAAACCCTAAACTATCTTATCATATGTGTACCTTACTTGTATTCGTAGAAACTAAAAAAAAAAAAAAGTAAGCTTCCAAAAACTTTGTTTTGTTTTTAAAATTTGATTAACATTCATATTGAGAATTTGAAGTATATGAGGAAGTCCAAAGCCTATACAAATGATAAGGCGTTCATCTTGGCTTCTCTCGTGCGGAAATGCGAGATCGAAACCAACCAATACTGAGCAGTAGAGCGGGTATAACGGTATGGATTGAAGCCTCTTCTTCTTCTTTCTTTCTCTCTTCTCTCTTTTCGGTTGGAAAGTAAAGAGATAGAAAAGGGATAGAGAGTTGACACAAAGTGTTTAAGTGGTTTAACCAAAATCAGCCTAATCCACTATGAAGAGCAAGATTCATCTAGTATTTACTAAGAAGTTTCCAAGAGTACAAATAAAGTTTCTTGGAGCTCTAGACTACAATTAGAGATGTCCACAAGGCAGGGAAGGGACGGGGAAGACTTTGCCGTCCCCATCCCTGCCACCATTTCTATTCTCCATCTCCGCGAAATTCACCATATTATTTTGTGGAGATCGAGTTCCCTGCAGAGAATTTGTCACTATTTTTTTTCTTTCTAATTTAGTTTTATTTTGATATTTTAAAATATTACTTTGTTCTTTAATTTTAAATAAATAAAGCCCATAGGATGAGTAAAAAAAGTATAGGACAAAGTCTATTGTTATAAAAAAAAAAGGTTACTATATTGATTATAAAAAGCTACTAAAAAGCTAGATTAAAAAAAAAGCTACACCGAATGGATAAGTGACGCAATGGTTTCATTGTTTGTTGTAAACCAGTTCAACACCAACGACTGGGAAAATTTGCTTCTCTAAAGATACTTAAAGTGTGTTTGGGGCAAGGGGAATAGTAATGAGGAGGAGAATAGGAATGAGAATAATTATGAGGGAAATGATTATTTGTATTTGGGGTGAAGATAATAATTATAAGAAGAATGATTATTTGTGTTTGAGATAAAGGTAATGATTATGAAAAAAATAAAATAATGAATATGATGTGAGTGAAAATAGTGATGTGATGTATGAAAAGTTGTTGGAGAGATAATAAAAAGTAGTTAGAGAGATAATGAAAAAGTAGTTAGGGGGTGTTTGTTTGGCATATTTAGGTAGTTTTTAAGTTAAAAGTTAGATTGATGAGTTATATTGAGTAGTTAAAAATTGAGAGTTGTGCCAAAAATTCGTTTGGATATAGTTTTGTGTAGAGGAGTTATAGTCAAAACCTTCTTTGGATGTAGATTTAAAATGAGTAGTTATTTTTAGTAGTTAAAAAAGAGATAATTATAAATGGGTGATTAAAAATAAGTTATTTTGTCCCTAAGGGACAGCCCAACGGTTGAGGCTAAGAACTTCAAGGTATGCTTTCTTGAGAGATCACTAGTTCGAGGCAGCTGGAAAGCGCTTAAACTAGAATACCCTTCGAAGTATCCGAGTGCCACAGTCTAGGGACGGGCCAGTGGTGCCTCGGGTATAGGAGAGTGAAGCTCCGATTTTCCAGTTTTAAAAAAAAAAAAGTTATTTTGATTGATTTGAAAAGAATGATTAAAAATGAGTGGTTAGAAATGATTGAGTAGTTATAAATGAATGATTAAAAATGAATTGTTAGAAATGAGAGTCATTTTTAAAAGTAAAATTGATGAGGAGCTAGTAAAAATTCATTTGGATGTTGGTTTTCGAGGAGTTATTGAATCCTAAACCTAACTCCTAGCTAAAAACGTCAAACAAACAACCACTTAGAAAGAATGAAAAAAGTTATTTTTGGAAAATGTGATTATGGGAGGAATGATTCCCAGTGGCCGAAACGCAGGGAATCATCCCTATTCCCATTCTCCCTTTTATTGTTGGTGGCCTAAACACCCCTTTAATGAACTACTTTATATATATATATACTAGTTGTTACAACAAACATGCAACTAATTTTCTGTTACGGATCCTAATACAATTAATATAACTAGTACACTGTTATGTTATTAAGACTATTTGACTTGATTCCTAAACTAAATGTGTACTAAAAAAAACTCTCTAAACTAAATGAAAACAGTGTGCATGGAACATCTTGTTACAATTGATCTTGATTTACGATCCAAACACATAAAAATTGTTTCAACAAAAAACAATAAAATATCTATAACATTATTGAAATAAATTTTAATATTTAAAAGTATATTTTTAAACTTTTAAAAATGTAAGAATATTTTTAACACAACCAACAACAGCATACATATATTCGTGATTTAAGAAATCAATCAAATCATAAATTTGCACTTCCAATCATTGAAAAAAAAAAGTATTTTTTACACAAACCTCTAATTTATGAGCGTTTTCAATAATCTAACCTCAATTATTTTAGCAAAGTCATGCCACAAATATGCTATTTTAAGAACTCAATCAGTTACATTATTTTAGACATTTGTTTAAGCAATAAAATGAATAAAGTTGTTTTCAAAAGGAAAATAGAAATAAAAAACTGATTAAAATACAATATAAGAGGGTTATAGTATGTGTATGGCAAAGAAACTCACGCTTACTCTTCGTCATTCGTTCAACATGAATCATCACCAAACACAAGCATGCCCATTGGTGTTATTCTCTTTTAAATATAGTATGGTTAAAAATATTATTTTAAAGTTTTTTTTTAAAAAAAATCAAATATAACGAATGTTTAGTAGCGCAATAGTTTCAATTGTTTGGTTGTACACTAATTCAACGGTTAATCTTCATGGTTAAGATCTAATACTATTTTTGCAGAAAAATTCAGTTTCACAAAATAATTGCAAATCTAAGTAAATTTGAAATTTTTTGCATTCACAATCAAATGTACAACATAATTAATAATTTATGTACAATATAATTTAAAGTACTAATAAAGTATTTTGTATTATTAATTCACTATTATGTATTACTAATATAATATTATATGTTATTAGTATAATATTAATACAATATTATACTGTATAATTTTTATACCGTACGACTATAATTGTTATTATTTTATTTTTATTTTTTTGCGTAGTATTGTAAATACTTTTTTAACTCGGTCTCTTTTTAAAAAAACCCCAAATAAAAATAAAGAGAAACCTCATAATAAATGTTATACATTGAATCTAACCATAATGAAAAAGGAGAGGTCCAACATCTTCTACTGTTTAAAAACATGTCTTAACCATTTGTAACACAAGTAGAAAAGTCAAACCTTTTTTCTATTTCTACCTATACTTCTAATTTTAATCTGGAAAAGTCAAACCATTTTTCTATTTCTACCTGTACTTCTAATTCTAATTTAGAAAAGTCAAACCATTTTTCTATTTCTACCTATACTTCTAATTCTAATTGAAGTTTCCTTCTAAAAAACCAATTAGTTATCTAATTACATCATTAACTCCCTAATACAAGTTGAAAGTAGACTAGGGGTGATACAAATAGCTGACAAAACCAGACCAGTGTAATCCAATAAATTACTTCAATTATTTAAAGAACTTTTGTACACATCAATTTGTCTTTTAAAGAAGCCAAAATAAAATTTCCATTTGGTTTCTATTAAAAAATAACAAAATCTGAATCAAATCAAGATATAAAACCAATCTTAAGTGATCAAGTCCCATTTGATTTTTTCTCAAAAAAAAAAAAAGTCTCATTTGATATTATTCCATACTTATTTCATCACTACATCTTCTAACCATATAACAACCATGGTATTGAACCAAAATCAATATGTTGTAAACATTATTTTATCCTTGAAAACCGGAGATAGAATTAAAGGGAAAAAAAAAATTGAGAATCAGCTTGTAGAGAAGTTGAATCAAAAGAAAATTATAGGAAAACTAACAAAAACTAGTAAAATCTAAAAAATAATTACAAATACGGCTACTTTCAAAAAAAATTGAGCAAATCTAGTCATTGTTATCATAGAATATTGTCATATAGTTTCTTATAATACTTGTATTATATCGAATGTGTTGGTACCGTATTGGTTATCTCAAGTAGTGGTAATCCATTTCAACTTTACAATCACGAGTTTGATTTTGGAAACTGTTATTTAGCTCTCATATTATTTGAGAGTAGTTGTGAAAAAAAAGAGAAAATACTAATATTTATAATACGGTTTAGTAAGAGTAGGTGACATGTCTTACTCCGGGCCAGCATGACAGCTATGCTAATAGCACTAATTATTCAGTACAATTTCCCAAAATTAAATCGATGATTTTGTCCTTTATCAAACACAAATTGGTGGATCGATCCGATTCTCAATTTAGCCTAAAACCGAGTAAAACCAAACCGATATGACAACCGAATAAGAGCAATACAGATGGTGATTCCCTTGTAATCCGTGAAGTATAGGTAGCAAAATCACAGGGTGCAGGAATATAAGCAGCATAGAAGATTCAAGAATATTCCATTTCGGTCCCTTTCTGATTCTTCTTCTTTTCATGTCATCCTAACCAATCAGAATCTGCCAACTGTTTTTTTAAAGCTATTTTCCATATTCAATATGTACCCACCATGATGTTTTTCTTCATAAAAGTCACCACCACTCTCCTCTTCAAATTTGCCTTTTTTTTTGTTGCTTCTTCTTTGACTTGATCCTTCAATTTCCATTGAATCTTCCCTTTTCTAGTTTCTGTATCGAGCTCTGATCGCTGCCACCGCCGCTATTAGAACCGTCTCTGATGGATTGTAATGGTGTTAATGGTAGAGATGAACCTGTTGGTGTTAATGGTTATGTTCTTGAAGATGTTCCTCACTTGACTGATTATCTCCCTGACCTTCTGGTAACTCTCTAAGAAAGTTTTGGCTTTTGTTTGATTTTGATTTTAAGCTTTACTATTTGTGGAACTAACTTTTTTGATAATGTTTATAAAAGAAATAGGAGTGAACGCACTATATCTAGAAGGGGAATACAGAAAAAGACAAGAAAGGGTAGAAACGAGTCAAAAGTTTGGAATTTTCGACCTGTCCTTATACGCGGGGTCATCGATTCCTTTTTCGTGCAGGGGATCCCCTTTCAACATGAAACTCTTTATTGAGTCTGGTGTGGAATCATAATCATTACACACTCATTGTTGGTCTGCCTGCTCGTCTATCGATCCCTCCTCGCCATCGTCGATCGTGTGCAACCTGCCTGTTGAGCACCCTTACTAAAGAAAGCAAGCAACCTTTTTGCGAGTCGTAAACAAACCAACTCAATAAACACAAAGAAAACAATAATCAATCCGGGGCACCACTAGTCCATCCCTAGGCTGCAGCGTTGGATGATGGATGATGGAGGCACTGAAAAATGAGGGTTATGAGAAAATTGTTGGGTAGATGATTGGATTAATTAGAATAATGAGTAATTCTCAAGATCTTGGTCAAAAAGTACAGTTTTAACTAATTTTGTTTGGATTATGAATATGTTTTTGTCTTTTTCCTCTCCCTTTCCACTTGTAACTTTTAAATTACTGATCTTTTGGACATGTAAAGAATGGAAGTTTGTGTGTTTGTTTACAGGGGCATCCAAATCCTTTACAAGATAATCATGCCTATTCTGCGGTTAAGTATGTCCCTTGATGCACAATTTTACTCTTGTTTGGGAAAGTTAGCCATCCAAATACTAAAAGGGAATTCTGTTTTTCATCAGGCAATATTTTGTCAACGTGGATGATGCTGTTGCTCAAAATGTAAGTGACCAAGTTCTAACATCAAAGAGTTTTGAGATTGAAATGTTCTGATTTTTGTAAGGTTTTGTCGAAAACAGGTTGTTGTTCATCATAACAGTCCGAGAGGGACATATTTTCGACGTGCTGGACCTCGCCAAAAGGTTACTAAAACTTTCTTCTTCTTCTTCTTCAACTTTTTGCTACAATTTCTTTGCCACCATCACTTTTACTTTCCTTGGATCTTAACCAAAGTCCAACACTTTTTCAGGTGTTTTTTGAATCTGAGGAAGTTCATGCATGTATTGTAACTTGTGGTGGTCTGTGTCCTGGTCTTAATACAGTGATAAGGGAAATAGTATGTGGATTGTACTACATGTATGGTGTCCACAAAGTTGTTGGAATTGAGGTGATTATATACACTCTTTAACTATCCTTAGTCACATTTGATGTTAATGCCACTAACAAGCCAATTATTTCACCTGATATATAGGGAGGGTATAGAGGCTTCTATGCTAGGAATACGATTTCATTAACGCCTAAGTCGGTGAACAACGTCCATAAACGTGGAGGCACGATCCTAGGGTCGTCAAGAGGTGGTCACAATACCACCAAGATTGTTGACAGCATCCAACATAGAGGCATCAATCAGGTTTGCAGGCATCAATCATTCAAAGATTGCATAATCCAGGCTTAAAAGTCTTACATCAAGTCTCTTAAACTCTGCATTTTGGTTTTCAGGTTTATATACTTGGAGGGGATGGAACTCAAAAAGGGGCTGCTGCTATTTATGAGGTAATGTACATAATTTGGGTTGGGTTGAGTTAGATGGATTTTTTTGAAGCAGCTCAAATTTATGGGTTGGTCAATCTGCTAGCCTGTCCAATTCTATGTATTAGAGCAACTCAATCCAATCCATATACGTTGCGTGTTGGGTTGAGTTTTTAGATTATGCTTAAGGCCCAGCTCATAACCTATAAATCTGTTAAAAACAATTACATGATATTCAATTCAAACCTCGATTGCCTATCTTTTTCGTACATTGTTCTCTACCAACATGCTAAGAACCTATCTTGTTAGTTAATCTTACACGTATATATAATATTATTCTTAGTTAGGATTGAGTTGGATTGAATCAAGATAAAAATTAGTCAACTCGAGAACCGACCAAACCCAACTCAAAGAAAATTATAAAATTATAACCCAACTCAAAGAAAATTATAGCCTACCCTAATCCAACCCTTACGGTTTGGGTTGAGTTTGGTAGTCTGGGATATTGATTTTATTTGTATACGCCTAATTTGCAGAGGGTAGGATTTCTAAAAATTGAAGTGCTTGGATCTCCTGAATTACGTTTTTCATTCCTACAGGAAATCAAGAGGCGTGGCCTCAAAGTTGCAGTAGCTGGAATTCCTAAGACCATTGATAATGACATTCCAGTAATGCAGTAAACCTGTTTTTTTATCACTCATGAACCAATGCACAAACCATAACTCCATATCTAAACTTCTTCACTATTCGTCTTCTTTCAGGTCATTGACAAGTCATTCGGCTTCGACACCGCTGTCGAAGAAGCTCAACGTGCCATCAGCGCTGCCCACGTCGAATCGGAAAGTAATGAGAATTGTATAGGTTTGGTCAAGCTGATGGGTCGCAACAGCGGTAAGCTTTAATCACTACACTGCACGTTCGGATGCATATCCGTGACCCAAATGTTTTTCCTTAACCAATCTTGTTCTTTTGTTGAAATTGCATAGGGTTCATTGCAATGTATGCAACTTTGGCAAGCAGAGATGTTGATTGTTGCTTGATACCAGAGTCACCCTTTTATCTAGAAGGAGAGGGAGGTCTTTTTGAATACATTGAACATTGCATAAAAGAACAAGGACACATGGTTATAGTGATAGCTGAAGGGGCAGGACAGGAACTTATTTGCAAAAGTATGCAGAAACTAGATCAACAAGATGCATCAGGAAATAAGCTGCACCAAGATGTTGGTTTATGGATATCCGAACAAATCAAAGTTAGTCCTCTAAACTTCATATCAAATATAAAAAGAAAATACTTTCAGAGATTTACTAACAGTTTTGGTTGATCTAGGACTACTTCAAAGAAAAGAGGAAGATTCCAATAAACCTCAAATACATAGGTAGCCTTGATTATTCCTCTTCATGTATTTTTTTTTTCCAAACACATGAACATTTTACTTGCTCTAACATTTTTGTTTCTTTGGTAGATCCTACTTATATGATTCGTGCAGTTCCAAGCATTGCATCGGATAACATCTTTTGCACCCTCCTTGCGCATAGTGCCATACACGGCGCAATGGCAGGATACACTGGATTCACTGTAGGCCCGGTGAATGGAAGACATGCTTACATACCCTTTCATGTAAGCACAATATCGTCTTTTTGTTGATATCTGTGACTGTTTCTGGGCTAGCTTACGCACACCTCGACTACCGCCTGACCCTACGATATTCAGATGTCAAGGAAACCTGTAGGAAACCAATTCTTAGATAAGTGGTCACCATGGATTGAACCCATCACCCCTTAGTTACTTAAGGTCATTTGTGATCACTAGGTCACTCTAATGATGGTTTTCATTTAAGCACTCATACTCCTATAGTTGCCTTACACGCACCTCGACTATTCTCACCGGACAAACATTTGTAGGTGGTGGCCACCATGGATTGAACTCGTAACTTTCTGGTTCTCCATGACCCTCTCGACCACTAGGTCAATCCATGATGGTTACTGTTGAATTACGTTAAATCGCTAATCAACCCAAAAGCTTAAACTGATGGGTTGGAGTAAATTTATTTATATCAACCAACATTCCCCTTCACTTTTGGGTTTAAAAATTTGAAGAATGCTCTACAAGTGGAATTCAATTTTAATTGGAGAGAAAAATGACTCGGCTATAGACCAAACTTATGTTGCTCTGCTCCTATATTTACAGAGGATAATTGAAAGGCAAAACAAAGTAGTGATTACAGACAGGATGTGGGCAAGGCTATTGTCTTCAACCAACCAGCCAAGTTTCTTGCACCCTAAACACATCAATGGTGAGGAGAATGATGAAAATCAACAAATCCAATCAGTAGGTAGTTTTACAAAAGAGAACCATATAGGAGAGAACAATGCAGAGAAATTAAAATAGTTATTGAAGGCACTACCTTATACATAAGCTAAAGTTTGCTAAACTGCATTATTTTATCTGTAATATTTTCCCCATCCTTGTACTCAACTTAATTTCCTTGAATTATACCATATGTTACATAGCTTGAGCTTGATATCACCTAACCAGCCATGTTTTTTTAAATGGAAAATAAAGTCCAATGTATCCTTTGTCCTTATGAACTTCGGCTTGTTCCATATTTCATATGCCTTTAATGTCTATTTCTTGACAAATTTATGTGCCTTTTGATTGCCTTCAGAGGTTCATACTCATATAACAACGATGTTCGCTTAAGAAACTAAAAATGTTATGGATTCAATTTATGATGCCTATCTTCTTAAGAATTAATTTCCTACCGGTTTCCTAAATACTCACAGATATTAAAAAGCAAACTAACATATATATCATTGTAGAAGAATTTCGAGACCACGCTCACCACATCTTTCTACTACAATTGCAGCAATCTTTGTTCAAATGTGCAATTTGATACCATATCAGGAAAATAGTAGTACAACCATATCATAATGGGTTGACTACTCTTGGTAGTCAAGAGGGTCATAAAGAAACCAAAAAGTTGCGTGTTCAATGACCACCTATCTAGGAATTAATTTTCTATGAGTTTACTTGACATTCAAATATTGTAAGGTCAGACGGGTTGTCGCATAAAAATAGTCGAGATGTGCATAAGCTGACCCAGATACTCACAGATATATAAAAAAAGATAGTATGAAAAAAAATGAAGAAAACTTAAAATAACTACCATATAAAGATTGGGGTGTTCAAATCTTTAAATAAAATACATACAACAACAATGTAATGTTGCCAACACCAGGAACAGGATCATCACCAAACAAAAACCAGAAAACCTTCAAAACCAGAAACATCTAGGAGACTAAAGAATGATAAATAAAAATTTGGGTCGTAATTAGGAGTTAAATTTTTGGGTTGATTGGTGATTAAACATAATTCAACGTGATATTAGAATCCATAAGCCGAGACGAATATTCGCTCCAATAAAAATTGAGATCTAATTCAAGATTCGAGTCTAAAAGAGACACCATCTTGATGAGACATGTTAAGAATCCCACGTTAAAAAGAGCAGAGATATCATAACAATATATACGATATATGAGTTACTCTCCTCATTATCAATTGTTTTTTAGGTAGAACTCCATATTATCTAACATGGTATCGATGAGCTCATCTCTGCAGTCATATCATCTCCGATTAAAACTAAAATAAAAACAAACTTGAAAAGGAATATATTACATGACAATCGTAATTCCAACACTTCAAATCTTCAACTTATAAAAACAAGTTACTAATGTCATAACTAGCTGAGTAATTGAAAATGAAAAGAAGAACATGTTTCTAAGTTTATTCCTTCAATAACATGATATTCCCAAACTAATTAGTAATAAGAAAAATAGTGTAAAATATTATAGATATCGTAAAGTCTCTTCACTTTTTCAATGCTGGATGTCGATCAATACATTTACGTGGTTTCGTTCAATCAAGCTCTTTCCATCTGCAAGCAATTCTTCAATTTGGTTATCACTTGATCCATTGCAGGTCGATCATGGGTGTTGTCAGACAAACAAGTGATAGCAATTTTGAGTGCTTCCTCTACAGAGTTGATATCAAATTCTCCTTCTAACTTTGGATCCACAATGTCTTCAATATCCCCATTACCAAACATGGAGCTAACCCATTGAACTAAACAACTACATGGTTCTTCTTCAACTGGAAATTTGAATGCTGGTTTTCCTGTAATTATCTCCATCAAAACAACTCCAAATCCATACACATCGCTTCCGATTCTCAACTCACCTGTTCTAAGATACCTACATTTCGCGAGACGAGAATACGATTAGCTTTATGTAATTCAATGTTGTTTTTCAAGAAAAGTACTTTTTTAATCCTTAAGTTTGGAGCGTTGGTTTCTATTTGATTCTTATGTTTTGTAATTAAACACTTTTGCCTCTGATATAATGCTTTGATTTTAGGAAAAAGTTTTTTTTTTAAATGTTTAATTTTAAAATATATGCGCCAAATAAAAAATTGACCATATTTATAAGGGGATTTTGCATGTATATTAAAATAATAATAATAATAATTCCATGTACGCACAATTCCCAAACTTATTCATTTGTAGCACAAAAATGATTGAAGTCTATTAGTTTGCGTTATTCAATCACTCAAAATCAATTGAAGTCTATGAGTTGAACTGATCGAAGTCTAAAATCTGTCAGTTGAACTGATAGAAGTCTATTAGTTGAACTTGGAAGTTAAACAGATACAAGTCTAAGTCTATCAGTTGAAATGATAGAAGTTTAAAGTCGTTAGAATATGAATTTTGGGCAAAATGTGCTATGAATGAAATTATTTTAAAAATGTGCTACAAATGTAATGAAGAGCAAAAAATATGCTATTTTATAATTGTTTTTTAGATTGGACTAATTGCCAGTTTTTACTTGAGAATTAAAAATGGTATTTTCCCCTAAAAACTACATCCAAAAACTTGAGACTAAAAAGATGATTAAAAAAAGAAAAACTCTTACTGTGGGTCGATGTATCCAATAGAGCCTGCAATTTCAATGGAGACATGAGGATCATCATCATCATGGTGGGACGAAATTAAATCGACGGCGAAAGAAAACTCAGAAATCTTGGCTTCAAAATTCTCAGACAACAAAATATTTAAACTCTTTATGTCTCTGTGAATGATGGGTGGGTTGCAACCTTGGTGCAAATAATCCAAAGCTTTGGCCACATCAATGGCGATTCCAACTCTGCGTTCCCATGTCAAATTAATTGAACCACTTCCTACACATTTTGAAATTCAAAATCAATTTGTTTGTAAGTCAACCAAAATCCCACCTCGAAAAACTTAGAGCCAACGAGAGCAATAATTCGACAGCATCTTGATGTATTAGTTGTTGGGATGCAAATAAAGTATCCCGCATCCCACATTAGTTAGATGAAGAAAGATTATGATATATAAGTGATGACACTTGTCTCCATTGCTATGAGATCTTTTGCGGGAAACCAAAAGCAAAATATGAGGATGTATGCTCAAAGTGACAATATCATACAAATATGAAGATTCGGGTAAAATTGTCATCCTGAACAGTAGTAATTACGAGCTCTGTGATTTGAATCTCCTAATCCTCTATTGTACTACAAATGAGAGGAAAAATCTTGGATATATAAGTGTGAGATAGGCAACATCAATATGTGGATGATCATAATTATTAAGGCAGCTCATTAAGCTATGTTTCAGCTTGTCTATTATGTGTGTATATTAGGTTTGCTTAGTAGTTAATTCTGTTGTTAGATAGTTTGATTAGTTAAATAAGTTGGTTTATCTGTTAATAAGATTAAGTCTGTTTAGCCTTTTCTTTATCTTCATTTCAGCTATCTTTTGTGGGCCTATATATTGATAGGCTTTGTACTCTGTTGAGATAAGGAAAAATATTACTGCCTCTTCATCTCTATTTTTCCTTTGAGTAATATAAGAGCCATAATCTTTAACACTACTAATGTAAGAGACTAAGGCCCTAAATCGTCATAGAGGTTAGATGATGAGTTCAGTCTATGGTAACCACTATCTAAGAATTAATTTACTATGAGTTTACATCCAAATGTCATGTTTTGTGACAATAGTTGAGATGCGTGTAGGTTGACCCAGATATAAACAAAAAAAATAAAATAAAACAAAGAAGGTAAACCTCATATAATTAGGATGTACGTACGAATTTTAAGTGTACGTTGTTTGAAGGAAGATTGGTGGGTAATTCGACCAAAATGATATATATAGCACAAAAAATAAAATGATTATGAAAGTTGAAGCTAGGTACAAAAACAAGTAGACAATATTATATGAAAGATCTGCAAAAAGACTATAAATAAAAATAGAAAATGAAGCTATGTAGAACCTGTAAGATTCTTCCTCAAGTCTCCATTGGCCATGAACTCAAAAACCATTGCCAATTCTGTGGATTCTTCGCAATATCCAACAACACTGATCAAATTTTTGTGGTAAACTTTGTTGAGATATTTTACCTGTATCCTCATAAGAGAAAAAAATAAATAAATAAATAAAATCAAAGTTTGAAGTTTTGTGATACCACGAATTAATTACTAGTAAAACTGTAATATTTTAGCTAGATTTTTTACATTTATAACAAATTCTAGGTAACAATTTTTTTTTGGAGGTGAAAGACTTCAATACTGATTTTCAGGATCGAATCTGTCGCATCTTACTGGACTAATTACACCAAACAAGGAAATCATTAACCCACTAACCATTTCTTAACAAATGATCATGAAATGTGTTATTAAAACAACAATCAACAATCTAAAACGAAGAATAAAGTAACAGATAACGATAAAAGTGAGAGAATAAGAAGAAAACACAAAGAAGTTTCACTAAGGTAGTGTCAACTAGTCCACAGACAGGAGAAGAGCAATTGTATTGTGAGAGACGGAAATTTAAGGTTACAAATATTATGTCATTTTACCGCTAGAGTTTAATTCGAGTTTATATAGACACTCTCGTTAATCCCTATAGTTAGATTCTTCGCAAGGAGACCCCCGACTGCTAATCGCAAGACATAACACAACAAAATGAATGTTGAATTAAAATTAAAATTACTTGTCAGAAAAAATAAGTTGGAATATATTTTAGTTAGATCGCATATTCTCACCTCGGATTCAAATACTTTATCTGCATGATTTCCACGATACAACTTTACGGCCACCGGAGCGCCGTCGTAGACGCCGCTGTACACGGTTTCGAATCCTCCCTGGCTGACGACATGTCGGAAATTATCAGTCATATTCACCACCTCAAGAGAAGAAAAACGGCGCCCTTTCATCTCCACCGGAGCAATTCGAGATTTCCGGCCAAGTTTCCGGCGAGATTTGGTAACCCAGAAGAGGGCAGCTGCAATTAACACAGCCCCCAACAGCCCCACCGCCGATGCTAAAACTGCTACAACGACGTCGTTTTTCATCTGGGGTTTTTCCGGCGAGTTGATGAAAAAGGTTTGATTTTTTTTTTTTTGATGTGATTAAGAATATATGGAAAGGATGTGTGTTTTTTTGCGTGTTGGAAGCAATTGTGAAGGGCTTTTCTTTGTAGTGACTTAGGCCATGATGATGAAGTCAAAGTAAACCGATAAGGACAAACGAGGACCAACTTTCTTTTCTTTCTTTGTTGACTTGAAGACCTTGGGGGAAAGACTTGGGACAATTTTTTTCTTCTTGGAAATTATCTTTTTGGTCTTTTGAGGGTGTTTATTTGACATATTTAGCTAGTTTTTAGCTTAAGGAGTTATATTGAGTAGTTAAAAATGGAGAGTTGTGCCAAAAACTCGTCAACTCGTTTGGATGTAGTTTTTGTGTAGAGGAGTTATAATTAAAACCTTATTTGGATATAGATTTTAAACTAGTAGTTATTTTTAGTAGTTAAAAGATAAATGATTAAAAATGAGTGGTTAAAAATAAGTTATTTTGATTGTTTTGAAATGAATGATTAAAAATGAGTGGTTAAAAATGATTGAGTAGTTATAATTGAATGATTAAAAATGAATGGTTAGAAATGAGAGTTATTTTCAAAAGTAAAATTGAGAAGATAAAAAATTCATAGGTAGCCTTGATCATTCCTCTTCATGCATTTTTTTTTTCAAACACATGAACATTTCACTTATTCTAACATTTTTGTTTCTTTGGTAGATCCTACTTATATGATTCGTGCAGTTCCAAGCATTGCATCGGATAACATCTTTTGCACCCTCCTTGCGCATAGTGCCATACACGGCGCATTGGCAAGATACACTGGATTCACTGTAGGCCCGGTGAATGGGAGACATGCTTACATACCCTTTCATTTAAGCACAATATCGTTTTTTTTTTGTTGATATCCGTGACTGTTTCTGGGCTAGCTTACGTGCACCTCGACTATCGTCTGACCCTACGATATTTGGATGTCAAGAAATCTTGTAGGAAACTAATTCTTAGATAGGTGGTCACCATGGATTGAACCCATCACCCCTTAGTTACTTAAGGTCCTTTATGATCACTAGGGCACTCTATGATGGTTTTCATTTAAGCACAATATCATACTCCTATAGTTGCCTTACACGCACCTCGACTATTCTCACCGGACAAACATTTGTAGGTGGTGGCCACCATGGATTGAACTCTTAACTTTCTGGTTCTCCATGACCCTCTCGACCACTAGGTCAATCCATGATGGTTACTGTTGAATTACGTTAAATCGCTAATCAACCCAAAAGCTTAAACTGATGGGTTGGAGTAAATTTATTTATATCAACCAACATTCCCCTTCACTTTTGGGTTTAAAAATTTGAGGAATGCTCTACAAGTGGAATTCAATTTTAATTGGAGAGAAAAATGACTCGGCTATAGACCAAACTTATGTTGCTCTGCTCCTATATTTACAGAGGATAATTGAAAGGCAAAACAAAGTAGTGATTACAGACAGGATGTGGGCAAGGCTATTGTCTTCAACCAACCAGCCAAGTTTCTTGCACCCTAAACACATCAATGGTGAGGAGAATGATGAAAATCAACAAATCCAATCAGTAGGTAGTTTTACAAAAGAGAACCATATAGGAGAGAACAATGCAGAGAAATTAAAATAGTTATTGAAGGCACTACCTTATACATAAGCTAAAGTTTGCTAAACTGCATTATTTTATCTGTAATATTTTCCCCATCCTTGTACTCAACTTAATTTCCTTGAATTATACCATATGTTATATAGCTTGAGCTTGATATCACCTAACCAGCCATGTTTTTTTTAAATGGAAAATAAAGTCCAATGTATCCTTTGTCCTCATGAACTTCGGCTTGTTCCATATTTCATATGCCTTTAATGTCTATTTCTTGACAAATCTATGTGCCTTTTGATTGCCTTCAGAGGTTCATACTCATATAACAACGATGTTCGCTTAAGAAACTAAAAAGGTCATGGATTCAATTTATGATGCCTACCTTCTTTAGAATTAATTTCCTACCGGTTTCCTAAATACTCACAGATATTAAAAAGCAAACTAACATATATATCATTGTAGAAGAATTTCGAGACCACGCTCACCACATCTTTCTACTACAATTGCAGCAATCTTTGTTCAAATGTGCAATTTGATACCATATCAGGAAAATAGTAGTACAGATTAGATAGTACGTAGGAACAGGAAGAAATCATAATAGGTTGACTTAGTAGTCAAGAGGGTCATAAAGAAACAAAAAAGTTGTGTGTTCGATGACCACCTATCTAGGAATTAATTTTCTATGGATTTAGTTGACATTCAAATATTGTAAGGTCAGACGAGTTGTCGGATAAGAATAGTCGAGATGCGCATAAGCTGATACAGACCCTCACGGATATAAAAAAAAAGATAGTATGAAAAAAAAAAAAACTTAAAATAACTACCATATAAAGATTGGGGTGTACAAATCTTTAAATAAAATACATACAACAACAATGTAATGTTGCCAACACCAGGAACAGGATCATCACCAAACAAAAACCAGAAACGTCTAAACTTAATGGAGACCAAAGAATGATAAATTAAAAAATGCGCCCTAATTAGGATTTAAATTTTTGGATTGATTGGTGATTAAACATAATTTAACATGATATTAGAGTCCATAAGCCCAGACGAAGATTCGCTCCAATAAAAATAGAGATCTAATTCAAGATTTGAGTCCAAAAGAGATACCATCTTGATGAGAGCGGGACATGTTAAGAATCCCACATTAGAAAGAGTAGAGACATCATAACAATATATAAGAGATATGAGTTACTTTCCTCATTGTCAATTGATTTTGAGGTGTAACCCCATATTATCTAATATGGTATCGGTGAGTTTAAGCTTTGTCCATATCATCCCCAATTAAAATTAAAATGAAAACAAACTTGAAAGGAATCTATTACATGACAATCGTAATTCCAGCACTTCAAATCTTCAACTTATAAAACAAGTTACTAATGTCATAACTAGCTGAGTAATTGAAAATGAAAAGAACATGTTTCTAAGTTTATTCCTTCAATAACATGATATTCCCAAACTAATTAGTAATAAGAAAAATAGTGTAAAATATTATAGATATCGTAAAGTCTCTTCACTTTTTCAATGCTGGATGTCGATCAATACATTTACGTGGTTTCGTTCAATCAAGCTCTTTCCATCTGCAAGCAATTCTTCAATTTTGTTATCACTTGATCCATTGCAGGTCGATCATGGGTGTTGTCAGACAAACAAGTGATAGCAATTTTGAGTGCTTCCTCTACAGAGTTGATATCAAATTCTCCTTCTAACTTTGGATCAACAATGTCTTCAATATCCCCATTACCAAACATGGTGCTAACCCATTGAACTAAACGACTACATGGTTCTCCAAATTGTAAATTGAATGCTGGTTTTCCTGTAATTATCTCCATCAAAACAACTCCAAATCCATACACATCGCTTCCAATTCTCAACTCACCTGTTCTATGATACCTACATTTCGCGAGACGAGAATACAATTAGTTTTATGTAATTCACTGTTGTTTTTCAAGAAAAGTACTTTTTTAATCCTTAAGTTTGGAGCGTTGTTTCTATTTGATTCTTATGTTTTGTAATTAAACACTTTTGCCTCTGATATAATGCTTTGATTTCAGGAAAAAGTTTTTTTTAAAATATATGTGCCAAATAAAAATTTGATCACATTTATAAGGGAATTTTGTATGTATATTAAAAAAATAATAATAATAATTCCATGTACAACACAATTCCCAAACTTATTCATTTGTAGCACAAAAATGATTGAAGTCTATTAGTTTGCGTTATTCAATCACTCAAAATCGATTGAAGTCTATGAGTTGAACTGATCGAAGTCTAAAGTCTGTCAGTTGAACTGATAGAAGTCTATTAGTTGAACTTGAAAGTTAAACAGATACAAGTCTAAGTCTATCAGTTGAAGTGATAGAAGTCTAAAGTCGTTAGAATATGAATTTTGGGCAAAATGTGCTATGAATGAAATTATTTTAAAAATGTGCTACAATTGTAATGAAGAGGAAAAAAATATGCTATTTTATAATTGTTTTTTTAGATTGTACTAATAACCAGATTTTACTTAAGAATTAAAAATGGTATTTTTCCCTAAAAATTACATCCAAAAACTTGAAACTAAAAAGATAATTAAAAAAAAAAAGAAAAACTCTTACTGTGGGTCGATGTATCCTAAAGTGCCTGCAATTTCAATGGAGACATGAGGATCATCATCATCATGGTGGGCCGAAATTAAATCGACGGCCAAAGAAAACTCAGAAATCTTGGCTTCAAAATTCTCAGACAACAAAATGTTTGAACTTTTAATGTCTCTGTGAATGATGGGTGGGTTGCAACCTTGGTGCAAATAATCCAAAGCTTTGGCCACATCAATGGCGATTCCAACTCTGCGTTCCCATGTCAAATTAATTGAACCACTTCCTACACATTTTGAAATTCAAAATCAATTTGTTTGTAATTCAACCAAAATCCCACCTCGAAAAACTTAGAGCCAACGAGAGCAATAATTCGACAGCATCTTGATGTATTAGTTGTTGGGATGCAAATAAAGTATCCCGCATCCCGCATTAGTTAGATGAAGAAAGATTATGATATATAAGTGATGACACTTGTCTCCATTGCTATGAGATCTTTTGCGGGAAACCAAAAGCAAAATATGAGGATGTATGCTCAAAGTGACAATATCATATAAATATGAAGATTCGGGTAAAATTGTCATCCTGAACAGTAGTAATTACGAGCTCTGTGATTTGAATCTCCTAATCCTCTATTGTACTACAAATGAGAGGAAAAATCTTGGATATATAAGTGTGAGATAGGCAACATCAATATGTGGATGATCATAATTATTAAGGCAGCTCATTAAGCTATGTTTCAGCTTGTCTATTATGTGTGTATATTAAGTTTGCTTAGTAGTTAATTCTGTTGTTAGATAGTTTGATTAGTTAAATAAGTTGGTTTATCTGTTAATAAGGTTAAGTCTGTTTAGCCTTTTCTTTATCTTCATTTCAGCTATCTTTTGTGGGCCTATATATTGATAGGCTTTGTACTCTGTTGAGATAAGGAAAAATATTACTGCCTCTTCATCTCTATTTTTCCTTTGAGTAATATAAGAGCCATAATCTTTAACACTACTAATGTAAGAGACTAAGGCCCTAAATCGTCATAGAGGTTAGATGATGAGTTCAGTCTATGGTAACTACTATCTAAGAATTAATTTACTATGAGTTTACATCCAAATGTCATGTTTTGTGACAATAGTTGAGATGCGTGTAGGTTGACCCAGATATAAACAAAAAAAAAAAAAAAAACAAAGAAGGTAAACCTCATATAATTAGGATGTACGTACGAATTTTAAGTGTACGTTGTTTGAAGGAAGATTGGTGAGTAATTCGACCAAAATGATATATATAGCACAAAAAATAAAATGATTATGAAAGTTGAAGCTAGGTACAAAAACAAGTAGACAATATTATATGAAAGATCTGCAAAAAGACTATAAATAAAAATAGAAAATGAAGCTATGTAGAACCTGTAAGATTCTTCCTCAAGTCTCCATTGGCCATGAACTCAAAAACCATTGCCAATTCTGTGGATTCTTCGCAATATCCAACAACACTGATCAAATTTTTGTGGTAAACTTTGTTGAGATATTTTACCTGTATCATCATAAGAGAAAAAAATAAATAAATAAATAAAATCAAAGTTTGAAGTTTTGTGATACCACGAATTAATTACTAGTAAGACTGTAATATTTTAGCTAGATTTTTTACATTTATAACAAATTCTAGGTAACAATTTTTTTTTTTTGGAGGTGAAAGACTTCAATACTGATTTTCAAGATCGAATCTGTCGCATCTTATTGAACTAATTACACCAAACAAGGAAATCATTAACCCACTAACCATTTCTTAACAAATGATCATGAAATGTGTTATTAAAACAACAACCAACAATCTAAAACGAAGAATAAAGTAACAGATAACGATAAAAGTGAGAGAATAAGAAGAAAACACAAAGAAGTTTCACTAAGGTAGTGTCAACTAGTCCACAGACAGGAGAAGAGCAATTGTATTGTGAGAGACGGAAATTTACGGTTACAAATATTATGTCATTCTACCGCTAGAGTTTAATTCGAGTTTATATAGACACTCTCGTTAATCCCTATAGTTAGATTCTTCGCAAGGAGACCCCCGACTGCTAATCGCAAGACATAACACAACAAAATGAATGTTGAATTAAAATTAAAATTACTTGTCAGAAAAAATAAGTTGGAATATATTTTAGTTAGATCGCATATTCTCACCTCGGATTCAAATACTTTATCTGCATGATTTCCACGATACAACTTTACGGCCACCGGAGCGCCGTCGTAGACGCCGCTGTACACGGTTTCGAATCCTCCCTGGCTGACGACATGTCGGAAATTATCAGTCATATTCACCACCTCAAGAGAAGAAAAACGGCGCCCTTTCATCTCCACCGGAGCAATTCGAGATTTCCGGCCAAGTTTCCGGCGAGATTTGGTAACCCAGAAGAGGGCAGCTGCAATTAACACAGCCCCCAACAGCCCCACCGCCGATGCTAAAACTGCTACAACGACGTCGTTTTTCATCTGGGGTTTTTCCGGCGAGTTGATGAAAAAGGTTTGATTTTTTTTTTTTTGATGTGATTAAGAATATATGGAAAGGATGTGTGTTTTTTTGCGTGTTGGAAGCAATTGTGAAGGGCTTTTCTTTGTAGTGACTTAGGCCATGATGATGAAGTCAAAGTAAACCGATAAGGACAAACGAGGACCAACTTTCTTTTCTTTCTTTGTTGACTTGAAGACCTTGGGGGAAAGACTTGGGACAATTTTTTTCTTCTTGGAAATTATCTTTTTGGTCTTTTGAGGGTGTTTATTTGACATATTTAGCTAGTTTTTAGCTTAAGGAGTTATATTGAGTAGTTAAAAATGGAGAGTTGTGCCAAAAACTCGTCAACTCGTTTGGATGTAGTTTTTGTGTAGAGGAGTTATAATTAAAACCTTATTTGGATATAGATTTAAAACGAGTAGTTATTTTTAGTAGTTAAAAGATAAATGATTAAAAATGAGTGGTTAAAAATAAGTTATTTTGATTGTTTTGAAATGAATGATTAAAAATGAGTGGTTAAAAATGATTGAGTAGTTATAATTGAATGATTAAAAATGAATGGTTAGAAATGAGAGTTATTTTCAAAAGTAAAATTGAGAAGAGTTGGTAAGAACTCGTTGGGATATAGGTTTTTGAGGAGAAGATAATAAATCATAATCCTAACTCCTAGCTAAAAACGTCAAACAAACAACTCCTTAGATTTCAAGTCAAGTGTTAATTTGGTCAATATATTTAAAAAGTGAACTTTTTTATCTTTGACATTTTAATAATGCCGACTTTTAGTCCATGAGAATAAAATCATTAGTTACATAATTTTTTTTTTTGAAAAGTCCATATATTCATCTCAAGCAAGGTAAAAAAAACCATTGCCCCCATCCATTGATTACATTTTCAATCCAAGGTGGGAAATTCCCAGCCCATTCAAGACTAAACTTCCTATTACAAGCCCAATGGGCCATTTCATGAGTTACTTTGTTTGTGATTCTATAAGAGAAAAAAAGGGAGTCAACCCATTCCTCCTTGACAATAGATCTAATTTCATCCAAAATTGCTCCAGGAATTGAAAGACTCCAATTTTTCTTCTTCACAACTTCAATAAGGCCCTTTGCATCAGATTCAACAAACACCCTAGGGAACCCCCTCTTCTTGACCAAATGCAAACCACACAGCAAAGCTAATGCTTCAGCAGAAAAGGGATCTAGGTATTGATGTTGCTGATCAAAGCTGTTATTCAGGCCATTCTAACATATGTATTCATCCAATCTTATAAATGCTTGTAGGATTTCCATTTTTTCAATGTCGGACAATGATGAGATCCAAACATTCTCCCTCAAGATGGTACATTTTTTTGGCTCACTAATTTTGAATCGAATCACATTCCCACTATTTCAATGTGAGATCCTAACATATCTATCCATTAATTTTGATGTTTGAGTAGAGAGAAAGTACAATATAGACATGATTAAAAAATGTGAAAGCACCTAATATGACACGTTTAGAGGCCCTTTGAAGTCTTCTTTTGGTAATAGTGATTATATGATTGAATGTCAAAAAAATCGGTAGGAAATTAATTTTTAGGTAGGTGACCACCATTTATGGATTGAACTCATCAAATTTTTTTTTGGTATGATGTAGTAATCAAGTGGTTATGAATTTAGATTCATGGTTGAAATAAAAAAAACTATAATTATTATACTTAACAAGAGATTACTTAACAAAAAATGCTGACTTATATCTCTTATAAATACTTCTAAAACTCCCAACTTTTTCAATAATTATGAGATCCTAATATCTTGAAAATGATGTCTTTTTTGGACTCATCAATTCATAATTGAATCTCATTCCCACAATTTCACTATTTCATCTATGCCCGTGGACTAGCTAACACAAGATAAAGTAGAGATGACCTTAAGAAAATAGGTCAATGCATGAATAATTGCTTCTGCTCTCTGTATATTTTCTATTTTCGATGAATAAAATGGATTAACTATATGCCCTTTTTATAAGAAAGGAAATGAATAAAAAAAAAAGGTTTGTTACACAGTAGAGCATTCTAGAAGAATAGTTGTACTAAAGGACAAATGTATAAAGGGAATGAAATTCTAACCAACTTCAATTGATCAAAGTTGGGCCAAATCCTTATGGTCGTATGATCGTTAACAACACAACGTTAGTGAGTCACGTAAATTTTTGTATTATTTTTTTCGTTTTTTAATTTACATTTTCTATATCTTCGCATCTACTGTTGATCGTTGTTTTCATAACATTCTATTTAACAAATAAAATGTCCAATTAGCACTTATTTCGTAATTCATCATGTGAAATTAAAGAAAATAAAAAATGAAAACAAACTTGGAAGGAATCTATTACACAATTGTAATTCCAACACTTCAAATCTTCAACTTATAAAAACAAGTTACTAATGTCATAATTTTGAGAAAATTAGTCTATATGATAAGGTCTCTTCACTTTTTTAATACACGATTTCAAGTTGTGGAATGGAAGCGATTTCGTTTAATCGAGCTCTTTCCATTTGCAAGCAAGTCTTCAAATTTACTTTCACTTGATCCATGGAAGGTCGATCATGGGTGTTTTGAGACACACAAGTGATAGCAATTTTGAGTGCTTCCTCTGCAGAGTTGATATCAAATTCTCCTTCTAAGTTTGGATCAACAATGCCTTCAATATCCCCATTACCAAACAGGGAGCTAACCCAATGAGTTATATGATAAAATGATTCCTCTTCTTCAACTGGTTTGTAGGCAAGCTTTCCTGTAATTATTTCCATCAAAACAACTCCAAATCCATACACATCGCTCCCCATTGTCAACTTACTTGTTGTATAATACCTATATTTTGCCAGTGAACACAATAAGTTATTTTGGTTTGTTAGGTTCTATTTGGTTCTTATATTTTATAATCAGACGACACTTAAACTTTTACTCAAACATTTCAATAAAATTCGATTTTCAAAAAAATATTTCAGAAAAAAGTATTTGATTTTGAAATATAGGTACTAAATAAAAACTATACTTAACTTAGGGAATAAAAATGTATTTTTATTATGAAACATAGGAACCAAATAGAAATTAAGAAAAAAAAAGTTACATTTTCTAGAAGTTTGTGGCGTAGTTTCTATTTAGTTCTTATGTTTTAAAATCAAACATATTTTAACCCATGTTTAGTTTCAGTCTCTAATATTTTAATAATACTTAATTTTAGTTCTTAAGATAAAGTTTCTAAGATAATACTTTGTACTAAAAAAAAGTTCCTAAGATAAAAAAAAAAAAAATTGTTAGTTACATAATGTAATGGATGCCTACCATATTCTAGTATAAAATTAAATTCAAAAGACGCGTCAACTCTAAAATTGAACAATAATTGAACTGTTAGACATAAAAATATTTGATTTTAAAACAGAAACACCAAAAAGAAACTACAGGGCAAATTTAAAATAGTTTTTTTCCCTAAAAACTACATCCAAAATCTAGGGAGTAAAAAGATAATTTTCCCATATTATTTTTAGTTCAACTATATTAAAAAAAAAAAAAAAAAAATCTTTTTGAAGGTTGGAATTTTTCTTACTGTGGGTCGAGATATCCACGAGTGCCTGCAATTTCAATGGAGACATGAGGCTCATCATCATCATCATCTTGGGACGAAACTAAATCAACGGCTAAAGAAAACTCAAAAAGCTTAGCTTCAAAATTCTCAGACAACAAAATGTTTGAACTTTTAATGTCTCTGTGAATGATGGGTGGGTTGCAACCTTGGTGCAAATAATCCAAAGCTTTGGCCACATCAATGGCGATTCCAATTCTGCGTTCCCATGTCAAATTAATTGAACCACTTCCTACACGGTTTGAATTTTCATTTCAAATTAATTTGTTTGTAATTTAACCCAAAATCCACGAGAGTAATAGCTCGGTGACATCTTGATGCATTAGTAACTACACGTGATCTCTAATTCGAATTCCCGAGGGAGAAAACCTTGGATATATAAGTGGTGGACAACATTATATGTAGATGACCGTTGTTGTTAACGAGTGATGTCAAAGCCATAATTTTAACTTGGCAATGTGGGTGAAGACTCCTGATGTAAAATAAAGAAGGTGAGCCTACATTTTCATGGAGTAATTTAATGGTCAAGAGAGTCTTGTGAAATTAAAAGGCGATGAGTTTAATTTAGACGGTCATCTAATTAGGAATTGATTTCTTATGATTTTATTGGAATCTAAATGTTGTAAGGTTAGACAATAAGTGATAATAATTGAGGCTAGTGCAAGTTGGTTGCGATAGTCATTGATATAAAAAATATTAAATAATAATAATAAAGAAGATGAGCCTCGTATGACAGAATATTAAAAGAAAAACAATAAAAGAGAACGCATGCTCTTTTTGCAATGTTTGTAGCATGTACTTCCTTAAACTTGTCCAACGTTGTTCGAGGGGTGAAATCCCAATCGAGAACAATGAAGGAAAACCTCAAATTGTTTAAAGTTCAGGAGAATTTTCGAGTGTAGAAAGAAGGTAAACCGTCTAGTAGTCAAAGAGGGTATTGGGAGGTAAAGGTAATGAATTTAATCCATGGTGCTCATCTACCTGACGAGTTTCCTTGACACCCAAAAATATTGTAGGGTTAGATGATATCGTGATATTAGTGGAATGGAGGTGCGCAGATATCATGACATTAGTGAAGTGGAGGTGCACGAAAAGCTGATCTAGACGGTAATGGATATATTAAAAAACAAAGAAAGAAGGTAAGGCTCCTGTACTTTATTGGATTGTTGGAAATTTGACCAAAATAGATAAGGAAAAAAAAGATCATGAAAGGGATGATTAAAAAAGATAGAAAATGAAGTTATGTAGAACCTGTAAGATTTTTGCTCAAGTCTCCATTGACCATGAACTCAAAAACCAACGCCAATTTTGTGGATTCTTCGCAATATCCAACAAGTTTTATCAAATGTTTGTGGTAAACTTTGTTGAGATAATTTGCCTGTATCTCACAAAAAAAAAGAAAAAGAAAAAAAACATGAAAGTTAGTTAATAAGTAAAAATGGTAACAAATGATTATGAAACGAATGTTGAACTGAATTTGAATTACTTAGCACCAAAAAAAAAATCAGAACATTTTAGTTAGATCGCATATTCACCACGGATTCAAATACATCATTTCCGACACAAAATTTCACGGCCACCGGAGCGCCGTCGAAGTTGCCGCGGTAGACGGTTCCGAATCCTCCACCGCCGACGACATGTCGGAAATTATCTGTCATCTTCACCAACTCATGATATGAAAAACGCCGCCGTTTCATCGCCGCCGGAACCAATCGAGATTTCCGGCGAAGTTTCCGGCGAGATTTGATAACCCAGAAGAGCGCAGCGGAAACTAACACAGCCCCCAACAGCCCCACCGCCGATGCTAAAACTGCTACAACGGCGTCGTTTTTCATCTGGGGTTTTTCAGGCGAGTTATCGGAGAAATTAAAAAAGGTTTGATTTTTTAGATGTAAAGATTATGGAAAGGATGTGTTTTGAAGAAACTGTGACGGGTTTTTCTTTGTGGTAAAAAGTAAACGCAAACTTAACTATTTTTCTTTCTGGAAGACTTGGGGAGCGACTTTCGGGTTGACAATTTTTATTTTTGAAAAAAATACATTTATCGTCTTTATATTTTAAAATTGAACATTTTTATTTTTACATTTCAATAGTAATCACTTTTAATCTCTGAAACAATAAAATCATTAGTTACATAATGTAATACATTGATGAAAGGATTATTTTAGTTTTCATATAAACATAATTTTTGAAAAAAAATAAATATAAAACAAACTAAAAAACACATCATAACTTTTAGTAAATATTATTAAAATGTCAAAAATAAAAATGTTCAATTTTAAAAAGTAGAGACGAAATTGAAATTATATACTAAATCTAACGACTAAATTTTTTTTTCCCTCGAAATTAAGAAGTTGAGCTTTAATAACTTCATGTATGATATCATATGGTAATCAAGTGGTTACAAGTTTATATTGAATATCTCTAATTATTGTTGAATTTTAAAAAATCATAATTATTATACTTAACAAGAAATCTAACATATTCATCCAAGATATTACTTAACAAAATAAATTATCGCCAACATGAATTCATCCTATCTTCCCATTAATTTTGATGTTTGAGTGGAGAGAAAGTACATGAATTACAGATAATATTAAGAAATGTGAAAACACTCGGGGTGTTTGTTCGTCCTATTTAAAGAGGATTTAGATCGAAAATTTACTTAACTCTTCCTTGAAAATTATATCCAAACGAATTTTTTGTAACTACTTAAAATAACTTTCATTTTTACTACTTAAAATAATTCCTTATTTATAATTATTTATTTCTAATTATTCACTTATAATTACTCAAAATATCTCCTCATTTATTGATAATATTTGAGCAACAAGAAGGGAAAAGCCATAATGGAGATTAAGAGAAAATATATTATTGATGAAGAAGAGGCATAAATGCCCCCACACCCTAAACACCATGCACACATATATTTATTGAACTATATTCTAACATAAGAATTCATTGGGCTTACACTAATGCAATAATCATAAAGCTAATATAATCCTATAACATTTCTAAACAACTCATTTCTAATTATTCATTTTTCACTCCTCAAAATAATTCATTTTTAACCAAACATTACCAATCATTATTTTTTTAAGGTTAAAATACCATTTTGGTCCCTCAACTTTGAGGTTTGTTCCACTTTGGTCCCTAGACTTTCAAATGTTCATTTTTAGTCCCTTGACTTTGTATTTTGTTCAATTTTAGTCCCTTGACTTTGCTATTTGTCCAATTTTGGTCCCTAGACTTTCAAATGTCCATTTTTAGTCCCTTGACTTTGTAGTTTGTTCAATTTTGGTCCCTTGACTTTGCTATTTGTCCAATTTTTGTCCCTCGACTTTCAAATGTCCAAATTTAGTCCATAGACTATCAAAAAAGTTCGAAAATGGTCCTTTCATCAAATAAATTTTTTTCTCACTCCTAAATTATTTTCTCTCTCTTCCATCTTTCATCATTTCTCTTCTAAAAGTTTTATCTCTCTTAAATCCACATCTCTAATCCTCTTCTCTTCTTTTTTTTTTTTCTCTTATTCCTCCTCAATCCATCTCATCAAATTATTTAACATGAGATAATTTTTCTAAATAATAATTTTCCTACTTTGATTTGTCACTTTTTGTTTTCTAAAATTCATAGTCTACCATGGAACAAAAAAGAAAAAGAAAGAAAATAAAGAAGAAAAAAAGAAAGAAAAGAAGGGAAGAGAGGTAAAATTTCTAGAGAGAGAAATTATGAAAGATGAAAGAGAGAGAAAATAATTTAGGAGTGATAAAAAATTCATTTGACTAAAGGACAATTTTTGAACTTTTTTTATAGTCTAAGGACCAAATTTGAAAACATTTGAAAGTTGAGGGACCAAAATTGGACAAATAGCAAAGTTGAGGGACCAAAATTGGACATTTGAAAGTTGAGGGACCAAAATTGGACAAACAACAAAGTTGAGGGACTAAAATTGAACATTTGAAAGTCAAGGGACCAAAATGGAACAAACTCCAAAGTCGAGGGACCAAAATGGTATTTTAACCTTTTTTTAACTATTCAAAATAACTACTCATTTTAAATCAACGTCCAATTTTTTTTTAAATTCTAACTCCTCGATATAAAAACCACATCCAAACAAGTATTTGACTACAATTCTCAATTTATAACTATTTAAAATAACTCCTCAACCAAAATCTCATCCAACCACCTCCCTAGTATGAGTACGACGATGTTTAGAGGCCTTCCAAGTCTCCTTTAGTAATTTTATTTTTTTTTGAAACACCAAGTCTCCTTTTGTAATAATGATCATACGGTGTCGTAGTTTTACTTAGTTGCACATTCTTCTTTGTAACTATTTGTATACATGTTCATTCTTTTTTATGTGAATCAATTTTGAGGGATTGTTCATAATACTAAGAAAGGTAAACTGAATTTGACATAGTATTTATATGTAATGAAGCATACTTAATGATTCGTTAATTTCGTATGTTGTAACTGATCTTGATTTCGACTACATTGTTAGGAACTCCTATATATTTAGTATTTAAATATCATTGAGATATTATCTTGATATTTTCTAGGATTTATTATATTTGGATATTTTCTTGAGTTTCTTATTGGGTGTGTTATATATAGCAATGGAAAAGGGGAGTTTTTTTGGCCATTATTTCTTTCACTTTAACATACAATCAAGTGCAAAGACTTTGACTCATGGCAGGGAGTTCGACTCTCATTTGGTAATTGTTGAGATATGCTTTGAATGGTTTAATGACCTGTGATTAGTTAGCAAGGAGTCTCGCTGCGTGAATGCATTCTGCTTTTGGCATTCGTGAACACATCCACATTCTACATTTTCGAATGCATGTGCATTCTGCAGAGCATTCTGATTTGCATTAAGGCCTTTATGGTAATTGGGTTTTTGATGAGAGTGCATATATATAAATTCGAATTAAACCCTAGCCAATGATGATGTTTATTATGTATTTCGTTCTCCTTGATAAAATTTCACCCCCTTTCTGGCAGTGGACAATCTAACACAATGTTAGTGAACCACACAAATTTGTTCGTTTTTCTCCTAAGTTTTTTTCAACTTCAATTTGTTGTTGATTGTCGATTTCATAATAGTAACATATTAAGAAATCTTCGCAAGGTTCTCTTCATCAACTTCAGCTACAAATGAAGCATCTTAGATTTTTTTTTTTTGGCAAATCTAGCCTATAACAGACAAAGTAACTACAATTGTCAAAAATCCTTATTATAATTACAATAATACTAATGACAGCAATGCTAAGCAGCAACAACAACTCAACTTATATTACTTCTTTTGATATGGTTAATGATCCATAGTGGCTAGCTGATCATAGTGAGAAACAAATCATATCATTGATGATATTGGTAACTTTTGTTGGCTAAAACTAAAGCATCACAAATACAGTTTTTCTTGAAATAATTAAATGAATTGATGACGTGGCAAGGCTCAATCTTCACCAAAGCGAAGATATAACCCAGCGAAAAGCATGTTTGTGTTGTTCCAATGACGCGCAAGTATATGCGGTCGAGCTGTAGCAAGTTTAGCGAAAACGCACTTCCATAGGCTCCCTTAAACTCTCTTGAGTTTCGGATGCTGGCTCTCTCGAGCTAGCTCTTGCTAGTTTTCTCAAACACAACTGCTAAAAACACACCTTATGGCATTAGAGGAACCTTATCTCTAAGTGCTCTTTGATTAGTCAACTTAAGCTTAACAGTCCTAATTTTACACACGCAAGTTCGCTCACTCTTTCCTTTGGAAATAGAGTAGAGGCAGGTATAAGGTTTTGCAACGGTAAATCAGTCAAAATAAAATTAGCATGTATAAAAGACTCTTGGTTCGCTACCCCTTTATTTCGCCGCCGCGAAATCACTTACTCCCCCATAACCTTCAGATAACGGATTTAGCAACACATACTCGCGGAATTCATGCGCAAAACAAATAATAGAACGAAGACATGCTTGGAATTAAGTAAATGTTCACAAAATATCAACAAGAAAGACAGAGAGTAGAAACGCCTGATAATCGTGTAAACTTCAAGAGTTTGGTTACAAAATTCTAGCTATGAACAACGAAAAAGAAAACTGGAAAAGTAAAAACAAGCTAAGCTAAAATAAGTCTGGAAAAATTGCTTCGACGACTGAAACCTAAAAAACAAGAGAACTTAGTCGGGGAGAATTTGGCACTGAAAAAAAGGGAGAATAGAATGTTCAACGACACTGAAAGTGAGGAAGCCCTCGCCTTATATAGGCCTCTCGATAACTCGCTATTGTTTCTACTCCACGATCTCATTTGCCAAAAGCTGCTCTACGATCTGCTTTTTCGGGTGCGTCAGAGCCGACATTATGAACGGATGCGATGAGTTTTGAGAGCATAGGTTGCTACCACGCATCCTTGGAGAAGATATTTTCATTGATTTTGGCTATTTGCTTCGCATGGCTCTACTGGTGCGAACTTAGGTTGGCTTCTTTTTGGTCATTTTGGAGAACTTCAGCTTTGTTGTGGCAAAATGCGCATGAGCCATCATTTCTTCGCCGCTTTCGCTTGATCGGAGTGTCCTGCAACAAAATATGAGTATCAATTCCTTTTAAAATATTCAACTGATTTTTTTACTTGGTTTCGCCTAAGATTTGCTATATTTAAAATCTGATTCTCCTTTTGACGAACTCTCGCCAAATATTTAGCTTTTTGCTTAAATAAAATGTGCACATGCAAACTTTTGAACTTAATTGATTTAATTTGTCAATTTTCTTTTGTAAATATCTTAATTTTGGCTATTTTAACTCTCAATTTAACCTACCCTTAAAGAATGAATATAGTTATATTCACTCTCTTTTTGTAATGGTATAAAGTTAAATATCTTAAAGACATGCTTCATGTGCCTACTATTAAGAGAAATTTGATAACATTACGAAGTTGACTACTAAAAATTATGCATTTTTGGAATTTCACTTTGATTTTGTTGTTGTGAAGGACAAAGATTCAAAGAGGGTGATATTGCACGAAACTCTCAATGAATTTTTTGTCAACTTGATAAATCACATCGTCTATCTTTTAAACACCTAAATTGTCCAACTAGCTAGCACTTATGTCGTTTTCATTGTCCTTATAATTCGCATCTTGCTTGCTTCTTAATTCTATCTAATTATTATGAAAAATTATTGCATCTTCAAAATCATAGAACACAAATCCATCTTTATTTAATTTATTTGTACACACATGGAAAAAAAGGAGTCTCTAAGGGATAGTCCCGTAATTGGTGCCAAAGATTTCAAGACATACTTTTTTTAGAGATCTTAGTTTGAGTCAGCTGAAAACCATTTAAACTAAAATACCCTTCAAAATATACCGATGCCACAGAACAAAGCTTTAATTTTCCAATTTAAAAAAAAGGGATGGAAGAAAAGGGAAAGTTGACCTAGACTTCGGATGGTATACACAATGGCAAAGTCATATATTGCGTCTACGGTGGCTTTGCCAAGTTGACTTTTTTGCCAAATATGACACAATTTGTTATTTGTTTCAATCAAGCTCACTAATATCTTTTTTATTGAGATCTTTCTAATACAAAAAGTTCTTATTGCCAACTAAATATACATATTTATTCTGATTGTTAATATGCATATAAAAAAGTTAAAATTTTTTTGTGATTGAAATATATTGAACAAAGTTAATTGAATAAGTTTAGTGAAATTAATAATTGAGTGATTACAGCTGTCACATTGTAATTGAACAAAGCTTGGTATTAATTATGTTTAGGTTAGGAGGGTCTTAAAATACTTAAAAAGGGATGATGATAACCTAACTACTTCTACGAATTTTCTTGACATCTAGTTATTAATATATTTTAATATTGTATTATAAATACTCATTAATATCTTTTATTATATTTATAATTTTTTTAAAAATACCTGTTTCTATAATTATTTTCTAAATTTGACGCTTGTAAGTTTCCAAAAAAAGTATATATATATATATATATGAGAATTTATCCTCTATAGCATATTTTTTGCTCTTCATTATAATTATAGCACATTTTTAAAAATAATTTCATGCATAGCACATTTTGTCCAAAATTGCTATTCTAACATCATCAGACTTCTATCAGTTCAACTGATAGACTTTAGACTTCTATCAGTTCAATTGATAGACTTCTATAGCCAACTAATAAGTTTCTATCAGTTCAACTGATAGACTTTAGACTTCTATCAATTCAACTGATAGATTTCAATCGGCAAACTGATAGACTTCAATCACTTTTGTACCACAAATGAATAAGTTTGGAAATTGTGTTATACATGAAATTATTTTATTTTTTTTAATATACATACAAATAATCCTATATATATTTATAATTATTTTCTAAACTTAGAAATTAAAGTTGGCAACTGAAAAAAAAAAAGAAAAAGTTTTATAATTATTTATGGGCGACGACCTTCGACGTCGACAAGCTGAGTCAACGTTGAACGTCTCCCTTTTTTGCGTGTTTAGATCCACATCTACATCTTCACTATCATTCGAATTTCATATATTATTATTAGATTGAATTGTAAGTACCGAATAGGTCAATAATAGAATCGTTTATTGTTTGATTGTAACTAATTGTTATCTTAATATTATATGTTATTAGTATAATATTATATACTAATACACTATCAAATTATACCGTATAATTTTTTATACGGTACGACAGTAATTGCTAATTGTTTTTTCCTAAATATTATCGATGAATTACAAAATGTACATATAAATGACCTTAATAAATGAACTCTTAAAATATTTTAATATTACTTTATTACAAATTTTAATATTTAAAAACAAAAATGGTCCAAATATCACGAAGTCAACAATCAAATAATTTAAATTATAAATAAATCTTATGGTGGGTATGGCTATGGGTTAGCAATTATATGTTCGTCGACCATGGCTAAATCCCTCCTTGCTCTTCTCTCAGCGTTCGTTTTATTACCTTTCATTTCCAGCCAGAATCCTTCAGGTAAGATTTCATCATTTTTTACTTCGATTTTAATAGACGTTTGGTTCGTTTTTTAGTTCAACCCGTAGAGATTCGAACTTGTAATCTGGTCATGAGAATACACTGATATCAATAAATTATTAACTTTGTTTCTTATTCTCAATATGCACAGTAATTGAGTGACATCAGTGTAATTCTAACCTTGTGCATGTAATTGTTTCTAATTAATCTTTTGTTACAAAATCTAGGGTTCATAAGTTTAGACTGCGGAATTCCTCCGAACACGAGCTACACGGAGCGAAACACCAGCATAAACTACGACTCTGATGCGGCGTTCATAAAATCCGGTAGCATCCACAACATATCATCCGTTTACATAACCCCCACTCTGAAACAACAGCTATGGACGCTAAGAAGCTTTCCGGTCGGGACGAGGAACTGTTACGAAGTGAGAGTCAGTTCGGGCACGAAGTATTTGATTCGAGCTAGTTTCTTATACGGCGACTACGATGGCGAGAGAAAACTCCCAGCCTTTGATCTCTACTTTGGACCCAATTTTTGGACCACGGTTAAGTTTATTACCGTGAATACCACGGAGCATTTGGAGATTATACATGTCGTTTCGTCGAGTCGGGTTGAAGTTTGCCTCGTCGATACCGGAGCTGGAACGCCATTCATTTCGGCTTTGGAGCTGCGGCCTTTGCCGAACTCCATTTATGAAACTAGGTCGGGATCGCTCACCACTTTCCTTCGCCTTGATGCTGGCTCTGCTACAAACCTTACTTACAGGTTGGCTATGCTAATATATATTTCTTTTTTTAGTTAAAATATCATTTTGGTCCTTCAACTATTAAATTTGTTTTATTTTAGTCTCTAAACTTTTGAAAGTTCAATTTTAATCTTCAAACTATTAAGGTTATTCCATTTTGATGCATAAACTTTCAAAAGTCTAATTTTAATCTCAACTTTACAAAAAATTTAAAAATAGTTCTCGTGAAATAGTCCATGTTAGGATAGATGAGCTTTCCTAAAGGTGGGAATTGGAAGAAATTTTTTTGGAGAAGCTAAATAGGGATGGAAATGGGTTGAAGAATGTACTCTCTATCCCCAATTTCCACTTGTTTATATTTTCTTTTTACTTTTTTTTCTCATTTTTACGCATTTAATCTTTAGTAATTCTTTTGTTTGTAAAAATATATATTTAAATGGATATATATTTTTTAACAATTAGAAAAAGTTGATGGGAAAAAATTCACCCTAGAACCGGATCTTCCCCGATTCTCGTGAGGAATCCACGTAAATTTGAGGAGAATGAAAATTATATTTAGCGGCGAAGATGAAAAAGTCATTCCTCCCCTCTATCCTATGAACATCTTTAATCATGCTCGTAACTTTAGCAAGGGTCGTCCCTAAGTACAACAACCTAATCCAACCCTCATAGTTATAGGTTAAGTAAGGTTTAGTTATTCAAGTTTTAATTTGACATCTAACAAAAATTAATGTTATTCAAGAAAAGGTTTTTTTTTTTGGTTGATTTGTTTATTTAAAGGTATAAAGACGACGTTTATGATAGAGTATGGAACGCATTGATCCAACTCCCAGCATGGACTACAATAACCACAACCGAGACCATAGACACCAAAGACCCCGCATCCTTCTTACCGCCGCAGCCGGTAATGCGCTCGGCAGCGACGCCGATAAACGCCTCGGCCCCGATGGAGTTCAACTGGGCTCCGCAGGACAACACGGCGACGTTTTACGTATACTTGTTTTTCGCAGAGATCCAGAAGCTTAAACCTAATGAGTCGAGAGTTTTTGACATATTGCTCAATGGAAGGCCTTGGAGTACTGATGGGGCAATTTCCTTGTCTTACTTGCACACAATTATTTCTTACAGAATGGCCCCAATCACTGGAGGAACTTACGATTTTGCCCTTGTTAAAACACCAAATTCCACTCATCCACCACTCCTCAGTGCTGTTGAAATTTATAGGGTTATTGATTTTCCTCAATCTCCTACTAATGAGCAAGATGGTGAGTCCCAACTTTTTTACTTTTATTTCATTCCAAGTTGAGTAGTTTTTTACCCCTAGACATGCATACATTTAAATCCCTAACGTTTTGATTATCCGATCGTAAATCATATTAATATTTAAGCTCAACTCTTGATCGATATAAGAGAATTTGAACCTTTAACATATTAGTCAAAATTCATGTTTTTTTTAATATCAATTGAACTATGTTTGTGCGACTTGACTTCCTAAATGAGGAAGTTCCTTAGACATACATTTCTGTTAGTGTCTAAAAGTTTTCAAACACTTAAGAAAAGTTGTTTTATTTTTTAAGTTTGGAGTTTGATTATGTGACTTTTTGGTCATTAATTCAATGGACAACAAGTCCTTTAACTAATGTTTAATTGAAAACAGAGAAATTCTTAAGAATTAACTCATATATTAGAAAATGAAATGTCTAAAGACTCCCAACTTTTTCTTCTAAACAAAGACTCTAAAATTTTTTTTCAACTGTCTACAAATTTTAAAAATTGTCAAATTGGCCAACCATCATGGAGTGGCTCAAGTGGTCAAAGAGGTTTTTAAAGTACTTTAAGTGATAGATTCAATCCATGATAGCCATCTACCTAGAAATTTAATTTCCTACGAGTTTCCTTGGCATCCCAATGTTGTAGGATTAAGCAGTATGTCTTGTGACATTAGTCGAGGTGCGCGTGTTGACCTTGACAATCACAAATATTAAAAAAGAAATTTGTCAAATTGGCCAAAACATTCTTAGACACATTTTAAAGTTTAAGAACGAGTCGAAAACAAAATCGAGAAATTAAGAACTTATTTAATACTTCTCCAAGTTTAAGAATCTATTTGAAAGTCTATCAACACTTCTTTAAAGTTTACGGATTATATAAACAAAAATTTCAAAGTTTAGGAAACTAATCAAGCATGTAATTTTGACTTTTATTTTATCCTAGTTCAACAACATAAAGATTGAAACATCTAACATTTTGAGTGATTAGACTGATTTTTACAAATTGTGTGGTAAGAACCATATTATGAATATATTTTTGGGAAATTTTCAGTTGATAGCATTTTGGATATCAAGGAAACTTATGGAGTAGGAAGAAATTGGGAAGGGGATCCATGTGCACCTAGAGAGTTTATTTGGCAAGGTCTCAATTGTAGCTTTGTGGATTCTCAGCCACCAAGAATCACATCTTTGTAAGTTCTTAATTCAATTGGTCATATTCATTTTGATGCCCAATTATTATTGTTTTTGGCTTGTTGGGCTTTGTTGACTGGTGGTAATTTAATTTAACTTCGCGGTCACGAATTTGATTTTGAAAATCGGTATCTGGCTTACATATTATTTCAGAGTAAACACAATACCATCTATGTTGAGTTTGTGGTCTCTAACTTTATCCAATTTAAACTAAATTCGACAACAACAATCTGAGTTAGTTACATTTATTTGTAAAGATGAAGAGATTTTGCAACATTTTTATAGGATGCATAGACTACGATCATCCTATTGTTATTTGGTGTTAAAATCATAAAACTCAAATACCATTTAATCAAAAATTAAAAAAATATGATAAACTCTAAAGAGATTTTTATGTATGCATGAGTTTCGAATTATTTCTTTCACTATCAATTGGATAGTCAGTATTGTCTCAAAATTTTAATCCTTATGTGAGTAAAATATTGTTACTGAAATGATTGAATTGCTATTAGGGATTTATCATCCAGTGGACTCATAGGGGAAATATCAGAGGATTTAGCAAATCTTAAAATGCTAGAAACTTTGTAAGTTTCTCACATCCAATATTTCCATTAATATAACCTTTTGATCATAACAAACTTATTGTATGATTTTTATTTTATTATTTTGGTTTTAGGGATTTATCAAATAATAGCTTAAGTGGAGCTGTGCCTGATTTTCTCACTCAATTATCATCATTGAGGGTCTTGTAAGTGCCTTACCAAATAGCATAAATGTCAGTTTTTTTTTTTTTTTTTTTTTTTTTTTTTTTTTTTTTTTTTTAACTTCTTTTGAATTGTTGTTCTGAGAAATTTGGATTCTTTTTTGGCAGAAATTTAGAAAGAAACAATCTTTCAGGAGCTATTCCTTCACAACTCATTGAAAATTCTAAGGATGGTTCTTTATTTTTAAGGTAACGATCACATTGTTTGTATTTTTAGTTATTATAAAATTTTATTTAACTCAGGTTGAGATCATTTTAATTAAGTTTTATCTAACATATTAGACTAAATTGAAATTTTCTCTAAAGAACAAATTTGCAATAAGCTTAAAACAACCAAAAGAATTGGTTTCTTCTTTCTTATTTTGACATAAAAACATGAACACACATCATTTATCAGATAAAAAAAAACACATCATTGCTTTAAAAAAAACAAACACATCATATCATTCGAACTGTCATATCTTGATCATGTACACACTTATGCCGAACTATTAATTTTTAAAATTTTAATTTATTAGATGCATACTAGTTATTTAAAAATAAAACAAAACATAAATAATTTTGAACCAATACTTTTATATGTATATGTATCAAATATATATATATATATATATATATATATATATATATATATATATATATTTTTTGGAGATAGTTAACATGAGTTTGGTTACTAAATTGTTAAAACAAAGGCATATAAAAAATAAGGGCTAATATTTTTTTTTCTCATTTTTAAAATTAGCTATGGTGAAAATCCAAACCTGATCAACACATATTCTGAAAGGAAGGAAAAAAGAAGCATAATTATACCTATAGTTGCTGCCGTTGGTGGATTTATTCTACTTATGCTCTTAATTTCTGGTGCTTTCTTCTGGATTAAACGAAGAAAACAAGGTATGATCATAAAAATCATTTTATAATTGTGATAAATAAGTTGAATAAAATTAAGAAAATCCTTTCATTCTATTTTATTAAAAATTAAAAACATTAATCAATGTAGTTTCAAATTCTTAAAAATAAAAATGGTTATCATACATGCCTTTAGTTTTTAATTTTTGAAAATAAAGAAATAAGAATGATTATTAAATTAAAAATTTATTGCAAATAACAAATTCCAGACATTGCTATTTTAATTAGAGAAGAATTTGGGTGGACAACACTTCCACCATAATATCATCTATGTGAGGCCGCATATACTCTTTTTCTTTTAATATAAAGTAAAAAAAAAAAGTATGGCGCCAATGGTGCCATATGGGTAGCATCACGGTGGGGGTGTAATTTGAGCTGTACCCAAATTCTTCTCTTTTTATTATAATAATTTTTTAAAAAATATTTCAATTTTCATGATTTTCATTCCATTGTTTTCGATCGGTTTAACTTGATTGAAATTATCATTTTTTATGAATTTGATTGGATCAATTTTTGCTATATATATATTTTCTAAAATTGTAACAAGCATATAATTTTTTTTCATTTTGTTTATTATTCATGAAAAATACCTTATTAAATATGTACAATTTAGCTACAAGGGAAGTCTGAATTTTGAAGTTTGTTTTTAAAATTTATTTCTATATAGGTATTGTGTTGGGAGAAATAAAACAATTGGGGTCAACAAAAGGATCCTATTCATATGGTGATATCTTGAAAATTACAAACAATTTGGAGGGAGTGCTTGGAGTTGGTGGCTTTGGAAAAGTTTACTATGGCCAAATCAATGGCACTGAAGTGGCTGTCAAGATGCTTTCTCATGAATCTGCTCAAGGCTATGATCAATTTCAAGCTGAGGTATTTCAAACCCCTTTTTTAAGAGCCATTATTGGGTTTTTTTTAGAAACTTAGAGAAATTTTATAAAGAAAAAAAAAAGCATTTTTAATCCCTATATTTTGGATGAAATATTTATTTGATGCATATGTTTCAAAATGAAATAATATTTATGTAAAATATCATTTTGGTCCTTGAAATTTGAGTTTTGTTCTATTTTAGTATGTGAACTTTTAAAAGTTCAATTTTAGTTCTTGAACTTTGAGATTTATTCTGTTTTAGTCTCTAAACTTTCAAAAATCCAATTTTAATCGTTAAAATTTGAAGTTTGTTCCATTTCGGTCCCTAAAATTTTAAAAAAACTTAAAATTTATCCTAAGAAAAAAAATTGTTTACTTTTCTTTAAAAACTTTTACCACCAATTTAAGAAATATTTTTACATTGTATTAAAAGTATTGAATCAATTTTGATTAATATTCATTTCAAATTTACTATATGGACTATTTTTAAGTTTTTTTTTAAAGTAAAATATCAAAAATCGACTTTGATAATTTAGAGAGTAAAATGGAACAAATCTCTCAAATTTGAGGGAAATTGGACTTTTGAAAGTTCAAAAACCAAAATGAAGTAAAATTCAAAATTCAGAAACCAAAATGATATTTTACCTAATATTATTTTACCTTGAGATTCAAACAATTATCAATTTTAGTCTTTAAAATAACAAAAATATTTGTGACCTAATGAAATGGTGAATAGTAGAATGACTACTAGATTAACTTTAAATTCTAATAGATTAGTGATATATTTATTTTAGTCTTGAGCAATTATTTAAAAGTATTTGATTTGAATATTGCAGGTTGATCTTCTTGTCAGGGTTCATCATAAAAATTTGACTGGCTTGGTTGGATATTGTGATGAATCAACCAATAAAGGACTCATCTATGAATACATGGGGAGAGGAAACTTGGAATCTCTTATTTCAAGTATGTTTGTCATTTATGTTTTTTTGATAAATATCAATTTTCGGACTCAAACCCATAACGTTGATGTTGAACTAGTTTAAACCAAACAATGAAACTGCTGTGTCATTGACCCATTCGATAACTAAGAAACTTATTGATATGTAGAGTTCATAAACTTTATTATTTTATTTTTAAAATTAAATAATATTTGGAGATAGGAGTTTCAAACTAATAGGTTCTCAATTACTATCGTATAAGATGTCATTGTGAGTTCAGATTCTTTTCACAGTTTATAACTAAGTTAATCAAACTAGATTTAAGTAGTTATCAAAATCAAACAAGACCTAATGATTATAATGATTTTATTTTTAGAAAATAGACAGTCATTGATAAAAATGAAATGGATGTAGGTGGCAAATCAAAGGATTTGAATTGGAAAGACAGACTTAATATTGCAGTGGATTCAGCACAAGGTTTGTAATACTCTTTGTAGATCTTTATGAAATGTTACACCAAAAATATGTATCTTTGTTTTTAGGTTTTTAAAATTAAATTTATTTTCCTTAATTTTTCATATTTTTTTCCTTAATTTTTCATATGAAAATATTTGGTAAGAAAATATTTAAATTCTTAATCAAATTTCAAATACAATTTTTTTTTTTTTAAATCTATTTTTTTAATTTCAAAAAAATCTTTTAGGAGGTGTTTAGTTGATGTTTTTGATGAAAAGTTATTTTGAGTAGTTAGAAATTTGAGATTTTTGTAAATAGTTCATTTGGATCTAAATTTTTATAGAAGAGTTGAGTGAAAAACTCGTTTAGATTTAGTTTTTTTTGTAGAGGAATAAAAGATAATAGTTTGTTCGGACGTGGATTAGTAGAAATAAATTATTTTGAATAGTTAGAAAAGAATTATTAGAAATGAATTGTTAGAAATAATAAGTATTTTGAGTAATTAGAAATGAATGATTAGAAATTAGTGGTTATAAATGAAGAGTTTTTTTGAGTAGATAAAAATGAATGATTAAAAATAAAGAGTTATTTTAAATAGTTAGAAATAAGAAGAATTATTTTGAGTAGTTACAGTAGAGATAAATAAGCAATATAAATTTCTTTAAAATCAACAAACAAGTAGTATATTTATAGCTTTAATTTTCAAAAGTTAAAAATTAAATAGCTATGTTTTTGACATTTTAAAACTTGTAGGATTGGAGTATCTTCACTATGGTATAAAACCAGCAATAATACATCGAGATGTAAAATCAGCAAACATATTATTGGATAATGATTTTCGAGCAAAAGTGGCTGATTTTGGTCTTACAAAAGCTTTTCCGACCAAAAGTGGTGTCACTCATGTCACAGCCTCAAACGTTGTTGGAACTTTTGGTTATCTTGACCCCGAGTAAGTAATTTACATTCAAAGGAATCATTTTTCTCAATGTCTAATTCTTCCAATTCACCATTATTTGATTGATCGATTCTTTCTTTTGAATCGAATACAATCTAAGCATTTTATGAATTTCGATACCATATTAGATAAAAACATAAACTTTCATTTGAAAGTCAATTCCCATTTCGATACTATATTAGTATATATATCTCATCATGTATATATCAATCTTATAAAGTCTTCTTAGTTTTTTTAGTGGAAAATCTTCAATATGGGCTCTATGATACTATTTTTGCTCGAATATTTGTTTAGATTTTATGAGCAAATATAACCCATATTAGACTCTATTTAATAATCATTTGTTTCTTTCATTTTTTATTTTGAAATTTTACTTTGTATTTATTCAAATTTTCTACATATACTTGCATCATTTTTTAAGAAAATGTGTGAATTTTAATTAAATTCCATAAACTAAAAGAAGTATTTGAAAATTATTTTTTTTAGGTTACAAATTTTAGTTTGGATTTAAAGACGTGGATAAGATGTAAATATCAAAGTAACGAAAATCATACGTTGAAATAGTATTTGTAAACTTAAATTGCAAAAACCAAGAACAAAAGTCAAATAATTATTAAACGCGGGTATTAAATAATCATGAGATTCCATCTCAAATCTAATATACATAGAATGTGTATCGCTCATGTATCTTACCAAGAATTATGTAGGATTAATTCTTAATATTATATTAAAGAAATTTAAGTTTCAATCCTAAAATCAATTAGTAATAAATTAAATTACTCTGGTATCTATTAAAATTATAAGTTGATATTTTCATCTTTTCCAACGTGTGATCTTCAATATATTGTACTATTTTGAAGAAAAAGTTTCTTTTTGTTTCTTGCAGATACTATGCTACGTCTCAACTAAATGAGAAGAGCGACGTGTTTGGTTTTGGAGTGATTATTCTCGAGATAATAACGGGGAAACCCGCATTGAAGAGAGCTCAAGGCAATGTGACACACATCTATAATTGGGTCAAAACCTTGGTATCTCAGGGAGATATCCAATCAATCATTGACCCAGAAATGGAAAAAGGCTTTGATGTAAACTCAATTTGGAAAGCACTTGATTTAGCAATGTCTTGTGTATCAACCAAGTCCAAAGACAGGCCAAACATGAGCCAAGTTGTGGTTGATTTGAAGGAATGTTTAGCCATGGAATTGGCTCGCAATAACCAATATCACCAGCCTGAGGCTAGTGTTGCTAAATCATGTACTATAACTGGCCCCTTCGCTAGGTAGATCTGCAGTTAGACTCGTAGTTAAACTTGTAATTTTACATTCGGGTCAATGTGCGACATTAAAGGGGTTTGATATCGAGCACGTGCTGGAGTTGCTAAGGGTGTCAATCCCACTTAAATTTTTTTATTGATATGATATTGTGTCCACCTTTAGACATAATTATAAGTTGTTTTTTATTTCATCGGAAGACGCTTGCATATCAATAGGAATGGTTGACCGTACTTATCTATTTATGATCTTTTCATTTATCTAATCAATATGAAACTGTTTTTTTTTGTATTTCAACAATGGTCCCCTCGAACTAAGAGTAAAAAAAGAACCGACAACCCGAATAATTCAAACTATCAAACTCAAACCATAAAAATGTGTGTTTCGTGCATATTTTTTTTTTTGTTAATTTACAAGGCATATGAATTGTGTTTTTTATAGAGGAAAGAGGAAAATAACACAACTCGAGAACTCAAACTTAACTCAACCAAAAAATGTAAAATTCAGTTGGAACGGAGGATTGATCATCCTGAAAATTAGAAATAGCCCAAAAGAATCTCCTAATTCAATCTAATCGAGATCATGTACACCTCACCTCGAACAAAGTAGACCATTGAACCTGTATTATAGATTTGTGCCCGAGGAATATTCGAATCTCCCTCGAGCTGGTCTTCCATTTCGTAAGAGACAAGGTAATGTGGGGCTATTAGTTTATATTTGGAGGGTATTTTTGAAATAATTTACTTCTAGTCTGAAATCTCGGTTGTAATAATATTGTGTATAAAGAATAAGTAATGGCTTTAAGCCCATAATAATGTTCATTCAATTGAGGATTACCTTTATTAAAAGTTCAAAGAACGACAAAAATATTTTTTTTTCAAGAACCCTTTCAACGTTTCAGTATATTAGACGTTTAGCCAACAATTGTTGACTGTCAACGCAGCCGTCTGCCATATAGAATTTGACCCTTTTTTTAATCTTAAAGATAACTTTTTTGTTTTTTGGAATCAATGAGATTCGAATCCAATTCGTTATATACATTTTTTGGCTGTTTATATATATATATATATCAACTTTTTTACCTTAATTTATAATTATAGCAATTTTTCAAAAATAATTCGTTTATAGCAAATTCTGTCTATTTTTTTAAATTATCTATTTACCTTTTTTTATTGAAGACTTTGATAGAATCTATCATTCTCCACCGATGGAAGTCTATCAATTTTATCACTAATTGATTCTATCGACTTTATTGATAGAATCTAATGAGAGTTTATCAATTTTACTTTATTTATTAGTAATTTATTCTATCGGTCTCTATTGATAAAATCTATCAATTTACATTTTTTGTTATGTGTGCAAATATTTTTATTATTATATTATTCATGAAATATTTTAACTCTTTTGTAATATACATGCAAAAGCTCTTATATATACATATATATTTTTTTCTTTTTGAACATTAAGATGTTCTTTTTTCTCATTTACCTATCATTAATTTAATATTTTTTTAGGTAAATATTTGAATTCCCACCTAATTTTTATAAACAATAAAAAAAATCCCCCACCCACCATTATTATAATTTAAAAAAAATTAAAAAATTCAATTTAAAAAAAAAACTAAACTTAGATAAAAGAAATTTCTACACATAAAAGAATGAAGAGTTTCAAAATCGTAGAAATACTTAAAAAACTCTTGATAAAGATGATAACCCTAACCAAATCTCCACATTGATATGGACTTATCCTCTCATGACTTTGTTTTTTAACTTCTCCTAAAATGTCTCATATTAATAGAGATGGTTATCATCACTTATATACTCATGACTTTCTCCATCATCTAACCAATATGAGATACTTTGTTTGCATCTCAACAACTCTCGAGAATGTAAAAGATTCTTTATCAACCAACTCTTCTTCTAACCCCAACAACTAAGCAAACAGAACAAACCAAGACTGGACAATAAAAACAATAAAATAGACCTTGAACATGATGCACTTCTAATGAACATAATTTAGGCTCAATCTTATCCATTTCAATTTCTTTATTGCTCAAAACATCACTATCTTTGAATGGCCCACTGACCCCATCATAGACTCCCTTTTTTATTTTTTTATTTTTTTTAAAAAAATAAAACCAAAATAATAACGCGGACATAAAATACTATTTCTTTTCTTCATATTTATATTTTAATTAGCAAAACTATTTCCACGTTTGAAAATTTCGCGCCCATCTTATTTTCCTTTTATTCTAAAACCAACCTTCCTTCCTTCCAGACGGCATCCTATATATATATATATATAAACATAAATATAAATTCTTAATTAATTTAAAATTTTCGCCATCGATATTGACAAGCAGAAAAACGAATAATACAGAAACAATAATCTCATTCGGTTACGCGTATTTAGCGAACAACAAATACCAAATCTCCAAACCCAATATTCCTTAATGGCAACTCTCCAATTCTTCTTCTTCTTCGCTCTTCTCTCCAGCTTTGCTCTCAACAATTTCGCTTCTGCACAAAATCCTACAGGTATGTAACCCAAAATTCATATCTCAAATTTCAATTCAAATCCATCTTTCTTCGAGATTCTCATCTTAACCCACGATTCATTATTTCTCGTACTTATCTTTGTGTTGGAACCTCATATTATTAAATATAGTATAAGAGCTTAATTACAAGCGGGTGATTTGGATTTCACCCGTATTAGATTGTATAGACATTCATCTCAAAATCAATTAGTGATAGGACGAGTAAGCCACCTATTTTATTCATGTTTGAATGACTCAAATTCTTCAACCGACAATAGTGAGGTTCTTAACTTGTCCCGCAAAATGGCACTCTTTTGAGTTTCACCGATCTTAAATCAAATTTTGGGCCGAATTACCATTTGAGCTCGAGCTTAATGAGCTATGAAACAATATTCATCGCAAAATTAGTTGGTGAGGAAATGAGTAGTTACTATCTTGAAAATGTATTTTTTTTATGATATCGGTAACTTTCTAGGTTAGCTTTCTACTAATGTCACGGGACATACTAGTATTCCCCTACAACATTTGGATGTTAAGAAAATTCGTAGGAAATTTATTTCTAGATAGGTGGTCACCATAAAGATTGAACTCATCATTTTATGCACTCCAAACCCTCTTTGATCAAATGAGCCACTCTTTGATGGTTAACCAAAAAAAATTTAGATCCGACCCAAATGGTTATTTCATTCTACAAAATTGGATCGAGGGCATGTTGGACTACTACTCCCCTCTACTGCGAATTATGATTTTGAGATGAAAACTCATATGACGTAATAATCCACGCAGAAATTTGATTATTAATCTCTTTGTTTTATATGATTGTAGGCTTCATCAGTTTAGACTGTGGAATTCCAGCAAACTCCACATACACAGATCCAAACACCGGAATCACCTACGAATCCGACGCAGCCTTCATAAACTCCGGCAAAATCCACAACATCTCCGCGGGTAGCGAGAGCGAGGATCGACCGCTGCAGACTCTTCGGAGCTTCCCCGAAGGGACAAGAAACTGCTACAAGTTAAAGGTGAGGATAGGGACAAAGTACTTGATCCGAGCTGCGTTTCGGTACGGGAACTACGACGGGCGTAATAGTCTGCCGGGATTCGATCTGCATTTCGGAGCGAGTTTGTGGGATTCGGTTGCGTTTAACGGAGACTTCGCGGTGCGTAAGGAGATTGTTCATGTTGTTTTGAGCAGTGAGTTGAGGATTTGTGTTGTGAACGTTGGAACTGGAACCCCGTTTGTTTCAGCTTTGGAATTGAGGCCGTTAAGAGACTCTGCTTATGAAGCGGGAAACTTGACTTTGGCTAACTTTGCAAGGCTTGATTATGGCTCTCTTGATAATATGACTATCAGGTTTGTTTTTCAATTTTGAACTCTTTTCTGTTTTGCGGTTGAAGAAACTAGAAAGTATTTCTTATACAAAAATTGAGAAAATGAAAAAAAGTCAATTTCATTAGTCGTGTTTCATAATTATTTCTCAATCATTAATTATATTACTTATGATATATTATTATTCAACTAAATAATAAAAAAATAAAATAAAATGTACTAAAAAAAAAAAAAAATTTAAAAAAGAGAAAACAACATAAATAATAGGAATAACCATCAAGTAAGCTATTTCCATCCAGGAAGGTATGCTCTCCTCATAGTCGAGTTCGAGACTGACATTATTCTTACGATATCTCTCGGTACTTGATTGAGGGACGGACGTAGTGGTTTCAACAAAAAATGAAAAAAGAAAAAAAAACTATAAAATTTGTAGGATTAAGCTTTATATTTACAAAAAAAAAAAAAAAAAAAATGTAAGTAATTGTTCTAATAATGGATGGTTCACTCTGCTTAGGTACAAAGACGACGTGTACGATAGAATCTGGGAAGCAGGGGAACCATCGCAAGGATGGAAAACCCTAAACACCACGGACCCAATCGCCGTCAACGACCCGCTCTTCTTCCAGGCGCCAGTGCCGGTGATGCACACGGCGGCGACGCCAAGAAACGCCACCGCGTCGATGGATCTCACGTGGCGGGCCGCGGACTCCACGGCGGCGTTTTTCCTGTACCTGTATTTCGCAGAGGTGGATCTGCTTCAAGCGAACGAGTCCAGAGAGTTCGACATATTTCTGAACGGAGATCGGTGGCTGAACGAGTCGTTTTCGCCGGTTCATTTGGCCGGATCTGTTGTCTTCAGTACCTCGCCTTTGGTTGGGGAAAACCACCGGATCTCTCTCGTCCGAACTGCAAACTCTACTCTTCCGCCGATTCTGAACGGCCTCGAGATCTATCGTGTGGTTAATTTCTCGCAACCGGAGACTGATGCTGCTGATGGTAATGGATTTTTCAACTTTTCTCATAATTCCCCTCTGCATTTTTAGGGTTCCATTTCGTTTTTATTTAAAAAAAAATAAAAAATTAATGAAATGGTTGAATCTTCTTCTTTCAATTCAACTACACATTACAGAATTGGGGGTGGGGGGAGCTTTTCAGATTTTTTTCAATTTGTGAAATTTATAATGCTAATAGTTTTCATATAAATAAAGAAACATGTAAATATATTTCTAAAATTTGTTGAGCAAGATGATTTTTTTAGAAAACAAAGACTATTTTTTAAAAATAATTTTAATCCTAGAACAAAGTAATATTTTAATTATATAATTTTTATAGTTTAGGTTCCGTTTATAACAATTTTGTTTTTGGTTTTTTTATTTTAAAAAATAAAAATCATATATTTTTTATAGCTCATGTTTTTTAAATTAAAAAAAAAAAAATATGTTTAATAACTGTTTTTTGTTTTCAAATATCTCATTTTATTTTGATTTTTTTAGTTTTTTACTATTTTTCATTCTTTTTTAAGAATAAAACAAAAACTTGTTTTTAAAAGATATTTTTTATTAGTTTTTAAAATTCTTCTAATATTTTAAAAATAAAAACCAAAATTAGTTAACAAAAAAACCCGTTTTTAAAAACGTAAAAATAAAAATAAAAAATAAAAAACGAAATGATTATTAAACGGACTTTAAGAACTAAAATTTATTCTTTTAAGAGTTGAACCAAAATAGAAAAGAATCATCTAGATTGGCCTAGTGTGTGCCTCGGGCTAAAAAAAGGTTCAGGTAACTAAGAAGAGCTCAACGCAATGAGTTTAAGTTTTAGCGGCTATCTAAGATTTAATATATTCTATAAATTAATGCTGAAATCAAAATGTTGTAAGATCAAATAGTTGTTTTTTTGAGGATGAGATGCAAGCAACCTGGCATGGTAGAGCCGTAGATATTAAACTGAAAAATGTTAATTTATCAGAATGTTACTAAATTGAAAAGAAAATTAATAATTAAAAAAAATTCAAATATTTTGGCTAGGTAAGGGACAATAAGATTTAGACCATCCATTGATATCATGAGTGTGTATAGAATACGCATTATGATCTAAACAATACGTTGGAATGTTTCAGTTGCTGCCATCGAAAATATCAACACAATTTATGGAGTTGGAAGAAACTGGGAAGGAGATCCTTGTTCCCCTAGGAGTTTAATTTGGCAAGGACTCAACTGTAGCTTTCTGAATTCTCAGCCTCCCAGAATCACATCCTTGTAAGTTTTTTCTATCTGTGTAACATATGTGCTATTGTCGGCCATGTTTCAAAAGGCTATTGAGGCTTACGCCTTGAAGCTAGGCTCTAATTTTTAGCCTCGAGTCTTACGCCTTTGTTAGATCATAAGAGGCTTATGCCTCGATGATTACTCACTGAGGCTTAAAATTTCTACGCCTCGTAGAATAACTAGAAGAATAGTATTAATATTTTCCATTCTTATAATATAAGAGTTTGAACCATAACAATATAGATTTTCTCTTATGGATTCTTTTGTTAGAAAGACACAATTGTTTAAGAATTGTCAATTTTGATAATTTGTTGGTTTATTTTCCTCTGGCATCTCTTTTTGGAGTTCTTTGTTGTATTCACTTTAAGTGTTTAGAGAATTCACTTATATTTCATTCATCAATGAAATTGTTTGTTCCAAAAAAACTCAATCCTATTAGTGTTGGTATTATGTTTTATGTATTTTTATGTAAATATTATGTTTTACCATACATTTTTACACCAATTAAGAATTTTTATAATTAAAATTGAGGCTTACGCCTCATACCGCCTCGAGGTTTACCCCTCACCTCTTCAAGAGAAAAAGCCTTGAGGCTGCCTTTAGCCTTTTAAAACATTGATTGTCAGTGTTGAATTTGAAAACGACTGGACAATACTTAAACTCAAGACCTTCTGCTCTCATAACATGTTAAATTGTGTTACAATCCATTCTAAATTGTGTTACAATCCATTCAAAAGTTTAAGCTGATGAGTTTGGACAAATATTTGAATGAAATTTCCCTTATTTTCAATATTTGATGCCCTGATAACATATGTGCTATGGTTTTCTCACTGAAATGATTGAATTTTCAATCAGGGATTTGTCCTCCGGTGGATTGACAGGGGAAATACCTAGAGACATAGCAAATCTTAAAATGCTGGAGATTCTGTAAGTGAATCATCAGTTCTTCATAACAAAAAGACTTTGAATTGTTGTAGGAGATCCGATACTTACAAGAAATTCACTTTTTTTTGTTGGTCTTAGAGATTTATCAAACAATAGTTTGAGCGGATCAGTGCCTGAATTTCTCACTCAACTGCCATTGTTGCGAGTCCTGTAAGTTCCACAAAATTAGTTTCACTAATAAAAAATCTGTTTTTAGTTTCTACCGTGGCTAGAAAAAGTGCTTACTCTTTTCATCTCTTATTGCAGAAACTTGGAAAAAAACAGTTTTTCAGGATTAATTCCAGCTCAGCTCGTAGAGAAATCCAATAATGGCTCTCTGTTATTAAGGTCTAGTTTCTCTACAAATTCATAAAAGAATCAATATATTTCCTTAGTTGGTTATCGTACTTCAATGGTTGAATACGGAACATTTGGGTCTCGTTTGATAACCATTTTGTTTTTTGAAATTTAAGCCTACAACAACTATCTTACCATATATTTTTTCTTACTTGAATATCTACATCTTACCTATATTTCTAGAAACCAAACCAAAATTTGGAAACAAAAAAAAGTAGATTCTAAAACCTTATTTTTGTTTTTAAAATTTGGTTAGCATTCACCTAATTTTTTAGGAAAGATGGATACATTGTAGAGAAGATGGAATATATTGTAGCTGATTTGAGTTAGAATAAGTTAAAATTTCAAAAACCAAAAACCAAAAACAAAAAACCAAATGGTTATCAAACGAGACTTTAATGTTCCATGGAACTTATGCTAAAATTTTCCTTGTTATTTTTGTTGAAATATCTTGAACTATGTTGCGTACAATTATTTAGTTGGAGGTCTCACTACCCGGTCAGCGAGTGTTTTATGAAAGTGCACTATATAAACTCTCTTTAAACCCTAGTCCTGTTTTGACCAAGCATTTGTATTCTTATCTTTAAAAGAAAATAGTCTCTCTCCTTTGCCTATGGGCATAGCTTATGAACCACATAAATCATTGTATTCTTTGTCTCGTGCTTTTCTAGAATTCTTGATTGTTGTTACGTTTATTTGTAACATTCTTTTCCATCCGACAGATTTGGCGATAATCCTAATTTGTTTACTACGACTCCCAAAAAGAAGGGAAACAATGTTGTTGCTACTGTATTAGGATCAGTTGTTGGATTTCTTCTGCTTTTGTTCATGATTGCAGCATATATCTATTGGACAAAAAGAAGAAAATCAAAAGGTGAGACGATACGAGACAGATTTTCGATGAGTTTACTCTCTAAAATTGACTTTGTTTCTAATTTAGTCCACATATCTAAGCTGTTGCTATCCTTTTTAGGAGCTGTAATTGGAGTGGGGAAACGAACCGTTGACCTTTCGGAAAATTTGGACACGACTAAGAGATGCTATTCGTACTCGGATGTCCTAAGAATGACAAACAATTTCGAGCATATGCTTGGAGAAGGTGGCTTTGGACGAGTTTACTATGGAAAGATTGTAAACGTTGAAGTAGCTGTTAAAATGCTATCTCCTCGATCAGTTCAAGGATATCAACAGTTTCAAGCAGAGGTACAAAACTTTGACAACTACCCAAGGCACAAAAGTTCATTCCTCAATACTTGAATTTCTAACAGTTGACACTCGAATTCGAACAATTTCAGGTTGACCTTCTTATGAGAGTTCATCATAGAAACTTGACTGGTCTGGTTGGGTATTGCAATGAACCGAGCAACAAAGGACTTATCTATGAGTACATGAGCAGAGGAAACTTGGGATCTCTCATGTCAGGTCTGGTTTTTGTCATTGTTGTGTAATATATTTTGTTGGTTTATGCTGTTTCTAAATATCTAAAAACTGAAGAAAAAGAAATATTTTGGAAATAGAAATATTTTGAACTTCAAACCAGGCCTAGGTTCAAGTCCATGCTGAGCCATTTTTCTTTTGGATTGATTGGTGATTTAAGATAATTCAATATGGTGTCAGAGTTGGAGGTCCTAAGTTTAAGATTCTGCCGAGTCGTTTTCCTCTCTAATTGAAATAGAATTCCCTTGTAGTGCATTTCTCAAATATCCAAGCCCACAAGTGAAGATGAGTGTTATTTGGTATAATTAAATTTACCCCAACCCATTAACTCAAGGTTTTAGGTTGATTAATAATTTAATACAAATGTTGTAGGCATAGGTTTAGACGAGCTGTCTTGTCAGAATAGTTGAGGTGTGCGTAAGCTGGCCCATATACTTACGTATATATAAAAAAAAAATTGAACTACAGTTTTATATGTAGATTAACTTTGATATTGATTGCATGTAGATGGCAACTCAGCTTTGTTGAATTGGGAAGACAGACTTCATATAGCAGTGGATGCAGCACAAGGTCAGTAATAATAATATTAAGCTCAATGCAGAGATTTGTTTGGTAAATACCAGTTCTCTTAGTCTCTTAATTCTCTCATTTCATTGTGATTTAGGATTGCAATACTTGCATTCTGGTATAAAGCCAGCTATTGTACATAGAGATGTAAAATCTTCCAACATCTTACTGGATGAGAACTTTCGAGCAAAAGTATCTGATTTTGGATTATCGAGAATCTTTCCCGTCGATGATGGTGCCACTCACGTGACAACGAATGTGGTTGGCACACCTGGCTACCTCGACCCCGAGTAAGTGGTTCAAATGCATATTCTTTTCTAACCATCAAATAACTTCAACTATCTTGCTGATTCTTGTCACATTCTATTTGCTTTCAGATACTACACATCTTATAGATTAAATGAGAAAAGCGACGTTTATGGCTTTGGAATTGTACTCTTAGAAATCATAACTGGAAGACCAGTTTTGACCAAGACTTCAGACAAGGTAACTCACATCTATCATTGGGTCGAATCGATGCTTTCTCAAGGTGATATCAGCTCGATTATCGACCCAAAACTGAAAGAAGATTTCTCCTTGAACGCCATTTGGAAAGCGGTTGAAATTGCAATGTCGTGTGCATCGCTGGCCTCTACGAATAGGCCAACCATGAGCCAAGTTGTAATAGATTTGAATGGCTGTTTGAATATGGAGTTAGCTCAAGATACCAACAATCACCAGCCTGAATCAGTTATTGAAGATGAAATTTCTCTGTTTGGTCCTGAAGCTAGGTAGATTATCGTCACATCATTTTCAAGTGTTTTCAATTTAGGCATTCTTTTAGCTTTGACATTCTTTTGTTAGTTATATTTTTGTTAATTTGTACATGAAAACATTTATTATACAATTCTTTTATTCATAAGGATTAATGTAGTGACTAGTCTTCTAAGACTGGACTAGACCAAGAATCTTGGGTAAAACCTGAGATGTTTTGAGAAAGTAGATGAAATAAATAAGCTTTTTTTTTTACAACAAAGCAAATAATACTTCATTAACCAAATCTGAGGCAACTACCTCCGGTACAACCTATTAATCATCTAATAGAACAACCCTTCAACATCATTTGCTCTTTTCCACAAGTCGGAATAGAACACCCAAAATAATAAGCATCAAATATAAAGAAGTGCCAGAGAAAATAACTATCAATACACTCCACAACCTTAAAGTGCTTGGGATCCAAAGAACCCAACCTAAAAAGCTTGCACAACCTAGTCAACACAATCTTGGTTGATGTTTGAAAAGTTTTGGGGGATAATCTTAAACCCATATCCATGACTAATGTACACGATCCCGTCAAAACAACGGGGGCAGATAAAATTCTAGGAAGAATCGTCTCTTTCCCTGAAGTGACCAATCTTTCTTACCCTTTAACAAACCTTTATCCACTAGTAACCCTCAACAACAAAAAAACACAATCTGATCTAAACCAGTAATCCAAATCTAACAGAAACATATAAAAAAACAACTCAAAATTTGAGGAAAATTCCTCCCAAATGTGAGGTAGAAACCTCCCAATCTGAAGATCAAACTTCCCACAAACCCTAACTTCTAGACAGAAACCAGAGTTCCTCGACTAACTTTTTATGAAATAAATAAGCTTTTATTACCAATCCAACATGAAATTCATTTTGTTGAAGGGAACTTATGCAAATCTCAAGAAGACAAAAATGTTGTCCCCAAGAGCTAGTCTCGTTGGTAGAGATTTGGACTTGAGATTCCCAAAACATGTTCTTTTGGAGGTTTTAGGTTTGAAACCTTCTAGTGAATTTAATTGTAAAAATCTTTTTTTGTCTTTCGAGTCCAAATCTTGAGGCAAAGGTGGGTGCCCTTGAATATAATGGGCGAAACTTTGATTTTCAATCACGAAAAAGAAAAACAAATGATGGAAGCATTAAAATTTCATATTTAAATGAGAAAGTTTATATAGACGTTTACTTGGAGTTTATATACTAATCGATTTTATAAACCCATTAGGCTCGTTAATCTACCACTTAATGGTGGGTTATTTCATTGTAAGTATAAAATTTCATTATAGTTAAAGATTAAAATGGAAATTATATGAAATGAGAAATTTATGCATTGTGATTTGAGGCTGGATGGATTACAACAAAATAACAAATGTAAAATGTCAATAAATTTAAATAATCTTTTGGTTCACAAATATATATACAATATACCTCCTTTTGAGGTAGTGTTTCTTTAAATTTGATTACAATCTTTTTAAATTTGAATACTCATTTAAGTTTAATAAATACAATTTCATTTATCATCCAAATCATTGTCTTAAATGATGGATGACTCATAAGTTATGTTGAACACTTCTTAACCAACAATCCAATAGTTTGTTTTAGCACTTTGAATGAATGTTTCAATATAATAAAAAGAAAACAATCAATGAAACAAAGAGAAACTAGTTTTGGTAGTTTTTGAAATTTAGTCCCAATTTAAAAAACGTACAAACAAGTATAAATGTTTCATAAAAATGAGAAATAGAAACTTATCAACTATTCCCTTCCATCAAAATCTTCACTTAAAAAATATTTATGTACTAAATTTATATTTTCCATACAGGCCGAAGAAGTTGAGCTTCATTCACATGATTCATTACAGAATTCAAGTCACCAAGTGTCTGTAAGGGCCGAACTCTAAATGGTCTCAATGATCCTTACCACATGCCTTAACTCATGAATTAAAACAAGCAAAGACTTAAAAACTTGGTTAAACATGCACTTATAAAATTATTTCAAGGTTCCATAAATTCAATAGTTAAAAACACAATTCTTAAAAATCCTTAGCCTCTGGCCAGAGTTTACAAAAGCACATAAAAAACCAACACAATGAAAGTCTTTCAAATAACAAGTGCAAATGCAAGACGGGAGATGCAACGAACTCGTCCCCATGATCAACCAGCTCTTCCTTTAGCCACCTCGATGCTGTGCCAAGTTACCTGGTGGAAGAAAGCACAGAAAGGGTGAGTACAATTGCACCCAGTAAGAATTCCCCAACCGGGGTACATTACGCAAGGTAAATCATTTAGCATCCTAGCATACAAGCACACAACTACAATACATAAAGGCAGTCTCAACATCAAGGGTCAACTAGTGACGAGCAGAGTCAGCACACCTCTGGACTGACTAAACAGGAGGGCATCCTAAGTGTCATCGGTCTCTGGATGTCTATCTCTAAGACAACTAGGTTAGCACTCAACTGGGCTAACCAAGGACAACACACCACTGGGCTTGTCCTAACTACATTGGGCAGCACACAATTGGGCTTAACCCTAACACTAACCAAGCCAGCACACAACTCGACTGTCACCCGGGGTACAACGAGCCAGCATACAACTCGACTGTCACTCGTGGGTCATCCAAGCCAGGACGCAACTCGACTATCACTTAGGAAACGAGCCAGCACACAACTCGACTGTCACTCGTGGGTCATCCAAGCCAGCACGCAACTCAACTGTCACTTGGGCCATCCAAGTTAGCACCCAACTCGACTGTCACTTGGGAAACGAGCCAGCACGCATCTCGACTGTCACTCGTGGGTACAACTGAGCCAGCACGCAACTCGACTGTCACTCGGGGCTCCCTGTCAACACTACTACAATAAACAATCCGAGGCTAGCAATGTCTGACAATCTACAAGGGTTTTAATCAACAGAACATGTGTAAGCATATCAAGACACTAATTAATCAAAGGAGTGCTACAACCTGTCTCAGGATCTACATGTCAGGCCCTAACAACAGAACGTGCATAAACGACAACGGGGAAGCAAGCAAGTAAACAGGCATACATGCATACAAGTCAGACATACAGAATAGATCCAGAATACAGTCAACCTGCACAACCTAATCCACTAGCAATTTATAAGACATACAGAACATACAACTAGGAGTCTATCTAAATCATGCGCAGGGTCCACACAACCCCGGCAAGGAACCTTTACCTGAACAGTGGAAAAAGTCGGCAAACGAGAAGTGATCTCGGGTTGCAGGAACGCACGAATTCACCTAACAATAACATGGCACCACATAGAATTAAACCTAAGCAACAACCCAACAAATGCCAACAAACAACTCGGGAATCGGGCCTTACCCAAAACCGAAGGCACAAGCTCGGCAGCTAGGCTCGGTGGTCAAGGCGATTCAGCGGTCACGAAAAACTACTGGTGGGCTATCTGCGCGGCAATGCGGGCGCGGCTTCGCGCGGCGTGGGCGACAAAGCGGAGGGAGGGATCGTGCACGGGCTGCTTTGCTGCAATCGTGTTCGCGAGGCTACATTGGCGATGTGCGCGGTGGCGCGCTTGGTTCCGATCTTCTTCTTTGAGGCTGCTTGTGCGGCTGAAGGCGAAGCAGCGATGTAGGGGATGCGGCGGAGGGCGTTGCTGGAGTGGGCGATGGGCAGCGACGGTAGGAGCAGGTGCTTGCGGCTACGTGGCCGCTGCTGCTCAACGAAGGGCTGTGTGTGCGGCTGGAGGCAATGCTCCACGGCTGCCAACGGTGGCGATGGAGCTTGCGATAAAGAGGGAGATGAAGGATCGGCTAGGTCAAATGAGGGATGTAATGGTTTTTCTCCTATTTTTCACTCAATAAAACTCCTGAAAATCCTTCAAATGCCACAAGTCACAAGAGGTTCCCCCTTCGAGTCCTGGCAAGCTCACTTTTTAAAACTAATTTTTCTGTTTAATTCCGAACGGCCACCAAACACCTCCCGGTCCTGAAACCTGAAACCAGAACACAACCACAACTCAACACAAGCCTGTAAGGCAACCCGAAACTCTGAGAAATTACCAGACTGCCCCCGGTGGCCAAATGACCAAAATGCCCCTGGGAGCTCAGAAAGCTCTAACAGCCCAACCAAATGACCGAATAGATAACCGAACATATCTGGAGATCCGGAATGCGTTACAGTTTCCTACTTAGCCATCTTAAAAATGACCAATAATTTTGGTAGACTATTAGGTGAAGGTGGATTTGGAAAGGTTTATTATGGTCTCATGGGTCACACAGAAGTAGCTGTGTAAAGATGTTATCTCCGAAATCAGTTCAAGGGTATCGAGAATTTCAAGCAGAGGTATTAACGAAATCATTATCAAACACAACTTTACACTTTCGCTTCTTTCGATGCTTATTGAGTTACACTTGATAAAATGTTAAACTTGTGGCAGGTCGATCTTCTTTTGAGAGTTCATCATCGAAATTTAACTAGTCTTGTTGGGTATTGCAATGAAGGGGAGACAAAAATGGGACTTGTTTATGAATATATGAGTGAAGGGAATCTAGGGTCCATTCTTTTAGGTAGGTACTACTAAATTCATTTGATCAATATAAATATATCATTAGTTTTACTAAACATTTTTTCATTAATATATAAATTTTATGTAGGTTATGGAACAAAAGTTTTGAGATGGGAAAACAGACTTCAAATAGCCTTGGATTCAGCAAAACAGACTTCAAATAGCATTGGATTTAGCACAAGGTAGATAACTAAGCAAATTTGCTATATTATATAATATGGACAAAAATGTACGTTGAACTGTTTTATATTCATTCAACATTTGTAGGATTGGAATATCTACATTTTGGTTGTAGGCCACCAATTGTACATAGGGACATTAAATCGAGTAACATTTTATTGGACGAATACTTAGAAGCAAAACTTGCTGATTTTGGCCAATGGCGTCCTTTCCTATGGAAGGAGGAGCCACTAATGTGACAACAAAGGTGGTTGGAACTCCTGGCTATCTTAATTCAGAGTATGTCATTTCTATGATCTTTAATTTAACTTTGAGAATATGAAAAATGTCCCTTTCTTAAAACAATAGCGCTATTTGATAATCATTTAGTTTTAGTTTTTTTGAAAATCAAGCCTACAAATCTCACTTGGGGTGTTTAGAGTTAGGAGAATGAGAATGATTAAAGGGAGGATGAGAGTTAGGAGGAAAATATGAAAGAGAATGATATTATGAAATAAAATGACTATCTTTTTTTAGAGAATGATTATGGAGAGAACTATTACTATCTTAATTAGATGAAGAGAATAACTATGAGAAGAATAAAATATATAGTAAATATGAGTAGAATAAGAACGAAAAGTGGTTGTGAGGAAAATAAAAGTAGTTACACATGAATAAAATTTGATCATTTAAAGAAATGAAGTTATTGAGGCAATGATCCTTTATGCATTATCATTCTTATCCTTCTTCCCCCAAACATACCCCTCTATAGTTTTCCTTGCCTAGTTAATTATTTATTTCTTACCAATATGTTTTCAAACACCAAGTCAACTTTTGTGAATTAAAAAAAAAAAATAGTTTTTAGAAACTTGTGTTTGCTAAGAAATCAAATATTTTACTAAGAAAGATGAATTTCATCGTATAGAAACAGAAAGAGAACAAGCTTAACTATAAAGATCCAAAAATTAAAAATCAAATAGTCATCAAACTATGCTTTAATAACTTCCTTTAATTATTTTTTGTTTTTAGGTATTACACAACTTTCAAGCTGACAGAGAAGAGTGACGTTTATAGTTTCGGAATTGTAATTCTAGAACTCGTCACGGGAAGAGCGCCAGTACTGCTGAAAACGAATGAAAATGGTCACATAATTCAATGGGTTGATTCAAACATAACCCAAGGTGATATCTATGCATTAATTGACACCAAAATGAATGAAGATTGCAACACAAACTCAGTAGACATAGCAATGGCTTGCACTGCACGTAATCCCATAAACAGACCAGCAATGAGCCAAGTTGTCAATGAACTCAAACAATGTCCAACCCTTCAAAGAGTTCATCAAATTAACTCTACAACTACTGTTTCATCAACGTTTGATTCTGAAATGGGCCCTACTGCGCACGATAGTTCATTTTGTGTAACAAAAGCCTTGGAATTTTTGTCCTTTTTTTTTTATTATTGTTTTAAAAAAATTATGGTTATTCTTTTATTTGTATGAGTATTCTGTTTTATTTCTTGATAAGAGCCATAGCTGAACAACATTGATCTATACTTGAATTAAGAAGTTATGAATTCGATTTCTATCTATTTTTTGGTTAAATTGTGATTTGAAGCCCAATGATTAGGTATAGAGATGTTCACGAGGTGGAGCTTCTCTCGTCTTTGCCACAAGGATGGAGATTTCCTATGAAAAATGAATGGGATCGTGTTCTTTGTGGATAATTTTTCCAATTATATTTTTTTTTCTTTTTTGTAATCTTAATCTTTAAAAATATTTTTTAAATAGTTAATTTTTCATTGGAAATGTATATTAATTTTCAACTAAATAGTTAATTATTAGTGAATATTTTTATTTAAATAAATATTTTTTAAGTGATTTTTTTACCTAAAGATTAAATTGGTGTAAAAAAGAGGAAATAAAATAGATAAATAAACATGCAAACGAGGCGGGGATGAGAGAAACAACAATAGAAAATACATTCCTATTTCATCTCCATTTAAACTTGTGGATTTTATTTTTTCTCTAACTCCTTGATCCCGCACAAAAATTGATATCTCTAATGAGGTATTAGTATAACTAAAGGCCAACAACAGAAATAATATGTTAGGATCCTACAATTGTCTGACATTGAAAAAGTGAAGAATCCAACGAACATTTATCAGAGATATGATTTACCCTCCTCCTCGCTAATTAGCTTTGAGGTAAACTCATATTATCTAACAACTAAAGAAACCCAATAGATACAAAATATTTTAAAATATATTTTCATCCCCTCAAACTTAGTTGGAGATTAAGCCAACTTTGTTAGCCAGATTGATTATCGCAATGTGAAGGAGAAGCTTGAAGAAAATTAACGAATAATTCTCGTAGAAGTTGGCACACCTAAAAGCCTTCAATCGCAGCAAGAGCGTGATATTTTGCTTCGATGGAACGACTTTAACTACATATCCGACAAACTTCTCTTCTCTCGAGCGTACACCATTAGTCGATGATCTATCTAGCTCATTTCAAATCAGATTCCTTTTCTTCTAAAAGTACACTGCCAGACGGATAAAGTTACAACAAATTTTTCGTCATGACTATCTCGAGGCTCCTAAATTCTTTGTCTTGAACCAGGTGTTTTACCGACATGGCTCTAATACCAATTAATAAGGATGTCAATCCCTTACAAATCTTCACATATTTGTATGAAATTGTCTACTTTGAGCATAACTCATGTTTTTTCTTTTGGTTTGACCTAAAATGTCTCATATCGATAGAGATGATTGTAAACATCCTATTTAATAACCACTTTATTTTTAGTTTTTAATTTTTAAAATTAAAGCTTATAACAAGTACTACATCATATGTTTTTCTTACTGTGATATGTACATTTTTACCTATATCTTTTAAAAATCAAACGAAAATTTGAAAACTAAAAAAGTTGCTTCCAAAAACTTTTTTTGGTTTTTAAAATTTAGTTAGCAATAACATATTTTCTTAAGAAAAGATAATACTCTTTGTAGAAATTTTGAGTAAAAATAAATTTAAATTTTAAAAATAAAAAATAAAAAAACTAAATAATTATCTAACAAAATCTTATATATCTAGAGATGTCCATTTTTCCCGCCCCTATAGTAAAAATACTTATTTGGATTAATATTTTTCTTAATTAATTATTTAATTAAAAATCAACAAACATTTCTTTTAATATTGAAAAAATTATCTAAAATTTAGTAAATTGAGTTAAAAATCGAAAAAGTTTGTAAAAAGTTAAGAATAAAAAAAGAAAAATTGATGAGTTAATGGAGAATAATTCCGCGTGGGGCCCGATCTCTGTGATTTCCCACCGTGAATCTCCATCCAGTTCAGCACAAAATTTTAGGGTGAATCTCCATTTCTCCTTATATAACAAAGGTAGAATTTTATTTGTATTCCAACATGGTGCATATCTATACAACCTGAAGGTGTAAAAAGTGTCTAGTCCAGAGAGTAAGGATTGTAGGTGTAAGTTTTTTTTTTTTTTTTTTTTTTTTGTTTTCAACGGTGGAAAGTTTTAAATAAATAAATCGATCGTTTTCTTTTTCTCAAAAGAAACATTTGTGTCAATATCATCTATATTAACTAGGAATTTTCATATTGGTTGACACAGTCTTTTCAATATACAAATCTTTGGATAATTCAATTTGATCCAAGATTCATGCTAGTTTATGATTACTTTTCTAATCTCAAATTGGTTATTTCTATGATTCTTTTTCAAGAGTTTGGTAAAAATAAAATATACGTGAAATTGCCAAGTGGGTGGACGCATTCAACATTTAATATATTTTTTTTTAATAAAAAAGACATTTTAATAATCTATTTTCATTGACCATTCAAAACAAGTTGTGAAAATGTCTAGCCTCACAAAGAGAAAGAAGGATAATATATGCTACCATCTCTAACTATAAATATTAAAAAGTTTAAAATACCATTCAAGTTTCGGATGCTTAACCGAATATTGAATTAGTGGTGCAATGATGTTTTTGTTTGGTTGTAAACCAGTTTAATACTAGTGTTGTCACTACAAGAAAAAAGGTCTTATTAACGTCGCCTAAGGTCTGAAAAACGTTGCCTAAACTTTAGGCGACGGTAAATAAACCGTCGCCCAAAACGTCGGCAAAACCACGTCGCAAGAGCCTTCGCCGACGTTTTTTCCAAAACGTCGCCTAAGGTTTTTTAGGCGACGTTTTGGCAACGTTTTTCAAAACGTCGCCTAAGGTATTTTGGGCAACGTTTTTCAAAACGTCGCCTAAGGTATTTTAGGCAACGTTTTCAAAACGTCGCCCAAGGTATTTTGGGCAACGTTTTTCAAAACGTCCCCTAAGGTATTTTGGGCAACGTTTTTCAAAATGTTGCCTAAGGTGTTTTAAGCTGGTTTTTGCAATTTTTCCTAATTTTTTTATTTCATTTTTTTAATTTTGATATACACATGATATTTCTATCAATCATAAATCAAGTTGAAAGGTAAACTACATCATAACTGAATGAAAACTGCGAAATTTTATTATAACCAAAAAAGTAGAAATAAGTTCTTAACCATACATCCATTTAAAGTTTTTTAAAAAGTATCACAATACAAAAGTTCCTAAACAAAAGGTTCACACTCCATACATTGTTTCTTTGTCCTCAACCACAAGTCGTGCATCATCTGAAAAAATGAAATGAAATATGAGTTAGTTGACAAAAATTAAAAGAAATTATACTTATATAAAAGAAAATTCAAAATTTCGGAGCATAACGACACCCCTATGACTAACCAAAAAAAAATAATTACACCTGCTTTAACAATAAAAATCATATATAATCTACCATGTGGCTATCTTTGCTGCATGATAGCCACAATTCACATAAAATAACACTCACTTTCTTTAGGATTAAAAAAAAACAACAACCATTGTGAATAAAATTGTATTGTGCAAATGTAAAATCATTAGACCCAACTAAATATCATTCATGCCTTTTCTTATCACATCACAACTATCTCAATTCTCTCAATTCTCTGCATAATGGTTTTACTCAAAATAATTGTTAATCATGCCTCTTCTCAATAGTTATTTCCATTCTCTAAATCATTTCCCCAACATTAATCGAATTTACAACTATCTCAATTCTCTAAATCATTTGCCCCAACTAAATTATTAACTTTATGACCCTATAATTTTCATGTTCTTTGAGAAATTATGTAAAACCAACCTCAATAACCAAAAGAATAAAGAAAAGGAAAGTTAATAAACTCACCCAAAAATTAGCATAAAAATATTAGATTACTTAAAGACGACCTCAATAACCAAAAGAATAAAGAAAATGAAAGTTAATAAACTCACCTGCGATTTTTTTCCTTCTTAAAAATGGACGGTCAAGATTCTTCTTCTTCTTTTTTGAATATGTCAACGGCTGAGATTCAAGCGGGTAATCCTGTGAATACATAAAATCAAAATTATACATTAAATATTATATGTTGGCATTAAATCAAAAAGTTGAAAAAGATTGGTGATTTTATTTTTTATTCTGTTGATTCTTTGCTAATACCTAGTTTGGTTGAGATTAAAGCTACATTTCTTTATATTCCATTCAATTCTTTGATTTCTTTTTCAAAGTTCTATAAACTTTTATTGTATTAGTATTTTGTGAATTTAGAACATTTGATTATCTTTTTTATGATGGGAGTGTCTGGTCCGTTTAAATGCATCCCGACTATTCTCACGAGACAACTCGTAAGGAGATAATCGTCTTATTGAACTCATAAATTTTTGTTTTCCGCACTTGATGTGGTTTTTTTTTGTTGATATGTAATGAATGATTTGTGATTTGGGAAATTGTGAAAACCCAGTGATGGACATGGGAGCAATGTGATTAATGTGTGTGTGTGTTCGTCTCAATTTTTTTGGGAATCATTGTTTGCTTGCTTGTTGAAATTGTTAGCCAAAAAAGAAAAGAAAACAAGGAAAAATAGGAAAGTGAGTTGCTCAAAATAAAGAGGCTCAGATTATAGGTGTCATTGAGCTTTTTTTTTTTTTTTGGAGTTGTTTGAACCTTTCCATAAATGAATCATTGTTGGCAAAAAGCTTCCATAAAAGTTACTTCCCTAGACGAATAAAAATATTTAGAATCACTTATTTTAGGAGTTGGAACCTGGGCTAAGTGGCTTAAACTCTCAAACTCACCTCACATATAAAATCTAAAAAACTTTCGAAAAAAAACCATAACAAATTCACAACGTACCAACTTTTCAAATTAAAATCAAAACCCATTTCGAAGCACAATTCATGGTGTTGTTCTCTATCCCCATCCTCAAGTTCAATATTCTCCTGGTACCAAAAAGGGCTGCTAAGAATGAATTAACTTCTATAGTTATACAAACTATAGTTATACAATAAACTCATTATGTTGGCACATATATATTTGTTAACTTTAACTATACACATATTACACTACTTACACATGTAAAACTCATGGTGCAAATTAACTTCTTCTTTTTTCTTCTTATTTTGCAAATTATAATTAATGTATATACAAATGAATTGCTATTGGTTTTCCCTTTTTCTTTTTTAAATTCAATAAGCTAGTATTGAGATTGAAATAGATGTTTGCGTAGACGAAATAGAGAAATACGTACCGATCGCAATCACAATCGAATGATCGTCGCGTGGAGGAGCTGGGCTCTGTGGGGACTGGCGCGGCAAAGGGGCTGTTCGTGGCTGCTCGCTACGAGGGGAGATCGAAGAGGCATTTCGTGGCTGCTCGCGACGAGAGAAGATCGACGCGAAGAGGAGATCAACGCGAAGGGGGAGATCGGCGTGGGTAGGTACGAGCAGGGGCTGTTTTCGGCGAGGGAGATCGATGTGGGAGCGTGCGCACGAAGGGGCTGTTCGTGGCCGCTCGCGACAAGGGGGCTTCGTGGTGGCGTTGTTCGAGCAGCCGACGACGTGGAGAGCTGAGGGCGGCGGCGTGGTTCGAGCGGTCGGCGGCGTGGGGAGCTGATGGCGGCAGCGGCAGCTGCTGGTAGATGGGGGAGTGGGGTTTGGGTTGGAGAAGAAGAAGGAGAAGATGAAGAAGATGAAGGGCTTGGATTGTTTCTTTTATGAAAAAGAAATTTTTTAGGCGACGTTTTTAAAAAACGTCGCATAACCCCCGGTTTAGGCGACGTTTTCTTTCCCAACGTTAATAAAACGTCGCCTAAGCCATATTTTAGGCGACGTTATTTAAAAACGCCTAAAATATGGCTTAGGCGACGTTTTTAAAAAACGTCGCCTAAGGCCGGTTTAAGCAACGTTTTCTTTCCCAACGTTAATAAAACGTCGCCTAAAATATGGCTTAGGTGACGTTTTTTAAAAACGTCGCCCAAGATATATTTTAGGCGACGTTTTTAAAAAACGTCGGCTAAGGCCGGTTTAAGCAACGTTTTCTTTCCCAACGTTAATAAAACGTCGCCTAAAACCTTTTTTCTTGTAGTGTGTAAGTTCGATCTCGAGAATCGGTATTTGTCCCCGTTTTTCTATATGTACTAAAAAAAAAGTTTCGAATTCTTAAGGAAGATTTAGGAGGATTTAGCTTGAAGAGTTATATAGAGAAGTCATTTTGAGTAGTTAAAAGTTGAGAATGGTAGTCAAAAACTTGTTTGAATGTGGTTTTTGTATAGAAAAGTTAAAGTCAAAACTTTGTTTGGATATATATTTAAAATGAATAGTCATTTTGAGTAGTTAAAGAATAAATGATTAAAAATATATTGTTTTGATTGATTTTAAATGAAAGATTAGAAATGAGTGGTTAGATTTTTTGTGTGAATTTAACCCGGTGACACTGGTGTTGAATTGGTTTACAATCAGACAATGAAACTATTGCGCCACTGACTCATCAAGTAATGGTTAGAATTAATTGAGCAGTATAAATAACTCATTCGAAATGAGTGATTAGAAATGATGAGTTATATTTTAAAGTAAAGATGAAGAGAAATTTGTAAAAACTCATTTCAATGTAGATTTTCAGAGAGAAATCAGTAAATCTTCCATCTAAATCCTCCTTAAATATGGAAATTAAAGGATTTATTTCATTTTAATCTTTGTGCTTCTAACGTCTTAATAAATTTGAGATCAAAGTTTTGTGCCTCTACATATTTAATGACACTCACACTCAGTCTCAATGCCCAAATAAAAAAAATACTATAAATTTTATAATTAAACCCTTTTGTAAGTTTCAAATCCATCCTTTTCAATAGAGCATTGACTTTTTAAAAAGTATATAAAAAATAGATAATAAAAGATGAAAATAGTATTCATAAGCTAGATAATTTATATATATATATATCAACAAGGCCATCGTGATTAAATTTTTAAAAAAAATAAGAAAAATTAGGGTCTATTAAACTAGCTATAAATCTTGAAAAACAAATATCACATTTTATCATTGAAAAGTTACTGTTTTTTATTCATTAAATTCAATAAAAAATTAACTTCAAACTACCTATATAAACTTTTTTTTTCTTGAGATACTACCCTACAAAAACTAATTTAACAATATTAAAAATGCATACCAACAATTGAATAATTTTAATAACATCTCCTATGATCTAATATCCAAAATCATGATCAAATTTTCCACCAACTTTAAAAAACAAATATTAAAATATAGCTTGCGTAAATGAGCTCATTCTTCACTACCCAACAAACAGCCCCTAGTTGACCAATTAATTAATTTGAGCCGAAATATAATTCCATAAATTGTTCGACAAAATTCCTCACTCTAATTTTCCCATCCTAATCCATTAATGGGGACATTATTCATCGCCTTTCTTCTTGTATTTCTCGCCTGTTTTTCTCTTCTGCATTTGGTTCATGGCCAAGCCCAACAAGGTCTGTTTTTTCCTTAATTAGCTTTCATTCAAAAATAATAATTTGGACCATTTCTCGATTTTTGCGTGCCATCGGGGCCATGCTAATCTTCTCTGTATCGTTACAATTTTATCGGATGTCCCCGAGGGGACCTTAATTAGCTTTAATTATTTCTTTTCATTCTTTGTTTTTCCAAGCATGGCTGTTTTAGAGCTTGTTCTTCTCCACGACAACATTTATGTGATGTATGAGTTATTTCCACTTTGTTGAATCGTTTGAGATAAAACTCTATCTGAATTATAGAATATGATATGTATTCCCTTGAAAGGACATGAAACGACGATATACTATTTATGTATGAGTTACACTCCTCTCGCATTACCAAATTTGTATGGAGAATGTACTTAAAAGGATTTGATCTTGAGATCAACAAGATTGAACTAAATTTAAATTTGACATGTTGGTCATCAAGCTACAATGCCGTTTGGTCCAGGTTATTTAATATGATATTAGATAACATGAAATTCAAATAGGTATAAAGTAAAAATAAAAATAAAAAACGTGATACAATTCAAATATGATTAACCTAAATAACCACAATCTTAGAGTCATGAGATGACTTCACAACATTTAAATTTAAACCTTTCGTTTGGGCTTTATTCTTGGCTCTATTTCTATTTTATTGAGGGTTTAAGAGAGCAGCTTTATTACTGCCCTTTGTAAGAATCTCACATTAAAAGGAGTGAACACCTCATAATAATATATAAAAAAATGTGCATTACTTCTCTCATAAATAACTTATTTAGAAATTCATGTGCCTACACCATCTAATATTGTATTTGATAAATTTGAGAAAGGCATAAAAACCTTCTAAATCTTATAGAATATCTTAATGATATTTATTCCTAACCTATCAGAGTCCACCATCTTTAAGGGGTAGTTAGAATCGAAAGTATAGACATCCCATATCAAAAAAATCCATTAATGTCTCTATTCTTATTCTATATATATTTTTTATTCTTTTTTATAAGATTGTTTCTCCCTCTATATGTGGACGTCGTTATAACTCATTGTTGATAAACCATATCAAATCCGTGTCTTGATAGCTTTAATTTATATCAATGCTCATTTTTATTGTTATGATAAGATATATGAGCTACTTCATTTATATTGTTTTCATTTCCAGGCTTCATCAGTATTGATTGTGGGTCAAACTCAAGTTATACCGAGCCAATTACGGGTCTAAACTATGTTTCAGATTCAAATTTCGTAAGCACTGGCTCGATAAGGAATATATCATCAATCTATATATCGACTACTCTTCACAAACCACTATGGAATGTAAGATCCTTTCCTGAAGGGGTAAGGAATTGTTATACAATTCCAGTGAAAGTTGCAACAAAGTATCTGATTCGATTAAGTTTCTTATATGCAAATTATGATGGCCAAAGTAGCATTCCAGAATTTGATATCTATTTTGGACCAAGCTTTTGGGTAACCATAAAACTACTACTGGAACAAAATATTTTACGTGAGGAAATTATTCACGTCACAAGTTCAAATCATATCCAAATTTGTGTGGTCAATACTGGGAATGGAGTGCCCTTTATTTCTACCATAGACTTAAGGCCATTGCCAAACACAACTTATGTAACTGAGAGTGGTTCATTGACAACCTTCGCACGCTTGGATGTCGGTGCTCCGAACAATACGTTCACTCGGTGAGTAGTGTCTTCAGAACACGAGTTCCAGCCATTTTATTTACCACAAAACTTTCCTTGCAGATTGAACTGCATCAAAGTTTTGTAGCATGTCATGTGACATAATTTTATTGTGTCATAACACATGCTTTTTTAGGTCATTGCTGTTGAATTTGACTTTTGACTATAATAGTAATGAGGATAATAAATGTGTCTCATAGATATACAGAAAATGTATTATATATGATGATTTGACTAATAATACTTTATCCATGTAGAACATTATTCTTTTAACATGTGTTTGAAAAGTATATGTCCAAGTTATACAAACCACAAACTTGCTACGTTTTGCTCATGATTATATATTATTATTATATATATGATTGATAGAATCGATGAAGAAAATAATTCCGTCTAAATATATTTTTTGAAAAGGTAGGTAAGATTCCTTCGAATTACATACTTATATAGGAGGACTTTTTCATAAATAAAAAAAATAGGGAATTTGGGCTGTATAACAATTTTTTACCACAATTTATCATTATAGTACATTTTTTAAAATAATTCTTTTATAGCAAATTTTACCATTTTTTTAAAAAAAATTATTTACCTTTTTTTATAGAAGACTTTGATAGAATCTATCATTCTCTAGTGATGGAAGTTTATTAATTTTATCAGTGATTGATTCTATCGGTTCTTATTGATAGACTCTTGATAGAATCTGATGGAAGTCTATCAATTTACTTTATTTATTAGTAATTGATTCTATCACCCTTTATCGATAGAATCTATCAATATGAAGTCTATCAATTTACAATTTTTGCTATATGTGCAAATATTTTCATTATTGTGCTATTCATGTAATATTTTATCTATTTTGTAATATACATGCAAAAACCCAAAAAAAATAATAAGAAATTTTATAAATATCATAATTTTTTTAATATACCAAAAACTAATTATACAAGTTAAACCGATAACCTTTAATCAAGTTAAATTGATTAAAAATAATAAAAATTAAAATATTGTAGTTTATGTATAAAATATTTGTAAGAAATTTGTTGGAGATACCTCTTATTATCTAATAAAATTGTAATTTTTTTTATATATGTATTTGTGATTGTCTGGGTTAGCTTGCGTACACCTCGACTAATGTCACGGACATACCGCTTGACCCTACAACTTTTAGATATCAAGGAAACTCGTAGGAAATTAATTTTTAGGTAGGTAGCCTTCATGAATAAAATTGTTATCATTAAAATAGGAGGCTATAATTTGCTATATTAGTTAATTTCTAGGTAGATATATCTACAACAAATTTGTTTAGTTATGTTTTTGTTGGTGTAGATATATGGTGTATTATTGATTTACTTACCATTGATTGTGGACTTATAGATTTCCAAAGGACATATATGATCGAGTTTGGAGTCCATATTCAGACTCCAAATGGACTCCAATAAGTTCTACACTTTTGGATAAGATTAAAAACAAAGATCCAGAAGGTTTTATAGCACCCCTTGAAGTGTTAGCCACAGCATCCACAGTAATAAATGAAACTGCACCAATGGAGTTTTCTTGGAGCGATCCAGATGCATCAAATCAATACTATTTTTACGTGTACTTTGCTGAACTTCAAGACCTCCAACTCAACAACCAGTCCAGATCATTCAAAATCTTTGTGAATGATCAACTTTGGTTAGACGAAGCCATCGAGGGTAGCAATTATCTAACCGAAATAGTCGTGCGTAGCTTAACTCCCTCGAATGATAGCGATACGTATGAGTTTAAATTGATCATGTCCGAAGGTTCGGATCTTCCACCTATCCTGAACGCGATTGAGATATACAAAATGAAGAACTTCATACAACTCGCGACCGAACAAGGAGATGGTATAACATTTTTCGAACGTGTTACTTTCGTGTTTCGTTTTGTCTACTTCAATGTGCCTTTTTCTTGTTTGCAGTTGATGCCATTGAATCCATTAAGAATGTTTATGGGGTTACTAAAAACTGGCAAGGAGATCCATGTGCCCCTAAAACGTTTGCTTGGCAAGGTCTTAACTGTAGTTTTGATGATGCTTCAAATCCTTATAGAATCACAAAGCTGTGAGTATTTGATTTTCATTTATTAGTTTTCAAATTCTTATGAAACTTAGTTCCATCATTGAAATGTCTTGGATCAATTATTAATTTTTAAACTCTATAGATCGCATTGGATCTAATCTGTTTAGAGTTAAGGATGTTATATATATAAATTCTCTTACAACTTTAATGTGATTATTTTATATTTGTATTAGGGGCTTTTGCATGTATATTACAAAAATGTTAAAATATTCTATTAATAGCACAATAATAAAAATATTTGTACATATAGCAAAAAATGTAAATTGATAGACTTTCATATTGATAGATTCTATCAATAGAGACTGATAGAATCAATTACTAATAAATAAAGTAAATTGATAGACTTCTATTAGATTCTATCAATAAGGATTGATATAATCGGATAAAATTGATAGACTTCCATCACTAAAGAATGATAGATTCTATCAAAACCTTCGATAAAAAAGGTAAATAAATTTTTTTAAAAAAAATTGATAGAGTTTGCTATAGACGAATTATTTTTAAAAATGTGCTATAATTGTAAACTGAAGTAAAAAAGTTGCTATACAGTGCAAATTTTCTTTGTATTATGAATTTTATTTAGTAAAATAGTTTGTTTCTTTGTAATAACAAGTAAATTTGTGTGTTGATCTTATTGTTACATTCTTTACTTGTCGATATTTATTCGGATAGTACAATGCCTAACAGAGACTTATCTTCAAGTGGATTAAATGGAGAAATTTCAGCCAGCATATCAAATCTAACAAATCTAGTGGTGTTGTAAGTCTTTTCTCTACCTCTTAAAATGTCTCTTCTCCCATACTTTACAATATAAAAACTAATTAACCAAGGAACAAATATATAAGATTTAGAATAAGGGCATAGTGGTAAATAATTACGAAATTTGTTAGGAATTTTGGTTATAAATAGAGGGCGGAGAAGTGAGGAAGGTACCTATGCAATATTTTGATAATGGTCTAAAGTTTGAGTGATCTCAAGAGCAAGAGAACGTTCAATTAAATACTTCCAACTACTTGGTTATATTGTAGTTTTCAATATATTTTTTATTTTTTCACAAATATTATCAAATACTATCATGGGTACAATAGTTAGGTTTATAGATTACTTTGATAGAATTTAGTTGACTTAATACCATCCTCTTTTTTATAGTTTAAGTAGGTAAGCCCATACTCGGTGCCATTCAAATTTGCACCAAAAGGGTTGGTGATAGGTTAACTTGATTGATTAGTTGTAATTTAATTCAACTCTATAATCGTTTTCAATTCTAAAAATTGGTATTTTACTCTCATCTTATTTGAAATCAGTAATACCATCTATATTAGGTTTATGGTACCCTCTCCAATTTGGATTGAAATAGAAGTTAAAAATTGATCTCCTAGGAAGAGATTGATAAATTACTATGATTATTTCAGGAATTTGTCAAATAATAACTTAAGTGGAGCAGTGCCTGATTTTCTTGCTGATATCAAAGGGTTGACTGTTATGTAAGTTTACTTAAATCACATATGAAAAAGATCAAAATCTTTTTAAGTAGAATTATTTAGATGACATAATTAAATTTATCAATTTATGCAGAAACTTATCTGGCAACAAACTATCAGGACTAATTCCTGTATCACTTATTGACAAAAGGAACAAAGGCTTTCTCTCATTAAGGTTTTAATTTCTTTTGATTTCCATCAATAATCAAGCTTATAAATGCTTATCCTAATTTATTCACTTTCATAATTTACAAGTGTGGAGGGAAATCAGAATCTACAAGAGGCAACAACACCTGGTGAAAAGAAGAAGAATAACATTGTAGGTCCTATAGTTGGAGCAATTGGTGGTGCTATCATCATTGTATTATTGATTTTAGCTTATGTTTACTTTGTTCGACGAAAAAAAAGTCCTAAGGGTAAGTCGATAAGCTATCGAAATTATGTTCGATAACGTTTTTGTTATTTTCGGTAGCATTGATTTTAGCTCATTATTCATAAGTCAACAAATATAAACAATGAGAAATGAGAAACATGAATACACTTATCAATAATTAACTTTTTTTATTTCAAATAATCTTCTATAAAATTTTGGTACTAACTTATTCAATTGCCTACAGGTCCCAGCCTAATGAATGGGAATTCACCAATAAACTCTCAAGTTGGGCTTCATTCACATGAGCAATTGCAAGCACCAAGTCGCCAAGTTTCCTACTTAGACATATTAAAAATGACCAATAATTTTGGCAAAATATTAGGTGAAGGTGGGTTTGGAAAGGTTTATTATGGTCTCATGGGTAATACTCAAGTTGCTGTGAAGATGTTATCTCCAAAATCAACTCAAGGATATCGAGAATTTCAAGCCGAGGTATTAACAAAATCGTCAAACATGATTTCGAACTTATTTCCTTTTTTGAGTTTAAACTAATTACAAGTGTTAAACTCGTTATAGGTCGATCTTCTTTTGAGAGTTCATCATCGAAACTTAACTAGCCTTGTTGGATATTGCAATGAAGGAGAGACAAAAATGGGACTTGTCTATGAATATATGGGCAAAGGAAATCTTGGATCCATTCTTTCAGGTAGGGTGTATCAAATATTTAGTGCAATAGTTAAAATGTCATCAGTTTGACTAGAACAATTCTTTGAATAAATTTTATGTAGGTGGTGGAATAGAAGTGTTAAGATGGGAAAATAGACTTCAAATAGCATTGGATTCAGCACAAGGTAGATGACTAAAAGAGACTAAATGTTTGATTTTTTCGTCGAGATATATGTCTTAACCATTTGAACGATTTTTAATTTATTTTGATGATACATACAACACAACCTTTGCAGGATTGGAATATCTACATCATGGTTGTAGGCCTCCAATTATTCATAGAGACATTAAATCCAGTAACATTTTGTTAAACGAGTACTTAGAAGCAAAACTAGCAGATTTTGGCCTATCAAGAGCTTTTCCAATGGAAGGAGGAGTCACTCATGTGACAACAAAGGTGGTTGGAACTCCTGGCTATCTTGATCCAGAGTACGTCTTTTCTATATTATTCTTTTTAAGCATGAGAGTATAAAAAATCTCACTTTTAAAACAATAAGAGTGTGACCTCGTTAATAGAGGGTGAGGCATGGCCTCGTAAATAGAGGCTTTGAGGTCTCCTCAAAGTATGCTGCGTCAAGGTCTCAGGGCCGAAATCTTACAAAGAGAGTATGGGCCTTGAGATAGGCATAATTACTCCGAGTATATAGTAGGGTGTGGAACTCATATTCCCAAGTTATAAAAAAATACTTAGCTTTTGTTTGATAATTACCATTTAGTTTTAGTTTTTTTAAAAAATAAAAATAAAAATAAAAACTATTAAAAAACCTACAAATACTATTCCGTCCTATAGCTAAAAATTCAACGTTTAAAAAGATGAATTTCATTATAGAGAAATAGGAAAAGAAGAAGCTTAACTATCCAATGGGACTTTACTAACACACTTAAATTTGATTGTTTTAGGTACTACACAACTTACAAGCTGACAGAGAAGAGTGACATTTATAGCTTCGGAATCGTTATTCTAGAACTCATCAGTGGAAGGGCAGTACTAGTAAAAACCAGTGAAAAAAGCCACATTATTCAATGGGTTGATTCAAGCATCAAGCAAGGTGATATCTATTCAATAATTGACACCAAAATGAATGAAGATTGCAACACAAACTCAGTGTGGAAAGCAGTAGACATAGCAATGGCTTGCACTGCACGTAATCCTATAAACAGACCAACAATGAGCCAAGTTGTAAGTGAACTCAAAGAATGTCTAAGCCTTGAGTTAAATCAAAGAGATAATCAAATTGAATCTACAACCACAAACTCCTCAGCTTTCCATTTTGAGATGGGCCCTTTGGCAAGATAGTTCACTTTGTATTATAATAGTCTTTAGATTGGTTTTCTTTTACCGAATGATTCCGTGACGTGTTAATTTCATTGTTTACTAATAATTCTAGTTCAATATCACGGTTATGAGTTTGATACTCAAAATAATACTCTGGTTTTGTTTTAGTAGTATTAATATTTTAATTGCCGTGTTAAGAAAATAATTGTTGTTACTCTTTACTATTCAATGTTCACATCAAATTAGTAGGTTAATTAAATAAATTGCCAAAGCATAGCTTAAGCTTGTGACATGTACTCTTTTTTTTCACCGGGACGGGCCAATTCCCGGCTCGGATTGGGTTTTTTGTGGAGAATTTTTTCCATTCATTTTTTTTTTAATTTTAATCTTTATTTATATATATATATTAATAAAAGGGAATTTGCGCTGTATAACAACTTTTTTACCACAGTTTACAATTATAGCACATTTTTAAAAATAATTCTTTTATAGCAAATTCTGCCATTTAAAAAAAAATTATTTACCTTTTTGATAGAAGACTTTGATAGAATCTATCATTTTCTAGTGATGGAAGTCTATCAATTTTATCAGTGATTGATTCTATCGGCTCTTATTGATAGACTCTTGATAGAATCTGATGGAAGTCTATCAATTTACTTTATTTATTAGTAATTGATTCTATCACCCTTTATCGATAGAATCTATCAATATAAAGTCTATCAATTTACAATTTTTGCTATATGTGCAAATATTTTCATTATTGTGCTATTCATGTAATATTTTATCCATTTTGTAATATACATGCAAAAGCCCCTTAATAAAACATTCAAAGTTAGATTTTTTTTAGTGAAGAAAATATATTAATTTTCAATCTGATAGATAATTTTTTAAGAAAGATACTTATTTTGAATAAATATTTCTACAAATTAAAACCTTAAGTTAAATTGGTAAAAAAGAGAAAATAATACTTCTTAAAAAGAAATAAATAAAAAAGAAAATGTTAACGGGGAGATCAGGAAAATGAGGATGGGAAAATAATACATTCCCCATCCCCTTCGCTGTCCTCGTTTGGCTTACGGGATTTTTTCATCCCAACTCACTCTCATGTTTCCCGCATAAACGAGAATTCACAGTCCTAATAGGGGCGGGTTCTCATGGAGAAAATTGACATCTCTAATTATAAATATGTACTTTCATTTCCTCGAACTAAGCAGGAGATAGTATTAGATAATATGTGTTATGAAAACGACAATCAACAATCGTAAAACAAAAAATAAAGAAAACGGATAATGATAAACGTGAGAGAAAAAGAAACTACACAGAAGTTTACGTGGTTCACTAACGTAGTGTTAGCTAGTCCACAGGCAGAGGAGGAGAGAAATTGTATTGAGATAGACGAAAATTTACAGATACAGAGATTATGTCATTATACGGCTAGGGTTTAAATAGATTTTATACATGCACTCTCATTAAACCCTATTACAAAACGCGTAAGCATTAAACAGAATGTGGTGCTAAAAACAGCATGTTCTGCGAGTGTGGTTAGCAGATGCGGAATGTGCTTGCGCATATAGATGTGTTCGTGCAACAGAATACTAAACGCATAAATGCACTTTTCGCAAAGGGGGCGTTGCCTCTGCACCCCCACTCGCTGATCGCGCAGCGAGACCCCACACTGCTAATCACAGGCCATTTAATGCGTTCAAAGCATAACACAACAATATGAATTTTCACCTCAAAACTATTTGATAATGAAGAGAGTAGCAAATATATCTTATAAGAACGTTGAAATAAAATTCCAACATGTCCCTTCAAAATAGTGCAAGACCATCTTGAATTAGATATGAAAATGGGACCGAAATACCCACTTGACTTACTTACTTGAATTGGATTTAAATTTTTTATATCAAATAGCCGCTTGAGTTTTGCCCACTTGGGTGGAGTCCAATCACTCCCTTAGGTTTTTACTCGCTTGGATCAAATAAAAAATCAAGAGACGGCCAATAACTAACATGGAGCGTAGATACCATATTCGATAATATGGAGTTCTACCTTAAAACCTAGTTTTGGGGTGGAACTCAGCTTGAATTACATTAAACATAGGCAGCATGTTGGCAACGGTTAAGAGATCAGCTGGTTACTCGTTGTAATGAACAAGGTTGTTAATAATAACTTTAGTTAGTAGACTCTAATACCATATGAAAATATAAAATGAAATTTTATTCATTGCAATGAATCAAGTATTTATACAACTAAACTCCAATCACTACTAGAAAAAGCACATTCCATGACTATAATTTATAGTCATGAACACTTTCCATGACTAAAATCAAGAGTCATTGTATCCGCTGGCACGGAAGATTCAACCATGACACTATAGTAAAAGTGTCATGCTAGAATTAATCATGACACTATATTATAGTCATAGATGAACCATTAATGACACATATACACAATTTACAAGTGTCATCGTAGAACAAATTATGATATTTTATTATAGTCACAGTTGATCTATTAATGACACATATACCTAGTCATGATTGAATCATTTATGACATCTTATTTTAGTCATAATTGATTTATTAATGACACACATATATAGTCATCGAAGAAGTATTGACGACATGTTAATATTGTCATTTTAGTTTAGATATTGACACTTTTTTATAATCATCATTTATGTAATATGACTATTTATTTATGTCAATTTATTAGTTTTCATGACACTTTTTTATACCTATTTACAACCTGTTTTGTTTGTGTCTTTATTTGTCAAGAAAGATTTACAATGTTCAGCCCAAAAACAAATATTATTTCATATATGACTAAATAATTTGTACATTACACTTGAACAAAACAAAATCAATATCAATAAACTTATAATTCTTAAAATGTCTACAAGGGGTTTGAAAAACAAAAAAAGTTACAATATAACAAAGAAGCATGGTCTGCTTTTCCTTTGTGCGAAGTATACGTGGATTGACAAATTGCACGATAACTCAGATGCAAACAATCCTCGCCTTGAACAAAATACCTGCACAATGTAATAATAAAGCTTTGAATTAGAATTTGCAATAGAGAATATAAATATATAACATAGAAAGGTTAAAGCGATAAAGAGATTTATGAGAATTATTGCAGCCTTCTTAAATCCTAAAATGTATAATGTCTAAGTTCAAATCTAAACGTGTTGAAATAGAAATCGGTTGTTGTTGAAAAGACGAACAAAAAAGAAAAAGAAAAGAAAAAAACTAAGAGTCGGGGTTTAAGTTCAAGGAAAAGATGAACGACCTCTCAAACTTGAAGTTTTTCGTGAAGTCGGTCCACTTTCGATCCATCTCGTCTTCCTTTTCCCTACAAGTCGAAAGCGCCTATTTAAAGATATTTATAAACAAGTAAAGCTTATCAATCAACCATGAACATATAAACCAACCGAACTAAAAAACTTACAAAACTTCTTTACATAAAACGCATGGAGATAAACTATTCATTTAAACTATTAACAAGTACTGAACAAAGCATGAGAATAACCAATAAGAGAAACATACCACTAATTGAAGAATATGTTTCTTTGAGTTATGCGCTACAACTCATTTTGTTATTATTATTTGACCCTCTCTATTTCTTTGGTTGCTTTATTTTTCTAAAATTCTAGGCGTAACATAAAAAAAAATTGCTTGATTTTTCTAAGAATCTAGGCAGAAGATAAAAAACAAAGATGCTATGTTTTTTTAAACAAAAACAACATTCAATATGCAACTTCTAAGAATGCCAATCAATCGTTAGAACATTGTAGGGTTTCAAATTCAGTACTACTATGCATCCATAGATGAAAGTTTAATAGTAGAACTTGTAAAGAAAGATAATATCAAGTATAACTTGAATACAATCCATGCTTAAGCTAATATCAAGCATCACATATTTTCAATTGATCAACGAAACCATACTAAAAAGAATAAAAAAATAAAGACAAGAAGAACTCACACTCCAACCATCACACAAAAAGCGAAGCAAATGACTAAAGTCATCAGAGAAACATCTATAGGTACCCTGGGGTGAAGTTGTAATTGTCATCAACTATATCACTACTTTGTTTCAGATTGATCAAACTGCCAAAAAAAGAGAAAAAAATTAAAAAAGAACAAATTACATTAATGCAAACCACATAAAAAGATTTAAGAATTCAAGGCCCTCAAAAGATCCATACGAGAACCATCCTGCAATCCAATAGATGTAGTACTAAAACAAACTACTGTTTCATTTCTCCAAAATTAAAAAAAAAAAAAAAAAAGTCGTGTAAAGCTAATTTCATCCAACATTCTAGAACCCATCCATTCTACGATAAATAGATCATTTGTTAGAGCTCGACTAAATTTTCTATTTTGAGATTTATCTTGCGTTGTATTGACCAGGGAAGTAGAGGACTAAAGATTATGCAGTTTCCAAACCCATTAGGTTTTCTTTTTTACTGCTACTATTGAGGTCTTATTACTCATTGGCATTGACATAACACACAATCCAAATACAGCCATCCAATGGAATTGGTCGGGCAACAACAAAGTTGGGTTGTGGATAAAGCTTCTTCAATATCGTCCAAACCATGTGCCTCCTAAACATCGACATCCACAAGCGCAAAATCCCCCAAAATTTTCGATATAGAGGTCCTTTTTATATTAAAGGTAGATAACAAAACAAAGAAACTCATAGATAAAAAAAAATGCATAGGGATAATTTTAAAAATCCAAAGTTCAATGGTTATCAAACGAGGCATTAGTTTTCTACCGGATCATATTACCACAGTTGTTGAAACTAAATAAAACCTCAACCACCACAAAAAGACGAAAAAAACTCAACCAAACTAAACGTTCTACAAGCTCACTTCTACATTAATAATTCAATAAAACACACACCCAATACCAAAGGCTCAACATTTTTTAAGGACGTACAAAAATGTGCACGAAAAAAAAAAGGAAAACTAAATAAAGAGTCTCCAAACTAAAGAAAGTTGATTGGTTTGAATTGTGAGATGGATAAGCTGAAGTAGGTGGTCGGGTTGGGTGAATTGCCTAGTGGAAAATTAGATGAACTTAAAAAAGTTTGGTAGGAAACTTCAACTTTTCCAACATCAAACCACCATCTTCTTATCAACAAAACAATAATAAAATAGAACATAACTTGATATCCTAATTAGTTACAAACGATTTCTTGTAGCCAAAATCAAAGTAAAAACATTCCTATACACATTTAAATAGTTATTAAAGCACAATACAGCTTTTGGGAGCATGATAAATTTCCTAATACAGAAATAAATTGAATATCTAGTAAGGTTACCAACTACCTTTAATCAAACAACCTCAATCATAAGTTTGTTTATTGTTCAAAAAACAACTTAACCATGATTATGCCCTATAATTGGTAGAAATGTTATGAGCTAAATAACTATGACATAAGGAAGAAGAAACTATGACTTGGAAGATTTGCATAGAAAAAAATCTTTAGGATCAACAAACAAACACAAACAGGGTTGAAAAAATGTAAAAGTTCCTAAAATGATAAACTCTTTAGCCTTCACTGTTATGTCTTGAAAAAAAATCTTGCAAGTTGCAAGTATGATGGGTTGAACATAAAGGCCTCCTCACAGACTAAAAACAAAATTATAAGAAATTTAGTTCTAAGCATGTTGACTTTGTAATAGAATGATTGATTCAAATATTTTTATCCTTGGAACCAAAGACAAGTTTTTACTTTTCTTTCAACAATCACAAAAGGCAAAGTATCAATTCCTTCTAGGTATCTATTGAGAAGATTGAAATAAAACCCAAATCTTTTTAAAAACATTGTAGTTGCTTGTGTGGTAAGAGCCTTTACTTTAAATCCAAAGAATTGTGGGCTCTTCAAAAAAGAAAAAAAAACCCCAAATGTTCATACGAAAGTGTAAATTATTGTTCTTAGGGAGAAGTTTTGCCCTTCTTGAGGAAGCACCACATGTCTACAACACAAATCAACAAAACCATGAAAACCAAAACTGTAGAGAGATGAAATAAAGCCAGAGCAACAAAAATCATGAATCCTAAAATAGAAAATGAAGAAAACCTTAGATCTGTACTCATAGATATCATCGAAATACTTCTCAAGTACTAGATCTGTCCCATTTTGTGACGGAAAAATGACTTGGGCTTGTTCAATCTGAAGAAAATCAAGAAATTAAACAAAATCATGCAAAAAGATTGAAATTTGTAAGCATATTCTTGTGTGAAAGAGAAAGAGAGACGAAGAAAGCATATCAAGAGTCTTTTTATCGACCTCAATTTGATGGGTTGAACCAGTGACATCAGCGGGAGAGGGAGAAGTGTTCATCGCCGTTGAGTCGGCTAGCAAGCGGCAAATGATAAGTCCAAAGGCTTCTCGACGATATGCCCGGCGCCAAGTGGAGAAGAATCGAGGACTCCAAATGACTTCTTCGTGCGGAAGGAGAAGAACGCAAAAAACTTTTAGGGTGGAGAGATTTTCTTTTTCATAAGTATTTTTAAGATGTGTATAAATAAAATAGCATAAATAATCATAAATATTTATAAAATAGCATAAATATTTATAAAATCGCAACATTCCAAGCTCGAACCCGGAAGCTTTGTGATGGCATTTTATTTATGACTCTAAAATATAATCATAAATAATCTAAAATAGGTATTTTAGGACTCCTCCGTGCTTTACATCATTAATGACACTTATTTTTTATTTTTCTCAAATTTTGCTTAAAAGAGGTGTCATGGAATCCCACTTTTCTAGTAGTGAATGGGGTGTTTGTTTGTCGAATTTAAGATTTAAAATGAGTATTTACTAACCACTTTTCAAAAATTAAATTCAAATGAATTTTTGTAATTGTTCAAAATAACTTATATTTTTTATTATTAAAAATTACTCCTCATTTATAACCACTCTTTTTTAAAAATAATTTATAACCATTCATTTATAACTATTCATAATAATTTATCTTTTCTAACCTCTCATTCCTAATCATTCATTTCTGACTTCTCAAATTAACTCATTTTTAACCAATAATTTTTAATCATTTTTTTTAACTATTTATTATCCAAACTCAAACAAGTCATTATCTCTAATTATTCTATAAAAAAAACAAACAAAAAAAAATATCCAAAAGAATTTTTTGCTACAATTTCCAATTTTTAACTATTCAGAATAATTTTTAAACTAACTCATCATCCAAAAACCTCATCTAAACACCTCTCCAGAGAGCTACCACAGAAATAAAACCTAAAGAAGCCCAATAGATACCAAATATTTTTGTTAAAATATTATTTTGGTGGTTACACCATGCAAATCGTTCTATTTTAGTCCTTCGACTGTTTCTAATTTTAGTCCAAGCCTATCTGGGTTAACTTTCTATTAAATTGGGTTGAAGTAGTTGATAAAAAAGATATTTTTTTCTCTCACCATCTGCCATGGTTCTCTCTCTTCAACTTCTTTGTCTTCAACCACAAACACATCCATTCAAAATGACGACGTTTTTCAAGCACTTGACGGCGACACACATTCATCATTGATGAACAAATCAAGAACATCGAAATATCAAACTCGACATGAAATTGGAGAAAAAAAATACAAACGACTAATTTCGTTTTCTGGACGAATTCAATATTTGAGGATACAAGTAAAAAAAAAAAAAAAAAGCTCATAGTTTATTTGTGGTCTAAAACAATGGAGTAAAAAAAAATGAAGGGAGATTCAAGAGAAATTTGGGAATTAGAAAATATACTAATTCCTTATATTTTCTTCCAAAATAAAATCCCCCTTTTAAATCTCTTTCTCAATTTTGATTAATTTAAACTATTATTGCCAAATTTCTCATCTTCTGCAATTTGGAGTAAAAAAAAAAAAGTTTAAAAGATAAAGAGAGCCAAATGATTGAGCATATGCAAAGTTTTGCAGCTAAGAGTGTTGAATTATGTTAAAGGATCGATCGATCCAAAAATTTAAATTCGAAGGTTGAAGTAAATTTAGTTATATCCACAAATAAAGAAGAAGGTTTTCAAGTCATATGAAATAGGATATTATAATACTTTTGTATTTTTTCTGTTTTTTTTTTTTGAAAAGTTATAATACTTTTGTTTTGTTCCTCAAATATGGTTTAGATTTCTACATAGAAATGAGATTAAGCTTGGGGTTGAAGAGAGAGAAAATCATGGCAAATGGGGAGAAGTTGAGATGAGATTAAAAAAAAAAAAATTTATTCAACTTCAACCCAATTTAACCAAAGTTAATTTAGATAATGGATGGAGACTAGATTTTTTATTTTTTATTTTTTATTTATTTATTTATTTATTTTTGAGTTGATAGACTAAATTTGAATTTTAAAAAATTGAGAAACAAAAATGGAATAGAGCATAGTCTAAAGATCCTAATAGTATTGTAATCAGATATTTTAAATATACTTTCAATAAAGACTAAAATATTTCTTTGACGGTGAGAGTTAGGTGTTAGAAAGTCGGAAATTATTTAATTTGGAAAATCGATAAATCCTTGTTTAATGTGATAAAGGATGACAATAGAGATCATTTTCAATCAAGATATTTCATCTAATTAATGTTGGATAACTTTTTTTTGTATCTCAAAACCATCATTTTCCTCATCAAAGTTTTATCGAAATTTGGTACATATTAACCTTCATGTGATAAACAACGTTTCTACCGATATTATGACCTTTTCTTTTACAGTTGACTTAAAGACATGACTTTGATATTAATTTATATGATATTATCTTTTTTTAAGTGTATTTATTATTAGTTTTTCCTAAAAAAATACTTTATACTAATGAAAATTATTGTTATTATATATATATTTATGTTATTTTATCGGGCTCAAAAGTCAAGATTGTATTGGTTCGGAGTAGAGTTGTTTATTTTTTATATATTGTATAATCATAATATGATTTTCAAATACAAATAAACTTGTGGCTTTCTTTTCCTCGAAAAAAACACTTGTCTCAATATCATCTATTAAATGTCTACCATTCTTTTCACAAAGAAAAATGTTTGCATACTGCTTTCTTCGTGTGATAAATATGAATCAATGATTATTTTCTTAAAAAAAATTATTCCTCCAAATTAAAAATAAAATCGACTTAGATTTTACCATATAAATGGTTACATGTTACCTGGGCAGCATATAAATATTTCTCTTTACGAAAACACAAAATCATATCTTGGATCAAACTAGGAATTTTCGTATTTGTTGACAGTCTTTTCCATATTACCAAATTGGATCATTCAATTTGGTCCAAGATTCATGCTAGTTTATGATTAATTTCCTAACCTCAAATTGGTTATTTCTATGGATTCTTTTTTCAAGAGTTAGGAAAGAATAAAATATACGTAAAAGTACCAAGTGGGGTACGTATTCAACATTTATATATATATATATATATATATATATATATATATATATATAAAAGACATTTTTATAATCTATTTTTATTGACCATTAAAAACAATGTTTGAAAATGTCAAGAGAAGGAAGGATAAAATATGTTACCATCTCTAATTATAGATATGAAAAATTTTAAATATTAACAAGGTTTAATTATTTCATTTTAATCTTTACACTTTTAATTATTTGTTTTAAACATGGGTTAATTTTTAAAAAAAGTGTATAAAACATAGAAAATAAAATAGCAAAGGAGGGACAATACTAATTTTCGGGTTTGAACTTGCGACAATGGTGTTGAACTGATTTATAACAAAATAATGAAACTATTGCGCCACTGACCCATTAATTTTAAACTACATGTATAAACTAATTTATCGATGTTAAATTGCATGCCAACAATAGTGTAACTTTAATGACATCTGGGATAATTTAATATCCAAAAATATGATCAAATTTTCCAACAAGTTGTATATTAAAAACGATATTAAAACAAATATTAAATTATGCCTTGCGTAAATGAGCTTAATTTTTCACTACCCAACAAACGGTCCCTAGTTGACCAATTAATTTGAGTAGAAATATAATTCCATAAATTGTTCGAAAAAATTCATCACTTTTTTTTCATCCTAATCCAATGAGGGCATTATTCAGGGCTTTTCTTCTTGTATTTCTTGCCTGTTTTTCTCTTCTGTATTTAGTTCATGGCCAAGCTCAACCAGGTTTGTGTTTTCCTTCATTACCTTTTATTTGTTTTCATTCTTGTTTTTCTGAAGACAACATTTATTTCATAAATTTGTTATTTTTTACATTATCAAACTAGTTTTGAGATAAAATTTTATGTGAGTTATTGGATATGATGTCGTAGGCTTACACCGCCTTGAAAGGTGTCGGAAAAAAACCTTTTATAATTACCACAGAAATAAAATATAATTAAGAAATTAAAAGAAAAAATTATGTACAATAAATTTTTGTCTCGATTTCAAATACCTAAACACTCATTTCAAAATTTATACCAGGATACAAAAAAAAAAAAAAAAATTATGTACAATAAACTTTTTGTCTCGATTACATGGTTTTTTTTTGTAGTACTTGAAACATATCATTGTCCCTCTTTCCGATGTGAAACAGTTTTTTTTTAATATTTTTCCAAAAAAACACTCAACAAAAGTGACAATAAAAGACATTTATGTATGAATTATTACTCTCAGATTACCAGATTCATATTGAGATGAAATTCTGTATTATTTATTATAATATTAGAACACATGAAATTTAAATGGGTATTAAGTAAAAATATGATTGAATTAAAAAATAATTAACCAAAAAAAGCACAATCTTAGAGGCATGAATTGACTTTACAACATTTCAATTTAGGGGAATCGTGATGGACATATATTTTTCTCAAACAATCCTAACGACGTGGGACAACTTTGTTTGTCCAACAATCCTCTCCTCAAAAACAGTATACATCGAACCCTTCGAGCCTTATCAACTTTGTTTATACTGGGGAGACCTCCCTTCGAACAAAGTACACCGGGCCATATGAGCTCGCTCACCCCTCATGGCTTTGTTTTTCTGCAGCTCTCAAAATGCCTCATATCAATAGAGATGTTGTCCCCTCCTTATATACCCAAGATCTTTCTTTAATTATAGCGACGTGGGACAACTTTGTTTGTCCAACATATAATATTATAAAAAATTATTATTAATATCATTAATTATAATTGCTCATTTTTTAATACGTTCGACTAACCCTCCCGCTTCCCTTAATTTTAATGTTGGCTTTATTGTTGGTTCCATTCTATTGAGGTCTTAAGAAAGCTGCTTTAATTATTACTGGCCCTAATACTCATTTTTTATGACAAAAAAATGTTTTTAGGTTATGACTCTAGATTCGTTTGTTATAAACCCTCTATTTCAGTTAAGGAAATAAAATTGTCGAGTTTTTACTCTTCTAAATCTAATACATATTTCTTTTTCTAGACTTCATCAGTATTGATTGTGGGTCGAACTTGAGCTATACCGAACCACTTACGGGTCTAAACTATGTTTCCGATTCAAATTTCGTAAACACCGGATTGATAAAAAATATATCATCAGGCTATGAATTGACTACTCTTTACAAACAACTATGGAATGTAAGAACCTTTCCTGAAGGGATAAGGAATTGCTATACAATTCCAGTGAAAGTTGGTACAAAGTATCTGATTCGATCAAGTTTCTTATATGCAAATTACGATGGTCAAAAAAGCATTCCAGAATTTGATATCTACTTTGGACCAAACTTTTGGGTAACCATAAAACTACCACAAGAACAAAGTATTTTAAATGAGGATATTATTCACATCACAAGTTCAAATCATGTCCAAATTTGTGTGGTCAATACTGGGAATGGAGTGCCCTTTATTTCTGCCATAGACTTGAGGCCATTGCCTAGCACAAGTTATGTAACTGTGAGCGGTTCATTGGCGACCTTCGCACGCTTGGATGTCGGTGCTCCTAACAGTACATTCACACGGTAAGTAATGTCTTTGTTGTTGGAATAAATTTAAATGTATTTTTGGAATATTTAATTTAGAAATTAGTGGATAGACAATTACAGAATTAATGAATTAATTGTCAATTTAGGAGAGTAATTAATGATCGATTAGTAGATTTTATTGTTTTAGCAATTTTGGTAAGAACTTGGAAACCAAGTTTTTAATAGACAATAAATAGAGTGTTCCTTCATTGTGAATTGCAGAGACAATGTAGAACACAAGAGAGGGAAGAGAGGAAAAGTTGTGTAAAGAGTTATAGAAAAAGTTTAATTGAAAAATAAAGGAAAGTGTTTTAGAGAAATTGTTGTGTGCATTGTCTTTGCAACCCGGAAGTGAAAAGCTTGCGCGATTGTTATTTGTATTTATTTTTTTGTTTTTCGAATCTAGATCTTACATTCCTAACAAGTTCTAAGTCATTTTCTTTAGTTTACTTCATCTATGTTTTTGTTAGTTTAAATTGGTTGGTATATATTCATTTACATATCCTTGATTATGGACTTGTAGATTTCCAGATGACATATATGATCGAGTTTGGAGTCCATATTCGCAGTCCGAATGGACTCCGATAAGTTCTACACTTGTGAATAACATCAGCAACAATGATATACTTGGTTTTAAAGCACCCCTTGAAGTGTTAGCCACAGCATCCACAGTAATAAATGAAACTGCACCAATGGAGTTTTCTTGGAGCGATCCAGATGCATCAAATAAATACTATATTTACATGTACTTTGCTGAACTTCAAGAGCCTCAAGTTAACCAGTCCAGATCATTCAAAATCTTTGTTAATGACAAGCCTTTTTTCGACGATAACGTTACCATTGATTATCTATCGGAATCAATCGGTCATAGCTCAATTCCCTTGACTAATAACAATACGTATGAGTTTAAATTTATCATGTCTGAAGGTTCGAATCTTCCTCCTATTTTGAACGCGGTTGAGATATACAAAGTGATGAACTTTACGCAACTCGCAACCGAACAAGGAGATGGTAACAGTTTACAAACATGTTTTTCGTTCTTTGTTGTTGGTTCAATTTCCCCCTCATCTTTTTTTGGTTGAGTGAGTGAGGGTTACTACAATTTTGGCGTTTTATGAAATTTTTTTAATTGGTCGTAGTAGGTTTATTATGACAGTTATGCGTCCATCATGGTATCTCGTATCATAGAAAGTTTTTCACGACATATTGTAAAAATGTCACAAAAGATAGGTCATTTTAAATTTGTCATAAATTAAATTAACTTATTTTTCAAGCTTTAAATTTTATTAGTATGAGAGTTTTAGAATGTCAGTTTTTCTTCTTTGCAGTTGATGCAATTGAATCTATTAAAAATTCTTATGAGGTTACAAAGAATTGGCAAGGAGATCCATGTGCTCCTAAAACGTTTGCTTGGCAAGGTCTAAATTGCAGTTATGACTCTTCAAATCCTGGTACAATCATAGAGCTGTGAGTATTTTTACATTCATTAACTTTTAGACCCCGTTTGATAACCATTTTATTTTTCGTTTTTTGTTTATGAAATTTAAGCCTACAATAACTACCTTACTATACCTTTTTCCTTATTTGGATATCTACATCTTACCTATATTTTAATAAACAAAACCAAAATTTGTAAACAAAAAAAAGTAGCTTCTAAAAACTTGTTTATGTTTTTGAAATTTGGTTAATATTCTCCTACTTTCTTAAGGAAAGACTGATATATTATAGGAAAGATGGAGCACATAGTAGGAATTTGAATATAAATACTTAAATTTCATAAACAAAAAACAAAATAGTTATCGAACTCGGTCTTAATTTTTATAAAACTTTTGTTGAAATGCCTTCAATGATCTGTTATTAGTTTTTAAATTCTATTTCAAGTGTTGGATCCAATCTATTTAGAGTTTAATTAAAAACGTTATATATTAATTCTCTTAAACTCTTATCTGATTACTCTATATTTTGTACTATGTATTCTTTTTAATGAAAAAAAATGTTCTTTTTTTTATTCGTGGGTATAACTAACACAACGTAAATCGACTACGTGAATCTGTGTGTTCGATTGTATAGTTACTTTCTTTATTTGTCGATATTTATTTCTATCACTGATAATATAATGTCTGACAGAGATTTGTCTTCAAGTGGGTTGAGCGGAGAAATTTCAGGCAGCATATCAAATCTAACAAACCTAGTGGTGTTGTAAGTGTTTTTTCTACCTTTTAAAAAGGTCTCTTCTGCCATACTTTACAATTTCAAAACTAATTAACCAAGGAAACAAATAGATAAGATCTAGATTAATTAAGGCATAATAGTAAGTAAATGATAAGGATGATAACCTTACTCGAATCTCCACATTGATGGCTTTGTTTTTGGGCATCTCCCAAAAGATCTCATATCAATGCAGATAGTTGTCATTACTTATATACCCATGATCTTCCCCTCGTCTAACCAATGTGAGATACTTTGTTTGCATCCTAACAATCCTCCCCTCAAACAAAGTTCCACCGAGCCTCTCCGCGGCTCAACTTCTGATTCAGCACCTGAGAATTCAACCCTCCCCTCGAATAAAGACCGAGCCTCCCCTCAAATAGTCAATCCGTTTAAATGTAGATAGACTGGATTTCCGCAACAACTATTATATCCAACTAACTCCTCTTCTCTTGAGAGTACACCGCTAGTCAATTTGTCTAGTTCACATCCAGACCAAACTCATCACAAATTTTTGTCTCGGAGATCCAAACGTTTTTGTCCTACACCGGAGCGTTTCTATTGACATGGTTTCCACTCACCACAAATTTTTATCTCATTCCATCTTATAATACAAATAATAATTTTTTCATTGGATTGAAATAGACTTTAAAGATTTATCTCCTAAGAAGAGATTGATAAATTACTATGATATTATTTCAGGGACTTGTCAAATAATAGCTTAAGTGGATCAGTGCCTGATTTTCTTGGTGATATGAAAGGGTTGACTGTTATGTAAGTTTACTTTGAATTACATATGAAAAATATCACAATCTCTTAGTAGATTTATTAGATCATATAATTATATTCAACTATCATTGATGCAGAAACTTATCTGGAAACAAATTATCAGGGATAATTCCTGCCTCACTTGTTGACAAAAGAAACAAAGGATTTCTTTCATTAAGGTTTTAATTTTTTTTTTCTAATTTATTAATAAATTATGAAAATCCTTATAACATTTTAATCTAATTTATTAATTTTCATAATTTACAAGTGTGGAGGGAAACCAAAATCTACAAGAGACAACATCAAGTGAAAAGAAGAAGAATAACATTGTAGGTCCTATTGTAGGAGCACTTGGTGGTGCTATCATCATTATATTATTGATTTTAGCCTATGTTTTCTTCATTCGACCAAAACGAAATCTTAAAGGTAAACTAATAAGCTAGTGAAATCATGTTCGATTTTGTTGTAAAGAAAATTAAACTCTATTTGATTATTGTCTCTTACTATTGTTTATTTTTCATGTCCATATCTTTAATAAAGAAAGCATATTTCTTGTTTTTTTTCAATATGTAGGGTAATACTTTGCTATTTCTTGTTCTTTGAAATTTAATATTGAAAATTAGCTTTAAAAATTAATTGTATAAAACTTTTATGCTATATTTATTAACCACTTGATAAGTCAACAAATATATAAAATTGTGTTTTTATTTATGTTTTAGAAAAAAGAAACAATAAGTTTGATTTTTTTTTCTCTCTAAAGACCATGATTCTTTATTCTTTATGTTAAATTGCAGAGTTTATCTTTCTCTCCCTCTGGTGTAACTCTCTTGCATGTTTTTTACATATTTATTATGAATATAGTATCTTTTTCAAAAAAAATAATAATAAGTTTGATTTTTTTTTTCTGAAACTTTTTTTGAGTTGAAACAAGAGACTTTACCAAACGATCTCTTATTGACTTTTTTTTTTGTTAATTTCAAATAATCTTCTATAATATTTTTATATTTTTTTTTTTTTTGGAAAAAGATACGATTCATTCCCAAAAGCATGCAAGGAGCATGCTAGAATTACTATAATATTTTTGTACTAAACTTATAATGGTTACAGGCCCCATCCAAATGGATCCTCATTCACCAATAAATTCTCAAGTTGAGCTTCATTCACGTGAGCAATTACAAACACCAAGTCGCCAAATTTCCTATTCAGACATCTTAAAAACGACCAATAATTTTGGTAAATTATTGGGGGAAGGTGGCTTTGGAAAGGTTTATTATGGTCTCATGGGTAACACTCAAGTGGCTGTAAAGATGTTATCTCCCAAATCAGCTCAAGGGTACAAAGAATTTCAAGCAGAGGTATTAATAAAAGAGAAAAACTTACTTTTTTATGGCTAAAGAGGCGAGTTCTTTTTAATGGTTATGTGACACCATTTGGTACCACAAATTTTTCCTTTTTAAAAAAATAGTATTGCTGAAATAAAAAAAAAGAATAGTATTGTTGAAATAAAAAATTTGTGGCACAAAATGTTGTCACATACTCCACTAAGGAGGGTTTGCCTCATTAGTCATAAGGAGGCAAGTTTTTCTTATAAAATCGTTATCAAACATGATTTTAAACTCTTTTTTTTCCTTTTTTGAACTAAACTAGTTACAAAAGTGTTAAACTTGTGATAGGTCGATCTTCTTTTGAGAGTTCATCATCGAAACTTAACTAGTCTTATCGGATATTGCAATGAAGATGAGACAAAAATGGGACTTGTCTATGAATACATGGGCAAAGGAAATCTTGAATCCATTCTTTTGGGTAGGCTTCTCAAATTTTGTGCAATAATTAATATGTCATAAGTTCTAACTAATATATTCTTTGGATAAATTTTATGCAGGTGATGGAAGAGAAGTTTTAAGATGGGAAAAAAGACTTCAAATAGCATTGGATTCAGCACAAGGTAGAATATGATTAAATAAAGAGAGACTAAATGTGTGTTTTTTTAGTGGAGCAGATTTTAAACTCAATATTTGCAGGATTGGAATATCTACATGATGGTTGTAGGCCTCAAATTGTCCATAGGGACATTAAATCGAGTAACATTTTATTAAACGAGGACTTAGAAGCAAAACTTGCTGATTTTGGCCTATCAAGAGCTTTTCCTATGGAAAGAGGAGTCACTCATGTGACAACAAATGTGGTTGGAACTCCCGGCTATCTTGATCCAGAGTATGTCAATTCTACTCTCTTTTTAAGCATGAAAATATAAAAATCTCACTTTAAAACTATAGCTTAGACTTGTCCTAAGTGGCGGCCTTGTTAATAGAGGCCTTGGAGGTCTCCTCAAGATATGTTGTGTTAAAGGTCTCAAGTTTGAAATCCTACAAAATGAACTTGCTAATTGTAAATTTTGTTTTTTCTCCGAAGTTTGGGCCTTGAGACAGGTATAGGTTCTCCAAATATATTAGTAGGACGAAGCTTCCATTCTTGATTATCAAAAAACAGTTAAGACTCTGTTTGATAACAATTTAATTTTGGTTTTTTGAAAATGAAACCTATCAATACTATCCCAGGTATAGGGAGCAAAGCTCCGATTTTCCAGTTTTCAAAAAAAAAGAAACATACCATTATTATTCCAACCTAAAGAGTTTCTTGCTCTTGTTATATATTTTTTGCCTATGTTTAAAAAATGAAGCCAAATTATGAAAACTAAAAAAATAATTTTTGAAACTTGTTTGTGTTTTTGGAATATAGCTAAAATTCAAATATTTCCTTAAAAAAAATTAATTTCATGGTAGGAAATAGGGAGAATAAGTTTAAAAACTAAAAATATAAAATAGTTATTAATTGGACCAAAATTGTGAGTTCTAACAAAAAAAAAACACAAAGCAAACATAACTATAAAAATATGAGATGATATTTATGATATTTTTTTTAGTACAGCCAAATGGTGTGATAAATCTTTCTGGTTTTAAAAACTATACAACTACTTCCATAATTATTAATTAGAGAGTTTTAAAAACTATGCAAATACTCCTTGCATATCTCAATATCTTTAATCCAATAGTTATCCATGGAGACTCTACTAACTCACTTTAATTTCATTGTTTTAGATACCACATAAGTTTCAAGCTGACTGAGAAGAGTGACGTTTATAGTTTCGGAATTGTAATTCTAGAACTCGTCACAGGAAAACCACCGGTACTGCTGAAAACTAATGAGAATAGTCACATTGTTCAATGGGTTAATTCAAGCATCAATCAAGGTGATATCAATGCAATAATTGACACCAAAATGAATGAAGATTGCAACAAAAACTCTGTGTGGAAAGCAGTAGGCATAGCAATGGCTTGCACTGCACGTAATCCTATAAACAGACCAACAATGAGCCAAGTTGTAAGTGAACTCAAAGAATGTCTAAGCCTTGAGTTAAATCAAAGAGATAATCAAATTGAATCTGGAAACACAATCTCCTCAGCTGTCTATTCTGAGATGGGCCCTATGGCAAGATAGTTCACTTTGTATTGTAAGTCTTTAGATTGGTTTTCCGTGTCGGTTTCATTATTTGGTGGTATTCCAGTTCAATACCATGGCCACAGATTTTATCTTCAAAATAGTATCCTCCATGGTTTTCTCTTAGTATTGTTATTTTAATTGTTGTGTTAAGAAAATAATTTTTAGTTACTCTATATGTACAAGACTACATTATTCAATGATCACATCAAACTAGTAGGTTAAGTAATATAAATTGCCAAAGCATAGCTTGTGACATGTTTTCTCTCTCTTTTTCTTTAGATCTAAGTATTTAGAACTTTTAGGCTTTTTTTTTGTATGATGGAGATATGAACTTTTATGCCCATTTGATAATTTTTTGTTTTCAGTTTTTTTTTTTTAAATATAACTAGTAGGTAAAGAAATATAAATTGCCGAAGTGTAGCTTGTAAGATGGAGACATGATAACGAAAATTGGAATGATTTTTTTATGATATAATATTTGAAATCAAAGATTTAGTCTTATATTATCTAATTCATACTATTAGAATATTGTAAGGCCCAATGGGCTCCTTAGGTTAGAATTAATTTTTTGGAAAATAGTAGTGTACAACTACTTTTTTTTAGAAATATATAATCAAATGTCTATGTCATTCAACCGTTTAAATTTATGTCCTTTTCGTAAAATAAATTTTTTGTTCCGAAAATGTCCTCAATTTATCCATATTTTCAATTGAATTTTATTTAATATTTAATTAGTCAAATCAAATGATCTCCTAAATCAATGATTAATTAATTTTCTTTAATATTTAATTACTGAAACCAAATGATCCCCACATCAATTATTCGTGGATTTTAAGATTTTGGGTTGGATATCATTAAAATGTCTCTTATTTCTTCTCTTCCTCTACACATACAAAAAAAACTTTCTTCAATTTTTCCAAAATGGTGCAACAACCTTATAGTCAATGGATTTCATGGCAAACTTTTGGGCTCCCGATCACCAGCCATAAATTACATTGTAGATGAATTTTGTGGACGGGTGTGACTGCTAATGACACTGTCTAATGTTGGGAAGAAAGGCTAAAGTAAGTTTCTCTTGTGTATGAAAAATTTACATTCAACTTCTGTGTTTCACACCTTAATTTTTAGGAAGATTTTGATTGGGATGTGTTTATCCAAATTTGGAATACCTTCATAATTATTTCTCCATATTTGAGGAGTTTACAGAAAAAATAAAATAAAAAATGCATTTAAAAGTTATTTTTGTTAAATTTTTTTTCATCAAACTTGTTTTCCTACAATGAATTTGAGATTATTTATAATTCTTATTAGATTTTTTTTTTTGTAAACTCATTCTCTCTCTTGCATTGAGATTTATGTCATATTTCTTCATTAACAGTTATCTTCTTGGTTATGTAGCTCCAAATCATCCATGTAAGTCCTCTCCATTCTTAACATAATCTTCTATTCATCCCTATAGAACCTTACGCCAGAAGACGCTTCAACGCCGAGTCCTTCCAATCAACTATGTTGGAGCAACCTTATACTCGTGGTGCCATGCACGTATCACTGACCAAGCCTAATTTTGCCCGATAAGATATTTGTTCGTAACACATAGATGTATAGTGGATGTATAATGATTCTTCAAGTTGCATATACAAAAAATATTGCATCCGGATAGAAAGTTGTACTCGTACACACATGGATGTATAGTAACAATGGAAGAAGATAATGATGTACATGAATGTAGATAAAATTTTCAAGCGCAACATGTACAACCACAGTTACATCCTAGCAAAAACTATAGCATTATACATGCAAATGTATAATATATTAGTTGGGAAGAACGTGTGGTGGAATGTTGGCTTAATTTTTCTCAATCTTAGATGGAAGGTCATGCACAGGTATGTTGATTTCTTGTTTTTATTCAACTTTTAATTAAAATATTATTCTATCATTATTCTGCATCTACATTCAAAGATGTAAGAGGATATATATAATGAACCTTGAAATAGATTTTTTAATTTTTTTTTTTAATTAAATTTTTTTATTAATCTGCTGCCGATTTCCAAAATTGTGAATTCAAAATTGACCGATTTTTTTATCAAAAATATTTGATTCTTAATTTTTTATCAAAAATATTTGATTCTTAATTTTTTATCAAAAATATTTTATTCTTAATTTTTAAAACAAAAATTAGATTTGGTGGTTATTAGATAATTTAAATTTAAACAGAGTAGATTTGATTTTTAGGTGGTTATTAAAAATATCTAAAATAAAATTAATTAATTCCTAAAAAAGGTAATTAATTGCAAGGGTAGAATAGTCCATTATAATATATTTATTTATTTTAAAAAATCTAGAAAATTGAATTTAGACATTTATTTTAACTCTCTACAAAAGTAGATATTTATTTAATAAGTTTGGTTAAAGTAGCTATTTCTCTAATTCACCATTTTGTTGCACATTTTAACCCCATCTTATCTTCTTCCTTGATAACACATTTTCTCTCGAGCTCCATTGATGGCTTCCATCATTTTGTTGCTGCATCTCAAATCATCACACATACCAATAACTTTTCCTTTTTCTACTTTTTCTTTTTTCAACGTAATCGATCTTCTGGCATTTAGTAGAGGTAAAGTTGGTCGAAAGTTTGAATTTTGAAAATATACTTAAAATCTCAAATTTGAAATTCGTTTATGTGACATTAATTTATAAATATGTTTAATTGTGTTTGTACACTTCCAATATATCTTGGAGCCAAAACTGTCTCATATACAATGAAAGTGTTTTTTTTTAATCGGTTAGTTTATTTGGTACAATTTAAGTGTAGGTTTATACAAACATAAACATTTATGTTCTTTTTTTTCTCTTCCTTTCTTTTTAAGTTCAACATGTATGAGGAAAGAAGAATCAAATCTTCTTACTTGTTGATATATGTTGGGTTAAAATACTATTTTGATGTTTGTACTTTGAAATTTACATCATTTTGGTTTAACTTTTAAATGTTTAATTTTAATTTTTATATTTTCAAAATTTCAAATTGGTTATTGTTGTGAGTTTTTGTTCATTTTTACTTAAAAATCATCTATTCCTCTCTAAATTTTAAAAATATATTTCCATTTTGTCCTTATTTTATTAAGAATTTTTACGATTTCAATTAATATTAGTCAAAAAGAATATATAGTTTCAATAATGTGATATAAAATCTAATATTTAAAAGATTACATGTCCAAAAATTTTCCACTACAAATGTTGTTGAATAAGAAATCAATTAATAAGCTAACGTCATCTCCTCAAAGAATAGCCAAGGCATCCGTCAAAAAATTCCAAAATTTTAAATTATGATAACTTAGATTTCCTATGATAATCATTTCATTTTTCATTTTTGGTTTTTGAATTTTAAGTTTATTTTTACTCATATTTACTACAATGTGCTTCATTTTTCCTACAATATATCTAACTTTTCTTAAGAAAGTATGTGAATCTAACCAAATTTCAAAAATAAAAACAAACTTTTGGGAACTATTTTTTTTTCCAAATTTTTGTTTAGTTTCTACAAATATAGATAAGATGTAATCCATGTAGAAAAAAACATATAATATGACAATTGTTATAGGCTTAAATTTCAAAAACCAAAAACTAAAAATAAAATAGTTATCGAACCGGGCCTAATATATTCTAATCAACCCAGCAATGTTGTAGTTAACTAAATTACAACTTTGTAATATCATTATATACAAATTCCCTAGAACATATTTAGGTAGCATTAATTTTAAGACCAAAAATAAATCTACTAACCCATTTGAGAAAAGGAAAACCCCACATTGGCCATAGACCATGTGCTGATGAGCCAAGAACATAGGGAGATTTACACCTTATGGTTCAATAAAGGAGACAGGACCACTCATTACATCTCTCAATTCTCAATTCAATGTTTCTTGTTGTTTTCCTTGAGCCAAAAATATTCTAATTTTAACAACAAAATAATAATCACTAGGTCTATTTATACGCATCTTGACTATTGTCATAGGATAGATAGATGGTCATTATGTATTGAATTCATCACCTTTCAATTCCTCATGAGTCTAAACTACTAGGTTACTTTATCATGACTAGTCAATCAAACTTAATGGATGAACACTATTTTGAATATCTATTTTCATCTTGTATATCCCTTAAAATTTGTTGAAGATCTCATATTGCAAAGTTTAGGAGACCTCCTAACTTTTATAAGATAAATAGATTTCATTCATTGTTAATGATTTTAAGATACAACATCATGCTATCTGATATGAGTATCAACGGCCAGTAAATTCAAATGAGTGTTCTGTCCAATAAAAAAAATTGAAATTCAATCTAAAAATTGAAAGACGAGAGTGTAAGGCACCCTACTAGCATTTATAAGATACCCAACGAAAATTATATTTCTTTTTAAGAAATACTTCATTGATTGATGAAGTATGAAAGGTTCATACATTACAATCTACATTCCAAGGATATGAAGAAACACTCTAATTTTGATTGGACAAAGTATGGAAGGATCTTTATCTAATTAATCATAAAATAAATACTCAAATATTTTTTTGATAACAATACATTAGTCTTAGAGAAAAAAATAAGAATTCAAAGGAAAATTAGTGGAGTTGAAAGAGGTGCAATTTGAGAGACAATAATCAATAGATCCATGTTTATAGCATGTGCCTTCTAGTGCTTTGATTTGTGCCCTAAGAAACTTGAGATAGCTTGCAGCCTCATCAAGCATGGAGGCAGTGTCCATTTTGCTCCCACCAGGAACCAGCCTTTGCAAAGCCCTAATTTTTTCGCTTATCTTCTCCCTCCGTTTTCTTGCCGCTATCGTTTGAGGTTCCTTCGATGTCTTTACGTTCCTCCTCCTCTTCTTCTCCACAGTCTCTGGACCGAAGTTCACCGGCCTAAACACTGCTGCGATATATATCAATTCCTTCATTCGTGACCCGACATGGTTTCGATCAATCGGCTCGGCCTCATCGTTGTTTGAAGACGATTGAGATGGTGATGAAAAAATTGTTGGGTGTTGGAAGTGATGATCATGGTTGGTTGAGTTTGGCTGTCTTTCTGTTATGGGATTTTTTTGTTTTGATTTTTTGTTCTCAAAAGTCATTGGTGCAATTCCTACATAGCAAGAAAATTTCTTGTTAGGTTTATTGCATATGGTAATATTAATCTAATTTTGCATGCATGGTGCAATTTCTATTTATTTTTTCAAAATATAAGAAACACATCCACAAATGCTAACTAAAACAATAGTTAATGGCATTAATATATATAGACCTATGACCTAAGAAATCATAGGTTCGATCTTCCACCGCGTTAGTTGATTTCAAAAAAAAAAAACATTCACAAATGAAATACTATAACCTCACAAAATATATTGTATTTTAACTGAATACTTATTATAATATATTGATTTTTTAAAGCGAATATATTAGTTATTATTAAATAGTGCGTAAAAAGTGGAAGTTTCATACCTCCCTTTGTAATAGTAATTAACAAATTTGATGTTAAGCATTATTATTCTCATTAAATAATTCTTATAAAAAAAAGTACATTTTATGCATGAAATTTATCTATAATAAGTGAATGAAGTACAGTGTGAAAAACCTCCAATAATTTAAAATCAAGCATAATGTCTAATCAAAATCTTAAAAAACATATATGCATATATAATCCAATCGAATACTAAATTCGATCTAATACGAGATTTTAAAAATACGTTACCTGTCTTCAAAGTATAAATACTAAAAGTACAAGGGAAAAAAATATGTTTAAATTGAAGTTTGAATGTTTCAATATTTTCTTCATAATTAAAGTAAGATGTCCAAACCAAAAAAATTGGATAAGATTCAAATGTGAACAAGTTTACAAAAAAATCAAACCTTTGTCATTTTCAAACTCTTCCAAGGGCTCCATACCAAATTCCACTGCCCTCATCTCGGGCGCCGGAGTTTCAATTTCCGGCAACCCGAATATTCCTGCAACTGTTTGAAGCTCTCGTAATGGTGGACTCGAGCAACGACTCGGGTCATACGACACAAATAAGCTTTCTTCGCAAGTGTTGTCTTTGTTGTTGGTCCATGAGCCATTCCAAAGCAAATCATCCATTGTTTTAGACTATGGAGCTTTTTGTGCTTCTTTTCTTCTATGGAAGGGTTTTGGTGTTTGAAGACAAGATATATAAAGGGAGAAGGGTTTTTTATTTTTATTTTTTGGCTATGTTAGTTTGGTTGGGGGTTGAAATCTTAATATTTATGAAGATTTGGGACATTAGATGTTCTCATAAAGTATGATGTGTATTGATCTCTATTTGCCTTTCTTTTTCAAACAAACTATTCAATGAACAAAAATTGTATAAGTGCAACTTCTTACTTACTTTTGGATATTGTTACGATCCCGAGTTATTTTTTAAGAAAAAAAAAATGGCACTTTTCTTAGTTTAAATTGAAAAATGAGATCACAAAACCCTATATAAAAAATATATATTATTTTTTTCAAATAAGATAAATAGACAAATATTGAATTACAGTCAAGTTAACATGTTAGATAGGAAAAACAAAATGGCACTCCCCAAACATCAACACAAGATTTTACCTTCACTTCCCCTTTTATTAGCTCCAAGTTAACAACTCCTAGCCCTTCTCTTCTCTTCCCTTTCTCACCTTTAATCTTCTTCAAATCCAAAGACAATTTTATAATTTTTTTTTTTTTTTTGAAACAAAGGTAACAATACCCATCCTTAAACTAGGCACTGAAGACATCGAAAGAGTAATATTATAGGTGAGTTTCGAACACAGAATCTTGAGGTAATGCACCCTTACAATTTTAGGCCCATGTAGTTGAAAATTTTATAATATGTCATTAAATTTTTCAATTGTGAAAGTTTTTTTTTTTTTTGAGAAACTTCAATTGTGGAATTAACATGTTCTCATCTTTCTTTCTTTTTTGTATCAACTAGATTATAATTCAATTGATTAAAATACACTATCGACAAATAAAATATTCCATTCTTCACAAAATTATGTCATACATGTATACATATAAAAAAAGGGAAATTGCGGTGGATAATTCAATTGCACAAAATAATTACAGATCTAGACAAGTTTTGAAAGTAGTTGTTCCATAATCAAATATACGGTACAATTATTATTCATCATACGGTATAATTTATGGTATTAATACATTTTTTTTTTAGAATCCAATATTTTGTATTATTAATATATTATTAATACAATATTTATACCGTATAGATTGTGTATGATATGATTACGATTGTTTTTTTTTTTTTTTTGCTTTTTTTTTATTAGTATTGTAAATAATTTTTCAATTTAGCTTACCCCTAACAAAAATAACTTATTAAACATAATATTTAAAGTTTTTTTTCTTTTTAAATAACTAACACGTGAAATAAACCAAAATTGAAGTGAAGAAGTCTCTGGAAACTAGAAAAGTAGATACAATAAATTCCCGCGTAAGTTGATTTTTCCAAGCCACTATCAGTAATTAAATTATATATATATAAATTATTGTTGATAGAAAATTCTAGCATCATCTTTAATTATAGCAAATTTTTAAAAATATTTCACTTTTTATTTTCAATTAATTTATCAATTTCACTTGAAACCTATTAATTTCATTTAATTAAATTTGATTTGATTGAAACTATCTATTTAACTTGATTGAATCGATTTTTATTATATTTGAATCTTTTTTCAATTTTGACATTCATACCATTGTTTTTTTTTTTTTCTATTCATGAAAAAATCCAAAAAAGAAAGTAATTAAATGAAACAGGCCCAGTCCACCAAGTCGAGAACTTTATTGGGCCAGAGTGGGCCACGTCAGTTACGCTCTGACTTCGGTGGAGAAAGCAACGGCGAACGACATGTCGGGACAATCCGTCAATTTAATTTGTATCGCCACCGACTGTCGGATTCCACGTTCCTTCTCACCACTACACGACAAACAAAAATTTCCCAATCTTTGAAAATCATACATTGAACCATTGACAATCCGGGTCGCATTCGGAGCCCTAGAGCCCAATTCAATCCAATACCTAGAAAATGACCCACATAGCTTTGAAGGACCACTTCCTTCATACCCCAAGGCCCTTTAAATCATTTATAAACTTTTGTTTCTTTTATTGTAATTTTTAAAATTACAAGTTTAATATATTTTATGATCACAGTTTTGGATTTTAAAAATTAATATTTGATTCTTCGCTTATTTGAGGACAGTTATACTTTTTATGCAGAATTAGTGGTTTTTCGTCTCCAATTTGAACTAAAAAAATATTCCAAACGAAAAACTTGAAGAGAGAATAGGAGACCAACTCATGATAAAATCATTATTAAATTTTGTCTTAGTTTCTCGATATTTGACATTGTACTCGTATGTGATAATTTTGCATTTTGGATTGTTTTTAATATGCCTTAGAAATTTTTAATGTTTTTGCTTAGTATAACATCATTGTTAACTTTTTCGATCGGATTCTTCTTATTTACTACATCAATTATGGCCATGAAGATAGCAACAATTAATTGTTTAGTACAGTCAGTTACAGTCAGTTACTTAAAAGCTGGGTTCGAATTTCCTCACCCTCATTTATTATAATCTAAAAAGAAGGTTATGTCAATTATTTCTTAATAATACATGTTTCTATCGAATAAATCGGTGGCACGATTGATTATTTAATTTAGTCTTAATCTATTTCTACTCCACGATCATCTATCGATATTTGTAATCCTCCTTCCCGCAACTTGTACTCAACAAATAAATAAATAATGCATGCGTTCTTGGGCTATTTTATCAGATAGTTTATATGTTTTGTGCATGTATTAATTAATTGATTTCTTTTTTTTTTTGGAAACTGAAAAATATTATATATACGTAAAAAAAAAGTGTTTTCAAAAAATTTCTTCGTATTCTTAACCCAAACTTCATAATTTATAAGTAATTTTTTATAATTTAGCCAAAACTTTAATGGGAAACTTATGGAAAAAATATATATTTAATGAGACTAAATTTTTAAATTCTAACCTACCGTTCAAAATTATGATATTATCATTAATGGCTAGCCCAAGTCGGCACAAAGAACCAAAGTCAATGATGCTGGAAAATAAAAAGTCTCAAATGTATCAAATGGATTAGTTAATTATGTTTTTTTTATATATATAAGTATATATTCGGGGGACCAATATTGATACTTGGGATCAAACCTATGACCATTAATGTTAAACTCGTTTACGATTAAATAATAAAATTATTGCGTCTGACTCCTTCGGTATTAAATTAATTAGTTCTCTTTGTTAAATTAGTTAGTCAATTTTATTCAACTTTTCCTCCTTTTGATTTCTAGTAATTTTTCAAGACTTTTTTAAGGATCCCAAGGCTTGCATATGGATAATTGATAGAGTATAAATTTTCAGCTAACACTTGGTAATAAACGAGAAAGCTCATAGAACAAATCATTGAATAATCTAATTTCTACAATTGTGATTAGTCACAAGTGAAAATACTTTTTTTTTTATGTCTGTAATTATCCAGGTCAGTTTGTATACACATTGAATAACGTCGCGGGATATACCGCATGACCCTACAACATTTGAATGTCGAGAAAATTCGTAAGAAATTAATTCCTAAGTAGATAATTACTATCATAGATTGAACTCATCACCTTAAGCAGCTCTTTGTAACAGTCAAAAGTAAAAATACTTCTTTCATATAAAGCTAAGTTGAATATCATGTGGTTGAGGGTGGGTTAATTTAATTAAGTAAATATTAGTGAATTGAGTCTTATATAATATACTTGAATTCTCAACTCTTGTTTAAGTAATAGCGTAGTGTGTTGAGGATATCACTTCTCTCACTATAGATTAAAGTAGAGATGAATTTGGCATCATATTAGCCCATTTTAATTTATTATAAATAGGAGGAGCTTGTAATATATTATACCTAGGTTTGAAAAATACTTTATACTTATTTTGACACAACTATGAACTAAGTGCTAAGTTAAATATCGAAGTGTGCATTTGTTATAATAAAAGGGGAAAGAAATTTAAAGATGTAACAAGTTAAAAAGATATTATTATATATTCTTTAATAGTGTAATTTGTAAACATGAACCTCATACATATTATTAATTTGGGTTAGTTGTTGATCTTAGATAGCTTTGGTTAAGCGTTTACCTAAGCACTAACATTTAATTTTGAGTGTGTCTTGTAAGTCATTATTTAAGGCTCTTTATGTGTGAGAAACCATCATTTTATAAATTTATTTTATATTTATTTTGGATGAGCAATTATGAATGAGAATCATTTCAAAAGTCTAAAAAGGAATGTAAGAATATTTGTTAATCTTTTCTACACTATTAATCGATGTATTAATCTTTTCTACATTCTTTCTTCTTCTACTTTCAATGTTTATTTGATGAGAATTCTAATGTTTATATAATCCGATTTTTTTTTTTTTTTTTGAGAAGAACATAATCCAAAATTTGAATATAAAAGATAAGTTCAAATATTATTAGGGAATTTATCCTTCATAGCATATTTTTTACTCTTCATTACAATTGTAGCACATTTTTTAAACTAATTTCATTCATAGGACATTTTGTTCAAAATTCATATTCTAATATTATTAGATTTTTATCAATTCAACTGATAGGCTTTAAATTTCTATCAATTCAACTGATAGACTTTAGATTTCGCTATTACTTCAATTGATAGTTCCAAGTTCAACTAATTGACTTCTATGAGTTCAACTGATAGACTTCAATCGATTTTGAGTGATTGAACAATGCAAATTGATAGACTTTAATTATTTTTGTGCTACAAATGAATAAGTTTGAAAATTGTGGTATACATGGAATTATTTTATATTTTTTTAATATACATGCACAAAATCCCCATATTATTACGTGTGATTCAAATAACTATGAGATTATTTCAAATCCCTCATCTCAATTTTTGTTGAACTAAAAAAACCTCTAAATTAATTATACTTGTTTTATGTATCGATTAAAACTATATTCATGTTATCGTCTATTGTATGTTCTTAATTCATCTTAGGAAATTAAGTGATTTGGAGATATGAAATACTTGGAGATGAGTGTTTTGGAGAGAAATTTGTTGGAAAAATATTTATTTTATATAAAAGTTTTTATAATCTAATGATTGTATATTTTGGAATGATTGATAAATTTTATATATTTTATTTGGTTGAAAATAAAAAAATTGGTGATGTAATATTTGATAAGATTAGATAAAAGATAATTTATTGTATATTACATAATTAAAAATTAAAAAAAATTCATGTGACATTTAATAATATTAGATAATTAAAAATTTTGATATGATGTTAGAGGAGGGGTTAAGGAGTCTGAGAAGAGGTTGATGTACTAAAAACAAATTAGAAATTTCAACCCCTCCAAATCTAATGTGTAATTGAACTAAAACCATCATGGAATGACTCAATTGGTTAAAGAATGTTTTGTGGTGCATAAGGTGATGAGTAATTAATTTTCTTCTGGTTTCCTTGGCATCCAAATATTGTAGGTCGTAGGATCAGACGGTATGCCCCGTGACAATAATCGACCGATTCATAATTTTTTGTGGTTATAGTTCAAGTAGAAATTAAATTTTCCATAATAAATGTTTTTTTTATAAAAATTCATAATAAATTATGTAAGTGGGTTGAAGTAGGGCTGGCTAATCCGGATAAGTTATTCATTATATTATAAAATAAATTACCAATGTTATAAATGTATATAATTAATTCATGAGGAAACTATTTTATGTTTTATAAGTTGGGCTTAATAAACTCTACCACCAACAAGCCACCACATCATTAATGGAACTTTTATATAATATATTCGTGTTTCCAAAGGCATCCAAAACATTATATTTAAATAATTACAATTGCAATAATAGCAATAATCTCTTTCAAAAAAAAAAATAGCAAATAATCATATTGATTATTATTACAATTATTATATTGTCGTTTTAAGAACTATTATATTGGTGTTTGGTAATAAATGGATATTCTTTATTGAGGGGAGATATAGTGTCTTGCCTTTTATCAAAAGTATATGATAATTACTATTTTGCTTTCTTTTTTAAATTTAATAATGGTAGAGTGGAAGAATAAACCATTAATAATCTTTAGAATAATAAGTGTCGATTGACTTTAAAATTGAAATTTTAGATTAAAATACATGATTTATTCTACTAATTTTGTGTCAACAAAAATGTGTAATTGATTAATATAAAATATGTCTTTGTAATTAAGAAGTCAAAAGTTTAAATTCTGTCATCTCAAAAAAAAAAAAAAATCTTAACACTCGAAATAATATTTCTAATACATCAAAGGAAAAAAGTAATGCATATTATATGGTTTATAAAGCAAGCACGGGTCATATTATAATTGAAGGTTAGATATTTGTTTATGGAACAAAAAAATTGAAAAATTCACAATTAAATTTCTAAAAAAAAGTGTAAAGAATTAAGGATATGATTAGTAGACTCATTTTTAAGAAATATTGATCTAGTGACTTGTAAAAGTTAATACTATTGTACATGAATCATTCTTCACAAGCCTATAATTTTTGGGAAGAAAAAATATCTTATTTTGCATTAAATCACTTTTTAAAAACAGAAAATTGTTTAGAAAAACTTTGTTTTTCCCAACATAATGCCAAAACATCATCAAACAAAAAACATGGTTTAAGTTATAAGTTATCAAGTAGTACATATTGCTTTCTCCAAAAGAGAACAGTTGACTTTCTAAAGATTGAAAATCCCATTTTTAGAATTCAGTCCCCAATGGATCTAATTTCTGAACTTCCAGACCCCATTTTGCAACACATTCTTTCATTTCTCCCCATCAAAAAAATAATTCAAACCACTATCTTGGCCAAAAGATGGAGCCATATTTGGTTCACTTTCCCATCCTTAGAATTTGACAAAAATTTCTTTGAATTTGAATCCAAACAATCAGCTGAAAAGAAGAGACATCAGCTCATCAATTTTGTGGAACAAACTCTAAGGCAACTGAAATGGCTGAGGAAGTTCAAGCTTCACGCCGAATTCCCGGGGCCAAACTCATCGACCATCGTCGACAGGTGGATCGACTACGTGCTCGAGAGTGGTGTCCGGGAGCTCGAGATAGCTGTCACTGTGAAAAATGGCAAAAGGTACAATTTGCCTCAGAGGATTTTTGCTAACAAGTCCTTGACAGTTTTGACAGTTGGTGATTGCAAATTGACCCCTCCATTTGATGGCTTCAAGTTGTTGGATTTGAAAAAGGTGAGCCTTTTGGGAGTTTTTGTTGAAGATGAAACTTTAAAAAGATTAGTTTCAAATTGTCCTTTCATTCAACATATTAAACTCAATTCTTGCCTTGGATTGAGAAATCTTTGGTTATGTGAAGAAGCTAATGAACTCATCACAATTGAGGTTCAAAATAACAGTGGGCTTTTTGAGCTTGGGATTAAAGCCTCAAATCTTCAAGTTTTTGAGTTTAGTGGACAATTTCAGCCTTGTTTCATCAATATAAGTTCTTGTAAGAATCTAAAAAGTTTGAAACTTTCCATGGTGGCTATAACAGATGATTGGTTTCATAATTGTATCTTTGAACTTCCTTTGCTTGAGATGTTGTCCATTTCTTATTGTCATATGTTGGAGAGCTTAAGGATCTCATGCCCCCATTTGAAGATATTCACCTTGTGTGGATGTGAATCCGTGACAAGAGTCGACGTCAACACTCCGTGTTTATCATTGCTCGAGTTTTCTGGGGAAGTGGTTTCTTTCTCTTTGAATGCTCATGCGCTCTCGAAAGCCAATATCGAGCTTTCCTCGAGGATTTTCGATAATCCTTGGCTTGATGAACAGATTGAGTTCCTTGCATATTTCAACCATCTTGAAGTCTTGACATTGCAAAGTAAAACTGGAAAGGTTTGTGTTATTAGACATTTAATAACCCTTTTTTTGTATTCTTTGGATAGAAATGTATTTGAAAAACCAAGTGAGGAAAACAAAAGAAAAATAGTTTTCAAAATTTTGATCTAGTTTTGAAATTTAGCTTAGAATTGAAAGGTAAAAATAGGAGCATAACTTTAAAAAATGAAAAACAAAATCGTTATCAAATCAAGTCTACTTCTTGTCACGTGAGCACATGGACATTTATTTGTCTCACGAAACTCGTGCTATTTGATATCAGTTTTCCATTTGACCCGAAATTTTCTTCTATATAGACTGTGGTTATTCCAGAGGATCTAAGGGAGACATTTGCATCTCCATTATATGGTGTGAAGCATTTGAAGCTGAAGATACAAAAGCCATTGTTAAGCCCTTCTCTTCAAGATCTTGTGAAGGCTTTGCTTTGGATTGCCCCTCAACCTGAGACCATTTCAATAGAATCTGGTTTTGGTAAGAAGATCATAAAGGTGAATCACTTAATTTCATCATGATTTAATCGTTTAAAGTTTTCCAAACTGTAGTTGTTACCCGGTTCGAGTCTTGGCATTAGTTGAAAAAACTAATTAAACGGAACTGAACTGCAGTCCATAGTTGTAAATTTAAATATTAGAATTATCGATTCTTAAGATCTGATTTGATATATGTTAAAAAGGTTATGATAGTTGAAACTAGTTGTAATTGGTATATATCTTCGACTAAGAGGTTGCAGGTTTGAATCTTTCGATTCTCAAATATTGTTGTTTGTACTAAAAAACTATTTGACTCGTGTTTGAAGCGTGTTGTATCATATTAGGTTGTATACGATAGAGAAAAGTAGTGCAGAAAAAATATAGAGAGAAATATCAAAAGAAAAATTTGGTGATCTTTGTCTAAGAGATAAAGGGGAAAAATTAGTCTTAAACCTATTGATTATGAGTACAACATTTCTATTAGTATGGAACTTTTTTTATTGAATTTGAAAACCAATCTTATAAATAAATTTAGAGCAATACTTAGGAAAGGAATATATTATATCAACATAAAAGAAAAGACAATTTCGATCTAAACAAGAGTATCCTAATATCGACCTAAATATAAGAATAGCCTAATAGGAAAGGGGGGAAAAGAATAAGATGACATTTTTTTAGCTTAATGTTTGTTTACTAACATTTATGTTTGTGTCTCAGTTTGTGTATGAAAAACCATCAGAAAGAGTTCATAACTGCTGTTGTGCATCTCTTCCCATTACATGTTGGAGGCATTGCTTGAAAGAGTTGAAGTTTGAGAACATTAGAGGTGATGAAGAGAGAAAGGATTTGAAGAATTTTTTCAATGAAAATGTAGAGAATTTTCCTTTGAAGATGGATGTTTGATAAATATATGATGTAAAATTCCATTTGATCAAGTTAATGATTGTCTATGTAAATCTATTTTTTCTCAACATCTACATAGAATATTCTTCCCATTTTTATTATGTTATGGATAAATTACCATTTTTAACTATTTCATAGTTCATCTGTTGTATTAAATGTGTCGACGATTAAAAGATTTGTATATTGAATCTTTTGACCATTGTTGTATAAAAAAAATCTTTAAACAAAATTGTTAGAATAGAAGACTTAAGTCTATGTCTACATTTTCCCAAAACTTTTTTTATAGGAAATGAACCACTCTTTCCCGAATCATAATGACTTAATTAATAATTTACCCTATTATTTATCAACATTTAAAATTAAGATATTTTATAATAAGTTTAGTCCCTTAACTTTGAAAATAATTGGTTCATTTGCAATAAATTTGAACTTCTTGTCTTACGAAACTCTAACATGTCAAATTTTGTTTCCAAAGTCATGAATTTAGAAAATTCAAAAATGCAAAGTCTAAGTTCTATACTTAATAGAATATCTATATATATTTGTTAATCATAAGTAATCTTCAAATTTCAGGATCTCATTTACATAATAGAATATCTAGCTCCTAGAATTGGAGAAATACTTTGCCAAAAAAAAGATACATTCTTTATGTGCATATGACATATGAGTATTCCATTATTGTCAGAGAAATAATCACAAAGAACAGGAAACATACATACAGACAGATCACTTTCTTGGTTATTATATGCTGATAATTTCTGGTCAGTTCAATTACAAATGAAGCTTAAATGGAAAGAACTGAAAACAGAAGGTGGGGGATTGACAATAGTTGCAGCTGATCAATGAGATTTTGGTCAAGTTTTATATCCTTAACCACGACAAAACATATAATCGAGGGTGTCGACAGGCAACTTACAATTCGTCGTGTTGTTTTTCTTCTGGTGAAGTAACTTGTGGCTGGATCTCAAGAAGATATCTTGTTGCCAATGATGCATGAAGAGCTGCACCGTAAGGGAGTGCGTCTTCGTTGATACGAAAGTAAGGGGAGTGCACCGAATCGAGCCGACCAGATGTTTTGTTCTCCATTCCTAGAAAGAAGAAATATCCCGGGATCAGTTCTTGGTAAAACGAAAAATCTTCAGATCCCATGATTGGTTGCAGATCCTTGACTTTCTCAATGCCAAGCATATCTCCTGCAACATTTTGGAAGTGTTCATGCAACTCTTTATCATTCACAGTTGGAGGGAAAATACGTTTCTCATTTTCGAAAAAATCAACAGTCGCATTGCACCTATGCACGGCAGCTTGTCCAGTGATCACCTGTAAAAAATGAGACTACCATGTCAAAGATTAACAAGGTAATGATGGTAATGATTCTTGTAAATATAACTTTCACATATATCTTTAATAAAGAAGTCATAGGCTCGAATCTTCATCCTACCTATGGAAGTTGAAATAATATCATTTTTTATCTAACTTGAAGTATAATGTGATAACAATAAAATCTTGAGGTCCATTCTATTCTCAGAAAATGAGTGTCAAAATTTAAAAATTTAAAAAAAATCATCATGATTTGACTTAGTGGTCAAAAAAGGTCTTGAAAATTCAAGAGGTTATGAATTCAATTCATGGTAGTCACCTATCTAAGAAATAATTTTCTGCAAGTTTCCTTGACATTTAAATATTGTAGGGGTCCGAGAAATAGTCGAGTACGCGTAAGGTGACTCAGACACTCACAGATCTCAAAAAAAAGTTGAGAAAAAGAAAAATTACTTGGTGAAAAGTGTTCAATTCACAACTCAAATTTGTATACCTCTTTAATACGTTGCTTAAGTTGAATCATACTATCCTTCAAGAAAGCCCGGAAAGTGCCACCAATTGTAACAGAATCTGGAATTACATTGAATGCGCCACCTCCTCGGAACTTAGCAACTGTTACTACCTGCACATTTCACTGTGTGAATTCTTATTTGCAAATAAAAGCAAGCTATCATATATTTATTATCAATGTAAATTTCCTTGCAAATATATTAAGATGCAGATGATTGAGCACAAGGGTAATACAGCAACAGCCCAACAGATAAATACATTGACACCCAAATACGTCTAAGGGCATGTTTAGGAGTAAAGTTTGAAATGGTTAAAATCACTTTTGTCATGTTCAAAATCTCTCCGAAGCGCATTTTGAAACAAGGGTAACCACGCCCGTCCTTAGGCCAAGCACCGAAGACATCGAAGGAGTAATGTCACAGGTAAGCCTCGAACGCAGGACCATGAGGGGAGCATACCCTCAAGGCCCAAGTCTTCAACCACTACGTCACCCCTTGGAGACTCAAAGGGCATCTTTAATCACTCCGTGGCATGAAAATTGCATTTAAAAAGATAAAAACCAAACATTAAAATGTATATATGAAAATGATTTTCAATAAATCGCTTAAAAACAAAATAGTTCACTAAAATCGCTCTTTCTAAAATCACTTCCGAAATGTCCTAATTCTCGTTAAAAGAGGACTATATATTTGTGTCGTTCCAACAAGAGTTAAGCTCAATTAACATGATTTTGATTATATGACCTGATAAGTGATAACCGAGTTTAAGGCACAAATCCCTCTACCTCTATTGTGATTAAAAAAAATACATTCCTTGTCCTAACTCTTCAGAAAATGTTGTAGCTACATAAAGAATTCATGAACATTCCTCTTCTCATCTTTCCTTTTGAGCTTCAACAACACAAGTGAAAGTTATACTCAATGCGTTCTCACATCTCTTTTTCCACTTTTTTTTTCATGTTAGGGGAATGCTTATAAGATTTGGTTGATTATAGTAATGGCTTACCTGTGAATCTAGTGGATCAGCTTCCCTTGAAACAAGATGTTGTAAGCTCACAATCACGTTAGACGCAGCCAAAAGCGGGTCTATGGAATGCTGAGGAATGGCGGCATGGCCTCCTTTTCCACTGATTACTGCTTCAAAGAAGCTGCTTCCAGCTAACATGGGTCCCGGTCGTGCAGCGACTTCACCGAGAGGTATATTATGAGCAATATGCAAACCAAAGATGGCATTGACATTATCCAACACTCCAGCTTCTATTATTTTCTTAGCACCTCCACCTACTTCTTCAGCTGGTTGGAAAACTAGAACAACTGTTCCCTGTTGAGTGAATCGAAATCAAAGCAACCCACTAAGTAAATTTTATTTTTTATAGCAAACGAAAATTGATGTATGAAAAGTTACAAACAAAGTCCTATCAATAATTACGAAAAAAAAAAAAAACTTCTCCATTGAGAGTTAAGGGTAACAAAACTATAATCCTTAAATGGGGATATAAAGTATTGTAAAGATGTAAAAAGTGCTGGGAGCATCCATCTCACAAGTGGGGTGAGGGAAGAACATGCATCTTCTTCCACTCCCATTACCACCAAGGTGAAGAGAGATTTTTTTTTTTTTTTTTCCTTTTTGGTATGAAAAAATGAAAGAATATATTAGGTCATACAAAAAAAAAAAAAAGCCCACAAAAGGAATTCTCAAAATGAAAGAGAGTGAAGAGAGAAGTTAAAGATTCAATAGTTTTTTTTTTCTTCCAGAAGGCATTTAACTGTGACCCTTCAACTGCAATCAACAATTTTGTTTATAGTTTTTTACTTTTTAAAATTAAGCCTATGACACATCTTATGATTTTTCTTACTTTTGATATCTACCTCTTAAAAATTAAAAAAAGTAGCTTGTTTTGGTTTTAAAATTTGATTAGATTCACATACTTTTTTCAAGAGATGATGGAACCCTTTCGCAGAGAATTTGAGTGAAATTAAACTTCAATTTCAAATGGGAAAAACAAAAAACCAAATGCTTATCAAGATTGGCAACTTCTATCACTCAATTTAAAGCCAGAAAATGAAGAACTCTTTCATTTGCAATGATCCACAAGATGCTTACTTACTTTCAACTCTTCACTATGCTTTTGAAGGATCTTTGCAGCACCTAAGAGCATAGCAACATGAGCATCATGACCACAAGCATGCATCTTCCCAGGAACCTTACTCTTATGCTCCCACTCAACCAATTCCTGCAAAACCCCACATCTCAATTCAGTCAAAAATTCATCCAAAAAATTAGACCTCATTTGATAACCATTTTCTTTTTAGTTTTCGGTTTTTGAAATTCAAGTCTACAATAACTACCCTACCATATATTTTTCCTAAGCTAGATATCTACATCTTCCCTATATTTTTATAAACCAAACCAAAATTTAGAAAAAAAAAAAAAAAAAGATTATCACTCACATACTTTCTCATGGATATATACTAGAAAAGATGTAACACATTAGAAAATTAAAATTTGGATGAAAATAAGTTCAAATTTTAAAAACCAAAATAAAAAAAACCAACTGTCTTTGTTCAATTTATTACCAAAGCATGAAAAGATAACAAACAGAACAAAAGTACAATCATTGATATTCAGGCATATAATCAAACACCTGGTGTGCAATCAAAAAAAAAAGTTATAAACCTGAATAGCCAGAGCATCCATATCTGCTCGAATGGCAACAAAAGGGGGCTGACCAGAACCAACAAACCCAATAACTCCAGTACCAGCAACAGGGTATTTATAAGAAATGCCCAAATTATCCAACTCTGTTCTAATCAGCTTACTGGTCTCAAATTCCTCAAAACCAAGTTCTGGGTTCTCATGAATTTGCCTTCTAATTCCCACCATCCAATCAAACATCTCAATTCGCTTAGCAAATTGGAGAAACTTAATGGGAATTTCTGCAAGATTCTGTGAGTTTGATGAAGGATTTGAGCGCACAAATGTTTGAAGAAACAAATGGGCGATCAAAATCAAAGAAACCCATTTGAGGGAAGCCATGATTGATTGGCTTCCCAGTGGAATTAAGGAATTGAAGAGTGATTAAGCTGTTGAAAATGGCGATTGAGAAGTGGGTTTCTTTTACCAAAAAGAGCCGCTGAGAAGAAGCTTAAAAAGGCAACGAATGAGACTTATCTTAGTGGTCGCCCACAGTTCTCCGTCCACGTGCTTATTTCCATTCTCAAACGTGTTTTTTTTTCATTTTATTTAAATTAAATTATTTTTGGTCGGTGTTTGTTTAAACTTGTTGATGGTTTTTTTAGTATAATAATAGAAAATTGGAGCTTCTAATTTGTTATCTCATGATTTAGGATATTTGTAACTTTCAACAAAGTTAATTCAGGTTTAGCTTTAATAGAATGGGTTGACGGTCCACTGATTTAATTGTTTGGTGTAATTTAGTTTAATATCATAATCACTGATTTTAAGAATTGATATTTGAGTTTCATTTATTTGAGGGCATTAATAACTTCTTTGTAATAATGGTCGAAGAAATGTTTAAACTAATTTGTGTTTGGGCTCTCAAATGTTGAATGTGGATAGAAATAAGAGTAGTAACATAAGTTGATGGCATTATGAGAAATCAAAAAACAATAAAATTCTATGAGGATAGATTTGAGGGATTGATTACATATTTGTCGGCATATCGTCATTCAATCTAATAAGTGGTATCAGAGTTTGGTATAAATATGAGTTAGATGGATTTGATTGGCGGTGTACTTTCAAAAGAAGAAGAGTTTATCAGATATGTAGTCATGACTAATATTCGTTAAAACCAGACATGTTGTGTAATCCCAAAAGAAGAGGAGTTGGTCTAAATAGATTGACTATTTGAAGGAAAAGTTCGGTCTTTGTCCAAACAGAGAATTGAATCTTCAGATGTTGAACATAGAACGCAATCAATATTTAAGAAGAAGATCATAGATTTATGAGTAATAACAATTATCTCTATTGATATAAAGTCATTTGTGTAGAATCAAAAGTAAAATAATGAAAGTTATGTCCAAAATAGATAATATCATATCAATGTGTCACCTCAAAATTGTCGTCCTTATCATCTAAATTTTAATAAATTGATTGAGATTTTTTTTAATTTTGTTATGAAAACGGCAATTAACAAACAATCAAAGAATAATGAAAACCTAAAGAGAAGAAGAACACACAGAATTTACGTGGTTCACTAACATTGTGTTAACTAGTCTACAGGGGAGATATAAACAATTTTATTAAGAGGAGCAAAAATATATAATGAACATCATAAGGCTAGGGTTTTAATTCGAGTTTATATAGTCGACTCTCATTAAAACCCTATAACAAATAAAGGTCAAATCACATTAAAGCTCACATATGAAATAAAACAGCAATACATATTTCATTTAGATTTCAGGTGTGTTGCCCCCGAACCCTTAGTCATTGACCAGGAAGCGAGACTCCCGACTAACTAATCATAGAACATTAAGTCGTTCAAGGCATATCTCAACAGGTTTTATGGAAGAGTTACAAATGAACATTTACAACTACTTGAAGACTAGATATTGTAACCACTCAAAATAACTGCTTATTTTTAATTACTCATTGTAATAACTTAAATTAACTCTTCTTTTCTGCAATCGTGATACACATCCAGAGATATTGACTGCAATTCTTCCACAAAAATTTATATTTAAACGAGTTATTATTATAATTTCAACTTTTTTAGTAAACTTTTAATCACTAAAAATAAATTTTCATTCGACTTATTTAAAATAACTTTTTATTCTAATCACCAGAATAAAGGGCTAACAACTCATCTAAACACCCTGGAGAAAAGTGTTCGAAGCTACATTAATGGAGAATATTTAAAAGCTTCCAAGTCCGAAAAAAAATAAATACAAAAGCCAAAAAATAGGGGATTGCGTATAATTCGGAAATGGACAACCTATCATCATTTAAAACGAGGAAAATAGAATATAAGAAAATAGAATATAACAATAGAAAGGAGGGCAAAAGAATAATTCTAAAAAAAAGGAAAAAAATAGATTATTTAATGTAATATATTTTGAGAAAAAAAATTACATTTTCATAAAAAAAACAATTGCTCTTTGATCTCATAATGAAAATAAGAGGATTTTGCATGTATATTATAAATGGGCTAAAATATTCTAGCATAATAATGAAAATATTTGTACATATAGCAAAAAAATGTAAATTGATTGACTTTCATATTGATAAATTCTATCAATAGAGGCCGATTAAATCAATTACTAATTGATATACTTCTATTAGATTCTATCAATAAGGGATAGAATCAATTACTGATAAAATTGATAAACTTTCATCATTAGAAAATGATAGATTCTATCAAAGTCTTTGATAAAAAAGGGTAAATAGAAATTTTAAAAAAAATTGGCAGAATTTTTTATGAACAAATTATTTTTAAAAAGTTATTATAATTGTAAAGTGTGGTAAAAAAGTTGCTATAGTAAAATCCCTAAAAATAAATAATCAAACTTTAAATTCAACTTGGCAAGGCTGTCAATTTCACAAACTTTCATCTTATCCTCGTCAAGTTGAATTCTACCTTTAAACATCAGTTGCAATTTTTATGAACAAAAAACTTGCAGTTTTTGTAATTTATGCCAAGTCAAACTACTATTTTATTTTAATTATAAAAAAAAATCAGAAACTCGGTATAAATTTATTTTTAAAAAAAGTCGTTGATGTTTGATAGACCAAGAGGAAGAAGAAGATTGATGGCTACAAAGGGAAAGACATTTCTTGTATTAAAGAAGAAGAGAAAGGGTGCCATTTATAGCTAGGTCACCACAACAGTTCAAAATAGAAAAGACAAAACAGATTGTTATAACAAATACAATTAAGCTCAAATAGAAACATAACACATTATTAAGAGCAGCCTGATTATGGATTAACATCCCCCCGTAAACGCAGCGGACTGGTGAGCACAGTGAGATTGGTCCGAAGTGTTTAAAATCGGTTGTTCGGAAGAGGCTTCGTTAGAACATCAGCAAGCTGTCGCTCAGAAGAGACATGGCGAAGCATAAGCTGCTTGGAGAGGAGCCAATCACGAACAAAATGTTGATCAATCTCAATATGTTTGGTTCGTTGATGCATAACTGGATTGGGCGCAATATGAGTAGCACTTATGTTATCACAGAGAAGTAACGGAGGAGATGAAGGTGAAAAGCCAAGTTCGTCAAGCATAGAGGAAACCCAGACAAGTTTAGCAGTAGCGTTGGCAAGGCCTCGGTATTCAGATTCGGCACTGGATCGGGACACTGTCTTCTGCTTCGAAGACGACCAAGATATCAAATTGTGCCCCAAAAAGGTACAGAAGCCACTTGTACTACGTTGATCATCAGGACAACTTGCCCAGTCGGCATCCGTATAACTTACGAGTTGAAGAGAGGTTGGTACTATACGAAGACCCAAATGCATAGTTCCTTTCAGATACCGGAAAATCCGCTTAACCGCAAGCCAATGAGATGTGGTAGAGGCATGAAGGAACTGACACACTTTGTTGACAGCAAATGCAATATCAGGACGAGTCAACGTGCAATATTGAAGAGCACCAACTAAACTGCGATACTCAGTGGGGTTAGGTAGAAGCTCACCATCATACAACGAAAGTGAGGTGCCAAAAGCCATGGGAGTAGGAACGGGCTTACAGTCCTTCATATTCGCACGAAGTAAGAGACTAGCCACATATCGAGATTAAGATAGGTGAAGACAATTATCAGAGAAAAAAGCTTGAATACCGAGAAAACAGGAAAGGGGACCCAAAACCTTAAGTTGAAATTGAGCATTTAGACGAGTCATAAGACCAGAAATAAGAGATGAATTGTTGCCGGTGATAATAATGTCATCAACATATATGAGGATGATAACAATGTCGTTAGTAGAACGGAAGAAAAACATTGAGCTGTCGGATCGGGCAGGGCGAACGTTCCAAGCTGAAAGTTGAGTGCTCAATTTTAGAAACCATGCTCTCAGACTCTGTTTTAGACCATAGATAGATCGATGAAGTTTACAGACATGATGCGGGTGGACAGAGCTAACAAAACTCGGAGGTTGTTCCATATAGATCTCCTCCTCTAAATCACCATTCAAGAAAGCATTATTGACATCAAGCTGTTGAATTTGCCATCGGAAGCTAATGGCAAAAGAAAGAATAAGCCGAATAGTAGACGGTTTTACAACAGGGCTGAAAGTATCGAAATAATCAACGTCATGTGTTTGAGTAAATCCGCGAGCAACTAAACGTGCTTTGTGTCTGTCAATAGCACCATTCTCATTATACTTGAGGCGAAAAACCCATTTACAACTCACTGGACGGAAGTGGGGCGGACGCGGAACAAGCGTTCATGTATTGTTGAGATCCATGGCTGATAGTTCAGCCTCCATTGCAGAACACCATTCCGGACACGACAAATCTTTCTTATAGGAAGAGGGTTCTATAGTAGACAAGGCAGATGTGGACGAAAGCCAAGCTTTGGGTTTAAAGATACCGGCCTTGGATCGGGGTGACCATAGGATGAGTGTTAGATGGAAGAGAGGGGTGAGCTATAACTGAGTCAGACGAAGGGGAAACAGATGTTGGGGAGGAGATTGAAGAATGTAAAGAGGATAATGGTAACACTAGGGAAGAAATAGGAGATACAGATACTGGTTGATTGGAGATGAAGGGAGGAGATGGGGGGGATGATAGTGGGTGAAGGAGTGACAACGGGAACAGACGCGGGGTTGGGTGTGATCGCACTGAAGGAGGGGACAGGGATATGAGAAGTAGGTGAGACGATAGAACGATCAGGAGATGAATGCGGCACCATGGATGAGGACAATAACTGCTGAGAAATGGAGGTTGAAGGAATTAAAAGAGGGAGGGCAACTGTAGAATTATGAACTGGATTTTTGAAAGAAGAACTAAAAGGAGAGGAGGGGGATTGAAAGGGGAAGAAGTTTTCATCAAAGACAACATGACGAGTGACATAGAGACGACCAGTCTGTGCATCTAGACAGAGATAACCCGTGTGATTAGAACTGTACCCGAGAAAAGTACAAACAGTTGAACGAAAATCAAGTTTATTTGATGAATAGGGGCGAAGAAAGGGAAAACAAGAACAACCGAAAACACAGAGAATGGTGTAATCAGGATGTTTGCCAAATAATGTAAAAAACGGAGAGGTATAGGAGAGAACAGCAGAAGAAACTCTATTGATGAGATAAACGGCAGTTTGAAAAGCATAAGGCAAAAAGGTGTTGGGAACAGAGGAATGAGCCAGAAGAGATAGAACAACTTCAACGACGTGACGATTCTTGCGTTCAACACGTCCATTTTGTTGAGGGGTATGAGGACAAGAAATACGATGATGAATGCCATGGTCAATGAGAAAACGAGACAGAGGGCGAAATTCACCACCTCAATCAGTTTGAAGGGCTTTAATAGAGACATGAAATTGATTTAATACCATGTGATAAAATTGAGTGAAAGTTTGATGCACTTGATCTTTAGTTTTTAAAAGGTATAAGCAGCTATAACGGGAGTAATCATCCACAAACAATAGAAAATAACGAGCACCGGTTACAGAATTAACAGGCGAGGGACCCCATAAATCAGAATGAACAAGATCAAAAGGAGAGAGAACGCGTTTCTCATTTAATTGAAAAGGTAATTTATGGCTCTTGGCCTTTTGACATGAAACACAAATAGATACAGAGGATTTTGAACTGGAATGTAAGTTGCAAAGACGTAAAACACGCTGAACAATAGAAGAGGATGGGTGCCCGAGACGAAGATGCCAGAGATTGGGGTCAACAGATCGAACAGCTGTTGCAGCAAATGGAAAGATCAATGATGACGATGAGTTACCAACCTTGTAAAGCCCATCTTCAAGAGTACCACGAAGCAAAATCATCTTGGTACGAATATCCTTGACAAGAAAAAAAGTGGGAAAAAATTCAACAGAAGCGTTGTTATCTTTACACAATTTGGAAATACTAAGAAGTTTGTGAGAAATAGAAGGCGCATGAAGAACTTGAGATAAACGAAGAGGATGCAGAGAAGAACAGCCAATATGACGAATAGGAAAAGACTTACCATCTCCAACAGTGACCTGTTCGCCACCATTGTACGGAACCGCATTCGAGAGAGCATTGAGATCAGGAGTTAAATGATGAGTAGCGCCAGAATCAAAATACCAAGAATCATCAGGGGAGAGAGGAGGAAATTGTGGCTCCGTTGGATTTGGTGGAGATTCATAGGCTGAAGGAATAGTTGGATTTGTATGAGCATAAAGGGCATGAGGAGCAGGAGATGGGGTTGAAGAAAGTGGGGGTCGGTACTGAAGATTAGTACGATGATAACATGTAAAAGCAGTATTGTAACGGCCCGGAAATTTCATCCCGGTCTTCCCGGGAGTCCCAGGGGCAATTTGGTAATTTGGTCGGGCCGGTTATGTATTTGTTAATTGCCGGAAAAATTATGAGTCGATTTGAATGGGATCGGGAATTTTGGTGAAGACATTTGGGCTTGGAAAAAGGTAAAAATAAATAGGGAATTAAATAGCGCGTCGAGTGAGATTCGAGCCAAGGTCGCGTTGCAAGCTAAGCAAGGGTCGCTGCCAATCGAGCCACCGGGCGTGTTTGTTAATCTATACGCGCGATCTTGTACATATGCCATGCGCAGTGGAGATTTGATATAAAGGCCGACCGCCCGAGCTTTCTTCCCCATTTCTTCTTCTTCCTCGCGATTTTCCCTCTCCGACCGACCGAGCTTTTCCTTGCGATTCCGTCCTTCTCCAGCTCCAATTCGACCGAGTTCTCCCTCCATTTTCGAAGTTGAGTTCCAATTCCGGGCAGCAGGTAAGCTTTTCTTCCTCTCTTCTTCGATCCGAGTCCCCTCCTTCTGGGCTTCGTTTTCCCGGCCGTGTTGAAATGAATTTCTGGATGGGTTTTGTGCAGCATGCGTAGGAGAGTTCGACCAACAACAATCAGCCGTCAAATCTTCTCCAATCGCTCGAATTCGTTTCTTCTCCATCGCCCATGTTCGCGCGTAGAAACAGAGCCCTGCCGCCGAGCCACACCGCGCCCGAGCCCCTCTGTGTCGCCCAGCTCCGCATCGCGTCGCCCGAGCCCTTGCTCGCCGAGTCGTGCCGCGTCGCCCAGTGCCGCTCGCGTCCGCGCGCCCGCGTTCACGCCCAGCTAGCCCCATTGCTTCCCCGTTCGTGCAATCGGCTCGTTCGTGCGTTCGTCGCGCCTCGTGAGTTGCTCCCGAGCTGAGCCTTGTTTATTTTATTATATTTAGGCCTATTGTGTGATTTTTGTTGTGATTGATAGGTTCTCGATAGCTAGTTCGGGTTCGTTCGCAATTTAGGTTTTCGTGTCAATTCGTCCCCGACCAAGGTAAGGATTTCTTACCGGAGTTGTGTGGACCCTGCGATATTATATGTGATTGCTGATTGATTGCTTGTTTGTGTTTATTGACATATTTAGCAATAGGTGCTCGTTTCTGAATTCCCGGTTAGCATGATTTTTCTGATTAATTCTCATGTTAATCCATGCTAGGTTGTTCCTTTCTGGCATGCTCGTATCTGTTCCTTGCTTCGTAGTATCATGCTAGGCTCGTTGTATTCTTATTGAGCACGTATTGGATTTTATGGAATTGTTTGCTGATTGCTAAGGCAGGTTAGAGTGGCAGGTAGATAGCATCATCTGGGCCGGGTGCATAACGAACCTTGCATCCACGACGGGGGACGTATGAGATGGAGCTCATGCCCGATCCCGTTAGGGAATAGCCAACCCTAACGGCCGGCCCCGCAATCTTGGGTGAGGTGGCGGATCGTTAAATGCCCCAACGGTCGGGATGATGACTTGGCATTGCCTCGTCCCCAGCCAATCGGCACGCCCCTCGGCGTGTTCGGTGTAGCCCCCGATTGCCACTGTTAAGGTAAGGGCGGCTTCTGGTGTAAGCCTACCACGACCCGTTTCCTTAGCCTCAAAGTGCGGTGGTTCAGCCCGACATAGTTTACGTGTCCGTGTCTCACACCCTATGTCGGTGACACCGATCCAAAGAATTAGTTAGGCGTGGTGACTCGACATGGGCGGCTTGCCTCTACACTGCACCACCCCATGGTCTGCAGAGCACGCGGTGCATGTTTACGCTCATTACAAATACGACCGGGAGAGCTCCTCGGGATCTTGAGCCGGTGTACCTTTCGTCGACGATGAGACAGTGGCGAGGGCCGGGACTTGTTTCTCGTATAGGGCGACTTGTGTGATGGATTGTGTGGTGGATATTATTCCGACTAAGACCCCGAGTTGGCATCCGAGGCCCAAGTGTGGGCTAAGCTATGTGCTCTATTCTCGTTTATATTCATAGCTTGCATACGCCGCCGAGATGACCATGTATATCGTATTGTACCCCTTGGGGATTCTTACTGAGTAATTCGTTACTCACCCTTATTATTGTGGTTTTTCCACGGTGTAACCAAGTTAAGAGACAGGATGGTCAAGAAGGAGTCTGTGATCATGGGGCTCACCATCAAACTCGATTTTGTGTTATGACTCTTTATGTTTTATTTTCCCCTGAATGCATGTAGACGCACGGAGCCCTAGGATGTTTTCTCGAATATTTTGTGGATTCCAGCATTATTGTATCTAGACATGTTTTGAATGATTTTAAGAAATCTCTGATCGGAGTATACTTTGGAAATGTATTTATCTTGGAACAGGTACTTGGAAACAAGGACAGGTTCTAGGGAAATTGTCTAGTTTTTAAAGAGGTTATTTTGAATGTTTTGTTTTAATTGGAATCCGAAATCATGTCTGTTTAATGTCCTTTGCTTTGAATGCATGCATTGGGGTAAGAGCCCATTTAGTGCCCCATTCGGGTCGGTCCCTTACAAGTATGGTTGTCTTTAGCACAAATCTGGCAAAGAGGAGGAAGAGGAGTGGGAGGAGTAGAGGAAGGAGTGGATAATGGATTGAAGGGAGACCTGTAAGAGGGAGTGGAAGAAGATGGTTTACCTAGTAAGCTGGATTGAGGGATGAGCGGAGGACGAAAACGAGACTGAGAAGGTAGAAGGGGAGGAGGTCGAAAGCTCCGTCGTGTGGGGGCTGGCTTTTCCACATGGAGACCTGCAAAATTAGCCTGAATAGCACTCAGATGATCAATGGTATTTTTTTGTTCTAACCTATGTTCGTAGCTGAGTAGAAGAACACTAACATCTTCCACAGTTGGCAATTCGGCACGATGCTGAATGGACGTAACAAAGGCATTATACTCAGAGCCCAGACCTTCTAGAATGTGGGCAATATGGTCCTTGATAGACACAGGCTCCCCAATGGATGATAACCGATCAGCAATGTCCTTAATCTTCATCAGGTACTGGGAAACAGAGATACCATCCTTCTTCACCCGTTGGAGTTCCGATTTTAGACTCAAAACCCTAGTGATAGAGGTAGATTCATAAGTACGGCGAAGAGCGTCCCAAATATCACGCGCAGTAGAGTAAGAAACGATTTCCCCCATTTTAGCCTCTGTGAGAGAAGAATTTATGATGGTCATCACCGTACGATTATACTTCTACCATATAGCATAATCGGGATTCACTTGATTAGTGAGATTATCAAGAATCGCCGGTGGAGGAGGTACGGAGCCGTCAATAAAACCCTCAAGACCTTGAACATAGAGATAATTGAGTAGTTGATTCTTCCAGATAAGAAAATTCGAGTCACTGAGCTTGACAAAGAGAGCTTGAGTAATGCTGGGAAATATATGGGTGGAGAGTGGGGCAGCTTGAGACGGAACATAGGACGTGGGAGGAAAATGATGTTGAGGTGAAGAAAACAATGGTGGTTGATAGAAACCAAACTGGGGACGGGAAGGCAAGTAAGTGGGTGAGGTGGGATAAGGAATGGTTTGAGAAACAAAAGGAGGACCATATTGGGAAGCTTGAAAAGGATATCGAGGAGCAGGGTAGCGAACCAGGGAACGGGACTGATGTCCATTGGAGGGAAATCGAGCTAGGGCTATATTGGATGAGGGAGTGTCTTGAGCAGCGGAAACGAGAGAAGGGGCCGTCGGGACTACAGGTACAACAGGATCAGAGGGATTCGCCAGAGTGGCCGGTCTTGGTGAGGAAGAAGAGGACGGATCCATGGGAACCTAAAAAATTTGATACCATGATAGACCAAGAGGAAGAAGAAGATTGACGGCTACAAAGGGAAAGACATTTCTTGTATTAAAGAAGAAGAGAAAGGGTGTCATTTATAGCTAGGTCACCACAACAGTCCAAAATAGAAAAGACAAAACAGATTGTTATAACAAATACAATTAAGCTCAAATAGAAACATAACACATTATTAAGAGCAGCCTTATTATGGATTAACAATGTTCCACCAATTTTGCACCAAATTTAAATTTAATAGTTAATTAAGCATGAGCGTACTTGTAGATTTTTTAGTTCAAATAATATTTGTTATTAGAATTTGAACATTTGACATCTTGATAAAAATATATATTATATATATGTTAATCATTATTATTATTATTATTTTAGTATATTTCAGGGGGAGGTGAGACAAATATCGATTTCCGTATTCGAACCTGTCACGCTGGTGTTGAACTGATTTATATATTGTTAAACTAAATTCATTTAACAAATAATTTTAATCTCAAGATAAAATTTAAAAATGAATTCAATAATAAAAAAATCTAGACATAATAATGATCTACAAATCTCTCTATATATAATTGAATTATAATGGAGATTTTAGCTGATAATATTTTGGTCATGAAAATACACTAATGCAATTTTTGTTGGTAGATTAAAACATTGTTTGACAATCATTTGAATTATTGTTTTTAAAAATTAAGTTTTTTACCTCAATTTCTCTACCATAAATTTTTCCTCAATCCATTTTTTTAAAAAGAATTATTCAAAAACCAGACAACATCAAACCAATTTGATTCTCTGTCGGAGGCAATAGACCCCATATAAAAGAGTTCTCCAAAAAAGATTTTTATAAAATAGAAATAATAAAAAAAAAATTATCCAAAGAATCTAGAGAGAAAATAGCTATCTAGTGTCACTAGTTAATGTATCAGCAACATCATTGTTATTTTAAACGCAATTCAGAGAGGAAATGATACCAACTTAAAAGAATCTATGCTTAATAACTTGAGGAATCTAACACTTAATATCAACCATAATGTAGTTAAATTAAAATAATTTGAAAAACGTCACTAATAGAATTGATGACCACTGAAGTATTTGATTCCATAAAATTTATTGGTATCTTTCAATTATAGAGGCGAATAGCACATTTATCATTCATCCAAAGTAATAAATTAGGATGAACTATCACATTAAGCTTCTAGATAGACTAAAACGAGGTTGATCTCCAATGTAGGGACCTCAAACAACCATGACTAGAAGGGCACAAACATCTCACACACAAAAGAGAGTAACAATTTATGAAAGTATTTGGATTCTTAGCTAAATTTAAAAAATAAACACACTTTTCTTTAAAAAATTCATTTCCCAAATATGATTTGATTTTTAAAAGCTGTCAAGTAAAAATCTTGAAATTTATATTTTAAAGGCTTATTTTTTTAAAACCAAAAAAATAAAAGATTATCAAATAAAGTCTTAAAAGCTAAATTGACACAATTAAGCTTAAAAGTCGAGGAATTGCCAACAAAAACAATATTATGGATGCACATCACCTAAGGTGTGTTTGGGACACCAATTTGGTTATGATAGACGGATGGTTATGATAAACGGTGAATTATGATAAATGGTGTTTCAGAGACAAGTTATTATAACAGGAATGTTGATAAATGGTGTTTGAGGAGCTGGTTATGCAAAAAAAAGGTGATATATGTAAAATTTAGATAAACGGACAGTCGGGTTTACATAAACTGACAGACAACTTTAGGTAACCACCGTTTATAATAAATGGTAGAGCGAACATCGGTTGAATTATTATAACCAATTCGACCGTTTATATAAACGGGGCTCAACGGCCATAGAGTTTATAAGTTCAATTACTCTCCTTCCAATTATTTTTTTAACTAAAAATAATAATAATAAAAGTTTTAGAAATTAAAAAAAAAAAAATATATATATATATATATATATATATATATATATATATATTTCTCTTTTCTAACGGATTATATTTCGAAATGTGTATAAATAAGTCATTTCTTTCAATGGACTGAAAAACAAAGAAGACATTTCTTTCGTTGCACGATGAACCAGGAAATGAACGACCTAACTAAATTAGTCCATTGATTCTCTTCTTTGTTGGAACTTTCATGAATCGCCCTCAAAACCATTGACAAGGTGATAATTTCTTTATCAAATCTTCTTTTTACAGTTCCTTTGATTGTAAAATTCGGAGGATTTTGGTTTAATGCGTTTGTTTCTCGAGAAAATTTTGAGAATTATTTCTGATTAGAATCGACTAGTGCTTTCTGTGTATGATTCTTGAAATCTGGAATTCTTGTAGTTAACCTAGTAATTTGCTGATCTGGATTCTAGGTTTGATTGTTCTTGTTGCGTAATTTGATGTTTTTAGATGTTGAATTTGATCGAAATCGACTGTGATTATTCTTGGCGTAATCAAATTACATTGTTTATGTTGCATTTGGATTTTGATCTATTTCGGACAAAATTTTGTCACGAACTGCAAAATCTTTTTTTCTTTAAGTCCTACATGTTCTAATTCACGTTCTGTTATGTCTGTTTTTATTTTCTTTCGGTTTAGGGTTTAGGGGGAAGTGGTTCAAATATACGGTAAGGATTAAGGATTAAGGAAAGTGTTCTAAATACTTCAGAAGAAAAAAAAACATGGACGGGATTAGAAAGAAACATGGCAAGGATGTGAAAACAGTCGAGCAAGAGGTCGAGTCGATCGATTGGATCTCGGAGTTGCCCGAATCTGTTATTCATCATATCTTTTCGTTCATTCGTTGTCCAGAAGAGGCTGCTAGAACCAGTATCCTGTCAAAGAAGTGGAGAGATACATGGAAGTCCTACGCCATACTAACATTTGATGAAAAAAGCTTTCTCAGGACAGAATTCTATATTTGTCGTAATGAGCGAAAGCAGAAGTTTGTTGACTTCATTGATAACTCCTTACTAGCCTACATTGTCCAGAAATCGCTTATTTACAAGCTAGTGTTACGCATAACCCCAACGCTCGTCCCGTATGTGGACCGGTGGATTCGCATGGCCGGGGCACAAGGTTTAAGTGAGTTAGATATCCATGTCGAGACCAATCAGCCAGCCTTAGTGACTAATTGTTTTAACTATCCGCCACTGTTTTTGCGTTCTGCCTCAACTCTAACTGCTCTGACATTGCAGGGTATGAACTGGTCAAATTTTCGGGCTCTAAAGTTCAGTAATTTGCAAAAGCTTTTTCTTGGAAGTCTTCATATAGATCAGCAGATAATTCAGGAATTGGTTTCTATCAGTCCTTTGATTATGGATTTGGGAATTATAGAGTGTCACGGATTTCAAGATTTGACGATTTCAGGTTTTCTAAAGCTTGAAAGTGTTCTCTTGTATAAATGCCATGGTTTAACAAGGATTGAGCTCCAAGTTCCTACTCTGCAAACATTTTGGTATTATGCAAATGAACATTCACACTGTAATCTTAACATGGAGTCATGCATATCCTTGAAGAATTTGAGATTACAGGACCCATTAATGGCACATGCTCTCCTTAATAAGCTACTTCTCAGCTTTCCAGTCCTTGAGAATTTGGATGTTATCAATTGCCACAAGTTTATAGATATTAATATACCGAATGCCAAGCTTCGTTGTCTAACCTTGAGAAACTGTAATAATCTGAAACTTGTTGATATTGGTTCTGTAAATCCTTGCTCATTTGACTGTGAAGGGAGCAAGATGGCTTTTTGGCGCGGTAAGTTGTGTGTAAGGGAGGCAAAATTTTATGTTTCAACGGAGGAAGATGATGTAAATGATATTCCATCACGAAATCGGGCCATCTATGGTTTTCTTAATCGCCATTGTCGTCAAGGTTTTAAAATCATTGTTTTGTTTTATAAGGTACCAACGCCTGCCTGTTTTTTTTTCATATTTCTTCTTGTTGAGATTTTGGCATGGTTGTCTCGTACAATATTAGAATGGTTATGGTCGTCAAATATTGAAAAGATTGGCTTTGGATTTAAAGTATCTCAATTAGAAATACTTTTAAGTTTTGTGTGCTAATTAAATTCCTTTTTATATACTCTTCTAAGAGTGTGAGTGGTATAGTTTTGAAGAGAGGTTGTAGGTAATTGGGGTCGAGAGAGAATTATGTATGATTGTAATGATTTTCACATAGTATTATGATTTTTCTTTGATTTGAAAATTTTTCCACAGACATTCTTGTGTTTTCTTTAATTTCTTTGCAATTTTTTTTTTACTTATTCTTGTGATAATATGAGAGGTTTCTCCCTAACATTTTTTGCTAAAAACACATTTAACGCATCTTTTACTTCCTCTTTCTTGCATATGATTGTGAATCAAGAATATCATAATTCACGATGAGAACAAAAGCATCTTTCTTCCTTCTTTCCTTGATGTCAAAGTTTATATAATCAAATCATCTACGGACGCGAAAGATTTATTAAACAGTTTGTTGACAACATCGCACCCGGAGAGGATAGTAGTAGCATCGTCTCCTAGCAGCGATGTTCCGAAGGTAAATCCTTTCACATTAGCCAAGCACATGTGAGATAGCTAGCTTGGTTCAACTCTTACACAGCACTTTCTGCATCAAACACCTGACAAATTACGGTTGAAATGTAGGCGTTGCACGAAATAAAAGGATGCGAGCAACCGAGCTGCTGCAGATACAACAGTTCAAACCGATGCTGGCGCCATTTTTTGAAGGATGCCAAGATTGTCGACCTCGAAGAAACTGAACGCGAGTCTTACTGGTTTCGTGGTATGAATTTTAGAGGGAGTGTAGACCAAATAACTAGTATGCGGCTACATTGGGGCCTGTACAAAAAGAATGACAGTGATCAAGGGCTATGAAGAAGTGTCAAATTCTAGTTGTTGTTTTTTCCAATCCAAGGGATGAAGAAATGTCAAGTTCTAGATCCCTTTTTTTGATGCAAGGAATGAAGAAATATGTGAGCTGAGGCTGTGTGTACCCCCCTTTCCATTGAGTTTTTTTTTTTTTTTTTTTTTTTGAAAATTTCCTTTAAAAATGTTTTTTAGTATTTTTGTAGGTTAATTACTACCATAGTCCTTCAACTCTTTGGGGGTGTTTGTTTGTTAAATTTATGGAGAATTTAAAATGAGTATTTACTAATTATTCTTAAAAAAAACTATATACAAACGAGTTATTATAACTTTTTAAAAAACTCCTCATCTTAATATTAAAAATAACTTACTCATTTCTTACAACTTATTTTGACTCATTGATTTCTAATTATTTAAAATAACGCCTTATTTTTAACTATTCATTTTTTAGCATTCATTTCTAACCATTCAAAATAATTCATTTTTAACCACTTATTTTTAATCATTCTTGTTTCACTACTCAAAATATCTACTCATTTTAAATTCAAATTTAAACAAGTTATTTTCTTTATTTTCTCTACAAGAAAACCAAATCCAAATGAGTTTATAGCGCCAATTCTCAATTTCTAATTAACTGAGTTCTGAATTTTGACTTTTGGGTATATAAATATGTTAAATAAGTCTTTAACTTTTAATTTCGTGTCTAATAACTCTCTAACACATTCCGTATTAACAACTTATTTGACACACTTCAAAGTTTGGACAGCAAAAAGTTCAACGAGAAATTTGAAACTTTCTAAAATGTAGGCGTTTAAAAAACTTTAGGAATATTTTATATAATTTAACCTCTTAAATACCCTACTATTCTTTACAAATTACAACTATTTTTATGGTTTATAAATATATTACACATCCAAATACTGAAAAAATTAAATAAAATTTTACTTTTCAGGGAATTCATTCATTTCTAAATTTATGTTTCTAGATCATTAATCAAATGAAAATCAACTTGAAAATTATGCACTTCTTTGTCCATTCGTTCTTTCTTTGGTCGCTAAGAAAAGCGTAATAAAGAAAGCTAAGGTACTAAAAAAAAGAAAAATGAAACAAAGAAACCATCACCAATTTGCAAGCTCCTTCCACAGAAACAAACTATTATGATGAAACCTGTACTCGTCAAACTCGAGAATTAACCGAAAAATGTCGTAACTTGTAGCTCATTCTCATAAGTATGAGATCGCTGTCATGGTTCACCCCTCGACTAATTTCACAAAATCTAATTTTATAATATTTGACTGTCAAAGAAACTTATAAGAAATCAATTCTTTGATAACCCCTTCATCATTCCACCCATCCACTCAGTAACTTTGATATTATTATTTTTTTTTATAAGAAATAGTTTCATCCATGTATGAAATTACAAAAGAAATGAGAAGATCCCCAAGAAAAGATATTACAAAATATCTCTGAAATAAGGAGGGTAGAAAAACTATAATGATGGAAAAGAGGAAAGCCTACCAAGATATAATCAAAACAACAAAATTATCAAAGAGCATACAAAATGGGACACAGCCTTTTTCTTGGAAATTAGCCAATAGATAAGATTAGAATAACCTTTTCTCTTCCTAACATCCTCCAAAACTCCAATGTGGATTTCTCATGGATTGAACTTTGTATTGTATAACTAAGACATGTGTTTTAATAAGTTCGAGTTTGGTTAACTATTTTATAGTCATCTTATATCAATAGAAACAGGTTTCTAAAATTCAGATCTCTTGGACTTTTTCGAATCACAAATTCATTAACCAAATATAAAACTATCTAAATTAGACAAAATGCCTTGAACTAGAACTTTAGGTTGTACTACTATGCCCTGGAGTTCTAAGCAGACAATACATAAGACAAACTTTCCTAACCTTAGACTTAGTGATGTTTAGAAAAGTGTGGGATGAGGCCCAACAACTGAATGAGTTGGTGGCACGGTCATAGGTTCGATCCTAAAAATCAATATTTGAGTCTCATATTATTTAAAAGCAGAGTAGGTTTGTTGTCCCCTTCTCCCAATTTCAACAAAAAAAAACACCTGGGTTCAATAAACTGACATTGTTGACATTGACAATTAAACAGAACACCTACCGGCTTACTTTCCTTTACAAGTAACCTTTGTGAAAGGAAAAAGACCGTACAATTGCAGAAAGAGAGGACTATGGGTTTAACAAAGTTGTAGAGAATGTTACAGAAAAGATAATTGGCAATCAGGGTAATTGTAAGAATTTGAAAATATGTAACCATGACCAATTAGAAGCATAAAAAAAACCACATCCAATCCCAGTGAACTCTATAAAAATAATCTTAAAAAACACTCTCATCTCCCTCTCTCAGAACTCCAACAAAATGGTTTTTTTTTTTCTTTTTGGGTTCAATGACATGTTAGGTGAGGGATTCAAACCTCTAACTCTTGGTCAATAACATTGGCTTAACTAATTGAGGCATTGCTAAGTTGGCATAATCCAAAAAAGTTTAAAACATATTTTATATGCAGCTATGCCAACCTTCACCTTCCAAAAAACAGCTTGAAATAAAATGCATTCATCGGCCAACAAGAGCAATAGCTCAATCGGTATAAGTGCACCTCATAACTTTTTTATCATAGGTTCAAATCTCCCTTCCTCCCATGATTGTTAAATAAATAAATAAATGCCTTCCACTCTAGGATGGCCAAAAAGTAGTTCCTGATAAACTACAAGTTATTTCCGGAACACATCTTTAAGATAGGAAACGAAAACTTTCATCGGTGAATGAATAATTACAAAAAAAGTCCTATCTAGTTACAAAATAATGCCCAGTGGGCCACAAGAGAAGAAAAGGCAATAATCTTTAAAAGGGGAAGTAGGGTTAGCCCATGTTATTTCCAGAACAAATCCCAAAAGGTATGAGATATCAACCCAAATACTCAAATATACATGAAGGGGGGAAATATTATTTTTGAAAAGTCATCAGTTGCAAATTATAATAAGCAGAGCAGTACGCACTAAGCATATCATATAACAAGTACTTCAAATTTATACACATTATGAGTTCTAGTATTATAAGTCAGTAAAGAAATACGTAGATTTTACAAATGGCAGAAACATGATAATAGGATACCATTCTAATATAAAATTGTTTACCCTCTGGCCTTAAGCTCAGCAAGCCGCCTCGACAAGTCGTCCTCGTCGACTTTCTCGGTCTCCCGGGCGGGCACCGCATGACCAGCCGGCTGAGGAAGACCCACAGAAACCTCCAATCCATAGTCATCAGCCACCTGTTGCATCAAACTGTTAACCTCTCCTTCCGGAGTCGACAGCGAGGTCGAACCCGCCATCGCATTCTCCATAAACTCAGCTTGAACCTCCATATTCACAAACTGCCTCTCAAATTGATCCATAGTCTCCGACATCTTCTGCAAATTCCCAGTCGCCAAAGTACTTTCCAAGGATTTCACGATCGAGCCCATGGACTTGTTTATAACGGACATCTTCGCCTGCGTATCGAGGCGAGCCACCACCGCATCGAGCCGCGAAGCGAGTCGGAGATAGTTCATCTGCTCCGTTCGCTTCCGGATCGCGTTCTCGGCGTAAATTCGAGCTCCGTCCATGTTTCCCTTCTCCATAGCCTTCTTGATCTTGAGCTTCTCGGATTTCTCCTCCTTTTCGCACTTCCTCGATTGGCGTTGCAGGGATTTCGCTGTGAATTTCAATTCCATAATCTGGTTCATCAATTTCTCTGCGTTACCCATGATCGCAACAGGAATGAATTTACAGAAGAAAATGAAATCAGATACAGAGAAATTCAATTGGAAATTCTAGGGTTTGGAGAATGAAACGATGAGAACTTGCTTCACCGCGTTGATTCTCTGATTTTCGTCGCACGTGTGGGGCTCACTAATCTTCTTTTAATAATATATTCCATACATTTTCCAATTCCTAATTGAAATAGATAAATTAAAAAATAAATAATATTCTATAGATTTTCCAATTCCGATATATATATATTTTTTTTAAGTACGTAGCGGGGGAGGAGGACCAACAAAAGCACCCTATATACAAGGTACAACTGCTCTCAAATAATAAGATAATTAACTACGTCACTGACCCTCGGTTTCAATAGAATAGAAATTGACGTAGTTTATGTGTTTGTCAACCATATAAAAACTTAAATCTACATTTATCGGCTAACACAAATATAACTTTAATATATAAAATATAATTTAATACCAAAAAAGCGTCATTGATAAAATAAATCGTTTTCACCATTTACTTTATTTCATAAGATAATGTAATCAATTTATTAACTATCATATTTAAATAGAAAATCTTTTCTAGTGTGCTCTTAACTAAATGGTAAGTATCAATCAAAAAAAAAAAACTAAATGGTAAGTACTTTTTAACTAAGATTTGTTGTACTCTACTTAATTTGAATTATAAAAAAATTAAAATAAAAACAAAAACAAATCAAAAGTTTAAAGCTAAAAACAAAATCAAAAGTGTAGAGCATTAATTGAAACTTACACAATTTCATGGGTATTTTGATAATTTAAAGTTTTCTTGTCTAATTAAGATAAATATCACGTCGAATAATTTTAAGCATTCTTGTTTTATAAATAAAGTCATTTTAAACATTTTTTTTAGTATAAAGTGAAATCATTTTAAACGTTCAAATACTTTTTTTAAGGGAATTTGGATTGTATAACAACTTTTTTACCACAGTTTACAATTATAACACATTTTTAAAAATAATTCTTTTATAGCAAATTCTGCCATTTTTTTGAAAAAAAAATATTTACCTTTTTTTATAGAAGACTTTGATAGAATCTATCATTCTCTAGTGATGGAAGTCTATCAATTTTATCGGTGATTGATTCTATCGGTTCTTATTGATAGACTCTTGATAGAATCTGATGGAAGTCTATCAATTTACTTTATTTATTAGTAATTGATTCTAACCAAACATAGGATATGTTATGATAAACCAACCTCATTTACCTAAACAATTCTAATTTAAAAGTAGACAAGTCATTGAAAACTTTTCTATTTCTTCCCACCACAAAAACCATAAGAAAAAAGAATGTTGATTAAAAGCAAGCTATTTAGTTTTTTTGTACCCTTGAAATGATACCAAAGTTAAGATCACCAAAGACCAAGAAGCATCAAAGAATAGTTTGCTTACGTTTTTATTTAGTAAGTGATAGAAACAGAAACTAAAGTTCAAGTGCTTTCGCCATTCTCGCTTTCATCATCTCCGCTTTCGCCATTCTCGCTTTCACCATTCTCGCTTTCGTCGTCTCCGCTTTCACCATTCTCGCTTTCGCTATCTCCGCTTTCGCCATCCTCGCTTTCGCCATCCTCTAATGACAAATTTGGGTTATTGAGTGGATATTGGACTAACAGAGCATATATAACCTGCAGAAAGAAAACCACCCAAAATAAAATGATGTTTTAAGCAAATGGGTATAAGAAAATATTAGAGAACATGTGGTTTCATCTCAAAATTAGTTGGCGTTGAGGGGAATAACTCATATGTCTTGTGTCGAAAACTCCTCACATTTCCGAGGTGGGACAATTGCACACACGGTGAGTATCTCCAACAGAAAAGAAGACTAAAAAAACATAGTAATTCACCTGGATCCTAGATGCGGCAATCAACGGACCCATTACAATGCCGCTAATGACACTCGAATCATTCATGATGAACTCGAGCCACAAATTGATCGAGCCCGTCACTCGATCAATGCTTCCATGTAATTGTTTTATTTCGAATCGACCATGTTTTCAAAATCACAACCAAAATGAGTCTGAAAAAACTTGAGAATCCAAAGCACACAAGCCAAGTTACCTCATACGAGATGACGCCTGTCGTTCCCAAGACCTTCACGCTCGAAATCATGCCATTGCCGCTAAGAATCATGACTGGTTGGTAGTTCTCGTGAGAGATAGACAGAAATCGCTTCACCATGTTTTCCCCCTGCTGAATATAACCTGCATACTTCACCATCTTCGCTTTCGCCATCTTCACTCTGTTTTTGAATTTGGTTTGGTTGTTGACCAAATCCATAAAATAATGGGGTGGGCGAAACAGGGGGTTAGAGGAGGCAGAATCGCCGAAGTTTGGAGCTAGAAATGGTGGTTGAAACAGGCGATTGGGAGAAAAAGAAGGGCGAGATAGAGGCCCAAGAAATGGCGACCGAAACAGGGGATTGGAAGAGAAATAATGGCAAGCTACAGGTCGGGGATTGGAGGATAAAGAACGGCGAAAGTTCAGAGTCATAATGTGAATGGGAGAGTTTGAAAAGCTTCTTTCCCCCTCCAATGGCTTCTTCTTCTTCCTTGCATCCATATTTTCAGACACTGTAATTTGGGGAAATTTGAATGGTACTGATTTGGATTTGGATTTATAAAAGCAAATTTTAGTGGGAGTGTTTTAACGTGATTTCTAGTATTTAACAAATTTTAATCATTGTTTTTTTTTAAGTACAATTTGAGCTAGGGGAACCACAACCTAGAGGTGAAAATTTCCATCATTTATAACTAACTAAAGCATAATTACATGTTAATATATTTTTTTTGTTTGAGGACATGATAACTCTCAAGAATTGAGAGTTGAAGTAGTTTAAAAGATCAATGACCATCCTAATCGAACCCTTCAACCTATACTTATTCCACCTATCCATCTCTACAAGACAACCTTTGATACAATTAGTAAAGTTTAAGGAATTACGGGTTTTGGAATCCTCCCCCCTCCCCAATACCTCCTCAGAACCTCTTTACAATCATCAAACTTAATCCAACTGTCTTCAAACCTAATCAACTTTTTACCAGACCGCCACACATTAATATCACCCCTCAACCACTTAAATTCAGCAGCAATAATTCTTTGATCAGATGAATGAAAATTCATATGGTTAACAAAAAATTTACCTACTTTAGAAATGAAAAGGGGGTTAGCGAAATACCTGTCAAGCCGAATTCTAATAGCGGAAGGGCAATCTTTTCTTTTAATCCAAGTATAAAAATCGCCAGAGAAGCCCACATCAATGAGCGAGCACTCATTGATCACCTCTCTGAAATCAGCCATACCCGACCTACCTCTTTCAGCTCCAAACATTTGCTCCTCGGCTAAAAAAATTTCATTGAAATCCCCTCACACTAACCAAGGCACATTTGACCCCCCTGCTAGTCTTCTAAGCAGCTTCCAAGACTCTCTAAGAAAATTATGAACCGGGTTCCCATAGAACCTAGTAAATCTCCACATCTCCACCTGGTCTTTGATCACGGAGTCAATATGACCCTGGGAGAAGGAACTGATCCTAACATCCAGCTTAGAACTCCAAAAAAAGCATTAGCCCCCCACTGAGGCCAATGCATGGAACACAAAACCAACAATCAAAATTCAGACGAATTTGAAGATTATCCATCGCCTTCTCGCAACACTTAGTTTCACAAACAAACACAACTTGAGGACACGTTTTGAGCACTTCATGACGAAGAGCTCTGACTGCCTGCGTGTTTTTCAACCCCCGAGCATTCCAGCATAAGGTTTTCATTACGTCCGGCGAGACTGCTCAACAGCCTCCGCCGATATCCCACTAACAACGTCAATGCAAATAAGTCTCCCCTTTTTACCATCCTCTTCCCTTTCATTATGATTGATAGCATGTTTTTTACATGTCAGCCCACCTTCATGAAACTCCACTTCCAATAATTGAGACGACTCCTCTCTTCCCCCTAATCTCGCTTTCCGTCTCCATTTGGCAGCTGACATGGTCCCCTTAATTTTGCCTCCGCCGACCCTTTTCGGTTCCTTGTCCAATTCTCAATTTCTTTCCAACACAACCTCCAAATTGCCCACCTTTTCCTCCCACCCAGATTTCATGGACTTTTTAGCCTCTCCTACACCAATATTCTTCTCGGGACTGCTATCTATATGCTTTTTTTGAAGCACTATCGATGCCACTTCCTTAAATGGCATAATTAACTTTAAATTATCCAATTTTCTTCCTAGCCCAACTTCCATGCAATCCACCTTAGATTGAACATTCTTACTGTCCATTTTAACAACTGCTTGAAAAGTCTCAATTTTAACTTCAAGAGGTCCAACAGATAAATGACATTTAGTTTAATTTTTCAAGCCCACATTTTCATTAATTATAATACCTTTCCTAAGCCCACTCACAGGCCCATTTCCCACACCCTTCAAATGGCTATTATTATGTGAAATTTTAATTTCAAATGGTCCAAAAAGGAGTTTTTCTTCTCCTAGATCTGATATTTTTCCTTTCCCTTTATTTTCCATCTTGCACCAGCTAGCATCTGCCACATGTCCCACTCCTTTTTCCTTCACAACGTTCACCAAGCAACCCATCCCATCATCTCCAACCTCTGTACTTGACCTTTTCCCAAATTCAGACGAAACCACCTGCATTTTCTGACTTTCTTCCATATTTCTCTCGCCATCTTCCAATACAATTTCCGGCGACCCGTTAGCAGAGCAATTTCGCCGCCTCTCGACCGGAAATGATGCCGGCCTCTGCACGTCTTCTCTCCTCCATCCAACATTCGAACCTGGTTCAAGAAAAAGCTCTTACCACTTTAATCATTAAGGCTTCTGGTTCGAGATCTGGTCAAATTCTAAAAATTGAGAATGATATAGAGAAGTTGTTGGAGGAGGAGGAGATTTTCTGGAAGCAAAGAGCGAGAGAGGATTGGCTTAAATGGGGGGATCGTAATACAAAGTGGTTCCATTCGAGAGCCTCCCAACGAAAGAAAATGAATCGTATTGATAGGATTAAGGATTCCAATGGGATCTGGCATGTGGATGAGAGTGGGATTGTTAAAGTTGCTAGAGATTATTTTAATAATATTTTTTTCTTCTCATGGTATGGATGATGAGGCGGTGGAGCGGATTTTAGTTGGGGTTGAGAGAAGGCTTGCTGATAGGGATATATTATTCTTGGATGAGCCTTTTTCGAGATCTGATATTGAGTTGGCTCTTAAAAATTTGAACCCCTCTAAAGCCCTGGGGCCGGATGGGTCAAATGGGATGTTTTTTCGTGCTTACTGGGACGTTATTGGAGAGGATGTGGTTAGATTTTGTTTAGGGGTGCTTAATGACGGGAAGATGTTAGATTCTATGAATGACACCTTAATTGCTTTAATCCCTAAAGTCAAAAGTGTCAGTAGAATGGAGGACTTTCGCCCTATTAGTTTGTGTAACACGGTTTACAAACTCATTGCTAAGGTTATCACTAATAGGTTGAAAGTGGTGCTTGATAAAATTATTTCTCCTAACCAAGCTGCTTTTGTTCCTGGGAGGATGATTACGGACAACGTTGTTTTGGGCTTTGAATGTATCCATTCTATTAATAAAAGGAAGTCCGGTAAGGTTGGCTGGGCGACATTGAAACTTGATATGAGCAAGGCGTATGATCGTGTTGAGTGGAGATTTGTTCTTCTGATGATGGATAAGTTGGGGTTCAGTCATAAATGGATTAATCTTATCCGTAGATGTATTTCCTCAGTTAAATATGCAGTGTTAGTGAATGGTTTCCCGTTTGGGGACATTTGTCCAAAAAGAGGTTTAAGGCAAGGGGATCCTCTTTCCCCTTATTTGTTCTTGATTTGTGTTGAGGGGTTATCTATGCTCCTCAAGAAGGAGGAGGAATCAAACTCTTTCAAGAGCTTTAAAGTAAATAATCATTGTCCTGCTATTTCTCATTTATTTTTTGCTGATGATAGTTTGCAGTTTTTCAGGGCCAGGATAGAGGATTGTTTGAGAATTAAAGATATTCTTAATTGTTATGAAAGAACCTCAGGCCAAGTGGTCAACTTCAAGAAATCTGCCATTTTGTTTAGTGGCAATATTAAGGGTTGTGATCAAACTGTTCTTAGCAACTGTTAGGTGTCAAAGTGAATGATAATCTCGGGGTTCATCTTGGTATGCCCTCCCAAAATGGTAGTAACAAAAAGGCCCTATTCCAGTCTATTAGAGGTAGATTGGAAAAATGTCTTCAAGGGTGGAAAGACAAAATGCTCTCGAGAGGCGGGAAAGAAGTGATGATAAAGGCAGTTGGTCAGGCGATTCCAACTTACATTATGAGTTGTTTTCGTTTGACCAAGTCATTTAATGAGGATCTTCAAAGTTTGTGTGCTAAATTTTGGTGGGGGGAGGACTTGTGGCATATGAAAGCATTGGATGAGTTGGAAAAAAATGTGTTAGTAAAGAGGCGGGTGGGATGGGTTTTAGGAATTTTAATGTCTTTAATCAAGCTCTGCTTGCTAAGCACAGTTGGAGTATTTTAAGGAACTCAAACAGCCTGTTGAGCAGATTATTGAGAGGGAAGTATTTTGTTAATGGTGATTTTCTTACTGCCCATCTAGGCAATAATCCTTCTCTTGCATGGAGAAGTATTCTGTGGGGTCGAGATCTTTTCCAGAAGGGTTATAGGTGGAAGGTGGGAAATGGGAAAAGGATTTCTATTGGCAAGGATCCTTGGCTCAATAGAATGGGAAATACTTTTGCGATTGGGGTTAAAGATGACTGGAAGTTTAGAAGTGTGGCTGATTTGATATTAGGTAATAATTCTTGGAATGAGGCTTTGATTGAAAACATTTTTTTGCAAAGAGGATGCCACTATTATTTGTAATATTCCTTTGAGTGAGGTTGAAGTTTCTGATGAGGTGATTTGGTATTGTAATGTGAATGGAATTTTTTGGGTAAAAAGTGCATACCATGTTGGGATTCAGTTGAAGAATGTCAAAGAAGAGTCTTCTTCAAATTCCAAAGTCTCTTCAAGTATTTGGAAAAGTTTTTGGAAGGTGGATGTTTCTCCCAAGATCAAAGTGGGGGCCTGGAGTGTGCTTGCTAACGTTATCCCGTCTAAATGCAATATTTTTCAAAGGAGGGTGGATGTTAATGTGAGGTGCATGTTGTGTTGGAAAGCATGAGAGTCTAATATGCATATTATTAAGGATTGTAAAGTGGTCATTCGTGCTTGGAAGCATATTTTCCCGTGGTTCTCGGATTTCAGTCGGGATTTTTTGCGCCTTGATTGTGGGGTGGATTTTTGGAAAAGGTTGTGTGACAAAATTCCTAATAATGAAAGGTTTAAATGTATTATTATTATTTGGAGCTTATGGAACTTCAGGAACCAAGGGATCAATGGCAAGATGGACTTGAAGTTCCATAATCTCATTAAAATTATTGATAAGGCTATTAGTGCTCATATTTTCCTTTGTGCAGGTGGTTCTCCTAATATCTCCAATGGGCCCATTGTGGAGCCTAAGTGGAAGACTCCCTCGATGGGTATGTGGAAGTTGAATGTGGATGCGTCGGTAGATCCTGGTTCGGGTAGGGGAGGCATCGGGTGGGTGGTTCGTGATTGGAAGGGGAGTCCCAAGCTTATGGGTAGGAATTCAAACTTTATGGGCCAGTCGGTAAAATTTCTCGAGGGGATTGCAATGAGAGAAGGGTTGAAGCATTTGAGGGATGTTAATATTTCTTTTCTCCCTCCGATTCTGGTGGAGTCCGATGCTTTAGAAGTGGTCAATGCAGTCGTTAATGGATCCTCAGATCTTTCTGAATTTGGTAACATTGTTGCTGATATCCGACATCTTATTACTTTTCTTGGTATTAAGCAAGCTTCTTATTGTAATAGACTTTGTAATAAGGTAGCTGACTTGTTAGCCAAGATAGATTTTGTGGTTGGTTCTTGTTGGAAGGCACATTGTCTCGATGTCGAGGCTGAGTCTTTTTTTTTAGGGGGATTCTCCCCCCTGACATTGGCTCCGCTTTGGAGAATGATTGTTTGGTTGTGGGTGGTTGTTGAATGCATTGTGGTTTCTCAAAAAAAAAAAAAAGTAGTTTAAAAGATTATATTTTTATAAGAATTTGTTAATATTGAATTTCTCCCCATCATGCTTAACTTTCGCTTAAACGAAACATTTTAGTTTTCTGATAAGGATGCATATTCTGGGTTCGCTGCAGCGAAATATGCTTGAATGTGTGCCAAGTTTTATGTTGTAAAAAGAATTAATACTTTCTAGTTTGTCTGCAGCATTCATGATGGAGCGAAGCGAACTTCCAACAACAAGGTGTTCGCCAAAGCGAATGTCAGCCCAACCAAGCACGCCTTGAAAAGATTCAACATAGCAGCGGAGCTTAAAGAAGTTACCAATTGCTTCGCCACAGCAAAGCTACCAACGAAAGAAGATGTTGTAAACTTAGCGAAGCCAAGATGCTCTAACAACCGACAATGTGGATCGTGGAGCAGAAGTGTTAGATAAAGCAGACCTTCATCTGAAATGCGATCGCAGAGCAGTCCAACATTGTCAGGATCGTGTAGCAGGCTTTGTCGCTTGAAGCTGAAGTATAAATAGAAATGTTCACCTTCAGAGCAAAATATCACCCAATTTAGGGTCGGTCACCCATCTAGGGTCGATCACCATTCCGTCGAGCATTTTCGATCACCATTTCCTTAGTTTTTGTGTAGCTTAGCCGTAGTTCTGTTTTATTGTTTTCTTCTACTTCTGTTTTAGTGTAGTTTCGATGAACCTTGTTCTTGTTGCTTTTAATGAAGATTTTCTATTGCTTTTACTTCGCTTTGCTTTTATTTATCGACATGAGCAGCTAAATCTATCATTGGAAGGAAATGGGCAAATAGAAGTATTTCGCCTAAGCGAAGCTTTAGTGAGATGATAAACTATTTTTATGCATGTTGTGTTAATTCGAAATGCACTCCGTTTGATCCACTATGTGTATGTCTTTATTTCACTTCGAGAGAATAGAAATAGAGTGATCTTGCATGTATAACATTAGGTTCGCAAAGTTTACTTAGAGATGAGTTTAATTGCATCTAAATTGAATGCTTAGAGATAAGGTTCGCCTAATATTGTGTCGCTTCGTCTTAGCAGTGTTTGTGTTCGAGAGAGCCAAACTTTAAGACTCGAGAGAGTGAAAGAAGAAAGCTAACGGTTGTTGCTTCTTTGTTGTAAATAGTTTCGCTGAAGCGAAACTCTCCTAATTATCTTATTCCCTTCCGATGTATTTTATCAGTTCGATTTATCTTTAATTTACTTAGTTTAGATTTACTTCGCCACAACAAACTCCCTCATAGTCCTGAACAAGCCACGTCATCATTCTTCTTATATATAATTTTGAGTGTGTTGATTCACAACCCGACAGTACATATCGGAGGAGAGGGGACAAATACCGATTATCGGGCTTGAACCTGTGACGCTGATGTTGAACTGATGTACAACAAAAAATGAAATCATTGCGTCACTCACCCATTCGATCATAATTACATGTTAATAAATAAGTCATCTATTCTCCATTTAAATTTTAGAAAAGAAGTTTTACTTTAATAGATCTCCATATAAAAATAATTTGGCTATAGATTTTTTTTTTTTTTTTTTTAGTACATCAAATTTGTGAGCTGGTGTTGAATTGGTTTATAACCAAACAATGAAACCATTCAATCATTAACTCATTCGATATTAGAATGGTAAATCAACTTTAGTGGAATCTTTTAAGAAACAAATTCCAAAAAAAAAATAAATACTATATGCTTTTGATGTTTGCAAGTAACCGGCCAAATTGAATTTTCTTTTTAAAAATATTCCCATAAGCTTTTAATATATATATATATATATATATATATATATATATATATATATATATATATATATATATATATATATATATATATATATATATATATATATTATATAGATTGATACAAAGCGGTAAAATAACATTTGAGCTAAAGTTTTAATAATTTAATTTTATAAAAAAATGATTAAATTATTATAAAATTAAATGATTAAATTATTTAATGATGATTTTTTTTTCATTTCGTGGGGAATTCAATCATATAATCTATTAATTATTAGATTAAATACAGCGATACAAGAATTAGGTTTTGGATGACAATGATGAATTTGTTTTATTAATCCAATCCAAATAGGTGTATAACATAATATCATTCAAATTTGTAGATTTTACATTAGAGTATGAATTGAGGAAATTAAATAGATGATATAAATGGTAACATTTAATATAATCTAGAATTAATATGATTAAAGTTAGTACAATATATTATATTATATAAGGTTTAGAATTATGAAATGGATTAGCTTTGCAGAATTTGTTACCGTTGGTTTGGATCCTACCAATAACATTGTTAAAGTGGTTATACAATTCATCTCTATCACAATTATTAAGGATCTGTTAAATTTTTATTTTTATTTTTTTTTTGAAATTTAAGTATACATCAATTATTTTATTGTCGTAAAAAAAAATATCAAGATGAAATTTAAACCTACATTAACTATAAAATAGAACATATTGTAGGGAATTTGATAAAAATAAATTTAAACTTCAAAAATAAAAAACAAAAAATGTTACCAATGGTTCTAAATGGTACCTAAATATTTTATTTTTAGAATTTCTGTTGTAACAACCTTCGCAACGTCCATGTGGGGGTGAATCCATCCACGTTATACCTCCACAAAGTTAGGATAATCTCGTTTAAATTATTGTCGCTACAAAATAAATGTTGATCAATGTGAGTGATTAAGATCGATTAATTCCTTTTCAAAAACCCCAAAAAAAAAAAAAAAATACAAAAACTCTAATACCAATTGTTGAGCCAAATCAAACAAACCAGTGATATTAAAGACACAAGCAAAAACAAAATGGAGATAGCAAAGGAGATCGTGAAGGCACATGTTTTTTTAGTACATATATTAGAGAAGGGGACAAATACCGATCTGAACCTATGACGCCCGTGTTAAATTGATTTATAACTAGACAATGAAATCATTGCACTACTGACTAGACAAGACAATGAAATCATTGCACTACTGACTTATTTGGTGAGAAGGCACACGTTATATTTATAGTGGTTCAACCAAACTAAAAACCAAATAGTTATTAATGGCTTTAATTATTTTTTAATAAATTTTAAGAACAGGTATTGAGGAAAGGAAAAGAGATATGTTAACCATATTGGATATAAAAAAATGGCTTGGGTGTTGAATCTTTCCCAAATAATATATGTAGTTGGTGAATGAAAATCATGTACAGAAATTCTTCCAATTATACCTCACAGTCTTAGTTTTTTTAGTACAAGTTGGAGGAAGGAGACTACAAACCCTAATAAAAAGATACTAGAACTCATGATCATAGTATTAACTAAATTTTCATCAAACAATAAAACATTAGAAAATGTACACAAATGAAATAAATTAAAACTAATATAGATTCAATTCTTGCCACGCAAGTTAATACGTAAAAGCTTGATGGTGCAAAACCTAGTATTAAATAAATAATAAAAAGGATAAATAAATTTGTAAGAAAAATAATATAAAGTGAAATATGAAATAGAAATTAATAAGACTTGAATAATGAGAATGCTAGGGCAGAATTGGTAAATAGATTCTGCACAAAGGACAAGATTTGGAATAGGTATGCCAAGTAAGGATACATGATTTATGATAGGCATGTCCGCATGGAAGGATCCTTACGGCGTCCATGTTTTGACAATTCAATATTTGATCCAAACAAATGCTGCAATCTCCCAAATCATCCTCATCATCATCCTCCTCACCTTCTTCTTCCTTCTTTTCCGACTTGTCGATCGGCACCAAGATGGTTTCCTCGCTGCCGTGGATAGAGAGCACGGCATCGAAGTCGAGTTCCGTGTTTTCCTGGGTAAAGTATTGGAGGATCAACGAAACGACATGCGCGGCGATGAGCTCAGAAGCGGAGGCAGTGATGTAGAGCGAGTACAGCCAGTCCTCGATTAAGTCTTCGAAGGTCTTTAGGTCTTCGTCAAGTTTGTGGACCGGGAGGGTATAGCTGTTCGTATCATAGCCGACTGCGTACGGCGCATTTACGTAAAGGATTTTGTTCGAAACTCCGATGAACAGTTTGGTGGAAAAGTACAACGATCTTGATATTTCAAGACCAACAACTTTATCCGTCGATTGTACTTCAGCAACATGTCGTCTAATTGTCTTGCCCTTCACGTTTATCTTGTATTGAGTCGACGTCTTTATTAAAGCTTTGTAATCACCCATGAGCTTGAAGCTTTTTTATATTTTTAAGAGAAGAATTTGAGTGCAATCACGGCCTCACATGAGTGATATTATGGTAGGGAGTTGTGAGTGACATTATAACAAGGGCGCAACTTGATTGCACCCAAATTCTTCTCTATTTTTATTTTTAATTATTCCAAGGGATCAATGCCAGCTCTTTTATCAACCAAATCTTGGATTCTGATTTGAGTTATATATACTATTTTTTGTAAAATGTCTAATTATTTACGATATCTTATATATTTGCAAGTTTTAAATTCCATAAGATCTATTTTTCGAATCAAATCATTTTTTTTTTCTTTTTGGAAATTAGAATTTGAATCTAGAAATTTCAAATTAGGAAATCAATCTCCAAATTTATCTATAAATACTTGATATTTTCTATCGGTGATTCTCCCTTCTCTGCAATTGCTTTTATTTTCTTTTATTTTTTCCTTTGGCGTAGCCGATTTTCTCTGCCCTGCAGAGTTCTTTTTTTTTTTTTATTATTATTATTATAATTCATTTTTAGAAATAAACTCGTAAATTCAAGGGACAACTAGGCAAATGTCTAGATTTTGGATAAATAATAAGAGAATGTCTACAATATCTCAAAGTTTAAATAAATGTCTTTTTTTTAAATCTAAAAAATTAATTATTAATTTGTAAATAAGAAATAGACAATTATGCCCTTCTACTTAATTATTATTTTTTTGATGAAAATATCATTTGAAATCTATTTTTCCTTCCGAAAAATCTTAATAGCATTCTTGAACAAATCTTTGACCAAAAAATGAAAATTTTAAATTTATTTTCAAAAGATAAAAAAGAAAGTATATTGTTAATTATTTAAAATTATTTTTCGAAAGATTTGAGATGAACATTTAATCTCCATGAACATTTAATTTTCATAAATGAATTCTTTAATATTGAAAGAAGTAACAAATATAAAAATATAAAGTGAATTCATCTGCAAACCATCTCTTGCATACGGAACATCGAAAAATGCATGCTTAGCATAATTCTTTGGTGTTGTAGGTCTATGCTACTACATAGATTTATCTACGTATATTCATCCATGTTTTTGCATCTTTTGTTCCTGGTTATATATCATGTGTACCAAAACATACCGTCATGATTTCAACCGCTTTTGTATCTTTTGTTCCTAATTATATACCATGTGTACCAAAATCTACTGTTATGATTTCAACCGCGTTTACATCTTTTGTTCCTGATGATTGTATACCATTGTATACCATGTGTACCTAAACATACTGTCATGATTTTAACCGGAACGCATCCGTTTGTTTTTTGTTCCTGGTTATATACCATGTGTACCAAAACACGCACTGCCATGATTTCAACGTTCTTTTGCATATTTTATTCTTTGTTATATACCATGTGTACCAAAACATACTGTCATGATTTCAACCAGACTTCGTTAAAAGCAATTGTAATCGGCGTCGCTTTTATTGATGGAGAAATCCATGAAAATCAAACAAAAACTTGCCACTCAACGGAAGTGAGATCCAACAAGAGTCATGAAATATATTGGGTGCGCAATTATATCCCAATCTCCAAAAATCAAAATCATGAACAAAAAGTGTGGGTGGGAAATTGAGAATGAGAGTGAGAACGATTGAAGAATGTGATAAATGTTGGATACAATGAGTTGAAAAATAAAAATCATGAACAAAAAGTGTAGAAGGAGAGTGAGAATGATTGAAGAATGTGACAAATGTTGGATACAATGAGTTGTAAAATGAATAAAAAGATAATTTGAGTTGTCGTTGAGAAGAAGATCAAAGAAGATTTAGCAATTTATTGTTGTGAAACCAATGATTTCCTCTATTTAAATAAAAAAAGATTTGACAAACATATTAAATAAATTAAACAAAAAATTGAAAGATATTAAAAACCAATCTATGAGTTAGTTGTATGAGATATTCCCCCATTTCAGAGTGTTAATATTGATAAAAAGAACGTTCGATTAAGTTTTGTAATTAATAAATATATTTAAAAATAAAATAAAATCAAAAGCATTATGGAGATATTTTAATTATCTATCCTCACTTATTTTTAATTTAGATATTCATTTAAAATCTTAAAAAGTTTAAATATTTTTTAAATTATTTTTTTAAAACATAGTCATTTACTCCCTATTTCCCAATAAAGGATTCAAATAGATGGTATCACGATCTATTAGCTTTCACATCATTGCCAATTAATGTTACTAAAGAAAAAAAAAACATTTATAATTTTTGAAATAGATAAAAGTAAAATTTAAAATATTTTTAAGATCAGCATAAATAATCCATTTAAGGAAAATAATAATATTTATGGTCAAAATAACCATTAATAACCTTCGTATTTTATTGTTTTCATTTTAACTAAATCAATATTTTCAAATACCAACTTGTCCTTAGCTATCTCTATAAAATCTTTATATTTTCTTCTATTTTTACCGATTCTATAAAATCACATTCCTATTTTAGTGGTGGTTGTTATTTTTCTTTTTCCTATTTGAGGGGCTTCCCAATATGGTGATTTGTTTTTATATACTATATGGAATAAGATGACAAATATGATTCTAAACTGATTTATAATAAAATAAAGAAATGATGTGCCACTCATCAATAAAAAAACAATTTGATTTTAAACATTCGAAAACATTTTTAATATGAGGGTTATTTTTAATTTTCCTATTTTGTAGTTGATTATTATTTTTTAAAAAATTAAAATATTAGATATTCTCATTCAAAGAACGTCGCCCCCCACAAAACTTCTCGCATGAAAGTATCCCCACACACACATATATATTAAGTGTATCTTTAAACAATATTAGATATGAAATATATATTAAGTGTATCTTTAAACAATATTAGATACGAAATATATATTAAGTGTATTAAAATTATATTATTGAAATTAGATTCATGTATTATTATTTAAAATGTATTGCAAATGTTCATGTTTGATTTAATATTTTATAATACCTTAAAATTATCGATTTAATATACTTATATCAATATTGTATTGTATTTATATTGCTTCAAATATTCAAGTACGTTTTTTTCCGAAAGAATTCAAGTACTTTCTAAAAAACTAGTGTGATACAAATTCCTAACAATACATCAGTATAAATACTATCTAAATACATTCTAAAAAAAACTATTTAAATACATCTATATTAATTGTTTAACATTTGAATAAACTTTGGTTAAATAGTATGTATTATATAAATATAGTTTTCAAACATTTGGCAATTTCAATATAGTGTATTTAATAATACTCAGTTATCGATACTTCCAAATAAATGCCATACAGATCTAATTTTTGTTCTATTTGATGCAAGATACCTAGAAACAAATCCTTAAAATATCCAGATACAACACAAAAAATATGTATATATATGTCATGTTCATTATTGTCGAAAATAAATGGAAGTACATTGGTCTTCGATTTTAGTATAGTCGCAATTATTGTTTGAATTGGCGATGTAACTATGTCAACTTGGGCGACCCCTAGTTATCTCTATGATTTTTGCTCGATAGTTGATGGCAATGCCCTGTTATCATGAAACCCTAATTCAAAAATATAAACCTAAGTTTAGCATATATATTATTTGAGGTAATATCAAGAACAAATATCGATTATCATATCAAACTTATGATGTTGGTGTTGAACTTCTTTACAACCAAAAAATAAAATCATTGCATCACTTACCTATTCGAGTTAAGTTTCACATGTATATAGAATATGCATTAATACGTCTAGCATATTGTAATATTGCATTATATAATACAACATACTATATATATTGTGCTATATAAATATCCAATATGTATTATAATACAATACCACATAAATATGTAGGTTTATTGTAATGTGGGTATTATAATGCTAAATATGTATTATGATACACAGTATTAATACCTTGTAACAAAAATTAAACTATTGATATTATAACGATATTAATATTGAATGACAATATATACCACATACCTATATTATACTATATATAATACTCTATTATGTAAATCAATTATATCATAGAATATTAAAATTGTATTATAACATCATATTAATACAACTTATACTTGATGATTGTTGTATACGGATAGAAGTGAAATTCTTGTTAGTTTGCGTATTACGAATAATAATATATGTAATACTTTATTCGTATAAACTAAGAAAATATACAATGTAATGACATTTGTGCAATTCAATTCATCTCCAACAGAATGGGTCAATGGCGCAATGATTTCATTGTTCGGTTGTAAACCAGTTCAACACCAGCGTCACAGGTTCTAGCCCGGAAATCGATATTTGTCTCCCTCTCCCAATATGTACTAAAAAAATGTTTTCAACGTGAGACAATTGTCACAAGGTGAGTAGCTCCAACATCATGACATCATATTTGTTGTCTGCCCGACGACGACAATGGGGATCTAGCTGGCTGATGCATCATCTCTAAGAAAAAGCTCTTCGCGGGTAAGATGATGGAACACGATCATGATTGGCAGTGACGACACTTGGAGACGATGACGTTCATAGAGAAAACGACGATGGTGAACGTCAACTTCCCGACGACGACGATAATAATGGCGCTAGTTTCTTCGTCGACGAGATGACGACGACCATGGAGGAAATTTCTTCAACTGTGACTATAAAGGCAACGACCTTGTTTCTTTTAATTTTTGTTTAACTTATATTTACTCGAGGGTTGTATAATCTATTGTTAATGAATGTTTTTCTTATTTTTAAATCTTTGAATTAATAGGTTAATAGTTTAGAATTTAGCTAATTAAATTCCTAATTTTGGCCAACAAACCCTTGTGTGTGTATATATATATAGGGGATTTTGCATGTATAACAAAAAAATGACAAAATATTTACATTTATAGCACAAAATCAAAATTAATTCATTTATAGCAAAAAATTCAAATGTTTGAGTTTTCTGAGAAATCAATATGCTATAAATGAATTATTTTAAATTATCAAAATGAACAAATTAACTGAACGGGGGGGGAGAGATGGTTGATTATCTTGTTTGGTGTTAATCTATTTCAATTTCACGATTATGAGTTCGAATTCGAAATTCCATATTTACTTTGTTGGTTCCTCTCTCCTTTTTTTTGGAGTATATATTAGGGGGAGGGGACAAGCACCGATTATCAAGATCGATCATGTAACGTTAATGTTGAGTCAATAAAACTGCGTCATTGACCCATTCGGTCTCACTCTCAATTTGTATTTCAAATGGGGTGATTGGATTTTGGAGTTGAAGAGAGGAGAGGAGAGGAGAGAAAGTAGAAGAGGAGAAGGAAGTTTAGTGATTTAAAGATATGAAATAGTTGTTTAGTTTTAGAGAAGGGATGTTGTAAAAAATATATTTTGTATTATTTTTTTTAATGTAATATTATATATTTAATAAATTTTATTTTATATTATGCGGTTGAAAATTAGAGAAAAATTGATGTGATAGTTAATAAAATTAGATAAAAAATATTTTATATTATATTATATAGTTAAAAATTAAAAAAATGTTTGATTTGACATTTTTGCTGTTGGAGGAGAGGATGAAGGGGAGTTAAAGAGAGATTGATGTCCTAAAAACAAATATGGAGTTGAGATTTCACCTTCCTCTTCTCCCCACCACACTAAATCCCAAAAACCCCCTTAAAAAAATCAAAATGAAGAAACTATAAATTTGAAGCCCAAAATATTATTGTAAAGTAGAATAAAAATAATAAATTGGACCTTAAAATAAAAAGGGGAAATTTGCAGAAATGAAAAAAGAAAGTAAAAAACTAGACAAAGAGGAAGGATGGTATTTGCTGAAAGTTCTTCTTCTTCTTCTAGCACGCGTCACAGGGATCACCTGGATTTTCTCTCTCAAATTTCGCTTAGAAATCGTTGCCAATTCTTCAATTGCAGTTAGTTTCCGGCGAGAATTCGCTTCCACGCGCCGCCGCAATAAGCTTCCTTTTCTCTTATCCGCTGCCGGAAGTCTCGTCGGCGGTGGCTGATCAGAGAACCGGAGCCCTTGTAGCCGGAACAAGGAATAGGAAACTTGGGGTGGGAAGGAATTTCTGCTTCGGTGGCTACTACGATACTGTAAGTCTTCAATACTGAAATTATGGCTGAACTGTATAGTTTGAATGCTTGAAGATCGGGAAATAGCTTCCAATTGGGAGTTTTCTTTAGCTGTTTGGTTGCTGAATGTCATTTATGCCTTTATGAATTGTTGTTCATTCTGAATTTCGTTCTCTTTTACTGTATTTTGGATGCAATTAACTAGGTATGGGGTTTTTTTTTTTGTGGGGGATTGTTTTGGGATAAGACAGAAATTACAGCATGGTTATTGCTTGTTCATCAATTTTGTAACATTTTCACTTAGATTAAAGACAGTAAAGGTTTGGAAAAAAAGAAAGATTGAAATCATGCCCTAGATTGCGTAGAGAATTGTAAAACTAAATCTAGTTTGACGAATTGTACTTCTATATCATCTTGAAGGGTGTCCCCAAGGGGTAGCGCAGTGGTCAAACTCACTTGTGATACTAATTCGTAGATATCTCCCGTGTCTCCATTCCTTCGAATGTCTCCCGGTGACTGACATAGGGGTGGGGTGGTTTCTCTGGGAACAATGGAGTGAAACTCTAATTTCTCGGTTTCCAAAAAAAAGAAAATATATCAGCTCAAAGGGTCTATACTACGTTCTTTTCAACAGCCCCATGGGGTTAGAGTCTAGAAAAATAAAGTAATTTTTAGAAGTTAGAGTGACATGGTTTCCTTCTATTCCAACAGAAACAAAATATTTAGAGGAATTGGTGAAATTGTCATGCTGGATGTTGCTACCAGTCGGTGGATTCGGTATGAATACATCGATGGATGACATGAACTTGATTCAGCAGGCACAGAGGCATCACTTGGTAGTTCGAGAGCTTGGTGAAGAGATTGATTTGGAAATTGGACCTGGGGAGGACGATCCCTCGTTTGCTAGCACTCCTATAATTGGTGGATTAGTACGAGAACCATCCGTTGAAGATCACGATGAGAGTAAGCACATAGTATTGGTTTCTCAACTTTCCAATGATGACCAAGATATGTCAAAGACACAACCAGCCAAAAGGAAGAAGAAGGTTGTGAAAAGATGGAGGGAGGAATGGGCGGATACATATAAATGGGCCTATGTTGATGTGAGGGATGGAACTGCCAGGATATTTTGCTCTGTTTGTAAAGAGTATGGCAGAAAGCACAGGAGAAATCCTTACGGAAATGAAGGAAGCCGAAATATGCAAATGAGTGCACTTGAAGAACATAACAACAGTCTACTTCATAAAGAGGCTCTTCGGCTTCAGATGGCCTCCAAGGACAAGATTATTGTTGATAAACCTGTTTATGTAAAAGGTAGGGGGTTTCCAAATTTTTTTTATGTTCTTTATGTTGTTTCTCCCTCAATCTTCGGGTGAAATTAGATTTTTAACTTTGGTGGAGCCTGTTCTATTGACAAAAAAGATAATATTCTTGAGACTTCTAGTTGATCCATTGTACTCATGTTGATGAAATTAACATTTTGAAGATCCGTGCTTGCTTTAAATAAATAGAAGCTTTTTTGTAATATTTTCTTACATTTTTCTTTTTATGGCCATTATCTTCAAACAAAGCTCTCATGTCAAAAACTGCTGGATCGATCATTGAAGCTGCACTAAAAAGGGATCCTCATGAGGTTGAGTTCATACAAACAGTTCAAGAAACAGTAAATGCCTTAGAACGGGTTCTTGCAAAAAATGCTCAGTAAGTGTACTTTGAATATATAATTTTGTGATGCTATGTTGTTTATAGTTAAAGATTGGGAACTATAGAATTATATGTCTTATTATTTCAGCTATGTCAATGTTATGGAGCGCTTGTTGGAACCTGAACGCATGGTTCTTTTTCGAGTTCCATGGGTTGATGACAGAGGTGAGACACATGTCAATCGAGGATTTCGAGTTCAGTTTAACCAGGCTTTGGGCCCTTGTAGGGGTGGTCTTCGTTTTCACCCATCAATGAACTTAAGTATCGCCAAGTTTCTTGGTTTTGAACAGGTAGTGAACTGGATACTGATATTCTTTTCCTGTTTGAGAAAGGGTATTCTATTGTTAAATTTCACACTACCTGTATGGATCTGGTCCAATTTTTTCGTAAATGGGTAAAGGCTGATTATGTTCACGGAGTTGTTGCATATTTCTTTGAAGTAAAAGTTGCTTTGATATTTTGAGGGGCCAGTGGCTAAGTTGTAGGGAATAGTAATTTGTGGGTGTGCATTGCAAAGTAGTCAATTAAGTTTCTTCTTTTTGAAGGAAATTTCAGAACATGGGCTGGTCACTTTCTAAAAGACGTGAAAATGTAAACAATTTAAACATATCCTAGTTGATTTCCTTTTTTTTTCTTCTTACTTTTGTATGGATTCAAATAATGTTGCTAGTTCCCACTTTTCGCATGCGTGTGAGGTTACAATAGAGATCCTCTTTAGGACTAAATTCAGCCAAATGGGTGAAAAAAACTCTCCAGGTGATGCTCTCCACTGGAACAAATTAAAATTTTTGTTCTTGTTTTATATCTGCATGAAAAGAGCTAGTTGTCTCGTTAAAGATTATTTTCTTCAATATGAGGTAAAACAACAGCTCACAGATTCATCATAAATGTACATCCTACAAAGTAGGCATCTAAACTGCTTTCTTTGAGGTGAGAGGAAGATAACAGACTAGCAAGCCATGATTTTTCTCGGAGACTTTTTACTGGTGCATATGTACACCTAAGTTAAGATACATTATGACCTGACATGCTTTGTGCAAAACGGAGGAGGAGACTCAGATGGAACTTTTCCTTGCTTGATCCTTTGCAGCATGATTTTCAGAATGTTTGCTAAAATATTGCATATTGAAAACCTACCAGCTTAAGTTTTTAGGTTGATTGGTGATTTAACATGATTCAACATGGTAAACTATTCCTAGATGGTTCAGAGGCTTGCTTTCTCCTATTCTTTGCAGTCATTCTTTCAAGAAGGAACCTAAATTGTTTGGCCTAATCTTCCATGAGCCTTTAATTGGACCCTTAGGCTGAAGAAAAAAAGAAAATTTTCTTTGGGAGAAGAGAGGCTTTTTATGTTTATTTGGGGATGATGCAGTTTTCTTTCTTCCCTTGGTCAAGCTCTACTTCTTTTAAGCTCTACTTTATATGATATTTGTAATTTTTTTTTTATTATTATTTTTATAACTTGGCACAGTTGAGGCTTTCTTACTTTAAAATCTTTTGTCCATCTACAGACTTTAAAAAACGCATTATCACCATACAAATTAGGAGGGGCAGCTGGTGGAAGTGATTTTGACCCGAAGGGAAAAAGTGATAATGAGGTGAACTGTCTACTGATATATGATATCAACTATTTTTAACAATTTCATACATTTTAAAAGTCTCTTATAAAATAGCAGATTATGCGCTTTTGTCAAAGTTTCATAAACGAGATATATCGCTACTTAGGTCCTGATAAGGTAAATGGATAAACTTGGCCTTTTATTCTTTTAACAGCCATGTAAATTTTCAGGTTCAAATTTCAGTGTATTAAGTGATGTGCTAAATCGTAACTCTTTTCAGGACCTTCCTTCTGAGGAGATGGGTGTTGGTACACGAGAAATGGGATATCTTTTTGGACAATATAGACGGTTAGCAGGTCACTTTGAGGTACTTTAAAACTTGCATAGAATCAAATTTTGAAGGTTAATAAGGGCATTGGGAGTGTGGAATCATAGTTTTTGGGGGAATAAATTCAATCTATGGTGGCTATCTACCTAGGAATAAGAATTGATTTCTATGACTTTCTTTTCGCAATTAAATATAGTATCGTAAAGAAGGGCCATGGAAATCATATTGTGGTTAGAAGGAACAAGTTCAATCAATGGTGGCTACCTACCTAGAATTTATTTTGTAGAGTTTCCTTGACAACCAAATATAGTATGGTCAAATGGTTGTCCCAGGAGATTATTCGAAATTCATGCAAGCTGGTCTGGACACTCCCAAATATTAAATAAATAAATAAATATATATATTTATAAATAAAGTGGCACATTGAATAATTTTTAAGAACAATTATTCAGAAATAATTGTATAATATGTTGATGGACTTATAAAATTATTTAGGACCTCTTGTGGATTTTAAGCACGTGAGCCTAACCTGCTCAATAACTTATACATTTCAGATTACACTGAATGAATTTCATTGTAAGGTAGTTGTTCTTGAAAAAAAACTTAAGGTATATGTTGTGGATTCTTACTCGTGCAGGGAAGTTTTACAGGGCCGAGGATATTTTGGTCTGGGTCTAGCCTCCGAACAGAAGCTACTGGATATGGTTTGGTAATTAATGCCACATTTCTTGATGCTATATCTATATGGTGGCCAGGTTTCAATGGGAATATAGCCCGATTGTGGCTTAGATGGTTATTCAGTCTCATCCATTTTTCTACCCTCATATTTGTGATGGGTTGAAGTATCTCTGAACGTGTTAAGGTTGTATATGTATTAATGTTAACAATTTTCCCATGCACATGCAGGTTTTCTTTGCACAGCTGATACTTGCAGACATGAATAAAGAACTCAAAGGATTAAGGTTTAATACTCATCCCTAGAAGCTCTTAGTAAAATCTAGGAGTTATTTGCCACGTCATATGGAAATACTTTATTCAGTGGCTAAATTTATGTTTAACTTGTTTGTCATGCGTATAGGGTTTTGAGTTCTATCTTCATAAAATTTAGTTGTGTCTGAAAGCCTTACCTTTAATTCAAAATCCTTTTACGAATTGTTTCTCCAGATGTGTTGTAAGCGGTTCTGGGAAGATTGCGATGCATGTTCTTGAAAAGCTTATTGCTTATGGTGCCCTCCCCATTACCGTCTCAGGTGATTCTCAAATATTTCTTTAACCAGATGACTTGCATAATGAGGTAGAAAATGCTGTAGTAGCTTTCTTCTAGCATTGTACGTCATCTTCATTTCCGTTACCAAGTTATCCAACTGGGTGAGGAATTTTTTCTTTCAAGCTCTGTTTAGACCAAACAAATAGACCTATGTATGCAGTTAATTCTTGTCACTTTCATGATGGAGAAGGCTCTTGTATTTTTTGTTTAAAGTTAAGTCTTTACTGCTCATTAGCTTGAGTTTTGTGGATATCTCTGATTATTGTTACTTTTTAAATTATTGTTATTATTAGGTCTTTCTGTCATTTTTAAAGCATCATCTATACTGTGGTGTGTGCTTTGCATTCGTTGAAATAATTACAGTAAGTGTCACATGATGAAGATATTGGGCTTCCTGCTAGACGTGTGTTGAGTTTCACAACATTGACTTCATTTTGTTGTTAAACTAAGCAGGGGCCCTAAGTTTCTGCATTGATACTTGGACTTCTAGCAGTTTTTATTTTTAATTGAGGAAGTCAGAGCAGAGTACTGGTGTGCGATGGTGCCCGCCCAAAGGCTTCTAGTGGATTATTGTACCGAGGCACTACGATTAACTTTGAACTTTGCCGTGATTTAAAGTACCACAGGAACATTTGTTTTCTTTATTTATCCGGAAGTCAGAGCTTTACTCCCCTTATATATGGGGTATTGGTGTCCACCCCAAGGCTTCTAGCGGATTATTGTATCGAGGCATTATGATTAATTTTGAAATTTGCTGTGATTTAAAGTACCACCGGGACATTTGTTTTCTTTATTGATCTGGATCTCTAAACATATATTTTTTTAAAGCTGGATTACCAGCAACAGCAACTAATTTATGGTTTTATCTGAGTTAGCTTCATCCGAAAATTCTCAAACTGATATATAGATGAAAAATGAAGTTTGTTTCTCGTCTTATATTAGCTAAAACTGAAAGTAGGATCAATCGTATAAGTATTTCCGTTCAAAGCTAAAGGTCTTACTGTTTCTTCCTATTTGCAACTGGCAATGAAGAGAACTGATAGCTTGTTCTTTCATGTCAATAAAATATTTGCTCAGATTCAAAGGGATATTTAGTTGACGAAGATGGATTTGACTACGTGAAGATATCATTTTTGAGAGACATCAAGGCTCAGCAGAGGAGTTTAAGGTTTGGTTTTACCACTTACGCCTTTTTCTTTCAAAATTTTTGGTGTCATTTTAGTAACTCATATTTCTTATGTTGTTGCAATATGGCGGTATTCTCAGGGACTATTCAAAGACTTATGCTCGATCTAAGTATTATGATGAAGCTAAACCTTGGAGTGAAAGGTGTGATGTTGCTTTTCCTTGTGCTTACCATAATGAAATCGATCAAGTCGATGCCGTAAACCTGATTAATTCTGGATGTCGTATTTTAATAGAAGGTAGTAAACACCATTTTAGTTTTTATTTCCATCTTCTTTCCCTTAATCTTTTTTTTTTTTTTTTTTTTGTGCTTGCTGATGGTTACTTGCTGGTTCTTTTCCCCCCTAGGTTCAAATATGCCCTGTACTCCTGAGGCTGCTGATGTACTAAGAAAAGCAAATATTCTCATTGCTCCTGCAATGGCTGCAGGTGCTGGAGGGGTGCGATTCACTTCATTCACTCTGTGCATGATGCATGTGCTATAAATATCTCTAAAAGAAATATATTTGTTTGGTTCAGGAAAAACTATTTTGTTTGATGTGGGTCTTCTGGAATATTTTGATAACCTCACTGCTATGCCAGTTCACTTCGAATATAGGAGATTCGCTTCTTCCGGGAGCTCTAAATAAGAAAGCTATTGATCCTAGAAAAATTAACCATGATCCAGAATTTAGTGGCTCTTGATGATAGCTCTCATACTTATGCTACATGGTTAAAATTACAGGATGTTCTTAAAACTTTGCTAGGCGTCTAATTTCTTTATGGTTCTTGAGAAGATTTTGATATTAAGCACTAGTTCTGAAGTTTCACGATTTACTCTACCATTTTAAGCATAGCTGATTTCCAAATATTGTCACCTGGTTGAAGTGTATGTATCCTTACAACTCAAGGACACGGTTATGAATCAATCTTGTTCACGTAAGATTGTTGTTGAAATGAAGTGAATATCATCATCAAATATTCAGAAACATAGATAGACACATTGAGAGAATCTCTATAGTTCAATAATATGAAGAACTGGAATTAACATTCATGATTCAACTCATTGACCTTCCCAATATTCTAGTCTCAAATTTAGTTGCAGTGCATTGGGCATTTGATTCTTATGCTTTTTCCCTTTTTTTTCTTCCTTTTATTGATTGGAAACAAAACCTTTTTATTGATAGTATGAAAAAGATACATCAATTTGATTCTTTTTAGGAAAATGAATCTGGTAGGTGGCTCTAAATCTTTCCATTTTTATTTCTTATCAGTTATTGTGCCTCCTTGTTGCAGGTTGTTGCTGGAGAACTTGAATTAAACCATGCATGTAATTTGATCCATTGGTCTCCGGAGGACTTTGAGTCTAAATTGCAGGTGAGGGTCTATCTTTAGCCTGCCTCTATAAAGATTATTCAATTAAGGGAAATACTTCTGTATTTGCTAGATTCAACTAATCAGTATTGTGCGTGTTGTCAAACCTTCAATATACTTTCACTTGCTAATATCTTATCCATGATAATCATCATGGAGTGGCCTAGTGGTCAAAGAGATCCTTAAATAACTAAGAGGCAATGAGTTCAATATCTTGGGGTCATCTACCTAAGAATTAATTTCCTATAGATTTCTTTGACATCCAAGTCAGATAGTATGTTTCGTGAAAATAGTTGAGGTGCGCGTAAATTTGCTCGCACAGTCACAAATATTAAAAAAAGATAAAAATAATAACATTTTATCATTGATGAGAACAATTACTTATCACTGTACTCAATATGACTATGATCACTCTAACCTGAAGCCGGTAAATTTAAGAAATGTAAAAACTTTTTATCTGACATTTTCTGATGGATGAATTCTGCCTGAGTTGAGATGATCCATGCCCGGTCATCTAGAACGTGAACATATTAATTGTAAAAATAAGTAAGGAGATTGACTTGTCTGTTCTAAATGCTGGTGGACTGCTGGCTTGTTAACAATATGGAGTTTATTATACCCCATTTTACGCTCGAGAATTCTAGTTAATCTCTTATTGATTTTATTTGTGGGGTGTTTAAATCGTTTTTATAGTTTTATATCATTGCAACTTGCAGGAAGCTATGAAACAGACCTACCAGAGAGCTCTCAAAGCAGCAGCTGATTTTGGTTACCAAAAAGAGAGTCCTGAGTGAGTTCTAATTGCTGAAGTTTTATCTGCTTAGAATTGGTGATTTCATCCAGAGGGAAAGAACGAAAAGTTAAAAATAAAATAAAAAGGAACCCAACAGTCTCATTTGCAATTTTCCACTTAATTTCATACTTTTCCCACTGGTTTATTCTTGGTTAAGTCGGTTTGAAGAAAGTTTGAATTTAGTACCTATCAAATAAAAATTTTAAAAAAAAGTTAGAATTCATACCTTCTCTAAATGACTGTAATGTAACCAATTCTTGGACTAAGCACACAATTCAAATATTTGATGCTTGACATAAAAACAAAAATATATTGTTAAGTTTGGTTTTTCTATTTCTTGAGCATTGTGTGATCTTCATCTGCTTGATATAGGGCTCTTGTTCACGGAGCAGTCATTTCTGCTTTTCTGAGTGTTGCTCAAGCCATGACTGATCAAGGTTGTGTATAATAGACACGAGCACAATTCGAGAGGTTGCAAAAGTTGCTTTCCTCTCGTGTCAAGTACAAAGACGTCCTGCAGTGCCCTCATCGGCAAGCGATGTATCGTACCACCGCGAGGTAGATTCAACCGATGCCCAAAAACCAAAATATACGACACCATTTTATGCGCCATTCATGCACCATGCCGTACCTGGGATCTCTAAAGGCACAAAATGTTGAAATCAATATTTAAACTTGTAAATTAGTGGGCTATTGCAGATAAGGATAGGAAATGGCCTCGACATTTCTGAACTGGAATGTGTGTTATTTATTTGGCTTGTTATACTGCCTATATATGTGGTTGTTACTCTCTTGTAATACATAGAGATTGGAAATAAAAATTTGTTCATCTTACCATTGAGTATTTGCAATGATTGGCTGCTTCATCAAGCTTCTGTTACTTTCTTTTATTTGTATATGAAAAAGGTTTTGGGATTGTTTGGGAGGGAAATTTTGGCAAATGAGCTACATGGTCAGCAAAAGTCAAACAACAATTGAAGGGGGTCTAATTTTGTTTAGTGTTTGGAGCTAGGAAGGGGTAGTGCGATTTTATTGAGTTCAAATGTTGTAATGTCATATGGTATGTCTCGTGATATTAGTGGAGGTGTGCGCAACCTGGCTCGGACAGTCATGAATATATAAAAAAAAAAAGTTTTAAATAGTATTTTGGTTTAATTTAGGGTGACTATCTACTCAAAAAATATTATTTTACAAATTACTTTGATAACTAAATGTTTGGGTTAAACATTTATTTCATGGAAATAGTCGAAGGGTACGTAAGTTTGTCTGAATAGTGAACATTTGTATGTATAAAAAAGTCACTTTGGTTTATATACATTTAACTTTTATTTTATTTAATTTTTTGCATTTTGAAAGGTTGAAATTTATTATCAAAGTTTATGATATTTTTTCTTAAGTTTTTCCTCTCTTCTTTTGTTAAAGACTTATTCCATAGCTCACAAACTTGTAAAAGTAGTAATAATAATATACATAACTTTGGACTCAAACCTGACTTACTTATCTACCAGTCTATTAAAAATATTTAATTCTATTCTCGTATATATATATAATATAAGAATTCGAGTAGAATTAAGTTGAACCAAGAAAAAAATTTGATCAATCAAAAAATTGACTTAATTCAAACAACTTTATAAAATTATAATCCAACTCAATTTTTACGATTTGAGTTGGATAGTCCCTGAATATTTGAATTGTCGATTCTGTTGTTCATCATTGGTTTCGAACTCCTCAATTCCAAATATTATTTAAAAAATAATAATAATTATACACCACCAAGTATTGTTTAATTACCAAACGCTCTGTTTGATCCAAAACCCACAGCACTGTTTCAGTCTCACACTCCACTTTAGCAGACTGTTCCACATCGCCTCCATAGAACTCCGTAGCTCATGAGAAGAGCTGATGATCAAAGGATCAGCTTTCAAATTACAATCCCGGATTCTAAATTATTTCAAACACAACACAAGTTTGTGATCGTTTTCCTCAAGATATTAGTGGATCATCTTTACTTTCAGCTACCGATGAATCCAGGTTCCTTTTTTTTTTCTCTCTATTCGGAAAACGAATTGGGTTTTGACAATTTCTCAAACCCCTTTGATTGTATTTTGCCTTTTCTAGGTTTCTGATTGATTGATTGCATGTACATCATTTGTAGGTTTCGGTTATTTATGCATCTGTTTGTGAAATCGAGGGGCTGTTGTTGAGATGGGCAGCTTTGGATTTGATGGGTCTGATTCCAGTAAGGTTATCGATGGATCGGTTGGGGGTTTAGTTTGGGTCCGCCGCCGTAATGGGTCGTGGTGGCCTGGCCGGATTATGGGTCTCCAGGAGCTGTCTCAGAGCTGTTTGGTTTCCCCAAAATCGGGTACTCCGGTGAAGCTTCTTGGCCGTGAAGATGCAAGCATGTGAGTGCTTCTTATTGAATTCTTGCGTTTTCGGTTCACTTTGTTTAGATTTTTCAGTTTCTGTGTACTGAATACTATCTATATTGTGGTTTAGTTTGGTTCAGCTTCGTGCCTTCTAACCGAAAGGGTTGGTGGTGTGTTGGCTTGGTTGTAATCCAATTTAATCCCACGGTCATGGGTTCGTTCCTGAAAATTGGTATTTGGCTCTCATCTTATCTAAGAGTAGTTCCTAGGGTTTGTAGTCTCCCTCCCTGTGTCTTCATCTTTGACTTTTGGATGTCAAGAAAATTTGTAGAAAATTAATTGCTAGATAAGTGGCTTCCATGATTGAACCGTGTGTTCAGCCTGATTAGATTTAGTCAATCTGGATTTTTTTTTTTGTGTTGTGCTCTAATACACACCGCACTCCAAAACAAAAGAACCACCTGAACCTTGTGTTCAGCCTTACGGTGACGGGTTCCATCTTGCAAATCGGTATTTGACTCTCAAGTCTCATCGTTCCTAGGGTTTGTGGCCTCCCTCCCTTAGTTGAACTGAAAAAATGGCTTCATGCCTTTATGACTAGGGCACATGATGTCTGTTTTTTTCTCGTTTCCTTAAACATTTGCCTTCTTGTGCTTTCATTTGATGTCGATAATTTTTGTATATTCAGTGATTGTCGAGGTCAGTTTACATGCACCTGCACCGTCGTTATTGGTATAGGGTATACTACCTCATTTTACAACATTTGGATGTCAAGGAAACTCGTAAGAAATCAATTCTTAGGTAGGTGGCTACCATAGATAGATTGAACCATGTGTTCAGCCTTACTAGATTTAATCAATCTGGATTTTTTTTTTGTGTTGGGCTCTAAACCACACTGCACTCCGAAACAAAAGAACCACTTGTAGTGCACCTTTTTGATTTGGATTGGTCTCTAATCAATTGATCCTGTTTGGCTTGTGATCATTGTTTTCAGATATGGTTCCATGAATGGATAGAACTGAGATGGGTGATCAAGGTTTCCTATTGTCCTTGAATCTTTGACTATTTATTTACTTCTGTATGAAACAATATTTTCTAGCTTTTAGATTTCAAGGTAAAAATGTGATTGGGGCTAATATTTCGATGAGGCTTGTTTACGAATAAAAATATTAAGGATTTGGATGAACGTTCATCTTCCTTCCCTAACTTCTTTCTTCGTTTGTTTTGGTAGGAAGTACGGTAGCCCTATTTTTTCTGCTTGCCTATGAGTCATTGTCGATGGACAATTATGAGATTGATGTATTACTCATCATTTTATAGTTTTTCTCTTTCTGGCTTGTGGTTGATGAAGCCAACTTGCTCTCCTTGTTTCTTCTTTCAGGGTGAAATATACTGGCTTATATTTACCTTATAATTTCACTATGCTGACAAAGTTCTTTTTATTGATATAGTGATTGGTATAACCTTGAGAAGTCGAAAAGAGTGAAGGCATTTCGATGTGGGGAGTATGATGAATTTATCGAGAAAGCTAAGGCTTCTGTGGCCATTGCAAGTAAGAGAGCAGTAAAATATGCTCGAAGGGAAGATGCAATTCTTCAAGCTCTTGAGCTTGAGAGTTCTCGCCTTGGCAAGAATCAGCTAGCCTTTAGTTGTACTTCCGGCAGCGAGCATGGTATTTCTACCAGAAACTCGACAGCCGTGGCTAATTCTAGTGAAGCGGGCTTGGCTGATGATATGAATGATTCTGAAGGCAGATCTGATTCCATGCCAGAATTATCACAGTCCGGAATATCTTTTGAAGAGAATTTAAATTTTTCAATGGCTCGATCTGGTCAGAGTAGGAGAAGGACTCCAAATAATTCTGAGGATGATGGAACCGAGGGTCTGAAGCAAATGCGAATTAGAGGGATTGAGGGCCTTGGTATAGGTGTGGTGTCGAAAAGAAAAGACCAGACGAGAGGAATAGTTGAGCTGGTTCGGGAAGACACTGATGTAAATTGTAATTTAAATACTCCCAATTGCTTGCCTTATGAACATCCTCCGGAAGATAACAAAGTCAGTTCATCCCAATTTAAAAGAAAGAGATCCCTGTCCAATGTTAATGAATTGTCGAAAAGGAAAAATCGATGCAGACAATTAACAAAAGTTTTAGAAACTACAACTATGGTATCTCTTCCTATGGTTTGCAATGAACTTGCCAATTCATGTGGTCCCCACGGGGGATTGTCAGATGGAAAGCTTTCCGAACTAGAATCTAATGAGCCAAAGAAGAGCTCCTCTGCAGCAATGAACAATAACTCAGACAGTACTGTAGTTTCTTGTGAGAATATGATCCCTGAAAATGCTCTTGATGCTTCTCATTTTAAGATCAAGGCAAAGGATAATGAAGTTTCAAGCGTTTCTGATCGAGCCAAGAATGAGACTTCTAATCGATTATATGACATGTCATTCTCTGGGGAGGGAAAAAATCCCACAGGTATGTGTAGAATGCACATGAACTTCGAACATTTATGGCTTACTTCTTATGTCTTTTCTTTTGTTCATGTCTATGCATATTTTTTTTCACAGTAGGCTGTAGATTAACAGTAATCATTGACGTCTGTCATTTCACGCATAGATCGGTGGATAAAATACACCAATTACCATTGTAAAGGTCGATGGTTCAATCTCTATGTTTTGAACTTTATTCTGTTAAAGCTCTACTACTTGCTTCAGCTGAATATCTTTCATCTCTTATAGATATCTGATAGGACTTTTGTACCTTTTTTCATATTCATTTATCAATGAAGTAACTGTTTCCTATAAAAAAAAATTAAAAAAAAAAGCTATCTTTCATCTCTGTGCCTTTCAGTTATATCTCTCTCGTTCCTGCGCCTTTTACAAACCAGGTATTTTCTACTTCTTCCAGGTCTTTCCCCTTCCTCATCGAGAAGGTTTGTCGATGGTGCATCGATAAGACAATCCAGCCAAGCTGAACCCCTATGTGTAAGCAATGAACTAAATAATGAATCTGGATCTACTAGTTCTGCTGTTGCTGACCCAGAGAGCAATATCAGTAAAACAATTGAGAAGAGCAGTTCAAAGTGGCAACTTAAGGGGAAGCGGAATTCAAGACACACAAAGAAAACTCTGAAAAATTACTCGAGAAATTTTTTATCGACGGGCAATACGCAAGCAGCTTGTATGGCTGGTACGGAGCAACTGGATGGATTCAATGTGGGATCTGATCAGAAAGTTTCCAGTAGCATTGAGGAGCCTCCTCCCTCAAACAACATTTCTTCATTAGAGCCTGAGCAACTTGCTGAAGATGGATTGAATGAATTGGATTCTATTAACTATACATCAGTAGACAAACTTCATACCAAGATGAAGCAGTTGCCTGATTTCGCTTGGGCCGCTCCAAGGTCTCTCCCTTTTCGCCAATCCCGCCTTATGGTTCATTCCAAATATCGGAGGTCAGAATTTTCCTTAACAAAATTTGGCTGTAATGCTTCGTTATATGACGTTGAGCTTGTGGTAAAAGCCAACTATAGGCCACAACATGTTCCAATGGTTTCGTTAATGAGCAAATTAAGTTGTAAGGCAGTCGTTGGCTATCCGCTCACTGTCGAGGTCTTGGATGATGGTCACTGCAATAACCTGTTGAGCAAACCCGAACTTGATCCGCATAGTGTGGAAAGTCCTCATTCAGTACAATCAAATCCTTCCAAAGGGAAAACATTCGGCAAGCGTCGTGCCCGTGCATTTCAAGCACGCCCTTCACGAGGCAAAGCGTCCAAGATGAAGAAATCTGGACAACTATCAAAAAAGACCCGAAAGCTGTCTTCACTGGCTGTTCAGAAGCAGTTTGTAGAAGAGAGTAAACCACTGGTAGAGAAGTCCAATGGTTCTTTAATAGCATGTATCCCTCTTACAGTAGTATTCAGTAGACTAAACGAAGCTCTGAACCGACCGACACATTGCCCTTTAACGACGACGGCAAGTGAATAAGTAGTTTTGTTTTGCTGAATTGGCTGGTTTCTCCTTCAATAGCAGAGTCTTTGCTTGTTTAACCAAACTCAGTTAAAAGGATCAAGTGTAAAATGTATTTTATTTTCATACCATGGGAAGAAAACTGGCTAGGAGAATGCTTTTGGCTTTGTATATATGTATTATCACTTGAAGTATATAGAAGGCCTTAACCTTATGAAAGGTAATTGCTAATATTAAGATGTTTTTAATAATTTGGGAGCCATTTAATTACATCTTGTTCTTGGTTTCTCACATTGTCCTTTTTAGTTGGTTCTATGTTTGGTCTCTTGGTATTGGACACATGATATGGAGTGCATTTAGGCATACAAGATTTTTTTTTTTTTTTTTTTTTTGATAAATTGGTATACAAGTTGTTAATATTATTTATAAATTGAATTCAACCAAAACAGAAAGAAAAAAAAAATTGAATTGAACAACGTTTGGGGGATTGATGATTAGAATTCACGACTTTTTTTTTTTAGTTCTCAATTAAGGGATCAAGATTTAAACTCATGATTTATTGGGCATGGTAATACACTGATCCTGCATCAACTATTTTTGTTGGCTCGATCCACGACTTCTTTGTCATAAGTCATTCATAATATATACTAAACATATTTTGAATGATCTTAAAAAAAGAAAAACAATATTTCGAATAAATACTTGTAAGTGGATAAAATTACAATATTGTTCTAAATTTGAGGTGGAATTAATAAAATTAAAAATGGTAAATTTGGACTTTATTCTCATTATTTTTTGAGTTGTTGAATTTTGGTAAGAGTTTTTTTTAATGTCCACGTTACTACCTAACTAAAAATTAACTTTTAAATATTTACTTAACATCCAAATATTGCACGTAAAATAATAAAACGGTATGTCCCATAAAAATTGTTAGTTGTATGTGTACACACCTAGAGTCTCACACATACATTAAAAATGGAAAAAAAAAAAAATCTTTAGTATTTAAACATTTTAAAGTAATAGTTTATATATTAAAAAAAAAAAAGCATTTAAATATATATAAAAATAAAATAAAAAAATACTGCCCTAAACCTAAGCCCATTGAAGTTCCGGTTCATGTTTAGAATTAGGGTTTAGTATAAAAGGCAGGCAACTCCCTTTTCCATTCTCCCTTCCGAGTATAGTATCCAAACATAAACCCTAATCTCAAATCAGGTCTCTCAATTTGTCTCAACGATTTCGTTTGAATTCTCATTTTTGTTAGCTGTTCTTGAAATAAATTCTACGCATTTCTATGTTTACAGATTTTTCTGATGATTTTCAATCGCGTTGCAGGTCGAGAAGAAGATCATGGCGGCGGTTCCAGGGCAGCTGGTTTGGGAGATCGTGAAGAGGAACAACTCGTTTTTGGTGAAGGAGTTTGGGCGTGGAACGGCCGGCGTTCAGTTCAGCAAAGAGTCTAACAATTTATACAATCTCAACTCCTACAAATATTCTGGTAACTCATCTCTTTAATCCCTTGATTGTTGAGGATTCTGTTTGAATATGGAGACTCGGAGATGGGATCTTAAGTATATTGTGTATTTATTTGATGGTTTATGAATATGACTGTTTCGTTCTGATTCAAAGGGATTAAATCAAGAAATTTTTATAATTAGGGTGTTGTCTGTTTAGATTTTTCCCTGAAATTTTGCTAATGAGCTAGCAGAGTATTGGTTTATTGTTTGGAATCTAGATTTTATTGATATATATATATGTCCATATGATTCATGTGTTGTGGTTATGGGGATGGGAATGGGCCAATTTGATTTAGTAGATAAATCATATGAATTGTTTCAATTACACTGGGTCTTGTACTTGTTCACTGAAGGATATGTGCTCTCGATACATTGAGTGCTTGGGATTATATGTTTGGTATTTGATTATGAAGTTTGCTTGACCGAATCCTCCGATTGCTAATCTATGTGCACGAGAAATATAATAATTTGAGTATTTAACTGCTGGTTGTTTTCTGTCTTAGAACAGTTTTGGTTTATTTTTCCTTCTAAATTGGAATTTGTTTTCAAACTTCATTAGGAGTGATGAAAAGTTTCAGGGGTTTTATTTTTCTTTTCGATTGATTTTGTGTTACATTGAAAATATCACTGCCAATATTAGGTTCAGTTTTTGCGTAGAGATTCAATAGGATTCTTGTGTTTTAGGTTTGGCCAACAAGAAAACTGTTACAATCCAACCTGGAGGCAAAGACCAATCAATATTGCTTGCAACAACTAAGAGCAAGAAACAGAACAAACCTTCTTCATTGCTTAATAAATCTTTGATGAAGAAAGAGTTCCGTAGGATGGCAAAGGCTGTATCAAATCAGGTATATACAGTCCAAGCATTTTATGTTACATTTTTTTGTTTCCTCTGAAGATTTATTTTTTTTATAGGAAACTAAAACTTTCGTTGTTTCCTCTGGTGATATAACTATATTTGTAGCACATATCCCTGTTTAGCAAATTAACTTGGTACATTTTCCTATAAAATGTACTTTATACGGTTGGAACATCCCTGATCATACAGTTAGAACATAATCGGCTGGAAGAAAACAAGGAACCTAAGACCTATGAAGCACAGACATGCACACAGATACGGGACGATACGTCAATTTCTTAAAAACTAAGATATAGATACGGGACTTATGTCAATTTCTTTTCGATTGATAGGTACGTTTGAGATATGACAATTTTACTAAAATAAAACGTGTGAAATTGAAGTTAGGTTAGCTTTTTTCTTTTTATAATTTTACTAAATAAAACATATGAAATTGAATTTCGTTTTAGTAGCAATAAAATGAGAATAATGGGCTCGACTCACTAAAATGAGTTTAATTTGGTGAATATAATGGGTTGGGCTCAAAAAAACGGCTTTTAAAAAATGCTAAAGCATTCTTACATATCCTGGCCGTTTCTTCTGCATATCTTCCCATGTCCAATATTAAAAAAATAAAATAAAAAATAAAATAAAAAATAAGATACTTCAATTGACGTATCTGGTACCTATCTTAGGTGTATCTTGACATATCTATGTCCGAAACGTATCTAATACAAGATTCTCAGCTCAAAATGGTGTGTCCGTGCTTTATAGCCTTATACCAGCTAGAAAATGCTTTGCTTCTAACCTCAAGACCCACCAACCCACCCTTTTTTCTTCCTAAGCTCCGTCCCATTCTTCTTAATCGAGTAGGATATGCGATGGAGATTAGGATGAGCTTTGCTGAATCGAACTTGCTTTAACTTCACACCCTCATGATATGCAGGTGGGAGATAACTACTACAGGCCAGACCTGAAGAAGGCTGCCTTAGCAAGACTGAGTGCTGTAAACAGGAGCCTTAAGGTTGCTAAGTCTGGAGTTAAGAAGAGGACCAGGCAAGCATTGAAGTCCAGGAAGTGAGAATTGAGAATTGAGAAATGGGATGTTGCATTTTTCTTTGTGTTTTTAGTTGGGAATGCCAACTTTGTAGTGCACTTTGAAATCCAAAGAGTAGTCTGGCTATAAATATTTTGCATTCCTATCATTATTTTCATGTTGTGAACTCTTGGCAGATAATCTTATGACTTTGTTTTGGTTAATATGTTATTCTAATTGCAGTTCAAAATTACTAGATATTTTGCAATCTTTCCCTGAGGCTACAAAGGGAAGTACTGAAAATCTGATTGAATATCCTAAAAATTCAAGAAAAGAGGCTATTCTAGTGTATTAGCCATAATGGGTTTAATTTCTAATAATTTGATATTGGTGTTTTTTAATTTCATTCCATCCTTTGCTTCCTAATATCTTGGGTTTGTAAAATTAATAACAGCAACACTCTCAATAATAATGTGGGTTGGCATTTTTCCATTATCTTTATTTGATCATCTGTATTAGGGTTACTGGATTGTTATATTTGAACAGGGGTATTACCATTTTTGAAATCGCAACTTATGCTCATTTAATAAGCATTATAAGATGTAGTATAGAGACATCGAAGTTATTTGTTTTTTTAATGGGATAAAGAAGCATCAAAGTATTTTTATAAAACTATGTCATTTATATCTCCTATTATAGTTGAAATATGGTCACCTATTTTGTTATTTTTTAAAAAGAACTTCCCATCACTTGCATGAAAATAATCACAATACATCTTTTTAATTTTTTTTATTTTTTTACAACTTTTTTATTTTTGATATTCATAACGGTCTAAATCAGTTTTTTTCATCATTTGATCCCTACAACATTTGAATATCAAAGAAATTCATAAAAAAATAAATTTTAGATAACAACTGTGAATTAAACTCATCAACTCTAAACTCTCTAATCCTTTTATGCTTTTTTTACCATTAAATTATCATGAGGATTATTCTTCGATTTTACGCTTGTGTTTAGTATCATACATGATTATAGGTTGTTTTTTTTCTTTTAAGTGCATTGCAAGAAAGGTAATAGTCCAGCAGGTTGTCCAATTTCTTGCCCTTTTTTGATGAAGTGTACTCGTTCTAGTCTTCTTTTCAGAAGGGTGTTTCAAATAGGTTTGATAAACCCAACTCCCAACTCCATATAATTGCAATATCATTACCATATACACAGTTACAAGGAACATTTTTACACCTTCAAAATTTATACAACCTATAAGATATATAGATTATATCCAAAATCAAAGAAGGCTCTCAAGTATATACAGAAAGAGGTTAGGCTAAACTAAAACAAAAGTCCAACCTCTCTACTAGCTAAACAACAAAAGACACTTATTTCAAGAGCAAAAAAAATGTACATGTTCCTATATGAAGAAGGTAGCAAGAAAAATGATACATTTTCTATGCACAGAAATTCTATGATGCAGTTGTTGCATCTACCTTTTAATGACCTACCCCGGAGTCGACATGGTTGTCGAAATGACATCCGATCACTTAAACAGAAGCACACCCAGTCTTTAATCATTGGACTGAGTTTTTGCAAAATCTTTAACCCTTTCCTTCAGATGCTGCAATAATATAAATGCATAGTAAGAAAAATAACAAACAAGAGATGAGAATTAGAACTACAAAAGTCAAGATGGTGATGTGGATTTGTAAGTTGATGTTTCTCACCTTCAGCTCTTCGTGGAGAACAATGAATATCTTTTTCAACCTCTTGTGCCTCTGCAGATTACTCTTTATTTGAGTCAACTTCAATATATAAGAAATACAATATATAACAAGGAGAAAAATATTGACAGGCAATTAGATTCGGGCATACAAAAAAGTATTGATGTTCAAATCTAAAAGGTGATTTCAATCTATGGTGGCTACATACCAAGAAAATAATTTCCTACATAAGGTCAAGCAGTATTTTTGTGAAAATAGTTGAGGTGCACATAAGCTAGCCTAGATACTCAACGATATATAAAGTGCAAGCTAAGCAAGCCATCTTACAGAATCCACATTCAAAATAACTGCAATGTATAAAGTTACCAACCAAACAAGTAGAGAAAATATTGCCTCAACAATTTTCAATATGAACCATAGCTTACACAAACCTCAACTACAACTAGCTGAATAAAACATTCTGAGAGTTCGCGAAAGGGTTTGTGAGTTTCCAAGCACTCTTTCTCGCACTTCAACCGAGTGGTTTGTGCGTTGGTAAATAGTAATTAAATTCAACAGATCAAGCAACAAATTCCCAAAGATGCAGAAATATATACTTGGACATGAAAAACTACAAATATTATCAAGTGCAAACTTATAGCAAAGAGAATAGGATAACAGCCATACCTTTGAACACAGCCGATAGGATTCTTTCAGCTGTCCTAAGGCGTTATAGTATTTCTCCGAATCTTGTCCCCTAGCAGAATCAAGTTCCTTCCCGAGTTTGCAGAACTCATCCCTACATAATTGATCGTTGTAAACTGGATGTTTATTTTTCTTTACAGGAACAGCATACCAGGACACAAATAAATCATCAAACTTGTTTAACCGTAATAACCGAACATTAAGAGGTAGACTGCAAGATTGTGTGGGAATGGAAAAATAACTGTGGCACTTGCGAAAAGAAGTAGCAAACCTGTAGCTTTCTAGATTTTTGTTCAAGAACAGATAACACTCATATTTATCATGATACTCCTGCACATATTCCTTGTACCTAATGATAAGTATGCATTGCCATCAGTTAGCTTGTCACAGACATCAATGACAGAGTAAAAGAACAAGTGTTACAGAATTAGTAGCCTCAACAACTCAAATGAATTATAGATAAAACTTACTGAGAGAAATCCTTGATTGCTCCCTTCAACTCCGGCTTGTCCTTTTCATACTTGGAATATGAACAACTGTTTTCATCTGAAGAAGAATCTCTTCTCTTTGGATCACTATTTTCACGCTCAACTGATATTGGGTTCCTTAGTGCATCAGTAACTTCAGTTACTGGATTGGGTGCTTGTCTTTTACTTACTTTTTTTGAGGGAAGCTGTTCTCGTTTCGTATCATGCAGCTGGGAAATGCCAACAGATGCTCTCCTGTTGCTTTCCCCACAGCCTTCTGGACCAATCCCTTGATTAGGTTTCACATTTGCATCAACTGATTTATCCACTTCAAGGTGATCGACTCTTGAACTAAATTGAGGTTCTTGTGGATGAGACTGCGGAGGCCGTTGGTTAAGCCTCATAGAATCTTCAACTTTATGTTCTGGATTCTTGTTTTTATTTGAACCTTCCAGAATGCTAGGAAACTTGGTGCTTGCATGGGGCGAGGGCCTCTTTCCATATTCTAAACTAGCTTTCAAATTAGTTTTTCCTTTATTTAAATCTGAACTCCAGACATCTGAAGTGTTCTCTCTGTTCTCCAACTGTTTCATTGAATTATTTCTTTCAAATTTCTTTTTACCTAACGTTTCCTCAGGGAAGGGCTCACGAAGTTCACCTAATTCAAGGTCTGAAAGCTCTCTTTGGATAAATCGACCTTTTCCATTAACAGGAGACCTGTCAGAACTGATTCTATTATTATTATTATCCCTTGGTGAATACCCCATCTGTGAGCTTGAAAATGTTTTGCCATCTTTGAATTTCCCTACTATTTCGCCAGGTTTACTGTGATTGGAGTCAAAGGATTGTATCTGTTTGTCGCCTGAACCACCTGATCTAGAATTTCTTGAAACCTTTTTCCCATTTGTCCCTTCATTTTCAAGGGTACCATAAAATTTATCTTTAAACACATGAGTATTTTCGTTATCATGACCACCCTTTTCAGTGTGTTTACTGCCACGTCCAATGCTATCACCATGCTTGTCCGGTCTAACTGCTGTATCTACAGCTCTTACTCCACTTTGATTGGGGGGCCTCCAACTCGCTTGTGAAAGATCTGAACTATTTCTTTCTAGAACTATTTCTTTGTTTCCCTTTTTTGCTCTAAAATCAGAATTTCCTTTCAACTCATCTTTATTAGTAACTTGACTGATAGGATACCTGGAAGAATCTCGGTTGAGTTTACTAGGAAATAAATTGTGAGAGCTCGGTAACTGGACTCCCCAATTATCAGAAACTGGTTGTTGAGCTGAGCTTTCTGATTTTAATCTCTTGGCGTGATCAGATTTCTCTTCAAGGCATTTCAAATCAGAACTTCTTTTAGACTTTCCTTTAGGTATCATGTCCGTGCTGTCAGATTGTTCATGCCTGGTACTGTCCAGGACAGTGTTTTCCCTGTCCTCAAACAAACTCCCAATAAAATTTTGGCGCTCTTGGAATTCATCAGGGTATGGCGAAAAGGATTTTGATTCTTCCACAGATCTTCCACCTTCTCCATTAGGAAGTGAACTACGATCACCAATTTTAGCATCTGGCTCATCATCAGAAGAATCTTTCTCGATGTCAATTGCATCAGATTCATGACCATCTTCCTTCTCGTCATCTATATTCAACACAGCCCCACCATCTGGACTTCTCCAAGCAGAAGGAGATGTAGAGCAACCCTGTACAGAAGCTTGCAATTTATGCTTGGATTCTTTGTCATCATCACTGGTCATGATATCCACATCCACATCAGAACCCTCCTTACTATTAGGTGCGTCACTTTCACTATCACTGCTACTCCCACTACCCACGGGGCTTTGACTTCTACTCCTACTATGATTCCCACTATCACTTCCACTATCACTGTTATCACTTTCAGAATCACTGTCACTTTCATTGTCAGAAGAACTAGCTGCCTGGCCTTCACTATTTTCAGAGCCCTTTTTCTCAGCAAGAAGATTAGGTGAATGCTGTTCAATGCCATTTTTCTCCAAGAAATTTGTTTCTTTGTTAGCTTGAGAGGTTTCTACCTTTTCCTCCAATTCAATGACATTTATTGCTTCCAACTGCAGTTCTGGATCAGGTATTTGATCATTGAGGTCTTCATGTACCGGGCATTGTTGATGACTGACTAAAGGAGAGCTGTGAAAGTACAAGACAATAATTAGACTCCTAGATGAACATCGAGGAATCCATAAATCAAATACACTGGGTAGTAAATTACTGAGCGAAGCTTTCTCTTGGTTGAATATAAATCCAGTCTCTACTGTAATTACTGTCTTCATGAAGTTATTTTGTTTGTTATTTTTGCGATAGAGAATATTACAAGTTGAGGTTTGAACTTATAAACAACCGCTTAGAGGAAATAGAGATGTCTTGGGAACTTAGTAATATGTTGGCATGAAGATATTTTGATTATTATAAAACCTTGCAATGAAGCTTCATGTTAACCAATTAGATAAAGCTTTCTACTAGATAGCCGTAGGCCCATAGTTTATTGATAATCATTTTTTTATACGACGTTTAGTGATAAACAATAAACCCAAGCTATCAAGATAAGTTGAGATATTGCTACTTCAAGTTCAAATACCACTATTAAAGTAATATTCTAAAAAGAAGAGACAGTTGAGGTTGTGAAAAGCCTCCAATAGCTAAGGTGTACGTTAAGGAGGGCTAAGAGGCGAAATTGTAATTGTACATGTCAGTCGGTAGGCTCTTTAGTTGGTTAGTGTTTTCTGTTCTAACGTGTGCTGGTCGCCTGAGTGAGGGAGGAGGGGTCGTTTAATCCGGTGAGTTAGAGTTAGAGTCGGAGAGGGTTATTGGGATTTTGTGTATTGTACTGACTACTGAGGGGATTCTCGAGAGAGAATATTGAGGGAGGGAGATTGTAATCTTCCATAGTTCAATAAAATTGATGGCAGAATCTGGTTGTCTAACGGTATCCCCAATATTACAAGAACAAACAACACGACTTCAGGTATTGCGAATAATTGTTGGAGGAAGTACCTTTCACATTCGGAAGAAGGTTTTTTAGAGCCTTCCAGCTCAATTCCTGACTTCAAGCAATATCTTCCCGGAGCTTGGTAGATTGCAATCTAATAGTCAAGATTAAACAAGAACATAAGAACAACTACTTCATGTATGAAAGGAATCAAAACAACTACTACAACTACAATATCCGAAGATTTCAGGAGGACAGCCATGAGCAACTTATTATGAGTTCAAAGAAGATCAAGTTCAGACTTCTCATTTTTCCCCATTACAAGTTGATAATTCACTTGGTTTTTAAAAAAATTGTTGATAGTTCACTTGTTGGATCTTTTAAATTGAAGTACTATTCAACACAACATACGCCAGGAGTATTAAGAGATTCATTGAAATAACTGAATGAATAAAAAACCTAGTACATTATGCATTAGTTTTCTAATAATTTATCATTTACATAACTTACTTTCTTAATGATTGGCTCGATCTTTTTTACAGCATTTGGGATCTTATCACCAACAGCTTTCTCCAAGGCCTACAAGAGGGAGGGAGGGAGAGAGGGTGACAGAAGAGTTAGAACTGATAAAGAAGTAGAGAACAGAAAAGGCCATATGATTTGAATGGAATTCACAAACTTGTTTAAGGGACAAACATAAAATGAACAGGAAACATCCAACATTATTTTTATATAGGAATCAAAACTTCAATTAAGGTAGATGAAGAATAACATTCCAACATTTTGTGTAGTATCGAAGAAATGATTTCATGAAATAAAAGAAGTTAAGCACTCTTAGACACTAAAAGGTGTTTCTAACTAACTTTTTACTAGTCCATACCTTCAAACTCAGCCCTTTAGGATTCTCTAAGAGCAAAGTATACAGCATTCCTTGCAAGTCTGTTGCTTTAGTTCCACCATTCCCTTCCTGTCCTGGTGCTTCAAAAACTCCTTTTGCGCCTTTGGTTGGAATTTCCTTCTCACTGCTAGCAGCAGCATTAAGCTTAGCTGGTTGTCGAAGTCTAATATCTTCTGCAATAACATGAGTCTTGGTGGTATTTGCAGATCCAAATTGAGATAATGGAGCACCAGATTGCTCAGGTGGAGATGGAACAGGTGAAGTTGATAGCCTCTCCTTAGAAGCAGGAACTGATGACATTCCAGGTTTAAATGTCGATTTTAGAGGCCCAACTGCAATGACATCTTATATTAGTACTTAATTACTAGGGTTAATCAACATTAGTGTCCATCCGAAAAAACAGTATATGTAAGAAAAAAGCATTCAAAAAGGGTGAAATTTTTTCTGACAAATGAGGAAGAAGAAAGTGTATACATAAGCAAAAAAGAAAATATAGAAAGAACTCAATATGTATACACTGACAGTCACCTTGAGACAATTCGTTTTTCTGCTTTTTAAATGGAGGCTCTTTCTTATTCTTATAATTCATCCTCCATGTATTAGCTGCAAGAAAGCAAGGTATTAGTAAAGACTTCATCTCAATATAGAAGGGTTCAGTTTTGCAGGATTGCAATCAGATAAAAAATAGCAAAAAAACTGTGATTAAGGCAGGTAGATAAGCCAACTTTACCGAACCTAAGAATGAATTCATCTCCCCGTTCATTTCAAGAATAAAATATTATCCGCTAGACAAGTCCATAAAAATTGCCTACCTTCGGCAGCAGCCAATGCCTTTATTTGATTCTTCATAGATGGATTCCCAGGTTCCAAGACAATAGCTCTGCAGCCAGAAACATGAGATGTGGGCATGCATGTGTAAGAACTAAAGATAGTAACATAATAACTGATAGCTCTATAAAAACAGACAACCTTTCTACAGTTTACAAGTCATAAAGGTAAAAGGTTTCAAATAAATCAGTTTTTTACACCGAAATCACAAAAGCATTTTATCTATATTTTGGTTTGAGAAGATAGATATTATAAAAGACGTTGATCGTAATGTTATCGTTTAACTAATAAATAAACTAAATCATAACTTAGACTGGTGAAACATCCACAACCAAAATATATTTTATTATAGAGCATTCCTATACTGCTAAACAAAGCAATATGCTTATAGTTTCATGCCTGAAATTCTATTAAATAGATAAATAGCTTGAACAAAATTTTAAAGATATATGTATACACATATATATGTGTACGTGAGTATGCATAGTCTAATTTATTATTAAAATGTCTTTTTGATATCCATGATTGTCTGGGTCAGCTTGCACGCATATCGACTAATGTCACAGGGCTGCCTGACCCTACAACATTTGGATGTCAAAGAAGCCCATAGGAAATTAATTCCTAGGTAGATGACCACCATGGATTAAACAAATCACCTTAAACACCTCAAGACCCTCTTTGACCATTAAGTCACTCCATTATGGTTTATTATTAAAAAATGTCAGCACTCATGTCTGCATTTAGTGTGGAAATCCATTGATTTTCTTTTTTGTCTTCAGTAGCCTAAACACGGCAAGTGAAACAAAAAATAGGGCTTTTCGTGGGATGAAGTAGAGGCTTCTTGGAATTTTTTCAAATATCCGTGAGTGTCTGAGCTAGATAACAACATCTCAACTAATTTCACATGACACTTGATTGATCCTACTACATTCGGTCAAGGAAAGTAGTAGGAAACTAACTCTTCAACACGTGGCCACCATAGATTGAATTTATTCTCTCTTAGTTTCCCAAGGCTCTTTTGACCACAAGGCCAATCCATGATGGTTGAGGTTTCTAGAGAATTACTCTCCCTTTGACAAAATTTCATTGTAATTCTAGGTACAAAAGGTATGATTTGGATAGTTCACGAGCATTTTCTCCTATTCCCAGTTCCCACACAGCATATTGCAAAATTAGACCCTATTTTGTAATTAAAGTTTATCCACCCAACTATATAGATAAGAGATGTGTTTTACATGATTAAGTCTAAAAGGACTTTTTTTTTTGAACAATTCTATTAACCTCTCTCCCCATTTTGTCTATATAGCTTCTCTCGACAAAAAGAAACCCTAACCATGCATATTCTTTCCTAATCCTCTAATGTCGGAGAGGAAGAAAGGTTCCCCTCTCCAATCTCACGTCACCTCCGACGCCAGCAAGCTTTCTTCATCGATATTCTCTTCTTTGCACTACTTGCCTGCGACATGAAAAGACCATTTTCATCGGCGCCCACGCTTTCCTTGCACCACTTGCTAGTGACACATACCTATCCTCTTCCTCACGTAGAGGTTCTCTTCACTACGAACCCTAGCGGACACATCTCCTCCACCAAACTTCCTAACTCACCCAATTACCCTATTATATGCCACGCTACTCTAACAAACTTACTAGGCAATTACAAAAATTATAGCAATGGTGCAAAAACTAAATATGTGAGAACTAAGTATGCGCATAAACTAACCTTGCTTGGTTTTACAAAAATGCATGAAAATTTAGAAATCTCTGAATTGAAAAGGTCACAATGCAGTAGATCATAGTGCTAATTTCCAAAGTCTAGAGAAGCAGTAGACATCCTCATGAACGCATACCTACGAGACTTGGCTCTACGTTCAGCTTCTTCAGACAACTTCTTAACATGGTTTGTAGTTGATTCATCCAAAATACGCTGCACATTCAATTTTCTCCAAGCATTACCTGATTCAATAAGCAAACCACTTCCATCTTCACCACTTTTACGTTCTTCATATATGTCACAAAGATCACCTACTTCACGTGACCATGTGAACCTAAACTCTTTTCCACCAACATCAATGACCTGATGTCAAATTTGAGTTCAGGTAACAGTCTTAAATTTCCAATGATTTAAAAATAGCTTCAAACAGAGAAACAGAAAATAGATCTTAAGGTGCATGTAGTGATGTAGAAATGTACCAATTGACTGAGAGAAAACATTGATATGATGAGAATATGTCAGAATCATGCATACTGGGGGAGGGGGTAGTACAAGAATATGTCTCCCTCCCTTTCTAGTCACTATACTTCCAACTAAAATTTTCTCCACATCCATCATAATTTGTGCATCTTTGTAACCATGTTGTACACATTGTAAATCTAAAACCAAGGCCTCATCAACGGCACCACTTCCTCAATTCGTTAAATTATCATGTCTACCCAAATGAGAACAAAATATGCTCACATTTAGGTTATAAATGCAGCAAGTATTGTCAAATGTAGTTCACTAACTTGAAAAATATTTAATGGTAACGCCCCCATTTTCAGGTTCATGAACTCCAATAGAGCCTTCTAAAAAACTATACGTGCATCATAAACAAATAAGAGAAGAGATGATATAATCTGATTAACTAATAATCCTACAGATATTTGTCAAACAAGTACTCATTTACATGGATCTACATGTTGCTACAATCCAATCCTTGACCTTACAGTATTCATTTTCACCAATTATGCCAGTATCTAATAAGTACCCAATCAAAAAAGTAAACACAATGATGTTAAAAAAAGAACAAATAATTAAGAAATGCTCAAATTGAGTACAAAATCCAACTAAATATATGCCTAAAGACCAAAATATATGTGATTAAAGCAGCAGTATCACAAAAGTGATTCTGCAGAGAAAACAAAGCCCGTAAACTTAGTTTTAAAGTAACTACTTCACCATTGAAATCCTACAAACAGTAAAAAACTTAACACAAGTTCAAATAATCTAAAAGAAAATACCCCGCTAGCAAATTACACAAGAGAATGAAAATCTTCATTATCCCATTGATATGGACGACTAAAGTAAAGACCAAAAAGTACAGAAAACTTACATTGCCACTAGAATTCTTGGCATTCGCATCAAACTTAATCCTCGGAGTTCCTCCCAGCGACTCAACCCGCTTGATCTCATCGATCAAATCGGGAGCCAACCGAATTATCATACCAAAAGCTAACGGATTGTTACCGGTAACGAGACTGAAACTCTCCTCGACGGATTGAGGGGCTTCGGATGTGGTTGCGACGGAGGTTCGATTACGAGGATTTGCGGCAGAACCGGCGCCACCGCCGCCGAGAGAGGGACGGCCGGAGGGGCGGTGAGACGGTGGTGGAGGAAAAGAGGAGGGCGTCCGCTTTCCGCCGGAGCCCCGGCCAGCGCCGCCGCCGGCACGGCCGAGCTTGGATGGGCCGCCATACATTGTGATGAAGACGCCGGAAAGTGGTCAGAATCAGGATTTGGGACCCAAAACAATTTCAAGTGCCTCGATTTGGTTGTCACAATTGCGTGTTTTTTGTGGGGGTCTTCACTTTAATTTCAACGAGTTATAGGGACTATTTTGCAATTACAGTAATCTGGGCCGTATTTTGGATCCCAGTTTTCTGGGCCTGGCTCTGGAGCCCAATACGGCCCATTAACTCCCACCAATTGTGAGAAAATTGGCATAAGCTTTAAAAATGGATGTATGGAAATGGCAAAATAATTTAAGGAAGAATTTGGGTGCACCCCACCATGATGTCACTCAAGTGGAGCCAGACATATTCTTTTTTCTTTAAATTTTTCTTTATAATAAATATAAAGTAAATAAAAAAGAGATGAGATGTGTGGCACCAAAGATGTCATATGAGTGACATCATGGTAGGAGTGCAGCTGTACCCAAATTCTTCTCAATAATCTATTACTAAGATGACTAAACCTATTTAGTGTATAATGGACAAAAATAACCCATAACATAATTCTAGAGTTTGTGAAACATAGAGTCTTAGAAATATAACCATAATTGAACCATATAACAATATCTCAACCTCTACCTACCATTCGAATTCATCCTCTTAATTTCTAATGGTTGTTGAACTAAAAAAAAATATTTATGAAAGGTTAACCACCAAATTCTTTAGAATCTTGTACGAACTTGTAATCACACAGATATAACCCTATATATACATGTACCTTCTAAGGGAGGTATAAAAAACAAAGTTCCCTTGAACGTATTCTCTAGAAACTTGAATCCTCTCTTCTTCACTTCTCTCTCACGGTTCGATTAATAATGACAGAAGTAGCTCTATAAATATAATCTTATAAAAATAGTAAGACATGTTATCTTTTCAACAAAGATAAAATCTTTTCAACAAAGATAAAATCTTCATTTGATTCAATTTATCTTGCAACTCAATCAATAGCTTTTGCTGATTTTGACAGAGCTATTTGTCATTCTTTTCTTCTGCTTAGTTGAAATTTCACTATCAATGTTAATAAATGAGCTTGGTCTGAAATTTCCATTATTTTTTTTTTCTTTATTTTTTTTCTTTTTTCTTTTCCTAAAATTTGAACTCTATACCCAATCTAATGGACCTTTTGGTTTAACTCTACTGTCATCGTTAATTGTTTACTTGATGCATTTTCTTTTTTGTTGTAAACTTGAGAGAGTAAATTTTGGACTAATTTTGCAAAATTTATTTAGGTTATATGTATTCAAGATTAATCTAAGGCCAAGTTCTTGTATTGATTAATCTAAGGGGGAAACTTGAATTCCGAATGATATTCCATAAATAAGGTTAAAAAGGAATTCTTATTATTTTTCTTGAAATCTATGTAATTATTTTTGTAGAGGACATATTAATAATATTAATAATTGAGCTCCCATATTTTATGATTGGGGATGTTGCATGTATAACAAAACATGGCAAAATATTTCCACTATAGTACAAAATTCAAAATAATTTCATTTGTAGCAGAAAATTCAAATTGACCTCTATCACTTGTTGAGTTCTATTAGTGATAGAATTCAATCAATGATAGACTCATGCTATCACTGCTTAAGTTTTCTATCAGTAATAGAGATCTAAATTGAGTTCTATCATTAGGTGAGTGATAGAAATAAATATGTTATAGATAAATTATTTTAAAAATTCTGCTGCAAATATAATACAAGAGCTAGAATGTGGTAAATTCTTTATATGATTTCTAAATTCTTGTCAAAAGTAAAAAAATCTATAGATTTTCTTGCCAAAAGTAAAATGAGTTTAGAAAGGTCCTTTTGTGTAAGTTTTAGAAAATGGACAAAATATCATTTTGGTTCTCAAGGTTCGAAAACATACATTTAAATCTTCATGTTAATTTAAAGATTAGTACCACTTGGTTTAACCTAGACAACGATTTAACTATTTCTCTCCTTTATCGCTCACTCCATGCCTTCATCCCTTCCTTCTCATTCGTACCCTTTTCTTCCGTCTTAGCGGTAGCCAAACACTCCTATCTTTTTTATTAAAAAATATTTAGAATAGGTATTCAAACTTATAACTTCTTAATTATTTTATAAAATATTGTTAGACTTTATTGGTTCTTCGATTTTATTTGGCATGTACTTGTAAAAACATCAATATTTCATTATTAATACAGATCTCAATTCTCCTAAAACAAATCCATTACTTACTCACATGTTTATATTGAGGTATCTAATCCCTAATTTATCATAAAGAATAGTTTTAAAATGAAATTTGGTTTCTATTCACTATTTATTTCATTGTTGGTGAATTGTGACATATCATCAAATTGATTGTATTAAAACTTTCATATATTTTAAATTAAAAGAGTTAGAAAAAATTTCATCTTTTAAACGAGGAATTTAAACCTATGGATTTTTTTTTTTTTAAATGAATCCTATGGAATAATTAAGGGTAATGAAACTTTAATTTTGATTAATAATTGAATGTAAACCCCTACTAATACAATAGTCAAAGAAGGCATTAATTGAAGCCAAGAATTCTATGTCTAGGGGCACAAACACTACCAATTTGATTGGCAAACAAGTCTACCCCTACAAATAGTAGCTTTACTATCCCCAAATTGAACAACTTGTCAGATAAGTTTGGGATAAATGTTGAAATTGTAAACTCAAAGTCAAACTTTACTTATTGAATATTCAATGAATATATCACAAAGAAAATGTTGGAGATATTCCAATTTAGATAGAATCTCACGTTATTTAATATTAACTATTAAAATTTCATATGATTTATTGGTCTCTCAAATTTTAATTTGATCATAGTTGGTAATTTGAACTTTGCTCAAGTAAGAATAAACTTAAGCGGGTATTTGATCCAAAAAATTTGAATCTCACTCGAATAGATAAGTGAAAGCGGGTATTTTTATCTATATATTCATTTTTTTTTACTTAAAAAACAAAACAAATTCGAATCTAATTCAAAATTATATTTCTTACCTGACATCTTCTTAAGGGAGTTTGTTGGAGATATTCATGTGAAAAGTTATCCAAGCATTTTGTAAGATAAGTGAATTAAGTCCATCTTCGTCAATAAATTTTGAGGTGAAACCTCATATTATCTAATAAAAAATAATATAGTATAGTTTAACGTATGCCATGTACATACTAATTGGTTCAGTATTTAATCACACCTTCGACCCAATAAATTGACGTGGTAAATATAGGTTTAACTTTTTATTCTCTAAATTATGTAAATCTAATCCATGTAACGTGATGAAATCTTCCACTACAACTAAAAACATGGTGAACGCACAGTGGAATCATGATCTTCAAATAGGTGTATATCAAGAAATTAATGGACTTTTAAAAAGTTGACTTTCGATTATTGTGGAAATTACTAAAAATGTGTGAGATTCTTGCCCCATTAAAAATAGAACACCTTAAAATATCTATGTTGTACATACTATACTGTTAGAGATATGCCTGGATTATTTGACATTGCACGATTATTTAGTCGGTGGTTTCGTATGTCCCGGTCAACAAGCGAAAGATTTTATGTATTTGAGCATATTTTATAATAAGGTTTTTACGAGGGTGCAGTAGATAAATTCTCTAAATATTTTAATTTAAGTTAATCGACTATTTTGTTATCTCCATAATAGAACTGTTTTCTCCTCTATTTATGACGTAACTAACCCATCGTTAACGAAATATACAAATTATGTTTTTTTTTTCCTTTAATTGTTGTTGTCATTTTTTATAACATACACATTTTGAAATAGATCTTAAATGAATACTTTTCATGTAGATTTGTATGGTAAGAGAGAAAGAATTGTAAAATTTGAAAATGGTTTCATGTGGACCAAGAGAGAGAGGAAGCAAATAATGAAGATGGGAATGGTGGACCAGTTTATGATTCAACTCTTCAGACTGAAGAATATCACATCAAAGTTTAAACACATTGATTGAATTCCAACCCCATTCACATTATATATATTATTTTCTTTCTAGGTTTCAACTCCAACCTTAGCTTAATTTTGTTTTCCAAAATATTTGATTTTAAACCATTTGTAAACCATGGAAAAGAAATAATCTTACTTTCAAAAATAAAATTAAAAAATCAAATAATTATCAAATGAGTTTAAATCTTTCTGGTAAGATTTGGACTATTTTAATTAGGAATTTTCTAATGTAAAAATACATAAACTTTTTTTTTTTTTTTTTGTGATAATAAACAGTGGAGTTCACACATTACCATTTGCTTTTTTTTTTATTCACTTCAAAAATCAATTGCATTCCTACTGTTTTGTTCCGTTTTTTGGTAGAGAAATATTTACATTATGTTCGGGCATAATGTATACAATAATGTTCATTTATGTGGCTAATATGTGCTACAATTCATTTTTGTTTATTTTATTTCTTTTATCTTTTGAATTTAAAATAAAATAGATTGTGGTACATATTGAACTATATGGATGGACATCAAATTATACATCATGCCCGAACATGATGTAAATCTTCCTCTTTTTGGTATATGTTAGTATTTGGAATGACTTGCAATGAACGTTTGACTATTTTTATAAGACAAATGTATGGTGCAATACTTTTTTTCCTTTTCATTTCCTTTTCAAAAAGAGAAGAAATATAAGTAAATACTAATTACAATCAAACAAAATATAGACCTCAAACTGTTGACTGGTAAATTCAAAATGAAGTAAATATTTAATCTTGTAACTATAAACTCAATTAGTAACATTTAATTAAGACTTTATGGAGGATCCAAACATAATTACCATGATATCTTAGAGATTAATGTTTCAATTCATTCCTCACGAAATTATTGAACTAAAAAATATTTATTGAAAAAAGCATGATAAAAAAAATGTATTTTACTCTGGAAATTTAACCAAAAAAACAATCCATTTTTGTTTTCTGTCTTTTTTGTAAGAAAACAAAATCATATTCCTTGGCTTTGCTAGCTTTTACAAACCCTTCCCCATCAAAATTGATTGTCCAACATCACTTATCACCTTATCTGTCCCACTTTGATTGGTCATCTCTTGCCACCTCATTTGATAGTACTATTTATCCAAACTTCTCCAACATTATATTTTTGGACCTGATTTTTTTTTAATAAAAATTATTATTATTTTGTTAAAAAAAATTATTTTTGGGACCATTTTACATCAATTTAAACCTTATCTTTCATTTTTATTTTGTTTTTATTCATTTAGAGATCCCTTGCCACTAAGTTATAGAATTGAAAGAGCAGTCTTCAAGTAAAGTGAAATACATTCTAAATTCAACCTTATTAATTTCGAACATATCTCAATCATGGAGTAAGGTGACAGTAAAAAATACGATATGAATTATTTTACAAGTACATAAATCAGATACCATTTTCATAGTTCTCTTTACTATAAAAGTTATTTTGAAACTATTTTTGGAATGAACAAATTTTTTGAAGAATCCAACTATAAATGATTTTTTTTTGCGTAACATCATTCATCGAACATAGCCCAATCGAATAAAGTTTATGTACAATTTAGAATCAACAATGACACAACATTAAAAATAAAAATAAATTGATTAAGATTTCAACGCTAGCCGTATATCTTAATCAAGAATTTTAGGCTATGTTTGAAAGCCTATTGATAACCAACATTTTGTTGTATATATACCCCAAATGGTGTTTAAAAAAAAAGTAATGACCTACTGAAAAGGTCAGCGACACGTTGGTTTCACTCTTAGGATGCTAATAGAATTTAACATCACGATTACAAATTCAATTTTAAAATAAATATTTAGGATATTGCCCTCTATACAGTAAAAAAAACAAAAGTAATGACCTTGATTGTATCCAACCTGGCATGTATTCTTCCTTCTCGAGTGCATCTTTCCCAAAAAAAAAAGTTGAAAAATCAAAATTAACAAGAACATAACCTCAACCATAACCATACAATGTATAAATCAAAATACTATTCATATCCTCCTATTATAAATGTTAATGATTTAAATAAAATAAAAATAAATCACAAAAATAAACTAATTGCAAAATCCCAACCTCCACTAACTGGAAAAAAAAAATGTAAAATGCAACAAAAATTCAGATCTATTTCAGTTTGTGATTCTTTTCATCCCAATCCATTCCTTCATAAAACTTCACAACACATCAAACTAAAATTGAAAAAAAAACAAAAAAGACAAGAACACACAAGAACAAAGGATTTTCAATAATTTTTTTTTGGTCATATGAATTCTGTGGTCTTGTAATGTGTCTGTTCCACCTTCTTCTAACAGAAGCTTCAATAACATCAACAATGGCTGATTTTTCCTCTGTTTTTCATCTCTGTTTACTGATAGCTCGAACCGGGTGTGAAAATAGCAAGATCCGGCCACCCATTACTCCCGCCGCCGGTCCAGCAACTAGAATCGCCCAAATAATTCCCCGGCACGGCGGCGCTCTGTTCCTCCGCCGCAGTTCTCCGGCCAGACCCAGAATTCAAATCCCCTGAAAATCCACCCAGTTCCACCATTTTCATCTCCGGTTGATTCGGATCCACACCCTCCATGAAATTCCCAAATTTCCCATTCAGCAACGAGCTGAAACTCCCCGGAATATTCAGCCCGCCACCGCCGTAGATCCGGGTCGGATCATGACCCGAACCGGGGCCCGTGATCGGAATCGGGGTAAAAGAAGCGGAGGAGGAGGACGGCGGGGTTTTCACGATAGCCGCCGCCGTCGCCGGCGACGACCGCTTGGAGTTTTTCCGGGTGCCGCCGCCGACGGGGATGTTTCTGAGAGCGCCGCCTTTGGTCCAGTAACGGCGGCAATTCTTACAAAAGTGACGAGGCTGAGAAAGATTATAGTTATTGTAATAGCAGAATTTGGTGTTTGTAGAATCACAACGAGGGCATTTCAGCTGTTCTTGTTCGGGAAATTGGGGTTTAATCGCCGGAAAATTTGATGGGTCTTGCATTGTTTGGTTACCCAGAAAATCAAAATCAAAACAGAGCACGAAAATCGAAAAAAAAAATTGGGTTTTTGGAGATTTTGGTGAAGAAAAAAAAACAGAGCAAAAAGGGAAAAAAGTGTAAAGAGAAGATTGAAGGCGTAGTTTTCAACTTTTCATGGCTTCCAAAAAGGAAATCAATGGAAAAACGTGCAACTTTTTTACAAAAGAAAAACACAAAAAGCTCAGCTGTTTTTGTGTTTTGGTTTCTGTGTGATTTAGGGATGTCGGAAAAAGGGAGAATCGCCGGCGACGGCGACGGCGACGGGAACTTTTTTTGATAGGGGAAATTTGTTGAGATATTAGCGTGTGAAAGAGCGAGCAGTCGACACATATAAAGAGATGAAGATTGAAGAATTTTTTTTAATAATTTTTTCTCTCTCTCAATTACAATTGAGAATTTGTTTTTCTTTTTTGTTTTTTTTTCTCTCTCTCTCTAAGCTTGTTTCATGTAGTCAGTCCAACTGACTACCATAATTGTTACTTTTATCTATATATATATTAGTTGAGTCCATTTAAGTGATATGTTTGGATCATTAAAAAAAAAACTGATATATTTGATGAAGTTTTAATGAGAAGTTATTTTAAAAGGATATTTTAAATTGTTAAAAATTAATTGGGGATAAATAACAATTATTGGAATCGAAATTGTGGTGTTGAATCGGTTTACAATTAAACAATGAGATTAGTGTGTTACTGATCCATTAGATAAAAGAAATAATAATAATATAAGATTTTTAATTAGAAATATGTTTGATTTTTTAGAAAGGTTAGAGTGAAAATCTTGTTTAAATATAGATTTAAATAGATTATTAAAATGATGAGTATTTTGAGTAGTTATAAAAAGTCCTTTATATATAATTTTTTAAAGAAGAGTTAATAAATTTTTAATCTAAATCTTCCTTAATTATAGTAAACAAACCTCCCTTTAGGGTGTTTGGCTGCATGTGAGATAAGATGAGATGAGACGTTGATAGCAGAAAATCTTGTTTGTGGTGAGATGAGATGACAGAAAAACCTTGTTTAGGGGCAGGGAGATGAGATGAGATAACAGAAAAATATTGTTTGGGATGGAGGGAGAGGGGATGAGATGTTAAGACATGTTTTTTTTTTTTAAAAAAAATTGTTCTTATATTTTTTTTAACAATAAAATTTTTCTTTATCTTTTTTTTAAATAATTATTCTCGAATATTTAGCTATTAATATAATAAGTATGTAAATATAACTACTGTCATAAATAAAATGTAAGCAATATAAATTTAATATTAAGCATCCTTAATCATATTAATGTTTTTATTAAAAAAAAACATAGTTTCAATGATATTATGTACGACATAATAACCATGAGGTTAAAAGTTTATAATCTTCATACTTAATTAAAAAAAATATATGAGAAAAAAAATTCACACCACCAAAATAAAGTTTGACCAATCTAAAATATTTGTACATAGTTAATAACTTTTTTAAAAAAGATTTGTTAGACTTAAATAATTAAAAAAAATTAAAAAAATACCAAGATTCTATTTATTAAAAAATAAAAATAAAACCATTTGGTTAAACTAGTCATTATAAAATCTTGATAGCAATTTTTATTTTATTTTAAAAAAATTATTTTCTTATACCTTTTATACATTCATATTCATATTTATAGTTATCGAAGGTAAAAGAATTGTTAATAAAATACAATAATTAATAGGTAATAATAAATTAAATATATTTATTTTATTCGTCATTGATACTTCTAGGAAACCATAGACACCCCTAAAAATTTTTATTTATTGTTTTTTTGTAGTTAAAAGAGAACTCGGTCACATTTTGATAATAATTATTACATGGAAGTAATAAAATATCTCTCAAATTTTGAATTTTTTTTTTTTATTAGGTAGAATAGATCTCAATCCTATGACTCATACAAGTCTTGAAATTTATAGTTGTTTTTTGTATATACAATCAAGACTCTCAAAATTATTTAAATTAATTTATCCTTAAAAAAAATTATATCAACTCTTATTATTATTTCAAAGTGCAACGCTGAATACAAGAGTATAAAATTTGAAACTCATTTTTTTAACAAATAAATTAAGTTTAATATTTTTATGTTTATTGAAAATAAGTTCATACTTTTAAATCTATTGTAAACTACGAATAAAAATTCAAGTGTATAAATTATGTAAATTTAATTTTTATTTTAATAATAAATTGATATATTTATTGTTACTATTAAAAATAAACACATAAATTTTAATTATTAATTTTTAAATATGATATTTATAGCCTATCTCTAAACAATTGAAATTCTATAACTTTTTTTTGTTATTAAAGACGATTAAAAAATGAATAAAAATATGAAAATTTAACGTCATATATCAAAAGATAATATATATCTATTTATTTTAATTTTTAAAATTCAAATATATTTAAATAAACATTTGATATAATAATAGTATAATTATTATAATTATATATTGATATATTAAAATAATAATATTATTATAAAAAAAAATATCAAACATAAAATAAGTAAATAAGTAAATATATATATATAAATAAAATGATGAAATAAATTATTATTTTTAAAAAAAAAAAGAAAAAAAGAAGATGATATGAAGTGAGATGAGATGAGGTGAAGAACATCTTGTGCCAAACAAGGTGTTGAGCTTCAACACCTCACCTCATCACACCTCCTCTTAAAACAAACACCCCCTTGATTATTTTGGTGAGATATAAAACTTAATTTAGATATTAAACTAATTTCTCAATAAATTGAATTCATTTCTTAAATTTTAAATCTTTTTTATTAATTGGTCAATTCATGATAAATGATTGTGTTTTAATATCTTTGAAGTAAATTAAATTATAAATTATATGTGATTAGATGAAGAATTTAGTCGGTATATAGTTTAAATAATTTCGGTGGATAAAATTTAAAAAATATAATACATTGAGTTGGTCTTATGCTTATTTAATTCCTTCTATTTTATTTGCATAGTTTTCAAATTCCTAATGTAGTTCTATAAAACTAGTATTGCAATTAATTAATAAAGGAAATCTAGAAAAGTTACAAGAAAATTAATAGTAGAGAGTCATTTTAAGTTTTAATAAAAGTATAGGGATGAATATGACATGCATAAACCCAAAATGGTATTTAACTTTTTAATTTGTGGATTATAATATTTTAGAATAATAATATTGAAAAATGAAAGAGAGATAATAACTAGGCTTAAATGGTTATTTTCATTTAATGTGGATGCGTCAATGAGACCAAGTTCGGGTGAAGGAAGCATTGGTTGGGTCATTAGAGATTGGAAAGGGCAGGTGAAGATGGCTGGTTGGAGAGCAAACTTCCAAAACATGTCAATTAAGTGTTTGGAGGCCATTGCTTTGAGGGAGAGTCTTATTCATATCTTAGAGTTGCAAAATCTGCTCCTTCCTCCTATTTTGGTGGAGTCCGATGCTTCAGAGATTATCAAAGCAATTGTTAATGACTCCTTAGACATTTTTGAATTCAACAACATTACTGTTGATATTAAGCATTTAATGGCTTCGTTGGGTATTGTCAAAGTGTCACACTGTAATAGGTTATGTAATATGGTTGCTGATGTTTTAGCTAAACAGTCCGATTTGGACTATTTTTGTTGGAAGGATCCAATTCTCTCTTTTGAGGATAGACCTTGGTTTTGGAGAGGGAATCTCCCCCCTAATGTTGGCTCCATGGTGGAGAAGGATTGTATTGGTTTAGTTTGTTGATTAATGAATTGATTTTTTTTTTTTTTTTTTTAAATGGTTATTTTCATTTATTCGAAAATCTCGATTCCATAATCCATGAATGGAAGACTTAATGCCACTTTTCACATATTCCCACAATCAAGAAAAACGTTTCATTCATTCTAATTTATTGTTTGTACTGTTATTTTTTTTGTTTGATTTATATTTTAGATCGAAGTTTTCAAAGAATATGATAAACAAATTTCATTGAATAATATATATTTATTATTAGTGTTTTTTTTAATATATATTAAAGGAAGGAGAGACAAATACATACAGCATACCATTGTGCTACTTGATTCATTCATTCAATATATTAGTGTTCATATCAACTTACTTTATTTTTACTATTTTTATATAATATCACATCAATATTATTCATAAAAAAGTTTACTGCTATGTAAATGGCCATTTAAATGTTAATTTGAATCACATATTTATTTACCTTAGATAAATATTTTAACTATGATAAAGTTTGAGTTAGATTATCACTAGTAATTACAGGTGATTTATTATTGTGAGTTAGAGAAATTCATCATCTTTTCAAAATTGTACTCTTCCTTTAGAGCTCTTGGTTGTGACATGAGAATTTCATCTATGAAATTTTGATAATGTATGTGGGACTAATTCCTCGACTATTATTTTGAATGAATGAAAAAAAAAAAAAAAAAACCCCTTAACCAGCCTAAATTTGGTGTATTGTTCTTCTTCATCCTTTTTTTTTTAATCTTTATATGCATTTTTCCATTTTGGATTGTAATTTTGGAAGAGGAAACACATATTCTTTTAATTTTCTAAGATTTTATTAACCACTAATATTATTATGTTAACTTAAAATTATTTTGAATTAACTGTTAAGCTATGTTTTTTTAATTGTTCTTATCATATCTTATCTCTATTGCCTTTAGTATTTTATTATTATATAAAAATTTATATAAAGAATTATTTAATTTCATAAAAGTTCAACCTAATGTTAACAAATATATAATATTTCTACAAACGGATTTGCATTTCTTTTAGCACCTTATAACTTAAGGTGTGACATTTAGGGCGTGTTTGGTGCATGAATTAGGATTAAATTAGTCGGTATTAAGTTAAGCTGAATATTAAATTAAGCTGAGGGTTAAGTTAATCTGTGTTTGGTGGACATGTTATGTTAAGCTGGATTAAGTTAAACTGACTATTATTTTGTGCAAGTATTAAGTTAAACTGAAATTTTATTTAACATTTTTTTTTAATTATTTACTCTTTGATTTGTTTTCTCTTGATAATAGATAAATGACAAAATGACATTTATTATAAATAGTAACAATATAATATTCATTTAAAAAATATGTTTATCAATATATATTTTATTATTTATTTCAATTTTAACTTAACATCTATATTAAACTAAAAATATATATAACAAATTTAGAAAGACATTTAAATAAAAATCATTTTAATTTAATTGCTTAGTATAAATTTAATTTGTTTTTAAAAAAAATTAATTTATTTAGTAGACCCTAATTTTTATAAATGGTAATTAAGTTTGAAATTCAATTTTACTCATATTTTAAAAGTAGTTCAAACTTCAAATAGATCGATGAAAGTTATAATTAAAAGTGTAAACCTAATTTTCATGCATTTTAAAATTATTTTACCTATTTTATTGGTTAATACTCATTCAAATTAAAATTGTATTTAATATAAAAATTACAAAATTACATTCATATATGGGTATATATAATAAAAACTTTTTTTTTAGAAACATAAAACCTATTTAGACGCTTAGAAACAAGCCATCAAATAACACAAGTAAAATTTCTTATGTATATAATAATAAATCAAATTATATTCTAAGTAGTAAAATGAGTTTTAAAATTTAGCAATTTTTGTGATACTTTATGTACCAACAATTGATTTCAATTGAACATAATTTTAAAATAGTCAATTAAACTATTTAATGCTCTTTTTTCAATTAATTAAACTAAAATATCCAAATGGATTCAAATTATTTATGAAAATTTACAAGTAACATGATTTATTTGATTTTTTATTTAATAAAACTCATTAATACATTTTAAAATGAATATAGTTTTAATTTTTTTTACAGTAACTAGGATAAGGGAATTGTAACCTATTTTTAAATACAATAAAAAAAAATAGCAAAACAAATTTCTTGACATTTTATTAGATGTATGCATTTTATATTTTACAAATATAAAAAGAATGCATTTATATTTTACTAATCTAAAAAGATTCATACAAGTTTTTTCGATATAAATTTAAGATTGGATAACTTAGCTGTTAATAGTACTAAAAAAAATCAATTGTTAATATCCATTATTTCAAATTATTTGTTAATTATATTGTTAATATATTTTCCTTCCAAATTTAAAAAGATTCATACTATATCTCAATAACAAAATTTTGTTACATTCAAATAATTCTATTTTAAAATTCAAATATATTTCTCTTGTTCTTTTGAATCATTTATTTCTTTAATTATTTAACATTTAACATTAAATTTATAAATCATACAATTATATATTAAATAAACTACAAAACATAAAAAAAATAATTTTATTCTAACAAAAAGTTAAAAAATAATTTGAATAAACTTTTAAATCTAAATATTAAAGTTGAATAAATAGTTTGAAAAATAGAATTAAAGATCATTTCGAAAAAAGAGATAGAGAAAAAATATCTGAGTATTATTATTGGATTTCGTGAAGGATTAAGTTAATCTGTCCACCAAACACAAATTAGAAGGATTAAGTTAATCGGGATTAATTTGCTACTCACCCCAAACATGCCCTTATTGATTTATAGAAATATTGGTATTGTCAGACGTTTTACAAATTGTACTAAATTGATAGTGTACATGAGCATAATTATTTAATACTAAAAAGAAATGGGTAATGCATTAGTTTGTGGTATAAAATAATTAACAAGAGCATAATTTAAATAATATAAGTGTGGTTAAAGGATACGCTTCCGTTAAAGTTTTGGGTTCAAGACCCTTTGTTAAACTTAATATAGAAAATCTTCAAATATATTATAATACTATAACTTAATGATGGACTAGTGATATCGTGATATAGAAGAGTGAACTAAGATTTTCTAGTTTTCACATAAAAAAGTGTAAAAGATGCAACTTTAATAAAGAGATTTAGAAATCAAAATTTATAATCGAATGGGTGGGTGACACAATTTATTATTTTATTTGATATCGATCTATTTCAATTCTACTATTATAAATTCGAGCTCGAGAAACGATATATAACTCTTATATTATTTGAGAGACGTCATACTTTATAAATACTCATCAATATAATATTATGTATTATAAATATAAAAAAGTATGTGACAACTTTAATTAATACTTAATAACTACTATTACTATTGTTTTTAAAAAAATAATTGTATTTATAATAATTTTTAGATTCATAGTTTTATAAATTTCCTTTAGATTATTGTTTAATGATAATTAAAATTTTAATAATGTTGTTTCTGCTTGCACTTTTTTTCTTAAAAAAGCATTTGTATCCTTTAGTTTCAAAAACATATATACATATAAAAATAATTTATTTCCCACCGATTTGACATTATACTTATAACATCAATTATAGTCCATTAGGTTAATGTGGCATATATGATAAAAAAAAAATTAAAACTCTTGACTATTATTGTAGTTTATTTTAAAATAATAAAAAACAATGGTCTAAAGTTTTAAAACGTTGGCCGAATAAATATCTTCGTTAAGGTTGACTCTTTAGCTTTCATTTAATATAATTTTAAAGAGAGAGATTCTACAACTTCTCAAAAAAAAAAAAAAATTCTACAAAAATGTTGATTTCTAATTGATTATATGAAAGAGAGGAATTTTTTTTTTTTTTTTTTGAGAAACGAAAGAGAGGAATTAGATAAAGCTTTATTCGAATTGTGTTTTTCATAAGGAAAAAAAAGTTAACTTTTTGTACTAAAAAAAAGAAAGATAAAGCTTTATTCGTACTCGATTTATTTATTTTAATTCTAAATATGATCTCGTAAATTAAATTTATAACTGTTTTTAGGCAATTTTGGATGTATATAAAAAAAGACAAAATATTTTCATTTATAGCATAAAATCAAAACTAATTCATTTGTAGCAAAAAATTTAAATTGAATTCTATCACTAGCTGAATTCTATTAGTGATAGAATTCAATCAATGAAAAATTTATTCATCGCCATTTGAATTTTCTACCAGCGATAGAATTTTAAATTGAGTTCTATCACTAGTTGAATTCTATCACTGATAAAAATTAATATGATATAGATGAAATTATTTTAGAAATAGTGCTACAAATATAATACAAAAGGTAAAATGTGCTACTGATAATAAATTCTTTTTTTTTATTCATGAATGATACTTATTTACGATTTAATTTTTTTTTTGTCAATTACCCAATATAAAATTTTATATCCCATATAGAAAAAATAAAGAGATTTATATTTTTTTAATATAATAGGAAAATGGAGGATGCGAATCACATTGTACATTAAATTGTCACTGAACTATTTCTTTTGTGAGCAAAAATTCTCTAATATTCAAGATAAATGATTTATGTTGTTCATTACCACTTTGTTTTGAGATAATTTTTTTTGTCCAAATTCAATGTTCAAGGATAGAATAATTAAAACCTATAAATTCATTTATGAAAACAAAATTTATATCATTGATGAAACCTTTTATTATCTAATATAATATTAAATTTCGTTAAATTTAAACATTTTTAAAAAAAAGTTAAAAGTTATAATGTTCCATATTAAAAATAATATTCACAATCTATAAATTACTTTATTCATTATTAATTAATTTTGAGATATAAAACTTATCTTATACATTCACCATATATTTTTTCATTCCAAAGTACAAAATTGTCACCAATATAAAAAATTATTGAAAATAACATTGGTTATTATTTAATTTTATATACTATAAAGTATAAAATTGGTTCCTTTCCTATTATAAATTTTAGAAACATATTCATATCGTACTATTTTGTGTATATCAATTACTAGTTTAATTAACGAATGAGTTAGTGACGTAATGGTTTCATTGTTTGGTTGTAAACCAGTTCAACACTAACCTCATAGGTTCGAGCATGAGAATCGATATTTGCCACCCTCCCCCGATATATACTAAAAAAAAAATTACTAGTTTAATTAAAATTCAATTTAATAAATTAAAGTGATGAATTTAAAATTTAATAAAAATAACTAAAATTAAGCCGGATAAGCCGAGCCGAACCGAGCCAGGAAATATTTGCGTGAAGAAAACGCAAGTGGCACCAGTGAAGGCATCATTTGAATATGACTGTCAGAATCAGTACCGTTCGATGTTCGTAGCTGGAAGATCTGGACCGTTGAAGTGTCAACCAAAGTGAGATTGAGGCATGGCGTTAAGATACCGTCACAGGCGAATGAGAGCACCACCACGTGTCATAACCCCACATCATGACGTGGCTAGAGTGTAATTATTTCCACTTCCACTGGTGGACTGACAGCTCAGCTTTCCAACATGGATATCACTCACCACGTGGCAGCTAACTTATTTTATTTTTATTTTTAAGGATTTGGTGGGATTATAAAATTGGTGTGGTTAGGTTTATAATTATCCCAAAATATCTCCGATTAGTCCCATTTAAATATTTACATAAATTCCTTTTACCGAATTAGATAATATCAAATTTGCTAAGCTTAAATTATATATAAAAAAAAAAATTGATACCGGTGGATTTTATCTCTGATTTGAGGAAAATATTCATTTTCTTTTAAAAGTTACAATGCTTATCTTTTATATTTTATAAATATTTAAAAATTATCACTAAGTAAAAACTCATTAAGATATTAATAAGATTGGATGCAAGAGTTATATAAAATGAAATATTGCTCTTTGAACTTTAACCCTTTTTTTACATGATTTAAATTTTAACGTTAAATATTTTTATGGTACTAAAAAATAGTTGAATCGTCTATTTAATTTAACTATTTAAATATATAGATCAAAGTAGATTTTGGTTTAAAATTGGGTGTATCACAAAATTAAAGATACTAAATAAGTAAATACAATGTACTATGAGTTTAATAAAAAAACAAACAATGCACTATGCAAACACATGGGGTCCAATGTAGAAACTCTGCAATTTCAAATGGGTCATTTCATTATTTTCTTCGCGAATTAACATGATAACACTATGGATAAATTTAAAGAATATTTTCATCTATAATATATATACAAAATTGCCTTTCATGAAAATATTATACATGTATGAACTTTTTTAATCATTTTATTAGTACGTAGTTTAGTATAAAACTGACAAAAATCAAACCAAAACTACACTTATATTTTAAAAAATGTTATTCTAATTGGATGAGATCATAATACTTTTAGGGTCAAATTGGTTGATAATTTAATATCAATATTATAAGTACAAGTGACAAATTACCAAATATGAAATTCCTACATCTAAATTCTAGAGAGGAAAAGTGTTAAATTGGTTTAGTTATTGATTTATTTTGGTATTATTTAATAATTATTTGTGTTTTTAGTTTTTGAAAATATGTCGGTTTTCTTATATTTCCCTACAATTAATTATTTTTATTTTGTTAGAAAAACATATGGATAATTTTATTTTTTTTTGAGAAAAAACATATGGATAATTGAATTCCACCCACAAAACAAGTTTTAATTTATAAAACTTAACTTCATGTTTGAAAGTACAAGTGGAAAATAGATTTTAATTTTTTTTTTAAAATGTACGAATGATAATAATATTTATAGATTTAATCTTCAAAATCAAATGATTATCAATTAATTGTACTACGTAACATAAGAACACAATTTTCCATATCTAAAGCAATATTTAATCTTGATTCATAAAAAGATTTCAACAAGTTTACTACTTTCATTTTTGGGTCTAATAAGCTAGTTATAACCCAACTTAATAATAAGGTTTCAAATAATCATATTATTTTTTTTTTTTTTTGATAATCATATTATTTTAAAAGTTGATGATAATTCAATCCTCAATTCTTACCATGGTTGAGTTTTCTAAAGAAATCGTGCCTAAAAAATTAATAGCATCAACTCTTAATTTTTTTAGTTTAATACACGTGGTAACTATTAAGTTAGACTAATAATAATTGATATGTATTATCAAATGTTAGAGCACATGTTTGAATTCATTCGATTCCCATTGTTATACTAAAAAAAACACACATATAATACAATGAGTACATTATTTAAATTTTATGGTTCAATCCACACAATCTTTAAATATAATACACCACTAAACATATTGGCCAAGTGTTACACACATTAATAATATGGACTTATTAAGAAAACCAAATTGATATAAAATAATCCTTTTTAGGTTTTCCTTTTTAAATTCAACAAATGAAAAGAAGGTTCAATATTCTAGTTTCGAGAAGCAATAAGATGATCAGATTATTTTGTGTTCAACAAAGGTCTAAGTTGGAATCAAGCTTCACTAATATGATTATTAATCTATTAAGTTGTGTTCACGTTAATCAAGAAGACATGTATGTTTTAACTAAAAAAAGACATGTATTTTTTAATTCAATAATATGAGATTTGAAACTTTAACCATACAATTTGGTCAGTTGTATAATGTCTTGACTTTTCTTATGTTCCATAATTAAAAAAATGTATTTTTAAGTATAAATTGGAAAATGGGACGACAAAAGTTAGTAACTTAAAGATTTTATTATTTAGTTGTAATCCAGTCAACACCATGATCACATGGTTGATATTGAAAATCAGAGTTTAGAACTTATATTATTTGAGAGGAGTAGTGTCCTCTATGTAGGATTTGTAGGTCCATCTTTCCCTAATAATTAAAAGATGTTGAATCAAAGTTGACTAATTAGATTAATAATAAACGAAAGTGGTTTTTTTAAATAAAAAAAAATCAACAACAATTTTTAAACTTAAACTCATAATTAACGAGTTACTTTTGAGATCATGATATTAGGAGATACTATTTGTTTTGACAAGCAAAAGTGAGCTTATCTAAACTACTATTAAAAATGTTAAACCACATTGTTTCAAAAAAAAAGAAAAGAAAAAAAGAAAGTAGATTGTTAGTCCTTATGTTTAAGGGGGTGATTGGATTTTGGTGTTGAAAAGGGGAGGGGAGTAAAAGTTGAAGAAAAAGAGGAATTTGAGTGATTTTGAGATATGAAATAGTTGTTTGGACATTGATGTTTTGGAGATGAGATGTTGTAAAAATATTTATTTTATATTGATTTTTTATAATGTAATGATTGTAGATTTTAGATTGATTGATAAATATAATATATTTTATTTTGTATTGTGTGGTTGAAAATTAAAGAAAATTTGATGTGATATTTGATAAGATTAGATAAAATATATTTTATATTATATTATAGGGTTGTAAATTAAAAAAAAAAAAATTGGTGTGACAATTAAAAGAGTAAATAATAAATTTGATATGATATTAGAGGAGATGTTGGGAAGAGGTTGATGTCCTAAAAACAAACATGGAGTTGAAATTTCTCCTTCCTCTCCCCTTCTTAACACAAAATTCCAAACACCTCCTAAGGTGGTAGCTTCAATTTTGTTTTTTTTTAAAAAAAATTGGTGTAGCTTTAATTTAGTCCATATATTTAAAATTGAACATTTTTATCAATGACATTTCAACAATATTCATTTTTAATCTTAAATTAACAAAATCGTTAACTATTTAAAGTAAAATTGACTAAAATAATGATTATTATAAGTTTGAATTTCAATATATGAATCAAATGATTATTTTAACTTTATATCAAAGTAAATAAAACATCAAGGTACCAATAAAATATCAATGATAAAAATATTCAACTAACTAGCAACTAAAATTAAATTTCAAACATGTCTAACATGAGCAGTTGGTTAGCGACAGTAGTATATGTCCAATAGTCAGAAGTTTTAGGTTCGAGTTTCCCTACCTTCAATTATTGTAATCTCACCAAAAAAAAAAAAAAAAAATTCAAACACAAACTAATTTTCTCAAAAAGAAAAAAGAAAAAGAATATCCATTTAGGAACATAAGGCCCACCGTTTTATTTAGAACGTGGGAGTTATGAGGAAGTTGGAACGCAATAACCCCAAGTTAATCCAAGCCGTCAATCAAGGCACACCAGACAACCAATTGCCTTTGTCCTTTTTTCAAGGATTGATGTGGCCCACCACACGGAATCATATCTCATTATCATCACCATCTCCACGTGGACGATCACGATCTTTCTTCCACAAATTTAATTAGGGATTATTTATTATTCCCCTACTCAGCTCTTTTAATTTTTTTTTTATTTCACAACAACAAAAATATAAATTTCTATACCCATGAACATATCCTCTTCTTTGATGGACCGTAAATTTTATATTTTTATTCTCAAACTAAATTATTCCACTAATTTGATATTCTCTTTAATATTAAATTTTTAAAAAAAATTAAAACACTAACCGAAACGGTTTAATGATTAAGATATACTACATTAAACATAGATTTGAATAAGCAAAATGTCTACTAGTATGTATTATTCTATCAAGAGGTCTGAATTTCTAATAATCTATCTTAGATAGATTTTGAATTTCTTATAATCCACCTTTATTTTGTTGAATTAAAAAAAGGTTAAAATACCATTTTAGTCCCTCGACTTTGGGGTTTGTTCCATTTTGGTCTCTCGACTTTCAAATGTCCAATTTTAGTCCCTCAACTTTGTTGTTTGTCCAATTTTGGTCCCTCAACTTTCAAATGTTCAATTTTGGTCATTCAACTTTGCTATTTGTCCAATTTTGGTCCCTCAACTTTCAAATGTTTTCAAATTTGGTCCTTAGACTATAAAAAAAGTTAAAAAATTATCCTTTGGTCAAATGAATTTTTTATCGCTCCTAAATTATTTTCTCTCTCTTTCATCTTTCATAACTTCTCTCTCTATAAATTTTACCTCTCTTCTCCTCTTTTCTTTTCTTTTTTTCTTCTTTATTTTCTTTCTTTTTCTTTTTTGTTCCATGGTAGACTATCAATTTTAGAAGAAAAAAAAGTGACAAATCAAAGCAGAAAAATTATCTCATGTTAAATAATTTAATGCGATGGATTGAGGAGAGAATAAGAGAAAAAAAGAAGAGAAAAGGATTAGAGAGGTGGATTTAAGAGAGATAAAACTTTTAGAAGAATAAATAATGAAAGATGGAAGAGATAGAAAATAATTTAGGAGTGAGAAAAAAAATTATTTGACGAAAGGACCATTTTTGAACTTTTTTGAAAGTCTAGGGACTAAATTTGGACATTTGAAAGTTGAGGAACCAAAATTGGACAAACAGCAAAGTCAAGGAACCAAAATTGAACAAACTACAAAGTCAAGGGACTAAAAATGGACATTTGAAAGTCCAGGGACCAAAATGGAACAAACCTCAAAGTTGAGAGACCAAAATGATATTTTAACCATTAAAAAAAATTGTGAAACATAATTCAGTATATATATATTTCTGACTAAAATATTAATATAGAGAGACACTCTTGAAACATTTAAAAGAGAGGAAAAAATATATAGATAAAAAAATTTAATTTAGCATAAGCAATATGAATAAATGAGATTTAAAGGTCCACTTGATAACAAATTTTTAAATTAAAATTATAAATAATATTTTTTATTGTTTCTTTATCTATATATATTTTATCATTTATCTACTTTATAAAATCTTATATATGTTGCAAAAGATAAATTCAAAGATTTGAAAACTGTTTTTCTTTTTGAAATTTGACGAAAATTTTCAATGTCTTTTTAAAGAAAAGTCATAAAAAAGTAGGAGGAAGATTAAAATTTGAATGATTATCAACTTATTTTTTCTTTTAAAAATATGGTTGTAATCCGATTTATCAAACATTTTCAAAGGCGGGATTTTGATTTAAGAGTGAGGATATCTCATTTTAGATTTCATTATTTGATTGAATAGTTGATTGTGAAAACTCACAATCAATTCAATATTCTGTTCTTTTTTAATTAAAAGAATTTCGGTCACTAATATTCACTTGGCCGACCTCAAGCCTATTTTAACTTTAAATAAATAAAAATAGATATCCAATTGTTATGTTAAAACATTTGTCTAAAAAAAAGATCTTTTCTGTATAACAAAAAAAAAAAAAAAAAAAACTCATGAATAGCAAAAGAAAGGATAATTCTAGAATATGCAAAAAAAAAAAAAAAAACAGAAATCTATTTTACATGAAATATTTTTAAAGATGTGTTATAATTAAAATTGTGAGGTAAAATTTACCTATCTATACTAATTTCCCTAAAAATTAATTCATAATTAGTTTACATTATTTATAGTCATAAAAAAGGAAAATATAGTCCTACTTCTAGATTTTTTTTTCGGTATAATTATTTTTAAAGAATAACTTATTTCCACATCTAAACTTCAATAAGTCATATTTGACATTAAAAAAAAAAAAAAAAAAAAAAAAAAAAAAAAACCTTATGTGGAGCAATACATTTTTTTAATTACTATTTGTATTAGAACTTGACCGACATTTTTTATTTGTATCAGTCAATAACTTGACGGACATAAAATTGAATATTCAAAAAATTAGTAGATACAAAATCCAAAAATTAGATATTTATTGGATATACATTTTTTATTAAAAAAAGGCTAAATTTATAAATTAACAGATAATTTTATCTCAAACTCATATCAAATTAAAAATAGCTTTCCTAAACAACCCATATCAAAATAACTAACTACAATTCAGGGAGATGTTGGATTGAAAGGATGTTAGCATCATTTTATCACTAAAGATGGACTATATACTAAATTTAAATATATGGACACTTTTGACATCCCCACTAAAGTGAGATGAGGTTATGGTATGTAGTTTTTATTATCATTTTCCGAATGTGTAAATGCTCAACAAATAAAAATCAATTGAATGAGTCAGTGAGGTATTGATTTCATTGTTTTGTGATAATTCAGACCAACATTACAATTACAAGTTCGATCTTGAGAATTGAGAATTGACTCTCATTTATTTCGAGGGGGATTAAAACACAGATTCTCACGATTAGATACAATATTAAACCTCTAATCAACTAAAAAATTTAATTCGATAGCTACCATAATTTAATTATATCAATTCTTCTACCAGCAACATCAATATTTATCATTAAAAAAATTATTTATATTTATCAAATTATTTGAACTCTATTTTTTTTAGGTCAAATTGGAGAAATAGAGACTAACAAACCCTGTATAGAAAGTACAACTGTTCTCAAATAATATGAGAGCTAAATACTAATTTTGATGCTTAAAATCATGATCAAAGTTGAAATAGATTAATATCAAACAAGATAACCAACTGCAGTACTGAACCCGAATATTATTGAAGTCGAGCACGCCCATATTGTATAATTAAAATAATGAAGAAAATGGGACAAGAGACATAAAAAATAAGAAAAGTGGGGTCAAGAGAAAGAATAAGTGGGAAGCATGAGTGGAATGGAGAGCCTTGAAAGAGAAGGCAAAAGAAGGCATTAGAAATGAAGAGAAGAAGAGGAACATTAAAAAATATAAATAAATAAATAAATAAATAATAATAATAAACTGTCCTTTTGGCATTTTCAATTGGATACGGGAGCTTCACCCTACTATATATTCGCGGTATCCTTTTACTTGAGAAACAACAAGAAATTTTATAATTAAATTTATTTGTGAATTTCAAACTTAAAATCTCCAATGGAACAAATAATTTGAAAACTCTCAAACTCTACCGATAAAACCATCCTGTAAATATTGTTCTTTTTTAATTTACTATTTTGATATCCATAAATATATTAGTTTAGGATATTATTTTAGTTCATGAATTTTGAGCTTTGTTCCATTTTTGTCTATAGATTTTTAAAAGTTCAATTTTAATCTCTAAACATTGTTTGTTACATTTTGGTCAATAAACTTTCAAATATTTTATTTTAGTTTCTAGACTTTCAAAACAAGTTTAAATTTAATTCCTATAATTAATTTAAAGTTAATATTAATTTAAATTGATTCAATAATGTTAATATGTTTTATACAAGTAAAGAAAATATGTGAACATAATGGTAATTTTTTTAAATAAAATTAACAAAAAAAAAATTCAATAAGGACCAAAACTAAAAATTGAATATTTGATAGATTATGGAACAAAATAGAACAAGTTTGAAAGTTCAAAATTAAAACGAAACAAGACTTAATATTGGACTTTGAAAGGGTATGAATTAAAAAGATATTTTAACTATATATTAAAAATGTTTTTTTTTTCTTCCTCTGTGTTTTACTGAAGAATTCTACTTCTGAACTGGATTGGTTGTGTTTGTTTGTTTGTAGCAGAGATGTGACTGTTTCTGTCTCACCCATTCACCACTTTCAACAACCACTTCCATTTTCTTTCTCTATTTTCCATTTCTTTTCATCATGTTTGTTCCACTTTTGAGGACTAGGAGGGTATAAATGTACTTACAAATTTAGAGGTGAAGATTCGAACATTTGACGTAAGAAAAATATTTAGATCATATTCGGGCATGATATCTAAAATAATGTCCATCTAATGTTTCTCAAATATGAGCCACATTCTATTTTTCTTTATTTTATTTTATTATCTTTTGAGTTTAAAATCAAGATAATTTATCCTATATAGCATATTTTTTGCTCTTCATTACAATTATAGCACGTTTTTTAAAATAATTTCGTTCATAGCATATTTTGTCCAAAATTCATATTCTAACATCATTAGACTTCTATCAGTTCAACTGATAGACTTTAGACTTCTATCAAATTCAACTAATAAATTTCTATCAATTCAACTAATAGACTTTAACCTTCTATCAGTTCAACTGATAGACTTCAATCGATTTTGAGTGATTGAACAATGCAAATTGATAAACTTCAATTATTTTTGTGTCACAAATGAATAAGTTTGGAAGCTATGCATAGAATTATTTTATTTTTTTTAATATACATGCAAAATCCCCTAAAATCAAATAAATTGTGCTATACATATTAATCCACATAGGTGGATATTATTTTATTCATCATGCCCGAACATCATTTAAATATTCCTCTTTACGTAAAGAGAAAGTTAATGGTATACTCATAGTATCTACTCTCTCTTTGTTGATACCTCAATTTGTCATTACAAATGATTCTTTAACGTTACTCAAGGACCACGACCACTCATTATGGTTCTTAAATGATGTTAATACAATTGGCAGTAAATGAGAGTAGAATTCTTATGATTGTAATATCGATCATTTTACCTTACCATATATAGAAAGTTAAAGATTTGAATTTCATCCTTGTTTGAACTCACTAACGATAAGTTTGAATTTCATTTTGTTTCTTAAATTTTGAAATGTCAATTTTAGTTTTTTTTTTTTTTTTGAGTACGCGTGGGGGAAGGGGGACCAAAAACCCTACATAGAGGACACAACTGCGCCACTGACCCTCGGTGTCAATTTTAGTCCTTAGTTCTAAAAAGATAGTAGTTTTAGTTCTTGATATATGATTTTTCATTCTAATAACAACTCGGTCAATGCTCGTCTCTAACCTATGTAGATCATGTTTGTATTAATATGTTCTTTTTTAATTCAACAATAATTAGAGGATACACATTTAAACTTGTAACAAATCATATAAAATGTCACTAGAATCATATTTTTTAACATATTTATGTCACCGGCTTGTTTTAAAAAAGCTAAAAAAAGAAATTAGCTGAGTTGGAATTGATTCCTATCTTAGTAGAAAATAAATCAGATATTTTAAAAATTAAACAAGAGAATAACAAATATGATTTTAAAACCAAAATATAATAAACTTAGATCCCGCTATTTGGTTTTTTGAATATTTTTTAAGAAAGTATGTGATATCAACTAAATTTCAAAAACAAAAATAAAGTTTTGGAAGTTATTTTTTATTTTTTCCAAATTTTGATTTTATTTCTCAAAATATAGGTAAGATGTAAATATCCAAATAAGAAAAAACATACAATAGAGTAATTGATGTAAGTTTAAATTTCAAAAATAAAAAACAAAAAAGAAAATGGCTAACGAGGCCAAAATTAGAAACTAAAATGAAATTAAACCAAATCTTTAAGAAACGAGACATCCAATAATGAATTAAACTATAGTTAAATTAATCATCACCTTAAAAGTAATAACAATCCATTAAAAACATTAGCTTAAAGTATAGATCAAAGGTAATTAATTAAAATTTATCCTAGCAAATTCTAGCACCTCTCCATTAATTTACAAAATTTAAAAAACATTACATATATAGCAATCTTAACTTTATTGCCTTCGTTCAATTTTCCCCACCACACTTTAATGGTAGTTTTAGAATATTTATAAAATGTAAGGACAATATCTATAACTTTTCAAACAAAAAAAGTATTTTTAAAACAAAAAGTCTTTATAACTTAGCCAAAAACAAAAAACATTTAATAAACATCATTCTACAAGCCAAACATAATCATCCCTACCAACCAAACGCCTTAGCCAACCAACAAATATCACATCATCTTTCCTACGAACCAAACACCTTAATTCAAAATGACACTTGATGAATATTTCAAAAATGTCTATGATATCGACTTCGAGCCTCTTTCGAGGCGACAAAAAATATTAATAACATTACACAATGTATGCTAACAAAACTACAATCGAATATATGGCATGCTTTCAGACAAATTGTATGGGAATATTAACATTGACAACTAACACATACCATACTCCAATATGGCCAACCTACTTCTAATCAAAGTCCTATCATCAACCTGACTTGGTCCAACCAAGACAACTCATTCGATACAAAAAAAGCTAGTTAATGTAAAGATTCATCAACTCGACGACAACAACCAAAACATAACGACGGAGAAAATGCATCGAACGAATAACATCAGACTACACAAGGAATATTTTTATTATTTATAATTGAGAATCAGAGCTTTGCTCCACTACATATTCTAGAAATTCATGATACCTGCAGTTGTCCCTAAACTTGGACCTAAAAGATAATAAACGATTTTACAAGTAAATTTATTGGTAGGTTTTGAACTTGTGAACTCCTAAGAGAACATACCTTAAAGATTCAAAACTTCTACAGACGAGTCCGCATAGATATCTTTTCCAAAATTCAAAGATGTAATGACCAATTATGTGGCTAATTTTCAAGTGAAGATACCAAGCAAATGTGCACAGATTTTAGAGCAAAGGAAAATAAAAGAGGGTGTTTCTGCATGCAAAAATATTCAGAGCTATGTAAGCTACATTTAATATAACTGTTCTTTACATATAAAACTACAGTAATAAATTATGAAAAACATCCCAATGTATTTTCTGAGAGTGACAATGAATCAATTGAAAAAATAATTTGAAGTACTGCTAGATTTAAGAGCTCCTTCCCACTAATACTTTTAGAAGTTAACTAAAAAACTACATCTGTTAATCTCAAACCTAGTGGAAGAAGATATTGAGCAACAATTTGAGCATTTGTTGCAGGGAAAGCTACAGTCAGAATTTCCCTCAGTTCAACCCAACAAAATATAGAACATAACTAAATCTCTCATCTTTTTGAAAGAAAAGAAAGGATTGAGGAGGAAAAGGAAAGGGAATTATAGGGTTGAAAGAAGAGAAGAAAAAGAACTTTCCCCACCTGCAGAACACATAAACAACACCTTTCATGTGGAATCAAATTTTTTTGCCACTGCGGTATCGTAGGTTGTATCGAACACAATGAACGTAACTTCCATGATTAAGGGTCGATGAGAAAGAAAAGAAGTTTTACCGACAGAAGTCACAAATGTTAAGCGAGAAGTGTCAGCCCCTCCTTACGCATAATACATGTACAAGCTGTTTGCAGCAGCACAGGCAATCGAGTTTTCAGACGGATGCCATGCTAGATGCAGCAGTTTAGTTGTGAAATCAAAAGGATTTCCGTTTGCATCAACCCCTGGACTCTCAGAACCTCCTGATATCGATGTTTTCCAATGTAGAAAAATAAGAAAATATGGCAAAAGCAAAGGAATGAGCGCTCCGAATAATTTAAGTCATGTTTGATAACCACTTGATTCTTTATTTTTTGATTTTTGAAATTTAAGTTTATTATTCGATAGTATGGGCATCCATCTCCAATTGGTGATGAGAGTAGTCCACCTTTCTTATATATTGTCTTGAGATGTTCACTCTTTCCCATGTGGGGTCCTAACATGCCTCCTCAAGATGGTGCCTCTTTTGAGCTCACCAATCTTAAATTGAATCTTAATTTCATTTTATTGGACCGAATAAACGTTTGGGCTTAATGGACTCTGATACTATATTAGATAGAGTGGACATCCATCTCAAAATCAATCGGCGATGAGAGGAATTGTCTACCTTTCTTATATATCGTTATGAGGTCTCTACTCTTTTCGATGTGAGATCCTAACACTTCAAGTATACACAAATTTTTTATTGAAGGTTTCATTTCTCTTAAGAAAGTATTTGAATCTTAACCAAATTCTAAAAATCAAAACAAGTCCTTTCAAAATTTGACTTAGTTTTAAAAAACATATGCAAAAGATAGATAACACAACAATGCACATTATAGTTTTAAAGGCTTAATTTTCAAAAACCAACGATTATCAAACGGAGTTTCACTTGATCAAAAGAAAATGAAAAGTGAAATCAAATTGTAGAGCACCAACCTCGTCTGACGGCTCTTGTAAAGCTACTACTAAGTGATCTCGAAGGTCTTGAAGGGGTCTGCACTTGTCTCCTACTAACCAATACCAGAAATTATAATTACCATAAGCACCACAGAATATCAAAGAACTCAAAGTTTGAGAAACGGGCACTTGATTGCAATACCTAGTTGGGTTTTTGCTAGCTTCCAAAGTCATTGCCTCGGTACTTCCCGGGGAACAACCAAAAACTCGGAATAAGTTGCTGGGAACACATCAAGAACACACGTTAAGACTTTTTTGGGAGGGAAAAAAAGAGTCTGAATGTATTTTGGAATTGTACAGACCTGTAGGAACCTGTAGTTACGCGCAATCCATCACCACTAAGACAACACTCAAACTTGTCAAAGATCGAATCATTTTCATATAAATCACAAAGCTGCATGTTCATATCATAAGAAAGTGCATTTAGTTAAGTCCAATAAAGTTGTAACATTTTAGCCACAAGTTTTTCCTGAAAAAAGAGATCTTACCTTGGGTCTTAAATATTCATGAACTTGGAAGGTTGAAACCGGACCAGAATCCATGTTGATGTCCCATAACTGAAAGAGAGAAACAACGGGCTGGAGTTCAACATCTCATAAGAAAATCGAACTCTCAAGAACATGAAACTTTTGGAAGCAAAGAGTTTTGGTTGTTGTAATAAAATTTATCCAACCTATTAGGTTGGGTTTTTAGGTTGATGGAAGATTTAACACGATTCAACATTGTATCAAAATAGAAGATCATGCGTTCATACAAATCATACCCTTGCCAAATCATTTTATTCTCAATTAATATTGATTTCCATAATTTTCAAATTTCCATGCCCAAGAGGAGCGTTGATTAATATAATTAAATTTACTCTAACCTATCAGTTTAAGCTTTTAGGTTGGTTGGTGATTTAACGATTATTGACATATCTTTCGGGAGATTCTTAATGATAATATAAATAAAGATGAAACAGACGCAGATAACTAGAACCATTAGTACGACACTTTCACATAGAAATCCTAGGATGACACTATCAAATAGTTCGTGGCCTTGTAATTGAAAGAATCAAACTGTACATACATATACATACAAACCTTAAGAGTCATGTAATCACGACTTAATATATATCTTCCGTTCTTTCCAAATTTAATGTCTGATATTGAAGCGATTATCTCAGTGAAAAATGATCTAGAACCAGGTGCCTCAGGTTCCTCAAATCTGTAAGCAAAACATACTAAATCATTCAAGATCATGTATGTATAATAACCCCACGCCACCCCCAAAGAAAATAATAATAATAACAATTTGTTTGTAGTAATAAGAATGCGGGGTGAAAGTAGTTGATTGGTATAATTAAATTTATACGGGGTGGAAGTAGTTGATTGGTATAATTAAATTTATACTCCAACCTATCAAGTACCAACTTACACTTTTGAGTTGATTGGTGAATCAATAGGTCATGTGTTCAAAACCCCAATAAAGTTGTTTTCTCTCTAATTAATATTGATCTTCAATTGTTGGACATCTTTCTAATTTCCAAACCCACAAATGAGGAAAGTGTTGGTTGATATCATTAAATTTATCCCATTGGTGATTTAACATAATTCAAACGGAGAGGTGATTGAATTCATGAAAACACTTACAATTTGGCATGGGAATCACATAATGCTGACTGCCGCAAATCAATTAGGCGGATTGAGCCTTTTGAACTGCTATATGCTAGCATGTTACAGTGAGTAGGGTGAAACTCAGCAGCTGTAATCACCTCTGCAAAAAGATATATTTACACAAAACGTAAGATGAACATTAAGAAAAGATAAAATTGAAGAAAAGCTAATTCCAAAGAACCATATGCCTACGTCTTATTCGTAAAGATTCCTATTCCATAAAGAGTCCGCCAATTTTTTTTTTTTTAAAACAAGACTAACCACGCCCGTCCCTAGGCCAGGCACCGAAGACATCGAGGGAGTAATGTCACAGGTGAGTTTCGAGAGTCAGCCAAATAATTGTAAAAGAAAATTTTCACTGGCTCTCCAACACACTATATAGGAAAACTATAGAGTTAATCGAAAGATCTATATCCATGGTTTTATGTCTCCACTGAATTGATGTGCAAGAACCCAGGGGTTTTTTTTATAAAGGGGGAAATCATGTGCTTCGGAGTAGATGCTATGCAGAGAAACTTCAGAGTTGCCACATGATTAATGGCTTGAGAGAAAGATAAGAAGCCTTAAGAACAGAAATAAAGGAAAGAAATTTGTGGAGTGCTGCACATTCCAATACTTCTCTCTAGGTGTTCTTGTCCTCAGTGTTTTGAATTAACCTCTAACTACGGTTATTAACAAACAGAACAGTCCCACGTAATTTTGTGTTATAGTTTTGTTTTTATGTTATTTTTCCTTTTTTAAATTGCTCCTTTGTCTGAGATGTTCTTCTGTGTAGGGCCCTAAAAATACATCATAACAAAGAGTGAAATTAGAAATCTGGCATAAAACACGAGTTTCTTACTGGCCCTTACTATTCTTGTAAGAGTAAATTCCTCTTGTATCATCAGGTCGCCCATCATTAAAAGAAAACAAGCACTATGAGTTCTAAATGATAAATCCAGTACAAAATATCATAATATCTTTCTTGGATAAGAACAAATACCATAATATCATTAAATAGAAGCCAGCAACAAGGAAAAAATGGGCTTACCAGTTAAATCCTCCATGTTTGCGGGCTTCACATCAACAATGTTAAAACTTTGATTGCTAATTTCCAAGTTCCAAAGATTTATTCGTAGATCATCAGCCGATATAAAAGTTTCACCATCACTATAAAATAGGCAAGATGTCATAAATACAATAGGTACATGCATAATTAATTGAACGTCAAATACCATTTTTAAAAAAGCAGGTCCAGAATCTGATTGTTACCGTGATAATTTAGAACTTTAAAATCCTACACTAATCAAAGGAGGGGAAGAAAAATAAGAAGAGGAACAGCTTATTCCTTGAACAACATTTAAACTTGCATCCAAAATTTTGCCCGTACCTGTTATTCGAGATAGAGTTGATATGATAATCATGAGCATGAGCATATACTCTTCGACATCTAGCAAGAAGGCTCGTCTCATGACGAGTTGTCTAATGTCACAGAAAAAAAATATACATTCATTCATAAAATTTCCGAGAAGGAAAATGAAAAACAATCATAACCATAAGTGTCTAAGAGTAACGGACCAGCCATCACAAGGAAAATGAAATGTTCACACAAAATACGTCTTGGATTTAACACAGAAAATAAACAAATAAACTTTTTTTCTCAACATGCAAATCAATCTTAAACAAATAAATTTTTATGACCAAATCCCTCTCTCTAACTTATCCCTCTCTAAATTTCTCCCAGACAAAACCCTAAAACCGCGACCCCTCTCTTCCTCTAGCGCGGCTCATCGGCACTGGAGGGGGACAGGACAACCCTAAAAGTATTGGCGACCACTTCCTCTTCTTTTCTCCATCATGGGATCACTTTGCTCCTCACGCTCAACCATCACCACTAGACATCAGGGCAGAGGCTCGATGGTTCAGGGTTTAGGGAATGGGGTGAGTTCTTGCATGCAAGATACCCGTACAAGTCAGTTCAGACTTGAATCTTCTCTTATCTTGTGATTCCACACATTTCAATTGAAGTTGCAAATAGAAAGAAAGGAAAAAATTAACGAACAAGTTGCTGTTCCAAATTTTTAATAATTAAATTTTGGGAATGAGGTGAGGTCGAGGTAGAATGCCTTCGTTGTAAATTTCACCCATCCCCACCCAGTCCACCTAAGATTTCATTGTGATTTTTCTAACCAATATCCAATTATCAACCGTTAATTCTAGGTGAGATATCAGATATCTATTAGAACAAAACATAAAATTGATAGACAAATGGAAAATGGTAAAATCGAGTTTTTGCTTTTGTCCTCTCAACTATCTTTCACCTCTAGGAAAGTTAAAAAACAGGTTTAAAAGAGAGTCACAATTCGCCTATAAGAGTAATAACTCAAGAGATTATGGATTCAAACCCCCCAACCCAATTATTGTTGAACTCAAAATAATAATAATAATAAAATAAAAATCACAACTCAATATGTGGAAAGTCCAAATCAAGAGAACACAGGCAACTACCACTTGAAGGCGATGTGACAAAGTGGCCCCCAATAGGTCATTGCTTGGATGATTATGAAGTCCATCACAGGATCCTCCATTTGGAAGATGTGGTGTAGAACTACTTGAAATACTTGAACTAGCTATACATCCATTGCCATAAGCTTTGGCAGCATCCACATTTATGCTGGATATTTTCTTGATCTTCTTTTCTTGCACCTGGTCAAACCTCAAAGAAAAAACCCAGATTGACTAACGAATGGAATGATGCACTTGCTAACAGTCATCGAACGACATACAATAACTTTCAGAATTTTTCTACTATTTCAATGACTTAATGATAGGGCTAAAAGGCAAAAATTACGGCTCTACACCCTTTTCCACCTGGTATGGGTGTCAATTTTCAGCTTTCTGTAAGTTTTCGGATTACAAGTTATTGGATAAGATTTCTTGGTTAGAAACTAATTCTTGTATTGGAAACCAAGTCCTCAATTGAGCATAATAGTCGCTGAAAAGTTAAAACTTCAGAATAACTACTACTATAGGACTGACATTATGAGGAAGTAGTTTGTTGTCATATATATACTCATCAAATTAGATCTTCCAGAAAATAAAATAATAACATAATGGCCGGAGAGGCACACAAACAAACTTCCGAGCTTCCAAAAAAACATCTGTAGCATATCAAACATATCTCATCGCCATAGTAACTAAAAGGCAGATTAAACCTGCTTGCATACAACTTATTCAGAACCTTCTTTTTTTTGTAAGAGCTTCTAGCAATTTATTTAGAACCTATTAACAAATCAAGCCAACAAGAGCATAGCTCAAGTGGTATGATGTCGAAATATGACCTAGTGATCAAAAGGTCACAAGTTCAAATCTCCCTGCCCATATGCTATAGAATTCAAAAACCTTTTAACAAATCAAAGTCTTAAAATTTGGGAAATATCATACGATGTCACTTTCCTACCTTCCAAAATTTAATGGTTTTGTCATTAGTAGACAATAGAAAGAGTGCTCCATTGGCCGTTTGACACCATCTGATTTTGTTAATTTTCTCCTCTATTTCCAAGCTCTTGAGATAGTCAAACTAAAAAGATGCAGGCACCGTGAGAGTACTAGAATAATATCAAAGCAATTTATCTCAAAAGAAAAGAATTGTGAAGATATAGCCAAAGAAAAGGATTGCCTCGGGTTCATGGCTCTGGAACTCTGTTTTATAACGAAACTCAGGAAGCCCAGTAACGGAATGGTCCATTTTCTCCAAGTCCTTTCTCGTGACTCCATGCTACAAAGACAATATCAGTAACTTCCATAACCGAGAAACAGAAACTAATTCTCAAAAGTGAACACACAAATTAGATCAATAGTGGTAAAAAGGAACTAACATCTTTTCTATCTGTCCTCTCAAAAAGAACCACTCGACCACCTCGATCGCCCGTAGCAAGATGGTCGCCAGTTTTATCAAATTCAATGGCTGAAATAATATCAACTGCAGAGAAGCAACCATGTAGGGAAGATTAAGACCCATGTGGCTCTTAAAATACCAAAGGAATTATGCCAATGCTGTATGTGCAAGTCACTATGTTTAGATGTTTGTGCTCTAAAAAAGTCTCCACATCAAAGCTCGTGCGCTCACCATAAAATCTTACCCGATTTTGTTCAATCATTTCCCAATTTTTGTAACAACTTACAAGGCACAAAATCAACAATCCCTATGAGTTCACACACTTCGTCAAGCAGGCCAAATCAAATTCCAACCTGAGAGCCACATTACCACACCTAAAAATGGCTCAATCCTAATTTTCATGATGTTAGGCAGGGATATAGTATGACTATTTCTATCCATCATCCCATGAATAAGCTTATTTCTATACTAGAAGGGCTGACACATACACATCAATGCATCAAATATTAACACGAACTTTAAACACGGCTAATCAATCGACAAAGAACTTAGGCTGCATATCTTCAAGGAAGAGTACAAACTCCCTATTGAACTCAAAACTAGTCTACAACTTATTTTTTATAACCGAGAAACCATAGCTTAACCCCACTTCATATCTAGGGGCAGTGTTGTAAAAAGCCCAAGGCACAATGGGCCTCTGGGGACTGAGGCGCGAGGCGCAGGCTTTATTACATCAGGCGCACTATATAAAAAACACAATTTTTTTTATATATATGTGTGTATACACATTTCCATAGACATAAATGAAGTTTTAACCAAGAATAATATACAAAACATACATTATATTTAACCATTAACCTTCATTTCATGGAAAGAAATGAAGTTTAACTAAGAATATATACAAAACATACATAAGATTCAACCATTAACCTTTCATTTAAGCGAATGTTGTCTTTGTGAGTTGAAGGATTAAGTTATTTAAGGTATTGAAATGTCTTGAATTAGTTATCTTGCGCTTTGAACGACCTAGTATGGGGATCTCACAAAGGATAAAGGTGAAAACATGAAAAAATATAAAGAAAATAAAAAAGCCTCCAAAGCGCGCACCTTTTGGGCGCCCGGGGATTCACATAAGGCGCCAAAAGGCGCGCGCCTTATTAAGCGCGCCTGGCCTTTCCCAGGCGAGGCGCAAGAGGTGCGGCCTGGGCTTTTTAAAACACTGTCTAGGGGTATTTGCACCCATCCCAAATCCCGAATTTAGGAGACAACAAGTAATTTAACAATCGCGCTCACTCGTGAGTTTTGAAGTGGGATTTCCAAGAGATCGTCCCTTGGAACCCCAAACCTCTACCAACAAAGCCGTCCCTTGGGGACACTAGTCCGCAACTGAAGCCCACTTGTCTCCCATTTCCAGCCAAAATAACGCAAAGAAAATTAAACTAACTTAACAAACCCACAGGATGGAAAATGAACCACTAAGAAACAATCCAAAACAGATCGAGCATACGATAGCAAACCCTAATTGCAACTGATTGACAGTAAACCGAATGGATCCAACAAAATAAACCGATTTGGGATGGTCCACGACAGTAGAAAGTGAAGAAAAAAAAAATTACCTTCCTGAACTTCTTCGCCGGCGGTACGTTCACCAAACACCTGCGAGAATTTCCAATCCAGAAGCTGAGAAGAGGCCGCTGGAGCTTCCATAGCTTCATCGCCGCCTTTCATATCTCCGGGAATCTATGAAATTCACCCAAAAACCAAAAATCCACGAAATCCAACCACAGCGTCAACCGATCGCTCTAGGGTTTAGATAATCCCAGCTCGAAAACTCATCGAGAAAACAAAACCCCATGAAAACAAAAGAATCCGCTAGATTCCCGATACAGCCATGTTTGAGCATGGAAATGCGCGAACTCTCTGAACAAAGCTTGAATCCGTTCGTTCCCGAATTTCTTCTCCGATGAAGATGAGAATCAAGAGCTTGTAGCTGCAAAAATTCTCAGAGGAAAAACAAAATTTATGGAATTGAAACAGAGCTTCAGCAAATCGATCCTTCTGTTTGTAGAACCAAACAAAACACTCATGTCCTCGCTCTTCCATACCAAGGTTTTTTTTGTATATTTTTTTATTTATTTTCTTTTTTATTAATATTCAATAGTTAAATAAAATAACAAAAAGTAATCAACAAGTCGTTGTAGTATAGTGGTAAGTATTCCCGCCTGTCACGCGGGTGACCCGGGTTCGATCCCCGGCAACGGCGATAAATGTTTTTCCATTCGTATTATTTTTGCCAATCTTGAATACGACTTGTCGTTTGACATCATCCCAACGACATGTCGTTACATTGGGCCTTCTATCAGTTATTCGCATGGGCTGACTGTATTTGGAAGCTGCCAGCCCATTAATAAGTTTGATCCTATCCCATTTTTTCTACATAAAATCGCATTATAATATAAAGTTTATTCTTTGAATTTTTATTTATTTTATTTACAGTTTTTTCTTTTTCCTCGTTTGAAAGTTCTTTCTTTCAATAATTGATATCAATTGTCTACATTACCGATATGATTTGTGAGACTTTGTTTTTGCCAATATGAGCTACCATTAACTTACTACATATACAAATAAAATTAAAATACTTACAGTAAAGTTTGGTAATGAATAAACTAATGGTAAAAAATATTTTTTTAAAACAAAATAAACTAAATAAGCATCCAAGTCGTATATTATTGAAGAATATCTATTTGGTTAAGGCATATATTATTCATCAGAAAATTAAAATTTTAACTTTTTTTTTAACAGAAACTATCACTTAAGTCTAAATAAATCAATTCAATACATCCAGACAGTTCAACTAAAATCATTGTGCACAGTTTATAATTACGACAGATATAAAAAAGAATATAAATAAATAAACAAGAAACATGAGATATAACATAAGAGAAATTGTATTGGATAATTCTTCTTACAAAATAGTCTTTGTTTTAAGTACAAGTTGGAAGAAGGGAATTACAAATATCGATTGTAGGAATTGAACTTGTGACCGTGAAGTGAAACAGATTAATACCAAATCGGATAATCTCGTCACCAATCTATTCAGTAAAAAAGAGATTTTTTTTAGGAATATGTCAAAGAGAAGAATTTACATGCTATCTGGTATCATGCTACCACTACTGTAAGAAAATTTTAGCCACTTATTTTTTTCTTTTTATTTTAAAAGATTATTCCTTAAAATTAAGAACAAAAATGAAGTAACTATATATCCTTTAGCCACATTGATGTCAGCATACTACCCGAGCATAATTTAAATTATTCTTTATGCCAAATTAGAAAACTATTTACAATACTAACAAAAAAAATCACAGTAATAGGTATTAATAATTATATGGTATCATTAATATTATATTAATAACATAAAATATTGTATTAATGATAAAATAATACTATAAAATCAATATTAATAATATTGTATCTTTTTACTATGAATATAAATATTTTTAAGAGAAAATTGTATAAACCACCCCTAAACTATGAGGTTTATAACAATTACTCCTTTAAATTATTGATTTGATCAATTATACCCCTTAAAATTTGATAAGTGTTACGACCTACTCTCAAAATTAAATTTAAATGTTATAATAGAGGGTACAGTTATCATATTAAAAAATTCTTCCATGTTATTTCAATAGATCTAAAATGGTACTTTGAAATCTAGACCTTCCAAGAACATTCTCTTGAGATTGAACCACAAAAGAACTCTTTATAACTGGGTGAAAATCCATACACGCTCAACATTTTTCGGGATATATAGTTGCACAGCTAGCAAGAAGAAAATTGAAAGTAAAAAATCTACAAGAATGGAGAAACATTAAAAAAATAATAATAATAAAATTTAAAAAAAAATTAAAAAACAAAAACAAAAAAATCTCTCTTTCAAGCTTGAAGGTTTTAAGGTATGGATTCCAAACAAAAAAGTAAACAAAATACATACAAATTTCATTTGGGTCAACCAGGCATGGGTATTGGATTTTAAACCATTTCGGTTTCGACGACTTCAAGGGGTTGTTTGTTTGACATATTTAAGTAGTTTTTGGGTTAAGGAGTTATGTTGAGGAGTGGTATTGAGTAGTTAAAAATTGAGAGTTATGTCAAAAACTCGTTTGGATGTAGTTTTTGTGTAGAAGAGTTAGAATCAAAATCTTGTTTGGATGTAGATTTATAATTAGTAGTTATTTTTAGTAGTTAAAAAATAAATTATTAAAAATAAATAGTTAAAAATGAGTTATTTTAATTGATTTGATAGGAAAATGGTTAAAAATAAGTGGTTAGAAATGATATAATAGTTATAAATGAGAGTTATTTTTAAAAGTATAAATGAGGAGAAGTTAATAAAAACTCGTCTGGATGTAGATTTTGAGAAAGAGTTGATAACTTCTAATATCAACTTTTACCTAAATATGTCAAATAAACAGCAGTGTAGCAGGTCAATGCTTAGTTCATAATATCAATCTGGGGCTGGGTTGAAGAAGTAGAATAGAGAGGATATTTTTCCATTGAATTTTGATTTATCTGAGGAAATGTTTCTTTTGTGGTTCAATTTCAAAAGAATGCTCTTGGAATATACCATTTTAGATCTATTGAGTTTATATTGATCGAAGAAAATATAGAAATATTTTTATGTTTTTAACTCTCATTTTAGGAGAAGTAAGATATGATGGAAGTTGAATAGTTAAGGAAGAATTTTTTTAATATGACAATCGTAAATAATCGAATTTAATTTTGGAAATAGATTGCAACACTTATTAAATTTTAAATGGTTTAATTGATCAAATTGATAATTTAAGGGTGTAATTGTTACAAATTCTATAATTTAAAGATGTTTATACAATTTTCCTTATTTTTAAATTTATCTATATCTTGTGAAATTCGACTATCAATCAGAATTTCTCAAAAAAAAAAAAAAAGTCAATCTCTTAGACGTTAATTATATATATATATATATATATATATATATATATATATTTTTTTTTTTTTTTTTTTTTTTTTTTTTAATACATATTGGTATTCATTTAATTACTTTACCTTTGGTTTTATCTTGTATAAAAGTCAATCTCTTAGACGTTAATTTACCTTTGGTTTCAAAAATAATTTATCATAGACGTTATTATTATTTTATTTTTTGAATACATCATAAAGTCAAAAATTAATATTAAATTAATACCAAAGGTCAAATTAATTAATATAAAAATAAAACCAAAGGTAAAGTAATTAATTTTAATTATTAATACCAAAGATAAAACCAAAGGTAAAGTAATTAATACTAATAATTTTGATACCAGTAAAAAAAAATTGATAGTATATTTTGATGTTTATACAAGATAAAACCAAAGGTAAAGCAACTAAATGAATTTCTATGATAAATTAGAAGTTAATTTTATTTGTGTCTAAAAAAAAAGAAGTTAATTTTATTTGAAACTAGTTAATAGTATTAATAATTTTGATACCAGTAAAAATTTTAACATTTTTAGAGAAAAAGTTAAGTAAAAACATAAAAGAATTGAAAGCACAATCATTTGAAATGTCAAGGAACCAAAATACTAAAGTAACCAACAAAATATCAATTGTTGTAATTTATAAATAAATACAAAAATGACACTATAAGCATCGAAGTCGTTGTAGTATAGTGGTAAGTATTCCCGCCTGTCACGCGGGTGACCCGGGTTCGATCCCCGGCAACGGCGTACATTTTTTTTATTTTTCTAAAGCAAAACGACTTGTCGATTATCACGTTATTCTTTTCCATTACAACATCGTCATGTCGTTTATTTGGGCCGTTGGGCCTTTTATAAGTTATTTAGATGGGCTGACTACTGAGAAGACTTCCAGCCCATTAATTAGAATTACATCATTTTTTTCTAGATTAAATCGCATCATTTTCTTCATAAAGTTTTTCTTGGATTTTTATTTATTTCTTTACATTTATTTGTTGTCCTCGTTTGAAAATTTGACTTTGCAACAATAATTGATATCTACATTGCGGACATTGATAATGAGCTATCGTTATCTTACCAACTTATAAAAAAAAAATTCCACATCTCATGAATGCATAAAATAACTTGAGTACAACATTTACTATAAAGTTTGATGATGTATAAAATCACAATATAAATTATCGTTTTTATTAAGAAAAAAAATTAGAAAATATTTATTTTGTTCATTCATGTAGTGGTAAGAATTCAAGTGTTTTGATTTTAGAACCAAATGTGTAATGTTTTGATCACTTGAGCCATGCTTGATTTGATTATTTAAAACATGACTTTAACAGGCTTATTTGATGACAATCTAAAATGTTCAAGTAAACCTTAAATCTTTAAAGTATAATTAGAATCTCCACACACTTCATAATCTAAAATTTATTGATTTAGTTTCAGAAATGACATTTACCCAATTTCTTATTCAAATCAAATTTTTAATACACCAAACAATCACCATCATCTTGTTGATGTAAAAAAATATAAAAATAGTAAACCATCACCTTGTTGTTACACAAACAAAAACAAAACATGGCATGTATTCATTTAAGATAATACATATAAAATGTAAAAATCTGGCTAAGTTACAAGAATTAAATTGAAAAAAAAAAAAAAAACTTCCTACTTAGTAATTATGAGATTATAAGTTTTAATTTTTTTAGATAATATTAAATAAAAAAAACAGTTAAATTTAAATGTACAAACAAAACCGAATCTTAAACTAATTTAAAAGTAAACTTTAATCCTAAAATCATAGAACTCAAATCAATAATTTAATCCACACAAAATATATTATATATATTAGACTATTATTGCAACTTTACCAACAAAAGTAGAATCAACCGACATTAGGGTATATCAATTATTGTTGAACTAAAACAAATATTAGTATAATCTTTTATTTTTAATTCAACAATATAATATGGCATACTATAGAGTATAAGATATTCAAATTTATAATCTATTAATTTTAGACAGTTGATTTATACCTTTATTGACAATATTATTACAACTTAATATGCATTACTCATATAATTAATATATCCAAATATTATTACAAATTATTAATTAAAGACAACTAACATCCACAAGATTCCTTATGAATAAAACCCATAAATGGTGAAAGAAATGAAGCCATAGAGTTGCATTGAAACTTTAGACATTTTATTGTAATGATGAACAAATGATATATATATATATATATATATATATATATATATATATTCAAAAAGAAAATGATGAACAAATAATGCTTCAAAAAGGAATCTACCAAGCAGACTTTTTTCTTCTTTTTTTTTTACCTCTGCAATGGAATCAATCAAATACCAGTTTCTGAACCCAAAAGAGAGATGAATATATATAGGAAAAAAATAATAATAAATCAGGGGCCCTGTTGTTGCCTCAAAGCTAAAAAAAAGTTATAGAATGAAACTATAGTAATGTCGGGAAATTATTTGAGGAGGTCGCCACAATTGCACGGTTAGATGCAATAGTTACGATATCGATATTGATATCCATTTTAGAACCAAACTTTTATGGGGTAACCTAGTTGTTAAGAATCATTTTACGTAATTAAGATGTGATGAGATGATCTACATAAATAAATTTTAATTTTTCTACTAATTTTATTTATATATAAAAAATATTAAAGAATAAAACAAAATTCTATATTAGATTATCAATTGTAGAGTATACCACAACTAAATTAATTTTATTTGGATAGATACATTATGAATGATTGTGACAGAAACTCTCGTTTAAATCAAGTAATTGTCATAAAATTCTCATCCAGATAAAAGTGGTTATGAATGAGTGTAATAGAAGTAATATTATAGCTAAAGATTTTCTTATGTATTTGTAGATGGTTTTAGGAAGAATTTTATTATGTTTTTTTTTAGAAAAGTTTTTCTTGGAGTGATTCATCTAAACATAGGCTTAAACCGACCCTTGAACACATCATGATCATAAACTCTCTAACAAAACTCAATAAATAAATTTCCCCTAATATGATTGTTTCCAAATAATTAAGAAAAACTGTATGCTTTCTAGCAACCCTAGGGGCTATTGAAATGTGGAAGTTCCATTATTGAAGTGGGCAAAAGCTGCATTATTTGAGAGACATGAATGGAGGGTAGAAGGGTCAAATGTTCACTTCATACATTAGTGGAAGCTTGGTTTTTGTCTCTTATGTTTGCCTTCTTCTTCTTTCTTTTATGTTTGGATTCATCTCTATTATCTTTTGCGTGGGCTATATTCATCGAAACATGTGTGTATTGTCGAGAAATATAAATATATATTATATTGTCGACAACAAATATGTCATCAACGACTATACATACATCGACGCTACTTAGCCGTCGACGATTATAGCCAATGCCAATAATAAAATTTGTTGTTGACGAACCCTTGCCTACATTTATGATGATAATAAAAAAAAATGTTGGAGAATCATTCTAACCTTCATCAACAGTTTTAATTGCCTACGATTTATCCTTTTCTCGTAGTATTATGAAGATTTTTCTCTCCTTAATTATTTGCATCGTAATCTAAAATTTAGAAGAGAAATTTTACACCAAGAAAATAATATTAAAATATAAATGTTTGATGTCTCTTGAAAAGGAATAACATATACTTTGTATGAATGATTTTTTTTTTTTTGATAACTTCCTCGTGTCTAATATATATATACAGAGAGGTTTAAGGTTGCATCCACAACAATATAGAAATTGATTGGCTCAATTATTTACCGAAAATGGTTATTGGATGATAAAAATCCCAAAAATGTGTTTGGATGAGTAACTGTACGAGTGATTAAAAATTGAGATCGTAGTAATACTCGTTTGAATGTAAATTTTTGTTGAAAAGTTGCAAACAATAATTTATTTAGATATGATTTTTTATAGAGCTATTGTAGTCAAAATAGCTCGTGTTGATGTAGATTTTGATAGATAAATTACAAAAAAAAGTTGTTTTAAAATTAAATTTTGTTTTTCAATAATTATTTCAAGTTATTACAAGAAATTGTAAAAACTCATTTGTATTAACCTTTTAAATACTTAAAACAGACACCTTCAAAATGAAAACAAATCAAGCAACATTTATTATTCTTTTTTAAAAATATTTATACCATTAAAATAGGGTTTATTTTCATCATGTTGTGATGGAGATAAAGGGGAGGTTGAAAATGGCTGATTGGTTTCACATGCAACTAGATCCTCACCAACCATTTGATACAACACAATCCTCATATATATTTCTTGACAGTTTTTTTTCTTCAATTTTTTGGGTTTAATTAATTAAAATGTTTCCCCAAAATATTCTTTTAATATAGTTAATGTTCATATAAATTAAGCCATTAATTTATGGTTGGCCAAACTAACATTAATGGACCACAGATAAGGAATATGTTTATTCCATTAAAATAATAATGATAAGGATTTTTTTTTTTTTTTTTATTCCTTCAAATGCCAAATGACAACAGTTGGAAATTAATTTGAGTATTGTGGATCGGAAATATATATATATATATATATATATATATATATATCGAAAATTTTATATTTATCGTTTAAAAAATATATATATATATTTATTAGTTTTTATTTTAATTAATTTATTATTTAAATCAATAATGATGGGGAGATATGAACTTATAATGAGTTAAATTATTAAATTACATATCTTACCCCTTGTTTTTTTTTTTTGGCTTATCAAAGTTTGTTTGGTCTAGATACAAGCTACATATCAAGATTGTATTAAAAAAAGTTATGGATCAAGATTAAGATGTTGGATGCGGCTCTTCACTTTACTCTCCACTCTTCTTGGAGAGGGGGTGATTGGATTTTAGAATTTAAAATATGAGAGGAGAGGAAATGGAAACGGAAAATAAAGTTGAGTGATTTGAAAATATGAAATAATTGTTTAGAGATTCGTGTTTTAAAAAAATATGTTGCAAAAAAATTTATTTCATATTATCTTTTTTAAGGTAATCATTAAATATTTGTATTGATTGATATTTTTAATATGTGTGGTTGAAAATTATAAAATGTTTCGTATGACATTTGATAAGATTAGATAAAATATATTTTATTATATATTATATAGTTGAAAATTTTAAAAAAATTTGATGTGACCTTTAATTACATTATATAAAAAATTTAATGTGGCGTTGAATGAGAAATTGAGGAAAAGTTTATATACTAAAAACAAGCATGAAGTTGAAAAATCTCAACTCTTTTCCTTTCTCTTCTCTCCTCAGCACCAAATTTCAACTGAACACTTGTTATTTGTTATGCTAAGAACACTATACGGGGATTGTGGGTCTCCATTCGTGGAACAATTGAACTAAAAACCAACAATATTTAAATAAAATGTTGCACCTTTTCAACAAAAAATAATAATAATAATAAATAAATAATGGATGGTATCTTATACTAATATACTTTTTTTTCATTTCAAAAAAATATATATATACTTTTTTTAAAGCAATCTTATACTAATATACTTTGTTCTCACTTACTTTAGATTTACTGGAATTATAACACAACATTGCAGGTGATCATTTTTTAAATAATAAATTATATATATTTAATAAAGTATATTAATTGAGTGCAATAAATAGTAAGTATATATATATATAAGTATATTTATAATTTAATTATAAATTGTTTCATACATTTTTGCACTAAATTTAAATCGTCAAATAATAATTTAAATCTAATATTGAATTTTATAATCATTTTTCCACGTTAGTTAAATTTATTAAAATTCACATTTACATTAAAAATAGTTAAGATTTAATTTTGAGCTTACAAAATAATAGATGTTATTATTTTTTAAAAATTTTAATAAAATTTATCGCATTCAAATTAAATGTTATATTTTTAAAAATCGATCTATCTTTAATTTTTTTCTCAATTTATCTATTAATAGACCAATTACTCCTGAATTGTAAAATTTATAAGAGTTATATCATTATTATAATTATAAATATAAATAAGTTAAATATATTTATTAAAATACATTTATGAACTTACCTTTAACCTCAAATGATAATTTTATCATTCTTCAAAACAAACTTTCTACATCTTCAAATCAACAATTAAGTCCTTACAAAAATTATTGCAAAAAATTAAATGGAAGTTAAGGTAAATAATCCAACAAAAATAAAATAACTAAAATTTGTATTATATATATATATATATATATAAAAAAACGAAACGAAACCAAGAAACGTAACCTCAACAAACACAAAGTTTCAAATGTGTAAATAATTCAATATTATTAAAAAAAACAAAAAAAGTAAATCGAAGGAAACATGAAGTGTTATTGTAAACAAAATGTAGATAACTATTTATAGGATTGGAAAATTCAATTTATTATTTTAATTAGAATATAAAATGTCAAATAAAATCTATGGGATTTGATAAAAATATTTTATTTTATACGTTATAAAGATTATTAAAATTTAAATGATATCGTAAATATCTTGAAATCTCTTATCTTCTTACTTGCTCATAAAATCTATAAGATTTGATAAAAATATTGTATATTCTATATGAAAATCTAAATGATATTGTAAATATCTCCTCCCTTATTTGCATTTAATTTTTTTTTTATATTCAAATAGATGACATATTTGTAATTTAAGGTATGACTTAAGGGTAAAATCGTCTAAAATTGATTTTCCTCCTAGACCACACTTTAAAGTAGTATGATTTTGATATATTTTAAACATTTAACTTTTATTTTTTTTAGAATTCAGTAAATTGTTTAGTTTTGGTTTTTTTTCAATCAAACTCGAAATTAATCTTTATAATAAACTTAATGTTATTTTAAAAAATTAAAATTAGTTTAATAGTAATTAAAGTATTAAAATAGATTAGCATTCGATTGCACATTTCTAAAATTTAAAGATAGAAAGTTATTATTAAGTCATTTTTTAAAAAACAAAAGTTAACAAACAATATCTTATTACATATTATTATCAAGAAGTTATACTGAAATATTCCAATTTCACATTGTTGTCGAGTAAAAAAACAAGATTTATATAAAAATATATAATAAACCATAGACAATTGAAAGTATGATAATAAAAATAAAATAATTAATTGTTATGGATAAAAGAACTAGTTTAATTCAAATGTTATTTTACGCTTATTAATTAATTTTCTACAAAAATTCAAATGTTATTTTAATCACGAAGGATTTTAAATAGTTGTGAAAAATCTAGTAAAGACAAAACTTTACTCATGGTTATATGGATTTTGAACCCTTATTTAATTCAAATAAGTGATATTTGACTTCAAATTTTATAAAATAGGAAGATTTTTATGAAAATATTTTTGAAGGATAGTTCAGAAAATATATAAATTGTTCATCAATGACAGTCTAAATAAACTTTTAAATTGATATTGTAATTTTTCCATTTAAGAGTTTTTTGTTTAATTATAATTTAAATATATTGAATCTATTATGAAAACATTCATAAACGTGCAATTTAATGTATAGTTGACTATAATATTACACACACTACTTGTGTATATGGTAACAAACCACATTATTTAATTCTAAAAAAAAAACACATTATTTATTTATTTTTGTCTTTTGTCAAAATTTCCAATAAAGAGACGAAATAAATGAATAATATAATATAACAGTTTCAAAAATATATATAAGTAATCGATTAAAAAAATAGTAAACAAAATATTAAAAAAATTAATTTAGGAGGTTCGAAAGCTGCGACAGGATCCGGTATACGTGGCACCGAAGCCGAGGACGCAGCCGCCAAAAACGCCGTCGTCTGGCAGAGAGCAGCTGCTATAGTCACCCATCCGTGAGGTAAATCCGTCACCGATTTTCTGACCAGAGGATTCTCACGCGCTGCCTGGAGGCGCGTGTAACGGGAAGTGTTGATGGCGTTGGGAAACGGTGACAGGCGATTGAATCTGAGTGATGGGACGGTAACGGCGATAGGTAACGGCGGGTGGAGCCCACTGTATGGGGAAGTGGAAATTATTTTTATCATTATTTATTTTTTGGGTTATAAATGCTTACTTGGAATGTGGTTGAGTTCACGTTTTTGCATTTAAGAGAAGGTTCAAAAATTGAAATGGGTTTTCAGATGTGTTGAGGAAAGTGCCCCTAATGTTACCTTTATTTACGATTTTGGGTCTTAACTTTAAAATTGTCCCCTTTTTTTGTGAAGATAATTTGAAACGGTTAGATTAAAATTCAAATGTGGAGAAAAGGAAAAAATTAAAAATAAGAATACAACGGCTCTTAATTTTGAATAAAGATGTGAACTAAAAAATAATAATAATTGAATAAAGATGTCAAAAAAGAAAAAAATAAACAATGCAATAAAGCTATTAAAAAATAAACAAAAATCTAATAATACCAACTTCTGTGGTTTTTTTTTCCTTTACTATTTTTCATAGAAAAGTTTTTTTTTTTTATGCGTTTGGATAAAGAGTTCATGAAAAATTATTGAGGATTTGCCTCAATCTTACATTGGATGGAGGAGCTCCAAAAAGCTATCAAACAAATCTTTATAAATTTTTTGATAAATTATATGTTTAGTCTATACGCATTAAATAAAGTAAGAATTTAGTTACTATGATTTCAAAAACTAAAATTTAATCTTTATGATTTGAAGAAATATAGATTTAATTCATATGATTTTGGAAAAAGTTAAAATTTAATTTTTATGATTTTAAAAAATAGAATTTAGTCCTTACAGTTTTATAAAATCTAAAGAATAAATATTATCATACGTAATCGTTGGTATATTAAGTATATAAAAACTCCTCTTTCAAAAAAAAAGTATATAAAAACTCACTATTCATGCATCAATGTTATGATTTTTGTTGTTATATTAGTCGGTTAACTTATAATTTCATCATTGACACATAAATAATTAACTTTTAAGTACTTAATTCATCATTATTAAAAAAATCGCCAATAAATAGACACCACAATGACTATTTTTAGATTTTATCATATCATTAAAATTAAATTATATTTTTTAAAATCAAACGACTAAATTCTATATTTTTTCAAACCATATAGATTAAACTATAGTTTTTAAAATCGTGAGAATTAAATTATAGTTTTCTTCAAGTCATAGGGACTAAATTTTATATTTTACCCTAAAATTTTCTATAACCATATAAACTTTTAAAGTAGAACATTGCAATCAATAGTATTTTTTTAAAAAATCTCGAGTTTCTATTGTAACCATTCATAATTCTTCCGTTCAAAACAAAATTTTATTTCATAATTACTCATGACCACTTTTCTTAATTTATAAAACTCTTAACTTCTTAGTGTACCAAATTAAAATTTAGATTTTCATAATAAAATAAATTTATACCATAACTTTTTTTAATGAACGATCTATATTTTTTTAAGAAGTGTACACACTTGAATAAGCAATTTACAAATGAATGGTATAATTACTTCCACACAAAACAAAACAATTTGATGGTATAATGTACTTTTAATCTCCATTTTCTACCAAGAGTGCCATAAAGATAAGGGAGAATTGGCTTCACTGACCGTTGAGATGCCTTTGTTCATCATCTATTTGAACATTTTGGGACTGATACTTTTTTTAAAGCTTCCTTATGACAAGAAGCTAAGGATCCCACTTTTATGGAGATTCTGAGAACCCCTCTGTTATTATTTTTAGTAAAGAGTTATTTTGAGTTATTAAAAATTGATAACGTAGTAATATTTTGATAGATGTGAATTTCAGTACAGAAATTTTAATTAATATCTCATTTAGATATAATTTTTTCATAGATGCGGGTTGCACATGGTGTTAGAAATGAATGGTTATTGTAAATGATTTTTAAATTAATGTTTATTTTGTATAGTTATAATAATTGATTTGAATGTAGTTATTTGAAGAGGAATCGTAAAAGTTCATTTGTAACACCTGATTACATTTTACAAATAAACAATTCTAAAGGTTTAGAATGTTTAAACACCAAACCAACACCTATATTTTAGAGGCATTGGTATGTAAAATTGTAAATGATCGTTGGTGTTTAAGGACTACCAGCTTAAAGGTGCAAATAATGGTTAAGAGAGGAATAATTCATGTATTTTGTAGGGGTAGATAATGGTTAATGGAAAATCCTGATTGGACCCTGATATAATGATTAAAAAGGTTCACATGAATAATTGATATTCCTCATTTTTAGTATCAACTTGCATATATATCAATTATTGTTATGAGATATATTTATGGTTCTAGAACATTTGGGTGTAAAAGAAATTAATATGATATTAATTTATAGATAAGTGACTACCGTAAATTTAACATACTATTTCTTAGTTCTTCAAGACCCATTTGACCACTATGTCACTATGTGATATTTTATAACTAAAAATAATAATTGTTAGTGGTCTAATTAATAATATGTCGTTCATTTTAAAGAATCTAGAGACACCTTTGTATAATTTGAGAATGGTTATCTCTTCTCAGATGTGGTCTTGTTTATATTCTATATATTTTAGAAATTTTTTTATAGATAATAAATTATAACAAAATATTTTAAAATATTTCCTAGGTATCAAAATATTTTAACTTTAATTATTTTCAACTTAATTTGATTGAAACCATAAATTTTATAGATTTTTCTCCATTTTGTTGTTATTAATAAAAAAAAAATCCCCTATATTTTAGTTGCTCTTACCTCTATACCAAGATATTCAGAGAACTTTTAAGAAAGCATTTAATACATTTTTTGTTACTATTTTTGAAGACGATGATAACGTGTCACATGAGTATTGTTTTTTTTAGTAATATCAAGGGGAATAAATATTAATTCTTGGGGTCAAATTTGTAATCTTGATGTTGAACTGGTTTACAATCAAACACTCAAACCATTGCGTTACAATGATGCCACTTGAGCTATTGCTCTATTGACAATATAGACTGGTTGTTTAAACTTATATATATGGTCATCATTCCAATTAAACTAGTCTATTTGAAAGTTCTCTACTTATTTATTCATTTTTATAAATTGATATATAGTCCCCAATCCTTACAATCATTCACAAGCTATCCAAGTCACAAGAAGATCACTAGAGCTTTTCTTTTACCTTTTTATCTTTTTGAACTCCAAAGCAACTTGACTCAAACATTTAGGCAAAAACTTTATATATATATATAACCACACTTTTCCCAATATATATATAAATCTTATAATATGGTACATCCCCATGAAAAAAGTGCTTCCATTCAAATTAGATCATTCCATTCACCTTTTCCCTTCAAACCATACTCTGTTTTTGTTTTTATCAACCAAACCTTTAATTCAAAATCAAAATATTTTAAAATAAAGTTGATGGGCCCCATTTATTTCTTTCAAGCATATTCTAAAATAAAAAAGGCTCACCTCAGTTCTCAATTGGAAATTATTATTTCCTTTGATTGTTAGTTTCTTTCCCAAATTATAATATTTGGAAAACTGGAACTCAAATTTGGGAAGGTTAGTTTTGTAATTACATTGAAATAGAAGGGCCTTGTGAAAATTGAAAAACTAAAACTTAATTGGGCAACTTTCAGAGGAAACTGATTGAGTTGCAGGCTGGTGAAGCACAGACATCCTTGCATTTACACAGTGTGTGACCTATGTTTGTATTTATTTTACCTATGCCCACTCCTTTTTTGTTTCCCTCTAAATTTTACCTTTTTAATTAAAAACAGTTTTATTTTAATAATTAAAAAAATCCAATCTTTGTGTGTATTTTTGTTTTATCTTTATCCCTAACTATTTCTAGCAGTCTCTTTGTGCAATAATTATTATGTTTTTTTTAGTACATTATGATAAATGGAAGGATATGATAAATGATGAGTTATGATAAACGACAGACTATTATTATAAATGATATTTGATGAGCAAGTTATTATAACAAGACAGTGTTTGAAAGGTTGGTTACATAACAAAAAGTAATATGTTTAAGATTTAGATAAATGGACACGCAAGTTCATGCAATCACCGTTTAAAATAAATAATAGGACAAACATTAGTTGAGTTATTATAACGAACTCGATGTTTACATACATGGGCTCAAACACACCCTTAATTTCTTCAAAACACTCTTATTTCAATTTCTATTTGTTAATACATGGACATTAAATTGAATTATTGTTATGAAAATCCTTTTTATTTTACTATGAAACTAGTACGATATCAATCAACTTAAATCTAAAAGCAGGATATGTTTGATTGAGAACCAACCCATTAAGGGAAATACAATCTTTTTCAACAATTCATTTCCAAAGATATTGGCAACTATAAGTCAAATTGAGTGTTACTTAACTAGTCAAAACATTTGGACTTTGGTTGGCAAATTGGATTGAATTAATTCATTAACAAAAATAATCATCATCATGGATTAATAGAGTCTTGAAAACAGTAAAAAGTATAAATTAAATATACAGTAACAATCTCCCTAAAAATGCTAACAAAATTAGTAGTTAAACAACATCAAATGTATTTTTATGACTGAAAAATTAATTAGAGTTTGAATCCACATTCCAATTGATGTAGTAGTTTAACTAAAAAACATTCTTAAAATTAATTCACCACAAAATTTCTTAATGACAAAATATTATATGATCCACTAATTTAACTAGTCAAAATAGTCAAAATGTATATAAACTTATTCATACACAAAACAAAATCATTTAAAAAATATCTATCAACCTAATATAAATTTGACCAACAAGACTAAAGCAACAAAAAAAAAAAACAGATATTTAATGATAAACTATTCAACCATCATGAAGTGAAAACATAGTAAAAAACGTTATTATTGAGATATACCTCGAACTATTTAATGTTCTACAATTAGTTAGTCAGGAGTCTCGCTTTCTGGTCAACAGGTCTGGATCCCAGGGACGAGGCTACTAGTGAGAGTTTGGGGGCAACATCTTCTGAAACCTAAACTAATGCCCTTTCTATTTTTGTTTGAGCTTTTATATATTTTGAGATTTATCTGTAATATGGTTTGATGTGAGTGCTATATGAACTCGAATTAAATCTTACCCCCATGATGTTCATTATGCTTAGAGATGTCCACGGGGCGGGGGCGGAAATGGGGATGGCTTTACCGCCCCCATCCCCTCTACTTATTCAATCTCCATCCCCACCCCCACGAAATTCACCGTAAAATTTTGCGGGGGAACGGGGCGGGGATTCACCGCGGGGAAATCATGGGGATCGGATTCCCCATGGGGAATTATTCCCCATTTAACTCTTCATCTTTTCCTTTTCTATTCTTAACTTTTTTTTTTTTTTTTTTAACTCAATTCACTACATCTTAGATAATTTTTTCAATATTAAACAAAGGTTTATTGATTTTTAATTAAATAATTAATTATAGAAAATATTAATCTAAATAAGTATTTTTAATACTTTATGTATATAAATGTATTTAAAATATATAATATACAAAATATGAACGGCGCGGGAAATGAGAAAACGGGGATGGGGAATACATTTCCCGTCCCCATCCCCATTTAGCTCGCGGAGAATTTTTCTTCCCCACACACTCCCCCATTCACAACCTATTTGGGGATTCACCTCCCCGGTCTCGTGGGGAAAATAAACATCTCTAATTATGCTGGTCTCCTTAAAAAACCGTGCTCACTCTCTATCTATGGACTACCTAATGCAACGTTGGTGAGTCTCGAAAATTTATATTTATTCTCTTACATTTCCTTGTGTTTTGATTAGTTGGTTGATTTCCGTTTTCATAACCGCTATAAAGAACCAAGAAGAAATAAGTTCAATTTATTTTTTTATAATTTCTTAACATCCAATATTTTATGATCATACACTATGTATGTAGAGACGTCCACGGGGCGGGGACGGGGACGGTGGTGGTTTTACCGCCTCCATCCCTGCTACTCATTTCAATCCTCATCCCCGCAAAAATTCACCATAAAATTTTGCAGGAAATGGGGCAGGAATTCACCACGAGAAAATCACGGGGATCGGGTTCCCCACGGGAAATTATTTCCCATTTAAATCTTTATATTTTATTTTTTTATTCTTAACTTGTTTCAAATTTTTTCGACTTTTAACTCAATTCACTAAATCATAGATAATTTTTTCAATATTAAAACAAATGTTTATTGATTTTAAATTAAATAATTAATTAAGGTAAATATTAATCTAAATACTTATTTTTTATGTATATAAATGTATTTAAAATATTTATATAAAAAATATGAACGGGCGGGTAACGGGGAAACGGAGATGGGGAATACATTCCTCGTTCCCATCTCCATTTAGCTTGCGGAGAGTTTTTTATCTCCACTCACTCCTCCATTTACGGAGTATTCGGGAATTCACTGCCTCGTGGAAAAAATAGACATCTCTATATCTATGGAGACAATGATTGAGTAAAGTATGAACACTCAAAAAAAAAAAAAGGTGAACTGTTGAATAGATGAAAGGTAGAATCATATGAAATTTCACTGTTCATGAAAAGTGATAAAAGTTAGTGAGAGCTATGATTGTGAAACTGATTTTGATATTAAACTTCCCTAATGAATGACCCAACTGATTTTGAAATTTCTTTATCCCCTCAATCCTCTCTCTCTCCAACACCACAGAAACCCCATTCATCTTCTTTTCTTTTCACTCAACAATTTCTCTCTCTTTTTATCTTTTCAAACAAAAATTTTGTACTCATTATCCTAAAAAGGTTTAATCTGGGCTCAGGCTTGGGTGGAGATAGTTGCCATTGATACAAAACAATCAAAAAAAGAAAAACCCAATTTCTGTATTTTGGTTTTCATTGCTCTGTTTTTCTCTCACCAAAATTCAGTTCATCAATTCTCACTTTTCGGACCCATTTTTGATTGAGACCCATCGAAGGGAAGAGCGAGGAAAAATCAAGAACTCGCTCAGATTTGGATAACGAGTTGTTTCTGGGTTTTGTTTTCTTGTTGTTTCTGACCAGCTTTTTTGGCTCTGTTTCGATTTGAACTTTTCTTTTTGTGGGGGTTTCAATCGGTAGGTCGAATTGGGTGGTGAGTTTGAAATCTCTTTGTGTTTTTTATGAATGTGGGGTGCTCTGTCTGTTGTTTTGTTGATAATGGATCTTTTATTTCTATCATTAGTATCTGGGTTTTGATTGGATTTGATGAAGCTTAGTTTGAGTTGATTGATTTTGTTTTTCAGCTGGGGTTTGTGTGAATCGATTCATTGAGCTGGGTTCTGTCTTGTCGCTGCTTGGATTTTGTTTTGGTTGGATGTTGGGAGTGAAACTTGTTGTTGTCTCAAATCCCTGTTGAGTTTGAGCCATTTTTGGTGATTTGAAAGCTCAGAGAAGGTGATTTGTTGAAGAAATGAACAGAGAAATCAACTATGCATGTGGGTTTGCTTTCCTCTTTTTGTTTACAGTTTTGTTGGATGTTAAGTTTTGATTCTCTCTGTTTTTTATTTAGACAAGGTTAATGAGGTTTAGGGGTATGAGAATGTTTAAGATTATGGTCCGAAATGCTGATTTAGATGAAATAACTGTGTGGTATTGTATGTAAATTGTAGTAAAAAGGGTTGTGTCATTGTAGGCTTAGGTTTAACTGGATTGAATTGTGAGCTTTGAATCCAACATTGTGGGACAGATAAATAATGTTGACATGTTTCTTGTGTTGGTTGTTCACAGCCATGTTTTTGAGTAGCCGTGGCAATATCTTCATCTTGGGGTGTGAGAATTGAAATACTAGAGCGTAGAAATTTTGACCGAACACCGCGGTAATGAATCGGGGAAAGCAGGACAAAGGCTCTGATGATGTCCAGAAGGTGATTGTTGCAGTGAAAGCTTCCAAAGAAATTCCTAAAACAGCTCTTGTTTGGGCATTGACTCATGTTGTTCAAATTGGAGATTGCATAACTCTGTTGGTTGTTGTCCCTTCTCAAAGCTCTGGTACATTTATATGTTAATATTTATTGAATTCTCATAGTATTCTTCATGTTCTTGTTATTGGTCAATCATTTGTTCATTTTCCTATGCTTTTTATCATAGATGTTTCTGGATCTTAGTCTAGGAGGGTGTTCTAGTTTCATTCGTTTGTTCATTTCATTAATGTAATTTCCTTGACATGTTACAAACAGTTGATCAAAATATGTAAAAGGATGGCTCCTAACTGGAAAATGGGATCTGGCCACATTATTAAGTTATTCGGCTTCATTTTGAATGCTTAATCAGTAGAGTTGTATTACTAATCAAATATCATGTTCTTTAGGTAGAAAATTCTGGGGTTTTCCGAGATTTGCTGGTGACTGTGCAAGCAGTCACAAGAAAGCTCTCACTGGAACAAGCTCAGAGCTGAAATGTGATATTACCGATACCTGCTCGCAGATGATCCTTCAGCTTCATGATGTTTATGATCCAAACAAGGTAAGATAAGAACCTTGGCTTCCTCTTTGTGTTTTTCTTATGTTTAATGCGTAAATTCTCTAATTTGATGATAATTCTTGAAATGGAACCTTTTCTTTTGCAGATAAATGTGAAAATTAAGATTGTTTCGGGGTCGCCTAGTGGGGCTGTAGCTGCAGAGTCGAAGAGAGCTCAAGCTAGCTGGGTTGTATTAGACAAGTAATTCTCTCTTTTGCTAACTTCTTAGTTCTCTCAAATCTAGTTTTTGCTTACATGTTTATGGTTTTTAAAGCTTAATGCGATTTTTGAATTGTTTCAGACAGCTCAAACACGAGGAGAAATGTTGCATGGAAGAGTTAATATGCAACATTGTGGTAATGAAGCGATCTCAACCGAAAGTTCTTCGTTTGAACCTGGTTGGGTCTTCAAAGAAGGAAACAGAAGTGCTATCTCCCTTACCTTCTGATAATGAAGAAGGGTCTGAAAGCCATCGAAAGGAAAATGACGATCCTCTCGATTTCATCCGGGGACCCGTCGTGACCCCCAGCAGTAGTCCAGAGCTGGGGACACCTTTTACTGCAACCGAAGCTGGAACATCGTCAGTGTCAAGCTCAGATCCTGGGACTTCACCATTTTTCAACTCTGAAATGAATGGAGACTCAAAGAAAGAGGAATTGTTTGTTATCAAGGAGAATAAAGAACTGGATGCTGCTAGTTCAGGCTCAGATATTGATAACTTATCTGTATCGTCGGGTAGCTTGAGATTCCAACCATGGATGACAGAGTATCTAAGTTCTAATTTTCAATCATCACAACATGTTAGTGGAAGGTCACAGAGATTTGATGATAGGAGTCAAATGTCAACAAGAAAATCTTTTCTGTCAAACTCTTCCAAACTTGATAGAGAATCTAGTATTGGAATGTCAAGCCATAGAAGCGACAGCGATTTCCATGGGGATGTACGAGATGCAGTTTCATTATCCAGGAACTCGCCACCGGGCCCCCCTCCGTTATGTTCAATATGTCAACACAAGGCACCAGTTTTTGGCAAGCCTCCAAGGTGGTTCAGCTATGCGGAGCTCGAGCTCGCTACGGGTGGCTTTTCACAAGCCAACTTTTTGGCAGAGGGAGGATATGGATCTGTTCATAGAGGGGTACTCCCAGATGGACAGGTGGTCGCTGTCAAGCAGCACAAACTAGCTAGTTCTCAGGGAGACCTTGAATTTTGTTCGGAAGTCGAAGTTCTTAGCTGTGCGCAGCATCGAAATGTTGTTATGTTGATTGGCTTTTGTATAGAGGAGAAAAGAAGGTTGCTGGTTTATGAATACATCTGCAATGGTTCATTGGATTCTCATTTATATGGTAATCTTTTGGCTAATATATAATCACTCTTATAGTGAAATACAGTACACGGGTCCAATGGAAGAACTCCCACATTTCCCCCCTATCATTGGTTTTTTCCCACTTTTTTTTTAGATTACAACAATTGGGGGTGGGGGAGATTCGAACTAAAGACCTCTAGGTCATTAGGCGTGCATTGATCCCACTTAAACAGCTTGTATATGATTTGTGATGTTAATCAGTGATCTAAAATCTATAATTGGATTCTCCATGTTTGTTATTACTGTTATTTTTTTGGTTTTTGGTTGAATTCCTTTGTAAGTTTCAAGGTGCATTTTCAGGACGTCAACGAGAGCCATTAGAATGGTCTGCACGGCAAAAAGTTGCAGTGGGAGCTGCACGGGGGCTACGATATCTCCACGAGGAATGTAGAGTGGGTTGCATCGTTCATCGGGATATGCGACCGAACAACATTCTTATCACCCATGATTTTGAACCACTGGTATGAAACGCTCCCGTCTTCTTGGAATACTTCCGACACTCACTGCATCAGACACAATTACCATTTCATATATCTATCAAATTGCTTAATACCACTTACACCTGTATTTATCTATAACTCAATCAAGATTAAACCATTGTTAGTGTCAATTTTATTTTTCAAATTCTGGGTTCTGTTATCAAATATTTACAGCTTAATAATGCATTGCAAATTACAGTACAGACAGACCATACTCTATGAATGTTTGCATGTTCTTTTAGTATGGTCTGTCTGTACTTGGTCCAAGAACATGCAATGTTCATAGAGACTATGGTTAAGTATTAATAGATTATGATTATTTGCATGTTCTTCCTATCCAAAAAAATATATGCATGTTCTTATATTCCCTGGGATGTTAGAATTAATCAAGACTATTATTTTCATTAAACATTTCTTCTGAGAGTGTTTAATCATTCTTCTTTTTGTACAAGGTTGGAGATTTTGGCCTTGCAAGGTGGCAGCCAGACGGAGATACCGGGGTCGAGACGAGAGTTATTGGAACATTTGGGTAGACATCTGATGATATCTCTTGCCTATTCTCAAATCACTCCTCTATACATATCGTATCAAATAAGTTAATTTTATGTGGTGTAGGTATTTGGCTCCAGAGTATGCTCAAAGTGGCCAAATCACAGAGAAAGCTGATGTCTATTCCTTTGGGGTAGTACTGGTGGAGCTAATTACTGGAAGAAAAGCCGTGGACCTTAGTCGACCGAAAGGTCAACAATGTCTCACTGAATGGGTATGAATTTTGAAATTAAGTTTAACACCTCTTCGATATTCATTCCTAACGTTCGAGTTCTTTACTTCAAAAGATACCATTGGTAACTGCCATACTTTGTTTCCGAATCAGGCACGCCCCCTGTTGGATGAACTTGTCATTGATGAACTGATCGATCCAAGGTTGGGAAATAGTTTCATGGAGCACGAGGTGTACTGCATGCTGCACGCCGCATCGTTATGCATCCGAAGAGATCCTAATGCAAGGCCTCGTATGTCACAGGTCAGACATCACATCTTAAAACCATTTGATTAGAAAACTGACTTCCATACATCATAACAGTTGCTTTTTATTCCCCAAAATATGTCTTTTGACTCCATAGATATAGTTAGGCTGATAGGGAGACTGCTGGATATGTTTTTATGGTTAAGTGCCTTCAGACTCTTGTTAAGATATTATGTGCGGTTGGGGGACGGTTGTGTTATTATGAACAATAGGTTAATATGAGAGGTTATAATAACTTGCGTTTGACGTGCAAGTTACTATAACATTTGATTATGATAACCTATGTTTGAAGTGCAAATTATAGCAAAGAGTTTTATTATAACATGAGTTATTATAACAAGACTGGTCGATTATTATAGTTGAAAGGAGATTATGGACTAACTGATGACCCAAACACAACACAGATCATGTTATTATAATCCAACCTAACTCACCTTAAAATAGAGGCTAATTTTAAATGCACAACTCATCATAGATTCAAATTCCAATCCCCTATTTTGTATTTTTTCAAAGAGAAAGAAAAGGTATCAAGGAATACTCAATCATATCCGTATCTTGATTTGAGGGCATCAAATATGATGGACAATAAATTCTCAGACTTGACCATTCATTTCTCATTTCAATTGTCAAGGTTTTACGGATTCTGGAGGGCGACCTCGTCATGGATGCTAATTACCTATCAACTCCTGGATACGATGTGGGAAGTCGGAGTGGTCGGATGTGGACTGAGCAGCAGCAGCATAACTACAGTGGCTCCTTATCAGAAGAGACCCTAGAAAGGTTCAATGAAAAGATCTCTCTTGAGGGCTTAAGACCAAGCTACTGGGAAAGGGACAATACAAGGAGGACTTCAAGTGGAAGTGGTTTGTAAAGTGGCTAAGCATTCTTAAAATTCATTGCACCTTTTTAGTATGCTGAAGTTTGTACTTTCCTAATTAGTATTTTTTGGGCAATTCTTTTTTCCTCATTATAAGCTTTTTGTTTGTGTATAGTGTTTAGTGTTAACAAGTGGAAAATATATGGGAGGGATTTTTTTTTTTGTAAGTTCTGTAGGATAGTAGTGTGTAGTAGTCAAGGCTGTATGAAAGTCATTTCCTAACTTCACATTTGAATATGCTATCATCATCATCATCATCACTATTATTATTATGGAAAATCAAGAAGATATTCTTTGACATATAACTCTTCCCTTTCTTCTCTCTCGAGATGAATCGTAGCAAAAAAAGGCTTTCGATCGACTAGATTGTGATGATTGAACCGTTATAACATGTCCTTGTTCATGTCTAACAATAGTTGCTTAACATGCATTTTCTTTGAATTATATACCACAATTGGAGGTGGGAGGGTTCAAATTCACGAATTCACGATTGATCATAGATACAGTTATGTTGATGAAACTTGTGCTTGCTTAATGACAGAGTAGATGAGAAAAAAGCTTCAATGATTAACAACCATACTAATAACATGAAACCTTGATCATTGTGAAGGTTCATTTAGTTGATGAGGGCTGTAATCTGATCAACATTTGCATTGTTATTTTAAATTAAAATAATTCAAAACTAGTATTCATTTTAAGTAATGATGTCCTTTTACATTTAATTTTTAAATACTCAACATAGCATGTTATTCCATTTTGATGTATGAAATTATAATTAGGAAGCCTCATGCTACAATTATTGCTTTCTAAATTTTCAGGCTCACAAGTCCCTCTTTTAATTATTATTTTGTTGTTCACCTATTTGATGAAGAGAGCTAGAATATCCTTTTTGGTCCTCAAAGTTCTAATATAATTTCAATTTGATCTCAAAGTTTCAAAATGTTACATTTCCATATCTAACTTTCAAATTTAGAATGATACATTTTCATGAATTTAATTTATATTCGGTTTCTATGTTTTTTTTTTTTTTACTATTAATACTCTCTTTTGGTCTTTGTAATAACCTTCCACTTAAATCAAACTCATGGGTAAATGTGTAAAACTTTGAATCATAACGATCATGTAGAAACTAACCAAAAAATGGGTAAAAATGTAACTTTTTGAAATTTAGAGACTACATGAAAAACCCTTTTATATATATATATATATATATATATATATATATATATATATATATATATATATATATATATATATATATATATATATATATTTTATTTAAATATAGACTTCAACATGGTGGTAATGTATAATTGTTTGAATGTTCTATCCATTAAAAACACACAATTATAAATTTTATTTAAACAAAATATGAAGTATATGATAAGTTAAATCCATGACGGTCACCTATCTAGAAATTAATTTCCTACGGGTGGGTTTCCTAGGCATTCAAATGTTGTAGGTCAGTTGGTATGTCCCGTCACACTGGTCGAGATATGCAAAAACTAGCCCGAACAGTCACAAATATATATGCTTTTTTTTTTGTAACTGAAAATTGGAGGTTTGCTTCAATATACTCAGGGTAACCATGCCCGTCCCTAGACTAGGCATCAAACCTGAGACCTTGAAGGAGAACACCTTCAAAACCCAAGCATTTGACCACCCCGTCACCCTTTACAAACAATATGAAGTATGGTGAGCTTTTTTAATTCAATAATATTTAGAAGTTTAACAAAATGCCCATAAATTCACACTTTATTCTAAATAAGTTATCAAGCCTATATAATTAACCAACACCTTGCATGTTGAAAAATAATCCTATTATTTTATAATTATTATTTTTCAAATTTCTTGAGAGGAGAAATAGTCTCGTTAACCATCATTAGAGCGATTAATGGTCAAGAGGATTTTAGAGAGTTAGAATTAGAACCACCAACTTAAAAATTAATTTTCTATAAACTTTTTTTAACATTTAATAATACTATAAGGTCAAATGATATATTATGTGATATTAGTCGAGGTGTGCTCAAACCGATTTAAACGATATTTTATATATACATAGAAATAAAAGAGAAATAGTATTGTTATTTCCACCATAAATGCCTTTATTTATTTATTTATTATGTTGGCATTGCATAGACATTTCTCTCCCTAAACTCTAAAAAAACCCAACAACAAGAAGAAGCCACAAACATATCTATGAACAAAATATTAAAATAGTTAAATGAAAGTTGGAGACCAAAATAAAGTAATACACTGTTTAAATTGGATGACCTAAAACTTGTAACTTACTAGTGTAAATGATACTACCAAACCTCTGTTTTTGTTGTTTCAAATAAAGCAACACATGGTAGATCAATGTGGAATTTAAATCTAATTATGAGTTTGACTAATTTTTTTTTTTTTTTGAGAAAGACTATTTTTTTTTTTTTTTGAAAACAAACAAAATTATATTAAGCTGCAGCAACCTCAAAACAACCGTCATTCTCCAAAGCGGAGACCATCTCGGGGGAGATTCCCCCTCCAAAACTAGTCGACGACCCCATAGAGGAGGCAATAGCATTCCACCTAAAATTAGAAATAAAGTAGAAAAAGGTTCACTTGTATATTAAATATCTTAAAATTGTCAACTATTCATATGTCCAAGGTTTAGGTCAATCTAAAAAAGAGAAAATTTTGAAATGAACTAAGGAAAAGAGTACATAACTATAATTACAGTGAAGAAAAGGAGGCATAATTTGGTTGTAAAATTCATCAGTGAAAGCATAAACCAAAATCATCAACAAAGATCTACAAATAAAATCACAACTCAAAATTAACAGTCCAACAGAAAAGAAAAAAAGAAAGAAAAGAAGAACAATAAACCCTATCTGCATAACAAGAATGAAAAATCAAATGAAATTAGAAAGCAGAAATCGAATTACATTTTAAATTCGAAAAAAAAAAAAAAAAACAGAGATCACAGAAAGGGATCGAAAGACGAAGAAGATCGAAATTCCGATTACGATGAATCCAGCGGCGGCTTCAACCTCCAAGTACAGATTCTCAGTGTTCCTCACGGCGGCGCCGATCAGAATCACGATTACAATATTAACCGTAGCATTGGTAAGGAAGAGGAATCCGACGGTGAAAATCGATAGAAGAGGAACAAGAAGATCAATAAGCCCTATCTTCATAACAAGAATGATAAATCAAGTGAAAATTAGGAAAAGCAGAAATGGAATTACATTATAATCCGAGCAAAAACAGAGATCGCCAAACGAAATCGAATAATCAATAACCTCTGCACTTACGGAAGAGGAAACTAGTTCCGATTACGATCCAGGCGCGATCAATCCAGCACCGGCCTCATCATCCAGGTACAGATTGTCAGTGTTCCTCACGGCGGCGTGCGCGACAACCACGGCGGCGCCGATTAGGATGGCGATTACAATGTTGAGCGTAGCGTTGGTGAGGAAGAGGAATCCGACGGTGGAGATGGAGAGAAGGAGAAGAATCGCCCAATCCTCGACGACGCGGCCGGCGAGGAAGAGCGGGTGATCGCGGAGGAAGTAGAGGAAGAGCCAGAGGGAGATCATGAGGATGAAGACGATGAGGGAGATCGGATGGTAGAGGAGAGCGAGGAAGAGGATCACGAGGACGACGATGGCGTAGTTCATACGGAAGTAGGCGAGGTTCATTTTGGTTCGATGGAGAGCGATGTGGAGGTTGGGAGGGAGAGTGACGGAGCGGTAGTCGGCGATGAGCCGCCATGGACGCCGGTGGCCGAGGCCGTCTGTGAAGCGGTGTTTGGCGCGGGAGATGTATTCTAGGTTCGCGGCGGCGGTGGCGGAGGTCGTCGGAATCGTGCCGTAGGAGGTCATTCTTTCTCGCCGGAGCCGGTGCCGGTGCCGGAGATGGAAGGGTGACTGGTTTTTAGGGATTGACAGAGATGAAGAAAATGATTTGGGGGATCGGAAATGGAATTCTTATTCCGCCATTAAATTGCTTCATTTCCTCCTTATTCCTTTTTTATTTTTTATTTTTCAAATTTAATATATATATATATATAGTTCGTATTTATTCTAAAAAAACAATATCAAAGGTTTTAGGAAATTTAAATTTGTTGATATCGCACCAAGTATATATAGTCAAAGATTTTTGAGTTAGTTGGTTCAAAAAAAAAAAAAAAAAGATTTTTGAGTTAGCTTAATCAAAGATTTAAGAATTGATGATTAAAATGAGTATTGTTTTGAATTTTAAATTCAAAAAGTTAAAGATACTACATAAGGGCGTGTTTGTTGCAGGAATTAAGATTAAGTTAGTCGGTATTAAGTTAAGCTGAACATTAAGTTAAGCTGATGATTAAGTTAATCTGTGTTTGGTGAACATGTTATGTTAAGCTCGATTAAGTTAAGCTGACTGTTGTTTGGTGCCAGGATTAAATTAAACTGAATTTTTATTTAACATTTTTTAAAAATTGTTTTCTCTTGATAATAAATAAATGACAAAATGACATTAATTAGAAATAGTAACAATATAATATTCATTCAAAAAAATATGTTTATTATTTATTTCAATTTTAACTTAATATCTATATTAAATTTTAAAAATATATAACAAATTTTATATTCATTAAATTTTTTTAGAAAGACATTAAATTATCTAAAAATCATTTTAATTTAATTGCTTAATTATAAGGTTGGTATAAATTTAAATTTTTTTTAAAAACAATTTAATTTATTTAGTACACCTTAAGTTGAAATTCAATTTTACTCATATTTAAAAGTAGTTCAAACTTCAAATACGTTGATGAAAGTTATAATAAAAGTGTAAAGCTAATTTTCATGCATTTTTAAATTATTTTACCTAATACTCATTCAAATTAAAGTTGTAGTTAATATAGAAATAACAAAATTACATTCATATATGGGTATATATAATAAAAAGTTTTTTTTTTCTTTTGAGAAACATAAAAACCTATTTAGATGTTTAGAAAGAAGTCATCAAATAACAAAAGTAAAATTTCTTATGTGTATAATAATAAATCAAATTATATTCTAAGTAGTAAAATGAGTTTTAAAATTTAGCAATTCTTGTGATATTTTATGTACCAACCATTGATTTCAATTGAACATAATTTTAAAATAGTCAATTAAAATATTTAATGTTGTTTTTTCAATTAATTAAACTAAAGTATTCAAATGGATTCAAATTATTTATGAAAATTTACATGTAACATGTTTTATTTGATTTTTTATTTAATAAAACTCATTAATACCTTTTAAAATGAATATAGTTTTAAATTTATTTTTACAATAACTAGGATAAAGGAATTCGAACCATTTTTAAATATCATAAAAAAATAGCAAAACAAATTTCTTGACATTCTATTAGATGTATGCATTTTATATTTTACAAATGTAAAAAGAATGCATTTTATATTTTACGAAATTTTTCTCCAATATAAATTGAAGATTGGTTAACTTAATTTTCTCCAATAAAAAGAGTCAATTATTAATATCCATTATTTCAAATTATTTTTTAATTATATTGTTAATATTTATTCCTTCCAAATTTAAAGAGATTCATACTATATCTTAATAATAAAATTTTGTTACATTCAAATAATTATCTTTTGAAATTCAAATATAGTTGTCTTGTTGTTTTGAATCATTTATTTCTTTAATTATTAACATTTAACATTAAATTTAGAATATACAATTATATATTAAATAAACTACAAAATATAAAAAAATAATTTTATTCAAAAAAATTAAACATAAAAAATAATTTGAATAAACTTTTAAATCTAAAATTTAAAGTTGAATAAATTGTTTGAAAAATAGAATTAAAGATGATTTCGGAAAACGAAGCGGAAAAAGAATATATGAGGATTATTGTTGGAATCCGTTCACCAAACACGAATTGGGAGGATTAAATTAATCTGGATTAACTTAATAATCACCCCAAACAGGCCCTAAGCGATTGATTTTTCCCTTATCATCCTATGCAATTAATGTTTGCTATAAAGTCGTAGCAAATTTGGGTAAAAAGAAACTCTAGATTTTCATGGATAATTTTTAATCAAAGTTTATCTTAGATAAATTATTATAGATAATGTAATTTTAGATTATTAATTTTTTTTTAAATATCAAGAAACATTAGGTAAATTGAATTTTGGTTTTTTTTTTTTGAAACAGAATTTTGGTACTTGAGTAAGATCTACAATAAAGTAAAATGTGTTTATAAAAAAGCATGTTAAGAAGACACTAAATTTTTGTTATGAAATTTGATTGGTTTGTTTATGAAATGTATTTCATTTATATCTATTTAGTTATTAAAAATGGTATTTTGACCAAGAATAATATTTTGCTATCTCAAGGACTAAGGCAATGTGACCCTTAGTCATCTCATCTATTATTATTATCATGTGAATAAGAATTGTCATAATTGTTATGTGATGCAACTTATTCACATTAATTTCCCTTATGTATTCAATATTTAACACAATTATAAGGTATCTATTTGTTTTTCTTAATGAAAATTTACTTTTCATAAAATCTTCTTCATAGATTTTTTGTGGTTGAAACTTATCTTAACTATTTATGAGAATGCTTATGGCTAATGTATCATGAATTTTTATTACAATTTTAAATCTTCCATCCTCACACATTGTTAAACTAAAAAAGGGTAGAAAATATATAGTATGTACTAATAATCTTTAGTGCACAATAACTAAATATTTGCAAATCACTCTCATAATAATTCTAAAATCAATCTTGGAAACTTACTTTAAAACACAAACCATCAAAATAATTCTCTTTTTTTTTTTTCAAAAAAAGGTATGTTCATAATTTTCCTTAAACCAAACTAATAATTTCACATGTTATAAAAATTGAATATCTTTTTAGTAAGCATAAACAATTTGGACCATCACAAAAACTAACTTTTAGAAAGAAGAAGATTGAAAGGTACACAAGAAGAATAGAAGAGTGCATGGAAGGTTTGATGGATATGAGCATAGTTGATTCAACCACTATTTGAAACAATATAGGTTGGATTCTAGTGTGGACAAGACCACACTAAGCTTGGTGGGGGGCAATCCAAAAGCAATTATAGTAACAAGACAGCAAAGAAGTGCCCAAGAAATCCAGCCAAAGCTTTAGCTATTTCCCTATCTCTATGTTTGGATATTACATCAAAATTTGGACAACTTACTAGCTTTCTTCTTCTTTTACTTTGGTTTCTTTTATTTTTGATTTTTAGGAATGTTTTTACAAATCCATTAGCGTTTGAGTCAACTTATGTACACTTCGATTATTTTCACGACATAATACGTTTGAATCAACAACATTCTATATAAAGCTAATTCACATACAAGGTAGACATGGTAGATTGAATTTATAATCTTTTCATTCTTAGACTCTCTTAACTAACATGTCAAAATATTATTGACTATTTTTTAATATAACAATAATATTTGGAAGTTGAAAGATTTGAATCCGCAACTTGTAAATTGATGATACATGAATATCATCGCTTGATTAAATCCACTGACTAAGGTATGGTTGATTTAGATCCAAAGAAAACCCATAATATTAGGGTTTGATTATGTATAATGAGAGTTTTGTTTTGATAACTATTTTGTAAAAAAGTTCTCTTTCATAAATGATTTTTGTGACACTTGTAATAGCTTCTTTCATGATGCAATATCATTAACTTTAGAATAGTTGAATTATATTGCTACTCCCTATCTACCTTTGATTAGGGCTTTATTGGACATCCATGCCATTTGGTGAACTACATTTTGTTTCACAACTTGGAAGGTGATGGTAAGTTATATTAGTTGAAAGACATGAATATGAGATTAGATTTTAAAATAAAATTTTGAAGTGGAACATATATTTCTAATTAACAAATTTATATGAAACATTCTTAGGACAACAATAAATAATTTGATAGGTTGAATTTTTATAACTTCAAATAATTTGATAAGCAACTAACAAAAACAATAATTCAATCGATATGAATATTTATGTATGATTAAGTATCTTAATTTTGAATATCATTGTCCATTATTGAGTTGAGGTAGCATTGTAATTTGTAGCTTATACTTCCTAAAGTGAAGGTCAAAAAGGGAAGTGCCATTTTTACAAAAACAATTAGTTGGACATTTTGTAAAAGTGTCGCCATTACGGCACATGTTTTTGGAGATATAGTCCTTGTTGTTTTGTTTTTTTTTAAAAATCAAACATAACATAAAAAGGAAAATACCAAATGGAAACAAACAACTTGCCCAATTTCCCATGTTGCATTCTTATTGTTTCCTTTCAATTATTATTTATTTTCAAAAAATTACTACCATTATTATTTCTTCATTCTTTGTTTTTCCCCCCTATTATTTGAATAATTCACTAATATTATTGTCATTTCAATTCTATATAGTCTTTGCTATTCAAATCGAATCTCGATGAGGCCTAATTTTTTTTTTTTTTTTTTTTTTAAATTTTAAATTCTATTTTCTTTTCTTGTACTTTAAGTTGAAGGGGGGACATGAGAATTTAAAATATGAATGATTTTTTTTTTTGATCCTTGACATTTTAAAATTGGATTATTAATTATTAGACTATGATTATTCGGAAAGTGCAAATATAACCTTTTTCTATGAATAAATTAGAGTTACTTTTATTTTTTTTAGTTCATGAAAAAATTACTAAGAAGCCTAGTGTTATCAAGCCAACCAAATGAGGTGAGATTACCTAATAGAGAAAGTAATTCAATCACTTGAGTGTGAATTTACCATTCTAACATGCTAGAATAGGTAACTCTAATACTAATGTAAGTCTAAGTTATAAATATGTAGATTTACTTCACATAGAAGCATGCAATACTTTTAGACTCCTAACTAACTCTCAAGTAATAAGTTGTATACCACATTGGTGCAAGACCACTCATTGGATTAAATAGATAGGTTGGATTCATGTGTAAAAAAGAATAATAATTAAGATTTAAATCTCTAACCTCTCAATGAATGAAATGTGATATTAAGATGAGTTATTTTATAAATTCAATAATTAGAAAATGAAAATATTTTCTTGAATATAAAGCTCTTAATAAATAAATATTCATTTTGAACAAACTCTTCCTTTAAATTAATTGATTGAAAATATTCAAATTATATTCAAATTATATCAGTGTTGATATCTTTTTCAAAACCAATTAGTAATGATAGAAGTAATCTACCTATTTTATAAATGCTTTGAGAACTTTCCACTTTTTCAACGTTGGATAATAGTGAGATTCCTAACATGCCCCTTAAGATGATACCATTTGGGTTTCACCAATCTTGAATCATTGTCTCATAAGTTTAAATTATGAGAAATGAAAATGTGCCACATGTCATTATTATGGGCCCTGTTTGATAACCATTTTGTTTTTCGTTTTTTGTTTATGAAATTTAAGCCTACAACAACTACCTTACTATACCTTTTTCCCTATTTGGAAATCTACATCTTCCCTATATTTTAATAAACAAAACCAAAATTTGTAAACAAAAAAAATAGCTTCCCAAAACTTGTTTATGTTTTTAAAATTTGGTTAGTATTCTCCTACTTTCTTAGGAAATATTGATACATTGTAGGAAAGATGGAGCACATGGTAGAAAATTTGAATAGAAATAGGGTTAAATTTCATAAACAAAAAACAAAAAATAAAATGATTATCAAACGTGACATAATTATTTGATTACACCGATAAAAACATAATCAAATCCATAAATGATTGAGTTGAGTCAAATTATAATTTGGGCCCAAACCCAATTTCTATATGAAATAGAAATGGACTTAAAACGCTTCAGTCCATCAAGATATTGTTTTCGCCCAAAGCCTATTTATTGGCCCAAGTTTAGACATTTGGGCTCAAAGCCCATTCATTAGCCTAAGCTCATCTGGAGTTCATGGAAAACTCTACAAATAGAGAGTTCCTTCTTTGAAGGGATCCCGGAATTTGGAAAGACATCGAAGCTTCCTGAAGAAAAGACTAAAAGTCTTATCGACAGTTTTGAAGATTGAAATTTTCATATATCCTGAATTATTGAAGATTAAAACTACAAAAAACCGCTTTCCACAAAAAAAAACAAAAAAACAAAAAAAACAAATAACTGTTTCCATAAATCTTAAATTGTCTAAGGACTGAAACTGTAAGGTATTTGTGAAAGAAGAATCAAATGAACATAGAATATAGTTATAATATTTCATTTAAAATCAATATAATTCTCAAGTTCATCAAACAAATTACATTTCTCCAGACATCTCGTCCAAAACACATCCCACCACCTTCTTCTTCTTCTTTTTAATTTTTATTTTTTAATGTGGTTAGAAATGAATATTTAAACCAAATTTTGCCCACAAGCCATGGTGTCCTTTTAAAATGACTCATAAGAGCCTTTTCTTTGTTTTTGTCAACTTTTTTTTAACTATTATCAAAATCCTAAGTCCAATTTTGAAAATGAAGAAAAAAGTAATGTTTGAACTGATTTTTGAGAAAAGAAAAAAAAAACATAATTTTAGAAAACCAAAACTAAAAATTAAATAACTATCCAATAACGCTTAAACTCATAATATGCTAATAAATTATACATCATACCAATTAGGCTATACTTTTGGTGTAGTTTGTAAATTCTAGTTCACTGTATCCTTGAGAATTGATTTCCCCAAAAAAAATTTATGGCTAATCTTACAATCAATAAATCTCGATTTTTTATGATTGGAAAATCACAATCGCTCTTCAAATAAATAGTCATTTAGTTTAATAGTTCATCCCACTGCATATCTAAAAGTACACGCGCCCATCTAAAAGCCCATACAACTTTGATTTTCTATTTTATCCCATTCCATTCCTACTAATCCAAATTGGATAAATATCACTTTTAAAAGTTGCAACAATCTGTAAGACCTATAAATAAGTTGGAAGTAGAAAGGGAGGAAAATGACCAATTGCTATTTAGTCCTACAAAGATGCAGGCCATTATTTATATTCTCATGTTTTTAAGGGCAAAAAATGGAAATTGTGATTGGAAATGAAGAGACTTGGGCTTGAATAGTGGACAAATAGGAATGATGGATGCATGAACCCAAGCATCAAGAGAGAGGAGACAATGTTTCATAAAATTCATTGAAAGGAGGATGGAGTTCAAAACAGTACTCAAATGTTATAGAGAAAATTTGTGATCAAGGGCAGTGAAGCTCATGAACTAGAATAGAGTCTACGAGCATTTTAGGGAGCAACAATGGAGCGCAATCCAAGCCCAATATGAGAAGAGCCGAAACCCATAAAGGGTTGGGCCTAACCCGGCCCCAAACCTTTAAAGGGTTAAGCTTGGCCTAACCATGAGCCCTTAAGGGGGTCAGGCCCATAAAGGGTTGGGCCAAACTCGACCCAGACCCATAAGAGGCCAAGCCCTAGGCCCTTACTAAAGAGGAACTGGAGTAGTCAGCGTCGAGGCCGATTTGAGGTCTTGAGGGTTTAGTCAAGCCTCTCATACTAGTGTGACACGTATGTGGAGAGTTGTCCCCCACTACTTCTGATAACGGATTGAGAATGACTTTCTGACCATGAATTTACGAGCATGTGAAGAGTTAATGATAGAGAGCACTACTGGAGACTTTCAAATAAAAAGCTAGAGGAAAGAAAAAAGAGGTAAGTCATTCTAACTACCGAACTACAATATTCTCCAAAGTGGCCACGTGGCTCACATCATACTAGAGTCTAGGTTTCTCTATTTTGCAGGTACTTTGTTCTCAATAAAATTACAAATCTACGTTGATCCCAAAAGATCAATTTTTGACATCAACAACTATTATCTCGCCTTCAAAGAAGAGATAATGAGTAAACGCTTGATAAATAATTATGATAACATTATGAATCCAAATTCAATTATAAACTCGAACTTATAAATTGACAATTCACATTTAAAAAAGGTAAGCGATTCTCTGGATTGAACTACTTTCCACAAGTTTTCAAGATCATATATCCATATTAACTCGAGTGTCGAAGTGATTGTGACATCCAACCATATCGATTTTTAATTTCATAATTTTGCAGACTGATCGTTTTTGGTAAAACAAATTTACCATTAATCTAGAAAACTATTTTTAGAGCATATAATGAGAAGTTTTTTATGGGAGGGAGTGGATAAAAATGGGGGCTCCCATCTGGTGCGATGGGACGTTGCTTCACTTCCTAAAGATCAAGGAGGTTTGGGCATTGGAAAAATCTTAAACTTTAACTTGGCCCTTCTAGGCAAATGGATTTGGAGATTCTTTGACCACATTGAAAGCTTGTGGAAACTTATTATTGCTGCAAAATATAATGTGAAAAACAATATTGGTCTCTCTATTAAAGGTCGGTGGAGTAGCAAAAAGGCTCCTTGGAACTCTATCCTACAAATGGCCAATATGGTATTAGAGAAAATGAGATGGCGAATTCGCAATGGGAGGAGCACGAGCTCTTGGCACAACGTTTGGGCGCTAGATGGCCCCCTTTTTATCTCTTATCCTAGATTCTATGCTCTAAGTTCTAGGAAAAATATATCTGTTGCTGAAGCTTGGGATCAACAAGAGAATGCTTGGCATTTCTATCCTCATAGAAACTTGATGAACAGAGAAATGGATTTATGGCAAAATATTTCTTGCAATTGGCCGACTCCCCTTAATGTGGGATTGGAAGACTATATATATTGAATGGACATTGGATGATAGCCCCAATTACATAGTATACTCCATGAAAATCTCTCTCTTGCCTGTTATTGCAACTTCTGCTTCTACATTAAATGCAACATTCTGGTCCACAAACGATCCCAAAGAAAATTAAAATGCATCTTTGGGCCTTATTCCATTATGGAGTTAATACAGCTGAAGTCATGCAAAGACGAAATCCTACCAACTGTTTGTCCCCAAGTTGGTGTGTGATGTGTAATAATGAGATCAAAACCAGCCATCATTTGTTCATGAGATGTTCTTTTTTGGCTCCTCGCCTCCTTTCTATTATTGATGATGCTGAATTTCAGGGTCCTAGCAGAACTCTTCAACACCTTTTATTACACACGGTTAACATGAAATGCAAATCTAAAAAGAGGCTTTTGATTGCTAATATCATAGGTGGCTATTGTTGGTGGATTTGGTTAGAGCGAAATGGCCGCATTTTCAACGAGAAACACAAAGTGAAATCTGCTATGAAAATTTGGGATGATATTATTGTTAATGCTGCCAAATAGTGTGATAAGTCATCTCTTTTTAAATACTACAACGCCTCTTCCATAATTATTAATTTGAGGCTTTCTTGTAATTTTGTTTGTATGCTTCGTGCATATGCCAATATATTCGTATCTTTTCCAAAAAAAAAATAGGATTCAGTATTATTATTGTTCATTCTAACATATTCTAAGTGGCCATACCCACACGTTTGCATACTGACAAAAAAAAAAGTCTTTTCTTCTGTCTCTCAATTATTTCTGTCCTTTTCTTTGTCATTTTTCTCATTTTTCAAAATGGTCAAAATTGGATGAAAATTTTGTTGATGCATTGTCCCTTTTTTGCATGGAAAAATTAAAGTGGGTCTCTCAAACAATTATCCTCTCTCTTCTTTACCCAAACTGTCATTCTATTCTTCATTCTTACTGTTGGGAAGTTGATAATACTGTCATCTTCAGCCACCCACCTAAATCAAATTACAAAAAGATTAATATGCAGTCATAAAAAATATAAATATTAATAGTCAATAATTAGAAAAAAAAATATGCATGAAATCATTATTAAAAAGAAAGAATAAAATCAATCATATAGTTGAATGATTATAATAGAGATTCAAATTCATGATCTCTTATTCATAGATGAATATTTATGTCAGTTGAACTATTGCATGCTCTCGTTTTACCAAACTCAATGTTAATTATATATCGGAACTTTTTTTATAATTAAGAAATCGGGATTGTCCATCTACAAATAGCCCTTTGAATTAATATTTGGCTACTCCAACATCCATCTGCACTCATTTCAAGATCTAGATTCGAGAAACGACACCTTGGATGTTTTGAACCTCAAACTTTCAAAAGAGCATACCATGGAAATCTCAAACTTCTTTAAGCAAAACCTTAACTATATACAATAAGATCATTTCTTCCAACAAAATCCTAATTTCAAGTTTTTCCTCTAATGACAAAAACCTGAAACCCTAATTATATGTTGCAAAGTTACGCAATCAAGTTATTGATTAAAGTTAAATGTTACACAACCAAGTTATTCTATGGTGTACTTGGAAGGAGCTAACTCGAGAATTTTTTACAGGGATTACATTATTAAATCTACGACCTTTATTTGGGAAGATATATTATTTTGGCTGCTAATTGGTGTTACAAATCCAAATTATTTAAAGACAATGACATTGCTTCCATAACTCTAAATTGGAGTACTCTTCCGTAATCACTTTTTTTTTAGGCTTTTGTATGTTTCTGGCATACCTTAATATACGTGTATATATATTTTTTAAGTTACATAACCAAATTCTTTTTAAACGAAACTGAAACCCTAACTTGATGTATTCCAAAGTTACATGACCAAGTTCCTCAAAGATTCTCTTTCTTTTGTACATGTGTGTGTTGTATACAGAGACAGAAAAAAGGACAGCAGACATGACATATAGAAAGAAATAAGGATTCACCTAGGATTTCTTATCCAACAAATTTAATTGGAATTACAGCTCCGACCATTTTTGAAAGAAGATACGAAATATATTATAGCAAAACAAGTGAGGAGCAAGCAAAAGCAGAATTAGAGTTCATGAGTACAAAAAGCTCTCCAATTTAGAGCAATACTGGCCGAATCATAATTACAAAAAGATGAGTCCTTAGTGCACCAAAATACCATATGTATAAGAATGTTCTCTCAAAGAGTTGTGGATGACACATCCAAGTGAGAGCTATCAAAGAGACGCGCCTTCCGTCTCTTTGGAATTACAGCTCCGAACATTCTTTTGGATTTTCCAATCATTCACTCAAAACCCTTGCAATTTTTTGTCCATTTTTTTTTTCTTTCCAAATTAGCCCCTTCAAAAAGGTCTTTTTATGTAAATTAATTTCAGCACTCATTATTTGCCTATTTTTTCCACAAAAAACTATCACTTGATTGCTTCACTTTCTCATTCATGATTTATCTTTTTGGCCAATTGCCACGTCAATTAGAGACATTATATTGATTACTTCTGACCCCTTTGAAAATCTTGCTGAAATTACCCTAATGAATTTGCTTAAAGCACTGATTTTAATTAGTGAATAGAAATGGTTTTTTTTTTCTTTCCTTTTTTAGTTTAATAACAAAATTTGGGGTATAAAGATTCAAATATACCACTTTTTCTTCAAACATACATATTAATTAATGTCAAGCCAAACTCACTTGAGTTGAAATGATTCATTTCATAAAGAATGAATTGATTTAATTGTATGTTTAGCAAGCTTTCAAAGAATAGACTTTTGAAAACGACATTTTGTTACTTAACATAGTCTAAGTTTTTTTAAAAAAGGTTTTCAACAAAAATAGATTAGAAAACAGATAGTATTTTTTTGAATTCTTTGATTAGAAAAACAAATGACATATTAGTTAGCCTAAAGGACTTTTATAAAAACCCTAAAAATAAAGTAACTAACCATACATCAACAAGATAAAAGATATACGATTCGAATTAAAACCCGAACAACAATTCGATGACGTAACGCTACTAAAAATGAATGGTATATAGATAGATGAAAGTAAAAAATGCATATGATATATAATGTATATGTATGTTTATTTACCTGAATTGAGTGACAAAGTGGTGCAAGAAAATGGAAGCTTCCAATCTAGCCAAGTCAAGTCCAGGACATAACCTTAATCCCCCTCCAAAAGGAGTGAAATTGGAGTTGTTTGAGTCTTTATTCTAAGAAAGATTGAATATTCCATTAACCATACAAAAGTTAAAAGTAAATTGCCCCAAATAATTAGGACACATAAAAAAAAACCAAGAATTGAAAATTAAGGGCAATTACTTACTTGCCACCTCCATGGATTGAAATGGTAAGGGCTTTCAAAGTGATTTTCATCAAGATGAACTGACCTAAAATATACAAGGACACTCCATCCTTTAGGTATTAAATACCCTTTTATCTCAATGTCTTTCATGGCCTTTCTCATCACTCCTGTTATAACGTTTCCCATCCTTAATGTCTCCGATATGACCTAAATATTACACCAATAACAAAAGAGTTATACTAGGATGACTGTGATTTAAACATCTTCCATCATTGTTATGATATTTGGTATAATATTGTTCAGTTTTAACAAGCCAGACACTATTATGCTATTATCGATTAAGAAGTGAGTTTTTTTTTTTTTTTTTGAAACAAGGATAACCACGCCAGTCCCTAACCGAGGCACCATAAACATTGAAGAAGTAATGTCATAGGTGATCAGTCTCGAACCCGAGGCTTTGATGGAAGCATACCTTCAAAATTTAAACTTTCAACTACTGCACCACTCTTAGGTACAAACTAAAAAGTGAGGTTTGAATCTTTCGATCATAAATCGTTTACCTCACACATGTTATTGAACTTTTGAAAAAAAGTCATAAATTTATGGTCAATTGCTATTTTAGTTATATAGTTTGGAGAAAGTTAATTTGGATTATAGTTCCAATGATTTTAAATGTTAGAAGTTAGTCCCGTGATTTGATAAAACTTAAAAAATGGTTATTTTCGAGAATATATTAAAATTGAAAAGTAAGAAATTTTAATGTAGCTTCTTCGAAAATTGGCAACTCTTTTTTATTCAATAAACTAATCAACTCAAATCAGCAATAAATTATCATCACCATATTTACACATAAACAATTAACTGTTGTGTACTTTTATTTTAATAATTAAGTTCCCCATATCTATTATAACTATGTAGGAGGTGCTCTTACATTTTGTGTAAATGGTAAGGATAGGTAATCATTCCACTTCAATGCCTCTCCAACCTGATTTTTCAGTCTTTTCAACTCCATGTTTTCTTCCTGTCCATGAAAATTAATCAATTGAAATAAACAGTATAAAAAATAAGACAAATTGTTGGTTAAAATAATATTCCAAATACATCTATGCATATGTACAAAGCTAAATAATTTTAATATATTGGATATTGATGTTGAGCTACCCTTATAAGACAAAAGGAAAAAGGAAATGATTGTTGTGCAAAAATTCTACACTCATGAATATATATATATATATATATATATATATATATATATATATATATATATCTGTCTTTCATGAATCTTTTGCATAATTTCTGATTTTTTAAAAGAAAATTCTTTTGTGAAAATAAGAATATCTTGGAAAAGAAAGAAATAAAGGAAAAGAGGTATCATCTTAATAATTGGGGGAGTGGAGAAAGAGAGAGATATGTATCTCTATTATTGATGTGATTGTCACCAAAATGACAGAAACAATCCCTATCAAACTAAAACACACATCATAAGGGGACACAAACCAATAAAGAAAGCAAAATTACTAATTAAAAGCAAATTCAACTTTCCATTTCTATTTTCACAAATAAAAAATATTAATACAAAAAAAGTGTTTAATAGACAAGATACACATATTATACCTCAAAGATTGATTGTATAATCTTAATTGAACTCAAAAAAAAAAAAAGTATAGAAAATTTATATTAAAATGTAAGAATTTGTGATTCCAAATATATTTAAAATCAATCTCCATCTCAAATCTATATATTCAAATGTGTCAATTAAGTTCTTGTCTTATAATTTTTTTAGATGTGTTATGAAACTTTCTAACTTTTTGATGTTCAATAAAGATCTCTATACTTCTAAAAACTTTTTACCTTTATCAGTTTTGTATTTAATGGGTTTTATCGATCTATTATATTTTTTTAAGCCACGTATTTAGGATAAATTGAAACTTTAATATCTTTATAAAATATAAAATTCAATTCTTATATAAATTTTGAAAATTGTTGAATATGGTCAATAACCTACTAAACACAAAATTGAAAAACTCGAGACCTATTATAACAATTTTAAAGTCTATTAAACAATAAATTCTAAATTCTAACAACTATTATATACTTTTAAAACATTCAAAAATCCTTTATTAAACATAACATTAAAAAAATTAAAGGGTGATCTAATAGATACTTTTAAAATTTACAAACTTCTCGAATGTTTAGAGACTAAACTTATAATTTAGCCGGCATTGAAAAAACTCGTTCTACAACGGGTTAAAACGAGAGAACACGATACACATACCACTAATTGATGAAGAGCTGAAGGGCAATCAGAAAGGTATTTTGTAGCCAAACTTATGAGGATTGGGACTGAATCATGGCCTGGAATCATCATATCAATCATGTTTTCAGCTATTAATTCATTTGTAACTTGTTGGCTTCCATCATTCAACAAAGCATCCACAACATCATTTGGGACTCTAATATTATTCAAATTATTTTCTCTCATCTTCAATCTTCTAGCTTGTATAATTTCCTCCACAAATTTAACCATTTTCCTTTTGGCCTGAAGATTTTGAGACAAGACACAAATCAAAACACCAATCTTAGTTTGATTTTCTTTAATATTGTTTCAATGATTTTGAGGAAAGACACAAAAAAAAAAAAACTTGCCTTTAATGATCTGTACAGCCTGGTTCCTGGGATGTTTATTGGGAAAGCCATAAGCCCAGCAATGAATTCTTGAAATTGTTTCTTCAAAAATTCCATTTTTTCACCAGGGTCTAAACTTATTAGTGTCTTTACTAGTACTTCAAAGGCAATCTGAAGAAATCAAATAAAATAATAAGATTTTTCTTTTTCTTAGTCTCAGTTGAGAAAATTAATGAAAAGATTTGACTAATGATGATTATGAATGTTAATTATATTGGACAATATCATTTTAAACAAAATTATTACCAACCCCATGTTTTCAAATGGGAGAAAATCTTACCCTCTACAGAAAAAAAGAAAAAGAAAAAAAGAAAAAGAAAAAAAGAAATTGGTTATGTACTTGAGCCAGTTCTTTTCGAAAATACGTATCCATATAAGTTTTAATTGGGCTTTATAAAGATGAAGTTGATAGTGTAATTAAATTTAATAATATTTATCATATTCTTAATACTCCATCCACTCAATTGTATTACCCCGACTTCCTATACATACATATATATATATAACCGAGAGTTGGAGCTTCACTCCATTATACTTGGAATACCACTGACTCACTTTTAAGCTATGACATTAGAATATATCGAAGGATTTTCTATTTTGAGCTTTTCCTACAATCTTGAATTAATCAGGGACGTCTGAGGGAGGATACCTCGAAATATATAATCTCAACCAACTGGTATGTCCTTTAAAGACTCTTGATCGACTTACTATATATATGTTGATGAGTTAATGTTATTTAAGACCGAAAAAGGGATAAGGTCCACCAAAAGTGAGCATAGCTCAACTAGTAATCTGAATCTATTAAAATCACATATTTTGTGGTTTGAATCTCCTAACCCCAATTATTCTTTAAAAATAATAATAATAATAATAATAATAAAAAAAAAAAAAAAAGGTCTTGTTCAATAATTATTTAACTTTTCAAAATTTTATTTATTTGTTCATAACTTCTTGGTAATAGTTTTCATCTTTAAAGGACAAAATTTGAACTTCTAATCCAATTTTAAAAGCAAAAACATCTTGACTATTGAAAACATTTGTCAAGTGTAGAAACAGCACAGCAAAGTATAGGTAATTAAAAGTAATTTTATAAGTTGTGTTTTCAAAAACTAACTAAAAACTAAATGGTTATCTGTCCTGAAACTTAACCTAACAAGTAGAGAGAGAGAGTAGAGATACATTTTTGGCTTCATCTTGTATGTGGATAGGATTGTGTTGACAAGTACTCCAAATTGAGATGGAGTTTTGAAGATATTTTTGCATGTCTATGGTTAATTGAGCTTTGAGATGAGATGACTTGAAGAATGCTCCAATAAGACCATGAATTTTCTTATGTAAAGGGCCATTTATGAGCAAAATAGAAGATTTCCCCATCAATTCATTCAAAGACTTTGGATAAGATGACACAAAAGCCTTTGCATCACTTTGTAGAATAAACCTATTCACTTCACCATCTGTTGAAACAATTGTTGGGCTTCCAAATAAATGGGACTTGAAAACCTTTCCATACCTAAAAAAACAAAACCCCATTACAAAAATCATCCTTCCAACTTTGAACATTTACTTTGAATAGTTAAAAATTGAAAGTTGTAACAAAATACTCTTTTGGATATGCCTTTTTTTGTAGAGAACTGAGAGACAATTGTTTTTTTGGATGCAGATTTAAAATGAGTAATTATTTTGAGTAGTTAAAAAAGATTGATTAGAATTGAGTCGTTAAAATAAATTATTTTGAAAAATTAGAAACGAAAGATTAGAAATGAGTAATTAGTATCAAGTAGTTATAAATGAATAATTAGAAATGAGTTGTTAAAATTGAGAAGTTATTTTGAGTAGTAAAAATAATGAGTTATTCCAAGTAGTTACAAAAACTTGTTTGAACGTAGTTTTTTGAGAAGTGGTTAGTAAACACTCATTTTAAATCCTCCATAAATATGGTAAACAAACACTCCCTTTAGGTTTCATAAAAGCGAAGAACGGAAAATATTTCGTGTTAATTAAAACTTTGAAACATTTATGAAAAGGTAACAGTGGATGATACTATGAAATTTTTTTGGCTCTGCCTTGAAACTTACCGAAGGCGACGTTTGTCCATGAAGCTTTCGGGGCGAGGGGAGTAAGCAGAAGCAACGAACCGTAGGGTTTCGCCGACGAAGGGGAGGCCGAGGGAGCCCGAAGGAAGGGAAGTGTTGGAGGAGATGGAAGAGTAGGGCTTGAAGGTTTTGAGGATTATGATTGTGGAAGATATTATGATCAAAGCTGAAGCTGTGATGAGCTGCACAAAAATCCACAAAGAATAATCCATTTTTTGGATGAATCTTTTTCCTCTATGAATTTGTATGAGATTTAAAGTGGCACTGAAGTCTTTTTTTCTTCTTCTTTTTTTTTTTTTCCTCTCTCTCTTTCTTTTCTTCTTTTTATATCTCTATATGAACTTTTTTATATATATAAATATGAAGAATCATATGATCACCACTCTTCAACTTTTATTTTTCTTTTTTCTTTTTTGTGATTGGCAATATGAATTTGCATGGGATTTGGGCACGCGAGGAGAGAGAGCTTTTAAACTCTTACAAATTTGTTTTTTTTATTTTTAATTTTTGTTCGTGAGTGTTCGGAGAGTGTTCGCCTAATCCTGCAATATTTAAACGTAAAAAAAACCTTTAAAAAAATTAATTAATAGTAAATGATCATTATGGATGAAACTCATCACATCTTAATATTTTAATGATCATTAAGTCATTTCATGATGGCTTCTGTTATACACGGTATTTTCTTGAGATTCGAACTTATGACCTCTTAATCATCGAGTGTACACAGATGTCGGTAAGTTACTGCTCTTATTGACTTATTGTATGCTCCTTGCATGTGTCAATATAGGTATATTTAAAAAAAAACAAACTTTTTACTTGGTAATAATTTGAATCCCTCCATGAATGTTTGGTAATAATTTGAATCCCTCCATGAATGTTTGACCACTCACTTTGAAAACGTTTACCCGTTTTATATTATTACCAACAAATGGAGTAATTTCTAAAGTATGCTAAGTTTGTTTATTTATTAGCTTGTATTTTATAAGTTTAGCTATCGTTTATCAATTTTAATTAATGAATTAATATTTCAATTGAATTTGTAAAACATCTTGTGATGTACAAGTAAAACATTCAACATATAATCATTATAGATTATTGATTGGCTACTTCCAGCCTACAATAAACTTAGCCCACAGTCTCTCTAGAGAAAGATTGCTTTCTCGGAAATATTTTACTTTTTTCGAAAAGAGATACTTATATTACGACATACTAAAAGTATATAAAGAAGAAATTACAGAAAAGTTCTCCAATTGAGCGCAATGGAAGAAATATTTTGCTTTAGATTTACACCGTAACTCTTTATTAATCACCAAGTCTAACCTAGTTAATGAAATCCCTATTGTCTCCTAAGGGCGGTGCAGTACGGTGGTGGTTGAGAGCGTCTGAATTTTAAGGATGTATCTCATTGAAGTCTCAAGTTCACAAGTCGGCAGTGGAGATTAATTTTTCAAACAACCCTCAATTTCACTTCTGATGCTAAGACATATCTCAGTACCATAATCTTTAAGGACGTGCCAGTGGTAGAGTCATAAAAAATAAAAAAAAGTTAATGAAAACCCTAATAATCTTTAAGAAAAGGTTTATTTATATGCATAAATCAACTCTCTCATATCTCTCCACGCCAAAATTAACATACATATATAAAAGGGGGACCAAAGAATAAAGAATTTAAAAGTTTTCTTTATGGTAAGTACTTCCATTGTTGAGTGGCTTCATGTTAGAATAATAAATATAAACTCCCTTGATCATCACTACACCATAGAGGCTGCATGTGCCACCCTATGTGGTGGCAAATAAAAAATATATCTTTTTCTAAAAAATAATAATAGTAAAAAATTGGAGTTCATCATTGCCCATAAAATCTTTTTGAATCTTATAACCCCATTTCTTGCACATTTTCAAAGATTTTCCTTTGACCCTTTCCTTAACTTTATGTTCATTTTTATGACCCAACATTCATTCATTGCCAATTTATTAACAATTTAGTCTTTTGGTTAAGTTAGAAGTTAATTTTTATTGAAATTTATTAAGTAACTTCAATTTAGGATCATATGTTAAAAGTTCATCACTAGCCTAATGGAGTTTAACCCAATAATTATGAGAGCCCAAATTATCAAAAATATTAATTTGCCCACTTAGAATAGAAGCCCATAATTCTAGATGCTTCTTTGCAAAGTGTAGAAGTATTTAGAATTTTAGAGTATCGTGGACATTGAAAGAATGTTCTAGAAAGTGATAAGTATCTAGATATTCTTAGGAAGTCTCTAGACTAAGGTGGGAGAAAATATCGAGATATTTTTAAAGAACACTCTAGACAAATGTGTATTGTCTAGCCCTATGTTATAAATAGGCATCCACCCCACCATATTTTGTATCCAAGAAAAAGCAAGTGTTGTAATGTCCTACAAAGTGTCTTGTAAGAGTTCTAGTGTGATTTTGTAGTGTGTGTCCTAAACACTTGTCTTGTAATCTCTTCTAAAGTGGTCTTAATAAAAAGTGTCGGTGTTTCTCATGTAAGAGTTGTGTTCAACATCACAAGATTAAGATAATTGTTAAGTTAGAGTATCTCAACTAATATTTCGATTTCCCCTAGGTCTAAATTTTTTAAAAATGTTAATTAGTAATGGCTACTAATTCTAAGATTTATTAAAAGTACATAATAAATCAAATGTAGAACTAAAATTTGAATCAAACCTAATAATCATGCACAAGTATGATATTTTAACCCCTTTTTTTAATTGTTAGTTCATCATTACCCATAAAAACTTTTGAACCCAACCCATTTTTCTTGCACATTCAAAGACTCCCCTTTGACCCTTTCCTTGACTTATGTTCACTTTTATGGCCCAACATTCATTCAGTGAACAATTCGTTCAAGTGTCTACCTCAAAAATCAAAACCTCTATATGTTTTTTTTTAATATCAATGTTTATGCGAATTTTATGCCCGCACCTTGATTAATGTCATGAAATATATTGTATGATCGTATAATATCTAGATGTCAAGAAAATTCATAAGAAATTTATTTCTAAATAACTAACTACTATAGATTAAATTCATCACCTCAAATACTTCAAGATCCTCTTTGACCACTTGAATAGTTCTATAATGGTTAAGTTTATTGAAATGTTAGAACTTTTTAAAATAATGTGTCATCATTATGTCATCATGTCATCAAGGACCTCATCTCCTCTTTCTCTCTCTTTCCCCTTTCTCCATCTTATTTGTTTGTTTTATTTTAAATATCCTAGAAGGCTAGAGGAAATAAATTATCTATTGGCCTAAAAAAGAGTCTAGAGCTTTGGGATGATTTTGACTGAGGAACTTTGTATAAACTATATAGATACATATGAGATCCATTTCCTTCACCTATGGTATAGTGTTCTAAAGACAACTTTAATAACATAATTTTTTATATAATTATGATTTATGAACATTCGGACTAGCTTTTATATATACTTAGACCATTCTTCACTCATACTTCTACTTTATCATAGTTTTAGAAAGAAAATGCAATCACACTTATTTGGAAAGATAGGTTAAATTATAAGTTTGTTTAGAAAGTTCCAAATATATCTATAAATTTCTTAAGTTTTATTGTTTTTTTATATACTTATACCTTAAAATATTTGTAATTGATCATGTTGCTAACACTACCAAGTTTAACACTCATGTGACATATTGACAATATTATTTTGGAATTATACATGGAGAATGATTGCAAGCTAAAGCTAGTTCAAATGTTTAATGTTTAGTCGGTGTTTGTCTCCTAGGGTGGTGTAGTGGTTGAACGTCTGGATTTTTGGGTGTGTTCTCCTCAAGATTCAAAATTCAAGGTAGCTATGATATTAATTTCACGACCCCTAATTTTGCTTCGATCCTATGATGTATCTCGGTATCATAGTGTAAGAATGAGCCAATGATGCCTCTAAATTTATATGAGCAAAACTTTAAGTTTTCGAGTGATAAAAAAAATTTAGTTGGTGTAAGTGTCAAATAGATTAAGTCTAGAAACATACTTAATAAAAAATTAAAAGTTCAAGAAAAATACGAAACATTTTTAAGTAATAGAGATATTATATGGGATAAAAATATTCTTAAGGTCCTTAAACCTAATAAGAAACTCCTTAAATCTATTTCCTTAAGTTTAAGATAAGTAAATAAACTTTTAATGTCCAACTAATGATCGACATAACCTAAAATATATGAATCAAAACTTCTAAATTTAACCTAAAAGAAATGAAATACACAACAAAGAAAAAAACAGCTCTTAGAAAAATGAATATTAGTCCTTCTATAATATACTTATTAGTCCTTGTCAAATATATTTAGTCCTTCTATAATAGGACATAACCTAAGATATATCATTCAAAATACTTCTATAATAATACTTATTAGTCCTAGTCAAATTAAACATAGCTCAACTAATAGTTCAAATTGTCTCTTAGAGATGAGATGTAATGATCGATTGTTTGGACTTTGAGAGTGTGCATCCCTTGGTGTGAATTAATTTTTCAAGCGACTCTTAATTTTGTTTTCGATCCTCAAATGTATTTCAGTGACACAATTTAAGAACGAGTCAGTGATGTCTCGAATTTAAATGAGTAAAGCTCCAAATCCCTGGTCAAGAAAACAAAACTAGGAGTCCTAAGTTGATCATAAATCTTGCATTGGGTGTTAGGCAACCTTGGTCAAACAAAAGACAAAAAGATGTCTGAAAAATGAATCTTAATCAAAGCAATATGATAAATTTGTAAGAGGTTTATGAAAATTTCAAGTTCCAATGAGCCTTTTAACTTGAAACCCAATTTGCAAGAAGACAAAAGCAAAGGATGTGAAAAGGAACACTTGCAGACTAAGTTTCCTTTTAAATATAATTTCTACTTTGGCTTTCGGTTTCTATGATGCCAACTTTTTCTAGTCAAATCCCCTATAGTTTATTAATCATATCCCATAATATGTAAAAAAACATATTAATCTCATTTATTTTCCCTCAAACTTTCCAACAGACTAAAATATAAACAAGAAAGCATGTTGAATTAAAGAAAAAAATATATTTGTTTATGAAAGTAACAATTTAATTAGTCCATCAACTTTCATTTGTAACCAAATAATTTCCGTACAAACAATTTTGCAATTTAGTCAAAACTTCATTATGAACTGATGTTAATAAGGTTTGATAAAATTTCATACATACCAATATGGATGAATTAAAATAATTTTTGTTTAACATTTTGGTGGAACAAACATTTACTAGAAGGAAGAAGTTTTTATGGCTTCCATTTTCACGTGCTTTCTTATGGACAGATTGAAGATAAAAGAATCGTCACATAGTTTGTCTTATTTTATTTCCAATTAAAATCTATTCATGTAATTCACTCCGATATTTTAAAGAGTATATGATTTTGTTTTCTATTAAAAAAATCCATGAACCAATTAAGATTCAAATGTGCCTAAAACTTATACTATAAATTTTTGCTATAGAAATCAAATTGTTACTACCTATTAAAGAAACTTACATAATAGTTTAGAGATCTAAATAACATCAGTGAATAGATCTCTTACCTCTCCCAACATTTAGGACATGTTTGGGATTAAGAGAATATATTTACATTTTAGAATGATTATGATAAACAAAATAGTAATTATAAAAAATGAAAAAATAAAAATAATAATTCATCATAGAAAGAATGAAATATACTTGTAAGAGAAATGAGAGATTATAAAGAAAATACATAATTATTGCAGAGAAATGACTGTCGTTGACTTAAATGGAAGCAAAGAGAATTATTCCCAATTTACATTCTCCACCCAAACACACTTGAATTGGGAAAATGATGAATTGACTAACCAATTTTTTTTGAAACAAAGTAATCATGTCCGTACCTATGCTAGATAGGGGAGACATCAAATAAGTAATGTCACAAATGAGTCTTGAACCTGAGATCTTGAGGGAAGCATATCTTCAAAACCCAAATCTTTAACTATTGCACCACTCCTTGGAGACAATTGAGTTGACTAAATTAATCTTCAAATCTTTAACTACTGCACCACTCCTTAGGAGACAATTGAGTTGACTAAATTAATCTTTTTGGTAAATTAATCTTTTGTCAACCAAATCAAGAACTCCAGTTCATGGAAACTAGGGGGTGTTTGTTTGACATATTTAGGTAGTTTCTAAGTTAAAGGAGTTATATTGAGTAGTTAAAAATTGAGAGTTGTGCCAAAAACTCGTTTGGACGTAGTTTTTATATAAAGTTATAGTCAAAACCTTGTTTGAATGTAGATTTAAAATAGGTAGTTATTTTTAATAGTTAAAAAAAATAATTAAGAATAAGTTATTTTGATTGATTTTAAAGGAATGATTAAAAATGAATTGTTAGAAATGATTGAATAGTTATAAATCCAGTCAAAAGAATCAAGTTGGTAACAAAAGGTTCGAATTATTTGGAAGTTAAGCAACTTAAAGCTATTCTCAATTATTCCTCCTTCGTCAGAAACTCAACTAAAGAGAAAAATGAAACATGATTAAAAATGAATGATTAGAAATGAGAGTTATTTTCAAAAGTAAAATTGACAAGTTAGTAAAAATTCGTTTGTATGTATATTTTTTAAGATGAGTTAATAAATCCTAACTCTTAACTAAAAACGTCAAACAAACAGCTCCTAAAAGTTGAAGCATCAAACATGCCCTGCAATCTTGTCAACCTCCATCTTTCTTCACGTTCATCATAATGCTTCTCTCATGACGGATTTCAATTTCAAAATCAAATTATTGCATAAATGACTGATTATGTTGCTCCAAAGTTGCAGCTAATCTTAATCAAAGATTAGCTGTTTCCTGAGTTATTCAGCTCTTGACTTTTCTTAATGAAAAAAAAGATGCTGGGACTTTTTCTTAGAAAAATCATGATCATAAATCTTTCACAATGTCTCACAGAGAGGTCAGAAATAATTAAGAAATTTTGATTTCTAACACACTAGAAAATATCATAAACACAGTACTGCATCATATTTGAACAACTTGTCTACTAAATACACATTGAATTCAACATTTTTCTTTTGGGAAAAAGAAAATGAAACTCTTTTCTTGTACATCAAAATCCCAGAGAACTTTCACCTTTTCCTGTCATGTGTTAGTAAGAGTGGCAGTACTTGGATCTGTTCAAAGGGTTAACTGGTAAATATTGAGCATACCTACTTTTGCAATGGCAACACAATGCATGTGTAGCAATATCAAACCTGTGATTGCAGGACTAATAATTGTCTGAAGTCACCAAAAGTTTGAAGATCAACTCCACGATCGCCCACCGCCGTAGCCCCTTCCCCGATCTCGGAATCCTCCATGACCTGATTAACATACAGATGAAAATGAAATGTCGATAGTCAAGAACATTCTTGATTACTACTTTGTATGATATTGGCAGTAATAGGAACAAGAACACGATTTCGGTTGCATGTATATAACTAACCTGAGGGTGGAGGAGGCGCCCCGCGACCCATTGCTGCCAGTTCAGGACTGACTTTCTGTCCAGCTTCTTCAAGAATCGCTATAAGTTCTTTTGCGAATCTGGCATTGCCGGCAGTGAAGAAAGTGTATGCGGTTCCTTTTGCTCCAGCTCTTCCCGTTCGACCAATTCGGTGAACATAATCCTCAAGAGATCCAGGGAAATCATAATTTATTACATATTTCACGTCCTTCACATCTGCAATCGAATGACATTTATTTCAATAAGATACACTCAAGAGAGCAATAAGCAAGTACATTCTGTTTCTTTCATACATAAGAGCAATTCATGAAAAATATATGCAAAACAAGAAATGAGAGAAATCTAAATGCCTAGTTTTTTCCTTTCTTTTTTTCTTTTTCCTTTTTAAATTTGTGAAAACGAAGATGTTGAAACTTGAAAAGGGTACCTAGCAGCTCTAGGGAAATCAAAACCATCAACTTCAAACAGATGTCTGTTTTATACTTTTATTTGCCTTATTTCTTGATTCATAATGCTTCATCTTAACAGCAATTAAGTTGAGAAACAATGGCAAATCAGTGGAACAAATATATAGGAAAACCGGTAATTCAAGTGGCTAGACTTGGAAGTCTCAGATAATTGAGCAAGATATTCCGCCTGATTTATGAAGATTGCCGGTGAAGGAAGGACGAGTCGCGTGTTGCTAAGACTGGAGTGTGACTGTGAAGAAAAGGTGCCACTTATTACCATTTTGCACTGTTTCCTTTAATAATGACCTATTTTCTATCATTCTCTCGCCTCTAAACCAACCAAGTGTTTCTGTTCAGTCCTCCTAGGGGAAGAAACACGTTATAGTGGGGCGGGGTTAGGGATATAGTCTCAAAAACACGTTATAGTGTTTCTGTTTCAGGATCAGTGAGAGAAGGCTTGGATTGGATTGTTAGGCAGTTCAACATTTCCCTTAAGAGTTTTCTTTTTTTTGAAACAAGGTAACCACGCCCATCTCTAGGCCAGGCATCGAAGACATTGAACGAGTAATGTCACAGGTGAGTCTCGAACCTGGAACCTTGAGGAGAGCATACCCTCAAAGCCCAAGTCTTCAACCATTGCGCCACTCTTTGGGGACCACTTCCCTTAAGAGTTTTCAATTTCTTACTTATTTGAGATATTACACTGCTTCTTATAGCAGATAATTGGTAGGGGTGTTCGTCGGTCGGTCGAGGTCAAACCGACCTCGATAAACGACATATCGGTTTTCTAATAATAAAAACCGAAAAAAATTTTGAATCGAGAATTCCGACCGACAGTCGGTCGGTCGGTTAAGGCTTTTTTTTAAAAAAAAATCAATGGAAAACCATGGATGTTACTCTTATAATTTAATTATTTTAGAAAATTCTCCGACCGACCGACCGACCGTTAATTATTTAATTTAACCGACTCCGACCGACCTTATCAAAAAATCGACTGACCGACCTTGATTCGGTCTGTTTTGGTCGGTCGGTTCGGTTTTCGGATAAAATGTGAACACCCCTAATAATTGGGATCATATTTTTTTTACTCTAAGAAACGAAAACATCTTCCTTGAATAAATAAAAGTGTTATAGAGGGCGATCAGGTCATTTCTGAGAACAATAGCCAAGGGTCCTGATACTACCACTTAGATCTGGAACTTTCATGCAGATGCTCATGATTTCGATAGCCATACTAATGACTAGGAGGAGGTCGATCAAAAAGTATTTCGTGCCCATTTCAGCCAACTGTCCCATCGTCTTTATTTGGCTAAGTGAGAAGTATTTCCACGGTGAAGCATGGCTATGCGATCCTACTCACATGGGCCCTAGTTGCCAGTTGACATCTCTTCTAATTTGTCGATATGACCCAGGAGGTTTGGCAAATAGTGGGCCACGAAATATTGTCAGGTTCTGAGCCGTACAACGAGATAATACATAGATAATTGGATCACATCATGATTGTAAATTAAATATACAGTAGTTTTTTTTTGGGTACCTTGTCTTTAGTTCATATTGTTCCAAATGAAAGTTTGGTTTCTTCTCAAAATAAATGCATCAGCAGATCTCTAGTAACTACCGTAAAAAGTTAGGCCTTAACATTTGCATATACAATACATACCTAAACCACGAGCAGCAACATCTGTAGCTGTCATTATAGGACTCTTGCCAGACCTGAATTCTGAGAGGACCCAATCCCTTTCTGCTTGACTCTTATCGCCATGAATCGAAAGTGCAGGCCAACCATCCATACGAAGCTGTCGAGTAATTTGATCACATCCTTTTTTGGTATCCATAAAGATCAGGATTCGACTCCCATCCATGATATCCTCTAGCAATTTCACCAATCTAGAAAACTAGTCAGTACCAGTTACTTCTCATCGTACCCTAATAGGGTTTTGGAAAATTATGGTGCCTCAAGAAAAAGAAAAAAAGGGTAATAAGAAAAGTGAGCGATAAAAGATCCCGCAAACTACACTCACTTGTTATATTTCTGATTTTCAGAGACAATATCAACATGTTGGCGTATGGCATGATTAGCTTTCAGGTCCGAAGAACCAATGGTGACCTATACAAATTAAATAATAAAAAATCCAATTAGAGTCTATGTGTTGAAAGATAACCCAATATTGAGTTTAAATGGACTACAAGAAAAGGCTTGATCATAAAAGAAAAAGATACTACCTAATCATTAAAAAAATAAAATTAATAAAAGACAGAAAATAATATTGAAAAAATAATTAAAAAGATAAAAAATGCTAAAATAAACATAAACCAACAGTATAGAATATTAAAGACCACATCCTCCTTCCCCCTCCTCCCACAAGAGAAAAAAAAAACTTGGAAAGAGTAAATGAAAATTCACTTCTTTCTTTAAAAAGTATAAGGTAAATATGTTGCAACATAAGACCATATTTATCTTCCTTGAGAGGGGCTCTATGAGTTAGGCCAAGTAGCAAAGAAATTTGGAAAGAGTTAATACCTTGTATGGATTGTAAAGAAACTGCCTGGCCAATTGTTCGACTTCTTTAGGCCAGGTAGCACTCCAGTACAAAGTTTGCCGATCGGGCCGAATCTGTATTGAAAATAAAATAGCATTTGAAGAACTTTTAACAATTAAGCACAACACCAACTAACCAATAGAAAAGAGCAAAATAAAGCCACTAAAAGCACACATATATGCTCAGCTCAAAAGCTGGTTGTCAACCAGGACTGCACCACAAGTCAAGAAAAATACAACTCAGTTTGAACAAATTTTCTGAACTGCTGATTCATTTAGAGTCTGCAAATTATCATACTGAATCTAATTCCAAGAAATCTTCCAACCTATGTCACTAAGGAAAGAGATGAAAAATTCTATGACTACTACATTCTTTAATGGTATCAACCACCAGAACAAAATCATTAAAATGGGTATTTAACAAAATTATTGATGAAAGCAACATATGTATGGCAGTATAAAGCCCAATTTTTTTTTTAAGAGAATACGAGATTCAACAAAAATTGAGGGGCAAAACATGATAAAACTGAGGTTTTAGAACAAACCAAAGGTCTCACACTAACAGAAGTTATTATTTTTACTTGATTTTATCTGAAATTTTTATCTTAGATCTATCAAACCTACGAAAAGAATAAGTACATATAGTAATGATAGGAATATAATTACATTACATATAGGGAAGAACTTAAACCTGTGAAACAATTTTCCGTATTTGAGGGTCAAATCCCATATCTAGCATCCGATCAGCCTCATCCAGTACAAGGTAAGTAACCCTTCGCAAGTTTGTATGATGTGACTCCATCATATCAATCAACCTTCCCGGAGTAGCAATTACAATTTCAACTCCTGGCATTATATTTTAAGGCATCATTTATCTTGCTATCATAAACAACAATCTTGAAGCGAGGAAAAACACAGAAGAAAAAATCACACTAGGTGTGGTATTGTTGAATTATGTTAAACCACCAATCAATCCAAAAGCTTAAGCTGATGGATTGAAGTAAATTTAATTATATCAACCAACACTTCCCCTCACTTGTGGGCTTTGAAATTTGAGAAATGCCCTACAAGTGGACTTTAATTTTAATTGGGGATGAAATGACTTGGCAGGGATTCGAACTCATGACCTCCTGCTCTGATACCATGTTGAATTATGTTAAACCACCAATCAATCCAAAAGCTTAAGCTAATGGATTGGAGTAAATTTAATTACATCAACCAACAGGTATTAATCATAAAATTCAAGGAGAGAATATTCAAACGATCAAGAATGAATGAAAGAAGAAAATGATCATGTCAAATAATATTCAATTAATCAAGTACGAACGTAGTTTTTCTCTTTTGAGTTCAAATCAAGTATGAATGAAAGAAGTGTTCATTGACACCTCAAACTTTTGTCAGGAAAGAGTATGAACATCTTCAACTTAATTCATCATCTACCTTTCTGAAGATCGCGCACTTGAGGTCCTTTGGGAACACCACCATAAATGCATGTATTCTTAATCTTCGATGATGCACCAAATTTTGTAGCTTCTTGTTGTATTTGAACAGCAAGTTCACGAGTAGGAGCTAAAACTAACACAATTGGACCATCTCCAGGAGCTGAGAAATATTATAAAATGAAAATAAGACATCCGTTGATTTGAACATAATGACCACAATTAGACATTTAATGATCTGCATATTATCTCCTTACAAAGAACTGGTTGGGCATTGACATGGACAATTGCAGGCAAAAGATATGCAAGTGTCTTCCCTGACCCTGTTTCAGCAATACCAATGAGATCTCGACCTCTAAGTGCCATTGGCCATCCTTGGGATTGAATAGGAGTAGGCTCGGTGAAGCCAGCTTTGGAAATTTCTTGCATGACGTAATCTGACACACATCATATGATCGAAATCTTCATATGCATAAATTATAAAGAAAATTGTACAACTAAGCATTAACTTAGCACATATCAAGAAATTTTTTAATGATGATAAGGGAAGTACACAAAAATGTGGCAGAACTGTTGAATTATGAGAAGTCAAAGTTTAGTTTGTAAATAAGGGGAAAAAATCATTTCTCAAGAGAAGTACCAGGAAATCCAACATCGCGGAAAGACTTGACTGGTTTAGGAACATCACGACCTTCTACAGTTATTTCTCTCTTTTGTCGATACTCCTCAACCTCTCTCTCTGACATTTCCGCCACTGAAGGTGCCTCAATGTAGAAGTTCTTCTCAAAATGAGGCAATCCATCCAAATCCACCTTTTTTGGGGCCTCAGAAGCATAATTATCACTCTTGCTAGAGGAAGATCGCACTGAATTGCTATAGCCTGTAGACCCACCAAAACCTGAATCACTGCAGCAGCCCACAAAAACATGTTGAGATCTCAAGTTATTTAAGAAAGAATTAAAGAAATACCAAGGAGGCTTGTTCATCCAAATAATTATAGGAAAGACAATACGTCATTTTTCCAAAAGGAATACTGAGCCAAAAATGAATACTGAGCCAAAAATGAATACTGAGCCAAAATCACAAACAGAAAACATATAAGCATGTCGATTTAAAGATTTGTAGTATTGACCATATTCGGATAACTTCATAGATTTGTAGGTTGAAAGGACATGCTCTATGGAATTATGGAACCAAAATAGACGTCATTTCAGTTTTTGGGGGTGATTTTGTAAAGAGTTGGCCTCTTCTGGCTAGGAGGAATACGGAAGAAATTGAAGTTAGGAAGCTTATTGATATTTTGAAGCTGTTCGAAAAAGAGGTGAGAGAGCTAGAGATCATTTTTTTCAAGCTTCTTTACAGTCAAATCCTTGTTTGTTTCTAATAAAACTTTGGTTGGAAGTTGCCCCGTTTAAGATATAAGGGGAAATTTGGCACGGGAATTGTTCTAGAAAATTCAAGGTATTAGTTTGTTGAGCACTTGAGCTTTTCTTTTTATCCTAAATATGCCATGTAGGCACCAAAGGAAATGGTCCCTGATATATTTAAATTTCTCTCGGGATGGATAGTCCACCTCTTCATTGTCCTCAATGTTTTAAAAGGCTAAAAGCATGCTCAAGGATTTTCCTCTTGAAGAAGCGAGGTGTAAGTTTTGATGCAGTACAGTGTGAGTCATAAGCCTTAATTTTAATTAAAAACATTATACAAATCACAGATTTGTATAAAAAATTGTATTGTTACTCCACAAAATTTCTAAAATGGTATCCTCGATGTAACTACACTGTTATCACAAATAGGATTGAGTTTGTTTTAATAAGTAACAATTTCATTGATGAATGAAATAAAGGAAGAATCTTTGAACACATATAGTGAATACAATAAAGAACTCCAAACGGAGATGGTCCTTGATGAATTTAAATTTCCCTCGGCATGGATCATCTACATCTTCATTGTCCTCAATGTTTTAAAAGGCTAAAAGCATGCTCAAGGCTTTTCCTCTTGAAGAAGTGAGGTGCAAGCCTCGAGGCAATACAATATGAGGCATAAGCCTCAATTTTAATTAAAAACATTATGCAAATAAAAAATTTGTATAAAAAATAGTATTGTTACTTCAACAAAATTTCTACAACGATATCCTTGGCATAAATACACCATTATCACTTATAGAATTTGAGTTTGTTTTAATATGTAACAATTTCATTGATGAATAAAATAAAAGAGGAATCTTTGAACACATGTAGTGAATACAATAAAGAACTCCAAACGAAGATGAAAATGAAAAACTAGTAAAAAAAAGATCAAAATTAAAATCAACGACCCTCAAACAATTATGTGTCTTTCCAACAAAATAATCCTTAGGAGAAAACCCAAGATCTTTTATTGAATGGGTGACTAAAGTAAAGTCGGAGATCATGAACTAAGTTATCTAACGTTCCAAAACTAATTTTATCAATCGACTAATAGGATTGAGTTATTTTATCACCTATAAAGTATTGAAGATTGAAAATTTATAGGATTGTTATAGTATAATTTTTATGTCTTCAATGTTTCTAGAGTGTAAGTAATCAAAGTAGTAATAGTTCAAATTGGTATGTTTTAGACACATATTTTTTATGAAGGAGAGAATTAATACAATTCTTCTAATTATTATGTGAGGTGTAGAAACTATAAGCCTCAGTTATTTTTCATAGTAGCATAAGCCTCTCGTGATTTAAAGAAGATGTAGATCTCGAGGCTGAAAGTTAGTGCTTTGCCTCATAAGCCTCAATAGCTTTTAAAAACATTGATTTTCCTTATAATGAGTTATAGTTTTCTTTTTCATGTTGATAGGAAATGTAAACTTTTAGTTAGTGTACGAAAAAGTACAAAAACATAAACCCTATCAAAACTTTACAAAAAAAATTATGCCACTGAATAATCAAAGTGGTGAGGCTAAAATTACAAAAAACGGGGGGCGGTGACTCCAATATAAAGTAGTAAGATATGTCCAAACCAATTGGAAGTAGGATAAAGAATGCCCAATCCTATTAGAAATAGGATAAGGATATGGGGTTATAAATAAAAGTGGTTGGTGAAAGGGTAGTATATTAATACATTGAACGAGTGATTGATCTAGGGCTTGAGAGTGATCTGAAGAAAGTTATTATTTTTTCATATCTAGGCATACTTTGGTTTGTATAAAATTTGGTATCAGAGAAGTTTGTATCACACTAGCCATTCACTAGCCCATCATTTTGGAAAATGGATGTCTTCAATAAAAAAATCAAGAAGAAAAAAAAAACCCCACAAGAGAAAGAAAGGCATAAACAATTATCCAAAGAGGTTCCTACTCCAAATGAGATGGGAGGAAAACAGAAAACCTTAATTTCAAAACCAAAAACAGCTTTCCTCGCCTAGGGACGGGCGTGGTTACCCTTGTTTCAAAAAAAAAAACCAAAAACAGTTTTAAATTCAACTCTTGAATATAAAAAATAAAATATAACTCTGGGTAAGTCATCTACCTAAGAATTAATGTCCTACATATTTTTTATTCCAAATGTTATAGACTCAGATGGTATGTCTCGTGACAATAGATGAGGTGAGTGCAAGCTGACACAGACAATCCCTGATATAAAAAAAAAATCAACTCTTGAATATTGTATTCAGGGTAGTCAGAGGCTTAGAACAAAACCAAAGAGTTTCTGTATCAACACGGCTATAGGCTTTAAAATTGTGTGTGTTGAGAGACAATAGAATCTATTTTCGACACCAAACATTGGCACCACACAAGCTAAAATTCTAACAATATCTTGAAGTACCTCGCCAATTCCGTAATCAATTCCAGCGAACATTACTGGTTTCCCCAAATTCTTAAACTCTCCATAAAATAAACAAAAAACCCATTTGCCACTAGAAAAATCCCAAACAAACACGACAGTTCAATCAGCCACCAAGCAGCAAAACCCCATCACCCAAATAATCGCGAAAATGAAGCAAGTTCACAAAATCCATAAAAATGAAAGAAAGGGCCAAATTCAAATGCGAAAACGGGAAATTAAGAAAGGGTAAGAGAGTGGAGTTACCTTTTCCGGTCCCGGTAAGAGGTGGGATCGGAGGAGCGGCTGTCGTAGCGACTCATGTCGCCGGAGAAGAAGAAGAAGAAGAGGGAAAGTGGGAATTGAAAAGGGTTTTAGAAGCCTTGTCTCGGCCAAGAACAAACAACGGACACAATTACTCTCTGTGCCCTCAGCTCGATCGACCTTAACTTTTAATCTTCTGAGTTTTTTAGTTTATTTTTTGTATTATTTTTTAAAATTAAATTAACTACGTTTAAACAAAACTATTTAAAATTAGCGTATTCAATCATTCAAATTAACATTATTTTATATAATTTACGATTTTATATTTTAAAATATTGAAGATAAAAGTATTTGAATTTAAAATATAAAGATAAAATTAAAACTATAACATTAATCTAAAGATTAAGAGTGTATTTGGACCTCCATTTACATAAATAGAGGGGTTGGTTACAATAATTTAACCGATGTTTGTCCATCGTTTATAAATGCCGATTACCTAAACCTACGTGTCCGTTTATCTAAGTCTTATCTATATTACTTTTTGTTACATAATCAATCCATCACCGTCTATTATAATCCATGTTATAATAACTTGTCTTTCAAACACTATCTATAATAACCACAGTTTATTATAATTTTTCGTCTATCATAACCAAACGGTGCTCTAAATACATCCTAAAATTGTATTTTTATGAAGGAAAATTTTTAATTTCCGTCATTTTTTTCTTCCTAATCCAATGATATCCTTTATAAAGTGAAAAAATAATTTAAAACATTAATTAATTAGTCATCCATCAACGAGGGGTGATTGTTTGATTTTTAAACTTCAAAATGTTAAATTTATATCCATAATTTAGAAATTGATTCTATTTCATCCATCATTTTAAAATGTTAGATTTTTATTATTAAGTTTCTATTACTACTCTATTTTAAATAGAGATCAACTTTAATAATCCAATAGTATTATTATACACATATGATTGGAGAAGTCATTAATTTAATCCCCACTCTATTTTTGGACTAACTCAAAATAAAGTAAAGGTCAACTTTTATTTTAATTTTGTGTTAGAAAAGGTTGACTTTTAGTTAGTCAATACAAATAGCTAGTGTATAATAATTTAATTAAATCAAATAGTACATAAATTTAGTGCGAAAATCAGAGTAAAAGTGGAAAAAATGATTTACCTACAATGTTAATTTAATCCACTCGTCCAAATTTATCTTTGGATTGGACGAAATTGAAATTGCAAGTTGAACCTTCATTTTTTCAAATCATATTAAAACTTTTTTTTAGAAGAATGTTAAAGCTAATTACAAGAATGTGGATTACAAATTATCACATTATCCGAAATTATTTTTAAAAATTATTATTTTTCTTGAGATTCATCGCACAACCTTAACAAACAAGCTCCATGGGCCAAAAATCATGGGCCTACTTTAAGTATCTGAACCCATGGGCCTACTTTAGAGAGTAAAGAAAATTGGTCTTTAATGATGTGTTCTTCAATTTGAATGCTTGAGAAGGATATTTATATGACTCAACCTTCCGAATTTGTTTACTCTTAATTTTCGATTATGTTTTTAAGTTAAAAGAAAGTTATATTTAGTGTTATAACCTCAATGTGTGGGTCTCTGGCTGCAAATTCGGTCCTCCATGCTTGAACAAAGTACTTTAAGATTGATGTTTATTTTGTGTGAGATCATGTTTTTCGTAGATAACTTGAAATTCGATACATATTTTCGTTGGATCAACTAGTTGATTGTTTGACTAAGTCATTGTCTCGTACTCAATTCGCATATTGAAGGTCCAAACTTAGGATTGTCGAGCTGTCCTCTTGTTTGAGAGGGGATGTCGAGGAATAATATGTTGTGACCTTGCGACATTGAATTTCGTCTAAAATCTTCTCTCCAATTGAATATGGTAGTGTAAATATAGATTATGATATTTTATGTTTAGAAATTTGTCTATTAATTCTCGTAAATCTCTTTATAAGGGTGAAATTTGTGTAGACCCGTGCATGAAACATGTCTACATTCTCATATAAACATTTTCTTTGAAGAGGTGACTTTCATATAAATATGTTTATATAACTTGTGAAATTAACAAATTTGTAGCTTGGAGTAAGAAAATGCACTTTTCCTCCCCCTTAGGTTTGCATGAACTTCACTCAAATAAATAAAGAATCAAATACTCAAATACCGATTTCTAAAATTGAATCGTGATCGTAGTGTTGAACTGCATTACTATCAAATAATAAAATCAACACACCACAAAAAAGAATTAGAATTTCATCGTTTAAGGACGGTGTTGAAACAACTATATTTGAAATCTTAAAAAAGTACAACATAGTCCAAACAAACAAGAAATGCTCATTCTAGGAGACAAAAAAATATCCCAAATAATTTTGTGTAGTTCAATTAAGAAGTTTCCCAAATCAACACTATAAACCAGATAAACACAAAGTGAGCACAAAAAAGGAATATAATTGTTGATATTTGAGAATTAAGATGGAAAAGCTCTCATATGTGGCAATCTCATCATATTTTCAATGATATAATACTTATCACTTAGTCCTCCCATTCATACGTTTGTTATAGTAGCTCAATATATAATCAAGAGATCATAAATTTATAATTAGTCCCAAATTTAATTATTTGTAATTTTGTCATTAATTTGAAATAATGACATGTTAATTAAGAATTGGTGGAAATTATCACATTCAACAAGTTCAATAGTTTTGATTAGCATACAAAAACAATATTGAGTTGAGATGACAAGATAAAAAGATTGCAATTCATTGTCTCCCATTTATGAGGCTCTAGGCTCAAAATTCTAACCAAGCATGCACACAAAAGAGCCCACTCATATTTTTTTCTAACATGGATAAGCATTAATGTGTCATCCTCATCCTCCAATATAGTGAACCAAAATTGCTTTCAACCATCACACACTTCTCTTACCTTCCTTTGAACCCTCAAACATAATTTTCAAAATTATTGAGAATCTTAAATGAAACATTGAGCTATTTGTAGAATGACAAAGAAAGATTCCTTTCTGACATAAAAATATATGGATATTTGAAGAAGTGGTGAGTTCTTGAATAAAATGGGGAAACAAGTACAAATTCTTTGCAAGCACAAATATTTTTCCTTTCTTTTGTGGTAGAGATTGGCTTTGGACCTCTCAAAGTGAAAGTGACTAGAAAAGGCAAAAAGGTCACAAATTTAAGATAATGGGGTTTATGGTCCCATTTCAAATTAAAATAAATGAAGGAGGTGTGGAGGTTATATATATATATCTTAGACTGTTTAGGTCAACTTGTACGTACCTCGACTAATGTCACAAGACATATCGCTTGACTCCACAATATTTGGATGTTAAGAAAACTCGACTAATGAAAAAAGTTACTTTCATCTAACCTTTCAATCTTATTACTTCAAGAATTTGTATTTTTCCTCTTTTTTATGGATGCGTCCGTATATAGGTGTGAGTAGAATTAGAAATACATACTTTGGGTTTGGAAATTATTTTTATATTTCTATTAAATATTAGAAAAAAGAAATCTTGTCAAGGATCACTCGCGCAGTTGGTTATCTTGTTTGGTGTTAATTCTCTCATATTATTTAAGAGTAGTTATGCCCACTATGTATCTTTATTTACGGAATATATTTTGAATAATTATGTCCCAAAGATGCTAATAGCATTTTCGTCATAATAAAAATTACTTTCTCTTCTAAAGCTCAACAAATTTTAAAGTAATTTATAATTATTTTTTGAAAATTTAAGAAAGTACCTATATATATATATGATATAATTACAAAATATTACTATTTTAAAACAAATTTTCCATGAAAATAACTTTCATCGACAGCAACACGAAAAAGATTTACGCAGTCAAAAAACTACCAAACCTTTAATCATTGCACACAAAAAGTTCAATAAAAACTTAACACTAATCTTTTTCAAACAATTAGGCAAAAGAATGAAACTTAAATGACACCAATATTTAAAATTGAGAATTGTTGACCGAATGATCATTAACGCAATGGTTTCATTGTGTGGTTGTAAACAAGTTTAATACCATTGACATTTAAACCAACTTTTTTTTGTTCTCATCCTTTTTTTTTTCTTCATTTGTTTGTTTTAAATTATTATTTGGGTTTGGCCTAAACAATGAAGTTTTTTAGGGAGATAAGAGTTAGTGATAGGAATTTATTCTAACACCTTTCTTTATGGTAAAAAGGAGTATTTGCTTCTTTTGTAAAATGCTAGGATTCTTTGTCAAAAATAGACAAACTTTCTGTGATAGATAACAAGGAATCGAATCTTCCCACATTTATTTTATTAAGGAAAAAAAGGAGTTTGATTTTTTTTTTTTTTTTAAAAAAAAAAGGAGTTTGATTTAGACAATCAAACCATCATTATTATATATGAATAGAATATTAACAAAAAAAAAAAAATTGATGTTAGGATACTAATTAGGGAGGTTAAGGGGTGTTAATGAATTGGATTGGATTAAAGAGAGATATTTTGAATTAATCTAAAATTTTAGATTGGTGAAATTCAGTCATTCGTCCAACCATTATATAAAAAATATCATTACTCACAAATAGATGAAAGCTAAATACCAAATTTTATAATCAAACTTTAATCGTGAAATTAAATTGAATTGTAATTAATCAACTAAATCAACACGGCATCAACTATTTTGGCCACAAAATACTAACATAAACAACAAACAACAAACAAACATCACCATTAATTCAAGCTATCTAGTAAATACCCAAAAAAATTTACACGTTTAGCTCAACTTAGCATATCATATATATTTAAAACTCGATTCAGTTTTAATTTATAAATTTTAAGAGAGACATTTGTTTATCGGTACTATTATTCTCAAATAAGATGACAATTGAATTGAATTGTAATTAATCAATAAAGCAAACACGTCATCAACCATTCTCATCTTCTTTGTATTATTTTAGTAAGACTATAAGACAAGTGTTTTAAGACTTTAGTTAACTTAAGATATTAAGGTCCTGTTTGATAACTATTTTGTTTTTCGTTTTTTGTTTATGAAATTTAAGTCTACAACAACTACCTTACTATACATTTTTCCTTATTTGGATATCTACATCTTACCTATATTTTAATAAACATAACCAAAATTTGTAAACAAAAAAAGCAGCTTCCAAAAACTTGTTTATGTTTTTGAAATTTGGTTAGTATTCTCCTACTTAAGGAAATATGGATACATTGTAAGAAAGATAGAACACATGGTAGAAAATTTGAATAGAAATAGGCTTAAATTTCATAAACAAAAAACAAAAAACAAAATGGTTATGAAACTAGGCCTAAAATATTTAAATTCTTCTTTTACTAAAACTTTCGTTAATCCTCTTTCAATAAGTAAAAAAAAAAAAACTTTTTGTTAGTTCTCCATTATTAAGCCAACCTACTTCTTCCCCACAAGAAAAAGGAGAAAAATAAGATGATGCCCATTGTGAATTTTTCAAAAAATATCAATTTTCTTATCCTCTTTTTATTTGTTTTAGTTATTATAATTATTAAAATTTATATTAAAAAAAAAACTAGATGGGCCTAGAGCTGAACCCTGGCCCACCAAATTCTTGTTTAATTTCATGAGATGGTGATTGCAATGGCTAGCTCTTATTTGGGATATGTGTGTCAAACTCATCAAAAGCCAAAATAGAAACAAGAAGAGCCAATTTTTTTCTCTTAATTCACCATTTTCAGGTAAACCAAGCATAGTCTAGCCGTAATTGTCATGCATTTTCGATGGAAATAACATAGATGGGAATCTCTCAATCTATAGATTATTGTTACATTTAAAAATAATATATATATATATATATATATATATATATATATATATATATATATATATATATATATATATATATATATATATATATATATATATATATATATATATATATAAAAACATCATTTTCAATTTAGAAGAAATTTTAAGTATTGTCTATACATAGAACTTAAATTCATATCCACTTTAGATCACTTTTTAAAAAATTCAAAATCTTCTTTGAGAATCATTTTGTTTTTAGTTTGGAATTTTAAAATTTAAGTATACAACAATTATCATGTCATTTTTTTTTTCTACATAAATATCTACATCTTACCTATTTTTGTAGAAACTAAACCAAAATTTGGAGAAAAAAATAACTTCCAAAAATTTGTTTTTGTTTTTTTAAATTTAGTTAGGATTCACATACTTTCTTAAGGAAAATTAAATATATTGTGGGAAGATTGAGCACATTATATGAAATATGAATAAAAATAAACTTAAATTTAAAAACCAAAACAAAAAACTAAGACCCCATTTAATAACCTAGTTTTTTTTTGTTTATGAAATTTAATAATTATTTCTATTCAAATTTCCTACCACATGCACCATCTTTTTTATAATATATTATCTTTTCTTGAAAAAGTAGTTGAATACTAACTAAATTTCAAAAACAAAATTTCAAAAACAAAAACCAGTTTCAGAAAGTTTTTTTTTTTGTTTTGGTTTTGTTTATTAAAATATAAATAAGATGTAGATATCCAAATGAGAAAAAAGTTATGGTAAAGTAGTTATTGTAAGCTTAAATTTCAAAAACAAAAAAAAAATAAAAACAAGATAATTATTAAACAAGGCCTAAATAATTATAAAATGGATCTTAGGCTAAAATAAGATGGATACAAATTTAGGGCCTGTTTGATAACGTTCCCGTTTCCTGTTTTTGTTTCTATTTTTTTTAGAAACAAACTTGTTTGGTAACTGTTTCTGTTTCTTGTTCCCAAAATTAAAGGAAACGTTTCCAATATTTAGCTCCAAAATGAGAAACTCCCAAATCAAGTTTCTCCTGTTTCTGTTTCTGATTTTTCGTGTGTTTCTTCAGTTTTGTTTTTATTCTTCTAAATAGAAGTCATTAATGTTTACAATGTTGTACTGTGGCATTGTGGCAAATGTTGTAGTAATATTTTTGTATTAACTTCTACAACCATTGTTCGATTCTTAGAAATTTTTTATTTTTAGTTTGATTTTTTTAAAATAAAATTTTATTATTTCTTCCGTTTATTTTAATAACATTTCATTTGACATTTTGTTAAATATATATTTATATATTATTTTAATTTCTAAACCATAATATTAATATTCTTGTTTTATATTATTTTAATATTTTTTTACACAAACAGTATATTATTTTATTTTCAATATATAATAACTATTATACTTCTTTTTTTATATAAAAAATTTGTTATTTTAATTTTAATATATACTTTTTTTTAGGAACAATATATACTTATTTTTAAACTTAATTTCTATAAATAGTAATATTTATGATTCTATATTACTAATTTAAATTATACTAATTTTATAGATGATTTTTTGAGTAAAAAAATGGAAAGAAAAAAAAACAAATCAACAAATATAAAAAATTTAGAAAAATAAAATAAAATAAAATATAGAAAAATTAATTCAATCACATTAAAGTGATTGTCACAAAATTACTAGATTTCAATCTAGTTAAATATTATGCTATAATTTGCCATTGATAACATATTTCTAATTTTGATTTTTTTAAAAAATCAAATTTTATATTTTATAAACTATCTTGTTTAATATAAATATAGTATTTATATATAACTGTTTTATTTTATTTCATAATTTTACTATAAATATGTCAACAACAAATCCTTATTTTTCATGATTTTTAATGGTTTTTTCAAGACAAAAAAAAAACTAGAAACTAGAAAGGGTTATCAAACAAGTTTTAATTTCGTTTCTATTTTTTTTAGAAACAAAAAACAGAAATAGTTATCAAACACATTTTATTTTTTTGTTCTAATTAAAAACAGGAATAAGAAACAAGAATTAGGGACAAGAAACAAGAAACAAGAAACAGAAAACAGAAAACGAGAACGTTATCAAACGAGCCCTTAGCGACACTGCTAAACTTTTTTTGTGTAGCTTTTGTGTTGGGTCCCACTGATTCTTTTTAACTGATGTGTCATGCTGATCTGTTTGAATATTAGACTTTGGACCCCACTTTTCTTGCTGATGTGTAATATCCATCCACTTTTTCCATGCTGATGTGGTATTTCACCCATGCTCGTCAACTAAGACTATTTACTAACGAAAATCAAGGTTGGGATCAATTTTTTTTTAAATATTAATATTATATTTTATTCCTGAACTTTTATATTTTATTTTTTGATATTTTTTCCCATAAAGTTGTACTTTTTATCTTGATATTTGCATGTAAATTCATTTCAATCCTTATATTTTCAAAATATGCGAGCAAAAAAGAATCAGGACAAAAACACAAAAAAGAACAAACGGTTGATTTACATAAGCTTATGGTCTTTTTTTTCTTCTTAATATTCATGTATAAGAATATTTATTTGAAGAGGGTGAAGCTTTTTTTGTTTAAATTTATTTTGAGCAGGAGAATTTTAAACTCATAATCCCTTGATTACTATTTCGTACAAAATATTATTGGAGTTCTACTCCTTTTATTGAGAGGGTGAAACTATGATTAGGGGTAAAACGATAGTTTAGACATAAACAAACTTAAATCTAAATAAAATTTCTTAACTTTCTCAAAAAAAAGTTCATAACCTATAAGCTAAAACAAATAATGTTAGATCCATGAATTTTAGCTTCTGACAATTTATATATATGACATAATGAAAAGTGACACATAATTTTCATAAAATTATTTACCATAGAGAAATTAAATTATTACCAATTTTAAACTAGAAAATGGATTCTACCAACCTAGGAAATATAAATTTAATAATTAGAATTTAGTCAATTTTTCTCATTCTCAAATAATTGAGTACGTGAAAATTAATTATTTATATGAATTAAAGACAAAAAAAAAACTCACAAACGATAATAACAAATATTTAGACTAAATTCTAACTATTTTCAAACCATAAAGACTAAAGTCTAATATTTTTCAAATCATAAATATGAAATTAAATATTTTTTTTAGCTAACAAAATTTAGAATTTACCGTAAAGATGAGGTATTTCGAATATTATTATTAGGTATTCATATTCATTCGTTTACAATATCATCTCCTTCCATTAGTGCAGTCTTAGAACTCTCACAATTTTACTACTTTAATTAATTATAATCTTATATTACTTAGGGATACTCCGATTAACATCATAAATAGAAGTGAAATTTTGTAAAGATACGGCAAAATTCAATAGAAATCTCTACATTTGTTCTTTATTTTCCATCTCTCTACTTTATTATTCACATGTTTTTATTACTTTGCTCTTGTTCTTTACTTTTATAACATAAAATCATTATAAATTAGTTACAATCCCAATATAGCTATAAATTTCTAAAAGGACAATTGAATTATTAAATTTTAGTTGGCTTGTATGTTGCATTAGTACTTTGTAAATAAAAGTGGTTGAATTAATTATGAATGAAAAAGAAGGTTTCACCAAATAAAATGAAAAAGAAAAAAAAGGTTTAATTGAAGAAGTGTCTAAAATGATTGGGGTAAAGAAAAATGCACTAAAGAACACCAAATATTTTTCTTCAAAGACATGCCACCCCCAACCCCATTATCTAACATTTTATATTATATACTTTTCCCCCTCTCTTTTTAAATTTTTATTTTTGAAACTATCCAAAAACACGATTGTAATACCATTTAACTTTATGATTATGAATTTATCTTAAAAATCGGTATTTAATTTTCATATTAATTTAGAAGGATAGTAACTTTATATAGAATTTTTAATATTTCTCTTCAATTTAAATTAAAAAACAATAATAAAATAAATTTAATTAATCAATGGAAAATTGAGTTATATCTTGTTCCTACCGGCAAGCCACTCCTTTCCTTTTTTTCAAAAAGCTTTTTTTTTTTTTTTCTTCTAAGCTTTCTTTTGAATTTTGATTGAAAAAGGTTTCTTAATGGTTACGCACATAATGTAAATGACCATCATTATTATAACAAATAGTTTGGTGGTAAACTTATTTTAAAAGAACAAAGTAATGTAAAAGTTTGAAAATTTCTATTTTTTGCAACATACATAATTAAATTTTATTAAATGTATTTAGGTTAAATTGATAATTAAAATTAAATTAAATAACGCAATTTTAAGATCAAACTAGAAATACAATTTTTTGACCGTAAATTTTCGCTTAATTTAGAGACAAAGAATTCAACAATCAATCAAATCCATATAATTATTAGTTCATAAAAGTGATTAGAATTTTTAGGAGAGTAGTTAAATAATTATTGTAAAAATAAATATAAGTCATGATATGATAATTATTGGTTAAATAATCGATTAAAAATAAACACAGAAAAATAAAGCGACTAAATTTGAGAATCTAAAGAAACCGACATGCTTCAAAACAACAAACGTCAAGAAAGATTTTCGATTAATTAAGCTTCGTTCCTTAAACTTTACTCTTATTTGTTTGTTACTCGACAAGTGTCGTCATTCTATTGATCAAAATTAATACCTTAATTAAATTGTTGTTTTGATATTGATCGGTGCATATTTGGTATGTGACACATGGTCGTGAAATCAAATTAGCATTATAATTACTAAGATGTAAAATAGTGAAACTAACATCAATTTATACGATCGAATGAGTCACTGTTGTAATGGTTTCATTATTTGATTATAAACTAGTTCAACATCAACGTCTCAAGTTCAATCCCAAGAATCAGTATTTATCCCTCTTCTTTAATATATTCTAAAAAATTTAAACCATCATTGTAAATATATGTTGACTATAGGTTTGGTGTCTATTTTGAACCATTGTCATAAAGTATGATGATGAGTGTTTAATATATTTTGAATCATCTTACTTTACAATTGATAAGGAGAAAAATGACCATTCAAAAACCATCAGCATATATCGATGAATATTTATCTCCAAATATGGAGGATGTAAGAAAGTTGGTTCAACAATTGTTTTGAATAACTAGGAATATTTTGTTTTTATAAAATTAAATTAATCGTCTAAATATAAAATACGAATATTCATCATGAACTTTGAATTAGTTTGACCAAAATAAATTTAATAAACTACAAGATTAATTATGATATAATTATAATCAAATATTGATGGTTTCACTTCTCTTATAAATATAATACTAAGTGGTTTACATTCTTCATTTATATTTCACGATTTATCAAATTTTAACAAAAAAAATAAGTTATATTAATCATTTTTTTTAGCTCAACAATATTTGATATGGAACATTTCAAACCCATAATCGTTTAAGTAAAATGTAATACTACTAGAGTTGCATATACATTTTAATATTAAATATCTTCTTTCGATTATATATCAAACTCAATAACAATGACTAGTTATAATCTCATATAAACCATCAAATTAATATAATTATGTGTTCATAACTCATTTATATTAATAGATTAAATACTATTTTTGTTATGGATACTTTAAATTTCATTTCATTTTAATTATATTATATATACTTTCAAAATGTTAAGTACAATCCATGTTTAATACATCTTAAAATTATTTATTTGAAGTTTTCGTTATTAATTAATTAGCAATAATAATTTATATATAAGAAAAGAAAAGAAAAGATTAAAATAGAATAATGTTTTAAGTAAACCAAAATAATATTTTAAGCTATACTTTCCTTGGTTTTAATGTAGGCAAAGAGAAAAGGAAAAAAAAAAAAAAAAAAAAAAGGAAAAAGGAACTCCTACTAAAGTATTATTCTTATTATTGTACCTTATCTCTTTTTTGAGATTTATTATTATTCCTATCAAACCTATTAAATTCACATTCATTACATAAGATATAGTCAAAGTTTAGGTGCCTTTCTCTTTGGTCTATTATTCCAAGTAGCCTTCCTTTTTCCTTGAAAAACTAAAGTAAAAATAAATAAATAAAAGGGTGAAGGTCAGGAAGATGTTACCTAAATAATTTCATATTTTGTTTACCAACTTAGTTAGATATACCGAATGACCCCCAGATTTTTATTGTAATTCTAAATCTGGTCCTTAATATTTTGAAATTTATCCTTAGTGCATTATTTTTTAAAAAATATTGATATAATTAATATTTTAATAAAATATCTAAATGCCCTCCCCTTGGAAAGATCTGAATTTTATAAGAGATTAAATTTATTAGTGAATATGTAAAAAAATGTAGTTACTTTCATTTTTTTTAGTACATAGTGGGGGAGGGGGACCAACAAACCCTACATAGACGACACAACTACTCTCAAACCAACTGTGTCACCGACCCTTGGTTCACTTTTTTATTTATAGTAGTACACGAGTGGCATGTTCATGCATACTATCTATGTAATAAGTTATTAATACTTTAGTTATACATTATTATTTTTGCTAACAAAATGCAATAATATTTTTAATTAGAATATTAAATTATCTAAAAAATATTTGTATTTTAAAAATTCAAAGATCAAATGAGAGCAACATTATCATATGCATATTCAATTTTCAATGTTTATTTTTCTTGACAGTAATTCTCAATGTTTTAAATGCAAATGATATGAATTTTATATACACAATTAAAAACATATTCATCTTAAAACTACATACTTGTACGAGTAATTTTAAGATTTTCTTTTTTAAAAAATAAAGCAACTTCAAAAAATTATTAGTCTAACTATTAGATTTATATCATATAAAAAAAACTATTAGATTTATATCTTCTCAAAAAAAAAAACTATTAGATTTATAAAATAATATCTATTTGGTTTATATACTTAAATTTCCGTTTAAAGTTTAAACATTTAAAAATATATCTATTTTTGAATTACACCTATTTTTTATAAGATATTCTTAATTTTTTTTTAATAAACCTCTTAAACATCAATTTGATAACTAATAGTTTATTATTCTTAATTGCACTGATTTAATATTCACACAATACTAAGTAGGTTCATTTTGAAAAAATCTAAGCATTTTATCATTGAATTGAACAAATATATTATTAATAAAATCTTGTTTGTCAAAAAAGGAAAAGTAGCTAAAATTATAATTTAACTTAAAAACAAAAAACAAATTTTGGAAGCTTATGAAAAAGAATTAATAAATTCAAAAGTTAAATATTCACTTTGTACAGTCTCACGCGCTTATGCAAAAATAAAATAAAATCCCACTCGCGAAAAAGGAGCGTGGACATCACACGAGTTTAAAGGAGTAATGGGCCGGTAAAGTAGGAAAGAAACCGGCTGCATAGGGATTGAGTTAAAGAATCTATGTAATGTTCAAATTTTAAATAATTAAATTTATTTTCCTTTGCAATAAAAATAAAAAATAAACAGTAATTGATGATCTCTTCTCTTCCTCGTTAATTTGAACCCACGTTCTTTTGATCATAAATCATATATATCATGTTTTTTTTTATAGAAACAATCATATATATCATGTTAGCTAACGAAAGATTTGTGATTCAAAGGTTATAAATTCATAATTATTAAATTATACTCGATGTTGTAAGTACTAGATATTCACATCAATATATAATTTAGCATGATACTCTATTCCCTTATGTCACTTATGTATATGCGTGTGTGCATATATATATATATACATACATTAATGGGGTGAAGAGTTTTTTTTTATTCAACATCATTATGAATGTGAAATTTGAACCATAACATTTTGGTTACTAGACTTATATATCATGTCATTAAATTATATTTTTATTGATATCGAATTAAACTTATAATATTTTGGTCGATGATATGTCTTAATTTATAAATAAATTGAAAACTTATAAACATATTTGATTCCTCGCTACTTTATCCCTCTGTAAACATAAGAAATAATTCACCCCATTTTCATAAACAAGAATTAAATAGTTAAAGACTCTGTTTGATAATAATTTTTTTTCTTTATTTTTTAAATTTAAGCCTACAATAATATTTTCATTTTATAATTTTTACATCTATATCTTATATTTGTTTTTTTTAATAATCAAACTGGCTTTTCGAAGCTAAAAAGATGTAACTTCAAAAAAAATTATTTTGGTTTTTAAAATTTGTTTATGACTCACCTACTTGTTCGATCCATGATGAATATTTTAAATATGAAAAACTAAAAATTAAAAGGTTATGAAAGGAGGTTTAAATTTACAGCTTTAATAATCAAATTGTAACAAATTTAAAATCTGAAGTCTAAATTGAGGTTCTTGTGAGATTCAATCCTAGCTTCCATTCATATGAAAAGGAAAAAGAAGTGTTTTTTTGAATAAATTTTTTGATTAAGGCTGATTGGAAATTAAGCTCCGCATCGAGTGCAAGTATGGCCAAAGAAGAAGAGGGTCCCACACAGTTCATCCACCATTTTCAGAGCTGATTAAAAGCAGCAGAAGAACATCTCCATTTGTTCACAAAAGCTTCATTTTTTTTTTCTTTTTATTGCAAAAAACAATTCAAAACCCCACAGCAAATCACCATTAACACACAATCTCTCTCTTATATATATATTTCCCTCACTTTCTCTTCAAAACCCCACATTATATTTTCTCTTCAATGATTCATTGCTGTGGAAAAAACCCCAAAAACAGTGAGGTTAGAATAGAGCACTACACCAAAAGGCTCACCTCCCAGCTGGGTTTCTTTTGTTTTTCCCAATCTTTGATTATACAAGCATAGAATAAAGGAACAAGAACAATAACACAAAAAGACCCTTCTTCTATCTCCATTCCCTTTTGTTGGTTTAAGCTTTTGAGGGCTGTTTTTCTGTTTCCATGGTGGAAATGGGGAATGTGATACTGGTGTTCTTGTGTTTGTTTGGTGTTTTTTCTGTTGAAGCCTCTGTTTCTTATGATTCCAAGGCTATTATTATTAATGGGCAGAGGAGGATTCTCATTTCAGGATCCATTCACTATCCAAGAAGCACTCCTGAGGTAATGTTTGTAATGTGCTTAATTTTTCTGTTGTTCTTGTTTTCTGGTTTTTGATGTGCTTTTTTTTGCTGCTTATTCAAATGGGTATTCATAGAATCTTGAAAATATGACTATATTTATATTCATCTCCCCCTTTGTATCTTGGGGGTTTTTCTGGGTTATTTACTTATTTTGGAGATTTTTTGTTTATGGGCTTTCCACAGATGTGGCCAGATCTTATTCAGAAGGCTAAGGAAGGAGGTTTAGATGTGGTTGAGACTTATGTGTTCTGGAATGGGCATGAGCCTGCACCTGGCAAAGTAATGGAGGATTTTATTTTCACTCAATTTTCTCTATGTTTTTTTTACCCTTTTGATGTATAAAACTTGAGCTAAATATTGAATCATTATCTTGCAGTACTACTTTGAGGGGAACTATGATTTGGTTAGGTTTGTCAAGCTGGTGCAGCAAGCTGGCCTTTATGTTCATCTTAGGATTGGTCCTTATATTTGTGCTGAATGGAACTTTGGGTAATTTATATTCATCAATAGTAATTCTTCTTGTTTTCTTATTACTTGAGGTTGAGAAGAAGAAAGAAGATAATAAAACACTGAAGTCTTAGTTCCCAAGGAGCGGCCTTGTTGGTAGAGGCGTAGGGTCTCCAAGGTATGCTCCTTGGGAGGTATCTGTTGGGAAAAAACCTTCCTTAATAACAGCAGGAATAAAGCAAAAAATAATTGAGAAATTAAAAGGAAATAACAAAATAGAGGACACAAGAATTTACGTGGAAAAACTCCAAACTGGAGAAAAAAAACCACGGACGGAAAGAATTTATATTATGTGAAAAATTGCTACAATCACGCAAAATTCTCTCTCCCGACCCCAATTACATAAACACTCTCTTCAAAGCTTATACTACTCACACCCTTTGCCCACTCTTCACAAGAGAATACAAAAGGAATTTAACTAGAGTCAATACACTAAGCTTAAAGTGCTTTTGACTAGGATGTTTTGAAACAAAAGTCTTATGCTCCTTTTATAGTGCTTGGAGTATACCACTACCTTGCATCTTTCCGATGTGGGACAAATTCACTTTTAATATTTTGCCAAAAACCCAACAATATCAGTTTTGAAATACACAAGTGAGCTTAATTGTAAGATCCCGTGTTGTCTCTTGGTCCAAACTTTGGAACAGGCGTGAGTGCCCCGGTTACCAAAAAAAAACTATGAAGTTTTAGTAATTTGATCAAATGTTCTTTATTATCACAGTGGGTTCCCTATTTGGCTGAAATACATTCCTGAAATCAGCTTCAGGACAGATAATGCACCTTTCAAGGTAGGCGTTTCGTTGTCTCGAATATGAAAGATTTGTTTTCGTTACCCCTGTTACATTTCTCTGATCTCATTTTCTCTTATGATGTGGGACAATCAAGTTTCAAATGCAAAGATTTACCAAGAAAATTGTGGATATGATGAAAGCAGAGAGGTTATATGAATCTCAAGGTGGTCCAATAATTTTATCTCAGGTAAGCAACAAAGATAAGATATATTATCTTTTCTTTCTAAATCCACTTGAATTTTCATAAAGTAGGCCTTGGCATGAAATGGCTCAATAAAGTGAGGAAGCATCTTTCTTTTTCCATATTTTGTACAGATTGAGAATGAATATGGACCTATGGAATATGAACTCGGCACACCGAGTAAAGCTTACACGACATGGGCCGCACAAATGGCTTTGGGACTTGGCACTGGTGTCCCATGGGTCATGTGCAAGCAAGATGATGCTCCAGATCCTATTGTAAGCATTGCCTGACCTTATTCTTATTCCCAATATTAGCTTTTAAATCTTTCACGTGTGCTCTAAATGTTGATTGGGAATGGATTTAATAATCATTTGCATTGCACATGGATCGTGTTTGCTGTTCTTCTGTCTGTTTGTTTCTTTATTGCATTTATTTTATTTCCTTTGACATCCGTGAATTCTTTTAAAGCTGATTGACTTGTAACTTCTTGCCATTTGCTTCAATTTCCATAAGTTGTATAAATGTATATGCTTCCTTGTTTCCATCTATTGAAGATCTCGATGTTGTTTTTCTAACAGTAAACTGATTCTGAAAAGAATATGTTATAATGTCTTAACTATGTTGCATTATGAATACTCAATATGAGGATCTTAAATTTTCATATTGGCTTTTATGTATTTTTGGCCATATTTTTGTATTGGGATTTATTAGAGGTGCACCATATAAACTCTTTTAAACCCTTAGGCCTTATCTCTTTTGTCGAACATTTTATATTCCTCATGATCTCCTAAATAAAACGCTTTCTCTCCTTTGTCAGTGGATATAGCTAACACAATGTTAGTCAACCACGTAAATTTTTGCGTTCTTTGTCTCACATTTCTTTAATTCTTGATTGCTATTTATGATTTTTCATAACAGAATATTCTTTGAACAAGTCTTGGTGAATTCATTGCTATGATGATGCTGCTAGTCAATCATACTGTGAGGAATGATAACGACTAAGCTAAGTATATTGTTTTGGTTTTAACAGATTAATACCTGCAATGGTTTCTATTGTGATTATTTCTCTCCAAACAAAGCTTATAAACCCAAGATGTGGACGGAAGCCTGGACTGGATGGTAAATAATTATGCTTTTATATCATCTAAAGCCCTTAACATTTTCATCTTATGGCAAGAAGTGGTAGGGCACATGTAGCTGTGGTAAAGAACCTTTAACTTTCTATCTAATTGAATTTGTTTTCCCTTTCTCATTTTGATCACAGGTTTACTCAGTTTGGAGGTGCAGTTCCTCATAGACCAGCTGAAGACATGGCCTTTGCAGTTGCGAGATTCATTCAGAAGGGAGGGTCATTCATTAACTACTATATGGTAAGAGTTTGTTGTTGTCTGCATTTTCTACTTGGAAAGTATATGCTTGGTCCGTCCTGATTTCGACTTGTTTTTGTTCGGTTTCAAGTATCATGGTGGAACGAACTTCGGACGAACTGCTGGTGGTCCCTTCATTGCTACTAGTTACGATTATGATGCTCCTATTGATGAATATGGTAAGCTCAAAAGATTTGTGTTCATGTCTGTAGTGTTACATCTTTATGAAACTATTAATTTTTTTTAACTTGTATCATATCTTAGGTTTGAATAGTTGGTACTTCAATTAGTTTACCATTGGAAGAGGATAGCTTAAGTTCTTAAAAATAAAAATGGAAAGTAATTTTTGTTTGTCCCTATTCTGCACTTTTGAGTGGCATCATTTTACAAGTACTGTTTTGTAGTGACTTAACTGACTCCATGCTAGAGTCTAGCTCTATCTAAAGGTCCCTCCCCCAATGACTCTAGCCAAATGAAAAGTTGTATTGAGTATGGAAAACAGTACATCTTATAGAGCCCACTAAGGAACTAACTAACTATTTACCCTAACTACCTAAGGGGTAAATGGGTAAGCTAACTATATGGGTCCTATCACTCCATCCAGGATAGCCAATACGGATTAGCAAGAGTTTTTTTTCAATTAGTGTTTATGACTAGCCTACTTGTGAATCGTCATTATTTGACCAAACTAAGTATTGTATTGGACCAACAAACACCCTACATCATGATGGCTGAAGTAGTAATATATGGTAACAGATTCCATTGTAAATCATTAAGTGCCTAGAGTTTATGTGGTCAATCCATGGTGACATTTACTTAAGAAGAAATAATTTCTTATGAGTTACTTTGACGGCCAAATGTAGTAGGGTTAGGTGGTTATCTTGTGAGAATAGTCGGTGCACGTCTAAGATGGTCCGAATCCTAATGGGTATAAAAAACGAAAATAGACTCTCTCTTCCAACTTTGGAGCTAAAAAGTTTCTTTTATTGTGTCGTATCATGGATAGTATCCTAAAACTGTATCCTTGAACCACCAATCTGAGAGCTATATGTGGCACTCTTCATGCAGGCTTATTGAGGCAACCTAAATGGGGTCATCTAAAAGATTTGCATCGAGCAATAAAGCTTTGCGAGCCAGCTCTCGTGTCTGGAGATCCGATTGTGACTCGACTTGGGAATTATCAGGAGGTAGAACACTTACTTCTTTTACCTGCAACTTCTACTTGATGAACCTACTAAACTCAATCTCTAAATTCAATTTCCTCACAGGCCCATGTATTCAAATCAAAATCTGGTGCTTGTGCTGCATTCCTTGCAAATTACAACCCGAGGTCCTACGCAACGATGGCTTTCGGTAACAAGCACTACAATATCCCACCTTGGTCTATCAGCATTCTTCCAGACTGTAAAAATACAGTTTATAACACTGCTAGGGTAAGGGAACAACTCTGCTAACAAATGATGAATTGTAAACATTCTGAATTTTCCCTGCACTTGTGTTGGAAATGTATTTATTCTAAACACTAAACAATGCACTTCTGTTAATTCTGCATTAGTTTTAGAATTTTGAGTATATGTTGAAATTCTCTTGTGCAGGTTGGTTCGCAAACTGCGAGAATGAAGATGTCCCGTGTTCCGATGCACGGAAGTTTTTCGTGGCAGGCATACAATGAAGAGCCAGCCTCTTACAATGACAAAACATTTACTACAGTAGGGTTGTTGGAGCAGATAAATACTACAAGGGATGCCACTGATTACTTGTGGTACACAACAGAGTAAGTGATGGATATTTGCATAATTCTTTATTTTTTAACTTTATTTTTTGCTCTTTTCAGTAACCATGATGGATTTCTAGATTAAATCATCTGTGTTTTCTCCTTTTCCAGTGTACATATTGATGCTAATGAAGGATTTTTGAGGAGTGGAAAGTATCCTGTTCTTACAGTCTTGTCAGCTGGCCATGCTATGCACGTTTTCGTTAACGGTCAACAAGCAGGTGCGTAAAATATCATTGATTGAAGGTTCATCTGTTTCATTATTCATATAAGTTGGAATTTGGAATAACTGTAAATTAGTCTTCTATAACAGATGACATGACACTTCTTTAACCAATGTAATTTGCCTTTGACAGGAACTGCTTATGGAAGTTTAGACTTCCCAAAGCTAACATTTAGCAAGGGGGTGAACTTAAGGGCAGGGAACAACAAAATTACACTTCTAAGTATCGCCGTCGGTCTCCCGGTGAGATTTCCTCCTTCGAAATAGCAACTTAGAATGGAAAATGATATTTTATTTGGTTCTCACTTGGTCACTAAAATTATGAAAACACATGATTGTATATTTCTTCTTGACTCTATGATCTCTTATGATGTGATTCAGAATGTTGGTCCACATTTTGAGATGTGGAATGCTGGCGTTCTTGGGCCGGTTAATCTGAACGGTCTTAACGAGGGCAGAAGAGACTTGACCTGGCAGAAATGGACCTACAAGGTTTGTACACAGTTTTCCAATACTGTTCTTTAACTGTCTGATGTCTCAGCATCAGCATGCTAAAACTTTACATGCATTGACCTTGTCAATTAGATTGGTTTGGAAGGAGAGTCAATGAGTCTTCATTCCCTCAGTGGAAGTTCCTCTGTCGAATGGATTCAGGGTTCTCTAGTCGCTCGGAGGCAACCGCTTACATGGTTTAAGGTATCTTATATTTTTCCTTGTCACTTCCTTAACCGAAAAATCTGATTTGGTTTGCTTAGGCTTGTGACTCTACAACTTACTTATTTTCAATGTGTTTTTATTCAGACTACTTTCAATGCTCCTGCTGGAAACTCACCCTTGGCATTAGATATGGGTAGCATGGGGAAAGGACAAATATGGTTGAATGGCCAGAGCGTCGGGCGCTACTGGCCTGCATACAAGGCATCTGGTTCGTGTGGTAACTGTGACTATACTGGTACTTATAATGAGAAGAAATGCTTGAGTAACTGCGGCGAGGCATCTCAGAGATGGTAGGCAACAAAACTCCCAAATGAATCATAAACTCTACTTCTGCATTATTTCCAACATTGATAAACTAACACTATTTGATCATTGTTTTTTCAGGTATCATGTTCCCCGTTCATGGTTACACCCGACAGGCAATCTGTTGGTTGTGTTTGAAGAATGGGGCGGAGACCCGAATGGAATTTCTTTGGTTAGAAGAGATGTAGATACTGTATGTGTCGATATCAATGAGTGGCAACCGACCCTTATGAACTGGCAGATGCAAACCTCAGGTAAAGTCAACAAGCCCCTTAGGCCAAAAGCTCATCTGTCCTGCGGCCCTGGCCAGAAAATTTCATCGATTAAGTTCGCCAGCTTCGGAACCCCGGAAGGGGAATGTGGAAGCTTCCGGGAGGGAAGCTGCCATGCCCATCACTCCTACGATGCTTTCCAAAGGGTTAGTAACATTTAGCATTTTTATAATCCATGTTACCTCTTATTATCATCAAAGGATAACGAGTTCAGGATATGTTGACCACCTACCTAAAGTTTAAAATATCCTACAAGTTTCCTTGACAACCAAGTTTCCAAAGGGTTAAGCAGTTGTCTCGTGTAAACTTGTCCGAACACTCACAAAAAAGTCCACGTTGCCTTTCTAACAAGTCATATCTAACTCCCCTTGTTCTTGCAGACCTGCGTCGGACAGAACTTCTGCACGGTAACAGTAGCACCGGAGATGTTCGGAGGCGATCCTTGTCCAAACGTGATGAAGAAACTCTCGGTCGAAGTCCTCTGCAGCTGATGGATACAAGACAGGCTAAATTACTGAAGTATTTTGATAGTATATGGTTGAAGTTGAAGGTGTAGAATGGAGGAAGAAACAAAAAACATTCATTTTGGCAGGTCTCCATTGGTGAAGTTGTACAAAGTATACAACAGACTGATGGAAGAGAAGGTATAATTGAGATTGGGAATTATGATGAATGTGGGGATTGATGTGTAAATACTAAAAAGTTAGCTGGTTTTTGATTGGCATTCTCACCAGTCAGTCACCAAATTATCATAGAAAAAAAGTTGGAAGAAAAAAAATGAAGTTATTGGGTCAAAGAAGCACTTTGAGGTTTTAATTATTGAATCCATGTGCTTCTGTTGTTTTTTGACTTTTTTTTTCTTAAGTTCTTGAAAGAAAATGGAAGCCTCTTGCCTTTGTTCAATTGTATACCATTTTTAAGTTCACATTGATATGATAATTGTAGGGGGATATTGATGTCTTATTTAGTTGAGTTCTTTGTTAAATAATTTAGATGATGAGATAATGATAATAAACTTTTCCATAAGCTTGTGTGACTATGTTTTTAATCTTATCTAAAAGGTATCGTATTAATGGACAAAATTGTTCTCACTCTTACACCCATGATGAGATAGTTCTCATCTAACTGATGTGAGACTATATTTTGTTTATCTTTCAAATAAAGTATTGTCCACGTAAGCTCAACTACAAATCATTTTGAATTATATTTGAATATTTAAAAAAATACTCTTTATTGGAGTATTTATTTGAAGAACTTTTGAAATAAGTGAATTTTCGTGATCATCATATATGTTTAAACCATTTGAGCTATGCACAAACCCCGATTATAAGTTCAATAAAATCATGTGATGATGCTTCAAAGTAAGGATTTTTTTTAGTTAGCCAATAATGCATTACCAGCCAGGACATAAATGAACATAAGTTTTATAATTTTATTGTAAAAAAAAAGCAATTAAATTAAATTGAACCCTGATACCTTCAATCAAGTTAAACGATTAATTGATTAAAAATAATTAAGTAAAATTAATCGACAATAATTAAATTTCAAATATTTTATTAGGTATAAAATATTTTTAAAAAATAGTTCTTATTAAAATGGCCATATAATTTATTATTCAACAAATTATTATATAATTTAAGTACAAGCACATTGATTCTAAAAGTTCAAACATTAACACAAAACAAATTCAAAAGTACACCGATTAGATTGATATTCTAACTTCGGTTATGAAATTCAAAAAATGGCACATTTTAACACTTTCAATAAATACTTTAATTCTTTTAAATCAAAATTTTAGAAAGAACAATAAACTCGAAGTAATATCAACATACTTTCTTTTACTTTACAGAATGAGTTAGTAGCGCAATAGTTTCAGTGTTTGGTTGTAAATCAGTTCAACTCAGCATGATCGAGCCCGAGAATCGTACTTGTCCCCCTTCCCCCAATATGTACTAAAAAAAAACATAGAATTAAAACCAATTACCATTTTTTTTGTCCCCAAGGGATGGCTCAGTAGTTGAATACTTGGGCTTTAAGTTCGAGATTCACTTGTAACAACACTTCTTCAATGTTTTCGGTGCTTAGCCTAGAGATGGGTGTGATTATCCTTGTTTCAAAAAAAAAAAAGTTACCAAACATTTTTTTTTTAATGTATACAAAGAAAAACGAGATGTTTGTTGTTATTACATATTTGCGATTTGTCATTTTTCAAAGAATGGTTGCAAATTACAATAATATTAAGAATGTCTCACCTACCTTATATTAAGACCAAGCAATACAAAATGGTTCAAGTTGTCACCAAGTCCACTTGCGAGTTAAAGATTTTAAGATGTGGTAGCAACGATAATCAATGGACCTCTTTCTATTTGTCTTTTCCCATACATTTTTATTTTCACGGTGTTTATATGAATGGTGTCATTTATTGGATTGGGAAACAAAAAGAAATGAATGTGCCATATATGCTTTTGACGTGATTGGTATCTTGAAATCTAGACCTTACCATATATGTGCCATCCGAGCATTCTTGCGAGGGATGACTAGCTCTTTTAAGTTATTTATTTTTACTTGGTTTGCTATTTTTTTTTCATTTTAAGAACTTTTTTCTCTAACAAAAAGTTTGTCTATGTTCCACCAATCTCTTTTGAGAAATTCTCATAATTAATTATTAATCTAATGCTAATTATTAGTCATTAGAGAGAACAAGTTTGAATTTAAACTTAAATTTTTTTATATTTTTTAGTACAACAAATGTGAATATGTAGATCTAATATGTTCATTGTATTCTTTGGGTTAAACACACTTAGACTTATTTAAAATAATTAAAGATGGTAGAATTTTTTGGAAAAAGATACATTTCATTCCAAAAGCATGCAAGAAGCATGCATCCATTACAAAAATGCATTCCAATTGAGAGCGATGGAAGCAATGTCATAATCTCTATACAAATGAGATTTAGAACACCAAGCAACAAAATTAACATCAATGCAATCCCAAATTATATTCGGAGATTTGCTGATGTGATTGTTGTAAAAAAGTCTTGCATTTCTTTCTTTCCATATGTTCCACCATGTAGCAGCAAAGATACAAGCTATCATAATCTTCTGTTGGCAATATAGAGCAGCATCCATGTTTACTTTGATAAAATCAACCACCGTCTGAGCAGAGCCCATATGATATCTATAAGGAACTTTCATGAAAATTTTCTCGATGAATTGGCATTGAGAGAACATGTGCTCTGTGGTTTCATTTTGTTTGTTGCATAGACCACACCAATTTGGGTTCAAAATTTTTTTTTTGGTCTTCTCTTTCGCATTGTTTCAGCTGTGTTAAGGCCTTTGTCGAAAAGGGTTTAAATGAAGACATTGGTATTTTTTGGAATAACAGACTTCCAAAAATTCAAAGACAAATATGTGTCCTTCAAAGCCTGTTGACCACCAAAAAGAAGCAACTTTAAAGAACTTACAGAGAAAATTTTGTTGCTGGTAGGAATCCATAGAATTTGATCGTCAATGGTAGTACCCGAAAGCGGTGGCCAAAGATCCACAACAGCTTTCCATCTCTCGGTTTCACAGTCTAGCAGCGGGCGAGACGGTCTGAGATTCCATTCAACCATATCAGAATTCTATGCTTCATTAACCGAGATGGTTTTTAAAGCAGCAAGGGCAAAGAATCTACAAAGAGATAAGTGAAGGGGGTCGTGATCTGTTCATGAATGATACCAGAATAAAGTTTTATGACCGTTGTTTACTTTCCAATTGATGTTGCTAGACATTAAATCCTTCATAGCTTTCATGTGGAACCATGGCGAGTGCACATTACTGTGACGACATAAAGAGGGAATATCACCAGGCAATTGAGAGGAATATTTTGCTTGGATCACTGTCCTCCAAAGCGAATCAACTTCGATAAGAAAACGCCAGCACCAAATTTCAAAAACAAAAACAAGCTTTTTGAAGCTACTTTTTTTATTTCCAAATTTTGATTTTGTTTATTAAAATATAGGTTGTCCAAATAAGGAAAAATGTATAGTAAGTTAGTTGTGTAGGCCTAAATTTCATAAACAAAAAATGAAAAACAAAATGGTTATCAAACGGGGCCGTATGAATTAGGATTATGCTCTATAACTTAAACTCCTTGCGACCGAAAGAATTAAATAGTCTGTATAACCCTAGGAATCATGAGGTTACAAGTTCTTTTTATGGAAGACTTACAAGCATGCTAAGAATATATCTTATTCATTTATCTTACATACACACATAATATATATAATATTCTTAGTTTAGGTTGGGTTGGGTTGAACGGTCAAAATATTAGTCAACCAAGAACCAACCCAACCCAACCCAACAAAAACTTTAAAAATTATAAGCCAATCCAAAAAAAAATTATAACTCACCTAACTCTTACAATTTGGGTTGGGTAGTTCGAATTATTTGGATTGTTGGTTTTTTTTGTACAAAAGGGGTGGCGCGGTGGTTGAAGACTTGGGCTTTGAGGGTATGTTCCTTTTAAGATTTCGGGTTCAAAACTCACCTATGACATTATTCCTTCGATGTATTTGGTGCCTGACCTAGGGACGGACGTGGTTAACTTATAAAATTTGGAGTAATTTAAACCTCTAATAACTTAAATAAAAATGTATGTGTTAATTAATTAAGCTATGTTTAGATTGACTTATAAATGATTGTAATAACTCCATAATGATATATCATTCTCGAGTCTAATGGTTGTTTTTGTTCATGTATTTCTAATTTATAGACGGGTAAACATAATGAATTTTGCATTTTACTTTTTTTTTTTTTTTTCACTTTTTCCTTGGGAAGAAGGTAAATATGATTTAACCTTTTGTTCCTTTTTCATTAATAATGTTCACTAGGTATCATACTTTCATGAGTGGGATGAATGAACATTTGTGTGCCTTTCATGAATACTTTGTATGCTTTATAAGGTGAAACTTCAATAAAGTACCAAATGCAAAGTCAAGAAAACACTCATGTTCATGGTTTACTATTTCTAAACTATTTTTAGTCACTTCTACCAAAATCTTCCTAAGAAGAAGTTATACATTTTTTAATGTGGTACATCATTTTGTTGGAAAGTAGGGAATGAAAGTTTGGGAGAAGAGAACTCCCCATTCCCATAAAAGCAATATTGGGTTTCTTAAGTGTAAAAAATAAAGAGGGGAATATAATTAAAGGTCAATGCTTTAGAGAAGTTTGGTCAAAACTCAAAGGGGATACAAAGTAAAAGGTTGTTTGCATTATAATAAAAAAAAATTAAAACAAAGTGTAAAAGAAGATGAAATGATGATTGAAATTTGGTAAGTCAACTAAAGTTTGAATTCCAATGCCCTTTTTTATGGGTTAGTGAATATTAATGCATGATATATATATATATATATATATATATATATATATATATATATATATATATATATATATATGCTCTTTGCCTTTGACAATGCCTACCCACCACAAAAAAATGTGCAAAGGGCCAAACCTAATTGATTGTTGAGAATTTTTTTGACATATGTATGAGGAAAAGTATGCTAAAATTTGAGAAAAAATATATGTCGACAAAATTACATATGATAATTTTATCGTTGGATGTTTTTCTTGTATTGACAAATATTAAAACCTAAAATTCTAATAAGGAATATAAAACCTAGGTGATTTATTCATACAAAATTTATTCAAACTTAGTTCACATTTATCTTAATCTTCATTTTAAAGTTTTGTTCTAAAAAATTAAAAGTTGAAAATTGAATATTCAAACTTAAACATATAAATATCCTAATAAATAAAGAATTAAAAACTACATACTAAAATTGTACCTTTAAATGGTACTGGATGGTTTAAAATTCAACAAGTAAGATAATAAAACCATTTAAATGTCTTAACTTCTATATATTTGAATTCAATTAATTGGAATATGTTAAGAAAAGAATTGTGGGTGGAATATGGTAAATAAATGTGGGAGACAAAAAGGAAAAGAGGTTAAAAAAACACATAGAAAAGAGCACAGTGGCTGTTTGGGAAATGTGCATTTATGAATTTTCAGCCCACACTCCTTACTGTTCTGTCTGCCTCTCTATCATTATATCCCCACACTTCACATGGACCAAACAAACAATAAAATAAAAATAAAAATAAAACAAAGAAAAGTTTTTAAAAATAATAAAACAAATAAATAAAAAAATGGAACATAAATTTTTTCAAATGAAGGAAGTGAGAATAATTGTAAGTGGCAAACAATTATAGCAGAGAATGGTATGTTTGTCTATTCTTGTGTTCATCATTTTGTTAAAAAGGTTCAATCTTTTCTCCCTCTCTCTCTGTGAAAAACAAAAGCTTTATCCTCCAATTTGAAAAACTCTCACATTTTAAGCCTGGGTTTGATATTATTTGAGTATTTGTAATTTAATTTTGAAAATTAAAATTTATATAATATAATTTTCATTTTATGTACTTTTCTTGTTATACTATTGAAAGAAAACTTGAACGAAAAGAATTGGATACATGTTGACTTTTTAATAAAAATTAAATAAAATAATTTGCTCGTGTAAAAAAATACAACTTCAATAAATTTATAAGAGACTATTAGTAAATTAGCTCTATAAAGTTTATATCGATATTTTTTTAATTCAATAGAAATTGGAAATGAAGAGAACCATTGATAGGTGACCTTGAACTCATTGCGTTAAGCACTCTAACATCAGTTTAAACCATTCTAATTTATCTTTATCTCTATATTGATTATATATATATTGACAGACTTCTTATCATTTAAAGAAATCAAATACTTTTAATTATGAAACTTATGTACGTATGGGGAGAAAGTGTGGATAATCTTTCACATCACTTAGACTAATTAATTTTTGTATACAATTATTTTACCATAAAGTATTTCCAATATGTGATCTACTTTTTCTCGTTATAGGCTAATTATGACACTCTTGCATGGCAATTAATGCTCACCCCTTCAATCTCTCTTTCGTCTTTGGATAATGCTTTGTTTTTTAAGAGTAAAAGTTTGACATTATTTTTATAAATAAATTTTTTAAAAAAATCTTAGGAAGGTTTGTATAGAGGATTTAGAGGGGTAATCCACCAATAAGAGTTTGATAGTTGAGCAAATATTAGTGTAACACATGAATTGACAAGGCATAAATTTAAATCTTTCAATTTCCAAATGGTTGTTTAACAAAAAAAATCACTTACAATCCTTTAATGTAAGTGAGATATTTTTGGCACAACTTCTCATAATATTAATTTAAACGAAAATAAAAAATTTCTCCAAACCTATCAGAACTCTTACTCATTTTCTTTAAATTCAACAACGGATTCATAAATATACACCGATACCATTAAACTATTTCTATTTTTAATTAAGTTATTTGATTTATTAACTTCCTTTCAACATTTAAGTCAAGTTTTTAAAAGCTAAAATAGTATATATATATATATATATATATATATATTTCTAGTTTTTGTAATTTAACTAAGAGTTTGAGTAGTGTCTTTTTTGGTGTGTAACTTTAGCAAAAAATTATTAGGAAATTAAACAATTTAACCTTATCAAACCAACCCATAATGATTTTTGAAATTGATGTATGCTATGTGTATATTGGAATTCTAAATCTACAATTTGTTTAAAGACTATAACATATCTTCTAATTTCTTTTAATTGGGGTACTTTTGTAATTTTTTTATGTCTGCTCTAGGGTTTCCTCCAATTTTGCAAAAGTGTTACCATTTCAAAAGGTTGATATAAATTCAGAAATCATTATTTTTTTTAATGGAAAATAATTCTCTTGCAAGAGAGGGAAAGCTAATACATAGTGAATCCTACCTTGGGATTGATTCCCATTTGCTCCCATATAAGGTGTCAAAAAAGCATCTCTTTCTCTTTTGTTTAGCAAAAAGAAATGCAATGTTTAAGACAAGCCCTTACTAATACATTCTTCTTTGTCCATCAAGATTCCTTCCATTGAGAATCCTATGCTTTTCTAACCTAAATTACTCCCCTTCAACTTTTTACCTTATATTGCCATATTGACAGTTAAATATTTCTTGACCATTAAACTCGATCGAATAAAGCTAGACACTAATTATCGTATATAAAAATTGATGATTCTATCTGATCAACTATATTTAATTATTAAATTGTACATTATGTTAGTTGAACTTGTCTCTCGTTAGCATTTGATCTCAACCATCAATTATTAAACTCAACCTAAAGGCCTTAGTGCTTTGGTTTTATGGTATTTTCTTAATGAAAAGACCTTCCACTAATCACATAGTAATCTTGACCAAAAGAAAAAAGTTAACACAAATTTCTAAGTACTTTATATTTCAATGAATTTACATGTGCTCTAGCTTTTATACTAAGTATCATTCTTAGAGAGAGAAATAGACACTTAGTGCTCTTTCTATAGCATTAACTTTTCTTCTAAAAGAACTTCTACTAATTATACACAGATAATCCTAATTAAAAACCAATTATAAAGTTTTGTTTTTAAAATATCATCCATTTTACTTTAATTAAATACATGGATTTTGTAATGTCATCCATTTTCACTTTAATTAAATACATGGATTTTGTAAAGTTCTACCATATTTTTAAGGCGAGGAATTCGAATTCTTGACATTTTGATCGCAAGTACATATATAAATTACGGTTAAGTTAACTTCACTTTAATAAAATAAGGATTAGAGTATATAAAACAATTAACTAAATTATGTAGATCTACAATATAGTGTCATATTTGCGTTATTGTGAAGAAAATTGCTCACTAAGATATTATTTCAACATATTAATACTTATTTTCAATGTATATTTTATAGATTCAATATTGCCTAATGAAAATGTTTCTAAATTGTCAGGCTTTCTTAAAAAAGTAATGTTTCTCACATATAGATGCCTAATAAAGTCATTTTTATATTAATGTGTTAAAGTTTGCTGTGTATATATATATAAAAAAAAATAAAACATGATGATAAGGAGTACTTTTTTTTTTTTTGAGAAAGATAAGGAGTAGTATTCAGTTGCATCATATATCAAATAATAATTAATTGATCAAATAATAATTAATTGATTATAGATTTGAAAGGTAAATGTTGTCGAATTAAGAAAATAATAATAAGTAATATTTATTTATTGAAAAATTATTTATAAAGATATGGTGAATGATTTTTATTTTTTAAAATATAAATAAAACATGATAATAAATAATTAAAAGCTAATAAATAAAAGAAATGAAAGGACTTGAGTGTCATTCTTCTTCTTGCTCAACCTTTTATTTTGATTGATTAAAGATAGGGAATTTTGCATGTATAACAAAAAAATGGCAAATCATTTTCATCTATAATACAAAATCAAACTTAATTAATTTGTAGCAAAAAATTCAAAATTGAGTACGATCGAACTCAATTTGAATTTTAGAATTAATTCATTAGAATTTTATCACTAGTTGAGTTCTATTAGTGATAGAAATCAATCAATGATAGATTTATTTTATCACTACTTGAATTTTCTATCAGTGATAGAAGTTCAATTGAGTTCTAACACTACTTTGAGTAATAGAAATCAATATATTATAAATGAATTATTTTAAAAATACTGTTACAAATATAATACAAGAGGTAGAATATGTTGTTAATGGTAACGTTGATGGTAATTTTTTTTTAAAGATATATACATGAAAATTATTGTATCAAATCAGACGACTAGCCACTAAATTATTTATTTACAGAGTTGTTTCCAGGTTGTTTGTAATCATAGATTTTTGTTTTATCCTAAGAAAAGTTTTTTTTTCTTTTCCTTTTTAAATATATACAATAGGCCGGGCAATTGAATAATTGGTTTTTAATTTCAACCATAATTAAAGTAATCTCTTAGTTAATATGTTATTCATTTGAGTAAGTGTTTCAAGTGCACATAAACTTTAATTAATTTACTATATCAATCTGTGTAAAATAGTGTGCTTGTTTTTTTTTTCTTAATCTAAAATATTCTGTCAAACAACTCCTAATTAACCTCTCCCTATGACCATATATTGTAAAAAAAATGTATAAAAAATTGAGCTACTCTCAAATTTCATGATGAATTTAGTTTGAATCTATCAAAGATGTAGCATGGTATAAGATGAGTGCTAAATAATGTATTAAATGAATAAATTTAACCTCTTATGTAACAGCTTAAAACTTGTAAATTATTTAGCCTGAAAACATTAGCCTAAAAGAACTTGTATTTCATACACACTTCCAAGATATCATATTAGCTAGAAATATAGATTAGAAGTTTGAATATTTTACCACAATTGATGAAATAACTTTTTTATTTCTTGAGAAGAAATATTTATAAGGACTTCATGTCCCATTACCATTAATGGGTTAATTCTATGAGATATTCTCTATACTAATGAAACTACAATTTACAAGCCTAGCCATGTCAACAAATAAAATTAATAATTAATTAATTAATTAATTATGAGGCTAGTTGGCTATGGTTTTCTCAGCTTCCAAGTGGGTTTTCTTATATTTGTATTTAGAAAAAGGCAAAAGAAAATTAAGAAATCCCAAAGAATTAGGGTTTTCATTCATTCAAATACACATGATAACCTAAAGTATTATACATTGAAATCTATATATATGTAGCAATAAATACAAAGACATATAGAGAATATTATGGTCCAAAAATTCCTAATTCAAGAAGTGGTGGTCCTTCCCCTTAGGGAAAAAAATACCCCTCCATGTAAAAACAAAGAAAAAACAAGAAGAATAATTCAAAATTATATTTCACAATCTAATCCCAAAAGGGGAAAAAAAAGAACTTCAACTTTTTTTTTTTTGGCCCTATTTCATCCATACCACAAATGATCTAACCTTGCCAGCTGGTTTGATTTTTAATTTGACTTTGAGAACTTTGACCAGCAGCTCCATTGATGCAATTACCATAATTACCAGCAGCTGCAATATTACTCAAAAACTCACTATGAGAAATTGCTCTAAGCCCCAAGAAATCTCTTGTGCTCAACCCTTCACTTGAATTCTCATTAAAAATCTCATCTTTCTTAAATACCCCTCCAAATGCACCTAATTCAAAAGAGGCCCCTTCAAAAGCACTGGGAGAAAAAGTGGTTTGAGAAATTCCCATCAAAATCTGATGATTGTCACGTGAGGCAGGAGAGTCAGGCACGTGGGGTTCATCATTGCTCATGGCAGCAGCTCCCATTTGAGCTGCTTTTTGGAGAAGTGCTGTGGCTGACATGTGTGGAGAATTAACACTAATTGGAATTAGAGGATGATGATTAGGGTTGTTAATTATGGGATTAAGGTCTTGATTTTGATTATTATGATTTAATGATGATCTTGAAGGGCAAGGGAGCCATGTGGGAAGGAAATTGGATGAGTTTCCTTTTTTGAGGGAATTAAATGAGGTGATATCTAAAGGATTGAAATGGGATTGGGATTGAGATTGGAAGTTTAAGTGAGAGATTGAAGAAATATTATTGGGAGGGGAATTAATTAGTGGAGGGTTTTGATTATTAATATTAATATTATTATTATTATTGGTCATAAGTATTGGGTTTGATGTATTGGTTCTTGCACTTTCCTCTGCTAAAGCATCACAAAAAGCTCTGTGGGTTATGAAACTGTCCCTCCTGGTGATAATAAAAACAACACATTGAAATCAAAATAATGAAAAAAGGACACAACAAGAGCTCAATATGACTGAAAACCAAACATGTTTTTTTGGAATCTAATGTGGAGGGAAAATTTGAACTTAAAAATTGATGTTGTAACTAGTTGATCTATGTTTTAGTGGTTGGAAACTAGAAATGGTTTACCAAAATTAAATATAAAGATTTATAATGTCAATGTAGATAAAATTTAATAATCTTTCCCTTGTTTAGACCAACCATCTCTCTTTCTCTTTCTCTATGTGAAATGTAAGAAGAAAAATAGCTTTTGGGCTTAGGAGGATATTCGTGAGTGTTTAAGCCGGTTTACATACATCTCGAATATTATTATAGGACAACTGCTTGGCTCTTTTATATTTGGTTGCCAAGAAAACTTGTAGAAAATATTAATCAATTCCTAGATAACCACCATGAGTAGCCTAGTGATCAAGAGGACAATAAAAAACCAAAATGTTGCAAGTTTAATCCATGATAGTCAATTACATAGGAATTAATTTCCTACGAGTTTTCTTGACATCCAAATGTTGTAGGAATAACCAGTATGTGTCGTGTGAAAATAGTTGAGGTGTATGCGTGGCTCAGACAGTCACAAATATTTAGAGGGAGAGAAAAAAAAACTCCTAGATAAGTAGCTACTATGAATTGAAACTACAATTTTTTAATTCTTTCATACCATATCTTGACCACTAGGCTAAACTAGAACCCTTTTTTTCTTTTTTTTTAATTACTGATTTTCACATATTTTTTTAAATTAATCAAAGTAGTTTATTTATCAGAAATTCCCTCCAACCCCATGTCATGTCTTAGCCTATTCTAGGTAAGAAAAGACAGGATAAAAGATCAAATTATGCATTAATCTATTAATTTAACAAGTATTAGAACATCTTGGTTAAGTCATCTAATATTGCTTTAAACCTATATTGAATCCATATTCTTAACAATTCTCCTAAACTAGGGAAATATAATGTGACAATATATTTGTGAATTAGCAACAAGAATAAAATGTTGTTGTTTTTTTTACCTTGAGAAAAGAGTTCCACAGTCACATCTGTACTCTCTAGTGCCACAAGTCTTAGAATGTGCTTTCCAATCAGATTGAACTGCATATTTCTTAGAGCATTTGTCACATTTCCATTTCTTCTCACCATGTTTTCTACAAAAGTGCTTTTTAATTCCAGTCAAATCCCCAAGTGCCCTTGTTGGATCATGATGAACACAACTTGTTTCTGGACACACATAAACTTTCTTCCTTATCACTTCTTTGTTTTCTCTTTGCTTCAATTTCCATGGCAAATTGTGCCCTCTTCTATGAAGTTGAAGATTTTGATCCCTTTGAAACCCCTTGTTGCATATCTCGCATACGAATCTATTCGTCGCCATTAGCGTCTTCGGCGATAACGCTATCACTTCCGCATCCGGGTCTATCACCAAAATCAACAAAACCAACTATGAAATTCAGAAAATTAAGTCTTAGAAAATGTAATTGTCATAGAAGAGTTTTAGAAAATTAAGAAATTATGAGTTCAATTTTTGGAATATCTTGACAATCAAATATTGTAAGATGTTACAATTGTCTCTAGACGAATAATTGAGGTGCATGTAAGTTGTTCAGAACACTCATGAATAAAAAAACAGAAACAATGTGACTGAGAATTTTATAATGGGCGGATCTATAATTCGACCGTGTATCTTAAATCACTCGCATTTGAATAATTTTTCGAACCGATTTTTTTATAATTTTCTAAATTGATGTGTGACCTAAAACACAACCCATAATTTTAATTGTGTCACATCTTTGAATTATTAATTGATTTTATATAATGATCTTGAGAAAAAGACAAACAAACCTGGATTTCCGGGGAGGTTTCTCTTCTTTTTTGGTGGTGGTGGGGCAGAAAAATACTGGCTGCCGGCATAGTTCGCCGGAATCTGATCGGAATGGTTGCCGGAGCAGCTACTAGCTTCACCAGAAGGTGAAGTTAAATTCGACAAATTTTCTTCCATAGCTTGAGCTTGAGCTTGTTGTTGAAATAACAAACTTTTTATCATCCCCTAATATATATATATATATATGAAACAATAATTATAAATCAAAATTGAAAGATTATATATGGATGGATCTTTAAAATTAGAAGTCAAAAACAAAAGACAAAGAAAAAGGAGTAAAAATCCAAGAGGAAATTGAACAAAAGAAACGTCTTGAAAAGTCAGCTTGCATATAAATTCACTCACAAACTCACCAAAGAGCTTTGAATTTGAATCTTCTGTTGAAATTTGGCACTGACCCAAGAGACAATTTTGAAACTTTTTTTTTCTTTTTTTCTTTGTTTTGGGTTTCAAAATTAGATAATAAGAAACAAGAAGCTTTATAAAAATATATGCATGAAAGAGATAAGAAGAGAGAGAATAAATAAAAACTGAGAGAAACAAAATCCTGGGATGGTTTTTGGTGGAATAAATATTAATTTTTTTTTTTTTTTTTTGATAATTTCAATGAATACACACCCAAATATGAACAAACAAAACCCCAAAAAATAAACCCAGAAAGAAAAAGATAAAATAGAAAAAAGGGTTACCTTGAAAAATTGTTCTTGGTTGAGTGGAAATGATGCTGAAAACAAGCCTAAAAGACAATACAAAAAACCACAAAGAGGCAAAGGAATTGAAGCCTAGAGCTGGCAAAACCCTTGATGTTGCACTTTCTGTCTTTTCCTCTGTTTTTTTTTCTTTCCTCAAATAAACCATCTTTTTCTTTTTCTTTTCTTTATTGTTGTCTTAATTTTTTTTCTTCCTTTTTTCCTTTGGACAAACTTTGAAATTTTCCTTATAAAATGCCCTTTTTCTTTAATCTCTACAAAAACAAAAAACACTATTTTCATTCTTCAAATTCATCTCTTTTTTTAATTCAAATTCTAACTTATAACATTTTGATTATTTGGTCCCACGAGCTCGTCCTTCTATATGGTAGGTTTCTTGTAAATTTTTCTTTTTCAATTTTTTTTTTTTTTAAATTCTTAATAAGGTTTTCGTCTATAAATTTATGAAATATATTTATATTTTGTGATTTCTTATATTAAAATTATTAGTATTCTTAAACCAATTTTAAACACAATTAGATTCAAGTTTATCAAGATATAAATACCAAAATAGAACAAATACAAAAATATATAGAGTACATTGGTATTTTAACAAACAAACAAAAAAGAACATTTCCTTCTCTCTTTCTCTCTCTCAAAAGTGAGCAACTAGTACAAAAGCCTGCATAGATAAAAAGAGAGTATCATTTTGTATATACCTTAGAGTTAGAGAGAGAAAGTGAGAAAGAGATTTTTATTTTTTATTTTTTATTTTTTGGGTACAATTGTTCTTTCTTTACACCCATCATGGGGAATGAGTAGATCCTTTTTCCCTGCTTTCTCTTCAATTACTCTGGCATGATTGATCCATTGATTATTGATCAAAAGCTTCCTTCATTTTAACCCTAAACCTATCTTCTAATTTTCACTAAATATTTCTAATTTCCCTCAAATTTAATTTTATTGGGCTACAACTTTAGCATTCCAACAAGCAAGGGTGAAACAAGAAAAGAAATACTTTTTCCCTAAAAGTATAGCCGAGTAATTATGAATTACATGTTTGAATTTTTACCCTTCAATTATTATTAAATAAATAAAAGAGAAAAAAACATACTTTGCCAACAAACAAATTATAAGGTGATGAGTTGACTCAATTGGTCAAAGGGGGTCTTGAAGTGTATAAGGAAGATGATGAGTTCAATCTGTATGATGACCTACTATCTAGGACTTTATTTTCTACTGGTTTCCTTTGAGGCTCTATGGTGGCCAACTATCTAGGACTTTATTTTTTATGGGTTTCCTTTGAGGTGCGCGCAAGCTAGCTCGCACAGTCACGAATATTAAAAAATATATATATAGGTTCAAGTTTTGTTGAAAATATTCAATAAAAACATAGCCTAGCTAGCATGATAGCTCAACCAATATAATGTATAGATTTGTGACTAAAAATTCATGTTCTAATCTTTCCTCCCTAAATGTTGGTCAATTAAAAAAAATTCGTTAAGAATAATTGAAGAATTAATCGAACCTATAATTTCTTATTGGGGTAAATATTATTTTGACTATTAAGCTATCCATAATAGTCAATTCAACATATTTCTCAATCATGCACTACAGAAAAAGTTTGGAATAATTTCAATTGAACTAAAAAAAATCATATATTTTTTCCAGAGGAAAGAAAAGCGTAAAGGAAAAACATTTTGGAAAGAGTAAAGAAATGAATGGGTGAAATTAATAAAGAAATTATATGCTTTCTTATAAAGGTTTCAGGCTTAAAAGGTAAAATTCGTTCCTTTTATGTATATACGTAAAAAGTTGTAAAGTAAATTTTTATCTGTTAAAATTTCTAGTTCAAATCTTGAATTTTATAATTTTCCATTTTATTTGCAAATTATTCCACCGTGAAAGAGGATTATTATATATATTCTCTCTTTCCAAATTTACAATGAAAAATATGATTAAAAAATGAGTTCTAAATTTTTTTTAAAACAATGGCGAATGACGACGACGCATTTAATTCAATTCAACTGCATGTCCTTCTCAAAAGATTGATACATAAATTTTATGTGTTACTATTTTGATATTTCCTCCCATTATATTCCAAATTAACTATATATATAATAAAAATATACTAAAAGAACTCAACATATATGTTAAAAAAAATGTGTAACGTACCGAGAGTCAGTGGCACAGTTGGTTATTTTGTCTGGTGTTAATCTATTTCAACTCCACGGTCACGAGTTTGAGCCCGAAAATCGGTATTTGGCTCTCATATTAATCGGTATTTGACTCTCATATTATTTGAGAGCAGTTATGCCCTCTATGTAGGATTCAACAAAGTTTTGTTAGGGACTATTTATTATAGAAACCCATCGACTTTTGAGTCCATCTTGGTACTCTTAATGTTGCAACACCCAAGAATTGATAAAACATCTCTTTCTTTTATGCAAATTTGCCTATAAGCTTGCTCATGTTTGGACGACTAGATATTAAGCAAGCTCTTGTGCCCGGGCGTGGAGCACATGATATTTTCGATATTCTATTTCAAGTGAACCCATCAAATGTCAAGGATACTATAACGTACCAACTTATATAGAGCTATTATATGATTAATGTTGCATTGTGGTATAAGAAGTCCAATATTTTGATTTCAAAAAAAAAAACCTAATATATTTAAGGATTATGATCACATCATTATTGCGATAAATTGTGAATCATTTTTGTAATTCTTATCTCTTGTATATGTCTTTGAAAAACAAAACTAAAAAAGCTATGATAACCATGGTTGAAAAAGACATGAAAAAATGTCTCTTTGATCAAATAGTCTCTATTGCCTGATTTTGATCTTTCCAATGAAAAATGATGGGAAAATTCATGGATTTCGACTAGCCAATTATTTATTCTAGTCATGAATTACCCATGAATGAAAAAAATTAGATTACAACTTTAATTTTTAAAAAAGTTGTAACTTGTAACATCACTAGAAATGAGTAATTACTTTGCATTTATGGTGGTCTTGCTATTATACTCTGGAAATTCTTAATTGATTACAACAAGTCGTGCTAATCACTAAACATGCAAGTATTAGAAGACTATGACAAGCAATATACAAAAGATGTTATTATCACATTACCTATCATTCATCGGGACACAAAAACATACATTTACCTAAAGCTAATGACATGCTTTCCTAGGAACACATCCAACATAATATAGTTGAAGGTATGTTGTGTTAACATAACTTATTTTCCATATCGTTAGGATTTCACCAATGTCCCACATTGAAAGTGGGAAATTCCAACATCATATAAAAGATATATGAGTTACTCTCTTCATAATCAATTGAGTTTGAGGTAGAATCTCATATTCTCTAATATGGTATCAGAGCTTAATGTGGGTATTAGTCCCCAAATTCTGATCCGACCCAAAAATGCTTTGAATTAAAAAAATCGGGTATTTCGGCCACAAATTATATGGTTGCCATCTTGAGGAGGCATGTTGGAGATACTCACTTGTGGTGCAATTATCTCACATTGATAAGGTGAGGATTCTTCAATCTCATTCGTATTTGACCGATACCCATTTGGGCTTTTATGGGCTCTGATACCATATTAGAGAATATGGGGTTCCACCTCAAAACCAATTGGCAATGAGGGGAGTAACTCATATCCCTTATAAATGTGGGATAATCATTTGGGCTTTTATGGACTCTGATACCATATTAGAGAATATGGGGTTCCACCTCAAAACCAATTGGCAATAAGGGGAGTAACCTATATCCCTTATAAATGTGGAATAATTGCACCACAAATGAGTATCTCTAACACATATAACCAAAGTCAAAGGATTCCTAATTAAAGTACCTTAAATGGTTATACAGAGCATACCACAAAATCTAATCTCTCTAACCGACCCTTAACACATCTAAGCAATACATCGTTAGAACTATCAATTATAGTTTCAATTCTCTAAAGCCAAACTTTACAAGAAATTAGTCTTAGGGTAACTGAAGTTATCTATCAAAGTTTGATCTTTTCCTATTATCCTCGTCTACAAACCCATGAATATAGTGGCTTCAAAGAGTTCAATGGTCTTACTCCCACGATCACCGAGAGGAATCGGAGGCAGCAAAAAACCTCGGTTGCACGCCCATCATGCTACAACATGCAAATGCACGGGCGTCGGGATTAGGTGTTGAGCAATGTGCAGTGTCTTAGGGGAGTTGGAGGTCTCACAATGCCATATGACAAGTCTGCAACAACAACGTGCTGCAACAATCGATCAGGCGCCTGAAGTGTGCGGCAAGAGAAGTGATACTCAGCTTACGAGTCAGAGTGTGGAGACATGGTTGAGGCATCGGTTGTGCGTCCGACAAACGATGCCTTGAGCTTCATGGGAATATTAAACATAGGCCGCAGGACGAGCGTTTAGCAATGGAGCAACAAGATGATGGGCGAGAGGTCGGATCGAGGTGGGTTGTCGACGGCAAAAGTGTGTGTGACTAGGGCTTAGTGAGTGAGAGGAAGTGTCAAAGCAATCCATTTATTGGTCCAACCTAAATCTAAGTTTTCAAAAGTTACTAAAATGTTATTTTCAAAATCTTTTTATAAATAGGTTAAATTTATTTATTACATAAATATTAAACAAAAAAACGAATAGTACCTTCAATAAACTGACGGGCATTACAAATAATTTGTCAAATCTGTTTGGTAATCCCTTTCAAAGGAGCTGTGTGACTTCAAAATAATTCAAATGAAGGGGTTGGTTGAAAATGGACATTTAATGTATTAAAAAATAATAATTTTCTTTGTGTTTTGTCATTTTCTTGTTTTATTCTCTAAATGATTTGGTTTTTGAAAATCATAACATTTGCTAGACCAAAAGTCTCCACACACTATGTTCTTTCCCAGCTCATATCCACACCTCTAAACTAATCATGATCTTTCTTTTATACAATAACAATGAAACATAATTGTAAATATTGGATGCATGTATATATCTAAATTATGTCACTAATTATTAGAGAGTTTGATATTTAGTACACATATAATTCATAGTATGTTGGCAATTGATTCTATGTTGTTATTTAATATCAATTTAGTTTATTCAAATCAATTTTAAATATAGTTTAGCGGTTATTAATGCAAATCAAATCTTCCTCCCTACAATTTTTAGAACTAAAAAAACTTAATATAGTTTAATTTGTAATTACTTTTTCAAAGACTTAATTTCTAAAAATTGATTTTTTTTTTTTTATTTAACAACATTTATGTGATTCAAACATGTAAACTAGTTACTAAATTATACGAGATGCAACTCTATTCACATTGACAAAAGTTAATTAATTAATTTAAAAGAGTCAGTATAATTAAAAAATTTCTTAAATCTATAGCTAAACTAAGAAACTAAAATACATATATTTTCCAAAAATGCGCCTGTATACTTCAAATTTGACAAATAATTCAAAGTAAAATTTTAAAATAAATAAAAGTTTTAAACTAAAATATTACAAAAAAAAATTACAAAGAGATAGATAACAAAGTTAATTAACTTTTAAAAACAGAGAACCAAAAGACAAGTTAGAAGACAAAAGCTAAAATAATTCAGAACAAGTTTGGCAAATGATTAAAATATGTATTGCAATAATTAATAATGCAAAACAACATAGCACATGAAAGTTTATTAAATTCCTCTCTGGAATCCATGTTTGATGCTTACCAATTCAACCATCTTTGGAATGAGACTTTATAACCAAAACCATTCACACTCATTAAGAGAGACCTCAACATTGTATCAAGTACAATTAATTATTTTCAATGCTTTAAAGAAAATGTTTTGCATGTTTAATTTGATTTTACATGTGTGTGTGTTGCATGTGCATGATGGTTGAATCCTCCCTTCTCAAAGAAATTAAAATATCACAACATACTTATGCATAACATCATGTTAAATATAGTAATTGGTTGATTATCAATTCGAATCTCAAATATTGTAAAAAAAACAAACAAACAAGATTGCTCTAAAATCACCGAGGGTCAGTGGCGCAGTTGGTTATCTTGTCTGGTGTTAATCCATTTCAACTCCACGGTCACGAGTTCGAGCCCGAAAATCGGTATTTAGCTCTCATATTATTTGAGAGCAGTTGTGCCCTCTATGTAGGGTTTGTTGGATCCCCCTTCCCCCACTATGTACTCAAAAAAAAAAAAAAAAAAAAAAAGATTGCTCTAAAATCTCTAAATTCAAACCAAAATTCAAAATCTTGATCCCTTATCACTTGGTTATGCTACTTGTCTTTACTAGTCATCAATCACATTTTTCCTAAGAATTTTTCTTAGGAGGTCAACTGACGTAATTAAGATTACTCCAAGTTAAACACATGTTTAACTTTGAAATTTTTATGATTGAAGCATCGAAAAAGAAAGGTACACTTGTTGGTATATGCAGTAACTACCAATTTTTGTAAGTCTTTCTTAATCAAAATTTTCATATCTTCAAAATCTCTCTAATTCAGAGGAAGTCATTATTCATTCATGTATCTCACGTAAATTCATGCATTATATTCTCCACTAACTTCAACTTTGTCACTAGTCCCGCTACCTAGTGATGTTACCATGATTTGTCATCACTTACATTCTACTGATGAAAAATTTGTTGGAGACCCCCAACGTGTGGTGATACCGTTGTGCTCTCTTGTTAGAATGAATATACTGAATTTATAATTTAATAAAAACAAAAATTAAAGAATATTTTAACCTTGATTGAAAAAGAAAAAAGAAAAAAATGTTGATTGGGCTGTCTTGCAAGACAGCATCACCGCACGTGAGCGCAATATTCTTGTGGATCACAGCCTAAATAAAGTTCACGAGCAAGAAGAAATTGCGGGTCCCACCTCCCTTAATAATTGGCCAAACATGGGCCCCGCGACAATACAACAAAATTCCAAAATTAAAATATTAAAAAAAAAAAAAAATAGAAGGATGTGATTTTGTAAGCTTTGATTTTGTAAAAAGCTCTTTTGCCCATTCCATGCAAATCACTTTCTTCATTTCTTCTCTTTTCTCTAACTATCAATTTGGGAGCACCCATGCCCTAATTGGTCCTCCTTTCTATACCCTTAGACCAGGGCAAGTTTGGGGTCGAGTGTAGATTTTGTCGTCAAATCTAAGAGTTCGTTGAGAGTTGGATTGATCAAAATTGACTAATTTCATTCATCATGGAATTACTTATTGGTTAAGAATGTTTTGTAAAACTAAGAAATGATGAACTCAATTTAAGGTGGTTATCTGTTATGAATTAATTCCAACGAATTTCCTTGATATCTAAGAATTGTAAGGTTAGACAATATATCACGTGACATTAGTCGAAGTGCAAACTGACTCGACTCGAGCAGTTATGAGTATAAAAAAAAATTGACTAACATATCTTTAATTTTGTTAGCTCCATCTTTACTTTTTCTCTACCACTATAGAAAAGTGGTATCGTTGGCGTGTCGGCGAATGCCAAACTTATTTAGAATCTTTGTCTTTGGAAAAAGGAATACGGAAAATTATTTTAAGGAAAATTATTTTCACGCCATCTCTTACTCCTACATGTGTCATTGAAATAAGTGTGTATTTTCACGCCATCTCTTACTCCTACATGTGTCATTGACATAAGTGTGGTACAAAATTAAGACCCCGTTTAATAATTCTTTGATTTTTTAATCTAAATCTACAATTATTTTACAATATATTTTTTTTATTTGAATATCTATGTCTTACCTATATTTATTAAAACAAAAACAAATTTTTAAAAAAATAACTTCAAAAAATTTGTTTTTATTTTTAAAAGTTGGTTGTCATTCACGTACTTTCTTAGGTAGAGATGAATACATTATAGAAAAGATTAAACATATCATAGAAAATTTGAAAAAAATATACTTAAATTTTAAAAATTAAAAATCAAAAATCAAATAATTATGAAAGTAACTTCAGATTTTGAAATTCATTTTCCCACCTAACCAGAAAGAATACAGACTTGAGTGAAAAATGGATCAAGGTTTCTCTATGCTATTTTGAGCTTGGTTAAAATGGGACCCACTCACATGACATGTACAATTTCGATTTCCAATTTGATGTCCATTCGACACTCTATTATTGTATAAATGTTAACTTTATGCCATCCTGCATTGAAAGAACAACCAATATTTGAAAGAAAAACAAACAAAACAAAAAAAATATGCGACCCATTTTAACATTGAATCTTTGGAATGGCTCAAAAAAAAAACAAGAAGATTACAAAAGGAGTGAAGTCCAATTTTACATACCAACCAATTATCAAGTTCAACAACATTTATAATGGAAAGATTAAAATTTCTAACTTTGATTGAGTATACATGACAATTATTATTCACTATGATCACTATGAAAAAAATTGACATTAGTTTACCTAACGGAATGCTAACTTAGTACTAAAATATGCTAACTAAACTTTGATAATAAATCTTTTTAATGAGTTTAATTTTTCTATTTATTTTTAATTTTTATACCCAAAGATCAATTAGAAATGAAGCTAATTAAAAATCAATTCAAACTTTAAAGGTTATTTAGAAATTAAATTTAAATCATGAAGATCAAATGTCACTTTGAAAATTACAGCACCAAACAGAAATTAAATTCAAATCTCAAGTTAGGTTTTGAAAACTTCAGGACTAAAAGAACTAAACTCAAAATCTCTTGGACTAAAATTATGTTTTACCTTAAGATTAATCAGTATTACCAAATTATTTAATTATAAAATAAACTTGAATTACGATCAAGATTCGATAGAAAGTTAACTTTATTTATAAATTTCTATGTCCTACCTTCAATAAGTTACGGGAACAAAAATAAAATAATACGTTAAAGAAAAAAAAAGAACAATAAACATATAAAAATAAATTGTACTGCATCCATATTTTGTTCTGTTTACAGCCGTATGCATATAATATTTATCATCTAATCAAATTCATGAACGTCCTTTCTATTTATACAAATATTCAATGTTCATATTTTTTTAATAACCATAGGTATAGTCACATTCCCTGCAATTTTTATATGCATATGTTATCATTAAATGTTATACATACCTTATACATTATTCATGTGTACGTTGAAGCTCCTCTTTTTTTTTTTTTTGTCTAATTCAACTCATTCATTCTTCAACTATTTTTATGGGATAAATCACTTGACCCTACCGAAGGAAAGAGTAGGAAATTAATTATTAAGTGGATCGTCACTATCGACTGAATCTTAACTTTTTGATTTTCCAAGACTCTTCAAATCACTAGGCCAATCTACGATGATTTGAATCTCCTCATATTATAAAATTCATCCAATTTTCACAATGACATGCCCACGTTTTGAAATAGGTCACTTGTGGTAAACTAATCAAGATAATGTTCCAAGCATCAGTTTTTAGCAGGAAGGAAAATAGAAGCACGCTAAAGATACTAAATTCATGAGGTCACTTGTGTTTCCTATAGATATTGCAAATGGCCTATAATCAAAATATAATTGAAGCTTAAAATTTAAATGGCGCGCAACAAATTCTTAAAAAAGAGAAAGTTTGGAAATTTGATTACTTGGTTCATCATTGCTGCAACTTTGATTTCAATGATTCGATGACAGCTGAGAAATCCTGATCACTGAGTCCATGAGATTTGGCTACCTTGTAAAGCTCGTTTGCTGCAGCAGCAATAGGGGTCGGTTGCGAAACCAATTCGGCTAAACCGAGCGCAAGCCTCAAATCCTGCAACAATTGGGCACATGAGAATTTAAGATGATGTTGGTGGTATATAAATGTGTATGGAGTTGTTAAATCTCAGGCAATTACCTTCTGTTGGTGCTTTAAGGGGAAAGCAGTTGGATAAAGGGATTGAATCATTGAAGGCCCCTTGAGTGAGTACATTGGTGCACTAATTGCACCCTGGGAAACCACCTGTTATGAGAGGAAAATTTTATATTTAAATCCAAGTGATAAAGTAAAGTAAATCTTTTCTCTAAAATTATCCAGCAAATGGCTAAGACCCCGTTTGATAACCATTTGGTTTTTTGCTTTTGGTTTTTGAAATTTCAGCATATTTTTACTTATTTTCTACCATGTGTTCCATCTTCCTACAATGTGTCTATCTTTCCTTAAGAAAATATGTGAATGCTAGCCAAATTTTAAAAACAAAAACAAGTTTTTGAAAGCTACTTTTTTTTGTTTCCAAATTTTAGTTTGGTTTCTAAAAATATAGGTAAAGATGTAGGCATCCAAGAAAAAACATATGATAAGGTAATTTTTGTAGGCTTAAACTTCAAAAACCAAAAACTAAAAACAAAATGGTATCAAACAGTGCCTAAAAATTTTGATGAGAACAATGTTTTTTTATCGATTAGTGCTCAAATCAACTTGCACACACCTAGACTAATTTTACAAAGCAATCAACAAATATCTAACTTTACTATATTTGGTTGGTAAAATAATTTGTAGCATATTAATTTTAAATGTAGCCACCATGATTTTAATTCAATTCTTCTTAGTCCTTTATTATTCATGTCACTAACGCTAGAAGCAACCTATAGTTTTTAAATTTTGACTGGGAATAATTTTTATACATTAATGTTCAGACAAGCTTGACACATTTTAACTATTCTCACACAAGAATCGACAACCGTCTAACCCTACAACATTTGGTCGTCAAGATAATTCGTAAGATATTGTTAGTTGATATAATTAAATTTACTCCAACTTAACCGTTTAAACTTTTGGGTTGACTGATGATTCATCATGATTCAATATAGTACCAAAGCAAGAAGTCTTGTATTCAAACTCTTGTCAAGTGGCTTCATCCCAATTAATATTGATTTTCAAATGTTATGCATATTTTCTAGTTCAGAAGTGAGGGAGAGTATTAACCATTATGAGTTGGCTTAGTGGTCAAAGAAAGTCTTGGAGATCCAAGAAATTATAAGTTCAATTCATGGTGGTCAACTACTTAAGAAATAATCTCCTACTGATTTTTTTGACATCCAATGTGATGGGTTTGGGCCTTAGAAGAATTAGAATTATTATAGAGACTTTTAGGCAATTAGTTGGAGAGTTAGTTATGGTATTTTGTTAGGCAATTAGTTGGAGAGTTAGTTATGGTATTTTGTTAAAAATAGAGAGAGTTGGGTAGTGTTATAGTATCCAAATATTGTTAGGAATCTTTAGGGCTCAAGAGAATGGGAGGTTTCAAGTCCTATTAAAACGTAGTTATCTTGCAGTTTCTTATCCTTTTGATATCAATATAAATCTTGGATCTTATCACAATGTTGTAGGATCATGCGAAACGTCCCCACAAGAATATTTGAAGTTCGTGTGGGCTAACCCAGACACTTACGGATATCGAAAAAAAAGGGAGTGTTGGTTGATACATTTAAAACTTAGTTATCTTGTAGTTTCTTATCCTTTTGATATCAATATAAATCTTGGATCTTATCACAATGTCGTAGGATCATGCGAAATGTCCCACAAGAATAGTTGAAGTTCGTGTGGCTAACCCGGACACTTACGGATATCGAAAAAAAAGGGAGTGTTGGTTGATACATTTAAATTTACTTGAAATCTATCGAGTTAAACTTTTGGGTTCACCGGTTACTTAACATGATTCAATAAATATTAACTTTTAGATACGTGGTCACCAATTCATTTCTTCTATTTAGTCCTATGTTATTTTAATGTCATGATGACTGATAACTAGGGCAACGTAGGATGTATCTTTTTAGACATGCTGATTCATGAGACAGAAGTCTGATTATTCGACTTCTTTTTCGAAGTTGTAAGAATTGAGAATAAACTAAAGCACAATAGTTATTATGGGGAATACCTGTACAAGGATGCTCGGGTCGAGTCCTACTTTCTGACTTAGAAGCAATCCTTCAGAGAATGATGCCATCATGCTACAATTATTTCAAGAAAATAAACACAAAATCATTGTAAGGATACTAGTTGGAAGAATACAAAATTGGAAATTAAGAGATAAAATATGGGACAAAACCTTCCCATGATCATGTTGACAACGAGCTTCATTGCAGCTCCGTTTCCGACTTCCCCGAGATAAAATTTTGACTATCAAAAGAAAATATACGAACGGAAGATAAGAAAGGAGCAGTAAATTTACCACATTAGTTAGTGACATAAATAAATAGCTGAAATTCTTACTACCTTCCCCATGACGTCCAGAAGTGGAGCAACGCTTTCATACAGAGCTTTGTCACCTGAATATCAACATCAAAATTTTAACCTTCCTATAATAGACAAGGGAGCTTCATTCATATAATTATTTTTTTGAAAATCTTACTACTGTTGTGATCTTCTGGTGTAAGATATCTCCAATTTTCCATGATTATAGCTACAACATACTAGTTTGGAGATTTTTTATGTGCACCCCTTGTAATTTCAAATTAGTAATGAAACTGTTTCGTATAAAAAAAAAAAAAGGTAGAGTTACCTTTTAGTTACTAGAGTTATGCTCTTGTTGGCAATTGATTAATCTTCTTTTATAAGAATCATAAACATAGGGAATATATTCATCCAAAGAGCCGGCCAATAACTTATGGATGGTAATACGACTAAAGTTCAACGTTGTTTAGATAAGAGAAAGATCTTAAATATAGTGAGGGGAGCATATCTATCTATTGATATGAGGATTTTTGGGTGATTACAAAAAAAAAGTCATAAAGGTGAACAATATCACATAAATGTAGAGGTTTGTTGTCCCAAACAAGTGGTACCAAAGCTATGCCCGAGACTCCCAGTTTAGAATAAAAAAGACGAGCCTCGTAAAGACCATGGAGTGGTCTAGTGGCCAAGAAGGTCTAAGGAAACTAAAAGGGGATGGGTTCAATCCATGATGGTCGCCTATTTAGAAATTAATTTCCTACGGATTTTTTTGACAAATGTTGCTGGGTCAAGCGGTATGTCCTATGACAATAGTTGAGGTGCGAATCACAAATATAAAAATAAAAAATAAAAATAAAAGAGATGAGCCTTGAAGGTTTCGGATGTACTTTATTCGAGGAGAAGATTTATGCAACAAAATTTCACATTGTTATGAGGCTTTTTGAGTGATACCAAAACAAAATCATGAAAATTTATGCCGAGAGGATACCATATTAATATGGAGATATGGGAGGTTTAAATTTTGATGATAATTCAGTAGTCTCTTCTGCACTTACATGGTGAAGAAGTGAATTTTTCCGTACGAAATATGGCAAGTGGTAATATGTTAATTAACTCTATGATATGCGTTACTAACCTGCAGCAAGAAATATAAGTTGTCCGTCTTCAGCAGGCTTCTTGGAGCCTGAAACTGGAGCCTAAAAAAAAGGTTGGAATCAGTAAGTTCAAACTGCTAGTGTTCGTTGTATCACGTATGCATGCCTATAATGTTATCCTACCTCCAGAAACAGAGCTCCTGTGTCTTTTATACGTGCACTAATCAATTTAGAAGTTGCAGCATCAACTGTTGAAACATCCACATACCTGCCAATGGCAATTGGATATGATAAAACATCTACGCGATGATTGAAGTAAATGATAGGATTTCATGAGGAATCGATTCAAATTGAAGGAATGGGAAACTGAATGGATGTGCCGTCAATGGAAAGATTTAATAAAAATCCCTACTGCAATTTGCTCGCACTAGTTAACTGATACAGAATTTAGTAATACAAAGTGAAAAGTTCATATTCTAATGTCATTAGAAAATAGAGTTGTACCCTTTTCCTTGGCTCATTCCACTCGCAGCTCCATTTTCTCCAAAAGCAACATCCAACTGGAAATGGTAGAATAAGTTGCTAAACAGAAATAAACAGTCTAAGAACTAAAAATATACTTACAGCACTTTCAGGGTCAGCAAGCATAGCAAATGTGACATCACAAGATGCTGCCACTTCTTTAGGAGAAGGCTGGTATCTGCATCAGTGTAATTGTTCAATAATAATTAAAGCAACGGAGTAAAATATAATCTTTGACATAGTAATTGTTCAATAATAATTGAAGCATCGGAGTAAAATAATAATTGAAACTCAAGAGAATCGAAATTTCTAGCACATAAGTTAGCTCAAACGTTATTGGTGAAAGTATTAGTAGTTTAGTTAATCGTTGGTTTGCATTTTTTAGGCCACCTAAAACAACTACCTTACCATAGCTTTTTTCTTATTTGGATATCTACATCTTACCTATATGTTAAGAAACTAAACTAAAATTTGAAAACAAAAAAAAGTTCGCTTCCAAAAGCTTATTTTTGTTTTTGAAATTTGGTTAGTATTCACCTACTTTCTGAAAGAAAGATGGATACAATGGAGCACATGGTAGGAAATTTGAGTAGAAATAAGCTTAAATTTCATAAACAAAAAACCAAATGGTTATCAAACGGGACCTTAGCTTCGAGGCTTCCTTGCATTGATCAGACTTGTTTTATGGTTCATGCAATTTCATTATTGGTACTTTTACACTCGCCAAGACCGACTTTTCAAGATTTCTATATGCTACATTTATCGGCCACTATAACTTTTATTCATATTAACGTTGATCAGAAATACTCTTCTGGGTAATCTCTCGTCGGATTACTCTAATGTTCAGAGGAAAAAGAAAAAAGGAAAATTTTAAAAACCATATGGCTATTTCTCCTGAACAGTGCTCCCCAGGCAAAAGAAATCTAAAGTCGTAGGAACAATTAATTTTCGAATATGTAGTTGCTAGAAAAATCTGGTCTTTCTTTCTTGGTATTTCTATTTTAGCTATAGAAATAAACTTCGGCTTTTATGAGCATTTTTATGTTGGTTCCTGGAAGAAGAGAATGGACGATTTTTTAAGGTAAGTTTAGTTCATAAGTGAGAAGGAAATCGGAACTTTTTTTTTTCTTTGTTGCTTGGGTGTTTCTACACAGGCAACATCTTCTACATATTTTTGTAATCAATTCTTCCTCTTTGATTCGAACAATTTGAGAAAGAAATTATAACTCTCAGGGTCACATATTGTCCTTAAAATACCTCAAATAGTACGGAATTCGTTTGCATAGTGGTATAAACTATAAACAAAGCAAAAGAAAATTTATATATATATATAGACATCAAAAACTTACTTTGCACCCAAGTTGGTAAGAGCATCACATTTGCTCTTGGTCCTATTCCAGACGGTCACATCAAATCTACAACAAGCCAGAGGAGACCGCATATTAAAAAGATGTTTGGATAGAAGATAACAGGGGAAACCTGACCCACATAAACACAACATGTGATATCAATTTTTCTCTATTGTGCAAGTTCTATGGGATGTCTCCAAGGAACATGTGCTATCGGTTTTCATCGATTGGATTAGTCAAAGTACTTGAAACAGAACAATTCTGAAACTTTTAAAATCAACAAATACGACATTGTTACAATAGCTTAGTCAACCTCAACAATAGAAAAGACAAAACATCCTCGTACCCAGATTTTATAAGATTCTGTGCCATAGGTGAACCCATTATTCCAAGACCTAGGAAGCCAACGCGCAGCTTTCCTGCAAAAACAAGTGAGACCAAGTGTTAAATCAATAAATCAACCCTCCAAAATTTAGATATCACAACACTGCTAATCTTGTGGCGCTAATCTTGTTGCTTTCTTATTCTCAGTGTGGAAAACGAATAACTCTAAAATCGTACAATTGAAACTCCCACTTCATAATTATCTTCGGCTATGATATTCGCATTGAGTGCACATTACAGAGATTGGCACGACGACATAGACACGGATAAGAACTCAAACTTTGCCATTTACTACTTTATTTTCAAGAACAAATGCGTGGACTACTTGTTCTTTCTAATTTAGATATAAGAAAAATCACATCAATTCTCAACTGATATCACAACTCTATTAAAGCTGAAAAATTATCAAAGATCACAAAAACAAGTAAATGCAGTTCCGTTTATCTGGCAAACAAAGTAGAGCATTAGATAAAATTGGCAAAACGAGAGAAAAATAGATAAGAAAGAACTTCAACATCTGCCGATCACTATTATCTTTCTGGAGAAAAAAAAAAGAACTATCAATTCTTTCTAACAAAAAATAAATGTATTCACATCAACTCTCAATTAATATCACATCTCCACCTCATACTCAACTCGAAGATCGCAACTACGAGTAAGAAAATGCAGCTCCGACGAGCATAACAACTACTTGTAAGCTGAACTAGCTAAAAGAACTACCAATAAAACGTTACGTATTTGTTGATACAAATCGGCACAACCAAAGAAACATTAACATGAACTCCAACACCAGCCGATCACTATTATATTTCCAAGGACAAAAACTCAAATCTATCAATTCTTTCTAACAAGGATGAATTTATTCACATCACACAAACACTCAACTAACATCACAGCTAATGATCCTAATCCTCTCCACCACGTACTCAACTCAAAGATCAAACCTACAAGAAAATGCGGCTCCAAAACTACACAAAATCCGATCAAACTACAGAAACTTACAACAACGTTCAACATAATTTTAGGTACAAAAGGTGAAAATTACCGGCCGTTGCAGTCGCATCCAGACGAGAGGATTCAAGATTTGACATAGTGAAGTTGCTTTGATTCCGCTATGCTGCGATCGTCGGAAATGGAGAGTGAAGGATTGAGCGGCGGCGATCAGTGATACTTGAAATCGAGACTGTGATTTTGAGATTTTGATTTTTTTTTTTTTTTTTTTCAGTGTTGTGAGGAAATGTAAAAAAAAAATCTGACAGAAAGGTGTTTTATAAATGGGAGCGTTTGATTCGGGGAAGGGAGAAAATTGTGGGGTCCATTAAAGGGACTGACGACGTCGTTTTGTGGTTTAGGTTCCAGTTTTAGTGGAATTTTGAACTTTTCGAAGAGCACAACAAAAACGATGCGTTTCATTGCATCCTCCAATATATTCTTCTTTTTTTTCATCCTCCAATATATTCTAATTAGGCTATTTTTAAAATAATAATAATAATAATAGAATAAACATATCATTTTGGTTATTACATTCGAGAACTTGTTTTGCTTTTTTTGAAACCTCATTTTAGTATATGTATTTTCAAACGTCCAAACTCCATTTTCATATTTTTAATAAATCTTAAAAAGATAAAATATACTTCTAGTCTTTGCAATTTTAGTAAGACAATATGATCTAATAATTAAGAAGTTATAGGTTTAAATTTTCTATCCCAATTGTGGTTGAATAAAAAAAATGATTTTTTAGATTTAAGTTTTTGTTTTATTTCATTTTTAAGTTTCAAAAGGCAGAATCCTAGTTCTTGAAGTTTGAATTTGATTAACGGGTGATGATATGGTAGTTAATATATTATAAATACTCATTTTGTCCATGTGTTAAAAAGATAAATAGATTTTAATATCTTTATTTATAAACCCTAAACTTACTTCTTCACTATCACTCATAGAGCTTATTAAACTCAAACAAGATTTGATCCAATAAAAAAAATCATATCTGATTCAAAATTAGTAAACCCAAAAAATGCACAATCTTGAGGATACATGATAAAATTCCAAATTTGATAGATAAAAAACTCTCCTAACATTTATAAGATATATGTACCACTTCTATTTTCACTAATTAATTTTGAGATGAATGTCCTTAATTTTTTTTTTTTTTGAAAATAATGGATGCCCTAGTTAACTAAACATTAATGATAAGTATTCTATAAGTTGGAGTTTTTTTTTAATATGAATTTACATGTCATTCATTTATATTTGATTTTACCATTAACAACATTAATAGAATGATAATGTGGTATAATAATAGAAAATGTTGGCTAATTTGATATGATATAGTTCAAAGTAACATCACAGACACAGGACTAACACAACCCATTGTGGTAAAATTTTCATTATTTCATCCTCATTCTATTTAATCAAAAGGAAAAAAAATTATAAAATCAAATGAAAAGAGGAAAAAGGTTTGAATAAATAGTTGTAATCAAGGCTGCAACTTTGCTTTTAAAGCTTCAATGACTGCTGAAAAATCCTGATCACTAAGTCCATGAGATTTGGCAACCTTGTACAGTTCATTTGCAGCAGCAGCAATAGGAGTGGATTGAGATACAGATTCTGCCAAACCCAGAGCAAGCCTCATATCCTGCCACAAAACCCGTCTCTTTAGGGCCGTATACCCTCGATCAAGAAGTCAAAAGTTTAAGTTCGTCATCCCTCGTGATGTTGAACTCAAACAAAGGCCTTCGATTTGACCGGTTTAGTGGCATTATTTAACAAGAACTAGATTACCAACCTTTTGCTGATGTTTCAAGGGAAAGGCAGTGGGATACTGGGATTTGATCATTGCTGGTCCTTTCATTTTGTACATTGGTGCACTAATGGCACCCTGAGAAACTACCTGTAATTTCACAATGTATGGAGATTATGCCCGGCTCGTCGTTCGACCATGATAAGGCCACAAATCAAGCATTTGACAAGAAGACAGGCAGTAAAAAGGAACAGAATCATTATAGTGAAGTTTTGAGAATTCGAATAGCTTTGGACATGGAATGGGATAAAACTTATGAGCATGGTAATGTACCTCCACGACAACGTTTGGATCGAGCCCAACTTTTTCGCTGAGAAGCAGTCCTTCGGAAAAAGCTGCCATCATGCTACAAGTATTTGAAACATTGAAAGGGTAGCAATTGTCAGGAAACAAGAAAGTAGTGAGAAGTTGGTACAAAAAATTGATGGTAAACTTTGGGCCAAACCTTCCCATGATCATGTTCACTACTAGTTTCATGGCAGCTCCATTTCCAACATCTCCAAGATAAAATCTCGACTGACAATATATATACATGGAAATAGTTTAGTTTTTGTTTTTCATCAGATAAAAAATGAAAGAATACACTGACATACAAAAAGCTCACAAAAAACTCAATTACAGGAAGGCATTCCAGTCAAGCAATACAAGACCTAAAGAATAATTATTACAAAGGGCCTTCATCACCCAAATTCAGAGGAAAACATAAAATTTGATACAGAACCAAACATCACTAGGGGACCTTTCTCTCCCTCGAAAGTCGAAAGGCTACTCTCCCCAATATCCCGCTAACGATAAGAAGTGCCTATTCTCACGATTTGGCGGATGGAGGAAGAATTCATCAATCATCTCTTTAACAACCCTCTGACTGGAAAACTGAAAGTCACCCATCAAAAAAGAAACTCCAAATAATCCGAGCAAAATCACAGCTCTAAAGCACATGGTTGAGATCTTTCTTTGCTTTCCAACAAAGAATACAATAGAAAACGAACCAAAAAATTGAGATGACAACCTCGAAAGCCTATCGAGGGTTATTAAACCCGACCGTGGATGACCACCAGTCAAGCCAAACAAAGAACTGAACCTCCTAGGAACCATCACATTCCATTTTCCACAAACTTGAAAAGATACTCTCTAACCAGCAAGGAATTCACCAAGAAATGAAAGAATGAACTACAAGAAAAGCCTTTAGGGGGTGTTTGGTGGAGGTATTAAGTTAATCCGGATTAACTTAATCCTTCTAATTTGTGAGCCCTTAGATTAAGTTAATCCTTCACAAACTCCAACAATAATCCTCATATTTTCTCTCTCTGTTTCGTTTTCCGAAATCATCTTTAATTATATTTTTCAAACTATTTATTCAACTTTAAAATTTAGAATTAAAAGTTTATTCAAATTATTATTATTATTTTATGTTTTATAGTTCATTTAATATTTATAAATTTAATGTTAAATGTTAAATAATCTAAAGAAAAAAATGGTTCAAGAGAATAAAAGAAATATATTTCAATTTCAAGAGATAATTATTTGAATGGAACAAAATTTTGTTATTGAGACAATTAATTTCAATAGACAATTATTTTAATGGAACAAAAGAAATTACTAAATTATAAAACTCATTTTTCTACTTAGAATATAATTAGTTTTATTATTACATAAATACAAAATTTTACTTGTGTTATTTTATGACTTGTTTTCTAAGCATCTAAATTGGTTGTTATATACACCCATATGTGAATATACTTTTGTTATTGCTATATTGACTATAATTTTAATTCAAATGAGTATCAACCAATAAAATAGGTAGAATGATTTAAAAAATACATGAAATTAGGTTTATACTTTCATTATAACTTTCATCAAGATCGTATAGTTTGAACTACTTTAAAATATGAGTAAAATTGAATTTCAAATGTAATTACAGTTCACACAAGTAAGTTAGGGTGTACTAAATAAATTAAATTGATTTTTTTAATTTTAAATTTATATCAACCTTGTAATTAAGGAATTAAAATAATTTTTTTATATAATTTCCTATATCTTTCTAAATTTTTTGAATGAATATAAAGTTTTTTTTTTATATATTTTTTAATTAAATATAGATATTAAGTTAAAATTGAAATAAATAATAAAATATATATTCATCAAGCATACTTTATTTAAATTAATATTATTGCTACTTTTTTCAAATGAATGTCATTTTGTCATGTATCTATTGTCAAGAGAAAACAAATTAAAGAGTAGACATTTAAAAAAATGTATAAAAAATGTTAAATAAAAACTCAGTTTAACTTAATCCCTGCACCAAACAACAGTCTACTTAACTTAATCCAGCTTAACATAACATGTCCACCATATACAGATTAACTTAATCTTAGCTTAATTTAATACCGACTAACTTAATCTTAATCCCTGCACCAAACACACCCTTAGAGGGGTTCAGACTCCAAATGCGAACATCCCTTCTGTCCAGTCTAAGGACAACCTCCCCAATCAAAGAAAAAAGACCCAAAACATTTCTGAGTCTCCCTATTGGAGATTGAGCGAGAAGGAAAGCTCCCCAAAATAGAAATGGACCAAATGGTTAGTTTTAAATCATCATGTTTGAAACATTCATAAATGGTACAGAGAGTAATTATAATTATACCTTCCCCATGATGTCCAGAAACGGAGCAACAGTTTCATAGAGAGATTTGTCACCTGAATATCGTACTACATCAAAATCGTAATCCTACTATAATAGGGGATAATAAAGCGCTAGCCCTGAGGCATAATGAAAAACCTTATGCCACAGAAAACTTAAATGACTCTATCAACTTTTTGATTAAGTGATACTCTTGAATACAGAAAAGAATATGGGCATATTTCTGACCTGCAGTAAGAAATATTAGCTGTCCATCCTCTGCTGGTTTTTTGGAACCCGAAACAGGAGCCTAGAGGGAAATTCCAAGAGCTGGGTTAAATTTCACTTGTTACTCTAATCATGTCTGCAAATACCCTACAAAATTCATTCTAACTGGTCTTTATATATTTTATAATTGTCACTATATGATCGTATATTGAATCGCCCAACCTCCAAAAACAAAGCTCCGGTATCCTTTATCCGTGCACCAATCAACTTGGAAGTGGTATCATCAACTGTTGAAACATCCACATACCTGCCATAGGCGACAGATGAATCTGTACTTAATAAATGAAATTGAAATTAACATGCATATGACAGAAGGAAAATTATTGTCCAGAACAGTTAGCGAAATTTGAAGGCGAAAACTGGACAATGAAGTTGACTAGAGTGCCTAAAAAAAGTTTTTCAATCTCCATTTCTATTGCTGGTTTTGTGCACTATGTTTAGGTCAGCCTTTTGAAAATTATTGGCACGTGGTCGTGTCATAATAGATTCTGTTACTCGTGATGGAGGAAGGATCCCATGCCGTATAGGGAGAGAGGCCCTTTAACGTGCAGCCTTTTCAGCTATTCAATGGAACATCTTGCTTGAGAGAAAAGAAGTGAATTTTTAGAGAAGCTGAAAATCATTGAGGGAAATGAAGTCTATGACTAGGTTTTATGTCTTTCATTGAGTAACGTTTCTTAGGATTTTGTAACTAACCTTTGATCCTTATTCTCAACAACTTGAGCTTTTTGTCCCCAAGTGGTGACATAATGGTTGAAGATTTGGATTTTTAGGTATGCTCCCCTCAAGGTCCCGTGTTCAAGACTCAACTGTGAAATTACTCATTCGATTCTCCGGTGCCTAGTCTAGGGACGGGCGTGGTTACCCTTGTTTCAAAAAAATAAAAACAACTTGAGCTTTTTTTTTATTTCAATCACTAGTTTGAGTAAGGCCCCTTTTCCTGTGGGTTTTTCCTTTCTGGTTTTTCGTATGATCCATTAGTATTCTCTCTCTTATTGAAAATTTGGTTTTACATCTAAGAAAAGAGTATTGAGGATCAATTAAGAATACTCTTATATCTGAACACAACTTCGTGGTCACAGAAATGTTGCAAGAATGACATATAACTTAGTTAAAGGTCTGTAAACGAGAAAGAGCGGTACCCTTTTCCGGGAGCCATTCCACTCGCGGCTCCATATTCCCCGCAAGCAACATCCAGCTGAAAAAAAGCACAAATTAAAGCGGCTTAAACTGAACTGAGACTGGTATGATTAGAAACTAAAATTGCATTATCCTTACTGCACTGTTAGGATCAGCAAGCATTGCAAATGTGACATCGCAAGATGCTGCCACTTCCTGAGGAGAAGACTGGTATCTGTATAATCCGATTTACTTGAATGTTAATGGGAAATTTTCCAAATAATTTTTGTAGAAAACAAAATTATATTTTCATTCTAATTATGAAAAAAAAACCAAAAGGCTAGAAAAACCAATGGAGTTCAAAAGTCCTGCACAAAAGGCACAAATCAAAGCAAGTCCATAAACACAGACTTTTGTAAGGCACTCCAAGAACAAGATACAAAAATACAGTTTTAAATAGTCTCTCTTTTCTTCTCTTTTTATTGGTCTGAAAAGACTCTTATTCATCTAGCCAAACCCTTCTGCAAGATCAGCTGCAAAAAGTTTTGCTTTCTTTTTGTGTAAGTGCGACACAAAGAGCAGAATTAGTCCCTACTTCCTCCATGAAAAATCCTTGAAAAATTAGAAGTTAGAAAAATTTACACCAAGGACCCATATGAAAGGGCACCAAATGAGGTCCGGTCCCTCACTCGGCCATCTCTTGCGCATCACTCATCAGCATAAGTTCATATTTTCTGACTAAATTTTGTACCAAGTATACAGACCATCGAAGAGAAGAGACCCACACAAAAATCTAGACCTCCTTAGGATGAGGAGAATATAAGCATTTCACACAAAGGACATCAGAAACTTACTTTGCACCCAAATTGATGAGAGGTTCACATTTGCTCTTGGTCCTATTCCAAACAGTCACATCACAGCTGCCATAAACCAATAATGGAGTCACATATAATATATTGATACGATCCGAACCTTGGAGTTTTAGGAATATTAGTATTAATATTTATTATTTATTAGTTAATTGCTATTTTAATTGTATTGGGCTTGGGCCTATTATTAGTCTTTTATTTAATTAGGGTTTAGGGTTATAAATAGGGGAGAAGAGGTCTTTGTTAATCATCTATTGAATTGTCGTCATTGTACTCTGGCTCTTTGAGAGATCCTCTCAAGAGATTATCGTAGTTTAATAATATATCGTGGTAGATTCTATCATTTTGGTATCAGAGCCATTTACCGATCCGGGAATGGTGAGTACTAAGATGGAAACGAGGATGCAAGAATGCGAAGAAGGATCGACGGAATTGGCAAGAAGGCTGAAAGATGTCGAAACAAGGATGGAATCGTTTGAAGAACGTTTAGGAAAACAGATGGATCTCAAATTCGACAAAGAAGATGCGAAGTTCGAGATGATCAACCGAACCTCGCAGATGCTAATGGAATCGAAGCAAGGTGACAAGGGAAGGGGTGCGATCGAGGCCGCGCGGCGGCGTAGAAGGTGTGGTGGCCACGGGTGGGGCGTCGGTGGTCGGGCGACGGCGAGCGAGCGAGGCGAGCCGGGTCGGCGCGAGGTCGGGCTCGCGGGGTGGCGTCGGCCGGGCGACGACGCGTAGGCGGCGGCGAGCAGGTGGGCGGCGCGCGTCTGTCCGAGGGCGCGCCGGTGGGTTCTCGGGCGCGCGCAGCTTGTCGGCCGGTGCGGGGTTGGCGCGCGTAGGGACCCGGGGTCGGCGCGTCGGCGGTGCGCGCGAACGTGGCGGCCGGGGCCCAAGCTCGGGAGTGTCGGATCGAGTGAGGTGGGGCGTCGCGAGGTCTGGGGGGCGTGCGGGGAGAACCGAGGCGGCGTGGGCACGCGGGGAAACGGGAGCGGGCCTGGTGCGGTGAGCGGGCTTGGTGCGGCGAGCGTGGGCGAGCGCAAGCGCGGGTGGGGCGCAGGCTGGGGCGGTGAAGGCCGGGGCGTGTGGCACGGCGGCGGCCAGGGGGGACCGGGCTCGGGTTGGGGCTCGGGCGTAGGCGGCGCTGAGGCTTCAGGCTGGGGCGCGGGCGTGGGGGTGTGCGGAGTCGGGGCTGAGCGAGGCCGGGGCGGTGGGCTTGGGTCAAGCGCGGTCTTGGCGGCGCGTGGCACCGCAAGCCGCCTAGGGGACCGGTCGGGGCGGGCTGGTCGGGCCGGGTCGGTCTGGGTCAGCCGGGTTGGACCGGAGAGAGAGCCGTTTCGATTTGTGGGGACCGGGATTCTACCGAAAGGGGGAACCGAAGGTCGATGGTCGAGGCAACAAGTTTACGGAGGAAAGGAGGGTGCGCATCGGTTATGATAGGCCGATAGCGCATGAAGGTTGGAACGACCGGGGATGGGATAATCAATTTCGAGAAGGAGACCGAGAGGACTGGAGGGAGTGGGAGGATCGTTATGAACGAGGAGGACCGAGAACAGGAGGTAGAGAAGGGTCGGTGTTAGACAGGAGATTACGGAAACTCGAGATGCCGGTATTCAAAGGGCTTATTGATGAGGATCCGGACGGATGGTTGTGTCGAGTAGAACGATACTTTTGGGTAAACCGGCTGGAAGGACAGGAACGGGTCGATGCTGCAGCTCTATGTATGGAGGGTGAGGCTTTGGAATGGTTGCAGTATGAGGAAGATCGATCCCCGATCAGTTCTTGGGAAGAATTCCGAGAACTCATCATTGCACCGCTTCCAACCAACGATTAATGACAACAAGTACGCCAATTTGATGAGCTTACAACAAAGTTGGAAACAGCTTAAAGAGTATCGACGATCGCTTGAGAAGTATGCAAAGGGAATGCGTGATATTAGTGCAAGTGCATTGGAAGGGAAATGGGAAAGCGGGTTGAAGGCGTAAATTAGAAGTGAAATGAGGAAATCGCGACTGTTGGAATTCATGATAAGAAGTTTATGGCACGTGTGATTGAGGATGATTTTGCCTTTCAGTCGCCCAAAATGAGGGTAAGTACTAGCAACGGCCAAGGCTAAAGCAGAACGATTGCATCGGAACTGAAGCACAGAGACTTTTTCTCACAGACTACAACCATTCACCCGCGTCTTGTAAAAACTCACCAAGCCGAAATTCGAGCAAGGAAGGACAAAGGGTTATGCTTCATTGTGATGAACGATTTGTCCCGGACATCGTTATCGGAAGAAAGAGCTCCGAAATTTGGATGTGTGGGTTGTTCGAGATGCGCACGATTACCAGGATGTTGATGTGACAGACTTTTCGCCAGAAGACGGAGCTGCAGAAGATGGCATCGGAGATGGAACACCTTGAGGACAAGGTGGCTCTTGGGGGGGAAAGTATTGATACGATCCGAACCTTGGAGTTTTAGGAATATTAGTATTAATATTTATTATTTATTAGTTAATTGCTATTTTAATTGTATTGGGCTTGGGCCTATTATTAGTCTTTTATTTAATTAGGGTTTAGGGTTATAAATAGGGGAGAAGAGGTCTTTGTTAATCATCTATTGAATTGTCGTCATTGTACTCTGGCTCTTTGAGAGATCCTCTCAAGAGATTATCGTAGTTTAATAATATATCGTGGTAGATTCTATCATATATCAATTAGCCTCTTAAGTAATTGATTTGACAAAAAGTATGAACAGGCAGTAGGTTAATACGCAGTAACAACAGAAACAGGTAACTGTAAATAGATCAAAAATACCCTGCGAGTTTCTTCAAACTAATGAAGCCTAAGTTGATTAAAACACAATACTCAATAGTAACATTTTGGATTTTTATCCAAAAATACATGGTCATTATTCTAAGCCAGATTTCATTTAAGGAAAATCAGCATTAATTCTTCACCATACAAATTCAAACTACAATAAATAACCAGTAATAATGAAACACAAATCAAGCAATACCCTAGTACCCAGATTTTATAAGATTTTGCGCCATTGGGGCACCCATGATTCCAAGACCGAGGAAGCCAACACGCAGCTCTTCTGTTAATAAAAAAACAAGCTTGTGTTAAGATAATATCAAATTGTGCACTCAGAAAATATAAGAGGCACTACTAAATGTTCATATGAAAGTCATACACTAACTAGTAACTAGTACATTAAGCTAACAGGATGATCTAGATGATACCAATGCACTCAACTGTAGCCTCTTTACTAGATAGGTGCTTCATGTCATCGATATTTTAAATTAAAAAATGAAGTTGTTAAACCAGATTAAATCAAGAATTTTTATGCCAACTCGCTCAGTGGATAACCCAAAGATTATTTCTATTAAGGGAAAGAAATGTTCACTCCTAGAAAAGCTTTATCCGGAACTTACTTTGACTAGGAAGTTAACTTGACTTGAGAACCAAGAAGAAATATAAGAATTGTCCAATGAGCAAATGAAAATGAATTCATAGCTAGTTAATGAGTTCGAAAATGTGTATAAATATAATGACAAATCGATATTTCTTCTGCATTACCTATAGTTTTAAAGGTAGACATCAAGAGGGCCTTGAGAACTGAGAGGTGATTTTTTACTGATTACTTAAACATTCAAATGTTATAGTGTCAAGCAGGCTCGTATGTCCCGTAAGAATAATCAAGATGGGTGTAAGCTGGCTCGGACACTCACGGGCATAATTCAAACAAATTTTGCAATATCGATATATCAAATTGAATTCCGGCCTTGGGACGGGCACTGGTGCCGCTGGTATAGTGTAGTAAGCTCCGATTTTCCGGTTTAAAAAAAAAGTTGAATTCCAGAAGAATTTCTTCGACTTTCGCAAAAAAATCCTATCCCTAGCATCCTTCAAGAAAACTACACCGACGTTCTTCACAAAAAGAAACCGAACAGCTCGATTCACAAGAAAACCAGAGAATTGTATTCAATTTCAAATGCAGAACCAAAAGCAACATGCTAAAATCTACACACAAAAAAACGATTGATCAATAATTAATTACCTTTACCAGAAGAATAAGAAGCATTGGAAGCTTGAGCAGAGAAAGGCTTGAAAGACAGAGAGAATGAGGGTTTGGTGGGGATATGGAAAACGGGTTTTGTTCCGAATTGGAAAGGAAGGTTAGGGCAAAAGCTTGAAGACATTGCCATGGCGGTTGAAGATAGATGCTGACAGTAAGCGGCTCTGATGAAGAATGTCATGGCCACTCCACTGCTCATTCGATGGCAGAGAACAAGCACGCTCTTCGAGGATAAATTTTGGAGCGCTTTTTTATGATAAGAGATAAAAATAAAAAATAAAAAATTGTAGAGCCTAAAGCCGCTCCGCTGCTATGTATGTTTGAATGGGTGAGTGGTGTGATTTATTATTTGGTTGGATGTTAATTTATTTTTACTTTTCGATCACATGTTGAATCCCTCGGATGAGTTATTCTAAATTTTCAAATTAACTATTGAGTTTTTTTTTTATATAACAATTCTTCATTTTTAACCATTTAATTTAATCATTCATTTTTAACTATTCAAAACATAACTCATTTTAACCACTCATTTTTAATCATTAATTTTTAATTATTCAAAATAATTTATCATTTCAAATTTCGAAATAAATTATTTTCTCTAATTTCTCTCCAAAAAAGAAAAAAACTACATCCAAACAAATTATTACAAAAACTTTAATTTTTAATCACTCAAACTAATACTTCAAAATCATAATTTCGTGGTATATTAGACAGAAAATGTTCTTTTTTTCAAGATTATAAAAAAATCAAATTTATTTTTGTTTAAAATACAATAATCAAATGTTGTGATTTTTTAGAACATAAAATAGTAACCGAATGGTGTAGTTAAGAGCGCTTGCATCAAAACGTTGATAATTTGATTCTATCCGGAGAGCAATGATCAAATGCCAATATCATGAACGTCGAAATCAAAACTTCCTTCATTACATACTCAGAGGAACCCACATTCGTCTTAAGACTCGGACCCAAGAAACAACGAATTTTACAATTAGATTCACTCATGAGTTTTGAATCTAAGACCCTTATATGATATTTTAAAGATCACAAATCTCTACTAACTAGGTCGTCCTTTAAGAACGAGCATTGAGACTATGTGTTAGGAAACATGATCTAGTTAAAATATTGGATAGAACATCTCGACATTATCACAATCAAGCATCGAACATGGGGGGTCGACGCTATGGAGCAATCACTGGTAGAACTGTAAATTCATCTCTTTCTCATTAGGTCAGTTTAATCCAGATGCTTACTGCCTTTGTGCAGTTTGTCCTTTGTTCCTTTTAGTAGTTTCAGGAGTTTTTTATCATGTATCAATCAATTATGTTTCCTAGGAAAGGTCTTCAACAACTTGGCCTTCATTTTCTTTTTCTTTTTTTTTTTAAAAAAAATCACTTTTCACATTGAGATAAAAATTAAAGCTATAAGTCATTATTACAATTGAAGCACTCCAAAGTTTGTGAAATAATGGATTCAAACCAGTCAAAAAAGCTGGTCATACAGAATCTATCAAGGTAGTGACTCAACTCAAGATGCTTCTAGCTATCATTCAAGGCAGAAAAAAGAATATACATGCTTCAAAAGATGAAATGATTACTTAAAAGCCTAAAAGTAATGCATGCCACATGAATTCAAATATGAAATATATGGTGGGCAACACACATTCATTCAAAAATTAACTATCCTTATGAAACAACAAAATTTGTGTGCGAGAGATCTGCATGAGTTCGATGTCATGAACTATCATTTTTTGACAATTATATCACTCTACCCCTGGTGCCGACAAGGGACTAGTTTTTTTGCTCCTCTCTCTCCCCTCGAGCCTTATCTAAAAAAAAGGAATTTGGTATACAAGTCGAAATATGAGATAACTTGTCTTTTTAGACACACAAATCCTCTCTTCTTCGGATCATAAGTTGGATGTTCAACTTCATCAGAGTTATATGACTTATTTATCTACCGTGTTATTTTATGAAAAATGGCTCTTGGATTGGCTTTCACCTCTATAACGCTTTGATTTAATCAATGGAGATGTTTTCATTTTCTGAAAAAGAAAAAAAGTAAATAAATTGTGCATCATAACACACCAAGCAAATACACATAAAATTCATTCTAAGAATTACAAGCCAACATGGTGTTAAGAAAGAGCTTCCAAGTTTAGATCTCTCCATAGAACTAGTAACCTAAAATCACCCGGGAAGGAGAAGAAAGAAGCAAAGCAGCTTTCTACAAATCGAGCAAAGAATCGCATATAAATACAATGTTTCATAGTTGAAACAAGAGCATTCATGACATTAAAACAAATGTTGATATAGTGTCCATGGGGTATCGAGTTCAGTATCATATTTGTCTGCTAACCATCATGGAGTGGTCTAATGATCGAGAGGGTATTAAACAACTAAGAGATGATGAGTTCAATTCATAGTGGCTACTTAGGAATCAATTTCCTATAGATTTCCTGATATTCATATGTTGTAAGGTCAAGCATTATATTCCGTGACGATAATCGAGGTGCACGTAAGCTAACCCGAACAGTCAAAGATATTAAAAAAATTGATTGACTCTGAATGACACCTGATAAAACTACAGGTATTGCAGGCTGATGAGAATAATTCTCAAGCATCCCGAGTAAGGAGGGGAATGATGCAATCTTTCCCTCCATATCCTAAAGAAATTATGTACAAAGTGGAAACTAACAAAAGAATCCGAACTCCAAACAACAGTAAAGAGCTCTTATATTTTATAACAAGAATTCAGACAAATGGAAGTTTAGGGTACAAAGGTCTGTAAATGAGATGAGTTGATCAGTCATAGAACAAGAGACAAAACAAAATTACAGGAAGGTTATCAAAATTGTCAACATTTTAAATAATTTTTTTTTTAAATGGAGAAGAAACTGAAGAGCATTTTCAATCAAAAAATTGAAATAGAAATACAGCATAAAACTGATCCTTCTTCTATATTTCACAAGATTATGAAACTAAAAAGGTAAGTAATATACAAAGACAAACCTCTCTATAACAAGCCTAAGTTAGCAGAAGCCAACAACCAAAGCCATTAGCCCCATCAATCTTCCTCCTCTTCGTCATCGTCCAAAAGTTCTTCTTCTTCTTCGTCATCTTGATCCATCTGTTCTTCAGTATCTACTTCATCAGTAACAATAAAACCTCCTAAAGTTTCTTCGTCTTCGTCTTCGTCTTCATCCTCATCTTCTTCATCGGAGTCATTATTGGATTTAGCAGCTTTCTTTTGATCCTGCTGAATTTTATGGCGGTCTTTCGATCTTGTGGAGTATTTGGGTCTTTGAAACTTTTTTGTTTTGGCAATCATTTCCACATCATCTTCATTCTCATCTGTCCAATCTTCATCCTCACTGTTTGTTCCTTTCTTCCTCTTTCCTCTTACTCCTCTCTTCTTTTTCCTCCCATAATCTTCATCATCATCACTGTCTTTTCTCCCCTCATCCAAAAACCAGTCCCACTTTTTCGCATCACGAATCACTCGATTTCCATAGCATTCAAACTCGTGTCCCATAACAAGAAAACCGAATTCTGACAAGGAAACAGTAAGAACAATCAGTATCATCGATTCAAAATTTGGAACTACTAAAACAAATTTGCCGTTTGTTCACTTCAGTATCTACTACTTCTGTTTCAGAATTTGTAAACAATTTAAGAAGTGATGATTTCGATTATTTTCCTTTCAATTTTCTCGAGAAAACTTGAAAGATTTTCAGGAGAAAATCTTTGACAGCATTCTAACTAATGCCAGTATATTATAAGTTTAGACCCCATGGTTTGAAAAAAATTAGAGTTCAGTCGATACTCATAATTTCAAAAATTAAAATTTAGTTCCTATAATTTGAAAAAAAGTTAAAATTCAATCGTTGTGATCATAAGAAAGTTAGAATTTAATCTAATGGTTTTAAAAATTAGAATTTAATCTCTATCATTTTATAAAATCTAAAATACAGTGTTTGTCGTACATAACATTAAATAAATAGAAACCCATTATTCATGCATAAATTAATCACTTAACTCATTATTTCATCATTGACACGTGAATAACTAATTTTCAAGCACTTATTCATCGATGATTAGAAAAAAGGACTAATTTGTATGTTTTATTAAATTGTAGAGACTAAATTTTAGTTTTAAAAAACATAGTGACTAATTTCAATATTTCTTCCAAACATCATAATAATTAAATTCTAACTTTCTTTCTTCAGGCTATAGCACTGATAATAAAACTAAATTCTGACTAGGGAGCAGTAAGAACAGTATCATCGATTCGCAATTTGAAATTTCTAAATGCAATTTGAGTATCGGCTATTCACAAAATTAATTGATGATTTCAACTACTTTGATCTAAACAAAAAATCGGGAAAACTAGAAAGATTTTCAGGAGCAAACCTTTGAGAGGATCAATGCCAGAAACATCGATATCCTCCAAATCCGAAGAACGCGTAGCAAAATCGTTCTCGAATTCCTCACCAATTTGCTCCCCTTCTTCGAATTCAGCCATTTCGTTCAATTCGAACCAGATCGGTTCCTGGCCGCCCACGCAGAAGGATTCACCAGGCGCCATCTCGCCCTTCTCCGATCTTCTAAACGCTCTGATTTCGCCATTTTTGGCGCTCCGAACCCAAATAGGGTTGCAGCCGAAGACCTCGAAGGAAACCCTAGGTTCTGTGAAAGCTCCATCACTGTTCTCGGAGGTTTTGGCTTCGATCAAAAGGTGACGACGAGATATTGTTCGATCTTTTGAAGCAAAACCTGAGCCTCTTCCGATTATCGTCACTGATTCTCTTAGAATTAGCTTTGAACCGTCGTCTCCGGTGATCTCCATTGATTAATGCGGCTGAGAAAATTTCGGAAGCAGAAATTTCGGACACCGACTGTTTTTATTTTTATTATTATTATTATTATTTACTTTGATTTATAACGACTATTTTATTTTGTCGAGAAAACTTAAATAATCTAATGATAGTCACATATTTAATTTTTAAATCTCCATTTTCATCTTGTTCGAGAGTACCATATATTTATTACCATTTTTATTTATTAGGTAGGATGGTTTTCAAAATTCTAGAATTACTTTTATAAATATATATACATATATATATATATATATGGTTTCATTGTTTGTTGAAAATTCAGTTTAATATTATGATCAGAATTTTATCTAAGAAATTAATATTTCACTTTCATTTATATATAGTAATTTTTTTTTGTGGGAGTTTGTAGTTCTCTGTCCCAATTCTACTATATTTTCGTTCAAAGTAATAACTACATGGTAAATAAAATATTGATTATTATTATTTGTTAAAAAATAAATTTTAATTTATTTTTGTTAAGTTTAATTTTACTTTCTTTTAGTAATAATTCGTTAATTACCAAACTCCAAACTCAAACAAAGTATCCTCCAAAATATTTATTCAAAAAAAAAAAGTATCCTCCAAAATTGAGGCAACGGTGAAAATTTTCCTTTCAAAATTCAATTCTACGGTCCCAAAAAGAAAAAAAAAAGTTATTTTTAATAAAAATACAAAGAATTTTTTTTGATCGACTAAAATATCAATTCTTCCATTACAAGACCTACAATAATAAAAAATTCCCTCTTTAAAGAATATATCAACTTTTAGTGTTTCAAATTAATGTATTTTTAACGGAAGTATTTATTTTTTCAAAAAAAAAAACCTCTTTTTTAATCTAAATCCAAATTATTAAAAAGTGTATATATATATTCATAATCTTAAAATAACAAACCTCTCTCAATTATAGGGTTAGTGGCGCAATGATTTTAATATTTACTTGTAAATTAATTCAACGCTAACGACACAGATTCGAATTCGAGAATCAGTATTTATCCTCCCCAATATATACTAAAAAAAAAAACTCTCTTAATTATTTGTAATGTTTTTTTTAATCTAAATCCAAATTACTTTTTTTAAAAAATCAAAATTAGCTGCTTCCCTTATGTACTGTTCTTTCTTCTTCACCATTTTGAACCGGACCACTATAAAAAACCTGTAATCTCTCTCTCTCTCTACACGAATGTAACGCCGTTTGAACCGGACCAAATTTCCCCCGTTTTCATTTTCAGCGCTTTATTCTTCTTCTTCTTCTTCTTCTTCTTCCTTTTCCTCTGCACATTTCTCTCTGATTTTAGGGTTCTGATTTCTAATCCCTTCCACAGAACAATCTTCTTCAATCTTCATCAATCTTCATCAACCTTCGTCAATCGTCCATTTCGATTTGCAGTCTATGACTTCCTCTACATCCGCCAAGAAGAACTTCTTGCCTCCGGGCCTTGTTTCCAATCTCGAGGATGTTCTTCGCAGCCGGAAGCCCGCCGCCGCACCCGGCGAAGAATCGAAGGACGTTCATGCATCCGCCGCCGAGCCTTCTTCTTCGACTTCCGATGCCATTCTCCAGGCTTCCGGCGCTCAGAAGCCGATCCTTCTCGTTACTAACAGCGAAGGAATCGAATCCCCTGGCCTCACTTTCCTCGTTGACGGCCTCGTTCGTGAAGGCTCCTACAGCGTCCATGTCTGCGCTCCGCAATCGTGAGTTGATCGCTTTTTTCAATTGTTCATTGGTTTGTTATGGAGATTACTGTAGCTTTCGTCTGTTTCGTTGCTTAATATTTTTGTAACTGTGATTTAAATAGCTCCGGAATCTGCGCTGCAGGGACAAATCAGTTTCGAGTCATTCTGTGACTCTTCGAGAAACTGTTGCTGTCACTTCTGCTGAAATTAATGGTGCCACTGCTTTTGAAGTCTCGGGTATGTATCATCATATTGTTTCTTTTTTTTCAACTGAGTTGAGTTGTAATGAATATGATCTATTTTGATGAAATTTGGGGATGGAGATTATCTGCTTTCTCTTGTTTTTCATCAACCAGAATCATGGTGTTCATTGCGTAATTATTGTATCTATCTGCCTATTGGTTTTACACAAACATGTATTCTTGCCTCAATGCCTAATTGCACTATGTAACTCTTCCTCAGGAACGTCGGTAGATTGTGTGTCATTAGCATTATCTGGAGCTCTTTTTTCCTGGTCGAAGCCTCTTCTGGTTAGCATTTCGATTACAGCAGTGGGTTTTGCTTGATCTAATTCAATTCTCAGTAGCATGTCACAACTCACGAGGATGTATTTGATATAATTTTCAGGTCATTAGTGGAATTAATCGGGGTTCGAGCTGCGGTCATCACATGTAAGTTCTGTTTGGTACACGAAAATATCAGTGTAGACCGCAATGAGCTGTGGTCTTTTTTATTTTTATGATTTTATCCTTGATCTAGAGTTAAATTTGGTTGTTTAAATCTGCCAGGTTTTACTCGGGTGTCATTGCTGGAGCAAGGGAGGCATTGATTTGTGGTGTACCATCTATATCAATATCTCTGAATTGGTTGGTTGCTTAGCTAATTTTCATATTGAGCTTCACTGCTGCTTAGTTATTAACCTTGAATACTTCATTATTTCACCAGGAAAAAGGATCAGAGTCAAGAAAGTGATTTTAAGGATGCTGTTTCCGTCTGTTTGCCTTTGATAAATGCAGCTATCAGTGATATAGAAAAGGGAAAATTCCCTACTAGTTGTTCTCTGAACATCGAAATACCTACTTCACCTATGACGAACAAGGTTTTGCACTTTCTTTTTACTTTTTAAATTGATCATTATTCTAATCAGCTTGATGCATAAATATATTCTGAACATGCGATGCGAGTAGCTGTAGTTAGGAAGTTAGGGTGTTCTTCCATCTGAATTTTGCTTGTGCCTGAACTTTAACAATTCTCCTTTATTATGCCTGAATGATATTTAGAATATATCATTGAGCGTTTTAATCAAATGAACTATATGTTGAAGGGAAACCAATTCCTTTTCCTTTGTTTTAAATAGGGACAATTAGTTGAGAATCTGATAGAACTGAAATTGTCGTGTGCTATATGTGGTAAATCATGAATCTGCAATATTCCAGACATTTTTACTTCCCATCTCTATTAGGTCCTTGCTTATTTTCTATGTTAGTAGATAAAGTACCATACTTCCGTTCAAGTTCCTGAATAAATATAGTTCATGTTAAATTTTAAGTTACCGGCAATTGTTTCCACTTTGTACTAGCACCTGCAATGCTGTTCCTCTTTTACTAGTTATATTTTTTCAGTAACGTCCTCGCCTAGTTTAACAGCTTGAAAAGGTAATGGTTAATTGCCATGTGCTTCAGTTATGTTAAAAATTACGGCTTAGTTATGCAATCCTCAATTTATTGTTCCTAATATAGTTGTTTTTATGCCTATAATACTTGTGCAGCTTTTGGTTAAAACAAGTTATCTATCTATTTTTGTAAAAGTACAGAGAGTTTGTTTTGCTATTCTGTCTCAGGATGTAATTTCTCGCTATTCTTGGTCAGTATAGTTGACATTTTTTGACAGGGATTTAAATCAACGAAGCAAAGTTTGTGGAGGTCTACTCTAAACTGGCAGGCTGTTTCGGCCAGCAGGCATCCTGCAGGACATTTTATGTCCAATCAGCAAAGCCTTGGTCTTCAGCTCGCACAACTTGGTCGAGATGCCTCTGCTGCTGTAAGTAGCTTCAAAAAATTATGATGCTTCTTCACATTTGTGTATTCTTTGTAGCGGAGTTATTGGTCCAGATCTTTGTGAACTTTAATTATTATCATTGTTTAAACTTTAGATTAATGAATTTTATTTTCATTAGGGAGCAGCTCGACGCATGACCACCCAACGGCAGAATATAGTGGAAATTGAATCAACTGGAGCAGTGGGAAAATCTGATTCGGAGCGGGTGAAGAAGTTCTTCCGAATGGAGGTATTTACTATAAAATGAATCTTGGATTCTGCTTGAAGAATAATTTTCTAACTTTGAGAATTGTGCCCACCTGTTCAAATCGAGTTAATGGAGTCGAATAAACTGTGGTCGTGCTTATCTCTCGACTCTACGTGCTTATGTGCTGTCTGCATTTGTAATCTTTTCCACCAATCTTCTAAATTTCCAGATGAAAACAGAATTTTACCCCTAAACTACTTATAGCGTTTAATAATTTATTTATTTGCCATACACCTATTCATAATGTCATAAGAAATCACATTTTTTGTCTGCATGCAGTTTCTGGATAAGGATCAGGATAACGAGGACGATGATTTGGATTATAGAGCCCTTGAAAATGGATTTGTAAGTTGATTATGGCCTTCGACCTCAAATTTGGTATTAAACTTAGCTTCATTTACTTGCCATATCTTTAGTGCTTGACTTCTCCCAGCCAGTCGCTGTTCTCATCCGAATGGTACCATTTCAATTGCACGTGGGTCCTTAGCTGATGAGAAACTATGCTTGTTTTACGAGAATCAGTTATATAACAACGTGACAACTGAAAGAAATGGATAACCATATTGAATGATCTTGTTTTGTTTTCTTTTCCTTTCCACTACAAGCCTTTTTTTCTTATCTAGTGATAAAGATATAGTGGGTGTTTGGGGCAAGGGAATCAAACTGAAGGAATGGAGAATAATGCTCTTGCCCACATTTTGGCCACTAATAATCACTCACTCATAATCACTATTTATTCTCCCATAACTGCTTTTCATTCCCTCATAACCAATATTCTATTTTGTTTATCCATAATCATTTACTCTTCTTTTTTTTTTGAAAGCCAAAAAATCGGAGCTTCACTCTCCTGTACCCGGAGCACCACTGGCCCGTCCCTAGGCTGTGGCACCATGATTATCCATAATCATTTACTGCTACACCAACTCAATAATGGTTCTTCATAACCATTCTCTTCACTTCAAACCATTCTCTTCACTTCAAACACAGATAATTATTTCTCTTTAATCATTCTTTTGTATATCCATTTTCTTGATAATCATTATTTTCCCCCTTGCGCCCCCTGGTAGAATTATTGATCCTTCTCTTTATATCTCAGATTCACTATTTTTTTTCATTTTCATTCAAGTACTTCCGATTAAATAAATTTCCTTGAACCGATGAACAGGTTGCAATAACCCCATTTTCAGTCACCCCCAACATTGATTTGGACATCCAAACAGCTGCCTCTGATTGGATATCCACCGCTCTTCATCAGGCGCAGTAAATCAACAAGTCCCTTACAGGCGGCAATGATTTGTGTACATCTAGAGTTTGGCTCATTACACCCTACTTTTTTTTTCTTATCTCTTTTGTGGTTTTCTCATTTATGTCAATTGTTTTACCAATTTAACTTGTTCATTTTGATTACGGCTTTTGTTCTTCATCGATATTCCCCGCCCCCGTCTCCTCGTTCTTGATCTATATATTTTTTAGTTTTGTTAGTTCCCTATTATTAATTCATGAAGTGTAGTAAAAGAATTTGCTTGCTGCAATCTGTTTGGCATATTTTATAAAATGCCAGTTTGTAAACTGCAATTTGAAGTATTGTGGTCAAGTTTGCAATGGTTGGTTGGGTTTGTTTCATTTTAATATACTCCATCTTGTGTAGTTTCTGAGAATCTTCCCTTCTCGCTTTTCTTTTGTTGCTTTTACTCCTTTCTTAACAATTTGGTTTTCTAGCAGTTTATTTGATTTGATGATACGAACTAGGATGGAATTAGTTGATGAAGGTTGAGTTTTTTATGGTAGGAAGTTGGGTTCGTGGTGGGGAGAGGGCAACTCATATGGAGGTGGAACTTGTAAGCCTTTCCCTTTTATTTTTTGTGGGTCCTACACTTCAGTTATCGAGATGGATGACAGATTACTCCCAAATCTTATTACGGGAAATGGGAGTTTATCGGTTGGTCCTATTGGAGCTTTGATTTTTCAATTTGGATAAGGTCTTGGTACGAATTAATTGTTTTATGTTTATCTTTGGCTGTCATTGGTTTTTCTATTTGTGTAATCACACTCTAGTTGTAGAGATGAATTAGTTTGTGGTCCTTTTAGGTTGTATTAATGGATTAGCTTGTTTTTCCAACAAAATAAATATTTGATTTTTTACTTTATAATTTTAAAAATTGAATCTATAAATATTTTCTTGTTTTTACTACTTTTAACATATGTTTAACAAAATCAAGTTAAATAGATTTTTTTAAAGAATTAAATCAAGTTAAATATTTTGAAACTTAGTTTTTGTTTGTAAAATTTGATTGACAAATGTTTTTTTGAGAAATATCAAATCACTAGTAAAATATGATGAGAAATTATGCATAATTTTAAAAAATTAAGTAGTTTTTTTTTTTTTTTTTGAACGGAAAAAATGAAGTAGTTAACATTTGAAAGTTTAACTTGCAATTTTGTTAAGGATAATTTACAAGATAATTATAATTCAATTTAACTCGTAAGTAGTAACCATAGTCCATTTAGTTAAGATATCTTACATCTATTCTAAGGTTAGATGTTTGAATTGTTTGACATAGTCGATTCAAATGGTTCGTACCATTTCTAAGATATTTTGTTAACCTTTGAAAGTATTGGAATTAGTAAAAAAAATTCGTGATCTAATTTCGATTAAAATTAAGTTCAGCCTTTATTGAAAGTATTGGAACAAGTTTCAATTACAAGAACAAAACGAAACTTGAATCCAACAAATAATAAATTGGGCCGAGCCCACTTACTGTTCTGGGCCCTTACGGCCCAAAATGGATGCTCTCGTCCTCATTTGGCGCTCCTTGACAGAGTTCATCATCTCCAATTTCAAACCCTCTCTGAATCTTTCGATAAAGTTATCAGCTTTACTGTTCACATCCGGACTCCCACAAAACATCCCAATCTTTGTCTTTTCAGTCTCCAATTCCGCCGCTGACGGCGGTTCCCCACCGGAGCTATTCCGGTGGGTTCTCGGAGCATTGGTCATTTGCGGCGGAGATTGTGGCGGTGGAGGTGGGAAATCTCTTCTCATTTCGCCGATTTTACTCGAAGCTCGATGGTGATGCACCGCCACCGTATGCGACGGCAATGGCGGCGGCGCTGGTGGCGGTGATGAATTCCCAATACCCTTTTCCCATTTCTTCACCTTGTTCTTTTTCTTGTTTTTCTTGTTCCCTTTTGATTTGTGTTTGTCTTTTTTGCTTTTCTCATCTTCCAATTCCTGAAAATCCAATCTGAGCAATGGATTTTCACAATTTCCATTCAATTCTGCCTCAACCACCGCATGCAGCGGAGGATTTATCACCGGCGGCGAAGAAAACAGAGGAGGGGTCATCAATGGCGGAACAGAGGACTGAAGCAGAGCAGAAGACGAAGAGGAAATTTCATCATCATAAACAGAAAAATTACCACTTTTAAAATGGAACCCATCTTCAAAATCCTTCAAATTACGACAATGCTGAACAGAATCCGAATTTAGAGCTTGGTAACTGGTGATACAATCCCCGCCGGAGAGCTTCCAGTTTTCAAATCCGGTGACCGCCGGTGGACGCTGATGAAGAATCCGATCCGTCCGATCTGCATAACCATTCCATTGATTTGGGAATGATAATGATGGGTTTGACTTGTGAATCAATTGGGAATCATTTGAAGAAGAAGTATTTGGAGCTGTGTGAATTTCTTCATGAGCTCTGTTTTCGCCATTGTTTTTGCTCATAAGCCCACAGGCAATGGCGAAGAGAATCATAGCCAGGCTGAGCAAGTCCAAGCTCTTCCGTGTAAATTGAGGCTTAAATAAATTGTAAAATGGAGAAATTAAAACAATGAAGATGAAACAGAGAGAAATGATGAGGAAGAAAATGGCAAAGGCATCGGAATTCAGGGATTGAAGTGGTGGGTTACGGTGGAGATGGCGGCGGCCGGCGGTTGGTTCCGGTCGGAGTGGCGGCGGTGTGTCCATTTTGGGTTTTGGGGCTTGGTGGGGAAGAAGTGGTTTTTGTGATGCCACTGTGCGGAAGGAATAGAGCCATATAAATCATAGGGGATTTTGCATGTATAACAAAAAATGTCAAAATATTTTCATGTATAGCACAAAATCTAAAATAATTTCATTTGTAGCAGAAAATCCAAATTGACTTCTATCACTTGTTGAGTTATATCACTTCTTAAGTTTTCTATCAGTGATAGAAATCTAAATTGAGTTCTATCACTAGGCGAGTGATAGACTATCATTAGGTGAGTGATAGAAATAAATATGATATAGATGAATTATTTTAAAAATTATGCTACAAATATAATACAAGAAGTAGAATGTGCTGATGGTAAATTCTCTAAATCTTATCCATATTATATTTATTTATTTACATAAATTTGCAATCTCTGCCATAAATGAGTTGGTGATAGGTTAATTATTTTAATGTTCGGTAATTCATTTTAACTATATAGTCATAAATTTGATTTGTTAAAGTTATCATGCATAACTATTTTTCTAATAAATATTTCATATATTTCATATGAGAATTACTAATGGTAACTTAATGACATCTGTGTATATCTAATCATCAAAATCAAGAGATAATAGGTTGGAGCTACCATTTTTTTTAAAAACATTTAGTAACAATTTGGGTGGGAACTAAATTTTGCTATTAATTTTTTTTGAAGTTACAAATGTAGTTGATGCCTTTTAGATTCTACGAAGAGGTGGAAAAAATGTGTTGGTCTTTACGACATATTTAACTCTATATCATCCAATCAAATTAAACTTCGATAGAATATAGTTTAATAGATAAGATATCGATTATCATTATGATAAGTTTGATTTTCTCATTTTTAACCAAAAAAACTCTTAACTTTTACTTAATTCAAAATTAGATTAAAGAAAGTTATGGATCTTTAAGAACCAAAATTTAGTGTCATTTTCGCACATTTAAAGAGCTCACTTTCAATTCAATAATTATGAAAGTAGGAAATGGAATCTATCAACTTTTTGAAATAGATAATTTATGTCTAAATCACTAAATTAGAATGGAAGGGTTATGAGTGAGAAATTCATGTGGGGTTTAGGAGCATATTTTACAATGAAATTGGAAAAGGAATCCCAATGAAATAAGTTGAGAAATGAGATATCAGAGCCCTTGTTTGGTGGGATAAGATTCCATGCTCATGTGAGAAAGGGATTCCCACTGCAAATAATCCTCCATATATTTAGATTGATGAGCTTTTTTTGTATTATATTTTGTTTGAGTGTTAATTACAATTTTTATTATTATTGAAATCTATTGGGACCACAGTGTGTCATGTGTATCCGTGTGAGTGTTAAGATCAACTTACTCATATTTCAATTATTTTTATGAAACAATCGTCTAACCTTACTATATTCAACTGTTAAAAAATTTACAAACTTATCCAAATGTAGCTCTTTTTTAGTACAAAATGGAAGAAAGAGAATTACAAATACCGATTCCAAAAATCGAACCCGTGGTCGTAGAGTGAAAATAGATTAATACCAAACCAGATAATCAATCACGTCACTGACCCATTCGGTAAAAATGTAGGTAGCTAAACTAACAAAGTTAACCATATGAACTTTTTTGCCCAGAATTGAGATTAAATAAACAAAATTTAGAAGTCTTTTAAAAACTCTTTAGTAAAAGTATCATATTGGTCAATGTAAGATTCATTTTTATTTTTTTGGAAAAAAATGTAATACTTGCTCTATTTTAATTCATATATCTTAAAATGTTTAAATTTAGTTTTTGTACTTTGGATCATTAAAACTAGTCTTAAGTTAAAGGTTCATTTTTCCAGAAAAAAAAAGTACTAACCTCTATACCTAGAACAGTTGTTTGATCCTAATTGAGATCATTTATATATTAAATTCTAAATAGGCTGTACATTGAACTCATGCTTTTAAGGCTCATTATTTACATGGCCAATATTAGATCAACCCAGTTTGGCTCATTACCACACCACAAGCACATATAAATTAAACAGTGAAATAACTTCCAAACTACTTCTTCAACAAAATAAAGCAAATGAAATGAATATAATAAATCTACAATATCATTGTCTTGGGAAGGAATTTGGAGTTGATCCAAGAAAAATATATAACAAACCCAAAACAACACAACCTGAAATACAAAGGCAATGTTGCTCTCCAATCCCATCCCCACCATTAAAAAAGAAATAATCAAGAAAACTATATAATATAAGCACAACCAAATACTTATTTTATCCCCATCACTTTGAACTTGGCAAAGGTCCACAAGGAAAAATCCCAAAATCATCAAGTATTTTGGTATGGTGCATTCCAAAAGCATAGACTTGGAACTTTTCATTACTGATGTTCTATTATACATATACAGTTTTTCTATATTTCGGAATGATTAAAACTCGAGAGAGTAAACTGCTAAAACGCACCGTGTCTCTCGAGATAGGGTGTAAGTTCAGACCGGTTTGTGTTGGTTTGGTTATTTGTTGTCAAGATTTGGTTTTGAACTTCCTTTGAGCTTTCAAGTCCACAACAATCACAGAGATGTTGTCTTTGCTTCCCTTTTGGAGAGCAAGCATTGAGAGGTAATCTGCTGCAGCTTGTGCAGCTGGGTCGATTCCCGTACCCCGGTCGGGCAGAGATGATGCCCCGTGTTTTTTGTGCCAAAGTAGAATCCGCCTTCGAGCCACTTCGCAGACTTCCTCGTTTGTCATCACATCCCACAATCCATCGCTGGCTAAAATAAGACATTCGTCTTCTTTCGCACGAGGAACAAACATGACTTCCGGATCGGGAATGATCCACGGCTTCAAATATCTATCACCTGTTAGATAGGTAGAGAATGAGATAGGCCACAACTTCCAGATGCACAAGCAAGAGCTAATAGATTTGACCATAAATAACCTACCAATGGATCTCGACATTGCAAGAACACCGAACACACGATGTCCATTCCACTGGATGACCTTGCCCCCAGATGATTCAATCCGAGCGTATTCATCTTCCCGATCTGGCTGTGAAAAAATACATTAAAAATTAGTTCCTTCACAAGATAGAGGTTATCTATCATTCGATATGAGATCGAATGCATCGCGTACTTTATGATCGACTGATAGTGCCATGGGTTCTTTGCCACGGCATAGGACTGCTCTTGAATCACCACAGTTTGCAACTATGATGTGTGATGAACAGACCACGGCAACTACGGCGGTTGAGCCAACAGTTTCTGGGGCAACAGGCTCGAAGCTAGTATCGAAAATATCTTCATCGCTCCCACCGACTGATCTCCCAACTTTTCCTTCTATTTCATCATCAACCCTAAGAAAGCAATTGGTAAATGTTTTCTCCCAATCCTGCTGCCAGTTCTCTCCATTGCTTCCATTATTTGCATTTCGCTTGAATCCTCTAATCTCTTCAGCTAATGCCAGGTGTATCCACTCTCGACAATAATCAGCAACCTACGTGAAAGAAACACTTTCTTTAATTCAGAATACGACGTGGAATTCGAAAATCATCGACTGCTAGAAAGCAAGATACACATCAAAAGTTTTAAACAACTTGATTGGCCAGTACATTTAACTTGTTCATACACTAAAAAGGAAGAAGAAACTTCCATGAATTCCTATATAAGTTTTAGCAACTCTCGATATCGACTACAATAAAGACTATGGCCAAGCAGAGGAAGTAATATAAGATAAGAAAAATAAAAGTAAAGTTCTACGTATACGAAATAATTCGGACAGTCGTACAGTCAAAGAAGAATGACAACACATTCGGCAAAGAGAAACGCATAAGCTCTTCAATAGAACAAATTAACTACTGGTTAGTAGAGGTGTTACCTGAGAGCCCCCATGTCCATCATAAACACCAAAAAAATGGCTATTGAGATGTGTTAGACTTTGTCCCATTCCATTAAGCAAACCATTTCCAACAAGCATTTCGATAGGAATCTTCGAAAAACAAGGAACCGCAGCAATTGAGTCTTCCATTTCTGGTCTTCTACCACAAATCGATACGGAACCCCAAAGGGGGACACAATCCCGTTCAAAGAGGCTACGAATTCCTTTATGAACACCATCCCCCTCTTTTGATTGGAAAACTACTACAGGGGCGTTCAGCTCGGACGTTGCAGACACCTCTAAACCTGGGCTCACCGTCGCAACAATAAGTTTATTGGTAGGAATCTTCACTGAATCCACCAAGATAATAGCCTGGGCAACAATTTGACCATTACTAACATTTCCAATGTTGACAACTTCTTTCACATTAATATTAGAACCACCATCAATAGCAAATAATCCATCATCTATCATTTCATCAGGGTCAACTGTAGTTGACAAACTTGCATCTTTCTTATCTGCAGTTAAACTCGCGCCATTCTTCGGCAACAACCCCCCAAAACCGTCTCTACCTTGACAACTATCACTGGATTGAGACACGGTTACACTATCAACTATACTATTAAAATCATGGAAACTACCATTACCAATAGAACCCAAGTCAGGGGCCGACGCAGAGAACAGATTAACCGTATCGGTTACCAACTTTATTGCTGTAAATTCGACATGGCTAGGACTTCCCGAGGTATCAGATTTCGTATTACCTAAACTAAGGGTCAAAGAAACAGCAGGAGACATCTCTTCCATCATTCTTAACTAATCTTTCAGATTTTTATCATCCAATTTCACCACAAACACATCATTTAGCAAACTATCTTTCACTATCACAACATTTTAAATCAAACTTCACATAACTAAAGCAGATTTAACCTCTAATCTCTACCACTTCATTCACACAAACCCACAAACTTGTCAATAACAAATCAAAGAACAGATTCTCAATATTTAATCTCACGAAACAAGCAGAACAAAAAACAGTCACCAACTTCTTAGATCTATTCAGGAACAGTGGATATAAGTTCTAACCTTAGAAAAATTCAAAACCAAGCAATGACAAAAACAGGAAATCCCACCAAAACTTCATCAAATTCTTCTCCCCCTTTTGATAAGAACTGCCAACTATCAACAATCTTTCTCTCAAGCATCAGCTCTTATACAAAAGGGTATGAGAAATTAAGATCTCCCATCTTTATCCAATAAAGAAAAAAAGCTTTTGAAGTAGACAAGTGAGGGATCTAAAATAAAGTGAAATCACAAGAAATCCCCAAAAGGGTTTGCCTCTTTTTTCTCATAGAACTTCAGAGTTTCCTGGATCCAAGGCAACCCATATCAAAATCTAATCCAAAAAAAAACGAACCCCTTCTTGTTCTTCAAACCAAAACGCCAAAACCCAAATAGAAATGAACTAAAATGAAGGTTTTGAAGATCCCATTTGCTCGAGAAAACAAGAAATTAGGCAAAATAGCAATAGCAATGGAAGAGAAGAAGAAAATGAACAACACTTTCTCACCAGTTGAAAGTCCATGAGTAGAATCCAGAGCTCTATAATGACTTTGATTCCATTTTTACCCTATCTTTCTCAACAGAGAGAGAAAGAAAATTATGGATATTTAGAAAAAAAGAAAAACAAAATTTTGGGGTTTTTTTCGTATATATATATATATATATATATATATATATGTTTTTAGTAAAAATGGTGAGACTAATACAATAAATAATATGTCAATTGCTATCAAATAATATGAGAGTTAATATCGAATTTTAAAATTGAATTCGTGAATGTAATATTAAGCTAAATTATGATTCTAAACTCTTTTGATTAATAATTCTCCTTCCAGTATTACACATGAGTTTATGTACATCCATTAATTAATTATATCATATTGCACACTATTTGAATAGATAGTGAAAATTAATTTTTAAATCGGCGTGAATCAAATTTTAACCATTTGTAAGTGAGAGCAATTTAGACAATATATTGACATCACACTTATATTTTGAATTTATCTATTTAATTTAATTTGAGTACAAAAAAAATATATAATTAATACAAAAATAAAATGTGTTATAAATTAAATCATATATATGAATTTCAAAATATAAATAATGTCAAAAAAATGATTTAAATTGTTTTTTCTAACAATTTTTTAGATTACAATAATTAGGATAAAAGACTTGAAGCTAAAACTTTTTTGTTATTAAATGTTCGTGGATGTAGCTGAAATTAGCATAACACATCATGATGTTTTAGTTAAAGAATAAACAAAGTTTTAATAACATAAAGATACTATTTAATAATTATTAACTTATAGGTTTTAATTCCACCCTAAATTGAATTGGTAAAAAAAAATTATAATAATTGAGAGAAGAAAAAAAAATGAAGAGTTGATGGACACGTATACAGGTAATGACGTGTCTGTGAAAGAAAAATGTTGAATTCACATTATTAATAACTCATGGATCTTTCATGAGAGAAAATACACATATCGGCTACTTTATTAGTTTGATTCATATTTTAGAATTTAGATTTTCTTTCAACTTTATATATTTTAAATATTCCGTTTAATTTGTATACGTTCAGCAACATTTATCGAGTTAAATATCTAATTTTTATTTATGTACTTCTAAAAGAATTGAATTAAAAAAAAATACAACTAAAATATTATATTAAAAAAATACAACTAAAAAGAAGGGATGTTAGGTAAGTGCCACGTGGAGAACTTTGCTTTCTCATTTGACCTATTTTTCCCCTACTTCTCTTCTCTCACGTAACAACAAAACTTAATTTATTTATTACAAATAATCTATCAAAATGGCGGTGCTAAAGAATTATTTTCCATTGTTTTTTTTTTCCTATTCTTTTCAAATTTATTTATATAAAGAAAGAGGATTTTTCATAAATAATAAACAAAAACTAATTCAATCTAATTACATATCTATACTTTCAATCAAACCAACACAAATGATGGCTTCAATCTAATGATTAAAAATAATGAAAATTGAAATATTTTATTGTGTATAAAATATTTTTAAAAATGATATAATTAAAATAAAAATGCTAAATTTACTATTTATAACAAATTCTTTCCATAATGAAACATACCTCTCTTTTGAAAGAGAATTTATTGATTTTTTTAGGAATGACCCTTGTTTCAAAAGAATTGATTGATTTTTGTGTTGGTTGATAAATGATATTTTATTTATGTGGGTGTGTGTGTTTTTTTTTTTTTGAGGATTTATTTATGTGTTAATAATGGCATGTTAGGACTCTCATTTTGGGATATGGATAGTACGAATGTAAGAGGGTCATTTTGCAAAATGTCTTCGATATAAGTTGTGAATTGAGATCAAGGTGTCGATCGAGGACTCTATTATCAAGGAATAAGTAGTTTAGGTATAAATCTCGATAATTTATACCTAAACTATTTATTCCTTTATTAAGAAAAAGAGGTTCAGCTATATTACTTGAGCTCATTCATGAATATGTTTGCAGCTTTAGATATAAATCCGATTTGTGAGTACAATTTGGAATGTGAAAGAGTGGCGTTTAAAAGCATTATTTTTATTAATTGGCACACATTTTCATGCAGCTCAACTGCCACGGTGCATGAATCTCATTCGTTGGTTTTGGGGAGTGAATCTCTGCCGTCCAATTAGCGATTCTTTCCATTCTTCAAGCTCTGCAACAGTGGCGGCTTGGCTTTTCATTCATCAAAGTTCCTGTCAAAATGAAGCAAAAAGAATACATGGAGAAGTTCATGTTCTTCCCCCCAAAACCAACTCTGATCAAACTTCAACCTGCAGTTTTCAGTTTCAGATGAATGGTTTAAAATCACACACTAAAAGCTCTAGAATCAGGAAACTTACAACCGGGCGGGGTGGAGTAGAGTCGGGTGAGATACCGTATCGAATAAAGCTGTTGGGTTAGACCATTCCTAAGAGTTTAGATACGGCTTTAACTCCCAACAAGCCAACTTACCGTAATGAATTGGCCTAGTAATCAAAGAGTTTTAAAGATTTCTTTTTTCTTTGGAAACCAAAAAATCGAAACTTCACACTATACTTATGATAACCACGTCCATCCTTGGTCGAAACACTAGGAGACATCAAAGAAATGAAAACACGGAAGATGTCTACAAATTAATTGATAGATAAATCTCAAACTTGGTATTCGAAGGACACTTTCATAACTAAAGCCTTCAACCGCCTTGCCACTCCTTGGAGACCAAAGAGTCTTAGAGGATCCAAGAGACAATGGTTTTCAATCCATGATGATTACTATGGGTTTCTTGACAACCAAATGTTATAGGTTCAAACGTTTGTCCTATGATAATAGTTGAAATGTGCGTAAGCTGACTTGGCACCCACGAATATTAAAAGAAACAAAAAAAAAAGGTAAGGAAAAGGATGGAAGCAAATGCCTATACTATCAGCCAATGAAACATACAAAACAAACTACCTCTTCATCTATTCATTATTGATCTGGAAATCGACCGATCAAAAAGTATGTGGCCGGTTAAAAGGGAAAATAAATTACAGCCTAGATTTGTTTTGAAGTTTAATTCCTCAACGATGAACAACCTTATTCCTTTAGTCTATGCAAACTCCACCCTCCTTAGTTGCCAAAAAGGAGACTGTAAGGAAACAGATTAAGCCGAAAATAAATCGAAAAGACGTGTTCAGATCGTACGCATATCAACAAAACAATAATGTTTTTTATGAGAACTGGAGAAGTCAGTCAATCTATAGCAACATTGATTCCGGATTCTCGATGTAGCCCTTGAATGCTTTGAGCCATTCCGCACCAATTGCCCCTGAACAAACAAAGAACATAAGGTCACACGGCTATATTATACATAATTGTATACAACTTTTAGGTTTGGAATTCTGTAATGTTTCTACCATCGATAACGCGATGATCGCAGCTCAGTGTAACAGACATGAAGGAAGCAAACTTGAATTCTTCGGCACCCGATCCTGGTATGACCCTCTTCTCAGCTGATCAAGATTACAGGTCAATGATGATTAACATTTTTAAAGATCATTGGAAAAAAAAAAAAGAAAAAAAAAAGGTGCTCTAATAAAGGTATGCATACCAGATCCAACAGCAAGAATGCCCGATTGTGGAGGATTGATAATGGCACAGAATTGTTTGATGCCAAATGGACCTCCCAAGTTAGACACAGTGAAAGTGCCTCCCTATAAAAGGATTAAACTGCTAGTTAAAATCCTTAAAACCATGAGTACATCTTGTTTCTACGTATCAATCAAAAATAAAACGACCGTGGATTGGTCTAATAGTCAAAAGGGTATAGGGAGATCTAAGAGCTTGTTGTTCAGTTCATAGTAGCCGCCTAACTAGGAATTAATTTTCTACGAGTTTCCATGACAGCCAAATGTAGTGGGCCAGACAGTCTACTATGTGAGAATAGTTGAAGTGCACGTAAGTTGGCCTCGACACTCACTGATACCAGATAAAAAATGTATAAATACAGCATTTCACCTCATAATCTTCTGGTTTTAAAGTGTTCTCTCTCGCCTTCTGAGCCAATTTCTTTACTTCGTCAGAAATACTAGATAAACCTTTCTTGTCCGCATCCTGTGAATTACACAAAATTACATCATTCTATAAAACGGTTCTAAAATCCAAGTATTTCAATAGAATCTACAAAGACAACTACAAACCCTGATAACGGGAACGAAGAGTCCATTATCAGTCTGCACAGCAACATTAATATTCACGTTGTGATACCTGAATGAGTGGACAAAGAAAGAAATTCACATCTCAATGTGATATATAGTGAAAATAAGCAAATAAAAATTATTCTTATCACTTACTGTCTAATATAATCGTCCGTCCATGAACTGTTGCATTGAGGGACTTTCCTAAGAGCCAAGGCAGCAGCCTGCAGCAATATTCTTACAAAGATCAAAAGGATTCCTTTTTAAGAAAAAAGGGTGTGTTTGGATAGAAAGGTTTTGAGGATTGTTGGCAGGATGAAGTAAGACCAAAAGAAATGAGAACTTCCCAAACATTTAATCCACGTGGGAAACAAACTCTAAAATACAAAACACCAATCAAAGAGGCAAGGGTACTTCACATCAAATAGAGATTGGAAAGAAAGGAAAACTTCCGGAAACTTTAGGCATAGTGTTTCTGCCTTTTTTCTAGTGCCAAAGATATAAAGAAAGAAAAAAAGAGAGGCAAGGGTCCTATGCAAATGATAAGACAAATTAACAGATTGAAAGTCCAAACTGACGATTGAACTACATGCCCAGTTGAGTTATATAATTTCTTTAAAATACCTTAAGAACAAGGTCATTAACAGATATCCTCTTTCCACCAGATGCTTCTTGTAATGCATTTAGCTGCTTTCTCAAACTATAAAGAGAACAGCTCATTAAATTTACAACTTTGATTAATATTTAACTGCAAAAGGTATGGAAACGTTACTCACTCCATGAGCTTGTCGACGCATGTATCTACAGATAAATAGTAATGAGGAATAGTTTGCTTTGAGAATAGTAATCGCGATGCCGTAACCTGTTAAAATTTTCAAAACATTAGCTCTGGGCAAACATTCACCAAGTTGGAATATTTTGTACACTTTGTCTATCTTTATTATTATTTTTTTATAGAAACCTTACTTTCATTGAGAAAAAAATGAAAGAATAAATAAGATTCGAATTTGAAAGTGGAGATGCCGCGAACAAATCATAGGCCAAATATAAGTAATCCAAACATGCAATTGTAGTACTTGTGTTTCTGGCACATAGAAGCTTGAATGTGCCCTCAAGGAATAAGGTAGCAAATAAACTGAGAACATAGATGAAGGCACCCAGAGGGAAATACTTATATTACACTACTTTTTTTTTTTTTTGAAAATTATTATATTACACTACCTAAGCCTTAAAATACCAAGACATCCTGTGGCTATAATCATGAAGTGTGTGGGTGAGAAGGATGGAGGGAAGGGTGGCAAACCTTTCTTATTTGTGTGTGTGGGATATCACTGTAATCCAGTGATGCACCTGCAGCATCCTTGGCTTTGGGAGCTGTGGCTGATTCCTTCCCACGTGAAGCTAGAGATATATAGGGTAAAAGATATTAATGGTTTAACAAAAGAAACATATCAGATATCAATGGGTATAAGTATAAAGATGACGAAGACATTCACATTTCACAGTAACAACTCAAATATAAACAAATAGAGAGACAACGGCACAAAATAAATAAGTGATATTGTCGGGGCCTCTGCCGTGCCATCATAAAGAAAATGAGTTACCTAAGTAATCTTCTATGTCAGCCTTCACAATGCTCCCATCAGGACCTGTTCCTTTGATACTTGAAATGGGAACCTATATCAGAAAATTCAAACTATAACTAAAAAGAAATCACAAATATAAGTTTCCAAATTTTAATTTAAAAAAGTAAACATTCTTCAACAAACATTGTTTTCTTCTGCTAATTTTCTGGCCAGAGGACTAGCAAAAATACGCTCTCCAGTTGGAGCAGGAGGACTCTGCTTAACAGTCTTTGGCTCAGGTGCACGAACCGGTTCCTCAACTGCTTCTTTCTTGGGTGGACTAGGAGCAGGTGACTCCTTATCAGCGGCAGCACCAGCATTTGATGACGAAGGTTCGTAATCTTTGAACTTGGCTATGTCCTCTTCATCTTCAACAGTAATGGCAATTACCTATGAAAAATGCTAGTGTCAAGCACATCTAATGTGGAAAATAAACTATCCATACGTCTCTATCTCGAAAAAGGGCTTTCGATGATGGCCATTGACATCAATATGTTATATTATATGCAAATAAATCCTTTTACCCTTCAAGTTTTCATGAAGGTAAGAAGAAAAGAGAAACGTTGGAAAGCAATATCAATACCTCCCCAACTTTGATTTCTTTTGCTCCGTCTCCATGAATTATCTTGGCAAGATAACCTTCCTCCATGCATTCCATTTCTACTGTTGCTTTATCCTTCAAGTACGAAGAAACAGAAATTATAGTGCAATTTTCCTACCACAAAAGGCAGTAAAACCTACTTTCAACTTCCAACTGCAAAAAGGTATTAGTATATACTGTTTCAACTTCACAAAGAACTTCCCCAGGAGAGATTTTATCTCCCTCTTTTTTCAACCACCTTGCAATGTTACCCTGCACAACATAGAGAACAGCTTAGCATTTATTTAACAATAAATTATTGTTCCAGGTTAGTGAGTATAAACTACCTCTGTCATTGTAGGGGAAAGCGAAGGCATTCCAATCTCTTGATGTGGGGGAAAACCTGAAGCATGTAGTATGATTCTAAGTAAAATGCATACCTAAAGAAAATTTTCAGCAGGAAGTTAAGTTGAACCTAAAGTATACTAATGCTGTAATAGATTAGAAACGAAGGAGTTTGTTGAAACATATTAAATCACCGATCAACCCAAAAGCTTAAGGTGATGGGTTGGGGTAAATTGAATTATATCAACCAACCAACACTCCCTTAACTTTTCAAATCTTGAATGACTAATTAATGACGGGAAGATGAACTCATTAGACGGATCATCTTAGAAAATTAATGCCACTGGAGTAATATCCTCAAAATCTTGATCGACTAATGATGAGAATCATGCACCACTTCCTCAATTAATGTTTCCTTGTTTACCAAGATAGGTGAAGTAAGTGAGGCATTTAAGGCAATTTTGTTATTCAGATGACAATCAATTGGTTATTTGGGAAAACTCGCCTTCAATCACAACATTCCCAAGTAATTTTGGAGAACTTCTTAACTTCCATGAGTTGTAACCAAATAATAACTCTATCTTGGCCTTAAGGAAGTGAATATCATCAAATTCAACCAAGGCCTTACCGTCCATAAAAGGATTTAACTTCCATGAGTTGTGAACAAATAACTTAGTGACTTTACTTCCATAATTTGTGAGCAAATAACAACTCTAACTTAGCCCTAGACTTCTCCTTTAAATTATGTTCCCCACCATTATCTTTTTAGCACTATGAGGTCACATTTGTGCCTTCTACTTTACCAAATTGAAAGATTTGAGAGAAGAAAATCATCATTGAAAAATTCAGCACAAAATGGGGTTTCATCATTGCAAAAACACAGTTTTTTTAAACACATTGACAAAAACACTGTTAGAACATAGTTAGAGTTGTTTCTAATGGAAAATGGAAGTATGCAAACACTACATGCTTATCAGTCAATTAAGAGGACCATCAATTAAAAAGAATGAAACAAATTCTTGTATGTCTGCAGAATGGAAGAGAAGTATAAGACCACGCAATGCACCTGAATCAGAGGAAAACCCTCTCCTTAAGTTTGTCAGTGAACTGCTGGGAAAAAAAATATATTAGGTACTTCTGCTCTGATCATGATCAAAATTATAGCCCTAGCATCCGACCTCACAAACAACAGTGCTTGCTGATATATAAGTGATCTTGTGAGTGTGTGTGCATATTGTGGGGTTAGATACTAACCCAAGAAAAGGATTCCCAATACTTGTTGTCATCATAGAAACACCTCTCTTACATTGGAGAAAGTGTGGTCTCTACAAAGAAAATGGTAAAACAAAACAAGTTACACCAGACAGTACATTTCAATCAGCTAAAAATCTACGATTAATGATTTCATGAACAGGCAAAGTGGTGGTTACACTCACGTTGTTGAAGTTGACAAGGTTCCTAATTGCCTCTTTTTGGGAAGACTGGAAGCCCCGACCCTGGATCTTACAGATTTCTGTGAAAGAACCACCTTTGTTAGGATACCTTCAATAATGAGCTTTCAGATGCATTTGAAGTTAAAACAGTACAAAATAATCGAGCAGATAAATTAATCTTTTCAAACTGACCAACAAAGAAATTGTTATTCTTGCTTAATTACGAAAATTAAATACCAAAAAATAATGCTGTGCTTTTAAAATTCAGATGTAATCCAGAACATCAGTGAGTTTCAAAAATGCCGTTGTGAAGGAGTTGGCTTAGACCACAAACAAATAGCAAACCTGTCTCACCATGAACAACCGCTTACCATCTTTTTTAGCAATAGAGGACTGCACATCCTCTGAAAACCAGCGAACCGCACCAGCTTGCCGAAGTAACTTTGGAGCACTTCTTAACTGCAAGTATAAGAGGAATGGGTTAATAATTTGGATGACACCGGTAAATTGTCCAGGGAAAATTGTCAAACCCATACTAAAAAAAGCAGTTCATTAGAATAAATGTGAATCAAAGGAAACAAAAAGTATGAAGTCATGTATAAATACAGGTACGGAGAGGTATAATTGTATAAAATATTTCCTAATAGCCACATTGTCAAGTAAAATTTAAGTATTGAAGTGAAAAAAATGATGCATCATTTAGTTTATGAGCATCCAATAGCCTGTCAGTATGTCATGACAAATCAACAGCAAACCTCTTCCATGCCTTTGTATGATGAACATGGTATAAATTGTTGACGTAAAATTGCAAGTAATATATCAATGGTGAGCCTGAGATGATAAATCAGTGTATCCAAGTCGAAAACTACAACTATAAATAGACATAATCAACAAATGCTACCTGTAAGTCAATGAGTAAGAGAAACTGTTCAAAACCTTTTTTTTAGGAAACCTAGAAATTAACTGGGATAACCACGCCCGTCCCTATTCTAGGACGCGGGAGACATCGAAAGAATTGAGACACGGGAGGTGTCTACATATTAATATCACAAGTGAGTTTCGAACCTAACACCTTAAGGGGAGCCAAATCCATGTTAACGGATAAAGAAACTCCCTCGAGCTAAGACTAATATCCATGAAGGAGGGCCATGGAGAACCGTACAAAGAGCAAAAGTACTATTAAAATGAAATACCCATTACAAAATTAACAACGTCCGTGAATATAGCTTAATTCTGGCATGAACTGCATAAGATATTGATCTTCGACCACATTTTGCGGGCAATACCATTAAAAATCTAAACGAATTTCACAGCCACACAACAAAGCATATGCGCTCCTATTTGTGCAACATGCCTCTAAGCTCACGCTCGGAGCAATTCAGAAAGTAATTCCGTAATCGAATCAGAAACAGATGAATCAATGCGTCATATGGTAATGAAGTGATGCGAATTTCGAATTGAACCACACCTTTTTAGAATGGTTGATGATTTGCGATGAATAAACCATGTTGTCTGGCGCAAAACTATACAGAAATCAATCGTTCAAGAACAAATGGCGACCGATCTGCAGCTGATGAACAGCACGCTATGAAGAAAATTCAAATTGGGAGAATGAAGAGCTTATTAGGGTTCTCAGTAGCTGACTTTGATTCTATTCAGCTCGGCTTGATTCACGTTCAGCTATTTTGTTTTTCTTCGAGTTTTGGTTTATTTCTTTTCTCTGCACGTGGGCAGCTACGGGCTTCCCTGGTTCGGTTCAATCGAACCCCCAAATCTTCGAGGGGTGTTTGGATGAGGTTTTGATTGAAATTTTATTTTGAGTACGTATAAATCAAGAGTTATAATAAAAAAATTAGTTTGGATTTGTTTTTTTATGTATAAGAGTTAGAAACAATAAATTATTTGAATGTGAATTTAAAGTGACTTCTTAAAAATGATGAGTATAAATTAGTTGTTATAAATTATCAGTATAGTTATAAATTAATTATTATAAATTAAGAGTTATTGTTGGTAATTATAAATGAGTAATTAAGAATGAGTAATTAAAGTTATGTTGAGTAGTAAAATTATGAGTTATTTTGAGTAATTACAAATAATTCGTTTAGATATAATTTTTCACGAAATATTTAATAAATTTTCCATCTAAATCCTACTGCAATTTGGAAGAAGACAATTTAGCCAAGTAATCTCTCTGATGGCATTTACAAGGGCCATATTCAAACTTCGCCTATTGATTTATGAAAAATATTTAAGTAATGTTAGAACATGAACTAAATAATAATACACATACATGTGACCCAATATATGACACGTTCTATTTTATTGTAAACCAACAAATTATAAATAAAATGTGACTTATATTAAGCCACATATGTAGACTATATTATTTAAATCATGTTTGGGCATAACCTAAATATTGGGTTTTCTTCTTTTTGGTCTTTCATAAAATGAGACAATCTCCAGAGAAAGGCACAAGAACTTGTAACACAGTCTTATATATAGATAAGAACCTCAGTCCAAGATGAGAAAGGAATTGATGCTCATTGACAATTATTGTAACGCATGACATATTTGAATGAGAGTGCTTAAAAGATATGATTTGCACTACATATATCAATAAGGTGTACATTCATTTCACGTGGCTAAATCTAAGAAACTTCACAACTAAGCGTGCTTCGCGTGGAGCAGTCTTAGATTTGGCGACATCTTAGGAATAATTCATATGATACGTGCGAGAGAAGATAAAACATGCCAAGAGAACCCATGTTGGTTCGCGGGGACAGTTTTTTCATTCTTATAAGCGATGAAGGCTAGGTGCTAACATGTTCAGGTTGCAAGGGATTGCAAGTGCCCATAGGAGCAAATCTGAATTCTAAATTATGGGCGTAGGGCATTACAAATTGTACTAAAGCTGAACATTTTATAGTAAGACGTAGTTTGAGGACGAATCAAAACAGAAGTTGGTGGGCATGTAACACACGCCACATCTGATTAAGAAGGCTTAGAAAAGCGATACGTCTCGTAACATTAATCAAAGTATGCACCCGAATAGTTACAGATATAAAAAAAGAATAATAATAATAATAAATAAGGAAACTTACCAAAATGTAGATAACAATAACTTCCATTTTGGGCTCCGAGTTTGGGCCGGTTAATTACAACGAAAATCAAAGAACATTACCAAAGGAAACGAACGGGAAAATACAAGAAGCAAAAAAGAGGCCGAAAGAACAGCTTCAGCTTCCTCTTCTTCTTCGCGAAGTGATTTTCAGAGAAACCCAAAACGGCGGATCAGAATGGGAAACCAGAAGCAAAAGTGGACGCAAAAGGAGGAAGATGCGCTTTTGGCCGGCATACAGAAGCACGGTCCAGGTAAGTGGAAGAACATTCTCAAGGATCCTGAATTCGCTCCGTTTCTCACTCATCGATCCAACATTGACCTCAAGGTCCTCATTCAACTGCCCCTTCTTTTCAATTCGTGTTTGCTTTGCCCCTTTGGATTGCTTTTAGGGTTTCAATCATGAACTCGTACATTGCGGGGATTTCCTTTTTTTGAAGTTTAGGTCTGGTTTGTTCGGAATCTAGTGGTATTCGTTTGGTTTAATTTGCAATTCTTGTAGCTAAGCTCACTTAGGAAGAAGAGTTCTTGAGGTGGGATTAGAGGGAAGAAATAATTTGATTTCTTTATGAATATGATGACGCGCTTTTTTAGCTTGCTTCAATGGTAGTTGTGGTAGTTATGAACCTGGCTAATGGACACACCTTTTTTTTTTATATAGGAAATGAAAACAAACTTTTTGAAGTACAAGGGTGATGATGAGTTTATAGGATAGAGTTGCCTGTAAGGGGAGATTCATGGCTATGGCCGTGACCGACCCAAGCGTAGTTCAACTGTTGGTTTGGAGATATTTCCTTGACCAGGAGGTCAGGGTTTCAAATTTCTAGATTATACATTTTTGTTGAACTAGAAAAACAAAAGAAGTAACTGATGTATGGACACTGAATAAGATCTTCTTCAAGTCTATTCCTAGATACATATTTGATATCATTCATGTTCCAACACTACTACATACAATCAGTTTTTAATCGCCTCAGATTTTAGGTTTAAATAAGTAATTCCTTGATTAAAACTTCATACTTTTCCTCTAACTTTAAAATGTTGTATATTTGGCCAACAAGGGCATAGTTCCACCTCTAATTCTTGTTGAACTAAAAAAACTGTTGTAAATCATCATGGAGTGGTCTAGTGGTCACTGATCAAGAGGGTCTTGAAGAGCTAAGAACTGATGAGTTAAATCCATGGTGGCCTCTACTTAAGAATTAATTTATTACGAGTTTTATTGACATCCAAATGTTGTAGGATCAGGCAGTATGTCCCGTGACATTAGTCAAGATGCGTGCAAACTGGTCCAGACAGTCACGGAAAAAAAGATAATAATGTTGTATACTCGAATTAGCACAACTGCCTATTGCCTATCTACTAATGTCTGCAACTATTTATCTGTGTCATGTTGCTTATATACCCAGGACAAATGGCGTAATTTGAGTGTCAGTACTGCTTCCCAAGGCACAAAAGAGAAGTCGAGGGCTCCTAAAGCAAAAGCTATCGTTGCTGTGCCTGCTTCAGTTTCCAACAGCCAAAGCTCTGCTGTTACTAAGCTTAATGCACCAGCTGATACTGCAGTGGAGGATCCACCAAACAACAACACAGCACAAGATGGAAAATATGTCCCAAGGTCCGTCTCACTAACTGCGTAGGTATTTTACGTTTGCAGCATAGAAGTCATCTGTTTATTACTGTTCTTATTATTTTCTGGGACTGGGGGATTGTTTATAAGCCAACCCTTTCTTTATACAAGCTTCCCCACTGCCTACCCCACAAACTAAGGAACGATAGAAGAGAAGCTCTGAAAGAGGTCGAGGGAAAATGGAATGTCCGATGAAATTTTTTAAGAATCAAATGGTATAGTATAGCACTCCAAATCATATTAATTTGTATTTTATTTGTCAATATAGTATTACATTTTGTCTATATTGGAATTTATAATTGGGTCCGTGTAATGTGGTTTTTCTTTAACATATATAATTATTGTATGATGTCTAGATATTTTTTTGCTGAATGAGTATAACATGTCTTTCTGGATATAGTTTCTTTACACCGGGGTAGGCTAGTCCTTCTATGTGGTTATTGGTTGATAAAATTTCCATTTTCCAAGAATTCCCTCTCTCTCCTTTACTTATAATGAGCTATCATCAAACTTCAAACCATCATGACTTGACCTAATGGTCAAATAAGGGTCTTGTAAATTATAAAGTGCTTAGGGTTATAAGTTCGATCTATGATGGCCATCTATCTAGCAATTAATTTTTGACCAGATGTAGTAGTGTTAGATGCTTGTCTGGTGAAAAATAGTTTAGGTGTGTTTAAGCTGACCCAAACGCCTACAATGAGCTACCATCAAACATTCATCCTCAAATATGTTAATCATCCAACCGCTACCACCTAAAAAAGGAATGTACAGATTAAAAAAATTATCTTTTGAACTTATGAGTAGCTATTCTAAATGATCTAAGAATAGTAAAGGATCGATATAAATATGTTAATTTCTAACCAGGTCTAGAGGGCTTTAGAGAAATTAAAGATTATGAGTCCAATCCATTCACCAGTAGGGAATTAATTTCCTACGAGTTTTCTTGACAACCAAATGTTGTAAGTGTGAAATAGGGTGGACATCCATCTCAAAACCAATTGGTGATGAGAGGAGTAGTCCACCTACCTTTTAAACACTTAGAGATATCCTCTCCTTATCAATGTAGGATTCTCAACATGCCCCCTCAAGATGGTGCCTCTTTTGGGCTCACAAATCTTGAATCGGATCTCAATTTCATTTTTATTGGACAGAATACCCGTTTGTGCTTAATGGGCTCTGATACCATGTGAAATAGTGTGGACATCCATCTCAAAACCAATTGGTGATGAGAGGAGTAGTCCACCTGCCTTTTAAACACTTAGAGATATCCTCTCCTTTTCAATGTGGGATTCTCAACAATATGCTTAAACGGTTGTCCTGTAAAAATAGTCGAAGTGCATAACTACTCACAAATTGAAAAAAAAAGAAGCTAATTTATGGTCTCCAAGTATTACCATTTGAGTTTTATGACTTCTTTTACGTGGGATAGAAAATTCACCTCTTATTTATGCAATTGAAAGGAGAAAATTGTAGATTTGCTAACAGGGGTTTGTGATTTACCTTTTTTTCATTTAGTATTTATTGAGGTCTCGTTATTGATCTTATAGTGCTCTGTTGACCAGGTACCATCCAATGATTTTTGAAGCCCTCTCAAGCATAAAAGATTCAAATGGATGTGACATCGGTACAATTGTTAACTTTATTGAGGTAAGATGGTAGTCTCTTTTCTTCTTTTCTTTTTATTGAATGAGAGATGTCAGTACTCTTATTTGTGAGAATGATCTACATGGACATCACCCCATGATTATAATATTACTCTGGCCAAACACTCATTTTTCAAGAAGGCTATCCCAACCTACCTACCATTTCCTTGCATTATAAATTTGTGAAATATTGGGCTGCTTCATGCTTTTTTAGCTGAACTATTTGTTATTAATTAACAACATGAATGTTCGTGTTACATTATGTGTCAACTATTGATTTCATATGATGCAGCAAAGGCATGAAGTACCACAAAACTTTAGAAGGCTATTGAGCTCAAAGTTAAGGAGGCTTGTTTCACAAGGAAAGATTGAAAAGGTGAATGATCTCTTCATTTTCTTATTTAATCAGTTCTGATGGCAATATATCTGTATCCTGATATTTTATATTAGCAACTTGGAGAATAGCTGGTATTTGTATTATTGAGAGAAGTATGATATATTTTTTTTTTTAATCATCGTGGGTTTTCCTAGCGATCATTAGGCTTGGGGAACCAAAATGTTTTGAGTTCAATCCACGGTGACCGATCTGGGAATTAATTTTCTATAGATTTCTTTTACAACCAAATATTGTAGGGTGAAACACTTTGTCCCATAAGAATAGTCGAAGCGTGCATATTGGTCCAAGCATTAAAAAAAAGTATGAGTTTTGTTATGACATGTGATTGGGACTGTGTAACAGTTTTTAAGGAGTTCAAATGCTTGTTTGAACTTTTTATGCAATGTCCTTTATATTTGATGTTGGTTTCTTTATTTTTCTCTAGGTTCAAAATTGCTACAAGGTAAAGAAAGACAACTCATTGGCAGTTAAAACTCCTACACGCAAAGAAAAAGATGTCAGGCAACGAATATCGCCGTATGCAACGGGAGGGTTGATGCCATCCGAGGAAACGGGGGAAGATGCAGCGAAAGCGGCTGCGTATCAAGTAGCGGAGGCAGAGAACAGATCTTTCTTAGCTGCTGAAGCTGTGAAGGAGGTAGAGAAAACTGTGAGGATTGTTGAAGATACAGATTCTATGCTACAAATTGCAAAAGAGTTTCATGAGAAATGTAAGTTAAGTGTTCCTTCCTTCTTGAAGTTATAACTCCCAAACTTCTTAAACAACTCCTCTTTTTCTTTGTATTGTGTTTTTCAGGTTCTCGTGGTGAAATGATTAAAATGGCAATTACATCGGCATAGATCTCTTGTAAGTTTAATGACCAATCCAATCCTTTGTTGTTTTTCGAATCCGCATGTAAATTCTTCATTCCCAGTGGAATTTCAGCTTTCTTCATTCATCGAAATTCCACGCCTTTGTTTTTTTTTTTTTGAAACAAATTAATTAGTAGGTAGATCTACACATATTTCTCTAGATGTTTCAATGAATTTGTGGTTCCATTAGAATTTAGTTGGACAAAATTATACTACAACCACAAATTTGCTAAGCAGAAGTTGTTCAGTTTCCTTTCAGGGGATATCAATGGCATGTTTGGTTCATTTTTCCAAAAGCATGTTTTTGTTTTTCTAAAAAAAATGTATGCATTAGAATGACAATCATTGGCTGCATTTAAATCCAAGTAAAAAGATTACAAATCCTACAAGGATGGTATTGCTGCTCTCAAATTAAGTGAGAGTCAAATATCTATTCTCGAGTTCGAATCTGTGATCACGATGTTGAATTGAATTACCACCAAACAACAAAATCACCATATATATGGTTCAAGTGTAGGATATTTTTGGCTAATTTGAATCAATTCTCTTTGATTTTTTCACCGTGTCAATTTTTTTTCGGCCTTTCCTTTTCAACTCTAATGTTAACTGCAATGCAACTCTTTTTTTTTTTTTGGGTTAGAAAACTATTTTGATTTTGAGTTCAACAATTATAGGGCTCAATTTACAATCATATACTCATGCTAAGTTATGCTTTTGTTGGCTACTATGGTTGTGTTCTTGTTAGGTATTTTGTTTTTATTATTAATACGGTATAATTCAAGAACTTTGAACATTGTGTTGTAGCAAGCCATTTTATGATCTAAAAAATGTAAGTATTGAAGTACAATAGGTTTGTTTAAAAGATGGTGCCAAAGTTATTAAAGAGTAGATGTTTTTTTATTCAACTACAATTAGGATTCGAGAGTTTTTCGTAATCTCTTGGTTATGAGACCTAATGATTACAAATCTAAAAAATACAACTATCGGTAAGATTAAGAGATTTGATTATAAAGTTTTTTTTTTTTTTTTTTGAAATCAATTTGATTATAAAGTTAACTAAATCTTGATCAATTATAATCTTGTGATAGATTTATATTTGGTTTAAGTAAAATATTGGTCATTAATAAGTATATAACTTTGGACGTAATGAAGTATTTTAATGATGAAAAGTAGTATCTCAAATTATAGTTCTTACTCCATTATATTTAAACTGTTTTTTTATAGAAAGACTAAATTATGAGTTATAGATCTTTCAAATGTGTCCAAAACTATGAATCCAAGTATTGTATTTGATTTTTTTCTTAAAAAATCATAAATATGGTCAACTATAACATTAATCCTCGGGGACTGATTTATTGGTTAAAAATAATCTCACCTAATTAATTTTTTTTTATAGTTTACTTAGATCAACAATGTAAAGTCATATGCCATATAAATAATGGAATTGCTTGTATTTTTTTTAATAACATCAAATAGATAATCAATCATATCATCGACTGGAAGTTAACTCATATACTAGCAGATGATTACGTGCAAACTTTCTGTCACATGCGAGTCGCGTGACTAAGGAGTCCAGAGTCCAGACCATCTCTCGGGGCATAAAAGTAATAAAAAATAAACCGAAGGGCAAAGTGGTAACTTGGAAGCAGAAGCCCGCATTAGAAAACCTAAGGGCTTAGCGATATAACTTCACTCCTAAATCCTCAGCCTCTTTTCAACTCCACGGCGCAGATCCGAGGAGTTTCCAAATCTCTCGCTATCTTCAAACGCTCCTTTCAATCCTTTCCTCACTGATCTACAGGTTCTCTCTCTCTATTCTTTTCATCCATCTTTTGTTCATGTTCATTCATTCGTTTGATTCATGTTCAATGCTTTTTTTTTGTTTAGTAATCGCTGGAATTCAATTTTGCTCGATCTGGTATCGATCTTTTTGTTTGTGTGTTGAACGACGACGCCGTGTTTGATTTTTGTTTGGTAAATCTACGGACTGTGTGGTGGTAGGTTTTAGGTTATGATTATCGTGTTTTTTTATAGTGCGTTGTGTGATTGTGTTGTTGGGAGTGTAGAAACTTTCTTTGCTCGACGTGCGGTGGTCGAAAGGCTTAGACTTTGAAGGTGTGCTCACCCGCAAGGTGAGAGTTTCCCTCACGGATGACATTAATTTGAAGATACCTTCCATGACTCACCCTTTTGACGAGGGACGGGCATGGTTACCATGGGTACAGTGGAGCGAGCTATAAGAAAACTTGAATGAACTTTTTCTCTAATGCTTCGTATACCGTGGAGGCAGCAATATCACAGAAATTTTGATTGTTATTTCATTTGTCGCACTCGTCCACTTTGAAATTTTGGATGTTTTTCCTAGTTCTTATCCATTATGAAACTTTCCACTCTCCCATTGTTCATTTATGAAGTTCAGGGGGCTTCTGATTCCATTGCTTTAGCCATCTTCGTTTTTTTAAATTAACGTTCCCAACATTAAGACAGAACTTTAATGCTTGCTTCTCTTCTTTGTCTGGGGTGCAAGTTTGGCTTTTCTGTTACATTTTCTACACTACTCTGTTCTGTTTTGAGTCTAGGAAGTTTGAAAACTGATTTTAAGTCTTGCAATTTTAAATCCTAGAAGGGATTTTGAATTCTTAACTTGTGTGGAACCCTTAAAATTTTGTATTTGGTTGGTAGCTGGGAAAGAAAATATTGTTTTATGTTAATAAAATTACAATATATGAAAGTTAAATTAATTATAAATTGAAGCACATACGAGCTCTAAACATTTTGAGACATGACATAATAAAGAGACCATAAAGGATTGGTATCTCTCCTTTTTTTTTTCAGCTAATTGGTTTTTATTTTTTTCTCCAACTGTGTTGTAAATTTTTTGCAATATTCCTTTTATTTACCACGTACTAACTCATGGTTTTATATGTTCTGCATACAGATATGGCTGGTTTGGCTCCAGAAGGTTCCCAATTTGATGCACGTCAGTATGACTCTAAAATGCATGAGTTGTAAGTTTGACGTTTTGGTTATGCTAGACATTTATGCATGTGATGCTATTAAGATTTATTGCGTATTATCTTTATTATGTTGTATGCAACCTACTGATTCTAGTTTCCTCCTTATTCATTCTCATCACTTTATCAAATGTAGACTTTCAGCTGATGGGCAGGATTTCTTTACCTCTTACGATGAGGTTTTTGATAGTTTTGATTCTATGGGCCTGCAAGAAAACCTTCTCAGAGGCATCTATGCATACGGTTCGTATAAAGCACTATTTTTCACCTTAAATTTATTGTTTGCAATATGGTGTATTATTGTAATTTCAATCTTGTTTTTAAGGTTTTGAGAAGCCATCTGCAATTCAGCAAAGGGGAATTGTTCCTTTCTGCAAAGGGCTTGATGTGATCCAACAAGCGCAGTCTGGAACAGGAAAGACAGCAACTTTCTGCTCTGGCATCCTGCAGCAACTTGATTATGGTCTCGTGCAATGCCAGGCTTTGGTCCTTGCACCCACGAGGGAACTTGCACAACAGATTGAGAAGGTTATGCGGGCCCTTGGTGATTATCTTGGTGTGAAGGTTCATGCTTGTGTCGGTGGGACAAGTGTACGTGAGGACCAACGCATTCTTCAAGCTGGTGTTCATGTTGTTGTTGGTACTCCTGGTCGTGTGTTTGATATGTTGCGAAGACAGTCACTTCGTCCTGACTGCATCAAGATGTTTGTGTTGGATGAAGCTGATGAGATGCTTTCTCGTGGATTCAAGGATCAGGTTTGTTGTTTTACTTTCACGAATTTATTGTCTTGCATGCGTTGAATTTTTTTGTCATTTACACTGGTTTTTAACATTTCCCTCTCTCTTTCTTCCCCTCCCCATTCTTCATTCTGCATCAACTTGATTATTATTTTTTTAAATTTGAATTACCAATCTATGTAATGTTTATGGATGGCCATCCTGATCTTTTTTCTTGGTCTGTTCTATGCTGTTTGAATTACAAATCTATGAAGTGGTGATGGATTGTAACCCTTACACGTGGTGTGCTATGTTTTGTCGTTCCCAACTCTATATTTCACTGATTGTGATATCTTGTTTTTTAATCTAGTGCTTTCTTTTCTTCCTATTGTTATCTGCCCCATTTATCCAATTAGGTTAGTATTTTGTAAATTATCAAGTTGTTTTTTGCATCAATGAAATTGTTTCATATGTACTGAACCCTCCTGTCCATAGAAATCTTCTACATAATTTACAGATTTATACGATTATGGGTGCATTGAAACTAATTCATGTCTTTGAGTTGTGGATTCAATCTAACTCCTGTAGTACATGTATATACCGATTGCAGATTTATGACATTTTTCAGCTGCTACCATCCAAGATTCAGGTTGGGGTATTCTCTGCTACAATGCCCCCAGAAGCCCTTGAGATCACCCGGAAGTTCATGAACAAGCCAGTGAGAATTCTTGTCAAGCGTGACGAGCTCACCTTGGAAGGTATCAAGCAGTTTTATGTCAATGTCGACAAAGAAGATTGGAAGCTTGAAACTCTCTGTGATCTTTATGAGACTTTGGCCATCACCCAGAGTGTCATCTTTGTCAATACTCGTCGTAAGGTGGATTGGCTAACTGATAAGATGCGAAGCCGTGATCACACGGTATCTGCCACCCATGGTGACATGGACCAAAACACCCGAGACATTATTATGCGTGAGTTCCGTTCTGGCTCGTCTAGAGTTCTCATTACCACCGATCTATTGGCCCGTGGTATCGATGTGCAGCAGGTTTCTCTTGTCATTAACTACGATCTGCCGACACAACCAGAGAATTACCTCCATCGTATTGGAAGAAGTGGACGTTTTGGAAGAAAAGGTGTTGCCATCAACTTCGTTACTGGTGACGATGAAAGAATGCTATTCGACATTCAGAAGTTTTACAATGTGGTAATTGAAGAGCTGCCAGCGAATGTTGCCGATCTCCTGTGAGGTGGTTTACAAGTCGTATCGCTTTTTGTCTCTGAAGTACTCAAGTTTTTCAGCTCTATCTTTTTGCTCTACTCTTGGTGTCTTAAATTAATATTCTTGAACCTATCTGACCTTGGAAAATGGTGTGGCCTGCACCAGTTCAATATAAAGATTGTCAAATTGCATTTCTGGTAAATTATGAGTCTTTTTTGTTTCTGTTGGGATTTTGTAATGTATTTGGGGTTGTTTCTATGCCTTTTTTCCCAAGTATTATAAAAACTCAGTTGTCTTTGCACTTATAAAGTAGGGCTTCGCTAGATTTTTGTTCTTTTTCCACTCTTTTTTGACATTTTGATGGCTCAGCAAGTTGGCCTTTGCCTTTTCATGTGGTCCCCAGAGTAGAATTTTAATGACATTTTGTATTAATTAGTAACTTTGAGGTTATATGTCTCAAATTTTTTTGTATAAAAAAAAATTACACCGAAGTGGTACACAATTAATTAATTCCTTTTTTTGGAGAATTTTTCGGTCTAATTTCAGCACTTTTACTCACTTGAGATAATAAAATCATTAGTTATTCAAAGTAATGTTGAATTTGAATATGGTGATGAAGTGATTATATTGAAGATTAAGTAAAAGTTGGTATTGTAGCCGGTAGATACAATTTGGGTTGATTTATGTGATGAGAGACTACCTGATTTGTATTATAGTTGTGAAATTGTTGGGCACTACTTGAGGGAATGCACCCTAACCATTGAGAAAGAGGTTGGCAAGTTGGATTATGGGTGGACCATGGTTCTAAGTAGTTAATTGTAGTTCTTCCAAACTTTTTAAACAACCATTCTTTTTAATTTGTAGTAAATAACTCTTTTCTTTTCTATTTTTCCTTGTGTTAGGTTTTTGCGGTGAAATTATTGTCTTAATTTAGAATGCTAATAAGTTTAATGATTAGTTCTCTTTTTTTATTGTTTTTTGAATCCGAAGGAGTGTTCCTCTTTTTTTGTTTGTTTTTTAACAAATAACAAATTAATTTATAGATATGTGTACACCCATATTTCTCTAGATGTTCCAATGAACTTGTGGTTCAATTATAATATACCTACATCAATATAACAAGCAGAAGTTATTTAGTTTGAGGATATCAATGTCATATTTGGTTCATTTTCTTAAAAGTAGGTTTATGTTTTTAACCAAAAACTAAAAATACAAAACCTATTGACTGCATTTCAAACAAAGAAATATGGTCAAGTGTAGGATATTTTTGGCTAATTTGAACAAATTCTCTTTTATTTTTTCATAATTATTATTTTTTAATTAGCGTATCAGTATTACCGGCTAATGTTAATCGCAATGTAACTTAATACTTTTTATTTATTAAGGTGGAAGCTAATGAGAGCGATATAGCTCACGACATTGTTGTAATCCACGAATTAGAAGGTCATGAGTTGCCTCTAATTATTATTTAAAAAGAAAAACAACAACAATAATTAAAGTAGATAATCAAACTTGTAACTTTTTAGTCATAGACTAATCTTTAAATCTTTGTTGGCTATTTTTTAAAACTTATTAAATTAAAAAACTTTAAACATTGTAGCAAGCTAAAATTACTCAATAATTATAGGTTGTTCTAGTGGTTAAACAGAGTATAAAAGATAGTAGGATTGAATAAAATTTATAAGATGAATCAAGATATATGCTAGATTATCCAAACACGTAAAAAAAAAAAAAAAAATCTCTATCTTTTTGTTTTTATCAATGAAACAATATATATATATATTTTAAACTATACGTGAATTTAATATTAAATATAACCATCAGGTTGGAAGAATTAAATATATGATTATAAGTATTTAGATTAATCATGTCAGCCACTTATAAGTAAAATATGATTGAATATGGTAAATATAATAATTGTTATTAATAAATAAACAACTTTGAGCTTTGTGTTGTTTAAATAATGGAAAAGTACCAATAGAACAAGCTTACTGTTCCACTTATATTTAAATGTGATTTTATTTTATATAAAATTGATTTTTAGATCTTACAAATTATAAACATGGTGTCCAAAACTACTTTGACCAAAAGATGGGTAGGTTAGAATCTCATAATCTCAAATATTGTATTGAAAAAAACCATTAACAATTATTAAAATAACATTAATCATCTAGATTGACTTTCATAATCAAACACGATCTTAATACTTTAGAAGATTAGTAATTTAAATTAATATATATTCCAGAAATTATTTTACAAGATTCTCGCCCGTCAAATAGTGTAGAGTTAATTTGTTTGGAAGAATTAAGAATAATAATAGTATCCTATCATATCATATCACCTTGCGGTTTAAGGAAAAAAATCATTTTTTTGACGATTTTATCTAATAATTAACCGCAAATAACGTATAACATATTTACAATATCATTTAGATTTTCATCCGTAGAAGATAAGATATTTTTATCAAATCTCATAGTTTTTATAACTAAGCTAGAAGATAAAAGATTTCAACAATCAAATGAAGATATAGAATATAAAAAATAATAATAAATGCAAATAACGTAGAAGATATTTACAATATCATTTAGATTTTCATCCGTAGAAGATAAGATATTTTTATCAAATCTGATAGTTTTTATGACTAAGCTAGAAGATAAAAAATTTCAACAATCAAATGAAGATATAAAATATATAAAAAAAATGCAAATAACGTAGAATATATTTACAATATCATTTATATTTTCATTGGTAGAAGATAAGATATTTTTATCAAATCTCATAGATTTTATGACTAAGCTAAAAGATAAGAGATTTCAACAATATATTTACAATATCATTTAAATTTTCATCATATGTAGAAAATAAATATTTTTACCAAATTTCATAGATTTTATTTGACATTTTATATTATAATTAAAATAATAAATTGAATTTTCAAATCCTATAAATAGTTATTTACATTTTGTTTACAAGAACACTTTCTCTTTGTTTGGTTTTACTTTTGTTTGTTTTATAATAAGTTATCTTATTTTTGTTGGATTATTCACCTTTTAACTTCCATCTAATTTTAATTTTTCTTTTGTTGTAATAATTTTGTTAGAGATTTTTTTTGCATAATTGTTGCCGACTTGGAGATCTAGAAAAAAAGTGTAAAGAATGATAAAATTCTCACATGAGATTAAAGTGCATAAATGAATTCTTCAGTTTCAAAAGTTGGGTAACAATTTCCTACTATATAGTTCTCAATATTTTGTTTAACACATTTGAAACTTTCTGTTTGTTTGAGGTTACTTTTCTTGGTTTTTTTTTTTTTTTTATAATACAAAATTTAGTTATCTTATTTTTGTTGGATTATTTACCTTGAACTTTTTTTTTGAAGAATGATAAAATTATCATTTGAGGTTAAAGGTAAGTTCATAGACGTATACTAATAAAAATATTTAGTTATTTATAATTATAATTATAATAATGATATAAATTTTATAAATTTTATAATTTAAGAGTAATTGGTCTATTAAATCGATTTTTAAAAATGAGAGATAAAATTTAATTTTAATGTGATAAATTTTATTAAGTTTTTTTTTTAATAATAACATCTATTTTTTTTAAGCAACCGATTTTTAACATAAATGTAAATTTTAATAAATATAGCTGATTATAAAATTTAATATTAGATTGAAATTATTATTTGATGATTTAAATTTAGTGCAAAAATGTAAGAAACCATTTAAAAAATTATCACGTACAACGCCGTGTTAAAATTCTAGTAATAATAAAATTAGGATACTTAATCAAATACTTAAAAGGGGAAAAGGGATAAATACAACTGGTGACCATGGAGTTGAAAATGATTAACATCAGAAAAGATAACAACTGCGCTACTAGTCCTAGCCCTCGGTCTTTATAGATGTAATTTAGATCTTATCACAAAATGATAAATGTTTTGACAGGTGCTTGGAAACAGGGATAGGTCCAAATTCTTGAAATTTCACCGAATGTTTTATTGTTTTAGAGTTTTATAATTCCGCATTTGTGATTTCGAGTTTTATTAGATGCATAAGAGGTTAAAGACCTAGGTTTAGGACTCTATTCGGATCGGGTTTTTACACGTGATCATGAAGTTGAAAATGATTAACATAAGAAAAAATAACAACTGCGTTACTAACCCTCGGTCTTGTAATTTAGATCTTATCTCAAAATACAAAAAAGAAAATATGACCTAAACTTTAGAAATCGCGTGACTAATATTTAGACCATATTATTGCAGGGCATGAAAGTAAATAAAGAGAAACAGAAAGGGCAGAATCGTAAATTCAGAGCGCATATTTGGAAGCAAAAGGCAGAACAGTGGTGCCGCCTTGGAAAACCTAACGCCATCGCAATATAACACTGCAATCCTCAATCCGCAGAGCCTCCTTTCAACTCCACGGCGCAGATCCGAGGAGTTTCCAAATCTCTCATTCGCCTTTTCAATCCTCCGTTTCTCACTGATCTACAGGTTTCAATCTGTTCCTTTCATGCATCTTTTTGGTTGATTTTTATTTCTCCCTTTGATTCGTGTTCAAGGCTTTGTTTCTGCTTGGATTCACTGAGTTTTTGCTGCTTTTGAATCGCTGAATCTACTCGTTGGATCTGATATCGATTTCTACGTTTCTGTATTGATTTTTTCGTTTCTCTGTTGAACCTCGCTGCCGTGTTGGTTTTTTGTTTGAGAAATCTTGATGATTATCGTGTTTTTTTAGTGCGTTGAGATTAGGTGATGTTTTGGATATGCGTGGTGCGAATAGGTTGTTTGGAGTTTAGGAACTTTCTTAATTTGAGTGAAGTTTTCTCTGATTCCTTGTCTTTGGTGGATGATGCGGAGATAGCTATACTGCCGGAGATTTTCTTCTCTGAGGGTGTTTTTGTTACTACGTAATGTTTTTTGATCGTTTAGTTCACGTTCTTTTGCTTCCCTGCAAAAAAGGTTTGATGTTTGAGTCCCCGAGGAGTGGCGCAAGTGGTTGCAGACTTGGGCTTTGAAGTGTGCTCTCCTTAAGGTCATAGGTTCGAGACTCACCTGTGACATTAATTTGTAGACATCTCATGTGTCTCCAATCTTTCTCTGTGTCCTGGTACCTGGCCTAGGGATGGACGTGGTTACCCTTGTTTAAAAAAATGGTTTGATGTTTGATGCTATGTCGGCAAGAAAATTCGGATGAGTTGTTTTTTCTAGTTATCTCTTTTTTATTTTTTATTTTTTATTTATACTCTGATTATTTTCAAGTTCAGGGATCGGAAAAGTGGCATCTGGTACCATTACTTATGCATCAGTTAGCCATCTTTTTTTTTCTACTAACGTTCCCGAAAGAAAGATAGATCTTTAATGCTTGCTCTCTTTCTTGTTTAGGGTGCAAGTTTGGCTTTTCTGTTACATTGCCTCTTCTGCCTTTTACCGTCCATTTTTTAATCAAGAAAGTTCGGAAAAAGATTTAAGATATTTTTATTTGAAATTCTAGAAATATTTTTGAATTCTTAACCTTGTGTGGAACCCTTGAAATATCGTATTTGGATGGTAGCTGGACAAGAAGGTACACCTTTATATTCTGTATTTCTGTTTTGTTTTGTTTCCAACGTATGCCGTTAATTGATTTATATAGTTTAGGGAGCAGCAAAGTGGCATCTGATAAGATTACATATACACCAGTTAGCCATCTTTGAATTTTATTAATGCTCCCGAGATGAAGACAGATATTTAATGCTTGCCCTCTTTTTATGTCTGGGTTGCAAGTTTGGCTTTCTGTTATATTTTCTCTTCTGCCTTTTACCCTCTGTTTTGAGTTAAAAAGTTCGGAATATGATTTTAAATCCGAGAAATTATTTTGAATTTCTTTATTTAGATAGTAGCTTGGAAAGAATACGCCAACAAATGTTATTAATTTATTTTGTAGTTCATTTATAAAAGTTCAGGGAGCGCAAAGTGGTATCTGATACCATTACTTGTACATCAGTTAGCCATCTTCATGTTTATTAACGCTCCCAAAATGATAACAGGACTTTAATGCTTGCTCTCTTCATTTGCTGGAGTGCAAGTTTGGCTTTTCTGTTACATTTTGTCTTCTGCCTTTTACCCTCTTTTTGTGAGTCAAGAAAGTGTGATTTTGTTTTTAAATCCTGCCATTTAAAATCCTAGAAGTGATTTTGGATTCCCTAACCAGTGTGGAACCCTTCAAATTTTGAATTCTTAAGTTTGTTAATAGAAAATTTGAAGACAGCAAAGTTAAATTAGTTAGGAATTGAAGTACCCAAGAACTCAAATATATCATAATAAGAGACCATAAAGGGTGGAGGTTGTTCCTTTTTTATCGGCTAATGTGTTTAAATTTTTTTCCCTAACTTTGTTATTTTTAAAATCGTATACAATCTTCTTTTCCTCTGGCTCTATTCATGTTTATATTTGGTATTTCTGAAACTAAAGGCGATGTACTTTTTTTTTTCTTTTATTTACCACAAAATATCTCATGGTTTTATATGTTGTCTGCATACAGATATGGCGGGTCTAGCTCCAGAAGGTTCCCAATTTGATGCACGTCAGTTTGACTCTAAAATGCATGAGTTGTAAGTTTGATTTTTTAAATTTTTTTTGAGGCTTATCTTGATTGCATTTATCTTTATCAAATTTTATGCCACCTCTTAATTCTAGTTCCTTACTCTTTCTTATCTCTTCGTCAATGTAGACTTTCAGCTGATGGGCAGGATTTCTTTACCTCTTACGATGAGGTTTTTGATAGTTTTGATTCTATGGGCCTGCAAGAAAACCTTCTCAGAGGCATCTATGCTTATGGTTCGTATAAAGCACTATTTTTCACCTTAAATTTATTGTTGGCAATATGGTGTATTGTTGTAATTTCAATCTTGTTTTTAAGGTTTTGAGAAGCCATCTGCAATTCAGCAAAGGGGAATTGTTCCTTTCTGCAAAGGGCTTGATGTGATCCAACAGGCGCAGTCTGGAACAGGAAAGACTGCTACTTTCTGTTCTGGCATCCTGCAGCAACTTGATTATGGTCTCGTGCAATGCCAGGCTTTGGTCCTTGCACCCACTAGGGAACTTGCTCAACAGATTGAGAAGGTTATGCGTGCCCTTGGTGATTATCTTGGTGTGAAGGTTCATGCTTGTGTGGGTGGGACAAGTGTACGTGAGGACCAGCGCATTCTTCAAGCTGGTGTTCACGTTGTTGTTGGTACTCCTGGTCGTGTGTTTGATATGTTGCGAAGACAGTCACTTCGTCCTGACTGCATTAAGATGTTTGTGTTGGATGAAGCTGATGAGATGCTTTCTCGTGGATTCAAGGACCAGGTTTGTCATTGAATCATTTTACACGAATCTGTTGTCTTGCATGTATGAGTACTTCGGTTTGCTAATTACACTGTTTTTAACATCTCCTCCCTCTCTCTTTCTCCCCTCTCTAAAGTGGCTACAAGTTTGTTGCCTGCTGTGGTATAACTTTATTTCATGTATTGGCACTATTTCTCCATGATTAATAGCAATTTGAGGATTACGTCTATTTAATTTTTGTTTAGGATTTTTTCAAATTACGAATATATGAAGTGGTGATTTTTGTCATCCGGATAGGTTTGCTTGGTCTGGTTTTTTTTCTTGTTTGACTTCTCGGGTTTTTTCCTCAATTGCTACCCTTTCTCATTGGTTATATACTATTGAGTAATAATTTCCTAGATGTAGCGTAGTGTGCTTCCATCTTCAATTCTTACCTTGGAAGTATTGGCGATTAAGTTTGTAGCAATACACTTATTTTGTTCACATGTAGCATGCTATGTTTTATTATTCCCAATTCTTTGCACCCCTCGTGGTAGAAGCTTAGCGGTCTCCAATTCCTTTAAATTCTTGTTGTTGGTGCTCTAGGTAGTCTAGGTAGTAGAGCTCATTGTTATTTCATACATTATTGAAATTATTTAGTATAAAAAAATTATCAACTTCACCGTCCTCGTATGTATAGAAATCTTCTACATATAATTTGTACATTTCTGATTGCATTGAAACTATTTCATGTCTTTGAGTTGTGGATTCAATCTAACTCCTGTAGTACATGTATATACCAATTGCAGATTTATGACATTTTTCAGCTGCTACCATCCAAGATTCAGGTTGGGGTATTCTCTGCTACAATGCCCCCAGAAGCCCTTGAGATCACCCGGAAGTTCATGAACAAGCCAGTGAGAATTCTCGTCAAGCGCGACGAGCTCACCTTGGAAGGTATCAAGCAGTTTTATGTCAATGTCGACAAGGAAGACTGGAAGCTCGAAACTCTCTGTGATCTTTATGAGACTCTGGCCATCACCCAGAGTGTCATCTTCGTCAATACTCGTCGTAAAGTGGATTGGCTCACTGATAAGATGCGAAGCCGTGACCACACGGTATCTGCCACCCATGGTGACATGGACCAAAACACCCGAGACATTATTATGCGTGAGTTCCGTTCTGGCTCGTCCAGAGTTCTCATCACCACGGATCTATTGGCCCGTGGTATCGATGTGCAGCAGGTTTCTCTTGTTATTAACTATGATCTGCCGACACAACCAGAGAATTACCTCCATCGTATAGGAAGAAGTGGACGTTTTGGAAGAAAGGGAGTTGCCATCAACTTTGTAACTGGTGACGACGAAAGAATGCTATTTGACATTCAGAAGTTTTATAACGTGGTAGTAGAAGAGCTTCCAGCTAACGTTGCCGATCTCCTGTGAGGCGGTCGACGAGGTGTGCGAGTTTTCTTCTATCCCAAGTACTCAAAGCTTTTCAACCCTTATCTTTTTGTTCTACTCTTAGTGTCTTAAATTAATATTCTTGAACCTATATGACCTTTGGAAAATGGTGTTCCCTGCACCACTGCCATATAAAGATTGTCAAAATTGCCTTTCTGGTAAATTATGGGTATTTTTCTTTCTGTTGGGGTTTTGTAATGTATTTGAGGCTTTTTTCTATTGCCATTTTTTCCAATATAAAGACTGGTTGTCTTTGCATTCATAGGTCTTCGGTAGATTTTGTTTTTGACATTTTGATACATTGTTTTTTATTATATGATAATTGAGGCGTGTAGAATTTATTTTTGGTTTTGCTCTGTTTTAAACAGTTGTAATTTAACATCCATTACTTATATCCTTAATTTATTCTAAACGTATAAAATAACTGCTATGGTATGGATAAAGACATTTTTTAAACTAAACTTCTTCAATAATTGTTTATACCAATTGATACAACAATTATCCTGTATATTTGAGATCAATCCATATACGATAATAGGCTTCATCCCTTAAATCTGAAAAATTTATAGAAACAGATTATTTTACTTTACCGTCTACTTGAAAATAAGAGTAATAACATTAGGTTTGAGTTTTTCTAAAACCAAATTTAAATTAACTCAATCCAAAACTTAAAACAGCAAAAACATACTTCGAACTTAGGTTTAGGAGTATTTTCAATAAAAAACATGATAGAGAAATATTTTTTTTAGTAGAAAGTTAAAAGTTCTACTAAAAATTAGAATTTAGTTTTTTAGTTCGAAAAAAAATAGAATTTGACCCCTTTTAAGATTTTTGATCGAATCATATAGACAAACTATTGAGACTAAATGTGTTCCAATTATGTGCATGGATGATTGCCTAAGCACACAACTTCAAGTAGAATAGCCGCAGAAAATAAAAGTTCTACGCAATTTAAATTATGAAAAAAAATACAAAAGATTATAAATATAGAGTACGAAGCAAAAGCACGTTTCCAATGAGGGTTAACTAAGGAAATTAAATCATAAACTAATTACAAATTTCAAGGGAAATAGCAAGCAAAGTATTCAACAAATAAATTCCACTACTATACCTAAGGCCACTAAAAATTTCTTCGTTGAGCCACATAGTAATCTTCTCTTCCGGGCATTTCGTAACTAAATGTTCGTACCCAACTTGCCGGTGCACGAAAACCGAGCAAACCACCCGAACCAAACCCGAGCTTATTTACAACAAGATAGATAGCGAGTAATAGCCGCTAATGCTGTACCTTCTCATCTTGATTAACTTGGAGGCTTTCCATACCCCTAAGAGTGAATTCGAAGTTCCTGACGTTTGACATGTTCCTGCTTGAGGCAGTACGGTTCTGGTCAGCTGACATTATGGGAGAATGCCTTCGAGTACTAGAAATTTTGTGTAGATTTCCTGCACTTGGATCGGAAATTGGAGGGCGAGACGGATCGGATTCGCTTCCAAGGGCGGCTAAATCTTGACTGCTAGCGATGGCAGCTTGTCTTGATGATCCGCTCGATCGTAAAATATTGGAATTCACTGGCTGGATGAATTCAAGATAATTTTTGACTTAGTAAATGAGAGATTATCACAATAACAAGCGTGCAGTCAAGAATAACTCACTATAGGTTCCTTAGCAACAGCAGGGTCATTATTGGCTGGTGACTTTTGTCTCGATGAATTTCCGGTGCCCGTAACTGGCCCAGAGTTTCTCCTTCGTAAGGGATCTGCTGCTACCCAACCACTTGGCGGTGGTCGACCTTCTTCTCCACCTTCAAAGATAGTTTGATAATTAAGATTCAACATCATCCCGAGTGGAAAAGGAATGTATATGATCAAGGCTCTTTTATACGGAAATCGAGCTTTTGTTGAAAAAAATGAAACAATCGAGGCTCAAGGGGCACAAGATAAACAAAAAAGAACAGAACATACTACCATGGTGCCTATCAGCATTTGCTACAGCCATTGGTACTCCAGAGCTAGGTCCAGCACCACCCTAAAATTTAAAATTTACATGGATAGAAAAGTTAATATTTTACCCAACATCTTTTCATAAATGTTTCAAAAACTAATTATTCCTTTTGTTCGATAATATAGGAATATATTATCTAACAAAAACTACTTTAATAGTAACTCGAAGAACAAGGATAGATAATTGACATAGGGCATAGAGAAAAGTCGATGTCGTATGCATTCCAAGACTTACAACGGCACGAGCAGGTGGGCCAGTTATCTGGGATTGTTGGTACTTCAAAATGGTCCAATCAAACACATAATCGAACTGAAAACCTGAAAAGGCATACCTTCATTTAAATTAAAAGGGTAAAAAAACAAAACTGCAAAATAACAAATGGGTTATAAAATTCAAACCTTCACGAATGAAAAGGTCACGTAAGAGTCGTTTAAGATAAGCATAGTCTGGCTTATCATCGAACCTCAATGATCGACAATAATGGAAGTATGAAGAAAATTCAGTAGGGTATCCACGACAAAGGGCCTATGGCAGAACAATATGTCAGCAATCTAGTTGGATTATAATGTTTTTTTTAAAAAAACTTCAATTGAATTATCATGTCTGGCAAAGACTTGGGTGTATTCTTGGCTGCACCAATTTCTGACAACAAGGCATAATAATTTTATTTTAAAAAGGAAAACAGTTTGCCACGTGGAAAATTGTGTATGGACAAATTCCTGAGCAGCATAGCCTTGGATACAGCCAAGTTTTTTTCTTCTATATTAATTGGAAATGGAGCTAAGACATGGAATAACTAACCTCTATAGAAGTGTTGACTTTCTTATCACTAATCCTTTCGTATTTTTGTTTCTTATTTCCTGCTTTGAGTCCCTGCCAAGGAAGACTAAAGAGATGACATGTTACCACTCTGTATTCCACAAGAAATGAATCACAGGTGATAGCAGAAAATATTTACCTCCCCCTTAAAAAATACATAAGAACAAATCCAAGTGATTCTAAATCATCCCTGCGGCTTTGTTCTGCACAATAGGAAAAGCAAATTGAGGAAGAAGAAAAAGAACTCCAATAATTCTTCCATTTTTTCGTTCACTTCTAAATCTATGCTCTCTAATAAGTGTATGCGATTATTGGGAGGCGAAACCTAATAGAAAGAAAAGGGAAAACAGATACCAATGCCGAGATGGGTATTCATGCTTGCATATCTTGCTGTTCCTGTCAAATTCTTGTTTTCTCTGCAAATTGTCACCAGATTATATTTGTAAAACTTTGGGATCAGCATTTCTTTCTTTCTTGTTTTAGTATATATATTTGTGGTACTAATACCAGTCCCCTTCTTACACCATGATACAAGGGTTTTCTTTTATTACACATTCAACTTGAAGGTTCGAACATAGAAAATTGGCCTACAATCTAAATCAAAGCCCCAAATATTACCCAGCTTATCCAGATGCATGGCAAAATCCAACAGGTTGGGGTAGATCGTAAAATTATTTTTCACTCTCTTCTGAACTAAACTAGTTTATCCACATTTCTAGAATACCATGATAGCTAGCAACTAATAGTTAGAAAAGGAAACAAAGACACTTCAAATTTAACTCCATACCATTTATCATACGCACAAATCCTCAATACTTGAAATACAAATGAAAGAGTAATGTTTATATTTTACCCTAGGTATTAGGACATTGTAAAACAATATTTTATATTACATCTTGGAAACAAATAAAAAATAAAAAATAATGAAGGATAGCATAATATAATTAACTTCTTGAACTTCCAAGCATTGTGTCAAAGCATCACAAGTATTAATACTAACCCAGATCTACATTAACCCTTCCAATTATATAACTCATACCACATCAACATAATTCACTTCAAATATTATAGGATCAGACGATATGTCTCGTAAGAATAGTCGTGCATAAGCTAGTCATGAATATCAGGAAAAAAAAAAAATCACGCCACAATCACTGGCAAAAACTGGTAACAATGAATACTTCATCTGAGATCTTAACAAAATACAGTTCAAACATATCAACTGTGAACCAATAACAATAACTTGTATTATACGTAATATGATAAAAATTTTAAATTTATAAACCAACCTGTAAGGGATGTGCTGATGAGTTGAGGTGTCTCTGTACTTTTTAGCCAAGCCAAAGTCGATGGCGTAGACCTATGGCAACATGAACATAGGAGTCAGGACATTAGATTACTAGATCATGTGGAGCATGGAATGCAAAATCTTTCAACAAATCAGAAAATAGAAACCTGATTTGCACGTCTGCCTAAGCCCATAAGAAAATTATCAGGTTTGATATCTCGATGTAAAAAGGACTTGGAGTGAACAAATTCCACCCGATTGATCTAAAATGGGACAAAGATATCAAAGAGTGTTCATGAAAAAGAACATGGTGTAGAAATAGGGATGGGCCAACTTGATGAATTAAATGGTACCATCTGATCAGCAAGCATAAGAACGGTCTTAAGAGACAATTTTCTGCTGCAGAAGTTAAATAAATCTTCAAGGCTAGGGCCCAACAAATCAATCACAAGAACATTATAGTCTCCCTCGACACCAAACCACCTCACATTTGGAATTCCAGCTGTCCAAATTCAGAAGAGTTTAATGAATGAATGATAAAGTGTGCAACTTGTAAACAAGACAAGGTTAAGAGTAACATTTATTACTTCCTCCTTGTAGTATTTTGTACAGTTTTGATTCATACAGCAGCTGTGGATGCTTCGTCTTCACATTTTCCTGGAAAGAGAAACTATCTTAGGACGTGCACATGCAAATACTTGTTATTTAAAAATAAGCTATATTTCATAAGAAACAAGAATCATTTTGTAAGACCTCCCATCAAGGCCTTTACAAGAGAACGGGCACAGAAGGAGAGAGGGAGAGCATTCCGATCGAATTGACTCTGTATTGCCTCAGGGCAGATTTTATCTGGTTTTAGTGAAAATGCAAGGTAAGAATCCTTGCATATTTCCATGGCATTAATGATACCGGCTTGATTTAGTCCATCCAACCAAAAAGAAAAGTATTGTCAAGATTAATTCTAAGCCAACAGCTACTAAGAACTTATCAGCCCATCTTACCCTAAAAAAGTTATTATCCTATGGTCCACTACACTTAATGCTGAAAAATAGTATAATAAATTATCAAATTTCTCTACCCATAAATCCCTTACTTTCTAAATTCACAAGATTGGTGATTGATACTACTGTGAGTAAGCTTGGGAGAAAGGATTTTGAATACATAGAGTTATAACCAAGTACTTGGGTTAACATCAACCTTTTCTATTAGAAAAGATTACTATTACTAATAATTGATGATCAACACAACATCATTATGAAGATTCTAAAAGAAACCAACTCAACATGGAGACCCATTCTACACATATGCCTATCCAAACGAACTTGCATAAACTTTTCACGAGCCTTCTTTTTTTTTTTTTTTTTGAAACAAGGGTAACCACGACTGTCCCTAGACTAGACACCGGAGACATCGAAGGAATAATGTTACAGGTGAGTCTCGAAGCCGGGACCTTGAAGGGAACATACCCTCAAAGCCCAAGCCTTCAAACACTGCGCCATCCCTTGGGGGGTTTTTCAGGTGCCTTCTAGACTCTAACATAACGGCATAACCACATCAAGATTTTAAGCTTTGACACATTAAAATCCTAACACCAGCTTCAGGAAGCTCTACTTTTCACGGTTACGATTAAAATTAAGGCATTAATGAATTTATGTCCTGTTCAAATACAAATGCATACCAATTCAACGAGAAAACAAAAATTAATAACACGACAACCGCAAAAACAGATGAATTCCACAAAATTTACTCACAAGCTTAATCGCGACTTCTTCATTCGTCTGAATGCTTGTACCTGAAACAATTAAAATAAAACCGATAATAAATCAGAAAACTGTGAACGATAACGCGTAAAACGCAAAACGATTCAAGAACAAAGGAACAAACCGAGATAGATCTCTCCGAACGATCCGCTCCCAATCTTCCGACCGAGTTTAAATTTCTTTCCAACTCGCGGTTCCATGATGCAAAATTATCGCAGAAATCAACAAAAAAAACCCCTAAGATCAATAAAAACACGACTCGAAGCCGCAAATTCGCGTCAGGGCGTTGGATTGAGAGCTACAGGGCCGGAAAGATCACGATGAAGAAGAAGAAATCGGTTGGCGGATGAAATGATGAACGATGGAGGAAAAAGAGGCGGAAATTGAGAAACCGAATCGTTTCTCATCGGAGAAACGAATTAAGGCCATGAAAAGAAGGAGAATCAAATGAAGAACACGATGAACAGGAATTGAAGAAGAAACAATTCCACATAGAAATCGCCTTTTGGTTCTCTTTCTCTTTCGATTTCTCTCTCTGGCTTTGATCCAATCGTAGATGAAATAGCAAATTGCTTGCCGTTGCAAATTACAATCCTTTATTACATCCCTTTGTCTTTTCTTTTCTTTCTTTACTTATTTTTTTTATTTATATTTTTGGTTTCGGATTCTTCGCTTTCAAACGACGCCGTTTCTGTTAATTCATAGCCTGAATTGTCTCCAATCTGTCATCTCATTTAATTTAATTAACTTTTTAAGTATTGAAGATAAATAATTATCATCTGCCTCTAATTTTTTAGTTTAACACTAATTTTCCAATCAAAATGTGTGAGTTTTTGTTGAAGCGTAATCACGTCCGTTTTTAAGTCAAGTGATTAATGTCACACTATCCAACATGAGATCTTGAAGAGAGTATATCTTTAAAACTCAAATTTTCAACTAGTTTTTAGAAACATATAATTTTTTAATTGAAGTCTCGTTTGATAACTATTTTGTTTTTTATTTTTTGTTTATTGAAATTTATGTCTACAAAAGCTACCTTACCATACATTTTTCCTTATTTAGATATCTACATCTTACCTATATTTTAATAAACAAAATCAAAATTTAGAAACAAAAAAAGTAGCTTCCAAATTTTTTTTTTGTTTTTTAAATTTGGTTAATTTTCGCTTACTTTCTTAAGAAAATATGAATACATTATAAGAAAGATGGAGCACATAGTAGAAAATTTGAGTTCTAATAAACTTAAATATAAACCAAAAAAAAAAAAACAAAGCTTAAGAAAATATCAATTTAAACCTAATTGAATTTGTTAGCATATGAAAATTGCGAAAGGTGTTCCAATTTATAAGATCTTCAAAAAGAAGAAAATGAAACATGGGATGCAACTCCTATCACATGAATTGTTTCGCTGTATACTAAACATATATTTTATATTCATTAATGGAAATTTAAATGAATGTTTTTTTAAGTATAAATGAATTTTATTTAAAAATAAATAATGCAATACTTATCCATGTTTAAGATAAAAGAACACATTTAGCATCAAACAAAAAGAACTATAATATTTATAAAAGTTTAAGACACGTTCCATCTAAACATAAACATAACTCAATTGTTAAGTACAGTATCTTCATTTAAGACGATATATTTTTTAATTCAAATCTCTGCACCTCTACATATGTTAGTCTAAAACAAATTAGATTCCAATTTAATGAAATTAAAGTTCACGTGTTAAATGTTGAGTTATCTTGTTAGTACCATAAAAGGGGAATGAAGATTTGAAATTTAAACTTTGAGGATAAAATTAGAGTATTTTGTATTTTTCCACCATGACATGAAGATATTTAATCTAATATATGGACATGATTGGCTTAGAATAGTGGGGCCATGCTATTTTGATAAAGTTAGATAGAATTATGATTTTCCATAGACCCATTGTCGATAATACAATAATGGAGAGTTCACTACTTTAATTCGAGTAGGATTGGAGAATGAAGAATATTATTTTCTTTTTTATTTCTCATCTCTTTGTCACGTGTAAAACTTTTTTTACTTTGTGAAATTATAAATTGGTCGAGCACTTAGAATTAAATATTCCAACATAATTTAGTATATGAGATATCAATCGACCGTCCACCCATCATAGAACTCATGAAGAAAACACATGTTCCCATTATTGGGGAAAACCTTTTGCAAGTAATATAAGTTATTTTACTTAATATAATTAATTAAATATGTTTTTTTTAATTAATTAATAGTTAAGTTATTATTTACTTAATGTAATATTAAGTTTATTATTAGTTATTTATTTGTCTATTTTTTAGAAAATAAATAAATTATAATAAATGTAACTACATTCTCATGCTATATATAGGCGTGTTTTGAGATGAACAACACAACACAATTTGAGAAAAACATTCTCATTATTTTCAAAGAGAGATCTCTATTTGGCATTTGGAAATAGACAAAGGATTTAGATTGTGAATAAAAAAGTATAGTCATTGTGATTATTCTCTGCTGATTGTTTAACAAAAAACCCAACATCTTTTCTAACAATTCTAAAAAAAATGAAAAAAAAATCTTCCTTAATTATTGTAGAAATAAGATGGAAAACGGGATCAGTATGTTAAGATCTCACAAATGTCCAACATTGGAAAGTGGGAGAGTCCAACATCAATATAAAAAGAGATATGGTTACTCTACTTACTGTCAATTGGTTTTGAGCTGGAACCTCATATTCTCTAATATGATATCACAGCCCATAAAGCCCAAATGGATATCGGTCAAATAAAATGAAATTGAAATCCGATTTAAGAATGGTGAGCTGAAAAGATGCACTATCTTGAAGGGACATATTAGGATCTCACAAATGTCCCACATTGAAAAGTGGGAGAGTCCAAAGGTCGGGATTGTATTTGGAAGGTGTCGATTTTGTAGATGAACGTCAGATCCCGGCTTGTGGAGGTGGTCCAGTTTGTGGTTTTAGTAGTGCATTTTTTGTTAATGAATTTGCTTTAGTTAAAAAAAAAGAGAGTATAATTATAATTGGGTTAGAGAATTTGTCCACACTCTTAAACTCAGAGGTTATTTATTTGACGTTTTTAGCTAGGAGTTATGGTTAAGATTTATTAACTTCTCTTCGAAAATCTACATCCAAAAGAGTTTTTACCAATTCCTCTTCAATTTTACTTTTGAAAATAACTCTTATTTCTAACCATTCATTTTTAATCATTCATTTATAACTACTCAATTATTTCTAACCATCTATTTTAATCATTTCTTTCAAATCAATCAAAATAACTTATTTTTAACCACTCATTTTTAATCATTTCTTTTTTAACTACTAAAAATAACTACTCATTTTAAATCTACATCCAAACAAGATTCTAACTATAACTCATCTATACAAAAACTACATCCAAACGAGTTTTTAGCACAATTCTCAATTTTTAACTACTCAATATAACTCAACCTAAAAACTACCTAAATATGTCAAACAAACCACGCCCAAGGACAAGTCCTTAAAATTTTAGTCTATTGGGTCTGTAAATTTTTAAAAAAATATAAACATAGGTCAAAGACTTAAGTGACAAATTGAAATTCATTGTACTTTTTTGTTTGTCCAAAGTTCAAGAACTAATTTTGTACAAAATTAAAAGTTCAAACTGTTAGATACTTAAAATCTAGAGACAATAGTCATCATTCATAAATTTCAAGGACCAAATGAACTACTTTTTTTTTTAAACAATAATTTAAGGAACTATACAATCGTGATAGTCATGAATGTTTGCAAACAAAACATAGTTTAAATAATTTTTTGTTTTTTTTTTTGTTTTTTTTTTGTATTTAGCTGTAAAAGGATTTGAGAGGAAACAATGATGAATGAAATGCCTCCTTCCAATCAAGCATATAAATTTAAAAGTTGAAATATTAGGTTGCAATTGATAGCTACATGTCATTACTATTTCTTTCTTTAATTTTCGGAAACATGACTCATTTTGGCAACTAGCAAAAATATGATTTTTTTGCCTCTCTACAAAACTGTTATTTTATATGTTTTTTGACATATGATTTTTCAATACTAAAAAACTTATTTTTATAATAATACTACTAATATTTTTTTTATTGACAACATTGAATAAAAATGAAAGTATAGAGTAGTATAAATGGCTTTAAGTATCTCTAAATAAAAAAAAAAAGCTTTAAATGTTGACAACCTACATTAATGTTGGAAGAAGTTTTGTTGACATTCAAATATTTTAGGATTGGTGATAATGATAATAGTTAATAACTTCGATATTTTTTTAACAAGAAAAGAAAAACATTTTTATACAAACCAATATCATTTTCTAAATTAACACTAGTTTTTCTTTCCTCTCAAGTTTAGAATCAAGGGATGTAAAAGGAAGGGCCACACTTGCATTTCCATCCCTCAGGCTCATAGTTAGTGTATTGGACCCCTACATGGGTGCCCCTTTTGTTGTTGGTTGGGACTTGAATGGCTTCACATGGAATGCATCCATAGCACTTGTGCTCACACATTGGTGGACTTGACCCTATTTTCCTCATTCCTCTGTACATTACTCCATTTTCATTTATACCTTCAACAACCTTCACAGACAGCCAGAGTTGCATTATTACAAGCCTTAATCATTTTCATAACACATGTTCATATTTCCATCCACATTTCCATGTGTTCATGAATTCAATTGCAACATAAGAGGTCAATCAAAAAGGAATTTAAACTTATTTAAGGGCGTTTGCAACAAAGAGAATGATGTGGAAGAATTATTAACATGAAGAAGAAAGATTATCTATATTTGAGATAAAAAGAATTAAAAATGGTTATGGAGAAATGAAAAATGGTTATGAGGGCAATGAGAGAATGAAAATGAATGATTATGAGATGAATGAACATTGATTATGGAAGAATGATTTCTTGGCCCAAACATTTATAAGAGAATTATTAAACTCATAATCATTCACATTGTCTTGTCATATGAAATATATAGTATCAACATTTTCCATAAAATTGTATCAACACTTCTAGAAACTTGCATCAAACAGAGCACATAGGAGGGGGCTGACCTGTTTGGAATCCAAAGAGCCTGAGATAAGACCTGGCAACATAGCAACAAGGAAATTGAGTTAAAATGTTGTGAAATTGAAGACCTGTGACCAAGTAGATGTAATAATTGAGAAAGAATCAGTATAATGGTAACAACAAACAAACAGACCTTGTTTTTTATGAGGAAGGAGAGGAGGATGATTTGGAGCAAAAGTTCTGGTTGCAGCAGAAACCCAACAAGCAAATTGCAGAGTCAAAATAAAACAACAGTATTTTCCTTTCATGTCTTCTTCAAAAGCCAAATGATAATGATAATGATGGGAAAAAGATGATGAATGGAAAAAATGGAAGATGATTTGGGTATAAAAAGATGGGAGAAAAATTCAAGCCTATCAAGCAGGTTCACATTTCCCCAAAGCAGTGGTCAGAAGCAACCTCTCTGTGTACATAGTTTTTGTTTTGTTTTGTTTGTTTTCATCCTCTTCCAAGTTCTCTCCATCTTGGGACTAACAGAGAGATTTTGCTTTGCAAACAAGTGATCTATTTCAGTTTCTTATCAGAAAGTTGGGAAGCAAACCAAAATCTCTCTACTCAACCTCATAAAAAAAAAAAAAAAAAACCTTGCAATTTCAAGAAATGAGCTGTTGAAATACCCTATTCTTCCAATTGTTTTTTTGGTTTTGTCACCATCCAATACAATTCAGGCTTTCTCTTTCACTCACTGCCAAATCAGTCTACTAAATGAACCAAACAGTTACCTCTACCATGGCAGGCCCCAGCATCACAGCCACCCCTCCTTTTTCTCTAGCCTCTGACATACCTGGAAAAACAATTTAAATATTCACAAGGAAGAAAAAATAATAGCAGCTACCTAGACTGCAGGGCCTTTATGATAGTTTTATTCCCATTTGAAGAAGAAAAGATCCTGTGACAGGGGAGCTATTTATGCAGAAGAAGAAAAATACATCAATGTCTAGGCTCTGAACATATTCAGTTTTGCAGAAAATTTAATTGAGTTAGTTAATAAATTAAATAAGGAACTAAACATGGGGCAAGCTTTCTGATTAGTAGGTTGGGAGCATAATAGAATGCTGCCCCAAATCCAATCTCAGCCATCCATTTAGCTTCTAATCAAGATGGCAATATAGAGCCATGTGCAATTGCTTTTGCTAAGAAATAAATGAAGTTGGATTTAATCCACGCAACAAGCAATCACACTCAAATTTATCTGTTATTTTCACATTATCAATATTCAAGGAATCAAGATATCAATTATTAACACCGAAATAAAAGTTTAATAGTATATTTGGCTATATTCAGAGAAGTGGGATGAATTCTGTCAAAGTTATAACATGGGGAAGCCAGCCTTAGTCTAATACTCTTACGCAAGCGGTTGAACACTTGGGTTTTGAGGAAATAAGATGTTGAAGGTATACTCCCTCAAGATTCTAAATTCGAGATTCAGCTGTGACATTATTTCTTCGATGAAAAAAAAGTGTCACACAAGCATATTATCAAACACATGTCAGGCATTAATTAATAATTTCTCTCCATGCATACCCAGTATTGAAGACAATTCTCAACCCCCCAAATGAAAGTTAAATAGTTTATTTGACTCTATTAGAAGAATGATGACGAGTGATGTCAAAGCTAAAACATGGGCAGCAATAAAATATCACACAAGCATTTTATCGAAAACATGACAGGCACTAGCAACTGGGCTATAAGTGTAGTAAGGAAAAAGGAAAGTGGCACTGAATCACTGTTCAAGCGGCTTGATGGGGATGTGGGAGATACGAAAATGAGAGGAATTTGTGAAAAGAAAATGAATTGATTGAAATGGGTAAAAGCAGAGAAGGTACTTTGAAGCATCAAATGCAGGGATGGTACGTTTTCAAGCAAGCTGTGTACAGTGCAATATCGTCTGGGGATTTCTCATTGATAAATGCGAGATTTGAGTGATTTGATGATTCAATCTGCTACATTTTCTTTCGCTCTTCTTTGTTCTTGATCGTCCATTGAAATCATGGCGGTTTCCATCAGCAATGGCCGAAACCAGCTTTAGAATTTCGGCTATGGAAATCGATACCCATTGAACAAAAAATTGGATCAATCATCTTGTCGATGAGAAACTGAAAAACAATTGACTAGATTAATTTTAAATTACAATATTCACAAAAGTGGTTATTTGATATTGATTCCAATTACAATTTTGAATGAAAATAAGCACAAGTTAAATTCAAAATACATAAAAAGGAGTATTTCAATGATATTTTGTATAATTAAATAACGCATTCGTTACAAATTTCAATATCAAATATTGTTGAATTAAAAAAGAGATTAAAATTAAATATTATTGAAATATCAAAATTAAAAATATTTACTTTTGAAATATATGAACCAAATGGAAATTACAAAGACTAAAATAATGTATTTTTCACAAAAACTTGTGATAAAAATACTAAATTTAAACTTAACTAAAAGTACAATAATTAGAATTGAACATTTGAGGTGTATAATAAGGAGAATTTACCATCAGCAGCGCATTCTACTTCTTATATTATATTTGGAGTAAATTTTTTTGAATAATTCATCCACATTGATTTTTATCACTCAACTAGTGATAGAAGTTAACTTTTATCGCTCATAGAAAACTCAAGTAGTTATAGAATTAGTCTATCATTAATTAAATTCTATCACTAATAGAACTCAACCAGTTATAACACTCAATTTGCATTTTTTGCTACAAATGAATTAATTTTGTTTTTTATTATAGATGGAAATACTTTGCTATTTTTTGTTATACATGCAAAATCTTATATAATAAGGGTATATTTGTGCTACCAAAAACAAATGAGTAGAATAAGAATGTGAAATGATTTTGGTGTTTGATTCATTGAAAATTATTTCTCCCATGATCACAAATTCTCAAAATTACATTTTTATTCTCTTTCTAATTGTTTTTATTCTTCTAGTAACAATTTTTTTATCATTCTCTTCCCTCCAAATCCAAATAGTGATTATCTCCATAATCATTTTCCTCTCAATTCTTCTCTTAATTATCATTCCTCTTGTGATCATTATTATTGTCCTCCCCCAAAGCATAGCCTAAAAGAAGTTGGGGGAATAAATATGTAGTAAAACTTACCCCATTTATTCAGGGTAGAAAAATTTCCTCCAACCCTACATTTCAACCATCGCTTCATCCCCTCATTATTTCAACTTTTTCTTTAAACAAAGTTTTCTACAATTATTTTTCAAAACAACCATTTCTTTTTTCATAGAACTCTCTCCAAATAAACTTATACAACCAATATTTTTCTGCAACCTCCTTTACAAACAAACTTAATCAAATAATTTTTTTTTGCAATCAGTCATTTAATTAATTTTATTCAAACAAAATTTTCCTTCAAATACCACATTTAAACCATTCAAATTCTTCCCGAAACCAAATGTGCTCCAAGGACAATAATCAAGTTATAGTTAAACATGCAATAAAAATAAGTTGAAAATTGTATAATTAAGGAATTAAGGTTAATAATAGTATAGTTTTAATAATGACAAGATGTATACATACTAATTTGGAATTATAACTTCAAATCTCTCATAAATGTTGTTAATAAAACAAAGTGGAAACTAATGTAGATTACATGAATAGAAGTAAGAATAAGGAAGAAGACCAAATACTTATTTAATTAGTTCAATACTATATATAAATCTTGTGTCACAAATTGACTTCTAAAGAAAATTGTAGAAATTGAGAGGAAAACGGGAAAATCGTTCAGCTTGGAATTTGTTGACGCTCATTGGTCAATTTCTTTGGCCCACTTTTTGGAACGTTTAAAAAAGTCAAACTACGAGTTCCATTTATTTTAACATATGAAATATTTAAGAGTTAAATGTGTGGTATTTAAATACATGATATTATAAAGTATATGTATTTATGCATGTACAAGAAATTGTGTTCAAAGATTGAATATGACTATGTATCGACGTTTTTAATGTGAGTTTTGTATAAGAAAAATCTAGAATAATTTAGAAAACTTAACATATGCAAGAGAATTTGGAAATTGTTCAAAATATTATAATTTCTACATGTAAATTTAAATAGGTGGAAAAGGCATAAGTTGTTTTATATATTCACAACATATAATAATATAGATTCATTATAGTTGTATATTGTGCTCAAGTTGGAATTTGTGATTTTTTAATAAAACAATGTTCATTAAAAAGATTTTAAACATGGTTATAAGCTAACGTGAGTATCACTCATATAAAATATGTAATACCAAAATTGAGTATAAGATTCAACCTTCATGCATATATATTGTTATTTTCGAATAGTACAAAACATGATTATAAATTATTTATAAATTTTTTAATTAACTACGAACACATAGTAGCTGTGATTGCATAGGTAGTCTCATTATGTGTGGAGTTAGAGGTGGCATTAAAGCTTCTTTAGCATAATTGATAGAGGGTCTGGCGATTAGGGAGGAGTATATATTAGGCTCAACTCTCCCTATCTTGGTGAAATCTAATTCTAAATTAGGTGTTATCGATTTGATTTGTGGTATTTTTTTAGATGTAATTGAACTCATGAATGTCATAGATATTTAAGATATAATTCCTATGTTTAGGAATATATCATTTTCTTTTTGCAGTGAGCGGCAATAGAGTTGTTGATATGTTTGTCAAGTCTTTCTAGTCTTATGCTTCTTCTAGTTGTATGTTTGACTTTTTATATTAATCACGAATGAGATTGCTTTTTTTTTTAAGGTGTAGTGATCTTTTCCCACAATTTACCTTTGGGGTGATTGAGAAGTGGAGTCGTTCGGAAGTGGTTCCTTGTTGATCGAATAGAATGTATAAAAACAACATGTAATAGTTTATTTCTACCATTTTTTCTTATAATTTTTTCTTCTTATTATTATTATTTTTATTGTTATTATTTTATTTGAGATAATTTTACCTTTTTACTTTTTCATCCAACAATAATTCAAACATGATTTTAATTTTCTTGTTGAATTATGTTTTTTTTTTTTTTTTGAGATTTCTTGTTGAATTATGTAGTCTAATTTAAACCACGTTTTATTTTTGGGAAAAGTTCAATAGTAGGCCAAAATAGAAAACTAATTGCAAATCTGTCCAGGTTAAGATTAATTAGCAAAAGTAATTTTTGTTTTTAATTAAATAAATTTGTTTTAATAATAAAAGACAAAGGTACCCTCCTTTATGTGCAAGAAAGAAACTCACGTCATCACCTTCTTCCCCAAATATCTCTCATCCGTTCCGTCTGCTTCTTCCCCAAATCTCTCCCATCCGTTCACTCTGCTTCTTCCCCAAATCTCTCCCATCCATTCACTGGGCGCACCAAATACGCCTGCCACATCATCGATTTCTTCACAATAGTTTTCAAGCAAACCCGCCGGATTTTTGTTGGAACTCTATTTGCGCCGCCGTCGAACTTAACCCATTAGATTTTTGCCAAAACTCTATTTGCGTCGCCGTCGAGCTTAACCTATTGGTTTTTTAACGTGACTCCATTTGCGCCGCCGTCGATCTTAACCAGTTGAATTTTTGCCGGAACTCCATTTGCGCCGCCGTCATCTGCAACTCAAACCCTAAAATGAAGATGAAATTATTTACAAAAATACTTCAAGTTTTGTTTAAGTAATACAGTATTAATGATTAATACAGTTTTAATGACAAATGAAAATGAAATTATTTACAAAAACACTTCAAGTTTTATTTACTGTATTAGTTTTGTTTAAGTAATACAGTTTTAATGATTAATACAATATCAATATTAATACACTTTTAAATTATTGTATTTATTATTAGTAGTATTAATAATGAGGATTTAACATTAAATGTTCTCTAATAAAATGTTAATACAAGATTTATTAATACAGTATTTATTATCAATACAATATTTATTTATAAGTACAGTATTTATTAATACATTATTTATTTAAATTTTTAAGTACGAAATTAGGGTTTTGCAGTCTTCGTCTTCGACGGCTGCGATTTTCATAAAGAAAAAAGTGGCGAAAAAGTCGTCGAATCTCCACCATTTTGACTTGTCATCTTTGCAAACACATTTTCCGCGGCGATTGCTCATCATCTCAAACGATTATCTAGTGTTGTAGTGTTTGAATTGATTTGGATAAAGGCGAAAGAAATAGAGGCGAAGAACAACGTGACCGACGATGAATGAATGGTGAGATGGAGTAGAAGGAAGACGTCGGAGAAGAACAAATCGAACAGAATAAAGAACAAATTAAAATCGCCGGAAATCGATGGAGAAGAAGAATTTCCGGCCAGAATTTGAAGGAAAGCGCCCAGAAGAAATCACACAAAAAGGAAGGAGAAGCAGGTGTCGATCTAAGGAAGAAAAATAATAATATAATTAAATGAAGGGTAAAATGGTAACTTACAATTTATATATTTAAAATAGAAAATTAAAGGAAAAATATTCTTGCAAATAAGTTGGGATTTAAACACGCTTGCAAATATTTTTCCAAAAGTGGACAGATGTTACAATTTCCCTTTATTTTTCTATCTTTCAAATTAAAAAATAAAATAAAATATGACAAAAATTAAATCACATAAATTTAGGTTATTTCTTGTCTTAAGTTAATCTTAAGTTAAACGTCCCTAAACTTTTTCTCTTTATAGATTACGATTATAAATTTTGTAAAGCACAAAATGAATATGAACAAAAGAAAAAGAAAATACAAAAACAAAAGAAAAATGACGAAGAAATGACGTCATATATATTATTTATGTACGGTCACAGTCAAGCTGTTGGCGTTGACCGGGAAGCAACGTGAAAGAAAATATACTCAAAATAAGATGTTAGAAGACAACCTGGGACTAAGCTGTTCAAACAATCTCACCTTTTAAAATATTCATTTTCTTTAATAATAATCATGAGTATATCCTAAGAAAAAAAAAGATTCTAAATAAAATTCAAGTAAAGATAGATGAATAACTAAGGATTTATTAGTAAAAATACTCATTAATTTTGTTTTAAACTTTAGTTGCTTGTGAGCTTTGTATACAGAAGTATAAATGTTAGCATAATAATGTATAAAAAGGCTAAACTACTCATAATAATTTGTCTGTATACAATTTAATTCTATTTTTTCAAAAGTATATTATCTTTAATGTTTTTCCATTTTTGAGTAAAAGTCTGGCATTCAATAGAGTTGAAAAATACTAATAAAGGCTTAAACAGAAAAATCGATTCCAACAACTATAACATAACTTGCAAAAAATTAAACCAAAGCCAAAGTCAAAATATCCCAACCCACAAAGGAGGATGGCTCGAGCCGAACACATAAGGGTAGTCCTCATCGAGCCGTGTGGCACGACTGGCCCACAAAATTGAATATAAGTAAGCTCCATGCTTCTTTGCCAACTATTACTATTTGAATATTTAACTTTTTTATAACTGGAGAAATTGAAACTTCATTTTCATATATTTAGAGTATTCGTATTCAATCTAAAGCCTAAATTCGAAAAAAAAAATTATAATTAAATTTAATTTATAGTTGTCGAACTTGAAACTTCCAAAGAAACATATTTTGGAAGTCCAAGAACTTAACCAACGAGATTACTTCCTTGAAGACTTCAAAATGATTAATTGAACATTGATCTTACTATTCATCTTCGAAGGAGCATACCTCACATTTCTCAGTCCTCAACCAATGAGTTTGCTTCTTCAAAGACTTCGAATAATTAACTAAATAATGATCTTATTATTTATCTTTATTCCTTTTAATAATTTATTGTATTGTCCAATAGTTCAATTTCTACTAATTATTATTACCAATCTTAAATATAGTTAATGATTATTTTTAATCGTTACTGCACTCCAACCACACATAATAATTACTCAAAATTTTCATACAAACTAAATACGATCTACCCTAAATACTGACATCGTTTTCATCCAAAAAAAAAAACTTTAACCATTATCTCCTTCCCCCAAACATCTTTTGCTTTTTTGGGTTGAAAATTGTGCATTCTTCGGTAATCATATATATCAACAATCAAAAGATTATGAATTCGACTTTCTACACCATAATTATCAATAAACTGAAAAAAGATCTCAACACAAATAAATCAAAGTGATATTGATTTTTTTTTAAAAAAAAAATACAATAATTGAGAGTTGGAGGAGTTGATCCAAAAACTTTTTAGTTATTGGATATATACTAATACCTTGAGTAACTGCTCTACTTGACAAAGTGACATCGAGTTGAGCTTAATGTTAAATGTTAATATTAAATATTTCATAATAATTAGTAGATGACACATTTCCATTTATATTATTAACTTTCTTCTAAAGTCACGATCACACCTAGGTAGGTCGTGCTCTATGGAACTTCCACTTTCTAGAAGAAAAAAAATATGTATACACTAATTATTATAACCTATCAATTGAACCCGCCGTCAAAATCAAACCCTCAAAATTTTGTTATAAAATTCATTTCTTTATTCAATTTATTATAACCTAATTTGTTTATATATATTTTTTTTTTCCATTCAACCCACTTACATTGACAAGTCCATAACCTATTAATCTAATTTCTTTATTCTAGCTCTTATAAGTACTAGTCTTCAAGGTGCCAAGGTTCATTCAAATTCCATTTCATCTCTCTTTCTCTCTCTATATATATATATAATATAACCCACAACTTTGTCATTCTAACTAAGCTAAACACAAACAAAACATAAACCAAAGATCAAAACAAGTCTCTTTTCAATTGGATTCTTGTTTTTTTTCGATCCTTGTAACCTCACCAACTACACCTCTCTTTTAAGTAGATCGTAATTCGGTCGATATCGAAAGAGAAGAAGGAAGGAGAAGGCAATTGTCGAAAGGAATTAGTTTTTGTTATAAAAAACTTCCCTTTCACAAAATGTGTGCGGTCTCAAAGATGTCGACGGGGTCGGGGTCGGTGTCGGGTTCAGCAGTGTCGTCGACACAAGAGACGAAGAGGGTTAACCGGGGGTTTCGGTCGGAGAGGAATGCAGGGAACTTAAAGCTGCACCCCTATAGGAATTTCCCGTTTGGGAATAATTTGGATTCCGGCCACCCGGCTGGGATTCCACTTCCTAAAATGAGAAACTCCACGGCGGTGTCCACGGCGGCGTCTCCGGCAGCGGCCGGAGATCAGTTTGATGCAGCCGCCGTGAAGTTGCAGAAAGTTTACAAAAGTTACCGAACACGGCGGAATCTCGCTGATTGTGCTGTTGTTGTTGAAGAATTATGGTAATAAACCAAACCCCATAAAAAAAGTCATTTTTTTCGACGAATTATAATAGTTATATATTGATCAAAAAAAATTTAATGGTTTTTTCAGGTGGAAGGCGTTGGATTTTGCTGCTCTACGGCGGAGCTCGGTGTCGTTTTTCGACTCCGACAAGGCGGAAACTGCCGTGTCGAAATGGTCGAGGGCCGGAGCACGAGCTGCAAAGGTACTTCAATTCATTATTTTTTTTAGTACAATTATTATTTTTTTCATATACATACGATGTCGATAGTTTATTGTTTATTTTATTTTATTTTATTTTCTTACGTCAAATTTTAGACCAATTTTATTCTTCTGATACATTCCTACACTTCTCTTTTAGACAGTTTTCTTGAACTTAAGATTGGTTTGAATTTTGGGTTTTATTATTTTTAGGTAAATAATTTGAATGGGCTTTGATTTTTTGAAATTTATGACTTCTTTGACTTTTATCCTATTAGGATATGTTTTAATACAATATATCTACTCTACTAGCAATGTCAAAATTGTATTAAATCAACCCGTGCGTGTTCTTTTTTTTTTTTTTTTGTTGAGAATTGATTTCTAGATAGAAGTTTTAAATTGTGTATCCTTTTACATTGAATTGACCAAATTTTCAATATTGATTATTACAATATTTTAGTGTGAGAATTCAAATTTCTGTTAAAAAAACTGTCAAAAAATTAATTTATAGATAGATTATTATCGTGAATCGAATTTACCATCTTTAATTAATTAAGTCTCTTTTTAATCAATAAATCATTTTTACAAATTGGAATCAAATCTATGACTTTTTAATTTATGGGAATACTTCCTTGTAGGTGATCTATTACTCTTAAATTAAACTTAATGTATAATTTGTAAGCTTATAATTGGAGCAAAAAATTGAAACTTTTTTGTTTGGTTGCAGGTAGGGAAAGGCCTATCCAAGAATGAGAAAGCTCAGATTTTGGCTTTGAGACACTGGCTTGAAGCTGTAAGTCTTGGAAACTTCCATAATTGAAAAGACCTTTATTTGTTTTATATATATATATTTTTTAAAAAATAGGTTAATTTTAATAATTTAATATTTCTAAATAATCTGAGATTTGGCTAATTATTTTATTCCAATTTAGGGATAAGTTAATTAAATAGAAAAAGTTGAACGATACCACACCAGTACGCTATTATTAAAATAAACAACAATTTTTTTAATTAATTTTTTTTAATAAATCTTGTCCGTTATAATGAAACAGATCGATCCACGTCATCGCTACGGCCATAATCTTCACATTTACTACAATGTTTGGTTCCAAAGTCAAAGCTCGCAGCCTTTCTTTTATTGGTAAGTAAAAATAAAAATTAAAGGCTAATTTATTAAATTATATTAATTGCCACTTATTTGGACGCGAATTTCTTTTATATTTTTAAATATCCAAGTCAAAGGCTTTTTTGTTTTTCTTGTTAAAATTTTATTTTAATATTAGAATGGTTAAAGTTTGACATATGAAGATTGGATTAAATAATATCTGTCACACATAGACATAACTTTTAATACATTATCTTTATGGTATGAAGTTTTATTTATATTATTTTTGTATCTTTTTGACTAATATAAAGGTTGGATATTGGAGATGGAAAGGAGTTGAATCTTGAAAAGTGTTGTAGAGCAACTCTTCAAAGACAATGCATTCAATATCTTGGACCTGTAAGTACCTTGTTGTAATGTTTTTTGTTCAAATTTATATTTCACTATAAACCGTATTTACATTAAAAAATCAACTATATATAATTTATTTTTTCTGCCATATATACATATAATGGTCTCTAATTATGATATATTAAAAAAAAATCAAATGTATTATTAAATTATTATTTTATTAATATATTTAGACGTGTAAACAAGTCACATGGAATGTCCCTTCAAAATTTGAATTAGTAAATGAGAAGAGTTTTCATGTGTTATATAACCATGTTCACATGTTTAAAAATTTTAATACAAAATATAATTTAATATAATTTTTAAGTTTTTTGCTAACAATATTCTTCAACCATTTTTTTAAAGAATGAATTGAGATTTAAAGAGTATAATTAAAATTTTGAAAAGTGTCTCGACTACTTTTTGCTCACATCAATCATTTTTAGCCTACAATATTGAACTTTCAAAGAAATTCATAAAAAAAATTATCCTTAAATAAGTAAAACTTTCTTAACTAGTTGAAAAAAATAACCACTAAATTTAGAATTGACTAACAAAACAAAGACAAATATGGGAACAAAAAGTGATAATTTAATGTGCATAAGTATGTTGATGATTAAGAAGTCACGAGAGTTGAAAATTTTCATATCTAATAATCGGAACTAAAACAAATAAAGAATATAAACCATTGGATATATTTAACATTTTTTTTTCTTTTAACTCTTTTATCTCTTCTACTTGTTACTAAAAACATGTAAGAAATTTTTTTTTTTTTTTTGGTGTAGAAACAAAGGGAAAATTATGAAGTGATAGTGAAGGAAGGGAAGCTTGTACACAAGCAAAGTGACAATTTTGTTAGCACAACCAATGACTCAAAATGGATATTTGTTCTTAGTGCTTCAAAAAATTTGTATGTTGGGAAGAAAATCAAAGGCCATTTTCAACACTCTAGTTTTCTTGCTGGTGGTGTGACCACAGCATCTGGTAGATTGGTAGCTGAAAATGGCAATCTCAAGGTAATTTATTATAAATTTATACTAATCTTCAATTAATTTTTTTTCCTAAATTCAAAAAAATATTACAATTTTTTTTATTAACTGTTTTTCATTTTTCAGGCTATATGGCCCTATAGTGGGCATTATCGTCCCACGGAAGAGAATTTCATTGAGTTCATTGAGTTCTTGAAGGACAACAATGTTGACCTAACAAACGTTAAGGTATATTGTTTTTAAAATAAACTTCTTTTGGTTAAATAATATGATTTATCTCTAATTTTTTAAGATTAAATCTTAGATTCATGAAATAAAGATCAAATCTCTTTGAAAAGGACTAATAAAAAAATATCTCAATTGGTATAGAATATGAACATATAATCAATAGTTTATAACTTCAAATCTCCTTCTTCCAATATTGTTAAAGAACAAAAATGATTGAAAGTCCATCCAGTTATAGATTTTTAAAAGTGTTGGATAGATCTTTTAAATCTTAAATTTTGTTTCTATTAATTTAAGTTATATTTCAAAATTTTAAAAAAATTATTGATACGATTGTGTCGTACCAGACAAGAATTTTTCAGTTTTATATTTTAATACATTTATGATTTTTGAAAATTAAATGTCTATAGAATTATTAGATATTTTTCCAATGTTTTTTTAAGTAAAACAACAATATTTGAAATGATTCATGTCAATGGCCAAAAGGAGGAGAACACGAATAACATCTATATCAAATGATAATGAGTTAGTTATATGTTCGAATCTCAAATGTTAAGAAATGATACATATGGATAATTGTGTTATAAATTAACTTAGTTTTTTTTTCATTAAAATATGAAAAAGAATACATTTGAAAAACTAATGTGTATATACTTTTTGGAACAATGCAGAAATGTGCAACGGACGAGGATGTACCACCCAATAGCAAAGAGGAGGAAGTGATAGGCGGCGGTGGCACCACGAAACACGGCGGAGAGTCCTCGGAGAAGACTGCATCGCCATCGAGAGAAGCGGCGGAAATAGAAAGACATTGCAATGTTGTTCAAAGAAGAAGCAAATGGACCACCGGCGCCGGGCCACGAATAGGCTGCGTAAGAGAATATCCAACAAAGCTACAATTTCAGGCATTGGAAAAGCTCAAGTTGTCGCCTAGAATCTCAGCCGTTCAAGAACCATTTAACTCCAATTTGCCAATTCCATCACCAAGGCCTAGCCCTAGAATCCACATGTCCCCTAGGCTCGCTTGCATGGTGCTTTCGAGCCCTCGAACATCGAGGTGCTAGTTGGCTCGATGCTCGAGTTGAAACGATGTGGCTGACGATGTAGAGATGGGAGGGAAATTGTTTGATAACTTTAAAGTGGGCTTGTAGTTTTTAGTCATAGGAATTTAATTCATTTTATTCTTGTTTTTTTTTTATATATTAATTTATGAGTGGTTTATTTGTTTATATAAATTGAGTAATAATGTATGCAAGTTATTTATGTAAAACCCATCCCTTGATTCAATATTTTAAATTTGAAAAGGTTGTATAGAAAACTACACTTCCATTCTAGAGGTAGTTATCATTGCATTTTTTTAAGAAGAAATTTTTTCTATAGATAGATGAGTAGAGTGAGTATAAGAGTTTTATCATTGTTTCCGTTATGTAAATATTCTCATGAATAATCCATTTTCTTTTTTTCTTCATCGTTTCCGAATGTCGATCTCCTTCAAGATGAGATTTACAGTATCCCATTGCTTGTAAAATGACTTTGTTAATTATTTGTAAAAAATAAAATAAAAATCTGAAATCAAGTTTTTTGAAAAAGGTAAAACTATAGAAGAAAAAAAAAATAGCTTCTCTTTATAATAATATCCATTTATCATAATCTCTTTATAAATCTCTTTATAATAACATGTATTGAATGATAAATTATATTATATTAACATGCACCTTGATTATCATTTATCATAACCATTCTATAAAAATCTGCAACGAAATAAGTAAAGAGTGTGATGGTAATAATTATTATAGTTTAGTGGTTGTTTTGTAATTTTTGCTAAAATTCGATAACTAGAATAGTTCCTAGAATCATACAAGTCAATATCATAATTGGGCCGAGGCCGATGGTTTGAGTCATAATGAGTATTTGTACTCCGAAAGACATGATATTTGTCTACTTTTCGTAAACTATTTGAGAAAATGTCTAAATGAGAAAGAATCATTATGTTTATTTTTGATTTTGAAGGAGGGATAAATCATTCATATCATTTATGTCATTTCACTTAATTACATTTTAGGAATAAAAATCAACAAACCACCCCACCATTTTAGGATTAAATATTGAATTTCACCTCCACCATTTTAAGAATCCTCTCCAAATTTAATAAATTAATTTACTCCATTCTTTTAGGAGTAAGTTTTGTCTCAAAGAACTCCATGATTCCTTTTTCTTTTTTTCATTTTTTGTGTCACTTTCACCATTTTCTTTTCTCAAAGAACTCCATGTCCATGTTAGTAGATATCCTCCCTTCCTTTTCAAAAGACAAATCAATAAAAACATACATGTCGGCGTTGCCTTCATAGCTCTTCTCCAACCTTAAGTTTGGGATATGAATAGTCTTAAACGCATACGCAAAGGGAAGCTCGAGCTGCTGGTCATTCCAGTTCCATCTTAGCTGAAAGTGTTCCCCTCGCCACCAAGAACAACCCGAGCGAGTCCTTGTCAAGCTGAGAATCGTCGCACCCTAGGTTGTCGGGTATTCCAAATCTTTTTCGTCATCAACCTCACACTAGGTATTCGTCTTCTCTAACGGATTAGCTATGCTAAAAAATAGGGTGATGCTTACAGTTTAAGCTGCAAAATTGTTTCGGACTAAACTTCACCGTCTTGTATTGGAAGCTCCATGTCACGACTCTATTACATAGTACATTCTTCAATTCATCTTTATTTGGTAGCATTGCACCTGCTCTTAATACACTGGACCCCCTACTAAGTTTGAGATGTACATCTCGGTACGTATTTGGTATATACCACCAACGAACTCGATGTACATCCATTGGACGTCTCTGTCATCCTTCAATATCTTTGACTTTTCTTTATGTGTCCCGTCCTTATACATCGATATGCTAATGACTTTTGCATTTTCTTCCAAGCTCATATTTTTCTCGATAAACGATATTGGTAGGGATAGGGGGTGTTGTATGTGATATCACCATGACGGTATTGTAGTTTTTGTAAATATCTCTATCGTCCTAAGTCTCATGATAGACGACCGTAACCGATGTAACTTCCATTTGCAATTAAGACCGGTTGCTCCCTGAAAATGTGACAGAGAAGACAATAATACGAATATTGGTAATGTGAATAAGAAAGAATACCATGCTTTGAGGGGTCGCTGCAGCCTTGGAAATTTGGTGATGGAAATGTGAAAAAATGGTGAAAAGTGACAAAGAAACTGGAAAAAAAAAGGAATCGGTAAGTGGAGTTCTTTGAGATAAAACCTACTCCTAAAATAATGGAGTAAATTAGTTTATTAAATTTGGAAAAGATTTCTAAAATGGTGGAGCTGAAATTCAATATTTAATCGTAAAATGGTGAAGTGGTTTATTAATTTTTATTCCTAAAATGTGATTAAGTGAAAGGGCATAAGTGGTATAAATGTTTTATCCCTCCTCCTCCAAAATGGAAAATAGACATTCATTCTAATTTTTTCCCATTTAAACATTTCCTCAAATAGTTTGTGGAGAGTAGACAAATACTATGCTTCCCTTTTTTTTTTTAATAAGTTTTATAAATCTAATTATATTCCTAGTTGACTCTTACTAAAATTCATTCTTTTAAAAAAACTATTAACCTTATTTTTTTAAAGTATAGTATAGGAAAACTCTGCATTTTACATATGTGTTATCACTATGAATCACATAAATTTATTTTACAAATAATTTTTTTTTTCAAAAGTAGATTATTAACTCGTGTGTGCGCGCATGCAGGTGTATTCAATTATTTTACTTGTAGTTCATCATATAAATATAGATATAGATAAGGAAAGAGAGGAATCCTTAATTTCCTATATTAAACCTACCAAAGTTCAAATTATATATGTAGAGAGCCTAGATCACAATCCCGAACTTGCCGTCGAGGTCGACGCCTCTTGTAAAACGCCCCTCCACCTAGCTTCCATACATGGAGACATGGAGCTCATTCAAGCTTTGTTAGAGAAGAATCAAGTGCTTGCTTGGCTTATGATGTGAATGGGTTGATTCCTCTCCACTATGAAGTAATTAGTGGACAAATTGAGATTATGAAAGAGTTGATCCATGCAAGACCACAATCTGTTTGGATGAAGCTAAATAATGGTCAAACTATTTGGAGGGAATGAAGTTTCTTATTGAAGGGAATGAAGTTTCTTATTGAAGGATTTATGACTCATGATGAAGACTTTTTAAATACAGTTGATGATGAAGGGAATACTATTTTGGATCTGTCAATCATCCAAAGACAAAGTGAGTTAAATAATAAGAGAAAGTCTATCAATTATCATATAATCACTAACGGAGTGTTTGGGACAAGAGGATGAAATTATGGATGAGTTTCTTTGAATCACCGACAATCACTACCACATAATAATTATTCATTCTTCTATAATCGATATTCATCTCCTCATAATTACTATCTATTTCTATGTAATCTTATTCCTCTTCCAACCATTTTTCATTCTTCTCATAATGAATATCCATTCCCTAAAATCATTACTCAATCCATCATAATAATTATTTTGTTTTTCTATAATCATGTTCTACACTTAAAATACAGGTAATGATTCTCAATAATCATTCTCTATACTTCAAACATAGATAATATTTCCACTCATAATCATTCCCTTCATTCAAACATGGATAATCATTCATATTTAATTATGTCCCTACAATCATTTTATTCTCCTTACTCCAAACACCAAGAGTTAGATTCTCAATTAAATAGGTTGCTAATAAAAACTATTAAAACTTTCTCGAATCAATTATTTGGTGTTCTCAATTTCCAAGCATGAGCATCCTTTTAAATTTATCTTCATATTATGAACTTTGTATTCTTCTTAATGACGTCATGAATATAGTTAACACATCGTTAGTGAACCATTTCAATTTTTGTTTTCCTTAGCAGATGGTAGGATATTTACTCTCAATTCTAAAAGTAAAAACCAGCACAAAAGAAAGAACAAAATCTAGAAAAGTAAAAACAAGATATCTTAAAAGACAGAGGCAAGCACCAATATCGTCATCCTCAAAAAAGACGACAAGACACAAGGAGGTACGGATGAAGAATCGAAAGAACAAAGGAGATTTGATTCGAGAGGTGTTAGGAACAATGATGCTAGTGGCTACGGTGATTGCGACATTGACTTTTGAAGCCGGAGTCAACCCTCCGGGCGGAGTTTGGCAACAAGATACTCAATACATCACCAGCAACTATGTCCATGAGTATTCTGAAAGGGGCTAATATAAAAGCTTGAGAAACAACACAATCTTACCAGCAGGAAGTGCAATAATGGCATACCAACAACGCGTATATTACGTAATTTACTTCTTCTCAAACATGGTGTCATTTTTGGCATCTGTGAGCGTGATTTTGTTGATCATAAGCCGATTTCCCCTTAAGAACAAGGTTGGTAGTGTTGTGTTGGTGATAGCAATGTGTGTGGCTGTGGTGTTCTTAGCAATTTCATTCTCCATGGTTAGTGTAATTACTACTGACAATATTCTTACAATGATTGGGTATCTATCAGCAGCCTACTTTTGGGTATCAATTGTGTTACTCATTGGTTTATACCACACAATTCGCTTTCTAATTTGGGTAGTCAAGAGCTTATTGTGTGCTTTCATATCCCTCGCCACAAAATTGATTTTGTATCTATCAAACTAGACTCGTATCTACTTGTAACAAGTTCATAAGTTTGGACCTTAGAAGAATTTGAATTATTAGTTAGGTGTTTTGTTATAAATAGGAAGGATTGAGTGGCATTGTTTCAGTACTCAATGAAGTATTTTCTTAAAAATAGAAGGTTCCTTATATGACTAAGTCCAAAGTAAAATCAAACATATCGAAGCAAAAGAAACTGATGTTTCGACCTAACCCTTTCGATTTATTGCACACCTAAAAATCAGAAGTAAAATATTTCAACTGTTACAAGTTTTACAATAAAGAGCCTAGGCTGTTGCATAATGAACCCAAATAGTATAGTGCAAAATACCATAGGCCTAAGACAAACAAACAAACCAAACCAAACCCTCAAACATTTAACTGTTGATTGATAAATAAAGGATCAGAAAACAACAATGTGATGTGATTGGTTGTTAATTTTTTGAGATAATTGAAAGCTTCCAAACCAAATCATGGGATGAGGAAAAAAGTTACTCAACTAAAAGCAATGCTCTTCCCATCCCAAGCGACTCCATTCTCACCCCGCCTCTATTTGTGTCGATTTTCCCCTTCATTTTCCTCATGAGTTCTGTTCAAAGCAATGCCTCCAACGAGCTTAGTCGAATTCGGTACGAAGTAGTAAAACTGCATAGCAGCCATTAGAGGGTGCGTTTAATAGTCACGCCCCTTGTATGGCATTTCCTGTTTATACAAAAGAATTCAATGCATAAGGATAAGGTAAGGCCAGTGGGATATATGGAAAGGAAAGGAGATATAAATGCAAAAGTCACCCAAGTATTATCTTTTCTAGTTGAACTATTTAAGAAGAATATTCTTCGGTAAAAATAATATTTACCAATGTCGTCTCCTCTAAGAAAATATTTGAATTCTAAACCAAATTCTAAAAACAAAAATAAGCATTTGAACATTCTTTTATAGTTTCCAAAAAAATGAATGATTTTTTAAAACATGTTACAATGTTGATAACAGAACAAGAAAAACCACAGGTGAGAATTTTATTTACATGCTTAATTTTCAACAACAAACAAAAGGTGTGTTTTGAGTGATGGTTAAGTTACGCTTAGGACAAGTTATTATACTTCTGTTGAGGTGCAAAGAATTATTATAACAGCAAATTTTATTATAACATGAACTATTATAATAGGACTGCAAGGTTATTATAGTTGGGATGACCGGAATTACAGAGCTACACCACCGGTTATATGGGTTGGGTTATTATAACCCAAACCTTCAAGGGTAGCCCAAACGGCCTCCAAATGGTGTTATCAAACCGAGCCAGTGTTGATTATGCAGAGGTAAGTGCCAGGATCAAAAATGTTTTTTTTACCAGATATTCGAAAAAAGCAACAGCGAAATCAAAAGGCATCAAGACAATCTGAAGACACTTACAGGTAGGTAGCCCGGCATGTACATGGCATGCCTTGGATGGCCAAGAATCATGGGTTGTGCATACTGCATTTCAAAGGAATAAAAATTGTAACGCAAAGAACTTTGAATTCAGAAAATGAAGTTAAAAAGTCATAACTTCAAAATTTTCAGTAAAACCATACTTGAGGTCCATTTGGCTGAACATATGCATGTGGTGACTGCATTGGTGCAACCATCTGATTATAAACAACAGGCTGGTGACCTGGAAATGAAGGTCCCATCTGCAAAACCACAAAAAGTTGGAAACTATTATAAAAGGGAGCATATTTTAAAATATGGGAATAGCTCGAGATCCATAGAAAATAGATGAAGTAGTAGATTCAACCAATTTTTTAATAACCACAAGTGTCCAAACCAGTGCTCAACTATTCTCACCGGACAATCACATAATTTGATTGTTCATTGTCAAGAAAGTTGTAGGAAATTAATTCTAGATAGATGATTGTTGCAGACTGAACTCACTACCTCTTAGTTCCACAATGTCATCTTGACCACTAGGTTAATCCACGATTTCAGCAGATATGACAAATCAACAGCTAAGAAGTTGAATTTGATTTCAGGCCATCCATAAAATATATGTACACACAATTACATTTGATAGAAGAACTTTCTTTTAGAGAAAGAAGCAACACAATAAGATAATATACATGTACTTACTCCAACACCATAAGGCATCCCATGCATATGGGGTACTGCAGGTATGTTGCTCTGGTAGTAGAACGAGCCATCAGATGCTGGTGAAGGTGGCCTAACAGGTGCTTGAGATGGACTAAAACTCTTTGCATTAGGATTGAGTTTGAATTCCTATTCACAATAGTAGGCAAAAAATAGAAGAAGAGACAAACTTATTAGTTTTTGACTTGTAACTAACTACAAATCTTCATGGTCATCATGGTTATATGCCTATTGCCATAGGCTACCTTACTAAGCAAGTCCATCAAAAAAGAATACCTTAGCATGAGGATTAAGGGTTGACTTTTCAGAGGATAGTGATCCCATGGATGAGCTAGGAGATAATACAGGCCGACCGAGAGTACCAGCAGCCCCATCTAAATTCCGTGATGTGGAACTACCAGGTCGTCTGCTAGAGTTCAACATTTGAAGTTCTCCACGAGATTTTCCAGATTCTGTATCATCAGATAGTTCAGGAGGATTTAGCTTCTCATTATGCTTTGATGGAGCACAAGATGGAGCATGTGAGGCAACATCAGGCGATATCCCTTCGTCAAATCCATCTTTCTTTAATGGCTCGCCATCACAATCAGTAAATTGAGATTCATTAGCTGCCTGCTACAATAATGGAAAAATAGAGCGAGTAAGTCCAAAAACTAAACACGCAACAAAGCAGAATCTACTGACCATATTTTATAAACCCTTACCCTGTCCTTTTCTACAGACTCCTCTGCATCATTTTCCCCATGCTGTTTATCCTGGATCCTATATTTCAGATGTTCAAACCATAAAATCAACCACCACAATCATGAATCGTGGTCTTTGAAACATTTCTTACTGAGTCGGTAAATCAATTTACCTCCAAAAAAAAACTATAGAAAACTGTAAAAGAAAAAACCTGCTTTCAGTTTCCACAGTAGGGAAGCTTTTGCACGAAGTTTCAGATGCCAACTGCCTGGCATGATTAATGGGAGTAGATCTCGAAATATCTACACCAATATTTGTCTGGGAGGGCTGTGCTTGATCCTGCAAATCACGATAAGTTAGCTTCTATTCATCACTAGATGCAAAAAAAGAATATAAAACAGCTAGGAAAAAATCCATTTTCAATTGAACTGTTTGCAGTGGTTGAACATAAACCAAGCAGGATAAATAACCCTCTACAGCACCAACTTGAGACAACTTATTAAGTTTTTATGAGCTTCACTAGTGCTGAAAAGGATAATGAGGTTTACAAATTATATAAATATGGTCTATGGAACGTAATGAAAGGGCAGAGTTATAATAAGCCCAAGTTAACGGAGTGATTTCTTGGAAATTGAAATGTTAATGGCAGCATCTTTTGTAATCATTGCTTCTCGATCTCTTGTAATATTCATTCATCAATGAAAGTTACCGTATCTTATATAAAAAAAATCATTATAGATTTATTTTTAAAATAAAATAAAGATTTAATCAAGATACTCCAAATGATGTAGCCTAATAGGCTTGATAAACCTAAATAATAATAATAAAATGCTTAGACTTGAAGATGTGAAACCTTTCCATAGGTCAAAGTACAAATATTGTAATATTTTTCTTCATACATTTCAGGAAAAGAATATAAAATGATACGACCCGACTTCTATATTTATATCAAAATGATAAGAAACTACAAGATAAACCAAATTTTAGTAGGACTAGGAACCTCCTATTCTCAAGAGAATATTCTCTTTGAGCCCACAAGATTTCTCTCAATATTTTGGATGCTTTTCCCCTCACATAACCTCTCTATTTATAACTAAAAATCTTAACAAACTTCCTAACTAATTGCACATATATCCCTCTAACTATTCCTATTTTAGTTAAGTCCAAAAACGTATCATAAAATTGAGACACTAATTAAAAAAAATTAATCCTTCATGGATTCAAACACAGGATTTTGGAATGGCAAGATTGTTAGTAACCATTCCAGGTGATGCGTACATGATCCAGAAAAATATAAAATAGACTAGGTTAACAGATTAAAAACCCAGCAGTACGTTCCAAAAAAAAAAAAATAGATCAACATGCTAAGGAATTAAAAAGCTTGAATAAATACCGAGGATGAAGAGCTTGTGACTGGAGCTACATCTCTGTATTTTCCAGAGAACGTGTCTCCAAGCCTAATCTCAGAGCCAGAAGACCCCCCAAAGGTTTCCATATTACGTGAATTGAACGATATGTCTTCATTCTCATCATACCCATCATCATCAGCATCCTTACCACGAAATACAGAAGAGAATCTGGTTTCCTCATCAATATCAAACTTGCCATGGAGACTAATGCCTCTTTCCTGTTAAAAAAAATATAAGGCAAAATATTGAGTTCCAGAAAAAGTAACTCAAATGCAATCCGTTGCCAAAAACCACCTTACCTCTGCTAAATGAAGATCTTCAGTGACTTCACCCTCTATTTCTCTAGCTATCCTTGAAGCTTCCTTTTCCAACTCTCTTGTTTGAGAGCCTCTCTCAAGCCTTGTGGTATAAATTTCTTCATCAAAAGTGCTTTTGACTCCAAAAAGTTTTTCATTAGCTTCAAACTGATCCCAACTCCTAAAACAAGCAACAGCATGAAGCATATTTAATTGTGTATACATATAGAATACAAAACGTCTCAACCACGGGAATTAAACAAAGATTTTATATAATAGGGAACAGAATAATGAAGCAAAAAAGACCAGCATGGTTCAGGTATGGGCCAAAAAGAACAAAAGTAATCAATTTAATAGAAAAATAAGATTGGGAGTAGATGGGTTGGAACAACATTACAGAGAAACTCCAGATGAAAAGATCATTTCCAAAAAGAAAAGGTACATAACAACATATTACATGGACCTTCAAATATAATTTCTGAAAATGAAGCTCAATATTGAACGAGGTTGGGGGAAGGGCATAGCAACCTATTCCATGGACTGTCAAATATGTTATCCAGCTCAGGAAATTGAGGATCGTCAGCATCAGGTATCCAAGGTTTCAGTTCCCTCTCTGCCTCAACATGTCGAGAATGTGAAATAAATGAGTCTATCAAAAGTTCCTGATTTTCATTATGAACATCATTTGGCAGTCCATCATTTGTTACAGTCACATCCTGGAATCAATTGTTCAGTAGAACGATCAGATTATAGAGGATAAATTGAGAAAGAAAGATGGATATGCAAACACACATTAACAGAATTTTCATGGTTTAATTTTTATATCTGTGACTATCCGGGCCAACTTTTGCGCACCTTGACTAATGTCACGAGATAGACTGCCTGACCCAACAACATTTATCAAGGAAACCCGTAGGAAATTAATTCCTAGATAGGTGGCCACCATGGATTGAAACTATCAACTTATGCACCTCAAGACCCTCTTTGACCAATTGAGCCACTCCATGATGGTTATGAACAGAATTTTCATGGTCATCAATTACTAACATGATATTCCGTTGAAATACTAGAAAAGAAACCTACCAACAGCTTGATATTATTAGAAAAGTGGGAAAAATAAAGACTCTTAAATAGCAAAGCTGCAAAAGTAGAACCTTGGCTATAACTTGCACGAATTCTTTAGCTGGTATTACTAAAGTCTTGGAAGGTGCTTTACTAATCAAAGAATCTCCAATGTGTTTCTGCCCCCGCAAAGAAGTATCCTTAGTCAACCGTGCCATTTTCAATACAATTCCTGACAATGAAGTTCAAATAAACACCCCTAGAAGCACCAAATTATAAAATTACAGATTATGTAAGGATACAAAATTGGTTACAAGGTCACTCGTCAAAATGCATTTGACATTTTGACATAAGAAGAGTATTGGAAAGAACGTATACCAAAATCTTTTTCAGCGTTGGTTGAATGGAATATTCCACTGTATATAGATCCATTTTTAACCTGGACGTCTACAGGTTGTCCAACACAGCATGTTGTCAAATAGACTAATCGATCATCTAAGGAACTCTCAAAACTTCCATCTGTGCTGCCAGCCAGGGCTCCTGTATAAACAAGTATTAGAGAGAGAAATATAAAGTACTACATAATTTCTTAAAAGAAGAAGTTTTGGATAATGAAACTCACTTGTATTAGCTAATCTGTTGGTGTTTGACATTCCAGGCTGAAGTTTATTCTCAAACTTAGTACCTATATCCCTATCGACTCTACGTCGTCCAAAACCATTAGCAGAAGGCTTGGAATGAATGGATTGTTGTAGATTCATATCAGTAAAATATTCAGAACCTATTGAGAGAAGATAAAAAAATTATAAGGTCATTCTTCTTTCAAAACCATTCATGTATTTGAGTTGAATACCACGCTTTCAATGCATAAGTACCATGCAGAAGAAAGAAGAATAGCAGAAAATAAGTTCAAGAAGATCATTAGCCCGTAAAATTTAATGAAAAAAATTACCAAGGGGAATTTTTTTAAGCAGTACTATGATTTTCTAGTGATACATTGAGAAAGCAGATGAAAATCATCTAGCCAAGCTCAACTATCATAGCAACAGTGGAAGTAACAAAATAGTGCATTTTAGTGGAATTGAAAGGAAATTCCTGGTTGGACTAAATTTTCAACTTCTTCTTTGTAATACTAGCCAGCAAAATTTTGTAAGTAATTTATCGTGTTTTCTGTGAGCTCATAAGGTTAGAATTATGGTTCCTTACTTTCTTTTTACATACAATTAATGAAAACCCTGTGTCACTAAAAAATTACTACTATAAACATAGACATTAAGTGCATACCGGTGAAAATAACAAAATAATCTTAACTTGTGTAATTTTTTTGAATTAAGGTAACCACGCCCATTCCTAGGCAAGGCACCGGAGACATCGAAGGAGTAATGTCACAGACTCACATGGAAGACTCAAACTCGGGACCTTGAGGGGAACATACCCTCAAAGCCCAAGTCTTCAACTACTGTGCCACCCCTTGGGAACAATCATAACTTGTGTAATTAAGATTTAAGACATGCATACGCTATCTATTGATAGCCCGTATTCGTTTTAAGGAGGAATATCGCCTACATAATGTTGACAAGAAATAAATTGAACAAAGTAGATGCATTTATTGACATCGGGTCCAAATTCAGATTATTTTTTTTAAATTCACTTTCTTTCAATGTCAATGTCTAAAACCAGCAGAACTCAAAGAGAAATAGCAGAGTGGCTTTTTCACTGCAACCAAGCCAAGGCCAGGAGATAAATTCAGGTTCAAAAACACCATGGGTGAAACTATGTAAACAGATGAGAAAACGCTTAAATTGTCGAACATACAGTAAAACAATATCTCTCCGGCTTCGAAATGGCGAATAAAATAACCGGGAAATAAAAACGTCATGCATAGGAAGCAAAGCTACGACTTACCGGCCATAAAAAGAACACAAAATAAACGATGTCTAGCAGCAGGATCGTGAAAATAGTATTACTAATACCACAACAGAAAAGGACTAAATAGAAGCATTGTTTGGATGGGAAAAGGAAAACCAAAAAAAACATCAAATCAAATCAAATCAAACGCATGAAAAAAATGCAACTAAATTAAGAAAGATTAACACTTTAAAATTTAAAAAATCTACCCAAATGGCGGAAGGAAAATTGAAAAAAACCCCATAAATCAAGCACGTTAAATTGAGCTTCAAAAACCTATTTTCTTCTCGACAAAAACACACACAATTTCATCGTCCATTCTCCTACGATTCAAAAGATGCGAAGCCACTAAAAACCGAAACCCGCAAGAAATTGAAGGTGAAAGAGACAAAGCAGAAAATACCGACGGGTCCAGAGCAGAACAAAGCAAAAGAAACATGAAATCGAAACTAGAAGATTGAAAACGTGATCCTGACCTGGATAGAGGTGAGGAATCCGGGGCGGTGGATTGAATTAGGGTTTATGCGGAGGGGGCTGCTCGCTTCGGAAAATTAGGGTTTGGAATGGAGAGATCAGCGATAGTGATCAGAAGGAGACCGTAACAGGAGAGGGAATTTTGTAGAGAGAGAAACAGGATCGATGCGGTAATGTTTGAAAAGGGCGAAATTGAGACACCGGAGCTGTATTTAACCCTATTTTCACCGGAAAATTACAATCATTTTTTTTTTAATTTAGAAAATAATTATAAAGGTGGTTATTTAAAAAAAAATTAGCAACTATAGTCGATGTTGCATTAATAATATATAATACGGTCTTGATAATAAATAATATTTTATAATGAGTATTAATAATAATACAGTACTAAAACGTAATAATAATTATAGATGTAAATATTTAAATATTCATTTGTAATTATTTCGTTTGAATAGTTCGTCTATTATAATTTTACTTTATTTATTTATTTATTAATGAAGACTAACAAGCAATCTCTAAAAATCAAGAGCGCGAGAGTTTTATCTCTACTTTTTTATTGAAGTAAAAGAACATACAACAATATTCATTGAACATGGGAGAAAACACTAGAGGCAACTAGCCCTTCCACAAATAAAAAAGTAACTTATTGTGGTTGTGAGAATTTAAAGGAAAAACATTAGTTTGAATAATATGAATTCGAAAGGTATTAATGTAAATCTAAAAATCAAGATGTATACAAACTTTATTGTTTTTGGCAAAATTGTTTTCATCCCATTTTTACCTCTCACGTGTGGAAAGAAGTTACACAAACTCTCACTTCTAAACAAGGTAGGTTGATAATGATAATAATCATAAGAGCCAAAACTTATAACCTAAAACGAGCTATATCATCAAGTTAATGTTCTCATTAGATTCTCAATTTTTCATTTTGGTATAGTTTTAAATTGTTCAACTTTGAAGTTTAAATAATACGAGCTTAACTTGTTCTAAGGTTTGAATTTCCCATCAAAAGTATTTAATTTTTTTAAAATTTTGTATTGAGATTTTTTTAATTTATTTAATAACATTGACAAAGGAGATCTAAAATTATAATCTATTAGTTATTCAATCATATATCTCATATCTAATTTTTTGAACTCCAAATTTAAAAAATAAAAATCACAATAATGGTTTTAAGGATGACAATGAAAACAAAAAATCGACAAAAGTGAACTTAACTGAACTAAACTAATTTATTGAATCGATTTGGATTTTTCATATAATAGACATATTAGACATATTAGTTTTAATTTAGAGAAAATCGAATTTTATTAGATCAGATCAGATTCTATTTGTAAAAATTAATAAAAATTAAACAAAATCAATATAAGTTTATTTACTTTTATTTTTCTTTTTAAGTGTTGGTTAAACTTTTTATTGGGAGATGATTAATTATTATTTTTAATTTAATTATAAATAAAGAGATTTTATTTTTCAGAAAAACCACCTTAAAGTATGAGTCGGAAGTAAAATAGGAAGTCAAATAGTAAAAAAAAAGAGTAAATCGCACAAAATCGAATCGAAGAAAATCGAGCCAATAATTAGATGTTTTAACTGACATTGGTTCACATATTATTTTTTTCAAATTGATTTGATGGGTTCGGTTATCAGTTTGATCTATTTGGATAAAGTGAGAGGGCATATACTTGAATAAAAAATAAAAACAAAGACTTTCCTGAAGCGGAAGTCTGGTGGTTGAAGAGTGTTACGTTTACAAAACCCTTTTATGTTGGTCCCAAACCCTTTCCTCTGTTCTTTCACACTTTCTTCGAATGCAAACCCTAATCTCAAACCCTTCACTATTTCTTCTATTTTCCTGTATTAGCTTCTGATTTATAGCCTTCTTCGCCGTCAATTCGCACAATCACTCTCGTTTCTGCATAATCTTCTCTGATTTCTCCTTCGCCATACAATCGGAAAATGGTGTCTGGCTTGAGGATCGACGGTGGGACAGGGACCCAGATTCTATCGGATCCTGATTGGAAAACCATCCAATCCATCAAAGAGATCGTCGGACATCACTCCGATGCTGAGATATATACAACTCTTCAGGAAACCAATATGGATCCCGACGAAACTACGCAGAAGTTGCTTAACCAAGGTATTTTCTCTTACCTTTTCACTCCTGGCTTGCTTTTTTGTTTGTTTTTCATGGGTTGTGATGCTTCTTCTGTTATATGGGTTATTGTTATTGAGACATGACGATGACCCACATTGTTTTTTTTGGGTGTTTTTTCGTTTTATTTTTTGGGGTTGTATGTTTGGTCGGTGACTATTTTTGGCGCAGGCTCCTTCTGGTTGTGCTGTGGTTAAGGTCAAAATTTTGATTTTCGTGGTTTAGGTAGTCATTTAACTATAATGAGATTCCCCTGCCCACCCTAGTTGCTCAGATGCTTTCATTTTTCATTTTCTTTGTCGCGTTTGTGTGGTGATAGATATGTTGTGTTTTAAGCTTGGACTATATATGTCTGTGGTATCATTCAGTTTATTTGCTGAAGTGCTAAATGCAGAGTTGACCAAGTCTTGAGTGCTTGTTTGCCTTTTTCCTCTGACTACATCATCCAATTTATTTGTTGGATGTGCATATCTTTCTTTCATTTGCATCTGTTTTGGAAGTATACTTGTTGCTTAGTGTACGAAAGTCAAATATTGAACAGTCAATACAGATGTAAATGAAGTTGATTCAACCAAGAGGCTATGGGTTCATGTTCAACTATAGAGGATTGTTTTTAAAAATATATGTGAGGGTTTGATCTGCCAGCTTCACGACCTTGACTATTCTGACGGGACAATCACATGAACCTACTACATTTGGTTGTAAAGTTAACTTGTAGGAAATTAATTCCTACGTAAGATAGCCACCACGAAATGGAGTTGGACCCCATTACCTCTGAGCACTTTATGATTTACAAGACACTTCTTTTAGTACTTGATCAACCCATGATGATTTCAATTTTCAAGTGTAGAGGATATGAAACTGTCATAGAGTGGCTTAGTGGTCAAGATGGTTTTGGGAAAGTAGGAGGTTATGGGCTCAACCCACTGTAGCCACCTACCTAGGAATTAATATCCTATACATTTCCTTGCCATCTAAATATTGTAGGGTCAGGTTGTGTGTCTTGTGATAGTAGAAGAGGTGCGTGTAAGCTTTCCCAAGCCCCAGACAATTAAAGATATTAAAAAAAATGGTAGAGGATATAAGCCAACGATTTGCTTTGATTTGTATGGATTTCAATTTTTTTGCCATATTTTTATATCACACATGAATTCATTTTCTCATTATACTAGTTATACTTCACAGATCCATTTCGCGAAGTGAAGAGAAGAAGAGATAAGAGGAGGGAGGTATGATCAAGGCATTTTGTATTTTTGTTAGCCATAAACATCACAAGTCTTTTTCTCTAGTCTATATTAATTTTGCCCATTTTGCCCTGCTCTCAGAAACACTCGCATATACTAAAAGATGCAACATGTTTTAAATTATACCTTCATATTAAGAAGCATGGATATCATACAACTATGAGACACAATTATGACGGAGCACAAACATAAGTCAATTTCAATAAAATTAAGGCATGGACACGTTGGGGATTCAATCTTTTTCTTTAATTATGTTTTAGGATATATATAGATTTAACATTAAATACTAAATGTGATGCATTGCAAAATATACAATGTTAAGTTAATTAACAATATACAATAGTAGTAGTAGAAAACACGTTATCCAACATTCAACCAACAAAATTTTCAATACAAGCAAGAGTCAATGCAAAATTAGAAATGAAAACAGTTTTACATAAAAAAAAAGTAATGGAGAACATGTTTTTTTGCTAATGTCAGTAGAGTTTTGCTGTTTTTTTTTGTGTTGAGAAAATTCCAAACTGTAATTGAGATAGAAGTGAAAGAATACATGAGCATAAAAGTGCACAACAAAGAGGGGGAATGAGCCTATAAAAATGGCTTCAAATCCAAAAATAAATTGACCTAGCAAATAGTTACATAACGACTTAGACACCAAGGTCCAGAGAGACGTTGAATCTAATAAGGTCCCAAATATTCTCTGGTTACATCTCCTTACCTTGAAAGATTTTTTTTTTTTTTTTTTTTATAGGAAACGATACGGATCTTCATTGATAAAATGAATAGAAAGCTCCCATCGAAACAAGTTACAAAAAACATCTCCACTAAGCAATAAGTAATGAGAGACTAATCTTTAAAGGGGTGTAAGAGATGACCCAAAAAATAGCTCAATACTTAACAGAATCCAAAAATTTAATAGGAGTAAGAGCAATACCTTTGAAGTCCCTGTTGTTCCTTTCAAGCCAAAGATTCCAAAGGAAGGATTTGATCAATGACCCTAGCCTGCCAAAGGAAATTTCCATACTACAGATCTTAACTCTCCGACCAATTGTATTTCATTTATCTAATTTGTTTTGCTTGCCAGAAAAGTGAACACCATGAGTATGATCTATTGACCATCTTAGGTTCTCTCGAGTATTACTCATGCTCATTTTGTACCTAGTTTTATCATTTTATGTTTTCTTTGAACTTCTTTTTATTAAGAAATTCATATGGCTGTTAGATTTTAACATTTGCCTTGAAATATGTTTAATCAGAAACTAAGGTTATGGTTTTGTTATGTTCTCAGAACATGGCATACAAAGGTTCAATGGATGCACCAAGACATTCTGAGGATGTGAGGCAAGGGACAAAGGTATATACATTGTCTGATCGTAATGTCCGGAGAGGGGCCTTTGCAAAAAGTTCTTGGCCTGGTACTTTTTAATCTTTCCTATTATTTTTCTTGATGCACTATGTGCTGCAGATTCTAGACTTATAGTTGAAGCCTGTTGATGAAGTTCACACTTATGGTTGCTTAATTATAGTTGGAAGGATTTGATTTCACTTCTTTCTATCTTCTAATTTTAGTCTGAAAAAAGTTAGTGTATGACTGGAAATGAACACAATGGAATTGATGGACTTTTTATTTATCAGCATGCATTTTTTATTCTTATTGGTTTACTTGCTCTAATATGCTCATTGAACCGCTTGATGACTAGTTTATGTAATCTAGGTACTAGCAAAGAGTTCCGCGTTGTAAGAGACAATAGAGTTAATCGAAATACTAATAGAGAAGTAAAACCCGCACCTACACATTTGGCAATATCCACCAATGAGGTGTCTACAACTGTTTCAAAATCAAGGTATGCATCATATTTTTTTTTTTCCTTTTTCTTCTTCTTCTTCTCTATATACTTTTTGTACTTCAATATAGTTTCCTAAGTATTTCTTTTCACCTTTTATAAATGCAACACCTATTCTAATTACTGCACTTTTTTGGTATTAAATTAAAGTGTATTTTATGTAGGACTATATATATATATATATATTAATTTCGTAGTTCATAATTTATTTTTAAATGATAAACCGGAGTTTCATTGAGAGATAAATGAAAGAACATAAGAGTTTGCAATTCTTTTTTTATTTTTTTATATGTATGTACTTTGTTTATTATTATTTTTTCACCATTTTGAAAATAACAACTATTTTTAATGGCTGCCTTTTTTATGATTTAAAATTAAATTGTATCTTAAATCATGGGCAAGGAGGAATGCAAGAACTTTTGGTGGTTAGGATACGATGAGAGTATTTCATATGAAACACTGCCAAAGTTCCCCAAAAAATCTTGTATTGGTCATCGTCCTTCTATTTTATTGAATTTTCAGTGTCATTTGTTCAATAGAGATGTAGGATCTTGTGGCTCTCATTGATTTGTGGGTAACTTTTGTTATGTTGAGGGGCGTTGAGATATACGCTGTTGGATTACTAGTCCAACGAAAGGCTTTTCTTGTCAGACTTTTTAGGTGTTCAGTAATGTATTTTTCCCTATTCATTATAAGATTCAGTCTCCTCTTCTTTGCGAAAGGTAACAATTTTGAAGAATGTTAAGTTTTTTATCGGTTAGGGTTTTCATCCTCCTCCCCAAAAGCTTACTTTTACACCTAGTCTTGGTTGTTTATTTATCTTTTTAATTTTTTTATTTATTGTTGCTTCCCCTTATTGGGTACTTTGGCTTGTTTCTCTTTTGGTTAGATTCTGGTTTTTTTATCCATTGCAGGTGTTCTCTTTTCTTTTGTTTTCCTGTCTTGTTTCAATAGACACTATGTATATTGTTTTCCTGTCTTATTTAAATAGCCACAATGTATATTTTTCATATTATCAATGAAACGGTTTATGTTTCCTATAAAAAAAGGTTATTCATGGCAAGGTTGATACTTTTGACAGGATGATGAGGACGACTCATTTTCGGGCTCAACATCTGGTGGATAAGAATTTAAATCATCTTTGCATACTTCATTAATTACTATGATATTTTGTAATTCACTTTAGGTGTAATTTCTCTTTGTTGTCGGCCTCCCTTGTTTGTGAAAACTTTTTTTGTATTTCCTCATTCTTTTTTCCATGTAGGATTAATTGTATAGCCTTTCTGTGATCATCTTTGATGAAGGACTGGGAACGTTTTGGCAATAATTGTTTTTTAAACATCTCCCTTGACCATTGCAGTTGAGCTCTTGATCGTCTTTGCATACTTCATTAAATTCTACTTCTCCAGATACAAAAAAAAGATGATGCTTCTTCCCAGAACATTTCTGTTTCCTCTAGAGACCAATATGCATGTTTTTGTTGTATAATTTTTTCTAAAGTTGAGATTCACCAAATAGTCTATTGATTGGTTTGATAAATGCTGGGGGATCACTTTGCTGGATGTATTATATTATTTTGTAGATTATTCTTTACCAAAAACTTGAATTGAATTCATCTGCTTCTTCCTCAAAATAATCTGTTCATTGATTAGATTTTAATATTTATTGAATTTGATATCTGGGCATCTAAATATTACTTGCTGATGAATCAGTATCACCCCAAAAGGTGCACAGGGGCCCTCTGGTGGTAGGATATCACATGTGTCTTTCCGGAAAACTTACTCACATCCTAACAATCATCGAGATGGATATTCAACTGGAGTGGCCCAAAAAGAGATAAGGGATGATGTGAGAGTTTCCATGTTAAGTTCTGTTCCAGATATGAACATTGTGAAGCCAAATGATTCTGAGCAACATTCTGCTGTGTTAGCATCAAATGGTGCTGCTCTTGGTCTATATTCTTCTTCCACAGATCCAGTCCATGTACCATCTCCAGATTCTAGATCATCTGCTGCAGTTGGAACTATAAAACGTGAAGTTGGGGCAGTAGGCGTTCGTCGGCAATTGAAAGACATTTCTCTTAACCAGTCTTCAGGACCAAGTGTCTCTCTCAAAAATTCTGTTTCTGGAAGGGACGGTTCTTCTACAAGTTCATTTCGACCACCAAGTTCCGTTTCTAAAGGTGAACATCTTAGTCAAATTACTGAATCTATGATTCCTGGCATGGTAGGCAGCAGATCAACATTAAACAATCAGCACAGTAACAAGCAACATCAACCAACTATGGGTCATCAGAAAGGTACTTCAGTGTTCTAGTTTTTTTTTCTTTTAGAGAACGCTGAGTTACCTTCACGTTTTTGCTATTATTTCTTGACTGCAAAGATTCTCCTTTTGCAATATGGTCCAGATGTGATTTTGTTTTTTTGGTAACTTGTCAATGAATTGCAAGTTCTACTTTTTGTGTGCGGTTTCTTAGACCAGTTTGTTTGAGTATGCATGACTTCACTTCACTTTTACCATGTGTGTGTTTACTTGGGGAATTCATCAAATTTTAGGAGAGAGTTCACCATCGGCTTTGATGCAGCTTCCCAGCCTAACAAGGAGTGGAAACCTAAGTCAAGCCAAAAGTCGAGCACTAGTATTCCTGGTGTTATAGGAACACCCTCAAAATCCAAATCTCGTGCTGATGAGTTGAAAGAGCTGCCTTCTGAAGCTGCTAATGTTCAAGACAAGCTTGCAAGAGTAGACCTTCATGAGAACCAGAATGTTATCATAGCTGAGCATATCAGAGTTTCTGATAATGACCAATATCAGCTGGTCTTTGGCAGTTTTGGGGCAGAATCCGATTCTTCTGGATGTCTGTTATCAGGATTGCAGGTCATTAGTGGCCCAGAGGAATTGAATGTTGAATCATCTGCAAGGTTTGCATTAATTTTATATTTCTTTATCTTTAAAGTTAATCTAATCTGACTAAAATTGTGGCACTTGATAATTCATCTTGGCTCAAGGGTTTCCCAAGTGTCATATGAATTATTCTCAAACCGATCAAGGGCATGGACTTTTGAGCATTCCTATATAAACAATTGAAAAATTATGGAATGGAATAGCTTAGGGATGGGCGTGGTTACCCTGGATATAGTGGAGCTAAGCTCCGATTTCCCAGTTAAAAGAAAAAAAAATTAAGTGGAATAGTATAAAATAACTAGATAAGCTTCCCTGAAAGATTTTTTTTTCACGGCATTCACACTTTCTATTCTTGTGCTAATTCCCGCAATTTTTTTCCAGTCAATCATTATCTGCTCCAGAAATTTCTACCAATGATGCTTCTGGCAGCAGGCAGGTCGATGTGCTGGATGACCAGGTCCCTAGTTCAGAGTCTAATTCTTCAGACTCTGGTACAGCAACTGAACTTCAGTCAGCAGATAAAAGAGAATCTTCTAGCCCTCAGACATTGGATACTTATGCAGAGATTAGACTGGTTCGGGAGAGGAGTCCAAAATATGCTCCAGCTTCTCAGCGTCAAGATCCTTCTGAGTTACCGGGATTTTCGGTGAGTTTGCAGTAGATTGTTAACTTTTGAGGTAGCTGCTGAGAATTTAGATGTTTTGTATTCCTACTGCAATGTTGGTTTAAAGTTTATGGTTGTTCCTGAGTAGTATAATGTTGCCTAATCCTTTTGTTAGCAAGCCCTTTTCATTCCTTGATATCTATTTGTCTTGCGAGCAGGCATATGATCCACAGACTGGTTATGATATACCTTATTTCAGACCGACAGTGGATGAAACTGTACGTGTGCAAGGCTTACCTTCTCAAGATGTAAGATTAGTTGTTTTCTCGTGTTTATAATCTTCTAATCATTGTAATGATTAATTTCTTCTTCTTGAGCATGTAGTTTAATCTACTTCAGGAAGTAAGCATTGTTTTGTTCACTCACTTTTTAAATCTCTGTCCGTAGGCGGTGAACTCTCATGCTGCTAATAGCATCCCTGCATCGACGTTTCCTATGGTGCAACAGCAGCAAGCTCAAGTTGCCCAGATGTATCCACAAGTTCATATGTCCCATTTTGCTAACCTCATGCCATATCGACAGTTTCTATCGCCCGTTTATGTTCCACCAATGGCCATGCCTGGGTATCCTAGTAGCCCAGCATATCCTCATCCATCCAACGGTAACAGTTACTTACTGATGCCTGGCGGTAGTACTCATATGAATGCAAATAACCTGAAGTATGGAATCCAGCAGTTCAAGCCTGTACCCGGTGGCAATCTGGCAGGGTTTGGAAACTTCAACAATCCTGCTGGGTTTGCAATGAATGCTCCTGGTGTAGTTGGGAGTGCAACTGGATTGGAAGATTCATCTCGAATTAAGTACAAAGATGGCAACCTGTATGTTCCAAATGCACAGGTTAGAAAAGTTCTTGTTTCCTATAAAAAGAGTAATTATATCAGTCACTCTCAAGCTAGTCAGACCTTTTTATTATTATAATGTTAAGCAGTTTAATGTAGGGAAACTTACCAAATTAGTCAAATTTAAAAAATAATTACATTACTTTTAAATTTTTTTTAGCAATTATAGTCATTAATAGATACTGTCATGCTTTCTTATAATATTATATTAATAATCCACAATACGTCCCCAAGGGGTGGTGCAGTAGTTGAAGACTCGAGCTTTGAAGGTATGCTTCCTTCAAGGTTCCAGGTTCGAGACTCACCTGCGACATTACTCCTTCGATGTCTCTGGTGCCTGGACTAGGGATTGGCGTGGTTACCCTTATTTCAAAAAAAATATTAATAATGCATAATAATGTATTAATAAATATTTATAATATATATTAAAACGTATTAGTTACTACGGATGTAAATATTGAAATTTACCTACATTTGTAAGAAGAGTCCATTCACTACAATTTCCCTTTAATATATTAGTTTATTTATTTTTACAGGCTGAGACATCTGAAATTTGGATTCAAAACCCAAGAGATCTTCCAGGTTTGCAATCGGCTCCATATTACAACATGCCAGGGCCAAATCCACATGGTGGTTATTTGCCGTCTCATACTGGGCACGCTCCCTTCAGTGCAGCTGTGGCACAATCCTCACACATGCAGTATTCTGGATTATACCATCCACCTCCTCAGCCTGCTGCTATTGGAAATCCTCATCACATGGGGCCTGGGATGGCTGGGAATGTTGGAGTGGGCGGTGCCACTCCTGGGCCACAACTTGGTACTTTCCAGCAACAGCAGTTGGGCCATCTTAATTGGACACCTAATTTCTAGACAAATGGGAAGCTAGAGAACTGTGAAGCTAACCCCCTTTATTATAGGGACTGAAGTAGTCATAAATCTTTTATATTTTGTCATATGTGTAATCGATTACCTTCTCATATTCAATGTAATATGTGGTTTTCTCCAATTGCATTAATTTCATTGCTATTTCAGTTATCTATTTGTCATGCTAGCTATATAGTCAAGGTGCTGTAGGATAAAACAGAGCAACAAAGCAACACCCCGGTGAAATAAGAACAAAATACTTGATTTTAGGAATTTGCTCAAGCAGTTTTACTGAGTTATTTCACTAGCATTGCTCTTCCTATTAATGTTGACTTGTTAGAATCAGAATTAGAAACAACATTTGTTAATATTGCAGGTATTAATGGGAAAATATTGGTTTAGGAGTTTTGTGTTGCAATTTACCAAGTGGCCCTGTCTGATGGAATGCTCAAGGTGAAGTCTCTGAACATTTGAATCTATTGTTATTGCTACATTCATTTTGTAAGATGTCAACTACTTAAGTATTAGGTTAACCAGCTGGTTTTTGAATCACATCCATACGTGTAAAACTTCAATTGTGATCAGGAAAAAAGGTGTACAAAATGCTTTACTCTTTTGCCTTGGTTTCTTGTGCAGAATATATAGACTTTTTCCTGCTCATTTCTACTTTATTTTTTGTTATAGAATTGTCAGCTCAATTTCTAGGGATTGCAAATCACATTATCTTTTCCATTTTTTTACAATCATATTCATGCTTTGCACAATAAAGCATAGCCCTAAACATCTGAGTTCCTATATATCTCATCTGTTTTGAAGCTGCCCTTTTTTTTACTTTATCTTTTTGGTAGAGTGTCTTGGGATTACATCGTGCAAAGTATTTCCATCATCATGTGTTTGACGATGGCTCGATATGATATGATATGTGCAAAAATCGATGTATTTGGGGATTTGTGTGATGTTTGGAAAACACTTGGAGAAAAAATGAAAAAGAGAGAGAGACAAAAACCATGATAAAAAAATGCATTACTCATTCAATAACTTCAACAGCCACCTCAAAATCAGAGTCTTTAGAACTGATTATGACCATGTTTACAGTTAAAAAACGTATCTTTACAAGTTCATCATTCCATAACTTCAACAGCCACCTCAAAATCAGCTCCTTCTGTTTTTTCTTTCTATTTTTTTTACTCGAATCTCATTTTATTTCTTGTCATATTTGTCAGCTTGCTGGAAAGAAAAAAACAGGTCATTTTCCCAAGGTAAGGTAAGTGCCCCACTTGGAATTTTATTTTTGGCACCAATTACAAGGTCATTATTCTCTCTTGAATTCAAGTCCACTCTGAAAAAACTTGTCTTATTATCAATGGTAATATCAGGAATGATGAAATGCAATGCAGATCTGCTTAAAATGTTTTCTTTGTAGTTAATTATTTGGCAGGCAAAAGTGGATGAATGTATGAATGGATCTCTGATGCAAGTTCAATTTGTTAAGAGGAAAAAAGCTCATGAATCCCTCCAATGGCAATGGTGATCTGAAATGCCTGTTGTGAACACAGCCCACATTCAGGTTATATTTCTGATCACCCTTTAACAGCTTTGTTAGTGTAGTCTAATGTGGATGAAATGACAACCTTGTGCTTGTGCTCCTAATAATTTGCCCTAGTGCGCCTTTCCTTTTTTTCTCTCTCTACTTTTGTTCCCCTTAATTCTTTTAGGAATTTATTTTGACACTTTTGAGTTCGTTGGTGACTTAGGTGTTGGCCTATATTAAGGACATCGTCCGTACATTCCCTACCCTTCTATAGCTGTTAATTAAGCTACTTTTGAATTGGATTAATGTGCATTCTAGGAGCTATGAGAATCTACATTTTAGGTTGCATTGGATAAATTTTTCTGTTACACTATGAGGGTGTTTAGGGCAAGATGATCAAGCTAGAGGATGGGGAATATTTTTTTTTATCCTCGTTTGAGTCAAAAAACGGGGGAAGGGGGACCAAACAAACTTTATATAGATGACACAACTACTCTTAAATAATATGAGTCAAATACTAATTTTCGGGCTCGAACTCATGACCATGGAGTTGAAATTGATTAACACCATGCAAGATAACTAACTGCGTCACTGACCTTCGGTACCGACAATCATCCTTTGCACAATCATTATTCATTATTCAAAATAAATTCAAAATTGAGGAATTTCAAGGATATTTACAATTTGATATATCTCGACAATCTCCTATAATCAATACTTTTTTCTTCATAATCATTATCTATATTCCAAACACGTATAAGGAAGGATTTTCTTCACTCCTTCACCATAACATAGATAATCATTCTCTATTAATAATTCTTTTTTATTCTCTCTTATTTCTTTTCTCCCGATAATCATTTCCTTTCCCTTGTCTCTTATGTTTCTTCTTGATACATTAATGTTTTGAATTTGACCTATGCTTTCTAGTTTTCAATTTTTTCTTCAAATGATTTACCACATCGGATGTTAAAGACATTATAGCTTCAATTTAAAGGTTAGTTGTTTGAATTCTTATCCCTTCATATTGTTGAATTAAGCATACACATTTGTGAGAAAGAAACAATATGATTATATATATATATATATATATATAAAAGACATTGGTGGGTTGTTGATGAAACGAAGCTACAAATATTTCATTGAAAATGTAGAATTCCAAAGATGAATGTAGATTAATGAATGATAAAGTTGACGTGAATTTTTAAATGATGTCAATTAAACAATTCAAGTATTTTCCAAGGAATTCACTATTTTTATATTAGAATATTGCAACACAATACAAGGCTTGTATTGTAATTGCCATATATATTTTTTGCTACTTTTGTAAAGTTTTAGAAGTATGGATATTATCATGTTTTGAAGGAAATGGAGGACAAAAGTCAATGCCTCTTCGAGATTGTATTATAAAAATACCATGTGAATTTGAAATTAGAAACCAAGTTATAATAACTAAAAAGGTACTATGCAATTATTCTAGGGTTAATTGAATATGAATAATATGTTGAGCATTCATTGGGTAAGACGACATGTTGGATTTGAAATTCTCCAGTGAATATAATTATAAAATTATCTCTTATGAATGAGAATATCCTTAAATATATAGTGGGATGAAGTTTCGATATTTCAATTATTAAAAAAAAAGATAATAATGCCGAGCGCACCGAAGCAACAAGTTTACTCGAATACATTGAAGAATATTTGTTTAGTATGGTGCCCAACTTGTTTGAGATATGACTCGTCCACAATTTTGAAGCGTTAGGAATGTGAAGTTCGATTGTGATGGTCATGGTGGTAGACAAATTGCTTCTTCATCCACTAACAATTTCTATTCAATCTATTATAGATCGTCGAGATCATACAAATGTCGACTTTTGTCTTTTAGTTCGTGTTTCAATTTATAGTTTAATTTGTTTAATAAGATTTACATAATATATGATTTAATGATCAAAAGATTATACATTCGAATCTTCTATCTTTATATATATATATGCAAAAAAAAAAAAAAAAAAATCATAGCTTAGACCTTGCTAATTAGACCCTAAAATAGTTTGTTTCTTTGGTACAACTTTTGAGGATCCCTTGCATATTTCTTTTATACAACCTTGTAACTGAATTTATATGGATAATATATACCATGGAATAACAGCATAAAAATCCTATAACTATTCAATTAGAAGGCTATTTTAATAGAAGAATTTCTAGTGGGGGAACTATGATTTGAAAGGGATCCAATTGGGATTTCAAAAAAATTCCTTTTTATGCATGGATCCATGTTAGATCAAATGACATGAAACGAATCTGAAAGTAATCTCAATCTTTCTCAAAGGTCTATGTATTTTTCTACCAAACGTTATAATTAAATGAAACCATAATTTTTTAAGATTTTTTTTAAAAATTTTTTTATGTGGTTGAAAATAAAATTTCTTAGCTTAAAATCACATCACAACCCCATAAAATGGTTATAGCTCTTTTTCTCTCTCTAAGCCGCGTGTCACTTTTGGCTTGAGTTTTGAGATGGGGCCTTGTCGAAATTTAATTAGGGTGATTAATTAAGAATATAATTGGAATGATTAATGTGAGCGTGTTTATAATTAAATGGGTTTGACCGAGGGTCAATGACGCAGTTGGTTATCTTATCTGGTGTTAATCCATTTCAACTCCACGGTCACGAGTTCGAGCCCGGAAATCGGTATTTGACTCTCATATTATTTGAGAGTAGTTGTGCCATCTATGTAGGGTTTGTTGGTCCCCCTTCCTCCACTATGTACTTAAAAAAAAAGGGTTTGTAAAATTATAACCTTTTTGCTGCATATAATTATTGATTTATTTGCCTTGAGCTTGAAGGGACTAGAGAGAGAAAAAAAAAGCATGTGAGAAAAAAAGAGGAGAGAGAGAAAAGCAATTCCAAGTTGAAAGCTCAAACATGGGTAGGGTTACTTTCTTTTTTAGCCAACTTTTCTTTTCTCTTTCTTTAATAATCCGATTAAATTTGGATTATTAAGATAATATTTTAACCTAATATTAGGATATCTAATGATGTTAACATGGGAAAGGACACAAATAAAGAAGGATTGATATTACTACTTTGGTATTAAAAAAGATAATTACTTTGGTGCCAAATAAAGAGTTTAATTCACAAAGGATAGATGTCATATGAATTTAAATCTTTGATTCTTAAATATTATTAAAACAAAAAGAGAAGAAAGATTACTACTTTTACTTTGGTGCGGAAATTATCGATATTACTATGTTGTGTTAAAAATAAATGGTTGTCACATCAACATATATTCTCCTAGTTGTGTTTGTTATCGACGAAATAAGAGCGACAAACAACTATTATTTTAGAACCCTATTTTTGTATTTAAATAGTAAACAACCACTCTTAACTAATAACCAAATTCTCATTTCACATCAAACACTCTATCAAGTTTATCACTTAACTATTAATCTATTATTAGTATCAATCTTCAAACGAATCGTTAATTATCCTAATTATTATTAACATTAATTTTCAAACACAAATTAATTACTACAGACATCAATTTCCAAGCGATATTAACTTTTCAACCCCTCTGTTGTTTTTTTCTCTAAATCCTTGTATATATCTTACCATACTAGAATCTTTTGAATGAAAACAATATTTTCTTAAAATAAAAAATATGAATTAGCATATTAGGCTTTGCAATTCTTTAAACTAATTAATCAACAAATCCTATTCTTAAAAAACAAAAACAAACTAACCTCTCTCCTAAATCCGAGTCTTAGTATGGATGCCTATGTCTCTAAATATGTAGTGCGTACCAACTATTAAATTAATTGATTGTCTATAAGAATGACCTCGATTTTCCGAGTAAGAAAATATATATGTTAACTATTGCATTCGTGTTAAATTGAATGCGAGTTTCATGCAAATGTGTATTGGATGCTGGTTTAATATAACAAAGAAAAGTTTAATAATAGACTTTGAGAGTGGATAACATTATGTGAGATTATGTTTTTGTTTGGAAGGAAGGTTTCTACTTTATTTAAGATGAAAATCAATGTATAATAAATGTGATTTTTTTAATTGTATCAACTTGAGTATATAACAAAGAGAAGCATATATATACAACTTTAAACATTCAAATAAGAGATTAAATATTCAAATATCTCTATTTGTTGTTAATTTCTTTCAAAAAAAAAGTTTTAACTTTTAACATTGATATCCTATCATGTTTTTTCAAAATAACATATTTGAATTGGAATATGTGTGTTTCCTGCCCATGTGTTTGGCCTTAATATCACAAGTGATTAAGATTTCTTTTTCAATGAAGGAAAAAAAGATGGTTGGTTTCCACCTCAAGTTTCTTCTATTTTGGTTTATGACTTTTAAATATTCAATTTTGATCTATTTACTAAAAAAAAGAAGTTTGAAATTTATTTGTATTATAAAATTTTGTTTACTTTTTTCTTTCTGGTTTATATTATTATCAAACCAATTTCACTTAACATTAGCTTTAAATTTATCAAGAATTAATTTTAAGCTTTTTTAAAAAGATCAAAATATTTTAACTTACAATTATCTCTCTTCCAAACACATTTTTTGCTTTCTCTGTCTAAATCAACTTTTTTGCTCCCCACTTCCTATACACATTTCCCATGCATGTTGGGTACATATACTGTACATACATAACCACATTACATGCATGTATGTATATGTTTGCATGCATGCATATACACATGTATATAATTATATATACGTTGAAAGTAATGAGAGATATTGGAACCTCCACTTAATAGAGCTGACTTTTTTCATATGGAATAACAATATTAGTTGGACATAAATATTTGGATGAGAGTTCTTCCCAAAATATATAAATAGATTAATGAAATATTTACCGTAAAAATATATAAGTGAAGATTCAAAGTCTACAAATCAAAACGTTTGTAATCTAATTCAATTCCACGACATTACTGATTCAATTTTAAAAATTAATATTTGATTTTATCTTTGGTGTCACATATCTCAGCCCACTTTTTTCTTTTCTTTTTAATAAAAAAATATTAAAATGTGTGTGTAACTTCATGGGTGGGGTGCAGCCGTGACTGCACCCAAATTCCCCTCATTTGAGAATAATCATATCTTTTATATAAGATTTGTGATCGTTTATCTAAAAATAAATTAAAAAAAAAAAGTTACAATCTCTTTTATTTATTTATTTTTTACTCATTCTTTCTCCCATTAATATACGTATTTTTTATCCAAAATAATAATAATAATAATAATAATAATAATAAATAAACAAGTCAACACACCATTAACCCTTACACAAATGTGTTAGATTTGGGTACTGTTCAATTATGTCTTTAGTTTTGATTTACCCTATCTAACAAATTCAAACCCTCTTTTTTTAATTAGGCATTTCATTAAAAATAATATGTATGGAACCATAGTATGAACTATCAAGACTTAATCGGAACGATGATTGCTCGTTCAAAGTAATAGTACATTAATCCTAATGTCTTTAAAATATTAGATTTCTTACACCAAAATACCATGATAGTAATAATACACATTTTCTTTCAAAAATGTCTCTTAATAAATCATTTAAAATGATAATTAACCATTCTTAAGTTTGGCTAATAATTAAAGAGATTTTTAGAGATCTAAAAAATTATAAGCTTAATTGAATTGTGCCTACTTATTTAGAAATTAAATTTCAACTGATTTCCTTAACGATTAATGTTGTAAGATCATGTTGTTTGTCTAATGAAAATAGTGCATATAAGTTGAGCAAGACTTTCCTAGTCAAAAAAAAAAAAAAACTTTAAAAAGATAATTAAAGTTAGCTATGTTCTTGAGTCGGTAAAAATCTTCTCTCTTATGATTTAATCACATATAAATCAACTACCTAATCATTAAACCAAGTTTAAAAAATTAATATATGTTAAAGCTATGGAAGGGTTAATCCACCACTAATTGAAGGTAATTGATAATAATTATGTTAATTATGATTCAAACAGCAAAAGTGGTGGGAAAAAACACACACACAACCTTTAAGCCAAGTTTGGTTATTTCGAAAGATTAGTGGATTATTTCTTTTTAAAACCTAAATTCAAATCTTTTCCCCATGATATATTCAAAATACACTCTAGTTTGTACATGCATAGATCAATTAATAAGAATTAACTAAAGTTAAATACATTTTGGTATATGTGCATGCTTTTTTCTTTGATGTAAGTTAGGGTTTTGAACTTCAAAACCCTTTTAGTCAGAGAATATATATCTTAACTAGTCAAGTCAATTTAACTTAAATTTAGATAAAAATTAATATCTAATTAGTAATTAGCTTGTTGATTTAGTTCCTCTTTCTATGAAAACTCACACCTCAAATGAAATTAGAGGATAAATATATAAATTAATGACCTAATGATTATTTTTTATAAATTTTTTGGCACATGGAGAGAAACCTACATAAAGAGTGTTACCGCTCTTAAATAATATGAGAGCTAAATTTCAATAAAGTCAACTACCGAGTTTTCAATTTGAATATGTGACTGTGAAATTAAAATGGTTTACACCAATCAAGATAACACACTGTCTTGCGTGGACTCCTTCCATAAAAAAAAAAATCATGCTATTTTTCCGTAAACATAATCGGCACACGGAAAGAAAATTATAGTGATAATTAAAGATCGTGGTGTAACATTGTTTGTCGGCAATCACTAACCATGTTTTAAAAAAACATATAAAAACGGAAAATATTATCAAATGCAAGCAAAATATACTCGTCGCTTTCTTTTAAACTTTGCATTTTTTAAAAAAAAACTACAATGACCATTCTCAAAGTACTATATATATTTGAAATTTTCTGTCAATAATTTTTTTTTTTATTTTTTATAAGGTTCAAATACAATTTTCATATCTACATTATTGTATTTGTTCTATTATGTTCATGTATCTTAAAGTCTAATTTTAGTCTATATTTCCCAAAAATTACTAATATATATATATATATATATATATATATAATTCTTTTTATAAATTTTAGAAATATATTTATACTTTTCTTATTCTTCAGTTTAATGATTGGTGCGATTTGTGCAAATATTTTTATTATTGTGCTATTCATTGAATATTTTAGTCATTTTGTACTATACATGGCAAATGGCAAATCGCACCATTTTAGTCATTTTGAATATTTTAGTGATTAGTATTCACTTACTTTCTTAAGGAAATGGGCTTTTGCATGTATAGTACAAAATGACTAAAATATTCAATGAATAGCACAATAATAAAAATATTTTCACATATAGCAAAAAATGTAAATTGATTGACTTCTATATTGATAGATTCTATCAATAGAGGCTGATAGAATCCATTATATTCTATCAATAAGAGCTGATAGAATAAATTACTGATAAAATTGATAGACTTTCATCACTAAAAAACGATAGATTTTATTAAAGTTTCGATTAAAATGGGTAAATAGAGATTTTTTAAAAAATAGGCAGAATTTGCTATAAACGAATTATTTTTAAAATTTGCTATAATTGTAAACTGAGGTAAAAAAAAGTTGTTATACATGACAAATTTCCAACTTTTAAACAGTAACTTTAATTATTTTCAAATTTCCCTAAACATTTGTAATTATTTTATTAAAATAGGTTATCTATTACAATTTTTCTTAAAAGATTATTCTAATTTTTGAAATTTAGTGAAGGAAAAACGAAATGTGAAAACAATAATTAAATTTTAAACATAAAAAACAAAAAAGAATGAACAAAATGGACTGCTTTTTAGTAAAATTAGGGTAAGTGACCTCAAATTGTACATAGAAAATACTATTAGTAGCAATCAAACATCAATTTTCAAAATCAAACAAATAATTAAAATAGGTTTGATACATTTTTACTTTTTGATTTTTGATTTTGAAAATTTAAATTTATTTTTACTCAAATTTTTTTATTATATATTTAATCTTTTCTTAAAAAAAATGTGAATACTAACTAAATTTTAAAAGTAGAAATAAAATTTTGAAACTATATTTTTGTTTTATTTAATTTTTAAAAAAATATTAATAATATAATACCGAATACGTCAGTCACATAATGGTTTCATTATTTAATTATAAACCAGTTCAATACAAGCGTTATAGGTTCGATCCAGGTATTTGTCCCTCTCTCATCATATGTATTAAAAAAAACAAAAATTAATAACTATGTCTCAAAAAAAAAAAAGATTATAACGAATTAACGAATATACCATCCACTTAATTATGGTCATAGTAGAATTGAAATAACAGCACTGAAAACGGCTGACATTATAAATCTCTCTGTTTCTTTGTCAAGCAATCATCTTCTTTTCTCCCCCTTCTCTGTTTCTCAAGCGTGGACTTCTCCATTCATCATTCTCCCTATCCGCCATTGATGACCCTTCAAAACTCTCCCATCTCCAAAACCCACTTCTTATTCTCCCCAATTAATCCTTAATTTCCCTTAATTCTTCTTCAATGGAGCTGTGGGACGCCGATCGAAACCACCCGCAACGCCGTCGTATTCGCCGCGAGAACCCCTCTTTCTCTTCCTCTCTTCTCGACGCAATCTACCGTTCGATCGACGAATCCAACGGCCAGGGAGACGACGGCGGGGAGCTTATTTTTTACAGAGAAACCACCGTGAAAACAAAACAGAGCATTGCCGGCGACAGAACGGAGGACGACGAAACGGTCAAATTCCGGCGATCTTGCATGATCGAGAAATGGATGGATAAGAAGAAAGTCAGAAACGTTCGTGATTTTACCGTTTCCAGTTCCAGCTCGTCGGAATCCACCTCCACCGCCACCGCTGGAAGAAGATTCTCTTCGTCGGAAGCAGAGTATTTCCGGCCAAAACCGATCAAAACCACCGTTTGGGCTCAACCATTGATTCAAAAGCCAAATCAGGAAAATGGGTTTGTCAAAACCAAATCCAAAGCATCGAAAATCTACCACGATTTGAAAAAAGTGAAGCAGCCGATTTCTCCCGGCGGCCGGTTCGCAACTTTTCTGAACTCCCTCTTCAATGGCGTAAGTCCAAAATCAAAGCGAAAGATGCCGAATCCTTCGGCGAACTCTTCCGATTACGACATGTCGACAAAATCAAAGTCCCAACAGGGATCGACATGTTCCTCAGCTTCGTCGTTTTCGAAGTCTTGTCTGAGCAAAACGCCATCTTCGAGAGGAAATGTGAAAAGATCGGTTCGGTTTTGTCCGGTGAGTGTGATTGTGGGCGAGAATTGTCAGCCATGTGGGCATAAATATTTGCAGAAATTGGAGGAACCCATTATGAAGAAAGGGTTGAAAAGTTATGGGAATTACGAAACAGAGAAAGTGAAAACAGAGCTGAAGATCAATGGAAATTATGAAGAAGAAGATGATGATGATGATGATGATGATGCAGTGAGTTGTTCGAGTTCTGATCTTTTTGAATTGGATAATCTTTCGGTTATTGGAATTGAAAGGTACAGAGAGGAATTGCCAGTTTATGAAACTACTAATTTCAAAACTAATTGTGCCATTGCTAAGGGATTGGTTGTGTAATTTCTTTTCTTTCTTTTTTTTCATATAAAATTAGGAGAAAATATGGGGAAAAATTAGTTTTTGTTTTTTTTTTGGAGAAATTAATGAATTTTGGAGCTTACTTGAGAGAATAATGATGATTTGTTTGTTCTAGTCCATTAGGGGTGAAAAAATTATGTCTAAATTAGTTGATCTTCAAATCTTTCTTTTATTCATGAGTTAAATATATATCATCTTGTATTTTCAATTATTAAGAATTTTTGTAAGAATTGTTTTACTAAAAAAAGGAATACATTTGATATTGTTGTGGAGAATAGAGGGATATGAGAAATGTAAAGTGTCTTTTTTTACTATCTATGGTACTAATTTGTTCTCTTTTACCGGTCATTTTCTCTTTATACCAACGGATTTGTTGGAGTTGGAATTTGATGACATTTAAATGTGGAGAATCGAGGGAGAAGAAAATTATGAGGAGTGTTTGTTTGAATAATTAATTAATGAGCTATCATGAATGAGGTTTTATAACTCATATTTAAATAATCACATACAAATGAGTTATTGTAATCACAATCTTTCGTTTGTGATAATTCAAAATAATCACTCATTTTTAACCACTTAAAATAGTAATCCATTTCTAATTATTTATATCTAATCATCATTTCAAACCTTTCAAAAATTACTTATATCGATCATATCTAAACGAGTTATTGTCTATAAGATTTTTATAAAAACCATCATTTATATAAGTTATTAACTATAACCTCTCTACAAAAATTACACAAATTTCCAACCAATCTATAATTTCACATAAAAAAAATCTTATACAGTAATATAAGTTGAAATGAATACTTTAACAAAAAGAATATAAATTATAGGTCTAAATATTTTTGCTTTTGTTCCTAATCATCATCACGAATATTCATGCCAAACTTAGAATCATATTAAAGTTTAAAAAATGGTAGGTACAAGATTTTTTCAAACTTGTTTTTTTTTTCTTCCAAACTTTAAGATCTCGATAAATTATATAACTTGAAATGTTTAGAGCATCATCTTCTAATAAATTCAAAATTTATATGTTAATTCATCATATAGCTCGATCGGTGAAAGCATGAAAAAATGTCTGTATTAAATCAAACAAGTTGCTAAGTTTATGGTGCTAATTTTTTTTTTTACTTCTCATTTTGTTATGGTACTGAAAAAAAAAGAAAATTAAAAGTTGAAATTCTCTTATTTAAAATTCAAAATGGACAGAAAAAAAGAATTAATGAGAAAGTTGAAGATGAAGAGGGAACATGAAAATGGGATGATAAAAGCCAAAGGGCAGATTTTCTAACTCCATCAAGTGGTTTAGAGAGAGAAAAATAGAGAGGAGAGGAGAGGAGAGAGAGAGAGAGAGACTTCTTTTGCTTTTTCTCTTGTTATTTGAGTGGGGGGCCTTCCTTGCTTCAACATAACACCAAATTTACTCCATTGTCAAAAAGTTACTAATTTTATTTCATCTTGGCTTTTTAGTCCTTTAAGTTTTCTCTTAATAGCATTTTTACTTTCTCTTTCTATTTATTTTCTCTTCACCATGATTTTTTATTAAAGTTATCACCTGAATTTGCATTGTATGTTTGATCCATTTTCTACTTCAATGTTTCCTTTAACAGCTCCATTTTTTTGAAAGAGAATTTTCATTATTCAATCCCCAATAGCAGCACTACAATACGTTCATATGCAAAACAAAGTTGTCCCATATTAATTAGACGAGGAAAAAATTAGTTGGACTGCCCCTAATTTGGCCCAAAAAAAGTTGTCCCATGTTACAAGTTCGATTCATAATGACCAGATATCTGATAAATAATTTTATAGGACTTTCTTTGATATTTAAATATTATAAGACCATACTTTATATCCTATAAAATTAGTCAAAGTGACCCTAATTTGGGGGGGCCTTCCTTGCTTCAACATAACACCAAATTTACTCCATTGTCAAAAAGTTACTAATTTTATTTCATCTTGGCTTTTTAGTCCTTTAAGTTTTCTCTTAATAGCATTTTTACTTTCTCTTTCTATTTATTTTCTCTTCACCATGATTTTTTATTAAAGTTATCACCTGAATTTGCATTGTATGTTTGATCCATTTTCTACTTCAATGTTTCCTTTAACAGCTCCATTTTTTTGAAAGAGAATTTTCATTATTCAATCCCCAATAGCAGCACTACAATACGTTCATATGCAAAACAAAGTTGTCCCATATTAATTAGACGAGGAAAAAATTAGTTGGACTGCCCCTAATTTGGCCCAAAAAAAGTTGTCCCATGTTACAAGTTCGATTCATAATGACCAGATATCTGATAAATAATTTTATAGGACTTTCTTTGATATTTAAATATTATAAGACCATACTTTATATCCTATAAAATTAGTCAAAGTGACCCTAATTTGGCCCAAACATTGTCATATATGTATATATATAAAGAAACATATGCATGGTTGAAGAATTGCAGGTCTTTGGTTAGTGATACATATGTAGAAGGTGACTATTACTATTTTTAATTTCCTAATGTTTATTCGGTGAAGTTAAATGAAATTGAAAGATTCGAATAATTTGAATGTGTTATTTGAATGAGTAATTATGAAAAAATCTTGTTTAAATTAAATTGTTTGTAGTAGTGGTTGCATTAAAACCTTATTTGAATAAAGTTGATAATAGAAAGAGTTTTAGAAAAACTTTATTTAAATAATGTTATTAGGAAAAATTGTTATAGGCAAAAAATGTGACTTTGAAAAGTGGTTGTAAAAAAAACTTTGGTCGAAGGAAGAGTTGAAATGAATGATTGAAGTGAGATGTTTAAATATGGGTTGAGAAAAAAATTTCTACCTAAATAAATATGGAACATTGAATAAACTTAATAAATAAATAAATCAATATGGAACGTTGAATATATATATATATATATATATTGAAATCAGGGACAAACTCAATAAACTTTATTGGGTTTCTCAAGGTTTTTCTCGTTTCGCCATTATATAATAAACATAATCGCAAAATAACGCAACAATTCGAGTGACAAATTTGCATTTTTATTTAATAGATATTTCGTATATTCAGGAAAAAAAAATGAAAATAAACTCATTTCGGTAAAGGATTCTGCATATATATGTTACATAAAGTTGATATAGTTCCAAAGGCAAAGACATTAGAGCTAAATTTCTCGTAAAAAAGGTTAATGCGACAAATATATTTATTTCTTGGGTTTGTGAAGGAGTTTGGCAGTTTTCATCCAAACTTAACTATAAAAGTATTTTTAATTTTTTTTGTTAATATAGAGAAATATTGTTTAAACTTTTGAAAAGTTTAAAAATAATTTTTCACCGATCTTATAGTTCATGCACATTTTTTATATTTGAACTTAAAAAGTCTAGGAAATCAAACACAATTTTCCTAACAAAATTGTTAAAATAGGAAGGTTGGAAATACTCACCTTCTAACTATTGTTTTACCTTGTAAACGTGAGGATTTTTTTAACATTTTCATAAGATATATAAATTACTTATTTTACTGTCGATTGGTTTAGAGATAAAACTTTATATTATTGAATATGGTATTAGAACTTAATTAATGTAGTTTATTGGTCCCAAAATTTCGATTCGACTCAAATGGGTAGGTTGGATTTTACCCAAGCAGGCACAAGCTTGAGTGGGTATTTGATCTCAAAGTTCAAATTCGACCCAAGCAGGTATTTTGATTGACAAATTCAAATCACATTCAAAATAGTTTTCTCTATATGGAACCATCTTATCATGAAGAGGTATGTTGGAAATACTCAATCTTATGACAATTATCTCAAATTTAAAACGTAAGGATTAAATCGACATTTTAAAAGGAATATAAATTATTTTCCTCATATACAATTGGTTTTAAGGTAACTCATATTATCTGATAATGAACTTTAGTTTTACAAGAGAAACATCATATCAATTTTTTTTTAATTGGAAGCACATTCAAACAAAAATATAAAAATGATTAGTTGACAATTTTGGAATTGTATCAGTCAATTTTGAGAAACCACCAATTTAGAAATTTTACTTTTATTAAGAAAAATCATTACATCAAAACTATATTCTCATACGATTCGAAAGTACAATACATAGAGTACTTTTGGAATAATGTTAATAATGACAATTAACATTTCCAACCAATTATGAAACTTATTTTATTATTGATTAGTTTATGTACTAATTGTAATTAGAAAGAAAGTAATTACACATAAATGGAAGTGAAAAAGAGGGGGAGTGGGCCCTCAAAATGATGGCAAATTGATATGCAAACTAAGTAAAGTTAATTTATTAATTCTTAACAACCAATTTTTTTTTAAAATAAATAATTAAACAAATGCAAAGGGTTTTTAGAAAGCAACCTCAGCTTAGGCTGTGGGAAAAGAAAAAGGCTATATCTATAGTCAAAAGTAGATAAATAGGCTTTCAAATGCCCTAGTCTAGGCTATATGCCAGTGGGTTTCTTAATTATGTAATTATTTCTTGGGTTTTACTTTAATCTTCTTTTAAACACTATTTTATTTGATCTATTCATTTAAATTTGTAATTTGGGTTTTTTTTTAATTTCTTTTAATAACAATTAACTATAGTCAAATCCATAACCACTTAAATTATTTAGTTATACAAAGTTAATTTTAATAGAGTTAATAATTGTCAACTTAAATAATAATCTATATATTTTTAATTAAATATTATTTGAGATTTAAATTCATAACCAATTAATTATTCTCTTAAGCAAGATATTATTGGAGTACTTTATAAATTCCAAAAATAGTACTTTATTCCTTATATAATTACACTTTTAACTAGGAGATATACTAACTAAAAGTATATTAGTGCTTGCCAACCTTAATTAAGCGTTTTGAAGTTTGTATGTGTCTTTTTTAATTGCTCACAACATTTTAATCCCATTTTTCAGGTATCTTCCAATACAAATAGGGAAATGAGAGATTGAATTAAAATTCACAAAGTGGTGGCTAATTGACAAGTGACATAATAATATGTACAGTACAAATTATGACTTTCTTTTCAAAGTTAACATCCAGCTTACTAATAATTAGTATGTATCATTAATGAGAATGTTCGGAATCTTATGCTTGTTGAATTAAAAATGATTTTATTTTCATTATTTTAATTCAAAATAAAAATGTATTATTATTAGTGGGAAGACGACATAAATCTAATACAACAAATTGTTTATTAACGTGGCAAATAGGTTTGGTGATGTACATTTCTTTTTCTGTTGTTTTTGTTTTGTTTTCTATGACCAACAAAAAAACACGACAAAAATTTAAGGCTAATAATTCTCAATGGTTGAGAAACATAAATAGTTTGGTAGTTCACTTTGAAATCTTCTTAACTCTTAAATATTAATGTGATAGACTAAAAAATAGAAATGCATGCATGATTAGGATTAAGATTAGGATTAATCATGTTTGAAGCGAGGGATAATTCTAGTCGAATCATAAATAAGTTGGGCTATTCCAAAATTTTAATTTATGATATGATATTGAGTAAATTTTAATCCAATTAAAAGACAAATATATTGAGACTAAATCAAAATTAATGTTAGTGTATAAAGTCTAAATGTGCAACACTAAAAGAAAATATATCAAAGATGTCTATTTTTAGGTAGTGAAGTTTGGAATTTAAATAGCAATAACTAGGTTAAATAAGTAATGTGACATAAAATGGTTTGTATGAGAAAGAATATTTCTTGGCTTTACCCTAATTAAACTTATGTCAAATCGTTGGCTATATTCTTAATCATCACCAAAAATTTCCCTTTACTGCATATAATTTCTTTTTTTTTTACTACATATAAACAAAGTTTCATAATCTTTATTCTTTATTATTATTTTTGTTAATAATATTATTTGGGTTTTGATCATTATTATTCTTAGCTACAAGTTAAAGATTGAACCGAGATGCACGGTGGGCAAAAAGACAACAGATTATTTTAATTAATAGAAAAGGCAATTTTATAATTGAGTTTGGTGAGTTTATCTTTCTCATAACATGCTCCACACATGTTCATTAATTATTAATTATTAATTATTATTGCTTTTGAGTACTTTTTGGAATATGCAATTAATTATGACAAATTTTTTTGTCCCCCTAATTTTCAGTAAAAAACTAAAATTTTGCTGTCATTTATATGAGTTAAATCAATATTTATTATTTTATTATTACTAATTATTGATAATAATTAAAAAGGTTCATTTGTCCCCTTGATAGTGATCCTATTTTGTTACTTATTAAAGAAAATAAGAGAATTGAAATATAAAGATAAAAGTTCACTAATATATAAAAACTATATTGATGACACACATAATTGAAAAATACTATTAGTTAGACTAAATATATCATATATATGGCTCTAAAATAATTGAAAAAAACATTCTAAATATATTGTTCATGATCATTCTAAAATATATATCATTCATGCTCCTTATAAAATATATTTATTTCATCGTTCTAAAAGTTTCCATTTTATCTTAGATATCCAAAATAAATTTCAATAAAATTCCTTCTTTATAACCTCTTTAGTTTTAAATTAAAAAAAAAAAAAAAAATTAAACCTAACATATTATTTCAAAATTCATATAGATCAAAACTTTCCCTCCTTGTTTTGATATTTTAAAATTTACTTTTGAGCTTTATAGAACCAACCACTAAAAAAGAACTGACCATTCAAATTTGGACCGACATATATAATGCACACAATTGTTAACCCAATTTTTTAAAAAAAATTGTTAGCTTATACATACTATTTATTTTATGTTTCTTTACCATATCTTTTTTTTTTCAAAATATTTCAAAATCCAAGTAAAAAAAAAAAAAAAAAAAAAAGAAAAAAAAAAATAGTTTTAAGAACTTGTTTTTGTATTAAAATTTGAGGTGTTTATAAAAATAGTATTCAAAATGTGCTATAGAAAATTAGGACAAGTAAATAATTTTTAAGAATAATTAAAGACACTAAAAAAAAAAGTAATTAGTGTTCATTTTCTTAAAAAATGAATTATAATATAATGAAATGGTTGGTTTCGTGAGAATAGTTAAAATTTACATAAACAAGTTCAAACATTCACCAATATAATAAAATAAAATAATAAAGAAACAAACATAAATGAACTACTTTTAAAGATGAAGTATAGTTAAGAAATAAGATTAAAATGTATATAGTGAAACTACTCAGTAGCAAATTTGAACACATTTCAACAAGTTAAAGTATGTATATCTTCCATAAAAAATTTGAATCTATATCTCCACATATTATTGAACTAAAAAACGAACTAACATTTGACGTGATTGTGGTATATGTTTCAACTCAATTATAGTGAGACATATTAGATAGAAGGAAAAGGGGGGGGCCTAGATATTGAATGATCAAGCTAGGAAGCTTCCCTCCATTAGAAGAAAAGAAAGCAAAGCAAAGTGTTGGGTACAAACTCCATTAAAAGGACTTTTGATAGAGAATTTAATTTTTTAGCACAATCCTTTGCTTGGCATGTTATGTTACTTACCAACCATGCACAAATAGAGGACATCCTTCTCTCACTTTGCACTATATCCAACATAATCCCCTATGCCCTATGTTTTTTTTTAATATATATATATACAATTTTCATGTAGGGACCTTTCTAAATTAGGGTTTTCATATGTAGCTCCATTTTTATTTCTCATATATCATAAAAATGGCCCCTTTATTTATTTTTATTTGCCCTCTCCATCTTCTTTTCAATCCTGCCTACTTCTATCCCTACATCTAAAAAGGGGTCACTTCCATTTCATTCCTAATTATGATTGTCATCAAGTGAATTTTACAGAAGTTGAACATTGGATGCCCTTATTTGAAGGATTTTTTTTTTTTGGTGATAATTTGAACTTCCATGATTTTTTGTTAGAATGTACGTGCGGACATCAATAATTTATTTTAGATTAAAAATACCATGTTATTCTTTAACTTTCAAATGTTTAAATTTTAATATTATTTAAAAAAAAAACTTAAAATTAGTTGTTATGATAAATTTGAAGTTAAAATTAATTAAAACTAGTTTAATAATGTTAAATGAATTAGAAAATGTGAACATATTTTTTATAAGAATTAGTTTTACGAAATATTAACAAAATTTTATAATAAAGATTAATTTAACGTTTTTTTTTAAGTATAAACATTAAAATTGAATATTCAAAAGTGAAACGAAAATGAAGTAAATCTCAAAAATAAGAATCTTAAAATAGTATTTAAACATTTATTTTAATTATGACCTTAAATTATTGTTCCAATTTCTACTTCCAAACAATATTGTGGATTTAAAAAATTCACATTTATTCCATAAGATAATGCTTTGTGCATTTGAAAACAAAAAAGGGTTTGAAAGTTGTTTTTGTAGTTTTCGTTTTTATTTGAGTAAATATATCTCAACTTGTCACCTTTAAGTGACTATTTCATTGATTCTCAAAAAATAAAAATAAAAAACAAAACAAAAGTGACTATTTCATTGAATAATTGATGTAATAGTTTGCATTCAATCGACAACTTCTTACTCTATTTAATAAACTTGTCTCTTCAAGAATTGAAGAGTATTTAAACTATTGAACCTAAGAAATTTTTTGAACTACCTCTGAAAGTGAAACCAAAATGAATAAAATCGTTTATTCGACATGTTAACTCTTTCAATCGAGAATATATCTTTTATGTTAGTTGAATTTATTTGGCACAATATAGTTCAATCGATTAAGGTATAACTATTTCGACTAACATGATTGAGACTCAAATTATCTTTAGAATTTTAAATATATTTACATGATTTTTAAACTAATTTGGAACCATAATTTGTATTAGAATCTTTTAAATATAGAAAGCTACACGTTTCCAAACTAAATATAAATTGAAATCTTATAATATTGAAAGTGAATGATTGAAATGAATAGTTTAAATCTAAGAATTAAATTATATATAAAAAGTTGAAACTACCCTATAGTATAGTTAGGTTTTAGTGGGAACAAAATTAAAGCTAAGCTTCCATTTGAAGCAAGAAAAGAGAATTCGTATTAGATTTAACCTTTACACCATCTTCATTAAAAATTGTGATAGCTAGTATTATTAACATTATTATTTAAATTTAAGATAGATTATGATCCTTCAAATTACGATTGAGGTAGACCATCATAATTACAAATAGCAGTTTGAAATTATTTTGTATTTATATTTATATATTTTATTAAACTAGTAGTATTACATATTTATATAAGAAATAAAATACTTTCTAGGTAAAAACTATTTATTAGGAGAATTGTAGTGTATGAACTTTTTTCACAAAGTAATTATATATAAGCAAATTTTAAAATATTTTGTAGAAGCAAAATTGTAGGTCTAATACCAAATTAAAATGCAAATTCTAGATCTACTCTAAATCAAACCAAATTGAGATGAAAATCAAACCAAATAAAGAAGGATAATGAAGAAGAGAGACAAAACACACTGAATTTATAGTGGTTCAGGAACGTCTCTACTCCACTGTTATGGATCGATTGAGGTTATTCGATCCACATTCATAATGTCATTGCAAGAAATGTACGAGGGCTCTCAAGGTGGTGGCTAGGGTTTCTACTCTCACTCTCAAATTGTAGAAAACCCCCCAAACGAAGCTTATGTACTAGCTTCTTACACATCTCTCATGATTAGTAAACTAACCATTTAATTAACCAAGTTACATTTAACTTATCTAGGCTAATTAATGATGTGTATATAAAATTATTAATACGTATTGATATTGTATTATAAATATTTTTATTATGAACATTATATGTGCTATAAATATTCATTAACATTGACATTTTAATAAAATATGTGACAAAACTTGTTAATATCAATGAAGTATTTTATAACTATTTTTAAAAAAAATTTAAAAATTCAACTATCAAAATTAGACTTTTGAAAGTTGAGGGACCAAAACAGAACAAAAATAATACTTCATGAACTAAAATTGAACTTTTGAAAATTTAGAGACTCAAATGAAACTTACAATAATTTAGGGACCAAAATGGTATTTTACCCTAAATTTTATTATGAATAGGTGATAGAAATTGAGTGGGCTCAAGGGGAGCAATTGGGCCCACAAAACAGGCAGTGCAAGCGTGACAGATTTGAATTTGGATTTGGGGGCAGCCCATTAGTGAGTTTCCACCATCGCAAGTGCTGGGCCGGGCCCATTTAAATTCACACACCTGTCGCTCATCCACACGTGTGCCCACTCAAATATTCGCCCTGTCACTGCATGATTCTTCTATTATTTTCCTTCTTCTATTTCTATTATTTAGGTGGCTTATTTAACGAGTTTCATTCTTGGCATTTTAGTAAGGATAAATTTATGAATTTATGAATTTTTTAATTTATTTTTTATTTTTTAAAATATAAATTAAAACTATGTCATAAACAAAATAATTAAGTTATTAATATATAGAAATAGTTTGGAAAGAAGAGCAGCCAAGCTAATTGACCTATTATTATTATTATTATTTTTTAAATCGGGAAATCGGAACTTCGCTCTCCTATACCCTGAACACCACTAGCTCATCCCTAAGCTGTGACACCGAGATACTTCGAAGAATATTCTAATTTAAGCGCTTTCCAGCTGCCTCGTACTATGGTCTCTCAAGGAAGCATGTCTTAGTCTTTTATCAATAAATTTAAAATTAGTCTAATTATTATTCTAATAACATTATGTTGGGTCACTGATAGTTTTAATCATCTAAAATACTAAAATTGAGTGTTAATTAAATTTCAAAGGTATTGAATTAACTATAAAACTTTATACAAAATCTAGTTACTAAAATTATGTTTTTTCGTTCAAGAAACCCAACTTCTTCTCATAAAAGGAAATAGATGAATAATTATTTCAAGACTTTAACAATGGTGTTACGCCCCTCTTTAGGGATGTGATCAAATTACAATCCGGACCCCCAAGTAAAATCGTGAAGGTTTATAATATTTTTTGGGAAATTGTAATAACTAGACCACATTGAAAAAGTATTTACAAATATAGATGACCAAGTTTTTTTTTGCAAAGTTAATTTTTTTTATAAAAAATCGTAATTATTAATTTTTCCTTAATACCATTTTGTCCTTTCTCATATTTAATTTTAAATTTTCGAATTAAATGTCTCATTTTGCATACTTTCCATCCTTTTAAAACATACCATATATAATTGTCAACTCTTTTAATGCAATGAGATTTAATTCTTTTTCTCATTTATCTCTTATCTTTCTTTCTATTCCATTTTCGTTTCACTTTTCTTCTTCCATTCTCCATTCCTCCATTTTTCGTTTCTCCAGCTCCACTCAATCTTTCTTTTCACATTTCGGCCACCACATAAATTGTCGTCGACCACAAAGTTCTGATCGGACGGTATAATTATACGTCTTTAGTTATCTCTTCTCAATAATTTTCATTTTTCACTGTATTTGTATTACGTTTTTGTTCCTTATCCATCATCATTAGTAGGTTGCTGCTCGTTCTAGTATAATCGTGATCCGATATGTTTCAGATGGTTTAGTATGGTATGTTTTATTCCTATTCTATTATTTCTGTACATTTAACTCATTTAAATTCCAGTATCTAAAATGTCAAAAGTCATGTTTAGACATGCAGTAAAATCATATGTAGAACAGTAGTTTTTTCGTACTTTGATTTCCATATTCTGGTATAATTGATTGTATACACATCTACAAAACTGTACAATTGAGTATATACCGTATGTTCATACAGTGTTTTTAGGTTAGTTATACTGTATATATTCTCCTTATAGGTTCATCAATCATTCCATTTGTATAATATCATTAATACTTTGTTTGCCATGTAGAGTATGATATGTTTTACTCCTACTTTGTCATTTCTCTACATTTAATTTATTTATATTTTAGTATTTAGAATGTCAAAAATCATGTTTAGAATTGCAATAAAATCATATGTACAATAGTTTCTTCGTACTTTGATTTCCATATTCTGATATAATTGATTGTATACACATCTACAAAACTGTACAATTGAGTATATACCGTATGTTCATACGGTGTTTTTAGGTTAGTTATCTTGTACATCTTCTCCTTATAGGTTTATCAATCATTTCATTTGTATAATACCATTAATACTGTTGTTTGCCATGTAGAGTATGGTATGTTTTACTCCTACTCTGTCATTTCTCTACATTTAATTTATTTATATTTCAGTCTTTAAAATGTCAAAAATCATGTTTAGAAATGCAATCAAATCATATGTAGAACAGTAGTTTTTTCGTACTTTGACTCTCATATTCTGGTATAATTCACTATATACACATATCTGCAAAGCTGTATAATTGAGTATATATCGTATGTTTATACTGTGTTTTTAGGTTAGTTATACTGTACATCTTCTCCTTATATGTTCATCAATCATTCCATTTGTATAATATCATTAATACAGTAGTTGGTCATGTACTATTATATTACCGTATAAACTATACAAAACTCTATATATTTTATTATACATATTGTATAACTTACACGGTACATTTATGGTTTATTATTCATTTTATTCATGTCTAATACATTTTTCATACTCATATTACTATCCATTACATTTCTATTCTGTAATATGGTATTGTTTATATACATGTATATTATACGACTTATAATATAAGACAGTATTGTTTGAACATTTTTGTAATACTATACAACATTTCTTTATAGGTTAAACGAGCATCTCAATCCCTATTGGACGTAGTGGTCAGTGGGATGAAAATGAAGATGTACCATAATCATGAAGTAGCTGAAGAACGTTGCATAAATATTGAGGAATCCATTCACCCAATGATGATTTTACATTACAGTCTTTTTTTTATGCCGACTTTCAATTTCAATTTTGTAACTCATAAGATCTTTTTTATTTACTACTGATCTCACTTTAAATAGTAATTTTATGTGAAGTTTTATCCAACACTATGAGTCTCTATCAATTCACAAATATTACGTATGTTATTTCCAAACGTTTTACTATACGGTATTGTACATTAAAAAATTTATACATTTAAAATTACTTGTTCGTTGTTGCAAACATATTAAATCACACTACAAGTATCCATATCAGCAAATTAAACATTTAAAAAAAAACATAAAGTTTGAAAATACAGTATGATTCATGATATATTATGAGTGTACCGTATATACCAAGTTATTTAAGTACTGTGTGGTTATCATACGGGTTCTGATTTCAATCAACAAAATTGAACGTTCAATAACTCATACGGTCTATTTTTGAACAAAATTACCATAATCAAATAACATGTAAATTACTAACTATATTGTACATGTACATTACTAACCATACTGTATGTAAATGACAACTCTACCTCTAAGAATATATTGTCGCCACTTTCGTTAAACAATTAATGCACCATAAATTCAATTTATGGTTTTCCATAATTAATGCACCCTAAATTGTCGGTTTCTAGTATTATGCAATTAATGCACCCTAAATTGGCAGTTTTTAGTTTGGAATGTGAGATAGGATTTTCTTTTTTTAAATTTCCTTTCCCAAATGAAAAACCAATAAATTAAGGGTAGCGTTGTAATTCGTTAATTTCGGAATTTATAAGATATTAAAATAAATTCTAATTTTGCTAATATTTTTGAAGATGCATATATTTGCAAATACTTTTCAAATAGAGTTTATTTATGAAAAAAAACCCATATTTTTTAATGGAGTTGAATAAAAAAAATGGAAATTATATTAGATAGACTCTTATTACAAAATAATTATAAAAGCAGTTATATCTATAGTTATTAATATATTTTAATATTGGATTATAATACTTATTAATATAGTATTATAGTATTATGTATTATTAATACAATATTATATATTATTAATAAAGTATTAATACCAATAACTATAATTGATAATTATATTTATAATTAATTCAGTTAATCTTATAAGCTTCTAAAATAAAAATGTAGATTTAACTAGTTATGTGATAAACCGAGGGTCAGTGGCGCAGTTGGTTATCTTGTCTGGTGTTAATCCATTTCAACTCTACGGTCACAAGTTTGAGCCCAAAAATCCGTATTTGGCTCTCATATTATTTGAGAACAGTTGTGTCTTATGTGTAGGGTTTGTTGATCCTCTTTCCTCCACTATGTACTAAAAAAAACTAGTTATGTGATAGAGAATCTTTTGTATTAGACAAGTGATCGTGTCATTAACAACTTTTTGATGACATGTTACGAAAATGCCCCAATAATTTTTTTTTTTTGGAAAATGGAAAAAAAGAATAGGCATGCAGCTTTACAAAAAGAAAAGAAGACTGAAAAAAGAGAGGTGGGAGTGAGGGAAATTGATTGAAGATCCCAAGAAGAATTTTTGTTGTTTTTATAAACTTTGATCAACAATTGCAGCTTTAACTCTTTTTTGAATCATGTGAATATAAAAATATATTTTTAGGACTTGGAATCATTATACAATTGACAATATGTCCTAAGATTTCAAACCAACTAGTTTTGAACTGTGAGCTATACATTTTGAAGTAAACAAATTTTATATCATGATTCATACTCGGCGAGAATTAATTAAAGTCGATGGAAGGCTTCTTTTTTTTTTTTATTGGATTACAACAATTAAAAGTAGGTAGATTTAAACCTAAGACCGTACATTAATGTCGATAAACAATTGTTCTGATGAAAAATCCTAATAATTGATTAGTAACATGGATGAGGCTTGATGAACATAACTCAAAGCTAATTTGAACATAACTCAATTCAAATTTTTAAAAATATACTCACATGCTATTAAACACCAAAGTGCTTAGATAGAGTGAATTCTTATCTCCTTCCTTGCACTCTTCCCACTTTGTAATGATGCCTTTCTTTATCCTAAAAACTACCAATGAAATCTCTCAATCTTAATATTGTTAGGAGATTTAAGGTTGATCCTTATAACTAGTTTGCAGATTTTATAATATATGATAGGATGATTACAAAAAAGTATTATCTAAAGTTTCAATGTCATTTGAAGAGAATAGATGATTTGCGATATAATGATATTTCTTAAAGAGTGTCATCTAAAAAGAATAGATGATTTGCGAGATAATGATTGCAAACAGTATCATCTAAAACATTTGTAATATTTTTCTAAAATTTTCATATCCTTGATTAGACTTGTTTTTCGAAAAAACAAAGATAAAAAGACCAAATTCTTATTGTTGATTGTACATTTTATTTCTTATTCAAGGCAAATAAAGCTAACAGTAGCAAGATGTAAGTTTTACTTTTTTTTTTCTTTTTTTTTTTTTATAATTAATTCATCAACACGAGTGAGTGGAGAAAATTAAACATTTGGTCTCCTAGTCGATGGTATATATCTCTTTGCCCTAAAACTAACAATGAAATCTCTCAAATCTATAGTATTAGAAGATTTAGAGGAACTGCATTATAGTTGATGGTATATTTGATTTCTTTTTCAACGCTAACGGTTGCAGGACAAATTGTTGTTCTTTATTAGTTCACTAGTACGAGTGGGTGGATAGAGTCAAACATCTGATTTTTTTTTTTTTTTTTTGGATAGGAAACAAAAAACCTTCATTGATGAAATGATAAGTTACAAATCCTATCGAAACATTACAAATAACTATGCAAGTCAAACATCTGATCGAACCCTAATTCTAGCTAAATCCAAGTCTGCTCTTCCAAACTTTTGTGTGTTCTACATGAGTGCAACATTTCCATAAAAACTGTTAACTTATGTCATTAATATGCTACATTGAGCACATTGATATATAAGCACAAGCTGGTGTGCAATAGGCACAAAAGTAATATTATTGGGTGAGGTGATTCAAATTCCAATAATATTCAACCAACCCAAAATACAAAACTTTTGCCCTATCTTTCATGAATTCATAATTTTTAAGAACAGGGCATGGAATTGTAGTTCTAGTGTACGTCGTAACATCTCTAAGTACAAAGCCATAACTTCCAATTACACATTGTGATTTCAGAAAAATTTGCAGATGTTGAGCAGGCCAGTGAAAGCAACACAATAGTCTCATGTCAGAATCTTCGTGAATTGATTGAGGAAAATAAAACTAACCGAATATGTCGCATCGTCAATGAATAGTAGCTCTGCTTCAAACAAGCTCATTCCAGATCTGCTTGGTATTATCTAATGTTGCAATTATGTCTTCAAAGGAGCCTTCTTTTCTCTGTCAGAAATCCGAGCTGGACCCGTTGTATGCGACTTGAAACGACCTCTCCCTCCCTCATCCTTTTCCTGAAAAATTCAAATCGCAGGTGTCGTATACACAACCAATAAATAAAAATCTTCCATTTCATAATAAAAAAGAAAAGTGAGGAGCCAATGTCATAGTCGTATAGGTCCCTAAACATTTGTTTGAGCAATTACTTGTGGTTGATGACATAAGTGAGGAGTCAATGTCATAGCTTTATTCATCTGCAAGTACATGAAGTGTGTGTATGTTTATCCGTGAGTGTATGAGTCAACTTATGCGCATCTCGACTATTCTCACAGAACATAGTGTCTACTACAACATTTGGATATCAAGATTTGGATATCAAGAAAACCAGTAAAAAATTTATTGTCAGGCTAGGTAGGTGACTACCATGACCCCCTTGAGTCTTGACCTACGCATTCCATAATAGTTAATAACTAAGAAACGTCCCTTATTAAGTTAGCCAAGAAAAACAACATCATGTACCTTTTTCTTAACAATCTGAACCACATCTTCGTCATGAAGAACATGACTAAGGCCACAATGTTGAGGATAGTGCCTTGCACTCGTACCCCATACAAGCACGTATTTGACATCTTTAACCAAACTCCTGTGGATATGATTGCAGAAGTCTTCAACTGTACAGCCGCCTCGATCCTAAAATTACATTTATGGAGTGGTGACAAAAAGAAGAGAATTAAAAACAATATATAAATAAATGGTTTTAAAAGGGGAAAGAGAGGGTATGACAATTGACATACAGCAGAAAGAACCACTGGATCTGCGAAATCAGGTTGCTGGCCTTGAGGCTTGGTATAAACCCTAACAAGGCCCATCTCCTCCCACATCCTGGATAGTAGTCTGTCTAAGTTCAACTGTTCAAGTAAAACAAAAGAGAAACTCGTGATGATAAGAATTCACATAAACAACAGATTTACTGCTTGGACTGCTTTTTTTTTAAACAAGTGTAACCACGCCCGTCCCTAGGCCATACACCGGAGACATCAAAGTCACAAGTGAATCTCGAACCCAGGATGTTGAAGGGAGCATACCTTCAAAGTCCAAGTCTTCAACCACTGTGTCACTCATTGGGAACACTGCTTGGACTACTTGTTTAGAAATATTTCATTACATGAGCAAATAGAAGATTGAAGAAACCAGAAAAGATAGTAGCATTTCAGCACGCTACAGTCAAAACTCGAGAGCTAAATTGCTGATTAAGTTTTTTTAAGGGCAAGAGTGCAAGACAGTTAATAAGTAGGTCTGATATGGATACCAAAAGGCAGATAAACATTAAATTCTCCCCTCAAACTCAGAAGCAACTGAAATGATAAAACATACCTTGAGATTACAACTGATGACAACAGAAGTGGGCTGACGGGCTAACTTGTCTACATCATCAATACCAACTACATCAATCTTGTTGTAAACATACACACACTTCATGTACTTGCGGTTCCCCTCAATTACATCAATAAGATCATCAACTGTGGCATCCTCTCTAAAGAGTACCTGGAGAAAATAACATATTCAATTGAGAAGTTTTCAGAAAAATTCAACATAGTGGGCATGTGGACGTTTCTGATATAGAAAGAATGGCATAAATTAATCTTATACCCTCTATCTATGATCACAAACTAAAGAAGAAAAGAAAAGAAAACATGCAGAAAAAAAGAAAATTATTCATGCGTTCCTACTCAAATTCCTCCGAGAAAAAAAAGGTCGACCTCCAAATACTTAGAACCGTCTGTCAGGGGTGATCACGATCCACGGATGATTCTATCGGCCATGGAAGCCAGGTTCCAATAAAAGGAATATTAAAGATCAGAAATTAATTGGAAAAACCAGTAATCTACATTCCTTTGGAAGCTATACCTCTGCATTGTGAATTTTGTACTCGTGTAGAATTTGATAGCAGAGCTTCTCATCAACATGAGTTAAAGGAAGGGTGCTATTGAATGAAATACCACCAGTTTTTTTCTTCTTGAAATATATCTGCATATAAGAATTAAAGCGGAGATAATTGAAATACTAACTATTAACAAGTCAACAAGGGTGAATAAGAAGATTTATATTTTTCAGCCAAATTGAAGTAATAAATGAGAACACCAATGTCCCCAAGGGGTGGCATAGTGGTTGAAGACTTGGGCTTTGAGGGTATGCTCCCCTCAAGGTCCCAAGTTCGAGACTCAGCTGTGACATTACTCCTTCAATGTCTCCCGGTGCTTGGCTTAGGGACGAACATGGTTACCCTTGTTTCAAAAAAAAAAAAAATGGGAACACCAATGAAAAAACTAGCAAAGCCAAAACTTACTTGAGGTGGTCTCTTGTTCAAACGCAAACCCACTGCTTCCAGCTCCTTAGTTAGAATCTGGCGATGGCCCTCACTCTAAAGATTACATAGAATTAGTGGTATCATAAAAATGTTGGCTTAAGTTGCACCCACGATCGTTTAGAATTTAGATAGTGGGAAATACGGATGGGGATGAAAATGAGTCTTGGATGTCCTTATTCCAAGACATCATCTTTTCTCATGATGGTTGGATTTCCTATACTTCAAACAGTGCGGGTTTTGTTGATACCCACAATATCTAACTCTCTCTTTATATATATAAAATTAAAATTATTTATAACCAATTAATTTATTTACATTGGTTGAAATTAATTTTGATTAGTTCACAAAATAATGAATTAAAAAAATATTTTTAGGATTAATGTCATAAAACAACCCAACAAACTTGTAAAATAGTAGAAATTGCAACATTTAACAAGTCTAGGGTATAAATATTGATATTAATATTTTATAATTAGTAATCTATTAATATTATTAATTACCTAAGTATAAAATTTAACTTTTTATAACTATTTATTCGTTGCAAATCAAATAATATCAAATAAACATTCAAAAAGAGGCATATTTAGTATAGCATATTCAAGTAGTTAATAACATAGAAGTATCAAATCACAATAGTATGACTGAGTAAGAAATCAGAAAACAAAATATTGACCTTGTAGGTAGGTATCTAGCATATCAGGAAAAAATTGCTTGTGACTAGACTCATGCGACTATGATGTCACTGGGATGGGACACTATTCTCTTAAGAACACATAGGAATCGATATTAGGCTTTCAAACAGTTCTTCCAAATGAACTATCATGAAAGAAAATACATTGCCAAATGTAACTACAGCATGCAGCCGCAAACACGTCCAATAAATTATAAGCATCATCCATGCACCATGCTATTATAGTACTTCAACAACTGCATTAAATAATGTTCATATAATTGTCCCAGATTTCCCAGTGAAAATTCAACCATAGACCCTACCAGTGGCCTTAATTTTGGTGTCAGAACATAAATTGTGAAATAATTCAACATATACAAAAAAAAAAATGGGCTGAACGCAAAAACACATTAAAAGAATATTGTCCTTAAAACTTACTTTTGAGGCATCAAGAACCATCAAGACTAAGTCTGAAGACTTGGAAACAGCAATAACCTGTCAATACAAGACAGTTCAAGAAAATTTAACCATCCATGATATGACATTGAAACTGAATGGTTAAAAGTAAAGTGGTACGAGTGGCAAAAAAGAAAAGGATGAGTATAAAGATTTACCTGTCTACCACGGCCCTTTCCTTCAGACGCACCTTCAATAATTCCAGGAAGATCAAGCAGCTGAATTTTGGTATCATTGTAATGTATAATCCCAGGAATGCAAGTAAGAGTCGTAAACTCATAGGAGGCAGCTTCTGATTGAGTGCCTGTCAACATTGTCAAAAGTGTAGACTTTCCCACACTACAAAAAAAGAAAAAAGGAGATTTGTCAGGTTGATTTCTCTGATATTAAAACAACATTGTTTTATGGATGAATAGACCAAGATTGCTTAATGAGTAACAAATACTACAAGTTGTAATCGGACCTGCAACTCAAGTCTAAAAAATTTAACAGCCACACTAATTTTTTTTTAAAGAGAATGATGATGATAATGACTCTTGTTTCTCATCAAAAGAAAAGAAAAAAAAACTAGGAAGTGCCTAGCATGGTTTGAAGACAAAACTCTGAATTATCCAAGAATATAGGTCCAAAAGCTCTTACAATAAAGTTTTTGTTCATACATGTTATCGTGGCTGAGTGACCATGTGCGTGCTTTATTTATAATGAACCAAACTTTGTGCTTTATTCATAACGAACTAATCTTTGTGCTTTATTTATAATGAACCAAAGTTTGATGGAGAAAGAATGAAAGGATAAAACAAAGGAGAATATGGAAGGGAAAAAACAGCTCAAACAAGGAAGGCCACTTACAAAAAAGGTCACCAATGTAGTAAAATAACTTCTAGAGAGTATTTAAAAAAAACTTTGTAACAGAGGTCCAAAGTGAAAAGTAGAATCCAATGAAAGCCCAAAAATCACTTGAAGAAATAACTATAAAAAAGTCACAACAGGAAACACCTGGGAAATCCTATGAGTGCCACACGCCCATGGCCATATTTTGTAACTTCAAAACCCTCTCCACCTCCGCTTGAACCCTGAAAGCATCATGTTAACAATAGAAGCATCATGTTGTCAATATTCTGAAACAAAGATTTAAACTACCATCCTATCAAAGTACATCGAGTAGTAAATTATTAGGATCACATTTGATAGTATGTAGAATGACCGGATGCAAAAAGCACAAAGAGTTTATAAATTATAAAAGGGTTGAAAGAGTTTTATTTCTAAAATTGGTACAACATTAGCTAGCTAAAAGATTAATAATATGAGTTCAGATTTGTAACTTTTTAAGGGAATAAACAAAGAAGACGAAAATAGGTATTTTCCTTGCTAAAACTAATTACTTGAGTATTTTTAAAAGAGGAAATATTTAATGAAATTTTGAATAACTTCTCGGCACCAACAATAAGTGAATTGTTAAAAAAGGACTTGTAGTTTGATGAAAGCACTTGAACGAATAGGAAACTGTGAATTTCCAATAAATTAAGGGAGTACACCACGATAGAAGCAGATTTCGGTTGTACTCGAACAGGTCTCACTCAGGTCTCACTTAGGGTGTGTTTGGGGCAAGGAGAATGGTAATGATTAAGGGGGGAATGGTAATGAGGAGGAGAATAGGGAGAAGAATGATTATGGGAGTAATGGTTAATTGTGTTTGGGGTGAAGATAATGATTATGAGGAGAATGATTATTTGTGTTTGAGATAAATGTAATGATTATGGAGAAAATAAAATAATGAATAGGATGTGAGTGAAAAATAGTGATTTGATGTATAAAAAGTTGTTAGAGAGAGAATAAAAAGCAGTTAGGGGAGAATGAAAAAAATGATTTTTGACAAACGTGATTATGGGGAGAATGATTCCCGGTGGCCCAAACAGGGTGAATCATCCCCATTCTCATTCTCCCCCTTATTCTTGGTGGCCCAAACACCACCTTAAACACAGGTTACAAAACTAAGGGTGTGTTTGGGACAAGGGGAATAATAATGATTAAGTAGTTAGAAAAAGAATGAAAGAAGTGATTTTTGAATAACGTGATTATGGGGGAGAATGATTCTCGGTGGCACAAACTCAGGGAACCATGCTCATTCCCATTCTCCACCTTATTCTCGGTGGCCCAAACACCCCCTAAATGAAATAATCAGCAGATATTGAATGAAACACAAGAATATACGTACTTTTGGAGGCTCTAACAACTGCGTCCTCAACTTTGCTATTTTGGCCTTGAGCTGACCAAGATGATATTCTGCATTATGAAAAATACACAAAAAAAAGAACAAAAAAACCGTTGTGGTATATCATATGCACAATTCACGTAAGAGAAAAAGAATGATGATAACAGAAAAATGGATGAAACCCAGTACCCGTGGCCTTGTTTTTCTGAGTCCGAGCCATCTCGAACTCGATTTCTTTAATCCTTTCAATTATCCCCATTTTGCTACGCCTTGAGCTGCAAAACCACAGTCAAAGCGATAAAATCAATACAATTTGGTCGATACGAATGAATGTATCGATGAAGCTTTAACTTCCGATCAATCTCTGTTTGATAGTCATCAAACTTCCAAAAGAACAAAAGGCAATTTCAAGTTCAATTACATGCTTCAACGAACGTGAGGTAGAGCCATTAATGGTTAATTCAGTAGGCTGTAAATGAAACGGAGAAAAAGAAAGAGGATGATGAAAGCTAGATTGTTGAATTTGACTCACAGTGATCGACAAGCGGAGGATCTGTGGAGGTTGGAGGACGGAGAACTGAGGAGGAAAGGAAGAAGAAATGCGCATTTGATTCAAATGGGCTTAGGTCAACCAAATTGGGCTTTGTCAACAGCCCCAATTTCATTCAAACACACATCCATAACTGGGGGCAGCCCATTCATGATTTTTCACTAGAGTGTAAATGTTTAGGGTGCGTGTGGGAGCACCGGTTTGGTTATCATAAACTGTGGGTTACTATAAATGATGTTTAAGGGGAAAATTATTATAACAGACACGTACGTTTAGATAAATGGACATGCAGGTTTATGTAACCACCATTTATAATAAAAGGTGAGACAGACATCGTTTCAATTATTGTAACCAACTCGGCCGTTTACATAAACAGTAGCCCAAACACATCCTTAGAGTTGGGATGATTTTTTGGACCAATCTAAAATCTATCGTAGATTGATTCACTAACTCGTCTGAACCAATATTTATTAGTTTAAATCTATGTTTAAACCAACTAAATTCCATTGAAAAGGGTTGATGATTTGATGGTTTCATTGGTTAGTGGAAAAGCAAGTTCAACATCATGATCACATGCCAATAAGTACACTAATTATACAACATCAATGTATATTCGTTGACCTATAAATCATGGGTTCGAGTCCACATCCCAATTATTGTAACCTCAAATATTTTAAAAAAAGAATGAAAAATTAATCATATCAAAATATTAATACCGTTAATAATTAATTGTACATACTATATTTTTAGTTTGCATTGCATTTGAGTTGGATAAAAAGAACTAATCTAAAAAAAAATATTATAACTCAATTCACTAAAAGGAAATTAAAAATAATCTGTTATTTGAGTTTTTTATTTTTATTTTTTAATTGCAATAATTGAAGATGAAAGCATTATGTGGACATTAAAATGGAGCTGACCTAACGTTATTATTGGCAATCATAAAAGTGGTAGTTTATTTTTTTGGAAAAATCGTATTTTTCATCATCGCATGTGATGGGCTGAGCCCATTTAAATTCACACGTGAACCATACAAAAGTGCCCAAACAAAAGAGTTGGAGACAGGGGGTAGCAGTTCCTGCAGTCCACGGCGGTGCAAAACGATGGCTTCAACGGAGTTCTCGAGTTCTGCTCCAAAAGGTGAGCTTTTTTTAACTAACCCATCTTTCATTTGACCCTATTTTTCTGTTTTATTCAATCTTCATGCTTAGAGTTAATCTGATATTCCAAGGAAAATTGTTTTATAATTTCTGTTTGATTACGATGCTTGATCAAAATTTATGGTGGTTTATTTTTGTTTTGTTTTTGGTAGTGGTTGTTCTGTTGAGAGCCACTGGGGATGTTCCCATTCTTAAACAAACCAAGTTTAAGGTTTGTATAATGTTTTGGATTTTTAAGTTCAAATTTTATGCCTTATATTGTTTAAAATGTAAAATAGAAGTGGTCTAAGATAGCCTTGCAGAATTAAGAAGGGATGGATTCAGTCTATGGTGGTTACTATTTAGAAATTAAATTTGTATAAATTTCTTTAACATCTAAATATCAGAGAATATATTTCGTGATAATAGTCGAGGTGCTCACAAATTGGCTTAGAAACTCATGGATATAAAACAAAAAATTGTCCCCAAGGAGTGGCACAGTGGTTGAAGACTTGGGCTTTGAGGGTATGCTCCTCTCAAGGTCTCAGGTTCGAAAGTGTATGATCAAATGTTAAAAACCTTTTCTTTTGGAATAAAACTTAATGTTTGTTACATATGTATTAGATCCCATGGAATGAAACTTAATGTGTGTACATGTAATGCCACATTCTTGTACTGGACAAAATTCACATTGCTCTCACCATATGGTTTTGGTCTGGCATAGCTTAAACTTTATTGATTATAGTATGACAACTTGAGGAAATTTTTATAGGATAACTGATGAATTATATGATTTAGGGTCTTAGAATGTATTACTTGTGCAAAATTGTATACATCAGCTCCTCAAGTTTCTTTTTATAAATATATATTCGTGAGTGTTCGGACGTTTACGCACGTCTCGACTATTTTTATTGAATATAACATCTGAATCTACAACATTTGGCCGCCAAGTGAATCAGTAAAAAAATCATTCCTAGGTAGGTGACCAACATGGATGGAATTCATCTCTTAGATCTCTAAAGACCCTCTTTGACCATTAGACCAACTAATGACATTCGTAATAAATTAATTTTTATGTAGATGGCTACCATGAATTGAACTTATTATCTCTTAGATCTTCAAAACTTGACCACTTGGCCAATTCAAGTTTATTTTCTCTTTTTGGAATTTGGTTCCTATTCACATATTGCTACATTTGACAGATGCCTGGAACAGACAAATTTATTAAAGTTATCGATTGCATACGACGGTCAATTCAACGAGACACCCTGGTATTCATCTGAGTTCTGATATAGTCTTTGAAACTAATGGCACTTCCCTATGCTAATTGTTACTATTCTTTTAAGTTTGTGTTTGTCAACGGTGCATTCTCACCAGGCCCTGATGAGACCGTTATTGATCTCTATAATGTGAGTTGGTTTTGACTCATTTCTTCCATTTATCTTCAAGTTTCATTTGTATACTGCTTTCATTAATTTCTAGGAAAATAAAATGGGGTGGTGGAGAATTTCTTTTCAGACGAATTGGTTGGAAAATGGAAAATATCTTAAAAAGATTCTATTGGCTAGTTAAGTTCTGGTATCTTAATTGGGAGTATCTTCATTGGAAGTGTATAGTATAGAATTCTGATCATGATGTTGGTCATGATTAGTATTTTCTAAACACCATGTTCTAGAACCTTGCCAATTATAAATTGCTTACAGGTTATGTATTCAATTAAAGGTGGTCACGACTCACACCTGCATATGAATTAATTTCATACTAATTACTTCGATAACTAATTGTAATAGGGTCAGGTGGTTGTCTTCTGAAAATAGTCAAGGTGCATATAAATTGATTCAAATATTCATAGATATAAAAGACATCAATCATCACATATTCTTAGTAGGTGAAAGAAAAGGCTCAACTATCTAGATTTGAAATTTTTATCCTCAAGATTTGTTAGATCTTCTGAAAATGTATAGCATCCGTTTTTTATCAGCTCTCTGAGGGCTGTGTAGGGTTGAAATCATTTCCAACTTCATAGCAGTGTTTTTAAAAAAAAAAAAAAAAAATCAACAACAATGGGAATGAATAGATTCGAACTCATGACTTCTTTTATGCCAGTTGAGCAAGTTGGCAACTTCATAGCGGTTTCTCAATATGTTTACTTACCTGAAAAAAATATAAGGCATGAATTTAAATTTTTTTATCTCATGTCCTTATGGCTAGGTATCTTATTGATTATCTTTTTGTTGTACCTACTTGCAGAACTTTGGAATTGACGGGAAGTTGGTGGTAAATTATGCCTGCTCCATGGCTTGGGGCTAATATGCAGTGTGGTATTAATGGTTAGTACTGAGGCTGTAAATAGCAAATTGAACAGTTCATTCAAGTGCTGGACTTTTTAGGAAACTTGACACATTGACAATGAAACTTTGAAGGATGAGCTTCAAATTATTCTTTATGGAAATAGTACTGATGGAGATGAGATTTTTATCTTGCAAAAATGATGTTTTGTATCAATATTGATTGAAAAAATCAAGTAGTTACGTATGTAAAGGCAGCATCTAACACTCAACGTTTTTCATGTACATTCAACATTGATTTAATTGCCGTTTGGTGAATAATGAGGGTTTTGTTTGGTGGGTTTTCTCCCCTCTGGCGTGTTAATGATCTATTTTCATAATTTTGGTGCTGAATCTTAGAGGTTATTTTAATTTTTTATTTTTTAATAGTGAATCAAAATTTTGCCCCACTATATATTTGCGAGGGTACTTGCATGGTATCAAAATCAGGATCCGTAAGATAGCAAAAAAAATTTACAATTAAATTTATTCGTGAGTTCCAAACATGGAACTTCCAAAAGAGTAAACTTCAAGCCTCTATTAATGAGGTTGATTCTTAAAGATAAATCTTAGGGGCGGTTTGTTTCGCATATTTAGTAACTTCTCCTTGAAAATTTATATCCAATCGAATTTTTTTTAACTCTTCCTCGTTTTTACTTTTAAAAATAACTCTAATTTTTAGATTTCGTTTGATAACCATTTTGTTTTTCGTTTTTTGTTTATGAAATTTAAACCTACAACAACTACTTTACTATACTTTTTTTCTTATTTGGATATCTACATCTTACCTATATTTTAATAAACAAAACCAAAATTTTTAAACAAAAAAAAGTAGCTTCCAAAAACTTGTTTATGTTTTTGAAATTTGGTTAGTATTCTCCTACTTTTTTAAAGAAAGATAGAAACATTGTAGGGAAAATGGAGCACATGGTAGGAAACTTAAATAGAAATAAGCTTAAATTTCATAAACAAAAAACAAAAAACAAAATGGCTATCAAATGAGGCTTTAACTATTTATTTTTAATAATTCATTTATAACTACTCAATCAATTCTAACAACTTATTTTTTATCCCCCTTTCAAATCAATCAAAATAATTTATTTTTAATTATTTATTTGTTAACTACTAAAAATATCTACTCATTTTAAATATACATAAAAATAAGATTTTGGCTCTAACTTGTATACACAAAAATACATACAACAATTTTCAATTTTTAACTATTCAATATAAATCGTTATTAATTACTTTTTTTTATTAACTCAATCGTTAATTTAGGCTTCAAGTTTAAAATTTGTTATTGTTAATGTTTTTAATGTAAAATTAGAGGGTAGGTGAGATTTTGATCATTTTGTATTAATGAGACTATAATAATAGAATTCAAGTGCCAGTTTTATTACCATTCAAAGCTTACTAGTCCAATCCTATTGACTCTCCAAAAAAAAAACCCTAATTTTGTTTAAAAACAAACTCAAGTGCTAATTAAAGAAAATATTTACAATTTTAATCCTAAAAATCCAAAATTCACAAGGACAAAAATAGACATTTGTTGATTGAAACATAGAGCTGTTGATTACAGTTAAGCAGGCATATAATTAGGGTATTTTAACAGCAAACTGGGATTTAACGTTTCTCAATCTTCAAAAAAAAAGGTCATCTTGTATGAAAGAAACAGGTTGGAAAAATATTTGTGTAACCCAAAATCGATCAATCGCCCTAAAATAGCCAAACTGTTGAACTGCGCGCAAGCTCTCTCTTCCCCGTTTGAACCCCTTTTTATTCCTTTGCCTCCTCTTATTTCTCCTTCGTTCTCACAAGGTGGGAACAACACAGAGAAGAAAAATTTCATTGATTCAATCCTCCACCACCGATTTCCCCTTTCGATCCCACGTTTTGAGGACTCCCCAGATTCCAGGCCTTCCCAATGGCTCTCTGCAGATGATTTTCTCTTGTTCTTAATCTTTGTTTCTGCAGATTCTCATTTGGGGGTCGTTTTTTTGTTCTAATGAATGTGGGCTTTGGGGTATATGGCTTGTAATTTGAATTGGGGTTGTTCTGATTTTGTGTGTCTCTAACCCTAGCCAGTTGAATCTGGCTGTGAATCTTTGTGGGTGTTGATGAATTTTGGATTTGGAGGTCTGGAAGGGGGAATTTAGCGGTTGAGGTCGAACCCCTTTTGGCGAAACGAGAAGAAAATTGGGTGTTGTTTTGAATTTGAGGAAATTTGGGTATAACCCAGATGCGAGGGAGGTCTGGGAATTTGAATTTGGATTCTGGGTTTGTTTGATTCACTGCTGTTCAATACTTCAATGCAATGGAACGGCCATTGACTACATTGATCTTCGTGATTTTGTCGCTTCTCAATGATTCTCAGGCTCAAAATGGAGCCAATTCTTCTCCCTCACCTCCGATGAAGTCGCCGCCTCCGCCTTCATCTCCGCCACCGCCATCTCCATCTCCACCACCGCCTCCAGCTCCCCCTCCGCCTTCACCTCCTCCACCGCCCCCATCTCCATCCCCACCTCCGCCCACAACTTCCCCACCGCCTCCTCCACGACTTCGCCGTCGTCATAGTCCTCCGCCGCCCTTCCCTGCATCCACCGAAGTGAATAAAAAGCGACCACCAGTGCCTCGGATTAACAACAGAAATAGTAATGAAGGGTCGAAGAAAAGTCTCAATGAGGGGAAGAAACTTGGGCTGCTCTTTGCAGGTATTGCCGCATTGCTTCAAATCTTTGTGGTGGGATTTTTGGTATTCAAGAGATGGCAGCTCCTAAGATTCAAGGACCAGTTTGATGGTTTTTCTTGAATCAATTGGCATTTGTTTTCTTAGTCTTACAAGTTACAACAACAGATTCAAGGACTATAGAAGTATTCTTGAGGATATGCGGCCATTGAGCCAACTGAATTGAATCACTTTCTCAGAAAAAAAAGCCAACAATTGGGTTAGTTTTTGAGTCTTGGGGTTGGGAGGATGCACAAAATTTATTGTTGAATTTATGAGAGGCTGCACAAAAGAGATGAAACAGAGCAGGCAGCTGGCTGAGAATGGGGGGCGAGCATCTTCTCTTAGGCTTTCCTCAGGTGTTGTGTAAAAATGAGTACATTATATGATTGGTTGAGTTTTTCTTCTTGTGATTTTTGAATTCTTGTTCATTCTTTTATCCAATTCTGATCATACAGTCTATTAATTCAAAGCAGAAGAAAATGTCTTGACTTGATATAGCCCATTTTGGTAGTTGAATTCTTTTTCTGCTAACCTTTGTTCCTCCTGGCTGTAAAAGTTTGTCTTTGTCTAATATCACAACTAATTATGCACTGAATCTCCACCATCTCCTTGCTTGTAGTTGCAGTTTTGTTTATTAGTGATAATACTGATTTTGGCAAAAATGGTGGTAAAAAATCTGGTTCGATATGCAATTATTCTCTATCTAGTTCTTTATTATCTATAAGCTATTGTTTTAGAATTAGCGAACTGCCCGAGATCTGAATAATAGCTGTAGAGGGTTCCTTTGCATTTCTAGGCCTACTATGTTAACATGTCAGGAAGAACATTGCAGCCAAAATGGATGTATTAGCTTCGTGAAAAGAAACTGTTTCTAATATGCTTCTGGGCAAAAACTTTAGTGCATTATATAAATAGGATTTATTACCCTAAGGAAGAAATAGGATTCTTGATTACCCTAAGATAGAAGTAGCATTCTTGATTACCCTACGATAGAAATAGGAATGTTTTCATTGCATTTTATTCTAGTATGGTTCTTCTAGTATCGAGCTATTTATCTCACCCTTTTGATATATCCATGAGTGTTAGAGCTAACTCGTATGTACCTTCACTATTATCATGGGTGGAGAGGAACAATAAATTTTATAGACAGGTCGAAAGAGTGGGTGAAGAGGTTTTGGAGGTGTGGGTTACTAGGTCTCTTTGTAAATATGAGCTCGGTCTTTTTCTTTTGGATTTGAATCATTTTTGGACAGACTCCCTTTTGTTGGAGCTTGTTTTTACATTCTCATTTTCCTCATGAATATGCAATTTCTTACCCGAAAAGCTATTTTCACAACAAGAATATCTTATTCTTCCTATAATATTAGTTCTAGTTCTAGGCACATTCTGTCAAAAAAAAAAAAAAAGTTCTAGGCACATGACTTATTACAATTTGCAAAAAAGACTGATAGTAGGACTGTTTCCAATTTTTGAGTAGATAGCCTACATTTCGATCCCTCGGATCATATGCTCTTTTAAGATTGATACTGGAAATGGTTTATTCTTCAAAATCTGAGTTTGAAAGATAAAATAAAAAAAATCGTTGTCTATATTGCAGTCTGTCTACTATACATACCTACCACCTCGCATCTCTAAACACTATTTTAACCAACTCCCTCTCCTGTAATTATTCTGCACAACTTAACCCATTGATCTTTAGTTTTTATAACTGTCGTCCTTTCACCTCATTACATATCCGGAGCATTCGTGCCTGTCTCAAGCCTTGGACTTGGGAGACAATTTATTTATTTATTTATTTTTTTATATAATTTGGCTCACTTATGAGTGAATCTAAGAACTCCAAAGGAACATGCCTTGGAGATATCAAATCTCTACCAACAAAGCCGCATCCCCGTTTAGTTTTGAGTCCTCGTAGGGAAGCTCGTTTCTCTTCAGTTTCCTCAGGTCTGTTTGGTTTGGTTTTCAACAAATCTTATCAAGTAAAGTTCTTCACTAAATGATTCATCATCATTTAATTCGAAGTCTATTGAAATGTCTTCAACTTTTCACTATTTCTTATCTGCAAACATTAAAAGTTCTCCATGAGATCTGTCTACAAGTGATTGCATCGTGTATTTGAATTCTCAACAATAGGATAATCGAACAAAAAATAATAAAGAGGGTGCAAGCTCATCATTCCTACACCAATAACATTCTGACAAATAGTTTGACTTTTCAAGGAATCTATGTGGTTGTTTGTGAGTTATATTAACAAATAAAATTTTCTATATTTGTTTTCGTAACTATTTTACAGGGATGCGTGTGATGACTTGTAAAGTTCTAAGTCACTGTGCACTTGTGAGAAGCTTATGGCTTAACAGAAAGGAGAAGTCCACAAAAGCTAGTTCATCATAACCTACTGAAAAAAATGGGAAAACGAAAATAACTTATAAGAACAAGAACTCGTTTCTTGGTCTGCAAATATTTCTGTATTGACCTATGGGAAACATGGATTTCTTTTTTCTGATTTCAGGAGCAGAGATTTAGACCCTTGACTTCTTACTATATTGATTTCTTAGTCACCTTGTTCAATGCCAGAGTCTACAACTGTTGTTTGAGTAACTCACCCATATTATCAAACTATCTATACATTTAGATAAGTTAGTGTAAGACAATGAAATTGGATGCAAGAAAGGTGTAACACATGGTTTGACAGAAATTTCATCATCCTTTTTCTGTAAAGAATCTAAAAAGACCGACAACATGAACAATAGTTCAGTTTCGGTTTGTGGGTGTTGGGGAAGGGATATGAGAATGATAATGAGAGAATGAGATTTAGGGAAAGAATAGAAATAAGAATGGTTTTATGTTTGAGGTGAAAAATGATTATTTGTGTTTTAGTCGAAGAAAATGATTATGAAAAAAATAAAATAATGAATAACATGAGAGTAAAAAAAATAGTTATAAGAAGAAATAAAGGTTATAACGTGAAGAATAAAAATTACATAAAATAAGAATAAAAATGTGATTATGGGAAGATATGATTATGGGGAGAACGAGAATTATCTTCATTCTCATTCTCCCAAATTTGTTCATTTGCCACAAACAACCCTTTTATGTTTTCATTTTGCGTGGATATAATATATACTAGAAATCCTCCTTTGATGTCTTTGATGTCTGGCCTAGGGATGAGCGTGATTACCTTATTTCAATATATATATATATACACGTACTAGAAATCATAAGAATTGGTGAAACCAATATGATAGAAAAAGAAGTAAAAATAATCTAAATTGGAGATAAGTGTATCAGCCTTAAAATAGAAACTGATTTTTTTTTCTTAGAATAATGAATAGAGATAGCAGAGATAAAAGGGTTATTTGGAGTTCGGCAGAGTTAGCAAATGCAGAACTGCCAATCCTTCTGCTATCAACAGTAAAGCTGCAAGATTCGTTTATTTGCACCTTCTCCTCCACAGAAGCTTATCGAAAGATGTGGTTGAAATTTACTACCATAGCAGAGATTGTGAGGAACAACAGAATCCGTGAAATTGATTGATACCCTGGAACAGAAAAGAAAACCACCCCCCTCAATAGTGTAAACTTTGGATGCAGGTGAAGCTTGGATGGATTTATTCAAGTAATGTCAAATCCAAACATGTACTGTGCTAGTTAGCTTTCTCTCTGTCCATTTGCCCGTACTCTGATTTATATCAGTGAACCTTGGACTAATATTTATTCTTTATCTTTAGTCACTATGCTCTATCATTACGAAACAACGACTAATTTTTATGTTTAGCAGCAGGTTCAGTACTGTTCTAAAAGCCTTTTTGGACTTTTGTTGAAGAAGTTCAAGAGTCTCTTTGAGGCACGGATAATGGTAAAGACTAAAGAGAAAATGATAAAGAAGAAAAGAATGATTATGCGGTAATGATTATTTATGTTTGAAGTGAAGATAATGATTATGAAGAGAATAATGTATGAAAAGTAATTTTTGGAAAGCGTAATTATGAGAAGAATAATTTTTTATGGCCCAAACACAGAAAATCATTCCTATTCCCATCCTCATCCTCATCCTCATCCTCTACCTTATTCTTGGTGGCCCAAACATCCTCCAAATGAGTCATGGACATGTCATGCTGAGCTGAGACAATCAAAAGCAGGAGAAAACAGGTCTTTTTTTTAATTAATTATTATTATTATTATCAAGTTTTGGCTTCAAAAAATGAAAAGTTGTTCTTTCAGAATACTAAGATACAACATTTTTAGTCAGGAAAGGAAAGTGCATTAAGCTATGAAGTTTGAAGACAATTTTCTGTTTGTTTAAGAAGAAAATTGTCGGAGTGCTCATGTGTGCACTCCATGCTTCCATTGAAAGAAGCAAGTTCACATAGTTTGAAACATGTTTCATACAGAAAGAGACAGCAAGTGGAAAAAAGAAATATCAAAAGCAAAGGACAGAAAACCTCTCTTGAGAATCCTGCAGTTACACATTCAAAACTTTAACAAAAGAAAAGCTTCCCTGACCACAAACTAAGAAGAAAAAAAGGGCACTTCACTCACTGACAAGTCCCCTCTTTTGGCCATTGGCCCATTACCCAAAAACTCCATAATTGAGACTTTAACCATCTGCACAAAGAGATAGAGAAAGAGAAAGAGAAAGAGAAAGACAGAGGGGTGAAGTGGAGAAGGAAATTGTCAGATTACAGCTCAAGAAGCAAGCATGGCATGAAAAGTTTTCATAACCCAATAAAATTTCCACTGTGTAAACTTGAATTTGAAGCTAAATCAAGCCAGGAGTCTGAGTTTTTTGGTGGGCAATCCTCAAAGAAGTGGAGTAGTGGCTTCTGGGTTTCTGCTTCTTGTTCTTCCTCTGTTTTAGAGGACCTTGATGATTTATTGAAATCTGTGCCCAAAACAAAGCAGTGTTGCTCATGTTGTTGCCTTGCCTGTTTGGAACTGTAAAGGTGGTGGCTTTGGGAAACAGATTGGTAGCATCCTTGATAAGAATCCATCCCTATTGGCTGACTATAAACCTCACCTATGGTTCTTGTAGAATCTGCAACTGAGGGGAACAAGGCCTGCACTCCCACATCTTCTCTTGGACCATTAATATCCCTACTTAACAAACAACCCAATAACGTTGAACATGTGTAGGTTTAAATCAAACATTATTTAAAACATTAACATCAAACTCCAAGAAATACTTTCTTTGTTTATGTTTGTTTTTGGTAGAAGAAAAGTGGAAGAGCACCCATTAAACCCTCCATCAACCCCCACATCAAACCTATCACTATTCAACGACTACTACATCAATCCACAAATGAGCAATTAATTATCCAAATACTACTAACAATAATCCCCAAATTTAGTAATTAATTACATAATCAATACTAACAATGATCCACGAAGTCGTTAATAACCCCAACTACTCAACTCCACTCTTTTCCCAAATTCAAACACACCAAAAGAAAAACATTCACCAAATAGAACCTAGTTTTAAGCCTTTATTTCGCACTGACCTGTATTCTTTGTCAGTCTGAGAATGAGTCCCTGAATACAAAAAGAGTTGAGGGTTTGTGTTGTTTGGAGAGAAATCAGTACATTGAGGTCTGGAGGAGGAAGATTGAGGGTACAGAAATGGATGAAAAGATGACTCAAGATAAGTAGCAGCAGCAGCAACAGGAGCTTGATGAAAAGGTTGAGTTTCACAGGTTGGTGAAGAAGAAGAAAGTGCAGAGAGAGAATAGGGAGATGAGGTTGGATTGGATGAAGAGAGGCTGCTCTTAGTTGAAGAGATTTCCACAGGCTTTCTTGAACGGTTTCTGCCTCTATGCATGTGCCTCTCGCAGTATTTGGAGTCTGGATAAGCTTCTTTTGAGCATCTCCATTTTTTCCCATCTGTTCTTCTGCACCTTCCTGGCTCAGGGTCTGCTTTTCTGCCAAAACCCATCTCAAAACATCCCCACCCAACTGCAAAAAAAAAAAAAAAAAACAAACACACACACACACAATCCAACAACAGTCAAATTTCAACTTTTAAATATAGCACAGTGGGAACTGTTTTAAAAAGTCTGGCAATGGCTACTTACTGGGTTGGTGAGGGAATAGTCTTGCAGAAATGGAGGAATCCAAGCTTCTTTTCACAGAGAAGATTAGATCAGGAGGGATTGATACTCCTGAAACCATGTATTTGAAGATCAGCGCTTGATGTTCCAGTTCTTGCCATTGAGTTGCTGTGAAAGGAGAGGTACAGGACTTTGGACTTGAATTCATTATTCTTCAAAGTAGAACAAAAAAGAAAACAAAAAGGACCAAGTTTGAAAGGCTTGAAAGACAGAGAGGAGGCTATGTTATTCTTGGAGCTGCTAGTTTTTTTTTTTAAAGGGTATTTCTGCAAACACCAAATAGGTTGCAAAGCTTCTTCCTGTCAAATGATGGCTTTACTGATACCCTTTCCTTCTCTCACTTGCAGCCTGCAGTTATATGACTACTCACTCTGTTGGGTTCTTCTGCCTTTGCCTTCATTGCTGCTTTTGTCTCTGACTTGTTTTCAGATATTTGCATGCAAATGGATGAAAGATAGAGAAAAGAAAACAAAATATCATAGACTCACCCTTGATTTTGCTCTCTCCACATCACATTCCTTGAAAAGAGTGCCATGAGATTTTGTAAAAATCTACTGAAACAATGTGGTGTGATGTACCTACAGAAATCCTTTATCAATACAAACAAAAGCACTTGCAGGTGTCATCTTCCTATTGAATACTCTGGAGGTTGAATGATCTACCAGAACCCTCCTCTTTTATAACATTAGCTTGGCCTATTTTTGCCTTTCTCTTCCCTTTTCCTTTTTTTTTCACTTTTTTATTTGTAAAAACAAAAAAAGTTGCTGAAAGTTTACCCCTTCCCTCTGGGTTCCTTGCGTTTGGTTCCTTGAAGACATAAATGAATCCTTTTTCTATTCAACAGGTCAATGCAAGTTGAAGACTTCCATGATGTACAGGGCACTGGACTTCATTATAGTTCATTAATGACTCAGTACATTTTAAATTTATTATAATTCAAAGATTACTATCATTTGATTCTTTGTTACTTCTGCTGCTGATAGTTGACAATGTAAAAAGATTTAAACTTGCTACATATATAAGTATCTGTACTCAAATTTATTTTGAATTTATTCAGAGTTTGATAGGTTCATGGTAATCTTTGAACTAAGTTTGACATTTATGCCTGTACTTGTAACAATCTCTCTGTGTAATGTTATGATTACAAAGGAACTATTGTTCTTATTGATGTTTCCTAGTCCTTCCACTTGAATGAACTAACTCCTTGAGGTTTTATTTTTAATGAAGAAAAACACGAGGGGGCTGTTTGCTACAAGTGAATTGGAGGTAACAAAATTTTGTTTGGTACAAAGGGTTTGGAGAAGTTTGAAAAAGATAAAACATTATTTGTTTGATTAAGAATCGAATAAAAGTGAAAGTAAGAAAAAATCTTATTTGGTATGAGATGTTAACAAAAATTTTGTTTGATACCAAAAGTTGAAAGTAAACTGAGAGTAAAAGTAACAGAAAATTTTTATCTCAAATTTTTCTACTTTTATTTTAGAAAAAAACCCAAAAAGGAAAGTTTGGGTGAAGGGAAATGAAATGATGGTGGGAAAATGAAGACTTGGGAGAGAATATAAAGGAGAATAATTATCTATCTAGTCCTATCAACTAAACATCTCAAAGGAGAAGTTTTAAAAAATGTAATTATTGAAAGGATAAAAATTTGTTATTAAAAAAACAAAAAAAAGTAGTTAGAAAGAAATAAAAACGTAATTTTGAAAAAAGTATGATTATGAAGAGAATGATTTTCGGTGGTCCAAATACTGAAAATCATCATCTTTCCTATTCTCCACATCTCATACCATTGCCACAAACATTTCAAATGGAAATGATAATGAGGAGGAGAATAAGGAGGAGAATGATTATTTGTGTTTGGGGTGAAGGTAATGATTATGAGGAGAATGATTATTTTTATTTGAGACAAATGTAATGATTATGAAAAATATAAAATAATGAAAATGATGTGAGTGTAAATAGTGATGTGATGTATGAAAAGTTGTTGGAGAGAATAAAAAATAGGTAGGGAGAGAATAAAAAAAGTAATTTTTGGAAAGCGTGATTATGAGAGAAATGATTTTCGGTGGCCCAAACACGAGGAATCATTCTCACTCTCATCCTCTACCTTATTCTTGGTGGCCCAAACACCCCCTTACTCTTTTGTTATTGGGATGGACATTATTAGGTGAAAAAAATAGAAAAACTAACTAAGAGAAGAGACTATTGGTCAGTGGGAGGTTCCAATTTGTTTGCTTTTAATTGAAAGCTGTTTGTTTCTCTCTAAACGTTTTTTTTTTTGTGTGTGTGTTTGTCAGGGAAGTGCATAGTGGAGGTGCCAAAACTGTTCATACCAACTGAGGTCTCTGCACCAAGACACACAGGCCCTTTTTCTCTCTCTACATGCCCTTCTTTCTCTCTCTTGGTTGTCCTTTGTTTCTTCATTGTGCTTCCCAACCAACTTAACTTTCCACTCATTAACCCCCAAAATTTCATCATTTTTACACACTTTTGCTTTGCTCACACCTCTTTCCATTTCAGTCAGTCTCTCATACATACTTTTGAACACCATTTTCTCCTGCAGAGCCTCAACCCCTAGCCCCAAGATGCTTTAGAAATGAGTCAGTCACTTTTTTTTTTTTACTTTTCTTTTCTTTTTTTCTCAAGTGGGCTTTGTCTTGGCTTTGTGGGGGTGTTTGAGCTACCAAGAATAAGGGAAAGAATAAGAATGAGAATGTGAATGATTTCTCGTGTTTGGGTCACTGATAATCATTTCCCTATAATCACGCATTCAAAAAATCACTTTTTTCATTCTCCCCCTAACTACTTTTTATTCTCTCTCCAACAACTTTTCATATATCACATTACTATTTTACACTCACATCATTTTCATTATTTTATATTTCTTATAATCATTACATTTATCTTAAACAGAAATAATCATTCTCTCTATAATCATTACCTTCACCCCAAACACAAACAACTGTTACCCCATATTCATTCTCCTCCCTATTCTCCTCCTCATTATCATTCTCCCCTTAAGGTGTGTTTGGGGTAAGGGGGATTGTAAGGGACCGACCCGAATGGGGCACTAAATGGGCCCTTACCCCAATGCATGCATTCAAAGTAAAGGACATTAAACAGACATGATTTCGGATTCTAATTAAAAACAAAACATTCAAAATAACCCCTTTAAAAACTAGACAATTTTCCTGGAACCTGTCCCTGTTTCCAAGCACCTGTTCCAAGATAAATACATTTCCAAAGTATACTCTGATCAGAGATTTCTTAAAAACCATTCAAAGCCTGTTCAGATACAAAATGCTGGAATCCACAAAACATTTACAAAACATCCTAGGGCTCCGTGCCCAGCTACATGCATTCAGGGGGAACAAAACATAAAGAGTCATAATACAAAAATCAGAGTTGGAAGACTGGGCCCCATGATCACAGCTCCTCCTTCAGCCATCATGTCTCGCAACTTGGTTACCTGTGGAAAAACCACAATAAGGGTGAGTAACGAATTACTCAGTAAGAATCCCCAACCGGGGTACAATACGATATACATGGTCATCTCGATGAGCGTATGCAAGCTATGAATATGAACACAGAATAGAGCACATAGCTTAGCCCACACTTGGGCCTCGGATGCCAACTTAGGGTCTTAGTCCGGAATAATAACACCACACAGTCCAATACACAAGTCGCCCTATACGAGAAACAAGTCCCGCCTCGGCTGCGCCTCATCGCGACGAAAGGTACACGGCTCACAATCCCGAGGAGCTCTCCATCGGGCGCCAGTAATGAGCGTAAGCATGCACCGCGTGCTCTTTGCGAACCATGGGGTGCCGGGTCTAGAGGCAAGCTGCCCATGTCCATCCACCACGCCTAACTAAATCTTTGGATCGGTGTCACGCAGACATAGGGTGTGAGACTGGACACGTAAACTATGTCGGCTGAACCACCGCACTTTGGGCCCAAGGAACGGTCGTGGTAGGCTTACACCAGAAGCCGTCCTTGCCTTAACAGTGGCAATCGGGGGCTCTTGCCAAACATGCCGAGGACATGCCGGCCGCCGGGGCGAGGCAATGCCAAGTCATCATCCCGACCGTTGGGGCATTTAACGATCATTACCCTCACCCAAGATTGCGGGGCCTACCGCTTGGTTAGCTAATCCTCACGGGGTCCAGGGGGCGGAATGACTTGCTCGACGTCCCCGCCATGGATGCAAGGTACTTTATGCATCGGGCCCGATGATGCTATCTACCTGCAACTCTAACCCGCCCCTAGCAATCGACAAACAAATCCATAAAATCCAATACGTGCTCAATAAGAATACAACGAGCCTAGCATGATACTACGAAGCAAGGAACAGATACGAGCATGCTAGAAAGGAACAACCTAGCATGGATTAACATGAGAATTAAATCAGGAAAATCATGCTAATCGGGAGTTCAGAATAGAATACCTAGCTACACATGTCAATAAACACAAGCAAGCAGTCAATCAGCAATCGCATAATATATCGCAGGGTCCACACAACTCCGGTAAGAAATCCTTACCTTGGTCGAGGACGAATTGACAAGAAAACCTAAGTGGCAAACGAACCCGAACTAGCTACCGAGAACCTATCAATCACAACAAAAATCACACAATAGGCCTAAATATAATAAAATAAACGAGGCTCAGGTCGGGAGCAACTCACGAGGCGCGACGAACGCACGAACGAGGCGATTGCACGAACGGGGCAAGCTGGGCGCGCTGGGGCGCAGAAATGGGCGTGCTGGGCGCGTTGGGTGCGCGCGGACGAACAGGGCGTTGGACGCGGACGCGGGCGCGCGAGCGATGCAGAGGCGCGAGGGCGCGCGCGGGCAAACGGCACAGCTGGGACGGCGCTGGGCGTGACACGGAGCTGGGCGAGGCGTGCGCGAGTGCGAGCGTCGGCGCGCGCGCGCGCGCGCGGAGGCGGGGCTCTGTTTCTGCGCGCGAACAGGGGCGAAGGGGAAACTCGAATTCGAGCGATCCGAGGGGATTCGACGAGCGATTCTTTGATGGACGAACTCCCCTACTCCAGCTGCACAAAACCCACCCAGCATTTCACCTCGACTCGGCCGAAAAATGGAAGACGGAAACAGGGGAGAGCTTCGACGGAAAAAGGGAAGGAGAAGAAGAAGAGAAGATGTACCTGCTGCTCGGGGGAGATCGACTTCGAATTTGGGAGAGGAACTCGGTCGAAAATGGAGCTGGAGGGAGGAAAAATCGCAAAGGAAAACGTTGTCGGTCGATGGAGATTTGCGAAGTAGAAAGGAGAAGAAAGGGGAAGAAGCTCGGCGATTTTCTGTTTATAAATAAGACGCACGAAGACACGGTCATATACCAGATCGCGCGCGAAGATTAACAAACACGCCCAGTGGCTCGACTGGCAGCGACCCTTGCCTAGCATGCAGCGCGTCCTTGGTTGAATCTCACTCGACGCGCTATTTAATTCCACCGGCCCTGCCGGCCCGACCAAAATTACCAAAATGCCCCTGGGCCTCCCGAGAAGACCGGGATGAAATTTCCAGGCCGTTACAGGGATGGTAATGATTAAGGGGAAAATGGTAATGAGGAGGAGAATAAAAAGGAGAATGATTATGAGGATAATGATTATTTGTGTTTGAGATGAAGGTAATGATTATGAGGAGAATGATTATTTTTGTTTGAGATAAAGATAATGATTATGATAAATATAAAATAATGAAAATGATGTGAGTGTAAAATAGTGATGTGATGTATGAAAAGTCGTTGGAGAGAGAATAAAAAGTAGTTAGGAGGAGAATACAAAAAATGATTTTTGGAAAGCGTGATTTGGGTGGAATGGTTCCCGGTAGCCAAAACACAAGGAATTATTCTCATTCCCATTCTCATTCTCATTCTCATTCTCTTCTTTATTCTTGGTGGCCCAAACACTCCCTTAATCATTATCATTTCCCTTGCCCCAAACACACCCAAAGGGATTAAAGTTTGCTTGTTTTAGAAGTTGTCTCTCTCCTTTCTTTTTGGTGATGGTGTCATCTTTGCAAATCCTGAATGGACTTTGCTTCATTTTCCATAATGTAACTCTCTTTCTACCCAAAAAAAAAGAAGCATTTGCTTGTTCCTTGGGATGCCATCATAGTTCATATTGGCTTGGATTGACAAAGGTTTAATTGAGAACAAAAGACTATACCAGGCTACATAGATCATTAACACAACTGAAAATTTTCACTATCCATCTGAGTATTAGTTTGAAAATGTATAGGATAGTGGTAAAATATATAAATAAAAGAGATTCATCCCTCGACAAAATTAGCTTTTACTTTAGTTGAGTCGACGCATAGATATAAGCATCGACACTCGTTAGACACATCGCCACACCATCACAGTCATCTTCTAACATATCGACTCAATTCCATGATTCGTGACCTTGACTCGAAGTGTTATAAATATTATAATGTTATGTCTATTCAGTTATTTTGTAGTTGTCGTTGGAAAATATCTCAACTTGTTGGATATTTTTCTAGAAATGAGCACACAAATTTTCTAGTTCATGTGATGGGAATTTGTTCATAAATTTTTCGCCAACAAATCTTTCCAAAGAAACACAACAATCTTAATCTTTTGCATCTCAAGATGTGGGATTTTGGAAAATTTGCAGATAAACAGTCCCTCAAAGTTGTATAGTTTGTTTTTGTTGCTTTAAGATTTGTAAGAAAAAGCTCATAAAATGAAGCAACTTTTTTTACAAGAAGTTAAATTAATTAGGAGAGAAAAAGATGGCATAAATGCATTCATGAGCTGAGGTGAATCAATGTTGACAGCCATGTCCATTGTCCTTTAAAATGTGCAGCTTTGATTTGTGCCCTAAATGCCTGCAACTTTCAACTTCAAAACAACTGCTTTTAAATTATACTAAAAGCAACATAATGGGACACACCAAGACAAAAAGCTAATGTCAATTTGATTTTATTCGACCTTATTACATTGTGACCGACAACTTTACGCTAGATGTATGAGAGAGAAACTTTGTCCAAAATTATTTTGAGTTGTATTCAATATGGTTATTACACATATGTGTATTTTTTATTGTTCATATGAATGTTCGGATGAGTTTACATGCACACTCGACTATTTTTATGGAATTGATTCTAGATTATTCATTTGCTATGAAAATTCGAAATTTATTTTTAAGCATATAAATGATTATCATAAATTGAACGTATATTCTTTTAGTTTTTATGGTTGTAATTATTAAAGATATAAAAAGGAAATTGAATACATATCCTTGAATAGTAAGATACAGTCATATTGTGACAATTTTATCAAACAATTCTATGCTAGATAGTAAGGGAACTCTCTCGCTCTTCACCTCAAAACTTAATAAACCTATGCGAAAAAAATGGTTTCTATATATTCTTCAATACCTCAAAGATATTTTCATTTATTTAATTTGCAAAACTTTCTATTTCTCAATTTATTTAGTGTATAGTTATCCATAGCCCAAATATTACTTTAGATTGCCTTTTAAGAAATTTCACGTTATTAATATTAATATTAAATATGTGTTCTTTTTCTCCACCTTTAATTTTTTTTATTGTTGTTTTCTTATTTCTTTTCATAAATCATAGTTTATTTGTTTTTTTTTTATATCTTAATTGTTCGGACCAACTTATACGTATTTTGAATATTGATATAGAACATACCACCTAATTCTACAACATTTGAATATAAAAGAAATTTGTAAGAAATTAATTTTTTGACGGGTAATCATCATGAATTGAATCAATCTTCTCTTAATTCTTTAAGACTCTCTTGACCATTAGATCACTCTATAATGATTAATCAAGTTTTGATTTGTAACAATTATGTTGAAGTCTATGAGTATGAACTATATATAAAATATTGCCATGAAGATGAGAGGAGATACCTTACTTTAGGGGTGTACAAAAAAATCGGTAACCCGAGCAACCTTACCCAACCCAAATCGTAAGGGTTGGGTTAGAACTTTTTTGGGTTGGGTTGGGTTATGATTTTATAGTATTTGTTGGGTTGGGTTGGTTCTTGGGTTGAGCTCGTTCAACCCAACCCAACCCAACCCGAACTAAGAATATATTATATATATTATGAAAGATTTTTAGCATATTATATAAATATATTATTGTGTAGGTAAGATAAATTAATAATTTAGATTTTTAGCATACTTGTAAGCCTTCTAAAAAAAGATTATGCACTAATAAGATTGGTAATAAGTTGAAGTATAGTATCATCAATATTTTTTAACATATTTATGAACATATGAACTAAACTTTAGAGAAAAATGAGAGTAATATAACCTGAGAACTCAACCCAACCCAACCCGAAAATTTTGGGTTGGGTTGGGTTGGGTTGGGTTACACTTATGCATAGGGTTGAACGGGTTGACGAATTGGGTTGGTCCAAAAAATTCGTTCAACCCTATCCAACCCGGATCATGTACACCCCTACCTTACTTCCAAACACAAGCAACACTTTTTCTTTGCCCACCAAAACTACTTCCATTATGAATCTACTTTATCCATTTTTATATGGCCATGCTCATCTAATATCAGTCTCTTCAAATAGACTTTTTCTCCCATGCCACCATTTTCTTCTGTTCCTCAACTGGGTTTTGCTCAACAAGCAATTTAAACTGGGTTTTGATCACTTTATAGATGGAGCACTGGTTTTGTCTTCCATTTGTTCTTTTGGGCTTATAATTGCCATGTCCACTGAGAAAGGGGAGAAAGTCTCTGCAATTCTCTACTAAGATGCTTCATGAGTTCTTAGAATTGGTAGCTCTTCTTTTGTTGGGATTTTAGTGATAATTGATTGCTGGGCTTTCTTGGCATAAATCTGTGTTCAGGAATTTCTCTGCATATCAAACAAAATTAACTTCATATGTTGTATTGCTGCATTATATATGGATTAGAATATGTGCTTCATCTAGCATCCAAGTCATCTTGTACAAATAATAATCCGAAGTGTATATATATATAATTACAGTTGAAACTCGTTTACATTGAATAAACATGGTAGATATGTACAAATATTTATAATTATCTACAGGAGAATCTGATCCATACTTGAAGCATATGATATTTGAAGTGTAAGCACAGAAAAGAGGCAATGAAGCCACTGTTAGCTCCTTCAATCAGTAGGCTGCGTAGTTGCTATGGTGAGGCCTCCCTCGTACATTTGCTGGATTTCTTCCCGGTATTCGATCAATGACTTGTCGGGTATTGGCGGAGTCAATTCCACCATGTCGCCTGATAACCTAACTCGACTGCGATTAATAACAAAAAATGCTAATCTGACGGTGATGCATATCACAGACAATGTTTTAAGTAGTGAGCAGACTAACACGCAAGCATACACAGTCGTTTGTATTCAAGTGATAAATATATGTGAGTCATCTCCACAGGGACTGGCTAAATTCGAATAGGTGTTACTTGCAAAGTCTTAACAGAAAAATAAAGGGAATTGTTGGTAACTAGATTCGTGCTGAACGCGATGTAAGTGAAACTACAATGCGATAATGATGCTAAAGATGCTAATGAACCACTTAATGTAATGCAACAGGATAGATGCTAATGCCTTCAACAATGATATACTGAAAAAGAAATTTAACTGATAACGTGCTAGGTTCAATGTAACAGGAAGTGCTGAAAACAGAAGATAAATAATCTGATGATAACGTAGGCTTGGGTCAAGGGTTGTTGAGTATGATTAACATGCGTTAAGGGTAAGGCTATAGTGAGAAGTCGGCACCGCACAACATGGATCAAATGCTCTTTCTCAAGATGCATTCATTCTCTTCGATCTAGAGCTCTCGCATCTAAACTCGAAGCTAACAGCGATGAAATGCGCACTAGCGAGGTGACTATCTCTAGCCGACCTCTTTAACAAGCAGAAGCCCCTAGCATTGAAACTAATGGTCATGCATAACATTTCTCTAATCCTCCTCTCTCTCGAGATGAAATGAAATGAAAACATGAATGGATGGCCAATCGAAACATGTTCTTAGTTATTATGGCTATCATGACTTAGCCTAACATCCCCCTACTCACCCAAAAAACACATGCATCTCATACTCATTCCCCACGACCCTCACCTATACAAGTTTAGTTCATAGTTGTGCAAATACGTGTAAAATCAGAGAGTACGAGTGCGGTAGTCGTCATGAAGCTAAACTCAAACCGTAAAACAATGACTATGAACAGTAACTAATGGAACAGTGACACTTCAAATAGTAAGAAAAAGTGTAGAGCATGGGAAACACAATGAAGCAAAAGGAGAAACTACGAAATACGATTAAGCTCAAACGTCTAAGCACTCTCACGCAGAAATACAACCTATCAACAGAGTTTCAACAAAAATATCAAAATACAGAAGGGAAAAGAAAAAAAGAAAGAACTCAAGATGAAAACTGCAGAAATGTTGTAGAATTGCTCCCAGCAACAAGGACTCGTTCCCAGCAGCTCTGAAATCTAGGCCGAAAAAACAAAAGAAGGAAAAAATGAGAGCGAGCTTTCTTTTCCCAAAATGATCTATATATACCCCTCTCTTCGTAGAGATCAACGACCCAGATTCTAGGGCAAAAATGGTCGTTGCTTTCGGTCCCCAGCAGACAATATCAACCTTTTCCAGCTTTTCTGACATAGGCACAGAGTTGACAGTCTTTTTGCACAAGTTGTCTCCCTTGATCGATTGCTTACAACATTAGCTTGTTCTCGAATGGTTCTTTAAATTTGCTCCTCAGACTTCACCAATGGAGGCATGAGTTTAATGCTTCTTTAAAGCTCTACAATGATAAAAACATTTAGCGAAAATGGGAATTCCATAAATGCTATCCATGATGCTGCAAACTTTAGCTTCTTAGCACACAAAACACTTAATTCATTTGATTTCCTAATCTCTGCCTTGTTTCCAACATGCATAGTATTTTCAATATAATTATCAATCTTAGAAGTGTCCTATGCATTAGACTTATGATGAAAGTGCATGATTTCTTTAATAAATGCATCTTAAAGAGGACTAAATAACTCTCTAATTGAGAGTTATCATCGCCCATCTTCAGCTTGCACTTAGGGTCGCTCACAGGCTCGCGGTTTAATCTTGGTCTCAACTCTTCCCTGGTTGGGAACCTATAGTGAGCTCATCTCGTGCTTCCTCTCCCTGCTCTTTCCAGAAGACCCATCATCGTTGCGTTAGCTGAGAATTCCTGGACCGACATCTGAAGATAACCAAAACAAAGTACTTCCGAAATGTTAAAAGCTACAAATTCGCACCAGAGACAGATAAGAGAATCAACTAAAATAATAAGCATGGACCTTTTCGTTTTCAATCATTATGACAAACAAAAGTCCTCCATCCTGGGAGCAGCGAGGTTCATAAGAGTATGAGCAATCAGAAGAGTGAATAGGGAACTTGCACGACGGTTTGACAGTATCGATAGAAGATCAATCTTTGCTCATTGTTTCACAATGCCAAGTGAGAACCCACCTAGCCCATTCAATCCTCTGAAGAACAAACGAAGAGTGTTTAGAATCACACTCCTTGTATCTCCTTAGTTTTAATTTGAACCTCGAGTGCGAGGTCACCTTCGCCCCTTACTACTGTGTGTATAGATTGATACCTATTTATCATCAATTTATATAAGAGAAGAAATATAGAGAAAGTACAAAGCCCCTGATACAACTTTTAGAGAAATACCCGTTCAAATTTGGTTTACTCATGTAGTCCTTGAGCTTCCCCGGTACTTCGGGCCATAACTGACCAATGATTCTCAATGCTTCATAACAATCCTCTTCATTTTCAACAATGAGTCTCAAACCATGAATATCATGGATTTCATTCATGGTCAAATTCTTCCTACAAAACAAATTCAAATTTACCTAAAAATCACTATTCTGAACACAAGATGCCAGAAAATATTGAACTGCAGAGAATGGGAGAGATGGAAGGCTGAAGGCGTACTTCAACATTTTGCAGTGTATGTTGTATACAGTTTTATGCTGCCCAATAACAACATGGTAAGACATCCCTTTATCCTCAAGGGCTTGCTCTATTTTTTGGATTGTAGAATGAATAATTGCTTCGTCATATAAACCCATCAGCTTGAAGGACAAATCTTTGTGCTGTTCCAAGTTAAGATGCTTAAAACATAGGTTTTCTAGCTGTTCCTTCCAATTGTAGATTCCGAGGCGATTAGCCAAAGGAACGAAAATCTCCTTAGTTTCCTTTGCAAACCTATGCTGCTTGATCGGAGGCAGTGCATCTAAAGTTATCATATTGTGCAGACGGTTTGCTAATTTAATGAGGACAACCCTTGCATAAGCCATAACAAGAAACATGGTGTGCAGGCGGTCTGCCTCAACCATTCTACCGGCCATATCATGTTCTCGAGCAAGCTTGCTTAAATGGCTTAGCTTAGACATCTGCAACAAGATTAGAAATAGCTAGACATTAGGAACTCTTTCCTCATCAGGAGTGGGGGAACTAGAAAATGTAAGAACATATATGTATAAATGAAATGTGCAAGAGAGTTGTCCAATAAGAGACCTATAGCATGAACGTCACTTTTCACCCCAGATTTAAAACTAGTGCAATTTTCAATTTTCTTTTTTCCAAGAAAATAGATAAGTTTTGCAGTTATGTACGATGCCTAAGACACCTATTCCAATGACAAAGAAAGTGTTCACTGCATTGTATCTTACCCATTCAACCAAATTAGCAACCGCAGCTCCAAATGTCTCCAATATGTAGTCAAGACTCACAAAAGAATCATCAAGTGTGTCGTGCAAAAAGCCCTGCAGCAACTACTGTGGAATTAGCTCCAACGTGCGCAAGCATCACTACTGTTTCCACACAATGTTCCAAGTATGGATGACCACTTATACGTGTCTAAGAAAGAACGAGGAACACAAAAAAAGGAAATTTCTTAATGAATACCATGAGTACTTACGGCAATAACAACACGGTCAATATTGAAAGAAGGCATTACCTGTCCTCTACGTGCTTTCTCAACCTCAAAAAAAGCTTTAATCACAAACTCGTCACAAAAAATTTTGTGCTTTGATTGTGCACTTAGAAGCAAATCCTTTGCATACGAATCAGAATTACCTTCAGTAATATTTTCCTCCATATTGAATGTCAACTCATCTCCAAATAAAGTAGATGGACCCACATCTAACCCATCACTAGATACCTCTAATCTCGGCAAATCATACTCCACACATGATCCCAATGCATTCCTCATAAACCACCCATTGAACAACAACAACCTGCAGGTACTTCCTTGTCCATGAAAACTCGCTACCCCACTTCTCTCCCTTGCAGTCCACAATGGAGGGGGTTCTTGCTGCCGACCCGACCCCACAACTGCCACATGAAACTGCACCCTGGAAAACCGATACCGGGCTCTGATTCCGATTGAAGAATGACCCAATGAATTTACTTGGGGAATAACCAAGTGAGGAACTTGAAATTTCCTCCCCTTTATCATGCTTAAGGGTGTGTTTGGGGCAAGGGGAATGGTAATGATTAAGGGAGGAATTATAATGAGGAGGATAATGATTATGGGGTAATGGTTATTTATGTTTGGGGTGAAGGCAATGATTATGGAGAGAATGATTATTTTTGTTTGAGATAAAGATAATGATTATGAGAAATATAAAATAATGAAAATCATGTGAGTATAAAATAATGATGTGATGTATGAAAAGTTGTTGGAGAGAGAATAAAAAATAGTTAGGGGGAGAATAAAAAAAGTGATTTTTGGAAAGCTTGATTATGGGGGGAATGATTCGCGGTGGTCCGAAACACGGGGAATCATTCTCATTCACATTCTCATTCTCCCCCTTATTCTTGGTGACCCAAACACCCCCTAAGAGAACCCAATTCATCTCCTCCTCTTGGAATGCTGGCCAAAGATGATGGGTGCCTCGGCGCAGACACTGAGAACAGACTCGACAACCGACCAACCGTTGGTTTATGGGATGAAGTTGCTGATGTAGATGCCAATGACGAGGACCGAGAAGAAAATTCTAAATCAGATGATGCATGAGAATTCATCTGGCAAGGTACTGGATTGACTTGTCTACAGAGCTATGGTTGGCACGGCCATGGGCTTTCTTACTCTAAATCCCACAAATTATCTCAAGAAATGAACACAATCTCGAGTAAGAACAAACAAGCAATGGTAAAGAACATGAGAAAAATTCATATAAATTTAATAGAAAAGAATCAAGCAGACTGTAGATCAATCAAATTCGAAGTATGAGGTACTACCGGAAAACATGAAATTGCAATACAGTAATGAAGAATTCATCAAAACTGAAGAAGAAGTAAAACGAGAACTAAAATTGAAGACATGTATGACAGGAAACCAGAACCCTAATTTTGGAGGAGAAGGTCACATACCTTTTAGACGAGAAGGAGGGGCTGTTTGTTTGGCATACTTACATAGGAGTTGGTTTAAGAATTTATTAAATCCCTCTCATTTTTACTTTTGAATATATATTGGAGGAAGGAACAATTATCGATTCTCGGGCTCGAAACTGCTGGTGTTGAGCTGAAACAAACACTGAAACTATTGCACCACTGACTCATTCAATAAATAACTCTCATTTTTAACTATTCATTTTTAACTATTCAATTATTTCTAATCACTTATTTTTAATAATTTCTTTTAAATCAATCAAAATAAGTCATATTTAATCATTTCTTTTTTAACTATTAAAAGTATCTATTCATTTTTAAATTTACATCCATACAAAATTTTGACTCTAACTTCTTTACATACTACATATAAACGAATTTTTTCCAATTTTTAACCATTCAATATAATTCCTTAGATCAAATACTATCTAAATATGTCAAAAAACAGCTCCCGAGAGAGTTGCTTTTGCTTCTGTGATTTTCTACGGCTATCAATATTTGATTGTCGTCTTGGAAGTGGAGACTGGAGGGTGCAAAAGTAACATATTACCTTTTCAATTTATCTCAAATATGGAATAAATAAATAAATAAATTATGAATATCTTAAATCAAGTGAAATAGATGTTTTTCAATCGAATAAAATAGATGATTTCAATGGATTTTTTAAAAAAAATCCATCTATTAGTTTTCAAGTAATATTTAGATAAAAATTGGTAAGTATTTTGAAAATACTTAACCATCTTTAAAATCACATATTTTTAAATTTCTATTTTCACTTTAACATTTTTTTCTCTTTTAATCAAGATCATTTTTTTATAAAAAAAAACTAAAAATATGTTGCTCTAAAGTGAGTGAATATTTCAAAATAGTTACCCACCCTTACTTAAGTATTGCTCTTAGTTTACAATGTTTATACATTTAAAAATTTGAATTTTAAACTTAAAAAATCAATGTTATGTCAAAATTTACAGAAAGTATGCATCTCAAATGTTTTAATGATAAATTTAAAATTTGATCAAAGGTTTTTTGTTTAAGAAAAAATCTACTTTGTCTTGTGAGGCTTGTCGAACTTAACTCTATGCTCAAGTCAACAACAAAAAATGTAATACATTAATTTTAAAAAATAATGGAGAGGTGAAAGTTGAACTGTTATTGATTTATTTTTTTTCAAAAAAATTAAAAAAAAAAAAAAGAAAAGGAAAACATGTTTTTTTTCTTAAATATTTTAATGTCGTTAAATAATTATTAAAAAAATGCCGAAATGTCTATTGACTTTCTTGTCAATTTTAAATTTATGAAGATATAAAAATGTCTGCATATGGATGAAAATGCATCCATACATTTAACATTGTGAATAAAAATACTCATTTAAAAAATTGAAGAACTTGCTACTGAAAATAAATTATAAAAATACTATTATTTATTCAGAAAAGTTGAAAAATTATTCAATCATATAAATAAAAAGATTTAAACTTTGAAACTTTTTATTCGAGTAAATTTTATATTTTCAAAGAAAAACTTTTACGGTATTCAGATTTGATATTGGATCGAACAATAATCTTCAATTTAGAAGATGATTGAGATTGAAGCCCAAAAAAGTACAATAACTATTTGTGTTGTGACGATGATCTAAACAATTAGCCCAATCGACATCATATAATTTTTTTTTTGACAAGTATAGGAAGTTGAAATTAAAGAAAATCTGGGTAGTCAACACCCGCAAAACGATTCGTAACGAAACCCAATTTAGAGCAATACAAATCCAACACACAAGGAGAACACTCCTCCATCCACAAGTTCGCATTCTATCCATGGGCTGCCAATCGACATCATAATTAACCATTATATTTAACAATAAAAAAAATTGATTATTGGTGATTATAAAAAGTAATTTACCTATATAGTAAATGCTGGAAGGTGGTCTTCTCACATTTCCAATTCAACATTCTTAACAAAAAAAGCATAAATGATTATTACAACCCACATGATCTATTGAGAGACCAATAAACTAAGTTGAAATTAAAAACCACAAATGAAACATAAAGATTTGTTTCATTCCAAGCTAGTCATACATATGGAGAGGAAGTCGAGGCTTAGCAACAACAATAAGAGGAATTTTCTTAGGAATTGTGAGTCCAAAAGCCTCATCCATATTTAGAGCCTCAATGTTCATATTTTCAGGCAATTCCCAAGAAAATCCATGCAAGAGATTGGCCAAGGTGGAGAAGATAACTTTGGAACCAAGATTGTAACCAGGGCAAGCCCTCCTTCCAGATCCAAATGGCAAAAATTGAAAGTTTTGGCCCTTCATATCCATGTTTTTTTCTATAAATCTTTCGGGACGAAACTCATTTGGACTTTCCCATAATGTAGGATCTCTTCCAATTGTCCACACATTCACGAATACTATAGTCCCTTTGACAATATCGTACCCCGCAACTTGGCAATCCTCCCGACACGATCTAGGCACCAGCAGTGGCACGACGGGATGCAATCGCATGGTCTCTTTTGCTATTGCTTCGATGTATGGCAAGTTTGCAATGTCTTTCTCTTCCACCCATCTTCCTCTTCCAATTACTTTATCGAGCTCTTCTTTTGCTTTGTTGAAAATTTCTGGCTTTTTCGACAACTCTGACATTGCCCACTCTAGCGTCATCATTGAGGTATCAATGCCACCCGCCAAAAGGTCCTAAAATTTACCATGGCATGAGAATATGGTTACCTTTCTCACATATTCATATTAGTATTATATTGTCCATTTTAGATATAAACTTTCATGATTTTACTTAATCTAAAAGGTCACATATAAATGGAGATGCATGTTGTCCTCTATTTATATACTTATGATCTTTTCCTTATCTTAGAGATGGAGAATTGATCTGTATTATTACATTTCGAACAAAAGTATAGTATAATCCTTTCAGATTTATCTACTTTAATCTACATATAAAGGAACTTTGGGTCGTACTTCTAACAATATTGATATGATGAAGTTTAGGTAACTTATTAATTAATAAATTTTTTGAGTTAATGTAACAAAGAAATATATAAAAATAATTAATTGTATTGCTACATTTGACAAAAAATAATATATGAGAAAGCAAACTTCAAAGGTAAATTATAAATTTGATTTTTATGGTTCGAATAAAATTAGAATTTTGTCTCTATAATTTTAAAAATTGCAATTTAGTTTTGAATAGTTTTGAGAAAGTAAGAATTAATTTAATTCATTTTATCTTAAAAACAAGAATTTAGTTCTTGCAATTGGTAAAAAGGCTAAAATAAAGTTCAATTAGTTCATAATCGGTGGTGAATTAAGTACAAGAGGTAACTAGTAGGAGTGCTTATCGATCGGAGTCAGTTTTTGGTTAAAACCGACACCGACCTTTGACATGTCAGCGTTTTGTCGATCAGTTAACATCAATTTTTAGATGCTCCAAACGTCGATCAATCAATTGGTCAAATATAGTCCATTATATAACTGAATGAACTAAAAAGGAAAAAAAAAAGAGAAAATTAAAAAGTAACCCAATTGTGTAACTCTTGATGTACTCTAAGACATTAAAAAATGAAGAAAATGAGAACAAAAAAAAAAAAAATTTGATAAAATAGAAGAAATAGGAAAGAAATGAAGAAATAAGAGAATTGATGAAGGAAATTGAAGCAGAGCCAAAAAAAAAAAAAAAAAAAAAAAAGAGAAAAGCAAAAAAGGAAGGTTGGGTGAAGGCAAAAAAGAAGTGAAAATAGCGAAGATGAAGGGCGGAGATAAGAGGAGAGAAATAGAAAAAGAAGAAAAGAAAACTGGAGTAGGGCTGGTACCATCATTTCACTCCTAGCATATTTTTTTGAGAAATATTTACCTTACGTTCGAATACGATGTATAAAATAATGTTCATCCGTGTGGTTTAATATAGATCACAAATTATTTGATTTTAAAGTCTAAAGATAAAAAAAATAGAATAAACAAAAATAAATTGTGGCCCATATTGAATTACATAGATATAGACATAATTTTATACATTATGTTCGGACATGATGATGTAAATATTTTTCTATTTTTTTTTTCCTTTTATGTCATTTAATGTTTTTAAGAAAATTACAAAAAAGAGTGAAATTTGTGGTGCAAAACAAGCTACATGAATGACATCATAAATAGGGGTGTCGACGGTGTCAGTATGAGTACACCCAAATTTTTATCGAAGAAAATTGGAAGAGAAAAGATGGATGTGATAGGTAATAAGTGAGAGAAGAGATAAAAAGAAAATATATTATTTGACAAAAAAAAAAAAAAAATCACATCATGTCACGTTTAGCCCACCGTTACAGGACAAGTTAGGATGGCCAACCAATAAATAATACACCGGCCAGTTGTTTTAACTCGGCGCATGAATTTCAATTACTTTCATTAATGTTATTTGGGGCGATTCGTATTAAGAATTATCAATTCCTCTTAAATTTTTTTTTATTAACTTCTTCTCATTTATACTTTTAAAAATAACTCTTATTTTTAACTATTTATTTTTAATCATTCATTTATAACTACTCAATCATTTCTAACTACTTATTTTTAATCATTTCTTTCAAATCAATCAAAATAATTCATTTTTAACAATTTCTTTTTTAACTACTAAAAATAACTATTCATTTTTAAATTTACATCCAAACAAAATTTTTACTCTAACTCTTCTACACAAAAATTACATCCAAACGAGTTTTTGACACAATTCTCAATTTTTAACTACTCAATACAACTCTTAAATATAACTTCTTAACCCAAAAACTACATAAATATGTCAAACAAACAACCCCTTTGTGAAAAATGAAAGGTAATTATGACAAATATGTATATCTTTATATATATTTTTTTTTATTGTTAATGAAAGCGAAACTTTAACTACATCTTATACAATCTAGTAATCATGAGTTTACAAGTTCAAATCTTAGTTCTTGCAATATTATTATATATAAAAAATACTTTTGTTCTTCATTTTATTATTTTTTGCATTATATTGGTTGATCGGTAATTTGAAATTCTCAGTTTTTTTTTTATATTTTGCCAAATATATAATCGACTGGCAGACGTTAATTTGATCGGTTTCGGTCAGATCAATTTTTTATAACTAATCATATTTTTTTCTCCAATCCATTATCTAATTCATATTTTCACTATTAACATATATCTAACTTCCACATTTCACATATTTAATTCAATAGATTAATATTTTTTAGGTTGTATATGAAAAACCATGGAGATTTAAAAGTGGAGAGTAAATTAATTAAGAAATGGAATTACCAGAGCAAGTGCCTTGACTCCATGCCTTTCCAATTTGACTTCAAGATTAGAATCATGAGCTAATTGCAACATAACATCCACCATATCTTTAGGCACATAATCCTCAACTCCCTTTTTCCTTCCATTAATATGTTCATCTAGTATATGCTCAAGGAACCCATCCAACTTCTTGCTCAGCATTTTCATTCTCTTCACATAGCCTTGCAAATCCAAGAAATCAATCCATGGAATTGAATCTCCAATAGTGAACAAACCACTTAAAAAGAAAAGCTCATCAATCATTTCTCTGAACTCATCATCTGAACTTACATTAATATTGGAGTGTTTGGATTGGTTCAACAAGTACTTCTTCCCAAACACCATCCTACTTATCATGTTCATATTCAACGTGAACAAGAAGCTTTTGAGCTGAATTTCTTCCCCGCAAGATTTGTACATATCTTTAAGAAAGAGTTTCCTTTCTTCCTTTCGTATGTACTCGTAAGAGTCGAGTTGCTTTGGATTGAAAAGCTCCGTTAGAAATATCTTTCTAGCTTGGCGCCAGTATGGGCCGTATTGGGACCATGTGACGTTAGAGTAGTTGTACGTGATGTACTTTCCCACGGCGGTTTTTGGGCGATGAACGAAGTTGAGGTCGTGAGTTTTGAGGAATAGTTTTGCTGTTTCGACCGAGGATCCGACGACGACGGGGAACGAGCCGAAACGGAGTTGCATGATGGGACCGTATTTTTTGGAGAGTTGATGAATGGATTGGTGTGGTAGAGAACCCATCAAATTGAGGTTTCCTATGAAGGGCCATGGTTTTGGTCCGGGTGGAAGATTGAGTTTCCGACGACCAGAGAAGATGAAGAAGAAGAAGAAGAAGAAGAAGAAGATCCCCGAGGCCACAAAATAAATCCAAGGATTTCCCATTGTTTGTACAAAACCATGGGGGAGACACATAATTTATAGCCTCTTTCATGTGGTGGATTTGGTTCTCCTTAACCCAATTTTTGGTATAGTAGAACAATAATAGTGGCAAAGAACTTACAAATATCAACCTTTGATATGTACAAATATCTAACTCCAAGAATATATCTAACTCCCACGTGTTTATATCAACTCCATCGGCAGATTTTTCATTTGTATTATGCCTCATTATTATTATTATTATTGTTACTTTTGAAAAGGTAATTTGTTTGACAGTACGATATAAGTCAAGGAATTATATTGAAGAATTACGGTGAATAGTTAAAAATTGAGAATTGTAGCAAAATTTTCGTAGGAATAGTTGTGCCATTTCGGCGGAGGATCCAACGACGATAGGGAATGAATCGAAACGGAGTTGCATGATGGGGCAATATTGTTTGGAGAGTTGATGAATGGATTGGTGTGGCAGAGAACCCATCAAATTGAGATTTCTTATAAAGGGCCATGGTTTTGGCCCGGGTGAAAGATTGAGTTTACGACGACGAGTTAAGATGATGAAGAAGAAAAAGATCCATGCTGCCAAACAATAAACCCAAGGACTTCCCATTGTTTGTTCAAAGCCAATGGGGAGACTCATAATTTATAGCCACCTTCACGTTGTGGATTTGGTTATGATGTTTGAGGAAAGTAGAATGAAAATGATTATGAGTGGATGAGAATTATGACGAGAATAGGAAAGAGAATGATTATTTGAATTTAAAATGAAAGAAATAATTATGGAAAAAATAGTTACTTGTCTTTGGAGGAAAAGAAATGATTAAAAGAAAAATAAAAATAATGGGTACGTGTGACGTGAATAAAAAATAGTTACACATAGAATAAAAAGTATTTAAAATGAGAATAATAAGATGATTTTGGAGAAATGTGATTACGGGGAAACATCCCTTAACAATTTTTAGTGTAGTTTCTCGCGAGATAGAATTAGATAATGTGAAATAAACTTTACTCTTTTACTTTTATTTTATTTTTCTTCTGTATTATGGCCTAAATGGTACAAAGGAAATGATGACTTGACATTTATTTTTTCTTCAGTCTATTAAAAATAGGCTTGTACTATTGTGTAAAAGAGTAAGAAAATTGCAATTCGCAAAAGGTGAATAAAGTTCCAAAATCCCTAATTTCTCAGACACAAAATTTGACTCTCAATTCCATTCTTCAACTTCTCTCCACAACTCACCGTCCAACTGGCTTTTATTGATAGGCTAATATGGTCACAATACCAACAATATATAGTCAATCTAAATTTCTAGCAACCAAGACACAAATATATTCAAGCCTTTTTCAAGATCTAATTCGTTTCCCAAATTAAAATACGGAATCAACAATTTGGAAACAATATGCTTAAAAATATAGATAAAGGCATCTAAATTAATAAGCAACAAGAACGATAATGAAAAAGTTTAGGGAAGAGAAATTGACACCAATTTATACTGTTCACCCAATGATGATTACTTCCAGTTCTCTGCTACCAATTGCAGGTTCCACTAAATTGATGAGAAATTACAAGAGTTCTACAACACTTTTGAATGGAGAAAAAAAACACAAGAAGAAATCTCAAAAGAAAGCTCTCAAATCTCTTTTTTTTCTTCTCTGTACAATACTCACAGTAAACACACAAAGACTACTGCTTTTTTTTCCTTTTTTTTTTCTCTCACCAAAGCCACACACCAACAAATTGCTTTGCAGTTATTTTATTTTTTAAATAATAAAAAAACTACCCACATTTGTAATTTTGGCTCCACACCTCAACATTTTATCTCTGTCAGTGCATAGATTATTTGAATTGATTCTTCTGGGTTCTATAGATAGTATGGAATATCCATTTCAAAATTAATTGGTGACGAGAAGAGTAATCAACTTTAAAAACAATGGAAAAAATATTTGCACTTACAAATACAACAACAATAGTGGCAAAAGATTTATTGTATAATGCCTCAATGTAAAAATATCAATAGCAAGTACAATAATAACAATAGCAAATGATTTCTTTTGACAAATTGTATAATGCCTCAATGTAAAAATATCAATAGCAAGTACAATAATAACAATAGCAAATGATTTCTTTTGACAAATTGTATAATGCCTCAATGTAAAAATATCAATAGCAAGTACAATAATAACAATAGCAAATGATTTCTTTTGACAAATTGTATAATGCCTCAAGGTAAAAATATCAACTCCAGCTGCGGATTTTTCAATGCTTTAATGAACAATTCCAACCCTCAATATGTTGTATCAATTTCAGGGCAATCTATTTGCAAGATTCAGGCCTTTCCTCATCATATGATCAAGCTTTATTAAAGTAGTAGTTTTCTTGGTTTTTTCTTATTCCTTTTGTGTATTTATTTGGCTTTTGGGTAGAGCAATTTTCAAGCTAAAAACATTGTTTTTTTTAATTTAATTTGTGTAATTTCTCTCCTTGTAAAAGCAAAGTTACCATTATGAAATTTCGTCATTGTTTGGATGAAAACTTTTATTGTATTAGAGCTTCTACATAAATGTATTTTTATTTTTCAAAATCAAACTTATAATTTATTTTTCTTACGTTCATATCTATGCTTTATCAATATTTTTAAAAATCAAACTAAAATTCGAAAACAAGAAACTAGCTAGTTTTCAAAAACTAGTTTTAATTTTTAGAATTTATCTAGGATTTAAATATTTTCTTAAAAGGAAGATGATATGATTGGTAAAGAATTTGAATGAAAACAACTTAAATTTTAAAAATCAAATGATTGTTGAACGACACTTTAATTTTTATAAATCTTATTATTTTTTTATTTTTTGTTTTTGGAATAGGAATATAAGCTCATACTCTCTTTAGTGAGAGAGAAAATCCTTTAAAAAATCATAATAATCGAATATATATTCATGTTCGTGAACTTTTTGTTTTGTTTTATTTGTTTATTGATATCAATATGGCATAAAGTTAGAACATGATGGCAACACATAAGCCAATTAGGGGAGAAGGAAAGAGAAAAGGAGATATAACAGGGGTATGTTTGGACCACCAATTTAGTTATGATAGATGGAAAATTATCATAAACGATGATGATAAATGGTGAGTTATTATACATGGTGTTTGAGGGGCAATTTATTATAACAGAGATTATGATAAACGGTGTTTGAGGGGTTGTTTATATAACAAAAAGTAATATATGTAAAAATTAGATAAATGGACACGTAGGTTTAGATAAACGGGCAGACAGGTTTAAGTAATCACCGTTTATAATAAACTGTGAGACAAACATCGGTTGTGTTATTATAGCCAAGCCGGCCGTTTACATAAACGAAGGCCCAAACACACCCCAAGAGTGAAAGACAACTAATTATCCTTAACATAAATGATAATGTATCAAAGGTACCTAAATTTGTAGTTTTCTTAATTTTTTATTTCCTCTCAACTCATTCAAGTCATGTTTTATGGTCGTCTTTAAAAATTTCAGCTGCAACATCAAAGATAACATATCAAAGAAAACAAGTTGCAACTAAATAATTTGATACAAAAAAATTTCTTAATAATTTATACACACAAAAAAAAAAGTTCAATAATTTACACACAATTGAACTTTGATTCAACCAAATCTCCATGTCTGTTTATAGCCCTTTGAAAGCTCATTGGGTTTCCACCATCACCAAACATTTATTTCTCTTCCACACACTCACTCAGTTTTCTTATCACCATGGACATGGAGATTCCTTCTTGGGTTACTTATGCAGCTGCAATATGGTTGGTCACTTTAGCTCTCTTCGTCCTCTCCCGCCGCCTCCGCTCTCGAAAGCTCAACCTACCCCCGGGACCAAAGCCTTGGCCCTTGATCGGAAACCTCGACATGATCGGTTCCTTGCCCCACCAGTCCATTCATCAACTCTCCAAAAAAATATGGTCCCATCATGCAACTTCGGTTTGGCTTATTCCCTGTTGTTGTTGGATCCAATGTCGAAATGGCTAAAAATTTTCTCAAAACTCATGATCTTAACTTTGTGTGTCTCCCCAAAATGGCCGCTGGAAAGTACACCACTTACAACTATTCCAATATATCTTGGTCCCAATATGGCCCTTATTGGCGTCAAGCTCGAAAAATTTGTTTGATGGAGCTTTTTGATACGAACCCGGGGTCATTGAAAGTTTACTCAAGGCGAACCAAGAAGTGACGGATCTCTTTTATTGCTTTATTAAATATAATTATGTTTTGTTATTTAAGTTGTATTGGGCTTTTGGGCCTTAATGGGGATTATTTACTAAATTAGGTTAAATACTAGGTTTACTATAAATAGGTCATGTTAGGCCTCTAGCAATTCATTCAAACAGTTGTTGTCTTTGTATTTGGCTCTTTGAGAGATCCTCTCGAGAGATTATCATAGTTTCTTAATAATAATAGTAGTAGATTCTATCATTTTGGTATCAGAGCCATTTGCCGATCCGGGAATGGTGAGTACTAAGATGGAGACCAGGATGCAAGAGTGTGAGGAAAGCGGCATGCAGAGATGCTAAAAAAAGCAAGAAGAGTTCGAGGTTCAGTTGGCGCTATGGGAGTCGGATGGATCAGAATTTGGGCGAGTTGAATCTCAACATACAGAAGCTTTTAGAACGCAAACCGGAACCGTCGAATCCCGAACCAGCTATCGCGGATAAAGGGAAAGGGGTTGCGACAGAACCGGAAGGGGAGAGCGGTGCGCGGGCGTCGGCGGCGGAGGAGCTGAGCGGCGTGGTCGGGCCGGCTGGGCTGGCAACCGAGGTTGGGGGGCGTTTGGCGAGCGGGTGTGGCGCGAGAGGGCACACGGGCGCGGGCTCGGGCTGCAGCACGGAGGGCCAGGGCCGGGCGGCGGGCGCGCGAAGGGAACGGTCCTGGAGGTGCGGCCGAGCGGGCTGGGGCGGACCGAGCGCGAGCGAACGGGAATGGGGCGCGAGGGCCGGCGCGGGTTCGGGCGAGGGAGAGCGGGGGTGGTCGGGGCCTGTGGGCGAGTGGGGCGCGAGCCCTAGCGGTGTGGCGGGTTGGTCGGGGATGCGGCCGGGGTGCGGAGAGTGGGCGCGGGCTGGGCGCAGTGGGTGAGTGGGGCGCGGGCCCGGGCGGTGGTGAGCGGGGCAGAGGCGCGGGTCGAGCGGGCGGCCGTGGTCTTTGGCGCGGCGCGGTCGGGTCGGGCGGGAGTGGATTCAATGGGTTCGGGTCATCCGGGGTGGACCGGGGAGAAAATTTTCGTGGCTTTACCAATGGGGACAATTATATGAGTTCGGAATTCGAGCGAAGGGGAGATGGCCGGTTCGAGGGCAGGGGGAATGTTTTTCCGGAGGAGAGGAAGGTGCGCATAGGCTATGAAAGGCCGATTGCGCATGACGGTTGGAACGAGCGGGAGGATTGGAGGGACAGGCAAGAACGGGGTGACCGAGGGGGACCAGGAGCAGGCGGATGGGATGGACCAACTGTTGATAGACGATTACGGAAATTGGAAATGCCGGTGTTTAAGGGTCTTACTGATGAGGATCCGGACGGGTGGCTCTGCCGAGTAGAAAGGTATTTCTGGGTAAATTGGTTGACGGGCCATGAAAGGGTCGATGCAGCAGCCCTGTGTATGGAAGGGGAGGCATTGGAATGGCTACAGTATGAAGAGGATCGAGCTCCGATTGCTTCGTGGGAGGAGTTTCGAGAATTGCTATTGCATCGTTTCCAACCAACGATCAATGACAATAAATATGCCAACTTGATGAGTCCAAACAAGTGGGAACGATCAAGGAATATCGCGGGTGTTTGAGAAATATGCAAAGGGTATGCGCGATATCAGTGCGAGTGCCTTGGAAGGGAAATGGGAGAGTGGACTAAAGGCAGAAATACGAAGCGAAATGAGGAAACTGAGACCAGTCGGAATCCAGGATAAGAAATTCATGGCACAGGTAATCGAAGATGACTTGGCTTTTCGAAATCAAGTCAAAGGAGTTAGCACGACGTCAACAGTTAGACCAAGCCTGAGTTCAGGTACTATGAGTACCAGAGTAGCAGGGAGTACGAACCAAAAAACCATCACACCTGCCTCAATCTATTCTAGCCGATCAACACCGTCGAACATCCCCACACCCGCCATCCCGTATAAACGTTTAACAGATAGTGAGATCCGCATTCGTAAAGACAAAGGGCTATGTTTTAGGTGCGATGAGAAGTTCGTACCGGGGCACAGGTGTAAGAAAAAGGAACTGCAAGCTCTGGAGATTCTTGTTGTACGTGATGCAGTGGAAACACGGGAAAATGAGGAAAATGATGATTCCCAAGAATGTACGTTCAAGAGGCTTTTGTTGAGGAAATGGTGGATACACCGAATATGGCAACCCTTTCATTGCACTCCATGGTTTGGACTAAGCTCTCCAAAACTCTAAAGGTGACAGGGCTCGATCACGGGGACATGAAGTAGTAGTATTAATCGATAGTGGGGCTACGCATAACTTCATATCCGAGGACATGGTTGCTAAATTGAAATTACCGTGAGAACCATCCGATGATTATGGCATTATGTTGGGACCGGGGATTCTGTGAGAATCTATGGGCATTTGTAAGAATGTGGAACTTCATTGACCAAGATGAGAATAGTAAATGATTTCTTGCCCTTACCGTTGGGTAGTGCGAATGTGATTTTGGGCGTTGTGTGGCTTGCCACATTGGGAAAAATTGAATTTGACTATCGAGCGCTTAAAATGAAATTCAAGCTAGGGTCAAGGCAGGTCGAATTGCAGGGCGAGCCACGGCTGGTCAAGGCCCAGGTTTCATTGAAATCTATGATGAAATCCTTACGTCCCGAGGAGCGGGGCTTCGGTCGAGTGAATATGATTGAAACCACGATACCGCCACGTGAATATCCCCGACCCTACTCGACTTGTCTCAGGTACCCACAGAACTCCACGACGTACTTTGTTTATACTCACCGGTTTTTGAATCATTGACAGGTCTACTTCCACAGAGTAATTGCGACCATGCTATTGCGCTATTGCCGAGCAAGGATTCCGTGAATGTACGTCCGTGTCGGTACATGATGATGCGGAAAGAACGAGATTGAAAAACTAGTGGGCGAAATGTTATTGGCGGGTATTATCCGTCCCAGCACGAGCCCGTTTTCAAGTCCAGTTCTGTTGGTTAAAAAGAAGGATGGGAGTTGGCGCTTACGTATGCGACTATCGCGCCACTAATCGCGCGACGATGCGATAAGTATCCGATATCACCGGTGGATGAATTATTAGATGAGTTGCATGGGGCAACGGTATTTTCAAAAATTGATCTGAAGGCAGGGTACCATCAAATACGTGTTAAGCCGGCTGATGTACACAAAACAGCATTTAGAACTCACGAGGGCCACTACGAGTTTGTAGTCATGCCTTTCGGGTTACGCAACGCACCTGCGACATTTCAATCAGTTATGAATGAGCTTTTGCGTCCGTTCCTACGCCGTTTTGTGCTAGTATTTTTTGATGACATCCTGATCTACAGTGTGACCATCGATGAGCATAAGGAGCATTTAGTCAGCGTGTTTGAGGTGTTACAGACACATGCCTTGGTGGCAAATGCCAAGAAATGTCAGTTTGGACTGCGCAGGATTGAGTATTTGGGGCATTTTATATCTGCTGAGGGAGTGGCTGCCGATCCGGAGAAAATTGTGGCCATGGAACGTTGGCCAAGCCCTAAAAACATTAAAGACTTACGGGGATTCCTTGGGCTCCACGAGTTACTATCGTCGCTTTGTGTGGCGAATTATGGGTCGATGGCTTTTCCATTGACTCACCATTAAAAAAAGAAAGGTTTGAATGGGGCCCAACAAATGGAAGAATGCTTTCAGAGACTTAAGCATGCAATGAGTAGTGTGCGATGTGCGATTGCCGGACTTTGATCAGTTGTTTGTTGTGGAGACGGATGCTTCTGGTATTGGCGTGGGTGCAGTCCTGATGCAACAGGGACAGTCGTTGGCCTATTTCAGTAAGGCTCTTCCCCTTACACATCGCGTGAAGTCAGTTTATGAGCGCGAGCTAATGGCCATCGTGTTTGCAGTCCAGCGTTGGCGAGCTTACCTATTAGGACACCACTTTATTGTACGTACGGACCAAAAAAGCCTTAAATTCCTGCTCGAACAACGTGTAGTTGATGGGGAGTACCAGCGATGGATAGCGAAACTACTAAGTTTTGATTTCCATATTGAATACAAGAAAGGATTAGAAAACAGAGCGGCAGATGCCCTTTCTCGTATGCCATCGACCGGGGAGTTGAGCATGTTGAGTTGTGTGGCCGGAGTTAACACGGCAGTGTTCACTCAACAAGTGCGGGAAGATGCAAAGTTGTTTGCTATTTATAGTGCTGTAGTTGCAGGAGAGGAGGGTCCGCCAGGTTATTCCGTCATGGGTGATGTGCTATTATATCAGGGACGGTTGGTGCTACCTCCGGCTTCGCCTACGATTCCTCTGTTACTGAATGAGTTCCACTGGGGGGCCATCGGGGGACATTTTGGGGTCCTAAAGACGTACCAACGCCTCGCTAAAGAGGTCTATTGGCCTGGAATGAAGGCTCGCGTTCGCGCATTTGTGGCCGAATGTTCGATCTGTGTTCAAGCGAAGCATCTATCGTTGTCCCCAACTGGTTTGTTGCAACCGTTACCGATTCCGAACAGGATTTGGGAGGACATTTCGATGGATTTTGTTGAAGAACTTCCCCATTCTGAAGGTTATGACACTATTTTTGTGGTGGTGGATCGGCTATCTAAGTACGCGCACTTTATACCCCTTAGGCACCCATTTACTTCTCTTTCAAAGGTCACGTGTCTTTATCAGGGAAGTGGTCCGTTTGCATGGAGTGCCTAAGAGTATCGTGTCGGACCGTGACAAGATATTCACTAGCCTCCTCTGGGAAGAGATATTCAAGGCTTCGGGACTCAAACTCGTCGAGTACTACCTACCACCCACAAACTGATGGCCAAACTGAGGTCGTCAATCGCTGTTTAGAATCATACCTACGATGCTTTGTGTTGACACATCCGAAGTCCTGGTACCGCTGGCTGGCTTGGGCTGAGTTCAGTTTCAATACGTCTTTTCACTCATCCATGGGGATGACTCCTTTTGAAATTGTTTACGCGTTCTCCGCCACCATTTTGGGTTATGATTATGGGGCTAGTCCGTGAGCAACAATGGATTCCTTAATGATGGAACGGGATCGAATGTTGGAGAAGCTTAAGGCAAATTTGTTGCGTTCACGAAGAATTAATGACGGAGCGTGCTAACGCAAAGCGGCAAGGATGTTCGGTGATGATGGACAATTTGGTGTATGTTAAGCTCCGACCCTACCGCCACCGTCCTTGGCGAAGTTTACACACCCCAAGTTAGCACCACGGTTCATCGGGCCATATCGTGTGTTAGCTCGGGTGGGGCGCGATGGCGTCTGGATTGGACTTACCACGCACGGTGGTAGAGATTCACCCGTTTTTCATGTTTCCGCATACTCACATGAGGCGGTGGGTTCCTCTGGGCTTGTTTTCCCGACATCGGCTTTGGTAGGAGATGATCTAGGCGTGCTCGTTTGTCCCGAGGCTGTTTTGGGTCTACGAGAGTCCTCGCATGAGGGAGGTTCGCGCCAAGTTTTGATCCAATGGGAAGGATCCACTCCGGACGACGCTACTTGGGAGTCTGCTGCAGATCTAGAGCTCCAATTTCCGGATTTTCACCTTGAGGACAAGGTGGCTCTTTGGGGGGGAAGTATTGATACGAACCCGGGGTCATTGAAAGTTTACTCAAGGCGAACCAAGAAGTGACGGATCTCTTTTATTGCTTTATTAAATATAATTATGTTTTGTTATTTAAGTTGTATTGGGCTTTTGGGCCTTAATGGGGATTATTTACTAAATTAGGTTAAATACTAGGTTTACTATAAATAGGTCATGTTAGGCCTATAGCAATTCATTCAAACAGTTGTTGTCTTTGTATTTGGCTCTTTGAGAGATCCTCTCGAGAGATTATCATAGTTTCTTAATAATAATAGTAGTAGATTCTATCACTTTTCAGTGCGAAACGGCTTGATTCTTTCGAGTATATTCGAAAGGAAGAGATGAATGGTTTGCTTAAAAATATATACAAATCTTGTGGCAAAGTCATCAAGCTTAAAGATTATTTGTGTACTTTGAGTTTGAATGTGATAAGTCGAATGATGTTGGGAAAGAATTACCTTGATGAGTCCGAAAATGCTATCGTTCGTCTTGATGAGTTTAAGAAAATGTTGGATGAATTGTTCTTGTTGAATGGGGTGTTTAATATTGGGGATTTTATACCATGGATAGATTTCTTGGATTTGCAGGGCTATGTGAAAAGGATGAAGATCCTTAGCAAGAAGTTTGATAGGTTTCTTGAACATGTGTTGGTTGAACATGATGAAAGGAGGAAGGGAGTTGAGGATTATGTGGCTAAAGATATGGTGGATGTTTTGTTGCAGTTGGCTGATGATCCCAATCTTGATGTCAAACTTGAAAGGCATGGAGTCAAAGCATTTACACTCAAGTAATTCAATCCAATTAACTTCATTTTTCCTTTTGAAATTTTTATTATTGTTAAAGGAAAACCCACCTTCATGGATCTCTACAATAATCTCATAATTAAATTTTCCCTTTTATCTGATAGATGTGGAACAATGGTCGAATTCCCAACAATTTCAATATCCTAATGGGCTAATTAACCTTCGACTTTAACTATTAAATAGTATGTGGTTACCTCGCAAAATTAATTAACAATAAGAGAACTAGTCTATCTTTCTTATAAAGGTAGTGAGGTCTCTTTACTTTTCTAATATGAAATATGGTGTCTTTTTGGGTTCACCAATCTAGGATTAAATCTCAATTTCGTATTTATAAGATCGAATACCCATTTTGATTTATCGAATATGATACCATATTTTTATAGTAGGAGTTGATTTCATCTCAAAATCAATTATCAATGAGTAGAATAGTATATCCATCTTATAAATGCTAGAAAATCTCTTCATTTTTGTAACCATCATTTAACAAAATTGTTTTTTTACTTTCAGGATCTAATAGCAGGTGGAACAGAGAGCTCAACAATGACTGTGGAATGGGCCATGTCTGAGCTTTTGAGAAAACCAGAAATATTCAAAAAGGCAACGGAAGAACTTAATAGAGTGATTGGAAGAGAAAGATATAGTTAATTTGCCATACATTGATGCGATTGCAAAAGAGACGATGAGGTTGCATCCAGTGGCACCAATGTTAACGTCTAGATTATGTCGAGAAGATTGTCAAATTGCAGGATATGACATAGCCAAAGGCACGAGAGTGTTTGTGAATGTATGGACCATTGGGAGAGACCCTACACTGTGGGAAAGTCCAAATGAATTTAATCCAGAAAGGTTTCTAGGAAAGAACATTGATGTGAAAGGTCAATACTTTGAGCTTCTACCATTTGGGTATAGTCTTGGTTTGAAGATTATAATGTCAAGTCTAGCCAATTTGTTGCATGGATTTTCTTGGAAATTGGTTGACAATATGGAGAAGGAAGATTTGAATATGGATGAAGTGTTTGGTCTCACAACTCCCAAGAAATTTCCACTCTATGTTGTGGCAGAACCTCAACTTTCTCCTCAACTCTACTCTTTGTGATTTTGAAGATTGCAAAAATAAAGTATCATTCAAGACAGATAAAAAAAAACACACCTAATTAAGATTTAGAGGCATATTTGACTTTGTTGGCAACTTCCAAGAAAATGTGTGGGTATTTTTTTTTTTTTTTTCCTTCTTAGTGGACTATTACAAGGAGTAGGTCTTGTGTCTCTTTCATTAACCATTTGCGATTGTTTTGCTTTATAATATTTGATAGACTTCTTATTATAATACTGTTAGGTAGTCAATTGAAAATGATTTCTTATTTATTGAGTTCAACATCAATTGACTTGATACAAGTTGATTTAAGTTTTTGTTCAAAAATTGAACATTAATTTTTCTTTTTGTATATGAAGGGTTGGAGGACTTAAATGACAGATTTTGTGGTTGTTCAGTATGCTAGTTGAGCTAATCTCAAAAAAAAAAAAGAAAAAAAAAGTATGCTTTGAGCTATATTAAATTCGACAAATTCAATATGAATTTTAGGCATTATGTAAAAAAAATAAATAGTTTTTTTACTTTTATATATTATAACGGTGGTGCATATGCATAAGCTTTTTTGTATTTTTAAATATAATATTTTTTTTGTTCAATAATTTGGAAGCGATGATCCAACTGTAAACTTTTGAGACTTATTTTCTTACCAACGCCTTGGAGTATGTTTATTTTCTTATCAAACTAAGATTTTGGGTTGGCAAATTCATGGATTTATCTAACTTTAGGGTATGTTTGTTTGTTGGACATGATCAAACTCAAAAACCTCTTTATTGTTTTTTTGTTCTCAACAATCATTCTTAACTACTTTTAATCACTCTTCAACCTTACTGTCAAATCTTACGTTAAATTTATCATCTAACCATTATTAACACCAATCTCCAAACAAATAGTTGATTACTACTCTACTATTAACTTCAATCCTCAAACAATTAGTTAACCGCTGCAAACTAATATTAACCACTTCATTCCCTTTTACTACACTTTACTCTACTCTTTTATACCAAAAACAAATACACCCTAGGTGTTTAAACAACTTAATTCATTTTGTTTTTTACATTGTAGGACTAGAAAGCGAAATTGAAGGTCCGTGAACACTATGCCGTCTTAGGGGACACCCTAATTTAATTCAACCCCTATATTTTTTAGTTGGGTTGTATTAGGTCCTCAGTTTATTTTCAACTTTTATAGAAATTTAACATGATAACTTTAATCAACCATTCACCTCCAAATTATATTATGATATACATTTTAAAGATCAAAAAATATATTTTAAAGAATATTAGAGAATAAAGTGTCCAAAAATAAATAAATAAAATAAATATACTCATAGGTAAAATAAAATTATAAATTAATTATAAATTTGGATTAGGTCGTGAACAACCCAAATTAATTTTAGGTCAATTTAATAATCAACTCAACCTAATAAAATTTTATTATTTGAACCTAACTTAATAGCCCAACTCATTTCTATCTTGTCAAATTGAATTGGGTTGGTTCGAGTTACTCGAAAGTCGGGTTACTCGAATTCGAGTTGGGAGATTTGAGAAGAGATAAACCGTGGAGTGGAAATGGATTAACACCAAATCGAATAACCAATCGCGTCACCGATTCATTCTACCTGACTAACATATTTATTAGATATCATATATACTCACATATTTCTAAAATATCAGAGACTATCCTAAATACATTTTGAAACCTAAATCATGAATCTTTAACCTCACAAACCAAATCACACATATTGTTAAAATTTGAAACCCAAATTAGAACTGGGTTGGCCAGTATTACAACTTCGGCCCAATAACTAATGAAACATTGAACTGGGTCAGCTCATGGGCTTTGAAGGCCTATATTAAAGCCCAGATTTGACGAGAGCCGACGTTTACGTTTTTTTTTTTTTTTTGAAGTCTCTTTGTTGTTCACAGTTTTAGCTCTAAACGACCAGATCTGCATTTCTGGAGATCTAATTTTCTTCTCCAAGCAAATCAGGTAGTTTCTTCTTCAAATCTCCATCTCTGTTTCAACCTAGATCTGTAATTTCTCCGATTTCAATCTCTCAATTTTGTTTCAGATCTCTACACAGAGAATTGCAGATATGGAGAAGTCGTGCACTCTGTTGGTGCACTTCGACAAGGGCTCCCCAGCCATCGTCAATGAGATCAAGGAAGCTTTGGAAGGGAATGACATTGAATCCAAGGTTGAAGCTATGAAGAAAGCCATCATGCTTTTGCTTAATGGCGAAACCATTCCGCACCTCTTCATCACCATTATTCGCTATGTTCTTCCCTCCGACGATCACACCGTCCAGAAGCTCCTCCTTCTGTATTTGGAGATCGTCGACAAGACTGATTCCCGGGGTAAAGTTCTGCCGGAGATGATTCTTATCTGCCAGAACCTCCGTAACAATCTTCAGCATCCCAACGAGTTCATTCGCGGCGTCACTCTGCGATTTCTCTGCCGTCTTAAGGAGGCCGAGATCATTGAGCCGCTGATCCCTTCCATTCTCACCAATTTGGAGCATCGCCACCCATTCGTACGCCGGAATGCGGTGCTGGCTGTCATGTCTGTGTACAAGCTGCCTCATGGGGAGCAATTGCTCGATAGTGCACCGGAGATCATCGAGAAGTTCTTGACCTCCGAGCAGGATAATTCCAGTAAGAGAAATGCTTTTCTTATGCTTTTCAATTGCGCCCAAGAAAGGGCTATCAATTATCTCTTTACCAACATTGATAAAATGACTGATTGGGGGGAGCAGCTTCAGATGGTTGTATTGGAACTAATTAAGAAGGTTTGTCGGGCCAATAAGGCTGAGAAAGGAAAATATATTAAGATCATTATATCATTGTTGAATTCCCCATCAACCGCCGTTATTTATGAGTGTGCTGGAACACTTGTATCTCTTTCCTCGGCTCCCACAGCTATTAGAGCCGCTGCAAATACTTACTGCCAGCTTTTACTCTCCCAAAGTGATAATAATGTTAAGCTTATCGTTCTCGATAGGCTTAATGAGCTTAAGACATCTCATAGGGAAATCATGGTTGAACTAGTAATGGACGTGCTTCGAGCTCTTTCCAGCCCGAATCTTGATATTAAAAGGAAAACCATTGATATTGCCCTTGAGTTGATTACTCCTAGGAATATTGATGAAGTTGTTATGTTGCTGAAGAAGGAGGTGGTGAAGACTCAAAGTGGAGAGCATGAGAAGAATGGGGAATATAGGCAAATGCTGGTGCAGGCTATACATACCTGTGCAATTAAGTTCCCTGAGGTCGCCAGCACAGTGGTGCATCTCTTGATGGATTTCTTGAGTGATACCAACGTGGCTTCGGCAATGGATGTTGTTGTTTTTGTGCGTGAGATCATTGAGACAAATCCCAAATTGCGAGTTTCTATCATTACAAGACTGTTGGATACATTCTATCAGATTCGCGCAGCAAGGGTTTGCTCTTGTGCACTCTGGATCATTGGAGAGTATTGTCTCTCACTCTCTGAAGTTGAGAGTGGAATCTCTACCATAAAAAATTGTCTTGGTGACCTTCCTTTCTACACAGCTTCCGAGGAAGGAGAGGCACAAGAGTCTTCAAAAAGCTCTCAACAAGTAAGCTCAGCCACAGTATCCTCTAGAAGGCCTGCCATTCTTGCAGATGGAACCTATGCTACCCAAAGTGCTGCTCTCGAGACTGCAATGTCCCCGCCTACCCTTGTTCAGGGATCCCTATCCTCTATTGGAAATTTGAGATCCTTGATTCTTTCTAGCGATTTTTTTCTTGCAGCAGTTGTGGCTTGCACGCTCACAAAGCTCGTTTTAAGGCTAGAGGAGGTTCAGCCTTCTAAAGTTGAAGTGAACAGAACATTCACTCAAGCATTATTGATCATGGTTTCTATGTTGCAACTCGGTGAATCTTCATTTCTTCCTCATCCAATTGATAATGATTCTCGTGATAGGATTGTCCTCTGTATTAGATTGCTAAGCAATACTGGCGATGAAGTGAGGAAGATATGGTTGCAATCTTGCAGACAAAGCTTTGTGAAAATGCTGTCTGAAAAGCAGCGCCATGAAACTGAAGAGATAAAAGCCAGGGCTCAGATATCTCATGCGCAGCCTGATGATCTAATTGATTTTTACCATTTAAAAAGCAGGAAGGTAATTTACATTTCACCTGTTCTCCTGTATATTTTTTAGTTTATTATTAGTTCTTTTTTCCTCTTTTTTTTGTATCATGGTTGGTAGAGTTTAATGTGTTTGATCTAGATTTGCTTTTGATGAAATACCTCAATGTGCCTCTTGTATATGATTTTAATTTTTCCATTTCAATCTATTCTTCCATTTTTCTTGTGTTTTTTGATGTGTAGAGTTCAATATTAGTACTTTCAGTATCTTTCATGTAAATTTTCTTTTGATGAAGATATTGGATCCTATCTTGTGTATTTTACTCTCATTTCTCCTAATTTTTCTGGTTTTATATCATAGCGTTGGAATTCAATATACTTACTTGCATTGAAAAAAATAGCTACGGATGCACTTAACGAATGCTTAGATTTGAAGTATGCACCAGGCTAATGTTTATAGGATTAAGAAACTGATACGATCTGGCCCTTGGAGTTTTAGGAATATTAGTATTAGTATTTATTAGTTAATTGCTAATTTAACTGCATTGGGAACTGTATTGGGCTTGGACCTATTATTAGTCTTTTATTAAATTAGGGTAAATTAGGGTTTAGGGTTATAAATAGGAGAGGTTAGGTCTTTATTTGGTATCCATTGAATTGTCGTCTTTGTGCTCTGGCTCTCAGAAAGATCCTCTCTAGAGATTTATCTTATTTTAATAGAAAAGTGTGGTAGATTCTATCAGAAACCCAAGTTAAACTGAAAGTTTCCAAACGGTTAAAACCCACTCATAACTTTTTTTTCTTGAAAGGAGAGTAAGTAACCCTTTAGACTGTATGACAGCTTTTTCATTGGTCATTTTTCATAATTTGATAATTTATATCTATGTATTTAGTCGTGTTTTATTTACTTCTCATAGCAGGATATACTAACTCCATGTCATTTTTAAGTTCCTTCTTTTCCCTCTTAAGTAGTGATAAAGAGTATTAGGTTGTCTTAATGTTATTGATATTGGCATTTTTTAGTCCAACTGGTTTAGTTTATTTGGATTTGAGCTTGAATGATATTGAATTCCATTTTATATATATATATAGTATTAAAGATTTGGTATAAGATGTCAAAACCTGTTTCCATGAATTCAGTATGGAATAATATTATTAGCATGGGTTTTGGGAATGGTCCTTTCTAGATTTCTTATTAGCACGGGTAATGGAGGTTTCAAGTTTTCATATTTTAAATCAACAGTTTACTTTGGCTTCTTGTATTTATTATTACTTCTGTGAATATAATTTTCAGGGTATGAGTCAGCTAGAACTGGAAGATGAGGTCCAAGATGATCTTAAGCGTGCTACTGGCGAGTTTACCAAGGATGGGGATGATGCAAACAAGCTCAATCGCATTCTGCAACTAACTGGATTCAGTGACCCTGTTTATGCAGAAGCTTATGTTACTGTTCATCACTATGACATTGTTCTTGATGTTACAGTTATTAACAGAACCAAAGAGACTCTTCAGAATTTGTGCCTAGAGTTGGCCACTATGGGTGACCTCAAACTTGTTGAACGCCCTCAGAACTATACACTTGCTCCAGAGTCAAGCAAACAAATAAAAGCTAACATCAAGGTTTCTTCTACTGAAACAGGAGTCATATTTGGTAACATTGTATACGAAACTTCTTCTAATGTGCTTGAGAGGAACGTCATAGTTCTTAATGATATCCACATCGATATCATGGATTACATTTCTCCTGCATCATGTACTGATGTGGCATTTAGAGCAATGTGGGCTGAATTTGAGTGGGAAAACAAGGTACGTACACTGTTTCTTGGTAACATTCACCTTTAAACTACCATGATGAATATCTTGTTCTTGTTGATGATGGCCAACCAGGAATTGGTGTAAGAATTTTACAGAGAGTTCAATGTTCAAATTTTCTAAACGATATAGGTTGTCTCGATATTGATAATGGACATAGTTTGAGTGTTCTTCGTTGGGATTGGGAAAGGATTGCTCGGCATGCCATTATTCATTATAAAATTTGTACCTTGAGAAAAGAAAAGGTTTTGTTACATTGAGTGGTTGTGGCCTGGATTCATGGACTTCGGTATATTATCTATTCTTGGGTTAACCACCTTTACAAACATTTGATTTTGGATTGGCTTGTTTTAATGTCGTGAGAATGCCTTGCATGTAAGTTGCCTTCTACTTATAGTATTATTTTCTGTTTCGAATCTTGATATGGGGTCTACAATGAGAATGTTGAAAGGTTTTGTGCTGTGCTATCTATCAAGGATCATTAATTGTTTTTTAGTTTATTTTGTTAATTCGTTGCTGCTTTCTTTTTTAAGTTTATGTAACTATCCTTTAGAAATGATTTCACCAATGCTTGTCCATTCCATATCAATATACAATTTTTAGTGTGAACTTTTTTTCCCTATTTAAAGATATTGAAGTAATTGTCATACGCTGAAGTTTGATCATCAAGGGATCTTTTCGGCTGCAGGTTGCTGTGAATACAATAATTCAAGATGAGAAGGAATTTCTAAATCACATTATGAAGTCGACTAATATGAAGTGCCTGACACCAATGTAAGATCCATTGGTATAGCATTTTCTTTTTTACCTTTGGGTCTTTATGCTTATTTGGACAAGACACTATAGAAATTTTTAGGTGTTCGCATTGTATCCCGGTACGTCTACTGCAATCCCTTCTAATTGAAAATTTTCTCTCTGCTGGGACTCTCTGTTGCAACTACCTGTTTATGTTTGGTATCAGCTGATCTCAAACGTGGTTTACCTGATTTCTCCCATTCCATATATAGTGTTAATTTTTCAGTGGGATGTGAAAATACAGCATTAAAACTAAACCGTAGAGATTTCCTTGTCATACTAAATGGGTTTCATTTCAAATAGTGATTAGATTCTAGCCAACGGTTGGCCTGTAGTCTAAAGAACTTGGGAGAACTAAGAGGAAACAAGTTTAATCCAGGTGGCCACCTACTTAAGAATTAATTTCTTACGAGTTTTCACGACATCAAATGTAGTAGTGCCATGCGATTGTCCTGTTAGAATAGTCGAGGTGTGCGTAAGTTGGCTTGAACATTCACGGATATATTTACATTTAAGGTTTATTGTTCTTTTTCGGTATAGTCACCAACTTCAAAATCACCCTACGTGTATTATTTAATTATCTCTTCTTTTGTTTTTCGGGCATCATCAGATCGGCATTAGAAGGTGAATGTGGGTTTCTTGCTAGTAACCTTTATGCGAAGAGTGTTTTTGGGGAAGATGCGCTGGTGAACGTGAGCATCGAAAAGCAAGCAGACAACAAATTGAGTGGTTACATCAGGATAAGAAGCAAGACTCAAGGTATTGCTCTCAGTCTCGGAGACAAGATCACTTTGAAACAGAAGGGAGGCTCATGAACATTCAAATTTGATGAATAAATAATATTTGGAGTTCTTACTATCAAAATTTTGCTTTCAACCTCTCACTGTATTGCCCTGCCTTCCCTCCTTTTTCGGCCATTCGAATTTCTTGCCGTTTTACTGTTCATTTTTATATAGACCTTGGGATATCTTGCTCTTTTTAGAAAGAGGGGGGGATATGTTGTTATATGTTAGTGTCCACAAACAAGTGGTAAATCTATGCTGTCTCCTTTTTCTTCCTCTTTTTGTAGTTATTGTTTGTACTTACAGAGTACTCTCTATAGTTATAATTTTTTTGTAATGGCCTCTATGAAAAATTTATAACAAAGTAATTGAGACATTTTTGTTTAGATGAAAACTACATCTACATCTATGCACTTTATTTTATTTTGTAGTTGCAGCCTGCCTTTACTACCAATAGGCACTTTCTTCAAGGTTTGCCCCTTAAACTTTTTTGCAAATGTTGGTCTCTTAGGGACCAAACCTATACATGTAATTGTTATTGATCTTGTTGTAATACATAATAGACTAACAAATCTTAACATAGCGCATCTTAAATCAAGAGGACAAAACTTTAATTATTATAGGTAAATATTATTGATTATAGGTTAAATATTATTTTTGTCTCTATACTTTGAAATTTATTCTATTTTGGTTTATGAATTTCAAAAGTTTAGTTTTAGTAAGATTTTATTAATTTTTCTTAAAAAAAAGTATTATTTTCCAGAAATATATTTATATTCTGTCATTGTTTGTATTAAAATGATTAATATTATTGCATCAAATGTGATTGATATTAACTTCATATTTATCATGTTTCTCAAAAAAAAAAAACTTCATATTTATCATAGAAATGAATTTTAAGTTTTTTTTTGAAGTATGTCAAAATGGTATTTTAATTTTGATTGTGTTAAAAACACATTTCATAAGCTTGCTCCTTTCACATGTATTAATGTGTGTGCGTCAACCTAAATATTGATGAATTGGGCCAAATTAGTTGAATGGCATGTTGGGGAAATCTACTTTAGGTTCCATCATTACACAAATAATCATATCTAAGTAGACAACAACGAGCCTACAAGTATTTACAAGCCAAAAACTAGAAGATTACATACAAGTGAGAAAAATGCTAATTATAAAATCAAATTTGTGCATTCATCAAAATAACCTATAGAATAGTCATAGAACATCAACTCCAACTTTTTTTTTTTAGTACAAAGTGGGGAAAGGGGACCAATAAACCTTACATAGAGAACAAAACTACTCTAAAAAATACTGACTAAACATCTGACAACTCAGACGTCTAAATAATAAAATGAAAAACAACAAATATAAATTTAGAAGTATTAGGTTGGTCATCAAGAATATTTCATTTCATTGATGCGCGAAATTTAGCCCGGACAGTCATGGATATATATAAAAAAAATAAAAAAAAAAGCTTTCGACTGGCTTTCTCTCATTTCAGAAGATCCAAGCTTCGATAGGGCATCCATACAGTTCCAAGTAAGAAAAAGAAACATCTTCGTTTATTTTGAATCGATTGTATCTTTGATGGTTAATTGGTTGCTAACCATCTCTACCTTTTACAATTATAGTTACACCACCTTTCTTATGAATTCAAGAAGTCTTTTTGTGGTTTTGCCCCTTCTTTTGTAATTTCATACATCAATAATTTTTAGTAAAATAATATATAAATTTAAAAGTGTGTAATAGATAGATATAATTGAACTAACCATTTCACTGGCAGCTAGCCTCATGCCTTTGAAGATAGCAAAAACTCAAGCTACTAGAGGATCATAGACCACCCTGTGGAACAAAGACTCTTCATTATCTGACCACAATGACAAGGCCAATCCCAGATTTAAGATGTGTTCTTTGACTTATAGTAGCCCATCAGAGGATAAGACCATGATTCAGTTTCAGCACATGGGTCTTGAAACCACATCTAAGAAGATGAGGCTTACCCACATTTAATCTCCTCAAGATAATGAGGATGCCATCTGTACTTTGTTTGCACACTGTCCCTGATTTTAAAACAAGGTTTTGATCCAACCGTAACGCCCGACATAGAACTGACACCATATCAAATTGTTCTGATGGAAAGTTCTCTGATTTGTTTTTTGGACATGAGAAGTGGTTAATAGCCACTCCTTAAAAACCCCTTGTCTGTTTTTTGTAGTAAATAACCACTCTTAACCACTCTTCAACCCCACTATCAAATCTCACATTAAATTTTATTAAACTTCACATCATATTTATCACTCAACCACTATTAATTTCAATCTCCAAACAAGTAGTTGATTACTCCACTATTATTAACCTCAATTCCCAAACGAGTAGTTAATCACTCCAAACTACTATTAACCACTTCATTCCCTTCCATTTCACTCCACTCCACTCTTTTCTACCAAAAACAAGCACAACCGTAAGAAAAGTGTTTTCATTTACGGTTTGAATCAGTCAACCAGTTGACAACATCTCGCATTGTAGGTCTGTTGTTAGGCTGCATTTCTGTGCATCTCAAAGCCACTAGAAGTACATTCTTAATCTCCTCCCTCACATCAGAATCTAAAAGTTCTTTTGCAAGTTTTGAATCAATGATACTATCTATTTCTCGTGTCTCATTCCAAACCGACTGAACCCAAGCCATGGTGCTCCCTTCCTCTGCAAACGATAGATCTGATGGCATCTTTCTCGTTATCAGCTCAAGTAAAACTACCCCATAACTAAACACGTCTGAGGCTTTGCTCTTTGAGACTGAAAACGCATTCTCTGTCACAAGCACGTAACACATCACGGCACAATTCAATCCATCAAAAACAAAAACATGTGAGCATATAGAGCTGTTTCAAAAAAGAATGTGTGGAATCATACCTGGTGCAATGTAGCCAATTGTACCCGCAAAAGAAGATGAAGATGTTGATGCAGAAGTCTGATCCAGAAGCTTTGCTAGACCGAAATCAGCGATATGAGGTTCCATCTCCGAATCTAAAAGTATATTCTGTGGTTTGATGTCTAGGTGTATTATAGGAGGATTACAATCAAAATGGAGATATGCTAATCCATGTGCAATACCGGAAGCTATATTATGGCGGACTTTCCATGTAAGAGCAGAAGCTGGATTCATCTTATACAACACATCATAAAGGCTTCCATTTGGCTGGTATTTGTAAAGCAATAGACCATAGTCTTTTCCAAACCAAAAGTCTTCTAAAGTGATCAAGTTTCGGTGCCTGATGCTCTCAAGAGCTCGAACTTCTCTAACCATACTCTGCCCTCCCCCTTTATGTCCTAGAAAGGAAAGCTTCTTTACTACAAAAGTTGTATTAAAATCCAAGAAAGCCTTATAAACAACTCCATGTGCTCCTTTCCCAATGATGAATCGCTCATCTAAATTATCCGTCGCCTTTATTGCCATGTCGAGCAAGGAAGTTGTTCCTACTTGAGCAGTGGTCTCAATGTTTTGCTCATTTCTTCTCCTATAAACAAACTTATAAACCAATCCAATAAGCAAAAAGCCAATAAAGAGTAAAGATCCAAGTGCAATCATTGCAATTTGTACATTGCTAAGACGAGAGCTTGAACGAGCAGCACAAGGTTTAATACTACTATTTCTATTGCAACTTAAGCCATCTAGTTCAGTACAGCTGATGCACAGCCCAGGGTTACTGAAGAACGATGAGGGATGAGAATTCAGTAACTTCATCAATGTCTGTGGCACAGGACCCGTGAAAAAGTTGTCTGAGATGTTAAGCTCAAGTAACGATGAACTTAGTTCGCCAAGAACACTTAAACTTCCAGTCAAATTATTGTGAGATATATCTAGCTCCTCTAGCTCAGCCAGGCTCACTAACTCAGAAGGTAGTTGACCAGTTAACCCATTGTCACTGAGATTCAAGGAAAAGAACAGATTCTTCAAAGCTCCAATAGATGAAGAGATTTCACCTCCAAATAAATTGCCCCCAAGATCTAGCAATGAAAGGCTTTCAAGTTCAGATAATACATTTGTGATTCCTCCAGTAAACTGATTCTCTTTTAATATCAACGTAGATATAACCTTCCAGCTCGCCAAACTATGAGGTATAGAACCATTCAATAAATTGAATCCTACGTCGAACTCGTCCATTCTGCTACAATTTGACAGGGAAGATGGTAGGGGTCCTTCCAAAAAGTTGTGAGACAAGCTCAAACTTTGAAGATTGACAAGATTTCCCAACTCATTAGGGATAAGGCCAGTAAGCTTGTTGCTTGACAAATTAATTGAGGTGAGATTGGTGCAATTTCCCAAACTTGAGGGAATTATTCCATTCAGGTTATTTTCACTAGCATCCATGTACGAAAGGCTGTGATTTCTCATAAATTTCGGCAGATCTCCCGTGAGGTTATTCCTTCCCAAAATCAACCTGTAAAGAGTCAAACATGTACCAATATTTGAAGGTATGCTGCCTTGAAACTGATTCGAACCTAAATTCAACACTCTTAATGTCTTTCCGTAGCATAGATTGGGTGGAATTTGACCGGTGAACTGGTTATCAGTGAAATCCACTTCCTCTAAGCTACTGTTGAGTCCCAAACTTTGAGGTATGACTCCAGAAAAATGGTTGTTGAACACGGAAATATTTTTGAGGTGCTTGAGCTCAGTTATTATCAAGGGAAGTTCTCCAGAGAGGTTGTTATTGTACACAAGAATATGCTGGAGACTTGCAATCTTCCAGATGCTAATTGGAATCTCACCAGTCAAGCGGTTCGAAAACAATTGAAGGGTTTGTAATCCACTTAGCAAGCCCAATTCACTAGGGATATGTCCCTCGAGTTGGTTGTCGTACAAATTCAGTTCTTTCAAGGATTTGCACGCCCCGAGTTTGCGAGGTATATTACCGGACAGTTGGTTTGTAGATAGATCAAGAAGCAAAAGCTTATTTAGCCGGCCAAATGAGGAAGGAATATGGCCTGCTAGATTGGAATTTATGATGAGTAAGGCTGTTAAGCGACTGCAGTCGCCCAACCCGGTAGGTAAGCCTCCTTTAAAGCTATTTAATGACAAATCTATATATTCTAAACTCTGGCAACCCCCTGCACCCAAAGGAATTGGACCCTCAAGATTGTTGTCATTTACAACCAGATGAACAAGATTATCAAGATTGTTAAGACTATTGGGCAATATTCCCACTAACTGGTTTTGATCCAAATAAAGATCCTCCAATTGGCTACAATTCCCTATTGAAGAGGGTATAGTTCCAGACAACTGATTACCATACAGAAACAATTCAAATGCCTGCCTCAAATTCCCCACATTTGTAGGAATAGAACCATTGAGATTGTTTAGACTAAGATACACATACTGCAAATTCATATTTCGAAACAACGATTTGGGTATCGAACCTGTTAAAACATTATCATGAAAGTTCAAAAACGTCAAGCTCCTAAGGTTTGTTAACGACTGAGGAATTTCTCCACCAAATAGGTTAAAAGAAAGATCCAAGAAATCTAAAAGGGTGCAGTTGCCAATCCCATGAGGAATCAAACCAGAAAAACTGTTGGTGAACAAATCAACGGTACGCAAATGGGTCAAACGCCCAATTTCATTTCCAAGCTGACCCAAAACCCCATAATCAGAGAGATTCAAAGTGATAACACGATGTTTTTTATCACATTGAATCCCAGCCCAAGAACAGGGGGTGGAATCTGAGGCATTCCAAACAGGGACAAACGGGGTTTGAACAGTCCAGCGTTTTTGAAGAGATAATAAAGCAAACCCATCAGAGGTTAAGCCAGAAACGACGTAGAGAAGGAAGGAGAAACATACCAGTAGCAAGAAATGGCGGGAAACAAGCGGCATAGCAAAGAAACCCCACGAAATTGCAGAAGAATTGAGGTGGAGGTTACAGAGAAAGAGGATCAAATTGGGGGAATTGTGAAAGTAGAATGTGATTGGAGAAATGGGGTTTGATGTGGATGATGATAGTGGGATGACAATGGCGTCGGCATCACTGCAGGCGGGGAAATGGTTCACATTTGGTTTCACTTTAGTTTTTTTTATTTCAAACTTTTGTCGGTGGGGCCATCTTAATGAGTGTGTTTTTTTAAGTACAAAATAGAGAGAAAAAGGACAACAAATTCTACGTAACATAGATGACACGCACACCTACTCTAAAATAATATGAGAGTCAAATACCAATTTTCATGTTTGAACTCATGATTGTAAAGTTAAAATAGATTAACACCAAATAAGATAATCCTACATAAAGTGTGTTTTTATTCGCGCAATATATTAAATTTGATCTTTCTTTTCATCAAAGAACAATGGCACTCGCTTTTATTGTGACATGTATGTATATCCACAAACAATGAATAAAAGAATGAGGAAGGAAGTTGTTGATGATTGATCACTAGAGAAAATGGAGTGATCTCTTAATTATAATATTTATAAGATGAATTCGGTTTGTAGTAAAATTTTATGTCATCCATTAGAATCAAATACGTACGATAAAGAATTTAAATCATATGTAAAACAGGTATGTGTTGCGGGATTAATCCCAAATTTGCACACATCTAGTTTTATTTATTGTTTGTGGAAAGAAATAGAACAAATTGTTTTGAAGCTCTCATGCATACGTGTACGCTCTCTGGTTTATATAGCAACTGAATGATGAAGAAGATGATGTTAAAAAAGAAAATTCACACATGTAAATAAATGGTTCAAACATTAATGAAGATTCATTAAAAATATAGAGACTAGACCCTTCTTTAGAAAGAAGGAAGAAGAAATACATATAAGTACTCAATAGTTTTTAGTTTTTCAACCTACTCTCCTTTTTTAGTTCTACAAGAGGCTTATAGGAAGGAAGAAATCTATGATAAATGCTAAACCATTTCATCTTGATTAATTAGTGATGATCGTAACTGGTTAGCTATGATCCTGTTTGATAATTATTTTGTTTTTTGTTTTTTGTTTATGAAATTTAAGTCTATTTCTATCTCAATTTTCCTACCATGTGCTCCATCTTTCCTAATATATCCATCTTTCCTTAAGAAAGTAGGTAAATATTAACCAAATTTCAAAAACATAAACAAGCTTTTGAATCTACTTTCTTTTTATCCAAATTTTGATTTTGTTTATCAAAATATAGGTAAGATGTAGATATTCTAAGTAAGAAAAAAGTTGGTAGAGTAATTGTTGTAAACTTAAATTTCAAAAACAAAAAACGAAAAACAAAATGGTTATCAAACTAATCTATATTTTCAAATCTCTATCTTAGAGGAATGACACACTATTATATGGGAGAGAAATAAGTGGGAAGTTTTTGTGGCATTCCTATTTGTGAATGCCTGACCCTCACTTAATTGACAATAAAAGTAACAATGGATTAAACATAGTTTTTTTTTCTTGCATTTTGAATTAATAAATACATGGTTGGGCTAATTGGGCCCAATGGGCTTGGTTGTATGATCCACGACACGAAAAGGACGTCATTCTCAAATAATTGACCCTTTCCCCAATAATTCCCCAACCCCATTCGCACGTGTCATCCACGCGCCTTCCACGCGCGTGACTCCGTCTTTCATTATAAACCTCCAAAAAAAATAAACAAACAAACAAACAAACGCAGAGATATAGTCTTCGTTCCCTTTCATTTCCTCTCCTTTTTTTCCCCTTTCTTCTTCTTCTTCTTCTTCTTCATCAACGAGATCGAATTTCTTGATCAGATCATCTCTGCTTCTTCTCAATTCGATTCAGAAATCTCAGATTTGTGTTGATTTCATCTTCATCGTCGGCAAAGAGATGAGGCCGCAGGGTGTGAATCCGGCCACCGATCGCCCCCGTCGCCGTCTCAATCTCACCCTCCCTCTTCCGCAGAGAGACAATACCTCCCTGGCCGTTCCTCTCCCTCTCCCGCCGCCGGCGTCTTCCAACCCCATGCCTCCTCCTCCCTCCACCAGCCGTCCGCCGGAGCCTCACCACCGCCGTCAGGTCTTCACCCTCTCCGATTTCGACCGCGTCAGTCGAATTGGAAGCGGATGCGGCGGCACCGTCTACAAAGTCATCCACCGCCCCACCGCCCGCGTCTATGCCCTCAAAGTCATTTACGGCAACCACGAGGACGCGGTCCGCCTCCAGATGTGCCGCGAGGTCGAGATCCTTCGCGATGTTGATAATCCCTACGTGGTGAAGTGCCACGATATGTTCGATCACAACGGCGAAATCCAGGTTCTTCTCGAGTACATGGATCGGGGATCTCTGGAAGGAACGCACATCCCTAACGAATCTCATCTCTCCGATTTGGCCCGCCAGATTCTCGGCGGTCTCGCTTATCTCCACAGCCGCCGCATCGTTCATCGCGATATCAAACCCTCCAATCTCCTTATTAACTCACGGAGGCAGGTGAAGATCGCCGATTTCGGCGTCGGTCGAATCTTGGAGCAAACCATGGATCCTTGCAACTCCTCGGTTGGGACGATTGCGTACATGAGCCCTGAGAGGATCAACTCCGATCTGAATCAGGGGCAGTACAATGGCTACGCAGGGGATATTTGGAGCTTTGGGGTTAGCATATTGGAATTCTATCTCGGACGGTTTCCTCTCGCCGTGGCGAGGTCCGGGGATTGGGCCAGCTTGATGTGTGCTATTTGTATGGCTCAGCCACCGGAGGCGCCGCCGTCGGCTTCGCCCGAGTTTCGACATTTTATTGCCTGTTGTCTGCAGAGAGAAGCTCGGAAGAGATGGACTGCAGCTGCATTACTGGAACATGCGTTCATAGCCAGGAAAAATGGAGCGGCCGGTCAGTACCAGAATCAACAGACTCATCACCAGAATCTTCGTCAGCTATTGCCGCCGCCGCCCCTTCAGCCTCCCAGCCTTTCTTGAGAGAGGGAAAGATTCTGATCATTTCTCTTCTTTTTTTTCTTTCTTTCTTGAATTACTCTGTCTTCCTGAGAATCATGATGCCATTGTTGTCCTGTAATTTTTCTGGAATAGCCAAAAGGAATGGGGAAATTGTTTGCTGAAGATCAATCAGTAAATCTGTTTTTCATGACATTTTTCAGATCAATGGAAGAATTCTGTAATCTTTGGCCGATGGCTGAAATTCTAAGCTGTCTCTAATTTGGATCTTCTTTTACATATATGGGTGTTCTTTTTTTGCTGTTCTTACCATTCTCAGTTGAAGTTTGCATCTATTTTGAAGCTATTTTTACCAAAGTTGGGTATCATTAGAAAGGAAGCAAACCCTTTTCTTATCATCTTCAATCATTTGTATTTGTTTGTGCAATCTAATAACTTGTAAGGCTTCTGCAATGCAAACTTCTGTTTTTCTTTTTGGCATTCAATTGAAAACTGATGAGCTTCATGGAGTTATGATAATCATATCGCCATTGTGTGAAAAAAGCATGTTGACTTGAAATTGACCTTTTTTCATGACAAAAAAATCCCATGGCCCTTGATGTTTGAAGAAAACAAAAAAGAACTTCCTTGAGTTTACGTTACGTTTAAATGAAGCCAGTTCAACCATTAGCAAAATAAGCACTTTGAATAGGCCAGACAAGGAGAAATGGCTAAGCTTCTTTCTTTGTATGCATTTTCCAAGAACCCCTTTTCTTCCCCATGTGAAAGAACCTCCAAATTTTCCACAACCCAAGAACTTGCAGAGATAGCAGCCCTCACCCAATTGATTAATAATGAGGATGGCTAAACTTTGTTAAAAGGTTGAAAAGAGGAATGTTCAACCTTTTATTTTTTCCTCATGTGGTATTAGATTTGTATGAGTTAAGTAGTTTATTACATGCCCTTCGAAATGGGCTTCTTTCGATTTATCATGCATAATTGGAATTGTAATTTCTTGATAATTAGATGAGTAGTTCACCTATCTTATAAAGGTTACGAGGTTTATTCATATGCTTTATTGGGGTTGTCATTCTTAAATTAATTGACAATTGCTCATCTATCATGTAAATGTTGGTAAGTCTTCTGCTAAATACCCACCAATGAAACGTAGCAGTTATTCTTTCAAACCAACCAATGGGTCAAATTTTTAACTGTAAAGAAGTTCGGAAACCGAATAAAACCCCGACAAAGAAGAAGCATTTTTCAAACTTGCCAATGGGCATAGAATAAATTTACGGCTAATTATTCTGTTTTGTCAAATTCTTGTCTTAAATGTAATAAATAAACAAGTCAAAGCTAACGAGGAAGATGCAAGAGTAAGATATTTCGCATAAGTTTCGTTCCTACTAGGGAGTTAGCTTAGCTATATTTGCCACCCAACTCATCTTCTTCCTCGCTTGATCTATAATTTTTGTGAAATCCAGAATCTTATTTTTAAGCAGCTGAATCATCTATACAATCTAAATTAGTGGGACCCAATTTCCCCTTCTTGCTTTTGAGGGTTGGTATCTCAGCTAGATTTGAGGAGTTCTTGATCATTTTGCAGCTGGGTTGCATCTTCAATCTGGTAAATACTCCCTGTAATTAAATCTTTTTTTTTAATCACAACTCGATTTGTTTTCTTCTTTCTGTTAAGTTTAAGAATGCTTCGGATTTAGTCCTCAAAGGGCAGTTTTGTTGGTTGAGGTTTGGGGCTTTCAAGGCATGTTTCCTTGAAGCTCATGTTCGAGTCTCAAGAGTGAGCTTAATTGTAAAATCCTTGTAGTCCGAGTGGTGTGAGATCGAAGACTTGGGCTTTAAAGGTGTGCTCCCTTCGAGATCCACATTTGAGAATCACATGTGACATTAATTTGTAGACATCTCTCCGTTCCTTTATGTCTCCCGGTGCCTAGCCTAGAGACGGGTGTGGCTAACTCGAGTATAGTGGAGCGAAGCTCTAATATTTTGATATGGTAAAATTCCTTGTTGTCTCTTGGGTCCAAGCCTTGGGACGTGCACGGGCGCCCTAAGATATAGTGTAGCAAGCTCCGATATTCCAGTTTCAAAAAAAAAAACAAAGAATGCTTCAGATTTGACAGGTGGAAGATGAAGTAGCCGATGGGTAGCACATGTAGACTAACCCAGATTTGTATTCTGGTGTAGTTTTGTTTAAAAGGGTATTTTTAATTGGAAGTGAAAAAGGCTTAATTAATTGAGATAACTATGCTTGCAGATGGGATCAATGGAGGAGAGAACAAATTACCAATCAGATGAAGATATTCCATTGAAGGCAACACCAGTGGTGAAAAACGTATTGCATAGCTTTGATTGTGAGACAGCTCATGTGCGTTCTTCTTCCCCAGATGATAAAAGATGGTGGAAGACTAACAACATTCGTATTAGACCTCTTGAAAGTGCTAAATTAGTGCTGATTAATGCAAAGATCAACTTGTTACTTCCTTTTGGTCCTTTGGCAATCCTGCTACACTATTTAACTCGAAATCATGTAAGAAATACTCCTCTTCATGATCTTACCGGTTGCATTTATATTAGATAACATGAGGTTCCGTCTCAAATCTAATTGGTAATGATCTTATAAGTTTTCGAGGCTTCTCCACCTTTTCAATGTGGAATCCTTAACATGCCTCTCTAAATGGTGACTCTCTAGATTCATCGTTGTAAATCGGATCTCAATTTTATTTTATTTGACCAAATATCCATTTATGTTATTGTAATCTGATACCAGGTTAGATAGCATGAGTTCCATCTCAAAACCAAAATTTTGTAATTTGTATTTAACAAATGACATGGGTGAAAGACTTATACTTAGTTACACTTTCATGGAACAGAAGCCCCCAAACAATCAATGATTTTTTCTTTATATCTTCTATTGATGTATTCATAAAATCTTGGATCTTCGAACATTCTACTATTCAGATATATTTGTTGCTTAGTACATGGCTTGCATGATTTGTCACATGGTTCATAATTCCTTGATAGTCAGCTTTATATGTCAGGGATTGGTCTTCTTTTTCACTTTACTTGGAATTACACCTTTGGCGGAACGGCTTGGTTATGCAACCGAGTAAGATTTGGCTTCCCGTAACTCCTGTTTAGGATTTTATTATTTTTACATTGTGCTTCACTCATGTTAAACATATTTGTGATGCAGGCAGCTTGCTTTCTTTACTGGACCAACAGGTACAAGTACTAACATGATCAGACATTTCTTGTTTTGGTCATTTTGTTTATTCAAGTAGTTTCTCTTTTGATCTCTAAATGGTGGCTGTTTGGTTAGTTTCCTTAGCAACTCAAGTGTTTTGATTGGCTTTATTGCAGTTGGTGGTCTTCTAAATGCAACGTTTGGAAATGCAATTGAAATGATTATATCAATGTATGCATTAAAGAGTGGAATGATTAGGGTTGTTCAACAGTCGTTACTGGGGTCGATCTTGTCGAATATGCTCTTAGTGCTCGGTTGCGCTTTCTTCACTGGTGGCATTGTTCATCATAAGAAGGTTCAGACTTTCAATAAGGTACAAAGCCTTCAGCTTTAGCGCGTTTCTTTTGGTGACATTCACTGTCATTTTATTGGTTTACATTAAAACCTGAGTATTTTGCAACAGGGCACTGCTGTTGTGAATTCAGGATTGTTGTTGATGGCTGTTATGGGAACAACGCTTCCGGCTGTGCTTCATTTCACCCACACAGAACTTCATTCTGGAGAGTCAGCATTGTCCCTTTCAAGATTTAGTAGTTGTATAATGTTAATTGCATATGCAAGCTACCTTTTCTTTCAACTAAAAAGTCAGAGTAATCTCTATGGTCCTCCTGATGGGGTGAGTTTTTTTGCCCCTATGTTTGGATATTGCTTTTGATTGTTGTTTGTAGATGCTTCTATTTGTGTCACATATTTAGAGATACTTTTTATTTGTTAACATTTGCCCACGCTTAAAAAAACAAGAAGTCAAGGATTCACATAGGAGTTCCATTTTCTAGCAGAGATGTTTTTTGTTCTAAAGGTTTTATTTTACCATTTTTATATTTCTTTAGGAAGGTGATGATGAAGTTGAGGGGGATTCTGAGATTTATGCTTGGGAAGCAATTGGATGGCTTGCTATCTTGACTGTATGGGTATCCGTTTTATCTGGATACCTTGTCGATGCTATCGAGGTAAACTTTATTCTATTAGTCAATACAACATAGTTTCTTTTCCGTCTTCATTTTCCAAATCACCAATAAATCCATAAGGTTAAGTTTATGCATTACGATAAATTTAATCTTGTATCAATACTTCAACCGTCTCTCGCCCAACATGTAGAAATGAATATTAATGGAGAAAAAAATGACATTACAAAGGGTTAGAACAGAAAACTTAGTCTTCTAGCTCTGTTACCATTTTAAATTACCATTGAACTCAAAAGCTTAATCAAGAAAACCATAATGAGTGTATAAGAACACCTTGTAGCATTCAGCAAATTTAGTTAGTTTGTGGCTGTTCTCTCAGGGAGCATCTGAATCATTACATTTGCCAGTGGCTTTTATCAGTGTAATTTTGTTGCCAATTGTTGGGAATGCTGCTGAACATGCAAGTGCAATCATGTTTGCCATGAAGGATAAGCTTGTGAGTACTTTGTCGATTTTTTTTTTTCATTTTCTTGTAACCATCTCTTTGATTAGCCTTGCTTGACATAAAAGTTCATGTAGGACATCGCCCTTGGAGTTGCAATTGGATCATCAACACAAATATCCATGTTTGTGGTGAGTCTTGAAGATTCTTTTCAAGTTTCTACCAACACTTGATGATCAGTGCATTCTAACAAAACTTGGCAAAACATTGTGTCGGATACGAAATTTATTTTGTATTTTTAACTATACCATGTGCCATTATGATTGTAGATCCCGTTTTGCGTCGTCGTTGGATGGTGTTTGAGAATTCCAATGGACTTGAACTTCAAACTCTTTGAGACAGCAACTTTGTTTATCACTGTGCTGGTGGTGGCCTTTATGTTGCAGGTGCCTTATCTTCTATCCATTCTCCTGTATTTAACACTGCATTATGGGAATATTACTTCAAAATTTTTAGTTCTCATCTATATTCTGAGCCATTGATTCAAAATATGAATCTAGTATAAATGAGAATGGGAAATAAAAGTGGCTTATTTGAGAATCAAAACTTCGCCCCCACTACATACAGGCACCTATGCCGGTTCCAAGGCACAGACAATATCAAATATTTAGTACAAGAGCGATCACTGTCTTAATTTTTGTATGTTCTGTACATTATTCTCATCTTTTTGGCGTTGGTCATATTTGCAGGAAGGGACGTCAAATTATTTCAAAGGTGTAATGCTTATTCTATGCTACCTCATAGTGGCATCCAGCTTTTTTTTACATGTTGACCCTAGCAATGGTGAGTAGTTAATGCTTGAATCCACTACAAATAGAAATTTTTTTGCTTCTTGATTTTTTAAATGAAAAGGAAAACATGCTCATTTTAATTATATCTTGTTTTTTGACCTTGGAAACTTCTGAAGTCAAACCTGAAATATGAGTCAAGTCCCTATGCTAACCATCATGATAGCTTAATGGTCAAGAAGGCTTTAAGAAGTTAAGATGTGATGAATTCAATTTGTGAAGGTCATCTACTAAGTAATTAATTTCCTAGGAATTTGTTTGACATGGAAATATTGTAGGGTCAATATTGGATGAGAATAGTCAAGGTGCGTATAAACTGGTCTAAATACTCACGGATACTATTGTTGTAAACAATGTACTTTTTTTCCTGAAAGATGTAAAGCATATTCTCAGATTCCCCTAAGATATGTTTTTCTTGGTGCATTCTTCTAGACTGGGACATAGGACTCCCTTCTCACTTCCATATTTAACAGCTAACACTGGTCAATGAATTTTACTAAATGATTATGAGCACATAATTATTTATGGATTACTACTCAGATGATGATTAACTCTCAAAGCAAAGCTGGTCTTGGAACTTTACTGCAAGCTGAAGTTTTGCATTGCATTAACCCTCAAACCACCATTACTTCAGTTCGTTGGAACCTGCAATCATTTAGAGGACTTTCAGAAATGGTTTGGACTCCAGATGCAGTTGGTTTCAATAGTTGAACTTACTGTAATATAATTGTGGCTTGACAGTTCATATTTTCTCTTCATTTGCCATCTTCCTCAACTACACACACACAAGCTTGAGAGCTGTAATCTATATTCATTAATTGAAAGCTCTTACTGTGAATGTCCTTTGTTTATCTAACAACTATTCAACTGATCAAACTACACATCACCACCCGATACTATCGAAAAAAGCCGATATCGGGAGCAGAAAAGTCAGAGGACAGCTAAACAACTTTTCATCAAGGGAGTAAAATTGAAATTTTATCTACAAATAACTATAATACATTCCTTCTTGCATCTTTTGTAGCATTGGCCTTTAAAGATACAAGAAGGGAATAATATCAATGCACAAAACGGAATATATAAAGTAATGGAGAAATATTATGATATGACTTGCAAAATTGTACTAAGCTTTTCTTTTTTTAATATATATAAACAAAATTGTACTGAGTTCATTATCAGGATAGATCATCTTGTCCATCCATCGTGTATTGTCCTATTGAACATTAGAAATGACATATCTTCAAAACTGGAATAAAAAAAACATTACTAGATTGTTTTAAAAAAAACATGACTAAATTATCCACGAGATGGCCATTATCTTGAAAACTGGAATCAAAAGATGTGGGCTTCTTTTGAAGAAAAAATGTCCCACACTCAAAAAAAGATGTTTTTGTGGGGGGATCTTCTTATTTACAACTTTTTAGCTTTACTAAGTGGAATATATTCATAATGAAACAGTTACAATCAACTAAATTCTAATTTATACTTGCATTCTATTTTGGTCTTTTATATGACTAATTTTAGTTTTTGAATTTTATGAGCTTTAAATTAATTCCTAAAAAAAACTCCCTTGATACCTATATGTTCACCATGTATCTTAAAACTATTATTAGTGCCAATTTCAATAATAATAATAATGAATAAATAACTTCAAACTTATCATAGGGTTTCTCTAGATTTAGAGGAGCGAATCTTCAAGTTCTCGAGTCATAAAAAAAAAACTTTATTGAAAGACGAGAATTAAAATTGAATATATAACAAATTTCAATGTATAACAACTAAAACGGTGTTTTAACCATGTTTATATAAGTTGACGTATTTTTTTTTATTCGTGAGTGTCTAACACAATTTATATGCATCTCGATTATTTTCATGGATCAGATCGTCTAACCCTCAATATTTGGCTATTAAGAAAATTAGCAGTAAAATGAATTTATAGGCAGGTGAAATCTTATCCAATCCAATCCCATTTAGATATTAATGGTAACTAAAGTTCAGATTTTTTTCTTTCGATCTTTTTAAATGACATTCTTTTTTCTTCAACTGAGGTAGTTGAAAGTTTGTCTTCTCAACTTAAATTTTGGTTAAAAAAAGATTGAAAATCTGAAAGTTTGGTGTGTGTGTGTATATATATAAAAAAGACAAAAAAGAGATTTGGTAACCAAGATTAGTATCCATCTTCCAAATACACTATTTCAGGGTAGGTAATCAGGAACAGATAGCCTCTAATAATATTGTTCCCATTATTTGTTGGCAAACAATTATCCTACTAAAATACACTGTGTTTTTGGGTCAGAGCTGCTAACCTTAAAAATTCTGTGGAAGAGCTAGCATGCAGAAGAATGGACTTATCTTGCTTTTGCTCTTGGCTTCCCAATTGTGCTATATCATTGAAATCTTCAAAGGGATTTGTTCTCTTTACCAAGCCTCACAGAATCAATATAATTTGTGAGGCAATGACCAGAAATCCCTGGAAGTGCCAGCCCTATCACCCTTAACAATATGCAAAACCATCCCTCCTTGTAATCAGGTCCATAAGTGTAGCCCATCAACAAGCTTCTGATCAGCTCCCATAAAGCATTGAAATACTCCGGTATCAGGTATCGAATCCCATAGAAATTCTTGTTTGGTTCCTCGTTCAGTTTCTTCAAATATGCAGATAACAAAAACAAATTCCCAGAATAAGAACAGCAAATTGGATTGAACTATTATGAAGTAAATAAGACATAGAATAGGCTGTTAAAAGAAACGACCCAACTCTCACTTAGGACATTTTTCTGTTCTTCCTAACTTGATGACCAAAACAATTATCAACGAACACATCACTGTATTCTTGTTTGGTTCAGGTTACGGTCTTACTTAACAATGATCTATTCTGAAGGTTGTACTAATGTGTCTTTGAGTTTATAATATAGCTTAAGTTCATTTAGCTTATTAAATAACATGCAATAGGAGTTAGAAAATATACATACATGTACAGAAAATAGGCTGTTGTAGTATAGACAAACCCCAAAATGCTTAAAGAAGAAAGCTTTATTGTCGTAAGGCAGCCTCGCTACAAGGTCATTGCAGTAAACAACCCTGAAATACCTTGGAATGGGACTAACCAAATGGGGCTCCATGAACTGTCCCAATTGCTTGTTACCAATCCTAGGCTGCCCAAATGTATATACACCCAGTAGCCTGCCCATTATTTCCATTTCCTTATGCAGCACCAGAACTGTAGGGAAAAGAACTGCAAGTGCTCCACCTAAACTATGACCAGTGACCACAAACTTTGCATTTTTATGCTCTGTAAGTAATTTATTGAGTTTATGTTTCACTGCATAATATGCAGTCAATTGCTCCTCTTCTGGTGTAATTTCATCAGACTGTTCAGAGTCAATTTCAAAGTTTTGATGAAGGTCTGAGAATGTTGATCTGGTATTCCCAAATGGACTTGTGCAATCTGCCTGATGGTGGCTTTTGAAGCTGTTAAAATCATTTCTGTTGCCCAAACCAAGAGCCTCTAAGAATCCCATGTGAATTTTCCCAACTTCAGGAATCTCATACCAAGAGTAGTCAAAATCAGTGCTCCAGTCATCTGCATCAAAAGGTTCAGTGCCCCTAAAGCTGATCAATATCAAATTCGCGTCTTTCGGTTTATCACACAGTATGAACACCTGAGTAGAATAGTTCTTCATGTAATCTACCAAAGTCGTGGTCAACAAAAAGGGTAAAACAGAATTTGGTTAATCAATCTGTTGGCCTAAAAATAGATAGAAACGAAACCAAAGATAGATAACTGTTATGAAAAAACAGAACAACAATCAAGAAAAAGTAAAGAAAACGTGAGACAAAAGACGTGGTGCACTAGCGGTTTGTTAGCTATGTCCACAGGCAGAGGAGAAAACTGTTTTATTAAAAATATAAGAATACAAATGTTTAGTCAAATGGGGCTACAATTTTAAGAGAGTTTCTATAGCGCACTCTCATAAAATCTTAATACAACATATGATCTAATACATAAAAACTCAATATGTTAATTGCATATTTTGACTAGGTTTTGGAGGCGCTGACGAGGTAGCGAGACCTCTAACTAAGTAATTGTGGGGCAACATAGTTCAAAGGTGCTTCAAGAATAACTTTATTACTAATATATACATACGATACGATAATTACGCAGTTGTCTTACCATTCCAGCAGTTGCAGAAGCCCACAAAATGCATCTGCATCATAATAAACGATCAAAGTTAGACATGTTATCATGTAAACTGAAGCTGATATAGATTATCATTTACTCTGAAATGGCACATAACTTGCCTTCCAGTGGCGATGCACAACATTCTGAATGACCTTTTCGTTCTCATAGGATAGTTTTGAGGCCATGACACAAAGGTCCACTAGACCCCGATTGCCTAATCCAAAGCCAAAACTTGTTACTTCAGAAACCGAATCAGTAGTTCCTTTAAGCAAAGTTTCTTCATTTAATAGATTTGTTCGTCCATCTAAATGTCCAATGATGCTTATAAACGTCTCTGTGCCCCTCTGTGGCACTACCACTTTTCCTGCTCATTCATCACAACAGCGCATTCAGAAAGTGCAGAGATTTCAATTGTTCAACAAATAACAACTAAAATAGATGATAAACCCACATTGAAAATGTCGTTTCCTCCTAAGATTTGTTGGACAAGGAAATTCTTTGAACAAACCATCATGAAGTGTCCTAGTAATCAACTAACTAAAAGGTGATGTGTTGAATTCATGGTGGTTGTCTATCTAATAATTAATTTCAGGCCATCATTTCATGTGACAATAGTCGAGGCGAGCATAAGATGACTCGGACACTTAAAAGACAGATATCTCAAACAGATAAATCTTTGAATAGAGAGTTTATTGAGATTCACAATGGGAACATTTCAAAAGAACAATAAATGTATTTCAGTAAAATGGAGCCGCACCGCGAAGGATGTTGCAAAACAATCCAAAGAGATTGCCATTCAAAGAGAGAAGATTGAGAATGAATTCCACCACATCGCCCGTCCATTCCATTGGTTTGGCCACAAAGGCAATAATTTTCCGAATCACAACCGACACCAATATGGTCCATCTCCATCCCGAAACACCCTCCTCGGAAGTCTCGAAGAATCTCCGTCCACCGCCGCCGTCCGGCCAAACCCACCACCGGAAAATGTCTCTGATTCCACCCTTTTCCGGGCGCACAGCAAGGAAGGCGCTAGCCATGTTCCTTGTAGAAAACCCAGTTTGGAAGGAATCTGAAGAAGACGGCATTAAAACGGGGAGCTAAGAAATTGGTAAAAGATAAGGAGAAAAGGGCAAAAGGGAATGGCGGGGATATGGATAGTTGCGAACAGAAGTTAGCCATGGATGATGATGACGCGTAGGCTCAAGTGTGAAGAAGACGCAATTTGGCATGGAAACTACCAAAGTGTGTTGAGCATGAAACGCAAGCAAGCTAATTTCAACAACCCCACATAAGGGAAAGCCTTGAAAGTTCAGATTCGGTTCCTGTAGAGTTGGATGGAAAGGATGTAAAGTTAGAAGAATATGGTAACAGAGAATGGAGGCAAAATGAAAGTGGTCCATCTCGGGAATGCTTCTAAGTTTGGAAAACAAAGGGGGGAAAATGAGCGAATAGATTCAATAAAATGGCTATCGGTGTTGGCGGGTGGAGTAGCGTAAAATGAACGAATGTGCAGCAAAAAGACTCCCTTTTATTTGTCTCTCTCAAAATGTTTATGCTCATTGTGGTAAGGATGATGAAATAAAATGTCATCTATGCAACCAAGCAATATGTGTTGGTGGGTCACCCTTTCAAGAAGGGATTGCATTTTCAATGATCATATAATGTTTTTTTTTTAATTTAACAATAATTGGAAATGAGTTGCACGATGCCACGCAACTATTATTTTTGTAGATATTTATCCATCATTTTATTCAAATTACTATTAATCTTACATCATATTAGAGTCACCTAACAACCTTTTATAACTACCATTTATTCACTTTGATTTTTTAGTGGTATACTTAGATTTTTTTTTTAGTTCAATAAGAGGGTACAATTCGTTTATAAATAAATATATATAAAGGATTCTAATATTAATATATGTGTGTATGTATGTATGTATATATGTATGTATGTATATGTATGTACATATCTATGTATATATATATACATGTACATATCTATGTATGTATGTATATATATGTATATATTAATTTCTTTACTCTTGTTAGCTCTTTACAACTAGTCTTAGCTCTTTATAATTAGTCTTTTCTTTTAGTACTCTTTATAACTAATCTTGATAGGTCCAGTTAAGAAGTTCGTTTACTAAAAAAACATCACAGGAGAAGACGTAACAGCTTTGTATTAACCACACAACACAGTTCATTGTGTTGTGTATTTTATATGGGCAAATTTGAAGGTAGTGTTAAGGGTTGTGAAGGGAGCAAGAGATTTGGCATAGATTACACAGTTGAGATTGTTTACATAAAAATCGAACACGACAGAGAATGCCTTGCTCCAATGCTCCAAAATTCAACAGCATCAGCTAGTAGTTTGTATTACACAGATGTGATAAATAAAATGGGCTTCATATTCTTGTTGTTTAATTAAACATCAAGGCCTAAGCTTCTTCGGCTACTTCAACCAGCCTCCCACGGACCCATTTCTTTGTGACAGTAATCACTTTGGAATCAGAATCTGCTTTTTCTTCCAGGTGGTGAACTTTTGTACCATTCAAGGAAGCTTTATGGTCAGATGGCTTACTCCCATTAGGGTAATTTGTTGTCAGACTTGAAAATCTTGAATCAATTACGCCATACCTTTTGGAGCTTGCTGGAATTTCCTTCTCTACACCAAGTAGATCCTGCAAACTAAACTTACTAAAATCAAAATCCTTATCTATGCTCGATGGAAACAACTGGGTCCCATTTGCTATTGTTTGAAAGGCTCCATTTCGGTCTTCTTTGCCGACGAGGAAGTCTCCCTCATCATTTGAGGTATTCTGTTCGTAGGAGTAGGAGGCTGCTGCATTCGGTTCTTCGGTCTGTGGGGATTCCATCTGCTCGATATCTATGGATTCAATTGATTGTATTGCTTCAGCTATAAGCTTTCTTGTTTCTAATAGTGAAGCTCAAGCAATGAGGCGTCTAGTAGCAGCAGCCTCGAGGGCTTTGGCAGCCTTCTCAGCTTCAGCGATCAATAGTCTGCAAAGTACAAACCGAGATGTCGTTAACTGTTCAATGTTAAATCGAGCTGTCTTGCATTCTTCATCAGAAACTAGACTAAAAAAGTCAATACTCGTGAGTTAACATATTGTTTAATATAGAATCATAGACTTTCAGATGCCAAAAAGAGAACCTGAAAATAACCGAGGTTGTCAAAAAATGTACAGATACAGTCAAGTGGTTCAATTACTCCCGAGGTAGGAACAAAAAAGTCCTAATGAGTTTTACAATTTCAAAAAATGTTCTCATATATATGTTCAACAGTTAACACTACATCAATGAGGTTCTCTCTCTTTCGAGAGAAAAGGTTACAAGAACCTTAAAATACAGAAAATGATTTACTTACAGTTCTAGAGATAAATCTATTCTAGGCCGGCCATCCATTAGTTTATTTAAGATAGTGTAAGTATAAGAAAAGAACAGACCTGGCTTGTTCAATGGCTTCCTTTTTTTGAGTTTCTGCGACTGCTCTCTGTGCCCTGATACTCTTTATCATTTTCAGCTTCGAGCTTGCTAAAGGATCTTTAAACCTTGGTGCTTCGCTTTTCTTGAGTCTCAATCGTTGGCTTTCAATTCTGGACCCACCTGCAAGAAAAGAGTTAATATCCCTCTTTTCTTTCTGCTTCTTGTGCTCTCTGTACTTTCACTGCGCTTCCTCCTTGGCCTTCTGTTAACACCGATTGGTGTGCCATGATATTTAGCCAGGGCAGAGCAAACTCGATCACGATATTCCTGACATATAATGAACATACAATAGTTGATAAGATCGTGAAAAGCTGAATAAAATCAAATTTATCAGCATCAACCACAAAAGATAAGATTATGTTTAGGTTAGTGTAGGTCAAATCCTTTTTGATAAAATGGTTGTGATATGCAAATACAAGATGCTAGAATAACGAATCTTGTAATGGTAGGGTGAAGGTTAGTTATAGGTTAATGGTTTGTATATGTCAATTGTCAAATGATGATCCAAGTCCATCCTTAGAGGGTGTAAAGAAGCTCTAGAATTAAATCCAAACATTTTTTCGACAACTGAAAACCATTTAGAGGATATTAAATGAGAAAAAAGGATTGATTCAATACAAAGAATGGAGGATATATAACTTAAACATACAGGATCAGCCATTTTGCAGAAATGGATTCCGATATCTTCCTCCTCTACTCAGCTGACTTTGGCGCTCTCCTACTGCCAACGGGCATGGGCATTTTTTTTTCTGCTCAACACTCTCTAGCCATTCCTTTGTAAGTTCTTAATCTAAGATTTTGTAGGAGTACCATTGGAGCTCTTCCTCGCCTTTATAGCCTTGTCTTGAAGCTTCTACAATTAAATTCTGCCAATCAAAGTGGCAAGTGTCCTGTAACATCATCTTTTCATGACATCTTTGCCAGCCCATTCGCACTCCAACACCGATTTTCATCATTGTCTCTTTACTGTAGCATAAAAAAGGAGGGGCAATTGAAATTCAATGTATTCAGATAGTATCGACTACATAACCACAGATCACATAAAACAAGTCAACCGAATGGGATGACACCTACCTCTGAGCATGGCCAAGCTTAACCAATTTCATTTTTACCTGCATAGAAAAGAGCATAAATTACAAAGAGAATATAGCAGTCGACTCGATATCAATATAATCCTGGATAAACATTCTGTTTATGACCGACTGCTTGAATTCTAGGTCGTGTAACACAAATTCATGGTATGGCATCATGGCTACCACAAAGAGTGTAGCAAAATGCAGTTTTTTTTTTTTCTTTTTTAGATTGTTATTATTAATTATGGGTGTAAGTGTATAAGCCAGCACAAGAAAATGCAGAACCATTATTATATCCACGAAAATATATAAAATAATTCTTACATGACTTCACCTTAGGATCCTGCATTGCAAGCCTTGTTCGCTCCTTCATTCGTCTAAGGGTCTCTGCAAATGACTTGCTTATCAAAAGTAAATAGTAAATCCTCAAAAGTGTATAGATGAAAAACAAAAAAGACGGTATTTGACCAGCAGTGTGCTTTCTCCCTTTGTTCCAAGGCTTTATTCACTTTGGAAATCCTCTCTCGTCCATTTCTTTCGAATCCCCATCGGAAGTACTCGTAAATCCAGCCCATTCCCCAGAAGAAACGTCGTTGTTGGCTTAATGAAGCACAAGAGTAGCAACAGCCGCTCGAATCAAGAAGCCGCGCTTGAAGAACACCCATTTGGGTACAATCAGGGACTTCGAAGAAGAAGAAGAAATTTGATTGTTGTTAAGATGAAAGCAAAATCAAGATTAAAAAAGAAACCCTAATGAGAAAACGCCATTGAAAGCGAAGAAGAGAAAGATACCTAACAAAGGCATGGAAGCTCATTCAGCCGAAATCAAGCACTGCAAATTCAGTTCAAGAAACATTGCCATCCGGCCCAATTAATTTCCAAGGCCCAGATCCTTGCCAGCCCAATAAAGCCCACTAAAGCAGCCCATTATTATAGCCTGAGCCCCACCACTGCTAATTTTTTGGAGTTGAATTCAACACTTTTGTTGTCGTGCTTTTCAAGAGTTCATGGAGTGAATTTCTGGCCGAAAGTTCTCTCCAACTACTGCCTCCACTTATGCTTTACTAAATAAAACCATAATTAAAAAGTGTTAATATATATAAAAGTACAAAATTATCTAATTACTATGAGATATATAATATTAACCTGAGTACTATTCTTTTTGGAAAATATTGAAAGAGTTGACTTTTAATAAGGAAGTATTAGTTAATTATCGTTCTTATAAATGATTTATCATAAATTATCTCCCTAAGTTTGAAATTAATAATTTGAATATTTAAAAAAAGGCATTTTAGGTGGTGTTTAAAATGGAAAAGCAAATTTATTTACACATATTTTGAACCTTTTTTTTTTTTTGTTTAAATAGAAAGTGAGTTTAAATCTTTAATTTTGCTAGAGTTGGCACAAACTTAAAACTCTTTTGGTAATTATAATCTTGCTGACAAATAATTATAAATTACCAAACTCAAATTTTGGAAATAAAAATAATAACAAAACCCACTTTTTACGTGTGAGGAAACCCGGCATGATAGCTGCAACACAAACTTTAAGCCTCACAAGTAATGAGTAGAAATTCAAAAATTAAACAAATAATGTATATTTGCTTTCTTCTTCTTCCTCTGCTCTCAAATTCAATCCCCTGTTCTGAGACACAAAAATGGAAAACGAGTACAAGCTGAGTCAACATTCCGGCGACTCAGTGACGATCAAGCTCCCTGGAATGTTCATCGTGACAGCCATTTTAGTGTTCTTGTTGGTGCTTTTATTTGTTCTTCTCCTCCAACTCTACGCCCAATGGTTGTGGTCTCGCATTGAAGATCCCACTCAACTTCCGGTCGAAACTCACCGCCGTCGCCGCCGACGATTTGAGTTCTCCGCCGTCCAAGACCCCAATTCCGGAAGAGGGTTGGACCCCGCCGTCCTCCGCTCACTTCCCGTTCTGATATTCCACCCTCATAGCTTCAAAGACGGCCTCGAATGCGCCGTTTGCCTCTCCGAACTCGTCGAAGGCGAAAAGGCTAAGCTTCTTCATGGTTGCTTCCATGGCTTCCATAGCGATTGTATAGATATGTGGTTTCAGTCTCACTCCACTTGCCCTCTCTGCCGGAACCCCGTCACCGCCGCCGCGGACTCCGGCGAGACTGCAATTGGGTTGCCGTCGGAATCTCCAACTTTTCCGACGAATGTATTGATTTGGGGAAATCAGACACAGATCACCTCCGCCGGAGCTTGTCTGGAAGTGGAAGAGGGCCCTTCTCAAAACCCTTTTCCGGCGGCTTCCTCATCGGCGCCTGCGAGTGACCCGGATGCAGAATTGGCAATAGATGTACAGAGTGATCATCAATTTCCGCCATTGGCACCAAATGAGGAGAAAAAATTACCAGCTCCCACTAAATTGAGGTCGTTGAAGAGGCTTTTGAGTAGGCAAAGAAGATTGAATACTTTTTATTCAAATTCAGCCAATGTTGAAATGGAACAACTGGCTTGAGAGGCTATGAACAGAGCTTTAAGCAGCTGCTCTGTTTTTTTAATATGTCGCAAACATGTTCGAACTTCAAAAATTGTACAACTTTATTTGCTTTCCTGTCATGAGGGAAAGGCTTGTTCTAGAGCATCTACGAAATGAATGAACTCCAACCCCAACTTTCAATCCTTTGAATAACTTCTGATTTGTTTAATATGGCATGGAATTGTATTGACTTGTTGAGGGATTCTTTCCGAAAACACAAGAAACGAGAAACATGAACATTTCGAACGCTTCTATATTTATAAAAAAACCAGAAAGAAGAAACAAGGGAATGAGAAACATGAACATTACCAAACGAAGGTGTAGGTGAAGATATAAGTTTTAACCATAAGAGTAAAGATGCAAACTTGGCAACATGATATTCATAAACATTCGATCATAGCCCAAGTTGATGAACATTTGTGCAGATTGAACTATAACACTTGATAGACTTTCAAAAATCATCACTCATACCAAAACAAAATAAGACAGAAGATTTCAAAGGTGAAGCACTGGCTCCAAGATTAATTGAGACAATGTAGGACTATGTAACAAGATAAAATTGGACCAAAGTTGAGATCAGTATTGGGGCTAGTTACCTGGTGGAGACAGAACTCGCATACTCGGATTGAAGAGACTCGCCATACAGCAGACGATGTCAAGATTGTATTCCATCTCAAAATCAATTGATAATGAGATTGAGAATTAGTTTATATATCTTATAAATATTGCGAGGACTCCTCACCCTTCCAATGTGGATTCTCGAACAAGAAACATGAAGAGTCTATTACTGTGAAGAGATTTGTTTTTTTTTGTTACTTCTCAACCAGGAGAAGAGAGTTTTTCTTTTCATGATTTCTTGCTCTTTTTCTCCTGTTCCAAACATTTTCTTCCTGTTCGTTTTGTCTGGTTTTAGGATTTTGTGTTTCTTGTGGTTCTTGTTTTTTCTGCTAATTCTCCAAGCACTAAAAATAGAAAGAAAGCAAAACAAGGCATCAAAATTGAAGAACAAGAAGCATTTGTGAAACCAAATCAAAAGAGGCAAAGTTGAATACCCCCATTGAAGAACTGCAAAGATCTCAAGCTATAAAGTTGAGGGCAATGGGAAAGAAATAAATTTGTTAGCAACCAATTCTACCAAACATAATCATCAAAGCAAAAGTTTAAATAATAATAATAAAAAAAAAAATTGATGGGCTTGCAATATGATTGCCCATCCTATGAACAAAATGTCTATCAATGCTATGTTTTCCAGACAGTAAAAAGAGCCGAGTATTAAAACAAAAATCTAAACCTGTCTACATGTGTAATTCAAATATAAATGTCTACATATGTAATTCAAATGTACATGGCGACCCTCATTATATTATGCTCTTAATTACGACAATTTCGTTAGTTGTGGATATCTTAATTCCCTTTAAAGCTAAATCTGTTTAGAAGAAAAATGGAAAATACAAAACACCATTCTGGTTTTTCAGATCAATCATTTAGCTCTTCTTAATGGTCGGTGGTCGGTGCTTTGTACTCACAGGTGAGCTCCTTCAACTGTTTTCCTCCACCCGTCTCGATGACACAGTAGTTGAAGACTTAAGTTTTAAAATATGTTACCTTCAAATTCTTAGGTTCAAGACTCACCTGTGATATTACTCTTTTGATGTCTTCTGTGCCTGACCTAAGACAGACGTGATTACCCTTGTTTTTAAAAAGAGTGTTTTCCTTCACCAATTTATCTAAAATTGCAGAGTGAAGGGAAGAAATTCTTCACTCAGGATTTATACAAAATCCATTATCTGCTCATCATTAAAAAATTCTCCATATGATCTAAATATTGATTCCTATATGTGACCTAATTTAAGTTAGGTTTTGATGTTCTTTAACTAAAAAAGAAAAAGAGAAAATTTGGGCCACATATATAAGCATCATGTTTTGAGAAAAAAATGGATAATGGAGCATAAAAACAACGGCATAATCTTTGGGAGAATCCGAGAATCTTTTTCCAATCTAAAAAGTAAAAAAGAAACAATAATAATCCTGCGGTGGAGCCTGTCCTGTGTCATCCTCGGCTACTAGTACTTAAAATAAGATATATAGACAAACAAAGAGGTTTAGTTTTGAAGCAACTATTTGTCCAAACATAAAAAACTCAGAAAAATGAAAGCAACATCACAAACAGACCAGACACCAAACCATCTATACAGACACAGACACTATGTTAAGTGCACATGCAAAAATATGAGCATTCTTGACTTGCACAAACACTAGTCTTTCTACCATTACCTATGCAACCTTCCCATTGCACGGTTTCATAGTTGAAGGAGAGGCAATGCCATTAAGACGCCGAAGATCGATAAGAGTAGCAACATCATCCACGCAGGGAATGACTGCTTCCTATTTCTTTTCATGTCGTCTCTATCTTTGTTGTTAATGTTTTCTTCTGTAGACTTGACTTTCTCTATTAGTTGCCTGGCTTCGCCTTCCTCTGATGGCCTTGGTGATACCCGTTCTGCAACTAGCTGCTCTGATTGCTGATTGTATTTCTCCACGTATTCCGGAAACAGTTTTCTAAATGTTGGGCTGTTAAATAAAAGTATAGTTTTTGTGGCAATGGATTAGGATTAAGTCTTACAATAAAATAAAAACTGATGATTGTTGGTTGAAAAAGAAAAGGAATAAACAATGGTTTCACAAAGGGCAGGCCAATAAAGTAAGTGTGAACTCTGCATACAAAACAGGTTACTTGCAATTCACATACTCAAGGACGCCTAAGAGATTAACGGCCTAACATAGAATAATCATTGTTGCACATCTCTAGAATCCGTGTTTCCATGAAAAACATACAAATAACCCTACTGCCACTAGTAATACGAGATCGTTATTTTTTAAAGATAGAGATAGCACGTCCATTGAAGGCTGCCGGATCTAATTACCTACCTGCTGTCATCCATTTAAAGGAGAGATTGAATTTATGTGGCTAAATATCATTTATGCCTTCTTTTGGACAACATGGAAGGAGAGAAATAAGATTACACCAGTAGAGAATCCCTTTTTGAACCCATTTTATACATGGCTATGTATTGGTGTCACTCTATACCCCCTTTTGTACTTATGACTCAAGCACTTTAATTGCACAATGGCATAGTTTCTTATCAGTATCTCGATAGGCTGTAATCTTCCAATCATCAATGAAAGTTTTGTTTCCTATCAAAAAAAAAAAGAGATAGCACGTCCCGGTGATTTTATAGGATCCCTACTAAGGGAATATTAGTAAATAAGAAAGATAGTTTGTTAGAGCATTCTATTATAAACAGAGGTAGAGGGTAGGTAGTCATGAAAATATTGAGTAGTTTCTTTGGACTCAAAGAGAGGATTTTCTAGAGAGGGAGGTATTAGGTGCCTTACAACTAGGTTGTCTTGTATTTCCTTTATGTTTTGCAATCAATAGAAGTTGGATTGTTTCAAAATTATTAAGGGCTAGCTTTACCAAGCCTACGTATCAGCGGAAATGGAACTACGTTCAAGGAAACAAAATACTGCATAGTTGGTGCATAAACTTACTTTTTACAATTGAATGCAAGAGAAGCCTTTGCCAAGCGCTCCTTCTCGGCAGTGGTAGTATTCACGCTGCCAGTAGTAGGACTGTTGTCCATCTACATAAGAAAGTAGATCATCTCAAAATTAAAAGACAAAACAAACAGAGAAAGGCATAAAAGCAACCATCTTCAATTAGATAACTATAAGCAATATGAGACGAGCCAAAATGTTCTCACCATGAAAGAAAGAAGCCCAGTTAGAATGCTGCAATTTTTAGAAAGCAAAAGTTAAAAAGAACCATGAGAGAAGTTAGTCACATACCAAAGAACTATTTACTAACTCGAGAAAAAAATATAGCAGAAGAAGAAACACGCGGGTACTACGAAGGAATTGTAACACCTTAGGAAAAAAAATGAAAAGGATTATGTCTCACCTAGAAACAGACCACATAGGATTCCAACTTTCGGGGTGAACTGAAAACAGATCATGTCAAATTAGAATCATTTCTACAAACAAGCAGACATGATCATCTTTAAATTCCAAAAACTTACAGTCACTCATAGATAAGCAAATTTTCTTCTGTGTCATGAAACGACCATTTGGTGTGATCATGCTACAAAGAAACTAGTATCAGAAATCACGGTAATTTTTATAAAAACTCTTCCAACATAGATTCAAGATTACTAGATACGTCTCCAAGATGTTTAGACCTGATTCCCGGAGGTTTGTATGGATACTCTGAAGGGAACTTAATCTTCCCATGGTAGTACCCACCTAACAAAGAATTAAAATGATTTCCATCTTTAAAAAAATAATAATAACACAAAGGAAAAATAACTTGATATCCTAGTGTAAATCAAAGAGCAAAATTGAAGTAATCTTAAACCAGAAAATCGCGAACAGGAACCCAAAAATGGAATCGAGAAGAGAAGTGCCCCCGGTGTAATACAAGAGGACAAAGTAAAATATACTCACCTGCAAAAGGAGTCTCCTCACTTCCCTCCAAAACATAATCTGCAATTGGACAACATCTAATAATTAATACGCAAACAAAGTGTCTAAATTATGAGCAGAATGACAAATAAGGGATATAAGATAAGATCGCATCACTAGTAGTTGGAACTTGAGAGGAAAAAGAAAACTAATGCAAAGCATTAAGTAAAATAAGAATCTAATTACGCCCTGAAACAGGCAAGCAATGGTTAACAAACACCCAAATCCCAACTTTCCCATTCAGCTTAGAACTCTCACAATCTAACCACTATTCAACAATGCCTTTCGCGGTTATTTCTCAACCTTTCCACACAAAATGATATAACTTGTCATTACACTATACCATTTTGCAGTCTGCTTCAATAAAAACTAGACTGAAGTCGAATTAAAAACCGGTTGCTGTATGTACATTACATGCACACAAAAGAAAGAGGTTCAAGACCAAAACCAAGAGAACTTACGCCACTCAAGAATGTCACTGGGAGAAGGACGAGCAACAATGTGGGAAACAGGCTCCTAGAAATTTACAAACAGCAGAGTCAGCACCAATTGGGGGGCAAATACAAAAATCAATAAATTAGGCCCCGTTTGATAACCATTTAGTTTTTCGTTTTTTGTTTATGAAATTTAAGACTATATCTACTCTAATTTCCTACCATGTGCTCCATCTTTCCTACAATGTATCGAAAGTAGGTGAAGACTAACCAAATTTCAATAACAAAAACAAGCTTTTGGAAGCTACTTTATTTTGTTTACAAATTTTGGTTTTGTTTATTAAAAGATAGGTAAGATGTAGATATCCAAATAAGGAAAAATATATAGTAAAGTAGTTGTCGTAGGCTTAAATTTCATAAACAACAAACGAAAAACAAAATGGTGCTTAGTAATCCGAGAAATCCATGGATTGTAACATACTTTACAAAGAGCTCTATATTCTTTCTGAAGCCTCTTGATACATGATTTATCCGCCATTCCTCAGAGCTATCTATGAACAAAGAAAATCAAGTGCTCCTTTCCTGAATCTCAAAATTCCTGAGTAAACGGGTCCAAAAGAATCTAAAAATTAGGATCAAAACAAGAAATCATAACCATAAATTGCGTCAAATTTCAATGATCGTTGGTTGTTAAAATTAGAGATCAGGATCAGCCAAGAAGCATAAACGGAGGAATCGAAAAGGATAACATAGAAACCTGCAAAATCCGCAGAGAAAGGGAAAGGGAAAGGGAAAGGGAAGAAATTACCTATGGCGCGATGGTTAGGGTTTTGTTGAATCGCCCAAAATCAAATGAACAGAGGGGAAGATGGGTGGCGCTGCGTTTCGCGACAACAACAGAACCAAACTCTCATAATCACAAATCTGCTAACATAACAATCTCACCCGCACACCCTCAAACCATTTTCATTTATTATCAATTTACTACGCTTAAATTAAAATACCAAACAAAAACACTGCGTCTTCTACTTTTTTTTTTTTTTTTTTTAATTCTATAATAAATTTGAAATTAATTTTAATCGATTCAAAGAAATTGGGTAGGATGGTCTAATTTCTCAAAATAATTATAAATCTAATTATACGTTACAATATTTTGTATTTTTTCTTTTTGAAATCACAATATTTTGTATTACTAATATATTATTATGTATTATTAATACAATATTTTTTTTTTTTTTTGAAAGCAACAATATTATATGTTATTAGTATATTATTTTTTTTTTTTTGAAAAAGTTATTAGTACATTATTATATATTAATACAATATTATGTATTACGGTATGATTTGATTGCTAAATATTTTTTTGCCTAATATTATAAATATTTTTCAATTTGGCTTACCCTAAAAATACTCCTTGTTTTTATTCTTTTTTATTATTATTATTATTGTTTTGATTTAATAATTTTAATATAAAAAATGATTGAATGTGAATATATTTTCACCCCTCTAATTGAAAAATTCGACCATTTCAATTTAATTTGAGGGATTAATTAGGTTATAAATTTTTTAGTGGAGTGAATTTAAATAAATGAAATTATCATCGGTTAAGTTAATAGGTTGACCCGAACTAAACAAATTTATTAAAAAAAATTAAATTATTATTATTATTATCTATAATGTAATTATACATGTATATATTTATTTAAATTCTATTATTCTTTGGAATATATCTTTCGGTATATAATTTTGAATTATAAGGAATCAGGTTGATGATTCTCAAAAAAAAAAAAAAGGTAATCAGGTTGATTTATTTATAAATTAAAAGTAAATAATAAATATATATTAAAATTTAAAACTAAAGAAAAATAATTTGGTCATCCAACCCGTCTCAAAATTATGAATTGGATTGGTTGGAAATTGGGGTTGCGAATTGGTGGATTCACTAATACAAAATTTTAGGGTTGTCCAAAAATTTACATTAATTCTCAACCCAACCTATATACATCTCTTCTATATATATTATTGTAATTTATATATATATAAAAATCATGATTAATTGTTTTAAGAAAAATTAATTAAACCCTATTAAAATTAAAATTAATCTAATTATATATAACTATGAGTAGATAGGGGTGTTTGTTTGTCAATTTTAAAGAGGATTTAGAATTAGTATTAATTAACTACTCCAAAAATATATTTATTATATCTATTCAAAATAACTTCTCATTTTTAACTACTCAAAATAACTTTTTATTTCTAATTATTCATTTTTAAGTGTTGAGATCTCAATTTTCACACATTGGAAAAGTGAGGAGTCCAACATCGATATAAAATAGATATGAGCTACTCTCCTTATTATCAATTGGTTTTGAGATGGAACCTCATATTGATCTCTAATACTAACTATTCAAAATAACTTCACGTTTTTACATTTTTAACTACTCAAGATATCTTCACATTTCAAATTTATATCTAAATAAATTATTGTCTCTAACTCCTCAATAATAAAAACTACATCTAAATGAGCAGCCCCTCTATAAATTATACATATAAATGAATTATTATACAAAACCGTCAATTTTCTAACTCGCCAAATTTACTACTCATCCAAACACGTTTGTGATTTGCAAATATAAAAAACTCTCATAAAATAAATATCATACATTTATTATCAACTCCTCCCTCCTTATCTATCACTATTTTCTCTTTATCTATTATTATTTTTTTTTACCACTCTAGAACTTGAGTTAAGGGTGATAATAGAATCGAAAATCTATAAAACCGAACTGAACAAAATTTGATTCATTGAATTGGTTATTCTTCACATAATATTGAACATAGTGGTTTTTATTTGAAGAAAACCAAAGTTATTGATTTATTTACTTTCATTTTCTTTTTATATATTAGTTTATTTTTATTAATAAATGAATAATTATTTGTGTTTAATTTAATTATAAATTTTGAGCATTTTTTAAGAAAACATCATTGAAATAAAAGTTGGAAGTAAAATAGTAAAAAAAAAATAAACTGTAGAGAAACAAAACAAAGAAAATCGAGCAAATGATTTTGTCATTTATTACACACTTGTTTGGTTACTGTTTTTGTCGAATCGATTGAATTTCTTAGTTTGACATAAAAAGGAAGAAAACAGAACCAAATATCACTTCTACTTGAAACATTTCTCTCCCTCTTAGATTATGCCCTTCTGTTTCTATCTCCATTGTTTTCTCTCCGATTATCAGAGTAACCTCTCCTTAAGGTAGAATTACACAAACTAAACAATATACCCACCAATTTTTTTTTTTTTAAGGAAAAAATATATCGAAAAGATTAGTATAGCATGTTGGTTTTAGTGTTTGGCGTTAATCTAGTTCAACATAACATCATAGATTTGATCTTAAAAATTGGTTTTTAGCTCTAATTTATTTTAGACTAGTAATACCCTATGTATTGGGGTTGTGTTCTTCCCTTCCCCTAATTTGTTATAGCTAACCAGCTTTAACATGCTTGTGTTTAATTTGCAATGTTCTGTCTCTTTTTTTTTAAACTTCTTCAAAGGGAAAACCACACATAATTGTGTGTACAAATGTCCTCATAAAAAGGACAAAACCCTCGAATGAAATGGTGATCTAATAGTTTTATTGTTTGGTTGTCATTTAGTTTAACATTATGGCCATATGTTCGATTTCGATAATTGGTATTTGACTCTTGTTCATTTGAGAGTAGTGGTAGCCTTTTTGTAGGATTTGTGGTCTCCCGTTCAACTTCTACTAAAAAAAATATAAACCACAAAATTATAAACACTACTACAATTTCAGCTTTCTATGACAATTTTTAATTGTCATAATTAACTTATTATGACAATTATGACAAAAATTTGCTATGTCATAGTATCCCCTATCATGGTAAGTCTTTTATGACATATAATAACAATGTCATAAAATATAATTTATGACAATTATGAAACTGTCATAAATATTTTTTTTATGACAACTAAAATTTGTCATGAATCAATAAGAAATAGGGTTTAAGATTTTTTTTATGACATTGAATAATTGTCATAAATTATGTTATTTTTATAATTTTGAGTTTTGTTACCATGACAGTTTTAGAATGTCATAAAGTAAAGTTATTTTTCCAAATAAAATTAAATCATAAACTGTCATGAATTCACATTTCATGACAGTTGTAATAGTCATGGTTTCTATTTCTTGATAGTTTAAAATTGTCATAGAAAAGATAACATGACATTTTTTAAATTATAAAATTGAATATATTCTATTTATTTATTTATAAATTTATTTTATATTAATTACATTAAAGCATATCAATTAAAAAATGACAATATTTAAATTATGTCATTTCTAGGAAATCTAGCTAAAGCAAGGGAAAAAAAATTCCAGCCTTGCCAAATGTTCTAGCCTTCTCGGTGCGTCTTCAAAAAATTTTAAAATGGAAACAACATAGAAAATCTTCAAGAAACAAATTGTAATTGATAATTCTATAATATATATAAAAAAAAAAAAAAAAAAAAAAAAAAGTGAAGAATCACTAGTCATAGCAGATTTGAAACATATCAAATACACTTATTTATTAAAAGGTCCATTGATGTTAAAACATAAAACACTAACATATAAATAGGATGCTTCAACTTGTAAAACGATTATGAAACAATGAATTGAATATAAATTTGAGAACTAAAAAAATAGCTTCCAAAAGCTTTTTATGGTTTTTGAAATTTGGTTAGGATTCATGAAAATCTTTTTAGAAAATTGGAGTCAAAATAAGCTTAAATTTCAAAAACGAAAAACAAAAAATCAAATGGTTACCAAACGGGACCTTAATCTTGTGATTTCAAGGTTGATGTTGTGTTGTCTAGAAAATGATCAGTCATCTTGTTAAGCATAGTCTCGTGAGTTCACCAATTCTTCTTACAAACAAAATGAGAATGTCAATTCAATCACAATTTATTTTCCTAATTAACAAAAAGAAAACTGAAGGTAACAATTTAAATATACATTAAATATATATATATATAGAACACCACACTTACAGATAACAAGTATTCATATGTTTAATCTCAAGAAAAGAAAAGTCCATGCTTCTGCCTCACTCCTGCGTATTTGATAAAAGAGATAGCAAACATTCTATACCAAGAAGAAAATCCAAACAAACTCGAAGCTTCCACACAAGCAAAGAAGACAAATAAAGATATATTCAATTAGAATAGTGTAAATAAAATGATATTGCAAATAGTTGATAGGTTGCCTCTTAATCTCCTCAACCACCTACAATGAATAAGTTAACAAAAAAATGGTCTATCATGGAAAAAACACGTAGAAAATTATTTATAAGGTAAGTAGGTGTCTATCATGGAAAAAAACATTACTTTATCATGTCATTAAGCAAAACTTCACTTTAGCATTATAGAATTCTTCAAGAACTTTAACACAAAAAACACATAATCATGTCCAATAATCTATAAAAGATAAAGACAAAGCACTCGAAATGCCCAACAATTTTGTGAGTAGCTCGCGGATCCAGCACTTGAAGTTATGAAAAATTTGTCAAGCAGATTAGTAGACATTACACAAACACATCAACCTTATTCTAAAAGAATTAGTGACACATTTGAAGTGAAGTTTCAAATTCTCTACTATATTTAAACATGGAAGGAAAATGCTAATGTCATAATACAGTTTGCAATTTACAAATTTCACAAGAAAACAATAGCTTTAGTCTGAGTCTGAGTCTAACATTCATGTTGAGAACTTTAAGACTAACCCAAGGCTATAGAGATATCACAAATCTAACAACCAAATGAGAACTTTACTAGTTTAACTCGTTTGAAACAACCAACAAACAAAAATTTCAAACATTTTCATGGTGTCAAAAATAATAAGTGAGATTGTCTTTCAAACATTTGATCGAACATGTTGTGGGCATTCAAAGAAAAGTAAAGTGGTGGGAGGAGAGGCAAGTATTAGGTTTAGAAATCAATGATTAAAGCAAGGGAAATGCCCTTCTCGTCTCGAGAATGAACCCGCAAGAACCCGCAAGAAATTGAACCCAGAAACGAACCTCCAACCCGAGAATGAACCTTCTCGTCGGAAATCGAACTGAGGTACACCTTACCTCAACGTCGGCGCTCCTCGTCGGCGATTTCGTGCGTTGAGAAGAAGGAGAAGACGCTGCCCCGCCTGGGCAGCGTCGCTGTGTGCGGTCGAAAAACAGAGGAAGAGATCCGGCGCTCCTCGCCGGATCTATGGACGCCGATGAAAGAAAAAGAGACTGCCCCGCCTGGGCAGTCGATTTGGCCGCAGGAAAACCAGAACCCCACTGTGGGGGGTTCTCTTCTGTGCATGAAAACCAAAGGGAGAGAGAGCACCTTGCTCTCTCTCTTCTTTCTCTCTCTCTTTTCCTTAAACTTCCCAAATTGCCCCTTTCTTCTTTTTTTCTCAAAACAACCTTTTACACCTATTTATTTTTCTCTCAATTTTACCAATTGCAAATCAATTGATAAAATGCCTCTCAAAAAATGTAAAACTTAGACTCAAGATGCTTAAATTAAATATGGATGCATGCCAATCTATTTATAATGAATAAATGGGTGTACATGGATTAAATGAAAGTGGTCACACTAAACTAATTCTCAAGTTTGTTTTAACCACTTAAACAAAATTGGTTAATTTATTAACTATGTATTAATAATTATTCTTGATATATTTAGTGATGTTTAATTAAAATGGAATCATAATTAAAGTCTAGGTCATTTTTAACACATGCCTGAATCGAAAGAGGGGACGCTAGATCTAGGTCAAGATGGAGAAAATGATTAAAAAAAAATGTGGGTGGTAATTGTGCGAGCCAGATAAAAAGAAAAAAAATTGACTTATAAGTAAATAATTAGAAGAAATTTGTTCTCATAAATTCATGACATTTAATTGAACCAAAATGAAAATTACATAACCAATGAATCTTTACTCATTCCCAACCATAGCTAGCAATTGATATATATATATATATATATATATATATATATATATATATGACGTCTCCCTTGAAATGCAAGTGAAAATTAGGGAATTTACCTGAAAGAGGTCAAATGAAATTGAAGCAGAAAAAAACTAAAGGATATTTGGGCGAGAATAAGGAAACTGGGTAGATCTACAAAAAAAACAATCGTTCAAAAGGCTCTAGAAAGTGCTAAAACTTACTGAAATACAATGTCCAACGAGATCTAAATCTTGCCAAAAAAGGGGAAAACTTAATCAACGTGAGAAAAACCGATTACGGAGACTCCCTGCTCACCGCTGTTCGAACCCAACGCCGGAGGAGTAATCGCCGTTGCCAGAGGTTGGTTTCGGAGTTTTCAGCGATGTGATGCGCGAACAAAGAAGGGGTAGAGAGTGCGGCTGAAAACTAAGAATGCCTAACAATGTGGAAAAGTCTAATGCGTGTAAAGGACTTGCCCTAATTTTTTTAAGATGACACTATTTTTTATGACAATTATAAAATTGTCATAATTTAATGTAAAATTACAAAAGAAAATATTGAATTTTTTATGACATTAAATAACTGTTATGGATTTCTTATAATTTAAAAGTTATCAATTTTTTGGTTTAAAACACAAATTTTTTGTTTTTATGACCATTTTTTTGAATTTTTATTTTTTTGTGTTTAATTGAATTTTTTTTGTTACGTTAAGGAACCATAAATTTGTTCTACAAAAAAATATTCCTACAAATTTTTTAGTTTCACCATTGTATTTTAAATGATTTAAATGAAAAGCAAGGTAATTTATTTTTATTGTATGATGGCCCCACCAAATAATAATATTAAGGCAAAAAAAAAAGTGTAAATTTTTTTTCAACTTAAAAACTCATTTTTCTTTTCTTTTCTTTTATTTGATTTTATATTTTATTTTAATAAAAAAATCAATAACCTAGATGAAAAATAAAATATAGTAAAATTTTAAAACTTACAAATATTTATTTTCTATGACAATTTTTAAATTGTCATAATATTATGAAAAAATGAGATATTCTTGTCAAAAAGTAAAAATTTCTATGACAATTATTAAAATGTCATTATAATTATTTTATGACAATTATCTAAATATCAATAACTGTAATAAAAACTTCAATAACTTAAAATTCATCTATTCTTCACAAATACTATGTATTTAGATTTTTTATGACAGTTTTTACATTTTTTAAAATTTCTGAATTGAAATAACTGTCATGGAAGGCTAAAATTGTAGTAGTGAAAATATATTAAATCATCAAAGTGTAGAATTTTTTTCATATCGTGACAGTTTGGCAGAGTGGTCTAAGGCGCCAGAGTATTATTTTTCATATAAATATCTTTAAATTTAACTATATTTATATATATATATATATATATTTTGACTACGTAGTGTAGAAAGGGAGACCAACAAACCTTGCATAGATGGCACAACCACTAACCCTAACCACATTTTGAAAGCTTATCAACCTTTTAAGATTTTATAAATTTAAATAATAAAAAATTCAAATTCAAACATAAAAATATGATAATAAGATAATTCTTAGAATATTCAATTTCAATTATTTGAAATTTGAAATTTGAAATTTCTTTTTAAAATTTATAGAAACCGTGTCGGTAAACCTACTAAAATTCAAAAGTGATTTATTAATGAACATGACACATGTGGCTGCCTTTTATCTCAGGGTGCGTACTATTAGGTCAGTCTACAAAATTTACATGATTTAACTCTCATTTAGTTTTTTAGAATGTATATATTTTTCTTATAAATTTATTACGGCGCTTAAATTTTTCTACGGTAGTTTTTTAGTTTTTTTAAAAAATAATCTTTTAAATTGTTCATAACTTTTAACACTTGACTTGATTTATAACACATTAAGAACACATTGCACTGCTCAAAAGATGCTTTCCAGTTTATTTACATATATATTCATACGATACGAAATAAAGTAAAGATTTTACGTTTTAAAAAAGTGAGAAAAGAGCTTCTATTATTTATAAGATAATTATACTATAACATATTCTCTTATGGTATGAAATTGAGATTTTATTCAACCATGATAAACCTAAATAGACACTCTGTATTGAAGATCCTATCATTTGAAAAATGAAAAATTAACTTAACATGTATAAACGATAGATAAATTACTTCCGTCATAATCAATTGATATGACTAACTCATAATAACTACTTAGAAAGATTTGGGACTCCAACTACAAAATATTGAATGAATGGTTGTATATGGATTGGACTAAAATAATTTTTTTAGACCAACACAAATTTTTGAGTTGGTTCATCAACACAACTAACTTTATATGTTAGAACAATCAATCCATATATTTTCATATTAGATTAGATTTATTGTTGTTTCTTTTTAATTATAATATAGAATAATTCTCAAAGTTGAGAGACTAAAATTAAACTTTTAAAAATTTATGGACCAAAATAGAAGAAAATTCAAACTATAGAAATCAAAATAATAATTTACTTCATTTATATTATGAAAGATACGAAGATTAAAAATCCAAATCAATAATGAAATAAAATAAATATATCTATGTTATATAGCAAATTCTAACTTCTTATGCAGATTTTTAAGATCAAACTCGTAAGCACAATGTTAAATTATTCTAAAAAAAAACACACACAATATTAAACTAGATTAAGACCAAATAATAAAATAATGGATAATTGTTAAGTTGTTTAAACATCTTTGAACTACCTATAACCCGAATAAATATTTGAGAACGTTAGGAGAGTAATGAAAATGAATGAATGATGTTTACAATAATATATGATGAGATTAGAAGTTGGTATTGATGGCGAAACCAACCAGCAGCCTACGGATGCGTTTATTTATAACCCACCAAAAAAGTCACCCACCACACGTTACACACAACATCTCCGGTCTTCCCCAACCAAGACCAAAATGGATCGCCCAAGGCTGTTCCTTGTCTTAGCCCTGGGGGCCGCGACGCTGCTCCTCGTCCCGGTCGCCTCGGATGAGAGGGCGGTGAGGAGCACGTGCGCGGTCACGCTGTACCCAGAGCTGTGCCACGCGGTGGGAACGAGCTCGCAGAAGGGGGCGTGGAGTGCAAAGGAGTTGGTTGAAGCGGCCGTGAATGCGAGCATTGGGACAGTGAAGCGGAACTACAAGAGCATAAAGGAGTTGGTCGAGACGATGGGGAACTTGACGAAGCGTCAGAGAGTTGCGCTGAATGACTGCTTGGAAGTGGAAGAGGAGGCGCTGAGAGAGCTGTATGAGGTTGTGGAAGATCTTAATCAGTATCCCAACAACAAAGCTGTGTCGCAGTACGCCGATGACCTTAAGACTTTGCTCAGTTCCGCCATTACCAATCAGGTACCCACCTCATTTACACCAATCATCATATATTTCTTTTGTTCAATTACTTAATTCAATATACATAATGTGCCACATAAGTATATAAAAACATATTTTAATAATTTGACCAATTGTGATATATTATTATTCTCACATGTATAAAATACGTGTAAGCGTTTACCATAAATTTAAACACATAGAACTAAATTGTATGTATGAAGATTTTAACTTTTGACTGAGTTATGTATAAAATATTTGTTAAAGTTCTGGTTAGTTTACACATATTCAACTATTGTCACAGACCTAAAATATTATTTTTTGGATAGGTTTGTCTAATTATGAATTGAACTTTTCATTTTTTGGTATTCTCAAGACCAACTTTGACCGGTTGTTTTTTGTTTTTTATAATTAAATATAAATAGGTTAAAGATTTCACCTTTTAATTGAAAATATAATAGGCTTGACAACTTGAGGTAGGACGGATTCCATTTCAAAGACAAAATAATAAGAAAAACCCAAAAATAATGAACTTTCAAAGCCTAAGAACTAATCGTACATATTTATTATAAAGTTGACTAAAAACAGCATCTAAAATTGCATAAACCTAAATAGAGAAGTCTATAAAATTAGAATCAACAAATTCAAAACCAAAGAAAAAAAGGTTCAAAATGGAATATTTAGAACCGATTTTTGAAATTTAAATTTATTTTTACTTATATTTTCTACCATATGTTTCATCTTTCTTTAGAGTACGTAAATTCTAACTAAATTTAAAAAATAAAATAATTAATAAACGGGACTTAATTAATTTAAGAATGTTCAGGAGACGTGTCTGGACGGATTCTCCCACGACAAAGGCGACAAAGCAGTTCGAAAGTCATTAGAAGCAGGACAAGTCCACGTGGAGAAACTGTGCAGCATCGCATTAGCGCTCGTCAAAAACCTCACCGACACCGAAATCGCCCATCGGAGCCACCTCAGCAGAAAGCGGCTCACGGCGGTTAACTGGCCGGACTGGCTGTCCGCCGGTGACCGGAGGCTTATGCAAGCGTCGTCCTCGGCAACCCCGGACGCGGTGGTGGCGGCTGACGGGAGCGGGGATTTTCGGACGGTGGCGGCGGCGGTGGCGGCGGCGCCGGAGAGGAGTAGCCGGAGATATATAATAAGAATAAAGGCTGGGGTTTATAGGGAGAATGTGAACGTGGGGAGTAGTAAGAGAAATATAATGTTTTGGGGAGATGGAAGGACCACTACCATTATCACCGGCAGTAGAAATGTCGTCGACGGCAGCACCACCTTTAACTCCGCCACCGTGGGTAAGCAACGTGTTTCTTATCTTTTCTAACTGCTCCTTTATTAATTTTCCACTTTTTCTTAATTACTTCCGTTTTTTAGGTTACTAGATTTAGATTTTAATGAAAATGTACCAGTACGGTGCAAATTTAGTAGCTAAGGAGAACTAAATAAACAAATTTAGTAGCATATTCTAATTACTCATTAATGTATCCGGACTCTCTTTAATTTGTACTCCATTGTACTCTTGAGATCTCAATTGTTTCATATTGGAACAGTAGGGAGTCCAACATCAATATAAAAGAAATATAGATTATTCTCCTTATTGTCAATTGGTTTCTTCATTGTCAATTGGTTTTGAGGTGGAACCTATATTCTCTAATATGATGTCAGAGTCCATAAAGTTTAATCAAAATGAAATTGAGATCCAATTCAAGATTGATGAGCCCAAAAAAGACACCATATTGAAAGTCAATTTTGAGAGATGGAATCCTCTATTCTCTAAGGGTGTGTTTGGAGAACCGGTTTGGTTATGATAGACAGAAGGTTATGATAAACAGTGAGTTATGATTAGCGGTGGGTTATTATAAATGGTATTTGAAGGGCAAGTTATTATAATAAGGATTATGATAAACGGTGTTTGAAGGACTGGTTATGTAACAAAAAGTAATATATGTAAGGTTAAGATAATTGAGCACGAAGGTTTAGATAAACGGGCACGCAGCTTTAGGTAACCACCATTTATAATAAATAGTGGGGCAAACATCGGTTGAGTTATTATAACCAACCCGGCCGTTTACATAAACGGATCCCAAACACACCCTAATATGTACGAATTTATCTTTATTAAATTCAATAATGGGGTAGATAGGAGAGGTCCCGTAGAAAATTTAGGTGCAAGCAACTTTGTACATTGGTCGAAAAGTCACCTCAATCTTAATATCATAGTCATTAATTCGAGCTTTAATTGCTCCATGAGATACTTTCCAAAAAAAAGAAAAAAAGAATAGTAATATGCATTTGAAATGAAAGTCATGTGTAACAAGGGATCTGACTAAGTCACATAGAACCCTAACTATATTACTAAATAAATGAAACCTTATGCAGTATATAAATTAAATTTAAGTTATTTGGAGTTCAATTTTATTCTTTTTAAACCATTCAAGACCCAATATCACAATCATCAAAATACTTTGATACCTTTCCTCCATACTCCTCTTATTTATAATTTTATTTCTTGGACTTTTTCATATTGTAATATTTTATTTGAAGGTTACTTTTATTCACGTCTACCGTTATTAATGTATTTACAAAAATTTAAATTTGTGTCAAACAAAAGATGTCAACCAACACCAACAAAAATAAAAAATAAAGATAAGACGAACCAATTGAAGTGTTGTGTTGCCAATAGAATAGCAGTTCAAGCGGCATCAATGTAAACCTAATAACCTTAAAGTTTTAAATTCGAGTCTTTGTGTTTAATTTTAAGGACGAATCCCAATATCTTGTTTCTGAAAATATTACAGCGGCCGTGGGAGAAAGATTCTTAGCTCGAGACATAACCTTTCAGAACACTGCCGGTCCATCAAAGCACCAAGCAGTGGCTCTCCGGGTGGGCTCCGACCTCTCCGCCTTCTACCGCTGCGAAATGCTCGCCTATCAAGACACCCTCTACGTCCACTCCAACCGTCAATTCTACGTCGGCTGCATCATCGTAGGCTCCGTCGACTTCATATTCGGCAATGCCGCTGCCGTCATCCAAAACTCCGACATCCACGCCCGCCGCCCCAACCCGGGTCAGAAAAACATGGTCACTGCACAGGGAAGAACCGACCCGAATCAGAACACCGGCATCGTCATCCAGAAATGCCGAATCGGAGCCACCTCCGACCTCCAGCCGGTGATCAGAAACTTCCCCACGTTCCTCGGCCGGCCGTGGCAGAGATACTCGAGGACGGTGGTTATGCAATCGAGCATCAGCAATGTGGTTGATCCGGCGGGGTGGCATGTTTGGGATGGCAATTTTGCGCTTCACACTCTGTTTTATGCAGAGTATCAGAATAGTGGGCCCGGTGCTGATACATCCCGGAGAGTGACGTGGAAGGGCTACAGGGTTGTTACCGGTGCGGCGGAAGCCCAGCAATTCACCGCCGGGAATTTCATCGGCGGCGGCACCTGGTTGAGCTCCACCGGATTCCCGTTTTCACTTGGGTTGTAAAATTTTAATGAGGTTTGTTGGGACTTTGTTGAATGTGGTTTGATGATGAATGGTTTTTATATTTCTTGGATTAATAATAAAATGCTATCTTTTTTTATTGAATGTTTGAGTATAATTTTTGTTTAACTACATCATATCTACTTACCATGTGTATCACAATATTGGAACCAGGATCAAACTTCAAAATGAGTGGAATGTCCCATCTTAAATAGTACACTTTTAACTTCATTATTCTTGAATTCAATCCAAATGTTCTTCATTGGATGGAGTATTCATTATTCATTTGAGTAAAATTGAGTTTTTGATATCATTATGATTATATGTGAAGTTATATCTCAAAATTAATTCTATGGATGAATTAAGTACAAACATAAATGTGAAGTTTTTCTAACTACATTCATGTTACATTTGTGCAAATTGTCCCGTCACTCGTATGAACCAACTGACGTCTCTAATAAGATTAGAGATTCTTCACACAAGAATTTTAAGACACGTATAATTGAATTTTGTCTTTTATATTAATTTTTGTATCTTATCATATAAATAAGTTTGTGGGTTTTGCAACTTGTTTTCGATAGTAGATCTTTTTGAAGGCTACATACCTGGTTATTGAATATAGATTTGTCTTGAAGACTTCATTGTTTATTCTCGAATGTGGACTTGTCTCAAAAGCTTCACATCGTATTATCGGGCTCTCTTTGTTGATTATTTGATTTGTTATTGGGCTTGTTGATTGTTGAATCGACCCTTTAGTTGTTGATCTTTGGATCGATGATAAACCTTTAGCTTGAAAAAAAGTGGTTTTGATGTGTGGATTGTGAGTACAAGGCAAATTAAATAAGAAACATTCCATGTGTTGAGAAACATGAAAAAGAGTTGGCTGTGCATCTCTTTTCTAGCCACCGTGATCAGCGCCATCAAATAGCTACGCATCCGGCCCGGTCGCATGTGTACATCTACATCTCATTAATTGCATACTTTAGAAATATTAAATGTTTTTCTCCTTATCCTTTTGAAATAAACCACATCCGGAGAGACACTTTACTAGCAAGCATATGTTAAACCACTTTATCGTTTCATTAGGATAATGAATTCCAACTTTACCAAGAATCATTTAGGCCATGTTTGATAATTATTTGATTGTTATTTTTTTGTTTATGACCTATTTCTACTCAAATTTTCTACCATGTACTCTATATTTTCTATAATATATCCATCTTTCTTTAACAAAGTAAATGAATACTAGTCAAATTTCAAAAATAAAAATAAGTTTTTTGAAATTATTTTTTTTGTTTTTTAAAATATACGTAAGTCGTAGATATCTAAATAAGAAAAAAGTTATGATAAAGTAATTGTTGTAGACTTAAATTTATAAAACAAAAAATAAAAACAAAATAATTATGGAACAGAATCTTAAAAATCAAACTTAACATTTCAATGTTTTGGTAAATCACTAATACGCATAGCTGACGCAAAACCATCAAAATGATTATAAAAGAGAGGAAGATGTTGGGTCCCACACAGTAATGACTTATTTTAAAAGACAAAGGGAAAGAAAGTTGTACCATGGTTTACAACATGCCATTTGCTTCTCCAACATTAAACATTTGACCTAATTCATGCAAATTAACATTATTTTAACTCATATTTAAATAATATTATTATTTTATTTTATTTTACATATCTTTTTCGTTTGAAAGCCAGCCAAATAATAAAATGGCATTTTTGAATGTCCGGTTGGAAACGAAAAGGAAAATAAAGATTCATGTAACGGGACAGTTTAATTATTTGTGTTAATTCATTTCAATTCTGCCATTACTGATTCGATTAGTATTTGTAATCTACAAATAATAATAATAATAAATAAAGATTCACATGGTCGCTTTGTTATAAAAGCAATTCCCTCCATTTCTGAACCGCCACCCACACATTTCCTTTTCAATTTCCAAACCCTAAATTCTCCCAACTCCATGGATTCCGTCAATTCTTTCAAGGGCTACGGCAAGGTGGACGAGCTCGAACAGCAATCTTTCCGCCGGAATACTCGCCGCCGATTCATTGTACTCATCCTCTCAGTCGTTATTCTGATTGCCGTTATCATCGGCGCCGTCGTTGGAATCGCGGTTCATAAACGAAGCACTTCGTCTTCGTCGGCTCCTCCTCCTCCGACGGCAGCGGAGCTCACTCCGGCGGCCTCACTGAAAACACTCTGCAGTGTCACTCTGTATCCGAGTTCGTGCGAGTCCTCTCTCGGAAACTCCAACACCACCGATCCAGTCTCCCTCTTCAAGCTTTCCCTCCGAGTCGCCGCCGATTCGCTCTCGAAACTCGCCGATTACACCGCCAAACTCAAATCCAGCGCCGCCGATCCGAATCTCCGAGCCGCAATCGGGATCTGCGGTTCTGTTTTGGAAGACGCGATCGAGACGCTAAACGACACCGTTTCGGCATCGCCGTCGAGGATTGAAGATCTGAAAACCTGGCTGAGCACCGCCGTGACCGATCAAGAAACCTGCCTGGACGCGGTTCGGGATCTGAATGAGACGGCGATTCTGGAGGAATTGGAATCGGCGATGGCGAATTCGACCGAGTTCACCAGCAATAGTTTAGCGATTGCGGCCAACATCCTGGGGCTGTTGTCCGACTTCGAGGTCCCAATCCTCCACCGGAGGCTGATGGAATTTCCGGAGTGGGTGAGCTCCGGCGACCGGAGGGTTCTTGAGGGGAAGAATGCGACGGCGGCGCGTGTGACGGTGTCGAAGGATGGGACAGGGGATTTCAGGACGATCAGTGAGGCGGTAGCGGCGGTGCCGGAGAAGAGTAAAGAGAGATTTGTAATATACGTAAAAAAAGGAATATATGAAGAGAATGTGATTTTGGATAAGAGCAAGTGGAACGTTATGATGTACGGTGATGGCAGAACCAAAACCATTGTTTCCGGCGGCCTCAACTTCGTCGACGGCACGCCCACCTTCGCCACCGCCACTTTCGGTAATCTCTTTATTCTTCTTATTCACTCAATTTAACTCTACTTAAAGCAGTATTACATTTGCAATATAATTTTTAAAATAATTTCATCATATCACTCGTAGAAAATTCAATCATTAATTTTAATTTTATGTTATACATGAAAATATTTTATTTTTTTTTGTTATACATATTATTCTCAATTTCTTCATTGAATTTAACTTTAATTATTCTCAAAACTTTTTTTTTTCTTTCTAATGAACACGTTGTTTTTCATTTTAACATTGGGAATTGATTCTTTGTGAATATATGTCAACTTTGACTAAACCTGATTTTGACTTCTTTTTAATAACTTTTAAACCCTTGAACATTAAAATAATAAAATTATTCTAAAAATACCTGTTGGTCAAATACTATGCTAACACTTGGAATTTAACTTATTTTAATTCAAATTTATATTTTAAAAAAAATCTTGAATTTTTTTTTTGATAAAATAAAATTTTGATGCTCATGTCTTGAGGTTTGTTTATTATTTTTATGTCAATAAATATATTTGATTTTAATTCTTGAATTTTTAGATGTTTCATTTTAATTGATTATTTCTATAGTAAATTTAATTAAAATTAAAATTTCTTAAATGATATTGATGACGTAATAAAATTGGACATTTTAAATTGTCCAAAATGAAATAAATTATGAGTAAAACTTGTAAATAAACCAAACTTTTTATTTATGTGCAACACGATAATTATTATTTTTTATTTGTTTATAAAAAAATGTGATGCTCCAAATTGTGTCATTTAAAAAATGGAATTGCCTACGAACTGCTCGCAAGTTTTTTTCTTCTCATAAAGATTTAAAATTTTACAAATTTTTTTTACACAAATTTATTTGTTTGATTGGTTGTTGTATTTCAATTGAACTTCATTATTATTTGTTTAATTTTTAAAATTGATATGTGACTAATTCTCTTTATATATCTTTTTTATCTCCCTTTATAAAAAAATAAAAATAGGAAGAAATATTACTTTTTGAAAAATGCATATTTGGGTCACGTACCTTTTTTGCATGCCAAACCCCCTCAAAATATAGTGAGTGAATAACGGGCCAATTCAATTGCCCTTAACGCCATAAACCCACATGGCCAAAGTGACAACGATAGGCATGTAAATGTCAATCTCTGGCCTTTTGATCTACCATTTATTTTTTTGTCCTCACAAATGTTGTTTTCTTTTGCAGCTGTGGCTGGCAAAGGCTTCATCGGCAAGGACATGGGCTTCGTCAACACCGCCGGCCCAGCCAAGCACCAAGCCGTGGCCTTCCGATCTGGCTCTGACTTCTCCGTGATGCACGGATGCTCATTCGATGGCTACCAGGACACGCTCTACGCACATTCCAACCGTCAATTCTACCGCGACTGCGACATCTCTGGAACCATCGACTTCATGTTCGGCAGCGCCGCGGTAGTGTTCCAAAACTGCAATATCCGTGCGAGGCAGCCCCTTCCCAATCAGTTCAACACCATCACAGCCCAAGGGAAAAAAGACATGAACCAAAACTCGGGCATTTCCATTCAGAGATGCATATTTTCAGCGTACAACGACACAGTCTCTGCCCCTACCTTCTTGGGCCGCCCATGGAAGGAATATTCCACCACTGTGATTATGCAGTCGGAGATTGGCGGTTTGGTTGAGCCGGTGGGTTGGAAGGAGTGGGTCAGCGGGCAGGACCCGCCCAATACTATCTTTTACGGGGAGTATCGAAATAGTGGGTCAGGATCCATCGTGGATAAGAGGGTCAAATGGGTTGGTTATAGGCCTAAGCTTAGTGACGCTGATGCTGAGAAGTTCACCGTTCGGACCTTTCTCAACGGCCAGGATTGGTTGCCGCCCACCAATGTCAAATTTGATACCTCCTTATGACCCACACCTACAAGAACTTGGAAAATAATATATATATATATTTTTTTGTTATAAAGTGGGAAGAAAGGATTTTTTCCCCCTTTTTTGGTTTGATTATACCGAGTGTGGAGTAAGATTAGATTGGGACTAAGTAGAATGTTTAATTTTAGTAAATTAACAGTTGTTCATGTTTGGAATGAAGTTATAATTTAATTACATTTTCGTAACAAATTTCAGGTTACCCGAATGCTAAAATCTTCAAGGATGACTATAGAAAAAAAATGTTATTTTAATTTAAGCTCGCTTTCCAATACTAGAGATTTCTGAAAAAAATATACCTTGAATTATTTAGTCTCAACCGCTCGACTACCTTTAGAATATAAAAAATAGAAAACTAAAATGGATAGAACTAAAAAAATAAAGGATTAGGATAGGTCAGATTTAAAGAAAAAGGAAAGTAGTTCATTTCCCCATCATCTAGACTGAGGGGAAAGGAAATTGCGTTGCACGTAGTGTTATGTAGAAAAGGAAAAAGGCTCGAAATTTTTGCATACCAACATCCATTTCGATTCTCCACTCACTCTGCACACATTGCTGACAAATTGTTCAATAAAAGATTCAAGCCGGGGTTGAGTTGATTCAAGTAAAGTCGAAATTTGCAAGCGCCAAATCCATCATATCGTATCCTAAAAATATGGTTTTTCCTTTTGAATCTCATCTAGGTTCCATTCCAATTTTATATACAATCAACGAGATGCAAAAGTATGGTCGCATTTATGCTAGAGTAAGCGATTTTCTTTTGGTCATTTGATGTATAATGATGTATAATCTAGGCAAGCACCAAGTCGCTACCTTCAACTCTAGATTCGACCTCTCAGTGATGCATGAATGCTCATTCGATGGCTACCAAAACACACTTTACGCTCATTCAAACCATCAATTCTACTGTGATTGTGACATCTCTGGCGCCATCGACTTCATCTTCAGCCGCGCTGCTGTAATCTTCTAAAATTGCAACATCTGCCCCAAGCAGCCCTTTCAAGGCAAAAGGGACATCAACGAAAAAGTCCATCATTTCCATTCTGAAGTGCATTTTTTCGGCCTACAATGACAGTCTCTCTACCCCCACTTACTCAGGGGTTGTTTGTTTGACATTTTTGGGTAGATTTTAGGTTAAGGAATTAAATTGAAGAGTTATATTGAGTAGTTAAAATTTGAGAGTTGTGTCAAAAAATCGTTTGGATGTAGTTTTTATGTAGAGAAGTTAGAGTTAAAATCTTGTTTGGATGTAGATTTAAAAATGAGTAGTTATTTTTAGTAGTTAAAAAAGTAATTATTAAAAATGAATGGTTAAAAATGAGTTATTTTGATTGATTTGAAAGGAATGATTAAAAATAAGTGGCTAGAAATGATTGAGTAGTTATAAATGAATGGTTAGAAATGAGAGTTATTTTTAAAAGTATAAATGAGGAGGAGTCAATAAAAACTCATTTGGATATAGGTTTTGAGGAAGAGTTGATAACTCTTAATACCAACTTCTACCTAAATATGTCAAACAACCACCCCCTTAGGGGTTGTTTGTTTGACATATTTAGGTAGTTTTTGGGTTAAAGAGTTATATTGAGTAGTTAAAAATTGAGAATTGTGTCAAAAACTCCTTTGGATGTAGTTTTTGTGCAAAGGAGTTAGAGTCAAAACTTTGTTTGGATGTGAAGTTAAAAATGACTAGTTATTTTTAGTAGTTAAAAAAGAAATAATTAAAAATGAATGGTTAAAAATGAGTTATTTTGATTGATTTGAAATGAATGATTAAAAATAAGGGGTTAAAAATGATTGAGTAGTTATAAATGAATTATTAAAAATGAATGGTTAGAAATGAGAGTTATTTTTAAAAGTAAAAATGAGGAAAAGTTAATAAAAACTCGTTTGGATGTAGGTTTTCGAAGAAGAGTTGATAACTCCCAATTCTAACTCCTACCTAAATATGTCAAACAAACACCCCATGGGGTGTTTGTTTGACATATTTAGGTAGTTTTTGAGTTAAGGAGTTATATTGAGAAGTTATGTTGAAGAGTTAAAAATTAAGTGTTGTGTCAAAAACTCGTTTGGATGTAGTTTTTGTATAGAAGAGTTACAGTCAAAACCTTGTTTGAATGTAGATTTAAAAATGAGTAGTTAGTTTTAGTAGTTAAAAAAGAAATGATTAAAAATGAATGGTTGAAAATGAGTTATTTTGATTGATTTGAAATAAATTATTAAAAATAAGTGGTTAGAAATGACTGAGTAATTATAAATGAATGATTAAAAATGAGATTTATTTTTAAAAGTAAAAATGAGCAGGAGTTAATAAAAACTCATTTGGATGTAGTTTTTAAGGAGAGATTAATAAATCCTAGAACTAACTCCTCCCTAAATATGTCAAACAAACAACCTATTAGGCTGCTCATGGAAGGAGTTTTCCACCGGTGTGATTATATAGTCAGAGATCTAGAGTAAATTAAAAAGTTGTTCATAATTGGAATGAAGTTATAATTTAGTCATAATAATATTTTTTTATAAAAATCTTTATGTGATGATATAAAATCTCGAAATCATTTCAAATTATTTTTTATTGTTGGTCAATTAAATACGTAATAGATATATATCTACATATAATATGAATTGATTTTGTTTGATTTTTTTTTTTTCAATTTTGTCCAATAAATTTGTGAATAGGTCAATAACTTATTAGAGAAATCAAAGCATTTTCTGGTAAGTATGGCTTAAACAGAATTCTAAAACTTTGAAGGATGACTATAAAGAAAAGCTTGTGAATATTTTATGGTACCAGAAATTTTATATGTACTATTAAAAAAAAAAAATCTTATACGTAAGAGTGCGACCCATCGTTGGATAAATATTGTCTGCGCTTTTTGCTAGGAGAAAGTGTATATATAGATAGATATAGATATAGATATATAGATAAACAAAGCTATGTTCATATTGTAAGTTTTTTTTTTATAACTTGCTCTGGTTGGAAATCTCTTATTTCCTATTTGAAATTGTAAAAAAAAAAAACTAACAATTATATTTTTATAATATAATTGGGTAAATACAATGCTATAATAAAATTAAAAATGAAAAATAACAAAGCTTAAAATACAAATATATTTTGAATTTAAAAAACAATTAAAAATTCACTAATCCATTATAAATTACTATTAATATTTATACTCATGATTATGGTCCTAATTTTTTTTAAAAATGATCAAATTTGTAATTATTTTATAAATTTAATTAGTTTTGTAAGTTTTAGATTAGAATTGAGAGTAAAAGATTTGAACTCATAATTTTCTAATTATTAAATTTACATGGATGACACTGAGTTACTTTTGTTGTCGGGGTTCTTCTTATTATATATATATATATATATATATATATATATATATATATATATATTTTATAAAAAGATGTTTTTAAGCGTGTAAAAGAAAAGGTTATGAAGTTGATGATTTGAATATCTTATCTCAAACATGGTAAAAATAAATAATTAAAAAATTGTCCTAAAAAATAGAAAACCGAATTCCTTAAACGAAGGATTAGGATTTAGGTCACAGCTTAAAAGAAAAAGGAAAGGAATTCATTTTGTTTGAATAGCGCACAAGTAGTGTGTCATGTAGAAAAGGAAAAAGCTTCAAACATTTCGCCTACCAAAATCGATTTTGATTCTCTCCGCACACATTTCTGACAATTGCTCCATAAAAAATTACTTCGAGATCGAAATCTGCGAGCGCCAAATCCATCCATTGTATCCCTGTAATCTGGTTTTGCCTTTTGAATCTTTCATTCCAATTTTATACGCAACGATGCGGAAGTACGGTCGCATTTGTAGTAGAATCGGCGATCTTCTTCTTAAGCGAACCCTTCTTCAATCGTCTTCTCGGTTCTTGTCTTCTTCGTCTTCTTCTTCTTCTTCTACTTCTCCACCCATGTCGCCCTCTTCCCCTCATCCGCTTTCAATCGCCACCATCAACGACAAGGTTTCAAAATCCCCATTTTCCCATTTCTATTGTACTGTATTGTATTGGGTTTCTGTTTTTTTTTTTGTTCTTTTGGGCGATTTGTGTTTGTTTCTTCGTTGATTCATTGAATTGTAGATTGTGTTGTTCATTCTTTGTTTTATGCTTCCTCGACTTGGTTCTTCACACCCTTTGGACCATGCCTTGTTTTTCATTTCTCGTGGTCTCTATATGAATCACTTCATTTAGCGAGTTTCTAGAGGAAAGAAAATAGAACACAAAATATAAACAATAATGGGAACTTCCTCTCGATTGTATTAAATTTGCATTTAGCACTACAAAAGTTAATACATAATTTGCAACCAAACCAAAATAGTGATATGAGTAGGTATTGCTGTTTAGTTTCTTTATTAACAGTTTATATTCGATTCCCCTTTTCTATTGATTCTCTATCTATGGGTCTGTTTGGGGCAAGGGTAATGGTAATGGTTAAGGGGGGAATGATAATGAGGTGGAGAATAGGGAGAAGAATGATTATTGGGGGAATGATTATTTGTGTTTGGGGTGAAGGTAATGATTATGAGGAGAATGATTATTTGTGTTTAAGATAAAGTTAATGATTATAAGAAAAATAAAATAATGAATATGATGTGATTAAAAAATAGTGATGTGATGTACGAAAAGTTGTTGAATAGAGAATAAAAAGTAGTTAATGGGAGAATAAAAAAAGTGATTTTTGGAAAACGTGATTATGAGGGGAATGATTCCCAGTAGCCCACGGGGAATCATCTCCATTCCCATTCTCTCTCTTATTCTTGGTGACACAAATATCCCCTAATTGGTTTTGATTCTTAACTGTGTTTATGTTCTCTTTGAATAACTTTGTTTCTTTAGTAACCATGTCTGGTGTTCACTTATCATTTTTTTGGGCTGCGGCATTTGTATTTACTCTGATTTTCTTTTCCAGGTGCTTAAGTGTGAGTATGCTGTCAGAGGTGAAATCGTCACTCTTGCCCAGGTAATGTGACTTCATATCTCGTTGACTCTTATGTTTGTGTAAGAATACTAGCCTAAGATTTCAGTAAACAATGGGTGATTGGAAATCTTAAAGTTCTTTTTTTTTATAGTCTTAAAGTTAATTTTATCTTTCGTTTTGAAGATGAACAAAAACTAGAGGTTCAAATCCTTTTGTAATTCCCTTTGGCTTTTCCCATCTTTTGTGATTTCATTGAAATTGTTTTTTTGTTCAAAATAAGGAAGATACACAGTCAATCTCTCTTACTCTTTTGCACAGAACTGCATTTGTTGAATTTCATTAGTTTGGTGTGGTGTTTTGCTGAATTTTTCGTCTAAGTGTTTCTTTCTTCCATTTCTGCAGAGATTACAAGAAGAGTTATTGGCTAAGCCTGGTTCACATCCTTTTGACGAGGTATAGTATAGATAGTTCATAGTTCTATTAAAGTTCATCAGAATGTGGATTTGTTGTTTACTTACTGAGTGGGATGTTCTTTTAACTGATCTAAGCTGTTGTGTACTTGGTTAGTAATTGATGAAAAGTGTTAAAATGTATCTTATACCTGTCCATCTAAAAATTTGATAAAAAGCAATGGAAATTTGAATGAAACTGGCATCAGATGCTGTCTTTCTTTGTAGTGCACATGATGTAACCTCCAGTTAATGAAATTTAATTTTCGTGTCTTTTGGCTGCGGGAACTTTATGTTGTTAACTATTAAGTTATAACAGCATGGGGCTAACATATGGCACTATTTCAATTTTGTAGTTAAAAATTGTTATTATTTCGTACAGATACTCTACTGTAATATTGGCAATCCTCAGTCCCTCGGTCAGCTACCAATTACTTTCTTCCGTGAGGTTTGTTTACTCTTTTTCTCTGTAAAATTTGTTTTCTTACAAGTGAGAAAAATTAACGTGTCTGATTCTTAGGTTCTTGCATTGTGTGATCATCCTGCCATTTTGGACAGAAGTGAAACACAGGGTCTATTCAGGTACTGGAGAATGTGTTTTTATACCCAGTTTAGTGGCTAATCAATTTTTTTTTTTAAAATGGAGAAGTAGTTGAGATCTTACACAAGTTAAGCTACCAATGATTATGGCTGTACTTCATCTTTTATCTTTTTCCTTCCACCTCGTAAAGAACATGGTGTTTGTATAATTAGCACCTTGCACAAAGCTTGTGAGTTGTGAGTTTCCTTCTCCCTACTTTATTGAATTTTCCAAACATTTTGCAGTACTGATTCCATTGAAAGAGCATGGCAAATTCTAGATCAAATCCCTGGAAGAGCAACTGGTGCATATAGTCACAGCCAGGTCATTTAAATGTCTATATGAGAAGATAGTTAACTTTAAGCTAAAATATTGCAATGCTAATGAATCTATTTATTTGCTTCACTTTTGACATCAGGGTATCAAGGGTTTGCGTGATTCAATTGCTGCTGGAATTGAAGCTCGTGATGGATTTCCTGCAGATCCAAATGATATTTTCCTAACAGATGGTGCAAGCCCAGCGGTACCCTCCAATTTTCTATCTGTAACAAAGACAATAATTTTCCATATTAAGCTTGATAATGATCACATGTTCATTCTCTGGCCAGGTTCATATGATGATGCAATTACTTATAAGGTCGGAGGGGGATGGAATCCTTTGTCCAATCCCTCAATACCCTTTGTACTCTGCTTCAATAGCTCTCCATGGTGGCAGTCTGGTATTTGGAGTCTTTATTCAGCATCTCAAACTGACCTAAGAATTATATTCTAGAGTATTTGGCAAGATGTGTATAGTTTCTTTGATCATACAAATTTTGGTCAACTTGTCTTGTGCCTAGAGTTTTATTTGCTTCGTTATAAATTCAAAAGCATTTAAATTAATACCATTGTGTATTACTTTGTCCAATCCCTCAATAAACTTTTTTAATCATCTAAAATATGTATTACTTATATATTATATTTATATTCACGTTAGCTAAACATTTTGTTACTACTTTTTACTCATCATTTTTAATGGAAGTGTCAATATGTAGATGAAAATTTAATACCATGGTGTATGCAGGTCCCATACTACCTTGATGAAGCAACGGGATGGGGACTGGAAATTTCTGAGCTTAAGAAGCAATTGGAGGCTGCCAAGTCTAAGGGTATAAATGTTAGGGCCCTGGTCGTAATAAATCCCGGGAATCCCACTGGACAGGTCCTTGTCGTGCTGCTACGTCATGTTTTCTAGATAAACAAAGAAAAGTATGTCCTTTGTTAAAAATAAAATTTTTCGTTGGAAAATGCCTGCAGGTTCTTGCTGAGAATAACCAGCAGCAGATCGTGGAGTTTTGCAAACAAGAAGGCCTGGTTCTTCTTGCAGATGAGGTTGGTAGATCCACATAAGATGTATACATGTGATGTCATGATTATTTTTGGACCAAAAGATGAGAAATTGTTTCTCAACCTATCCAATTGAATGTATCTTTGTGATTTTCTACAGGTATATCAGGAAAACATTTACGTTCCTGATAAAAAGTTCCACTCTTTTAAGAAGGTTTCCCGGTCCATGGGCTATGGCAATGAGGATATCTCATTGGTATCTTTTCAGTCAGTCTCTAAAGGTATTATTGTATTTTTTTTTATTTGTACCGATAGAAACATGGTTTAGAAAAATCTTATACTTATATGTGATGCAGGTTACTATGGCGAGTGTGGAAAAAGAGGTGGTTACATGGAGGTTACTGGATTCAGTGCTGAGATAAGGGAACAAATATACAAAGTGGCATCAGTGAATCTATGTTCTAATATTTCTGGCCAGATTCTAGCAAGCCTTGTAATGAGTCCCCCCAAGGTCAAGACTAACATTTAAACGTCCCGGCATTTTGATAGCCATATGTGATCATTTACCTTTTGCTTGTTTGGTTTAGGATTTGAAAGCTTTGTTTACTTTGACTTAGTTTTATGACATTGCATGCTCTTGCAATTTCCTACTAAGCAAGCAAGCTCTGTATTTTCAGGTTGGAGATGAATCTTTTGAATCATATAGTGCAGAGAAGGATGGAATCCTCTCTTCTCTTGCAAGGCGTGCAAAGGTTAGTAAATTTGCATTGACTCTCAAGTTTTTGGTTGATGAATTAATTTTTTTTAATAGAGTCCTAAACATAGTTTGGCAACATTAACTCTGGTAAAACGTGGGATACTTTTCATTCTGCCTAGAATTGTGGGAGTTCTTAGCATGTGCTATTCAGTAGTTAACTTGAACAAAATTAATATAATTGGCCACATCGAAATGATAGGCCAAGTTTTATCTAAGAAAAACACATAGGAAGACCCACAAAGAAAAAGGTCTAATCAAAAGAGGAGTACAAAACTCAACATTAGCCAGTACCTCAACTTTTGGTCACAAGAAACAATTAGTAATTACATAGCCGGATAAGCATTACGATGCGTTGATTTTCAAACATCCTCCTATAACATTGCCTCGTACCTTTTCAACCAGGATAAACCACTTAGTAGCAAAGAAATTAGATTGCTAAAGAAGATGTGGCTCCTCCTATGAGATTTATCTTTTCATTTTCACATGATATGTTATATGAGCTGCAGATCCACATTTAACAAAGTGGTTAAGGAGCTTATTACATATTTGCTTTACCCCACCCGCTGCCCTTCTTATTTTTACTCACTTCTTGCTGTAGGCATTAGAAGATGCTTTGAACAGTTTAGAAGGTGTGGAGTGCAATAAAACTGAAGGGGCAATGTATCTCTTTCCTCGTATTTACCTACCCGTGAAGGCAATCAAAGCGGCCGAAGCTGCAAATACAGCTCCTGATGCATTCTACTGTCGTCACCTCCTTAATGCTACTGGCATTGTCGTTGTCCCCGGTTCTGGTTTCGGTCAGGTTAGTTTTGTTTTTTTTTATTCATTTTGCAAATAGTTAAGACTGTGCTGTCTAACCTTTTGATTCCTTGAGCAAATAGTTAAGTCTGTGTTGTGTCTGACCTTTTGATTCCTTGAGCAAATAGTTAAGTCTGTGTTGTGTCTAACCTTTTGATTCCTTTAGCAAATAGTTAAGACTGTGTTGTGTGTGTGCTTTTTTCAAAGGTTCCTGGTACCTGGCATTTTAGATGCACCATACTACCCCAAGAGGACAAGATTCCAGCTGTTGTTTCACGATTGACGGAGTTCCACAAACAATTCATGGAAGAGTTTCGTGATTGATTGAGTTCCTGCTGAAGAACACCACAAGAAGTCCATTCCCTAAACTATATTCTCTTTTGTTAGCATGCTCAATTTTCCATTCTGAATTTTTGACAGACCAATACCATATTGAAGTTGTTTCAAAGACAGGGAATGAAAGCCAATCAACTCTTCATTTGCTCTTTGCATTTCTATCTGGAAATAATATTATTAAAACAAAGGAAACTCAATCTCTTTCTTTCTTTTTTAGGATGATGATGATACAAGTATTTGTGTTCATTGTTGTATTTTAGTGAGAGTTATGGGAAGGGAAGCAACCACAAGACGTAGTGTTGTGCCCTATGGAATAAGGGCGTCTACAGTTTAACTTCTTGACTTGTTCTGTAGCTTTCTGAGTCTGATCAGAGTGCTGTTGCCTGGCTGCTTCTCTCAATTCCTCAGCTTTTCTGTGGACAAGTGCTAACTTCTTCATCTGCTTCTCTTCTAGATTTGATCTCATCTTTTCTATTTTCACCTGCATTGCCAATCTCTCTCTTGTGACTATTAATAAATGTAGGGAAGAAGGGCCAACAAGAGCAATAGCTCAGAGGTTAGTATCAGCGTACACCTAATAACTATGAGATCTTGGATTTGAGTTCCTCCACCTCCAATTATTGTAATCTAAAAAAAAATTGTAGGAAAGGGTCTAATACAACTAATCAGCAATTTTTGTTCATTAAAACTGAGTCAGCAATATTAAAACGATGTGTTTGGCTAGAAGGTTGTGGATGATCCAACCAACCTAAGGTTTGGATGGACCAACTTCCAAAAACTCCATAAAAACTTCCATAAAATCTATTTAACCGGCTAAATTCATATTACTTTTACTTCAATCATTCATTATTTCTCAATCCAAATGTAAATTTTTTTAATACAACCACTCATAATTCTTCCAAATGTAAATTTTTTTAATACAACCACTCATAATTCTTCAATTCTCACAATCACTCTAACTCTACTATCTAAACAATTTTATTGTAACAACTGACTCCGTCTAAACGAAGTTTTATCTTTACCAAACTTCTGATAACCATTTAAAACCTCTCATAATTATACTCTCATCTACAAATCTCACTAACCAAATGCACCATGAAACTGAACTGACAGACTGAAGCATGCATATAAACAAATTAAAATACATCAGTTGAAACTTCGGAAATTTAGTTTGTAGTTTTAAATGCAGGGAAGGGTCAGTTTGGATTTGGAATCATATTATTAAATTTAAAAACAGACGAAATTCAGTAATACAAAAATAATAATTTTAAAGAAAGAGGGCATCAACCAAACCCTGTTGTTGGGGCTGACAGAAGTCAATTGAAATAGACAAATTCCCCTTTTTTCTCTACATTTTTCCAAATGGGGATTTTGGTGATATAAAATAATTATTGGGAAGATGAGTCGTAGCTTTCATATTCTTATTTTAATGGAAGCATATGCAGATAGACGAGGGGGTTACTGAAACCAGGTGTGAAGCACAGAAACAGAGGTGGGACTCTGTCAAAGTGCCTCAACCTTGGCGGATGGCTCGAGAAATATAAACGACAAACCCCAATCATTTTTTATAAAATTTTTTAAAGAACATTTTAATAACGTGACATTACTAATTACTACTTCGATGAGTATCTGTCTGACCTAAGAACGGTCGTGATTCCATATTTCAAAAAAAAAAAAGAAAAAAAAAATGAATATTTTGATAATGGGTTACCTCGAGTTTCTTGGATTGAGCTTCTGCTTTTGCATTTTGGAGATTCACCCAAGCTTGAATCTTTGCTTCTTCTCTCTGATATCTGAAAAACCATAACCATAAAAACTCATTATCATCAATCAATGATGAGACTTGAAAAAGTAAAAGAGAAGATAAAAGATGTTGTTACCTGTTGCAGCACTTCATTTTCTTCTCATCTTCCCAAGCTGCAGCTCTGGAATCCGATATACTTTTCCGGCACTCATCGCCGGTTGCAAAGTGTCTCAAGCTTTTCGATATTTCTTCTTCTTCCTCTTCTCTTGAGCTCCAATTTGATGCAACTGAATCGTATTGACATGGAAGCTGCAGCTTAGCCAGATGGAATTCCTGCAGCTCGGAAATGTCTCCGGCGACGGCGCCGGCCAGACCGAGCTGCCGGGATCTGTTCGCTGGCGTGTTGTGGCGAGCTGGGGAAGTGCTTTTCAATGGAGTTAGGCACCTTGAGGTTGTGGAGCTGCCTAATGAACTCATCTCTGTTCCAATGTCTCTGTGTTGAACTTCAACAATGGCGGAATTGTTGAACAGAAAGCCTTCTACATTGTCCATAAACTTATCTGTAATCAATCAAATTAATGCATTAGAAGAAACCCATCAAAACCCACATGCAGTTTCATCTCCCAAAACTTCACAAGTACAAAGGACAAACTTTTAGCACAAAAGGCTTGAAATTTGAGCAAGATTTTAAACAATCTACAGGAAAATGTATAAAAAAAAAAGTACAGCAATAATCAAGAAAGAAAAAGGGTGTCTTTCTAAAGCTGAAAATAAGAGGAAAGATGATACCTTTTAGGTGCAAACCTGAAACTCCATTGAAAGGTTTGAAAGGGTTGCTGTTATTTTTGGCTGAAGTTGCAGAATCAAGGAAGTTAGAGACTTGTTTGGAAACCTTTTCCTCTGTAACTCTAAATTTCTCAGCAAAAACCTCAGTTTGAGGCTTCAAGTTTTGGCATTGCTTGAATATCTTTGCAGGGGAGTCATTGCAAGGGCTACAAACAAGCCATTTCTCTGCTTCGTCCCATTTGGAAGGGACGTTTTTTCTTGAAAGGTTTCCAAAAAGAGACCTTCCTGGAGTTGAAGGAGACTCAATAACTCGTCTTTGAGTCACTGAGTTAACTCCATCTCTTCTCCTCTGAGTTGAAACAGAGTTCGCCATTGGTAATGACTTGACAAACTCTGAAGTTTCTTTGAGGTTGAGGTTGCAAAGTGCATCATGGAAGGTGTCTGCAAAAGGGTTGCTCTTGGTTTTGGCATAGAAGCTTCTCCTGCCCTCCAATGGCGGTTCCTGAGTCAGAAAAACCAGAAAGAAGCAACCCATCAAAACAAACAAACAAACAGGAGGGATTAAAATTGAAACAAGATTTGAGATTACAAAAGTTACCACATTTGATTCAAAAATGGGAGGAGACTGGAAGTATTTGGGAGTGGGAAGATCCATTGGTTTAAAAATTGTGAAGTAAAGATGATGCTGATGAAGAAGTCTGTTTCTGGTTGTTAAGGAAAGGGTTCTCTCTTTTTCATCTCAGTTTGTATATAGATATAAAGCAGTGTGCTCTATAAGAAAGTGACTGTTTTTGCAGTCAAAAAGACTTCTCACTGTCCCAACCCAAAAGCATATTGACTACTTGGAATAATGGGTATAAAAATATATACAGCTAACTCACATGGGGTAGCCTGAAAAACCCAAGCTTAGCCAAGCTTTGCTTTTCTCCCCTTCTACATGTTTGGATAGTGATGAATGAGATCTTTGAATGTGTTATTTAGATGTTGTTTGAATGTGGCGGTTAACGAGCGATGGTATGAAAATCATGTCTTGATGAGTTTGTTTGAAGGAGAGTATTAGACAGTGTGGATATTCATATCAAAATATTTTTTCAAAATAACTATACAACCTAGTTCCTCTTCCAAACATCTCCTCTAGTTCTTGAGCTGAAGCCTAACAAAATAATAGTCTACACTCTACTCTAAATTTGATCGAAGACACAATGAATGGTGATATCGAATCAAATCCAAATAAATTTAAGTTTTGTAGTTTGGTTAGACTTTTATTAATGTGGAATCAAACTAGATCTATGATGGTGGGTGATAGAAGTAAAATAAGTCCTTTGAGTTTATAATTCAAAACAAGTAAAATAAATTGTTACAAATAACATAATAATTAGGTAGGGGTTTAGAGCAAGGAGTCCAAAAATGCACACCAAAGTGCACGAACCTGCCCACGACAAGATCTCGAAAAGACCAGAATGGAGTTTAGTGAGAAAATTACATCTCTAAACTTTTGAGAGAGTGAGGGAAAATGATTTTTTAAGTATCTAAGGGTTAGATAATTTCAACGTGAGATCTTTAACATGTTCTCTTAAAATAATGCATTTTTTTTTGTTCGCCTATCTTGATTAGATAATATAAAGTTCCATCTTAAAATTAATTGACAATGAAAAGAGAATTTCATATCTTTTATATATTGTTAAAAGATCTTTACTCCTTTTGACGTAAAATCCTCAACAATAATCACTTGTATATCCATGTTATTAGTCATCTTTTTCAAGAAGCACATATTTACTATTCTTATTAAAACTCGAATATCAGAGTTTTGCTCCTCTATATCCAGGACATCGTTGACCTGTCCCTAGACTGTGGCACTAGGATACTTCGAACAGTATTCTAGTTTAAGCGTTTTCTAGCGGCCTCGAACGAGTGATCTCTAAAAAAAACTTGCCTTAAAATCCTTAACCTTAACCGCTGGACTGTCCCTTGGAAAAAAAGACACATATTTACTATTAAATATTGAGGGCCCACATAAAAATGTTCAAATAAAAGTAACTTTTTAGAAACCAAGTTAAAAATCATATTAAAAAGGACCAAAAAAACAATGCCATTTAATAGAAAAAGTTGATAGGCATGCTTTATCCACTGAATTATGGTCTGAAATAAATCACTCTATATGATATTATCAAACACAAAAACAATACCATTTAATCATCTTTAAATAATACCATTAATCATCTATAAGGTCGACTTCCATTCCCACAAAATTGTTTGGTAATTATTGATGTAAATATATTCTAACTTTATATGCTACTTAAAAGAGAAACACTGAGACAGTGCATTATTACATTATAGGGTCAGCTTGGGTTAGTTGAAATTGGAATCTAACAAGATGTGGATACTCTAATACAACTCAAAAGTTCCCATTACTTAAATATTTATGTCAAGGTTTCAATAAAATAAAATAAAACAATAATAATAGAAATGTATATATAGGTCAATAAATGACATCAACCAGCCAATTAAATTAGGGACTTAAATAGTTGTGTTTGGATGTCTTTTTGAAAATAAAAATGTTAAATAAAATTTTTATTTTTAATTTTTAATTTTAAAATTTGTGTTTAATATACTTTTAAAACTTATTGTTTTTTTAATAAAATTTTAAACCTTCAATTTAGAGTAAAATAAAATTTTGAAAGTGTTAGATAGTTCAAAGATAGATTAAAATATTTAATAGACAAAATTGAAACAACATATTAAACACTTTTAGAGATTTTTTTCATAAATAATAATAAAAAATGAGTTCTATGAGTATCAGAAAAATTTAGAAAAAAAATTTAAATATGATAAAATTGGTTTAACTTTAATCAAGATAAATTGATTAAAAATAGTTAAGTAAAATTAGTTGAGAACAATGAAAGAATAATATTAAAAAATTATTATAATTAAAATAGATAAACTATAATTCGTTATTTACAATAAATTCATTTTAAATTTATAAGATCTATTAAATACTTCTTCTTTTCTTTTTAAACATATTAAATACTTCTTTTAGTTCAAAAAACCAATGACCACATTTTTTCGATCGGTGCAAAGAGATTAGGACGTGTTTATTTGTTGAATTTATGAAGTATTGAAATGGAGTGGCTCAATTGGTCATAGAGGACCTTGGGGTGCATAAGGTAATGAGTTCAATCCATGGTGGTCACCTACCTAGGAATTAATTTCCTACGGGTTTCTTTGGCATCCAAATGTAGTGACTCAAAATAAATCATCATTTATAATAACTCATTTCTAATCATTTGTTTCCATTTATTTAAATATCTTATTTTTAACCACTAATTTCTAATAATTATTTTCTAACCTTTCAAAACAATTCATTTTTATTACTAAAAGTAACTTCCTATTTATAGCCACTAATTTATAATCATTCATTTCCAACCATTTAAAATAAGAATTTTTTTCATATATAGACCATATTTGAAAAGTATTTATAAATATAGGCATGTGTAAAAATATTAGCAAAAATAGAATTTCTTTTATTATATTATAAATTCGGTAAATAACGAATTACAATAATACCCTAGAATGGTTAGTTTTTCATTTGGGAAGAAAAATTCAAAAAAAGGAAACTCGTTTGACATTCCAAGTCATGAAACACGATTTTATGGGGCATTAATTGACCTACATTCCAAATCAAGAAGCATGATTTTAGGGAGCATTAATTGACATAAATTGTCTCCTCCGAAATCAAATTTTATGGGGCATTTCAAAGTAACTTTTCATCTTCTTTATTTTTTTGCTAATCGAAAATTTCTTATTTCTTTCTCCTCTTTGGACATGTTCATTTTGCTTACTGTATATTTTGTTGTTGATCGTACTGTTTTTTCAATACATTCCGATCATGGACTATCGAAATCCGTAACTTGTCATAGTGGAAGTGAAAGAACTTGTACGGTACGCTTAAAGTTACTGTTTAGATTTAGGGTTTTCTTAGAATTGTTTGCTAGTGTTCGATAATGGGTTTTTTTTATGAATCTGAGCTTTAGGTGGTCTATTATTGTTGGGTTTTCAGATTAGAATCGTATGGTTTGTTCAATACTTTCCTATTACTGACGATTGAAATACGAAAGCATGAGCACACGGTATTCCTATTAAGTCGTATTCTCTACAGTTACAGCTGTTGTCTTGAACATTAACATGATGTACCTGCCATAAGTTAAAATTATATAAGCAATTAGGATTGATAGTACAATAAATTTAAGACATTACTGTATAGTAAAGGGAGTAAATACTAAATCTATATAAAAATTTCCTTCATCTAATGATGTCTTCAACCCATTGACCACTATGTGCAATACAAATTGGAATGTTTGAATAACCTATACGGAGAAGTTATACAGTATCACTAACATGTCCAATCAAAACTGTAGTATATTATAATTCGTATGTTATAAATGTGTAAACAATACGATATTTTACTATAATATATCACAGTGTGCAATACGAATAGGAATGCTTGTTGAACATATAAGGGACAATTTTACAGAATAACTGACATTGCAACATAGTATGTACCGTACGATATTGTTGATTTAAAAATTGGTGGTATAGTATAATATAAATTATACAGTGTTGTAGATATGTGTACAGTATAGATTATACTGTTGTACATATGATTTTATTCCAGTTATAAACATGAATATTGACATTCTAAAGACCGCTGTGTGGAATTAAAACTTGAATGATCGATGAAATAATAAGGAGAAGATGTACTGTATAACTAACACCAAAACGAAGTATGGGCACTACGGTATTGCGGATTCTTAATACGACAGGATAATGTATTTAAAAATTATACAATATTATAGATGTGTATACACTAAATTGTACTAGAATATGGAAAACAAAGTAGAAAGAAAATACAATTGTAAAGATGACTTAACTACATTTCTAAACATGATTTGTGACATTTCGAATACTGTAATATAAACAGATTAAATGAAAAAAAAAAAGACAAAAAACATACTAGAATATAGAAATCTGTCTAAGTAGGAAGTAATGTTCTACATATGACATGCTATACATTGGAATATAAATGAAATAGGTGTACATCAATGACATAACATGAATTAAAAATACCATATTGAATAATATGAGACATATCGGGGGACGATTAATGGGGAATTGAAAAGACCATATTGAACAATATGAGACATATTGGGGGACTATAAACGTAATGCAAATTCTAAGGAAAACAGAAGATGAGTGTTAGATTAAGATTGACTTAGACAGAATATACCGTTCTGCCGAAGACGATTTATCGATGAATTTCTATGGTGACCGAAAAGTGAAAAGAGAGAACGAAACCTAAAGAAGAATTATAAATGCTGACATGAAGAAGGGAGGAACATGACTGGAACGTAAAAGAAATTTGAATAAAGAAGAGAGATAAATGAAAAAATAATTAAAATCTCTCTGCATTAAAATGGTTGACATTTATAAATGAAATGTTTTAAAATGGATGAAAAGTATTAATAAAAAGATAATAATTTTAAAAAATTTGGATTAAATAAGTGTAGGGGCAAAATGGTATTAGAAAAAAAATAATAAATTTCAAAATTAAAAAGAAAAATTAACTTTGCAAAAATAAATTTGGACATATAAATTTGTAAATATTTCTTAAAACAAGTCTAGTTACTACGATTTCCCTTAAAATAATTCATTTTAATCATTTATTTTAAAACGTTTTTTAATTACTCAAAATAACTATTAATTTCAATCCACGTTCAAAAAAATCTTTCGTCTTTAGCTCCTCTGGATAAAAATCACATCCAAAGGAATTTTTTGGTTGCAATTTTCAATTTCTAACTTCTCAAAGAAGTGTTTGGATGGGACTTTGATTGAGGGGTTAATTTGAGGAGTAAAAATTGAGAATTGTAGCAAAAAATTCAAATTAGAATGAATAGTTTGTTTGAATGTGGATTTGAAATGAGTTGTTAAAAAATGATTGAAAATGAATTATTAAAAATAAGTTATTTTGAAAAATTATAAGTGAATGATTAAAAATGAAAAGTTATTTTGAGTAATAATAAAAAATAAATAAATGATTAGAAATAAATGATTATTAATAAAAAGTTATTTTTAGTAGGAAAAATGACAAATTATTATGAGTTGTTATAAAAATTTGGTTTGGATGTAATTTTTTAAAAGTAATTAATAAATAATCATTTTAAATCATTCCTAAATTTGACAAGCAAACACCACCAAAATAATTTTCCCAACGAATTTCTAAATCCAAAACCTCATTCAAACACCTCCAAACTTTGATACCCTCGGGTTGAAACCATCTCATCGGGTACTTTTATTTTATTTATTTATTATTATTATTTGGTAAAAATTTCATTAACTAGTTGTTCAATATCTTTTATGTTAGTTAATAAAGTATTGTGTGGTTTCAAAAAAAGAGTTCTAAGATCTATTAAGTGTTTTTTTCCTTTTTTTTGAGTTCAAAGAATGATTAAGTTTAATAAAAAATAACTGTAACTAAAGAAAATGCTCAGAGAGTTCTAACTTTACTAAAATTTTAATTGGAATTAAAGAAAAAAAAAACGTCCCTAGTTTCTTATTTGGAATGATAATCAAAGAGAGTGATCATTCAGTATTTCCCTGATCTTCGAACTCTCCCAAAATGCAACTCTTCAAGCCAAACAATTTGGTATTTATATATTTATATTGTAATCGAAAATTCCGGCGAGCGATCTTCGGCAGTGGAAGTTTACTTCACTTATCGGTTCTGCATCATAGAAGAAAAAGCTCAACTAGAAGAATCGCTCATCAAAGTGATCGACGACGATGAAAAGATTCGAATCGGGCACCCAATTAACTCCGAGATTTTGATTCTTAGAAGACAAACAAAACATGGGGATTTCTAGTTTTAGTAAAATCCCGAGGGAAGTGAATTGGAAGGCGATGGCGATGGCATTTCTTGATTGGGTTCGAATCGGCTGGCTCTGAAAAAGGGTTTAATGTGTTTTTATCTGACACCCACTAATCTAACAGAAACCAACTAATTATTTGGATTTAATTTGGGCGACTGTGATTGTGAGAGAGCCTTTCTTTGATTTTCGCGTGGACATACGGAGAAACAAAGAAACAAAGAAAGGTAAGAATATTTCTTATTTCTATTTTGTTCACAAGATTTTTTTTTTTAATGATGTGAATTTTAATGCCTAGGGTTCGCTTTTCAGCCTCCAGCCTTTCTACCCCTTTCGAATGAATCTGTCTTATCGTCGATTTTTGTTGATCTCATCGCGCTAGATCTTCAAATTTGCTTGATTTTTCTCATGGGCTTGGTGGGTTCTTCGATTTCAGTCTTCTGAGGCGGTCAATTTCATCTCCCTTCTCTTATTGGTGGCTGGTTCGTTTGATTTTGAGCTTTTTTCTTATGGGTTTTCATTTGGAGCTTCGTTTATGGTAGTTTTTGTGCTTACCCTTGAACAGCTGAATGCATGTTTTGCTATTGTAGTACATGTTGATCGTAGTTGGAAATTCTTGTTAAGTCCTGCATTCTAATTTTGCAGATTTTTTGTGCTGAAGTGGGATGAATTTTAGGGTTTAATTGTTGGTTCGGTTATAATTAGAGGTTCTGGACGGCTGTGATTTTGATCTTCGAGTCGTCTCTGAGGGGGTTTAGAATGGTGGGATTGTTTCAACCTCAGAATGAAAAATCAGGTTCTTTAGCTCTATGTCATGGCCTATGGGCATTGGTTTCTGAGATTTTTAACTGATGTCAGGGCGTTGGGGCTGCGTTTTGGGATATGTTTACGGGTTCTCTAGGAAGTTGAAAGGTCTCATTGCTTGAGGAAGAGGAACTTCGCTTAATGCAATATTCTCTTCTTGTAAATGATGCTTCATTCCGTAGGAGCTGCTAGACAAACTTGTAGCTTACTTGCTGTAACCTGCGGAAGTGTGCATCGAATAAAATGCGAGGAGGATGTTGCCGAGGATAACTTGAAGTACCCCTTTCCAGAATTAGTTTCTTCTGGACGATTGGAGGTGCAAATCTGCATTAGTTTTCATTTATCTGCAATTTTCCTACTCAATAAAGGATGGTTCTTGTCAAAATATTTAACCGCTTGAATGTGCAGGTTCGGGTTCTAACAAGTCCAAGCAAGGATGAGTTTAGTAGAATTGTGGAATCATGTCAACCAAGCTTCATATACTTGCAAGGGGAACAACTCGAAAATGATGAAATTGGGTCATTGGTTTGGAATGATGTATATTTGTCTCTTGAAGATTTATGTGAACTATTCAACACTGCATTACCAACCACTGTATGCTCTGTCTCTTTTCTAAAATTTAATGAATTATTACTTGACATAGCCGTCTTGGTTTTTCTTCTTCCCACTCACTTCTTTGTGGTGGGGTTGGAAGAATGAATTTTAATAGAATAGATTATGGTTTTGATCATTTATTTCTTCTTTTTGCCCAGGTTTATCTAGAAATCCCAAATGGTAGCAGAATAGCAGAGGTTCTTCATTCTAAGGTGCTTCTATGAGGTTCTTAGGCCACCACTTCGAATAAATTGTGATGTTGATATGAACAAGGATGTCAGCCTCCCTGTCTAATACCGAAGGATGTTTAATTGATTGAATCAAATTCATCATTGTGCAGGGAATTCCTTATGTTGTGTACTGGAACAACACATTTTCATGTTATGCTGCAGCTCAATTTCGTAATGCATTGCTTTCAGTGCTGCAGAGGTATTTGACATACTTTTAGGATTTGCACTACTTTTTTTTTAATAGGAAACATTTGGCTCTGCACTACTTGCTATCAAACAGACTACAATTGTGTGGTTTTAGGTGTCTTTTTGCCATCTTCGTATTCAAGTGAATATTTATCTTCACATTTGGGGTGGAAGAAAAGTTACTTTTGTGTTTTCATTATAGAAGTTAAAATATATTTTTTGCTTCGAAACCCATGAGTGAGATTAATTGTAAAATCTCTTGTTGGCTCCCGAGTTCAGGCCTTGGGATAGGCACATGTGCTTTAGGGTATGTAGTGGACCGCTGGGGCGATAAAAAAAATGGCTTCTTATATGAGCTTATCCTACTATGGAAGTTGTTTTTAAAACTGAAGCAAATTAGAATGCAATAGCCCATTTAAAGACTATAGTTTAAGTGCAAGGCATAGAATACATCCTTTTAAAGACTATGGTTTTAGTACATTATTGTCCAACTGGCATAATTTTTTGTAATATTAATGTCTGATCTTCTGTAAATTTTCATATATCAATGAAAGTTTTCGTTTCCTATAAAAAAAAGGGTTTAAGTGCAAGGGGCAAGAAAAAGGGTGAGGACTTTAATGAAGTGAAATGCATGATATATGATCAATATAATTTTAAAAATCAACATGAAAACAGAATCCTCACACAAGCCAACTAACTAGTTTGTGACACTGGTAGGTCCTCCCTACTTGTGAAGAGCACGTATGTTTTGCATATGTTGTGCTTCTTTTACTCTTCTGTATGAACTTTTGTGCTCGTGTATCTGTGGAGGGTGATAAAGGTTTGATTTTTATTTTTTATTTCACTTGTGGGCTGCAGTTCATCTACTCATACATGGGATGCTTTTCAGCTTGCACATGCTGCTTTTAAGCTTCATTGTGCGGGCAGCAATTATTCCCTTCCCGGGATTTCTGATGACATTATGAGTGATTTAGAGCCTCAGCTTGTTGGGGAACCTCTAAAGATTAACATAGAACCCCCCAAGATAGATGCAGATGAAGAGGAAGATGGTTCTTTAGAAAACCTCCCTGCCATAAGTATACACAATAATGCTGTGACTATGAGATTTCTCATCTGTGGAGTGCCTTGCACACCGGTAAGCAGTTTCCAGGCATCCATCTTGTATTCATGTGTGCATACGCCTGCATATAGGTGTGCAGGAACCAGTACCTTTCAATTATAAGTTATTTTACATTATAAAACTTGGGTAATCTATGTTTTAGTATGCTTATAGTTTTCATGCTTTCTAGGATGCACACTTAATGAAATCGTTGGAGGATGGCCTTAACGCCCTTTTGAACATTGAAGTAAGTGTCATTCAAAATTTTGCAATTTTGCTTGTTTTATGGTTTGTAGGAGTTGATCAAAGACATTGTCTATGTTTGTTATTATTTGCATACATTTTTTGAATTAACGATCAGAAAAGATCTCTATGGACTATCCCTAAGGTGTGCGCAGTGGTTGAAGACTTGGGCTTTGAGGGTATGTTTCCCTTAAGGTCTCAAGTTCGAAACTCACGTGTGACAACTCTCCTTCGATGTCTCCGATGCCTGACTAAGGGACGGGCGTGGTTACCATTGTTTAAAAAAAAAGATCTCTATGGACTATTATAACTTAAATTATTTTGGGCAGTCCCTTCATCTTCATCTGTCTGATTTTATTTTTGGTTTTAATGGGTAATACAGATACGTGGGAGTAAACTTCAGGGAAAGTTCAGGTTAGCTTCTTCTGAGAATTGAAATATTTTTTGTTCGAACAATTGGACCACTTATCACATTTTGTACACCAATTGTATATGACACTCTCAGCCATATATCTAGGCTATGCCTTTTCGGTAGGAAATAATTTTTTGTTCAGGGAATGTCAATTCTATATGCTATTAATGCCTTTAATAATATGGCTCAGTGCACCTCCGCCACCTCTTCAAGCAGGATCCTTTTCTCGTGGTGTTGTGACAATGCGATGTGATATAGTGACCTGTAGTTCAGCCCATATCTCAGTTTTGGTGTCTGGTAGTGCTCAAACTTGTTTTGATGATCAGGTTTTTTTCTAATTTGAACTATTTGACCTGTTTCTTATGCTTAGCCTTTTCAACTAAAAGGATTCTAATACTTAGTTGCTACTATTTTTTCAGCTGTTGGAGAAACATATCAAACATGAGATTATTGAAAATAGCCAATTAGTTCACGCCATGTATGATTGTGAGGGCAACAAACATCACATGCACGAGCCTCGAAAGTCTGCTTCAGTTGCTTGTGGGGCAACAGTATTTGAGGTTTCCATGAAGGTTCCCGCTTGGGCATCACAGGTTTCCAATTTGCCTGTTTTTTCCATCCCCTACTTAAATTCGGCAGAAACTGTTCATTGGTGTATTCTTTATTAAAAGCGATGAACTTTGTTGATTCATGTTATCAATGAAATATCGATCTCTCTGATTGAGGTTCAATTTATTAAAAGATTCAAACATGGTTGAATAATTCGAAGTTATTTCATCCATAATATATTAACATCATTTTGTTTGTCATGGATGCTGTTTCAGGTCTTAAGGCAACTAGCACCTGATATGTCATATCGGAGTTTAGTTGCACTTGGCATTGGGGGAGCTCAGGGTTTGCCTGTTGCTTCTTTTGAGAAAGAGGATGCCAAGCGGTTGCTCTTCTTCTGTTCAAGAGATGAGAATGATAAACATTCAGATCAGTTACTTGCAAGTGAATTGCCCGGCTGGTTTAAAGTGCCTACTCCTAGTAGAAAGCGGGTGGAACCAAGCCAAGGAACAAGGAGCACTGTTTCACATGACAGTCTTGCATGTGCAAACATCCCTTCCCTTAGAAGATTAGGTAGAGAGGATCCTGCACCAATGAATGGCTTAAAGGCATCTTTACCCTCAGCTAGGAAAAGATTAAAAGTACCCTCCATGAGGCCTATTCCAAGTGTGCATAGGAATAAAATTTCACATTTCTCTGGATTGACCGAAGCAGATGGGAACTATGGAGGCCAATCCAAGGCTAGTTTGCCCATAGTTACCGCGCCAAAGCATGTCACTACAGGATCATCAACTTCTGCAGCACAGAGGAAATCTTTTTCAAACTCATCGCAGTTTAAGCAGCTGATTATTCCCTTAAATCCACTACCTTTAAGGAAACATGGTTGTGGAAGAAACCCGATTCAAGATTGCTCTGAGGTAAGATACTCTGATCATTGAGGTTTAAACTTCAAAGATTGGTGGATATCAAGTTATTGGCAGCTTATTTTAAAATTGTAAAATCTCTCTGCAATAGATCTTGGAACTCCATCAAGTCACGTGTTCTTGGTTTTTCCTACTTGCACAATTGGATTTAAAAATCTCAACTTCATGTTATATATTCATACACATTTATTTAAAAAAAAATTCATCTGAACTGATATGGCTATCATTCTACTGTTATTAATATTTCTTCTCTGCTCTTATTGCAGGAGGAGTTCTTGAAGGATGTTATGGAGTTTTTACTACTTCGAGGACATTCACGACTTATCCCTCAAGGCGGTGTTGAGGAGTTCCCAGAAGCCATACTCAACGGGAAGCGTCTTGACCTCTATAACTTATATAAGGAGGTATGCTCATTGAATTTCCAGAATAGAATATTGAGTCCTCCTGTTTGGTATTTAAACTGCAAAGACCTAGTTTGAAAATGTTGCTCCGCTTTGTAGGTGGTCACCCGAGGAGGCTTTCATGTCGGCAATGGTATCAATTGGAAGGGGCAGATCTTCTCTAAGATGCACAACTACACAATGACCAATAGAATGACTGTATGTAGAACAAAGCCTTTTCTCATGGATGTGTGACCCTTCTGATCCTTTATTTTAGTAGAGCCTTGATTAACCGTAAGATCATATCTCAAACTGTTCCATTTTTACTAATTTCATTAGATCCTGTATGTTCTTAACAGGGTGTTGGAAATACACTGAAACGACATTACGAGACTTACCTTCTAGAATATGAATTGGCTCACGATGATGTAGATGGAGAATGCTGCCTTTTGTGTCGCAGGTTTGCCAACTTGTTCTACTGATTTTTATAATTGTCGTAAGATCACTTCGTGACCATGGGTTTTGCATCTGTTCAACAGTAGTGCAGCAGGGGATTGGGTTAACTGTGGTGTTTGTGGTGAATGGGCCCATTTTGGGTGCGATCGGAGGCAGGGTCTCGGTGCATTTAAGGTATAATTTCCCATCACCATGAGATAAATTCTAGGAAATTCTCGAGTTTGTGAAACTTGAAAATGCAAGGGTGTACAATTTGGTTCATCTTTTGTCTATGGTGTACTAAATCCATTTATCTCTTCTTTACTTGCAGGATTATGCCAAAACTGATGGGTTAGAGTATGTTTGTCCACATTGTAGTATTACTACTTACAAGAAAAAGCCACACAAAATAGCAAACGGGCCGGATACATTCATTCAGTTTTAGTCTTCGTCTTGAGGTTTCGACTGCACTTTCCGGTTTGTCTATTGCTTGATTTTATCCTACACGAAAAATTATTCATTATATCAACTCGAAGATGAGTTTTATTCAAGGTGGTGTCCAAGAGTACAACAGCACTCAAAAGAGCAGGGTTGGTGCATAGGTTTTTTTGTTCACCTCTTTTTGTCTGTCTTTGTTAGTCGTTTTAGGAGAAAAGCTAGTTAGCAGCATGGTAGATTTAACTAAAGTAGGGTGCTCTAAAATACTTATATATATATATATATATATATATATATATATATATATATATATATTCTTGTAGCTAAGCCACGATTGATGTATTTTAATGAAGATATCTAATTTACCATTTTTGAATGTATAAATATTTGATGATCCAAGAAAAGTAGATTAATAATCTCACTACTTTTGTTTAGCTGCACGTTCTCAGGTTTTGATGATACATTGAGACGTTGTAAGTAACCAGTTTTAAATGTGGAGGAATTGAAAATAATGTTAATGTAAATAACTATTCAAATATTTGAATTAACAAATAAATTGATAAATACAAAGTGCACTCCAAAACCGAAGAGACGCCTTGGGCTTGTTTGTTCTTCATTCTCCATGTGCATCGGAAATCCTCATTTCTCCCTTCAAATTCACTTTAAAACCACACAACTGTGAATTAGTTCAACAATGTCTCTCTAATGGAAGATTTCCATGACGATGCATGGTCCTTTGATGACGACGCATCGTCATTGTTGGATGATGAAGAGTTGGCAGAACAATTACAGCTCGAGGAAGCAATCTTGGCTTCAATGATTGCAATGGAGGATAACAATTCTTCTGAAACAATGTGCTGCACCATCTGTATGGACACAAAATCTGTAGATGAAATGTTCACAATCGAAGGCTGCTCACATTCGTTCTGCGCCGACTGCATCTCCCACCACATTGCTGCGAAGCTCGAGGACCACGCGGCGGTGAAGTGTCCGGAGCCGAAGTGCACGGTGGTGCTGGAGCCGGGTATGTGGGAGTTTTTGGTTTCGAAAGAGGTGTTGGAGTGGTGGGGAGATGCTCTGTTAGAGGCGATGCTTGTGAAGACGAAGAGAATCTACTGTCCGTTTGAGGAGTGCTCGGGGGTGATGGTGGACGATGGAGAGGAGGCGGCGAGGGAAGCGGAGTGTCCGAGTTGTTGGAGAATGTTCTGCGCGCGATGTGAAGTTGGATGGCATGAGGATATGGAATGCGAGGAGTTTGAGAAACTACGGAAGGAGTTGGGAGGAGGAGACAGAGAGGATGTGTTGACGTTGAAGCTGGCTGGTAGCAACAAATGGAAGAGATGCTCTCAATGCAATATTTATGTTGATAAGATCGAAGGTTGCTCCCATATTACCTGCATGTAAATTACTCTTTCTCCTTCCTCTCATTTTTCTTCTAGAGTATTTAGTATATGGTGTAATTTGGTTTCATTATATATATATGTGTGTGTGTGTGAAAAATGTGAAATTACTTTGTAGGTGTGGTTCAGAATTTTGCTACAGCTGTGGATCAGAGTGGAGTAGCGGCCATGCATGCACCTAAATATACATTTTATTATTATGGTATTCATCATCCATGCAGCGAAAAGCCCACTTTACAACCAAACTGGTGCATTTCTATTTCTCATTTTTGGGCTCTCAAATTTCACATGAATTGCCTGCCTGCCCTCATGTGTACTATTACTTTAAAATTCTGATTCATGATTGGATTGTCTAAAATCTCTCAAATTATGTGTGTTTTAAGTTTTTTGGTATCCTATTTCAGAGTGAAAATTTTAAAATATATTGTTAGCGAGCCTATTGTGTATGCCATCGGATCTACTAGCGAGCTTGTTAAGCATCGACATATAGCGGTCATTAGTAGTACATTGTAGAAGCATGTATGTTAGCAAATCTACTATTGAGCCTGTTACGCATGCCAGATAGTAGATCCTTTGCATGCACATGTTGCAGACCCTTGATTGTGTTGTTATTTTGTACTCACATTTTTCCTATTTCTCCCAACTACTTGGGCTTTACTGAGAATTTTTTACATTTATTTCATATGTTGTCGTTTTACAACTCTGGAATTATTTGTGGTTTTATCTTAAACATTGGGATTCTGAACTGTGTTTTCAATTAATGTAATCTTGAGGGCATTATAATTTCTTTTTCATGGTGTGTTTGAGTTAGATTTTATGATGATATTGAATGCATATGGATCAGTAATACCATATAAGGAGGTCGATAGAGAGTATATTTACGCTTAAGTATATTTGCTTAATTCCTTTGAATATAGCCGAGGGTCAGTGGTGCAGTTGGTTATCTTGTTTGGTGTTAATTCATTTTAACTCCACGGTCACGAGTCCTCTCATATTATTTGAGAGCAGTTGTGCTCTCTATGTAAGATTTGTTGGTCCCCCTCCCCCATACTAAAAAAAAACAATCCTTTGAATATAACGGTTATAACTATAATGAATTCCTTTTTCAAAAAAAAAAAAACTATAATGAATTCCACAAAAAAAAAACAAATACATAATAATTTGGCTAAAGTTATTTTAAATTAGCTAATTGATATATATTATTGCAAGGTGTACATAAATAATTGGGGATTCTTTTTTATAACAAGAAAAAAAAAATCTTTGAATAGGAACTTTAAAAGAAATTCATACGATGACAAAAAGATTGAAGCACGTCTAGCAAAAAGATGAAAAAGTTTATGCGCCTGAAGATATCAACCAATGCAATAGGTAGTCTTCAATTGATAATGTACATATAATTTTCAATCTACGTCACAAAGATTTTTCAATTATTATCACAAACTGTCTTTAATAAACATAGTATTCAATCGATGTCATATATAGTACTTTTCAATCATTGTAGCTATACTCTTCAATCAAGAGATAGTAAAGATAGAATTGAAATACACAAAAAAAAAACCAAAAAATCTAGAAAAGTGTTATATTAAAATAGACAACTAAAAAGTTATTACTAATGTTCTCAAATAAATAAGAGTCAAATACTAATTCTTTGAATTAAATCCATGACCATGGTGTTTAATTGAATTACCACCAAATAATGAAATCAACAGGCCACCGACCAATTCAATATCTAATTTCAATTTTTGTACTTTAAAAAGAATTAGAAAATGTACTTTTTATATATATGATAAATTCAAACTAACAAAATAACATACAACTTAGTGACAATATTAATGTATATTTAATGATGAAGTTGTTATGTTTCAAATTCCCATCTTCCATTATTATAGGGTACAAAAAAAAATATATGATAAATTTAAAGTTATATTTATTAATGAAGATTGGTTGAATAATGCAAGTATTTTGTTTATAGAAGATAAAAACAAAACATGGAGGGTTATTTTTGTGGGATAAAGGGAAACAAATTCAAAGTATATGGAGAAAATGAACCGTATAAAAAGCTAAATTGAATTATTATAAAATAAAAAAAATGGGGGAGTTAAATTAGGAAAATGAAACGAAGAGGCAGGGCGTGTGTGTGTTTATTGTGCATGGGAAATGGTTATATTTGTCCCTTTAAATTCGGATAAGTTTCGCCCAATTGAAGATGAAGTACATAGCACACATCACAGCACTTCGTTGGAGGTGATATCGGTTGTTCCGAGTACGATATGCTGAGAGTAGTGTACTGCCCGTTCGAGGACTGCTCGATGAAGGTGTTTGGCTACGAACCGATGACGGCGACATATTGTACGAGCTGTTGGAGAATGTTCTGCGCGCAGTGTAACGTGAGATATTGGCACGAGGAAATGGAATGCGAAGAGTTCCAGAAATTGCGCAACCATTATTTACGCAGCGACGACAACGACGACGATGCAATGATGATGATCATACTTGCTCATAGGAACAAATGGAAAAGATGCCCTAATTGCAAAAGTTTTGTTGACAAAATTGATGGTTGCCTCCATATTACCTGCCTGTAATGAACCACCTTTCCTTCATAACGGTTTTTATAAATATTACTCTAATTCATATAAATGGATAATCATTTAGTGAAGTTTATTGTAGGTGTGGATCGGAGTTTTGCTACAGCTGTGGATCCAAGTGGACTAGTGGCCATGCATGTACCTAAATATATACACATTATATTATAATATTGCAATTACAATTAGAATGATATATTTAAGTATACAGTTTTTTTCATGCTTTAAGTATACAACAGTGTAGTTCAAAGACATTGCTGTATACCTAATGATCCTGAAATCTTAAGTTTAAATCCGCTATCCCAATTGTTATAATCTCAGGAGAGGTATATGCTCTTTAATTCAATTTAATACATTTCCACCTATTTGTGTTTTGCCTCTTCTATCAATTTTATTTGTTTATTGTAACCATATAATTCAAGGATATTTACCTAATTACAGGTCTTGTGCATCTCAGGTGTAATGAAAATGGGTATGCAATCATAATGAGAAAAATATTTTAATTTTGATGGTTCACTTTGTCAATACATATTTACTTGTGTGATGGTGATGAGTAAAAGAAAAACATTAATTTCCTAGTTTACACGAAAGGAAAGTTGAAATGTATTTCTTTCAAATTATCATATTAAAAAAAATAATAATAATAATTTGTTTGTTGAAAAGGGGAAAAAGTTGGGAGGAACATGTGGTTTGTTTCAATATTTAGAGGCATTGCATTGAGGGAGATCCACGCCTGTCCAAACCATCATCCTTTCTTATCTTTCTACCACATTTTCAGCAATTAGAGTGCTCTTTGTTTGATTTTTAAAACTTACGTCCAAACAAATTTTTATTAATTATTAATTATTTTTACTTTTAAAAATAATTCTCATTTTTAATAATTCATTTGTGACTATTCAATCATTTTTAGCCACATATTTTTAATCATTCATTTCAAATCACTCAAAATAATTTATTTTTAACCATTCAATTTTAATCATTTATTTTAACTACTCATTTTAAAATCTACATCTTAACAAGATTTTAACTTCAATTTTTCTACACAAAACTACATCCAAACGAGTTTTTGACACAACTCTCAATTTTTAAGTACAAAATATAACTTATCAATCTAAAAATTACATAAATATGTCAACCAAACAGCCCCTCAAGCTTAAATTTTATAAAATGTTTATTTATTAATTTTTTTTGAAATTGTTTATTAAATTTATAATGGTGTGCGAATAGTTTTTGAATTTTGTGTAAAGAGAAAGAAAGAAAGAAGCGTTTGGAGTAGTTGCGAAGAAAAGGGGCGATTGGAAAAGAACAAAATAGGCCGCTCAGCTCATCTCAGCAATCGCCAGTTTCAAAATTGGAGAGCGTAAATGAGCTCTGAAATTCATAATCCCTAAATCTGCGAGAAGGAAGCATGTGTGGCGGCGCTATCATTTCTGATTTCATTCCGGCGTCTCGCTCTCACCGGCCCACCGCCGATCATCTCAACAAACCTAAATCCTTGAGATATTCGCCGGCGAGGTCTTTGAGGTCGCAGATCTTCGACCTCCGTGATTTTGAGGACTTCAACGACGAGTCTGATGTTAAACCATTCCTTTTTTCTACTTCGAACTCCGCCTGCTCTTCCACTCGCGGTAATAATGCACTTTCTATATCATTTCCATCCTGATTGTTCTTGATTAATCAATCACTCCACAAGAAGTGAACAACCACGATTTTCTGTTTCTTTTCTCTATCATCGTTCTCCATGTTTGCTTGACTGGCCGGATGGTTAAAATTGCGATATCTAACTAAAATCCATTTATGTCTCCTACGACTTTAAGATCACTGGTTCGAAGTCGCTGGGGAGCGAACCTCCGATTTCCTGGTTTTCAAAAAAAAAAAAACTAAAATCCGTTTCTTAACTGCAAAGTTCTTCAATCAATTCTACGTTTTTTATTTTTTTATTTTTTTATTTTTACCAATCCCTTTTTAATCTTTTTGAAGTAGCTTCTTGCTATTGTTTTGGCTTTGTTTTTTGTTTGACAATTTTTCAGCTTGAGCAGCATGATGGTGTCCTGGTCATGCATGATGATCAACTCCAAGTCTTTGTATCTTTATGTTTCGGTTATTTGAATTTGATCACTGTTTATATATACATCTGCTCGTTATTGATTTTCAATGTTATCTAATTCATAAAGGATCAAGTGCTAGAAAACCTTTTGGGTTCAATGGGCAAGCTGAGAAATCTGCAAATACAAAAAAGAACCAATTTAGGGGAGTAAGGCAGCGCCCATGGGGTAAGTGGGCTGCTGAGATCCGTGACCCAAGGAAAGGGGCCCGTGTATGGCTTGGTACTTTCAACACTGCAGAAGAAGCTGCAAGAGCGTATGATGCCGAGGCGCAAAGAATTCGAGGCAAGAAGGCCAAGGTGAATTTTCCTGATGAACCTCTGCGTAACACCCAGAAGCGGAAAAACTCACAGGAACAAAGTCTCAAGCTAACGAGCTTGAAACCAAACCAGGCCAATGCAAACCGATATCCTACGTTTTCTAATCATCCAGATCAGAACTCCTACAGAACCACAAGTTTTCTGGAAGTGAAACAGCCTACTGACCAATTTGGATATATGGACTCATTCCCTGCCAGTATGGACAGTGCTCCATCGGATGACATGCTCCTGTATTTTAATTCGGATGAGGGAAGTAACTCGATTGGTTCTGATTTTGGATGGGGAGATCAAGGTGCCAAGACTCCTGAGATCTCTTCTGTCTTCTCAGCTACTTTTGAAAGTAATGATTCTCAGTTTTCAGAAGACATACATCCACGGAAGAAACCAAGATGTAGTTCAGGGGATGGCGTAACTGCAGAAGAAGAAGGTGCTGCTAAGACACTGTCCGAGGAGCTTTCTGCCTTTGAGTCTCAGATGAAGATTTTTCAGATGCCGTACCTGGAAGGGAACTGGGATAGTTCAATGGATGCCTTCCTTGGTGGGGTTGCAACTCAAGATGGTGGAAATTCAGTGGACCTCTGGAGTTTTGATGACCTCCCTGCGATGGTTGGAGGAATCTTTTGAGCAGAGTTTTCCTTTGCCTGCTGGTTCATGTAAATAAATTTCTATGTTAGTTATTTCAATCCTTCAATCACTTCTATGTCAATTTCATGCAATCCCTTCACAGTTCACTTCTATATTGTCTGAAATTCTGTTGGTTTGATGTCATGTTGTTACTCGTCTGCTGGAAGTGGATGTCATCGATGATTGTAATGGAGGTCAAATAATCATTGTGCCTGATAAAGTTATGGACATGCGTATGCTATAGCTAATGGGGTCAGGGTGATCAAGTTTATTCAGGTAGCAGTACCCAGAACAACCATAAATTGGCGATAGCCTGTCTGAGTTAAGTCTGTATTAACAATATGCCATATGTTATCTGTATTGATGTACCATAAAACTTGGTTCCTGTCTCTCTTTGCTATCCAGAATATCCTGGTATGACTGATTTTTTATCTATACGAATAATTGTCATCACAAATGTCTCTCTTTTCCATGCCAATCTTTTCAGGAAGAATATGAACGTAGTTTGTATTCTGTTTTGGCAGTTTAATTGTGGCACTAATATTCTAACTTTGGCGGGTCCATAACTGATTTCGGCCGGGCATGAGTTTTTGTCAACACTCCATGGTATATAAATATTAATAGGACAGCCTTAGCACATGCATTTGTGATTGTCAGCCCACATGCAATGGATTTAGAGTTAAAAGCATTGAATCGAAACTATTAGAACAGTTCTTTAATCTGTAATCAGATCTTGTAGCCTCCCAAGATATGTTAGTTTGAAACTTCGTTTTTATAACCTTGCACGGGATCCAACCACATTTAATTAATGTCATATAAACTCCAAGTTTGGGTTTGCTTTGTGGATAAATAACAAAGTCATAGGTGAAGTTAAGATGTCATATTCTAAAGTGACAACATCTGTGCCTAACCCTGAACCAAAGGTCTTAATTATCAGACCTGGATTCTCTCAAGTTCTTTTCTTCTTATGAAAAAATAGGGAAGTAAAATAATTAAAAGTGAGTTTTACCTTGAATTCATAGTCAAACCCAATTTAAGAATCAGGAAAAGAGGGAGATCATGATTCTAGGTGATGTCGATGCCATAGCTTTGGGGTGGATTAGTGGTATCCTGAGCATAGGAAAGCAAAGTTCTCGGAGAATGATAGTCCAATTTGACCTTAGCCTTTTGGACTCACTGACAAAGCAAAAAAGAAGATCCCACAGAGAGAAAATGTTTGAAGTTGAAATAGTGGTCAGTAGCAGGAGGGGACTTGAGTCAGTTTTCATGAATTATGAAGTTATGTATATGATTTGTAAATTGTGGGATCAGCAAATTTACATAGTTTATGGTTTAGAATAAGCAAAATCACCAAGGTTAAATTTTTCCAAGTCTAGGGTATAGAAACTGAACATGTGAGTCTAACTCTGCCCAAAAGGCTAAAAAAAAGGAAGGTTGTATTGGCAGAATTGGTGTAAGGAGAGTAATGCACATATGGTGGAGAATGAAGAGAAGTTTGAAAATGGACAAATGCTTGCTGTATAGTACCCTGAAACATAAGATATTAGTTGGCTAAAAAACAGATAGAAAGCAACAGGGTTGAAGATTGGTGAATGCCCACTAACCCCAAACAACCATAGTTGACTGTGGCCAAACCCACCCAAACTCAACCATACTTAGCCATGTGGACAATGTTGTCGCCCTATGAATTTATGTGAACGCAAAATTAGTGGCTTCCTGCAAAATAATTCAACGTGTTTCTTGTGCAGTATTTTTTTAAAGCACTATGTCATTTGTTCAATTTTCACAAGTTTATATATATATATATATATATATATATATATATATATATATATAATTTGTTCACACTCAACATTATGATTGTTGTTTAGGAATGAGGTTTTATAACTCTCCCTCTTTAGATAGATAGACAAACAAATTTAAGTTGACTTGAAAACAACTTAAATGTAGACAATGAACAATGGGTATGAGTGCACGGCAAACAATGAAAAAGACAACCAGTATAAAACAAATGATATTCAGTTTCTTCCTCTATCAAGAACTAATTTATGTCTGTTAAACAATTATAAATCATTCTAATCCAATTTTCTGCACGTCTTCAGCTTCACTTGGGTCATTACTTAATGACCAAGTTGATTTGATCCCGGATCTCTTGAACCGATTGAAGTTAAGCTTAATAGCTTAATCCTAATGATAGTTAAGGCCCCATTTGATAATCATTTTATTTTTCGTTTTTTGTTTATGAAATTTAAGCCTACAACAACTACCTTTTTCCTTATTTGGATATCTACATCTTACCTATATTTTAATAAACAAAACCAAAATTTGTAAAAAAAAAAAAAAGTAGCTTCCTAAAACTTGTTTATATTTTTGAAATTTGGTTAGTATTCTCCTACTTTCTTAAGAAAAGATGGATACATTGTAGGAAAGATGGAGGACATGGTAGAGAATTTGAATAGAAATAGACTTAAATTTCATAAACAAAAAACGAAAAACAAAATAGCTATCAAACGGGGCCTAAACATTCATTCATCTTTTCCTAACATCCCTTTCTTAAGCTTATGTTGTTTAGGTAGTAACCCATTTACAAAGTCATGATCTTTTTTGTTTTTGTTTTTTTACAAGGCCCTCTAAACAATGTTGTTGAATATATATACACATTTTTTTTTTGTTAAACCCAGCCGCAGCTAATTGGCTTTGTCTTGGACCAATTATAATTTAATTACACCCATCTCTGAAAAACACAACGTGCAGCTCCATTTTCATCCCTTTGTTTCTGATCAAAACATCACATCAGAAGTCTCCAATGGAACTCACTAGTCCCACTTTGGCATTTGCATTGATTCAAAAGGAAATTCATTGTTTTCTTGTTACAAGACACTGAGAAAAACTGAGTCTTGTTCGTATATTAAGCTATTAAGCTTAATTGGTCATGAATGGCGAGTCAAAGCATTTGGCATGGGCAAGTAGCCGTGTTGTTTGTGATCTTCTTGGCTTCCATTTCCACATGGTGCTTTGCTGAGGTTGAATCCCATGTTGTGCCTGAAAATCATGCTGCTTTCTTCATCTTTGGGGACTCTTTCTTGGATGCTGGCAACAACAATTACATCAACACCACAACTCTTGATCAAGCCAACTTCTGGCCCTACGGCCAAACCCACTTCCGGTTCCCAACTGGGAGATTTTCTGACGGTCGTTTGGTGTCTGACTTTATAGGTAGCATTCCCCATTCACTTCTCTTTGTTTTTTGTTGTCTTCTCTTCTGTTCTGTTTGTGTTGCTAACCCAATTCCATATATTCTGTCTCATAAACTAGTTGCTTTTAATGAAATTATTTCTCATTTTCTCTCTATACATTTGGGAAAGCCTCAACTTTTCTCGACTTTTGTTACTGTCCTATGATTACTTAGTTGAGTTTATATTGCACTTTTGTGTATTTTGGACCATATATTGTATTGGAGTTTTATGAGATAAACTCTCTTGCTCTCTCCTCTGTCGTGGATGTTCCTAGTACGTAAATCGTTGTGTTATTTGTTTTTCTTGATTGTTGTTTCCATTTTTACCTAACAGCTGCTCTTATCTTTTATAGCTGAATTCGCCAAGCTTCCATTGATCCCACCTTTTCTCCAACCGGGTTTTCATGAATATCATAATGGAGCGAACTTTGCGTCGGCTGGAGCAGGTGCTTTATCTGAGACTTTTCATGGATCGGTAAGATCAACGTACCCCCCCATTCACGCCTCACCGCACCTTTTCCATATTAAAAAGCAAAGCAAATCATATTATCAACTCTGCTTTCTGCTATGTCGATAAAAATCATCACTTTGATCTGAAAACTTTCTAACTGACTCATGATTCAACGACTGGAAATACACAGGTAAACATAGTTGTTGAGATAACCAATGCTCCTTTAGATAACCATTTTGTTTTTGAAAATTTAGCTTACAACTACTACTTCGCCCTATGGTTTTTCTTATTTTGATATCTACATCTTACTGCACTTTTAAAAACCAAACTAAATTTTAAAAACCGAAAAAAGTAGGTCCCGTTTGATAATCGTTTTATTTTTAGTTTTTGGTTTTTGAAATCTAAGGCTATAACAACTACCACCCATATGTTTTCTTTTGCATGAATATCTATATCTTACCTATATTTGTAAAAACCAAACCAAAATTTGGAAACAAAAAAAGTAGCTTTCAAAAGTTTGTTTTTGATTTTCAAATTTGGTTAGGATTCATCGTAGGAATATATGAGTAAAAATAAGCTTAAATTTCAAAAATTAAAAACAAAAAACCAAATGGTTATGAAATGGGATTGTAGCTTTTAAAAAACTTGCTTTAGTTTTTGACTTCCAACACTTTGTGGTGAATTTGAATGAAAATAAAAACCAAACAGTTATCTAACGGGGCTAAACAAATGTAGTTAACAAGGAGGATTTTCAGGTGATCGAGCTGAAAGCACAGATAAAGAACTTTAGGGAGGTAGTGGAGAGTTGTCTAAAACGAAAGTTGGGGAAAGCTGAAGGTGGGTTGATAGTGTCAAAAGCTGTGTATTTGTTCAGCATCGGAACCAATGATTACATGAGCCTCTTCTTAACCAACTCCCCTTTTCTCAAATCCCACACCAAATCTCAGTATGTTGAGTTGGTGATTGGTAACTTGACAACTTCCATCAAAGTAACCCTTTTTGCAATCTTCAATTTTCTTTCAATCATAGTAATGTTCACAACCAGTCTTTAACATTCAAGTCCCGGTTGTTGGTTTTGACAGCAAGTATATGATAGTGGGGGCAGGAAATTCGGGTTCCTGAACTTGCCGCCGATGGGCTGCAGTCCCGGGCTGAGAGTCGTCGGAGGAGATGAAGACGGGCGGTGTTTGGAAGAGTTGTCGGCGTATACAAATGTTCACAACCAGAGACTGGTGAAGCTTCTTCAAGACTTGGAGAAGCAGCTGAAGGAGTTCAAATATTCCCTCTATGACTTCAGTAGCAGCCTGACACAGAGAATGGAGAATCCAATGAAATATGGTAAACAACAGAACACACAAGTAAAGTTGTAGATTGCTGTGCTTTTTTTTTTTTATGACCCCGAGAATCGGAGCTTTACTCCCATATATCTGAGACTTGGGAGATAACAAGAGATTTTATAATTAAGTTTAACTTATGGGTCTCAAACTTGAGAGACCTCGAAGGGAGCTTATTTTGGAAACCTCAGGCTTCGGTTAAATTACAAGTTCAATCCTAAATTTTCGTTAAAGATGATAGGTTGGGGTAAATTTAATTATATGAATGAGCATGACATGATATAGTATTTGATTTTAGGGCTAAAGGAAGGGAAGGAGGCATGCTGTGGGAGAGGGAGATATAGAGGAGAATTCAGCTGTGGAGGAAGAAGAGGAGTGGAGGAGTTTGAATTGTGTAAGAATCCAAATGAGTTTGTATTTTGGGATTCTTACCATCTCACTGAAAACCTCCACAAACAGCTTGCTCTTCAAATGTGGACTGCTTCATCAAATTCTCATTTTTCTCTCAGGGATCTTTTTCATCCTATTTAAAGCTCTACTCTTTGGTGGAATAAAAATATAATTGCTATTAGCAATTTTGTAGTTTCAATACTTGATATTAAGATTGTCCCCAAGGGGGGTGGCACAGTGGTTGAAGATGGGCTTTGGGGGTATTCTCCCTTCAAGGTCCTAAGTTCGAGACTTAGCTGTGACATTACTCCTTCGATGTCTCTCGGTGTCTGGCCTAGTGACGGACGTGGTTACCTTTATTTCAAAAAAAAAAAAAAAATTGATATTAAGATTGATTGTATATGCATATTAGAGAACGCCAATTTCCAAACTAGAAGAAAATAGGCATAAATTATTTCTTGAATTTTGAAGGCAATTAGCTAATTGCATTTTGTGGTCGACAAAGAGTGATGGGTGGCGATTATGAAAATGAATTGTTAACGAGTGGAGGGAAGTTTACAGCCAACTATATAATTTTGAGTTCCAGTTTCACAACGACAATGATGGGTATTTTCTTTTAGTTTCAAAATGGGCACATTAATATGCACAATCAGCCGGTTGTTTTATATTCATACTTATTAATACTCATTAATATAGCAGTATTATGTATTATTATTATTAATACCATATTTGTCATTATTTTCTAAATTTTATTAATCTGGTAAGTTTTTCAAAAAAAAAAAAACTCATTTTTAGAGAAAGAAATGGTGGATGGTCAAATTCCAACTCAAAATTGGACTTTTCCATTTTCATTTTGGAGAAAGAAAAGTCTATGGAGATAAATTGATTTTGAAGAAGAGTTTTTCTTTTTGGATATTACAATTTTAACCTTCAATATAATCCTCAAATTTAAATAAAATAATGAATTGCCACACTTATTAAATTTAAGGGTTGTAATTGATCAAATAATTGTTATAAACCACATAATTTAAGAGTCCCTAAATTGTGACTACTTATTTAAAAGTTACTTTTTTACCAATTTTTTTCGACGACTAAATGGTGCAGGGTGGAAGAAAAATTGAAGTATGCCTCAAAGAGTACAAAACATAACTAAGTTGCCAACTATTTTCAAAATTGCCATTCAAATTCGATTGGGCTGGGCTTAGCTCTTGGCCTAGATTTTCTTTTTTTTTTTTTTAAGAAAAATATATTTTTTTCTTTACAAATTATGGGTGAAATAATGTTGATGTCTGTAGTTATATAAAACTATTACAATTAGTATCGAAGTCAAAGAGTGGGTGTTATAAGACGAATTAGAACTGAGGATTACCGATTCAGTCATGTTAAATTGATGTGTTCTATTTATAATGTAGAGTAATATGCCTCGTGAAAACAATTAAATTGCGTAATTGACCTGAATTATTATTTATATAAAAAAATAAATCAGTCACATTAAATGAAATGAAATGTAAACTCTTTTAGGTTTGCCAAAAAAAGAACTTATAGGATTACTTTATAGATTAGAGAATAAAGTAAGATTAAAGAATATTCAAAATGCATAACTTTTTATAGATTAGATGTATAATGTTTTACAAGTTGAACAATACTTAGGTTAAAAACTATAACTAACAATATATATATACACATCTTTGATTCGCATCAATATAGCTTTCAAGTATATATAATGTTTTACCAGTTGAATGGGATGGGCGTGATTACTTTATTTCAAAAACAAAAGTTTTACCAGTTGAACAGAAAAAAAAAAAATGGACAAAATCTTTTTATTTATTAAATATGTATATTTAGTCGGCAAGTGATATTTGATTATGGAAATGACTTGGAACAAAACAAGATGGAAAGGGTGTCCCTTATTACATTGGCAATATAATAAAAACATGTTATAGAAATTATGTCTGCCAACCAGTCCTCATACACAATATTGCACTGTCTATATAATTTCTCCCCTTCATTATTTTTTTGTGTTTCCTTAGTTCATAAATGTCTTTGTCAACTTTAGCTTCTGACTTTTAAATTTGATTTGAAATATGTTAACCATATCAAATATATACTCCAATAAATTGCTTTAATTTTTTGGATTTGGTAATAATTCAAATGCAGAAATCAATTTCTACACCTAAATTTGTTGAGTTGCATTAACTTTTAAGCCTTCAATTTCATCACAAATTAGGTTACTCTGCTTATTCAAATGGTGTAATTTCTACCCTCGGTTCAACTTTTACTAATTCACCCATGAATTTCAATTTTAACAAAAAAGTCATGTAGAAATCTTTATATAGCTCCCTCATTTCAATAATATATATATTTCTAATTTTGTATTGATTTGAGTTTGATTAATGCACAAATAAACTATGAAATAACTTTGTCAAAACTCACAAATTTTAACAAAAAAAAGGATATAATTTTGTTTTTCTTTGAAATCTATTTGTACCATTATGTTTTTATAATCGATTGGAAGCATATATAAATACTCTTCTAAACAAAAGCTTCCATCGATAAAAGTTTGAAACATTTTCTTTAAATTTAAAGTTAAGACTGTAATTAGGGTATACAAAAACTGACAATCCGAACAACCAGGACTATCCGACCAAAGGATTAGGTTGGATTATAATTTTTTTGGATTAGGTTAGGTTATGATTTTATAGTTTTTTGTTGAATTAGGTCGGTTCTTGGGGTTAATAATATAAGTTCTTAGCATACTTGTAAGCCTTTTAAGAAAAGAACATGCATTAATAAAATTAGTAACAGATTGAAATAAAGTATCATGCATTTTAAAAAAATATATATTTATGAGTGCAAGAGTTTTTTTTTTTTTTTTTTTTTTTTGAGAAACTTATGAGTGCAAGAGTTGAATCTTAAAGTGAAAAAAACAAAGTTACATAAACCCGAGAAACTAACCCAATCCAACCCAAAAATCTAGGGTTAAGTTGGGTTGCGTCAATGTAGAGGGTTGGAGAATTGACCAATCCAAAAAATTGGATTGGCTTAAAAAATTCATTTAACTCTACCCAACCCGAATCATGTATACCTCTCAATATTAAATTGATTCATAAGGAGTAAAATGACTTTGTTTTTTGCCAAATTTGAATATAATTTTCTCGAGTAGTATTTATATTGTATTTGTTGGATTGGATCTAATAATATGTATATTAATCATAAATTTGAGGGGTGAAAATTGGGTAATAATCTTGTAGAGGCACATGAAATAAATCCCACCAAATCTACATTGATTTTGATGTCATTTGAATTTGGAGTTTAATAAAAGAGAGGAAGGGGGTTTGCTAAATGCTAATGATCTCTCTCTATTTAAGCACATGGGTGTGATGGGAACATGACTCCTTGTCTGAACAAATCTTAGTGGGGGTTCCCAAATCTTCTATTATTGCATTTTGGCCCCCTCTTTTTTAACCCTTTACTCAAAAGGCTTTTGGCTAATTTGGAATTTTGGATATTCATATTCATTGTTGTCACCAAATTGGCTACTCATATATACACACTTTGGCCCAACTTTATTTATTTTTACAACCTCACACCCTTTTTTGTGGAACCTCTCCAATTCTCACCACATGTTTATGTTTCTGCCACTCCCATTTCTCTTTTCTCCTATTTTTATTTTTATTTTTATTTTTATTTCGAACTGCATTGACCATTTTTAGGTCCAGACAGGCTGCAACTTCTTGTGGCATTGTACCCTTTTAGTGCCTTATCGATTTCACCATTCTTTACTTTTGGATCTCAATCGATAATATGAGATCATCTGTAACTTTTCAAAACTATAATTGTTCGAACACTTATGAGAATCATGTTGAAGTTCACAATTCTCTTTCAAAAAAAAAAAAAAAGTTTTTCACGTTTTTAATATGAGATCATCAATAACCTTTGTTAAAATTACGGTTTATGAATTTAATAAACATTTTAGAAATTCATAAGTTCAGGTATTAAACTTAGCCATTCATCTTAGATTTAGCCCTTTATTTTCTTTTCAACAATATTTTGATTTCCAAGAATTTGTAAAATATTAATTATCAAAGGAGTGTCCCCAAGGGGCAGTCACGGATTGAGGCTAAGGACTTCAAGAGAAATCTCTGGTTCGAGACGTTTAAACTAGAATACCCTTCGAAGTATCCTGGTGCCACAATCTAAGGATGGGCTAGTAACACGATACATACGCAAGATGTCGAAAGGTATGGACATGGGCGAAAGATGAATACAAATGAATACATGGTGGTAGAGAAATAGGTTAGGGGAGACATGATTTAAGGTAGGCTACATGTTTGTGTAACACATTACCTATGATGAAAGAAACGGGTCAATTGGACCACAGGCAATAGGCTGGTTTTAGATTCGGTGCAAATTAACTTCTTCTGCCTCTCTTAATTCTCAAATCCTATATGCTTCTTTTTCTTCCTTTTCTTGGACCACTAATTAAGTTCATCATCAAACAACTTGTTTGTGTTCGGATATGTCCAATGGTCATTTCACAATGCTAAATATCCTATCATATCTACCTACCAACAATATATTATATAATCAATTGGGGTAATATTGCTTCATTTTCATTTGATTTTAAGGTAAATTCAGTTTCATTATTTCCTTTCATAATGTAATCAAATCAATGTTTCATGCAGCACAAAACTGTTTTTCATTTTTCTTCTGGTTCGGTTTGATTCCTTGTTTAGTTCATTAATTATCCAACTTAGTCACACATACAAACAATTTTAAAATAACTCAACTTTATATAGTTCCTACATTTCTATAATGAAATTGAATACTTTAAAAACATTTTTAGAATGAAATTCACAACAAAACATATTAAAGGAAAAGTATATTTATACACATGGTTTGTTTTGGTTGGTTTTCCATCGGAAATCCCAAAAAATTAGTTTTCTCCAAATTCACAATTATTTCTATATCACCATTAAATAAAATGATATCAATTTTATGTACATATGTGAAATATTAGGATTTTATTTAGAAATTTGCATAAGAGAGTTTCAATTCTCCAAAAAAAAAAAAAAAAAGAAAGTAATTGAAATAATTCAAAAATGAAAATTTTGAAATTCACAGTTAACTCAATATGTACAATACAATTTTGGCCTAAAAACTAAGTGAAGAATTGATTGTTGGAGACAAAGGGAAGAATTGACATTGGGAAGATGGGGAAGGAAAAACAAAAGGGAATTGGAAGTTGGCTGGTTGGTACCTTAACAATAACAACCTAACATCTCTTTTTTTCAATTAGGATAAAGATTGAGAAGTTTTTTTTTTTTTTTTTTGGCTAAATAAATATATTATTACATTTTTTAAAATATTTAACTTGTTCTTGTTGCTAATTATTATTCCCTCTCAACCCACAAGTAATTTATTGTGCTTTGTTCCTATGCCTTATACTCTACACTTTTGAGTCACATGTGCACCATAGCTTACATGAAATTATTAATTCAAAGATATTGGTTGGATCTTGCTCAAACATTATAATACACAACCTTAATTGGTAATCTAACTAATTACATGTGGTTATTATGATATTATAATAATTTAAGGAAGAAAACATGTGGTTATTATAATTAATTTTCATATTCTTTGGAATTAGAGGAAACAACTTCATTAATTGTCTTGTCTTAATAAGCCACATCTTGCTCTAACCTTCAATCATTTTAAATGAGATGCCTTCACATTATTATTCAATCAACACTGATTCTATCCTTTCTCAATCAAGCTTCAATATTTATTATTATTATTACTATTATTATTATTATTATTATTATTATCACTCTAGCAATGAATACTATGAATTTGAAGCAAAATCACAATGAAAAAATCAAAACAAAACAAAAGAGTGAGAATCAAAATATTAACAATTTGGTTCAATGATTTGAACTTAATTTTCAATTTGATGCCTATAGATTTAAAAAATCCAATTTAGTCGTGGTTGTCGGTTAGAATACCATTTTGGTCAATCAACTATCAATTTAAGTATATTTTGATCCATTAAACTTTCAAAAGTCCAATTTAAGTCTCTCAATTTTGGCAAAAACTTAAAAATAGTCTTTGAGTTTAAAAAAAAAATCCATAATTTAAAATTTGATGAGTTAGGCAAGAAAATAATAATAAAATAATTTAAATAGTTTAGGTGGAATTCATCTTGTTCATTTCATCTTGTTCATCTCTTTTTTCATCATTCTTTTTATTTCATCTTCTACAAGTGATTTTCCATTCTTATTTTTTTTGAAAGAAGATACTAAATATATTATAGCAAAGCAAGCAAAAAGCAAGCAAAAGCAGAATTAGAGTTCATGTGTACAAAAAGCTCTCCAATTTAGAGCAAAACTGGCCGAATCATAATTACAAAAAGATGAGTCTTTAGTGCACCAAGATGTCATCTGTATAAGAATGTTCTCCCAAAGAGTTGTGGATGACACATCCAAGTGAGAGCTATCAAAGAGCATTCTTATTACACAAATCTTTTATATTTCTTCTAAATTAAAAACACTGAAAATAAGTTGATGATTTGAAAATTTGTTAACATTAAAATTCGTGAATTGTCTTGTTTCTTCATGTTGTACATTAAAATTCGTGAGTTAATATTAAGAAATTCAAAGGCCCTAAAAGCAACTGCCCTAACCCAAGCTAATTTCTTGATCGACAATAGAGACAACCCTGCCTTCACCGCCACAGACAAGCTGCCCGGCCTTCTCCGCCTTACTCAACAGCTTCAAAAACTTCTTCACTCTCGTCAGAAGCTTGATCGGCGGCAAGGTCGAGAGCGAGACGTCGCTCCTTGGTCCTTTCTCGCTAAGAAGGAATACTGTCGTGTTATCTCTACAATGTTGGATTTAGCGATTCAAAGGAAGATATAGAAACTGTTAAGATATGTCTTGAACGAATTATGATACCTTGCATTCGCTTAGCTCATCCCGCGTGCAAACGAATCTCGCATTGCAGTAATGTGTTTCGCATCCGCTTTCCGTTTAATTCTTATGCATTCTATAATAGGATTTAATTAGAGTGCATATATAAACTCAAATTAAACCCTAGATGTATTATGACATTCATTCTATAACTCTGTAATTTGCTTCTCCTTAATTAGTAAAATTGTTTTCCTTCCCTACCCGTGTATTAGCTAACACTACGTTACTGAACCACGTAAATCGTGTGTATTTTTATTTCTTCTTTTTTTGCTGTTTATCGTTATCGGTTTTCATATCTTCGTATCAGTCGTTTTCATAACAAAAATTGACTTTTTTGGATCCGAAGATTTTAGTAGCAAAACGAGAGGTTTATCGACGTCCATAGAGTAGAGGAAGGAAGCTGCATTACAAAATAAGAAATACCCAGGACATTGATCTGTATTCCTTTTGACACCATGTTCATGCCTAATATAAGAAATTTGGCGATTTGAAATTTTGTGTGAAAAAATAGAGATGAGGAAGATGACATGAACAAACTGAAGTCCACCTAAATTATTTGGATTATTATTATTATTTTGTTGTGATCAATTCATCAAATTTTAAAATATGGTTTAATTTTTTTTAATTTTTAACTTAACAATTTTTAAATTTTTGGCAAAGTTGAAAGACTTAAATTTTTCTTCTTTTTTTTTGAAATTATAACCATTGGGGATGAGAGATTCAAATCCAAGACCTCTGGTCATTGGCATACACTAGTGCCGCTGAGCAATTGCTCACGTTGGCGAATCAAATTGATAGTAATTGAAAGACCAAAATAATATTTAAACCAATTACGTTCTCATTCACATGGTTTTTTAAGACTCTAACTTAAAAAAATAAATAATAAATAATAATAATAATAAATAGTAAGTTAAATTTCACATATAGTTCCCTTTATCCTTCCATAAAACTCACCTATCGTCCCTCTATTTTTTTACACAACTCTAAACCAAACTAAAAGTTGTATTTATCCTTGGGAATCATTCGAATTAAGTACATAAAATTAACTTATATTTATGTGCAAATGAGAAAGTTTATGTGCAACTAACTACTTAATATTATATTTTCTTTAGATATATATTTAATTCGCTTGTAGTTATGAACAAAAGGGTATTACATACTTGAACTTTTATCAAACTATGAAAATAAAATTATAGCTTTAAAATTTATATGAACTAAATTCTAATTTAAAAAAAAAAAAAAAAATTTCAACTTTTAAAATTATACTAATTCTTTTTCAAAATTATAAGACCAAATTTTTAAATTAACATATGAAATAAGGTTAAAAAAATAGCTTACATATTAATTAATGTGAATTGTATAACACAAAGTCAAGGTCTCTTGTATTAGTGAAGATAAATCGAAAAGGATTTCGAACCTATAACCTCATGGTTATTAAGTTATACGTCTAGCAGAGTCCATATATATTTATGTTATTTGTAAAATATAATTGAAATTAATTAATTGGTCAACAAAATTTAATTTCACGTCAATTTAAGACTCAAATACATTCATAAAAAAAATTAACTAAATTCAATTTAAATAAGTTGATCAAACCAACCCATAAAATTAAATTGGGTTGAATTGATGGGTTTATTCTAGTTATCCTACAATTAATATCTTTGGATATGTGGAATTATAGATATTTAGGATGACAAATGTCTAAAATAATGATGTTTAGATAAATATATTTGTTGTGTAGAAATATTTTTATAGATATCTAATAATACTTTGTATATTATGAATATTGTAAAAAATTATGTGCATGAACATCTGAAGATGCTTGAATATTATTTCTTCTATTATCACAAAATAAACGAGGTAGTGAAGATGTTTGTTGTATGGGAATTAATATCGGGTGAGCACGAAGTAAACGCCCTATTAGGTGTTTGCTAGCTGTCCCTTCATTTGATGGCCCCCACCTCGGGTTTTGTCCTTTTCCTTTCTCCTACTTCCCTTTAATATATGTGTGTCCCTCACCACTTCTATAATTTGAGTGCATCTCATGTCCACCACCAAGGTCCAAAAGCAACAAGCCATGGGGAAGCTCACAAAGCTGAAGTCCGCCATAAGACGGTGGCCTTCCATCTCCAAGCTCTCCCGCACCACTCCGGACGTCGTCGACGACGCCTCCTCCAACCTCCACCCGGTGTTCGTGGGCAGGTCCCGCCGCCGCTACCTGCTCTCCTCGGACGTGGTCCAACACCCGCTGTTCCAGGAGCTGCTCGACAAGTCGTCGGGGCCCGAGGAGGAGGAGGGTCTTGTGGTCCTCTCCTGCGAGGTGGTTATGTTCGACCACCTGCTATGGATGCTGCAAAATGCTGCCACTCACTTGGGCTCCGCACATGAGCTCGTCCAATTCTACACTTAAATCTTAAAAGCTACGTACTAATTAACCCCCCATTTGATTTTATTATTAATCAATCAAACAGAGACTAATTCTCCAAAGGCTTTATTTATATATTGTTTGTTTGTTTGTATAATTACTGTATCTGTGTGTGTGTTCATTTTTCTCCTCAACCTGCAACCAAACACCCTTAGCTAGCGCTTCTGTGTATTTGTCTTTGTTTTCTTTTGTTACACACAGTGTCAGATCGTACTACTCACATTCTCTGTTTATAATCTTTCTTTCTTTCTTTCTTTCCAAACATTAATAAATTTACTTATTCTGCTTCAAAACTGCTGGACCAAACGAAATAATACATTTACCACCAAGCCCCTACCTATTTCAACAATTGAAATTTTAACCTTTTGGTTGAAGTCATTATACTTTCATCAATCAAATTATGATATTCAGTCTCCTAACTTTACAAATATGTACTCTTTTTTTCTTATATATTTTCTAAACCCTACCCATATAAAAGCAATGACATTGTCATCACACATAGTGTTCTGTTTGGACCCTCGTTTATGTAAACGGTCGGCTTGATTATAATAATCCAACCGGTGTTTGCCTCGCCATTTATCATAAACGATGATTACCTAAACTTGCATGCTTCTTTATTTAATTCTTATATATATATATATATATTATGTCTATCATAATTGTTATATAATCAGCCCTTCAAACACCGTTTATCATCATTGTTGTTATAATAACTTGCCCCTCAAACGATATTTATATAATAATCCATATTTTATCATAACCTTTTGTCTATCATAACCAAACCGGTGCTTACAAACACATTCATAGGATATTCAGTTTTAAGTTAACCTTTCTATCAATGATAAATAAAATACGTTAAAGCATAATATAAATACAATGAACAAGAAATGATGAGGAAATTAGACCGCATAAACCAAATGTTAATTAATTTCATTTTAGACATATTTTGCTTGCAAAGTAAATTATAATTGAAATTGGTAATAGAAGGAAAGTGACATCTAATTAATGCTCCTAATAAGCTAAACTATGTAGAGGCCTACATTACCTAAAAAAGGAAATTTACAGTTCAGATCCAATAAAGCTTATAAATGTGCTACACAAATGAAGATGAATTTAATATTCATTTGACAAATACATTATTCCTAAGTATGAACGTATAGAAATATTGTTTTGGTTAAATTAAAAGCTTAGTCTACAAATGTATTGTCGAATTGATTTTTAAACATTCAATTTTAGTTAGAAAATAGACTACAAAATAAAACATTTATCACATACAGTAATCCATTATCTATTATCAACTTTTTAACTCTTTTAACTTTTCCATAACATTCATCTTTAAACAAAAATTAATTTTTTAAATATAAATAAATAAAAAGTGGAATTTGGCAACCTCAAGTGAGGTTTGAAAGACATCATCATGAGAATATGTGAGGAATAATTTGGAAGGAATTTGTCAAGCATGCAACCAAGTATATAATTTGACCAAAGGACAAAATATATAATTGATTTGTATACTGGCTTTTTATTTACAATAATCTATACACTTGAGAGTTAGTGGCCCACATTTTATGTTGCAAATAATGATTGGGTAGTTAGGGATGCTCTCTACACACAAACCTACCAGCATATTATATAATTAAATAAATCATCTAACATTTCCACCTCCTTATTGCAATTTATTTTTGTGCTGACTTTCATTAATTTTATTTGTGTTGTTGGTAAAATATTTCAATTAATATACCAAATCAAAATGAAAGACAAAAGAGTTGTTGCTATGTCAAAAAAAAAATAAAAAAAGTTGTTGTTTTGCAGCCGGGGAGGTAGAAAATTTAAGCTTTTAACCTTTTAATAATGATCAAATAATGGACAGACAAAGGTTTTAGTATATTGTTTTGGACAAGTATAATCATAAATATCCATCGAAATACAACATACTGTCCTACCCTATTGTCTATTTCTAAATTAAAATTTAAAACATTTATAATTAAAGTTTCATACTTGCCTAAAAAAAGAGTTCAATTTATTAGAAATAAGTTTGGGATTTTATAGTCATATATATGTACTTAAAACATACTTAAGTAATTTGATTTGTTAGAAATAAGAATGTAAATTTAATTCATAATTATTTCTTAACATTGAGATTGCTAGTTCGAAGTTATAGGAAAACGTTTGAATTAAAATGTTCTTTAAACTATCTTAATGTCATATTCTAGGAACGAGTCAGTGATGTCTTGGATATAGATGAGCGAAGTTTCGATTTCTTAATTTTATAAAAAAAAAATTATTTCTTAATAAGAGGCAGAAAGTTGGAAGAAAAAATCAAAATGAATAGAAAAGAAAGGGAAAACAGGCGGAGCAGTGGGCCTACGAACGGTGTGCGGTAACCCAGGGGCCTCGCCCGCTGGATTTCTTATCTTTTTATGAAACAAAACCCCCCCACGTTTTATTTTTTTCTTTTTACTTTTTAAGCTATAATTATTTACTTTTAAAAAAAAATTGAGAAATTGGAGATTCGCTTTCCTATACTCGGGCATCACTGGTCCGTCTCTATACTGTGGCACCGAGATACTTCGAAAGGTATTCTAGTTTAAGCGTTTTCCAGTGGGCTCAAACTAATGATGTCTCAAGAATGCATGTCTTGAAATCCTTAGCCTCGGTCGCTACGTTGCCCTTTGGGAACATAATAATTATTTACTCATTTTTCATCCCTTCCATTCTATCATTAAATTTTACTAACATTATTTACTTCTAAAAAATATATGAGAAAAGAATACACATAATTTACATGATTCATTAACGATGTTTTACGTCGATAGGTAGAACGATTTTAATTATTTGTTACAATTTTAAAATGTTTAGTGTGGGCTAAAAAATAACTTTTGTTTTTATTCTTTAGTTCGAGTAATGATTTAGTTAAAAATCATTAGTTTTAGGTGGTAACAATTTAGTTGTTAGTACTTGTTGAGGATTTAACTTTTAAAAACTAAAAGTTTAATAGCAACCCAAATTTAAAAAAGAAAAGCATTTGTTGGCATTCACAGCTGGAGATAGATAAAAAAAAATACAAGGTTAAAATATCATTTTGGTCCCTCGACTTTCAAGTTTGTTCCATTTTGGTCCCTCGACTTTCAAATGTTTAATTTTAGTCCCTCGACTTTCATGTTTGTTTAATTTTAGTCCCTAGACTTTCAAATGTCCAAACTTGGTCCCTAGACTTTTTAAAATGTTTAAAAATAGTCCTTGCTAAGTTAAAAAAAAATTAACACCATTAACTTCAAATATTCTTCTTCTTCTTCATTCTTTTGCTTCTCTATTTGGAAGCTCTGTTTTTCTTTATTATCACTTTTTTTCATTTGTTCCAAACATACACATACCCAACTTGTACTAAAAAATATCTAATGGTATTTTATTCCTAATGATACCACCAATTCTTGCCTGGCACCAACTTCTTTCTCATCACCTTCAGTCCACTCTTTCAAGATCATCCCAATAAACCCCATAAATTTGCTTTCATTTTCTTGTAGTCACATTTTTCTGGGTTTTGAATATAAAGGTAGTTAGAGTCGTTTTTAGTTTTAGCAAAAACACATTGTCAACTTTTTCACATTTTTAGATGAAATAAATTTGTGGATTTTTCATCTTCTAAAAATTAATTACAAGTCTATCCAAGATTGAATCCAAAAATCAAAATCTTAACAGGGTGGATTAATCAATGAATTTGGGGCTTTTAAGTGTGTAAAGAATATTTATTTTGACAATATATTAGAATTTATGTGCGAAAAAATAAAAATTCTGGAAACTTGTTCGTTCATTATTGTGTTTATCTCCTTCGCTGGCAAGTCAACCACCAAACTCCGTCTCACACTCCGATCCCATCAACACCTGCTCACTGCCTAGAAAGGGGTATAGGTATGTTTGGAACAAATGAGAAAAAAAACAGAGCTTCCAAATGGAGAAGCAAAAGAATGAAGAAGAAGGAGAATATTTGAAGTTAACGGTGTTAATTTTTTTTTTTTAACTTAGCAAGGACTATTTTTAAACATTTTAAAAAGTCTAGGGACCAAGTTTGGACATTTGAAAGTATAGGGACTAAAATTAAACATTTGAAAGTCGAGGGACCAAAATGGAACAAACTTGAAAGTCGAGGGACCAAAATGGTATTTTAACCAAAATACAATTATGAGAAGGAATGGATAAGAAGGAAAATTTAAAAAAATAAAAAGTGACTAGTGAGAGTAATAAAATGGTTTCCAAAATGGAATACAGTTTGATGAAAGCAAGGCATTAAAATGAAAGAGGACTTATAAATTTGAATGTTGGCACAAAGTGGATGTCAATCAACACTTAGCCAGCTGCATTCCTCCCTATTAACACTTTTCCACTTTTCAACTTTAAATTATAAAATTATGACAATAATCATCTTTATTGTAACTTGTTTACTACAAAAATTTCCAAACTTACAAATAATCCATAAGATAAATAGAACTCATGCAATTTTATTTAGCTAAAAGGCAAATGTCATAATGAAAGAATATATTATAATCAGATTTGAGTGTGAGAGTATCTTCAAAACTATAAGACGTGAATATGAAAGATGGCATATTCTAGAATGTCATATAAATGTATCTAAAGAGCATTTTATAACATAAGTGTTGTGAGCAACAAGGTAATGTACCATTTAGAATGTTTCCGTCTTTCTTGGACTCTATTATTTTCAATCGTCTTTAAAGTCAACTGGTCCTATATTAAACACTAATCAACATAAAAAAAAATAATTTACAATCAAAGTGTTATCCGTAGTCAAAATACTAAATATGTTAAAAGCGAGCTTAATTTGGCGATATTGATATTTATCGTTGTTAGAGATATGTCTTGAACTATTTGATGTCCCACGATTATTTAGGCTAGGTCTCACTACTCGATCAGCGAGCGACGATCTCGTCTCCAAGACCTAGATGAAATATGTAATTAGGTTTCTGTTTTCGTCATTCAACTTTTATGTAGGGCTTATTTTTATTTAGGGTGTTATGAAAGTGCACTAAATAAACTCTTTTAAAACTCTAATCTTAGTTGATTGATATTATGTAATATACACTCTCCTTAATATAAATTGTTCTCTATTCTGTTTGTGGATGTAGCTAACAAAGAAAATTGTGTGCATTTTCTCTCACATTTTTTTTACAGTTTTCAATTGTTTGTGATTTTCATACCAATTGTCCACAAAGATATTTCAAAGTTCAAATACTTCAATTGTACTAAATTAAACAACTTCAACTAAATATTAATTTTTACTTATTTTTTTCCAAAAAAACATATTATTATTATTATTATATTTCTTTAAAAAGCAAGAAGAGTATACTAAACTGATTATTTATTATCACATCTTACAACAACAATAGATATCAATCAATATGAGTAATATTTTAATTGTTATAATTGTATAATCACTCATTTTTTTAATTGGTATAATTGTTATGAATTTAAATTTATTATGCTCAATTGTTATTGAATTATTTATTTATTTTTTAAAAAAAAACAAGATATCAAATCAAAATTTCCATGTAGGTGATTGAATGCCAAGAGAGTTAAGACGGTCAACAAAATTAAAAATAAAACCGAATGATTATTCACATGAACATAAAAAATACCACATATATTAAATTCATTCCTTTTATTAAGATCGCAGTAAGAAAAAGTGGAGAATTTATAGTAGTATATAAAATATGTAAATTATTACTTTTTTATAAATTAATATTTAGATAAATATTCACACTATTGAATAACTTTTATTCTAAAACAAGTTGGGGGATATAAATAAAAGAGTAGAGTTGAGTGTAAGAGGTACCGGCCTCAATACTCTGGAATTTTCCATGTTTTTTATCTTAATTGTTCTTCAAAAAGTGAAAGAATGTTGCAAGGCATAGCATTTATTAAGAAAGTATCAACAAGACAGAATATGCGACTAATTTGTTTGGAAGATGATTTAATTAGCTTTTTGGTCAGTAGTCAAAAAAGGCTCCGGAGAAAATAAGAGATAATAAGTTTAATTTATGATGGTCATTTATCTATGAATTAATTTCTTATAAGTTTTTTTAGCATCAAAATATTGTAAAGTCGGACAGTACATCCTATGATATTTGTCAAAGTGTGTACAAGATGACTTGAATAGTAATGTGTATTCAAAGAAAAAACTAGGAAATTAAGTGTTGGGATAGTTTTCCTTAATTTAGGGGCCTAGTTTGGTAATACCAACATCATAGTTTAAAGCAATATAGAATTGATTTATTATTCAATTATTGATGATGGGTGGCTCAGTTTGGGGTCACATTGGAATACACCACTTTTTTGGCATTTGGCGGTCAAGAGAGTAGTGGGAATGTATGGACAAATTGCCAATCAATCTCCATCGGTTTAAATTAAGTAGATATATTCAAGAAAAATAATAATAATAATAATTAATTAGTGAGTAAATAGATATTTTGTAAACTAAATTGGGACGCAATCATTTGCATTTGCAACAATTTGTGAATTCAACTTCTACTCCAACTGATCCACCATTTCTCCGGTAATCAAAAACTGATTTAAGCTTTGTTAAATTATGTTCCTTAGCTGATTCTATCTCTAAGCTTTACTTTCTCGACCATGTTCCTCGAAGTTTGCTTTTCTTCATAGGGTTCTTTTAGTTTTACCCATCAACAATCTCACCCTTTATACTAATTTTATGATATTTTGTAGATTTGTGCTTATGTGTTTCATTTATCAATTTATTCATGCTACCAACACCTCTTATTATAGTCTCCGGCAAACGGCCGAGTTGGTTATAATAACCCAACCAATATTTGTCCCACATTTTATTATAAAGGGTGAATACCTAAACCTGCATGTCCGTTTATCTACACCTTACACATATTACTTTTTGTTACATACCCTCAAACATCATTTATCATAATCTCTGTTATAATAACTTGCCCCTCCAACACCGTTTATAATAACCCACCATTTATCATAACCTTTCGTCTATAATAACCAAACCGGTGCTCCAAACGCACCCTAAAGAGCAGCCTTAGTTGGTTTGAGCTGAGTTGAGCTTAATTATAAAATCGCTTCTAATGCAAGAACTTTATGTTTTCTAGGGACATCTGTTTTCTAACCAATTTTAGTTTCATTCACTTAAGAATGTTGTGGTTGCTATTTGATGAACAGGGTAAAATGTCTTCTGAACCAGTGAATGTGAATGAGTTCAAAGAGTTAGCTAGAAGGGCTCTTCCAAAAATGCACTACGATTTCTATGCAGGGGGAGCTGAGGATGAGCACACACTTAAAGACAACATACAAGCATTTCATAGAATCACGTATTAAGCTGCCTAATTATTATTTTCAAAAAAATAAACTTAGTTATGCTGCTGTTATTTATGGTTTCTATGATTTTTAGGATTCGACCTCGAATTCTCGTGGATGTGAGCCAAATTAATATGTCAACAACCATATTAGGCCATCTTGTCTCTGCACCTATCCTTGTTGCTCCCACTGCTGCACACATGTTGGCATTTCATCAAGGTTAAACCGTTTGTTATATTGCTTTGCTCAAATCTAACTTCCATTCTACTTTTTGATCTAATGATCATATATCTTACTTCTTTAAGGAGAACTGGCCACAGCTACGGCGGCAGCTGCTGCAAAAACTATAATGGTACTGATGACAACCCTCCACATATTTGTACATTGATATGATATTTTCCATTTTGGGCATAAGCCCTCGTAGCTAAGTTTTTTGTTTCATCCAAAAGGTGGTTTCGACTAATGAAGATGGTTGTCATCACTTATATACCCATGTTCTTCTCCTCACCAAATCAATGTGGGACAACTTTGTTTGAATCCCAACAATTCTCCATTTGTACAAAGTTCCAACGAGCCAACCTCTTGGTGGACTCATCTTCTGTGTTCAGCATCTGAGGATTCAATCCTCTCCTCGAACAAATAGAGTCTCCCCTCATATAGTCAATCCGTCTAGAGATGATTCAATTCAACTCCTCTTCTCCTGAGAGTGCATTGCTAGTCAATTCATCTAGCTCATATCCAAATTAAACTCCTTTTCTCTTTAGAGTACACCACCAGTCTGATAAATAAAGCTATCACGAATTTTCATCTCTGGGCTCCTAACTTCTTTGTCTCATTTGGGGGCATTCTACCAACATGGCTAAGCTAGGGGCATGGCTACAATACCAAATGATAAGGGTGACAACTCTCTGCATATCTTCACATTGATATGATATTGTTGACTTTAAATATAAACCTTCATGACTTTGTTTTTTGTTTCAACCAAAAGGACTCAACCAATAAAGATGGTTTTCATCACCTATATATCCGTGACCTTCCCCTCATTTAATCAATGTAGGACAACTATGTTTGTATCCCAACACCTGCAATTTGGTTATTGAAATTAGCTGTTTTCGTTTGTAGGTGTTGTCCTACTCTTCAAGCTGTTCAATCGAGGAAGTTGCCTCTAGCTGCAATGCTATTCGTTTCTTTCAATTATACGTAAGGGATCCTTCTTTTGCACTTAAAACTATCTCTTCTTCAATCCTTTCTTGTATCAGCAATCTAATTGTTCACAAGTTTGAATGCAGTTTCTCATTTTGTAAGTAGATTTTCAAAAGGCGTGATATCACAACTCTGATAGTACAAAGAGCTGAGAGATCCGGATACAAGGCAATTGTCTTGACTGTTGATACTCCTCGGCTTGGTAGAAGAGAGGCGGACATAAAGAATAAGTAGCAATGCTTCCCATCTCAGTTTCTTTCATTTTCATGCATTGCATTCCTCTTGCTGGGCATAATGTGGTTCAATGAAATTGGGATAACACAAATGGTTGTATCATAACTCCCAATTCATTGCTCTCGGGTTTAGAGGAGTGAAGCTCCAAGTTTCCAAATTATTAAAAGAAAACTCCCAAGTCATGTGATATTATCTTTTTTATTCCTCTATCTTGCATCAATTGGAAATTATGCATTGGTTTTTGTCTTATCTAGAAAAGCGGTTGGATGAATTTGTAGGATGATTGCACCTCCAGTGAAGAATCTTGAAGGCCTCATGTCTATGGAATTTAACTCTGTGAGTAATAATTCAATTATCTGGTTTAGAATATTGGAATTACCACTTACAATAGTGAATTTTTTAATCTTACTGTTATCTATTTTAATGTGGAGACATTTGCATTGTTGTCTATATCATTCATTTGGGACGTGCATAGATCCAAGTTCTCTATTCCTAGGTTTGCTTTATAAAATATATCAACTTATGATCTTATGCAGGATCAAGGCTCAAAATTAGAAACTTATGCCAATGAGACTTTGGATGCATCTTTGTGCTGGGAAGTAAGTCAAATAAACTGCTTAATTAATTAATATGTGTGCTTATGAAGATTGAGCTTTGGAGCTTTTGTATATATATATATATACACTTGATGATGTACCTCAGTAATTTAACTATTTCTATATTATATAGACTTCTCTCAACTACAGTATTGAAACCTTTGCCGTCCACAGGATATAAGGTGGTTAAGATCAATCACTAGTCTGCCAATTCTGATAAAGGGGATTCTCACTCAAGAAGATGGTAAGTTATTTTTTTTTTTTTCAAGGAAACTGTTCATATTCAATTTGACAAACTAATACAATTTATCTCTCACGCCTACCCAATTACAGGGGGAAATACCTCCAAAAAAGGGTCTACCACAAACAATGTAGAGGCATTCCAACAGAATTAATCAATAGTTTTTTGTTTAGCTAGGTCACTTTGTCACAAGACCTACTGCAATGAGAAATATTCTCAATCTCTAGAGAAGCAATTAATTACTTAATATCAATAGTGATATTGTTGAATTCGAAGATATTTGAGGAGTGATCTTCACTAGCTTTAATGACTTTTGAGGCGTCGGACTCCACTAGAATAGAAGGTTAAGAAGGGAATCTGCAACTCAAAAATATGTTTGCGGCTTTCCCCGAACAGTTGTACCCTCTGAGAACTTGACGGATAAGACGTTCTTATAATTTGATCTCACCCAGCTAGTTTGTCTTGACCTTTCCAATTCTGCACCACCCATCCATCCACATTCATTCAGCTTCCAACCACTTTGGGGAGCCTCCCATTTGAGATCTACTACTGGCTTCCTGGAATTCTCCTTATTTATTTTTCCTGACAAGTGAGACTCATATTTGAATGAGAGAAGCTTTAAGTTATGTCTTAAAGATATTTGAATCAGTAAAATAAGCCGTCTCTTATTTCCCTCCTATGAACATTCTTTTTTTTTTTTTGAAAACTGAGAAATCGGAGTTTTGCTCCCCTATACCCGGGGCACCACTGGTCTGCCCCTAGGCTGTGACACTGGGATACTTCGAAGGGTATTCTAGTTTAAGCGCTTTCCAGCGGCCTCGAACAAGAGATCTCTCAAGAAAGCATGTCTTGAAGTCTTTAGTCTCTACCGATGGGCTGCTCCTTGGAGACCCTCCTATGACCATTCTAACATAAGATGTTAAAAAATTTCTCAGTTGGGTGTCTGATGACATATATTTATGAGAAGAAATTTAATTCATTAACATGTTATGTTTGGTTTGGTTTGATGATTGGCAGCAACTAAAGCTGTGGAAGCAGGTGTTGATGGAATTATTGTCTCCAATCATGGAGCCCGCCAACTAGACTTTGCTCCTGCCACTATTTCTGTCCTCGAAGAGGTAAGCTTCATTTCATTTTCTATGTTTCAAAATGATCAAATATATTTGTATAGACAAAACATGCTTGTTTCTATCTTGAAAGTGTGATTTTACAACACTAAGTTGGATGGGCAGGTTGTTCATGCTGTGAAAGGTAAAGTTCCCGTACTCTTAGACGGAGGTGTGCGGCGAGGAACGGATGTGTTCAAGGCATTGGCCCTCGGTGCACAGTCAGTTCTTGTAAGTAGTTGTATACCCTAAAGTGTTTGAATATGGGCATGAATGTTGTGTCTCATGTTAAAAGTGATTCAGATAGGGAGACCAATTTTATTTGGTCTGGCAGCAAAGGGAGAAGGAGGAGTAAGAACAGTACTGGAAATGCTGAAGAATGAGTTGGAGATCACCATGGCACTTTCAGGTTGCCCATCTATCAAGGATATCACCAGAAGCCATGTGAGCACACAATATGATAAGCTGCACTCAATGCTTTAATGTCTATGTATACTGTAATCTGCTATAGAAGCAAAACTCAGTTAGATTTACAAATAAGAGGAAACTTGGATCTGCCAAAAATGAACCATGAACAAAAAATAATTGGGTTGTTACCCTGTTCTACAACTCTTCCAAATCAAGATTTCTCTCATGTTGTTAATAGATTGGTTTGAGCTTTCATTTGATAAAGAGTGAAATAACTCGTCTATCTTATCAATGTTAGGAGTTTCCTTTACCTTTTCAATGTTGGATAAATATCATTTCTATGCGATGATGCTACTTTGGACTAACTAAATCTAATTCAAATTTCATCTTATTAGATGAAATACTCTTTCAAGTTTAATATGCTTTGCTACCTGGTGACTAACAAACTTCAATCAATTAGAAATTGTCAAAATAGAAATTTAATTAAACAAATGAGCCAATTATAAACTTATGATGGTCCAAAAATTAAATTAATTTGATTAGAGGTTGATTTATTTAGAATTTATATTCAAATTAAACGAAGGGTATGTGGTGGGTCAAAAGATCCATGAGACTCAAGTCCAACGGTCAAGCCCAAAGATCCATAAAACTCACGAATTCACGAAAAATTTAGAAATAGACAGCTCTTTGGAAACGAAGATGCTTCTGGCATCACCGAAAGGATCAAAACCACATTCATAGGCCAACAATTTTTCTGGAGGGGTTGAACTGAACCGTGAATTATCAAAAAATTCAACAGTGAATGAGAGATTAAATTCAAATTTTATTCAAAATCAAAATCATAAATACTAAATTCGAGTGGTTCAAACAACATGTTAATCTCTAATTTTCTTAACTGATTGAGTCAGTGGCGCAATGGTTTCATTGTATGGTTGTAAATGAGTTCAAACACCACCATTACAAGTTCGACTCAAAGAATTTGTACCAATTATAGCAATTTTTAAAAAATAATTCGCTTAGAACAAATTCTGCCATTTTAAAAAAAAATATTTATTTACCTTTTTTTATCGAAAACTTTGATAGAATCTATCATTCTTTAGTGATGGTAGTATATCAATTCATTCTATCGGCCCTTATTGATAGAATCTAATGAAAGTCTATCAATTTACTTTATTTATTAGTAATTGATTGCATCGGCCTTTATAGATAGAATTTATCAATTTACATTTTTTAATATGTATACAAATATTTTTATTATTATACTATTCAAAATATTTTAACCATTTTTATAATATATATGCTAAAGCCTCTATTATTACCCCAAAAGATTGGGCAGATTGGGCAGATTGGGTAATAAATGTTCATTTCAGTGGCGTAAGTGTTAATAATTTAGAAGAAGAGGGTATTTTTTATAATAATCAGCTTATAGTGAGATTGGACAGTGGAATGGATAGATAGATACGTTTATCCAAAGCGATGACGATGGCAATGGCAATGCGCTGTTCTTCTTGCTTTCTTTCCCGCCGGAAGTCACCGCGATCTCCTCCCTCCGATCACTTATCCGGCAAAGTTCATGTTTCCGGTTAGTATTTTGGTGCTTTACAATCTTCGAGCCGTTTATTTTTACATATTCGTTTAAGCTCATTAGCTTTTAGCCCCATGTTTGATTCTTTGAATTACTGAGTACCAGTTTTGTTTCGAAGATTTCTCGACCAATGATTCAGGTTTGTAGCATCCTCCGATGAGATGAGTTCTGATATGGGTAGGGCTTGATTTCATGCCCTAGCGTGTTTATAAGCTTCATTCAAGTGTTGAGTTAAAATTAAGTGGTGGGTTTTGGGTCTGGCCTTGGAGCTTACATTAATTTCATATGCTTTCATAGAAAGGGGGAAATGGGGGAAATGGGATTCCACACAACTCTACATGACTTTTCAACTTTAAGGACTTGTGTATGTCTTTGTTTATGCCAGGGAAAGTACCTCATATTTCACTTAATGTGGATAATTTTGTTGCATCTTGTGGGCACAACATCGTCACACCGCTTGGGATGCACAATTTGTTGCCAGTTCTAAAATGTCAGGTATGATGGTGAGTTTTCTGTTGATAAATTTTGAGTTTGGTACTTCAGGTTTTTTAATGCTCCTGTTAGGATTTTCAGTTACACACAACTTTCAAGTGAATGCTGTGTTGTATATATATGATATCGAAACTAGTCTGCACATATTTCACAATTATTGTGTTGGTTTGATTTCCCAAATAAAAATATGATCTGGGGTGGGATCTGCTGTGTGTAGAAACCATGAGTGTTGGAAAAAGTACCGAAAACATGTAAGGGGAATTTTATAGGGCTTTATTTCACTCCACTCTGTAATATCTAGTACTACTAGGTTTTTGGCCAATTGAATAGGTTGTTCTTTGTTAATAAAAAAAAAATGTTCTATGCAGGGAAATATTGAGACAAGATTTCCAGTTATGGCGTATCTTTTTGCTAATGTCCTCACATTTTCCCTACCATTGAAAGCTTTAGCTGAAACATGCGAGGCTGAAAATTCTGCTTTCAACATGCCAATACTTCTTTCTGTCGCGCTTGTAGGGGCTACTGTTGGAGGTAAGGCTCCTTGATGCTATGTAGGAATAGGATGATAATCACTGTCACTTGAGCATTTATATAGGTATTTATCTCTCAGTTATCTAGAGAAAAAGTTAATTTGTGGAACTTTGAAAAATGCTAGTACATTTCTAGTTTGAACTGGGAATATGAAACCTGTTTAATTTATATTACTTTTAACAGGGTTGCTTGCTCGGCAAAGGAAGGGTGAGCTGAAGCGTTTAAATGAACAACTTCGCCAGATTAATGTGGCACTAAGAAGGCAAGCAAAGATTGAGTCTTATGCCCCCACCTTAAGTTATGCTCCTGTTGGTGGAAGAATGCTCGAGAGTGAAGTTATTGTTGATCCAAAGAAGGAGGAGTTGATCTCTCGATTGAAGTCCGGAAAGAACTTCTTAAGAAATCAAGACCCAGAGAAGGCATTTGTCGAGTTTAAGACTGCTCTCGAGCTGGCTCAGGGTCTTAAGGATCCTATTGAGGAGAAAAAGGCTGCAAGGGGTTTAGGTTTGTTTTCTTATGTCCTATTTAACTTCTTGCTTCTTATACTGCTTAAAACACGGTGCCTTTTATCATTAAATAAAATCAAGTCAACGATATCTATAATATTTTATATCCACGTGCATATTGTATATATGCAAGCGTAAAGTGTTGTATTCTTTCCACTTTTTTCTGGGTTGTCTTTCTGTATGCTTTTTGTATTCTTTCATTTTATTTGAACGAAAGTTAGGAAATTTTATCTACAACAATTTGCAGGCATTAGGTCTCTATATTCATCTGATTCATAATTAAAGCTAGTTGCATGTTGTTCTTTGATGAAAATGCAAAAGATATCTGTTATTATAAGCAGTGACAATAATTTGTTCATTGAATTCAACCACCATGTAGAAGCCTTAACTTTGAATACAACTATCTCCATGTATACAAAGCTGCATTCTTGCTTTCCATCAATCAATTACCCTAGAAAGTGCATTCTCAGGAAGGATGTCTCTATTATAGGTGCGTGGTGTAAGGCTTCTTATGTAGGATGCACAAATCATTCATGTATAATGAGATTAGACTTAAAATTTGAGCTCCGACTGGCCTTGGATCTGTCTCGTATCCTTCCAAAATTCATTCCTTTTCTTCTAATTTCAGCAGACGCACCTAGAAAATGGCTAGCGGTAGCAAAGTTGTTGCATTTAATGGTCAATGCATATTTTTTTGCCACAGCTTTGTTCTTCCATCAGCTGTGTTATGGAGAAATTGTTTGTATTACGCTGACACGAATTGGATTCGGATTATTCAGGGGCTTCACTGCAGAGGCAAGGGAAGCACCGAGAAGCAATCAAATATCATTCAATGGTTTTGGCAATCTCTGAACGAGAAGGAGAACAATCAGGAAACACTGAAGCTTTTGGAGCCATTGCCGATTGCTATACTGAACTAGGCGATCTTGAGAAAGCTGCCTACTTTTATGACAAGTACATAGCAAGGCTGGAAACAGATTGATCTATTGGCAGGGCAGTCACCAATGTTTTTTTCTCATCATAATGTAGCCAATTACGTACTCAGTTTTCGAGAATTTCTGGTCGCCCCTCTGCCAAGATTTAGTTTTCGTATGTAGATGTTGAGTTGAGAATTATTGCCGAATCGCATCCTCTGTTTTTTCCATCTGAATTTGAAATGATATACATCAAAAATATTACTTTCAAGTCTTTTTAAGTGCTTCATGTAAAGTATTTTGCATATTGTTAGTGATTTTGCAGGATTTTCATAGAGTATTTTTACTAACCTTCCCCTTTTTTATAATTGAGCTTTGAACTATATTTCAGAGCTATGCCTAGTTGGAACAAAAGTCGATCATTACTTTTTTATCCAATAATGTCTTTCTTAAATTTTTGTCGAGATGAAAAAGTAGTGTTTTTTCCAGTTTAAAGTGCGTCAGGTTCTTGGGAAGGCACAGCATAATGCATATTATACATGTGTTGAATATTAATCTGGACAGATATGCCTTGAATGATTGAATGTCCTACGATTAGTTAGTCGAGGGTCTCGCTGTCCGGTTAGCGAGTAGGGGTTTGTGGGCAACGCCCCCCGAAGCCTCTACAAAATCTGTATTTGTTATATAATGGGTTTTATGTATTTTGGACGTATTATTTGTAATAGGGTTTAATGAGAGTTTCTATATAAACTTAAATTAAATCCTAGCCATCCCATAATATTCATCATGTATTTTCACTCCTCTTCATAAAATCGTGCTCCCTCCCTGCCCCTAGACTAGTTAACACAATATTAGTAAATCACTTAAATTTTGTGTTCTTGTTCTTCTTCTACATTTTTTTAATCTTCGTTTTTTATTGTTGATTCCCGTTTACACTCCCCACCAGCCTTCTCAATTCTTGGCCTTGCAAGAAAGCGGTAAAGCTCGAGGAGATCTCATCTGATTTTGCGGACAATAGCTTCCAATTACATTCAATGGTATATTCACGTTCACAAACAAAGCTCAATGATGCATCAACTCACCACATCTGCACAGCTTCCAAGCCATTCATGTGCTACTCTTTATCTTCATCAACATCCAGCTCCCAACATGATATATAATTATTTTTCATCTACATTGAGAAACCCCCGGCATTGTAGAGCCAAAAATCTTAAGCTCCATCATTCAATAAATTAACCAATCACTTAGCCATTCAGAAAAATACTGTATTAAAGTTTTGTGTCCCGTTTATTCTAGTCGCCCTAAGCAGAACTCCATCCAACTCAATAAAGTTGTTCAATACAAAGAGATGTATCTTACAATATCTCACAATCTTACATCCTACTTGCATCTTTGAGGATTACAACCAAACACAAAACTGTAACCCTCAAGAGAATAAAAATCATAGGACAAATGTACTCTCTCCATGCATGGACTTAGTTGCTAACCCCTATCAAAGTTTAGGAGAGAATTTATCAAATTGAAAGTTTAAAAAGTTAATTGTTACGAATACTATAATTTAAGGGTTGTTTATACCATTTTCTCAAAAAAGAAAGAAATCATGAATTGATCTAAAGATTCTAAATAATATATTTTAATTATATAGAATATAAAGTTTTACCTCATAATCAGTAACTCATATTTATTATAAATGTTTAGGAGATCCTAACACGAATATCTTTTATATATTAGAAATAAGTTGAATATTTAGGCATAAAGGGTTGTTATATTTGTGTTGGATTGGTTTTGGAGGAAGGAATGCATTCAAATGTGGAAAAATGGCATTATGAATCTGAATCAAAGTGTAACCTCACATCTCCACAGATTCAAATCAATGTCGGAGCTGAAACGAATCCATGGCTTGCTTTTCACTCTCGGTCTCTCTCAAGACGGCGCCTCCGTTTCTACGCTTCTCTCCTTCTGTGCACTCTCCCCCGCCGGCGACCTCGACTACTCCTACAAACTGCTGCTCAGTCTTCCCAATCCCACCACCTTCCAGTGGAACACCCTCATAAGGGCCTTTTCAAACTCCAAAACCCCTAATCGATCCATCACGGTTTTTCTCAAAATGCTTCGAAATGGGGTTCCCCCGGATTATTTGACGTACCCTTTTCTTGGTAAGGCGACGGCCAAACTGTTGAATCTACAGCTTGGAATGGCGGTGCATGTTCATGTTGCCAAGACTGGGCACGAGCTTGACAGGTTCGTGCTCAATTCATTGATTCACATGTATGCTTCTTGTGGGGATATCGCCTCTGCGCGTAAGGTGTTCGACGAAATGCCTGCGAGGAATCTGGTGTCTTGGAACGCCTTGTTGCATGGGTATGCCAAATGTGGGGAACTGGATACTGCCCGGGAGGTGTTTGATTCAATGCCTGAGCGGGATGTTGTGTCGTGGAGCGCTTTGATCGATGGGTGTGTTAAGGGCGGGGCATATGGAGAGGCCATGGCCTTGTTTGAGCGTATGCGCTTCGCCGGTCCTATGGCGAATGAGGTCACTTTGGTGAGTGTTTTGTGTGCCTGTGCTCATTTGGGTGCACTTGAACAGGGGAGAAGGATGCACCATTATATAGTTGAGAATGAGTTGCCATTGACCATAGTGCTGCTGACATCTCTGGTGGACATGTATGCAAAATGTGGCGCAGTACGTGAAGCTTTGGCTGTGTTTCGTTCATGTTCACTGCAACGGACTGATGTTCTAATCTGGAATGCTATAATTGGAGGTTTGTCAACACATGGGTTGATTAAAGAGTCCATAGACCTGTTTTCTGAGATGCAAATAGTCGGTATCGTTCCGGATGAGATAACATACTTGTGCTTGTTAAGTTGTTGTGCTCATGGCGGGTGGGTGAAGGAGGCTTGGTATTTCTTTGATTGCATTCATCAACATGGTATGGCTCCAAAGGTGGAGCATTATGCTTGTATGGTAGATGCCTTATCACGAGCCGGTCAAGTGTCGGAGGCGTACCAGTTCTTGTGTCAAATGCCAGTCCAACCGACATCTTCGATGCTGGGTGCTCTACTGAGTGGCTGCATGAAACATGGAAAGCTAGACCTTGCAGAAGTAGTAGGAAGGAGGCTTGTTGAGTTAGATCCAGATCATGATGGTAGGTATGTAGGCTTATCGAATATCTATGCCGTTGACAAGCGCTGGGATGATGCGAGAAATGTTAGAGAAGCCATGGAGAGGAGGGGAGTGAAGAAATCTCCTGGTTTTAGTTTTGTTGAAGTATTTGGAATGCTTCATAGATTCATAGCTCATGATAAAACACATGGTGATTCGCAGCAGATTTACATGATGCTGAACTTAGTTGTAGATCAAATGAAACCCATTGAAGATTCTGAAAATCAAGAGTATTGTTTGTATGACATTGTTGATATCTCTTGATTCCTAAACAGGCTGAGCTTAGAAATAAATCAGTTATTCAAATTCATGAAGAGAGATTCCTCTTTTGGACTCCTACCAACTCGACGGTTCTTTGTGTATTATTTGTGTCATGCCTGTGAGTTTCTCAAACTCGTGACAAAATCTATCAAGAATCAAAGTAAATTAGGTCCCACCAAATAATCATTTTTTTTTCCTTTTTTTATTTTTTATTTTTAATTTAAGTCTACCACTACTATTCTAAAATATAATTTTCATTACTTTAATATGGTGCTTTCAAAAAAAAAAAATCTATATTTTACTAAGTTTTTTAAAACCAAATAAAATTCAAATACTTATTTTTGTTCATGAATGGTTAGAATTTACATATTCTTGGAGGGAAGATGAACTAGAAAGTTGAGAATTCAAGATAAACAAAATCAAATAATAGTTGTTAAGTGGGACTTAATGTATTTTGAAAATTTGTGTTGGATGGACTTTCTAATAATGTAATTATAAATATAGTTAAATTATAAAGTATTTATATCTATAATCATTAATACGTTTTAATACTATATTAAATATTATAAGAATGTGGCAATAACTACATTTGCTAAAAAAAATTTAAGTAGTCATATTTGTAATTATTTTCTATATTCGACTAATTTAATAAGTTTTCTTTGGTTTTTTGTTTTTTTAATTTTAAATTTTAATCTTATTTTCTTTGATTTTTAAAACATAGGTAAAGTATATATATTAAAGTAAGAAAAATTATAGAATGGAGTAATTCAATTTCTAAAATAAGATGATTATCAAAATTTTGAAAATGAAAACAAGTTATTTTTTTTAGTTTACAAATTTTGTTTCAATATACATAAGATGTAACTTTTTTTTTTTTTTGAACTCGATCTTATGATTAAAAAAAAAAACTGACAAGAGATATTAGATTTTTTTTTTTTTTTTTTTTTTTTTGAGATTACAACATTAGAGGTGAGAGACTCGAACCTAAGACCTCTCGTCATTAGACATACACAATAGCTCTTAAGCAATTGCTCATGTTGGCGAGAGATATTAAATTTGCAGTCTGCCAGAAATTGGTTTGACGACTATGATCTAAATATGGGAAGGAAAAAAACATATGCGTCGAAACTTGTTGGTCCAACAACATATATATTAGAGTTAAGTAAGAGAAGGAGTAACATATGTTTATAATGTATGGTAATTTATCTATAAATTGAGATCAAATTGGTTTGATGATTGCTGGTTTCCGTTGTGGGCGGCTGGTTTAGATGAAGAAGCAGAGTAATGCAGTTGGTATGGCGCTCTTACTGCAGCTCTGCATAAAATAAAATAAAAGGCAATTAGTACCAATGATTGGTAATCTAATTAAAAACAAAACTAATGGATCAGATGTTGGTACGTAAACAGGCAGTATGCAAATATTTCTCTTTCAAGAATTAGCTAATTTGACCTGTCTTTTCTCTTCTCCAAGAACCGATGCAGAGAAGCTCTTCTTGCAATGGGCAAATCGCCGGAAGCCTTGATCGGTTCGGGAATTGCGTTTGCGGCCATGGCCATGACCTCCTCCGCCCTCTCGGAGGGAAGATGGTCGAACACCATCACTTGTCCGGCGTAGAAAATGGTCATCTCTGAAACAGACACAGCAACAAAGTTACTTAAACGGGGGCCGGGGTTTGCCAAATAGAATTAATTAGTTTTAGAAAATGAAACAGTACGTACCTTGTTGTTTTGGTTCAATCCTTGCAATGCTTCTCCTCTCCTTCAAGTACTGCCTCAGCAGATTACAAGTCTGAGCAAAGCTGGACATGCTGCTGAAATTGAGCACCAAAAATGTGTTTGAGATGTGAAGGACTTTTGTGTTGAGATTTGTTTTGATGCTCCAAACTTTCAACTATATAAACAACACCTACTTACCTTCCTTGCATCTTCCTTCTATCTAATTGTCACGTGTTTTATAAGTTGGAATTCAAACTAAAAATAATAAATAACTTTTTAAAAGGAACAGGTATTGCAATTCAAAATTGTATATTTGCCCATTGGATTTAAAAATATATATATATTATAACTGATTTTTAATCATTCAAAATAATTCATTTTTAACTACTTATTTATAATCACTATTTTTTTAGCTATCTAAAATAATTATTTATTTTAAATCTACGTTCCAAACATGTTTTTTATTTTAACTTCCTTACAACAAAAAAATTCACATCCAAATAAATTTTTTACCATAATTTTCAACTTTTAACTATTCAAAGTTACTCTCCATCGAATCATCATCCAAAAACCTATATCCAACACAAGATTTTGACTCTAATTCCTCTACATAAAAACTACATCCAAACGAATTTTTAACACAATTCTCAATTTTTAACTACTCAATATAACTTCTCGAAATAACTCATAACCCAAAAATTACATAATTATGTCAAAGAAACAGCCCATTAGTGTTAAGTTGATTAAAAAAAGAAAAAGAAAAAAAGTGGCGTGGAGAGTGAGGCGCGGGTGCCGACATCGATGAAAATAAAGAGTGGGCCCTACTTTTATTTATTTATTTCGGAATAATCAATCACGTGTATTTAACACGTGATTATTCAAATTCCAAGTCCATCATCGCGCAGGTCATTACTTTTCTTCTATTCTTTTTTTAAAAAATTACATTTCATGCTTTCCGTCGCTATACCCTTTCCATCACAACATTTTTCCATTATTTATATATAATTTTAAAACGTGCCATTTATTTATCATGTTAACATCAAACTACTTTACCCCTTTTTTTTAATTCAACCATAACTTAATTTTAAATCGATACGTTTTGATCTGTAACTTTTTAGTCCTTAAGTTTGAAGTATATCTTTACCTCATGTTTCAAAATTTAACATTTTTACTCATCACACTAAATAATATTTACTTTTATTTATAGTGTGTTTTTCTTAATTTTTTTTAAAAAAATTAAACTCACCTCAAAAATAAAATAATCACTTTATCAATATATATATATATATATTATAATTTAAAATTAATCTAGTCAACGTTACATTATATTTTTAACGATTTTTTGTTATGTGAATTATTAAATTGAGTATTATTAAATTTTATTAAAATTTCATGAGTGAAATTATTCAACTTTTAAATTAAACCTCAAAATTAAGGATTAGAGATATAATTTTTCCCCTTAAATACATATAATTTTCTAAACTAAAATAATGATAGTAGATAAAAAAAATGCAATGGTTAGATCAAGATTAATGATCATTTAACTTATTTACTATAAACGAAGATAACCATAACTAAAAAGGAAAGCATAATAAAGGAAAGAAGAATATTATATTCTGCCCGAGCAGCATGAAGCACTAAGTTGGTCCAATCTTAGCCATCCATTTTTTTTTTCTTTTAAATAATTATTTTTTGAAATTAAAAATAAAATAGATGGCTAAGATTGAGCCACTTTAGTGGTTGCACGCTGCTTGGACAACATATAAATATTTCTAAAAAAGAAATATTTTAGTTACTTTCCGATAATTTTATAATATATATAAACTATCAAATAAAATTAATAAAATTGACTTTTCTAATTTCTTTCTTTTTTTAAGTAGAAAATTGAATTAATGGAAAATATATTCTTAGTCCTTAGATTGAAGTTTTAATTTGTATCTCTGTGTTTCAGAATTGAACAATTTATCCTTGAATTTTAATAATTGATTTTAGTCATTGAGATAACAAAAATGTTAGTTACCTAATGCATAATTAACTAAAATGATGACTAAACTAGTTTTAAATACTAATATATTGACAAAATGATTAGTTTAATTTTGACGTGAATTTAATTTTTTTAAAAAAAATTGGTGCAACTAAAAAACACACCATAACTAAAAGTGAGCATTATTTAAATATTAGGGATAAAAATGTTCATTTTTAAAATATAAAAACCAAATTGAAATTAAGTCTCAAATCTAGAGACAAAAATGTAATTTCCCTAATTTCTTTTAATGGATTATTTTTATATCAAGATCAAATAACATATTTTGTAAAAGTAATCGAATATGTATAAGTTAACTCGGACATTCATAATCTTCATTAAAAAAAGTTGGTAGAACCTGATAGATTTTTTTTAAAAATTTATATTATATTAGGTGAGAAATTAAAGGTACTCCTTTTTTTTAATAACTAGGCAATTTATTTAAGAGAAACATTAGCCCAACTACTTTATTTTTTGCTTTTTGTTTTTTGTCTTTTGTTTTAAATGATTATTTTTCAAAATTAAAAATAAATTAAATTGTTAAAATATGGCCGCATAGGTGGCCATCTACAAATATTTCTCTATGTTTAATAGGGTATAATGCCTATTGGGCTAAGTAAGAAGTTAAAGGTACCTCATTCTCAAGAAAAAAGTTAAGGGTACCTAACACATGGCTTCCACTTTCTTCTATTTTCTCCCTTTATTAAAACGTAATCTCCTCTTTCTTTCTATTTTAAGCAACATTTTTTTAGGGAAATCATATAAAATGTCTAATTCTGACAAATTATTTGGAGAAATGTCTAAATTGAAAGATATTAAAATGCATGTCTATTTTCTATTTTATAGTAGGGGGATAAAAAATTTATTCCATTTGTACCATTTCTAATTTAATACGATTTATAGAAATTAAAATCAATATCCTACCCACCATTTTAGGATCCATGCAAAATTGAGTAAACAAAATTGACCCCTCCCCTCATTTTTAGGATGTAGTTTTTCCCCAACCAATTGTGCAACCACATTTCTTCATTTTCGTCTGTATTAAACCAATTGCCTCCACCTCTATCTCCGATAGGCTGACAAATTCCAGGTCCATTTTTTACCATTTTCCAAATTTTTCATCCACCTTTTTTTTTTTTTTTCCATTTTACCCCATCACTATATTTGTTCATACTCCCATCATCAATTTTCGATCTCTATTTTCTCTATCAATTTTCAAGGGTTAGTAGGCTTCCATTTTTTCAATTTCGAATGGATGTTACATTGGTCACGTTCGTCTTGAATGGCGATGAAGGAGATATTTACTCGAACTACACAACAGTTGTGGTTGGTATCAACACTTCTGTATCCCTACTAATATCGGCTATCGAGGAAAAGTTGGTTTTGGACAAACTCAAAATTCATAAGCTTATCACTATATAAAGACGAGGCACACAAGGAAACGTCAAAGATATTGAAGGATGGCAGGGACATCCAATGGATGTACAACAGAACTGTTGGTGGCATGTACAACGACTGCTGCCTCTTGGCGGACATCGTCCAAACACGTACGGAGATGTACATCCTAGACTTAACTCGGGGTACCACTGTGTTAATGGCAGGTGCAATGTTCCTGAATAAAGATGAATTGAAGAAGTATAGTTTTCAATACAAGACGGTGAAGTCTAGTCCCAAACAATTTATGATATGTTGCATTCACGAGACATGTAATTGGTACATTCACGCATCGGTGTACATGAATGACAACCTATTGGGTAATTAGGAAGTTTGTCGATTGGAAGCTCGACGTAAGAGGGAGAAGTGGAGGTAAATTTTCTTTGGTACGACAAAACTTTTTCAGATGGATGGAAGTGAAAATGACGAGAAGACCGAGCTTCCCATGGTTATGCGTTTCGACTGTTCAACTCCAATATTGAAATTGATAAAAAAAAATTAAGTATTGCAGCGGCGATAGGTACATTTTTTACTGTTTTGTCATTTACATTATATTTTAGGAAACTTAGGGCCGCAAATGGATGTACTGACATGGACATGGTATGTACCCGTGTTCAGGTCGGTGGAAGGAATTTGTTTTTCAAAATTTAATATATTTTTAGAAAATAATTCAAAATATAATATCTTTTTAAAAAATCCAACATAATTGTTTGTTTAAATTTTCAAATTCTGAAATCAAGATCTTTAGTTATTTTCAAATTTAGTTGGTTGTTAACAAATATATCTCTCATGTTAGTTAGAATATAATATTATTTGAAAAGTTGGAAAAAAAATGAATAACAAAATAAAATAGGTATTTTAGACTTTTACATTTACACATGAATGAATTTTATATTTAAATAAACTAAAAATAGACATGCATTTTAATAGTTTCTAATTTAGACATTTTCTTAAATAGTTTCTTAAATATGGATATTTACCTAGTTTGTCCATTTTTTTTTTTATAGAAGTAGGCTCACATGTATAGTACATGTCCATTTTTTTTATGGGCCCGATGTCGTGCCAAGACTACTTCTAATTAGATGGGGAATCTATGATTCGGCAGAGACTAGGAGAACGAATAAGGTTGAAATTTTTTTTCACGAGTTTATAGAAGATGAAAAAAAAATATAATTCTCATTCGTGTCTTGTTTATATTTTATATTGTTTTATTTATACATTTATACAAATGTTAAGAATATTAATTTGGATAAATATTTTTCACATATAATTGATTATTTGATTGAAATTTAACGCACCGTTATTTTTAGTTATTTAAAAAGTTGTCTATAACTTATTAAATTGAATTAAGATTGAAAAAATGAAGGAATAAAAATTAACAAATAGGAATAATTTTGACAAACAAAGGCCTTTTTGACTTGTTATTTGGAAAAGGAGGACTATAACTGATCCATTTAGAAACTGGGTAATTGGTTGAAAAGAAGGCCCAATAGTAGAAAAGTGAAGCCCAAAGCCCATTAAGAGTCAGGTTAGCATATGTTGTTAATGTTGTTATTGTCAGAATTCCAACTCAGAGACAGACAAATTTACAGTTACAGCTCAAACTTTGTCAATCAGCTGCTGCACGTTACACCAAATTATTCAAATCTGCAAATCTTTTTGTACAAACCAAACCACTCATTATTTAATCAAATAATTCTAAAACTATTTATTATTATTTTCCCAAAGGTCTTCGAAAAACTAAATTATAATGGCAGTTGGCAGTGAGCACACTCCAGTTTCTTAATACAAAATTAAAATTTGTGTTTGTGTTTGTCCCTATTAACTTCATTTCATAGCCTTAAGCCTTAATATTAGCTGTGAACCACCAACATATATATTTTAGTAAACTTCCAAAAACAAAAGTCTTTAATTATCTTCACACCACCCTTTTCTCATTTATATCTCTTCTCTCTCTTCAATATTATCATTATTTACTTTACAAAAAAAAAAAAAAAAAAAAGCAAAAGATAATAGTAATGCAAATTTTAAATATGTAGTTTAACTTTAGACTTTTAATTTAAGTTTAAAATAATAATAAAAATATTACTTATGACCAAATCAATCAATCAATACCCATTAAAATTAAGTTAGTGTTTAAATGATATTTATTGAAGGAGAATCGTTTGCATAAAAAAAAAAGAGAATAAGATGGGAATTAAGATTTTGTCTCATCTCATTGATAATCGTAATTAATTGATGCCTTTAACCATTTCATTAAATATTTATCGTTTTCCAACTCATAAGCTTATGAACATCCAATTATTTTATTTGTTTTTTTATTAACTGTAATCTTACATGTACGTGCGAACATACATACACGTGAGTGTCAGCCTAGATTGTCAGATCATTAGTTAACTTTCTTAATTTCATAATTAAGTAATAATAATAATTATTCAAATTTTGTTTTCTTTACTATCAGTCTGGGCATGGAGAAAATTATGTGACCAGTTGGCAGACATTGGGAACTTTCTAGGCCATTCTTTTATTTTAAAATTTAGCCTTAAACTAAACTTTGAAGAAAAAAAGGAAAAGAAAAGAACACATTTCAGCACTCTTTTTTCATTTAAAAAATACACCCATGATCCTTATACTTATTATATGTCAGGGTCACTTTAGATAATTAAGAAGTACTATATTTAATTCATGATAGTTATTTAACATCCAAATAATATAAGATTACGTGATATATTTCATAAAATTAGTTTAAGTGTATACAAGCGGCACATACAATTATAAATATAATTAGTTTATATGATAGTCAAAATGTATGAATACTTACTCTATGTACTTTATATTGGCCAATGAACTTTAATAAAAAAATTTGTGTACATGAATCGTTGCAATTATGATATTTTAAGATGATGATTACATAATAATTGCTTCAAGAGGAAGTAAGTCAATAAGATCAATTTGTGTGTTGTAAAAGTGGAATAATGTCCAATGAAAGAAGGGAAGGTGATAATCTGCGAACATTGGGCTCTTCGTGTTTTGGTCACCTTTATATCTGTTTTTTTTTTATAATCGTGATTGTTCGGGTCAGTTTGTGCACATCTCGATTGATATCACCGAATATATCGCATGATCCTACGATATTTTGATGCCAAGGAAATTTGTAGAAAATTAATTTATAGGAAAATGATCATCATAGATTCAACCAATTATCTTAAGAATCTCAAAAATTTTCTTGACCACTAGATCATTTCACGATGGTTCACCATTAGACTTGTTGTTAAAAAAGCTGAAATAACTCTGAACATTTCTTAGGAGAATTTGGTATTAGAATGAGTTGAATGTGTGTGTATATGTAGGTTGAGTGTGTGGATGAATGTGACACATTTGAGCTATGTTTCATTAAAGTTGTTCTTAGCTATGAGTCCAGCATAATTTTCCAGTAATTGGAGTATGGGTCAGTTCCCACTAAGAGTGGTGTGGGCCCACGCAAGTGCTCAAAAGCTCGTAACATAGCCCAAGCTAAGCTACCACCATCCATTTTTTTCTCTCTTTTTCTTTTTTATTAAAAAAAAAGATAGAAAAGGTTATTATAGGCTATTTTCTGATATTTTTGGAATTTAGAAGTTAAATAAATATCCAATCATTGAATACAGTGTTTGACGACCATGATTGATTCTCTCTCTACAGTAAATAACTGTGTATTTGTTTGTGCTTTTTTAAAAAATTGTTTTTCTTTTTGTTTTGTAAAGTGGGTATTTTTTTTTTTAAAAAGATGTATTTATTTGTCTCCATAAATAGTGTCTATTTATTTATGTTTCCTAAAAACAACGAACAGATGAAAACTAGTGATTTTATAATATAATGTTCGTGTGAGGTGGGTGAAATACGCCACGCAAATAAAAGTTGTTATTTTGGTGAATTCATCTCAAGTAACAGATTTTTGATATTTGGTTCACTCGTATTTTTCAAATTAGCATACAAGGCTTACAAAACAAGTAACAACAAGATGATTTTAATTAAGAGCAGAGTTTATGACAGCATGTCTCTTGGGCCATGCTCTACTAGATCTCCAAGGTAAATAAGTTTTGGGCCTCATTCATGTGTTATGAGTATGTAGTTGAGCAAGGATTTTTATAACAGACCCTAAAGTTATATTCATAATTTTAAAATTATAGTGCATGCAACAATTAAAAAGGTATAATAAATTATCCCTCAATAAAATCATTTATAAATTCAAAATTTTCATCTCCCATCCTTACCGTACTAAAACATATATGAGTAAAGAAGTTCAATGGCCGCTCAAGAAAATTTGATTTTGCACAACGATTATTCTATTTCTTATATTATATTTGGAGCATAATTTTTAAAATAATTCATTTATAGCATATTTATTTATATCACTTGAGTAGTGATAGAATTCAATTTAATTTTTTTGCTACAAATGAATTAATTTTAATTTTATACTATCTAGATAAAAATACTTTGCAAAATCCCCTTTTAAATTTGCAAATGAAGAAGGAGGATTTATGTTGGTTTCACTTTTTTGTCACCATTGATTTGCAAATGTATTATTGTTAATAAAATAACAATACAATAAAAAGAATTTTATTCTTGGAAAGTAAGTTTTATTTGACACTCTACTAAATAATGTTTCAAAATCTTTTATAATCAAATAAGAGTCACACTTGGGGACAAAATCGTGTTCCGTAGCTTTTCCCTTTCTTTCACTGCCCACACAAAGAGGTCTCGTCAGTTGTTCACCGGAATTCCTCGATGGAGCCGCCTCACGATGTTTCAGAGACGCCGGAGCAGATTATACTCCGCTGGGACTCCGCCGCGCCGGAGGAACTCAGGGATGACATGCTCTTCGACTCCGACAGGGAAGAGATCGACCGATACTTGCGGGCCGTCGACCAAATCCAGGCCTCCATGTCCTCCGCCTCCTTGTCGGACGATCAGAACAAAGTCGATTCCACTATGCAGATCGCCATGGCCAGGCTCGAGGACGAGTTCCGCCACATTCTGTCCACTCACACCACTCCCATCGAGCTCGACTCGCTCACGGATCCGAGTCCTTCTTCTCGCTCCATGTTGAGTAGTGCCAGTGGCGTATTCGAGGACGACAACGACGCCGAAGAGGCGGATTTGCAGGAACTTCAGCTCGATTTAAGCGGTAGTCCAAGTTTTGGATCAAGTGGACGATCCAGCTATCGGGCGACCAGCAGTATTCGAGAAATTGATCTGATTCCTTCGGATGCGATTCTCGATCTACACAGTATTGCTGAGCGGATGATATTGGCGGGGTACCTGCGCGAGTGCATCCAAGTCTATGGCAGTGTGCGTAAGTCCACCTTCGACTCCAGCTTCAGATTGCTCGGAATTGAGAAACTAAGCATTGGAGACATCCAGAGGCTGGAATGGAAAGAGCTGGAGACGAAGATCAGAAGGTGGATCCGAGCGGCCAAGATTTCCATTAGAACTCTGCTTTCCAGCGAAAAGAAGCTCTGCGAGCAAATCTTTTATGGCATAGGGACCGCCATAGACGATGCTTGCTTCATGGAGACTGTCAAAGGCCCCGTCACTCAGTTGTTCAATTTCGCCGAAGCCATCAGTATAAGCCGCAGATCGCCGGAGAAGCTGTTCAAGATTCTAGACCTCCACGACGCCTTGACGGATTTGATACCGGACATTGATGTAATATTCGAATCCAAATCTGCGGATTATATTCGGGTTCAGGCGGCGGAGATATTGTCGCGGCTGGCGGAGGCCGTGAGAGGGACTTTATCGGAGTTTGAAAACGCGGTGCTGCGAGAGCCGTCGGTGCATCCGGTGCCCGGCGGGACGCTTCATCCGTTGACAAGGTATGTAATGAACTATGTGAGTCTGATTTCCGATTACAAAGTGACCTTAGACGAGCTCATTGTGTCCAAACCATTGACCGGCTCGAGGTACTCGGCCGACCCCACAACTCCAGATATGGATTTCGCCGAGCTAGAGGGCAAAACGCCATTAGCCCTCCACCTGATATGGAGCATCGTGATTCTGCAGTTCAATTTGGAGGGAAAGTCCAGGCACTACAAAGACCCTTCGTTAGCCCATCTCTTTATCATGAACAACGTCCATTACATCGTTCAGAAGATAAAAGGATTCCCAGAATTGCGAGAAATTATCGGAGATGTTCATCTGAGAAGGATGACCGGGAAGTATCGGCAGGCGGCGACAAACTACGAGAGAACAACGTGGGTGAATGTGCTGTATTGTCTGCGAAACGAAGGGTTGAATTTGGGGGGGAGCCTATCTTCCGCCCCCTCAAAGAGTGCTATTAGAGAGAGATTCAAGACTTTCAATGCCATTTTCGAGGAAGTTCACAGGACACAATCGGCATGGTTGATACCAGATTCTCAGCTGAGGGAGGAGCTTCGCATATCCATTACTATGACGTTGATCCCAGCCTACAGGTCGTTTCTTGGCCTCCATGGCCACCGAATTGAGAGTGGAAGGCACCCAGAAAACTACATCAAGTACTCGGTCGAGGAACTCGAAGAATCCATATTGGATTTCTTTGAGGGTTCCTCAGTAACCCAGAACTTGAGAAGGAGATCTCACTGATAGATAGCTATAGCATGCAACTCCATTTTCAAGTTACTAAAATTCTTTCAGTTTTTGGTGGAGATTTTGTGTTGATATGGTGATTGCCTTCTTTATTGTCATCCATTTTCTGAAGTTTCATCGTTCATCATTCTAATATTGGGAGTTAGCTTGTTCTGCAACTCATCTGCTTTAGCTTTCCAATGGATGCCATATCCTCAGCCTGGATTCTCCTGCCTTGTAAGCATGTTACTCGTTTTATTACCACATTATTTCTAAATTTTTTGTTCATATTGGAAATGTTTTTTTTTGTGTTTTTCATTTCTTATTATTTATTTGGCACTTCTAAGTTATCTGTCTGTCTCCTTCTAAGCATTGAAGTCTTCTGCACCATGTTCTATTTTTGTTCTGCACCATGCTGTAGTTTGTTCTAAGGTGGAGACAGTCACTGATAATCTTTGACAGTTTGGCATTAGAATTGTTTTGTATTCAAGCTCTGAAAGCCTTTAGAAATAGCAAATGAAGAGAATGAAGTAATGTCTGTTTTGAACCAAAAACAACTCATCTTTAGAAGTTGAAAATCGGACCAATGGGAATCTTGTAGCAAATAGTTCTTTGTTAGACATCGGTAATATTGTCCATTGTGAAATAGTATGGACATCCATCTCAAAACCAATTGGTGATGAGAGGAGTAGCCCACCTACCTTTTAAACATTTAGAGATATCATCTCCTTATCGATGTGGGATTCTCAACATGCCCCCTCAAGATGATGCCTCTTTTGGGCTCACCAATCTTGAATCGAATCTCAATTTCATTTTTATTGGACCGAATACCCGTTTGGGCTTAATGGGCTCTGATACCATGTGAAATAGTGTGGACATCCATCTCAAAACCAATTGGTGATGAGAGGAGTAGTCCACACCTTTTAAACATTTAGAGATATCATCTCCTTATCAATGTGAGATTCTCAACATCCATGTTTAGGCTTTCTGCGTACTTTATTTTTACAGAATTCTAATAAGAAGACTATCATATTGATGGAGATATAGGTTCATAACTCTATTTCTATTTCATATCAATGCATGATTTTTCGATTTATGACTTTGCTCATATCTTTAGGGGCATTTGTTATGTGAACTTGAACTGTGGAAACGTCCTGGGAATTGAGTATGCATGGTCCTTATTCTTACTTTTTAGTGCAGCTATGAACGTATTTTTCAACCGCTCAGGAATCTAAAATGATAAAATAAAATTTGTATCATTCTATAAACCTTCAAATTTAGGTATCAATGATTTAGATTAAACGTTCTCAGGCTGTTCTAATAGATTCATCCAGTTCTCACGTAAATGTGATAGAATCTACCACACTTTTTATTAAACTACGATAATTCTCTCGAGAGGATCTCTCAAAGAGTCAGAGTACAAAGACGACAATTGAATGAATGACTGCTAATGACCTATCATATCCTATTTATAGTAAACCTAGGAAATAACTTAATTTGGTAATAACTTCATTAAGGCCCAAAAAGCCCATTACAATTAAAATAACAATTAAATAATAATAATAAATATTAAATGACTAATTCTATCACTTCTTGTTCTGCCTCGAGTAAAACCTTCAGAGTGCTCTGGATCGTATCAATACTTCCCCCCCAAAGAGCCACCTTGTCCTCAAGGTGAAAGTCAGGAAATTGCAACTCTAAATTAGTAACGGACTCCCACGTAGCCTCGTCTGGAGTGGAGCCCTCCCACTGAATCAAAACCTGGCGCGAACCCCCCTTAATTGGGTCCTCTCGTATGCCCAAAACAGCCTTAGGGCCAACTACGACGCACAAATCTTCCGTCACCATGGACGAAGTGGCCAGGACGAGTACTGAAGAACCCACCGCCTTTCTCAGGACAGACACATGAAAAACTGGGTGAATCTTCACAGATGGAGGCAACTCGAGTTGATACACAACCGGCCCAACCCGTGCTATAACATGATACGGACCAATAAATCTTGGTGCCAACTTAGGGTGTTTAAATTTTGCCAAGGAAGATTGACGGTAAGGTCGGAGCTTAATGTAAACCAAGTCATCGACAGCAAACTGAACATCTCGACGATTAGCATTTACGCGATCCGACATAGACTGTTTCGCACGCAACAAATTAGCCTTTAGAGACTCCAAAATACGATCTCGTTCTAACATCAAAGAGTCCACAACAGCAACTGGACTAGCCCCGAAATCATAACCCAAAATCGATGGCGGGGGGCGGCCGTAAACAATCGCAAAGGGTGTCATGCCCGCGGACGAGTGAAACGATGTATTAAAGCTAAACTCGACCCAAGACAACCACTGATACCATGCCTTGGGTTGAGTCATCACAAAACATCGTAGGTAAGATTCCAAACAGCGATTGACGACCTCGGTTTGGCCATCCGTTTGGGGATGGTATGTAGTACTGCGGCGAAGCTTCGTCCCAGAAGCCTTAAACATTTCCTCCCAAAGCAAGCTAGTAAATATTTTATCTCGATCAGAAACAATACTCTTAGGGATCCCATGCAGGCGAACTACCTCCTTTATAAAAACTTTAGACACCGACAACGAAGTAAAGGGATGTCGCAGGGGAATGAAATGTGCATACTTAGAAAGTCTGTCAACCACCACTAAAATAGTGTCGAAACCCTCCAAACGTGGTAGACCTTCAACAAAGTCCATGGAGATGTCCTCCCAAATTCGCTTTGGGATTGGTAACGGCTGTAACAACGCTGCTGGTGATAACGACAGGTGTTTTGCTTGCACACAGATCAAACATTCCGCCACAAACGCGCGGACACGAGCCTTCATCCCTTGCCAATAAACTTCCTTAGCAAGTCGCGATATGTTTTTCAGACTCCGAAATGCCCTCCGATAGCTCCCCCATGGAATTCTAACAATAAGAGAGGAATTTTCGGGGATGTCGGTGGTAACACTAACCTGCTCTGGTAAAGCAACACATCGCCCACAACATAATACCCAGGCGGACCCACCTCACCTGCTCTCAGAGTCGTAAAAATAGGCAATAATTTCTCGTCTTCCTTAACCTGTTGTGTAAACACTGTCGTGTTAATACCTGCCACGAAGCTCAACATGCCAAACTCACCCATCGGAGGCATCCGGGAAAGAGCATCAGCTGCTCGATTCTCGAGGCCCTTCTTGTACTCAATACTAAAATCATACCCCATAAGTTTAGCAATCCAACGTTGATAATCACCATCCACCACACGCTGCTCTAGTACAAACCTAAGGCTTTTCTGGTCAGTTCGTACAACAAAATGGTGTCCCAACAGATACGCCCTCCAACGCTCCACGGCGAAAACAATTGCCATCAACTCACGCTCATAGACAGGTTTCACGCGATGAGTGATTGGTAAAGCCTTACTAAAGTAAGCTAACGGTTGTCCCTGTTGCATTAATACAGCGCCCACACCAATCCCTGAAGCGTCCGTTTCCCCACAAACACTTGGTCGAAATTCGGTAAGCGGAGGACTGGAACACTGCTCATGGCATGTTTCATTCTCTGGAAACAGTCCTCTGCAACTGGCCCCCACTCAAATTTTCCTTTCTTTAGCAGCTGCGTCAAAGGAAAAGCCATAGACCCGTAATTGGCTACAAATCGACGGTAGTATCCCGTTAGACCTAGGAATCCCCGTAAGTCTTTAATATTTCTAGGGCTCGACCAACCAACCATGGCTGCAATCTTTGTTGGGTCAACGGACATGCCCTTTGCAGATATGAAATGCCCAAGATACTCGATACGGTGTAGCCCAAACTGGCACTTCTTGGCATTGGCTACAAAAGCATGTTTAAGTAAAACCTCGAAAACCTAAGCCAGGTGCTCTCTATGTTCCTGAATGGTCATGCTGTAAATGAGGATATCATCAAAGAAAACCAAAACAAACTTATGCAGATACGGTCGCAAAATATCATTCATCACTGATTGGAAAGTTGCTGGGCATTTCTCAACCCGAAGGGCATGACCACAAACTCATAATGGCCCTCATGGGTTCGGAATGCTGTTTTGTGCACATCAAATGGCTTTACACGAATTTGATGGTAACCAACCTTCAGATCAATTTTAGAAAAAATCGTTGCTCCATGAAGTTCATCCAGAAGCTCATCCACTAGGGGAATGGACTACTTATCTGGTACTGTAGCTTGATTCAGAGCCCTGTAGTCAACACAAAAACGCCAACTTCCATCCTTCTTCCTTACTAGCAGCACAGGACTCGAAAACGTGCTCGTGCTAGGGCGGATTATCCCTGCCAGCAACATCTCTCGTACCAACCGTTCAATCTCATTTTTTTGGTACTGTGGATACCGGTACGGTCGCACATTCACTGAATCCTTCCCCGCAATCAAGTCAATAGAATGGTCACAGTTCCTTGGCAGTGGTAAATTTGCCAAAGACTCAAAAACAGGTGAACAAGATTCAATCAAAGAATGAAGTTCACGGGGTACCTGGGCCAAGTCGGGAAGAATGTTCGTCTGAACATCAGTGGAACCTGAGGCATTAATCATATTCAATTCTACTAAGAGTCCCTGATCCTCGGGTCGTAATGATTTCATCATGGACTTCAAAGACCCTTGAGCCTAACCAGACGTGGGTTCCCCTGTAATTCTGCTTCCCACGAACCCAACACAAATCGCATCTTCAACGAGTGGAAATTAAATTCAATTTTCCCCAAAGTCTCCAGCTAGGCTACCCTTAGAATCACATCGGCACTCCCGAGAGGTAGAGGTAGGAAATCATTTACTATTTTTAGCTCAACCAAATGCAACTCCACATTTTTGCAGATTCCAGCTGTCCTTACTGACTTGCCGGTTCCCAACATAATACCATAATCATTCGAAGGCTCCACCGGAAGCTTCAACTTAGCCACAATCACATCAGATATAAAATTATGCGTGACCCCACTGTCGATAAGAACCACTACCTTGAGACCCTGAATCAATCCTGTGACTTTCAGCATTTTTGGTGAGCTTAACCCTGCCATCGAATTTAAAGACAGCGCTGCTAAGTCCCGTGCTTCCTCATTGTCACTGATATTCTCATCACTGTCATTTTCATAGGTCGCCCCGTCAGTAACCACATCTCCTACTACGAGTATCTCTAAAGCCTGAAGCTCTTTCTTTTTACATCGATGCCCTGAGACAAATTTCTCGTCACAACGGAAACACAATCCCTTATCTTTGCGGATCCGGATCTCACTATCCGTCAAACGTTTATAAGGTAACGTGGATGTGGTGCTTGCGGTCACTGACCTTTGGGGGTTGAGGGCTATAGTCCTCAGATTAGAACTTCCTGATGCCTTTGCACTTGCAACCCCGGTTCCCATGCTGCTAGTGCTTGGCTTAACTACTGATGAAGACCCCACCCCTTTTGCTTGAGCTCGGAAGGCAAGGTCGTCTTCAATTACTTGAGCCATAAATTTCTTATCTTGAATTCCCACGGGTTGCAGTTTTCTCATCTCACTTCTGATTTCTTCCTTTAATTTGCTCTCCCATTTTCCCTCTAGCACACTTGCACTAATATCGCGTATTCACTTTGCGTACTTCTCAAACATACGTCTATATTCTTTCACAGTTCCCACCTGTTGCAAACTCATCAAATTTGCATACCTGTTGTCATTGATCGTAGTTTGAAAACGATGCAACAAAAATTCACGAAATTCTTCCCACGAAGCAATCGGAACTTGATCTTCTTCATATTACAACCACTCTAAAGCCTCCCCTTCCATGCACAAAGCTGCAGCATCAACCCTTTCATTTCCCATCAAGCGATTAACCCAGAAATACCTCTCGACTCGGCACAACCACCCGTCCGGATCCTCATTCGCCAGTCCCTTGAACACCGGCATCTCCAACTTCCGTAACCTCCTATCAAATATTGGACCATCCCTACTACCTGCCCCCGGCCCACGAGGTTCAAAATGATCCTGCCTATCTCCCCAATCCTCGCACTCCCTGCCTAGATTACAACTATCCCAACCGCGATCGTTCCAACCGTCATGCGCTAATGACCTTTCGTAGCCAGTGCGCACCTTTCTCTCCTCGGGAATCCCGTTTCTCCTTTCGTCGCCCCGCGAATCTCCTTTTCTATCAATTTCCGTTCCCGACAAATTTCCCCCGTCCAAAAGCCCTTGAAACTCGTCTTTCTAGTCCAACCCGACTAGCCCAGACCAACCCGACTAATTCTATCTCCCCTCGGAGCTCCACGCCCCCACGCCGACGCGCCCCATCCCGCGCCCTGCGCTCGCCTGCGCCCCCGCGCCCATCCCCGCTCACTTCGCCCCCGCCTGCCGAGACCGTCGTTGCCTCCGCCGACCGAGCGTCGGCCGCTGCCGCACCGCCTTCCGACCCCTCCGCTGAAGCGTCGATTAATAACCCCTTCCCTTTGTCTGCTTCTTACGACTCCATCAACAACTCCAGATTCCGGTTGATGCTCTCGAATTTCAAATCTTGCGAATCCTATTTTTTTCTCAATCGTTCCTCCATCAATTCCATCTTCGTGTTTGTTTCCTGTAACTTCTTCGCTAATTCGGCCGTTCCTTCCTCACACTCTTGCATCTTTGTTTCCATCTTAGTAGTAACCATTCCCGGATCGGTAAATGGCTATGATACCAAAATGATAGAATCTACCACACTTTTTATTAAACTACGATAATTCTCTCGAGAGGATCTCTCAAAGAGTCAGAGTAAAAAGACGACAATTGAATGAATGACTACTAATGACCTATCATATTCTATTTATAGTAAACCTAGGAAATAACCTAATTTGGTAATAACTTCATTAGGCCCAAAAAGCCCATTACAATTAAAATAACAGTTAAATAATAATAAGAAATATTAAATGACTAATTCTATCACTTCTTGTTCCACCTCGAGTAAACCTTCAGAGTGCTCGGGATCGTATCAAAATGTTGTTTGGTTTAAGAAGGAAAATGAGAAAAAGAATACTTTTTTTTTATAGTGTTGTTCTTATGGTTGTATCTTGGATTAAGAGATATCCATGTTTTAAAGATTACTCATCCTCCTCCCTCCTTTCTAACTGGAAAAACCTTGTGTAATTCTTGTATGGTTCCTTTATGAACCTCATATTTCATACTTAATGAAATCGTTTCTTCATAAAAATAAAAAAAATACTTAATATGATGGTACGGTCATCTATGCTTGTCCAGTCTTTTTGGATTTCCTATTAAAAGTATTAGGGCACTTGAGCGAGTGTGTGAGTTGGGCACCTGCAACTATGATCCTTAGGATTTGGCTTAATTACCACATGAAACTGTCTGTTGTTTCTAGAGCGAGTTCTTGAGAGAGCAGGTCCTATCCTTCCTACTTCTCCTCTCTCTTTTAATATTATTTAAAGTAGGTATTAGAAAAAATGATGAAATTAGTGGCCAGGAAAGGGGAAAAGTGATTTGTTTGATTGTTGTTGATGGATGGGTTTTAGGCCTATCCCAATTCCCACTTAAGGAGCGGTTAATTATTGGATTTGATAGGTAAAGATCACTATAATTTTTACTTGAATGGTACAATGGTCACGTAGTCTTGGTTTATGAGTTCCAATAGGGTCCTTATTGGCCACTTTGGTTTGTCATTGAATTTGGACGGTAATGAGTTGGAAAGGCTCTTATAAATTGTGGACTAACAAAACCTCTTACAAAATGATTGGATATTTAAATGAAAAGATAAGTTAATGTTGAAGTTACTTGTACTCCCTGTTGAGATCTCTTTCAAGCCCTAATCAATCCTGACTTAGTGTCTCAATATATCCTTACCCCCTCCTCCACTTTCTCTTATTTATAGTCTTATATCCTTATCCTAATTCCTACCTCTAATAGGATTGGACATTCCATTCCTATCACAAAAGGAAATAAAACTTGCTAATATGTTTAGTTGTATACAGGGTGGAATTGACATTGTTACAAGAAGAAACATGTCTCTTCTAACACTTGGTTGTGTAGTCTATGATGAACAATAAACCTATTCATTTCTTTATCAAGTCCAAGAGGCAAACAGGGACTGGTTTCTTCAGGTTACTCAGTTGTTTCATATTTCACGGGTATAATAGTTGTGAGATTAGTAGTATTAGTTGAAGGAAATGAATGTGATACTTTGTTGTGAATGTGATGGATGTGATGCTTCCATCCAACTCAAGAACTGAAACCCCAAACAAAATGGTCAAAAGGGTTATAATTCAGCAAAATTAAACCCTTCATTTTGCAAAAGAGATACGACCATGGAGGGCTTCTTTAAAGGTCAATTAACTGAAAAGAGAGATATCAGTGGGTTAGTTTCTGTTTACTTTTCACGTTTCTTTGTAAAGTTTGGGTGGTCCTTTATTACAATGCCATTTTTTAATCTACATGTTCAATCTATGCATGTAATTTACAATTTGCACCTTGCTACAAACAGGATGTATATATATTGCTTTCTATATATTTCTAGAATGAGATCTCAACAGCTTACGAACTACAATGCCTCTATTAAATTTTGTTTATGAAACTTTGCTCCTATTAGTCTTCCAGATATGGTCAACTTACTTCTTGCAGTTGAGTGATATGTTCGCCTTTCAGATTGTTTTTTCTGGCGTTCATGGTTATTTCGAGTGATAGTGGAAAGGATTATTTTGTGCTGCTCTTCGAAGTGAGCTCCACTCTTTTCTGGTTGTTTACGATTGAGTATGATCTTCCTCACGAAATTGTTTCTAAACTCTAATGCGTATTTATTTTTCATTCTTTATGCACGGATATATCTAGCTCTGGTTGTTTTTTTTTTTTTGAAGTCGGGAAATCAGAGTTTCACTCGACTAAATCCGAAAAAACCATGCTCTTCCCTAGGTCAGGCACCGGGAGACGTCAAAGAAATGGAGACATGAGAGGTGTCTACAAATTAATGTCACAGGTGAATTTCGAACCTGGGACCTCGAGGGAAGCATACTTTCGAAGCCCAAGTTTTCAACCATTGTGTCACCCGTTGGGGACAACTTCGGTTGATTTGGATGTTGCCAATTTCGAGTAGACCAATTATTTACTTTATTTTCAATACTCACTCACTTTAGGCTCGTAAATGAATTCCGACATATGGATACTTGGAACTTTTTGCTATGATTCCATTTGAAAGCACCCTTTTATGTGTATATGTTGTTGAGTTTCGGTACATTTCATCATTCAATATACTCAATCTCATTAGATGTCCATCTAATCTCTCTAGTTGACTCAGTAAGGTTAACATATCAGTTTGGGGGGTCATAGCCTGTTCGGGTGAGTACATCTGATTTGAAGGACTTGTATTGGTGTTGTTATGTTGACCATGTGAGCCGTTGCCCTCATTACTCCTACCTATTAGCCCCAACTAATCAATCGATTTTGTTAGACCGTGTAATTGACATGTATTGATTAGTATCTGAGAAGCTACTCAGTGGTCGTGTTTGTTGGGAAAGGATGGAATATGAAATGAATGTTGTGGAAGCAAAAGTTAAATCAAAGTCTCAATGTGTGTTGAACAAAGAGAGAAAATGTGAGAGAAACAAAAGTGAATATATTTCTATTAGAAATGGGGAAATTGGTGATACACAAATGTTGTTAAAAATTGTATCACAAAATATGTGTACTCAAATGTGGTTTCACAATTGTAGTACCAAAAAAGTATGTTATTGGTGTTACAAACTTTCTCAAGGATTGTTCATCCTTATATAGGTATAAAAGTTGAAGCTAATTAATACCTATAACTTACAACACTTAAAAACAAAACATATGAAACCTTAAAAAACATAACTCCAATAAAGTTATAAAATCAAAAGAAACTTAAAACAAAAAACTTAAACCTTAAATAAAAAATTGAAAATTAATTAAAGAAAAAACTCAAACTTCAACCAGTGTTGTATCGTAATGTGGTTGTTCTACAAAGATTTGTGGTAATTATTGTTGAATATTTTGACATGGACAGTAGGAGTGGGGAGGCAAGAAAATCCAGTGTTTAGAGTGTTGACAATCGAGGAGATCGGAGAACATTTGACTGCCACAAGTGAATGTGACTGAATGGAGCTGAAACCTTGAGGCCATTATATGAAATGCCTTTTTGTTTCTTTAGTACAACATATTTGGGGTTGAAATATTCAAATTTACGACCTCTTCGTTGAGAATACATGCCAATTATCACTGGCTAAGCCCATTTTAATTTGCTTCCCAGTGTAGCTCCAGACATCTCTGCTCAACACAAGGCTATTTTGCTGTTTTGTTTGTTTGGATTTTTCTTAATCTATGCTGGGTTGCTCGTCCAATATTTTATAATATCTTCTAGGATTTTATTTATCATATATATGTTTGTTAATACGAAAAATAAGCTAAATTATTTATATCAAAAATACATTTTTTTCAAAATGACCAATACTCAATGGAAAGTTGTAAAAATACTTGCACTCGCAAACACACACAAAAAGGAGTTGTAATATTACATTGAATTTTTATAAAAGTTTCGAAATCAATTAGGGCGAGAATATTGTGCTTCAATATCGTTATTACAAATTTTGTCCATACAACTAGGCATAATTACTGTCATATTACATTTGTTTTATGTCATTGTTTTTTTGGTTCAATGTTCTATATAAGTTTTCAAAGTGGGCATAGTTCAACTAGTATCTTAATATCTTAATGTATTAACAAATACGAGATTTGTACTAACAAAAGTTGTTGGAAATACTTACATTGTGGTCTTTGTCCCATATTAGAAAGATGTTTGTGAGGAATTTTCAACATCATCATAAAAATTTGGGTTCTCTTGACTATCAATTGGTTTTAAGGTGAAATCTCATATTATTTAATAAAAACATTCCTATATTATATATATATATATATACCCCTTGTCTTTTGAAAGCACTTGGCCAATATTCTGGCTATCATATTAAGGTTTGACAATATTTATTAATTCTTAGTTTACCTCGATGCTTTGTAGCCAATGTAAGTATGAAGGAAAAAAATGCTCTAATTTCCTTAACTGAATATCATCTTTAATCGGTGACATGGAAAGTTTATTATTATAATTTTGAAACAAATGCAACATTTGTATAAAATCATTTTCAAAGCTCCAATTAATTCATCATTATCTTAATTAGAAGAAGAATAAATTGGTTATTATCCTAATTGTGTGAATGATTTGTATATGTTGTAGGCCCCTCTCGATAATGTTTTTTATTTTCATATCCTAATTATCAACTTTGGAAGAAAAGAAACAATCATATATATTGAACTCCCAACTTGGACTTTCGGTTTAACAAGGACAAGCTTTCTTTTAGAATTTTTATTATGATATAATTTTATACTTCCAACAAGGACTACCATACAAAAGAGGGGTTGTATGCATGAACAATATAAAAATCAAATCAACCTTTCAACTCTATATTTGGAGTCACATTACATCAAATTAAAGCTGGCTCTTAATAAAAACAAAAATAAATAATTAGAAACATTTATGATCTAATAATGTATATCTTAATATTGATACAAACAGCAATTGCAGTTGCGCATGATTTAAGCACAAGTTTGTTGTTCATAATTGAGAGCATCTCCAATCTCTCTATCATCTAGCTACTTCTTTCTCAAATGGCCCAAAGCTTTGATCAGGAAGAAGACCGGCCTGCAGCAGGGCTGCAGTGGGGGACGCGTCGGGGGATGATCCAGTTTCGGAGGCGAAAAATGGCGGTGGCACGGCTCGGGGGGAAGCGATCGGGGCGGGTGGTGGCGTGGGGGAGGATTCTGAGGAAGATAAGGCTGAGATGGGTGAAATTGAAATGCATAGCCATAGTGAAGAAGATGAAAAGATATTACACAAGTTTGATGAAGGATGTAATGGAAGCAGGAGCATATACTGACTCATATCAGCATAGGCTTATCTTAGAGACTTCTTTTGCGATTCCAATGCTGGGTGTCTCTTTCTTTACACATTCAACTCATGCTACAACTTCATAGTTTCTACAACAATATGTTAATACTTTTGAATTTCTTTTGTTGTTTTAGAGTCCACTTGGAATGATTTTTCAAGTGTTTAAAACATTTTTTATCATAAACACTTTTTTAAGCACTTGAAAATTATTCCAAACAGACACTTGGGTTTAATTCTCTGTCTTATGATGAATGAGAAAAAAAATGTAAAGTTTCCTTCTCTACTTGAAGTTTTTTTTATTTTTGTTTTTCTATTTTTATCAATCAAGCTTTGTCTCTACCATCCATTCAATATATTCCTTGTTATTTCATTTTGCGGGTTAGATTAATTAATGTTAAGACATGCTTTTTAATAGTTTCCCTTATTACCTCCTCTTAACACTATTTGAGTTAGCTAGCAAGTTATGTTTTATATTTATTAGATATTAGTCGTTTCTTCTTAAAGGCTTGGACACTTAAGCAAGTTTTGTTCTCCTATAAATAGAAAATGAACTCTTTTGTTGTAAATCAACAAGCCAATTGCTAAATGTAAATTTAATACAATAGAGAGGAAGTCCCCTTTATTCTTCATTAATGAATATTCGTTCCAATTAAAAAAAGAAGTTGGTATCCGCAATCCGATTCAAGATTGGTGAAATAAAAAAAGGCACCATCTAAGAGGAATAAACACCATCTTGAGTGGGTATGTTGAAGATCACTCATCACAAATATATTAAACTCCTAAAACTTTTCAAGTAGCATAAGCATGTGCTTATAACCCGAAGACCGGGAATTCAAATTATCTACCTATATTATCATTGAACTAAAAAAAACTCAAAATAAACGGTTCAAAGCACACTAACTTATCATATGATTTCATTAAAATATTTTTATTCATTTAGACATAATAAATAGACAACAACATGATTTCTCGGGTATAGGAGAGCGAAGCTCCAATTTCCCGATTTCTAAATAAAAAAAAGACAATAATGACACCTGGAAACCATAAAACCCAACTGGAATTGGAAAATTCCCTTACTTAGACACTATGCTTATATGGAGTAAAGATGATGAGGAAGCCGAGGCTGAGCCACAGTGATGAGTGGGAATTTTTTAGGAGTTGAGAGCCCAAAAACTTCCTCCATGTTCAAATCATGATCCTTGGCCAATTTCCAAGAAAACCCATGCAACAAATTAGCCAGACTTGATTGAATAACTTTTAAGCCAAGGCTGTACCCAGGGCACATCCTCCTTCCAGATCCAAAGGGCAAAAGCTCAAAGTCTTGACCCTTAACGTCAATGCTCTTTCCCATAAACCTATGTGGGTTAAACTCATCTGGATTGTCCCACACTGCAGGGTCCCTCCCAATTGTCCACACATTCACAAGCACTCTCGTGCCTTTAGCTATGTCGTACCCTGCAATTCGACAGTCCTCTCGACACATTCTAGGCACTAACATTGGTGCTACCGGGTGCAACCTCATCGTCTCTTTTGCAATTGCATCCACAAATGGCAAATTAGCAATATCTTTCTCTTCCACCCATCTTTCCCTTCCTATTACTCTATCAAGCTCTTCAGTTGCTTTTGTGAACATTTCTGGCTTTTCAAAAGTTCTCATATAGCCCATTCCACTGTTACTGCCGAGCTTTCAGTTCCACCTGCTATAAAGTCCTGAAAGTCAAAATTTGATTGCAAGTTTGTTATGAAAAACCAAAACAAGGTGAGACAAAATACAATGATTTACAATGGTGTGTTAGATGAGAAGTTATTAAGGAGATAAAGAGCAAACGTTTGGTCAAGTGAGACTAAGATTTTAAGAGAATTTATATACTACACTCTCATAAAAATATAATACAATATATGCCCTAAAATACAAAAAAATAACCTAATATGAAAATATAAACTCAATTACATATTTTGACTAGGTTTTGGATGAGTTATATAGATCTTTATTTGTTGACTACGTAGCAAGACCCCCCGACTAAGTAATCGTAGGACAACATAGTTCAAAAGCTTCTCAACTAAATAAGCAAGTATTTGGTGATTGATATTTCAAAAGTTTTGTCGAAAAGAATTTACATACTTGAGTAAAAGCTTTGACTCCTTGTCTTTCAAGTTTGACTTCAAGATGAGGATCATCAGCTAACTGCAACAAGACATCCACCATATCTTTAGGCAAATAATTATCCTCAACTCCTTTTCTTCTTTCATTATGTTCATCCAATACATGCTCAAGATATCTGTCGAACTTGTTGCTCAGTGCCTTCATCCTCTTCACATAGCCCTGTAAATCCAAGAAATCTATCCATGGCAAAGAATCCCCAATGTTGAGCACACCACTCAGCAAGAACAACTCGTCCAACATTTTCTTGAACTCATCTGGACAAATAATGCTATTTTCTGACTCGTCAGTCTACTTCTTTCCCAACACCATTCGACTTATCACATTCAAGCTCACCGTAGACAAGTAGTCCTTGAGTTGAATTACTTTCCCACGAGACTTGTATATTTCTTTAAGCAAACCATTCATTTCTTCCCTTCGAATATGCTCATAAGAATCAAGTCGTTTGACACTGAAAAGCTCCATCAAACACATCTTTCGAGCTTGACGCTAGTAAGGACCATATTGAGACCAAGTAATATTGGAATAGTTGTAAGTCATGTACTTTCCCGCAGCGGTTTTGGGACGGGACACGAACGTAAGATCATGAGTTTTGAGGAAAAGCTTGGCCATTTCGATAGAGGATCTAACCACAACAGGGAATGAACCAAAACGAAGATGCATGATGGGTCCATAGTCTTTGGAGAGTTGATGAATGGAGCGGTGGGGTAGAGAGCCAATCAAGTTGAGATTTCCAATGAAGGGCCAAGGCCGAGGTCCCGGGGGAAGGTTCATGTCCGGACGGCGGAGGTGGCAGAGGAGGAGGAGGGCCAGAGTGGCCAACCATGGAGCTGCATAAGATAACCAAGAAGGAAGTTCCATGTCAATGGTGATGAATATGGCGATATTGATAATGGTGGAAATGCAATTCTTGAAGTTGTATTATTGTTATTTAATAGGCATGGATGGAAAGTTAGGTAGAGACCAAGTGCAGTAATGTGTGTGTGTAAATTTGATTTCGTGAAAGCTATGTCTCCTTAATTTCTTCACCTGAAAATCTTGTCAACCACAGAACGTGAGAACAGAGAGGACAAATGCAGACTTTGGCCAGGTCGGTTGAGGTCGATACCTTACGATTGGCCATGTCAAAAGTTGGGTTTTCTTTCTTGAGCATTTACATTCGGTTCTTTTGAGTTTGAATTGGAAAAATTGAAAGGAGAGTTTTATGTTCACTCGCACTCGTGGGGGTATGTTTATTGCTATACAAGAAAATATGTTGTTATGCCTCAAATTTTGATGAAATTTGGGTATCAATGTCATGCAATATGCATCCAATATTTTGATGAAAAGTTGCGTTTGAGGCAGGTACAGTATCAAACAAAGCTTAACATGCTGCTTTTGATGATGATAACTGTCAATATACTTGCACATTCATATACTCAAATCGAATTGAGAGTGCATCAAATATGGCCAACATAATAAATACTGTTAATTCTAACAGTTGCCGGCCAAAGCAAACCACACAAAATTATCATTATCACCTTCCCGTTCCAAACAGGGTTCTACTGGAAGGGACACTAGTGTTAAGTAAGAGAACAAAGGTGCAGAAAACTTCATAAATAAAAGTGACATTTTCCCATCTAACTGGAAGTTGTACAATAGTTCTATTTCTGTATACAGAGTACCAACAAAATATTTATACAAAGAATGAATACATCAAACAGTAAGGTGGGAACTTTCTTTTCTTCTCAATCAACCCCTCTCGCTCTATCAGAAAGGCACAAGCCAAAACTAATCACCTTCTTGTAGATATCATAAGATGAGTTTTAATTTCGTTCTCCACACTTCACCAATCACCTTCTTCGGCGAGGGATCCTCTGGTCCTTTATCTCGTTGTCCAGACGTGAAGTACAGCCATCCATCCCAATATCCAACCAGTGTCGTTTTCACACGGAATGGAAGCTTCCCTATTACCGACCATTGCTGCAATAGATTTTTCAACCAAAACGCAACTCACATAAAACACTCAACTAAATTAAATTATCAACCTAGGGCAGACAATAGAGAGTTTGAGGGACTCAAACCATCGACCACTTAGTCATTAACATATTCAATTATTTCAATATGCTTTGTTAAACTACGATCACTTTGCATAATAACACAAGAGGAGAAAGAAGGTATTCTCCCCTCTTTTAGATTAAAAAATTAAAATTAAATTAAAAAGTTGAAACTTTCACTCTTATTTGCCCCTTAAGTTTTCATAATCGAGGATTGAATATATAACAAGTTTGAGTGCTCAATTAAATTCATTTTACAGAAAAAAAAAAAACTTGTAAGGGGTGTTTGGGGGCAAAGAGAATGAAAATGATTATGGGGGATGAGAATTAGGGAGAAAATACGGAGAAGAATGATTATCGGGAAGATTGATTATCTATATTTAGAGTGAAGAAGAATGATTATAAAGAGAATCGTTATTTGTGTTTGAGATGAAGAGAATAATTATGGGAAAAATAAAATAGAAGTAATTATGGGGAGAATAAAAAAGTTCGGTGGAGAAATGAGATTATGGGGAGAATGATACTTGGTGGTCCAAACACAAAAAATCATCCTACTTCCCATTCTCCCCATTTGGCCTCTTTGCCTCAAACACCCCCCCATAACGTGAACTCTGCTTCAGTCTCATGTTGGTTTTCTGTTATTTTAAGAGTCGGGCTAAGAATGAGAAAAAATGATCCATGAAAATGTATTTACATTTGTAAATTACACAAGGAGTTATATAAAATGATTGATACCTGCAAATCCAAGTTAAATTGGAATACTTCTCCATTAAGAACCATCTTCTTGGTTTGAGGATGCTTATCTGTCGTGCCGCCAACAATAACAATTGAATTGTTAACCACCACCCAAGCAAATTCAATATGGGAATCTGGTTTTGGCATTGATGGCAACACTTTCCACTTCATATCATCATCCAGCATATAAACATCACTGTAAACCACCTAACTCAACCGAAAAGATTAAATCAGCTAAGGACACCCAAGCTTACAACATTCTTGCATTCTAGTGGCATTTTTTTATGAACTAGAAAGTCATTCAGTTTCACGAAGGGGAAAAAGGTTTGCGACACAGAAAAGTTGTAGACTATAAATAGACCACACTTTCCAAATACAGGAGTAAATGAATAATGATAGAGTCCGCTTAGTATTATTGATATTCTCAATGGGTTGTAGAGTCCCTCACTCCTTTACACTTCAATCAATACATTTTCTACGTCCTCCTAGAGTGACAGACAAGCCATTTATAGAGGAATATACTACGGGTGCTAGTGTTAAATACTTAGCTTGCTGACAAATCGAGCATGCACTCATAAATTCCAGAATGCGAGATTTCATGCCTCGCCAAAAAAATTCTTTTGCAAACCTTTGAAGTGTTTGCAAAGACCCTCCATGACCTCCCATTGGAAAAAAAAATGAAATAGTTCTAGCAATGTCAATAATTTAATTTTATCTTTTACTTGGTATCCACTTGAATGACAATAATTTTCCTTTTACTTGGTATCCACAGGGAACCATTTTGCCCTCCCTCAATATCATTCATTAAGGCCTTAGTTTCAGCGTCTTCTTGTCGTTGTGCCATCATCTCATATTGATATGTGCATTCGTCTTCTTGTTGTGTCATCATCTCATATTGATATTCATAATGCACGATATAGTAGAGCATTCGAGGCTCTTAGGCTGTCTAGACAAATTATCTGCAGAATTGTTGGTCTTCTCTGGTTTATATCAAATCTTGAAATCATAGCCTAGAGGTTTAACCAGCAACTTTTGGTACTCTTCCAATACAAATCTCTAGTCAAAAATAAATTTAAGCTCCTTTGATCGGTTTGAACAATAAAGTGTCTACCCAGCAAGTAGGGTCTCCATTTTTGTATTGCAAGAACAATTGCAAGTAGCTCTCTTTTATGCATAGCCCTTGTTTCTTGAAACAAGGTAATCATGCTCATCCCTAGACCAGGCACCGGAGACATCAAAGGAGTAATGTTCATGCATAGCCTTGTTACAATGTAAAGGAACCAGGGCATGGCCGAAAAAAGCAATGGGCTCGTCTTCTTGCATTAAAACAGGCCCCACTCCCACTCCCACTCCTGAGGCATGTGCTTCAACCACAAATGTTGTTGAGAAATCAAGGAGTCTTAGAAAATGCATGCTTGTCATTGCTTTCTTAAGTTCTAACAAAGCTTGTTGTGGCTTCACAATACCAAGAGAAGTTATCCTTTTCAAGCTGCTGGGAAAGTGGGAAGGCCATGCGCCCATAGTCTTTGACAAATCGTCTATAGTATCTTGTCAGACCAAGAAATCCTCGGAGATCTCTAAGGTTCCTTGGAATGGGCCAGTTAGGTCCCGTTTGATAACCATTTTGTTTTTTATTTTTTGTTTTTGAAATTTAAGCCTACAACAACTATCTTATCATAGATTTTTTCTTACTTGGACATCTACATCTTACCTATATTTTAAGAAACCAAATCAAAATTCGGAAACAAAAAAAAAATATAGCTTCCAAAAGTTTGTTTTTGTTTTTGAAATTTGGTTAGCATTCACATACTTTCTTAACGAAAGATGGTACATTGTAGGAAAGATTGAGCATATTGTAGGAAATTTGAGTAAAAATAAGCTTAAATTTCAAAAGCTAAAAACAAAAAATCAAATGGTCATCAACAAATGGGGCCTTAGTTATTACTTCTATTTTAGAAGGATCGGCAGCTACTCCCTTGCCCGATACGATTTGACCCAAATATTCCACCACTTTGATTGCAAAAGAACACCTTTATGCTTGCCACAAGATGGCTTTTATGAAGTACAGCCAAGACAGTGCTCAAATGTTGGGTATCCTCCTCAAAATTGTCTTGTTATATATAAGAATATCATCAAAGAAGACTAGTGAAAAACGAAGCAAAAAGAGGTGAAGAATCTTATTCATCATTGCTTGGAAAGTAGCAGGTGCATTTCTCAGCCCAAAAGGCATTACCAAAAACTCAAAGAGTCCGTCATGAGTACAGAATGTTGTCTTCTCAATATCCCATGTTTTTAAGTGAATTTGATGATATCCAGACTTTAAGCCGATCTTAGAAAATATTTGCATCCCATGTAGCTCATCCAATAATTCCTCAGCAATGGATATAGGGAATTGGATAGGAATAGTAGCCTTGTTCAATAAGTGATAATCGACACAAAATCTCCAACTCCCATTCTTCTTCTTAACTAGTAACACAAGGCTAGAATATGCACTCAGACTCGGCCATATAATATCGGCCAGTAACATTTCTTCAACCAATTTATCAATCTCCTCTTTCTGACTTTGGGGGTAACGGTAGGGTCTCACATTAATTGGTATGGTCCCTAGTATTAAATCAATTATGTGGTCTAATTCCCAATGAAGAGGTAACCCATAAGTGGTTTGAAACACACTAGAATAAATCTTGATTACTTGCTCAATTCATGTGACTCTGTCTTGTGTATCAATAGATAAAGTTCCACAAAGAACCCTTTTTTTTCCGGCTAGAGTGTCTTGATCATAGACTTCAGGGATATTTGTGATCGAACAAGGGAAGGTTCCCCTGTAATGTAATGTTGGATTTACCCAATGAAAGCCACATCTTCAACTGTTGGTGATTTGTTGTAATGTTTTTTTAGAGTGCATAACCATAGAACTCCCAATATTATGTCAGTGCTTCCCAGTGTCAAGGGTAGGAAATTTTGAGCGATAGTTAAGTCCCCCAATTGTAAGAACACATTGTTACAGATCTTAGAACCTTTGATCAATGTGCTTGAACTAAACATGATGTCATATCCCTCTGTTTCAATCGTTGGAATTTAAAATTTAACTACCAAATCTTTGGACAAAAAACTGTGTGTAGCTCTAGAATCCACAAGGACAATCACCTCTTATCCCATCAATTTTCCTTTTAATTTAAATGTCTTCGGGAAGTCTATGCCCACCATCGCATGTAAAGCAAGTTCAAAAAATGTTTGATCTTGATCATCAGGTTCCTTAGATCCATTTTCAATGCCCAGTTCCTGGCATTCGACTATACTCGAAAGATCAACATCTCGATCCACAACAATTTCCATCCCATGTAATTCTTTGGATTTGCATTTATGACCTGGGAAGAACTTCTCATCACACTTGTAACAGTAACAGAGCCCTCTTGCTCTTCTTGATTGAAGTTCCATATCTGTCAAACGTTTAAGAGGGAGATTAGTAGTTTCCTCAAAATTCTCACGCTTACCTCCTTGCCAATTCTTTGTTGGATTTAACAAAACTGTCCACGAACTTATGTCAGCGCAATAAGAAGCAGGTTTGTGATAAGGTTGGGCCTAGGGCTCGATTGGGCCTAGGGCACTATTTAGCCATTACTTGGAGAATAAGTTAGTATTTTGTTATAAATAGAGTGGGTTAGGTTAGGGTTTAGGCATCCAATTATTGAATGAGTTATTAAGTGATTTATTGTAGGGCTCAAGAGATTCTCTTGAGAGGGGAGGTTCCAAGACCTATCAAAACTTGGCTTATCTTTATTCTTTTACTGTTGATATAATCTAGATCCTAGATCATATCAATTGGTATCAGAGCCGTTTCGATTCTTGGTTGTAGAGATGGATCAAGAACATGTTCGCTTATTTCAAGAGATGTGGCAAAGTTTTTACAATGACATGAAAAGTTGTTTTAGAGAGATAAGAGAGGAAAGTGCAAAGGAGCAAGAACGAAGAAGATTAGAAAGGAAGGAGCAGTCCAAGGCAAGGGAACAATGGTACTCAGAAATGGAAGCTAGGATTCGAGGAAGAAAGGAGGTTGTGGAAGAAACAGTGACGGTTAGGGTTTTGACACTGCCACCTCCGCCACCACCATCACTGCCACCACCTCCAACATCGCCGCCGCCACCTCCGCCACCTCCACCACCACCATCGCCGCTACCACCTCCGCCGCCACTACCGCTGCCGCCATCGCCACCACCTCTGACATCGCCGCCGCCACCTCTGCCGACACCTACTCCACCTTCGCCACCACCTCCGCCACCAACGCTGCCACCTCCGCCGCCGTTCCCGCCACCACCGATGTGCCGCTGCTGCCGCCGGAAAAAAAATAAAAAAAAATCATTTTTTATTTTTGTGTATGCCCACCTTGAGGACAAGGTGCTTTAAAGGGACGGGTATTGATAAGGTTGGGCCTAGGGCTCTATTTAGCCATTACTTGGAGAATAAGTTAGTATTTTGTTATAAATAGAGTGGGTTAGGTTAGGGTTTAGGCATCCAATTATTGAATGAGTTATTGAGTGATTTATTGTAGGGCTCAAGAGATTCTCTTGAGATGGGAGGTTCCAAGACCTATCAAAACTTGGCTTATCTTTATTTTTTTACTTTTGATATAATCTAAATCCTGGATGATATCAGTTTTGATGTTGGGTAAATGGCTTCTAGTTTCTGCACTTGACTTCTTGTTTTCATAATGTGATAGCTTTTCTTCGATCTCGTCTACAATCTCCATATTAGGAATGAGTCCTTTAGGTAATCCTACCCGCATTTCTACCCATATATCCTATGTCTATCTTTGAACAAATTTTCCCTCTCATGTCTCAACATCAAGAGAAAGAAGAGCCAAATAGTCCTCAAATCTTTCGCAATATTCTTGAACAGTAGTTTCTTGCTTTAACGAAAAGAAACACTCATGGAGTGTGCCCTCTTTCTTTGGTGTAAACCTTCTCAAGAATGCTTGACGAAACTCTTCTCAACTTTCTATCGGTCTCCTTGCTTCACCCCATATGTACCATTTCAATGCTACCCCTCTAAACATAGCAATGCACCCTTCATTTTCTCTTTCTCTGCCAAGCAATTAATTACTAAATATCTTTCCACTTGTTGTAACCATTCATTTGGACTTTCACGTGCAAAGATTGGTACTTCCAACTTCCAAAGCCGCAAATCAAAACCAGGGGCTAAAGCTTTGTTAAGGTCTGTAACTTATTTATCCTCCTTTGTTTTATCATCTTTCTTAGTTTCTTTATCCTTCGTTCTTGATTCTTGACTACTCCCTTCGCGTTTGTCTAATCTTTTAAAGAACTCAATCATTTGATGGTCCAACACATCCTCAACATTCTTTGCAATCATCTTTCTTTGTTTTGCACCAAGCTTTGTTTGTTCCGCAAATATTTTGGTCAATGTTCCTTCGAGAGCTTCGACACAAGTTTCCATCCTTGTATTTGCCATTCTGATTCCCAAAAGCTTATACGCTCTGATACCAAAATGATAGAATCTGCTTAGTATATTGATATTCTCAAAGGGTTACTGAGTCCCTCTCTCCTTTACACTTCAATCAATACATTTTCTACGTCCACCTAGAGTGATAGACAAGCTATTTATAGAGGAATAAACTAACTGACACACCTAACTAATAGCCATAATGTTGACCTCTTAAATAGGATTATTAACAGCCCTATTTCTCCTCCTATAAACCTGAAGGACTGGGGTCTATCAAACAACACAGTAATATAAAGAGATGTTGACAAAACAAAGGGAGCAAAGATAGAGAATATGAGCATACCTCTTTCCTGCGAGAGCATTTGAAAATAGGGGATCCTGGTTTTGCCATAAAATCACCTTCTTGACCTCCAATAACATAAAGTCGGTCATCAACAACAATACATGCCCTGCAACAAATAAAAATAATTAATATAATGTAAGAGAAATCCATACAGCGACTGCAAGACAAAGTTAAGAATGTTTTGATCTTTTTAGGTCTAAGAGAAAGAATACTCTAATCATGTATAAAAAAATACAAAAAAAATGGTCAGTCAAGGAATAAGTCATCAAGGCTTTTTTTTTTTTTTAGTTCAAAAACAGGGTGGGAGATCGAGTCAATGACCTCTTAGTTCATAGGTGTACATTGATACCGTTGAGCTATTGTCATCAAGGCTTATCTTCAGCAATAAACTGGAATATATCTTTTTTGGATAAGAAAACTAGAAATGTATATCGACAGCACACATACCTGTGAGGCCCTCCTCGGGGAATAGGTATCTCACTCCTCCATTCATTTTCTAAGGGTTTCCCATCCTTCACGGCAAGACTCCAATGCTCCAAACCAGGCGTGTGGCGGTTTTCCTTGCTACCCCCCATCACATGGAGTCTACCTTTCCAAAGTTGAGTTGCTGGTGCATACCTTCACATACCACATCATGTTAAAACTATGTAATGGTATATGACATGTAATATAAAAATTAAAATCATCTGAAAAATGTGAAATACCTAGGGACTGGTAATGGTAGCATATCCTGCCATTGATTCGTGTCGGTGTCGAGCACAAATGTACGAGCAGTAGGCCCCCGGCACTGTGGACCATATTGCCCTGTGACAACATAAATGTACCTTCCATCGGTGGCCATTCCTAAATGCGAATGTGCCATTTCGCTTGGCATGTCAAATCTTCCTCCCCATGTATTATCAGTGAAATTATAAACATCAACATGTGAATGTACCTATAATCCAGAAGAAGATATGAGATATAAACATGAATTTAGCAGTGGGTGTGGACAAAAATAGGAAGGGAGGTAAGATTCTGACAAAATCAATAGTGCCATATCCAGCAAATACGTATAGAAGATTGTTGATCTGGATGGCAGCACCGTCCAAGCGAGGGACAGGAGCAGTTGCCATCCTGTTCCAGGTTAAGTGTGGAGCGGGCAGATCGGCGAAGGTTGCAGAGAGGGCCCTCCCAGGATTAGCGTCGCCATTAGAAGAAGCCTTTCCCTTGTTGTTGTTGTTGAGATTGGGGTTAGGGTTAGGGTGTGAGTTTGTTGTGGTGTGGGCGAGGTAGGAAGTAGGAGGAGACCAGTTGGAAGCCATGGATAATGAATAAGAAAAGCGCGAAGAAGAAGAAGAAGCCCACATGAAGTCGGCCATGAGAGCAAATCCAAGAAGCGCAAAGCATATTAGCGCCAACTTCACCGACGCCGATTGCTTCGATGACGGCCTCGCCATCTCTCACCCGCAGATGGATTTCCACCCTCGCAAGATCTAAATACACACACACATATATATATATATATATATAAATATTCATTTACCACTTCCCTACTATACTAGACAAGCCACATGTTATAATTTACACAAGTTTACTTGGGTAATACTTAACTAAGGCTGGTTCAATATATATGATTGTGGTGAAACCAGACATGTTAATTTTTTCCGTGGGGTAGGTCTCCGCGCAAAAGTGGTGAATCCGTGATTAAGGGGTCGAGGACAAGGGCAAACAATTCCTCGTTGTCTAAACAGGGTCGGGGACGGAATATGTATTCTCTATTTCCATTTTCCTTATCCTCATCCCCTTTACTTTTTTTATATATTTTTTTTCTTCTATATAATCTTTAATTTTTAGATAAAAAAATATTTGCTAATGAAATTATCTTTTTAAATGAATATTTTTCCTTAATAATTAAGGATATAGTTGAAAGTTGTTATATATTTTTTAAGAAAATTTTAATTATTTGGGATTAATATTTTAAAAAATAAAAAATATATATAAAAAAAAATTACACAGAAAAAAATCCCACAGAAAACTCGATCCACATTAATTCCCTGCAAAACAGAAACAATGAATTCCACGGAGACGAAAATTGATTTCGGTAACGGAGATGGAGAAGTTATTCATTGACCTCACCCCACAGACATCTCTAGGTGGAATACACAACTTTACATGTTATATGTGGGGGGTATAAATAGGCTAAAGAGACCGAATGACTTAGTGGCGCAATGATTTCATTGTTTGATTGTAAACCAATTCAATACCGACGTCATAGGTTCCATCCCAAGCATCGATATTTGTTCCCCCTCCTCCGATATGTACTAAAAAAAATAAATGGGCTTAAGAGGCATGACAACACTTTCCGTTTCTTCAGTCATCATGGAGATCAGTGGATTGGTCTTTGGATGTTGAAATTGTGGAAGCTATACAAAAGGTCGTCCTGTGTGGGTACTTTTCAATTATCTGCTACTGTTTCTGAATTTTAAAGGTAAAGACTAATTAAATAATTACTTTAAAACAATTTCAAAGAATAAGAATTCAAACCAAACTTCTTTACCTATCTATAAGTATAATTAAATATCCATGATTATTCAAACTAATTTGCACGCATCTCAACTATTGTCACGAGATATATCACCTGAGCCTACAACATTTGAATGCCAAAAAAATTGATAAAAAATTAATTTTAGATAAGTTATCTCATAGATTTAACTCATCACTTCATAGCTCAACATTTCCGTAACAACTTCATTCTATTTAACATTATAAGTCCTCAATCTTCTCAAACTAGTTGAATTCTCCACCAAGCCCCCATTCCCTATTACACTTGCTCTTTCCCTCCACCAAAAACATGGAAAACAAACCCTACAAAACTATACACCATAAAACTAAAAATAACACCACCCCATCCCCAACCCCATCTGATCTAAAACCATCTCAATCTCTATCAATTCATCAGTCCTAACCTACCTACCTACCTACCACAACCAACAAAGCAATATATTAAACGAGCAAAGAAGATTCCAATGTGAGCAAAGGCTCAGAGAGTCAAACACGAGTTCATGATGCTAAACCGGTATTACATCATTCTTCGACGTGTCTTCACATTGCAAAACGATACCTTCAACACTAGCTGGAAAAATACATTTGCTCCATTCACAACCACTTGCGATTGGATCCGGCGGAGGGACAATCATCAGCACATTTTCGTTTCTCTGAACAACTCCCATTACACTAACAGTGCTTCCTTCCTTGATATATCTGCACGTATAACAAATAATAAGGCCTCGCACATAACAGTTCTTAAATGATACAATACACTAATTCAAAGGCGCTCATAAGTTCACTATGTACCAATACCAATATAAACAGTACATTTACTGTAGCCTGCATATTGGGAATGGCGATACGTGTCACGAATATCAGTAACTTTAAACATCAACTTTACATATCGCCTAAAAGACAAATCACAAATGAAACAAAGAGTTCATCTGGTACTATGATTATTATTTATTTATTTTCGTTGAAAAAGAAAACAAAAAAAAGAAGAGGTGTAACCCCAAGGTGAATTACAAGAATGAAGTCGAATTTGAAATGAAAAAGAAGATAAGCTATAATTAAAAAAGGGTGTTTACATTTATATCAATACAAAGCATGAAAAAGAGATGATCATGATTAGTCCTAAAGACCGTTTAATTTCAAATTAACAATTAACTATATCCTGGAAAATAGAACAGAAACATAGATGACTAAAGATGGCAGGTATCAATAGTAGAAGCAATCACCAGAGGTTGTAAAATAACTAACTATATCTTCTTCTTTTTTACACAAGAAACAAGCTTAATTTGCAAGATGTGAGAAAAAAGCATGTCGTGTCCATGTCCTGTATTGGTGTCAATGCTTCATAGTAGAAATTTATTGTCTGTAGGCATGAACTATTTCAAAGTCAGCAAGGTAGAATTACATTACCCTTCTCTTAAACGCATTACTCGACCATCACTTGAAAGATTTCTTTCTCCTAGCCACCTGATGAAGTCTGGAGACAATTCTTCATTCACAGGATTAACATCAACAACAATTGTATCGTCAACATACGGAGTTACTCTGGCTCCACAACCAGTCTTAACCAATGCTCTTAATCCAGATTGAAAATCAGAGATGTAGAAATCAACCACGTGTCTCTGTGAATAACAAGTAGTAGCTGTAAGTGGCCTAAATGACATAATTGAACATTCAAATCAAGCAACAAAGTAGAAATACCTAGGTGGATAATTGAAATACCTACACTCAACAACCTTTAAGAACAAAAGATTTGGTACATATCAAGGATCGCAATTCTTCATGGTATTGAATTGAATCACTATGTAAAATCCAATTTAATTGGTGAACCATACCTCTTGATGGAAAAGAACTTCAATGCTCATAAGTTTGTCGATAACATTATATGATAAAATGAACCATAACATGCCATAATTCTCAACCGACCAACCCCAACCCCAACCCAAAACGCACATACACACACACACACACAAAAAATAGAGAGTGAGTAGAGGAAGATGATAAATTAACTTCAAGGATAATAATATCAAACAATAAGTTGAGTCTTTAGTCACTCACTTCTAGTGATCTGAGCCCCCAAGTAAAACGGCGATGTGTAGGATTGGCAGCTTTCGAACTCCATCCACGATACTCGTATAAACTAGTTGAGGTATATACACATCTTGGAACTTTTTGGAAGGAAGACTCAAGAGGCATGTTACCGCAGGTAACCACCTTTAAAATATGATAAAAAAATTATAAATAAAGTGATATAACGATAACAAGATGAAAAAAGTTGCTTTTTTCCATGTGAGAAACTACAACATTTCATTTTCTTCTAACCAAAAAAAAATCAATATGCATAGATAAGTAATGAGCCTCCAACATATTAGACAATGAGCATAGATAAAGACATTTCAAATATTTGAATGCATAACCACTATTAGAAGAAGACAGCAGCCGATTATCTTCCATCCCAACAGACAATTTCTTTTGAAAGGAAAATAAGGGTGTTTTTTTAATAGGAAATAATTTCATTGATTTATGAAATATGGAATAAGACCCCTAAGCCTCAATGGCTTACGAGAATAATTTCCGGTTGGCAATAAAATAAAAAAGATAATAAACATGAAAAAGTGGGCTTATCTTTGCAAAAATACACAAATGTAAGAGTCAACTCCATGAGGAAATCTGTACTCTTGCTAATATCTTTGAAGATTCTCTTACCCCAAAGACTCCATAAGAATGCTCTATAAAATGACAACCAAAGCAATACCCTTGTCCCATGAAATGGATGTCCAACCAAAATAGTAAGGAGGAAAGTTTGAATGTTTCCTGGTAGGGCCAATGACCATCTGAAAGCCTTCAAAACCTCAAACCGAAGATGAGATGTGAAGGGGAAAGTGAATAAATAAATGTGATTGCCATTCACTACCAATCTTGCACATAGCACAACAATCCGGCAATAGAGTCATGTAACACATTCTTCGTTGCAATTTTTCAATTGTATTAGCCGTACCTCTACTGAGCTCCCATAGGAAGATTTTGATCTTCTTGGGATAAGAATCCTTCCAAATGGCCAAGGAAAGACAATTAGCAACCCAAATGTGGCCTTCAATCAGCTTTGTAGCAAGTGATTTAACTGAGAAATTTTTTGTTAATCAATATTCCAAATCCAAGAGTTACGAATATTTTGAAGTCTGACCTGATCCAAAAGATTGGAGAGGGTGGTCCATTCCAAGGTTTCCAAATCATTAAAGTTCCTATCAAACCACAAATTCCAAGCAGCAGCTTCTTGGATCCAAGCCTCAACTATAACCAAAATGTTCAATAGTTGTAAGCCAGAATAGTCTTGGAAAAGCATTACTAATCACCCCACATTGTAACCGAGGGTCCAACAAAAAAAAAAATTGATGTTCCATTTCCGACTTTATGATAAGTATGAGACTGCAAGATATCCAACATAGAACAAATAAACCTCCATGGGGCTCTGTAAGCAGTACAACGAATATTGGTAGGCCACCCTAAGCAATCGAAGAATCATAATATTTTGCAACAATAAGCTTTCTCCATAGAGCATTATGTTCATAGTCATGGAGGAAGCGCCAAATCCACTTGGCTTAAAGAGCCTTATTCCTTTGTTTCAAGTTACGAGTACTAAGGCCTCCCATGAGTTTTCGGAATTGTGTAGTCTTCCAATTTATATTATGTATTCCTCCACCACCTTTGGGACCTTCCCAGAAGAAATTCGTAAGGATCTTTCCAAAAACGATTAATAATTTTTTAGGAAACTTGAAACATCAAGAAGTAATAGATAGGCATACTAGCCAAAGTTGCTTGAATCAAAGTGCATCTATCTCCCTTAGAGACGAAGACATATTTCCAGGAGCTTTTTCTCCAATCTATCAAAAATAGGGTCCCAAAAAGATAATGCTCTATGATTGCCCCCAAGGGAAGGCAAAGATAAGTCGTGGGTCAAGTTCCTTGCTTGCAACCAAAGTGAGAAACTATCCAATCCATACAAGTGGGCTCTAAATGAATGCCAATTAACTCACTTTTTGAAAGTTTACCTTAAAGACCACATGTTTGTTCAAAAATTTTGACCACCTAAAATAATCCTTCCAAGGTTGATTTATTTGATGTGGAGAAAAGTAAAGTATCATCAAGAAACGAAGATTATTAAGACGGAAACTCGAGGGACCAACAGGGTGAGCTTCAATTTTACCAACGCTAACTCTATAAGACATGAGGCGACTAAGACAATCCGAAACAAGAATATATAGGAAGGGGGATAGGGGGTCACATTGTCTTATGCCCCTAGTAGGGAGAATCTTACCCCCTAGGCTTGAGATTGAAGATAATGGAGTGATTAGCACTCGGGATGATCCTTTGATCCATTTTCTCCATGTGAAGTTGAATCCTTTAGCCATTAAAATCTCATCCAAGAAGTCCCAATCAACTGTGTCAAAGGCTTTCTCAATAGCTAGCTTAACCACAACTCCGCCTTTGCCATGAAGGATCCAGTCATTGATAATTTCATTGGCCATGAGAGAAGGATCTAATATTTGTCTTCCTTCCACAAAAACTCACTGATGTTCAGCAATCATAAAAGGGAGAACATTTTTTAATATGTTTGAAAGAACTCAAACAATGATTTTGTATGCACATGAAATGAGACTCATCGGCCTATAATTCGTCAATGATTTAGAGCCTACTTTCTTCCTAATTAAGCAAATATACATTTCACTCATTGAAACATTAATAATGCCAGTACTATAGAAACCTGTTACCACAACTATCAGTCACCCTTTGAAGTGTCCCAAAAAAACTTTAAAAATTCTATAATAAAACCATCAAGACCTCGTGTCTTATAAGAACCCAGCTGCAGAAAATTTCTTCCTCTACTATAGGTACTTCTAATCTTACTGCTTGAGCTGGTGTAAGAGGATGCAAATCTAAGCTAAACCATCGCGGAGAAAATGGGGAGAGACGTTCTTCGAGAATAAAATGGAGTAGAAATCAATGACTTCAATTTCAATACCCACAACAGTCAGCACACTATTGCCATCCCTTGACAAAATCTTAGAAATCACTCTATCTTTTGCGTGAGGCCACCTAAGAAGCACGAACACATCTATTTTGACAAAGTATTTGTGTCAAAATAACTCACATATATTTTCTATGTTAAAGAAACCCATAGAAAATTAATTAAAGTCATGGGCCTCAAGCTCCAGCGACCCTTTGCACCTATTCAAACACTGGTCCAGCCAATAAATGAAGAGTTCCAAATAAATTTGATCAAATTCTCGTCCATGCTAGGAGGTTTAGTTTCTTGAAGAAGCACCATTCCAAGATTGTGATGTTGATGTGTCTACTTGATTAATGCTCATTTCTTGCAAGAGCATAAGCCTCTAACATTCCAACTAGTAAATTTCATAAATCAAGATTTTCACCCTCCATGATAGCCATTAACAGTAGATTTAAGTTTCATGAGTTCTTGTTGGAGCCTGGTTTTCTTCACTGTTGAATTGTAGGAGGAGGAGGACTTTTTCCGCTCAGGGATAGGTTGAGGGAGAAGAGGAAGAGTCATAATACCAAGCCCAAATTCATGAGGTAATTAGCTATGCCTTTTAATGATGTATTAAAACCTTTTTCGGTTGGAACAAAGGAGGGGCTAATTCTGGGAGAGATTGGCGGGTCTGAACTGACTATTGATGTGTAAGATGAAGGCAACATGAGATCACTTGGCAAGGGAGGGAGAATGGCTAATGACTGCTGATAGATGACGCTCGAACCATCCCCAAAAACTAATTGGTCTAGTGGTTGTGGGTCAAAATATTGCCTGGGAGGGTGATTTGAAGGGGCTCGAGAGGTAGGTATCGGATTCAATGGGAAGAAACGGTTCGGCTCAACGAACTATGGGTATAAATGATGGAGTTGGGTTGGTGGGTTGAATAAGTTGTTTTTGCACATGTAGTCATGTCATGAAAAATAGTATGCACTACGCCAAACCCTTCTATTTCCTATGGATTGCCAAATATAACTAGAAAATGTAGCTTACCAAAATGATATCATTAGCTGATTATAACATGTAACCGACTATAACTTCTGGACAGATGTGTAGGAGTACACGAAGTTGGTACAATCAATATGATCATATAAGAAAAAAGCCTAATACAACTGAGGATTTCAAATAAAAAAAACAGACATTTGAAATGAAACTTAGTGATAACAAAGACCAGAGTAAGAAAAAAAAACTATTTATGCGTTGAACTCATCAATTCTATCTAGAGCCACTGGCTTCGGCAAAACAAGTATATTTTACGAACATCAAGAAACATACTTACCCCAGAGACTTTCACAAATTGTCCATTCTTTGCAGTTCTAAGTTCAGAATCTGGATAGCCCGCAATGAAATCCATAATTGCTCTTCTTCCCCAGTACGTATTCCAAATGAAAAGTGTACCAACAGCACCAAAAAGAACCACAACTACAATGAGGAGGATGGCATTATGGACAGCCCCAAGAATAAAGCCCCCAGCAATAAATCCCATCACAAATAGAAGAACTAATGACCACAATACTATCTTTGGGAAGTTCTTTGCAAAGGAATAATCATCATCATAAGTAAGAGTAGTCACAGCATGACTATGAGCTGCAGAACCGTGTAACTTCATGGATCCCATCGATTCTAGAGGACCAGAAACCTTCCGTGGAGCTCCAGAAGAATTGAGAGGCCCCGAAGAAATAGGCCCCGATGTGATAAGGCCGGTGGCGGGTAGTACAGGAGGAAGAGGCCCAGAGTTTTGACGACCAGAAGGCGTCAAACCACCCGACTGTGGACCAGACAACTTCTTTACAGGCTCCCCATGCTTGGTAAGAGGTCCAGAGTTGGATTTCTTCAATGAAGCTGAAGCAGAAATGGGGTGAGAAGGTAAGGAGCCTGAGGTGGTGTACATGGTGCGAGGTGCAGCATTAGGCATGATAGGTCCAGAATGAGATCCAACCCCTCCAAAAGATCCAGACCTCAAGGAGCCACCAGAAATAATAGGTCCCGACTTCTTGGACTTGGAGCCATCCACGGGAATATCAAACATCTTCCCTAACTCTCCTGATTTCTTGATATCGCCCCCTGTGTAGGGCATGGCCACAGAGCTCATGACAGGAGCTTTGTCCTTGGGCTGCTCAGGCCTCCCTGATACGTAGAGCCCATTGCTAAGCTGATGAGATGGTATTCTAGAACTCATCTTGCTTGCTCTGCCTCTTCAATATTAGATAATCCACGGAAATCAACACAGAAGAAATATCAGCAAGTCGTTCCTGAGAACAAAAGAAATCATCGAATCAAATTGGGTAATCACGCCCGTACTTGAGCCAAGAGTAATGTCACAGGTGAGTCTCGAACGTGGGAGGTTGAGGGGAGCATACCCTCAAAGCCCAAGTCTTGAAGGACATCATGGAATGAATTTGAATCAAAACATTTGGCAGTCAGACCCAGAGAGAAAAAAGCGAAATTGTGGGGATGAAAGAAGAATTGAAGTCGAATGCGGTAGAGGATCTGTATGACATTGAGAGGGTTGAGAGTTAGGAGGTTGAAGAGTACAAAGAATTGAACAAGGAAGAGTGAAATGGAGAAGATCTGGGAGTAAGAAAGTTGGGAACGCCATTTTGAGCACTTACCAGTGACAGCAGCTGTAATACCAAAAATCCAGAAGAGATTGGAAGAAGAAGAAGAAGACATAATTCGCCGCTTTCCCTTCTCCTCGCCTGCAACTACAACCGCCCTTCCCATCCCAAATAATATCTTCAACACAAATTGCAATTAATTCCTTTTCTAATTATTCTTAATTCTCCAATTCTATTCTATTACTATTCACTTCTCTGCACTTTTTTCAAATTCTTTCTCTCGTCTCCTTCCAAACCCTAATCAACAACACATCCTTCAATTAAAACTTCATTATTGTCTCTTTTTTTTTTCTAAAATTCCATTCAAAAAATAGGGAAACTTGCTGTCTCATCTTTTTTTATATAAAGTTAGAATGTAATATCAATGGTGACAATTAGAGTAAATGACTGTCAGTTTTCCAAAAAAAAAAAATTCTAATTGATATAAATATCATTTCACTCATATCTTTTACAATTTGTTCCATGTGTAATAACTTGATTGATATATATGTCTATAAATCCAAATCTCACGTTCGATTGTTGTGATGCTAAAAAAATTAGTAAAATCATTAAAAACAAATCCTTACAATTTTATATTTTTGGTTTTTTTGAGTACATATTGAGAGAGGGGGAACAAATATTAATTGTTGGCTCGAACCTGTGATGCTGGTGTTGAACTAGTTTACAACCAAATAATGAAACTATTGCATCACTCACCCATTCGATTACATTTTTGGTATTTAAACTTAAACTTGCTATTATTATTGTTGAATTATTAAATTAACGTCAAAATGGAATAAAGCTTACGGTTAAGGATCATAATTGTATTTTAACCCCCCCACATATTGCACACGACTCAAAGTCTCAAACAATCACCACATCCAAATTTATCTACCGTTGCACGGTTGATTCAACAATACCCTCTCTCTCTATCTACTACACATATTCAACAAAAACTGTGCTATCAATATTTATTCTTCTGCGGTTGTCCTAGTGATCTCGGATACTTCCGATTGGATCTCAGATATTTTCAATTGGATGTCGGATACTTGCAACCTTACCTATATTTCTTTTTATTACATAACCAGCTCCTCAAACATCATTTATCATAATGATGTTATAATAACTTGCTCCTCAAACACCATTTATAGTAACTCATCGTGGGCCGCCCTATGCAACCGCCCCACCGGCTACCTCAACACGCCTCTCACCGTGGTAGCCGTCGGCCTCGCCAAGTGGCTTGACATCTACAGCGGGGTTTTGATGGTTAGGGTTTTGCTCAGTTGGTTCCCCAACATCCACTGGGACCGCCAACCCCTCTCTACCATTCGTGATCTCTGCGATCCCTACTTGAACTTGTTTCGAAATATCATTCCTCTCATATTTGACACCCTCGATGTTAGCCCGCTCCTGGCCTTTGCGGTTCTCGGCACACTCGGCTCAATCCTCAGCAGTAGTGCAGGCATGTATTGACGGGCAAGCACCACAACAATTGTGTATGTGTGTGTGTGTGTGTGTTTTGGTCAGACTAAGGTATATGATTCAATCAAGTGCCCTTCACTTAATTATATCTACATTTTAAACACTTTCCTCATGTGTAGGTTCTCAAATGTCCGGGAAACCACTCCACTTGATACTACTTCTCTTTTGGTACTACCATAATTTTTGTTGTTTTTTTTTCTGTTCAGGGGCTTTAAATTTCAGACCTTACTGTAAATTTTAGTTCGAATATTTCAATTTTGTTTAGGTTTATGTTATTCGGGCATTCCCAGTTTCTTACTTTTGAAATGCCGACATATTTGAAGCTGTTTGATCTCCTTAAGTTGTCATCTTCTCTTATACTTTTCATCATTTACCCTGCCCAGCCTTTTGCTCACCACTTGTTGAATGATTTAGAAGGTGGCCCCATTGGTGTTTTTTCTTTGTCGATGTTATATCAATCACATGTGGGCTATCAGAATAGAGGGTAGTAATGAATGTTGCTCATTGCACCCTTTTATTAGAAGCTTCAGATTGAATTGCGCGACCTTACTATGGTTGTACCTCAAATAGAATTGTATCTCAAGTTGAAGGTACTGGCTAGATTATGCATTATTTTTTAGATGGCAAGAGGGCAAAACCTGTTTGTGTAGATGCCAGTACAACTCTTCCACCTTTGAATTGGTGTTTAAAGGTAGATTTTGGTTGTACCCATACTGGCATGATGCTGCGTTTGTGTAATTTTACTCTTCATCTTTACCTTTGGACAAGTGGAAGATCTATAAAATAGAAAGAAATCAAATGGAAACTGACGATTGGAGTTGTGTTGGGTTCAATTTTCCGATTAAATGGATAGAAAAACCCTAACCAAGAGCTTCTATAACAACTATAATGGATTAGCTTCTATTACGACTATAATGGATTCATATAATAGTCAATATGATCTTTTGACTACCACTTATTTAAGAATTATTCTAAAGTTTCAAGTCCTAATCACTAAATTGAACGTCGGTGGTATTAGTTATCACTTTTGTAACTATTCTTGTCACTAATAAATACAAATTAACCATGGATTTCAACCCCATGTCGTATAATGTGTCAACTTGAGTTCGTGAATATGCAAGTTTGTAATACCGTTTCTCATTTTTCTATCCATCAATGATTACCAACGAATGAGCTGAGAGAGCAGATTTGTCGTGAAAATCGTCAATAAAGATAGTTGGAGGATCATTGCAACAAACTAGAACAAGATTGTGTACATTAGAATAAGAAGAATTGAAGAAGAAAAATTGGTTGCCAACTTGGCACTACCACCATGATCACGATCACTAGAGCGATTAAAGAAGCAGCAACAGTAGGTATGGGTGCCAATCATGGAAATCTGAAATCACAATATGTGAAATGTGAATAACTTTAGGAGGAAAAGTTCGAACAAGGTGGGATGGGAATAAATTTCCAATCGTCATATAAAATGATATGAAACGGAGGAATTAAACATCTAACCTTGAGTTCATTAGTACAAGACATCTATTTTGACCATATAAAATCTCCATTTACACAAGGAAATCTGTGTCCGATCTCTCAAATATTATGCTTTTTCACTGCAGTTATTTGTACAAACAGATCGCTAGGGTAAATGAGAAGGAAACAACCACGTCAGATTCAACAGAAATTTTGGTTATTTCGAAAGTACACTCTTCTTTCTTGGAAATTGGAAATATTCAAAAATAGTTTGCTTTGTTTGGTCAAACTCAAAGATATACCCTCCCGATCAACCTAACATGTGAAGATTACGAGGTAAAAATAAAAAGTTAAAATTTCCAAGTCCGCGTAGGGATTCTGGCAGCAGTATAATTACAAAATAAAATATGAAATTACAAATTAAGCAAAGAAAAGAAAATGGTATGTAATATAATGGTGAGCCAACTCTAACTAAATGTTAATTCTCCAATTGAGATACATATAGATGTGGAGAGAAAGTACACAATCCCTTACTTGATGCAGGGTTCACTTTCAGCAGTTCCATATCAATACAGGCCCAACATCCTTAGCTCCATAACATGACTGGGATCCAGTTCAAGAACATTTTTGTTTTGTTCACGATCTTCGACTATATATTCCTGAAATATAATATATAAAGTTATCTTTTTTTAGTAGGACAAATAAGGATATGGAGATTTGAACCTCCAACATCTAAGAAAAATATACATGCCAATTAGTAAACACAAAGATAGACAACAACTGACTAGATAAAGAGGGTGGGGCGGTGGGGGTTATGGACCTTTGTCAATTCTTGCTTAGCAAGGACATGGTAGTGGCGTTCATTTATCCTCTGCCCGCATATAATCGCTATGAAGAAACCATATAGTAAACCAACCAAGATGATAGCCAAGACTGCAGAAAATAAGTTATAGAACGAAGGATTAAAAAGCTAGATAATATAGAAACTACATTTTATAAAGCAGGTGATTGAATTCATTCAACAGAAAACCCTATACTCGACGAATCAAAAGAAACAAAAAGCTGTGATCATGTTCACTTACACTAACAAATGCAATACATATGTAAAGAAGAATAAAAGTAAGGAGTTAGTCGGCAGCCTTAGTATACCAGCCATGGCATAGAACCCATAGGAGTGTTCTTCGTAACCAAACATTTCCCTTGGTTCCTCCCCGTAGAACTTGTACACCAACACCCCAAGAATGCCACAATCTGTTCAAAGCACATAGCCAAGACCTATTTAGAAAAATCAATCATAACAATGAAATGAATTCATCATAATAATAGTAATGAAGAAAATTTGGCCAAAATTTGAATGGAACACCTTGACACGTGTATGAACAAAATGTTGATGAACATATAATTACAAGACAAAACAATGATCAAAATGAACGCATGGTCCCTAGCAACGGAAACTGAAACTTCAGTCTCAACCACCAGCGATCAGGAAGGACATTTGCGCGTAGCACAAACATAGCTTTGCACTTTGAAGAATGAACAAAAGCAAAGCCCTCCTGACAGAATTACTGAAATTGATTAGAAGTCAAGAAACCTTGAAAACATTATTATTTTACGTGTTCTTAGCACCGGAGACATCGAAGGAATAATGTCACAAGAGAGACTTGAACTCAGGACCTTAAGGGGAGCATACCCTCAAAGCCCAAGTCTTGAACCACTGCCCCGCCATTTGAGGACAACCACTCTACCATATCATTTGTGGGCCTCCAATTATCAAGACATGATCTATGGACATACTTTTGATTTGAGTGCCTTTGCAGTAGCATGAAGCAATTAAATCTTCGCCTCAAAGCTAATTCTTATTACTACTAAAAAAAGGTAACCAAAAGCTTCGGAAGAAAAGAAAAACAGAATATATGCATATGTATTGACAATCTTAACCCACAATTAATTATTAAGACAAAATTATTTGTTAAAAACGGACGAGAAACACTGCTTTAACAGATGTTAATGAAATTTCATAACATATTGAACACAAAGGAATGTTAAAAACTTTCGGTGTCAAGGCATATCCGACATTGCGGTTGGTCCACATTCACCAGATGATAAGTTTCATCAACATTAATATTAGAGAATTTACCGTCAGCGGCATATTCTACCTCTTGTATTATATTTGTAGCATAATTTTTAAAATAATTCATCTATAGCATATTTATTTCTATCACTCACCTAATGATAGTCTATCACTCACCTAGTGATAGAACTCAATTTAGATTTCTATCACTGATATAAAACTTAAGCAGTGATAGAATGAATCTATCATTGATTGAATTCTATCACTAATAGAACTCGACAAGTGATAGAAATCAATTTGAATTTTCTGCTACAAATGAAATTATTTTGGATTTTGTGCTATAGATGAAAATATTTTGCCATTTTTTGATATACATGCAAAATCCCTTAATATTTAGGATGAGATTATACATTTTAAAAAAGTCAATTGAGAATTAAGTGGTCACTAGGGGCCGTTTGATAACTTGTTTCTTGTTCCCAATTCTTGTTTTTTGTTCCTATATTTATTTTAAACAAAAAACAAGAATATGTTTGATAATTATTTCTGTTTCTTGTTTCTTAAAAAAATGAGAAACAGAAATAAAACTTGTTTGATAACAATTTCTTGTTTCTTGTTTCTTTTTTTGTTTCTTAATATTTTTTTTAGAATTTTGCTTCTTTATACCTTAAAAAGAATTAAAGTGTATGATAATAATATAGCACATGTACTAAAAAAAAAATATATATATATATATATATATATATATATATATATATAGCACATATTTTAAACAATTAAAGAAATTATCAAAATTTACATTATCTAATACAAAAAAAATGAGTATTTTTAAGATAGGCTAAATTGAAAAAGATTTTACAATACTAGCCAAAAAATAAAAATAAAAATAGCAATCATGTCATAAGTATTAATAATTATTCAATAATACAAAATACTATATTAATAATAAAATAATATTGTATTTTCAATATTAATAATATCGTATTTATTACAATAGATGCAAATATTTTTAAATTTGACTAGTTTTGTAATTATTTTGTTAGAATAAGTGATTTATTACAATTTTCCAAAAAAATAAAATAAAATAAACAACATACAAATATATATTAGAAATTTTAGAAATTAAGCTGGATATACTAAAAAAATATATCTATTGCAAAATTTTAAATATATAAATTTTTTTTAACATATCTATGGTAAAATTAAAAAAATAAAGGGAATTTGTGCTATATAGCAACTTTTTTACCACATTTTACAATTATAGCACATTTTTAAAAATAATTCTTTTATAGCAAATTCTGCCATTTAAAAAAAAAATTATTTACCTTTTTTATAGAAGACTTTGATAGAATCTATCATTCTCTAGTGATGGAAGTCTATCAATTTTATCAATGATTGATTATATCGGCTCTTATTGATAGACTCTTGATAGAATCTGATGGAAGTCTATCAATTTACTTTATTTATTAGTAATTGATTCTATCACCCCTTCTCGATAGAATCTATCAATATGAAGTCTATCAATTTACAATTTTTGCTATATGTGCAAATATTTTCATTATTGTGCTATTCATGTAATATTTTATCCATTTTATAATATATATGTAAAAGCCCCAAAAATAAAATAAAATAATTTATTTATTTATTACAACAGTCAAATATTAAGTATAAGTAAAGAGATATTGTGGTCAAGAAAGGTATTAAGTAATTTAGAGGTGGAATTGAATTTAAGTAGACTACTTAAAGAATTATTTTTTTTTATAAATTTTCTTGATATTTAAATGTCATAAAGGTTAACTTGACCTACGAAAATATTAGATGAGTGTGTAAGCTAGTTTGAATGCTTATAAATATAAAAAAAGGCAAAAAATAAAATGTGTAATCAATGCACTTAATCAATTAATGTCTATATCAACAAGAACAATAATTTAAATAGTATAAATCTATGTTTGTGATTTTTTTTTGTTTGAAACAAAATCTATGTTTGTGATTAAAAGATCATAATTATAATATTTTTATCTCAATTATTACGAAATTAAGAAAAATAGCTATAGTTTCTTCCTTTTGTTAAAAGTGTAATTAGTTAAGACCAGCATTTCTGGAAAGTAAGATTTCATTAATATTGTTATTTATTAGAAATGCATTTTTTCTCAAAAGATTTATTAGAAATACATTGTCAACAACAAATTATAAGGGAGCGTTTGTTTGACATATCTAGGTAGTTTTTAGGTTAAAGAGTTATATTGACGAGTTATATTGATTAGTTAAAAATTGAGAGTTGTGCCAAAAAGTCGTTTGGATGTAGTTTTTGTGGAGAGGAGTTATAGTCAAAACCTTATTTGGATGTAGATTTAAAATGAGTAGTTAAAAAAGAAATGATTAAAAATGAGTGGTTAAAAATAAGTTATTTTGATTGATTTGAAAGAAATGATTGAAAATGGACGGTTAAAAATAATTGAATCATACTACCTTAAAGTGTGGCTTAAAGAGAAAATCATTTTTGGACGATTTTACCCTTAAGTCATACTTTAAATTATAAATATGCCATTTATTGGAATATAAAAAAAATTAAATATAAATAACGTAAATATTTACGATATCATTTAGATTTTCATCCGTAAAAGATAAGAGATTTTTATCAAATCTCATAGATTTTATAATTAAGTTAGAAGATAAGATATTTTACGATCAAATGAAGATATTTTAAATATCATTTAAATTTTCATCATCTTTATAACATAGAAAATAAGATATTTTTACCAAATCTCATAGATTTTATCTGACATTTTATATTCTAATTAAAATAATAATTGAATTTTCCAATCATATAAATAGTTGTCTACATTTTGTTTACAACAACACTTACTATTTGCTTGGATTTACTTTTTTTTTATTTTTTTATAATAAGTTATCTTATTTTTGTTAGATTATTTACCTTAACTTTCATCTAATTTTTCTTTTGTTGCAATAATTTTTTTAGGGTATTTTTTTTGCATAATTGTTGTCTTTAAAAAAAAAACTTGACATCTGGAAAAAAAAAGTTTGAAAAACGATAAGATTATCATCTGAGGTTAAAATGTATGAATTATTCAGTTTAAAAAATTTGATAACAATGATTTCCTAATATATATATATATACTTCTCTATATTTTGTTTACAAACACATTTGAAACTTTATCTTTGTTTGGAGCTAGTTTTTTTGGTTTCCTTTTGTTTTATAATAACAAATTTAGTCATCTTATTTTTGTTGGATTATTTACTTAATTTTCATGTAACTTTTCTTTTGTTGGAATCTTTTGTTGCTTAATGGTTGACTTGTAGATGTGGAATTTGTTTTTTGAAGAATTATGAAATTATCATTTGAGGTTGAAGGTAAGTTCATAGATGTATATTAATAAATATATTTAGCTTATTTATATTTATAATTACAATAATGATATAACTCATATAAATTTTATAATTCTAGAGTAATTGGTCTATTAATAGATAAAATGAAAAAAAAAAATTTAAAGAGTATCAATTTTTAAAAATCAGAGATAAAATTTAATTTTAATGTGATAAATTTTATTGAGTTTATTTTTTTTAAATAATAATACCTATTATTTTGTAAGCTCAAAATAAAATATTAACTATTTTTTAACTTAAATGTAAATTTTAATAAATTTAAGTAACGTGAAAAATGGTTATAAAATTCAATATTAAATTGAAATTATTATTTGATGATTTAAATTTGGTGCAAAAATGTAGGAAACAATTTATAATTATAAATATATAAGCACAAAATTGACATATTTGATTAAATATATATAATTTATTATTTAAAAAATTATCAGGTGCAACGCGGTTTTAAAATTCTAGTAGTTATAAATGAATGATTAAAAATGAATAGTTAGAAATGAGAGTTATTTTCAAAAGTAAAATTGAGGAAAAGTTGTTAAAAATTTGTTTAGATGTAAGTTTTCGAAAAGAAATTAATAAATCATAATCTTAACTCCTAGCTAAAAACGTCAAACAAATGACCCCTAACATCTATACTTTAAAGTAACTTTTCAAATTTATAACAATGATAGTGAATTAACTTTCCGCTAAATAATAAAACCAACACGTTAATATCTTATTCGATAATTATGTTTATTTGTTAAATGAACTTCGATGAAATAATACACAAGTGTTTTTTAAAATTTAGTTTTCATGAGGTATCGACCCAAAAAAAAGAATTGGGGTAGATATAGAATTTTTATTTTTGAATAAAAGATGAATGAAGTATAAAATTGAGACACGAAAAGTATTTATTAAAAGAAAAAAGTAGAATTAATTTGACCAACTCTTTCTCTCTCCCCTCCGTGCCTGCAGTGGGCTGTGGGTTTTGGAAGCAAACATTATTCAAAACACACAGCCAAAATCTTTCCTCCTCCCCAAAGCTTCTAAAGCTTCTGGTTTATCCTCTGCGCTTTGGAAATCTGAAATTCCTTCTTCCTTCTGATACTGCGGCTGTTGCTGGTAACTCTCCTCTGCTTCTTTTTAATCTCTATTCATCGTTTTCAACTCTCGATAGCTTCAATTTTGTTCCCATCTCCTATGTGCCTCAATTGCTTGCTTGTTCGCTCCCAACTGTCCATGCAACTTCTTCAACTATCATGCTCTTCCATTTCATTTACACCCTTTTTTGACCTGTCTGATTGGATTTCTTTACACCCTTTCATTTTGGTTCAATTTCTTCATCATCCCATTGCCGTTTCATTTTTGGATGGAACCCCTTGTTATTCAATTCTATCGGCAACTTAGCAATGGACGGTTTCTTCATCTTTTAAGGCCCTCTATTCTTGTTTCTTGTTTGTTTCTTCTTTTAAATTATATTCAATAATGTTGTTGATGAACAAAGATATAGAATTGTGTTGGTAACATATTCTTTCCAAATTTTAATTAAAAAAACCACATGAAACCATCATGGTTGACCTTTTGAAAGGAACCAGGAAGGGCGTGGAAACTGGCCTGTGAGAAAGCTCTCAAACCCCTTCACCTATTTGCTCCAACTACTCGTTCATGTTGTGGGATTTTGAATGATTGTTCGTGTTTGTAGGATCAACTATCTAAACTTTGCTCAATATACATGTTTAAGACTTACTCCAGAGGTCACTGTCCCATGAAATTTTGAAGATTCTTGTACATTGTTTTTAATTTGTTGAATTGGGTTTTGAGGTTTATTGCTCCTTACTACGATGCGAGTTTATTCGTGCTTTGGCCATTGAGATAATGCACTCTCTTTTCTCCTGCAGCTTATCTTTTCCCCATCATGGAAAAAAAATGCTTGGCCTTTTTTTGTTTAGGGAGATTTGAACCTCCAACATCTAAGAAAAATATACATGCCAATTAGTAAACACAAAGATAGACAACAACTGACTAGATAAAGAGGGTGGGGCGGTGGGGGTTATGGACCTTTGTCAATTCTTGCTTAGCAAGGACATGGTAGTGGCGTTCATTTATCCTCTGCCCGCATATAATCGCTATGAAGAAACCATATAGTAAACCAACCAAGATGATAGCCAAGACTGCAGAAAATAAGTTATAGAACGAAGGATTAAAAAGCTAGATAATATAGAAACTACATTTTATAAAGCAGGTGATTGAATTCATTCAACAGAAAACCCTATACTCGACGAATCAAAAGAAACAAAAAGCTGTGATCATGTTCACTTACACTAACAAATGCAATACATATGTAAAGAAGAATAAAAGTAAGGAGTTAGTCGGCAGCCTTAGTATACCAGCCATGGCATAGAACCCATAGGAGTGTTCTTCGTAACCAAACATTTCCCTTGGTTCCTCCCCGTAGAACTTGTACACCAACACCCCAAGAATGCCACAATCTGTTCAAAGCACATAGCCAAGACCTATTTAGAAAAATCAATCATAACAATGAAATGAATTCATCATAATAATAGTAATGAAGAAAATTTGGCCAAAATTTGAATGGAACACCTTGACACGTGTATGAACAAAATGTTGATGAACATATAATTACAAGACAAAACAATGATCAAAATGAACGCATGGTCCCTAGCAACGGGAAACTGAAACTTCAGTCTCAACCACCAGCGATCAGGAAGGACATTTGCGCGTAGCACAAACATAGCTTTGCACTTTGAAGAATGAACAAAAGCAAAGCCCTCCTGACAGAATTACTGAAATTGATTAGAAGTCAAGAAACCTTGAAAACATTATTATTTTACGTGTTCTTAGCACCGGAGACATCGAAGGAATAATGTCACAAGAGAGACTTGAACTCAGGACCTTAAGGGGAGCATACCCTCAAAGCCCAAGTCTTGAACCACTGCCCCGCCATTTGAGGACAACCACTCTACCATATCATTTGTGGGCCTCCAATTATCAAGACATGATCTATGGACATACTTTTGATTTGAGTGCCTTTGCAGTAGCATGAAGCAATTAAATCTTCGCCTCAAAGCTAATTCTTATTACTACTAAAAAAAGGTAACCAAAAGCTTCGGAAGAAAAGAAAAACAGAATATATGCATATGTATTGACAATCTTAACCCACAATTAATTATTAAGACAAAATTATTTGTTAAAAACGGACGAGAAACACTGCTTTAACAGATGTTAATGAAATTTCATAACATATTGAACACAAAGGAATGTTAAAAACTTTCGGTGTCAAGGCATATCCGACATTGCGGTTGGTCCACATTCACCAGATGATAAGTTTCATCAACATTAATATTAGAGAATTTACCGTCAGCGGCATATTCTACCTCTTGTATTATATTTGTAGCATAATTTTTAAAATAATTCATCTATAGCATATTTATTTCTATCACTCACCTAATGATAGTCTATCACTCACCTAGTGATAGAACTCAATTTAGATTTCTATCACTGATATAAAACTTAAGCAGTGATAGAATGAATCTATCATTGATTGAATTCTATCACTAATAGAACTCGACAAGTGATAGAAATCAATTTGAATTTTCTGCTACAAATGAAATTATTTTGGATTTTGTGCTATAGATGAAAATATTTTGCCATTTTTTGATATACATGCAAAATCCCCTTAATATTTAGGATGAGATTATACATTTTAAAAAAAGTCAATTGAGAATTAAGTGGTCACTAGGGGCCGTTTGATAACTTGTTTCTTGTTCCCAATTCTTGTTTTTTGTTCCTATATTTATTTTAAACAAAAAACAAGAATATGTTTGATAATTATTTCTGTTTCTTGTTTCTTAAAAAAATGAGAAACAAATAAAAAACTTGTTTGATAACAATTTCTTGTTTCTTGTTTCTTTTTTTGTTTCTTAATATTTTTTTTAGAATTTTGCTTCTTTATACCTTAAAAAGAATTAAAGTGTATGATAATAATATAGCACATGTACTAAAATATATATATATATATATATATATATATATATATATATATAGCACATATTTTAAACAATTAAAGAAATTATCAAAATTTACATTATCTAATACAAAAAAATGAGTATTTTTAAGATAGGCTAAATTGAAAAGATTTTACAATACTAGCCAAAAATAAAAATAAAAATAGCAATCATGTCATAAGTATTAATAATTATTCAATAATACAAAATACTATATTAATAATAAAATAATATTGTATTTTCAATATTAATAATATCGTATTTATTACAATAGATGCAAATATTTTTAAATTTGACTAGTTTTGTAATTATTTTGTTAGAATAAGTGATTTATTACAATTTTCCAAAAAAATAAAATAAAATAAACAACATACAAATATATATTAGAAATTTTAGAAATTAAGCTGGATATACTAAAAAATATATCTATTGCAAAATTTTAAATATATAAATTTTTTTAACATATCTATGGTAAAATTAAAAAATAAAGGGAATTTGTGCTATATAGCAACTTTTTTACCACATTTTACAATTATAGCACATTTTTAAAAATAATTCTTTTATAGCAAATTCTGCCATTTAAAAAAAAAATTATTTACCTTTTTTATAGAAGACTTTGATAGAATCTATCATTCTCTAGTGATGGAAGTCTATCAATTTTATCAATGATTGATTATATCGGCTCTTATTGATAGACTCTTGATAGAATCTGATGGAAGTCTATCAATTTACTTTATTTATTAGTAATTGATTCTATCACCCCTTCTCGATAGAATCTATCAATATGAAGTCTATCAATTTACAATTTTTGCTATATGTGCAAATATTTTCATTATTGTGCTATTCATGTAATATTTTATCCATTTTATAATATATATGTAAAAGCCCCAAAAATAAAATAAAATAATTTATTTATTTATTACAACAGTCAAATATTAAGTATAAGTAAATATAATATTATTTTTATAGAAATTAAATTATTTTTTGAATGTAAAAAATTATTATATATGTAAATAATACATATCTTATAAGAAATTAAATTAATATAAATGTTTATTACAAAATTCAAAATAAAAAAAAGGACTAACTTGAGGGTCGAACTCATGCAAAGTGCAAAATAGGTAGGTGGGTTTGCCATCAAGCAAAAGTAAGAATATCAGAGCAGTTTCTCATTTTTCAACCAAATTTTAGATTTTTTTTTTTAGAACAAGAAACGGGAACAGTTATCAAACAAGTCAATTTCTAAAAAAAACGAGAAACAGAAACGTTATCAAACAGACCATAGATAACTATAAAATTAATACAAAACAAGCAGACACATCAATTATAAACTATTATCTACCAATGCAAAAACTAAATAAAGGAATATAATAAAGAGATATTGTGGTCAAGAAAGGTATTAAGTAATTTAGAGAGGAATTGAATTTAAGTAGACTACTTAAAGAATTATTTTTTTTTATAAATTTTCTTGATATTTAAATGTCATAAAGGTTAACTTGACCTACGAAAATATTAGATGAGTGTGTAAGCTAGTTTGAATGCTTATAAATATAAAAAAAGGCAAAAAATAAAATGTGTAATCAATGCACTTAATCAATTAATGTCTATATCAACAAGAACAATAATTTAAATAGTATAAATCTATGTTTGTGATTTTTTTTTGTTTGAAACAAAATCTATGTTTGTGATTAAAAGATCATAATTATAATATTTTTATCTCAATTATTACGAAATTAAGAAAAATAGCTATAGTTTCTTCCTTTTGTTAAAAGTGTAATTAGTTAAGACCAGCATTTCTGGAAAGTAAGATTTCATTAATATTGTTATTTATTAGAAATGCATTTTTTCTCAAAAGATTTATTAGAAATACATTGTCAACAACAAATTATAAGGGAGCGTTTGTTTGACATATCTAGGTAGTTTTTAGGTTAAAGAGTTATATTGATGAGTTATATTGATTAGTTAAAAATTGAGAGTTGTGCCAAAAAGTCGTTTGGATGTAGTTTTTGTGGAGAGGAGTTATAGTCAAAACCTTATTTGGATGTAGATTTAAAATGAGTAGTTAAAAAAGAAATGATTAAAAATGAGTGGTTAAAAATAAGTTATTTTGATTGATTTGAAAGAAATGATTGAAAATGGACGGTTAAAAATAATTGAATCATACTACCTTAAAGTGTGGCTTAAAGAGAAAATCATTTTTGGACGATTTTACCCTTAAAGTCATACTTTAAATTATAAATATGCCATTTATTGGAATATAAAAAAAATTAAATATAAATAACGTAAATATTTACGATATCATTTAGATTTTCATCCGTAAAAGATAAGAGATTTTTATCAAATCTCATAGATTTTATAATTAAGTTAGAAGATAAGATATTTTACGATCAAATGAAGATATTTTAAATATCATTTAAATTTTCATCATCTTTATAACATAGAAAATAAGATATTTTTACCAAATCTCATAGATTTTATCTGACATTTTATATTCTAATTAAAATAATAATTGAATTTTCCAATCATATAAATAGTTGTCTACATTTTGTTTACAACAACACTTACTATTTGCTTGGATTTACTTTTTTTTTATTTTTTTATAATAAGTTATCTTATTTTTGTTAGATTATTTACCTTAACTTTCATCTAATTTTTCTTTTGTTGCAATAATTTTTTAAGGGTATTTTTTTTGCATAATTGTTGTCTTTAAAAAAAAAACTTGACATCTGGAAAAAAAAAGTTTGAAAAACGATAAGATTATCATCTGAGGTTAAAATGTATGAATTATTCAGTTTAAAAAATTTGATAACAATGATTTCCTAATATATATATATATACTTCTCTATATTTTGTTTACAAACACATTTGAAACTTTATCTTTGTTTGGAGCTAGTTTTTTTGGTTTCCTTTTGTTTTATAATAACAAATTTAGTCATCTTATTTTTGTTGGATTATTTACTTAATTTTCATGTAACTTTTCTTTTGTTGGAATCTTTTGTTGCTTAATGGTTGACTTGTAGATGTGGAATTTGTTTTTTGAAGAATTATGAAATTATCATTTGAGGTTGAAGGTAAGTTCATAGATGTATATTAATAAATATATTTAGCTTATTTATATTTATAATTACAATAATGATATAACTCATATAAATTTTATAATTCTAGAGTAATTGGTCTATTAATAGATAAAATGAAAAAAAAATTTAAAGAGTATCAATTTTTAAAATCGTAGATAAAATTTAATTTTAATGTGATAAATTTTATTGAGTTTATTTTTTTTAAATAATAATACCTATTATTTTGTAAGCTCAAAATAAAATATTAACTATTTTTTAACTTAAATGTAAATTTTAATAAATTTAAGTAACGTGAAAAATGGTTATAAAATTCAATATTAAATTGAAATTATTATTTGATGATTTAAATTTGGTGCAAAAATGTAGGAAACAATTTATAATTATAAATATATAAGCACAAAATTGACATATTTGATTAAATATATATAATTTATTATTTAAAAAATTATCAGGTGCAACGCGGTTTTAAAATTCTAGTAGTTATAAATGAATGATTAAAAATGAATAGTTAGAAATGAGAGTTATTTTCAAAAGTAAAATTGAGGAAAAGTTGTTAAAAATTTGTTTAGATGTAAGTTTTCGAAAAGAAATTAATAAATCATAATCTTAACTCCTAGCTAAAAACGTCAAACAAATGACCCCTAACATCTATACTTTAAAGTAACTTTTCAAATTTATAACAATGATAGTGAATTAACTTTCCGCTAAATAATAAAACCAACACGTTAATATCTTATTCGATAATTATGTTTATTTGTTAAATGAACTTCGATGAAATAATACACAAGTGTTTTTAAAATTTAGTTTTCATGAGGTATCGACCCAAAAAAAGATTTGGGTAGATATAGAATTTTTATTTTTGAATAAAAGATGAATGAAGTATAAAATTGAGACACGAAAAGTATTTATTAAAAGAAAAAAGTAGAATTAATTTGACCAACTCTTTCTCTCTCCCCTCCGTGCCTGCAGTGGGCTGTGGGTTTTGGAAGCAAACATTATTCAAAACACACAGCCAAAATCTTTCCTCCTCCCCAAAGCTTCTAAAGCTTCTGGTTTATCCTCTGCGCTTTGGAAATCTGAAATTCCTTCTTCCTTCTGATACTGCGGCTGTTGCTGGTAACTCTCCTCTGCTTCTTTTTAATCTCTATTCATCGTTTTCAACTCTCGATAGCTTCAATTTTGTTCCCATCTCCTATGTGCCTCAATTGCTTGCTTGTTCGCTCCCAACTGTCCATGCAACTTCTTCAACTATCATGCTCTTCCATTTCATTTACACCCTTTTTGACCTGTCTGATTGGATTTCTTTACACCCTTTCATTTTGGTTCAATTTCTTCATCATCCCATTGCCGTTTCATTTTTGGATGGAACCCTTGTTATTCAATTCTATCGGCAACTTAGCAATGGACGGTTTCTTCATCTTTTAAGGCCCTCTATTCTTGTTTCTTGTTTGTTTCTTCTTTTAAATTATATTCAATAATGTTGTTGATGAACAAAGATATAGAATTGTGTTGGTAACATATTCTTTCCAAATTTTAATTAAAAAAACCACATGAAACCATCATGGTTGACCTTTTGAAAGGAACCAGGAAGGGCGTGGAAACTGGCCTGTGAGAAAGCTCTCAAACCCCTTCACCTATTTGCTCCAACTACTCGTTCATGTTGTGGGATTTTGAATGATTGTTCGTGTTTGTAGGATCAACTATCTAAACTTTGCTCAATATACATGTTTAAGACTTACTCCAGAGGTCACTGTCCCATGAAATTTTGAAGATTCTTGTACATTGTTTTTAATTTGTTGAATTGGGTTTTGAGGTTTATTGCTCCTTACTACGATGCGAGTTTATTCGTGCTTTGGCCATTGAGATAATGCACTCTCTTTTCTCCTGCAGCTTATCTTTTCCCCATCATGGAAAAAAAATGCTTGGCCTTTTTTTGTTTAGGGAGATTTGAACCTCCAACATCTAAGAAAAATATACATGCCAATTAGTAAACACAAAGATAGACAACAACTGACTAGATAAAGAGGGTGGGGCGGTGGGGTTATGGACCTTTGTCAATTCTTGCTTAGCAAGGACATGGTAGTGGCGTTCATTTATCCTCTGCCCGCATATAATCGCTATGAAGAAACCATATAGTAAACCAACCAAGATGATAGCCAAGACTGCAGAAAATAAGTTATAGAACGAAGGATTAAAAAGCTAGATAATATAGAAACTACATTTTATAAAGCAGGTGATTGAATTCATTCAACAGAAAACCCTATACTCGACGAATCAAAAGAAACAAAAAGCTGTGATCATGTTCACTTACACTAACAAATGCAATACATATGTAAAGAAGAATAAAAGTAAGGAGTTAGTCGGCAGCCTTAGTATACCAGCCATGGCATAGAACCCATAGGAGTGTTCTTCGTAACCAAACATTTCCCTTGGTTCCTCCCGTAGAACTTGTACACCAACACCCCAAGAATGCCACAATCTGTTCAAAGCACATAGCCAAGACCTATTTAGAAAAATCAATCATAACAATGAAATGAATTCATCATAATAATAGTAATGAAGAAAATTTGGCCAAAATTTGAATGGAACACCTTGACACGTGTATGAACAAAATGTTGATGAACATATAATTACAAGACAAAACAATGATCAAAATGAACGCATGGTCCCTAGCAACGGGAAACTGAAACTTCAGTCTCAACCACCAGCGATCAGGAAGGACATTTGCGCGTAGCACAAACATAGCTTTGCACTTTGAAGAATGAACAAAAGCAAAGCCCTCCTGACAGAATTACTGAAATTGATTAGAAGTCAAGAAACCTTGAAAACATTATTATTTTACGTGTTCTTAGCACCGGAGACATCGAAGGAATAATGTCACAAGAGAGACTTGAACTCAGGACCTTAAGGGGAGCATACCCTCAAAGCCCAAGTCTTGAACCACTGCCCCGCCATTTGAGGACAACCACTCTACCATATCATTTGTGGGCCTCCAATTATCAAGACATGATCTATGGACATACTTTTGATTTGAGTGCCTTTGCAGTAGCATGAAGCAATTAAATCTTCGCCTCAAAGCTAATTCTTATTACTACTAAAAAAAGGTAACCAAAAGCTTCGGAAGAAAAGAAAAACAGAATATATGCATATGTATTGACAATCTTAACCCACAATTAATTATTAAGACAAAATTATTTGTTAAAAACGGACGAGAAACATCGCTTTAACAGATGTTAATGAAATTTCATAACATATTGAACACAAAGGAATGTTAAAAACTTTCGTGTCAAGGCATATCCGACATTGCGGTTGGTCCACATTCACCGGATGATAAGTTTCATCAACATTAATATTAGAGAATTTACCGTCAATGCATATTCTACCTCTTGTATTATATTTGTAGCATAATTTTTAAAATAATTCATCTATAGCATATTTATTTCTATCACTCACCTAATGATAGTCTATCACTCACCTAGTGATAGAACTCAATTTAGATTTCTATCACTGATATAAAACTTAAGCAGTGATAGAATGAATCTATCATTGATTGAATTCTATCACTAATAGAACTCGACAAGTGATAGAAATCAATTTGAATTTTCTGCTACAAATGAAATTATTTTGGATTTTGTGCTATAGATGAAAATATTTTGCCATTTTTTGATATACATGCAAAATCCCCTTAATATTTAGGATGAGATTATACATTTTAAAAAAAGTCAATTGAGAATTAAGTGGTCACTAGGGGCCGTTTGATAACTTGTTTCTTGTTCCCAATTCTTGTTTTTTGTTCCTATATTTATTTTAAACAAAAAACAAGAATATGTTTGATAATTATTTCTGTTTCTTGTTTCTTAAAAAAATGAGAAACAGAAATAAAACTTGTTTGATAACAATTTCTTGTTTCTTGTTTCTTTTTTTGTTTCTTAATATTTTTTTTAGAATTTTGCTTCTTTATACCTTAAAAAGAATTAAAGTGTATGATAATAATATAGCACATGTACTAAAAATATATATATATATATATATATATATATATATATATAGCACATATTTTAAACAATTAAAGAAATTATCAAAATTTACATTATCTAATACAAAAAAAATGAGTATTTTTAAGATAGGCTAAATTGAAAAAGATTTTACAATACTAGCCAAAAAATAAAAATAAAAATAGCAATCATGTCATAAGTATTAATAATTATTCAATAATACAAAATACTATATTAATAATAAAATAATATTGTATTTTCAATATTAATAATATCGTATTTATTACAATAGATGCAAATATTTTTAAATTTGACTAGTTTTGTAATTATTTTGTTAGAATAAGTGATTTATTACAATTTTCCAAAAAAATAAAATAAAATAAACAACATACAAATATATATTAGAAATTTTAGAAATTAAGCTGGATATACTAAAAAAATATATCTATTGCAAAATTTTAAATATATAAATTTTTTTAACATATCTATGGTAAAATTAAAAATATAAAGGAATTTGTGCTATATAGCAACTTTTTTACCACATTTTACAATTATAGCACATTTTTAAAAATAATTCTTTTATAGCAAATTCTCGCCATTTAAAAAAAATTATTTACCTTTTTATAGAAGACTTTGATAGAATCTATCATTCTCTAGTGATGGAAGTCTATCAATTTTATCAATGATTGATTATATCGGCTCTTATTGATAGACTCTTGATAGAATCGATGGAAGTCTATCAATTTACTTTATTTATTAGTAATTGATTCTATCACCCTTCTCGATAGAATCTATCAATATGAAGTCTATCAATTTACAATTTTTGCTATATGTGCAAATATTTTCATTATTGTGCTATTCATGTAATATTTTATCCATTTTATAATATATATGTAAAAGCCCCAAAAATAAAATAAAATAATTTATTTATTTATTACAACAGTCAAATATTAAGTATAAGTAAATATAATATTATTTTTATAGAAATTAAATTATTTTTTGAATGTAAAAAATTATTATATATGTAAATAATACATATCTTATAAGAAATTAAATTAATATAAATGTTTATTACAAAATTCAAAATAAAAAAAAGGACTAACTTGAGGGTCGAACTCATGCAAAGTGCAAAATAGGTAGGTGGGTTTGCCATCAAGCAAAAGTAAGAATATCAGAGCAGTTTCTCATTTTTCAACCAAATTTTAGATTTTTTTTTTTAGAACAAGAAACGGGAACAGTTATCAAACAAGTCAATTTCTAAAAAAAACGAGAAACAGAAACGTTATCAAACAGACCATAGATAACTATAAAATTAATACAAAACAAGCAGACACATCAATTATAAACTATTATCTACCAATGCAAAAACTAAATAAAGGAATATAATAAAGAGATATTGTGGTCAAGAAAGGTATTAAGTAATTTAGAGGTGGAATTGAATTTAAGTAGACTACTTAAAGAATTATTTTTTTTTATAAATTTTCTTGATATTTAAATGTCATAAAGGTTAACTTGACCTACGAAAATATTAGATGAGTGTGTAAGCTAGTTTGAATGCTTATAAATATAAAAAAAGGCAAAAAATAAAATGTGTAATCAATGCACTTAATCAATTAATGTCTATATCAACAAGAACAATAATTTAAATAGTATAAATCTATGTTTGTGATTTTTTTTTGTTTGAAACAAAATCTATGTTTGTGATTAAAAGATCATAATTATAATATTTTTATCTCAATTATTACGAAATTAAGAAAAATAGCTATAGTTTCTTCCTTTTGTTAAAAGTGTAATTAGTTAAGACCAGCATTTCTGGAAAGTAAGATTTCATTAATATTGTTATTTATTAGAAATGCATTTTTTCTCAAAAGATTTATTAGAAATACATTGTCAACAACAAATTATAAGGGAGCGTTTGTTTGACATATCTAGGTAGTTTTTAGGTTAAAGAGTTATATTGACGAGTTATATTGATTAGTTAAAAATTGAGAGTTGTGCCAAAAAGTCGTTTGGATGTAGTTTTTGTGGAGAGGAGTTATAGTCAAAACCTTATTTGGATGTAGATTTAAAATGAGTAGTTAAAAAAGAAATGATTAAAAATGAGTGGTTAAAAATAAGTTATTTTGATTGATTTGAAAGAAATGATTGAAAATGGACGGTTAAAAATAATTGAATCATACTACCTTAAAGTGTGGCTTAAAGAGAAAATCATTTTTGGACGATTTTACCCTTAAGTCATACTTTAAATTATAAATATGCCATTTATTGGAATATAAAAAAAATTAAATATAAATAACGTAAATATTTACGATATCATTTAGATTTTCATCCGTAAAAAAAGATAAGAGATTTTTATCAAATCTCATAGATTTTATAATTAAGTTAGAAGATAAGATATTTTACGATCAAATGAAGATATTTTAAATATCATTTAAATTTTCATCATCTTTATAACATAGAAAATAAGATATTTTTACCAAATCTCATAGATTTTATCTCGACATTTTATATTCTAATTAAAATAATAATTGAATTTTCCAATCATATAAATAGTTGTCTACATTTTGTTTACAACAACACTTACTATTTGCTTGGATTTACTTTTTTTATTTTTTATAATAAGTTATCTTATTTTTGTTAGATTATTTACCTTAACTTTCATCTAATTTTTCTTTTGTTGCAATAATTTTTTAGGTATTTTTTTGCATAATTGTTGTCTTTAAAAAAAACTTGACATCCGGAAAAAAAAGTTTGAAAAACGATAAGATTATCATCCGAGGTTAAAATGTATGAATTATTCATTTTAAAAATTTGATAACAATGATTTCCTAATATATATATATATACTTCTATATTTTTTGTTTACAAACACATTTGAAACTTTATCTTTGTTTGGAGCTAGTTTTTTTGGTTTCCTTTTGTTTTATAATAACAAATTTAGTCATCTTATTTTTGTTGGATTATTTACTTAATTTTCATGTAACTTTTCTTTTGTTGGAATCTTTTGTTGCTTAATGGTTGACTTGTAGATGTGGAATTTGTTTTTTGAAGAATTATGAAATTATCATTTGAGGTTGAAGGTAAGTTCATAGATGTATATTAATAAATATATTTAGCTTATTTATATTTATAATTACAATAATGATATAACTCATATAAATTTTATAATTCTAGAGTAATTGGTCTATTAATAGATAAAATGAAAAAAAAAAATTTAAAGAGTATCAATTTTTAAAAATCAGAGATAAAATTTAATTTTAATGTGATAAATTTTATTGAGTTTATTTTTTTTAAATAATAATACCTATTATTTTGTAAGCTCAAAATAAAATATTAACTATTTTTTAACTTAAATGTAAATTTTAATAAATTTAAGTAACGTGAAAAATGGTTATAAAATTCAATATTAAATTGAAATTATTATTTGATGATTTAAATTTGGTGCAAAAATGTAGGAAACAATTTATAATTATAAATATATAAGCACAAAATTGACATATTTGATTAAATATATATAATTTATTATTTAAAAATTATCAGTGTAACGCGCTTTAAAATTCTAGTAGTTATAAATGAATGATTAAAAATGAATAGTTAGAAATGAGAGTTATTTTCAAAAGTAAAATTGAGGAAAAGTTGTTAAAAATTTGTTTAGATGTAAGTTTTGAAAAGAAATTAATAAATCATAATCTTAACTCCTAAATAAAAACGTCAAACAAATGACCCTAACATCTATACTTTAAAGTAACTTTTCAAATTTATAACAATGATAGTGAATTAACTTTCCGCTAAATAATAAAACCAACACGTTAATATCTTATTCGATAATTATGTTTATTTGTTAAATGAACTTCGATGAAATAATACACAAGTGTTTTTTAAAATTTAGTTTTCATGAGGTATCGACCCAAAAAAAAGAATTGGGGTAGATATAGAATTTTTATTTTTGAATAAAAGATGAATGAAGTATAAAATTGAGACACGAAAAGTATTTATTAAAAGAAAAAAGTAGAATTAATTTGACCAACTCTTTCTCTCTCCCCTCCGTGCCTGCAGTGGGCTGTGGGTTTTGGAAGCAAACATTATTCAAAACACACAGCCAAAATCTTTCCTCCTCCCCAAAGCTTCTAAAGCTTCTGGTTTATCCTCTGCGCTTTGGAAATCTGAAATTCCTTCTTCCTTCTGATACTGCGGCTGTTGCTGGTAACTCTCCTCTGCTTCTTTTTAATCTCTATTCATCGTTTTCAACTCTCGATAGCTTCAATTTTGTTCCCATCTCCTATGTGCCTCAATTGCTTGCTTGTTCGCTCCCAACTGTCCATGCAACTTCTTCAACTATCATGCTCTTCCATTTCATTTACACCCTTGTTTTGACCTGTCTGATTGGATTTCTTTACACCCTTTCATTTTGGTTCAATTTCTTCATCATCCCATTGCCGTTTCATTTTTGGATGGAACCCCTTGTTATTCAATTCTATCGGCAACTTAGCAATGGACGGTTTCTTCATCTTTTAAGGCCCTCTATTCTTGTTTCTTGTTTGTTTCTTCTTTTAAATTATATTCAATAATGTTGTTGATGAACAAAGATATAGAATTGTGTTGGTAACATATTCTTTCCAAATTTTAATTAAAAAAACCACATGAAACCATCATGGTTGACCTTTTGAAAGGAACCAGGAAGGGCGTGGAAACTGGCCTGTGAGAAAGCTCTCAAACCCCTTCACCTATTTGCTCCAACTACTCGTTCATGTTGTGGGATTTTGAATGATTGTTCGTGTTTGTAGGATCAACTATCTAAACTTTGCTCAATATACATGTTTAAGACTTACTCCAGAGGTCACTGTCCCATGAAATTTTGAAGATTCTTGTACATTGTTTTTAATTTGTTGAATTGGGTTTTGAGGTTTATTGCTCCTTACTACGATGCGAGTTTATTCGTGCTTTGGCCATTGAGATAATGCACTCTCTTTTCTCCTGCAGCTTATCTTTTCCCCATCATGGAAAAAAAATGCTTGGCCTTTTCTTAGAAATGACCAAGCTGAAGATTTTAATGCCAGTGTTTACCTTTACCCTGATTTATTAACATCCTGCTAGTGCTATTAACTTATAAGCTGATGATATAAACCGGTTTCAGTTTCACTTGGCGCTGTGTTCATTTATGATAATATGTGAACACTGCTAGTGGAGAAATTATGCTAAAGAGACCTTTCTTGTGGTTGAAGGATTTCATATCATTCTAATAGTAGGATGGCAACTGAGAGCCCTACCAGAATGGTGGACAGAAGGGGTGATAGAAACTGGCCCACTACTAAAGATGTAGCGGCCTTTGGATCTCAATTAAAAAACATTGCATCAGACGAGATGGGATCAATCTCGGAGAGGCACAATTTTAACATAAATTTATCAGATTCAATTCCCAATCGAAGTGGCAGTGCACCACCAAGTATGGGGGGTTCTTTTGCAGCTATTGGCAGCCTGTTGACTCAGCAGGACTCTAGTCTAGTTACAAGTTTGTCTACTTTATGTGATGCTTTGGAAAATTGCATGTCAGAAGAACAACTACGCTCACATCCAGCTTATTTTGAATACTACTGGTCCAATGTTAACTTGAATCCAAGGCTTCCTCCGCCGCTTATATCACGGGAGAATCGTAGATTAGTGCGGCATATTGGTGGAATAGGCAAAAATCAGAAATTGAGCTCTACAGATGACATTGCCAATGATCTTTTGCATGTTTCTCAAGGCTCTCTTTGTACGCATCAGGAGGAGACTTCAGAAGATAGATTGACTGAGCAAGTTTCAGAAAACTTTCTACTGAAGAATGGTGCTGCTTTGCCTGGACAGAATAAATCTTTTATCACAAGTCACCATAGGAGCTTGGTTGATTTGATACAGGTACGGTGTATCAATTTTACCTTAAACCATTGGGTTGTTTTTTTAATTGAGGTTGATACCATTGTCACATTAGGAAAATAAAGACGTTCTCAACTCTGATATTTCCTTCCAAGATTGCAATAGATCTTTCTTTCTTCCTTTTATTTGATTGACTTAAAACTAAATTTTCAAATCCATCTTTATTTTCTCACCTGGTAATCTTATCTTTGGATTGTTGTAATATAATTTATATCACCCACTTTTACTTTTATTGGAAACGAAAAATTTCATCGATATGTGAAAAATTATAGCCAAACAATTTTTTTTTTTTTCATTTCCTAAAGTTTCCTTGACAGTCAAATGTTGTAGGGTTAGATAGTTTATCCCGTGATAATAATTGAGGTGAGTGTAAGTTAGCCTAAACATTCACGAATATAAAAAGAAAGATATATGAAAATTACTAAAAGCCCTATCAAAATATTTACAACAAACTATGCCACAATGCAATTAAAGTGGAGAGACGATAACTCCAAAAGAAAGCAGTGTAGGTCGTAGACTCCAGAATCTTGTGGCAAGTGAGCAAGTGTTGAAGATGTGATTCTGATATCTGGGACATTCAAACAAAGAGAACAGTAACTAGGCTGCAGCGTTAAACCTGGTGACTTTTTCTGTATAATGTCATTTGTGTTAATGGCATTGTAGCTAAGTTCCCACGGGAAAAAAGTGACTTACATTTTATGTAAAAAATAAGTCACCGATGTGCAATTCTGAGGTTTCATCCTGTTCAGGTAGTTACATTTGGATATTTTTTATATTAGATTCTGCACCAACCCTGTATTTCCTTAACTTGTATTTTTTTTTACTTCGGGTATATGGAGGTCCTTAAAGCATTTTTTTTTACTTTGGGTATGTGCAGGAAGACTTCCCTCGGACACCATCTCCGGTGTATAATCAGTCATTTTTAGTGAGCAGTTCAACAACAGAGCAAGCAGTTGAGAGTGACTTGGACGCTATTGCCTCTGGTGTTTCATCTATAAGCATTTCAAACATACTGGAGTCAAATCCATGCCCTTCTGATGTTTGCCTGGAGCCAAGAAATGTGATTATGGATCCAATGAGGTTAATATCTGATGATGCTCCTACGAAAATATCTGTAAATGCAGAGAAATCCAACCGAACACGTAGCCTACAACAAGAGGGATCAAGAGGGAAAAGTGCTAGTCTGGAGATTGTTGCAGAAAAAACTGGCACAATTGGACACGATACTAAATTAGAGTATAGAGCAAAAGCATCTAATGCTGAGATTAATAGGAACAGACCAGATCGACAGTTTTATGGGAGTAATCATCCACATAGTTATTTGTCAAAGCAACAGGGGTTTCCATGTCTAGCTCCAGATAATCAGTCTCAGATGGTTTCTCAAGGAATTAGCCATCTAGAAGTTGGACTTGAAAACCATTCACTCGGACAGCATAATTTTTCAACTCCTGAGGTGCAAACAGTATTTCATTCATCAGCACTTGCTCCTCCCTTGTATGCTACAGCAGCAGCATATATGACTCCAGGAAATCCATTTTATCATAATTATCCACCATCGGGTTTGTTTAGTCCTCAGTTCAATGTGGGAGGATATGCTATGGCTTCCACACTTTTTCCTCCATTCATGGCTGGCTATCCTACGCATGGCGCAGTTCCATTGCCAGAGCCTTCTGTTTCAAACTTCAGTGGTCTAACTGCTGGCATTTCAATTGGGGAAAATGTTCCACCTGTGGCTGACTTACAACACATGAGCAAGCTTTATGCCCAACCTGGATTTGTTTACCCGCCTTTTGTGGATCCTATACATGTTCAATATAGTCAACGTCCAATTGAAGATACTTATGGTGGTTCGGCTCATCATGATCAATTGGGTTCTAGAAGTTTTAGTCATAGGCAGATTAATTCTTTTGTTTTGCAGCAAAATTCAAATGTTGCTGCTGCCTATTTGACCGATGATAAAATTCAGTCGCCTACAAATGGAAGTTTTAGCATCTTGAGTCCAAGAAAAGGAATTACTGGTGGTAATTATGGAAATCCTTCTAACATGAGCAGCATCATGCAATTTTCAGCCCCATCTCGTGCAAGCCCTGCTTCACCCTCATCTCTAGTGGGTGGGGTGAATCATCTAGGCCGACGGAATGAAATGTGGGTTCCTTCTGGTTTAGTTCGTAATGCAGGGGAATATTCTGGATGGCAGGGGCAGAGGGGCTCTAATAGCTTTGATGACTCCAAAAGGCACTCTTTTCTTGAAGAACTGAAGTCAAGCAATGCACGGAAGTTTGAACTCTCTGATATAGCTGGGCGTATTATTGAATTCAGGCAATGCTTCTTTTGCATCTTTCTTCATAAGTTTGTAATGTACAATAAGAAAAATAACTTACTCTCTTTCATATGGATCATGGTTATGTTGCTTGAGAGAGGGAGGAGAGTTGAAAAGTCCACTATAAATAGAATATGTGTGAGTGAATGAGATGCCTTCCACAACCTAGGGAATTTCCCATTTATAATACAAGGATGCTTGCTCAACACTCCTTTCCCTATGGGGAGCTTGAGAAACTTTAGTCCTACACATTAATTTTAGTAATCTCCATCTCACTGTCGATTCTTTCTTTAGGCACACAGACCTCATTCACTATGAAATGCTCTGATTTCCCCTTCTTCGCCTGCCTTCAGGACTACAATGTTGGTGTTGGAATACTTGTTTGTATTGATCGTAAAATATTTACCTTTATTGCATTTATTCATTTTCCATACTTGTAATGTTTCCAATGCAATAAGTTTTTAGTGCACGTATTTGATAAGCAGCATACAATAATTGCTCTCAAAAGTAAGATGATGTCAGAGCCTCTTTAAAGGGTTATCCCAATATTTCTTACAAACCGCCCTCTTGAGAATTTAGGGCTCTAATAACAATGTTGCTCAAAAGGGAGGGAGGAGAATTGGGAAAGTCTAGTACAAAGAAAATATGTGTGAGTGAATGTGATGCCTTCCACAAGCTAGTGGCTTTCCTATTTAAAATAGAAGCTTGCTTGTTCAACACTCCTTCACTCTTGGAAGGTTGAGAAACTTTAGCCCTACACATACTAATTTTAGTATACTCCAAGCCAGTACCCATTCTTTAGGTACAAGGGTCTCATTTAGTATTTTTAGGCTCCACATTTTTAGTCCACTTTCTTTGACCTTTGCAGTCTGGAGTTAACTAACAATTTTCCACATTTATCTTACTTCAGCGTTGATCAACATGGGAGTCGCTTCATTCAACAGAATCTTGAGCATTGTAGTCCTGAAGAGAAGGCATCTGTGTTTAAAGAAGTTCTTCCACATGCCTCTAAATTAATTACTGATGTTTTTGGAAATTATGTCATTCAAAAGGTATGTTCTAATTCTATAATTGTTCATCTTTTTGTGCGTATGTGTTTTGCATTTTCTATTTCTTATATTCCATCCTAAACTTTGCATTCAACAGTACATGTGCAATGACTAATTTTTACATACCTTGCACAGTTTTTTGAACATGGAACTCAGGAGCAGAGGAAGGAGCTTGCCAATCAACTTGCTGGACAGATATTGCCTCTAAGCTTGCAGATGTATGGTTGTCGTGTGATCCAGAAGGTATGCCACTAACCACTTGGCAAAGTGTGAAAACCTTTTTTTCCTTTTTCATAATTGCATTTTCTGTTGAGGAGACTCATTGGGTTATCAATGCATCAACTTCCAAAGCGGTATGGTAAGTGTAACTTGTAAGCATCTAGTCTTATTAGTAGTTACTACTAGTACTAGTTGGTGAGCATAACAAATCCTTAGTATGAGTGATGTGTGATGAGTGTGAGGGCTGTGTCCTCTAAAATTGGAAAGTAACCTTTTCTTTGATAAGTGAAAAGCTGCAGTAGTAAAGTCCAATACAAATAGCTCTGGACATTACAAGAACATCATTATTAATTGGTGACCATTGTAAGATTCTGAAGTGAAAATCATTTACATGGAAATTACAGAACTTTTTCAAGATTGCCATTATTAATGCTAGAGTGAATGGAAGTGTGAGAATAGTGGTAAGGACATAGCAGTAGGATATTAATAAGGGGTAAACTGGGAATTCTAGTAGGATATTAGTAAGGACGTAGTAGTAATTAGTTGAGGGTGACTTGTTATAAAGAGAGGAGTCGAGGTTCTTAGAAAAGGAAGAATGATTTTTGCATCGTCTAGTGTGAGACTTTGGGAGAAAGAGTCCTACCAAAAGGCTATTGTTATTGTAGTTTTTCCAACCTACCCCTTACTAGTACAGAGTACTCACATAAAGGCACATTTGCCTATCCCTAAAAAGGTAGGTGCAAAGATGATTTTGTCGCACACCCATTATCCTTACCTTGCATATGTTTTTTTAGCAAAGGAGGATAAAATTTGATATTATATATTAAAAAAGGAATACATTGAGGTAATATAACAAGCCTGCAAAGAGTGGACTTGAGAACAACTAAAGAAAAATAAAACTAAAATAGAAGTGCTGAAAAAAAGCAGAAAGCCACAAAAAGGAACATGAACCCAAAAAACTACAAGGCTTCCCAGTTGTTTAAAATACCTTGGAAAGAGTAACCCGAGAAAAAAGTTGTTTAAGAATACCATTGATCAAAAGCAGAAAGCCATAAAAAGGAACATGAACCCAAAAAACTCCAAGGCTTCCCAGTTGTTTAAAATACCTTGGAAAGAGTAACCCGAGAAAAAAATTGATTAAGAATACCATTTAGAAGCCTTGATCTTGATGATCTAGAACCAATCCAACCAAGAAGAAAAATTATCTTAAAAATACACTAGACTTCTTTCAAACCAAATATTTAATAGAATGACTTTTGAAGCTTAATCCAAAGTAATTTAGCCTTGATGGGAAGATCCATAGCACAAAGAAGCTGATAAACATTTGGAAGAACTATCATTCCTGAAAATCTAACTCTTGTTGAAGATAGAGAAAAAGAGCAAATTCTTGAGAAAGAGCACTGATTGAATTTGTACTCTCTACTCTGGAATGCGCCATACATAAATAAAGGAGATAAACATACTTACTATTTTGAATTTTATCCCTTGGTTGTTTCCTTTTTGGCTTTTATTTAGGTCTATGTTTTTGAAAGTCAGTTTTTTGTTGGTCTGTGTTTGATGATCCCTTGTGGCCTTTTGTCTTATTTCATTTTTTGGATAAGAAACAATTTCATTATAATTATGAAATACAAGGGAGGGAGAACCCCATTCTCAGATTACAAAAGAGACCAACTATTGTTTCTCTCAATGTTGAGATATATATATACAAAAAAAAAACTTCTTTGAGAACTCAATAGGTTCAATACTTGTACTGACTATTTTTATAATTTTTTTTCTGAAAAATTATAATATATTCTATTAGGCAAGTCTTTTTAGTGCTCCTTCATTTTTCAGATGAACTGTTTATAATAAGAGTCTAATTATTCTTGTATATTCTTCAATAAAAAAATCTAGCCTGGCATCAAATATAGAGCTGATTTGGACTTGAAGAAAGAGTAACTAACAAATCAAGATTATTTTGAATAAAGAAGGAAATAAAATCGCTTGATTACTTCTTGTTTGATCTGTTTTTTTTCAAGATGCCTATAGTGAATTTTGAGGGTACATATCATCTACTGTGTAGTGAATTTTGTCGGATGGTGAATTAAGGATAATAATTCATTGACCTAAGTAACTAAGTTCACGTATGCTTGATGCTTCTTTAGGCACTCGAAGTTATTGAGCTGGATCAAAAGACGCATCTCATGCATGAACTTGATGGTCATGTTATGAGATGTGTGCGTGATCAAAATGGGAATCACGTTATTCAAAAGTGTATAGAATGTGTTTCTTCAGAAGAAATTGGTTTTATCATATCTTCTTTTGGAGGTCAAGTTGCCACACTTTCCATGCATCCATATGGCTGCCGTGTTATCCAGGTAACAATGAACAAGAAGTGGATGTGATATTTGATAATCTTAATATTATATCTTTGCTTTCTCCTTCTTCCTCCTTAGTAAACAAATTGATTTTCTTTGGTTTTTTTTTTCATTTTCAATATGGTAACAGAGAATTTTGGAGCATTGCTCAGATGAGGCCCAGAGTCAGTGTATAGTGGACGAAATATTGGACTCTGTTTATGTTCTTGCTCAAGATCAATATGGGAACTACGTCATTCAGGTTTTAGTTTTAATTTGGACTCTTTTATTCTCACTTCTTTTCTACAATGCAATCATCGTAAAGTGGATTAGGACTTAGCATTTGGACTTTATTAGAATTTTTTCACATTCTTAGTTAGGATTTCGTTGTATGCTTATATATGTTTCATTCTAATGAATTACTTGAGAGAGAATTCTCGTTATCGAGGTTTTCATAGTATAAAAGCATTAGAATAATTAAGGTTTTGGAGTTAGGTCAGCCGCCACTGTACTCCCGTGAAGTTTTTCGTCACTACTTGCACCAAAAGAAAGCCCAGGGTCTGATCTACGAAACCTGAAAATTTCATCTCATTCAAGCTGTGTGTGATTCGGCTTGAGGGGTTCAACAAGTTTGTGTATTTGGTTTTTCAATATCAAGCCTCGTTTGTCTCGGGTTTTACGATTAGGGTGAGTTTGGTTGTTTATTGCTACTTTCCATCGTTTGTGTGGGTATCTTGGTCATAATCATCCCGGACTTGGAGTTGTTTTATAATAAGTATAAAGTTCCTTTTATTGGATATGTCATTTAAAACAGATTTCAGAACTTGTGTCGTTTGAATTTGTGATGTTACTAGATATTGTGTTTCTACATTCGTCATTGGTAATCTAAAAGTTGCCATGAGATCTAGTAAAGTTTCATCCATTCATGGTTTATCTAAGGCGTCATTGCTAATATAACAGTTGCAATGAGATCTACTAAAGCTTCATGAATGGTTTTAGGGATCCAAACAGAATCAAGAGACGTAGTAAAAGAACACGTAGAGGAAGATAAGTGAGCTTAAGAGACACAAGAAGAAATAGAAAAAGTGCAAGAACGTTTAGCTTTATGAGGAACAATAGGAAAGTCATCATTTGAACCTTGATTTGATGATGAATCGTCTGGAACAGAAGATTCATCTCGAGGTTGTTGTCGGAGTAGACTTGACTAATAGTGTGATGGGTAAGGAAAGACTCCAACATGGAAGGGTCGGGGGAGAATGTTGGGCTCAATTGTATAAATAAAAATATCATCCTTCTCATAACTTTTACTGGGCAAAGATGGAGCAAGAGGTTTGTCTTCAAAGAAAGTAGCATCAAGAGAAACGAGATACATGTTCAAATTAGGGCAATAACATCGATATCTATTGTTAAGACTAGAATAAACCAAGAAAATGCACTTCAAAGTTCTAGGATGTAATTTTTCCAGGGTAAGACGAACATCTCGAACAAAACAAGCACAATGGATAAAAAACTTGATAAGGAATTTAACATTGAAGAGCAGATGACACCATTCGGTTAATTAGAAAACAAGTCGTAGAAATGACATCAACCAAAAAATTCATTGGAACATGCATTTGAAAGGATAACGCTCTTGGAGTTTCAAGAAAATGTCTATTTTTCACTTCTTAATTTTGGAATGTAGTATCAGCACATGATTATTAATGAGTTCATGCTTAAAAAGGTACGATCTGAATGCTTTTGAAAAGTACTCACCAACATTATCACTTCTGATTTTTTTTTTAGATAAATACCAAATTGAGCTCGAATCTCAACATGAAAGTTACATAAACTAGAAACAACTTAGAACAATTTTTCGTAAAATATAACCAGGTCATCAACAAAAGTAATGATATATCGAAATCCAGTTTTGGACACAATTAGACAAGGACTCCTAATATCTAAATGAACTAACTTAAAGGGAGAACTAACTCGTTTATCTATAACTTGAGAGCTAGTGCTAAGACGATGAAATTTGGCAAGTTGACATGAGTCACAATTCAATAAAGACATTATTAAATTGAGGATAGATAGAGTTTTATCAAATGGAGAAGGAACCCTAGAACAAGCAACAACTTTCGGTACTTGACTATCAAAGACATAAAGTTCCAGATTCATGTCTTCTCCCAATAATCTTCTTCGTTGCAAGATTTTGAAACAAGCAATAACCATGATAGAATGAGACATAACAATTAAGATCACGATGAGTTTACCGATAGAGATCAAGTTAAACAACAATTGAGGTAAATAAAGAACGAATGTCAAAGAGAGAGATGAAGTGAGGTTGATGGTGTCAAATCCAAGAGCAGAAAATTTGGATCCATCTGCTAAAGTTGCATCCACAACAGAAGTATAATGGAGTAGATGACAAAATGAACGAGATTCGAGAATAAACTAGGATTACCTATCATATAGTTTATAGCACCAGAATCGATGGCTCATTTGGTGGACGATGAAAGAAGATAGCAACTCATGTTATCTGAATCAACAATTGATGTAGTTGAAGTAAACTTGGAAGATGGAGAAGATGCTCGAGATTATTTCTGATAATGTTGAAACTTGTAACCTTGATTGCTTACCTAACCAATGGCTTCTTAGACTAATCATGGATAGATGAAATCTTTGATTGTCCATCATTAGACACCATTGCAAGTGTTAATTGGGCAATTACCACTCATTTTAAAATCTGATCTAATGGAGTTTCCAATAAAAGAACTATATATATGTTACAAAACCATTACGAACCCTAAAAGAATTCTATTCCTTTTACAAAACTGCTGAACCCAAGTGAGTATGATTCCCACTTAATTGGAGAGACAGAAACTGTTTTGAACCATCAAGAAACCTTCAAAAACCAAATTGATGAACTCCTCAAGCCGAACAAAGCCCAAGCAACCAAACCTAAATGGTGGAATTTTAATGGTGGTGGCAGTGACATAAAAATGACAGACCAAGAACTTCTCCAGCAGCAATGGTTTTTTACCCAAACGATGGCAGCTACTGACTAAAACTCCAATTGACCTAATGCTATGGTCATTGCAAATTTTGTATTATCCTGGGATGTAGATAGACTCTTTAGGTCCTATATGGCTTGTTTTCTGGTGAGTAAGGTCATTGCACAACACTGAAATTTTGATAGTCATGAAAATTTGTAAATCATGTATCATTTAAGATATGCTACTGCAAAACATCGTAACAAAACCAAATTCATGCAAAAGGTTAATTGCCAAAATTTTTCCAATTGCGAAGTATCGTGTGTCTTAAAATGCTTTCTCCTCCAAGCGGTGGCACATTGGTTGAAAACTTGGGTTTTGAAGGTGTGCTCCCCTCAAGGTCCCAAGTTCGAGACTCACATGTGACATTAATTTGAAGGCACTTTCCGTGTCTCTATTCCTTCGATGTCTCCTGGTGCCTGGCCTAGGGACAGGCGTGGTTACCCCAGGTATAGTGGAGTGAAGCTCTGATTTCTCTTTTGCTTATCATAAGTCTCAGTGTACTGAGGAAGCTAAAGGTCGCTTATTTTTCCTACTTTTCTTAATAATTTATTTCTTACATTTATAGCTCTATAAAATATGCCAATTTTTATGTTGCTTACTTCTTTGTGATGAAATATTGTACAACATTTGTTATAGGTAAAACAGCAAAAGTTTTCAAGCAAGTTTACCCTTTGGAACTTGGTTTAATCATAAACTGCTCTAATTTTTATAGTGTTTTTTATTTTTCTTTTCATGGGAGTAAACCTTATAAGCAATGCGGGTCTAATTAATGTTTTATTGCTTCAGCATGTACTTGAGAGGGGAATGCGCCATGAAAGAAGCCAAATTATCAGCAAGTTGGCTGGAAAGTTTGTGCGGATGAGCCAGCATAAATACGCATCAAATGTTGTTGAAAAGTGCTTGGAGCATGGTGATACTACTGAGAGAGAGCTGATAATTGAGGAAATTATGGGGCAATATGAGGAGAATGATACTTTACTGGTATGTTAGTAAAACTTCTTCAAGATATGAAGATATGATAGTAATTTGGTTCTGTTCCTCTTGCACCAATATGAAACGCTCAATAAAGCATTATGGGTCATAGACATTCATTTATCCCGGTTGAGCTATCGCCCTTGGCCTTTTGTTTTGTTGCAGATGCCTTATCCATTAAGACAACTAAGACTTTTAGAGGCCGATTCCTTTAATGTATTTATCCAATGGCCTTGTTCTGTAGTCATCTGTGCTTTTCTTGAATGCTGTGTGCCTTGCATGGAACAACTTTAGTTTCCATTCTTGCGTAGATTGGGGGATGTTTATTAAGATTAGTGTTTGTACGTCAGTAAATTTTTGTACAACCAACTTCAAATACTGCATGACCATTCATTCTTCAAGTATCTGAACTTTAGAAAAAAAATGTGATACTTTTTTGTTACTGATATTTTCTTGTTTACTGTGTTAGACAATGATGAAAGATCAGTTTGCAAATTATGTTGTTCAAAAGATAATTGAAATATGCAACAATGAACAACGAGAGATGCTGCTGAATCGTATCAGAGGCCATCTTCAAGCTTTGAAGAAGTATACTTATGGGAAACACATAGTGGCTCGACTAGAACAGTTGTCGGGTGAAGAAGGTGCGTTTATATCTTAGCCTAGCAAACTGCTTGCAACTCAATAGAATAGAAGATCATCAACCTTACTAACTAGAAGCGAATCGACCCAAATTGTGAAAAATGTATATCTTGAATTGTATGATTTCTGTTAAATGCAGCAGTTGTTCTATTGTACCACTAAATTTCATCTGCACAAAACTTGTAACTTTTATGGATTATTTTGCAACCACTAAATATAATCTGTTGGGTTCAGAAAGCCAGGCGTCGACAGCATGAGGAGTTTGTTAGTTGCGGGTGGAAATGCATGAGGACCAGAAGAATCAAAACAGGAGGTGGGCGACCTATGATGGGTTCCATTCTTTGTTTTAAGTAGAAGTAGTGCTGTTGTCAACTCAACTACTTGATTTGTAGTTAATGGTATATACAAGTTGTATTTTAAAAACAAAATGGTATGCTAGTTGTATGTATGTATGTATGTATGTATATTAAATGTGTATATAAATCGTTATGAGTGTTAACGGTGAAGATTCACTAGTGGAGTTGCTTGCTTATACGGTATGTACAGATTCTAACATGATTAACTGTCACCAGTGTGTTGGATAGCCTTCATCCAGCCGCCGAACTTTACTGCTCTGCTACGCCCAAATCTGACTCATGCACTTTCGGTTGTGCAAATGACCTATGTTCGTTTACCACTCTTTTCGGTTTTTAGTTTCTGCAAACTTCAAACTTCATGTATTGAAATATTAGAATTTTGAGTTAACAAAAACTAATTTTTTGAACTCTTACCAATATATATGTATTTCAAACTTTGAACTTTGTATTTTAAAAGTTGTGGAAATCATGCACTTAGATGCTAGCCTAGCGACTAGCACTTAGTTTTCGTTTCTTGTTTCAAAATAAGAAATAAGAATGTATTTGATAATTATTTCAGTTTCTTGTTTCTTCAAAGAGATAAGAAAGAGAAATAAATATGTTTGTTTTTCTAGTTTTTTTATCATTTTTTTTAATCTTTAGTTAACTGGAATGAGTTATAAAGAGAATATTTCAACATTCAACCAAAATCGAAAATCAAAACAAATCCCTTCTGATAAGCTTAATTTTATTTTATTTGATGCAAAAATACTCATACCAGTTTATACAAACAAATTATTAGTTGCAAGCTTGTCAAGTTTGTGATTACTAAACATGTGACCACTAATGTTATCATTGACCTTAAGGTCCTAGGTTCAAGACACACTCGTGCTATTATTCTTTCGATGTCTTCGGTACCTAGTCTAGGGACGGACATAGTTACCCTTATTTCAAAATCAATATTATCATTGGATAAGCACTGAAGTATGATGCATTAATTTAAAGTATAAAAATGTATTAGAGAAAAACTTAAATCTGACCTAACCTTTCATGCCCACCTATGTGAATTAATTTGGACCACATTATTATTATTATTATTATTTTAATTTAAAATAAAATAGTATGTACACAAATTCAGACATCCTGCATGAAAGTTTAGGTCATGTCTCTCAAAGGTATTATATTTCTATGTGAATATCACAAACGCACACCTCTTTCTTTTATACATTTTTTCGCACCACACCTTTAAAAATCCATTATCTCTGACCAGCTTTTCTAAATATGCTCTCTCTTCACATAGACACTCACAAATTGCTATATAAATATACATTAATGCATAAAAAAAAAAAAGGTATTCTTAAAAGAAAAGTATTTGATAGTTAAATCTAAGATAATTGTGGTAAAAGTAACGTGTTGTTAAAGGCAAAATGTAGTATATCTAGACGTATAATTACAGTATTGTCCAAGTTGTTGGGAATAATGCAATGCAAAAGGCAAACACCAGGGTTTTTTTTTTCTTTCCTCCTTCAAAGAACAAAATATACAATTGGGCTAAAGCAAAGATACGGTGGAGGCACTGAAAACAACAAAGAGCTGTTAAGATAACTCAGCCATAGAAAGAAAGGGATATCAAAAGTAATGTTGTCAGTTGTCACTCATCAGTAGTAGTTAGTAAACTTGCAAGGAATGACACACATTTCAAATTTCTAATAACAATACCTAAACTTTTATAGCAATTTTCCAGAATACTACTCAATCCAGCCATTGACACAAAAACTCAGGGAAGAATTTAAAATTTGGAGGTTCTTAATCCTGCAAACCCTCCAAACACCAAACACTACTAAATTCCTCTCCACTACTAAAATTGAAAGCCAGAGAATCTTCTGGTATCACTACCCTGACTTGTTAACCAAAAGCAGCTTACAAGAATAAGCTAACCACAGTCCAACAAAGAATGTCAAACAACTATCTGAAACAAAATATAGGTCTTATTGACTTATTCCTAAATTATGCTTTCTTATGTATTTGTTTTCTATTACAATTATTTGTGATATCTAGAAATATTTACTTGCTTATCTAGCCTAGGGTCTCCTATTTAAAATAGTGAAAAGAGGCTATTGTTTGAGGATATTAACTCTACATAGGAGCGAAAGAAAGCAAAATAAAAATAAATGAAATAAAATAAAGAGAGCCAAAATATAAAATTCAGACAAAAGACATAAACTGATACAACAATGAAAACAATCTAAGTGAACAAAAACAGGTCTGAAAAGATTGAGCTTAGTTCCAAGATAACTAAGATTCCTTAGAATGTAAAGGAGGTAGTCGAGAACTAGAGGCTACTGTCCATAGCAGAAGAGCTTGGAATTTCAGATATAGGAATAGAAGGACCAACTGTTGCCTCTTGGTTTTGTTCTTGAGGAAGTTTGATAACCCAAGAACTGAATCAATACTGCTCACACTACAAATATGGGATTCGTTTAGTTGAGGATTGTGATAAACTCTGAGAAAACACTAAACCTTATAAGAAACCGTAACTATGTAAAATTAGCAAAAGGGACCTAGACATAACCGGTAGAAATCAAAACTCGTTGTATGAGTACTTTGTCATCAATAAAATGACAATCCACTTCAATATTAGTAATTCCAAATCCTATTTCATTGGGTAGTTGATGTATCCATACTATGTCATTGTGTCATAGTTCTATACTCCGACTCGACACTCGAGTGAGACGCAGCAGATTGAGTCCTAAATTATAACCTTATGAAACGAAAACACAGGTTTAGCAATAGGCTGGTGAATAGCTTTGAGGGCATTTTAGGAGCCCCACCGGTAGAACCATTTTATGTCCCTCCCTGCACACAGAAGCAGGCAACTGAAAACAGTTATCACACATACATTGGCATGTCTAAAGTAAAGCAAGCAACATAGTTGAAGTAAATTATCATAGGAAATGGAAATCCGAGGAGAGGGTCCATTAGGAAATTAAAAAAAAGGGGAAGAGGGTTCAAGAAGAGGGCTTGGTAAGATGAGCGAGGGAGGTCCAAATGTGGGTGAGAGCCCCGAGAACGTGGGGCGTGGCAGTTGCCATGGCGTTGAAAGCGGAGGCGGAGGCGAGGGCGAGGGCGAAAGTGTGGGCATAGCCGGGCTTGGAGTCAAGCTTGAGGTCGAGAATGGCGAGGCGGTGGTTGGCGGCATCGAGCTTCTTGGAGGTGTCGAGGAGGAGCTTGTCCTTTCTGGCCCTGCCAGAGGAGATGACCCTAAACAGCGCGTTCTGAAGGTCTTCGATCACCTTCATTGAAGCATCCTCAGAACTAAGGCCCTGAGATTCGTAGTGGGATACCAACTCCCGAGGGGAAGGAACCTTCCTTCTTTGCGCTCTTCCACTGCCAACCGAATTCGAATCCCCCATTGATTGATTCATTCAAAATCTCAAACTCACTCTTTCAATTTCCAGATCAACAAAACACCCCACCCCACCTCACCCTACTTCTCTTTCTATATATTTTCACCCCATCCTTACCCTAATCAAAGTTGTTACACCTTTAGGGCGTGTTTGGCATAGGGGTTAACTTAATCGGATTAAGTTAACACTCATAATCCTTGTTTGTTCAGCATTTTAGCCAAGTGGCTAATCCGAGTAAAAATCATGCCATCTCTCCTCATTTGTTTCTCTCTTTCCCACGCGTTCTCTCTCTTTTTCCAATCACGTCTTGCACTTCGTCTCTCTTGTTTCTCTTCTGATTTTTTTCAGATCTGTGTTTGTAATGGTTTTGTGCTTTTAATTAATCTTCTTCTATGTGAAATTTCGCATCGTTTGACAACCGATTTGCATCTGTTTACTCAAATTTTATTTTTCCCCCTTTCGTTCGTTCGGTTTTGGGTTCGATCTAAGTTTCATTTTTCATTTTCTTCTCAGATTTGAAATCCTTGCTACCGATTCACCTTCAAATCTTACCGTCATGGACTTCGTTGAGGCTTGCATGTGTAGAAATCGACCTAACTTGGAAGGGTTTGTGGTGAATTTGACTTGGTAGGGGACACAGTTTCAGGTAAGTTTTTTCTAATCCTCCCCAGCCGATGATGAGCCTCTTTTTTGTTACTCATGTTGCTAGATTTTTCCTCAATATTGTTTAAATTGTCATCTATTAGACAATTAATTTGTTCTTTGCTGATCTTTAATCTGATTTCTTCTTTGTTCAAGGTAATAAATTGATCTATATTGCTTTGTTTGATCTTTACATTGCCAGCTATGAAGTTTGATTATTTTTTTTTTGAAAACATGAAGTTTGATTTATTTATTTATTGCATTATTCGATTTTTTTAAATGAAATACAACATGAATAGCAATTGATCTCCGATATGAAATGCATCTTTGGCCTGGGTTGGGTTTCATCCTGTTAAATTTTTAAATAGCAATTAAATTTATTTGGCTACTTCTCTTTCATAGAAGGTACATTTCAAACCCCCTTATTTCAATTAAAAATTTTGGTTTTGAATTTTGTATTAACCATGTTTCTTGTGTTTTTTTTCTTCAGATTCCAATTACGATCAAATTCATTCGCTCCAAATGATCGTGTATTGAAATGTTTTTAATATCAATTTTATTTTGTACTGATACATTGGGATGAAATTTTATTATGGTGCTTAGTTTTGTTATTATTATTATTGTTTTATAGCAATGGATATGAACAAATCATATTTAAATTTTAATGATTTATAAAAAATAATATCACATTTGTTCAATAAATTTAGTTGGGGATTCTATTATCATCCATTGCCATATCTAAACAAACTTAACTTTATTTTATAAAAGGTAAAACAAATCGATATTATTAAAAAATTTGAAACCAAAATATATCAACAAATAATATGTATAATGTTTTTAGATTGTGAACAAATATGTATTAATAGATTTTTAATTAGTTAATATCATAAATTATGATTTTTTTTTTAAATAGTTTTTAATGTGATTACATTTAGTAGATTTAGGCCACAGTTATTAATCTTGTTTTAAGAAGCAAAAAGTATAAAACTCAATTTAGATAACTTTTAATAACTATTTTTTTAAATTACATGAGCATATCTCAATTATAGGTGAACAAGAACAAAAAAAAAACCAATAATATATATTTGAATGAGATTTAAAAAAAAAAACAATAATATTTCGTTATCATTTATCATCTATTAGGTCAAAACTGTGATGCTGCAATTTTAAATGAAAATCATGATTTTGTCATTTATAAATTGTCTAAGAAAAAAAATTGAAGAGTAAATGCATAAATAATAATGTGAATCATTTTATAATAAATGATAAATAAAAAACTCATAACTTATATCAGATTAACTTAATCTCTCCACCAAGTAACAATCAGCTTTAACTTAAAATGTCTACCAAACACAGATTAACTTAATCTTCAGCTTAACTTAATACTCAGCTTAACTTAATACCGACTAACTTAATCCTAATCCTTCCACCGAACATGCCCTTGAAATTCTCTTAGATCCCGTTTATAATTATTTTGTTTTTGGTTTTCTATTTTGTTTTAAATATTTTGAAAATAGATGTGTTTGATAATGAATTTTAATTTTTGTTTTTAAAATTTGAGTTTTTGAGGGTAATACTCTATTTAAAGTCGCAAGTTCGAGATTCACATGTGAACTTTTTTAATGTTTTTCGGTATTGGCCTAAGGACGGACATAATTACCCTTATTAAAAAAAAAAAAAAACTCTTAAAATTTATTAGGCTAATAAAACAAATTAAAATATAAACCGAATGAGTCGTAGTGCGACTGATTATCTTGTTTGGTGTTAATCTATTTCAACTTCGCAGTCACAAATTTAAGCTTAGAAATTGATATTGAACTGTCATATTGTTTGAGAGCACTTATGCTTCCATGTAAAGTTTGACTATTGCTCTTAAATAATATAATAGTGGAATACAAATTTTTGAATTTGAACACGGTAAAGTTGTAATGGAATATAACTAAATAAGATAATCTACCCGTTTTTTTGTTGTTGTTGTTGTTTTTTTTTTTTTTTTTTTTTTTTTTTTTGAAATGGATAATCTTGAAATTATGCTTAAAAAACTACCCTAGGAATTTATTAATAAAAATTCACCAAAAAAACTAATAGTAATGTAGCTCATAAAATAAAATAAAAGGGTATCACAAATGGGAAGAATCGCTGGTCGAATCTTCTCCAATTAGGGTTCATATTACTTGCATTGGTCTGTGAGAAGTGTAAGCCTCTGTTTCCCCTCTTCCATTGCTGCATGCAATCGAGAAATGATCCAATTCTAGCAACAAGATGTTCCTCCAATTTGTGTGACCGGACCGGGTTCTTATTCTTCATCACATCCAGGCGGCGAGATTTGGTAGCAACTTTTCTTTGATTTCTACTTCATTTTTGGATTTGGTTTAGGTGTGGAGAATATAATGGAGGCACATGTGCTGTGGCTAAAATGCCCACCACTTCCACCATTACCATTTGCTTTCCCAACCTTCCCAAAGCTTTCGACGTCTCATTTCTCTAAACACCATTCATCGGCTCCTGGTTAGCGCTCTCACAACTTGCTTAATCACTCTTCACATATTCATATTTATCCTAAATTCTCGTTTTGGCGATGGTGCTCAGTTTTGAGGAGAAGCTTGAGCAAGGAAGAGTCGCTTATTGATGGGCTTCCCAAAGAGTATTATGATGATGTACGCGGGTATTTGAATTTAACTACTTCTTTATTTGATTTTTTGGTTAATTAAGTTTCCACTTCATCTTTTTCTTCTTATTTGCTATTTGTTTCAGTTATTGGTATTTTCTACTTTGTGGTACTGGGGGACCAAAAAAAAAACTTTTTTTTTTTGGATTAGAAACAACAATTTCATTGTTAAGTGAAATTACAAAAGACCACTCCTGTTGGAAAGGAGTTTCAGTTAATTAAGCTCTTGTGACATTACTCCTTCGATGTCTTTGGTGCCTGGCCTAGGGACGGGCATTGTTACCTTAATTCAAAAAAAAAAAAAAGAATCATTTTCCAAGGACTTTTCATATTATATGGAATTTGTGTGTTAGGACTGAGGTCATTCAGAGTATATCCATATTTTGCAACAATCACTCTCCTCCATAGAGCATTAGTCTTCGTTTCCTTTCTGAATCTCCAAATCCTCTTTGCTAATAGGGCTGAATTTTTGTTCTTTATTGAATGAAGCCCGAGGTCACCTTGTTCGGTAGGTAGGAGAAGAAGGTTTTGGAACTTACAAATCACAAGCTGGAGGAGTGTTGTTTTGTACCAGGTTTACGATCCCCAAATCTAATTCCAGGCTGCTTACATTAACCTAGAATCAACCACAAACAAAACAGAACACAGTCGAAGATCTCCAACAAAGTAGAACTCGGAGGATACTAAAACATTAACCTAGAATCAATCCATGGTGGTCACCTACCTAGGAATTAATTTCCTTGAAATCTAAATGTTGTAGAGTCAGACGGTATGTCCTGTGACATTAGTCGAGGTGCACGTAAGCTGACCTAGACAGTCAAAGACTCAAAGATATAAAAAAAGAAAAAAAAAATCTTTTACTCAAAACCTTGGTCGCAATATTGCTTAGCACACTTGCATATGGAATAAACTGGGGATGAACTGAGAGGCCAGACGGAGGGACCAAATCCTAAGCAACGGTTGTAATAATTAATGGGATGACTTCTTCTAGAGTCAACATTAAAGGATGAAGAAAGTGGAGTTGTTTTTTTGAGCATAAGGCTCTTTTCAATTTATCAACGATAAGTTTAGTTTCTTGTTAAAAAAGTTGCAATGTTCTACAATTAGATTATGTGAAAGCTTTTGGCCAATTTTCTTTCTTTGAGTTGGTCGTATTAACTGATAAATCTGCACAAACCTTTTCGATAATATTTGCACTAATTAGATATTTTGGCTAATTAGAAAGGTTTTGTGCAATCTCATTTAACATCGGGGTCGCCTTTCCTCCCCTTTTTTAATTTTTGTTAATCTAAAATATCATATTTTTTCATTAAATGAAGGAAAAAGGTTAAAGAATCTGATATTAATCTATTATACATTAGGAATGGCAAGCCCGACAAAGAGAAAAAACCAAGGAGTTACATAGAAGGCGCCAAGAGGAAGATGAAGAAGAGGAAAGAAAGGTAGAAGAATATCGTGAGATTGGAATGCGTTTGAAAGGATTTCCTGAAGAAGATGTCAGAAAAGCTAGAAAACTAGTTACAAGCTTTATTAGAGCTGCTGAAGAAGTTGAAGAGGTAATCATTTATTAATCATTTACTTGATCTTTGAAAAAGTATGTTGTTATCTTTAAATAATCATGGAATTCTCTTATTCTTATGACAACGTGTTTTTTTTTTTAAATATCCTAAAAGGTAGCTTACGCAAACTCAAAGCATCCGTTCTCAATTAAACAATTAGAGTTTGCTTCTTATAGCCTGCACGGTGACTTTGCTATGGTTTGAGAAAGAAGGATATATAGCGTCTTTTATTAGTATATTCTTCTTAGGGTTTATTATAGTGTTCTACTCATGGGTGTATTCTCAGTGATTTTTCTTTTAATTTTTTCAATTTCATACTAATTTTCACATAAAACTCTGACCATTAAATTATTGCAAAACTCGCTTGGTTACTGATAGTGTAGTTGTTTATCAATTGGAATGCAGAAAATTGAGGAAGCTGCTGAGAAAGGGGAACTAACAGAGCTTGTTCTACTAGTCATATGGAATCGGCTTGATTTAGCACGTCGTGATGTATGTTGGTCTTCAAATTCCTTCACTTTGATTCACTTTTTCCTTTTTCTTTTTAAGAAGCCCTCATGAGTAGAACAGGATGAACATTCACTAGTAAAAAAAACATCCACTTCTTTTTTTAAAAGATGGAGCCTAGATGTATTTACTTATAACTGACTTTCTTCAGGATGAAAAGGATGCAATTAGAAGTCTAGATCTGCTATATCGAAGGGTTGAGGTATGGACATGTTCGTAACTGTTTTAAGCATGCCATACACTAATTATGGTCTTAGAGAACAGTCACTCAAATCATCAATAGGCACACACGTACTACAAGTTTTACAATTGAAGGTCAAGTTAAATGTTTATAACTTGTCTCCGAGGATCAATCTTAATTTTTTCTATTTATAGCAGTTGTAATGGGGTTTTTTTGCTCGTTGTTTTGATAGATCACATATTAGGTTAGATTAGTTAACTAGAGTTAGTTTGAAGTTAGTAACTTGGTAAGTCTATACATACCAAGAGATAGAGTGAATTGAGGATAAAGAAATGTATTAAGGTAAAGGGAAAGGGTTAGAACGCCTTGTGATGAATTGGGGAATTCTCGAAACCTCCCTATTTGAGCAATACCAAGATAAGTTTCTGTAAATTGGTAACAGAGCCATACAATCCATGAATCTTGAAGCGATTCTAAATGAAGTATGTGATATAATTTATAGTAGGGGGTATTTTAGTACATATTTGGAGAGATTGTTGGGTATTCGGTTATAAATAAAGATAGTGGGTAAGAATAGAGGCATTGAATATTGTGGGTAGGTAAACTTGGTTTATCTTATTTTGGTTATCTTTTATCTTGCATACGTCTCTTATCAATTGGTATTAGATTGCTCTGTTGCTTTTTAATCTTTTAGTTTGTATTTTCTCCCTTTGGAGTTTATATTTAGTATAGTATCGACCTTTTTTTTTAGTTCAACTATAATTGGGGAGGGACTGAAACCATGACCTCTTGGTGATGCACTACTATTGTCATTGGCGTTTTGTACCAACCTTTAGTTGCTTCAAGTTCTCTCCCATTTCAATTTTTTTTAATAAAAAAACTTTGTTTTTGTTTTTGAAATTTAGCTAAAAATTCAAATGTTTTACTAAGAAAGATCAATAGTTTTCAAAAACAAAAAATAAAGGGCTCGTTTGATAACCATTTGGTTTTTATTTTTTCGTTTTTGAAATTTAAGCTTATCCAAGAAATTTAAGCTAATTTTCCCTCAAATTCTCTACAATCGATCTTATCTTCCTTGAATCCGTATCTAATTTCAAAAATCAAAACAAGTTTTTGAAAGTTACTTTTCTTTAGTTTGGTTTTAAAAAAAGATATCAGTATAAAAAAGTTATTGATAAATAGTAATTGTAGGCTTAATTTTAAAAAAACTAAATAAAAAATAAAATGGTTATCAAACTAATGAGAGCCTTAACTTTTTAAACCAACAATAATCTAATTAAGAATCCCTATCTCTTATTTCCTTGGTTTCTCAATATAGTCGTTTGCTTCAGGTTCTGCTGAATTCTAAATTGCGTTTTTACCGTTTTGATAATGCTTTCACTTCAACTTACTAGTTAGATGTCGTTTGCACAGACATACTTTTTTCCCTTCACTTTTACTTGAAGAAAAGCTAAGAATGTGTATTATTATCCTTATAATTCAAGTTCTAAGCTTGGTCAAAATATTTTAGACTGAAATTCTGAAACGAGAGGCTAGTGGTGGCATGAGACTGCTTAACGAACTTCTGAACATGTACGACGGGTTCGATGAAGAAGGATGGCTAAAAGAGTGCAGAAAGCGCATGGTTGATACCTTTCCGCGGGAGGATCCATTCAGCATTCTCGTTCCAGCTGGATTAGACATCGATAAGGTATAGACTATGGAGTTTGTGGATGATAAAATTAAAGGAAGGTCTAAACTGGCTAAGTCTTCTTTGTCTTATGTTATTTTAACGATTAGCATCAAGGGCCGTTGCGACCATCTCTAGAAGTCGAAGCTGCTGATAATACCCTGTTGAGAGTAGACTTTGTCAGAGAGGTTGATGAACTGCTACAAGAAGTTCGAGTCGATCAGAGTGACGCAAATCCAGATGGTTTTGATGCGGAATCGGTTGCAAGTAGGTTGAAACAACAGGAGAAACAACGGACAATTAGGTTGGTAGAAGCGCTGCTAGATTTGGCTATTAATTTAAAGTGGTACTAGTAGCGTTGGTTGCCTTGCGAATGTAATGTAGAAACAGAGAAACATTTTAGTTAGGATACCAATATTCAAGTATCCATTTTAACAACCTTTTTCTGTTGTAGATATTAAAATAAGTAGCTCTAATTGTAAAATTAGCAAAACTCTTAAATATTTGTAATTGTGGCAAATTTTAAGTAAAATATAAGCTAATAGTCCGACTTTGTAACCTGACTTCTATCGGCTTAAACATATTTCAATTATTTTCTCACTTTTACAAGCTTCTATCTCCATTTCAAAAAAAAAAAAAAAAAAAAAAAAAAAAAAAAAAAAAAAAAAAGCTTCTATCATAATTTTCTTGATTAATTTCTTTCACCTTCCATCTTTACTAGAAGTTGATAGACCGGGTTCTATAAGTTTCTATTACTATCTTTTCGATCAACCATCCACTTCTATTTCTGTCACAAGTTTATAGATTCACTCTTATTCGTTTATATCATATAGAAGTTGATATATTTATTTTTTCAATTAATATCCTAAGTTTATAGATTCACTTCTATCAATAGATCCACTTCTATCAATTTTTATCACCAATAAAAACAAATTTGACCTAAGTTTATGAATACATTTCTATCACTCATAAAAATTGATAGACCCATTTCTATCGGTGATCAAAGATGATCACAAGTTTATAGATTCACATCAATCAACTACCTAGATTTTTTTATTAATGAAAACTATCCATTTATATTAGCTAAGTTGATAGATCTATTTCTATAAGCTTTTATCGGCAATAGAAATTGATAGACATACTTTTATTTATATCAAAAGTTTATAGATTCACTTCTAGTTGTATCCACTTCTATAAATTTCTATCACAAGTTAATAAATCAGCTTTTTTTTAGTTTCTATTACTAATAGATTGAGTTGACTCACTTGTACTAGTGATCATGGACTCTTCTTTCAATCGGCTTTTATAAATTCTTGAAGTGATACAAAAATAATTTGGAGTCAAAATCAAAGTGAAGAGTTAGTAACATTCATGGCAATTTTTCCTAAAGACGACAAGTTGGTACAATTATTTATTTATTTTGTTGTTGTTGAAGTTATTAGCATTCAAAGCACATAGAATCGAAACAAAATTCTCAGAACTGGAATCAACAACAACAAATCGGTTGATCTTAAATGGCAATGAAATCTGATTTGAATTTCTAGGGGTTTCTATTTTTTGGTTGAAATTAAAGATCGAAATTTGTTTGAATGGTATAAGAGAGAAGACGATGTGGTTAGTTTTAAATTGAAGATGCCGCAAGATATGGATGATTTGCGCGTAAAAGAAAGAAAGAACAACAAATGCTGAAGGTTAGTAGCGCAGTTGGTTATCTTGTCAGAAATCGGTATTTGGCTCTCATAATATTTGAGAGTAGTTGCGACGTCTATGTAGGGTTTGTTGGTCCGTTGATATATTTGCAAAAGAAAAACTGGAATATATAAATTAGTTTTATTTATTATATTTTTTTGCTATATTTGCAAAAATTTAAAACCGTTGATATATTTGCAAAATGATAAAAGTTTATTGCCAGCCACCAGAATTATTATTATTATTATTTTAAAATTCAACAAGCTAAGTCGAGTTATATTTTTGTTAACAAGTTTAAGCATCTTCTAAAAGGATTATACATTACAGTCTATTATTTAATTTTTGTGGTAGGCAGAGCTGTATTGAATCTCGGTTGGTTGGAAAGATGGAATATTGCAGTTTTGTTGTTGAGAGGGATGAATAGAAAGATATAGAATGATAACAAAATTGGATACATCCTAAAAATTTCAAAGGTTGGCCTTGGATATCTCCCCATTGTAAGTGGGTTAAAATTTAAGCATACCCTTTCAATTCCCTCCAACCTTGTTTTGTTTCAAGGACAATCTTTATGTATGCAATTATTCAAATAAATAGTTAAATAAAAGAGAGTCCGGCCACAACGCCCCCTAGATTGGTGGTTGAGTTTTGAAGGCCAATGCCAACGGGCGTGCGCGTGGCAGGGCTTATGCGCGCACCAGCCCAAACCAATATCAATATCAGCAGCATCCTGATCCTGATCCTAATCCTGATCTCCTCATGCCCAATGGTTGTCTTGTCGGCGGCTAATTCTGATGCCGAAAGTCTCCTTGAATTCAAGCGCTCTTTGACCTCCACCGCAGCTCTTCACAACTGGGATCCCTCCGTCCCTCCTTGCGACAACCACCACGGCAATTGGGCAGGGGTGCTTTGTTTCAATGGCCATGTTAGGGGTCTGCAGCTTGAGAATATGGGGCTTAAGGGCATGGTTGATATGAATCCCCTTGTTTCTTTGACTCATTTGCGCACCCTCAGCTTCATGAACAACACCTTGGTTGGCTCTTGGCCTTCTGTTTTAAGCAAACTAGGCGATTTACGCTCCGTTTATCTCTCCTATAACCATTTTTCTGGAGAGATCCCAGACGATGCCTTTACGGGTATGCATTTCTTGAAGAAAGTGTTTTTGACACATAATGAATTCAGCGGCCAAATTCCCTCATCTCTCGCTTCACTGTCTGGGCTTATGGAGTTGAGACTTGATGGAAACAAATTCAAAGGCCAAGTCCCCCAGCTTGAAATGGATTCCTTGAAACAATTTAATGTTTCCTACAATGTATTGGAGGGCCCCATACCTAGTAGCTTAAGCCATATGGATCCTACCTGTTTTTCAGGTAACTAGAAAGCAACAATGTTGTCGTCATTTATACACGCGCGTGTGCGCACGCACACACCAGAGCAATTACATAATTTAACAAGAATTTCATGGTTGGTTTGGTTATGTAGGTAACCGTGGTATGTGTGGGGCTCCTCTTCCAGCATGCGAGGCATTCAAGTTGTCATCCTCTGGGGTTCAGAATATGGCAGTAATATTAGTGATAGTTTTGGGGGCAGCATTAGCAATAGTAGCTGCAGCTATAATCATATCGAATTTAAGGAAGCAGAAGCCTGCAGCGGTGCAGCTGGGGAAGGAGAAGGGGAATGCAGGAGAGGAGAACAAGTACCACGTCAGTAAGCAGACGACAACGGAGCCATCGGTTGCGCATGCTTCCACCAAGAAGGGGGCAGAACATGGAAAACTGTCGTTCGTGAGGGATGATAGAGAGAGATTCGACTTACAAGACTTGCTTAGAGCGTCTGCGGAAATATTGGGGAGTGGTTCATTCGGGTCTTCGTACAAAGCAACTATACTTTGTAATGCAGTGGTTGTGAAGCGGTACAAGCATATGAACAGCGTAGGAAGAGAGGAGTTTCAGGAGTACATGAGAGGGCTAGGTAGGTTGACACATCCAAATGTTCTGCCGCTGGTTGCCTATTACTACAGGAAGGAAGAGAAGCTGTTGATTTCCGAGTTTGTGGACAAGGGGAGTTTGGCAAGCCATTTGCATGGGAACCACAGCTTGGAGGAGCAAGGGCTGGATTGGCCCACCAGGTTGAAGATCATCAGAGGCATAGCAAGAGGGTTGTGTTACCTCCACACCTCTGCTAAGCCCAACATAGATGCACCCCACGGCCATCTCAAATCTTCAAATGTGCTGCTAGACCACTCCTTCGACCCTCTACTCACGGATTACGGGCTAATCCCCGTTGCCAACCTAGAGCATGCCCACACACTGATGATGGCCTACAAGTCACCCGAGTATGCCCACTCGGGACGCATAACGAACAAGACCGACGTGTGGAGCTTTGGAATTGTGATACTGGAGATATTGACGGGTAGGTTCCCGGAGAACTACCTCACTCGGAATCATGACACCAAAGCGGACCTAGCCACTTGGGTCAACTACATGATCACAGAAAAGAAGACGACCCAAGTCTTTGATGCAGAGCTGGGGAGAGCAAGAGAGAGCAACAAAGGCCAGTTGTTGAAGATGCTCAAAATTGGCTTGAGTTGCTGTGAGGAAGAGGTGGATAGAAGGTTGAACATTAAGGAGGTACTAACCCAAATTGAAGACTTGAATCATCCACACATGAGTGATGGTGGAGAATAGCCTCTCCCTCGCCCACTCACTACTACCACTTTCTTTTTTTCTTCTTTTACCTCCGTACTTGAGACTCAATTGTCTATCCATTTTCAAGGACAAACACAATGAACCAATTCTATATTTTCTCTTCCCCCCCTTCTTTTGCCTTTCAGTCAGGTTTTGATTAATATGTAATCAAGGAATTTGGTATGAGTTTTGTAAAATTAGAGTTCAACGCTTTTCTCAATGGTACCATTTATTATTAACACCGCACCACACATAATTACACCACAAATGAACTTATGTCTTTTTCTTTTTAGTATAAATTGGGGGAGGGAGACTACAAAACATTCATTCATGATACACTAACAAAACGATTGTTAAATCATGTAAAAAAGAATTACACGTTTAAATCCAAAAATGTAGTTGTAGTAGTTACATTCTAAGTAATGTTGAACCCCAATTTGAAAAAGCAGTTGATAAGATTGAGATTTGGCTTAATTTTCTTGAGGTTCCAAAATTTAGAAAAAGGAAGAGGTGAGTTAAGGAGGGTCTAGCTATGACATTGGACCTTTGTGAGACTGTTACAAGTAAAAAATGAAGCACGTTGAGGCTCAAACATTTGCTGGTAGAAGTTGGTCGGGTTAGATAAATTAAAAGACGAAAAGGAGAATTTTTTAGAAGATCCATTTCTGGAGGTTTGAGCCACTTTCGTTGAGTCTCTTGGAGTTTGGGTGTACGCGAGAGACCATATCTCTTCTTATTGGAGAGTGTTGTGATGCCCATTACATTATTGTTGTTTGTGCTTTCAATTTTTTAGTCTTAAGTTTATTTCGATTTTTTTTGGGGGTTATTTAGTTGGTGTTGTTGCTGTTGGCTCGATCAAAAAATGAGTTGGTGGACAAGGGATTTTCTTATAAAAGGTTTTACAAGTTTTTTCGATGGGAAAGATCTAACTCCTTTTTGGACCGGATGTTCTTTCCGGCTACCTTGGTGGGTGATAGGAAAATTATGGTCACAGTACCAACAATATATAATCGATCTAAATTTCCAGCAACTCAGACAAAAATATATTCAAGTCTTTTCCAAGATCCAATTCGTTCTCCAAATTAAAATAAGGAATAAAAATTTGGAAACGATATGCTTAAAAATATAGATAAAAGAATCTAAATTAATAAGCAACAAGAACGATCATAAAAGTTTAGGGAAGAGAAATTGACACCAATTTATACTGGTTCACCCAATAATGGCTACTTCCAGTTCTCTGCTACCAATTGCAGGTTCCACTAATTTGATGAGAAATTACAAGAGTTCTACAACACTCTTTAATGGAGAAAAAATGCCCAAGAAGAAATCCCAAAAGAAAGCTCTCAAATCTCACTTTTTTCTTCTCTGTACAAAAACTCTCTGTAAAAAACAAAACACAAAAAAAGCTACTGCCTTTTTTTCTTCTCTTATTTTTTCTCTCACCAAATCCACACAGCAACAAACTGCCTTGCAGTTATTTTATTTTATTTTTAAATAAAAAGGAAAAAACCACCCACATTTGTAATTTTGGCTCCATAATTCTTAACAATCTCCCACTTGGAGACAAAACAATCAAACTTGTCTCCCCTGCAATGGTAGCGACTCCTCTCTACTCATGGAGAAGTCCAACTGAAGTTGCACACAACTTCAGTTTATCAACAGGAACGGTTTTGGTTAACATATAAGCTGGATTCTGACTTCCTGGAATCGTTTCAAGCACTAAGAGTCCATCTTCCAAAGCTGATCTGATAAAATGGTATCTAACATGTATGTGCTTCGTTCTCGAATGAACACACTGGATTCTTTGCTAAATGAATAACACTCTGACTGTCACAATGCAAAGTTCCTTTTCCCAACTTAAAGCCAAGTTCACTCAGAAACGACTGAAGCCATATCATCTCTTTACTTGCTTCAGTAACTGCAACATACTCAGCTTCTGTAGTAGAAAGAGCTACTATCTTCTGCAATCTCGATACCCAGCTAATCGCAGTATTACCAAAAGTAAAAACATACCCGGTAGTACTTTTCCTGCCATCTGTGTCACCTGCCATATCTGCATCAACATAACCCTGCAGTTTAAAATCAGTTTTCTTAAAATGCAAAGCATAATCAGTTGTTCCTCTCAAATATCTGAAAATCCACTTCACTGCATCCCAATGCTGTTTTCCTGGATTACTCATATATCTGCTAACAACTCCCACTGCATGTGCAATGTCTGGTCTTGTGCAAACCATAGCATACATCAGGCTACCTATAGCTGAAGCATATGACACTCTAGCCATATAATCTCGGTCTTGCTCAGTAGTGGGTGAGTGCTCCTTAGATAATTTAAAATGACAAGCTAAATGAGTACTCACCGGTTTTGCATTTTCCATGTGAAATCTGTTCAACACTTTTTCCACATACTCTTTTTGTGACAGTGTCAAAATACCATCTTTTCTTTCAATCCTCATTCCTAAGATTTGTTTGGCAGCTCCCAAATCTTTCATGTCAAACTCTTGAGATAATTCAAGTTTTATCTTAAGAATTTCCTGTTCATTCGCACCTGCTATCAACATGTCATCAACATATAGCAGTAAAATAACATATGAGTTACCTTAAGTTCTAATGTAGCAACAATGATCTGCCTGACATCTCAGAAATCTATTGTTGCACATAAAAATCACAAACTTCTTATACCATTGTGCAGGTGCTCGCTTGAGACCATACAAGCTTCTCTCAAGTTTGCAAACCATTTTCTCTTGTCCTCTGAATCAGAAACCTTGTGGTCAGTACCATGTAAATCTCTTCCTCCAAGTCTCCATGAAGAAATGCGCTTTTACATCCATCTGCTCCAGAGAAGATCTTCTTCTCGCCACTATTGACAATACAGTTCTAATAGTAGTTAACTTAACTACAGGAGAAAATATTTCATTAAAGTCAATACCTTCCTTCTGCTGAAAGCCTTTGACTACAAGCCTTGCTTTGTACCTCTTGCTGCCATCAGGTTCTTGCTTGATTCTATAAACCCATTTATTCTGCAAAGCTTTCTTACCTCTTGGTAACTCAGCTAGTTGCCATGTTTGATTCGTCATAAGAGAATTCATCTCATCCTTCATGGCTAACTCCCACTTGACAGAATCATCTACTTGAACCGCCTCATCATAATAATCGGGTTCACCTCTGTCAGTCAACAATATGTAATTTAGACTAGGGGAATACCGCTGTGGTGGTCTGATAGTTCTACTAGACATTCTAACTGCTGAAGGTGGCGTGCTCAGAACTTCTTCATGTTCCACAATCTGTTCATCAGTTCCAACAACTGATCCTTCAGTTTCCACAACTATTTCCTCAGGAGTAACTGCATTCAGATCTTCTATACCTGTTGTTCTGCTCTCAACATCAGGAAGACTTACATACTGAGTCTTCTCATCTGTCTCTGAATCAACTATTCTGTTCTTGTACAAAATTGTCTCATTGAAGATCACATCTTTGCTTCTGACTATCTTCTTGTTTTGGTTATTCCAAAACTTGTAGCCCATCTCAGCTCCACCATATCCAATAAAGTAACACTTTTTGGACTTAGCATCAAGTTTACTTCTCTCTGCAGCATCAATGTGAATGTAGGACACACAACAAAAAACCTTTAGATGAGAAAGGTTTACCTGTTTCCCACTCCAGACTTCTTCAGGCAACTTGAAGTCTAATGGTATGGTCGGGCTCCTATTGATCAGATAGGTTGCCGTGTTGATTGCTTCCACCCGAGCGTCTTAGGCAATCCAAAGATGTAACCTCATGCTCCCGCACGCTCATTTAGCGTCCCCGTTCATTCTTTCTCGCCACACCATTCATTGCGGTGTCCCCGGTATAGTTTTTACCATCACAATTCCATTGTCTGCACAATACTTTTTAAATTCCCCACTAACATATTCGCCGCCATTATCTGATCTCAAGTTCTTGACTTTCAGACCTGTCTCATTCTCAACCATGGCCTTCCATGTTTTGAAAACAAAAAAAACATCAGCCGGCATGATAGATAGCATCATCCGGCCCGATGCATAAAGTACCTTGCATCCATGGCGGGGGCGTCGAGACGATTCTCCGCCCGACCCCGTGAGGATTAGCTAACCCAAGCGGTAGGCCCCGCAATCTTGGGTGAGGGTGGCGATTGTTAATGCCCCAACGGTCGGGATGATGACTGGCATTGCCTCGCCCCCGACAACAGTAGGCATGTCCTCGGCATGTTTGGCGAGAGCCCCGATTGCCACTGTTAAGGCAGGGCGGCTTCTGGTGTAAGCCTACCACGATCGCTCCTTGGCCCAGTGCGGTGGTTCAGGCTGACATAGTTTACGTGTCCAGGTCTCACACCCCTATGTCAGTGACACCGATCCAAAGATTTAGTTAGGCGTGGTGACTGGACATGGGCAGCTTGCCTTCAGACCCGGCACCCCCCATAGTCTGCAGTAGCACGCGGTGCATGCTTACGCTCATTACAGCGCCGACTGGAGAGCTCCTCGGGATTGTGAGCCAGTGTACCTTTCGTCGACGACGATGAAGCAGTGAGGCCGGACTTGTTTCGTCGTATAGGCGACTTATGTATTGGGTGTGTGGTGATATTATTCCGGACTAAGACCTTAAATTGGCATCCGAGGCCCAAGTGTGGGCTAAGCTATGTGCTCTATTCTGTGTTTATACTCATAGCTTGCATACATTCATCGAGATGACCATGTATATCGTATTGTACCCCGGTTGGGGATTCTTACTGAGTAATTCGTTACTCACCCTTATTATTGTGGTTTTTCCACAGGTAACCAAGTTGCGCGACAGGATGGCTGAAGGAAGAGCTGTGATCATGGGGCTCAGTCATCAAACTCTGATTTTGTGTTATGACTCTTTATGTTTTATTTTCCCCTGAATGCATGTAGCCGCACTGAGAGCCTAGGATGTTTTCTGAATATATTTTGTGGATTCCAAATTCACGTATCTAGACATGTTTTGAATGATTTTAAGAAATCTCTGATCGGAGTATACTTTGGAAATGTATTTATCTTGGAACAGGTGCTAGGAAACAGGGACAGGTTCCAGGGAAATTGTCTAGTTTTTAAAGGGGTTATTTTGAATGTTTTGTTTTAATTGGAATCCGAAATCATGTCTGTTTAACGTCCTTTATTTTGAATGCATGCATTGGGGTAAGGGCCCATTTAGTGCCCCATTCGGGTCGGTCCCTTACATCCTTCCTCCCCTTCTAGCGTAATTTCCTACTGGCACTAGAGGAGGTTAAATGTTTTGACCTTTCCGCTTGAGGCATTTTCCTTTTTTGTATCCTTCCCTCGACGTAAAAGAGCATGAAATCTTTACGCAACCGACAACAAACACAGATATGTGAAGTTCTTCCTACACCTAAGGCATTTCTCCAAACAACTCAAATCCATTAAGCTTCCTTTCCTGTTTCATCGACAATCACTAGTGAACAATGCCTTTAGAGGTAGAGAAGATGAAGCAAAAGTTAGATCTATTCAGAGACGTCACAGTCAAGAAGCATTTGTCGGACATCTATCAACAGTTATTCCAAGTCTTTAAGAACCACCGAGCACCCATGGATAGGCGCGACTCTAAAAAGTTGTCATCGATTTGGCTCGTTGATAACTCTGATCTATCACTTTTTGGCTGATAGTGTCACTTTTAAAAGTGCTCTTTTTTTTTTTTAAAACATGAAGCAAATCCATTCATTAAAAATTGAAGAAGAATAACAAGATACAAAAGAGGAAAGGAAAACTAACAAGAAACTTAAGAAAGAAAAGGAAAAAAAACAAGAATTACAAGAAGACAAAAGAAATGAAGAACTAGAAAAAAGCCTCCAAACTCCTACGAATATCTTGGATAGAATAGCTTGCAAAAGGACTTGCAGAAAGTTGCCCAAGAAAATTCTTTCAAGTGGGCTGATTCGAATCTGGAAAACCACGATAGCTGAGAGTCTTGAAAAACTAGTTGATTTCTTTCCCACCATAACTCATAAAGAAGACTCTCGATTGCATTAATCTCAGTGTTTTCAAGGCCTCGCCTTTCCTCGCCTATGTCCATCACCTAGCACATAGGTGGGTATTGCGCCTCTAACATAACTAAAGCCAGCTCATTCAATAAAGCCATCGCCTTTCCTCGCCAATTTGCACCCTTTATCGCCTTCGCCTTAGGCCAAGGCGTGCACCTTGGTAAATTTTTATTTATTTATCAATATGCTAACTTAATATTCACAAAAAGAACCTAGAATTAACACATGAAGAACTCCTACAACCATGCGAAGTCATTATTGAGGATACTTAATTGTTTAATTGCTTGTGTGTTTATTCGAGTTATTTGATGTAGAATCTTTGCTTTTTTATACTTTCAGTTGACTTCCAATTTTTTTTATACAAATAAAAATTTAAAATGCATGGTACATCTTATAATAACATAATTTTTGTGATTTATTATTCTTTTCACTTTTTAATTACAAATATGTTTTAATCATCAATTTATGTTCAATAATTATTTAGTTATGCATTTTTTTTGTTGCACCTCTCTTTGCTCGAGTCTTGCCTTTTTATCGCCTCTTGCCTTGAGGCGATCAAGGAGCTGAGTATATCACCTTGCGGAATGAAGGACCGATCAAAAGCTGATATATGTTGTGGTTGGTGCTATGAGAGAAAACCCATGAAAGACTGAAGATACTTAACAATTTGGACCAGCAACATGCTGAAAATTGGCATTGGAAGAAAATGTGTATGCAACTTTCTTCGGCAGAAAAGAAAAAATTGCAATAAGAGGGTTCTAAAGACAAGCCTTGTAGTTTTCTTTGGAGAATCTCAGAAGTGTTCAATCTCCCATTTAAGACAATCCACAAGAATATGATAGAATCTACCACACTTTTTATTAAACTACGATAATTCTCTTGAGAAGATCTCTCAAAGAGCCAGAGTACAAAGACGACAACTGAATGAATGCCTAACAAAGACCTATCATCTCCTATTTATAACCCTAAACCCTAATTTAACCTAATTAAATAAAAGACTAATAATAGGCCCAAGCCCAATACAATTAAAATAGCAATTAACTAATAAATAATAAATACTAATACTAATATTCCTAAAACTCCAAGGGCCGGACCGTATCAATACTTTCACCCCCAAGAGCCACCTTGTCCTCAAGGTGTTTCATCTCTGATGCCATCTTCTTAAATGGGAGATTGTGGCGAAAAGTCTTCTGGCGAAAAGTCTGTCACATCAACATCCTGGTAATCGTGCGCATCCCGAATGACCCACACATTTAAATTCTAGAGCTTTTTCTTCTGACAACGATGTCCCGGGACAAATCGTTCATCATAGCGGAAGCATAACCCTTTGTCCTTCCTTGCTCGAATTTCGGCTTTAGTGAGTTTTTTACAAAACGCCAGGTGAACGGTTGTAGACATGTGAGAAAAAGTCTTTGTGCTTCCAGTTCCCAATACAATCGTTCCTGCTTTAGTCTTGACCGTTGCAGAAGTACTTCCCTCATTTTGGGCAGCCTGAAAAGAAAAATCATCCTCAATCACTTGAGCCTTAAACATTTTCTCTTCGATGCCCACTGGTCGTAGTTTACGCATCGCGCTCTGTATCTCCTCTTTTAGTCCACTTTCCCACTTCCCCTCCAATGCACTCGCACTGATGTCGCGCATTCCCTTAGCGTAATTTCCCACTGGTCGCAGTTCACCGTACCTATTTGCTTCAAACTCATAAAGTTGGCATACTTATTTGCCTGAGCTGTCGGTTGGATACGCTCCAACAACCCATCTTTGAATTCGTTCCAAGAACGAAAAAGAGCACGGTCCTCCTCATACTGAAGCCACTCCAATGCCTCCCCTTCTAAACATAACCCTGCTGCCTCAACCCCTTCATATTCAGTCAGCATGTTTACCAGGAAATAACGCTCGATCTGACTCAACCATCCCACCGGATCCTCATCACGGTCCCTCCCTTCCTCCTGCTCTCTGACCACCCCGTTCGAATCTTTCTTCTCCTCCCCGCCTGAAATCTCGTCCCCTATTTCAGACATTGTCACCCCATCCACGATCGTTCCAACCGTCATGCACCAACGACATATCATAGCCCATGCGCAACCTCCTCTCCTCCAAAACCCTGTTTCCTCTCCCCATGACCCTTGGATCTCCCCTTTGGCCGAACTCCGGTCCCGATAAATCGTCAACCCAATTTTGGCCCTGATCGTTCCAACCGTCATGCGTTAGCGGCCTATCAAAACTGGTGCTCACCCTTCTCTCCTCCGGATAACCATTACCCTTTCCGTTGACCCCTAGATCTCCCCTTCGGTTGAACTCATGCCCCGCGAAATTTTCCCCTTCAAAGATCCCCTGAAACCCCTCTCTCTGGTCGAACCCAACTATCCCAGATCGACCCGGTCCAGCCAATCCACCCCGACCCGGTCCTCCCGCACCGCTCGCGCCCGAACTGCCCCCGTCGGGCCCACCGCCGCCCGACCCCATGTCGAACCCACGCTCCACGCACCATCCCCGCGTACGCCCTCGACGCCCCACGCCCCTTTGCGCAACCCATACCCCCGACTCCGTGCTACTCCGCGTCTGCGCCCCACGCCTATGTCCGCTCCACTGTGCCCCACGCCCGAGATCGCGCTAGTTTCCCCCGCACCCTGCTAGACCGCGTCGCCCCCTCCCGCCGAGGCCTTCGCCGCACCGTGCGTCGCCCCATCGGTCACCACCGCCTCTGCTGCCCGAGTGCCCGCCACAGCCGCACCAGCAGTAGCCACAACACCCTCCGACCCCTCCTCCGAGGCCTCGATCATTAAACCCTTCCCTTTGTCCGCTCGGATTGACTCCATTAATAGTTCCAGCTTCCGGTTTATGCTCTAGAACTTCAAATCCTGCGAATCTATCTTTTTTCTCAATCACTCCTCCATCAATTCCATCTTTGTGTTCGTCTCTTGTAACTTCCTCGCCAAGTTGGCCGTTCCTTCTTCACACTCAAGTATCCTTGTTTCCATCTTAGTAGTAACCATTTATGGATTGACAAACGACTCTGATATCAAAATGATAGAATCTACCACACTTTTTATTAAACTACGATAATTCTCTCGAAAGGATCTCTCAGAGAGCCAGAGTACAAAGACGACAACTGAATGAATGCCTAACAAAGACCTATCATCTCCTATTTATAACCATAAACCCTAATTTAACCTAATTAAATAAAAGACTAATAATAGGCCCAAACCCAATACAATTAAAATAGCAATTAACTAATAAATAATAAATACTAATACTAATATTCCTAAAACTCTAAGAGCCGGATCGTATCAGAATACATTATATTTATTCGAACTTTTTGATTTCCAAATGGCTTTATACAAGTCCTTATTCATTGGATGGGAATCACCCAAAAGAGCCGTGGCTGACTTCACAGAAAAGGAGCCTGAGTTTTCTAAGGACCATACCAAAGAATCTGGTTCATTGCCAAGGGAAGAAGAGACTAGCCTCAACAGAGTTTAAAAAGCGACTGATTCATCATCTTTTCTTGTGTGCTGAGTGTGACATGAACCATTCTAAGCGTGAAGTCCTTGAATTTGTCTTTAAGGAAGCCTTCAACATGAGAATTTTTCTTGCCCAGCTTTATAATTGTGGTGGAAAACGTAAGGATTCACATAGTGTTAATGAAACTACATATAAATAATGCACCACAATTTCAATGAGATTTTCACATATGGGATATAATCCAATTATATTGAAAGATAAAAGATAATGGAATTACATTTAAACAACTGTGTGAGGTATTTGGCCCATCACTGCCCCTCTTGAGAATTTTCTCAATCCTAGGATCTAATTACCAAAATATTATCTATCTTCTTCATTTTCCATTCTCTCTATTTATAACCGAGAAGCCTAACAAATAGAACATTCCTAATCTCATGTATGTTTTATTGCTATATTTTTATTTATTATTTTCTTTAGTATTGGAGAATCCGGTTGATTTTAAGAAATAACCACGTGTCTTTTTCAAGAAAAATAAATAACATGTGTCAAATTGGAAGGAAAAGGTTGGAATTTGGCTGAGTTACATGAATATGGACCAATTACAGTCCGATACTCTGAATTCTAGCCACATTTTCGATGGAAACTCTTAAATCTCAGTTGTAATTCATGAAATCCCGGCTGAAAATCTGGACAGGCTTCACCGTTTAATTTGTTTTTTTATAGGAGTTTAATTTGTTTTTGCATAAATCATGATTTAACAGTTCTCAATTCTTATTTTTATGCACAATAGTCCAGTTCTGTAATGTCTAAAGCAAAAATACATTGTTTTGAAATTTTCAACATGTTGGCAATATGATTTATGTAAAACAATTATTAGTAGGTATATATCACCAAACAAATGTTGTTTTATTGAGAAAAGAAGATATAGTCAATGAGTTGGAGAAGAAGGATGTATAATGCGCCGACAACAGGATAGGATGTTTCCAAAATTCTCTTAATTCTTAGAACACCAAATTCCAAAATATTAGTGGACTAAGAAGAAACATGTACAAAGAAAAGGAAAGAAGCTTGCTTTCTTTCTTCCATTTGTTCCCTTTAGCTTTAACCAACTAACTTCTGTATGTCTTGCAAGTTTGAAAAATGAGAGATTCAAAATTAACACAAATCTATGATCTAATATCAGTTTATCACCAACTAAAGAACTGCACAAAATTCCTACCGTCTATTTTGGCTACCTTCCAAAAGCGTGAATTTGGAAAAATAAAGGAAATTCTGAAGGGAAAAAGCTCATCTCCGACGTCCATCGCGTATGATGTTACGCTCGTTCCAAATTGGACAAGTACATGTAGCCTTCTTATTTACCCAGGGGGCTCCGCATGTATAGCAAAACTCGTTTCCACATCTGCAAACAGAAGAATCCATTGGCATTTAAAAACCACAGAAAGAAAACTCATATGTACACTTTCACAAAGATACTTTTAGTAAACATCAAACCTGTGATCATCTCATCTTAGCTTCCATGGAAGAATGGAACTAAGATAAAATTATCGCTAAAATTGACCCCACCACAACAAACCAATGCCCATAATTACTAATTACTCTTTTTCTATTTCAGACACTGTTATTCATTTATATATAAAGGGGGAAGACTCACTTTGATTAATGCTACTCTTGCAAACCTCCCTACCTACTTCATGTCATTATTTAAAATGCCCTCCATGGTTGTCACTAAGCTTGAAAGACTGATTAGGAACTTCCTGTGGAAAGGTAACAATGACACAAAAGGGTTGCACCTTATCAAGTGGAACACGGTCATTCTCCCCATAGCTCATGGCGGCTTGGAAATTACTAGTATGAAGATTAAAAATGAAGCCCTTCTATCCAAATGGATTTGGAGATATGTCACCGAGAAGCATGCTCTATGGAGGAAAGTTCTGGAGGCCAAATTTGGCGATTCAATGTGTTCGCACTTTAGAGCTTCGGGTCCATTAAACTCATCTAAAGGACCATGGAAAACGATCTACAACTTAAGGCATCAGATTTTGGATAGAATTTCCATTAAAGTTAGGAATGGTAACTAACACTTATTTTTGGGAAGACGCATGGATTAATGATGTTCCTCTGGCCAGCCAATTTCCATTGATCTATAATTTGTCGTTAGCGCTATATGGGACCCGGCCCTATCTTTTTGGAATCTTGGCTTGAGAAGAAACTTAAAAGATGTTGAAATTGATGAATATGGATCGTTATCCACACTTTTGAGCCATATAAACCTCACCGATGGTGAGGATTCACCTATTTGGAGACTTGATCCAACAGAAAGCTTTTCCGTGCACTCTTTGGTGGTATCTTTATCCCATATGCCCGTTGATAACACACGCAATTTTGCTGATGCCATTTGGAAAGGAAATTTCCCCAAAAAGATCAAGTTTTTCTTATGGGAATTGAGTCATGAGGCTATTCTGAAGCATGAAAAACTACAAGGGCGCCTACCTCACTGTTCTATCTCCCCACAGTGGTGTGTGATTTGTAAGAATGGCCCCGAATCTGCAAATTATCTTTTCCTATCGTGTACCTATGCTACCTCTTTTTGGAACTACATTAGAAATGTTTTTGGGTGGCAGCTTATTCTTCCCAATGATACACACGCGCTCATTAATCATGCTATCCTTGAACACCCTTTTCGTCATGAAAAGAAGGTATTATGGGAGCACTTTATCAGAGCATACTGCTGGACTCTATGGAATGAACGGAAGAAGAGGATCTTTCAAGATTTATCATCCAACTATACCAACTTTTTTGACACCATTGTGCTACATGTCATATCTTGGTGTAAACTTGACCATCTTTTTCATTATTATAGCTATGATTGTCTTATTAACTGCTGGAGAGCCTTTATTTAATCTCCGGAAATATTATACTATAATGAAAGGTTTCTTATCCAAAAAAAAATCTTACTCCATCCTTCATGCAAGTAGACATTCAGTGCATTGCATATATGCTCATTAGATGCCTTGAGAAATATTGCATTTTTAGGTGCTTTACTTTTCTGCTTGATTTGCAGCTACATATGTGTAAGTGAAACAACAATGTTTATCAAAGGAGAGGAGCAAGCGAAATAAATACAGGAAAATAATGCACCTGCAGGTGATGTGGTAGCAGCCTTCAGCCAATTCAACCATATTGTTACACATGGTACATTGGCGCCATCGTTTCTTTGATGCAAGAGACTTCAGCATTTCCTCATCAGGGCGGGGATTAGGATTTAACTTTCTGTAGTTATGGCAAGTCAGATTATAATGCCAAGGGACCTTGCAATTAATACAGAAAAACAGATTACATTTCATGCACTTCCTTGCCCCAGTTTTTTCTGCATGAATATACGAATCCTCGGTATATTTTAAAAGCTCATTTTTGGACATCAATGCTGAGCACCTGGAATTAGGGCAGTAGACTTTCTCCAGAACAGGCACAGAAGCTTCCTTGATCCTTTGGCTCATGATCTCAAATGCCTTAGGTTCCAAGAACTTCCCGCAGCTTTCAATTTTAATATCTGACGTACAACCTTCATGAGGGCAGTTTACCTGCATCTCATTCACGTTAAGCAACCTCACTTCTACATGCTGCTTCATACAAGAAAAGCAGTATCTGTGAAAACAACCATCAACTGAGAACATCTGATCCACACGAACATCTTCAAAGCAAATTGTACAAGTTTCCTTCAAGCACTTTCCATTTTTAGCTTCTGAAGGCCAGGTGATTTGAGAAACTATAGCCTCCCTTGCAAGTCTAAAAGCAAACTTTATTTCGTTACCCGACACAAGGGAAGGGATACAATAGGTAAACCTTCTCTGAAGAATAAACACCTCATTAACCAACTTTGCCATTGAGCTTGTTCCTGGAGACACACTATCAGTAAGCTGTAACCACAGAATACAAATTATGATGTCAAAGGAAGGAGATGATGATGTTCCAGAGAAAAAAGGTTTATGCCCACGTTGTTAATTTATTAGGTTTATGATACGAACCCGGGGTCATTGAAAGTTTACTCAAGGCGAACCAAGAAGTGACGGATCTCTTTTATTGCTTTATTAAATATAATTATGTTTTGTTATTTAAGTTGTATTGGGCTTTTGGGCCTTAATGGGGATTATTTACTAAATTAGGTTAAATACTAGGTTTACTATAAATAGGTCATGTTAGGCCTCTAGCAAGGCATTCAAACAGTTGTCGTCTTTGTATTTGGCTCTTTGAGAGATCCTCTCGAGAGATTATCATAGTTTCTTAATAATAATAGTAGTAGATTCTATCATTTTGGTATCAGAGCCATTTGCCGATCCGGGAATGGTGAGTACTAAGATGGAGACCAGGGTGCAAGAGTGCGAGGAAAACGGTGCCGAGATGCTAAAAAAACAGAAAGAGTTCGAGGTTCAGTTGGCAGCTATGGGGAGTCGGATGGACCAGAGTTTGGACAGTTTGAATCTCAACATACGTAAGCTTTTAGAACGCAAAAATCGGAACCGCCAATCCCGAACCAACCGCCGCAGAGAAAGGGAAAGGGCTTGCGCGTAAGCGGAAGGGGAGAACGGGGCGTCGGCGGCGGAGGGGTTGAGCAGGGCGGTCGGTCCGACGGGGCTGGGGGCCGAAACTGGGGGACGTGTGGCGAGCGGAGGCGGCGCGAGAGGGCGCACGGGCGCGGGCTCGGGCGGCGGCGTGGGCCGAGCGGGCTGGGGCGGACCGGGCGCGGGCGAACGGGAGGGGATCGCGAGCGCGAGTCTGGGCGCGGTTTCGGGCGTGGGTGAGCGAGGGTGGTCGGGGCCAATGGGCGAGTGGGGCGCGAGCCCTAGCGGGGTGAGCGGTCCGCTTGGGACGGCCGGGGCCGCTGCGAGTGGGCGTGGGGCTCTGTCTTTGGTGGAACCCAATGGGGCGCGGTCGGGGTGGCGAGAGGCGGGCGGCGCGGCGAGGCGAGGGCGACCGGGAGTCTTTGGCTGGTCGGGCCGGGGTCCGAGCAGGTTCGGGGGTCCGAGCAGGTTCGGGTCAGCCGAGGTGGACCGGAGGGAAAATTTTCGTGGTTGGCCCGATGGGGAACAATATATGGGTTCGGAATTCGGACGAAGGGGAGATGGCCGGTTCGAGGGCAGGGGAAATGTTTTGCCGGAGGAGAGGAAGGTGCGCATAGGCTATGAAAGGCCGATTGCGCATGACGGTTGGAACGAGCGGGAGGATTGGAGGGACAGGCAAGAACGGGGTGACCGAGGGGGACCAGGAGCAGGCGGATGGGATGGACCAACTGTTGATAGACGATTACGGAAATTGGAAATGCCGGGTGTTTAAGGGTCTTCATCGATGAGGATCCGGGACGGGTATTCTGCCGAGTAGAAAGGTATTTACGGTAAATCGGTTGACGGGCCATGAAAGGGTTGATCACAGCAACCACGTATGTATGGAAGGAGGCATTGAATGGCTACGATATGAAGAGGATCGAGCTCCGATTGCTTCATGGGAGGAGTTTCGAGAATTGCTATTGCATCGTTTCCAACCAACGATCAATGACAATAAATATGCCAACTTGATGAGTCCGCAACAAGTGGGAACGATCCAAGGAATATCGCCGGTTGTTTGAGAAATATGCAAAGGGTATGCGCGATATCGCTATGAGTGCCTTGGAAGGGAAATGGGAGAGTGGACTAAAGCGTAAATACGGGCGAAATGAGGAAACCGAGACCACTCGGAATCCGGATAAGAAATTCATGGCACAGTGTCGAAGATGACTTGGCTTTTCGAAATCAAGTCAAAGGAGTTAGCACGACGTCAACAGTTAGACCAAGCCTGAGTTCAGGTACTATGAGTACCAGAGTAGCAGGAAGTACGAACCAAAAAACCATCACACCTGCCTCAGTCTATTCTAGCCGATCAACACCGTCGAACATCCCCACACCCGCCATCCCGTATAAACGTTTAACAGATAGTGAGATCCGCATTCGTAAAGACAAAGGGCTATGTTTTAGGTGCGATGAGAAGTTCGTACCGGGGCACAGGTGTAAGAAAAAGGAACTGCAAGCTTTGGAAATTCTTGTTGTACGTGATGCAGTAGAAACACGGGAAAATGAGGAAAATGATGATTCCCAAGAATGTACGTTCGAAGAGACTTTTGTTGAGGAAATGGTGGATACACCGAATATGGCAGCCCTTTCATTGCACTCCATGGCTGGACTAAGTTCTCCAAAAACTCTAAAGGTGACAGGCTCGATACGGGGATATGAAGTAGTAGTATTAATCGATAGTGGGGCTACGCATAACTTCATATCCGAGGACATGGTTGCTAAATTGAAATTACCGGTAGAACCATCTGATGATTATGGCATTATGTTGGGGACTGGGGATTCTGTGAGAACTGCGGGCATTTGTAAGAATGTGGAACTTCAGTTGACCAAGATGAGAATAGTAAATGATTTCTTGCCCTTACCGTTGGGTAGTGCGGATGTGATTTTGGGCGTTGTGTGGCTGGCCACATTGGGAAAAATTGAATTTGACTATCGAGCGCTTAAAATGAAATTCAAGCTAGGGTCAAGGCAGGTCGAATTGCAGGGCGAGCCACGGCTGGTCAAGGCCCAGGTTTCATTGAAATCTATGATGAAATCCTTACGTCCCGAGGAGCAGGGGCTTCTGGTCGCAAAGACCCTCTGGAGCCTGAGGCGCAAGGCGCACCTTAAGGCGAGGGCTTTTTTACTTAAGGCGCACTATATTAAAAATAAAAAAAAGATATATATATGTGGTTTATATGCCCAATAAAAGGAGTTTCATGGCAATAAAAGGTTCAAATTCAAACATATATGATATAATAATATATAAATAACTGAAGTCAAATTTCAATACATGATGCTTCAAGATTCAAAACAACCTAAAAGATGCAATCAAAACTACAAAAGTAAAAGCATAAGAATCTAAAGTCCTAAAGATCAAAATCCTCATCTTCATCATCACTAAATATCTCATCACCCTCGATCTCTACATCATTAGATTTATAAGCACTTGCATCTTCTTCTTCATCAGTGTCGGTATCCAAATCATGCAAAGCTAGTGGTATAGGTGCGGGTCGTGCTCGTGGTGGACATGAGACTCGAGATCGTGATATTGGTTGTGTGGATGACGAACAAGGTGCTTTATCCTTGTTTTTCGACGTGGCTCTAGAATAATAAGCGTGTTCTTTTGAACCGGATGCTCTTGAAACATCACCCCATGTTAGTGCGTCATCATCGCTGCGTTAAATACAAGATCTCTATCATCGTCGATGATCGTCATCCAATCTTCCCACCAACCACTCGTTACTCTCATCAATATCCTTTAGAGAGATGGGGTCCGCAACGTCTTTAATATTAAATCGACGTTTCAATGTTCTGTTGTATTTTATGAACACCAAATCATTGAGACGACGTTGATCAAGTCTATTCCTCCTTTTGCTATGAAGCTGCATAATTAAAGAACCATGACAATTCAATATTTTAAACCTTAAACAAGTTACTCTAGGAGTGGTGAATTTAATTAACTATCTAACCTGTGCTCAAAAACACTCCAATTGCGCCGCATCCGTAAGAACTACAGTAAGACCTAAAACTCTTATTGCGAACTTTTGCAAGTTGGGACTTGATTTGCCAAAATCATCCCACCATTCCACTTTGTAGATTAAGATTAAAAATGATGTTAATAGCTTTCTAACCATAAAATACTTGTATTCAAGTTTAGAATTTACTCCGAGATCTTTTGTTTCTTTGTCTAATAGCCACGAGGTTCCAAACGATTCTTCACTTCTCTTATATAGGTGAGTTCTTCAAGAATTTTATCTTGCATTTCTATGGAAGGAGTCATTCTTTCCAAACAAGAATGAAACCCCTTTGAAATTTCTACACTACTTTCAATCTTAGGATCGGAGTAATAAAATTCGGATTTAGAAAAATTCCACTGCATGTAAGGGTCGATGCAACCGATGATCCCATCTCTTATCAATGATGGCAAATACTTCTTCATATTTGTCTTTGTTATCAAACTCTTTTCTATGGTTTCCTTAGCCCTATCCATTGCTTCATAAATATATCCCATGGCAGGCTTTTTTTCGTTATCGACCAACCGGAGAACTTTAACTAGAGGACATGATACTTTAAGAGCAAATGTGATAGTGTTCCAAAAGCTTGCCATCAAGATTGTTTGAACAACTCTTTTCCCCTGTTGTTCTTTACTCCATTTGCTATTTTTCCAATCTTCTGATGTAAACATCGTCCTCAAATTAAGTTTAACCCTCACGTAAACTCGAAAATGTAATACAAGCCGTTGCAAAGCGAGTCTTGGCGGTCTTATCAACTCTTGTCCATTAGTGTATCGCCTCATCATGTTCAACAACCCAGACGACCATAAATAAAATTGCTAACCTCTATTGCTCTTTTTAGTGTTCTTCTGGATATTCAAATCTTGAAGATATCTTCCAACATCAAATCCAAGCAATGAGCAAAGCACATGGTGACCAAAACAAGTGCGGTCGTTTTGCTTCTAATAATCTCCCTAATAGATAATAAACAAAGCACATGTTTATAAAATTGAAAAATATTAAATATATTAATCAACTTTCAAGAAGAGAAGAGTACGTTAGTCAAATTCTTACCGCCATCACATTTTGCAGAGAGCAATCATCTCAGAACAACTTGTATTACATATTCTTCTCCTATCTGCTCAACAAAATCATCTAACAATTGAAACATTTTCAGCCCATCCTTTACATACGAAGATGCATCAATGGATTCAATGAACATTGTTCCTTTAGGACTATTAACTAAAAAGTTTAGTAAAGTCCTATTTCTTCGATCTGTCCATCCATCCGTCATGATGGTACATCCAACTTTCTTCCATTCTTCCTTATGATCTTTCATCAAATCATTTGTTATTTTCAACTCCTTTTTCAAGCATGGAACTCGTAATTCATGATATGTAGGCGGCTTCAATCCAGGACCAAATTGGCCTATTGCTTCAATCATAGGTCCGAAACTACTACTATTACAAGCATTGAATGGTATTCCATAATCATAAAACCATCTAGCAATTTTTTGGATGGCTTTCTCCCTCATTTCCTTGTTGTAAGCGGCATTTAATGTTGTTTGCTTTCCTTTTTCATCCTTTTGAATCACAATTTTTGGTTTTCGAGCAAAAAAAGAATCCATCGGACCCTTTTGTTTCACCTTCTTTTCGGCGGTTTGAATTTGTTGATGACGTCGACGATCTCTTGTTTCGAGAAGAACAATAAATACTATCTTCTTCATCCTCTTCTTCTTCAAGTGTATAATCGCTTTCAGGAATGATCAAATTTTTTTGTTCTTTCAACTCCTTTCTATTTGACATATATGCTTGAAGTTCTTTCTTTACATGTTCTGGGCATTTTCTACATGCCGTTACATTTCTATGACCCCCGACTAGGTGTTGTTTCATTCTATACACTCCTCCTTTTGTTACTTTATCACAAAACTACATATGAAAGTATTTAGGTCTTGGGGTTTACTAAACGAGAATAATTCCAAGCCGGATCTTTTCTCTGATTTCGTTCCTCACCATAATACAAAATCGACTAGAAATATAAAATCAGCCACAAACCTCACATTTTCATTACTGATTAAATAGAACTTATGGGTACACATCTTGCTCAAGAATGTATGGGTATACTAAGAACATTAACATTCTTGCTCAAGAATGTATAATAACATTAGCTTATGCTTTGAAATTGTAGGAACAGGAATGGAAAATGTCTTCACATGGAATCAACACTCAATGAGCAAAGAAAAAGAGGAAAACAAACATTTTGAACTTGTTTTCAATAATCCAACATTCCAACCTCAACCTAAATGAAAAAAAAAAAATCATATAATCAACTAGTATAATCAACTAGCTTCACAATTACTTACCCGCCTAGATTCGAATGGCAAGAGAAATCAACAACAAACTTCGGAATTGTGCGAGCGAAGGAATGCTGAGCAGAAAATTGATACAATCAACAACAAGTTTTGAGAAGAAAATCGAAGGAATGCGTGCGATTTTGGTCGTGAGGAAGAGAGGAGAAGAAATCGTGATTTGAGAAGCAGAGAGGAGAAGAAATCGTGAGGAAGACGGGCAGAGAGAAGAAGAAATCGTGAGGAGAAGAGAAGAGAAGAATTTTAGGGTTTTTTTTAATATTCGAAAAAAAAAGAAAAAACAAAACGACGCTGTCGTTTGAGTAAGAATAACGAAATAAAAAAAAAATTTAAAGCCCGGTGCGCGCGCTTTCTGCGCCTGGGGCTTTCATGTAAGCGCGCAAGGCGCGCGCCTAATTATTCTCGCCTCGATCGCCCACTATTAGGCGCAAAGATGTCGACTTGCGCCTAGGCGCGCCTAGGCGCGCGCTCAAGCGACTTTTAAAACACTGGATACCGCTGGTGGATGAATTATTAGATGAGTTGCATGGGGCAACGATATTTTCAAAAATTGATCTCAAGGCGGGTACCATCAAATACGTGTTAAGCGGTGATGTTCACAAAACAAAGATTTAGAACTCACGAGGGCCACTACGAGTTTGTAGTCATGCCTTTCGGGTTACGCAGCGCGCTCGCGACATTTCAATCGCTTATGAATGAGCTTTTGCGTCCGCTCCTCACGCCGCTTTGTGCTAGTATTTTTGATGACATCCTGATCTACAGTGACCATCGATGAGCATAAGGAGCATTTAGTCGCGTGTTTGAAGTGTTACGAAACATGCCTTGGTGGCAAATGCCAAGAAATGTCGATTTGATCGCGCAGATTGAGTATTTGGGGCATTTTATATCTGCACGAGGGAGTGGTGCCGATCCGAGAAAATTGTGGCCATGGAACGTTGGCCAAGCCCTAAAAACATTAAAGACTTACGGGGATTCCTTGGGCTCCACAGTTTACTATCGCGCTTTGTGGCGAATTATGGGTCGATGGCTTTTCCATTGACTCACCATTAAAAAAGGAAGGTTTGAATGGGGCCAACAAATGGAAGAATGCTTTCAGAGACTTAAGCATGCAATGAGTAGTGTGCCAAGATGTGCGATTGCCGGACTTTGATCGATTGTTTGTTGTGGAGACGGATGCTTCTGGTATTGGCGTGGGTGCAATGCTGATGCAACAGGGACAGCCGTTGGCCTATTTCAGTAAGGCTCTTCCCCTTACACATCGCGTGAAGTCAGTTTATGAGCGCGAGCTAATGGCTATCGTGTTTGCAGTCCAGCGTTGGCGAGCTTACCTATTAGGACACCACTTTATTGTACGTACGGACCAAAAGAGCCTTAAATTCCTGCTTGAACAACGTGTAGTTGATGGGGAGTACCAGCGATGGATAGCGAAACTACTGAGTTATGATTTCCATATTGAATACAAGAAAGGATTAGAAAACAGAGCGGCAGATGCCCTTTCTCGTATGCCATCGACCGGGGAGTTGAGCATGTTGAGTTGTGTGGCCGGAGTTAACACGGCAGTGTTCACTCAACAAGTGCGGGAAGATGCAAAGTTGTTTGCTATTTATAGTGCTATAGTTGCAGGAGAGGAGGGTCCGCCAGGTTATTCCGTCATGGGTGAGGTGCTATTATATCAGGGACGGTTGGTGCTACCTCGGCCGCCGCCTCGATTCCTCTCTTATCTTGAATGAGTTCCACGGGGCCATCGGGGACATTTTGGGGTCCTAAAGACGTACCAACGCCTCGCTAAAGAGGTCTATTGGCACGGCATGAGGGCTCGCGTCGCGCATTTGTGGCGAATGTTCGATATGTGTTCAAGCGAAGCATCTATCGTTGTCCCACCGGTTGTTGCAACCGCTACCGATTCCGCAGGATTTGGGAGGACATTTCGATGGATTTTGTTGAAGGACTTCCCGCTCAAGGTTACGACACTATTTTTGTGGTGGTGGATCGGCTATCTAAGTCGCCGCACTTTATACCCCTTCGCACCCATTTACTTCTCTTTCGATCACGAGTCTTTATCAGTGGAAGTGGTCCGCTTGCATGGAGTGCCTAAGAGTATCGTGTCGGACCGTGACAAGATATTCACTAGCCTCCTCGGGAAGAGATATTCAAGGCTTCGGGACTCAACACGTCGAGTACTACCTACCACCCACAAACCGATGGCCAAACGAGGTCGTCAATCGCCGTTAGAATCATACCTACGATGCTTTGTGTTGACACAAAGAAGTCCCGTACTACTGGGTGGCTTGGTGAGTTCGCTTTCAATACGTCTTTTCACTCATCCATGGGGATGACTCCTTTTGAAATTGTTTACGGGCGTTCTCCGCCACCATTTTGGGTTATGATTATGGGGCTAGTCCGGTAACAAATGGATTCCTTAATGATGGAACGGATCGAATGTTGGAGAAGCTTAAGGCAAATTTGTTGCGTTCACAAAGAATTAATGACGGAGCGTGCTAACGCAGCCACCGGATGTTCGAGTGATGATGTGGACGATTTGGTGTATGTTAAGCTCCGACCCTACCGCTATCGTCCTTGGCGGTTTACACACCCCAAGTTAGCACCACGGTTCATCGGGCCATATCGTGTGTTAGCTCGGGTGGGGCTGTGGCGCATCGATTGGACTTACCACGCACGGTAAGATTCACCCGGTTTTTCATGTTTCCGCATACTACAAGGCGGTGGGTTCCTCCGGGCTTGTTTTCCGACACCGCTTTGGTAGGAGATGATCTAGGCGTGCTCGCTTTGTCCCGAGGTTGTTTTGGGTCTACGAGAGTCCTCGCAGGAGGGAGGTTCGCGCCAAGTTTTGATCCAATGGGAAGGATCCACCCCGGACGACGCTACTTGGGAGTCTGCTGCAGATCTAGAGCTCCAATTTCCGGATTTTCACCTTGAGGACAAGGTGGCTCTTTGGGGGGGAAGTATTGATACGAACCCGGGGTCATTGAAAGTTTACTCAAGGCGAACCAAGAAGTGACAGATCTCTTTTATTGCTTTATTAAATATAATTATGTTTTGTTATTTAAGTTGTATTGGGCTTTTGGGCCTTAATGGGGATTATTTACTAAATTAGGTTAAATACTAGGTTTACTATAAATAGGTCATGTTAGGCCTCTAGCAAGGCATTCAAACAGTTGTCGTCTTTGTATTTGGCTCTTTGAGAGATCCTCTCGAGAGATTATCATAGTTTCTTAATAATAATAGTAGTAGATTCTATCAGTTTATTTGAACGCTGCAGATTGTCTTGTGATTGTGGCTTCTGAACAGAACTCTTTGTTTGTTTGTTTGTTTTTTCATATCTGTAGTGCCCAACTTGCCATTCCCTGTAAGTATTCTAAAGATAATATAGAATGAATGCAATGCAACTGTTGCAATTATGTTAAACCGCCAATCAATCCAAAAGACTAAGAGATTGGGGGAAATTTAATTATATCAATCAACCGCAACTATAAACACAGAATCGTAAATAGTAAATAGTAGAAGTGTAAAAGCATGAAAGGGGGGGGGGGGGGGGGGATGCAACTTACATACTGGTAGAGCTTATAATCTGCACAGAAAAAAGTGACATATTTGAGTCCTAAAACAAGAGCATCATTGAGGGCTTGAACCAGAGCCTCAAGCTCAGCGCATTCAGGGGTGATCTCCTTACCATCCACCACAGATTCCAAAGGCATCATTTTCTCGAACAAGAGATTATCCTTAGGGTCACAAACGGCGGCCCCGATCCCAGCAACCCTAACCGCCATGTCTCTAATCCTCTCTTCACTGATTAAGCCCTTCGAATAAACCCTAAAACATTCAGAGGAAGAGGAAGAGGAAGAGTCATAGGGCTTCTCATAGTCATCCCCATACTTCCGCCACTCATCCTCTGGAACGTTCCGGATGTAAGTCGCAAAGTTCTGATCGTGAATCCGACGGTGGAGGTCCTCCTTCATCTTCCTCATCTCGATCCCACAGCGCTCCCGGTCCTTGAACTCCATGGGGAGGCGCTCGATGTCCTGGAGCATCAGAGTGGTGGCCACCTCCAAACCTGAAGTTTCCTCCGACGCCGGCACGGGGGCGGCCCTGTGAGCCGATGAAGAAGAGGGCTTAGAATGGAGAGAGGCGTTCATGGCCTCCTGCAATTGAAGTTCCAACGCATAGTTGTGGTCGGCGATTAGGGTTTTGGCGGCGAGGAGCTCGGAGCGTTGCACGCTGATTATGTCATGGAGGTATTCTTCGTCCATGGCGTCCGCCATTGATGTTGCTTCACAATTGGGACAAGAAATGATGTGTGTATGGAAGGAACAACCACCGCTTAATCAACCGAGTACGCACCGCATCCCTTCTCAATTACCCTATTATTTTATTTATTTATTTATTTTTTATATTTTCAAAATAAAATAAAAAAGTAAGTTTGGCTTAAAATATCATTTTGATTCCTCAATTTTTAGGTTCGTTTCATTTTGATCCCTCAGCTTTTAAATGTCTCATTTTAGTCCTTCGACTTTGCTGTTTATCTAATTTTGATCCCTCAACTTTTAAATGTCGAAATTTGGTCTAAAAAATGTTAACAAAATGGTTATTCTAGTCAAATAATTTTTTTTCTTTCAACTAAATTTTTTTCTCTATCTTCCATCTTTCATCATTTCCCTCTCTATAAATTCTACCTCTCTTCAATTCACCTCTCTTCCTCTTTTTCCTTTTATTTTCTTCTATATATATATATAGCAAAAAGTGATTCAAACAATCATTAAAAAAAACAATTTAGTGAACGTGATGATTAATGGTGTTCAAACAACTCAATACTCGAATAATCCGAACCAATTCAATCCAATTTGCGGGTTGGGTTAGGTTAAACACATTTTTTTGTTGGGTTGTCTTCAAAATATTAAAATATTCATGGGTTGGGTTGGACCAATAGTTAGACCTAAAATAACCCAACCCAACCCAACCCCTAAATAGGCGTATATTTATTTTATTTAATTATTATTGTTAGATTTTTTTTTTCATATTCCATAATATTTTTTCAAGTCTTTATAATCTTTATATCATAATAAAATATAGTCAAATTATGTAATCTATTTTAGTTGGTTTTAATTATATATTTGTTTTATAGAATTTGAATTATGTCATCTAGTTTTGTTGTTTCAATTATCTATTTGTTTTATGTTCTATAGTTGAAATCTTCTATATGAATCATGATTGTAAGATTAATAGTAGGTGACTTTTGATTGTATATTTTACTAATTTAATATTTATATTAATTTAATTATCTTGATTGGAGATTAAATATTTTGTTATGTATAATGTATGACTAATTTGATAAAATATATTTATATTTATAATCTATTATTGCACTAAATGACCTAATCCAACCCGACCCAAAAATATAAGGGTTGGATTGGGCTAGAAAAATAATCAACCCAAAAATTTGGGTTGGGTTGAAAACTCTCTCACCCCAATCCAACCTAACCCATGTACACCTTTTGTTATGAAAAAAAGTGACGAGATTTTGGTTCTACCTTTGCAACAACAACTTATATGCTCCTCACACTACAAGAAAAACTGCATACGATAGCATTAAAAACACGCTATCGTAGACTTATAATAGCGTTTAGTGAAACGCGGTCATAGCCGATGTTATTAAAAGTATCGAACTTTTAATAGCGTTTTTTCACTGCTATAAAAAACGCTATAAATAATATGTTTTTATAGCGTTATTTTAATGTTATGGAATTATTTTATAGCGTTGTAAAAATGCTATGTTTTTTATTTCATAACATTTTTATAACTGTAAGAAAATGCTATAGAAACAATCATAACATTTTTTACCATATTGCAATACAATCGTTGCCTATTTATTGAAATCATATTTTGTGTAATTCTAGTATTATGGAAGCATATTATAGCATTATTGGGAAACCTAATAATTGATCTTTAATGGCATTTTATTATGGTAATAAATGAAATAAAACTTTACACTTTGATTGCTTACAAGAACATTTCAACAACAAAAAAAAAATTCTTACAAGAATGAATATAATATTCATCTATCCTACACAAAAATTCACTATCAAATATTTACAAATGCATAAAAACTGTTGTTGAGTTCAACGATAGGTCTTTCTGCACTTGCATTTCACCAATCTCATCGTATTTATAGCTCGAGCAAGGATTTGGAATCTTCAATTAAATACCTTTTTCATTTGTTCCTATTTGGATAAAGAAAGGTCATAAATCATAACAAAATAAGCACACGTATGGATACAAAAAAGATCTAAGCACATGAAACGATCTAAATTATAAAATAAGGTTTAAAGGATAGAAACAAGTTGCTTACATACTTTTCATAATCTTTTTCAAGAAAAGCAAGGTAAAATGAAATAACACGCGAGCAATATGAATAAAGAAAAATAATTCAAGGAAAAATATTAGAAGCTCCAATTCAACAACTTAAAAATACCCCAATATTATAATATAAACTATAAAGTTGATTGTTGCAAGAGATTGAAAGAGAAGTTGAGCATTTTAAAATTGAATGTAAGAGAAGAACTTCCCGATAGGTAAATAAACAATTGATGGATTTGATGACCAAAAAAAGAATGGTACAAAAGATGAGTGGATCCGTCTGCTCCCTCTTCTTCTCATCTTCAACACATTATAAGAGTAAAAATTTTCTGTTATTCATATGAAATCTGATCACCACACAAAGGAACAGGAAAATACAAAAAATGAATTTTGGAATCCAATGCCAAAGACAACTAAGAAATAACAATCAAAATATAAACATTTTTAATTGCTTACATAAGCGTTTCTGTAAAGTTTCATATGAATTTGGTGTCTGCCTTTTTTGTGTCTCTTGAAAATGAAACAGATCAGATTACAAGAATTAATCCAAATGAAGAGAGAAATAAAAAGGAAAAAGGAAAAAAAATAACTAGAGAATCAGCACCCAAACACATTTTTTCAGTTTATCAATTTGTATCTCTTCACCACCTATATGTAATATATTTATCATCAGTTACATGGTTTTTTGACCTAATAAAAACAAAACAGTCATTAATACCTCTTTGATCACCTGGGCGGTATTGAAAACAATTGAAAATGAAAGTGGACATGTCTTGTTAAGCATCTACTCGTTAGCCAACACCCTTCAACAACTATGTAGATCTTACCTCCTTTGCCTCTCATGGCATCTCGATCGAATCCAAGGTCGCAATTGGCTCACCGTTGGTGAATGGATTGCTAGTTTGACTTACAGCACCAACAATCATCGATTGATTTTTCGATTTGGCATGAATTTGATTGATCTTTTGAATGAATTGACAATATTTGTCGTTTGGAAAATGAATCATTCACATTCTTTCAAGAAAGAAAGATGAATGATTCACACTTTTGCAATATTGAAGCAGATGACTACAGCTTTGAATAGGACAATAATTGCATAAAAAATGTTTGATAAAATACCTAAATGAATTCACGTGTAGAATCCCATTTGGGGCATGTTGTAGAAGAAGCTTCATACAATGAAAAATGCATCATTCACACTCCAACAAGAAATAAAGATATAGTTGGTCATAAGAGAGTGATTCTCACCACGGTAATTGTATCTTCATAGAGCTGCCACGCCATGTGCCCCGATATAGCTCATTTTTTAACTGTTTTGGAAACTAAATAAACTCGAGTGACAACCTACCTATTTATAACTAAAACGATAAAACTCAAGAACTAGCATATTTATGGTGCAAATTTGTTGATTGAGTTCAATTTTCTCTAAGTTAACGGTGAAAACTCAATATCCATTAAAGAACAAATGTAATAGAGATTCGCACACACACTGAGAACAGATCTTGATCAACAACAACCGCAAGGTGAACAAGAATCATCAAAATAACAAGCAATTGTTGGAGTAACTCACCAGTGTTGATCAAAGATATTGAAATATGGACTGAAGCTTTGAGCATGACAATCATAAGAAAGCAAATTTCTTGAAAACCCTGTAATTAGACCATTAAATTTCTTGAAAACCATCAATCTTAAATTAATTCCACCATGAAATTTCTTGAAAACCCTATAATTGAAAAATAAGACAACCCTAAGCAACATCTACCATGGGTGGGCATCCTATACAACCTTCATTCACTCAAATAAAAAGTGCAAAATTACCATCCTTTTCGAATCAACTTCTGTTTTCATGTTCCCCTTTTTGTTTTCCTTCGTTTCCACTACCTTGATTTTCTTCGGACTTCCCTCTGTGAGAGATTCAACAACTTGAAACAAAGGAAAAACCAAACAGAACGAAACAAAACTCAATATTCAGGTATCGATTCATAATTTCATACAAGTGTTCGAATTTTACCGATTTTTTTGAGTTTAGGCTTCGCGATTACCTTTCTCTTCCGTGGATTTGAAATCGCCTTTTTGGATTCTAGAGAGAGGGCTAGTCTTCAATAGATGAGAAAATGTTATTGTGTTCCTGCAAATTAATTTCAAATCCTAGGGCATTGAGCGACAGATTGCTTGAAACTTGGCTCAATTACTCGTTCGCGATGGAGAGAGGAGATCTGCAACTTACAAATTCGTCAATTTACGGCAATTGGGGGTTGCTTAGAATGATAATGTCCAGAAAGTGTGATATGGGATTATTACATACATTATCTTTCCAAAAAATGAGCGGGCAATTTTCCGCCTTTTTTTCCTCTCTCTTTCATAGCATTTTTTAAAAATGCTATACTTAAATGCTATGGAAAGGCATATTTGTTGTAGTGTCAAGTCATTTTCGCTAAATTCCTTGTTCGTTGTACACGATTGTTATCGCAAGTTTTAATAAGTAAAGATCGTCTCCTAAGGGGATTGTAATCTATTTGTTACTGTTACCATGTAAGAGTCAAGAGCGTGAAATATTAGTGTGATTTAATTAACTGAATCACAGTTACTAGTTCTACTAATCAATAAAGGAAAATCAGAAATAATTGTAGGATCGGTATGACAACCCTAGAGGGGGGTGAATAGGGTTTCTTTAAACTTTATGAAACTTTTTCCTAATGTGGGCCCAATTAAACAAATGAATTTACTTTTTACTAAACAATCAATTTAACCAAGAATGCCATGTAAATTAAATAAGAAATTATCAAAGACCGATTTCAAGCACCCTATTTAATTATAATATAAAGATTGGTAAAGAATATGTCAAGATAAAATTATAACAACCAAACAAAACATATAAGAGCAATTAATATAATATAACAATAAATTAATTGCAAAAATAAAAGAAGTTAAGGATAGAGAAATTGACACCGTGAATTTATAGTGGTTCGCCCTACTCCACTCCCCAAGCTCCTCTTGGGTATTCCACTAAAACAATAAAGACTATTTCCACGGCTTAGAGTCAAACCGTTACAACGTTCCTTTTGCGGGAGCAAGAACAAACCCGATCTTTTCCACGGCTCAAGATCAAACCGTTACAACCTCTCTTTTTATGGATCAAGAGAAAACCGTACAATGATTTGGAAATGTAAGATCAAGATGAACAAACTCTCTCCAAGAGTGTATTTACAAATTTAACTCTCACAAATCAAATCCTCACAATACAATAATTTCTCTCTCAAGAATAAGATGAAAATTGAAAGCTTGGAGAGAGCAACAATGAAGACTTCTTTATTTTGGAGGATTGAGAAATATGAAACTTGGTGTCTACAATTGGTAGAGAAGATGAAGCTTAAATAGACATGAAGAGACAAAGTTACCGTTAGACACAAAACATAATAATATTATAATATTCGAAAAGTTACCGTTAGACACAAAGCATAATAGTATTATAATATTCAAAAAGTTACCATTAGACACAATGTATTATAATAATATAATATTATAAAAAGTTACATTTAGACAAACAACATAAAAGTAGTATAACAACATTTAATTTTCTTTCCATTTTAAGAAAGTTACCGTTAGACACATCCTCAAATAATAATATAATAATGGATACATTTGTTTACCTTTCATATTTTGCTTTTACCTTGACTTTTTATAACACAAAAAAAATCTCAAATGTCAAACATCCAAGGCTCCACATGTCGCTCTTGGATTGGCCAATTTTTGCTACGTCATCACGTCGGGATTTACCATTCAAAATCTTTTAGGCCATAACCTTTTCATCTTAACTTTGATTTGAGTAATTCAAAATACGTTTGAATTATTATTTCAAGCTCTACAAAATGTATACTTCAAAACACTATATTTGTTAGTAAATAAATTTCAAGTTTGTTATCATCAAAACATTAATTAATTAATTAGTTAAAATTAATTAATTTGAGATGCCCAAAAAGCCAACAATCTCCCCCTTTTTGATGATGACAAACTATACAAGAAAAATGAATTCAAAGTGGTGTATGATATATGATATTATGATACACAATCAACAAACATACAAAATATCAATATACTTTCATTTTTCTTATCACCTCTCCCCCTTTTGGAATCAATCAAAAAGGAAAAATAAGAAAACTAATATAGAGAAGATTTTAACTAAACATTTTCCCATTTTTAAATAATCATTAATTTCTCCCCCTTCTGAAATCAATTTAATACTCCCCCTTAATAAACGAAAAAAAAGACATTTAACACATAAATCAATTATAGATGAGTATAGAGATATTAATCAATAAAATAAATATTTTCATGAAATTACTTCAAAGACAATAACAACTTCGCCTAAAAAGCTAAGCAATATGCATAAGAAGGGTAATCACCAAAAGAGGACTATAAGGTAAAACAACATCAAAATTATCGTATAAAGTAGTACTACTTCCTTAAAACAAATAATGTTCTTCTAATTTTAAAAAATAAATACCGAGTAGATAAAACTATTTGAGTAAATTCAAGAATAATAATTTACACAATATAAAAGTAAAATTTTGAACTTCAAACTAATTTTGAATAAAATGCTTACGGGATTCAAGAATATAGATCAATTTCATAAAATACTCCCCCTATGAAAAAGAATTATACAACTCTCTTGAAATTTTTTTTTTTGGAACATTTTATTCAAATGAGACAAGCAATGTATAAAATTAAACTTTGATTAATAACATGTTTCATATAATGAGACAAAAGCCAAATAAATATTCAATATTTTCTAAGGCAACAAAAATTTATAGAGAGCAAATATCATCAAGACACAAAACATAGCTCATGTTCAAAAAACAACAATAGTATTGAACTATAAGTATAATAAAGCTATTAACACTTTCAATCAAAATAATAGCACATTTCAAGAACTATCATAATATAAGATTTCTCAAGAATTATATGTTCAATCAACCAAAAATCACAATATTACCATAAATAGATATTCAATATTTTTCCATGGTATCAATAATTAAAATAATAAGGTATTAAAAATTTTGAATAAGTTTGGAAATAATTGACAACATTTAAAGAATAAATAACATAATTTATGGAAAATAAAGCAATAAAAATATCTTCATTTTAACTAAAGACATTTAACCCAATAATCAATAAAAAGAATGAAATTAATTTCAAACATTTAAATCATTCATGAGATATAGTTTCCATAATAGATACCAACAAAAATACTTATCTCCAAAATTCAAAAATAAGTTACCAAACTAAGCAACTTTTCCTTTATTGGTTTCAAGCAAGCCAAAATTGTTGCTCCATTTGAATTAAATTCAAATTTGAAGTTCAAGCAACCAATTGCTTCTTGAAAGTTACACCTACAAAGAAAGTTCAATCAAAGGATTTTGGTACCCATCTTTTGGGTCCTTCATTGTTAGTAAATATAGATTTTGGAATCCATTTCATTTTAGGTCCAATACATTTAAAATTCAACTTTGGCAAATAACAAGTCTTGAATTTATGACCAATTTTTCCACAAGAATAACAAATAACATTTGTCATGAATTTCTTTTTAACACAATGATTTTTACAAAGAAATTCTTTCTTGGAGTATTTTTCAATTTAAAGCAATTTGGTCTAATATGACCTTTAACTCCACAATAATGACATATTGGTATAAATTTAGATTTTGAATGCACATGTCTAGTATTTCTAAAATTATGCACAAATTTTGATTTTTCATGTAAATCTCTATCCATTTCATACTTATGATTACATTTTTCATTATGAACGCATTTAGATCTAGTATGAAATTGTCTAGGCACAAAAGTTGAATTCTCATTAATTTTTCTAACTTTCTCATACTTTGACACAAAACTAGAACTAACCAAATTAGACGCATGAGGTAAAACACTTCTAGACATACAAGGAGTACCCTTAACAAAAATATTCTTAGAGCTAGATGAAAGATTTTCAATCTCATAACCTAAACTCTTTTTCATATTTAAAGCTTTATCCATGTCAATAGTTTTATCTAATTGTTGAGCATCAATAGTCAATTTTCTAATGGATTCTTTTGCAATTTCAAGTTCTTTAGTAGCCATCATTTCTTTTTCTTTAAGCATATGCAAAAGATCATTTTTACCAAGACAATCACATTCAAGAAATTTAATTTTGTCAATCAAAGAAAATTTATCACTTTCTAAAGATGTATTGCTATTTTCCAAATCAATAATTTTATCATTTAAGCTAGCAATTTCTTCTTTTAATTTCAATGAACAAAAATCAATTTCCTCATTTTTATTTTTCAAATCATCTAATTCCATTTTCAAATCACAAGATAAAGATTTGATTTCATCATTCTCTTTTTCAAGGGATTTAATTTTATCAACTAAGAGATTTTTCTCATCACAACAACTATCAATCTCACTATGCAACAATAAAGTATTTGCATCATTTTTCAAATAAACATTTTCATCTATCAAAGACTTATTTTCAAAAGATAAAATTTTATACTTCTTTGATAGTTTGACATATTTAGATACAAGTTTTTCTAAATCATGTTGCATGCTTTCAAATGCATCAAATAACTCATCGTAAGAAAGAGGTTCTCGAGTTACCTCATCTTCATCGCTTTCCTCGTCGAAATCGTTGGTTGAATTAGCCATCAAGCATAAATAAGGTTTATCACATTTCTCTTTTTCAACTTCATGAATAATTTCTTGATTTTGAGAATTGTAATTCTCTTTCACATCAAATAAATCATTAGAAATAGAAGGAGAATTTTCTACACTATACATGTTTTCAAGAAAATTCCAAACATCATATGCATATTCAAAATGTGAAATTATATCAAATATTTTTCTATCTAATGCACAATATATAATATTTAAAGCTTTAGCATTAAAAGTGAGCAACTCAATATTCAATTCTAATTTGGACAAATCATGCTCACAAACATATAAAATATTAAAATTCATACCAAGCATAAAAGTTTTTATTCTATTTCTCCAAACATTATAATTTAAACCATCAAAGAAAGGAGGTCTATCATTAGAATCACTTTCAAAATTTAAAGTTGTCATAGCTCTTAGCAATTAAGCTTTTAAAATAATTTCTTCAAAATATTAATAAGATACTAAAAGTATCAAAATAATATTTGAAAAATATTTTATCCAAAGAGCAACCGCTCTGATACCAATTGTAGGATCGGTATGACAACCCTAGAGGGGGGTGAATAGGGTTTCTTTAAACTTTATGAAACTTTTTCCTAATGTGGGCCCAATTAAACAAATGAATTTACTTTTTACTAAACAATCAATTTAACCAAGAATGCCATGTAAATTAAATAAGAAATTATCAAAGACCGATTTCAAGCACCCTATTTAATTATAATATAAAGATTGGTAAAGAATATGTCAAGATAAAATTATAACAACCAAACAAAACATATAAGAGCAATTAATATAATATAACAATAAATTAATTGCAAAAATAAAAGAAGTTAAGGATAGAGAAATTGACACGTGAATTTATAGTGGTTCGCGCACCTACTCCACTCCCCAAGCTCCTCTTGGGTATTCCACTAAAACAATAAAGACTATTTCCACGGCTTAGAGTCAAACCGTTACAACGTTCCTTTTGCGGGAGCAAGAACAAACCCGATCTTTTCCACGGCTCAAGATCAAACCGTTACAACCTCTCTTTTATGGATCAAGAGAAAACCGTACAATGATTTGGAAATGTAAGATCAAGATGAACAAACTCTCTCCAAGAGTGTATTTACAAATTTAACTCTCACAAATCAAATCCTCACAATACAATAATTTCTCTCTCAAGAATAAGATGAAAATTGAAAGCTTGGAGAGAGCAACAATGAAGACTTCTTTATTTTGGAGGATTGAGAAATATGAAACTTGGTGTCTACAATTGGTAGAGAAGATGAAGCTTAAATAGACATGAAGAGACAAAGTTACCAAGTAGACACAAAACATAATAATATTATAATATTCGAAAAGTTACCGTTAGACACACAAAGCATAATAGTATTATAATATTCAAAAAGTTACCGTTAGACACAATGTATTATAATAATATAATATTATAAAAAAGTTACATTTAGACAAACAACATAAAAGTAGTATAACAACATTTAATTTTCTTTCCATTTTAAGAAAGTTACCGTTAGACACATCCTCAAATAATAATATAATAATGGATACATTTGTTTACCTTTCATATTTTGCTTTTACCTTGACTTTTTATAACACAAAAAAAATCTCAAATGTCAAACATCCAAGGCTCCACATGTCGCTCTTGGATTGGCCAATTTTTGCTACGTCATCACGTCGGGATTTACCATTCAAAATCTTTTAGGCCATAACCTTTTCATCTTAACTTTGATTTGAGTAATTCAAAATACGTTTGAATTATTATTTCAAGCTCTACAAAATGTATACTTCAAAACACTATATTTGTTAGTAAATAAATTTCAAGTTTGTTATCATCAAAACATTAATTAATTAATTAGTTAAAATTAATTAATTTGAGATGCCCAAAAAGCCAACAATAATAAGTCTTATACTTTGCCACCACGAACAGAAGGAAACTCAGATTAATCCACATGAGTTCTCTCAAACTTGCCGTTTATTAATGCGAGCCACATACTAATAATCCTTATCTCTAAGTGAGAATGAATTGCAAGTGCTAACTTCACAAAACACAATGCAGACATGCAAGTTCACCTAATCTTATTTTCTTGAAATAAACTTAAGCTATAAGGCAACCTCTCGATTACTAAATGACTTGCATACTTTTTAAACCAACCTTCACAAGAGCGAAGTACATTAACTTATAATTTTCGATGAACAAATTTAACTACTCCTGCTTAAGATTGGAAACATCGACATAATAAGAAAGCTTTCCATAAACAACAACAACAAATGCAATGTTTACAAGTTGCACTAGTGAATGCAAAATAAGGAAATACAAATTAGAAGAGTTAACCAAGTAGAAACGAAAGACTATGCTTAGAAATGCAACTACTGGATTTCGACAAATCACCAGCAACACTTGCATACAACTTTCTCAATCTCCGTTGCAACAATGTTTTTTTTCTTCTCTACTTTATCAACCTCTTCCTTGTTCGATGCAAGTCCCCTTATAAAGGCCTTGTTACTGCGTCTGGAATTTGTGCCTGTACTCCATGATCTATCACCTTCCCGCCTTTTTCGCATGGCAACGTGTGGACATGGCTGTAGATCTTCTGCTATTCCTCGAGTTATGCCATGCGTCTAAGGTGCTTCCTTGATCGCTGCAAAGTATGTTTGCTGCCTTGATTTTGCTGCGTTTAACTATGCCTTCAAAACAACTAGTTAGAACATTTATATGTTCACTATATTTACTTAGCATCCTACGTCTTGCCTAGAAAACTGCAAGACTAATCGTTTCACGTTTGTTATTGAATAGCAGCGAACAAACATGTTTTGATTCTAAAATCTACAACTTTCTGCATCAATTCCTACACTTTTTAGTCTAGTAACTCTCAATTACTTGAGAGTTATCAACCTTCCATTATTAAAAACATTAAGTGAAATTGATTGAAAATAATGAAAGTTGAAATATTTCATTATGTGTGAAATATTTTTTAATTTTTTAAAAATGTATTTTTTCTAATCGAAGTTTTAAAAATCGTCCATAATCGATAAGAGCATAACTTTATTGGTATCATGTAACAATCTAGAGACAAAAATTATACCTTCAAATCTTTCAATCCTCAAATATTGTTGAATTAAAAAAAAAGAAAGTATATTTTGCCAAAGATTATGAAATTTTTTTAAAATTATAATAAGGAGTGGAGCTTCCCTCTATTACCAGATACATTATTGACCCTTCCTTAAACTGTAGCACCGAAATACGTCAAAATATTTTCTAATTTAATCACTCTTAATGAACTCAAACTAAGAAATGGAACCTAACTCAAAGTTTGTAGCCTCAAGAAATTGGGATGCTCCCTTAAGACTATGAAAACCTTTGATAAAGAAAATTTGTGTTTAATATGCATCAATTATGGTCTTTGCTACAAAAAGTGAGGCTTTCCCAGACAAGTAGACCTTAATTATTCGCTTATTGGGATTGCAAAAAGCTGAGTTTTTATTTTTGTTTTTTTTTATACCGAATAGGTCAGTATCGTAATAGTTTTATTGTTTGGTTGTAAATTATTTCAACACCAGTATCATAAGTTTGATCTCGAGAATCGGTAGTTGTTCCCAATATGTACTAAAAAAAAAAAAAGCTGAGTTTTTTTTTTCGTCATAGTAGTTGAAAAAAGAAAAAGTCAAAGCTGCAGTAGTCCATTATCCACCTTTAGAGATAAATGTTTTTTAAGGAAAGCTCTGTGTAACACATCTTGGCCAAGCAGGAAATAAATGCTTGTCCATTGAAGATGCTTTCTTATGTCATGTCTAATTTTTCTGGTCTTACAGTTGATAAAAGTTCAACAATATAATGATTCATTTGAAATAGTGGTAGATGTGGAATCAATTGGCTTTTATATCTTTCTAGGATTTGTTGAAACAGAATAAAGTTTATGAGATGATAAACGAATCACTTCTTTCACTTCTTTCATCAACCTTCTTGTTTCTATTCTTATTCAGAAGGATATTACATCTTTCCAGCTTCACTTGACTTCTATCCTTCATTATTCTATATTTCACAAGATTTGATGCAACACTTTGCTTCTTAAACTTCTTTACTTGTGTCTATCATATAAAAGAAAAAGATAAGTTGAACATTACAAACTTAGACTAGTGACCACTGATTTATTAACCCTTCATCAATATAAATATAAATATGGATATGAACACTAATTAGTTACTAAATATTGATTTTAACCTGGCTTTTATACGAAAAGTTGATCACAAATCCATTGTTTTTTTTTACTGCTATTGAGTTCATCAAACTCTGCCAATCCTAATGCTACTACATCAATTTGAAATATTGTTGGCATGAACTTCATGAATTAGCAATGTGTACACATTGCTTTGCTTTTGTTACAAGCCATCTAGTGTGTCTAGACACCAAAAGCCTCCAAGAAGCCATCAAAGATAAAGATGCAAAGGAAACACATGGGCCCTTTAGAATAAAAGCTTACTAAGCACTAAAGCATTATATTTCAAATTAAAAGTCTACAAGATTTACGATTCTATAGCTTTTTTCTTTTTCATGAAAGATGGGAGATAATATCCCATGTGGGCTGCATTACTTCACAACAGGTACACATGCTAAACAGCCACTTATAAGGACTCGCTTCTGGAGTTATTGAAACTAGAACAAGCGTGGCGAGTAATCGATGCATTCATACCCGCGAATCAGTGGCATCTATTTCTGAGTTGAGGCACATGATTGGACCCTATTACTAACCGATACATCTTCAGTCTTCACCCGCCTGTAAAAGAGGACATAAGCTGCGGCTGACTTCACTTCTTCTTCATTTATATGTGATACGTGACTATCATCAAAATTGTGCCACCTGTTTTCGTCGATAAGCTAGACAAAGAAAAATGAACAAAATAATTAGGATTGAATTTGTAAGAAGCCAGGATGATACATTTCAGTAGTTGGGGGCAAGAAAACACAAGAATGCTCCCCAAAACTCAATAACTGCATAAGCCAAACTTCAAATATGATGCACAGTATGAGGACAGGACAATACCATTAATAAAATGATATGTAAAATTAAGCACCGCAGGAAACTTACTAATTCTAACTCACCTTTATATGTGCAGCGTAGTGACCACTACCCATGCCACCATAATGGTTGGTTAAAGAGTAGAGTTCATACAGTTGACGTTGAGAGTTATTTTTATTAGCTACGTAATTCGTCAAGTCAAAGTCATGAATCGGAAAGTACATATTTGGTATTGTCTTGGCAAAGACTTCGGTGGGATATACACAACCCTCTCGAAAGGCTATTGGTATGATATTGTAACTTCTATTTGGTAAAGGTGAGAGAAAAGCTCTGAGCCTCTTACCGCTAATTGTTCCATGGAGAACGTACTTCCTTCAATCCTAAAGGAAAGGCTCGGAGCTGACATCTTTTATAAACCAAATGAGAAGCGGAAATTGACTAGAATGGTGAAGAGGCATGGCTGTTAGAGCAGAGAAAAGTGGCCGGTGAGAAAGGAAAGGAGAGGAGGGAACAAGGGAGAGACATGTATATTCAAACTTTACATCATAATTTGTTTTTAATGTATTCTTTTGATGAAAAACTAATATATAGCTCCAAAAATAAAAGTAAGGGAGTACTAGTAAAATTCTGAATCTGGGAACGGGAGATTACACACAAGCTTGACTGATAAAAAAGTTAATATGTACAAAACTCTTAGTATTGAAAGGCCATTCTTTCCTTGATATGGCTCTATGAATGACCCGCTCTCTGCCTCTCTCTCCTCTTTCTTCTTTTCATCTTATCAATGAAATTGTGATATTGTCAGTTCCATTCATATTCACGAGGTGCAGAAAATTGACATAAAAGTTCAAAATAGCAAATCACACATCTTTTTGAATAAGAGTAGTCAATATAGTATAATAGAGGGTAGTGAAAATGAAAAATCTCGTCATATGCTTAACAATATTACTAATGTGCACGTGCTATTTCAACCATATCAAAAGACAACAGGAAGTAGAAAAGAGAGGACACAAAACTAACCACATATCTTCAGGAACAAGTGGTTCTTCAGGTAGAAAAGATTCCAAACAAGAATATAAGGAGAGTGGCTCAATTCGAGCTTTTTTCATCACATGCCCAAATTTGAAAACTTTAGGCAAGCTTTCTAGGTAACAAGTATCAAACTTTTTTAGATGCTTTTGAGACCAATCAACATACACTAGGACAGATGATGATGATGAAGGTAGTTGCGCAACAACTTCTTCTCCACTTTGATAGGTCAATGCAAACATTGTCTTCATTCAAAAACGGAAGAGTTAATTTAAAAGGTTCCACTGCTCTAGATTTTGGATCGTTACTATTCATTGAACTTGTGCATGTTTCAGCAGAAGAGTCACGATGATGAAGATCTTCACCTGCATGTGACATGCTAGAATCAGATACATCAGTATCCATCGAAGTCCCAATCTTTGCCATTGGAGAGAGCACTCTTTTAACTATTCTCTGAAGGTAGACCTTCTTCATCGGACCATCAGATGAGACTACTGAAACTACAAGAGTTCTAAAAGGTCTCGATCGTGACATTTTGTGGGCATTACTAGTAACCCTGGTACAAAAATATATATGGAAAATTAACATTTATATTTTTCCCTACTTTGGCTCAACTATTTTTTCTACATTAAAAAAAAAAAAAAATCATGAGCTACAAAATAACATTGCAATTTTGAATTAACCAATACCACGATCAACCAAAGTTGGGAATAAGATACTTTTACCATTAATAAATGAAAAAAGGAATTTTCTTCAAAAAAAAAAATGTACAAAGCCTAAGAAGCACAAATACTTATACGACATGACACATATACAAATACGAGCTATGGATACAACATAACAAGATGCAGTGGGACATTGTATTTTAAAAGTCTAGGATACTGACAAAGACACATTTATTAAAATGTATTTAAAAATATGTATCTTTTTTTTTTTTTTTGGAAAATGAAACATTTATTGATAAGAGACTCCAAAAAGAGAAAAAAAAAAGACGGATTAAAAGAACAAATTGCAACAAACAATCAAGGAAAAATAAAACAACCCTGAAGAACCTTCCTCCAAGTCATGGCAAAAAAGCATTGGGCATTTGTAGTTCCCACCAATAAATCCCTAGTTGTTAATTTATCATAGTGAATATTAAAATGCAAGTTATGCAATTCCCTCTTCTTTTTTATTTAGCCATTGGAGACACAAATGAAAGGACCATAATAGAGAGGTCATTATGAAAGAAGTAGAGTAAGTTCTATATTTATATGTGCAAATGTACACATTTATGCATAAAATCAAATGCTGTGTACCTCCGCCAACAGAAGCTTCTCATTGTGTTTCAATGAACAAGTGCCATTAAGTGGCTGTATTAGATCCCTACACCGACCCTGCTTTGGTACAGTAACGGTTAAAGTTGATGGCAGCTTACTTCCATCACTAGTAAAAACAGTCACTGTCATAGTACGGGTTATGGTTGACTGCAGTGGTAATGAGAGATACATGAAGGGGTCGAGAAACTTTATTGCACACAGGGCAGACTAAAGTTGATTTGTATTGGCCCTGCAAAATGAGGGAAAATCAGATCAATAAACTTTAAAGTGGTCAAATAGGTACAACACAACAAGCAGTAAATGTGCAGGAGAATGAAACGAACAACATAAACCAAGAAAAGTAATGTTGGCATCATAAATAAAATTGCAGAGACACAGAGGAAGGCTAAATACACTGATGTAGAAGGGATGGATCCCGTTCTGTTTGGTTGGAGAGAAATAAGACAGTTTTTTTTTTGGCTCATATGGGGTTTTTCTAGCAAAATAACATATGCTTTCTAGCCTAGATAGAGCTATGGGAGGATATGTAATAATTCTTCATTAGAACTGGAGGGTACTACCTATAGAGCAGATCTTGTACAAGTCAGGAAAAATCATTAACTAGATAAGCTCATAAGATCTCATTTCATGAGATTGAGAGTTCTTCCCAATTTAACCCCTTTTTTCTTTCTCAAAGAGTACTGATCTCCAATTGAAGGATACCCAAATCACTCTTAGTCCTGTTTGATTGTCAATTTTCAGCTAGTTGTTGGTCTAACTTGTTGAGTACATTCAGTTTGTCCTGGGTTTTCTCTGATAATCCCATCCATAAAACTTATCAGCGGCTGATGGGTCCCTCTCTCCACAAAGACTATGGATGGAGTCAAAAGTTTACTTTAATGCCATGGCTCTAAAGATTCGAATCTGCTTGTTTGAAAGCATCTACATCGGCTAATCTCTCAAAGCTATTCTCAAATTATTCAGTCCAAAACATCTTCAGAAATTGGGAAGCCTTTTCTTGATTACACATCCTATAGATTTGAGTTGCTTGTATTTTTTTTTTCTTTTTGTTTGGTTTTTCTTCTGTCTTTTATTTTGTTTCTATTTGTAATTCTTCTTCATTTTCTTAATGAATGGATCTGTTTCTTGAGTAAAAAACATCACTCTTGTAAGTTGTACATTTTTTTTTGAAATTAACACATTGACCTCATTAAAAAAAAAACCAAAAAAAAAAAAGCTTTCAGTGGAAATAGGTAACTTTACACATACTTGGCACACATCAACAAGGATTTTAGGGTTTAGGGTTTAGCTGGTTTAGGGTTTAGCTGGTTTAGATGGCTTAAGTGTTTAGCTTGGTTTAGGTGTTTAGCGGGAGTTAGGTTTTTGGGTTTAAGGTTTACGGTTTAGGATTTAGTACTGGACTTTTCAAAGCCAAATATTCATGACTTTTAGATCAAATGAAGTAGCCCTTCCACTCCATTAGAAGTGGACAAAAAATATGCTTTCCAACGTTGATCCCAAAATAGGAAAATAGTGGAGTATTATATGCCCGAGGACCAAAAATTTAAGTTTGTCAACTTTGCGAACCCCATCCGGTGTCTAGAAACATGACTTTATAACAAATATACAAATGTCCAAAGTTCGTCCAAAGTTAGTCTTTCGACATTTTGAACCCAATTTTTTAAGTTGAGTATTGGACTTTTCTATTCCATATATTTATGACTTTTAGGTCACGTGGAGTAGCCCTTCCACTCCATTAGGAGTTCATAGAAAATATGCTTCCCAACGTTGATCCTGAAGAACAAAAAGAGTGGACTATTATACCCTCGAGGACCAAAAATTTTGTCGAAAAAAAAAATCTTTTTAATACTTAAATCCTCTCATTTTGACCTAATATTTAAGTTTTTCAACTACGCGAACCCCATCTGGTGTCTAGAAACATGACTTTTAGACAAATGATACAAACATCCAAAGTTCGTCTAAAGTTCGTCTTCGGCATTTTGACCCCAATTTTTTTGGCTGAGTATTGAACTTTTCAAAACCAAATATTCATGATTTTTAGTCACATGGAGTAGCCCTTCCACTCCATTAGGAGTGCACAGAAAATATGCTTCCCAATGTTGATCCCAAAGAACAAAAATAGTGGACTATTATACCCTTGAGGACCAAAAATTTTGTCGAAGAAAAAAAAATCTTTTTAATACTTATATCCACTCATTTTGACCTACTATTTAAGTTTGTCAACTTTCGAACCCCATCCGGTGTCTAGAAACATGACTTTTTAACAAATCTTACAAACGTCTAAAGTTCGTGTAAGAACCCGACCCAAATAGTGGTTCTAAACTCGGTTCTTACTTAGCATGCTTAAAATTTAAAACATTTAAATTAACATTGGAGCTTAACAAGAAAATGTATTAAATAAAAACTTGTAGAAAACATTCATTCAAATTGTTTCCATAAATAGGTCCTGGTGTAAGGACCCGACCCCAAATCAGGGTATAAACCTAAGTCCTTAACTCTAAATGCATGAAAACAACGTTCGACACTTAGGGCATGTATAATTAAATCTGGTAAAACAATGTTATTGAAATCCACTAAAGAACAAGTTTATAAAAACCATAAAATTCGACCCAAGTGTCATTGGGTACCCAATAGTCAAAACATAAAAGCTTGAGTAAATATGTACAACTTATCATGCCCCTAAATAGTTCATGCAGAATGAATGAATTAAAAAGACTCTACACAAAGTTATGCAGCAAGTCCCATGGTCATCTCCAGCTCCGTCGATCTTCTATCTCGGTACAGTCTAGTAGTACCTGTGGGGATTCCACAGTGGAAAGGGTGAGTTTTCGCAAAGTCAGTAAGTCAGCAAACAAGTATGATCAGCAATATAACCAAAGGGTGTACAAAACCCAAGCTCCTGGGTGCTAGGTCAAGAAACCTCGTCCTTGACGAGCACCACGCAGAGCGGTTTAAGGATCCTAGACCTAAGACCAAAAGCTCACAAGAGTCCTCTGACTCGAGAGCAATCTGACATCCTACTCTAGAGGGAACTGGTGAGTCGAGCAACCTGTTGGCCTCAGGCCCCGTACTCACGGCAAGAGGTGGTGCCACACCAATCACCAATGAGCCATATCAGGCCCATACCACCTACCTGGAGAGAGTCTAGGCTACTAGTAGAAACCATCCAGGGCCGTGAGCCTGGCTGGGCGACCATCCACGGAAGTCCTGTAGAGCGAGAGAATATGTAAAGACCCGACCCAAAAAGGGGCTCTAAATGGGCCTTTACCCCAATGCATGCGTTCAAGTAAAGACAATATACAAATATGATTTCGGATTCCAAGTAAAGATTAAAACATTCAGCATTCAATCAGAAATCAATACAGTTTACTGAAACCTGTCCCTGTCTCCAAGCACCTGTTTCAAGACAAATACATTTCCAAAAGTTTACTCTGATCAAAGATTTATTAAAATCATTCAAAACCTTCTCAGATACATAAATGCTGGAATCCACAAAACATTGAGAAAACATCCTAGGGCTCCGTGCCCGACTACATGCATTCAGGGGAAATAAAAGACAAGAGTCATAATATAAAAAGTCAGAGATGACAGCAGGTTCCCATGATCACGGCTCCTCCTTCAGCCATCCTGTCCCGCACCTTGGTTACCAAAATAAGGGTGAGTAACGAATTACTCAGTAAGAATCCCCAACCGGGGTACAATACGATATACATGGTCATCTAGATGAATGCATGCAAGCTATAAGTATAAACACAGAATAGAGCACATAGCTTAAGTCCACGCTTGGACCTCGGATGCCAACTCAGGGTCTTAGTCCGGAATAATCCACCACACAATACGCCCTATACGAGAAACAAGTCTCGGCCTCAGCCTGTCTACTGTCGATACGAAAGGTGCACTAGCTCAAGATCCCGAGGAGCTCTCCGGTCGGCGTTGTAATGAGCGTAAGCATACACCGCATGCTACTGCAGACCATGGGGGGTGCCGGGTCTAGTGGCAAGCTGCCCATGTCCAGTCACCATGCCTAACTAAATCTCTGGATCGGTGTCACCGACATAGGGTGTGAGACTGACACGTGAACTATGTCGGCTGAACCACCGCACCTGAGGCTAAGGAATCGGTCGTGGTAGGCTTACACCAGGAAGCCGTCCTTGCCCTAACAGGTGGCAATCAAGGGCTACGGTCGAACACGCCGAGGACGTGCCGACTGCCGGGGACGAGGCAATACCAAGTCATCATCCCGACCGTTGGGGCATTTAACAGTCTGCCACCCTCACCCAAGATTGCAGGGCCTACCGGTCGGGTTAGCTAAACCCTAACGGGGTCCAGGGACGGAGTACTACCTCGTACGTCCATGCCATGGATGCAAGATACTTTATGCATCGGGCCCGGATGATGCTACCTACCTACACTCTAACCTATCATATCAATAACATACAATCCAATACAATCCAAAACGTGCTCAATAGGGTTTAGGGTTTGGGGTTTGGGGTTTGGGGTTTAGGGTTTGGGGTTTAGGGTTTGGGGTTTAGGGTTTAGGGTTTAGGGTTTGGGATTTAGGGTTTAGGGTTTAGGGTTAGGGTTTAGGGGTTTAGGGGTTAGGGTTTAGGGTTTAGGGTTTAGGGTTTAGGGTTTAGGGTTTAGGGTTTAGGGGTTTAGGGTTTAGGGTTTAGGTTTAGGGTTTAGGGTTTTTTAGGGTTAGGGTTTAGGGTTTTAGGGGGTTTAGGGTTTAGGGTTTAAGGTTTTTAGGGTTTAGGGTTTAGGGTTTAGGGTTTAGGGTTTAGGGTTATTTAAAATTTTTAAAATTTAAAAAATTTAAAATTTAAAATTTAAAAATTTAAAATTTAAATTTAAAATTAGAAATTAAAATTTAAAATTTAAAAAAATTTAAATTTAAAAAAATTTAAATTTAAATTTAAAATTTAAAATTTAAATTTAAATTTAAATTTATTTAAAATTTAAAATTTAAAATTTAAATTTAAAATTTTAAAATTTAAATTTAAAATTTAAATTTAAATTTAAAATTTAAAATTTAAAATTTTAATTTAAAATTTAAAATTTAAATTTAAAATTTAAATTTAAATTTAAATTTAAAATTTAAAATTTAAAATTTAAATTTAAATTTAAATTTAAAAAATTTAAAATTTAAATTTAAAAATTTAAAATTTAAAATTTAAATTTAAATTTAAAATTTAAAATTTAAATTTAAAATTTAAAATTTAAAATTTAAAATTTAAATTTAAATTTAAATTTAAAATTTAAATTTAAATTTAAAATTTAAAATTTAAATTTAAAATTTTAAATTTAAAAAATTTTTTAAATTTTAAAATTTAAATTTTAGGGTTTAAAATTTAGGGTTTAGGGTTTAGGGTTTAGGGTTTAGGGTTTAGGGTTTAGGGTTTAGGGGTTTAGGGTTTAGGGTTTAGGGTTTTAGGGTTTTAGAGTTTTAGGGTTTAGGGTTTAGGGTTTGGGGTTAGATTTTAGGGTTTAGGGTTTAGGAGTTTAGGGTTTAGGGTTTTAGGGTTTAGGGTTTAGGGTTTAAGGTTTAGGGTTTAGGGTTTAGGGTTTAGGAGTTTAGGGTTTAGGGTTTTTAGGGTTTTAGGGTTTAGGGTTTAGGGTTTAGGTTTTAGGAGTTTTAGGGTTTTAGGGTTTAGGGTTTAAGGTTTAAAATTTTAAAATTTTAAATTTTTTAAAAGGGTTAAAATTTAAAATTTAAAATTTAAAATTTAAATTTAAATTTAAATTTAAAATTTAAATTTAAATTTAAATTTAAAATTTAAATTTAAATTTAAAATTTAAATTTAAAAATTTTTAAATTTAAAATTTAAATTTAAATTTAAAATTTAAAATTTAAAATTTAAATTTAAAATTTAAATTTAAAATTTAAAATTTAAATTTAAAATTTAAAATTTAAAATTTAAAATTTTAAATTTAAATTTAAAATTTAAATTTAAAATTTAAATTTAAAATTTAAAATTTAAAATTTAAAATTTAAAAAAATTTTAAAATTTAAAATTTAAAATTTAAATTTAAAATTTAAATTTAAAATTTAAAATTTAAATTTAAATTTTTTTAAAATTTAAATTTAAATTTAAATTTAAAAATTTAAAATTTAAAATTTAAAATTTAAAATTTAAAATTTAAATTTTTAAATTTTTAAAATTTAAATTTAAATTTAAATTTAAATTTAAAATTTAAATTTAAATAAATTTTAAATTTAAATTTAAATTTAAAATTTAAATTTAAAATTTAAATTTAAAATTTAAATTTAAATAAAATTTAAATTTAAATTTAAATTTATTTAAATTTTAAAATTTAAAATTTAATTTAAATTTAAATTTAAATTTAAAATTTAAATTTAAATTTAAATTTAAAATTTAAAATTTAAAATTTAAATTTAAATTTTAAATTTAAATTTAAAATTTAAAATTTAAAATTTAAAATTTAAAATTTAAATTTAAAATTTAAAATTTTTAATTTAAATTTAAATTTAAAATTTAAATTTTAAATTTAAAATTTAAATTTAAAATTTAAATTTAAATTTAAATTTTAAATTTAAATTTAAAAATTTAAATTTAAAATTTAAATTTAAAATTTAAAATTTAAATTTAAAATTTAAAATTTAAATTTAAAATTTAAAATTTAATTTAAAATTAAAATTAAAATTTAAAATTTAAAATTTAAATTTAAATTTAAATTTAAAATTTAAAATTTAAATTTAAAATTTAAAATTTAAAATTTAAAATTAAAATTTAAATTTTAAAATTTAAAATTTAAATTTAAAATTTAAATTTAAATTTAAAATTTAAATTTAAAATTTAAAATTTAAATTTAAAATTTAAAATTTTAAATTTAAAATTTTAAATTTAAAATTTAAAATTTAAATTTAAATTTAAAATTTTAAAATTTAAAATTTAAATTTTAGGAGTTTTAGGGTTTAGGGTTTAGGGTTTTAAATTTAGGGTTTTTGGGTTTATTTAAAAGGAGTTTAAAAAGTTTAGGGTTTTAGGTTTTAGGGTTTAGGGTTTAGGGTTTTAGGGTTTAGGAGTTTAGATTTAAATTTAGGGTTTAAAATTTAAATTTAGGGTTTAAAGTTTTAGGGTTTAGGGTTTAGTTTGAGTTTAGGGTTTAAATTTAAATTTAGGTTTTGGAGTTTAGGGTTTAAAATTTAGGAGTTTTTAAATTTAGGGTTTAGGAGTTTAAATTTAAAATTTAAATTTATTTAAATTTAAATTTAAAATTTAAATTTTAAATTTAAATTTAAAATTTAAATTTAAATTTAAATTTTAAAATTTAAATTTAAATTTAAATTTAAATTTAAATTTAAAATTTAAAATTTAAATTTAAATTTAAGTTAAAATTTAAAATTTAAATTTAAAATTTAAAAAATTTAAATTTAAAATTTAAATTTAAAATTTAAAATTTAAATTTAAAATTTAAAATTTAAATTTAAATTTAAAATTTAAAATTTAAAATTTAAATTTAAAATTTAAAATTTAAATTTAAAATTTAAATTTAAAATTTAAAATTTAAATTTAAAATTTAAAATTTAAATTTAAAATTTAAATTTAAATTTAAAATTTAAAATTAAAATTTAAAATTTAAATTTAAATTTAAATTTAAAATTTAAAATTTAAATTTTAAAATTTAAAATTTAAATTTAAAATTTAAAATTTAAAATTTAAATTTAAATTTAAAATTTAAATTTAAAATTTAAAATTTAAAATTTAAATTTAAAATTTAAAATTTAAATTTAAAATTTAAAATTTAAAATTTAAAATTTAAATTTAAATTTTAAATTTTTAATTTAAAATTTAAATTTAAAATTTAAAATTTAAAATTTAAATTTAAAATTTAAAATTTAAAATTTAAAATTTAAAATTTAAAATTTTTTAAATTTAAATTTAAAATTTAAATTTTTAAATTTAAAATTTAAAATTTAAAATTTAAAATTTAAAATTTAAATTTAAAATTTAAAATTTTAAATTTAAAATTTAAAATTTAAAATTTAAAATTTAAAATTAAAAATTTAAAATTTAAAAATTTAAATTTAAAATTTAAAATTTAAATTTAAAATTTAAAATTTAAATTTAAAATTTAAAATTTAAAAAAATTTAAAATTTAAAATTTAAAATTTAAAATTTAAAATTTAAAATTTAAATTTAAATTTAAAATTTAAATTTAAATTTAAAATTTAAATTTAAATTTTAAATTTAAAATTTAAAATTTAAATTTAAAATTAAAATTTAAAATTTAAAATTTAAATTTAAATTTAAATTTAAAATTTAAAATTTAAATTTAAAAAATTTAAAATTTAAATTTAAATTTAAATTTAAAATTTAAAATTTAAATTTAAAATTTAAATTTTTTAAATTTAAATTTAAATTTAAAATTTAAAATTTAAATTTAAAATTTAAAATTTAAAATTTAAAATTTAAATTTAAAATTTAAAATTTAAAATTTAAAATTTAAAATTTAAAATTTAAAATTTAAAATTTAAATTTTAAAATTTTAAAATTTAAAATTTAAAATTTAAATTTAAAATTTAAAATTTAAAATTTAAAATTTAAAATTAAAATTAAAATTTAAAATTTAAAATTTAAAATTTAAATTTAAAATTTAAATTTAAAATTTAAATTTAAAATTTAAAATTTAAAATTTAAATTTAAAATTTAAAATTTAAATTTAAATTTAAAATTTAAATTTAAAATTTAAAATTTAAATTTTAAATTTAAAATTTAAAATTTAAAATTTAAAATTTAAATTTTAAAATTTAAAATTTAAATTTAAAATTTAAAATTTAAAATTTAAATTTAAATTTTTTAAAATTTAAATTTAAATTTAAATTTTAAATTTAAATTTAAAATTTAAATTTAAATTTAAATTTAAAATTTAAATTTAAAATTTAAAATTTAAAATTTAAAATTTAAAATTTAAATTTAAAATTTAAAAATTTAAATTTAAAATTTAAATTTAAATTTTTTAAAATTTAAATTTAAAATTTAAAATTTAAATTTTAAAATTTAAAATTTAAATTTAAAATTTTTAAAATTTAAAATTTAAAATTTAAAAAATTTAAATTTAAATTTAAATTTAAATTTAAAATTTAAAATTTAAAATTTAAAATTTAAAATTTAAATTTAAATTTAAAAATTTAAATTTAAAATTTAAAATTTAAATTTAAAATTTAAATTTAAATTTAAATTTTTAAAATTTAAATTTAAAATTTAAATTTAAAATTTAAATTTAAAATTTAAATTTTTAAAATTTAAATTTAAATTTAAATTTAAAATTTAAATTTAAAATTTAAAATTTAAAATTTAAATTTAAATTTTAATTTAAATTTAAAATTTAAATTTAAATTTAAAATTTAAAATTTAAAATTTAAAATTTAAAATTTAAAATTTAAATTTAAATTTAAATTTAAATTTAAATTTATTTAAAATTTAAATTTAAAATTTAAATTTAAAATTTAAAATTTAAATTTAAATTTAAATTTAAAAATTTAAAATTTAAAATTTAAAATTTAAATTTAAAATTTAAAATTTAAATTTAAAATTTAAATTTTAAAATTTTAAATTTAAAATTTAAAATTTAAATTTTTAATTTAAAATTTAAATTTAAAATTTAAAATTTAAAATTTAAAATTTAAAATTTAAAATTTAAAATTTAAAATTTAAAATTTAAAATTTAAAATTTAAATTTTAAAATTTAAATTTAAATTTAAATTTTAAATTTAAAATTTAAAATTTAAAATTTAAAATTTAAATTTAAATTTAAAATTTAAAATTTAAAATTTAAATTTAAATTTAAATTTTAAATTTAAAATTTAAAAATTTAAATTTAAATTTTAAATTTAAATTTTAAATTTAAAATTTAAATTTTAAAATTTTAAATTTAAAAATTTAAATTTAAAATTTAAATTTTAGGGTTTTTAAAGTTTAAATTTTAGGGTTTTTAGGGTTTTAGGGTTTAGGGTTTTAGGTTTAGGGTTTAGAGGGTTTAGGGTTTAGGGTTTAGGGTTTTAGGGTTTAGGGTTTAGGGTTTTAGGGTTTTAGGGTTTAGGGTTTAAGGGTTTAGGGTTTAGGAGTTTAGGGTTTAGGGGTTTGAGTTTTTTAGGGTTTAGGGTTTAGGGTTTAGGGTTTAGGGTTTAGGGTTTAGGGTTTAGGAGTTTAGGGTTTAGGGTTTAGGGTTTAGTTTAGGGTTTTAGGGTTTAGGGTTTTAGGGTTTAGGGTTTAGGGTTTAGGGTTTAGGGTTTAGGGTTTGAGTTTAGGGTTTAGGGTTTAGGGTTTAGGAGTTTAAGGGTTTTAGGGTTTAGGGTTTGAGTTTAGGTTTTAATTTATTTTAAGGTTAAAATTTAAAATTTAAAATTTAAATTTAAAATTTAAGGGTTTAAATTTTAAATTTAAAATTTAAAATTTAAATTTAAATTTAAATTTAAATTTAAAATTTAAATTTAATTTAAATTTTAAATTTAAATTTAAATTTAAAATTTAAAATTTAAATTTAAAATTTAAAATTTAAAAAATTTAAAATTTAAAATTTAAAATTTAAATTTAAATTTAAAATTTAAAATTTAAAAATTTAAATTTAAATTTAAATTTAAAATTTAAAATTTAAAAAATTTAAAATTTAAATTTAAATTTAAAATTTAAATTTAAAATTTAAAATTTAAATTTAAATTTTAAAATTTAAATTTAAAATTTAAATTTAAAATTTAAAATTTAAAATTTAAAATTTAAAATTTAAATTTTAAATTTAAAATTTTTTAAATTTAAATTTTTAAATTTAAAATTTAAAATTTAAATTTAAATTTAAATTTAAAATTTAAAATTTAAAATTTAAATTTAAATTTAAATTTAAATTTAAAATTTAAATTTAAATTTAAATTTAAAATTTAAAATTTAAAATTTAAATTTAAATTTTAAATTTAAAATTTAAATTTTTAAATTTAAATTTAAATTTAAAATTTAAATTTAGGGGTTTTTAAATTTTAGGGTTTAAAATTTAGGGTTTTTTAAAGTTTAGGGTTTAAGGGTTTTAGGGTTTAGGGTTTTTTAAATTTAGGGTTTAGGGTTTTAGGGTTAAAATTAAAGTTTAAATTTAAATTTTAAATTTAAGGGGTTTAGGGTTTAGGGTTTGGGGTTTAAATTTAGGGTTTTAGGGTTTTAGTTTAGGTTTAAGTTTTAAAATTTAGGAATTTAAATTTAGGGTTTAAAATTTAAATTTTAAATTTAGGGTTTTAAATTTAAAATTTAAAATTTAAAATTTAAAATTTAAAATTTAAAATTTAAAATTTAAATTTAAATTTTAAATTTAAAATTTAAATTTAAAATTTAAATTTAAAATTTAAAATTTAAAATTAAAATTTAAATTTAAAATTTAAAATTTAAATTTAAAATTTAAAATTTAAAATTTAAAATTTAAAATTTAAAATTAAAATTTAAAATTTAAAATTTAAAATTAAAATTTAAAATTTAAATTTAAATTTAAAATTTAAAATTTTTAAAATTTAAATTTAAAATTTAAAATTTAAAATTTAAATTTAAAATTTAAATTTTAAAATTTAAAATTTAAATTTAAAATTTAAAATTTAAATTTAAATTTTTAAAATTTAAATTTAAAATTTAAATTTAAAATTTAAATTTAAATTTAAATTTAAATTTAAATTTAGGAGTTTAAATTTAAAATTTAAAATTTAGGGTTTAAAATTTTTAGGTTTTAGGGTTTAGGAGTTTAAGGTTTTTAGGGTTTTAGGGTTTAGGGTTTAGGGTTTAGGGTTTAGGGTTTAGGGTTTAGGGTTTAGGGTTTAGGGTTTTAGGGTTTAGGGTTTAGGGTTTAGGGTTTTAGGGTTTTAGGAGTTTAGGGTTTAGGGTTTAGGGTTTTAGGGTTTTTAGGGTTTAGGGTTTTAGGGTTTAGGGTTAGGGTTTAGGGTTTAGGAGTTTAGTTTAAAGTTTAGGGTTTAGGATTTTTAGGGTTTAGGGTTTAAAAGTTTAAAATTTAGGGTTTAGGGTTTAAATTTAAAATTTAAATTTTAAATTTAAATTTAAAATTTAAATTTAAATTTAAAATTTAATTTAAATTTAAATTTAAATTTAAATTTAAAATTTAAATTTAAAATTTAAAATTTAAATTTAAAATTTAAAATTTAAAATTTAAATTTAAAAATTTAAATTTAAATTTAAAATTTAAAATTTAAAATTTAAAATTTAAAATTTAAAATTTAAAATTTAAATTTAAAATTTAAAATTTAAATTTTTAAAATTTAAAATTTAAATTTAAAATTTAAATTTAAATTTTTTAAATTTAAATTTTTCAATTTAAAATTTAAATTTAAAATTTAAAATTTAAAATTTAAATTTAATTTTAAAATTTAAAATTTAAAATTTAAAATTTAAAATTTAAAATTTAAAAAAATTTAAATTTAAAATTTAAAATTTAAAATTTAAATTTAAATTTAAATTTAAATTTAAAATTTAAATTTAAAATTTAAATTTAAAATTTAAAATTTAAAATTTAAATTTAAAATTTAAATTTAAATTTAAATTTTAAATTTAAATTTAAATTTTAAAATTTAAATTTAAAATTTAAAATTTAAAATTTAAATTTAAAATTTAAAATTTAAAATTTAAATTTAAAATTTAAATTTAAAATTTAAAATTTTAAATTTAAAATTTAAAATTTAAATTTAAAATTTAAAATTTAAATTTAAAATTTAAAATTTAAATTTAAAATTTAAAATTTAAAGTTTAAAATTTAAAATTTAAAATTTAAATTTAAAATTTAAAATTTAAATTTAAATTTAAAATTTAAATTTAAAATTTAAAATTTAAATTTAAAATTTAAAATTTAAATTTAAATTTAAAATTTAAAATTTAAATTTAAAATTTAAATTTAAAATTTAAAATTTAAAATTTAAATTTAAAATTTAAATTTAAATTTAAAATTTAAATTTAAAATTTAAAATTTAAATTTAAAATTTAAAATTTAAAATTTAAATTTAAATTTAAATTTAAATTTAAATTTAAAATTTAAAATTTAAAATTTAAATTTAAATTTAAAATTAAAATTTAAAATTTAAAATTTAAAATTTAAAATTTAAAATTTAAAATTTAAATTTAAAATTTTTAAAATTTAAAATTTAAAATTTAAAATTTAAAATTTAAATTTATTTAAATTTAAAATTTAAAATTTAAATTTAAATTTAAAATTTAAAATTTAAAATTTAAATTTTAAATTTAAATTTAAAATTTAAAATTTAAATTTAAAATTTAAAATTTAAAATTTAAAATTTAAAATTAAAATTTAAAATTTAAATTTAAAATTTAAAATTTAAAATTTAAAATTTAAATTTAAAATTTAAAATTTAAATTTATTTAAATTTAAAATTTTTAAATTTAAAATTTAAAATTTAAATTTAAATTTTAAATTTAAATTTAAATTTAAATTTAAAATTAAAATTTAAAATTAAAATTTAAATTTAAAATTTAAAATTTAAAATTTAAAATTTAAAATTTAAATTTAAAATTTAAATTTAAAATTTAAAATTTAAATTTAAATTTAAATTTAAATTTAAAATTTAAAATTTAAAATTTAAATTTAAAATTTAAATTTAAAATTTAAATTTAAAATTTAAATTTAAATTTAAAAATTTAAAATTTAAAATTTAAATTTAAATTTAAAATTTAAAATTTAAATTTAAATTTAAAATTTAAAATTTAAAATTTAAAATTTAAAATTTAAATTTAAATTTAAAATTTAAAATTTAAAATTTAAAATTTAAAATTTAAATTTTAAAATTTAAAATTTAAAGTTTAAATTTAAATTTAAAATTTAAAATTTAAATTTAAATTTAAATTTAAAATTTAAAATTTAAAATTTAAAATTTAAAATTTAAAATTTAAAATTTAAATTTAAATTTAAAATTTAAAATTTAAAATTTAAAATTTAAAATTTTAAATTTAAAATTTAAATTTAAATTAAAATTTAAAATTTAAAAATTTAAAAGTTTAAAATTTAAATTTAGGGTTTAGGAAATTTAAAATTTAAATTTAAAATTTAAATTTAAAATTTTAAAGTTTAAGGGGTTTTAGGGTTTAGGGTTTAAAGTTTAAAATTTAAAGGTTTAAAATTTTAGGGTTTAGGGTTTAAGAGTTTAAAATTTAGGGTTTTAGGGTTTAGGGTTTAGGGTTTAGGATTTTAGGAGTTTAGGGTTTAGGGTTTAGGGTTTAGAGTTTAAAGTTTAGGGTTTAGGTTTTAGGTTTTAAAGGGATTTAGGGTTTTTATTTAAATTTAAAATTTAAAATTTAAAATTTAAAATTTAAAATTTAAATTTTTAAAATTTAAAATTTAAAATTTAAAATTTAAATTTAAAATTTAAATTTAAATTTAAATTTAAATTTAAATTTAAATTTAAAATTTAAAATTTAAATTTAAAATTTAAATTTAAAATTTAAAATTTAAAATTTAAAATTTAAATTTTAAATTTTAAATTTAAAATTTTAAATTTAAAATTTAAAATTTAAATTTAAAATTAAATTTAAAATTTAAAATTTAAATTTAAATTTAGGGTTTAAATTTTAAAAATTTAAATTTTAAATTTAAAATTTAAATTTAAATTAAAAATTTAAAATTTAAATTTAAATTTTAAAATTTAAAATTTAAATTTAAAATTTAAATTTAAAATTTAAATTTAAATTTAAAATTTAAAATTTTTAAAATTTAAAATTTTTAAATTTAAAATTTAAATTTAAAATTTAAAATTTAAAATTTAAATTTAAATTTAAATTTAAAATTTAAAATTTAAATTTAAAATTTAAATTTAAAATTTAAATTTAAATTTAAAATTTAAATTTAAAATTTAAATTTAAAATTTAAAAAATTTAAAATTTAAATTTAAATTTAAATTTAAAATTTAAATTTAAAATTTAAAATTTAAAATTTAAATTTAATTTAAATTTAAAATTTAAAAAATTTAAAATTTAAAATTTAAAATTTAAAATTTAAAATTTAAAATTTAAAATTTAAAATTTAAATTTAAATTTAAATTTAAAATTTAAATTTAAATTTAAATTTAAATTTAAAATTTAAAATTTAAAATTTTTAAATTTAAATTTAAATTTAAAATTTAAATTTAAAATTTAAATTTAAATTTAAATTTAAAATTTAAATTTTAAATTTAAAATTTAAAAATTTAAAATTTAAATTTAAAATTTAAATTTAAATTTAAAATTTAAAATTTAAAATTTAAAATTTAAATTTAAATTTAAATTTTAAATTTAAAATTTAAATTTAAATTTAAATTTAAAATTTTTAAATTTAAAATTTAAAATTTAAATTTAAAATTTAAAATTTAAAATTTAAAATTTAAATTTAAAATTTAAAATTTAAAATTAAAATTTAAAATTTAAAATTTAAATTTAAAATTTAAAAATTTAAAATTTAAAATTTAAATTTTAAATTTTTTAAAATTTAAATTTAAAATTTTAAATTTAAATTTAAAATTTAAATTTTAAAATTTAAAATTTAAAATTTAAAATTTAAAATTTAAAATTTAAAATTTAAAATTTAAAATTTTAAAATTTAAATTTAAATTTAAAAAATTAAAAATTTAAATTTAAATTTTAAATTTAAAATTTAAAATTTAAAATTTAAATTTAAATTTAAAATTTAAATTTAAAGTTTAAATTTAAAATTTAAAAAATTTAAAATTTAAAATTTAAATTTTAAAATTTAAATTTAAAATTTTTAAATTTAAATTTAAAATTTAGGGTTTAGGGTTTAGGGTTTAGGGTTTAGGGTTTAGGGTTTAGGGTTTAGGGTTTAGGGTTTAGGGTTTAGGGTTTAGGGTTTAAGGGTTTTTAGGAGTTTTAGGGTTTAGGGTTTGGGTTTTTAGGGTTTAGGGTTTAGGGTTTAGGGTTTAGGGTTTAGGAGTTTAGGGTTTAGGGTTTTAGGGTTTAGGGTTTTAGGGTTTAGGGTTTAGGAGTTTAGGGTTTAGGAGTTTAGGGTTTAGGAGTTTAGTTTAGGGTTTTAGGGTTTAGGGTTTTAGGAGTTTAGGGTTTTAGGAGTTTAGGGTTTTTAAAGTTTAGGGTTTAAATTTAATTTAAAATTTTTAGGGTTTAGGGTTTAGGGTTTAGGGTTTAGGGTTTAGGAGTTTAGGGTTTAGGGTTTAAATTTAAAGTTTAAAGTTTTAAGGGTTTAGGGTTTAGGAGTTTAGGGTTTAGGGTTTAGGGTTTAGGGTTTAGGGTTTAGGGTTTTTAGGGTTTAGGAGTTTAGGTTTTTAGGGTTTAGGGTTTAGGAGTTTAGTTTTAGGAGTTTTTAGGGTTTAGGGTTTAGGGTTTTAGGGTTTGAAGTTTAGGGTTTAGGATTTAGGGTTTTTAGGGTTTTTAGGGTTTAGGAGTTTAGGGTTTTAGGAGTTTAGGGTTTAGGGTTAGGGTTTTTTAGGGTTTTAAATTTAAAATTAAAATTTAAATTTAAAATTTAAATTTAAAATTTAAAATTTAAATTTAAAATTTAAAATTTAAAATTTAAAATTTAAATTTAAATTTAAAATTTAAATTTAAATTTAAATTTAAAATTTAAATTTAAAATTTAAATTTAAAATTTAAATTTATTTAAAATTTAAAATTTAAAAAATTTAAAATTTAAATTTAAAATTTAAAATTTAAAATTTAAAATTTAAATTTAAAATTTTTAAATTTTAAATTTAAAATTTAAAATTTAAAATTTAAAATTTAAAATTTAAAATTTAAAATTTAAAATTTAAAATTTAAAATTTAAATTTAAATTTAAATTTAAAATTTAAAATTTAAAATTTAAAATTTAAATTTAAAATTTAAAATTTAAATTTAAAATTTAAAATTTAAATTTAAAAAATTTAAATTTAAAATTTAAAATTTAAAATTTAAAATTTAAAATTTAAATTTAAATTTAAAATTTAAATTTAAATTTTTAAATTTAAAATTTAAAATTTAAAAAAATTTAAAATTTAAAATTTTAAATTTAAAATTTAAAATTAAATTTAAAATTTAAAAAATTTAAAATTTAAAATTTAAATTTAAAATTTAAATTTTAAATTTAAAATTTAAATTTAAAATTTAAAATTTAAATTTAAAATTTAAATTTAAATTTTAATTTAATTTAAAATTTTTAAAAAAATTAAAATTTAAATTTAAATTTAAAATTTAAAATTTAAATTTAAAATTTAAAATTTAAATTTAAAATTTAAAATTTAAATTTAAAATTTAAAATTTAAATTTTAAATTTAAATTTAAAATTTAAAATTTAAAATTTAAAAAATTTAAATTTAAAATTTAAAATTTAAATTTAAATTTAAAATTTAAAATTTAAAATTTAAATTTAAAATTTAAAATTTAAAATTTAAAATTTAAAAAATTAAATTTAAAATTTAAATTTAAATTTAAATTTAAATTTAAAATTTAAAATTTAAAATTTAAATTTAAAATTTAAAATTTAAAATTTAAAATTTAAATTTTAAAATTTAAAATTTAAAATTTAAATTTAGGGTTTTAGGGTTTAGGGTTTAGGGTTTAGGGTTTTTAGGTTTAGGAGGTTTAGGGTTTAGGAGTTTAGGAGTTTAGGGTTTAGGGTTTAGGGTTTTAGGGTTTTAGGGTTTAGGGTTTAGGGTTTAGGGTTTAGGGGTTTAGGGTTTAGGGTTTTAGGGTTTAGGGGTTTAGGGTTTAGGGTTTAGGGTTTTAGGTTTAGGGTTTAGGGTTTTTAGGGGTTTTTAGGGTTTAGGGTTTAGGGTTTAGTTTGGGTTTAGGGTTTAGGGTTTAGGGTTTAGGGGTTTAGGAGTTTAGGAGTTTAGAGTTTTAGGTTTAGGGTTTAAAATTTAAAATTTAAAATTTAATTTAAAATTTAAAATTTAAAATTTAAATTTAAATTTAAAATTTAAAATTTAAAATTTAAAATTTAAATTTAAAATTAAATTTAAATTTAAAATTTAAAATTTAAAATTTAAAATTTAAAAATTTAAAATTTAAATTTAAAATTTAAAATTTAAATTTAAAATTTAAAATTTAAAATTTAAAATTTAAAATTTAAAATTTAAATTTAAATTTAAAATTTAAATTTAAATTTAAAATTTAAAATTTAAAATTTAAAATTTAAAATTTAAATTTTAAATTTAAAATTAAAATTTAAAATTTAAAATTTAAAATTTAAAATTTAAAGTTTAAAATTTAAAATTTAAAATTTAAATTTAAAATTTAAATTTTAAATTTAAAATTTTAAATTTAAATTTAAAATTTAAAATTTAAATTTAAAATTTAAAAAATTTAAAAAATTTAAATTTTTAAAATTTAAAATTTAAATTTAAATTAAAATTTAAAATTTAAAATTTAAATTTTAAAAATTTAAATTTAAAATTTAAAATTTAAAATTTAAAATTTAAAATTTAAAATTTAAAATTTAAAATTTAAAATTTAAAATTTAAATTTAAAGTTTAAATTTAAATTTAAAATTTAAATTTAAATTTAAAATTTAAAATTTAAAATTTAAATTTAAATTTAAAATTTAAAATTTAAATTTAAAATTTAAAATTTAAAATTTAAAATTTAAATTTAAAATTTAAATTTTAAATTTAAAATTAAATTTAAAATTTAAAATTTAAAATTTAAAATTTAAATTTAAATTTAAAATTTAAAATTTAAAATTTTAAAATTTAAAGTT